>OY978025.1:6442828-9090328 GCA_963854515.1 Pandemis heparana
CACCGCTGGGCGTGGGCTCATGTCATTGCCCCCAATTTTCGCTAAAGGTGAGCCTACACTGAAAAATCGAACCCCGCGTGTTATGGCGCCTATAAAGCCGCTTGGCATGAAAATAGTGATGTACGGGATCGTTAAAAATATCCGCGAATACGGATTCGGATGTGGACATTAACTTTCTTACTCAGACATATTATGAACGGGATAGAGACTGCGATTAGCTTTAACGAGCTCCCGATATTTTCTGTCTACGCGTGATCATGATGCATGCAACTGCGTTGAAATATCGCGTAATCACGGTACAGGTCTCGTTGATAGGTAATAATTTCTTATATTAAACCGTGAATCGTTTAAATTTATTTCTTACTCAGCTTCCGTGTGCCAAGAGTCGCTTTGGACTGACAGTAAACGATGTCGATTATTTAGTACCCCCTGCTTTGCTTTCAATAGGATAGTTTTACAATGGAAGTCGCAGGCGAGACCTAGCATTGGTGTATTTTATGTAAGTTATGAAATTAATGAATTAATATTTTGTTCCTGTGGTGTTTCGTTGCTTCCAACCTCTACAATTTTAGCTATTTTTTTTACAAAAGAGCCGTTACAAAATGTAAATCCAAATGCATAAATGCGATGGATACGGATGTTTTCCCCCTAGATATCCTTCGATACGGATACGGATATTCAGCACATCACTACATGTAAATTGCCAGCCTTAATAAATTCAAGTGGATTGCATATTCGCCATCACACTCTGAATAAGCCTTCGACGCAACGATAACAATTATTTTTTATGATACAGCTGTTTGTTGACTGCCAGTGCCTGTCTAACCTTGTTTATTATTTAAAATGTTCCAATTTTAAAAAAATGGTATTTTTCTTATGAACAGACCCTAACCAAGCGTAGGTATGTTTTTGTTTTAAAATTTGTTCTGTCTGTTACCTAAAAAAAGAGTAGACTTGTATTTTTTTAATATTAAATTAAGACTGGTTTCACATGCTTTTTTATGAACTAAAGTCCCTAGTAAATACAAATCGTAATTGATCAAAAACAAATATTCCATTTTATGCACAAGCCTGGCAAAATCGGCAACCTTAAACAACCATGGCGGTAGATATGTTTTGCAGATATGGTTTGATATATCCAAAGCTAATGACTAACTAGGGCTTATGCAATAATTAGACTATGCCTTATTTGGTTTACGCAAAACAGTGGCCTTACACTCCTTGCCGAAGTCAGTCATTAGGGTTATAATCACGATTTTTAGTATTAGCATAGGTAAAAGGTATCCAATTAAATATAAACTTATAAGACTGAATATTTAACCATGTGTGTCTTAGGTCTTAGTTTGTTTATGTTGGTTTTTGCTTTAACCGTGGATTAACTTGTAATTTCCCAATTGATGGGTAATTTGGTGTTATCTGTTTTGGTCCTTTTGCTGCGTATTTCCATGATTCATAAAAAAATCGAAAAAATAGGGATCTTTGTATTATTCACAGTTACGATTTATTTAAAAGTATTTTTCCATATTTATTGACTTCATTTCAAATCAGCTAAAATCAAAATACATTTAAAAGTTGGTATAGGTCCTAATTTGTAGAATTTTCAGTATTTTTTTTCTTCTGCGTATAAAACAAATAATAAATAGGGTATCGATACTCACGATGATCCTAAGTTTTGGATCAAATGGGTAGAGATAGCCGAAGATGCTGCGGTACTTTATCTCATGAGATACGCCCACACCCTGCCCTGAATCAGAACTAATGATAAATCGTATAGTCACACATATATATTTCGTTGCACCTCACTACGCTCTAGGTAATCTATGGTCTTGTAGAAGTCAATTTTTTCGAATGGTGCAGGACGTAAAATCCGCTCGAAATTGGTAAAAAAATATCTTGAACTATGTGTAGTAAGCAAATCACAGTTCTAAATCACGTTGTTACCTAGGCGAACGCTTTATTCGAGCGGTAATTCTGCAGCAATACTTATAATATACACTTTTTCATAATTTTCGTGTGGTATTTTGACAGATCTGGGGCCTTACCATGACGTCCTAATTCCGACTCAGTTCAAGTTTTAGCTGTCACTTTTAGTATGGATCTGACAACGAGCGAACCTAAACTGAAACGCATTAAGACGTCATGGTAAGGTAAGGCCCCTGATGGAGTTTAAAAAATCGCAACTTTTTTGACAATAGCCACAAACATTTGTCATGACTTATTCAGCAACGATTTGCGGGTAGATCTTAAAATTTAAATTTACATAATGTCGGATTAGATTATGAATAGTTTATAAGTAATGATTTCGAAATATGTAACGTAGTGATTTTAACACCTGGTAATTTTACCTTTAGGCGGTCGGAAAACGTAAATTTTAATCGAATCGTGCAATTCCGCAACTCCACAGATCAGCAAAATATTAACGTCTATCAAAAGCTGGTTGTTGATACTAGTTTAATGTCCAATAAACGTTACTTTGAAATATGATTGCTTAAATATCGTTAAATATCTCAAAACACTGATACGAAGACAATAATTTAATTTTAATATTCGTTCGTGCTTTGTAATATTGTGGCCAGTAATAAACAGAGGTCGTAAATCTGTATATCGGTTATCGAGTGAGTTGGCGCCAACTGGTAACACACGGCCATCTTGCTCTCATGAAAAATGCGCGCGCCCCGGACGCTAACAAGCTGCGTGTACCAGGCACGACCACCATTTTGAAATATGGCGCCTTTACTGCAGTTAATCACAATAAACGCACTGCAAAGTTGCGTATTCTGGTAGTCAAAACTGAAACTAACACATTCACTAGCAAATATGTAACTACGACCACATGACAGAGACTTTTGAGACCGCAAAAATAATTTTGTTTTTCTGTCACACGCATGTTTACATTGGCGACACATTTTCTTAGGCACATTACATATCATTCAAACCTGCTCAATTTGCAACACCGACTTATACAGTTTGTGCTACATTAACGCTTTGAAGTGTGGATAAATGGTAATTCTGTAATTCCATGGCAGTAATTGCGAATAAGAAACGGATACACACGGAGAAAAAAAACATACCAGATCTTACAAAGTCGTTTTGTTACTGTTCGAATTACTAAGTTTTAATAATTAATACTGAAGTTCATTTATTTTTACTGGCAAAAGCTACGTTTTACACCACCCTTGTTTTTCCTATTTGTAATCCCTACCAACTTGCTTTACTCAAATGCGTAAATACAATATTTTGTAATTTGCATGAAAACATTGTGAATTTTACAATACTTTAGTAAATTAAAAATGCGTTTTACTAGACAGAATTGTAATATCGAGTAAACAGTTTTAGTAAATGATACAATTACATAACTTTAATCAATTTTGCGATTGCTTAGTTATTGCTACAAAGGCTTTCAAAAAACTTTGCTATAACAGGTATGGGTTTGTAAATTCAATTAAATACATTTTATTAATTTCAAGAACAATATTTTAATTATTCCCAGTGGACTTTTTATTAATTTTTAGTAACCTTTTTGTTTAAAATACAAGCATGTTTTGCTGCAACAAAAATAGATTTGTAAATTCAAGTAAACCAAATTTATTGATTTCAACAATATACTTCATTTATTCTTAGTAAAGTTTTTGTTTTAAATACAAGCATGTTTTGCTGCAACAAAAATAGATTTGTTAATTCAAGTAAACCAAATTTATTGATTTCAACAATATACTTCATTTATTCTTAGTAAAGTTTTTGTTTTAAATACAAGCATGTTTTGCTGCAACAAAAATAGATTTGTTAATTCAAGTAAACCAAATTTATTGATTTCAACAATATACTTCATTTATTCTTAGTAAAGTTTTTGTTTTAAATACAAGCATGTTTTGCTGCAACAAAAATAGATTTGTTAATTCAAGTAAACCAAATTTATTGATTTCAACAATATACTTCATTAATTCTTAGTAAAGTTTTTGTTTAAAAATACAAGCATGTTTTGCTGCAACAAAAATAGATTTGTAAATTCAAGTAAACCAAATTTATTGATTTCAACAATATACTTCATTTATTCTTAGTAAACATTTTGTTATAAAAACAAGCATGTTTTGCTGCAACAAAAATAGATTTGTAAATTCAAGTAAACCAAATTTATTGATTTCAACAATATACTTCATTTATTCTTAGTAAAGTTTTTGTTTAAAAATACAAGCATGTTTTGCTGCAACAAAAATAGATTTGTGAATTCAAGTAAACCAAATTTATTGATTTCAACAATATACTTCATTTATTCTTAGTAAACATTTTGTTATAAAAACAAGCATGTTTTGCTGCAACAAAAATAGATTTGTAAATTCAAGTAAACCAAATTTATTGATTTCAACAATATACTTCATTTATTCTTAGTAAAGTTTTTGTTTAAAAATACAAGCATGTTTTGCTGCAACAAAAATAGATTTGTTAATTCAATTAAACCAATTTTATTTATCACCACAACATATTTTATTAATTCTTAGTAATTTTTTTGTTTTTTAATACAAGCATATTTTGCTGCAACAGAAGTCGATTTGTTAATTCAAGTAAACCAGTGTTATTAATTTCAACAATATACTTTATTTGTTCTTACTATTTTTTTTGTTTTAAATACAAGCATGTTTTGCTAAAACAGAAATCGAATTGTTAATTCAAGTAAACCAGTCAATGTTATTAATTTCAACAATATACTTTATTTATTTTTACTATTTTTTTTTTAAATCCAAGCATGTTTTTGCTACAACAGAAATCGAATTGTTAGTTCAATTAATAGTTATTTGTGATACAAGGTTGGTAACCTTGCCAACCGTGTATCATACGACGTTTTTCATTACATATGTGAGAAAATAGGCAATTAATAAAACAAAGTTGAAGAATATATATATAAGGTATATACCTTTCCCGAGATTTTGATGGTAAAAGACTATTTTGCGCGATTTGCGCCTTACTTAAAATATCGGGCGGAGTTAATTCCATGTTATTGTAGACTTCATCACTTACAATTCACCCCTTGTTGGATAGGTAAAGGAATTATTGTCCATTCAGCCATATGAAAGGTTGTAATGCCGGTTCACTGTTTTTAAACATACCTATAATATACCTATAATATATATATATTATAGGTATATATATATATATTATATTATATATATATATATTATTATAATATATATATATTATAGGTATATTATAGGTATGTTTAAAAACAGTGAACCGGCATTAAACCTTTCATATGGCTGAATGGACAATAATTCCTTTACCTATCCAACAAGGGTTGATTGTATAAAAAAAATATTTCGGATGCGTTTTGTTCGCACATTGACTTACTTGGACTGTCGAAAACATTTTTTTTTATCCGTTTTTACAAGAAGAATGAAGGTTAATGTTGCATGCTGATATTTATGAATTAAAATAAAGTTAAGTGTAAAGTGGTATCCCATTTATTTAAACAATGAATCAAAAATGTTTTTTTGTAGACTTCCACTTTGTCTTTTATATCTTGGCTTCTAGCTCAAATATCGAAAAAAACGATACATGGGAGATTAAGTTAGACCTCCAGCAATACAACAAAGAAAACCGCATCAATTCAGGCATGTCAGACGTACCAACTTGTTGGTAAACATACCAGTTTTTAGTGTCACGTACCATGTACCAAGACTACTCGGTCCTTGTATGCAAAAATACCAAGATTATTAATATTTCAATCAGATTTCCTGTATGATATAAAACTTTATTATAGCAGCAGTCTCGATAAAGTAATGATTTTTCGTCAATTGACTTACTAGATGCTAGGTGGCGCGGTGGTAACGTCCAACGCTCACGTTCTAAGGGCAGTTTATAGCAGCGCCGCAGCGGAGCATAGGGGTACTAGTTTTTCGTTTTCAATACCAGCTTTCAGCCAGCTCGGCACAAGGATTTCTGAGTGGTCTAACATCCCTGCATCAATTTGGTGCTAGGTGATGGGCGACTTCGACTAATTTGTTGATTCGAATGATTATTCATTATTAATATCATAATTCAAATTTGAAATTAGTAATATACTAATGCCGATAATCGATTAACGACTACTAATATTAGTAACTAATCCGCGGCTGGATGATAGGGATGTGAAAAAATAATCGATTAAAAATCGTTTTTTTTCAAATGTAAAAATCGTTTTTTATTCGCGATTTTTTTATTACAAATAATCGATTAATAATCGATTTTTTTTTTATAATCAAAAATCAAGCAGTCGATTTTTTATCTACCACCCCCGACATTAAGTCTGGTCTTTTATAACCCGGACCGCGAACTATCAAAGAATACTATCTCCATGGAGATGATTACGCATTAACGCCATCTGTGCGTCTACGATGGCAGCCCTTCTGTGCTTTTGAAACAGTTTTAATTAATAAAACCATCATTAAAAAATTAGGAAAAAATCGATTAATATAAAAATCGATTATTTGTTTAAGAAAAATCGATTATTTATTAATCGATTTTTAATGCGAAAAAAATAATCGATTAATTAAATAAAAGTTTTTTTGAAGTAGAAACTTCTTTAGCGCTGAGCAATTTTTGGGATAGTTAAAAAATGTTAAACTCGCGTCAGGCGTCAGATGTAGGGAGACTTTAAGTACCAGGATATCAGTCCTCTAAGTGCTTATTTTGAAGTACGAATGAAGCTAGGGTCGCGCTTGATTTTTAAGTGTACGTTGGTTTCATTTAAATAATTAAAACCACTTTTATAAACGAAAAAATTGGTTGCCTGTAAAGTCGGTATACGGGCGAAAGTTTTACGTGACAACGACTTTGAGTGGTAAAATAATTTTAATGTGAATATTCATTCGTATAGTAGGAAGAAGGACGTGTAAACTTGTATGCAGGCGCCTAAGCGAAATAGAAGCGCAAGACATGAACCGGTGTGTATGCCTATCTCTCTCACTCTCTCTCTCTCGCTCTGTCTCTCTCGCTCTTAGGCGGGCTAACTGTGCTCGAGTGGAAGGGACGCGTGCCTTTCACTTTTTATGTCTGTCTCTCTCGCTCTTAGGCGGGCTAACCATGCCCGCGTGCCTCTCACTCGCTCTCATTGTGAGCGCATAACGTGAGCGGAGCGTAACGCAGTTTCTTGAAGTGTCACCCGGCAAACCAATTTATAAGACGTTGTCACGTCAAAATCGATTTTTCACGTAGAATGTCACATCCCTACTGGATGACTGCTCGGAGCATAGAACTAGTGGCCCGGACCGAATCGGGAATCTTCGTGTCGACTCGGCGCGGTGCTCGCGTTAGTTGTTAGCTAGTCAGTTTATATCAACGTCAACTCGACTGGACCAGGATCCAGGAGGGGATTTTGAGTACTACTAATATTCGAATGATTTTCGAATTAGTCGACTAAGTCGAATGATTACAATAATCGACTAATCGAATTAGTATTATTCAAAGTCGCCCGTCATTATTTGGTGTGTGGTGCAGTAGTTTTTGAGTGACGCGTGAACAAACATCCAGTCCAGACAGCGAATAATAATAATTCTAAAAATTGTATTTTTGGCTTCTATAGCGCTAATAGAGGCCCCTCAATTTATTTTTTCTTTAATATCTCTAATGTACAGACATCGACCTGTTACAATTTTATTATATGTAGGTATTTAGAGTATAGATTGAATGAATTTTTCAAAATATAACAAGTAAGTAAGTAAGTGTAAGTAGGAAAAAATTCTGCCATCTGCGTGCTATTCTGGCATGCGCTGCAAAAACCGTTAGAGCTACACGTGCCTATATAATGTATGATGGAAATGTTTATCTTTAAATTACTTACTATTTATTAAATAGTCCTACAAAAAAGCCCGCGACAGCCATAGGCACATCTATATTTCATGTGTAGGTACAGGTGGCGGCAAATATGTAAAACAACATCATTTTCATACTGCGCATATCCCCTCCACGTTTTACTTATTTGCCGCCACCTGTAAGCCATTATCGCCAAAATAGTGAACCAAAAAACAATAGAATTTGATAGGTATTGTTTTTCTAACTTTATTTTTAAGTAACAAATCGATCCATATCAAATTAAATACTTTTATCGCTTTCGGTATTTATAAACGTCTTTTACACTAACTAACTACATCAGTTGGAAAAATATTTACGACGTTGACAAACCGAGCGCGCATGCGCGCAATACTTTTACTACCTATGGGTGCGGTCCGGCGGTAAATCAAATCACTTTACCTTATTTTTAATTTTCAGTAAAATTATTGTTCTCAATACAAAACGTTTTGCAATAGTAAAGTTATTTTTAGAAATTATTAAGCCTTTTACTAGTTTACGTAATGTTTTGCAGAAATTACTTACTTTAACAAATTTTACTAAAGTTACCTGTAATTCCGTATCCCGTCTCCCCCCCCCCCCCCCCCCCGCTCCGCTCGGCACGCGCTCACCCAGTGTTGCCAGGTCTCCTGATTTCTCAGGAGATCTACTGAATTCCAGGTATGCCTACTGATCTTCTGAATTTCCACAAGATTCTGCCCAATTTACACCAAATGAAATAAATACCCGCTTATACTCCGAAATTCGATTTTCGAAGTTCGTTTCGTGCCCTTCCGCTCACACTAAATAGTTATTAATTTGAGAGTGAGAGAGACGGTGTGATACGATACGAACTTCGAAAAACAAGGAGTAGCGCCCCTGGGCGTGTTAGTAATCAAACTCAATACTAAAACTTTATTTATGTGCATGCACAATCTAGCAAAATAATACTGAAAGTCTGAAAGGCGAAATTTTCATAACCTTAACATTAACAATACTGATGTGAGGTTTGGCTACTGCACACTATACATATAAACATTGTTTCACATTTTATTTATTATTATTATTATATTGGATCTCTTGTGAAAGGTTTTTTTTGCAGACAAAATTAATGTTAAGTAATTGAAAAAAAATATATAATGAAATAGATGGAATAAAAAAAAACAAGAATAAAATCCTGTAAAGAAAAAACTAATCTGGAAAGCATTAAGAACTTATTATAAGGTATGTACTATAGAAAAACATTCTACTGATTTTTTTTCCCAATCTTCTGATTTTTGACACTCATATCTTCTGACTTTTTCAGATTGGACCTGGCAACACTGCGCTCACCGCTCTGCCGCTGCTCGCGGCCGCCGCCATTTATTTTTCATAAGCGAGTCCAACTGCGTAGTCGCATCGCACGATTATTCGATCAAATTTCTAACTAAAGTGTGTTGTGTTGTAGTCTACAGAGCGTGAGAGTTTTCAAGTAAGTATGTTGCCTATCTAAAGAAATAATGTGTGTGTCTTGTCTTACTCGACTAACGTGGCGTCCGTTTGGTAAAATATCAAAATAGGTACCTAAGCGTCGGTCATCTCCTCTGCGATTACTGACTGTTCTTTGATTGATATATCATTCAATTTATGTATTATGCGTGATACCCATAAGATAATTAATTAAGAAAATTGTAATAACTGGCGGCGCATCGACCAATGTAAAATATCCAATTCATTCATGGCGGGCATGAAAACTTGCAAAAACTTGCAGCGGCATTGCAAAATACTTGCAATCTACTTAAATGGACCACGCATCGTACCTATTATTCGTATTGCCTGATATTGTACAAAATGGATAGCCATAACCTAAACCGAAAATAAAATAAGTACGTAGTGATAAATAAGTAATATTAGTATTATCAATATCAATATAAGTGCCGGCACGTAAGTCTAGCGATGACTGTATGTGCAGAAGTAAAACACGGTATTCGTGGGTGCGCAGTTCCCCTCCACGTGACTCGTCATCGTTAGACTTACGTGCCGGCACGTATACTAATCTACTAATACATTTACCTACATGTTTGCTTCGAGTTTGTTATTGTTAAATATTTGCCCGTGCCATTCGTAATTTCCCTTTCGTGCTGACCAAAAACTACTTACCTACTACATCTCGTTCCAAACTAATTTTCGGTGGAAGTTTGCATCATATAGTTTTTTAAATTTATCATTCTCTTATTTTAGAAGTTACGGGGGGGGGGGACATTTTACCACTTTGGAAGTGTCTCTCGCGCAAACTATTTACGAATGCCAACTCGAAGCAAATGGGTAGTGAAGTAAGTAGGTACCTGAAGTGTATAAATTTCTCTTACCAAAGGTGATGGATCAGCTAACAAGTGACTTGTTAACCAATTGGGGTCTCGTCGAATATGTTCGAGCTTTTTGTGGTAAGTTTGCCTTTACAAACTTAGGTCACGAGCTGGACGCCAACGACAAGCGACGCGATCCGACAAGCGACCCGATTTTCGTGCTGCGCTTATCCCCTCCACGTTTTACTTATTTGCCGCCTACTGTATAAGGATTATTATTTGCTTAACAATACATTTCATCAACTATTCATGAGACAGAATAACTAAATATCGAGTCGGTTAGGTAAAGGTTATTTTTTTTTTATGACCAACCGATGTAAAAAGTGGCCGAAAAAAGTATGAAATAATAAACAATACCTATTAAATAATATTCGTAGAAATAAAAAATCGATGATTTGAAAATACTCATTGTAATCATTCCAGCTAATTAATGAATATTTGATGAAATGAAAAAATATAAAACGATTATAATTGTAATTTCAACAAACTAATTGTTTTTTTTTTTCAGAGGGCAAAGTTGATGCTGGGACTTTGCGATTGCTGGCAGATGATGAAATAAGTCAGCTTATACCCATACCTGGAGACCGAGCTAGATTTAAAATAAATCTAGCTAATTGGAAAAAGGAAGTGAATCACCTTAATACACCAGAAATACCACCGGATGCCACACCAAATGTAAGTACTGCCTTTTTTAGAGTTCCATAGTCGACAAAGAACATTTACAGTTTTGCCATGTCTGTCTGTCTGTCTGTCTGTCTGTCTGCAGCTTAGCTCAGGAGACTTGCTATTAAAAAGCTGTAATTTGGCATGGATGTTATATCTGTCTATGTCAGTAACCAATCTAAATGACACTGCATACATTTTGTTTAGGAAAACCGGCCAAGCGCGAGTCGGACTCGCGCACTGAGGGTTCCGTAATTTTTTTTAGGTATCAATCAATTCAATAGCCAGTGTTAGCAGAGACCTGCTTCTAAGCAAAATGTATACAGTGTGGGATCATTGTAGATAGGTTACTGGTATAAGACAGATAGACACAAAAAATTATGATTTTCTTATTGGTTGTGTTATAAGAGCTACCTCCATACAAAATTTCAAGTTTCTAGTACTGCGGGAAGGTTTTGATTCCCCGGCAATGGCGTCAATTGTATGGAAACACCTTTTTAATGACTATCTTTCGATTGTGTTTGTTGTGAGTAGTTTTATTTTTCCACTGCTCCAAGGGGCATTAAAAATCTAAAATTTTGCTTAATTATATTTACTCACTGGGATCAGACAGGATTATTCTATTGTTGGTAAAGTTTAGATGTAATCATTAATTTAATTATGCGGGTGGTAGGGCCTTGTGCAAGGTCCGTCCGGATCGTTACCACCATCTTACTTGCTAATCCTGCCGCTAAGCAGCAGTGCTTGCACTGCTGTGTTCCGGTGTGGAGAGTAAGACAGCCGGGGAAATTACGGGCACAAGAGGCATTTCATCTAAGTCCTCTAGGTTGGCAACGCATCTGCAATCCCTCCGGGGTTGTGGGTGTCTATGGGCAGATGTGATCGCTTACCATCAGGTGACCCACTTGCTCGTTTGCCGTCCCATTCACATAAAAATAAGTGTGTGTGTGTGTGTGTGTGTGTGTGTGCGTGTGTGTGTGTGTGTGTGTGTGTGTGTGTGTGTGTGTGCGTGGGTGTGTGTGTGTGTGGGTGTGTGGGTGTGGGTGTGTGCGTGGGTGTGTGCGTGGGTGTGTGTGGGTGTGGGTGTGGGTGTGTGTGTGTGTGTGTGTGTGTGTATTTTTAATACCGACAAACGGGCATGCGGTGCACCTGATGGTAAGTGATCACCGCCGCCCATAGACAACCACAGCACCATTGGGACTGCTAGCGCGCGCGCGCGTGTGCGTGTGCGTGTATATAGCACTCATTTTTAAAGTAGATACAATAAAATAATATACTTTTTATTCCATTCAGTTGCCAACATTATCAGTGGCATCAAGTGATTTGGACTCATTGAGCGATGATTGGGACAAATTTTTAGGGAATAGCCCTATATCTATTCCCTCTACAAGTGAGCGTAACCGGTCTCCACTAAGACAGCACCTGCCGAATGCTTCAACACCGAGTCTGCCTCCAGAAGGAGCTTGCCCTGAGGCCTCATCGAATTTGCAAATTAATGATAGCCGTGATTTGGAGCTGTCTGGATATGTAAGTGTTTTTTGAGTATCTTAATCAATTATAAATGTAATAAAAACTGTAGTGTAAAGTATAGTGACTGTACCTAATCTGATAAACGGGTTTGGTTTATTTTCTTCTTTTTAAAGCATTCAATTTTACTTGTTCTTATCCTTATCATCATCATCATCATCATTGTCATCCGAAAGACGTCCACTGCTGGACATAGGCCTCCCATATGTACAAGATTAAAAACTAATGAACCCAGGAATTATATCCTTACTAGCTGTTGCCAGCGACTTCGTCTGCAAAGAATTTGTTTATCGCTATCCCGCGGGAGCTACGCAATTTTCCGGGATAAAAAGTAGCCTATGTGCTATTCCAGACTTTTCTCTATCTATGTGCCGAATTTCATCCAGATCCGTTGGGCCGTTCTGGCGTGATTGAGTAACAAAAAACATCCATCCATCCATCCATCCATCCATCCATCCATCTATCCATCCATCCATCCATACTTTCGCATTTATAATATTAGTTAGATACTTAAATAGAATTACTTATTTCAGGTGTTGAAGACATTAAAATCCACTCTTGATGGAAAATCCATTTTGTCTCTGGGACGGCCTTCGGGAAGATTAAATGAGACACAGAGAAACTTATTAGTTAAATTACTAATTCAGCCCCTGTTTGAAAGCGATCAAAACAGACAGTTCACTAACAAAGAGTTGCTAGAATGGTCCTTGCAAATACAAGAGTTATTTCCACTTGAATCAGCTGCCCTGTATTATACTCCATACGTAGCTGCTCACGTTCGAGCCACTGCTCGCAACGCCTCTGGCAAGTTACTGAGATTTGTCTACAATAGAAGAAGACAGTTACGGGAGAAAGGTATAATACCAGCCTCCCCCCGAGCTCGATCATCATCCAAATCATCATCCACATCAGCCTCATCACAATTCTTAGAAAGCTTAGGTGATGAAGACATAGATTTAGAACAAGATACAGCTGATAAAATAACTTGGCTTAAAAATTCCCTTGAGCCTTGGCACTTGGTTGAAGAAAATTGGTTAGCTACAGCTAAATACAGATTGCGATGTAATTACGAGAAACCTGGCACACTACAAGAATATTTCGAAGAATATCCAGTTCTCAAACGTCCTACAGGATATCTTTTGCTCTTGAAGGATTTTGAAGTATTACATAAAGACAAAGTTGATGGTCTATACACAAACATAGTAAACCTGCGTAAAAATGTTATAGATCTAGCGAAACAAAAAGGAACAAACATAAGAGATAAAGACATCAAGCAGAATATTAACAATTATGTGTCTGCTGCAACAACAGGTAAGAACTTCTATTCGTACAAACTAAGTATACATAAATGTAGGCAAATTAATGGGTAAAAGTAGTCTTTACCTATTTAGTTCATTATTTTACCTTTGTTCATGGGGTTAGACTGTTGTCTCTTTGCTGCTAATGCTTTTGTTATTTTTGTTATATAACAACTTGTAGTTATAGAATTTTATGTAAGATTTAAACGAAATAAAGTATTTTCATTTCATTTCAATGCTGGATGCTGCTGATATTGTAATTTATTTAAATGTGTCTTTTCAGAACCGGAGTCATCTGATGCGTTGAATAACTGCTGTCTACTACTTCTACCTTATTTGACGTCTAGTGTGCCCTTGAAGGACAAGAAAAAGTCGCAGTGGAGACCTTCTAAGAGTGAAGTAAGAGACGGGTTTATTACACAGATTGGGTCAGACGCCGAACTAACAACTACTATTGCTAGCCGTATATCTAAGCTCGAAAAGTATGGCAAGACTCTACAACCGTTTGTAGTGTTCGTCGGTCGTACTATATCCGAAATTTCGCATTGTTACGTTGTGGCAGGAGACACTTATTACAAATTTGACAAATTATTAAATGCCGTAGATGCTTGTTTCAAAATTATTCATGCCACAGGTGCTCAATACCAAGAAGAATCTTTTGTCATTTGGATGGTTATTCAAAAGGGATTTTACAAATTACATACAAGACATGACAAAGAATTAACAACTGTTAATAGCCTGTTTGTTGACTTGGGATTGTCAGGTAAAAAATAGGATTGTAACCACTTTGTTCCTAATTTAGTCAAAAATGTATACATGTGCCCAATGCAAGCTTAAATTCGATAATGTTAATAATCTGGCAAATCACCTCCGCTCACTTTGTTATGAATCAAGAGATATAACATCTTTTAGTTGTGGGGAAGATAATTGCTCTAGAAATTTTTGTGGCATAGCATCTCTGAGAAAACATTTACATAAGTGTCATCCTGATCAGTCACAGATAGATAGTCAATCGTGCGTAGCATCCACTTCACATAATATTGAAAATGTGCAATTAATAGAAAAATCTGACAACACTAAAATAACCCAACCCACCCCTAACCAAACAGATTTAATTCATCAGACTGCTTTATTTGTATCTTCTTTGTATGGTAACCCCATGATCCCTCGTTCGAATGTGCAATTGGTCATGCAAGCTTTGAAAGATTTTTTGATTGATTCAATGGAGAATGCTTTGCGGTCGCGGCTGTTACCAATATTAAACCAAATACCAATCAATGCCAGTGTAACTACTGAGATTAATGAAACATTATCTATGTTGAAAAACTTACTTACAGATTTTGATACTGAGCACAAACGGTTACAGTACTTTGCTAAGCTAGGGACATATATTGCTCCATTAGAGGTTGTTGTAGGTCAACACATGGAACAGAAACGTGCACGTATAGGAGGTCTTACTTACATACCTACCGATTGTACCATGCAGGTTATACCGTTAAGAAAAGTTTTGCAACATTTTTTTTCTGTGCCAGGTGTTCTTAAAGACACTTTAGACTATATTAATACTTTATCAAGCCCCACGTCAAGTGGCGTTTGTAACTTCGTTCAAGGTTCTGTATGGCTGGATATAAAACGACAAAATACCACAAACGAATCTAACGAATTGTTATTACCACTTCTGCTGTACTTTGATGATTTTGAAGTTGGTAATCCTCTAGGGAGCCATGCCGGTATCCACAAGCTTGGAGGTGTTTATGTATCTTGTCCATGTTTGCCTCCAAAATTATTCTCTAGATTAAAACATATTTTTGTACTAGCATTGTTTCATTCTTCAGATAGAGCAAGTTTTGGGAACAAAATTATATTTCACAACGTAATTAAAGAATTGAATTACTTATTTAAATCTGGAGTAACAGTTAGTACAGGTATCTTCAAAGGCACTATCAAATTTCGTGTGGGTGCTATGAGTGGTGATAATTTGGGTCTGAATTCAGTGCTGGGTTTTGTTGAATGTTTTACCGCTAACCACCCATGTAGAATCTGTATCGCGAGTCGGGAACAAATTAAAAACATGACTACCGAAGACAATACGTTAATGAGAAATGAAATCAATTATGAAAGAATGTTAGAAATAGAAGGTACATATAACACTGGCATTAAAGAAAAATGCGTTTGGATTGCTCTTGATGGTTTTAATATGTTCGATAATGTTGTTGTCGATTTGTTACACGATATGCTTGAGGGCTGTTGTAAATATGTCATGAGTTTTATTATTTCATACTTTGTGAAAGAGATGAAAATAATTCATTTAAATACTATTAAACAGCGTATTGCAGCTTTCGATTTTGGTCCAGATCTCGGGTCCAAGCCTACTACTGCACTAAGTTTTGAGGGATCTACTTTAAAATTGAGAATGTCGGCATCAGAAACTCTTAACTTTGTTCGATATTTTGGACTCCTTGTGGGATATTATATACCTAGAGAAAATGAAGTCTGGAAATTGTACATTTTGTTGAGGACCATATTAGAAAGATTATTGTCACACAGGGTGTTCAGTGATACGTGTGAGCAATTGGCTGGATTAATAACTGAACTTAATCAGATGTACACTAATTTAAGCAAGCAGCCCTTAAAGCCTAAATTCCATTTTCTTATACATTACCCAACTATGTTAAAAAAATTTGGACCAATAGCTCATGTTTGGACTATGAGATTCGAGGCCAAGCACAGTGTTTCAAAAAAAATTGCTCGCGCTTCTTCAAGTAGAGTCAATATATGCAAAACAATAGCAATTAAAAATCAGCTTCAGCTAAACGAACTTTTCATTATGAAAGAACCAAGCACTGATTTCGAGCACGGTAAAAAAAAAAATGTTTGCCATCTTTTAGATCTAAAATGTAAATTTAACTTGCCGGACGATAGATTTGTAGCTTTTTCTGTTCCTTGGGTAAAAATAAATGGAGTCCAAATCAAACAATCAAATGTTGTTACTGTAGGTTTGTCAGAAGCAACTTTTTTACCTTCGTTTGCTGTTATTGATACAATTTATGTGGATAGCAATAATATTATTTTATTTTCATGTTTGACATTGAATACTGTAAATTTTGACGAACACTATTTTGCTTATGAAGTATCAACCACTGATTTACCTTTATATATTTCATATGACGAATTGCTGGCTCCTATACCCAACGCTATTAATGTCATGCCTAACTTGAGAACCTATGTCACCTCTCGATGGTGTCTTGACTGAATTAAGGAGTGGATGCTACGTACGATTGATTAATTGAATACTTGCAACTTAAATATGTCATCAACTTTGTCTTATAATAAACACAGAAACCGGAACATAGTTACAAGGCATAGCAATCATTGAACTTGTTCCAGTTACTCGGTATTAATAACAATACTAGTAGGTACACTTTACAAACACAGTACACACACACACACATAAAATACATACACAGTAATTCACCCCGCCTATGCGGATAAGGATGCCCATAGGCGGTACATAAGTTGTACATAGTGATGTGCTGTTTCCGGGAATATTCCTAGTGACCTTCCCGATAACATTCCCGATAAAAGGAAATACCTATACCTAATATTTTCACAACCATTTTTTTTTGCATTTAATGAACCAAATTTAATAAAACGTTTCTCTAAAGGTAAATTCTCATTGTCCTCTGTGTTTTTCCTGTATTGTTATGATTATTCCCGTCGTAAATTTATTCAAAATGTGCATACTAAATTTAAGTAATAATCGCCCATTTTTTGATCCCCTAGCCTAATTATTAACAGCAGGGATAACGACTGCCGTCAACATTTCATATATATATACAGGGTGTATCAGATACCCCCTAACAATAATCCACTGGGGTATATATCCATAGCTATAGAAGCTAAAAAAAATATTTTGAAAATATTGGAGCAATTTTTTTTTAATATATTTTCAATAGGAATGGTGGTAGTATTAACTATAATCATTCCTATAGAAAATATAAAAAAAAAATTACTCCAATTTTTTTCAAAATATTTTTTTTAGCTTCTATAGCTATGGTTATACACCCCCAGTGGATTATTGTTAGGGGGTATCTGATACACCCTGTATACAGGTTCTCGGGTTACGTCTGTGTTTGAATCTGATGCCAGCTATTATCCCTGTGGTTAATTAAAACACAATATTATTATTAAAATCAGTTGTACTAATCAAAATTAACAATATTTATACTAGTGCTCTATTTAGATAAAAAGTTAGAATCATCATATCAGCCTTGATGTTCCCCACCCTTATAAAATATACGATTGATTAATAGGATTTTACTGGGAATATTTCCCAACGGGAATAGTCCCACAGCACATCACTAATTGTACAAATTTGTTGTTTTTTCAAAAAGAGTTCCGGTCGGTCCGCCGTCTTTTCCACAATAGGGTGTAGTCGCCTTATTAAAGGTGCAGTTCCGAGCCAAGCGACACTGACGCCACTAACGCCGCGTTAGTGTCGCCCCTACAGAGCGATAGTACAATGTGACGCCGGGCGTCAAGCATCGCCGTGTTCATACAGGCCGTCATATAGTACATTGTACTATCGCTCTGTCGCGGCGACGCTAACGCGGCGTTAGTGGCGTCAGTGTCGCTTGGCTCGGAACTGCACCTTTATTCTTGACCATGGAGTATGGGAATATTAGTCTCTTTTAAAGGGCTAACTAGATCCGTACTGCCAAAAGTCGGCATTTTTTGAACCCACATTCGGTGGGGAGCAAATTTAGGCGCAATGTTATAGACGCGCGGGCATACGAAGCGGGTGTCCGCTACATCTTAGGCCTTGTATGGAAATCCATCGCGCTGCTCATACTTTTTTCAATTGAGGGGACATCCGCTCCGTGTGGCCGCGCGTTCATAGCGTTTGCTTTTAATCAGGGCGTATCAGTATAAAGTCGGGCCCTGAGACATGGGTACTGCAAAAATAGGAAATAGGTAGGTAACGGAGGCAAAGGAGGTGAGGTAGCGTACTAATCAACGGGAATAGTCCCACAGCACATCACTAATTGTACAATTTCGTTTTTTTTTTTCAAAAAGAGTTCCGGTCGGTCCGCCGTCTTTTCCACAATAGGGTGTAGTCGCCTTATTAAAGGTGCAGTTCCGAGCCAAGCGACACTGACGCCACTAACGCCGCGTTAGTGTCGCCCCTACAGAGCGATAGTACAATGTGACGCCGGGCGTCAAGCATCGCCGTGTTCATACAGGCCGTCATATAGTACATTGTACTATCGCTCTGTCGCGGCGACGCTAACGCGGCGTTAGTGGCGTCAGTGTCGCTTGGCTCGGAACTGCACCTTTATTCTTGACCATGGAGTATGGGAATATTAGTCTCTTTTAAAGGGCTAACTAGATCCGTACTGCCAAAAGTCGGCATTTTTTGAACCCACATTCGGTGGGGAGCAAATTTAGGCGCAATGTTATAGACGCGCGGGCATACGAAGCGGGTGTCCGCTACATCTTAGGCCTTGTATGGAAATCCATCGCGCTGCTCATACTTTTTTCAATTGAGGGGACATCCGCTCCGTGTGGCCGCGCGTTCATAGCGTTTGCTTTTAATCAGGGCGTATCAGTATAAAGTCGGGCCCTGAGACATGGGTACTGCAAAAATAGGAAATAGGTAGGTAACGGAGGCAAAGGAGGTGAGGTAGCGTACTAATCAACGGGAATAGTCCCACAGCACATCACTAATTGTACAATTTCGTTTTTTTTTTTCAAAAAGAGTTCCGGTCGGTCCGCCGTCTTTTCCACAATAGGGTGTAGTCGCCTTATTAAAGGTGCAGTTCCGAGCCAAGCGACACTGACGCCACTAACGCCGCGTTAGTGTCGCCCCTACAGAGCGATAGTACAATGTGACGCCGGGCGTCAAGCATCGCCGTGTTCATACAGGCCGTCATATAGTACATTGTACTATCGCTCTGTCGCGGCGACGCTAACGCGGCGTTAGTGGCGTCAGTGTCGCTTGGCTCGGAACTGCACCTTTATTCTTGACCATGGAGTATGGGAATATTAGTCTCTTTTAAAGGGCTAACTAGATCCATACTGCCAAAAGTCGGCATTTTTTGAACCCACATTCGGTGGGGAGCAAATTTAGGGGCAATGTTATAGACGCGCGGGCATACGAAGCGGGTGTCCGCTACATCTTAGGCCTTGTATGGAAATCCATCGCGCTGCTCATACTTTTTTCAATTGAGAGGACATCCGCTCCGTATGGCCGCGCGTTCACAGCGTTTGCTTTTAATCAGGGCGTATCAGTATAAAGTCGGGCCCTGAGACATGGGTACTGCAAAAATAGGTAGGTAACGGAGGCAAAGGAGGTGAGGTAGCGTACTAATCTGTTTTAAAATAGATTACTGTGGTAATTTAAACTCGTTATGTTGATAAATAATCATTCTTTTTTAACCCTTAATTTCGAAATGTATATTACATATATATTATGTTCATATTTTTGAAGTATCTTTTTGTTTTTTATTCAAGCCAAAAATTTGGAAGGATTTAAATCAGCAGAGGCTCGAATTCGATATTTTTTTCATATCTCTGCGGCTAAAAACAAACGTGGTTTATTGGAAACAATGATTTGCTGCTTGCAAATTTTAATGCTTGATTAACTATTGTATAACTGTCTTTGTCGTAAGCTAAATTTAAGAGGGTGCATCCCTACTGAGCGCTGGCAACGTCTCATTTTTGTTGATTTTTTGCGATTATTTCACAGAAATTGAATAAAAGTTTCAAAGCGGTTGATATGGATGTGATATGTAAAAAACTAAACGCCTGCGCTTCTAAAAACTTTCCTCTACATCATCAAACCTTCCATCGTCCTGCAATCTTGCTCGGCGGCGGGAATAACCCCGACCCACGGACCTGCGATCCTTGTACCGCTCACACATGATCAGAACCCGGGTCTTGTTAATAAGCATGTTCAAAACATTAATTTCCTTCCCATGTTCATTGAAATACATTTCGGAGTACATCTCTATCTCGGACGGAGTGAGGTGGAACTTCTTGGTTGCTTTGTCAAAAACAGTGCTGCCATCATCTGAGTCGGAATCTAATTCTGGATTCAGCTTAGGGGCAGCGTCGGTAAGGGCTCGATATTGTCATGTCAAAAACTCGTTTGATCGTGATGGACTTTTATTTTCTTATTAAACGAGATATAGTATTTTATCCCTTTAATACGAAAATAAAAGTCAATCACGATTTGGACACAATATTTCAATCTTTCATTCAATTTCTGTGAAATAATCGCAAAAAATCACCAAAAATGCGACGTTGCCAGCTCAATAGGGATGCACCCTCTTAAGGAGAAAACATGGAGGGAGTAACTAATTAAAAATAAATGTGTTTCTGTATCAAAAAATATAATTTCAAGTATGAGACCATTTATAATTAATATAATGATTAATTCAAAGAAAATTTCGATTGACCAAGTGTCATGCTCATGCCGAATTGGGAAACGAGCAGAAGATTTTGTAATGGCATATTTTGGGCTATTCCCAGTTGTTC
Organism: Pandemis heparana; assembly: GCA_963854515.1. Lineage (NCBI taxonomy): Eukaryota > Metazoa > Arthropoda > Insecta > Lepidoptera > Tortricidae > Pandemis > Pandemis heparana. Next base: position 6,463,998 of record OY978025.1, read on the forward strand.
ACAGTCCTTTGCGGTGGATGTAAACTATACTCACGAGCAAAAATAACGTGTCGCTTTCCATACAAAGTTGTATGAAGAGTGACCCGTTGTGTTTGCTCGTGAGTTTGCTTAGTAAGAATTTTCTCGGCTAGAAAAATAATGTGAACATCTGGGAATAGTCCGATGTTGTACTAGCTTGTAAGTGCAAGTGTTAAACTGTACGTAACGTAAAACAAAATAAACTTTTTAATTAGAAATCTTCGTTTCAATCAAACTATATCCTACTACAGTATACATTTAGCATTCATTCATTTCAGTTAATTTCCGTGACTGATAACTTCATTCATTCAACTGCAACGGCTGTGTTTGCTTGCTCCAATTTACAAATCCTAAGTTATTATGATTTTGTTCATGAGATGTTATTAGCGAGTTCACAGTCCGTGTCATACGATAATGTTCCCAAATGTGTCGACTCGCACGTGTGGTACGGTTGGCTGTACTGGACCAGCATATTAAAACGAACGTCTATGTCTGGACTGTGAACATGTTAAACTGTAGTGAGTATTTCATGGTATTGTAATGATAACAGAAGAGTAGCGTTGCTATTATAAAGGCATTCTATTAGGTATTATTGTTTTCTTTATGTGTACATAAGGAACTACTTGTGTAACATCAATGATTTCATATTAGATAAAACTAAACTTTAATGTGTATATAAGACACTACTTTTGTAACATCAATGATTTCATATTCGATAAAACTAAACTTTAATGTGTATATAAGAAACTACTTTTGTGATATTATGACATTGTTTGTAATAAAAACAGGAAAGTCGTGTAGTTATTACAAGTCATTCTATTAGGTATTATTGTTTTCTTTGGTGTTTTTTCTGAATATGTACGCCTGTATGACTGCCGGTAATTAGGTCAAAAGTTTGAAGAACCTTTATAATAATGTCTAATTTGTTAATAAAGTTAAACGCCATATATACTCGTACAAGCAAACTAACTACGAGTATATTAATAAATTATATTTTAAGGGCAAACCAAGTCAGACTGGGTCTGCCCATAAAATATAATTTATTATATTTAGTTATCTTTCTTGCTTGTACGTACGACGTTTAACTTTGTCAAATTATACATTATATTAAAGGGCTTCAAACTTCTGACTCAGTTATCGGCAATCATTCAACCACGGACATTTAGAAGAAATACTAAAGAAAATAATAATACCTAATAGAATGACTTGTAATAACTACACGACTTATCTGTTTTATTACAAACGATATCATAATATCACAAAAGTAGTTTCTTATAAACACAGTAAAGTTTAGTAATATCTAATATGAAATCATTGATATTACAAAAGTAGTTTCTTATATACACATTAAAGTTTAGTTTTATCTAATATGAAATCATTGATGTTACAAAAGTAGTTCCTTATGTACACATTACAGTTTAGTAATATCTAATATGAAATCATTGATATTACAAAAGTAATTTCTTATAAACACATTAAAGTTTAGTAATATCTAATATAAAATCATTGATATTACAAAAGTAGTTTCTTATATACACATTACAGTTTAGTAATATCTAATATAAAATCATTGATATTACAAAAGTAGTTTCTTATACACACATTACAGTTTAGTAATATCTAATATGAAATAATTGATATTACAAAAGTAATTTCTTATAAACACATTAAAGTTTAGTAATATCTAATATAAAATCATTGATATTACAAAAGTAGTTTCTTATATACACATTACAGTTTAGTAATATCTAATATTAAATCATTGATATTACAAAAGTAATTTCTTATAAACACATTAAAGTTTAGTAATATCTAATATAAAATCATTGATATTACAAAAGTAGTTTCTTATACACACATTACAGTTTAGTAATATCTAATATGAAATAATTGATATTACAAAAGTAATTTCTTATAAACACATTAAAGTTTAGTTATATCTAATATGAAATCATTGATATTACAAAAGTAGTTTCTTATATACACATTAAAGTTTAGTCATATCTAATATTAAATCATTGATATTACAAAAGTAGTTTCTTATATACACATTAAAGTTTAGCAATATCTAGTAAGAAATCATTGAGATTACAAAATAAGTTCTTAAATATTCCATAAAATTTAGTAAAAACAAGTATGAAATTAAGGACATTACGAAAATATTTTGTAAAATTTACTGAAACCCAACTAAAAAATACCAGGTTATTTCTCGGAAATTACAAAACTTATTGTAAAATCCGTGACGTCATTACTTCGGTAATGACGTCACGGATATGTATAGCATACTAGAAATTACAAAACATTGATATAGGATATTACTAAATAACAATAACTAAAACCAATTTGTTGTTATTACAAAAAATTTGTTGTCGTGGGATTTATAAATATTTTAGTAATCATAACTAAGATTTTGTGATTATAAGCAAAGTTTTTTCTCCGTGTGCGACAAAAAAGTAGGGGCGAAGATTCACATGTTACGCCGGTTGGTTAGGCAGGTGCTAAAACCTTTGATCGTGTTTTTCCGTGCCTTAGGGGCGTTTTCGGCAGGCTGTAATACCGTTTCAGGCCGTTTCAGAAGGTGCTCTATCACTTGTCTATCATATACCTACTGGATTATGGAAATTTCACCCAACATGTTTTCAATCTGTTTCAGGCCACCCTCTATCGGATGACGCCATAACCTGAAAACCCGTTTTCAGACGTTTTCAGGACCTGGACATGGGCCTCTGAAGTTTACTGCGGTATAATGGCGAAATTTTGAGTAGGAGTAAAAGAGATAGCTCGATTAGAGTGAGACAGCTATACTGAGAACATTTCAGAAGGGTGTGACGGAGACAACATGATCCAGAGATGGATAGTAGCACGCCGAACATTCGAGAAAAGAGTGAAAGAGACAGCAATTAGGTTCCCGAATAATCTCGTAGTAGGTACCTATCGAATTTTCCATGAGTTATTTAACAGACAATCGAATCTTCGGAAACCCGTGACCACCCATATTTAAACGCGGCCGTCGGGCGGCGCAGACAGTTCACTTTGGAAGAACAACAAGCGAACATCTAAGAGAGAAACTGCGACTGGAAAAATTCAAGTGCGAAATAAGTGTGAAGTGTTAATCCGGTAGTGTTTTAAGGTAAATAAAGTGTTATTGTAGAAATAAATCCTATTCATCAGTGTTAAAAGTGCTTTTCAATCACGAACCCAACCCTAGAACGTCGCGCACAAGAAGAAAAAAAAATCGCTTTCTTTAGCCCTAAAGCTTATAAATTAATGTGTAAGAACTTTATTTTGCCATCAAAAAAAGCTTTAAAGTTGTTGCTTGCGAAAATAAAATTATTTCCAGGCATAAATCCATTAGTATTTAAGGAACTAAAGGAGACGGTATCAAATATGGTACTGCAACATCGTCTGTGTAGGTACACTTATAATTCAGTAAAAATAGCTCAAAACGTGGCAAAATATATGGAGAACATTTATCTATTGGGATGGATACCTTATGGGGTGAAGTCAAAATTTATCAACTCTCCCCCCTCCTCCGGGGGGCGCGTCCCCCCCCCAGGCCCCCCGAAATGTCCCGAAACGCGGTTCTTTGAACTTTTTGAGAAAACTGTTCGCGATACAGAAAAAGTGTGTAGGAATGAAATAATGTACAATAAATTTACTATAAATCTACCATACACATGAAAGCGGTATCTCTTATGGTTTTGACGCAAGAAGACGCAGAAAATCATATTTTTTTGTTTTTTTTACAATAAATTTTATTAAAACTTCAGTTTTCTCAGAAAATACTCATTTTACAACTAAAAAATGTATGACTTAAATAAACAATGGAATATTGCCTTTAAAAAGAGGTATAATTTATTTATATATTAGTTAAATTGACCATTTTATGATAATTTAAATATTTAATTTGTCATGAACAATTTTTTTTACTTGAAGATTAGGTATGTTTAAAATGTTTTTTATATAGTTTAGAGTTAATTATAAACCACGCTAGTGTAATTTTGTTTATTTTTTTTTCAGTTATCCGCAAATAATAAGTATATTCATTCATTTCCAAAAAGGTACTAAGATGTTTATTTAATATAATCAACTATTTATTTAAGTATACACTTTTATTTAAGTAACTTACATTGAATTTGAAGAGAGACATTGAAATAAACAATTGTTAACACTCTTATTATCTGGGGGCACGGTAGTGCCCCAGCTAAGATAGCCAAGTGAAGCGCAAGAAGGGCACTAGTTACCTTTTCTCGAACCGCTTTGTCGTTATTTTGTACCCTCATAACTTGGTTTTGGATTGTACGAGATAACTAAAATTCTCGGGATATGATGTGAATAGTGGACTTATTACAAGTGTAAAGTTTCAATTGCATAGCTCTTATATTTAAAATTTTATTGATATCTAAAAAACTAGTGGTCGTCACTAGTGATCATCATATTAAATTCCTAGAATGCTCTAATTTGGTTTGTAATCTAGATTAGTATACAATCAACAGCAAAAATCTAAAATTTGGAACTTTAACTCTTCCTTCAATCGGTCAAACAAACTAGCGAATGGATATTTTGTACGAAACTTCGCAAATTTTGATGCCAGCGGTCTGAAAATTGATAAAGGGTGTTGTTAAAAATAATAAACTGTATATTTCAGAATTTTCAGTAAATTAAACTGAATTAGTGGATGAAATTAAGCGCGTGCAAATGTGGTGTTTTCTGAAGGCACTTGTCATAAGCAAAAACTTACAAACTTTTTACGTTCTAACTCTACAAGTGTTTAAGAGTTTGTGAAGTCTACAATTTAGTAAAAATAATGTCGTTGGCCGTTTTGCTACCGTCATATAGGCGAAAGGTAAAAAAATCACTGTTCATTACTTTCCTGTTAATTACAATAGTTTTTTAAACATGAAATTACCGTGAGACTCAATCAATAATATGTGACAACAAATAATAATAATAAAATAACAATAATAATAATACTTTATTTACTTTATTTGTAATATGTGATCGTTTCGCTGCCGCCGGGGCAAGTGGTCCAGGAATAAGGACTACGAACTAGTCTGGAATATGTCGAGCATCACTCGACTTTTATACGTGAGTTATTCGTTTGTGTGATTATAATTATCATTACAATAGTTCTTATAGTTACGAATTTCAACTTTCTAGGACGTAAATTTGTTGACCACCAGTGAGTGAGTCAGTGACGAAATCAGAGTTTTTTAGATATCTATAAAATTTAAAATATAAGAGCTTGTAATAAATCCACTATTAGCCGCGTATTCACTGGGCGAGCCGCCTCGCGCGGCAACTTCGTGAGGCAAATCCTCGACCTGTCAGGACGTGCCTCGCCCGAGGCGAACGCACGTCTCGCCTCGGGCGAGCGTTTTTGTCTATGCTCAAAGGCGCCTCAGCACGTTTGCCGCGCTCACTCAGGACGGTTGTGTTTTGCCTCGCTTGTTCGTCGCGTGTTAGCGTCATGGATAAAGAGCAGTGTCTTAAATTAATACAACTATATGGTGAATATAGACGATTATGGGATGCGCAATGTCCCGATTATACAAATAGAGGACTAAGAAAAGATGCGTGGAGAAATATTAGCGCGCAATGCTGCCTCAGCCTCACCGCGGCTCGGCTTTGCCGCGCGAGGCCGCCTCGATCAGTACGATTTCTTGCATGAGGCTGCCTCGCGCGGCAATCGTTGCGCGGCAAACGTCCGAGGCTGCCTCGCGCGGCGGCTCGCTCAGTGAATACGCGGCTATTCACATCATATCCCGAGAATTTTAGTTATCTGGTACAGTCCAAAACCAAGTTATGAGAGTACAAAATAACGACCAAGCGGTTCGAGGAAAGGTAACTAGTGCACTTCTTGCGCTTCACTTGGCTATCTTAGCTGGGGCACTACCGTGCCCCCAGATAATAAGAGTGTTAACATTGTTTATTTTAATTTAAGTACTTAAATAAAAGGGTATACTTAAATAAATAGTTGATTATATTAAATAAACATCTTAGTACCTTTTTGGAAATGAATGAATTTATTCACACTAATTATTTGCGGATAACTGAGAATAAATAAACAAAATTACACTAGCATGGTTTATAATTAACTCTAAACTATATAAAAAACATTTTAAACATACCTAATCTTCAAGTAAAAAAAATTGTTCATGACAAATTAAATATTTAAACTATTTTAAAATGGTCAACTTAACTAATATATAAATAAGTGATACCTCTTTTTAAAGGGAATATTCCATTGTTTATTTAAGTGATACATTTTTTAGGTGTAAAATGAGTATTTTCTGAGAAAACTGAAGTTTTAATAAAATTTATTGTAAAAAAACAAAAAATTATGATTTTCTGCGTCTTCTTGCGTCAAAACCATAAGAGATACCGCTTTTATGTGTATGGTAGATTTATAGTAAATTTATTGTATATTATTTCATTCCTGCACATTTTTTCTGTATCGCGAACAGTTTTCTCAAAAACTTCAAAAAACCGTGTTTCGGGACACTTTGGGGGGCGTGGTGGGGGGACGCGCCCCCCGGAGGAGGGGGGAGAGTTGATAAATTTTGACTTCACCCCATAAGGTATCCATCCCAATAGATAAATGTTCTCCATATATTTTGCCAAATTTCCCATACAATGGATTCTAATTTGCTTGAGCTATTATATTCGACGAAATAAAATATAAAGGTTTAAATACACTATTTAAGCTACCGCCAGCTGAGTTTACTCTATGACCAACTATGAACACTAGGGGGCGTTACTATTCCATACTTCACTACATTCAGGTTTTTTTGAACTGAACCATTCTACCACTTAGGTATAAAATCAAATACTCAAATAAATATTTTAACTAGACATGAAAGCGTTAAGCCCATTTCTTTTTAATTTAATTAATTTGATTATTCTGAGATGCCTAAGATAATAAATGGTTAAACCAAACCCCAACTTGATTAATAGGTTTGGACCCCTTTGTTTTTTTTTCTAACGAGCACAAATACCGCGGTCAAACTTCCTCTCCTATCTTTTTATGGATCTATACTGCTAATGGTGTTGAATCAAACCCCTTAAATAAAACTAAACTTTAAACAAATGGGTTAAAGCAGTCTACTTTGCCTGCCGACTATCGTAATCCTTTACATGAAGTTGGCGACTGATTTTGTCTCATTCAACCCCTGCCTGTTTGGAGCATGTAATTGCAGGTAGTGAACAAACTAGTTACTTAATGAAGTTAGCTGATATGCCTACCCCAAAGGAAAAAAATCTACCTTTCTCGATCAAACGCAACATGTCGAATTTCAAGGAGCTTAATACTCCTAATACTGAAGTGATACTGTAACTCCTAATACTGTAATGATGTCGCTCCTAGTACTGACTTGGCGGGGAAGAGTACCCAAGTGGTACTTGATTTGTTGAAAGATCTCAAACATCGCGGGCATCTTGTCACTTCACTATGGATAGATAATTGCCCATCTTTGTCAAGGTATCTGAAGAGTTTGAGTTTTGATTGCTTAGGAACATTGCGTCCAAATTGCCCAACGTACGTCAAGCATTTTATATTATAATGCTGTAATTACTCCGGCCGTGACCGATTTGCCGCCAAGATCGCAGTCCCGCAAGAATTGCGGTAACCTGAGAACCGGCCCGAGTAATTCTAAAGTGACAGTTTTTGCCGGCGACTGGCGTGAATTCTCCCATAATGTTACCAGAAACCTAAGCCTGTTCTTATGTGCCGGAGGGGTAGACATGATATTTTTTTATGCTTGCAAGCACGGACTCAAGGCCCCGCCGCGAGCAGAATTTGCCGCAGAAGTAAAAGCTTTTGTCGTCAATGACGTGGACGCTTTCCCTTATTACTTTTTAAGTAAGAACTGTTCGAATTCGGCTGAGTTTGTTCAGGTCGTAAAAGACCTTAAAAAACGGGACCGTACAAAGACGTTGGCCTCCAGCGCACCCTCCTCCTCGGCCGCCTCAAAGAGGAATCCTTTTAAAATCCCGACGGGTGAGCCACCAAAAAAGAAAATAACAGCGGCAGGGTAATGCCATGACACACTGCCACATTCGGAATTAAAATAATTTTTGTATTTGTCACGAATATCATTAGCTGTTGTAGGAACAATTTCTATTGAATCTGATGGCAGAAGGTCCTGTAATTCACCAGTCACCACACTCATTTATTGATGCCCTAGTTATTATACCATCTTCTTTCTTTCTGAATATAATTTTGCATAAACAAGCTTTCACAATGTCAAACCTTAGTCCAATGACACATTTAATGGACGATGAAAAATTCTCCATTTGCCAAAGTGTCACGCTGCAATCATTTAGTCGCATCTCGACATTTCGAACTTTCGCGCCACAGTTTAATTGACCTCTCTCCAGCCGAATTTCACTAACAGTTCGGCCACCTGTCAAAAGATGGCGCTGTTCTAAGTATGGAATCTGATTCAACGTACGCGCACTAGAGGGCGCCTAAGTCGTTCTCCGCGTAATCTATATTTTAACTAAACAATTATTTTATTTTATTTATTAGATTCTTAACAACAAATACACTATTATAACACTAATTTTTATAAACTCAGTAACACATACAAAAGGATCACACCTTTACTTGACCGGCGTTGGTTGGCTGATTCGAAACTTAACGGAAACGGTCCCGCCCAAGGGCGGAGCTTTTTCAAAATCTGAAGGAACCGTTAGTCCTGGATAAAACCAGAGGTTCTGGCCAAAATCGGCCACTTTTTCGAGTCTCCAACAACTGCCCGGCTCTCTTCTGGTAAGCACTCTCTGATCACTTTAATTCTAATGTGTATAGCTCCGTGTATGTAATTATTTAAATAATTTAAATAAATTATTTAAATTCTTAAAAGTTAATATAACTCTGTTACTCTGCAGCAGAGATACTCGGTTGGAATTGTCTCCGTAGTTATTAAATTTAATCTCTATTCCTTTTAGCTGTTACTTGAAAGTTTGTAAACTCTACCGCCTGTTTTACTCTTGCTAACTACCTTGCATTATATAGCTTAACTTCTCTAGTTTTTGCCTGCTGTAACTCCGTACACTTGCGCCTGCCATGCACTGCAATTTAGCTTCCTCGGGATACGTCCCATCTGCATCGCAACGCCTGGCAGGACGCTACCAACTCTAAACTCTTTCTCACACCAACCATTTCCGCAGGGCAGCTACCTTACCCCGCCGAATGTGGCTGGACACAGGGTATCTACCGCCTGCCGACATGTAGCCAACCTGGCACACGGCACTGCAGCAGGAAAGCAATACTAAATCAGCGGTACCGCAACTGCCATCCCTAATTTCGACGGCCCGCTACCGCTGAACACCACTGCCTTCACCAAAACAAGGCTGTCCCACTCCTGGAGCTTCCACCAAGGCGCGGTCTACCGAACCCTGCTGCCGCTACACCGAGCGTGACGCTGCCACCCAGTCACCGGACCGACAGATTCCCGAGAGAAGTGGAGGCATTGGATGGCGTAGAAATCATAGTTTAAAAAGTCCGAATCTAGACCCAAGAGAACTACTCATTCCTGAGAGATCTTTTGCTCATCTACTTAAATATAAATTGTCGCGTATAGCCGACGGTTTCAAGTTTCTTTCTTTAATAAATGTATTAAGATATACATTGTTTTCTTCGATAAAAAAAACCACTAGGCTATCCCACTGACAAAAGCTACCTTTTGTACATTCCACATATCGTCTCGCTCTTGTTAACCGATAATTAAAAAGGTGCAAAAGGAACGTATGTGGAATGATCTAGCAGATTCGATTTCGTCTCAACAGATCATTCGGCTTTGTAATCTCATGTGAGCATATCAAATTTATTTTCCGGATCAATTTCTTCGCTTAGGGATACGTAGTTGCACCAAAGATGTGCCTTTTATTGAGTTGTGAGGTGTAATAAATAAGCTGTTGTTTGTTCCAGCGTTTAGCCCATATTTTGTTAAAACTTGGGGCATCCGCAAGCTTATGATGACAGTATTGACAGTGCGACTGTCTGGATGGAGCCGGCGCCGTGGTTGCGGAGACACACCGCATAGGATGCATTGGCACCAACATTCGAACAGGGTGCACTTTACCGCAACATGCGTGCATGCGCGAGGTACCGTGTTATAATTAATACTTATGGTAACGTGCAAACGTGCAAACGACTCCATGTATTTACCATTGGAGTAGGACAGAGGAAGACCAATTTGGTAACCGGCGGCATGCTTGCTGTCATGCACCAGTGGGTTCAACCGGGTGGGCTAAGGTGTCGTTCCATGTGAATCAAAGTAGGATAGCTGGGCTGGTAGGTTACGTGCGCGCTCACCTCACCTTCTCCGCAGAGGTGTTTATGGACTAGACGCAGAAATGGAATATACTACTGCGGGCATGGAGCTCGCAAGCATAGCTGTTGTGAGCGTCTACGGAAACGTCGTGTACGAGACGTTGGTGAGACCAAGTGCGAGAATTTTGGACTGCAACACCGTGTTTTCTGGCATACATCCAGAAGACATGTTGCACGCAGTTAGGGCTTGCACTCCGAGATTCCGGAATCTCGTAATTCCGGAATTTCGGACGATTTTGAAGGATTTTCAATTCCGGAATTGATCAGCTCAATATCGATAATTCCGATATTGATAAATTTGGGACATTTGACAAAGAAACTAGGTATTGGCATTGTTAATTTTTTAAACTGTGCTTTTAACACCTTCATTTGATAAAATGGACTATTTCAAGCACCTAATTTTAATATTACCTATGCATTTACGTAGCTTTGTTTATTAATTATATTTTTTCGCTGTTTGATAATTTGTTAATTTTGGCACGATCCCAATCGCCTTTTCAGCAATAAAAAAACAGTTTTGTCTATGATTTTCTCTATAGATCAATACATCACATTTTTCCCGACTCCTACTTACATTATAGTGGTCTTCTCAACAATATATTGTGTAAACATTGGTGTAAACTTTGAATTATTCCATATTAGCTTGCGTACACTATTCCTTCCGCAAATCTTCTCTGATTTTCACAATGATTTTGTTGGGGCTATTGTTCGAGTCATTGTTGCATCACTTTCATCCCGGCACAACAGTTTTATACTGTGAATTTGTTTTTATTTCTAACATTTGTAGATTAAGTAGGTAGGCATTTAAGTTACTTATGATGTAGATGTGACAATGACAGCTGACAGTTACCGTAGCTAAACTTTTTTATTTCGTTTTTGTCGCAAACATTTAAGGCCCGATTCTGCCAAAAAACGGGGTCGTTCGGTCAAACAAGGGGCAAAAGTGCTTTTACAAAAATATCTGCAATCATAAAGTATTTTTGAAATAGGACAAGACAAATCGGATAGTTGATTGTTTTCCTCCAAATGGTTTTCGAATTATAGCATACCAAAAAAATGAACAATGCCAATTCGTAAAATTAGCAACGCCGCGCAATATGATGTATTCGTTGCCACGCGACGCTAGGTCTCATTCGAGTCTTACCTGCTCACCACGATTCATGTATATTTTTTTAACAGAAGTCCAAAGGCTAATTATTAATTAGTAATTAAGCAAACATTATTAAAAGACTGATTTTAAAACGAAAACGGCGTGTTATTAAAAAAAAACTGCACCTTAATTGAAAGAAAACAAAAAAGACCAATTCCGGTACCAGTTCCGGAATTCCGATATTGGGTAAAATTTCCGATATTCAGTTCCGGAACTGAAAACCTTCTGATATTGCAAGCCCTACACGCAGTTACCACTCTAAAAGAAGTGCAAAGGTATATTTTACAATTTTTAGGTTGTGACACCATTCTTACGGGTCATTCTCTGAATAACGACCTGAGAGCATTAAAATTAATTCACGGAACGGTTGTTGACACGTGCGCGTTGTACCCCCGATGGAAGGGGGCTGCCGTTCAAGCGTGCCCTGTGCGTGCTCACGAAGGACTACCTCGAACGCGATATCCAGCAAGGCCAGGAAGGCCACGCGCCCACCGAGGACGCATGGGCCGCTTTGGAACTTGCGCTCCTCAAAACACATATGTAAGCCAACACTTTAATAGAAATGGCCTGGCGACAGGATTAACTTTCCATTATGGACCGTCGATTTAAATGACCATTTTTTTTGTAGATAGTACTCATAAAAAGAAAGCGTTTTGCTAATTTTCAGGTTGCGGAAACTTAAGGTTCAGGCAGGAGATATATTTTTTTTAGTTTTCATACAAATTGGCAAATAACACGCACTATTTGACAAATAATTGATGTCAGACGTCAAAGTTGTCACTTCACGTTTCGTTAGTCGTTTAGTTGTGTTTAATCAATTTTATGTCGTTTTTTTAATTAAATATATTTTTATTTTGACGTATGTATTAATTTTAGTGAATAATAAATATGTGATATCACGTTACATACACAAAAATTATTGTTGTTTTATCAATTTTAATTAACTTATTTTCACGAAAAATAAACAATTTGTGTTTACACTGCTTAGAACGAAACGCGAAGCGACGCTATTTCGTTAAATAGCGTTTTTTTCATCTGTATCTGTCAGCGTCAGTCATCGTTTGTCGCCCTTGCAGTTGAGATCGTTTTACGTACTCCTGTAAGCTTACAACGTTTGACTACCATGGCGTTTCCGAAGCCCCATGCTTCTGTGTCTGAAGAGTTGAGTGAAGTGCAAGTGTTGGACTCAAATGAGCCGCTTGTCACGGCCTCCTCTTCTGCGCCGTCTTCAAGTAGTGCACGAGTGTTGGACTCAATAGAGCCGCTTGTGTCTACTGTGCGAGTGCAAGTGTTGAACTCAAATGAGCCACTTGTGCTCCCATGTGTGCGATCCTCGATCCTTGACGAACCGGTTGCTGGTCCCAGTGGGATGGCTGGTCCCAGTGGAGCAGCTGGTTCTTGTGGCAGCTTATCAGCTATCGCAAGTTCTTCGGAGGGCGAGGATGAGGAGTTTGCTGCTGCGATGCCCAGACCTACTGGGCCATCTGGCAGAAGGCTTAATGCTTAGTCGGATGAGTTAAAGTAAGTTTTTTTTTACTGGAATTTTAATAATTTGAATGCGTAAGAGCTGCAGTGGATTTTAAAATGAAATTTATAGCTGAAAAACAGAGAAACATGTGTCTCGTTTCGACTTCACAATGCAATTTGTTTTTTTGTTTTTGGGACACCCCCTCCACCCCGCAAGCAGCAATTACTCATTCTAATATATTTTTTTTTGTTTCAGATCTATGTGGAACTGGAGAAAAATCTTCTCCAAACTGGGAACACATGAGCAGTGCATCCAGTTAGCGGAGGAGAAGAGTATTGTTCCACTACAAAAAATGTGCACATACCACCGCAAGTCAATGACTTTGACAAAAGAATCTGGGCAAGTTGGAAAATTTTGATGCAGAAAAAGCAACTGCCGCACCAAACCAGTCTCCCGTGGTATTGGGACCTGGTTTGAAAATGCACGTTTGTCCCTCACCTTGATTTTTCAAATCATGTACGGATTTAGTGAGGGACTGTCGTACCACCAGACTAGAAAGGAGCTGGCGCACGAAGATGGATCCGTAGTGTCTACTAGGACTGTGGCGGACTGGCTCAGTTATTGTCGGGAGACAATCTCCATTTATGAATTGAAAAATCAAAGGGACCAAGGGAGGATAGGGGGCCCTAATAAAGTGGTTTGGTAAAATTTGGAAAACGGAAATACAACCGTGGGAGACATATAGAAGGCCATTGGGTCATTGGAATGATTGAAGACGAAAGTGACGATCTGCGGCTTGAGGTGTGTCCTGACAATGTAAGGTCTGTAGACATATTGGTGCCACTAATAAAAAAACATGTTCAGGAAGGCTCCATCATTCATACAGACCACTGGAGAGCATATTTGAGCCTTCCCGAGCATGGATTTTTATTCATAAAAGAGGGAACCATAGTGATCCAATTAATAAATTTGTGGCACCAGGCGGGACACACACGCAGCGGATTGAGAGTCAGTGGCGAGGTTTAAAAAAGCAGTTCAGGCAACACCAAAATAAACACAACTTTACAGATTACAGGTTGTGTGAGTATTCGTGAAGACGAAGAATAATGGTAAATCACTTAGATGCATACGAGGAATTAATAAATGCAATTAAACAAGTATTTAAATAAATAGATAATGTATGTGTAATATGTGCCCCCTATTAAATCGATGGTCCACAATGGATTTTTTTTCCAGTTTATGGCCAATATTACAAAAAATATAATGTATGATTCTCTAGAAGCGGATCGCAAACAACCATTTCCGCATCCGGATAATGTCTACCAGCAAAGATTTCCTACAGCCTAGTACTAGCAGCTTAACTCAAGGCCGACACTACCCATCCAATACGGTGACAGCGTGTGCCACACTTGCACATTTGAAAAAGATTATGAACTTTACTGTCTGTAGAGAAACTCTACGGAAAATATTATAGGCTTTTAAATTAAAAAAAAAAATGAGCGCTCAGTCTTGATCGAACGTTACGACATTGCGTGCTGTCCCAGCAACTGCTGGTGGATTTAGGGTATCCGCAAGCCGCAAGATGACAGTATTGACAGTGCGACTGTCTGGACGGAGCCGGCGCCGTGGTTGCGGAGACACACCGCATTAGATGCATTGGCACCAACGTTTGAACCGGGTGCAGGTGCACGTTACCGCAACATGCGTGCATGGGCGAGGTGACGTGTTATATTTAATACTTGTGGTAACGTGCAATCGACTCCATGTATTTACCGTAGGGGTAGGACGGAGGAAGACCAATTTGGTAACCGGCGGCATGCTTGCTGTCATGCACCAGTGGGTTCAACCGGGTGCGCTAAGGTGTCGTTCCATGTGTATCAAAATATGACACATGGGCTGAACGGACCACTTGAGGGTTACGTGCGCGCTCACTTCACTTTCTCCGCGGAGGTGTTTATGGACTAGACGCAGAAATGGAATATACTACTGCGAGCATGGAGCTCGCAAGCATAGCTGTTGTGAGCGTCTACGGAAACGTCGTGTACGAGACGTTGGTGAGACCAAGTGCGAGAATTTTGGACTGCAACACCGTGTTTCTGGCATACATCCGGAAGACATGTTGCACGCAGTTAACACTCTAAAAGACGTGCAAAGGGATGTTTTACAATTTTTAGGTTGTAACACCATTCTTACGGGTCATTCTCTGAAAAACGACCTGAGAGCATTAAAATTAATTCACGGAACGGTTGTTGACACGTGCGCGTTGTACCCCCGATGGAAGGGGGCTGCCGTTCAAACGTGCCCTGTGCGTGCTCACGAAGGACTACCTCGAACGCGATATCCAGCAAGGCCAGGAAGGCCACGCGCCCACCGAGGACGCATGGGCCGCTTTGGAACTTGCGCTCCTCAAAACATATGCTGTAAGCCAACACTTTTAATAGAAATGGCCTGGTGACATAGGTAGTTATGTATCTCAACCATATTGACATAAGCCTTACTATACTGCCGCGCAAACCCAAAAAAAATCAAAACGTACGAATCTTAATCCAGTGGTTGTAGTCGATAGAATAGAAGATTTTAAACTGTACGTGTTAAATCCAGTTGTCATCGTCCACAATGTTTTCAGAATTACCGTTAGATGAAAACGAATCAAATGTCGATTCAGCACCTGTTAACAAAGGTAGAGGCCGACCCAAAAAAACAAAAACGAGGAACCAAAGCTAATGCTCATTTAGATGCGGTCAAAAAATACGCAACGAAAAATCCTCACGTTCATCGTTACGCGGTTAAAAAATACGTTGAAAAACACCCCGTAATTAATCGTGAAGCGGTTTAAAAATACGTCGAAAAACATCCCGAGATAAACCGCGTCGACCGGTTCGAAAGAACTACACAAGGAACGCACGGTAACATTTTGGGCGACATACCTTTGGGCACGGAAGTTGCTGCTATAATAAGTACAGAGAGGGAAACTTTCCAACCACATTGCATAGCCATTTGGAAAGTAGGTCAATAAGAAACCACACACCGTAGACATAATGAATCCATCATACGAAGCTTATCAATACCCTTTGCTTCACCCCGAAGGTAATCCGGGTTGGTTTCCTAATAAATTGGACAATAATCAAAATAAATTATCTCAAGTCAAATATATCAGGAATATCAGATGCTTACTGTTGTCAGAGCGGCGTTTTTCAAAATTGGGTAGACTGTCCGAGGAGTGGTTAGTAGATGTTTATAGTAGAATTTGTGAAGAGAGTTGGCGCTACATCACCAACATGCAGAAACAAAATTCAAATCATGCATTAAGAACTGCACCACTCGAAGAAATAGAATTTAAAAAGAGATTAATATCTGTTATGCCTGATAAATTTAAGATATTTACGGATTGTTCGCCTATTGAATTTGAAGATGAACTTAATAGGATGATGAAACCAGACGATATTGATACAGATGATAAATTAGAGATTGATATTTCTAAGTATGATAAGTCTCAGGGTGAACTTTTATTAGAGTTTGAATTAGAGATTTATAGATTATTTGGAATAAAGGAGGAGCATTTGAATCAGTGGAGATTGGCGCATGAGTTTACTATTTTATATGATCAAGTTAATAGACTCAAGTTTGAAATTGAGTATCAAAGAAAATCTGGTAATGCTAGTACATATATAGGAAATACTCTAGTTTTGATGGGAGTTATATCTACTCTTTTTGATCTGTCTAATGTAAGGTTCGGGCTTTTCTCAGGTGATGATAGTTTATTGGTTGGAGGTGTTATCGGTATAGATAGAAATGACGATTGTGCAAAATTGTTTAATTTAGAATCGAAGTTTTTGAGATATAGATATTCGTATTTTTGTTCAAAGTTTTTAATCTCGGTGGGGGAAAGAATATTATTTATACCGGATCCTTTTAAATTGGTAGTTAAATTGGGAAGGTCTGATTTAGTTAATTATGATCATGTCGAACAGTACAGGATTTCTTTATGTGATCTTATGGCACAGTATAGTAATTCTTTGTATAATATTTGGATTAATGATGCTTTGAATGAAAGATATAAGATTTCTGGTGATCATTCTATAGTATATGAAACTATACATGGATTGATAGGTGATAAAGAGAAATTTAAAGAGTTATTTTTCTTTGCTGATAATGCTAAAATTTTGAAGGACCCGTCTTTGCCTTATTGGATGCTCCATCTACCACAAATGCGCCGAAAGAAACAGCAATAATGAGAACACGGGCATAACCCGTTACACCCTTAGTTCTCTCCTAAGGGGGGAGGAGTTAAGAGATGGACCAACACGGCAACAAGAGACCACGTGACTATGTCAGACTCTGACCCATAATACTATAAATTACTAGTAACTCATTAAGACTAATTAGATAAGTAAATATCATTACGATAAGTAATACTATTTCCTGAATAGTATTTACTAATTATTGTGTACTCTTCTCACAACTAACTAAGTTAAGATATTCATTATTGTATACACTCATTAAGAGACCCTCCCAGGCTCAAACATATAAAAGAGCTAGTTACAATTGTAAGGGCAGTTCGTCCCAAGTAACCGAGAAGGATACACTAGCTCCAAATCGCTTGTAATCTAATCTCGTTACCAAGTAAATAAAATATTTATCAACCACGTCGACTCCACTATTTAAGAACAACCATCGTGTTCCCTCGAAGCCATCATCAATAGAGGCATAATACATAACTGGTGACAGCGGCTGCGGCAGTCTTCACAGATCAATATTAGAAAACGTTTGCATAGACCAACTTTGCAAAAACCTCGATATTGCAACAGATAGGTTAATCAGGTCAGCTGAACATATCACGTTTGACGAAGCATATAATCAACTTAGACATGAAGTTGAGCTTCATCCTGACTATTTCCTTAGGAAGCAGAACAAACCAAACCATAGCCATAGGTTTAACCACCTAAGCAATAATCCCCCCCAATTCAAACAAACGCAAAACATATTCAGACACTACAACTCACAAGCACAAAACCTACAAACACAAAACACCCCTAGGTACCACAATCCAACAAATGTTCAAAACACACATTGGGCAAACTCACCGCGACCAACGCCGGAACAATGGAGGCAAATGTTTCCACCAAAACCCCAACCACAACCACAAACGAGTCATTTAAACACTGACGTTAGCATGCGCACTGTTAGCAATAGGACCAATAGGCGACCATTTAACAGCCATCGTCCTAACATCGCACATGGCGTAGAAGTAAACAATGCTGAAATAAGGGGAAACCATAACGAAAATGAGGATTTTTTCAACGAGGAGTCAAATATGTACCAAACATAAAAATAAATCACTTAAGTAAAGATCACCTACCCTATGTAACAATTAATGAATGGGGAGGAAAAATTTTAATTGATACGGGGAGCACAAGATGCCTAATAAAGCCAACGGTCATAAATAAAATGGGACTGAAAACAAAAATAAAAAATAAACAATTTACAATAAAAACGACCCATGATCAAACGAATCATTATGGAGCCATAGATCTAGATTTAAAACCATTGGGAGAAGACTTACAACATGAATTTTTGTTGTACGACTTTGACCCTAAATACGCAGGAATGATAGGAGTCGATTTAATAAAAAAACTCACCGCTATAATTAATTTAAACAAATGCGAACTCATTACACCGAATAAAATAATACCGATTAACATAGATTACCCAGAGAAAGTCTTGGAAATCAACCCGCTCTCGGATAATTTAATAACATGCGTAACAGAAAAATCTGATGGCGACTATTATGTACCTCAAATCGGATCAGGTAGCGTCTCAGTAAATCGCGCATTAATATCGGTACGTGAAGGAAAATATAGATTAGGAGTAACAAATTTAAGTAAAGAAACACGAAGAGTGAAAAACAAATTCGACGAATTTCTACAACCCATCCCTGGCGAATTAAAATCGTTGTCAGAGGTAATGGAAAAAAATATGATACTATGAAACCTGTACTGCAGACAAGTTGTCCCTCTAAACGTGACCCTACTTTTAATGAAATGTTATTGGCTGTTATTAAGAGAAATTTAGGAGTACACAAAATTTCAGAGACAATGAATGATACTGATTTAGTTAAATTGATGGTTAGAAGATTTGTGGCATCATTTGTGTCACGTGATAAAATTGATGAATTTAAGTTGTATTATGAGAGAAAAATAGAACTTAATGAGTCTTTGGTAAATGCGTGGTTACCGTCGCAGGATTGTAATATAGATACTATGGTTAATCCAGAATTAATAATTGACGAGAGGGAGTTGTCGAATTACAGTCTTATGATTAAGAGAATACCTAAGCCTAAATTGGAGAGATCTGCAATAAATGAGTATGCTGCTTTGCAGACTATAGCTGCGCACTCAAAAACTATAAATGTAATGTTTTGTCCCATATTTAAGGAATTTAAAAAGAGATTAATATCTGTTATGCCTGATAAATTTAAGATATTTACGGATTGTTCGCCTATTGAATTTGAAGATGAACTTAATAGGATGATGAAACCAGACGATATTGATACAGATGATAAATTAGAGATTGATATTTCTAAGTATGATAAGTCTCAGGGTGAACTTTTATTAGAGTTTGAATTAGAGATTTATAGATTATTTGGAATAAAGGAGGAGCATTTGAATCAGTGGAGATTGGCGCATGAGTTTACTATTTTATATGATCAAGTTAATAGACTCAAGTTTGAAATTGAGTATCAAAGAAAATCTGGTAATGCTAGTACATATATAGGAAATACTCTAGTTTTGATGGGAGTTATATCTACTCTTTTTGATCTGTCTAATGTAAGGTTCGGGCTTTTCTCAGGTGATGATAGTTTATTGGTTGGAGGTGTTATCGGTATAGATAGAAATGACGATTGTGCAAAATTGTTTAATTTAGAATCGAAGTTCTTGAGATATAGATATTCGTATTTTTGTTCAAAGTTTTTAATCTCGGTGGGGGAAAGAATATTATTTATACCGGATCCTTTTAAATTGGTAGTTAAATTGGGAAGGTCTGATTTAGTTAATTATGATCATGTCGAACAGTACAGGATTTCTTTATGTGATCTTATGGCACAGTATAGTAATTCTTTGTATAATATTTGGATTAATGATGCTTTGAATGAAAGATATAAGATTTCTGGTGATCATTCTATAGTATATGAAACTATACATGGATTGATAGGTGATAAAGAGAAATTTAAAGAGTTATTTTTCTTTGCTGATAATGCTAAAATTTTGAAGGACCCGTCTTTGCCTTATTGGATGCTCCATCTACCACAAATGCGCCGAAAGAAACAGCAATAATGAGAACACGGGCATAACCCGTTACACCCTTAGTTCTCTCCTAAGGGGGGAGGAGTTAAGAGATGGACCAACACGGCAACAAGAGACCACGTGACTATGTCAGACTCTGACCCATAATACTATAAATTACTAGTAACTCATTAAGACTAATTAGATAAGTAAATATCATTACGATAAGTAATACTATTTCCTGAATAGTATTTACTAATTATTGTGTACTCTTCTCACAACTAACTAAGTTAAGATATTCATTATTGTATACACTCATTAAGAGACCCTCCCAGGCTCAAACATATAAAAGAGCTAGTTACAATTGTAAGGGCAGTTCGTCCCAAGTAACCGAGAAGGATACACTAGCTCCAAATCGCTTGTAATCTAATCTCGTTACCAAGTAAATAAAATATTTATCAACCACGTCGACTCCACTATTTAAGAACAACCATCGTGTTCCCTCGAAGCCATCATCAATAGAGGCATAATACATAACTGGTGACAGCGGCTGCGGCAGTCTTCACAGATCAATATTAGAAAACGTTTGCATAGACCAACTTTGCAAAAACCTCGATATTGCAACAGATAGGTTAATCAGGTCAGCTGAACATATCACGTTTGACGAAGCATATAATCAACTTAGACATGAAGTTGAGCTTCATCCTGACTATTTCCTTAGGAAGCAGAACAAACCAAACCATAGCCATAGGTTTAACCACCTAAGCAATAATCCCCCCCAATTCAAACAAACGCAAAACATATTCAGACACTACAACTCACAAGCACAAAACCTACAAACACAAAACACCCCTAGGTACCACAATCCAACAAATGTTCAAAACACACATTGGGCAAACTCACCGCGACCAACGCCGGAACAATGGAGGCAAATGTTTCCACCAAAACCCCAACCACAACCACAAACGAGTCATTTAAACACTGACGTTAGCATGCGCACTGTTAGCAATAGGACCAATAGGCGACCATTTAACAGCCATCGTCCTAACATCGCACATGGCGTAGAAGTAAACAATGCTGAAATAAGGGGAAACCATAACGAAAATGAGGATTTTTTCAACGAGGAGTCAAATATGTACCAAACATAAAAATAAATCACTTAAGTAAAGATCACCTACCCTATGTAACAATTAATGAATGGGGAGGAAAAATTTTAATTGATACGGGGAGCACAAGATGCCTAATAAAGCCAACGGTCATAAATAAAATGGGACTGAAAACAAAAATAAAAAATAAACAATTTACAATAAAAACGACCCATGATCAAACGAATCATTATGGAGCCATAGATCTAGATTTAAAACCATTGGGAGAAGACTTACAACATGAATTTTTGTTGTACGACTTTGACCCTAAATACGCAGGAATGATAGGAGTCGATTTAATAAAAAAACTCACCGCTATAATTAATTTAAACAAATGCGAACTCATTACACCGAATAAAATAATACCGATTAACATAGATTACCCAGAGAAAGTCTTGGAAATCAACCCGCTCTCGGATAATTTAATAACATGCGTAACAGAAAAATCTGATGGCGACTATTATGTACCTCAAATCGGATCAGGTAGCGTCTCAGTAAATCGCGCATTAATATCGGTACGTGAAGGAAAATATAGATTAGGAGTAACAAATTTAAGTAAAGAAACACGAAGAGTGAAAAACAAATTCGACGAATTTCTACAACCCATCCCTGGCGAATTAAAATCGTTGTCAGAGGTAATGGAAAAAAATATGATACTATGAAACCTGTACTGCAGACAAGTTGTCCCTCTAAACGTGACCCTACTTTTAATGAAATGTTATTGGCTGTTATTAAGAGAAATTTAGGAGTACACAAAATTTCAGAGACAATGAATGATACTGATTTAGTTAAATTGATGGTTAGAAGATTTGTGGCATCATTTGTGTCACGTGATAAAATTGATGAATTTAAGTTGTATTATGAGAGAAAAATAGAACTTAATGAGTCTTTGGTAAATGCGTGGTTACCGTCGCAGGATTGTAATATAGATACTATGGTTAATCCAGAATTAATAATTGACGAGAGGGAGTTGTCGAATTACAGTCTTATGATTAAGAGAATACCTAAGCCTAAATTGGAGAGATCTGCAATAAATGAGTATGCTGCTTTGCAGACTATAGCTGCGCACTCAAAAACTATAAATGTAATGTTTTGTCCCATATTTAAGGAATTTAAAAAGAGATTAATATCTGTTATGCCTGATAAATTTAAGATATTTACGGATTGTTCGCCTATTGAATTTGAAGATGAACTTAATAGGATGATGAAACCAGACGATATTGATACAGATGATAAATTAGAGATTGATATTTCTAAGTATGATAAGTCTCAGGGTGAACTTTTATTAGAGTTTGAATTAGAGATTTATAGATTATTTGGAATAAAGGAGGAGCATTTGAATCAGTGGAGATTGGCGCATGAGTTTACTATTTTATATGATCAAGTTAATAGACTCAAGTTTGAAATTGAGTATCAAAGAAAATCTGGTAATGCTAGTACATATATAGGAAATACTCTAGTTTTGATGGGAGTTATATCTACTCTTTTTGATCTGTCTAATGTAAGGTTCGGGCTTTTCTCAGGTGATGATAGTTTATTGGTTGGAGGTGTTATCGGTATAGATAGAAATGACGATTGTGCAAAATTGTTTAATTTAGAATCGAAGTTTTTGAGATATAGATATTCGTATTTTTGTTCAAAGTTTTTAATCTCGGTGGGGGAAAGAATATTATTTATACCGGATCCTTTTAAATTGGTAGTTAAATTGGGAAGGTCTGATTTAGTTAATTATGATCATGTCGAACAGTACAGGATTTCTTTATGTGATCTTATGGCACAGTATAGTAATTCTTTGTATAATATTTGGATTAATGATGCTTTGAATGAAAGATATAAGATTTCTGGTGATCATTCTATAGTATATGAAACTATACATGGATTGATAGGTGATAAAGAGAAATTTAAAGAGTTATTTTTCTTTGCTGATAATGCTAAAATTTTGAAGGACCCGTCTTTGCCTTATTGGATGCTCCATCTACCACAAATGCGCCGAAAGAAACAGCAATAATGAGAACACGGGCATAACCCGTTACACCCTTAGTTCTCTCCTAAGGGGGGAGGAGTTAAGAGATGGACCAACACGGCAACAAGAGACCACGTGACTATGTCAGACTCTGACCCATAATACTATAAATTACTAGTAACTCATTAAGACTAATTAGATAAGTAAATATCATTACGATAAGTAATACTATTTCCTGAATAGTATTTACTAATTATTGTGTACTCTTCTCACAACTAACTAAGTTAAGATATTCATTATTGTATACACTCATTAAGAGACCCTCCCAGGCTCAAACATATAAAAGAGCTAGTTACAATTGTAAGGGCAGTTCGTCCCAAGTAACCGAGAAGGATACACTAGCTCCAAATCGCTTGTAATCTAATCTCGTTACCAAGTAAATAAAATATTTATCAACCACGTCGACTCCACTATTTAAGAACAACCATCGTGTTCCCTCGAAGCCATCATCAATAGAGGCATAATACATAACTGGTGACAGCGGCTGCGGCAGTCTTCACAGATCAATATTAGAAAACGTTTGCATAGACCAACTTTGCAAAAACCTCGATATTGCAACAGATAGGTTAATCAGGTCAGCTGAACATATCACGTTTGACGAAGCATATAATCAACTTAGACATGAAGTTGAGCTTCATCCTGACTATTTCCTTAGGAAGCAGAACAAACCAAACCATAGCCATAGGTTTAACCACCTAAGCAATAATCCCCCCCAATTCAAACAAACGCAAAACATATTCAGACACTACAACTCACAAGCACAAAACCTACAAACACAAAACACCCCTAGGTACCACAATCCAACAAATGTTCAAAACACACATTGGGCAAACTCACCGCGACCAACGCCGGAACAATGGAGGCAAATGTTTCCACCAAAACCCCAACCACAACCACAAACGAGTCATTTAAACACTGACGTTAGCATGCGCACTGTTAGCAATAGGACCAATAGGCGACCATTTAACAGCCATCGTCCTAACATCGCACATGGCGTAGAAGTAAACAATGCTGAAATAAGGGGAAACCATAACGAAAATGAGGATTTTTTCAACGAGGAGTCAAATATGTACCAAACATAAAAATAAATCACTTAAGTAAAGATCACCTACCCTATGTAACAATTAATGAATGGGGAGGAAAAATTTTAATTGATACGGGGAGCACAAGATGCCTAATAAAGCCAACGGTCATAAATAAAATGGGACTGAAAACAAAAATAAAAAATAAACAATTTACAATAAAAACGACCCATGATCAAACGAATCATTATGGAGCCATAGATCTAGATTTAAAACCATTGGGAGAAGACTTACAACATGAATTTTTGTTGTACGACTTTGACCCTAAATACGCAGGAATGATAGGAGTCGATTTAATAAAAAAACTCACCGCTATAATTAATTTAAACAAATGCGAACTCATTACACCGAATAAAATAATACCGATTAACATAGATTACCCAGAGAAAGTCTTGGAAATCAACCCGCTCTCGGATAATTTAATAACATGCGTAACAGAAAAATCTGATGGCGACTATTATGTACCTCAAATCGGATCAGGTAGCGTCTCAGTAAATCGCGCATTAATATCGGTACGTGAAGGAAAATATAGATTAGGAGTAACAAATTTAAGTAAAGAAACACGAAGAGTGAAAAACAAATTCGACGAATTTCTACAACCCATCCCTGGCGAATTAAAATCGTTGTCAGAGGTAATGGAAAAAAATATGATACTATGAAACCTGTACTGCAGACAAGTTGTCCCTCTAAACGTGACCCTACTTTTAATGAAATGTTATTGGCTGTTATTAAGAGAAATTTAGGAGTACACAAAATTTCAGAGACAATGAATGATACTGATTTAGTTAAATTGATGGTTAGAAGATTTGTGGCATCATTTGTGTCACGTGATAAAATTGATGAATTTAAGTTGTATTATGAGAGAAAAATAGAACTTAATGAGTCTTTGGTAAATGCGTGGTTACCGTCGCAGGATTGTAATATAGATACTATGGTTAATCCAGAATTAATAATTGACGAGAGGGAGTTGTCGAATTACAGTCTTATGATTAAGAGAATACCTAAGCCTAAATTGGAGAGATCTGCAATAAATGAGTATGCTGCTTTGCAGACTATAGCTGCGCACTCAAAAACTATAAATGTAATGTTTTGTCCCATATTTAAGGAATTTAAAAAGAGATTAATATCTGTTATGCCTGATAAATTTAAGATATTTACGGATTGTTCGCCTATTGAATTTGAAGATGAACTTAATAGGATGATGAAACCAGACGATATTGATACAGATGATAAATTAGAGATTGATATTTCTAAGTATGATAAGTCTCAGGGTGAACTTTTATTAGAGTTTGAATTAGAGATTTATAGATTATTTGGAATAAAGGAGGAGCATTTGAATCAGTGGAGATTGGCGCATGAGTTTACTATTTTATATGATCAAGTTAATAGACTCAAGTTTGAAATTGAGTATCAAAGAAAATCTGGTAATGCTAGTACATATATAGGAAATACTCTAGTTTTGATGGGAGTTATATCTACTCTTTTTGATCTGTCTAATGTAAGGTTCGGGCTTTTCTCAGGTGATGATAGTTTATTGGTTGGAGGTGTTATCGGTATAGATAGAAATGACGATTGTGCAAAATTGTTTAATTTAGAATCGAAGTTTTTGAGATATAGATATTCGTATTTTTGTTCAAAGTTTTTAATCTCGGTGGGGGAAAGAATATTATTTATACCGGATCCTTTTAAATTGGTAGTTAAATTGGGAAGGTCTGATTTAGTTAATTATGATCATGTCGAACAGTACAGGATTTCTTTATGTGATCTTATGGCACAGTATAGTAATTCTTTGTATAATATTTGGATTAATGATGCTTTGAATGAAAGATATAAGATTTCTGGTGATCATTCTATAGTATATGAAACTATACATGGATTGATAGGTGATAAAGAGAAATTTAAAGAGTTATTTTTCTTTGCTGATAATGCTAAAATTTTGAAGGACCCGTCTTTGCCTTATTGGATGCTCCATCTACCACAAATGCGCCGAAAGAAACAGCAATAATGAGAACACGGGCATAACCCGTTACACCCTTAGTTCTCTCCTAAGGGGGGAGGAGTTAAGAGATGGACCAACACGGCAACAAGAGACCACGTGACTATGTCAGACTCTGACCCATAATACTATAAATTACTAGTAACTCATTAAGACTAATTAGATAAGTAAATATCATTACGATAAGTAATACTATTTCCTGAATAGTATTTACTAATTATTGTGTACTCTTCTCACAACTAACTAAGTTAAGATATTCATTATTGTATACACTCATTAAGAGACCCTCCCAGGCTCAAACATATAAAAGAGCTAGTTACAATTGTAAGGGCAGTTCGTCCCAAGTAACCGAGAAGGATACACTAGCTCCAAATCGCTTGTAATCTAATCTCGTTACCAAGTAAATAAAATATTTATCAACCACGTCGACTCCACTATTTAAGAACAACCATCGTGTTCCCTCGAAGCCATCATCAATAGAGGCATAATACATAACTGGTGACAGCGGCTGCGGCAGTCTTCACAGATCAATATTAGAAAACGTTTGCATAGACCAACTTTGCAAAAACCTCGATATTGCAACAGATAGGTTAATCAGGTCAGCTGAACATATCACGTTTGACGAAGCATATAATCAACTTAGACATGAAGTTGAGCTTCATCCTGACTATTTCCTTAGGAAGCAGAACAAACCAAACCATAGCCATAGGTTTAACCACCTAAGCAATAATCCCCCCCAATTCAAACAAACGCAAAACATATTCAGACACTACAACTCACAAGCACAAAACCTACAAACACAAAACACCCCTAGGTACCACAATCCAACAAATGTTCAAAACACACATTGGGCAAACTCACCGCGACCAACGCCGGAACAATGGAGGCAAATGTTTCCACCAAAACCCCAACCACAACCACAAACGAGTCATTTAAACACTGACGTTAGCATGCGCACTGTTAGCAATAGGACCAATAGGCGACCATTTAACAGCCATCGTCCTAACATCGCACATGGCGTAGAAGTAAACAATGCTGAAATAAGGGGAAACCATAACGAAAATGAGGATTTTTTCAACGAGGAGTCAAATATGTACCAAACATAAAAATAAATCACTTAAGTAAAGATCACCTACCCTATGTAACAATTAATGAATGGGGAGGAAAAATTTTAATTGATACGGGGAGCACAAGATGCCTAATAAAGCCAACGGTCATAAATAAAATGGGACTGAAAACAAAAATAAAAAATAAACAATTTACAATAAAAACGACCCATGATCAAACGAATCATTATGGAGCCATAGATCTAGATTTAAAACCATTGGGAGAAGACTTACAACATGAATTTTTGTTGTACGACTTTGACCCTAAATACGCAGGAATGATAGGAGTCGATTTAATAAAAAAACTCACCGCTATAATTAATTTAAACAAATGCGAACTCATTACACCGAATAAAATAATACCGATTAACATAGATTACCCAGAGAAAGTCTTGGAAATCAACCCGCTCTCGGATAATTTAATAACATGCGTAACAGAAAAATCTGATGGCGACTATTATGTACCTCAAATCGGATCAGGTAGCGTCTCAGTAAATCGCGCATTAATATCGGTACGTGAAGGAAAATATAGATTAGGAGTAACAAATTTAAGTAAAGAAACACGAAGAGTGAAAAACAAATTCGACGAATTTCTACAACCCATCCCTGGCGAATTAAAATCGTTGTCAGAGGTAATGGAAAAAAATATGATACTATGAAACCTGTACTGCAGACAAGTTGTCCCTCTAAACGTGACCCTACTTTTAATGAAATGTTATTGGCTGTTATTAAGAGAAATTTAGGAGTACACAAAATTTCAGAGACAATGAATGATACTGATTTAGTTAAATTGATGGTTAGAAGATTTGTGGCATCATTTGTGTCACGTGATAAAATTGATGAATTTAAGTTGTATTATGAGAGAAAAATAGAACTTAATGAGTCTTTGGTAAATGCGTGGTTACCGTCGCAGGATTGTAATATAGATACTATGGTTAATCCAGAATTAATAATTGACGAGAGGGAGTTGTCGAATTACAGTCTTATGATTAAGAGAATACCTAAGCCTAAATTGGAGAGATCTGCAATAAATGAGTATGCTGCTTTGCAGACTATAGCTGCGCACTCAAAAACTATAAATGTAATGTTTTGTCCCATATTTAAGGAATTTAAAAAGAGATTAATATCTGTTATGCCTGATAAATTTAAGATATTTACGGATTGTTCGCCTATTGAATTTGAAGATGAACTTAATAGGATGATGAAACCAGACGATATTGATACAGATGATAAATTAGAGATTGATATTTCTAAGTATGATAAGTCTCAGGGTGAACTTTTATTAGAGTTTGAATTAGAGATTTATAGATTATTTGGAATAAAGGAGGAGCATTTGAATCAGTGGAGATTGGCGCATGAGTTTACTATTTTATATGATCAAGTTAATAGACTCAAGTTTGAAATTGAGTATCAAAGAAAATCTGGTAATGCTAGTACATATATAGGAAATACTCTAGTTTTGATGGGAGTTATATCTACTCTTTTTGATCTGTCTAATGTAAGGTTCGGGCTTTTCTCAGGTGATGATAGTTTATTGGTTGGAGGTGTTATCGGTATAGATAGAAATGACGATTGTGCAAAATTGTTTAATTTAGAATCGAAGTTTTTGAGATATAGATATTCGTATTTTTGTTCAAAGTTTTTAATCTCGGTGGGGGAAAGAATATTATTTATACCGGATCCTTTTAAATTGGTAGTTAAATTGGGAAGGTCTGATTTAGTTAATTATGATCATGTCGAACAGTACAGGATTTCTTTATGTGATCTTATGGCACAGTATAGTAATTCTTTGTATAATATTTGGATTAATGATGCTTTGAATGAAAGATATAAGATTTCTGGTGATCATTCTATAGTATATGAAACTATACATGGATTGATAGGTGATAAAGAGAAATTTAAAGAGTTATTTTTCTTTGCTGATAATGCTAAAATTTTGAAGGACCCGTCTTTGCCTTATTGGATGCTCCATCTACCACAAATGCGCCGAAAGAAACAGCAATAATGAGAACACGGGCATAACCCGTTACACCCTTAGTTCTCTCCTAAGGGGGGAGGAGTTAAGAGATGGACCAACACGGCAACAAGAGACCACGTGACTATGTCAGACTCTGACCCATAATACTATAAATTACTAGTAACTCATTAAGACTAATTAGATAAGTAAATATCATTACGATAAGTAATACTATTTCCTGAATAGTATTTACTAATTATTGTGTACTCTTCTCACAACTAACTAAGTTAAGATATTCATTATTGTATACACTCATTAAGAGACCCTCCCAGGCTCAAACATATAAAAGAGCTAGTTACAATTGTAAGGGCAGTTCGTCCCAAGTAACCGAGAAGGATACACTAGCTCCAAATCGCTTGTAATCTAATCTCGTTACCAAGTAAATAAAATATTTATCAACCACGTCGACTCCACTATTTAAGAACAACCATCGTGTTCCCTCGAAGCCATCATCAATAGAGGCATAATACATAA
Organism: Pandemis heparana; assembly: GCA_963854515.1. Classification (NCBI taxonomy): domain Eukaryota; kingdom Metazoa; phylum Arthropoda; class Insecta; order Lepidoptera; family Tortricidae; genus Pandemis; species Pandemis heparana. The sequence goes on from OY978025.1 coordinate 6,494,099, forward strand.
CTGGTGACAGCGGCTGCGGCAGTCTTCACAGATCAATATTAGAAAACGTTTGCATAGACCAACTTTGCAAAAACCTCGATATTGCAACAGATAGGTTAATCAGGTCAGCTGAACATATCACGTTTGACGAAGCATATAATCAACTTAGACATGAAGTTGAGCTTCATCCTGACTATTTCCTTAGGAAGCAGAACAAACCAAACCATAGCCATAGGTTTAACCACCTAAGCAATAATCCCCCCCAATTCAAACAAACGCAAAACATATTCAGACACTACAACTCACAAGCACAAAACCTACAAACACAAAACACCCCTAGGTACCACAATCCAACAAATGTTCAAAACACACATTGGGCAAACTCACCGCGACCAACGCCGGAACAATGGAGGCAAATGTTTCCACCAAAACCCCAACCACAACCACAAACGAGTCATTTAAACACTGACGTTAGCATGCGCACTGTTAGCAATAGGACCAATAGGCGACCATTTAACAGCCATCGTCCTAACATCGCACATGGCGTAGAAGTAAACAATGCTGAAATAAGGGGAAACCATAACGAAAATGAGGATTTTTTCAACGAGGAGTCAAATATGTACCAAACATAAAAATAAATCACTTAAGTAAAGATCACCTACCCTATGTAACAATTAATGAATGGGGAGGAAAAATTTTAATTGATACGGGGAGCACAAGATGCCTAATAAAGCCAACGGTCATAAATAAAATGGGACTGAAAACAAAAATAAAAAATAAACAATTTACAATAAAAACGACCCATGATCAAACGAATCATTATGGAGCCATAGATCTAGATTTAAAACCATTGGGAGAAGACTTACAACATGAATTTTTGTTGTACGACTTTGACCCTAAATACGCAGGAATGATAGGAGTCGATTTAATAAAAAAACTCACCGCTATAATTAATTTAAACAAATGCGAACTCATTACACCGAATAAAATAATACCGATTAACATAGATTACCCAGAGAAAGTCTTGGAAATCAACCCGCTCTCGGATAATTTAATAACATGCGTAACAGAAAAATCTGATGGCGACTATTATGTACCTCAAATCGGATCAGGTAGCGTCTCAGTAAATCGCGCATTAATATCGGTACGTGAAGGAAAATATAGATTAGGAGTAACAAATTTAAGTAAAGAAACACGAAGAGTGAAAAACAAATTCGACGAATTTCTACAACCCATCCCTGGCGAATTAAAATCGTTGTCAGAGGTAATGGAAAAAAATATGATACTATGAAACCTGTACTGCAGACAAGTTGTCCCTCTAAACGTGACCCTACTTTTAATGAAATGTTATTGGCTGTTATTAAGAGAAATTTAGGAGTACACAAAATTTCAGAGACAATGAATGATACTGATTTAGTTAAATTGATGGTTAGAAGATTTGTGGCATCATTTGTGTCACGTGATAAAATTGATGAATTTAAGTTGTATTATGAGAGAAAAATAGAACTTAATGAGTCTTTGGTAAATGCGTGGTTACCGTCGCAGGATTGTAATATAGATACTATGGTTAATCCAGAATTAATAATTGACGAGAGGGAGTTGTCGAATTACAGTCTTATGATTAAGAGAATACCTAAGCCTAAATTGGAGAGATCTGCAATAAATGAGTATGCTGCTTTGCAGACTATAGCTGCGCACTCAAAAACTATAAATGTAATGTTTTGTCCCATATTTAAGGAATTTAAAAAGAGATTAATATCTGTTATGCCTGATAAATTTAAGATATTTACGGATTGTTCGCCTATTGAATTTGAAGATGAACTTAATAGGATGATGAAACCAGACGATATTGATACAGATGATAAATTAGAGATTGATATTTCTAAGTATGATAAGTCTCAGGGTGAACTTTTATTAGAGTTTGAATTAGAGATTTATAGATTATTTGGAATAAAGGAGGAGCATTTGAATCAGTGGAGATTGGCGCATGAGTTTACTATTTTATATGATCAAGTTAATAGACTCAAGTTTGAAATTGAGTATCAAAGAAAATCTGGTAATGCTAGTACATATATAGGAAATACTCTAGTTTTGATGGGAGTTATATCTACTCTTTTTGATCTGTCTAATGTAAGGTTCGGGCTTTTCTCAGGTGATGATAGTTTATTGGTTGGAGGTGTTATCGGTATAGATAGAAATGACGATTGTGCAAAATTGTTTAATTTAGAATCGAAGTTTTTGAGATATAGATATTCGTATTTTTGTTCAAAGTTTTTAATCTCGGTGGGGGAAAGAATATTATTTATACCGGATCCTTTTAAATTGGTAGTTAAATTGGGAAGGTCTGATTTAGTTAATTATGATCATGTCGAACAGTACAGGATTTCTTTATGTGATCTTATGGCACAGTATAGTAATTCTTTGTATAATATTTGGATTAATGATGCTTTGAATGAAAGATATAAGATTTCTGGTGATCATTCTATAGTATATGAAACTATACATGGATTGATAGGTGATAAAGAGAAATTTAAAGAGTTATTTTTCTTTGCTGATAATGCTAAAATTTTGAAGGACCCGTCTTTGCCTTATTGGATGCTCCATCTACCACAAATGCGCCGAAAGAAACAGCAATAATGAGAACACGGGCATAACCCGTTACACCCTTAGTTCTCTCCTAAGGGGGGAGGAGTTAAGAGATGGACCAACACGGCAACAAGAGACCACGTGACTATGTCAGACTCTGACCCATAATACTATAAATTACTAGTAACTCATTAAGACTAATTAGATAAGTAAATATCATTACGATAAGTAATACTATTTCCTGAATAGTATTTACTAATTATTGTGTACTCTTCTCACAACTAACTAAGTTAAGATATTCATTATTGTATACACTCATTAAGAGACCCTCCCAGGCTCAAACATATAAAAGAGCTAGTTACAATTGTAAGGGCAGTTCGTCCCAAGTAACCGAGAAGGATACACTAGCTCCAAATCGCTTGTAATCTAATCTCGTTACCAAGTAAATAAAATATTTATCAACCACGTCGACTCCACTATTTAAGAACAACCATCGTGTTCCCTCGAAGCCATCATCAATAGAGGCATAATACATAACTGGTGACAGCGGCTGCGGCAGTCTTCACAGATCAATATTAGAAAACGTTTGCATAGACCAACTTTGCAAAAACCTCGATATTGCAACAGATAGGTTAATCAGGTCAGCTGAACATATCACGTTTGACGAAGCATATAATCAACTTAGACATGAAGTTGAGCTTCATCCTGACTATTTCCTTAGGAAGCAGAACAAACCAAACCATAGCCATAGGTTTAACCACCTAAGCAATAATCCCCCCCAATTCAAACAAACGCAAAACATATTCAGACACTACAACTCACAAGCACAAAACCTACAAACACAAAACACCCCTAGGTACCACAATCCAACAAATGTTCAAAACACACATTGGGCAAACTCACCGCGACCAACGCCGGAACAATGGAGGCAAATGTTTCCACCAAAACCCCAACCACAACCACAAACGAGTCATTTAAACACTGACGTTAGCATGCGCACTGTTAGCAATAGGACCAATAGGCGACCATTTAACAGCCATCGTCCTAACATCGCACATGGCGTAGAAGTAAACAATGCTGAAATAAGGGGAAACCATAACGAAAATGAGGATTTTTTCAACGAGGAGTCAAATATGTACCAAACATAAAAATAAATCACTTAAGTAAAGATCACCTACCCTATGTAACAATTAATGAATGGGGAGGAAAAATTTTAATTGATACGGGGAGCACAAGATGCCTAATAAAGCCAACGGTCATAAATAAAATGGGACTGAAAACAAAAATAAAAAATAAACAATTTACAATAAAAACGACCCATGATCAAACGAATCATTATGGAGCCATAGATCTAGATTTAAAACCATTGGGAGAAGACTTACAACATGAATTTTTGTTGTACGACTTTGACCCTAAATACGCAGGAATGATAGGAGTCGATTTAATAAAAAAACTCACCGCTATAATTAATTTAAACAAATGCGAACTCATTACACCGAATAAAATAATACCGATTAACATAGATTACCCAGAGAAAGTCTTGGAAATCAACCCGCTCTCGGATAATTTAATAACATGCGTAACAGAAAAATCTGATGGCGACTATTATGTACCTCAAATCGGATCAGGTAGCGTCTCAGTAAATCGCGCATTAATATCGGTACGTGAAGGAAAATATAGATTAGGAGTAACAAATTTAAGTAAAGAAACACGAAGAGTGAAAAACAAATTCGACGAATTTCTACAACCCATCCCTGGCGAATTAAAATCGTTGTCAGAGGTAATGGAAAAAAATATGATACTATGAAACCTGTACTGCAGACAAGTTGTCCCTCTAAACGTGACCCTACTTTTAATGAAATGTTATTGGCTGTTATTAAGAGAAATTTAGGAGTACACAAAATTTCAGAGACAATGAATGATACTGATTTAGTTAAATTGATGGTTAGAAGATTTGTGGCATCATTTGTGTCACGTGATAAAATTGATGAATTTAAGTTGTATTATGAGAGAAAAATAGAACTTAATGAGTCTTTGGTAAATGCGTGGTTACCGTCGCAGGATTGTAATATAGATACTATGGTTAATCCAGAATTAATAATTGACGAGAGGGAGTTGTCGAATTACAGTCTTATGATTAAGAGAATACCTAAGCCTAAATTGGAGAGATCTGCAATAAATGAGTATGCTGCTTTGCAGACTATAGCTGCGCACTCAAAAACTATAAATGTAATGTTTTGTCCCATATTTAAGGAATTTAAAAAGAGATTAATATCTGTTATGCCTGATAAATTTAAGATATTTACGGATTGTTCGCCTATTGAATTTGAAGATGAACTTAATAGGATGATGAAACCAGACGATATTGATACAGATGATAAATTAGAGATTGATATTTCTAAGTATGATAAGTCTCAGGGTGAACTTTTATTAGAGTTTGAATTAGAGATTTATAGATTATTTGGAATAAAGGAGGAGCATTTGAATCAGTGGAGATTGGCGCATGAGTTTACTATTTTATATGATCAAGTTAATAGACTCAAGTTTGAAATTGAGTATCAAAGAAAATCTGGTAATGCTAGTACATATATAGGAAATACTCTAGTTTTGATGGGAGTTATATCTACTCTTTTTGATCTGTCTAATGTAAGGTTCGGGCTTTTCTCAGGTGATGATAGTTTATTGGTTGGAGGTGTTATCGGTATAGATAGAAATGACGATTGTGCAAAATTGTTTAATTTAGAATCGAAGTTTTTGAGATATAGATATTCGTATTTTTGTTCAAAGTTTTTAATCTCGGTGGGGGAAAGAATATTATTTATACCGGATCCTTTTAAATTGGTAGTTAAATTGGGAAGGTCTGATTTAGTTAATTATGATCATGTCGAACAGTACAGGATTTCTTTATGTGATCTTATGGCACAGTATAGTAATTCTTTGTATAATATTTGGATTAATGATGCTTTGAATGAAAGATATAAGATTTCTGGTGATCATTCTATAGTATATGAAACTATACATGGATTGATAGGTGATAAAGAGAAATTTAAAGAGTTATTTTTCTTTGCTGATAATGCTAAAATTTTGAAGGACCCGTCTTTGCCTTATTGGATGCTCCATCTACCACAAATGCGCCGAAAGAAACAGCAATAATGAGAACACGGGCATAACCCGTTACACCCTTAGTTCTCTCCTAAGGGGGGAGGAGTTAAGAGATGGACCAACACGGCAACAAGAGACCACGTGACTATGTCAGACTCTGACCCATAATACTATAAATTACTAGTAACTCATTAAGACTAATTAGATAAGTAAATATCATTACGATAAGTAATACTATTTCCTGAATAGTATTTACTAATTATTGTGTACTCTTCTCACAACTAACTAAGTTAAGATATTCATTATTGTATACACTCATTAAGAGACCCTCCCAGGCTCAAACATATAAAAGAGCTAGTTACAATTGTAAGGGCAGTTCGTCCCAAGTAACCGAGAAGGATACACTAGCTCCAAATCGCTTGTAATCTAATCTCGTTACCAAGTAAATAAAATATTTATCAACCACGTCGACTCCACTATTTAAGAACAACCATCGTGTTCCCTCGAAGCCATCATCAATAGAGGCATAATACATAACTCAAATGTAAAAATCGATTTTTATTCGCGATTTTTTTATTACAAATAATCGATTAATAATCGATTTTTTTTATAGTCAAAAATCAAGCATAGTCGATTTTTTATCTACGACCCCCGACATTAAGTCTGGTCTTTTATAACCCGGACCGCGAACTATCAAAGAATACTATCTCCATGGAGATGATATTACGCATTAACGCCATCTGTGCGTCTACGATGGCAGCCCTTCTGTGCTTTGGAAACAGTTTTAATTAATAAAACCATGATAAATAAAATATTTATAGCGTTTATTTTAAAAATCGATTTATTATTTATTTTTTATTTATCCCAGCGGATCGCACTTGCGGTCCAAAGGGGTAATGCCGCTAGCGTCCTGGGAACCCTGCCACAGCCAGCAGGGCTGGACGGGGTGTTCTTTTTATAACTGATAGCTTTTTTATAGTTAGTTTAAGTTTAGTTTTTAATTTAATCTTAGATTAATTTGTTTTTTGTAATTATTTGTGTGTATCTAGAATAAATATATTGCCCTTTTTTTAAATGTGAAAAAAAAAATCGATTATTTTTTTAAGAAAAATCGATTATTTATTAATCGATTTTTAATGCGAAAAAAATAATCGATTAATTAAAAATCGATTTTTCACGTAGAATGTCACATCCCTACTCCCACGTTCACAGCATTGTCGTTTGTCGCTCATCAGCTCACTGTCGCATCCTGCCACTGATCAGATGTGCTATCTCCTACATTCACGGTATCGATCTCGACGCTCTCACAGTTTGATCTGTCTCGACCACGTTCGCCCACATATGCCGAGATTTGTGCAAAGAATTGTAATGAACGTTTGGTAATCAAATCCGTATCAAAATCTTTTGCAACCACGACTAATATCAATGCCGCGCAACCCCAAAAAAATCAAAACGTACGAACCTTAATCCAGTTAGAATAGAAGATTTTAAACTGAACGTGTTAAATCCAGTTGTCATCGTCCACAATGTTTTCGGAATTACCGTTAGATGAAAACGAATCAAATGTCGATACGGCACCTGTTAACAGAGGTAGAGGCCGACCCAAAAAAACAAAAACGAGGAACCAAAGCCAATGCTCATTTAGATGCGGTCAAAAAATACGTAAAGAAAAATCCTCACGTTCATCGTTCAGCGGTTAAAAAATACGTCGAAAAACATCCCGAGATAAACCGCGTCGACCGGTTCGAAAGAACTACTCGTGCAACGCACGATAACATTTTGGGCGACATACCTTTATAATAATAATAATAATAATAATAATTTTATTCAAGAACAACAGTGGTCCACAATTATTACAAATAAATTAAATACAATAATTTGCAATAATTTTTTACCTTTGGGCACGGAAGTTGATGCTATAATAAGTACAGAGAGGGAAATTTTCCAACCACATTGCATAGCCATTTGGAAAGTAGTTCAATAAGAAACCACACACCGTAGACATAATGAATCCATTATACGAAGCTTATCAATACCCTTTGCTTCACCCCGAAGGTAATCCGGGTTGGTTTCCTAATAAATTGGACAATAATCAAAATAAATTATCTCAAGTCAAATATATCAGGAATATCAGATGCTTACTGTTGTCAGTGGCGTTTTTCAAAATTGGGTAGATTGTCCGAGGAGTGGTTAGTAGATGTTTATTGTAGAATTTGTGAAGAGAGTTGGCGCTACATCACCAACATGCAGAAACAAAATTCAAATCATGCATTAAGAACTGCACCACTCGAAGAAATAGAAATTAATGTCCAACAAATTCGCAACAATGAGATGAGACCATAGAAGGGGAGGGTTATGTTCTGGGTCGCATCTATTTGCCTAATAGTTTCACGGGATGTCCGAGGAACATGAAAGTAAAATATATGGATGCGATTGCAATAATCAATACGTTAGGTACTCCCACGTATTTTCTTACTTTTACACGTAACCGTAATTGGCCTGAAATTAAGCAATCCCTCGTAGAAGGTGAAATTGAGAACGACGGTTTTAAAACACATGATTCACGGTCCGTGCGGTCCTTCAAATAGGGTAGATTTACCGTGTTGGGATAGGGAATTGCGTAAATGTACGATTTTTTTTCCAAAATGCGAAACTGCCGTCACGTTTGCTGACGACAAAGGATTCATAAACTTACGCCGCGACAGTAAGAACGAGGCAACGACGTAAAAGGCTCGAATTTGTTGTGAGCGATTTATGGGTCGTGCTTGTGCCATACAATGCAGCTCTTCTGTTGAAATATGATGCTCGTAATGAATTTGGAGGTTTCGTCGCAGCGTACAATAGTTAAATATCTCTTCAAGTATATGACCATAGGTCCGGATGAATCGCGAGTAGCTGTCGTTTCCGAAGAACATTTAAATGACGAGGTAGAGCAGTAAGTACGTTACCATCTTTTGACGTATTTCAATCGTCCCGCCGGTGAAGAATTCGACCGCTTAACGTACTGTCAATTTTAGGAAAAATATTTAGTTTACCCGTCGCGGCCAAAAACAAAAAATACTCGAATCTACGAGACCAGTAACAATAGGTTCGTGACGAAACGACAACGCGGAGAACTTGTAGCGCGTCTATTTTGGGTCGCGCCTAATAGAGGATAGAGGTGAACAATTCTACTTAAGAATTCTATTAAAGCCTTACCCGGCTTCGAAGTTGCGCGGAACTAATCAGTCTTGGTGGTTCTAATTGCAATACTTTTCAGGAAGCTGCTAAAATTGTTGGACTCGCGGACGACAAAGTAGAGTACGAAAGGGCCATGTTGGAAGCTTCCACTTTCTATACAGGACCGCGCCTTCGTAGCTTTTTCGTACTTTTAGCTTGTAACGGTGCTCCAGTTGCGTTACTGTGGGACACATTTAAAAACCAACTAAGTGAAGATTTTCTTCACAGAAACCCGGGGGACACTGATATGGCATATAATTTAGCGTTGAGGGAAGTTAATAGAATCCACCGAAAACACGGAAGTTCGCTTACAGAACCCGGTTTGTCGCAAGTGCACGATCTTACTACAGAGTTGAGCCGCGAACGCGTTGAATACAGTACGACACGTCTCGAAGCCTACGTCGACGAGTGGCTACCGCGTTTATCGTCTCACGAAGGCGTTGTTTTGGATTATGTCAATAGGCTAAGCGTTGAGGATGCTTTTCGCGATGCAGCAAATTCCGCGATATTCATCGATAGTCCCGCGGGAACCGGCAAAACCCAATTACTCAACGTCGTTACAGCGCATTGTTGTCATACCCGATAGACATTGTCGATGACCTCGGTTACTGGAACATAACGAACTTATCACAGAGAGCTGAATTAATTTCAAACGCTAAAGTTATAATTTATGACGAAGCGTCAATGGCTCATAAATATTTGATCCATTTACTAGATCGTTCGTTGCATGATTTAATGCGATGTGATAAAGATTTTGGTGGGAAAATTATAATTTTTGCTGGTGATTTCCGCCAAATTCCGCCGTTTGTTTCAAACGCGAAAAGCAATTTCGACATTGAATTGCTCGGTAAAGTCGTCTCCCTTGTGGTAAAGACTTAAATTATTTTCTTTTGTAACATCTCAAAGATGCAGAGCAGATTCGGAATTTGCAAGCTTTTTATTAAAATTAGAACCAACTGCTTAACTTCTGTCGCTGACGGTAACGTGAAAAATCTAATTGATTTAAGTTTAATTGGCCACGTAACGGAATTACATGATCTTATTGATTTCGTGTTCCCATTAGAAACCATCAATAGGCCCGACGAATGCGCGCGTAGAGCGATTCTCTGCACTCGTAATGATGCAGTGAATGAGATAAATAATGCCATCTTAGACCGGTTTACGGGAGACGTGTTACGATTCTATTCCTGCGACAAAATAGACAATGATAATGTCGACCAAGTGTTTAACGGCATTGATGCATTAAATCGGATTGAAATTACGGGTGTTCCACCATCACGAATTAGAGTTAAAAGTAGGATGCGTTTGTATGATTATGCGTAACCTTACTTTTGAGGATAGGTTGGTGAACGGGACCAAAGTTATAATCGTTAGGTGTTCGACGCGGCTAATAACGGTACGAAAACCCGAATCATCAGAAGAGTTTCTGATTCCGCGTATTCATTTCAAACAGCAGATTGACCCGCGAAACCCGTTGGAATTGTGTCGCCGTCAATTCCCGACGCCTTTAAGTTACGCGTTGACCATTCACAAAAGTCAGGGGCAAACTATCGGTCGCGTCGGAGAAGATTTGAAGTCAGACATTTTCAGTCACGGGCAGTTAGTTGTACGCTGCGCTAGGAAGAGTACGCGAATTAAATAATATTAAAATTTTAGTTCACCGCCATCGTATACAAAATGAAAAACCCTACGCGATAAATGTCGTGATTTCTGAATTGCTTTAACTTTCCACCAGATTATATTTTGTGGACAATTTAACTCCTCATTAGTAAAAACACACCATAATATGGCACAAACAGACTCAGTGAAATTAGTGGAGTTGAAGAGAATACTAATTACGTGGGTTCCAGTCACTAGGTATTTACTGTATCGGCGTGATCGCAACGATGAGACCATAGAAGAATTTGTGAAGAGCGTTTGCGCTACATCACCAAAATGCAGAAACAAAATTCGAGTTTAAAGCGTAACATGAAAATGTTGACACTCCATAGAGACGGAGTTTGATAGCGCCTGCGCGAAAACGTAGAGCAATGATAACGTTCGAGGACTGCTTTCATTTGCCAGGAGTAGACTTAAAGTTGGAACTTAGTGTCATTTGTTTGATGTACTGTCGTTCGACATGTGATGCGATCGGGAGTCGGCATGCGTAGTGGGGCTGCGAGCCTATATAAGCGGAGGCTCCGTCAGTCTCGGCTCTCGGCCTTTCTCTGCATCGTAAATTTGTTCCGGCTGCAAGTTAGCTCCGATTCACCTGGTTCTGGAAATTTCCATTGAGGTCGTCATGGTGAAGAGGGATCCACGGTCCGAGTAGTTGGTGGAGCAGTGGGCTAGGGGCCCAATTGTGTCGTCGATTCCTTCACGTCACGCCTGCTATAAGTATACCCAGAAATGTAAGTTTTTGTAACCGTTGTACGGTGCTTTCAATATATTTGTAGGGAGAAAGTCCTGGTAGTAATAGGTGTAATTTTGTTGTAGGGGTCCATGGGTCCTTCCACCCATCCACCTATGGTCTCGGTGAGCGTTCCATCGTCAACTCAACTTAAAAAGAAGATCCGTAGTCCGGGGTAGACTGCCACGTCCCGTGACCATCGCGGCGGTGTAAGACATCATTCTACACTCCGGAATAATAATGACTTAATTTAGACCACTTTAATTTCTCCTTAACTTTTGCTCTGATTAATACTTGAGTGGACTGCAACGTACTAGCCAGCGCCTGAGAATCTTTTTCCTTAACTATATTCATAATAATTTAAATGTGCATTGAATCACAGGAAGCTCATTAGGCTATATAGTACAGTCTATGCTATTTTTTCAATCTAAGTTTGACATAGGAAACATCATAATTTTGAAGTTTATAACTTCAACTACAGCAGCGTGAGCGACGACACCTACTTAATTTTTGTTTGAAAGTGACACTAACCCCTTTCTTTTGGAATAAAGATTACGTTATTATTTATGCCTTAAAATATTGTTTTACTTGTCTCACACATGGAAAGGCGCCCTGGGATAATAACTTAATTAGTCTTGTGCGAACCGACTGGGACAGACGGTGTGTAAGGGTGAGAAATCACCGTTCACCGTATAGGGCTCCCTATTTTTTTCTCAAATATTATATGCTTTATTTATTTAAACAGTATGAGCTAAGAAAAATCTTCCCTTAAAGTTAACGGAAAACAGAAAAAAAACACTGTGTAAACAGTACAAATGATACTGTGACGTAATTTTTTTTTATCTGTGGCTATGCTTCTTTTCCATCGGAGGTGGTATGGTGAGATGTCCCTTTGTCCTTCTTAAGTCTGCCTTATTTGAAAACAAAACCGTCGAGTGTTGCTACTATAAATTTATATCTGGACGAGTTCCTTTAAATCAGGCGAACGTGTTATTGTTCAAAGTGGTGGTTATCCTTCAGGATAAATAATTTAAGTACTAATTTGCTTAAATCCAAAGCTCATTAGCTTCATTTTCCTATTTTTGGTTTGGCTCATTTCGTATCTAAACATTTTGATATGGCAACATGTGCTGTCGAACGTCAGTTCCCATGACCTGGCAGACTCGATATTTTTTTACAGCCGTTGGCGTTTTGCTACGGTCATCCTTTTTATATTTTTAATCCTTTTTGGGATAGGTAAGGATCCATTCTCAAGTTTTGTTCCTTTTCGCGGCCAGCTTGCCATATATTTCAATGTTTGTTCCCTTTTTGCAGGTTTTTTTTACCATTCGAAGTTACGAACGCTCTGTGCCCACATCGCAGGCGCGTCGCCCAAAGACGCATGGTAAGATTTACTCTTTCATCGATCCGCGATCCTTGTTTTGTTAAAGAATATCAATGGTAACGTGTTTTTCCGTTCACAGCATAAAATTGACAGTCGAGGACCTGTTCCTTCACGCCTGGCCAGCGTAAGCTCAGCCGATATTCCTCCTTGGTAAGTCTTCCGAATAAATTATTGTATGAAATCGGACATGCACCGAATGTACCGTACCCTTTGGCACCCGGTTCGTTGTTTCCGTTTCTAATCAATCTCAATTTTATTGCTCACAGGAGGTTTCTTTATACCACCATCTCGTCGGGTCCTCGTCCTTACAGGAGAGCACCGTGGTTCAGCCGTCCGTGCCTTAGTATCACCGTGGGGCTAGCTGTTGCTGCCCACCGACGGAAGGTCGTATGGGACTGATCGGTATTCCTGATCCGAGGTACAATTGTATTTAACTTTAATCGGTCCAGCACCCAATACTGCTGGTGGCGCCTAACCTTTTCCGTTTATATAATAATAAAATCGTTAGATGAGAGCGAGCAATTCAAAGGGATAGCTCTTCCAGTGGCCCACACCTAAAACAAAAACATAGTTCTCCGACTGTAATAAGCCATAGCCGTGGTCTCTCTTTTTTTTTTGGATACGGATAAATTGTATTTATCCTTTTTTTTTGGGGTTTCATTTCCTCTCCCCTGTTCGCATATCGGCACCCCAAAGGCCGATCTGTGACAATACAAATAACATTTATTTCATTGTTTCAGTCACATTTTGTGTACCAGTACACCGATTCCCTCACCCGATAAAAATACCTGATGTGTTTAACGCTTGGGTGTCAGAGGTCGGAGAAAAACTGAAGGAAACTGACCTTATGATAATATACAAGTCTAAAAGACTGTGTGATCATCATTCATAATGATGCCGCTGACAAGCTGTCCACTGCGGTCCAGCCGCCATGTAAACCACCGCTAGAATTTCTTGTCTTCAATATAATTGTGTATTGAATTGAATTTACTGGTTTCATTGTCGACAAAGCGATATACCTTTTCTGTAAGCAATATGTCAATACATTTGTGAGCAAGTGTTTTCAACGATGAAAATTCGTAAAAATAAACTGAGGATCAAATTAAGTAATGAGTACCTTGAGTGTACATACATACAAACCAGAAAGAGGGTTAGGCATGGCACCAACACTCGGATCTCTCACTGCAATTCTTGCTTCCTAAAAATCCAAGGAGCCTATAAGTATTTGGATCTATAGACCCAAATCAGTGTTGCCAGGTCTCCTGATTTTTCAGGAGTTTGTCTGATTTTTGACTATGTCTACTGATCTACTGAATTTGCAAACGAATCTACTGAATTTTATGAGTCTAATTTGAATTTAATAATTATATTGTTTCAACGGTTGCAATTCAATCATGATGTAACCAAATACCTAAAAAAGTTAACAACACCATGTATCAAGACCAAGATTCATCAGATTCAGATTCTAACAGTGATTGAATTAATTGGTTGAGCATGCAGCATGAAGTTTGTGGCTTATAATTTATAATTCCTTGCACATTCACACTAATATTATAACTGTAAAATATTCTATTTATTTTATAATCGCCCGTGTGGTGTCGGGTTAGGATTAATTAATCATTTTATACATTATATATCAGCAAATTGAAAACAAAATCATCAGAATACATGAGCAGATTTGCATTTAGGTAAGTTTTGTGACTTTTCTAGCATAAAATTTGATCTACTGATTTTTTTTTCAATCTCCTGACTTTTAAGGTCTTACTCTTCTGACATTTCCAAATTGGACCTGGCAACACCCAAATGGCTAGAGGCAGTGAAAAGAGATACAATGCACATTCCAAATGCCCTAAATCTTATACGGGAAGAGGGCTGAAAAGATAGCACCTGCCCTAAGTGCATTCGCTGATGTCCTTCTCATTGCAGGATCCAGAAATGCACTAAGAGCCATTTTCCCTCTCAGTTTCGGATATTTCCTGAAGAAGTTACTGTGACACCTGAGACTGCCGAGTCCGACTCGCTTTACACATCCATCATAAACCTGGACCGAACGGGTGAACAAATCGGGCTTGCATCCTCAATGGTGACTTTTTTGGAGTTGCGGGTGTACAGTACAACACTGGTGATATTCGCGGTGAGTCAAGTCAAGAGCGTTGGAAAAAGGCTGTAGTTACTGTTAAGGCGCAAATCGATGAAGAGACTGCCGAATGGGAGGCGTTTCAAAAATGTATTAAAAAGATTAAATTACTTTTCAATGACGCCGACGTCAAATATTTATCTCTTAATAGTGAGTCCCCACAGTACTAAATAATTTAGTACCTCTTATTTTGCTCTCAACATTTTAATACTTCTTTTTTAGATTTTTATTACTTATACTGTTTTTTTACTATTCAAATAAAATAGAAACTGTTTCAAATTATGTGCAATGACGTCAAATTTTATTCTAACAGTACTCAATTATTTAGTGCTTTTTATTTTACAAAGATTTTAATACTCGTCTGTTGTCTAGTACCCACGGTACAGGAGGATATAACTAGTTTGGGAATAGATCATTTGGTGTCAAGGGTTCCATGAATCATGGACCATGATGTTATTATTATTATTATTGTTTTATAAGGATCACGTTTAATTTGTTTTCTTTTGTTTCAGAATATGGAAGTAGGTAACCCTTTCAAATAATAGTTTCGCAATCTTGTTGAAGAAGTTAGCAGTATTCGGTTTTACGCCACATCTGATAAATTTTTTTGCAGATTATATGAGAGATAGGCAGCAATTCGTGGAGTATGGTGGCTATAGGTCTTCGCCATATTTTACTAGATCAGGGGTGAGTCAGGGTAGCAATCTTGGACCTTTAGAATTCTTGCTGATGATAAACGACCTGCCGAATGTTGTACAAGAGGCAAGATGTTTATTATTTGCGGATGACCTTAAGCTATCTATCGCCATTAAGTGCCCGGAAGACTGTGAGAGACTGAAGAGAGATATTGACAGAGTGGTGACCTGGAGCAAGAGTAACCTTCTGCAATTTAACACCTCAAAGTGTATGGCCATCTCTTTCTCACGAGCACGAGCTCCTATCCAACATAATTACACAGTGGATGGGATACCCATGGTCAGGGTCACAGAAGTAAGAGACTTGGGAATTCGTTTTAACACTGAGCTGACGTTTCGCGATCACATACTTAATATTTGTAAAAAAGCATTTAGAAGGTTAGGATTTGTATTGCGGATGTCTAACGGATTCTCGAATATCAACGCTATTACTGCATTGTATAATGCTTTAGTAAGAAGTCAGTTGGAGTGCGGTTCAGAAATCTGGTCTCCGCATGAAGAAAAATATAGTTTAATGTTAGAGAGGGTGCAAAATAAGTTCATAAGGTACATATATAAAAGGCAATACGGTGTCTATCCATACTACCCATTGATGTATCCCACCTTATTTATTCTGGGTATGGTGGGATATACTCAGTTGAAAGTGAGGAGGCATCTAGCACTTGTGACTTATATATTAAAGCTATTAAGGGGTAAAATATATAATGCGGATGTATTGGAAAGGGTGAGTTTCCGCGTGCCAAATGGTCTGGCGACGCGCCGCCGCCGGCTACCGTTGCTGGCCGTGCCGCGCGGGCGCACTAACTTGCTGCGCGAGGCGCCGCTGACGCGCGCGCTTCACACTCTGAACCTTATTGCCGAGGATCTGGACTTATTCTCTTGTGCTCTGAGCGAATTCACGAGAATAGCTTTGTATAAAATGTGTTACGCTAATTAACGTGAATGTAATTATTATTATTATTATTTTTTGGCCTCATTGTCGCATTAGGCATCGCCTGTAAAGATAATTGTAAGTGTGGAAAATAAATAAATAAATAAATAAAATAAATAAAATGTTCAGGTCCTTGATACTATAATGTGTAAACCTAAAAAGAAATTAACTTTTTTCATTTTCATTTTTTTTTTCATTCGAAGGATTGTAGTTATTATACTTACTACTAAAACCTTACTGAACTGGGTCATTCTCATAAACGAAAATATTTCACGACGAACACACATACTATACACGTATACAGTTTGTCTATATAAAGTCGTGACATGAATGATTGAGGAACTAACATTAATCATGTGTCTGGCAACACCAAACATAAGTAGATCAGCTGTTCGAGTTTTTCCTTTTGTATTTTTTTATTCTTTTGATTAAACTGCAATAAATTAAGACCAAACTACGCAGAAAGGTTTCAAAAGACTCGAGTTAATTGTTAACTGATATTAGTATATATATCTATTGGTGCATTTCGGATTGTGTAATTACGCGTTTTATTCGGTTGAAAGTATTATTATCAGTGTTGTGTTCGGATTTGTTGCTTAGTATCGGGTGAATTCAAACTAAAATAAACAATGTCGGCTAAATACTATTTTTCGGTTTTTAAGGTAAAATTACAGTGGCTAATTGACAATGCTAAACTTCTTGGCCGCTCCGAACATGCCGGTCAGTTGCGGGTGCGTCTCCTCACCGTGAACAGCGAATTCAAGAAGTTTCAGGAGGCGTTCCAAAAAATAATAGAATTATCGAATGCCGGTGTCTGCGCAGGCGGAGGTCCTTGCCGCGTTTCGGTTGGAATATACGCGCGGGTTAGAAGCCTTTGACCGCCTCATGGAGGCAAACTTGGAGACCACAGATCGGTCGGTAAGTGACTCCAAGTCAGAAGTAGGCAGGACGGACTCGGATACCTTACTTTCTCGGTTGCCCACGTCACGGCTGCCTTCCTTCGCTGGGGAGATGGATCAGTGGGTGGGCTTCAACAATTTATTTGATAGTTTGTTGGACACTCGGACGGACTTATCGGGGACTCAAAAGCTGGCCTATTTGATGTCATGCCTATTGGGCGAGGCACGTGGATTGGTGCAGCACCTTCGGATATCGAATGAGGGGTACAAAGTGACACGGGAACTTCTGATGAAACAACGAAGGACGAACACACATACATGTATACTGCGGTTCCTCATTACTCAGAAACACATATTTTGAAAACGAAATACATAATATCCACATATACCACACATATGTACTCACAGACAACCGTAAAACTGGCCAGTAGTGCGCGCGCGTCGCTTTACGGGGCACCGGCCCCCGCGTCCGTCCTTTCGTAGGGTGCACCCGCTCTAGCCTTATAGCCTTAATCTAGCATAACACCTTAATGTTCCACTGCGGCCGTAACCGCCATGTCGGGGAGATGATGTTAATATAGCACTGTGTTGATTTTCTATCTGTTCAGCAAGTTTGTTGTGTAAAAAGTTCGTGCCTAAATAACTGCGAAGCTTACCCCAACATTGCCTTTTCTTCATGAACTCCTTTTTATATACGACAGGATTCAGAGTAGTTAGTGAATTAGTGAAAAAAGTCTAAAGTGCCAAAATAAAAACGAAGTCTAATAAACCCAAACTCGAGCTAAATAAAAGAGTAAAGAGAAGTGTACGAGGACACCCGCCGTCGTTCGTTATAAACAACGAAACAGTGAAAGGGAATAGACTTATCAAAATTCAAATAATTTACATTAGTGACTCCGTGTCCGATCAAAACGACGAAACAAGTAAAAACGTTATGCCGAGTGTGGCCGGCATGGAGCCCATTGCCGTTGCACAGAGAGCAGGCTGCTGCTTTACATGCTGTTGCTGCAGCAGAGCCAACGCTGTCGAAGACCGTCGTCTCCGTCGGTATCGAAGCTATACGCGACACCCAACCCCCACAGCCGCCGACTCACGGCTCAATGGACGCAGCACGCAACGCCGTAACAGAAATCGAACGGGGTAGGCTGCAAACAGAGCAGCAAAGCCGCCCAAAATAGTGGGGACTCCGCGTCTGCTTTAACTCTAGGTTGGGCAGTGTTCCCGCCAAGCGTGACGTCCACCTCATTGATTCACATCACTAGTGCAGCACTAGTGATGTGAACTGTTACTAACAGGCGAGATGCCTCGTGCTCTCTTTGAACCTTGCGTATTTCACCAAAGATACGCTGGAGAGATATGTAACGGAACAGCGGCTTGTAGGAGAACTGTTAAATAAAATGGCGACGCAACCGTCCGTTTTTGGTCGCTGGCTGCCTACCTTTGCCCCTGGTTTACACACCATCGAAAGAGTTCTTAATGCCGAAGGCGTTGTGAATTTCGCGGATGCTGACTTTTTCATCGATTCGCCGATCACCTTGCCCGTACGAACCTTGGGTCAATGGTTCATCGCTCTCCTTACGGAGAGAATACAGCGCGGTAGGGAGGAGACTATCTCGCTGCGTTCTCTTCTCTACGCATTGGCTTGGTGTGTACGACTCGTGGAGGACGGGGACCTTCGCGCTTTACACCAGAGCGCAATCCCCATCCGAGCTTGGCTCCTACAAAACACTTGCGACGACTGCTTGTACAAGTTGCTACATGAACTGCGACCTATCTACCCGAGTAGATACTCACTTGCTGCTGCGGATACCTTCTCCGCATTTGTACGGATACCGGACCTGCGACATGCGTTAAGCGTGGGCGCCTGTCAAAATCCTCATGCCGACCTCGCCCGCATGTTGGAGGATGGCTCGGGGAACTTTATAAAGACGTTTGGAAAACACTCCTTTCTCACACACATCCCCTTTCGCACGCGTCGCTGTGGAAGTGGAAATACGTACAGAGTTCGCCGAAGCGGCGCAAACGCACAAAATGAGCGGACGCGAGGCCACGACCTTGCTCATAGTCCTCGACTTGCACGCAAGAGTTCTTCGGGCAGTTGACTGGTCCCACTCGCTAACTGCCTTCTCGTCATGGATACGAGAAAGACGACTTAATAGAGGTGAGACTAGGGAGAGGATCATCACACAGATAATTGATGATCTGCACTGCATGGCCGGACGATCGGCAGCACTGGAGACTACCGTTTCGCACTTCATGGTATTGATGACGCGAGGAAGGTTAACACGGGAGATGTTCGACGCTTACCAGCAGCGAAAGAAAGAAAGGAAAGTCTCGGCCCAAGAGTTCATCGCCGAGTATTGCTTTTTGCGCGCGGCGACTCCTGATGTGAGAGTTTATGGAGGGATTCATGAGCGGGAACTCAGAAGTGCGTTCCCAAATGCTGACCCTGCAGCTCCCGCCAGAGCGGGCGAGTTATGATTATCTGCGAGAGCCGGCGGATTTGCAATTATCGTGGGACGTCAATATTGATCTACAAGAAGAGGATTTGCTGAGCTATGAAGGCGAATCGCTGCAGTTTGATAGAATTGTTGGTAGGGGAGGGACTCGTGCCGATACCCCCTCACCGATTGAGGACGAAGTTCCGGCTTCTTTGGCCATTCATCAGGCTTTAGGTAGACTGGGAGTGCTAATACCAGAGGCGCAGCCTTACGTTGAGGAATCGCTTGCTGGAGAGGCTTCTGCGATGGTGGACCCCGAGCCAGTAAAGGCGCGGGAAGGAGAAGAGGGCATGGATAATCTTAACGATACCCTTGCTTCAACTCAATTCAATGACTATAGGTCTGTAACATCTTCCCTCGCGAGCGGGACTGTTGAGAGCCCGAAAACGATATCTATTGACGATAGGAGTGAAATTCACATTCCAGACCCCAAAATAGAATAGAATGGAAATAGAATAGAATACACCTTACTAGGATCAGTCCGTAAACCACATTCGTCTACTATGTATCCTAAATATTTGAGTGACTTACGAAAGAAGTTACTTTTTTCAAAATTTATCGTTAGATTTGCCTCCTGTATACGTTTATGTACTCTATTTAGCAATAATAAATGCGTATCGTAATCTTCTGACACTATTATTACGTCATCAACATAACAGAAGACCAGTCCCTTGCTAACGTCACTACAAAAGGGTGTGCCAAAAAGCATGTCCATCAGACTCTGCTGACGCGCAGGCGCTCCAGTAAGACCGAACGGCATGACATTAAATTTAAAAAGTCCCTTTCCTGGCACACGAAGCTAGTTTTTTCCTGTGACTGTTCATCTAACTTGATTTGCCAAAAACTCGATTTGAAATCGACAGAACTAATGAATTTTGCGTTTCGAAGACTATCCAAAATTTGGGGTATGTACGGTATTGCATAAGCATCCCCTTTTGTAACTGCATTTAATTTGCGACAATCTAAACAGAACCGCCACGTGCCATCCGACTTTGAAACCATAAGGACTGGATTAGACCACGGACTTTCACTCTGTGTTATCACATCTAAACTAATCATTTTGTCCACCTCCTTATGTAATTCCTTAAGTTTTTCCGGCGACATGGGGTATGGTCGACACTTAATGGGCGATTAGTCACCAGTATCAATTTTGTGCTCAATTAAATGAGTTCTGCCTAAACCCTTAGTCTCGAAAGATATTCCATGAAATTTTTTAATGACAAGCTCGGCCAATTCTTTTCGATCTGAAGTTAAATTATTATAAGACGATATATTACTTAATTGTTTATCTATATTTGAAGCATTCTTAATAAACTCCATTGGTTTTTTAATATAAGTAATTTTTTCAAATATTTCTGGCATCAAAGAGAATTCTTTCCAAAAGTCAACTCCTAGGATAAGATTCGATACTATAGTCGGTATCACGTGAAATTTTATCAACCTAGTAACCCCTTTAAAAGACAGTGTAATAAATCCTATAGTATTACAAATTGAACCATCTGCCACCGTAACTGATTCGGTGGTACCCACCATTGGGTAGCTAAGTTAATAAAACGCTCGTGTGCACCATTACCTATAATAGAAACAGCTGCTCCTGAATCAAGCAATCCACAAATAGTCAAGTCCAATATTTAACGGCAAGGGGGGGGCTACAGAATGCCGACATAATTAATAGATGATTTATTTGATTACTTAAAAGTGAGCAGTTTCACAATACCCAATGGTAAAAAAATTAAATGGCCCATAAGACGCAATTCACCTCATCGTCACGAACTGTGGCAAAAAGCAAAATAAATTTTAAAGAAACACGTAATAAATTCGATTTCTTCGATCACCCGCTTTTATCCATCAGCTGAAAATGAAGTCGACGAATAATTGATATCGTCACTGCAAGGAAATATAGCATCTACAACTTCCCCAGAAAATGTAATTCTTATGCTGCTGGCACATCTGTCTTGTACTTCATACCTATTGCATTGCATTGCAAGACCGCACTTTCGTCTCTAACATCGAGCGACTGTCATCTAGTTTAGGATTAGTTTTGTAATAAATTAATTAGTAATTCTTTAATTAAATTTAGTTTTAGAGTTTCTGGGTTTTTTTTTTGGAGCCTCTGGCTGCTGATCTATAACTCGCATGTTAACGCCGATAATAGGCATAGAACTCAAATGTTCCGATACAACCGCCTACTAATGAACGTAGTCAAGTCAATATGCACCAGCGCCTTCTACATCATGATTTAGATGTTTTAGTGCTTTGAATGTAGTCTGCAAATGCGGAACTATCAATATACCTTCACAACGATAATTTCTTATCCGTAGTTTCTTGCCGGTATCTTCTCAGCGGAGGTTTTTTCAAAACCGAACACAGGCTTTCGAAACCTGATTTGCTTAAAAAACGTTAAATTTGCACAATCGAAAGTAAATTTCAGAACAACAGTATCTGCTGCTCCACAAATGTACAAGTTCTCGAACAAACACAGTTCCACCTTAGTAAAGCAAACTGAGACTCGATGATTTATTTACCGAGTCCACAACAAAGGTGGAGTTGCAAAGAACGGATCATAATTCGGCTTGTTTGAATCTCGGAACGAAGTGTTATCGGGCCGCAGCTACTACGAACAAAACTTCTCAGCAGTATCAGAGGTAGGGTGCAAATTTTGCTTGTTTACTAAAAAACAATTACGCCGTTACGCTCATTTATACATATAAATTAATTATAATTGTTTTCAGCTGGGACAAAATCTCACGTGATGTCTTACGAATATTCTAATATTGAGTAATACGAAATGGTCCATATGTAAATTCTGAGCGGTGAAAGTTTAAGAGAGTCTCAGAGGATGTACCGAGACGAAACGTTTTTTTTATGGGATCACGTATAAAGGAGTCAGTGTTTCGAGCGAGTTGCGAGACGTAAGACGACATGCGCTCGCTAATAGTGTCAGCTTTTGACGAAATAAAATCAGACGCAACTCTGTTGCAGCGTGTTCGTTCAAATTTAATTATAAGCGGTGAACGCTAGCCGTGGATATGGGTGCGCATGCGAACTGTAATATAAATCATGAAAAATTTGCTATGAATTTAAATGAATATTGGGAGTCCCGAATCAATGCATTGACTTTTGTTTTTATTTCGCAGATAGCAACAACAACGTTAGGGATAAATAACCATGAAGACAACGAAGGGTTGTTTTTACCGGAGATACAACCACCGCCATCATCGCCATCACCATCGGAACCAAACATTTCACCGGAGCAAGGAATATAATAAGCTCGACAAGCTCGTTCAATGAGAATCATTTAGTTAAAATATGGCCGTAGATGCCACTACATAACTTTGTTCAGGGGAGCAGATTGCTTTATCGACTTTAGACTTTTATAATTAGGTAACAATGACGAAATTTACCTACTAATTATTATGTGGACTGATATGTATAAATCAGGAAATCGTGTGTGTTTACGCTAAAAGCGAATGTGTATTTTAAATAAACATATATAATACTTAAAACATGTATACTGTTTTATATAGAATGTTTATAATACATATACAACGTGTCCCCAGCCTATGGACATAAACGATTACTACACGTTTATTAGGGTATTTTTGACCAATATGCAAAGTATTAAAACAATCGGTCTAGTATTTACCGAGAAAACAATGGTTATAAAATTTTAGCCTTTGGAGCACCCTCTATTTACATTGTGTTGATTAATACGCATTTATGGGACCAATGCAACCTCTTTTGAAGAGTTTGAAGTACTGTAATAACAATGTTCAAGTGGATACTCCTTAGACGTGCATGATAACTCTTTGGTAACTGCATGATTTTCTTTTAAAATAACTGACACTGATTAAGTGACGTTGCCATAACATATTAATGTTTTGTTCATGAAAAGCATTTTGATAAGATGGCACTTTATTCTGCTGCAGAGTACATGGACATGATATTAATTTACGGGGAGTGTCATCAGAATGGCAACCTTGCTATCAGAACGTACCGTGAGCGATATAGTGCAACTAGACGATGCCCTAATAACCCGCGTACAATAACAAGGGCAGTTCAAAGAGCAAGAGAAAATCGGCCACTGGACCCAACCATTAACCGCGAAGGCGTTATAACCCGGCAATTGCCTATCTGGCAAGAACAAAGTATTCTTGAATACTTTCGCCGTACGCCAAAATCCAGCTTGCGGCGAGCGGCTCGCCGTTTTAATGTTCACCGTAACGCTGTGCATACAATATTGAAACGGGAAAAATGGCACCCTTATAAATTTCGCAAGGTGCAAGCACTTTTGTCTCGCGATAGACCAGTGAGAGTGGATTATTGTCAGTGGTTGCAGGAGAAAGTAGCAGAAACTCCTTCTTTTTTATCAGACATATTTTGGACGGATGAAAGTACCTTTACACGAAATGGTATGTGGAACCGCCACAACTATCATTATTGGAGTTTGCAGAACCCACACGTATGTCGTGAATCTGCCCATCAATACCGGTTTTCCTTAAATGTTTGGGCTGGCATCCACGGAGATAATATCATTGGTCCGGTATTCATTGACGGCACACTAAATCGTGGACGATTTCTAGAGTTATTAAACGGGCCAGTTTCTGATTACCTAGACAACATCAGTATCGCGAGCTACCAACGGGCATGGTTCCAGTTAGATGGAGCACCGGCTCATTCCGTCGTAGAGGCAAGAGACCGCCTCAATCAAATATTTGATGAGCGATGGATTGGACGCTACGGACCTCGAAGATGGCCGCCAAGATCTCCGGATCTGACACCCCTTGATTTTTTTTTGTGGGGTTTTGTAAAGGACGAAGTTTACGCGAGTGATGTGGACACCCTAGAAGATTTGCGGGATAGAATACAGTTAGCATTCGGAAAATTAAAGACGATGGCTTCAGACAGTGCTCTGTTACAAAAAGTCCAGAGCAATATGAGGCGGCGTTTACAAATGTGTATACTAAGAAACGGTAGCCACTTTGAACATTTAAAATTTAAGTTTATACATATTTTTTTTATTAAATGCTTTGTTTACGTAAATTTGGTTTCATTAATTATTTTTTAATGATAAAGTTGCAATTTCGATACTTGATAGTCTGATTACTTTAATAATATGATTAATATGCTTAGTATTGCTGGTAAATCAGACATTTACCTATTCCGAACGTGTGTGTTGCCTGTAAGTAGAATACACACACATATCCCTGCTGTTGACTTTGACATGTGTGTCACACTCACACAGGCATCTCTTATCATCTTATTTGTGTCAATAATGATACAGGATGCAACTTTTTTCTGTCGTTTATCTGGAATTAAATTTGTTAGAAATTTTTAATTCTTGATTTTACTTCTAATTAAAACAAAAACTGTTTCACAGCATTAGTGAGAAGTAGTATTACGATGGTGTTCATTCTGTGTCCACAGGCTGGGGACACGTTGTATAACATGCATTGTAACATTTGTAACACGCAATAAATCGTTGCACCTGGCAACACCGATAACCAAAAGTTCCACGTTTTTTATTTGAAACACATTTTTAAGTGAACATGTTTTAAATCCCAGCCAAGACAGCACGACTTTCAAATCGACATAAAACCAGACCAAAGGCGAGAAATGCATATATATTAAAATGTTGTTTTATAGTCATCACACACTATAAAACCGCATTCTTTATTTAAAACATGTTATGAAATTAACATATTTTAAATCCTAGCCAAGACCAGCAGCTCAAATAAAAACAGATATGGAATAAATCACAAACCAAAAAAAAGAAAACGAACCATTTCTTTTTTAAGAAGATATTGCGAACGCTAATCATAATTAGACTATACACCCACATAAAAGAGGAAGGTGACAATGAGAAAAAAATACCAAAAGGTATTAAAGAAACTACAACTTCTACACTTTTTAGATTTAATAGCGCCTAAATTGCTTTTTAAATCTTTCGTAATGATAATCATCTGATGCACGATCTCCTTTGGCTTTTTTAACTATTTTGTCCACACTCTCATCTATAGCATTAGTAGCAGTCTTTGGAGCTTCCGTTTTTTCAACTTTCCGCTTTTTGGAATCATCTATGTTAAACCTATTGTGTTGTACGAAATTGACAGCCATGTTTGTTGGAACAAATTGAGATGGCCCATCTTTTTTATTTCTCCTCTCCCAGAGGAGTTTCATTTTAGCTTCTTCTGTCGCTTCTATATTTTTGATTTTAGCGTCTATGCCCAAGTCTACCTCAGGGATCCCACTGAGCATTTGGTTGGACAACATTTCTTCAGACCTTGGTGCCGAAGAAACTCTGAGGTGCTCCGGCAAAGAAAGCAAGGCAGCTTCTTCAGGAGAAAGATACTTCAAGGAGTCACTGTGTTCTGAATCCTTGTTGTCACCGTTGCGACCCTCTGTAACAGAAAAAATAAACAACATTTTTAATAAAAGCTGACTGATTACATGATTATCTTACTAATATTATAAATGCGAAAGTTTGTGAGTATGGATGTATGGATGTTTGTTGCTCTCTCACTGTGGTGTTTTGCACTATGTAGGGTAGATTTAACAAGCAGTCTGTAACCGACCAGTACACGCTATACAGCTTCTCCTGTGTTTTATTACTACAAATACCTCGGAACACCTTATTGGCGACGAGAAAGTGACTTATGTGTGAAAGGGAGAATTTTATATCAAAATAAAATAAGAACACAAAGTGAGAAGAGATGGCTGGAAATCTGGCGATCACTGCACCCAGTGCATCTCCTACTGCACAGATTGTTATGCAGTCAGATGAACCAATTGATTATAACTGTCGTTTTCCCTTAAGGAATACGCAAAATCCAGATCCTACTTATTAAGTTGTCATCATGTTTTTTGTTTAGGTTAGGTACTTATATTATTACTACAATTGTTCGTTATTTTCAAACTTGTGGTGGAGGGATGTGGTGTTTTGCACTATGTAGGGTAGATTTAACAAGCAGTCTGTAACCGACCAGTACATGCTATACAGCTTCTCCTGTTTTATTACTACAAATACCTCGGAACACCTTACTCACACATGAAGTTTGATACAGTCCCTCATACATAGATGAAACAAAATGAGAGAATTTGTGTGGGATGTTGAGTATTTCTGTAAACTATAGGCACCTACTCAGCAGCATAGGTATTTATGGAACACAAAAATATTAAAAAAAAAAACCTACACTTTGGTGTACCGCTAAATATGCCGCTGTGTAGTTTGGAATTTGCTCTAGTCAAGGTAATTTTGCTTGGTACAGTGAGCGTCAGGAACACACACTACCTTTATTATTATTTTTATCTTTATATTAACGATATTTGGCACGAATTGTCCCATTACTACACTATTACATGAGGGCTAGAAAAGATAAAACTCGCACTATAGATCCTAAACCCTTTGTCGTAAAATATTATAAATTTAATAAATCACCACGTTTATAACCTCAAATAGTAAAAAATATGCTTGCCTTTTCGTTTCGCCAGCTGCTCGTCGATGTATTTCATCATTTCTTCGTCTTCATCCCTTTTGTTCGTTTCCGCAGAGAACTGAGTCCCGATGCCAGTGTCGTAGGCATCATCGACTTGTTTCACTTTTCCACTTTTTAGAGCCTGCATGTTCACCATACCCCCTGCTTTAACTTTGAAAGGATCTTTGCATGTTATTTCTTCTTCTATTGTCACCTTTTGTCCTGTCGCAAGAGCTATCACGCTGACCCCGTTTGGCCGTTCTCGAAGCTTCTGTAGCTCCTTCGCCTCTTCTAACTTAGCCAGAATCTGTTCCTCGTCCTCTGATTCATCATCTTCAACTTGAATGCGTTGGCGGAGGTTCCTCTTCTTAATCGGTTTAATCTCCGAAGGCTCTGATTCTGATTGAGACTCCATGGCGCTACGTCGCTAGCTAAACTATACACGTTTTCATTGCAACATGCGAATGCGATACGATGACAATTTATTCACTTGTACAGTGAAGTTGAAGTAAAACAAATAAAATAATCTGCTCCGAATTATAATATTCAATAATATTATCAGCACTAATAAGCGCGCATTAAAATAACGACTAACGAGCTTCGCTTTCACTTGTGCTATGTAAGTGCCTATGTGTATTGTTTTGTATAAATTGTATTGAATGTGTAATGTAACTGACTCGGCTCTACTCTATCTAGTCTATGCTATGCTACAGTGTCAGAATCAGAAGGAAACGGAAATAGAGCGCCCTCTCAGCGGCAACTATTGGAACGAAAAACGAACAAAAATAGAAGTCAAACCAGAGTTTCAACCTAACAAAACCAACTACCACAGACTAGGATAAGAATAAGATTGCCAGCCAAACGTAACGTATAGGGCTGCGTTCAGTTCGGACGCCCGACGACGCCCGACGACGCACTGGCCCGTTCAGGTCTTGTACTCCGAAATTCGATTTTCGAAGTTCGTTTCGTGCCGTTCCGTTCTTACTAATAGTTATTAATTTGAGAGTGAGAGGGACGACGTGACACGAACTTCGAAAATCGAATTTCGGAGTAGCCCCCCAGTAACTCGGTGCGATCGGATCGTCGGGTGATCACACCAAGTCGTTCAGTAACATCGCCGGGCGTCGTCGGGCGATCGCACCGGTCACCCCGTAAAATAGATGGGTAAAAAACGCCCCGACGTCACTTTGACAGTTGTCTTAAGTATTACACTTTACATGTACTTTACTTTTTTACTTACTTTATAATAAACTTATAATTACGAAAACGAAATCGCATGCCATCGACATTTAAATTTAATGTGGATTTAAATGAAATTTGAAATTTAAATTTCGATTCTGAATTCTTCACTAAGTTTTGATTTGAATATTTCAATTGACACTTTTGACAGAAGAACGCCCCAACTCGTTCAGTCGGTGTGAAAATGATCGGAAGATTTTCACCCGACGATAATCACACTGACACTTTAGTTACTGAACGTAGCCAAGAATTAACCAATATCCGTTGACACGAATGTAGGTCCCGGAATTTTTCGCCTTGGATGGAATGCGTAAACCGTAAGTACATATTGATAATTTGTGTACTATATACTAGTTACATTAAGGGCTCAAATAACAAAGCGGTAACTATTTGGTCCAGTGTTGCCAGATGGAATCTGAAGTATTCAGTAGAAAAATTAAAGTTTTAGCAGTAGATAGAGGAAAAAAATCAGTAGATTATAAAATTAATACCCACAAGAGGTTAAATAGAATTTAGCTTGAATTATAAGTATAATATAATACATTAGAACATATAAATACACATATTCATGTAAATATTTACCTACTGTACTTACATAAGTTAATCTGAGTCAATGATTTCCTTTTTTTTTTGCTGTAGTAGCTTGTACTACTATTATTATGTATGTATTCTGTGGTGTGTGCTATCCCCGTCGCACTTACAATATAGTTATCAAAGTTATAGAGGACGGCACGCATGGTTAGTGGTGGCAATAACGGCTGTTTTGCAATAATGAATAACAGTGTTGTGTTATTCTTAAATAGCTGTTATTGTAAACTGTTGTCTGTTATGCTGTTATATTGCTGTTTTACAAAACGATAATGAAGCAACAGCTAATAATGATACCAAAAGTCAGTTATTTGAATTGTGATTGCGATGCGAGCTCGCGCGTATAGCGCTCTCTCGCACACACCTACTTAATTTGTTGCGCACTCGCTTGCGCTTCTATGCCAGGTGCGGCAACAGTGCGCGTACGAACAACGTTGACAGCGGACAACGAATAATTATAACAGGACAGT
This sequence comes from Pandemis heparana, assembly GCA_963854515.1. Classification (NCBI taxonomy): domain Eukaryota; kingdom Metazoa; phylum Arthropoda; class Insecta; order Lepidoptera; family Tortricidae; genus Pandemis; species Pandemis heparana. The sequence goes on from OY978025.1 coordinate 6,523,693, forward strand.
TGACGATTCGATAATGTGTTGTTCGTTGCGTGCAAATAATGCATTACGTTATCTGCTGTTGTAATAACGACCACCACTACGCATGGTTCGGGGTGTCTGTCTCTGTCTGGGCCTGTCATGTCAGAGCGGCCTCAGGACTTCAGATAAAAAATACCACAAATTCACAAAACCTTAATGTCGTGTTATAAAGGCCAGATGACACGATACGACAACAAAAACTACATGATCCGATCTGATTTGGAAAAAGCAGGTAGATTTCTTAAATAATAACGTTCCCAGCAGTAGATCAGTAGATTTTTTTTAAATCAGGTAGATCTACTGCTAAATCAGTAGATCTGGCAACACTGATTTGGTCGCGCATTGCAGGCTGCATATTGGTAACACCCACCCTTCCCCCTGCCCCTTGCTTGATAGCAGTGTTGCCAGATCTACTGATTTAGCAGTAGATCTACCTGATTTTAAAAAAATCTACTGATCTACTGCTGGGAACGTTATTATTTAAGAAATCTACCTGCTTTTTCCAAATCAGATCGGATCATGTAGTTTTTGTTGTCATATCGTGTCATCTGGCCTTTATAACACGACATTAAGGTTTTGTGAATTTGTGGTTTTTTTATCTGTAGTCCTGAGGCCGCTCTGACATGACAGGGCGAGACAGAGACACTCCGAACCATGCGTGCCGTCCTCTATAACTTTAATAATAATAACTATATTGTAAGTGCGACGGGGATAGCACGCACCACAGAATCTAACTAATATTATAATTGCGAAAGTATGGATGGATGGATGTTTGTTTGTTACTCAATCACGCCAGAACGGCCCAACGGATCTGGATGAAATTCGGCACATAGATCGAGAAAAATCTGGAATAGCACATAGGCTACTTTTTATCCCGGAAAATTGCGTAGTTCCCGCGGGATAGCGATAAACGAATTCTTTGCAGACGAAGTCGCTGGCAACAGCTAGTATATACATAATAATAATAGTAGTACTAGCTACTACAGCAAAAACAAAAAGGAAATCATTGACTCAGATTAACTTATGTAAGTACAGTAGGTAAATGTTTACATGAATATGTGTATTTATATGTTCTAATGTATTATATTATACTTATAATTCAAGCTAAATTCTATTTAACCTCTTGTGGGTATTAATTATATAATCTACTGATTTTTTCCTCTATCTACTGCTAAAACTTAAATTTTTCTACTGATTACTTCAGATTCCATCTGGCAACACTGCTTGATAGTAAATGAGAACGAGCGTCAAAATAAAAATAAGTGATAATGATAAGAAAGTCAAATCAAACTTTGACTTTGACCGTCACTGCAACAGCAACAGTGCAACTAAACTTGTCTAAAAGTTATCGTCAAGTCGTGACTGTCGTGAGAGTGAACGCGTGTAGATGATTCAAGAACAATTCGCAGATAACTGAAAGATGTCCGAAGTTATTCTCCTCCAATCGCCGCCACCAAAGTTAGAAGAAGTTCAAAAGAAGATTTTTAGTGGCGGTGCTTTGGAGTTTTTAGCGAATTTACATAAGCAATTCGATGAAGACATTGATCTACTGTATAAAAACAGACAAAAACGATCGGTGGAGCTGCAGTCTTTTAAACTGGACTTCAAGAAAACTCCAGAAAGACTTGACCGGTCCTGGACTGTCGCGCCACTGCCGTCGAGGCTCCAGTATGTGCAGTAAAGATTAATCTACCAGTTGGTCATAAAATTTTAGTAGGGACACGTATATATAAATTGCTATACTAGATTATTTATCATAACTTTGAAGCCCTGATACTCAAGTTTTGCCTTATTCATAATTAGTAATAGTCTTCATATTCAACAACCAAATGAAATTAACACTTTATTTGACTTAATAAGTATTTTATTTATTGCTTCTAGAAACCGTCATTTAGACTTAGGGGATGTGTCTGCCTCCAACACTGCGCATTTCGAGTCGGCTCTTAACACCGATGTCCAGGGCATCCAGGTGGACTTTGATGACGGCCACTGTCCTACGTGGCGGAACCAGCTGTTGGCATTCCAGAACATCTACTTGGCGGTTAATGGCAAGTTGCACGGAGCTCCGTTAAGTATCAGTACGTGCCCTGTGCTCATGTTGCGGCCTAGAGCTTGGAATATGATAGAGCATAATATTCTGGTGAGTTATTAATTATTGATTAAACGAACTTACCCTACGTGAAGTTCTATCATAATTATCTGAGCTGCTTCGTCGAATAGATTAGATTTATAAACACATGTAGTACCACGTACGGTGTCGCCAATTACACACTGAATTTTGAGAGTTAGGTAGATTTTTTTTTTTTTTTTTTTTTTTTTAAGGAGGGTAGGTATGCTGCCGTCTTGTTCCAACGGGTCTCTCCGGTCATCATTTAGTTTAAGAGTTTCTGTAATGATTTTTAAGATATTTTATGCTTTGGGTAACAGTAAATGGGAGGGTGGGAGTCTAATCTATTCGACGAAGCAGCTCAGATAATTATGATAGAACTTCACGTAGGGTAAGTTCGTTTAATCAATAATTATCTTCACTGCTTCGTCTTCTAGATTAGATTTATAAACACATGTAGATCTTGAGAGGTCCCATAAAATATCGTAAGTATAAAAATCATTTATCCACACAAACACTTACTGTACTTTACTAATTTAGGAAAAGTAAATATTCGAACTTCTACCATATATGTAATAATACTAATTATTTAGTTATAGCTTAATCAATCCTTTAAGTCATTGGGTAGACATAATACTTCTAGCAAAGTATGAATCATCAGTCTCTTTTATACATTTATCGTAGAATTTACGAAATGTGTGAGAAGAACGCGCGGTTTTTCTAATGAGGTCTAAGTTTACTCCCAAGCTGTGTCCTTGGAGGTTGCAGCGTGACGCGTGCTATGGGCGGTAAACATTGTGATGTCTATACCACATTCTTTTAAGGTCAATTTAATCTAGTGGCTTATCGTCTGAGAAGTCACCGATTTATGAGGTTTCTTAAGTATTACGAAAAGGGGCAGATGATCACCGCGTAGCAACTTTGTCTTAGCCAGGTAAACATTTAATGTTTTTACCGGGCAGATTTCCGGTTTTTCTTTAAAGTAAGGCAAGATAAAATCTTTATAAAAGTCTTTATAAAATCAGGGACTTTAATAAGTTCTCTGTCTGACTGAAACTCAATGTTGCTAACGAGAACCTTACTCAATGTTTTTGTGCTCTGTGAGCAGTGACAAGAGCAAGAAGAGTAACTAATTTACTAGTGATTTTATCTAAAGTTAGATCTTCGTTGGGATACCAAGAAGTTAATGAATCCAAAACAATGGAGGTATTCCAGGTGTAATTATATTTCGGCAACGGTGGGCGCAGTCTGTAAAAACCTTTGAAGAAGTGTTTAATGCGTTCATCGCTGCCTACCTGCATTTCAAGAATAAGGGATATTGCCGATCTATAACTATTTAAAGTACTATATTGAGCCCCAGCGTGGAATAGCTCTGTCAGGAAAAATATTATTTGAGAAATTGATGTTTCGAATAACTGAATACCGTGTAGGTAAATTACAATATTGATACCACTTTCTTAGACATGAATCGTATTGCTTGATGGAACTTTCTGAAAGAGAAGCTAGCATAATATTGATATACTCTGCTGGGACGTTTTTTCTTAGTAGTGACTCGCGGACAAGACAGGGTAAGCCGGTGGTGTATACTGCGGTCGCTGGAATGACACAAAATCAAATCGTTTCTAGGTTCAAAAAACAAAGGTTTCGATACAAGCATCCTTTTATATAAGGGATACCATGGCTAGGTTGGCCATAAAGGGATTCATGTAGCGTTATAAATCTCTAATGATTTTCCTTAATGATTTCAAAATCACTGTAAAAAGAGGAAACGCGTAAAAGAAAAACTTCGACCATGATAAGGCATTAGTGGCAAACGCGTCGGGATCTGTTGGGATCCCGATACTAGGACACATACTTATCGCATTTACTATTCAGTCGACTGGCAAAGAGGTCTATATCTGGAATTCCAAATTTATCAATAATTTTCTGAAAAACTACATTGCTCCGTTCCCACTCAATGTCTGGGTGTGAACGACGTGACAGTATCAGCCACGCTATTGTCAGCGGACTTAATATATGATGCATATGCAATTATGTTCCTGGATTCGCACCATTGCCATAATCATAATTGATTTATTGTACCACTAACCATTTTATGGACTCAGTCTGAAATAAATTATTATTATTATTATTATTATAAATCCTTTGCAGCTCGCGTCAGGTCAGGAAACTGCACGCCCCCCATTCGATTTATGTAAGAAATCGCGGTAGTGTTATCAACACGAAGTAAAATTTGGTGATTCGACAATGTTTTGGCAAACACTTTTAGGCCGAAGAAAGCAGCTAATATTTCCAAGTGATTGATATGCTTGCTGCCTTCTTCCGCAGACCAGGGGCCACTTGCAGTCTCCCCACCACAGGCGGTTCCCCACCCCGTAGTAGAAGCGTCGCTGAAAATTTCAAGACAATAGTCATCGTATTTGATCTTATTTGCCGGTTGATCGATAGCCTTACACCACCAATCGAATTCAGAAACCAGAGATTGGGGCAAGATCATATACTTCTCATAATTATCTGGGTAATCTTTAAAGTTAAGATATTTATGCCTTTCAAACTATTTAGTATAGAGCCATCCGTATTCTATGGCAGGGCATGCAGAATAAGTAGACCAACTAAATGAGCAAAATCCCTGATTTTGCATCGATCAATGTTTTTAAACTGATCTACTTAATTCTTTATTTATTTTTAATGTTTTTCTACTGGCAAGCTGATTTAGAATTTTTTCGTATCTATTATGAAGCCCATAAACTTACATGTTTTACATGGTATTATTATTATTATTATTATTATTATGTATATTTATCTTTTATCTTAAGTTAGGTTTTTACAATATTATTATTATTATTATTATTATTATTTTTTTTTTTTTTATTATTATTAATAATGAAGCCTAGTGCTGTTAACAATTGTTTACTGGCTAGAATGTTGTCTAAACAGGATTCATATGTACGTATCAAAAAGATGTCATCTTAAATAGACAGTAGATAGGTAATTACATAATCTGAGTAGTTTTACGACCGGTTTCATTTTGTGAAAACTACTGTACTGAGGCCAAATGGTAAAACCGTAAATTCATACAACCTGTTATTAAATTCAAACCGAAGATATTTGCGCGAATTATTATGAAAAGGTACAAAAAAATAGGAGTCTTTTAAATCTAAAGTGATCATATAACAGCCTTCTGAAACCAGTTTTAGGGCAGTGCGCAAGTCCTCAAGTTTAAAGTGTTCGGTATTAATGATTTCGTTGAACTTTTTTTTTTTTTTTTTTTAAATTAAGAATGAATCTATGTTCACCGTTCGGCTTCGGAACTAAGAACATACTTGACAGGTACTGTCCGTCGCAAGGCTCACACTCAGATAGGTATAGCACCGTATCTTACAAGATCGGTATCGGTAATACATTTTTTAATGTGGAATTTATCTTGGTTTGTGTGATTATTCGAACCGAATAACCGTGAATCATTAAAAACTCTTATTGTGTGATTATTGTTTATTGGAGGTTGAGCCTGTACGATCGGACGAGATATAGTAATCTCATACCCACTTATCCATGATAATATAACAGGGTCATTAGTCAATAATGACCATTGGTGGTAAAACCGGGAAAGTCAACCCGCGTAACTCACCGATTCGTCTTCTAGCGGCGGCTGTTGTATCGGTGTTGTTGTTGATGCGCTCCATACGACGTCCGCGAACAGTTGGCGTGCTGCGTCCTCGGAGCAGGGCCCTTGCCCCGCTGGCTCCCCTGAAGCCTGCGGTTCTGGGGAGGAGCCTCCCGGTTTAAATTGTTTCTTTGTGGCAAGGTAGTACTCGGTTGCAGTGGGGTCTTATTCTTAGGAGCCGCTAGTTTGTTACTAGGCGGTGCCGATGATTTAAGCACATCTCCGGATTTCGTGATTGACTTCGCGGTTTTAAGGGTCTCTGCAAGATCTGCACCAAATAAAAGCTTATCGATTTTTGTCTTTTGTATTTGATCCTTCATTTCATTTTTTAGGTTAAAGAGGACAAAGTTTCGTCAAGTAGCCGAGTCGAGATTTTGACTATCGCAAAATAAGCGATAAGCATTCATCAGTAGTTTTACAACTGACGTATCTTTATTTTCTTTGTGTGTTTCTTTAGAGAGACCATTAGGAGCAATGTGTTGTAACTTCACTGCGAGATCGGCCTGAATTTCTTTACCATACTGTTTAACTACTGAAGGGTCATCACATCACCGAATATTTCTAGAATAGTACTACTTATCTAGCTCCGTAACAGGTTCCGAAGGTTCTAAGGGTTCCTGTCCTTCAGGTGGCAATAGCTGGGCTTGAGGAACACGATCACATAATTGATCGATTGCGCTGGCGGCGCTGGTGGACGGGCCCGGCTCGATCACCACTGAGCGTACCGCATGCTCGTCCGCCTCAACCTCCTCTGCCGTGGACGCGATGTCCGAGTATTCCAATGGATATTCATTGTCTGTAAGTGACGTAATCGATTGTAGAATTAAAAATGAGCGGTAGTCCCAAAACTACCCGCAACACTGTTAACGTAGTTTTCGTTGTCTATTATCCATCTATCTTCTTTGTAAGAAAACGACTAATTTATTTTATGTATACGTATTATTTAATAGTGAAGTGACAACCCGTTCCAGTTGCCCGCAACACTATATAGGTTCACGCTAGTCAATAAAGTGACTGTCCCAAAGACAGCCCGCAATATTGACTTTCTACGTGATAAATACTGATGAATCCATCGTTTATTATTCGCTCACATATTAATGATGTCAAAGAACACGATCGCGGTGAAGTGACAACCCCACAGGTTGCCCGCATCACTCGCATGATACCACGTCAGAAAATAAAGTGACAGTCCCAAAAACTGCCCGCATTATTAACCATACACGTGAAAGTTCTTTAAAGTAGAAACCACTCTATTTTTTCTTCGTATTGTGGTGATATATTGCACCAAATCTAATAAGTGTAATTTGAGGTAGCTATTAGCCTTCCGTGTTTGACGGTGAGTGTTTTGACGATACTGATATGGCTCCGAATTAGAATCTTGCCGATAGCGACGTCGCCCGCGTTTCAATTGTCTTTCCGTCTTCTTTATCTTATACGCTATATACTCGTAATCCTCAACGCTATCCTTTTTCCCATAATGCACTAAATTATAACTATTTCCCTATTAAAATAATTTAGACGTGTTAACTGGCGGAGCACTGTAACGTGAATGATGACCGGAGAGACCCGTTGGAACAAGACGGCAGCATACCTACCCTCCTTAAAAAAAAAAAAAAAAAAAAATCTACCTAACTCTCAAAATTCAGTGTGTAATTGGCGACACCGTACGTGGTACTACATGTGTTTATAAATCTAATCTAGAAGACGAAGCAGTGAAGATAATGGTTCTATATTGGGTAAGCAAACTTTAAGCCTTTTTTATCCCCTACTTTCCATTTGTCATTTGCATTATTGATTTGAATCAGCACTGATATTTTTATTTTGAATGGATGTTTCTAGCGTCAACATTTATATTCAGAACTGGCTTTTACCCGAGACTTCATTCACGCAGAATTAAATGTAGCCCATGTTACTAAGGAATATTGTAGCATTCTAATCATATTCTAATTGAGAAAGAAGTGTAGTTTTTGTGTTTATTCCTCATAGTTACAAACAACTATAATGTAGATTATATGTATGTATCTAAACTCTTTATTGTGCAAAATAAACAAGACAAATAATACAATTGACAAACACTGAGATACATGCACATAGGTGGTATTATCCCTTTAAGGGATCTCTTCCAGTCAACCTTTGAGTGGATGAAAGGAGTATTACATTAAGGATGGACGAGTGAGTTTAAAATTGCAGACACTGAGAGCCACAATACATAACTATGAATATGAATGTTTTCTCTTTATAATATTAGTATAGGAGATTCCTCTTTTTTTTAACTTTATTTTTGGGTTTTCCTCAAACAGAGATGCCACTATTGCCCTATTGGAGATACATTTTATTCATAACTAGCTTCTGTCGACAACTTCGTCTGCGTAGAATTATACATTATAAACCTTCCTCTTGATTCACTATGTATTAAAAAAAACCACATCAAAAATATCAAAATCCGTTGCGTAGTTGCAAAGATATAAGCATACATAGGGACAGACAGACACAGCGAAAAGCGACCTTTTTTATACTATCTAGTGAGGTTTTTAGAATTTATACAATTGACATAGGGAATTATTTTTCTACACTTGTTATTTTTGACATTGTAATTTTATTTCTTTGTTTATAATTTATTATGTTCTTGTTATTATTTATTTTGATGATCTCAACAGAAATACTTATATTTGTGACATGCATTAATATAGATAAAATTTATTGAAGTGAGCTGATCCATAACAGATAAATGATTACAGATTGATGGCAAAGAAGCAATAGGCCCGCTCGTTGACTTTGCTGTTTTGATGTACCATAATGCAAGGAAGCTCTATGAGGCCAACAGTGGCCCATACTTCTATTTATCCAAACTAGAGGGTGCGGGAGAAGCTAAACTGTGGAATAACATATTCATCTGGGCGCAGCACCAACTCGGCATTCCGCAGGGTACTGTCAAAGCTTGCGTGCTGATAGAGAATATTATGTCTACCTTCGAAATGGAAGAAATATTATACGCATTGAGGGACCATTCATTAGGATTGAATTGTGGCATATGGGATTATTGTGCCTCCATTATTAGTAAATTTGGTAAGTACTTAATGAGATTGTTATATTGATTAACGGGTGTATAAAAAAGGAACTAAATACTTTGCTGCTTTGCCACTTAATTTTCAAGTCAGTAAATGCTTTATTGTACAAATATAAAGAAACAGACACAAACCACATAAAAGAAACATTATTATATATGCACAAAGGCGAGTTTTCATGATAAAAGCAGAGTACTTTCAACATAAAACTACCGTGAGTGATAACTCACGTATAAAAAGCGAGCGCTCTCTGATGAGTGATGAAGGACTACGGAATAGTCCGAAACAATTGTCGAGCATTCTTTCGGCTTTCTATACGTGAGTTATCCGGTTTGTTGTAAAAGCAGAGTAATTTTATACAAGACAACATTTATGCTAAGACTAGCTGTTGCCAGCGTCTTCGTCTGCAAAGAATTCGTTTATCGCTATCCCGCGGGAACTACGCAATTTTCCGGGATAAAAAGTAGCCTATGTGCTATTCTATACTTTTCTCTATCTGTGTGCCGTATTTCATCCAGTTCCGTTGGGCCGTTCTGGCGTGATTGAGTAACAAACAAACATCCATCCATCCATCCATCCATACTTTCGCATTTATAATATTAATATAGTTAGATAGTTAGATTTTCACTTTGAATCGACACAACAGTGGAGTGTTGCCACTGTTGCCAGGATAGGAAACGGTGTACAGTCACCAGCATAAATAAGTGATCATTTTTGTACCTTTTCGCTTTCAGTCGTTACATGATTTCGTATGGTTTTTCAAACATGTCTTTAAAGTGACAAGGTACAAAAGTGATCACTTATTTATGCTGGTGACAGTACGCGCTGCCTGCCTTGACGTCTCTCCGGTGCACGCCATAGGCCATACAGACATATTCTATGACGTACTTTTTTTTTTCAGGCAGCCGCAAAGAGTTCCTACTTCCTGACAGGAATAAATATGTGAACATGGATCGTCACTTCCTGAGTAGTTACATGCAACTCGTTGTTGCCACTTGCCATGCCCGTGGGGCGCCTGCCACAGGTGGCATGGCTGCCGCCACCCTTAGGCCTGGCGCAGACACCACAGACAAGGAGTATGTATCGTAAAAATATAATTTTACACCGTCCTACTAATCTTATTTGCATAAAATGCGAAAGTTTGTGAGTATGGATGTATGGATGTTTTTAATTGCGGCTGAATAGATCTGGATGAAATTTGGAACAAAGATAAATTATAGTCCGGAATAGCGCATCTATACGCCCACAATCATGCTAAATGTGGCTTTTAGGTCTTGTTACCTTAGGCTGTGTCTACGTCTACCACGTAAAGATAAAGACGTGATTTGTGTATGTATTTATATACATACACAAATCAAGATATTTGATGACGCGGCTAGTTGGTAGTGACCCTGCCTGCGAAGCAAGCGTCCCGGGTTCGAATCCTGGTAAGGGCATATATTTGTGTGATGAGCACGAATATTTGTTCCTGAGTTATGGATGTTTCTATCTATATAAGTATGTATTTCTCTATATAAGTATGTATATCGTTGTCTAGTACCCATAACACAAGCCTTACTAGCGCTTACTTTGGGACTAGGTCAATTTGTGTGAAATGTTCCCAAATATTTGGAAATATTTATATTTAAAATATTTAATATAGCGCATACCTAGGCTACTTTGTATCCCGGAAAATTGTGGTTCTCACGGGTTAGCGATAAACGAATTATTTGCAGGCGAAGTCGCGGGCAACAGCTAGCATCTTATAATTAATCAAGAATACTTGAACCCCTGTAAATTTTTCTCAGGAATTTTCAAATGTATTTCTATTCAAAGAGCGTCAGAAAGGTGGCTTAATTTTTAATTCAAAATTATGGGGATTTTTTTTACAGAAATGTTCAAGCTAACCCAACCATTGTTTTTTTAACAAAAACATACTAGGAAGACAAATAAAACAGTTCTCTAGAATAGATTGCACTGCATGCAAGACTCTTGCAAAAGAAAAAGACAAGAGCAGAGCTAGCAAGAGTCGCGTCGCGCGCAATATAGTCTGTCTTTTTCTTACTGTTCGTTCTAGAAAGAGACTGGTAGCCTATCTCGCTCGCTCTCGTGCTAGCCAGACTGACCAAAAGATGTTGGTAAAGAATCTTCATACTTTTCATTGTTACAGATCTAAGGAAGTTATAAACAAGATACTGAATGCCAAGCTGAAAGAGATAGAAGCGGGTGTTGATGGTTTCATGGTGTATGATTCCAGGGTAGTGCCCCATGTCAACGAGGTAAGATGAACTCCGTTTTACTCATGTACTAGCCGCTGCCCGCGACTTCTTTTGCGTAGAATGATACATATAAACCTTCCTCTTGAATCACGCTATCTATTAAAAAACGCATCAAAATCCGTTGCGTAGTTTCAAAGATCTAAGCATACATAGGGACAGACAGACAGACAGCGGAAAGCGACTTTGTTTTATACTATGTATTGATGTCGTCCTTTTATTTCATGTTTAATCGATTAGCTTAATCAGATCTAACGAATATTTTTAGATTTACCAAAACTCTTGATTATCCGTTAGTTGCTCATTACCCAGTTATCCAAATAATTGGAATGTTTTTTCCAATAATTTAATCTTGTTTTTGCACGATTACGGAAATTGGAAACGACTTAGTGCGATGAATTGATTATTTGCTTCGTCAAGCAAGAGCAATTATTTTGTTCAATCATTTGCTTGAGGGATTGCCTGAGTAAATAAAAACTATCTTTGTGTAATGTGCGTGCAACCAATTACAATAAACCATCACTACATATTATAAAACAAAGTTGCTTTCCTGTCTGTCTGTCCCTATACATATGCTTAGATCTTTAAAGTAGCGTAATAATTTCTAACACTGAGCGCACTGTCTCCATGTCTATGCTAATTGCACGATCATCCGCCGAATCCCGGCTCGCGCTAAAAGTCGGACCGGCAACGCCGGATTCAGAGGTCTGGAGGCCTCTGGGCAACAAAGGAGTAGAGGCCCCTGGCCCCAAATTATTTTCCTTTCCAATTTCCGTTGTTTACTAGTCTGAATTTGTTTTTTTTTTTCGAAGTCTGTTGTGGGGGCCCCTCCTTTGTGGAGGCCCCGGGGCTGTAGCCCCAGTTGCCCTCCCTTAAATCCGGTCCGACCCCCGGGGCCTTGCGCCGCACCGCATCTTGTGTAGATTGCAGCTACCTCACTATTTTTATTATTACACTGTGTTACAACTTAATTAAGAGCCGGAACAAGTTTTTATGGGAACATCACACATGATTTTAGCCTACTAAGGCACTTTTTATTTAATATGAATAGGAAGGCAAACGAGTGGTCACCTGATGGTAAGCGATCAGCACTGCCAATAGACACCCGCAACCCCGGAGGGATTGCAGATGCGTTGCCAACCTAGAGGGCTAAGATGAAATGCCTCTTGTGCCTGTAATTTCCCCGGCTGTCTTACTCTCCACACCGGAACACAGCAGTGCAAACACTGCTGCTTAGCGGCAGGATTAGCGAGTAAGATGGTGACTTACTTCAATTCCTCTTTTGTTTTTAAGCTGTGGAATAAAAACGGGTCAACTCCCAACCAGATATCAAAGCAGTTGACCGTAAACATAACCGCCGAGGATTTACTTACCATACCGAGTGGGGGCGTTACCCTGCAAGGCTTGAGGCATAATGTGGCCGTGTCTATAATGTTCATATACCACTGGTTGGCGGGCATTGGCCATTTCTTCTACAATGGTAATGTCGAGGACTCTGCTACTGCAGAAATTTCTAGAACACAGATTTGGCAGTGGATACGGTTTGCGGTGAGTTACTTTTACAGTTGAAGAAATATCATTTGCACCGATGAATGTTATCTATCCGGCCGGTTTGTCCTTTGTGTTTCAATAGGGTAATAAAATCATTAACACCTGTTTTGCTAAAAATTACTTGAACTAAACGATCTTGATCCGTCTTACAGTGAAGAAGTGCAAGTGTACAAAATGATTTTTCTGAATTCTAGTTTCGAACAATTATTAGTCTCTTAATTAATGGTTTTATTCTAAATTTTGTGGGTACACTTCAAATACTATCTACCGATATTTTTCTTACGAAGTCAGTTTCGCATAAACTTCATGAGTGCATTCAAACTGCTACCCAACTATCCTAGAAGCAAAAAGTATCAAAAAGAGTTGTTCGCATACACATAGCACGCGCGTTGCCGAGACGGCTCAATCCTTTGACCTATTGTACTCGAAAGATAAAGCGATAAGACGAATCGGTGCAAATGATATTTCGTCAACTATAACCATGTTTTTTTTATTTTATGTAGATATAAAAAGGATTAATCAGTTTCGGAATGCATATTGGAATAAAAAGATCACATGCGTATTTTAAACTTGTTATGTACCAAGACCTTTATGATTAAGGCAGTTTAGCGCGTTTCACTTAAGCCTAAATAAGAGCTAGCTCTTATTTAGGCATTTGACTAAGTATCCAATTCATACCACGCTTTCCTCATGGCCGACTCTATATGCACAACTAGTTGTGCTATTGTTATAAAATATCGAATTACACTCCACCATAGGTAAGGTTGAAGGGCTCTTATTTCTATTCAGTTTGCCTTTCGGGCATTTGAAGATACCTAACGAACCTAACCTAATTTTAGTGAGGATTTTTATGTCACAACTAGTTGTCCATGAAGATTTGGTCCATTAATAACACACCAATTTTATTTTATACTGGGCTAGTAGTAGGTAGCCTGACCAGAAATATAAACAATCCTGCATTGGTCGATACCTTTTATAAAGCAACACAGTGTACCTAGTTTATACACAAAATAAGTTCCGAAAATTTCCAGAATATGGCGAGGTTTATACTTCTAGTCGGGCTTTCCTTTAAATTTAAAAAACATTGAACACTTTGCAGCCTTTCCTGGAAGACGATCCAAAGAAGCAAGTGACGGCTAAACTGGTTGAGAAAGCTGCCGCAAGTTTCTCTGCGCACGCGCATAAGAACCTGTGCCGTTCGAACGCAGAGCGCAAGCGTCTCACGGCTGCCAGATACATGAGTATAGAGTTGTTCCTGGCAAGGAATCCACCGGAGTTCATAACGAGTTATTTGAATGATAACCACAAATTCCGAACGCTTCATAATAAAGCGCTTATAAGCAACTTGTAGATAACTATTTCCTTCAGCAATCGCTGCTAAGCTAAGCTAACTAAGTTAGTATGGTAGCTGGCGACGTCGCCGTAGCGTACCTACCATAGGGTTAGGATCCTTAGGGATAAGTAAAGTAGCATTGGGACCAAATTAATATAGCCAATGATATACATTCCAGTTTATATTTCTATTGCTTCGCCAAAGATCATGTGACTAGATTACACGTTTTCGTTCAGGTTTTAGCTTTATTTAATGTTTTACCTTTTCGACGCCAACTTCACATATACAGGGTGTATCAGATACCCTCTAACAATAATCCACTGGGGTATATAACCATAGCTATAGAAGCTAAAAAAAAAAATTTGAAAAAAAAACGTTTTTTTTTCTATAGGAGTGTTAGTATGTATTAACTGTAATCATTCCTATAGAAAATATAAAAAAAAATACTCCAATTTTTTTTTAATTATTTTTTTAGCTTCTATAGCTATGGTTATATACCCCAGTGGATTATTGTTAGGGGGTATCTGATACACCCTGTATAACACCGCAGGTACAACGCAAACGACCTATATACACGTCCATTACTTCAATGCAAAAGCAACCTTCGGTCAATTGGGTTCAGGTTCATCTTAAGGCATCATAATAAAGTCTGGCGTATGGGTGACGTTTCTTGTATTTGACGTGGCGGCGAAAAGGATAAAATTGGCAGTCTGATATAGGTATACATAGTTATTTATTATAGGTGGCGGATATATATACAGCTGTTACTGTTGTTTTAAAAATGTGTGATTTTTGCCAAATATTGTTGTGATAAGATGAAACTATTATACTGTAAAACCATTCTTTATTATATTTGTTATAAATAAAAAGTTTAAATGTTGAAACCTTGATTTTGATTATAAAAGCCCATTTTCATTTTTAAGCAGTTTCTCAAACAGCAGTTATTGCCCGTGGTCCACCTACAGTTGAGCTGAAATTTTGCATACTTGTCAAAGTCGAATGACATACAATAATCTGGTAGTAGAATTCTGGTGGCCCGACCAGGACCGTCTCCGTAGGAGGGAACTCTTCAACGGTTGGTCCGATTGACTTGAAATTTGGTACACAATGTAGGATGGATGACAATGCAAGAACAGTAAGCAAAAAGCTTGTATTCAAAATTGTTTTTTAAGAACAACTTTTTAAATGTCAAATTTTGTTTATTTATTTTAACTAGCTTCTGCCCGCGACTTCATCCGCGTGGAATTATTCTTACACGCAGCCTACGACCTTTGACATGTTTTCGCTATCCCGCGGGAACTATGCAATTTTCCGGGATAAAAAGTAGCCTGTGTTAATCTAGAGTACCAGCTATCTCCGTTCCAAATTTTATCCAAATCCGTCCAGTCGTTTCAGCGTGAAGGAGGAACAAACATACACACTCACATCGTCACATCCATCCATCCTCACAAACTTTCGCATTTATAATATTAGTAGGATAAGCAGCCGGGTGAAATAAAAGACAATTTAGTTAACATTGATTGTATGTATCTCAAAAATATAGATCTTGGTAAATCTTAACTAAAGTGAACACAGCACAAGCGAAGGTGTATTATATTGAATTCGCAATTTACTGCACGTCAGTGATATCAGAAAACAAGCAAGAGGCATTTTATTTAAACAAGTGACTGGTGACAATCTAAGTAAATATTCTCGTGTAAACAATAATAGTACCAGCTAATTAAATCGTCCTTAAAATGCCCCTTAAGTGAAAAAACGTGTAACGCGTTCAAATACATTACTTACATTATACTTAATTCAAAATACGTGAGCTCAAACATTATAGAGATGTTATCAATTCCAAAATAGTATTATATATATTAAATAATTATCAATGAAGTATACAGAGATTATTTTGAAACTTGACTGCCTCATTTTTTTTTAATGGCAAATGCCGAAAACATTAACCAGGTCCCCTTAATTGCATATTTATTTTAATTATTATGTAATGAGTAAATCCTAACCCTAGCTTCATCTGTTAAAATAATTGAACAGCAAGATATGTTTTAAACAAACATCAAATTAAACTTTTTCGAGTTGGTATATCTATATCCATAACTAATTTTTTATTATTATATTTTTTGGAACATTGAATAAGATTCTGCAATAACATTTGCGCTTGGGTTTCCTCAAGCTTGCTATCTGCGAACACAACTATCATACTGTTCACGAAACATAGCGTTGGCAAACGTTAACGCAACCATACGCATATAATGTTGATAATGAACTGTGATGACGTCATGACCATATTAATGACGTCACGAACAAGAAGGATAGTGCGATTTGCACAGGTAGCATGCTTCGAGAACGCATCCTTTAGCCGCCAGGTGAGTCGAGCGGGCGATGTACGGTCAAGTGCAAAAATAAGTAACGATACGAACTTCTCAAAAATATGTCCCGCGACCTTATTACGCCAGTGTAACAGCGTATGGGTACTTATTTTTGCAACTTTTGACTACATACATATTATTACACTTGACTGTACTATCGAACAGTTTGATTCCTTACCTTACCCACCATGGAACGTTCTCGCAGTAACTTTTTGCCAATTCAAAGTAACTTCACTATGACATTTACTGTGAGAGGGTTCAACTGTGGGTCAGGAATCAATTTGCTCTATAGTACATACTGTCAATTTAATCTACAAGAATGAAGAAATAAATAACGTGATATTTCTAAGAGAGGTCTGAATATTATATGTCAACTAACAAACTGACTTGTCAATTCCCAAAATAAGTGTGGCGCGAATTATGAATCGCCTTAGCGGTACGTTAAACCCTCGATCTGTGAAGCCATTTAAGTCGGACGAAAAAAGCGAGGGTACTTCGTTCAAAGCACCTTTATTCGGTTTTAACTTAAAGATTCAGTGTTGGTATTACGCTAAGAGACGGAGCATCGGTTGCTCTGCTCGCCGCCGACTCGCTGCCCGTTCAGCGCGCGCGCAAGCGCCGTGTCTCGCGTATGGAGACTGGCGCTCTCTTGCAAAGAGGCTGCCAGCGCGTGAGCCAAAGCTTCGTCTTCAGTCTGAAAAAAAATAGGATCAACATTGTACAAGTGCTACGCTACAACCAATCGCACGACAATGTGCCATAATAAAACATGGACCGAGTTAATCCCAAAGGCCAAAGCAACTCAACCTTAAAAAAATAACCTTCGAACAGTTCAAACGTAGATGACATTACACACGCTATGCCCCGCCTAGTCCCGGGGGTAATTTATATTGCCTTAGTTAGGCCAGGGCTGTCTAGTCTACTGTTCTAATTACTAAACATATTAAAGCGTCGACTCAGTTCAGATTCTGATATCTTAAGTGTCAATTATCTATGATGTCGTCTGTCTGTTTCGTAGTAACAAATAGAGAGGATCATAGATAACTGACACATAAGATATAAGGAACTTAACAGTGTTGATACAGGCCCTTATTAACATTAACTTTACGAAATAAAATAAAACACGCATCAGACAACCCTAGTATTTATTGTTATATACAATATGTATACTTTTTTGTAGTGTCATTCGACTAATTCATTAGTTTGCGAACAATGCTGTTGCCGTCAATGTAGTATTAACTGACTCAATTTGAATAATATAGTAATGAGGAAAAACAAAATTGTATGAAATGTATTTTTTACATACATACATACCGTCACGCCTCTTTCCCACAGGGGTAGGCAGACTACTTTGTTCCACTTGCTACGATCCTGACATACCTCTTTCGCTTCATCCACATTCATCAATCTCTTGATACATGCTCGTCGGTTTCGGGTACTCTTGACCAGACCGTTTTCCAAAACGTCTCCACATTGATCACGGAACGTCCGCCTAGGCCTTCCCCTCCCAACGCACCCATTCACACTCCCCATATAAATCTGTTTAGTTAATCTTTCATCCATCCTCTCAACGTGACCAAACCAACTAAGCATACCTTTTTCTATCCTAGTCACTATATCCTCTTTCACACCAGCACGTTCCCTTATCACACTATTCTTTATTCTATCTTATACAGTATTTAATATTGAATGAATAAATAAACTGAACAATTGTTCGGATTTCTTAGGAGAATTAGATATATTGAAGCATACTTGTTGTGATTAATCTTAGGTATAGAACGACCGCTTAACTGAATCCTGGTACAGGGGCGCGGGGTAGGCGACAAAGGGAACCGCTCTCGGTGCGGGCGGGGAGTGCGCCAAACGCCCGCACAGAGAGAGGCCCCCGCGCCCCGCAGCCGCGCGGACGAGGACTCAGTTAAGCGGACAGTCTACATATTGGCTTTAATTACCATATTGCCTTGAACAGCTGAGAACGTAGCTACCGGAACGACGGGAGGATCCGGCTTCACTCTGTTCTCGGCCGCTTTCATTCTCGCCACAGCTGCATTACTGTTGACAAATAATACGATGTTGAGTATTGTTTTAGGGAAACACATAAATTGTCCCCTTTACTTTTATTTGCGCCATTTTCCACCTTGTAAGCCAGGAATACACGTGTGCATATTCCTTTTATTTATTGATTATGAACGTATAATCACACATACGGCGGATTTTTCAATCCTCAGATAAGTGGTTAGGGTGCGACCAAACGGCCGCGTATACGCAGTGACGTGTCGTATGCGTCACGTTTTCTCACAGTTTCTTCATACATTTTGTTGCGATTCCGTAACGTCACCGTTTTTTAAGCGGCGGTGTGGTCGCACCCTTAACAGACAGATACCCACAGAGTTGTTCATCGAATAGGGCCTATCTGACAATTGACATCATTTCATTTTTATAACACCTGAAAATGTATAGGATAGGTGAAACGCCTTTGCTTTTTTCACAAGAAAAAATAAGCGATCATAATTTTGTATTTTTGACAACTTCAAAGTACAAAGGGGTCAACTCTGAAATTCTATTTTCGAAGTTCGTTGCATACCTTCTCTCTCACTCTCAAAATAATGACTATTAGTGTGAGCGGAACAGCACGAAGCGAACCTCGAAAATCGAATATTGGAGAATAGGGCCTGACATTGACAATTTGAAATTAACGTCAGTTTTTTTTTCTATAGAGAAAAGACAAAGGGATAAGTGTGTATTCTGTGATAGTATCGGAGTTACGCCCTTTTAGAATAAGCACAAATTAATAAAATAACTATAAATTAAATACAAGCCCTAGCAAAAAAATTTAACTGTCAGCATGTTCATCTTTTCAAACAAAATACAGAGAACCATTAAAATTATAGACTCAGAAATATGAAATGTTGTCAATTGAAAAATCGGCCCATAATCAATAAAATATAACATACCTTCAATAAAGAACACATATAAATGGCCAATATATAAATCCCTGCTATAAATACTATAAATGCGAAAGTAACTCTGTCTGCCTGCCTGTTACGCTAAAATAGCCAAAAATAGCATAGTTCGCATGGGATAGCAATGAGCGAATTCTGCGCAGACAGAGTCGCGGGTAATCGCTAGTCCTCCATAAATCACATGTATTTTTCTAAGAACAAGCTAAACTCCTCTCATGCTGTGAAAAGAAAACTCCTTGACATATTTTTTTGCCATGCAAACAGTTAGTCCATCAAAAAGCAGATTAAAAACTAATGTTAACCATATCATTTGAAACATCTGATAATTACGGGTGACTGGGGACACCCATCGGTGTCCAGCGACCGTCCCAGCGGTCTGAGAACACGCTTAGGATGCTGTGTGCCGTGTCAACGATTAGCGTTAGGATGGCACAGGACCAGCGCCATGTGGCACCAAAGCCAATCCGTGCCCCCGATGTTGAACTGCAGCTATAGATGTCCCTATACAGGTAAAGGAGCGTCCACAAATCAAATTATTTTTTAACCCATGATTGATACTGATACTTTGTGAGAATAAAAAAAGTCACATGATTAATAGACGCCCCCAGAGCAAGCACCCTTTTAGTGCAATATTGGCTATACTAGCTCAGTACACAACAAATTACATTAAACCAAATTCGTTAACCAAATTTTGATGTAAAACATTTAGATGAGACTCGTCATATCAGCAAAAGAGATCTAACACATTGTCTGTTTTTTTAATTTTTTATTTGGAGTGATACATAACGTAAATAGAATTAGTTGTGTCCTGCTGGCTTATTGTCTAACTCGCTCGCAATCGCCATCGTGTTCATTTTGACAGTTCTTGTATGAATGTGACAGCTAGCTGATTCCGATGCCAATTGTCAGCCCCCCATACATGAACTGTCAAAATGAACACGATGGCGATTGCGAGCGAGTTAGACAATAAGCCTACTGTTTATTATAAAAAAAAACATATTCTTCAGAATAAGACAAGTATCATATTGGTATTTCAAGGTACTCGGCAGAATCGCAAAATATTTTCATTACACTTGTATTTGAACACGATGAAGTATCAACACTTTATAGGAACATCTCTAACTGCAGTGTGTAGCTCATTACCTCATTGGCCTCACAATTTAATGCTACTTGCACGATTGTTCTTGTACATATATTGGTTATACATCATT
Organism: Pandemis heparana; assembly: GCA_963854515.1. Classification (NCBI taxonomy): domain Eukaryota; kingdom Metazoa; phylum Arthropoda; class Insecta; order Lepidoptera; family Tortricidae; genus Pandemis; species Pandemis heparana. The sequence goes on from OY978025.1 coordinate 6,544,229, forward strand.
TATATTTTCGCTACAACATTCCTTTCTCTAGTCACAACCTAATAATCTCCTAAGGAATAGCGGCAATTTACATTGCATTGCAAGTACAGAGCTTGAAGTATGCCTTAATTGTCGATTCCACACTGAGACAGTCGCCTACACACAACGTGAGGCATAATTTTGTTTATATATATATCAAAAGCAGACACGAAACAAAATGGCTATCTCGAACCAGCTGGCTCAGTGTTGAATATCAATCATAGTGTTAACAAAAAACAAAGCAAACTTACGCAGCTTGTCGTCTCTTAGCAGCCAGTTTCCCTTCGCAGGCGTGGTCAGTCATATGTCGATGTTTGAGACAGTAGTTGAGTGCACACTCGCTGCAAACGAGTGGCACCATCTCTTTTGTTTTGCAGCCTTTGTATGAGCAACGGTTCGTGAACACCTGGAGAGGAACAGGTTTATGTTCAATAATTTAATTATACTTGTTAATTGTTTTAAACGGGAAGTATAGTTGACCAAGAAATTCCTTTACCACCTTACGGTTCAATGTCTTTTGTATGGCTTAAAACATCAAAGCCTATTTTCACTTTAAAGTCAATGTGACAATCAGCTTTATTGCTTTTATTCTAATGGAGGAACTGTCATAAAAAATGATAAAGCACTTTCTTGGTCGACTATACAACTTATTATTATTAAATTAAGTATTAAAATTACGTAGTAGCCTCTGTCTACCCCATAAGGGATAGACGTGATTTACGCATGTATGTATGTCTGTAAGAAAGGGAAGGGAACGCCAAGAAACTCATGAAATATCTATCAGGAACTTTCGATTTCAGTGTGGAGCCGGTTGGTATGCTAACTGCGATAATTACAATCGGTGGCCTTCACTCTATATTAACGCATATTTAATCAGTGGCGTAACTACAACGTCAGGGACCCGCGGCAAATTCATTAGATGGGGCCCTTCCTCACTATAAAGAATGCATCATCTTCCCTTCTATGCTCAAGGCCAAACCAGTTCGAGGCCCCGTAGAGCTAGGGGCCCCTTGCATTTTGGCAGCCCTGCCACCCTATAGTTATGCCACTGTTTCGCTTTGACCAGTAGAGACTTTATACATCTCTACTATAGACCAATGTAATTTAAGGTACGGACTTAACTTAGGGACCTTTTACATCCCTTTTATAAAATGTATTAATTGTATTAGGTAAGTTAAGTAGAATTTAAGTACTATTGTAAATCTATTTTATTTTGAAAAAATGACTTTCTGCCAAGTTTCTTGCGGCGCATTCTTCTTGGCAATGATGGTCTTTCCGAATGCGCTGGTAGATTCAAAAAAAGACATGTAAAAGAGCCCTCGGCGGCCTATTTGCAAAATAAACTTTTGACTTTTTGACTGTATTTAATTTAACCACATTTCGTTAAAGTACAATTCTATCTAACATCTGAGTAGTTTTTTTACCTTTTTCCTTCTCTCCCTAGCAGGATCAGATGTGCATAGGTTGTCTATGTGGGCCCCAACAGCGACGTCTGGTGGCTCGTCGCGGCGCCCAGGCACGGGCAACCCACAGAGCGGGCATACAGGCACTTGAACATCCCTCGTGTTGGGTGCCGGGCACTCGTGGTGGGAGTAAGCAAAGTGATCCGAACTGTAAATGTAAAGAACAAAAACTTTAACTTCTCATGCGCAGCGCAGGACAGGTTGCTTGTGCAATATACATGTTTGGTAGCCAGGTGCAAAGCCTCAAGGGGATGATAGCTGAGGTATTTTTGAGCATTTTGAGCCATACATGTCTTAGCCGAAATTTGTTTTTTTTTTTTTTATTGAAAATTTAAAAAAATTAAGAAAAACCCAGAATTTGATAGAAACTTGTCAATATTACACCAATGGGCGTTAATTTGTAAACAAAATCTTTTATTTCGGATAGTTTAATGTGTATTGGACCAAATGAAATATTTTTTAAGTGTCTGTCTTGCCACAGAAACAAAATGGAGGCATTCGAAATTACTAAAAATGTCTTATTTTGGAACAGTCTTTTTTCTGTGGCATAAATTTTTTTTTTTAAAAATCCTGGAAATGTTCAAACATTTTTAAAAACATGCCTGTTTATTGCTCTTTCTTTTAAGGTATCACTCATTCACATTGCTTGCTAAATCTGAGAGAAAAAGTAAAATCCAAACTCAGGGGAGCACTCTAAGAGCTAAGAATGCACTAGTATTGAAATTTCGCGTTTTTTCATGTAATTTACTAGGTAAATACCTACATTTAATCTAGTAAATTACATAAAAAAAAGGTAAAAAGAAGTTGTAAAATGAATTAATTTACTATTCAAATCACAAAGAAGTGAAGATTAATGTTTTTTTTTTTACCTTTTTTTCATGTAATTTACTACTGAAGTACCTACCTTTAACGTGAAATTTCAATACTAGTGCATTCTTAGCGAGTGCTCCCCGAGTTTGGTTTTTACTTTTTATCTCAGATTTAGCAAGAAATTTGAATAAGTGATACCTTAAAAGAAAGAGCAATAAACAGGCTTGTTTTTAAAAATGTTTGAACATTTCCAGGATTTTTTTTTAATTTTTTTTATGGCACAGAAAAATGACTCTGTTCCAAAATAAGACATTTTTAGTAATTTCGAATGCCTCCATTTTGTTTATGTGGCAAGACAGACACTTAAAAATTATTTCATTTGGTCCAATACACATTAAACTATCCGAAATAAAAGATTTTGTTTACAAATTAACGCCCATTGGTGTAATATTGACAAGTTTCTATCAAATTCTGGGTATTTTCATATTTTTTTAAAATTTTCAATTTAAAAAAAATATATCAAATTTCGGCTAAGACATGGATGGCTCAAAATGCTCAAAAATACCTCAGCTATCAACCCCTTAAGGCTTTGCACCTGGCTACCAAACACCCTGTATATTGTTTTTACATGCAATGTCAAACTCTATAACAAACAAGTACAAAAATTTGAACATTTGAATCTGAAGACGTTTTGAGGCATACAGAAATGTCATTAATACTCTGTCTCTGTCTATTTTAGCTTCTTGTTTTTTCTATTCTGTGATTAGCATAGACCTGTATAGTGATGATGATGTTTGCTCTAGACCAATATAATATAGTTCTAGAACTATCACAGCCATTAAGGCTTTCATTGCCATTTCCGGGAAATGGCAAGGTAGTGGCAATAAAAGCACACCATCATTTTGATGATAAAAACATAACAGAGGAGTTAGTTAGTAAAAAAACACCATCAAAATTAGTACATTTTTAAATTAACTGATAATTTTAACTTACCAGAAAACGTCACGACAAGCTCCACATTTCATGGGAAGAAAATCTGAAATATACCAGTAAAAAAATATATAAAACAATAATAATCCTTTCATAAATAAGTATTAAAAATACAAAGTCATCTCCTACGGTAAACTTCTAGAACGAATCTAACATTCTAACAAAAAAATCATAGCTAATTTACAGAACACTGAACAGCATAGAATAACTCACCCAATTTATTGCAGGATTTATACGAACAATTTTTGCCAATATGTGGAAACTCCATTATTCTATGTATTTAACTTCAAATTCAAATCGAACAAACTTCGCAACACAGTTTCCAACTCGTTGTTGAAATTATAATGACGACATAACTTTAGTTTCGAGTTTATATATCATTTTATTCATTCGATGTTGCGATCAAATTCGTCATCCTATCAATCCAGTCATAGTTTCTTACAATGACAATCAGGGTTGCCAGATGTCAGCTAACTCAATTCGCCAAATTTTGACTACCGATTAGCCTAAATCGCCTTATATGTTTTTTTTTTTCAAGTAGCCTAATTCGCCTAAAATTTTGAGCTAAGCAGGTAAAGAAGAACGTAAAAAAAAAATACAACGTAAAGCAATCAATATTTATATTTTAAAATTATCGTTTTATGATAGTGATATAGTAAGTAATAGTAGATACCATGTAGATGGTCATGGTATAATAAAATACTTCTCATCGTCTTAGACCATGGTGATGGTGAGCTTCTGCAGAGCCTATAGTGTAGGTTTTCGCATATAATAACGTCTCGGACACGTTCACCTAATATGGAATAATTGGCAGCGCCACTTGCGCATCGAAACGGCAACCAACAGAGCCTCTAGTGTAAGTTTTAGTCACGACAAACGTCTCGAACGCGTTCACGTAAACGTCTCAATTACTATGGAAAAATTGGCAGCGCCACTTGCGGATCGAAACGGCAACAAACTGTTCCCATAGTATTTGACATTTTAACGCAAACGCGTTCGAAACGTATTTTATGACCGAAAACTTACACTAAGCATACTGTCTTATACTATGAAATTCGATTTTCGAAGTTCGTTTGTTCCCGTTCCGCTCATACTAATACACATTCATTTAAGAGTGTGAGAGACGGTATGACACGAACTTCGAAAATCGAATTTCGTGGTAGCCCCCCTGTTCTCATAGTATTTGATACTTTAACGCAAACGAACGCGTTCGAGACGTGTTTTATGACCGAGAACTTAACTAAGCATACATGAGGTTATATAATTATGATTTTGTAAAGGAATAAAAATGGGAGCGAGATCACGTTATTATTTCTTACTTTTTTACAAATAATCTTGTATCAGCATCCGCATTTTTGGAATTATGAAGGAATGATTCCATAAATTTGGGTAATCCTGAGATATCCTAAATCGCCCGTAATTTTTTTCCTAGGTAGCCTAAATGGCTACTGGTAGCCGATCGGATTTTTCGGTCGCCATTTGACCCCCTAAGGTAGCCTAAATGGCGATAAGTCGCCTAATCTGGCACCGCTGATGACAATGAAAGAAACATGAAACGTCATTTTCCGTGAATGTAAGTTTATAAAGATAGCTTCCAACATAACTACCTATTGGCTCTGTGCACGACAGTAGCGCCATTTCGCAAACGCTACTTTAGGGGTTTGTTATAAATCTTTTATAAATAGTGAATAACACCTAGAAACGGCTAGATAGACAAACATAACTTCTTAACAAACACACACAAAGCTGTAAATTTTGTAAAATTAAGTCAATAAATAATATATGTATAGAAAGCCAATAAATAGTAATTTTAGAGGCATTTGTTACAAACATCAAAAAACCGGCCAAGTGCGAGTCGGACTCGCGCACGAAGGGTTCCGTACCAGAAAAGCGTCTACGTGTAGCCATTATTAATATCAAACAAAAAACGGTTAAAAAAGTACTTTTGTTGTATGGAAGCCTCCCTTAAATATTATTTTTTATTTTATTTTTAGTACTTATTTGTTATTATTGTGGCATTAAAAATACAACATCTGTGAAAAATTTACCCTCCTTGCTATTACGGTCAGGGATGTCAGACGTACCAACTTCTTGGTAAACATACCAGTTTTTAGTGTCACGTACCATGTACCAAGACTACTTGGTCCTTGTATGCAAAAATACCAAGATTGGCCGTTGACCGACAAAAATACACCGATAATACAGAAAACCGACAAATTTCAGATGCAAATAAAAAAAATTATTCCAATCAGATTTCCTTTATGATATAAAACTTTATTATAGCAGCAGTCTCGATAAATGCTTACCATTTTTCGTTAATTGACTTACGAGATGCTAGGTGGCGCGGTGGTAACGTGCAACGCAATACGTTCTAAGGGTCCTATCCCACAAGGTAAAGTTTTTTTTTTTTAACGCAATAAACGTGAAATTATTAAATTTTTTCACTAGGATAGGATGCAATTTCCGACACAGTTTGTAGCAGCGACGCAGCGGAGCATAGCGGTACTAGTTTTTCGTTCTTAGTACCAGCTTTCAGCCAGCTCGGCACAAGGATTTCTGAGTGGCAGTCTGACATCCCTGATTACGGTTCATGAGATACAGAAAAAAACGCCAACGACTACTCTGTTGTATGGGAGCCCCCCTTAATTATTATTTTGATTTTAGTATTTGTTGTTGTCACAGACATCATTATTGATGTCTGTGGTTGTTGTAGGCATAATAAAAATACATAATCTGTGCAAATTTCAACTGTCTAGTTATTATATATCTTTCTAATCTGTGTTACGGTTCTTGTCTTGAGATTTAGCTCGGTGGGTAGTAGCCATGAAAAAGGCCTAAAATATCACGTTTTTTGTATGGGAGCCCCACTTAATAATTATTTTGTTTTTAGTATTTGTTGTTATAGCGGCAACAGAAATACACAATCTGTGAAAATTTCAACTGCCTCGCTATTACGGTTCTTGATCTTGAGATACAGCCTGGTGACAGACGGACGGACAGCGAAGTCTTAGTAATAGAGTCCCGTTTTTACCCTTAGGGTACAAAACCCAAAAAACTAGTTTTGAGAGTGCAACACACGAAATAAGTTTTCCCTCCAACTATGCTAGCTATGGAAAAATGAAAAGAAATAAATAGGTTTTAGCAGAACTCGTTAGGAATGTAGAAAAACAAAGAACTAATGGCAGTTATTTAATACGAGCCAACATAATTCGCCAAACATCGGTGACCTTAACATTAACACCCTATAAAACAAGTTTAATAATTAAAGGTACCCATTTTCAAAGCAACATTGTCAAGGTACTTATATCTATTTCACTTTTGTACATTTCTGCCACGGCATGCGCTGTGATCGTTTTCTATACCAACGATACCAACCCATCATACACTTGGCACGTTCCTAATATCCCGATATAGGGACAGACAGACATTTCAAGACAAATTGAGTAAAATGGACTCATTACCATTCATCAATTAGTGCAAAATGATCGAAACATGATTAAATTTTGTATGTACTTATGTCAAAATTTTCAATTTTAATCCTGTTTTTTTTTTTAATCTTAACTTTAGAATCACCTTGTTGTAAACCATCTAAATTTTGTTTTCGCTTTGATTTACCGGGTAAACTACTCGGCTTGAGGCCTACACTACTTGATCGGTCTCCTTCACTAACATTCTGTTTATCTAAAAAAGTAGGAGGAGCTTTTTTAACTTGTTCATGTAATATATCAGATATATCATAACGATCATTTTTGATGAGATTGTTTAAATATTTTGTTTTGTTTCCCTCTTTATCAAAACAAAGGTCATGCAATCTTTCAAAAATAGAACAAACATCAATTCCTACTCCATGTAGTATTTTAGATAAATCTTTCGGCGTAAAAAGCTTTTTCTTGGCCAAGAAGTGATTTAAATAATTTTCTTCATTAAAACAAACTTTATGAAAGTTTCTTAAAATAAAAGTGGCATTATTTCCCGACATAGACAATATATTAGATAAATCACTTGGCGTAAAACCTGCCTTACGAAAGTCACCTAAAAGCTGTGTTTCGTTTCCTTTCTCATCAAAACAAACATCATGAATTTTTTTTAAAGCAGAGCAAATATCAGCTCCTGCTCCATGCAATATCTTAGATAATTTACTCAGCGTAAAACTTTCTTCCTCGCTTAAGAAACGATTTAAGTATCTTTTTGTGTCTCCTATAAAACAAAAATCATGAAACCTCTTCAGAATCTTTTCTAGATTATTCTTTGCTCCACTCAACATACTACATAAATTACCCGGCCTAAAACCTACCTTACAGAAATCATCTAAAAGTTTTGTTATTTCTCTTTTCTCATTAAAGCAAACAATATGTAATCTTTTTAAAATAGAAGAAGCACGAGCTCCTGTTCCAGATAATGCAGAGGATAAGTTACTTGGCCTAAAACCTGCTTTATAGAAATCATCTAAAAGTTTTGTTCTTTTTCCTTCATCATTAAAACAGACATTATGCAATTTTTCAAAAGCATATCTACCTTTAGTTCCTGCTTTACTTAAAATACTGGATAAGTTACTTAGCTTAAAGCTTTTTTCTCCACCTTTTTCCTGAATAAAAAAGTGCTTTAAATGCTGTTTTCTATTTCCTTGCTCATCAAAAAAAGTATCAAATAGTTCTTTAAAAGCTTTAGAAGTATTAACTCCTGCTCCATGCAAAATACTGGATATATTAGTTAGACTTATTCCGTCTTTTTCTAAAATTTTTAAATATTGAGTTTTATTTCCTTCTTCATCAAACCACAGATCATACAAGCTTTTGAAAGCTGCTGCAGCATTAACTCCTGCTCCATTCAAAATACTAGACATATTAGTTAGGTTTATCTCTTTTTCTTCTAGAGTTTTTAAGTATCGAGTTTTATTTCCTTCTTTATCAAACCACAGACCATATAAGTCTTTGAAAGCTGTTACAGCATTAGTCCCTGCTCCATGCAAAATACTGGCTATATTAGCTAGATTTATTCCCTCTTTCTCTAGGGTTTTTAAATATTGAGTTTTATTTCCTTCTTCATCAAACCATAGGTCATATAGATTTATAAAAGCTGTTGCAGCATTAGCTCCTGCTCCGCCTAAAATATTGGACATATTAGTTAGACTTACTCCTTCTTTGTTTAGAGTTTTTAAACATTGAGTTTTATTTCCTTCTTCATCAAGCCAAAGGTCATATAAATCTTTGAAAGCTGTTGCAATATTAGTTCCTGATCCACCTAAAATACTGGACATATTAGTTAGATCTATTCCTTTTTCTTCAAGAATTTTCAGATGTTTAGTTTTATTTCCTTTCACGTCAAACCATAGATTATATAAGTTTTTAAAAGCTGTTGCAGCGTTAGTTCCTACTCCATGCAAGATATTGGACATATTAGTTAGACTTATTCCTTCTTCTTCTAGAGTTTTCAGATAGTGAGTTTTATTCCCATCTTCATCAAACCACAGATCATATAAGCCTTTAAATGCTTTTGTAGCATTAGCTCCTACTCCATGTAAAATACTGGACATATTGGTTAGATCTATTCCTTCCTGTTCCAGAGTTATCAGATAATGAGTTTTATTTCCACCTTCATCAAACCACAAATCATATAAGCCTTTAAATGCTTTTGTAGCATTAGTTCCTACTCCATGCAAAATACTGGACATATTAGTTAGATCTATTCCTTCCTCTTCTAGAGTTTTCAGATATTGAGTTTTATTCCCATCTTCATTAAACCACAGATCATATAAGCCTTTGAATGCCATTGCAGCATTAGCCCCAGCCCCACTTAAAATACTGGACATATTAGTTAAATTTATTTTTTCTTCTTCTAGAGTTTTTAAATATTGAGTTTTATTCCCATCTTCATCAAACCACAGATCATACAAGCCTTTAAATGCTGTTGCAGCATTAGCCCCAGCCCCACTTAAAATACTGGACATATTAGTCAGATTTATTTTTTCTTCTTCTAGAGTTTTTAAATATTGAGTTTCATTCCCATCTTTATCAAACCATAGATCATGTAAGGCTTTAAATGCTGTAGAAGCTTTAGCTCTTGCTCCACTTAAAATACTAGACATGCTAGCCACATTTACTCCTTTTCTTTCTAGAGTTTTTAAATATTGAGTTTTATTTCCTTCTTCATCAAACCACAGATCATATAAGTCTTTAAACGCTGTGGGAGCTTTACCTCTTGCTCTATTCAAAATACTTGATATATTAGCTAGATTTATTCCCTCTTTTTCTAGGGTTTTTAAATATTGAGTTTTGTTTCCCTCTTTATCAAACCATAGACCATATAAGCCTTTAAATGCTGTAGGAGCTTTACCTCTCGCTCCACCTAAGATACTGGACACATTAGTTAAGCTTATTCTTTCTTTTTTTATGACTTTCAGATATTTTTTTCCTTCTCCTGTAATTAAAAAAATTAAGAACTGATTAAATGCAGGTATTCCCTCTCTACCAACCACACTTCTAGCAAATTTTATTTCTTCATTCATGTTTTTATTTTGAATCTTCTTATAACTAGATCTATTATTTTTTATATCTCCCAAAAGCTTTTCCATTATTCCTTTTGTAAGAGGGCCAAATTCATGAGATTCTGACCAACGTAATGCTATTTCATGTAATTCTTCATAATTATATGGAACATTGGATGTATCTATCTCATCTATAACAATATTATTCAATTTTTCCCTATTAGGTTGATTAATTGCAAATATTAGTTTATTTAAAAATTTCTCTTTTATTTCTTGTTCATTCTTACTAGAAAGTCTTCTTTCTTCTTTTTCTTTTTGCAAAGAAGGTGGAAGCTTTAATAGACTTAAAAGCTTTTTTCTTGTTGCTTCTTCTTGCACAAATCGATAAAGACCATTCCCATTTATACACAAACAATCTCTTAAAGTTATATCATTATCAAATTTTAAAGGATAAAAATCTTTAGATCGCCCTTCTTTTAACGTCTTTTCTTCTGTAAGATCTAGATTTGCATTAGTATAGATAATAAAGAATTCTATACTCTCTCTTAGTTCTTCAACAAAAAGAGTAAAATACTTATTAATCGAAAACGTACTCTGTTGTCTAGAAGGAAATAACTGATTATAACCAATATTACCATTTGTATTGCAAGCCTTTACGTACGTAATTTTATCTTTATAATCAAGGGCAATGTTATTAGAAATATCATGGGTTTTTCCTTCATAATTTATGGAAAATATATTTTTATACAAAAACATGTCATGCAAGAAGAGCATTAATAGATTGAATTCATCTGTAATTCTAGACACATGATTCTCGAGTTTTTTATCCTTTTCTGGGGCTGTTAAATCATGAAGCACTCTTTTCTGTAATGCTATATAATCATCTTCAACTGTGCCATTTTTTCCTATTTCATTTTTAACAATGCTGTTCAGCTCTTCTCTATTAGGCTGATTAACTGCAAACACTAATTTATCTAAAAATGCTTCTTTTATTTCTTTTTCAAATTCCTGAGAGATTTTTCTTTCTTTTATTACTTTCTGCATAGCAGACGAAAACTCTAACCGTCTTAAAAGTTCTTCTGTTGTTGTTTTATCTCGCGAAAATCGATAAAAACCTCTCTCTTGTGTATTGTCATTTATAAACAAAAAGTCCTTTAAAAGGTCAAATTCTTCTATTTTTATGCTATAAAATTTAAAAGCATAAAATTTTTTGAATTTCCCTTCTCTTAACTTCTTTTCTTTTGTAAGATCAAGGTCTGAATTAGTATATACAATAAGATATTCTACATTATTTGAAAAACTATCTGATGTAGAGATTAGATGTTTAACAAAACTATCAAAGTAATTATTGATAGAAAAACTCCGTTTTTCTTTAGTAAATAATCTAGCATAAGTAATGCCATTATTTACATAATACTTGTCGACATTTTCAATTTTGATATGAATAGACTTCTTTTCATAACGAAGGATGATATCATTAAATTTATCAATTTCGGAATCTCCAAACACTACTGATAATAAAGGATATTTATTTTTATACATAGACTCTCTAAGTAAGCAAAGCACTGACAAGTCTAATTGGTACATAAGTCCAATCAAGTGATGAGGAATGTATTGCTTAGTTTGACAAGTATTATCCAATTCATCCTGTCTAGATTTATCCTGTAAATCACTAGGAAACTCTGAATCTTCATTACTTGTTACATTTACATCCATGCGCAGCCTCTTTGAAACTGTACCATCTTTGTCTGTAACAGAAAGTCCACGTTTTCTACTTGCTTTTCGGCTTTCCATACTTGGACTCCTTGAATGAACACTTTGTTTGTGTTGAAGGATGAGGAATTCTCAATATCTTGCAACGATGTAGAAGTTTTTTTACTCAAAATATAAGCCTCTCATTGTTTTCATTTTCATTATGTATGATAGTCGAAAAAGTTAGCAAAGCACTTATTTATTTTTTATGATTAATAAAATTATTTTAATCGGTATGTATTTTAATGCTTGTTATCACTAAATTAATAGTATAGTTTCTTTTTGTTTAACTAAAAACAACCACAAAATAACGTCGGTTAGATAAGAACACAACACACGTGAGAATCATGAGAATGAAAGTTATGAAAGTGAAACGAAACGGAAACGAATGACATTGACAGACATTGAATTTATGTTTATGAAGATAGCTTCCAACATAACTATATAGAGAAAGAGTTTCAAGACAAATTGGGTGAAGTGAACTTAATTCATCAATTGTTGCGAATGTTCGAAACATGTTTAAATTTTGTATTTGTTTATGTCTAAATTTTTAGTTTTAATCCTGTTTTTTTTAAATACATTTTTAGAATGATTTCAACTCAATTGCAGTTAAAATTTTGCAGCAACTTACGTTAGCTTTGTGACTTACATAATAATGTCAGTGCCAAAATGTCATTTTTTTTGTATTGTCTTAAACTTAATTTATCCTTGCCAATTTATTATGATGTTGAGATTTGTTCTTCATTTCAAGGAGAAATTAATTATTTACTTTGTAGCTAGTTCAAAATATTTTTCAAATTTTAAGAATTAGGCGGTCATACACGTGTCACTAATACGTGACCTTTTCGTCCTGAATGACATGAGTGACATCTGTCATCTCTTCACGATTGAATAAGTCGGGGGTCGGCCCGTGTTTCTATTAAAAATCTCAATTGAATTCATTAAAAGTGGTCCCGATTGTGGACCACTGATTTATACTGGGCTTTATAAAAAACCTGGTGTCCAAGATGAGCAAGCTAATCCCCTCAGCCGCCAAACTTTTGACTGGAAACACGATTACGGTAAGTACAGTTTACATTTTTGTATTTTCGGTTTTATTTTACTCATGTATATTGCTTCTGACGGGTAAAAGTAGCTAATGATCATCCTGACTGTCGAATTGTTTTATAGAAAGCAGCTGCCCCAGTTGCGACATCGACAAAAGCTAAATACAGCACGAAGAATGAAGCTACGTTCGAAATTAAGGTAAACGAAAAAAATACATAAATTTTTGGTAATCATGAATAAGAAAGCAGTTATTTATATTATGTCCAGCCGTGTATGGAGTGTGAAAGTTTATGTAGTAATGTTAAAGTGGCTTTCTCTCGGTATTCTTAACTTATGTAACCTAACCTTCAAATTGTATTTATTTTGAACTTGACGTTATCTTCTTCCACCAGATATTCTATGCACCAAATGTGACGTCATTACGTCTGAGAGCAAGCATGACAGGCAGGCGTGATAGCCATGTCTACCACTTGTCTCAATCATATTATTTATAATGATCAAGTTCAAGAAGTTGTGATTAGAAAATTGTAAACATGAAATTCCTTCCAAATTGAATTTCACGGTTTTTTCCAGAGTATACATTATTGTAATATCAAGAATAATTATTAGTTCTTATTATATTTTATATACTGGTGATATATTGACCAAATAGTCAAGGCGGCATTTTTTCCTTCTGTGGATAGTATTCTCTTTATAATTTTCCCAAGTCTCTGTAGAGCCACCAGGGCTAAGATTAAAACAAACAATTTTACTATTAATTAACAAGAGAAGAAGAGAAGAAACATGAACAGAAACATATTAAAAAATTGTCATAATGATTTTTTCATAATGATAAAACTACTACTTCTGGTTTTTTTAATGCATTCTAGGAACATGTTAAACTACAATCACGTCTGATGAATGTTAGGTAGGTAATATACCTACTTATAATATTGTAATTTTTATTGTCATAATTCCAGCCCTATAAACTACACAAGTTGGATAAAGGACCAGCTTCAAACGTCACTCTCACATCTGAAGATGCCTTAAAGATCTATGAGAAGCTGGCGCTGCTCCGTCGTCTAGAGACATCCTCTGGCAACTTGTACAAAGAGAAAATCATCCGTGGTTTCTGCCATTTGTATTCAGGTTTGTAAAAAAACAATAATTAAGTTCATCTAACTAAGGGTGAAACCACACCGCCTCTTAAAAAACGGTGACGTTATGGAATCGCAACAAATTGTATGAAGAAATGCTGAGAAAACGTGATGCATACGACACGTCACTGCATATACGCGGCGGTTTGGTCGCACCCTTATATTATAAATGCGAAAGTATGGATGGACGGATGGATGGATGTTTGTTTGTTACTCAATCACGCCAGAACGACCCAACAAATCTGGATGAAATTCGGCACATAGATAGAGAAAAGTCTGGAAAATTCCCGCGGGATAGAGATAAATTAATTCTTTGCAGACGAAGTCGCAGGCAACAGCTAGTAAATCATAATTCACTTGCTGTCCTGCTAGTTATTAATATTTTATGTGTGGACTAGCTTTTGTCCTCGATTTCATCTGCATACCTAGAATTAATTGTTATGGAACTAGGACCATTTCAAAGTATCAATATCGGTAACTTTTATTTGCTATCCCATGGGAATTTCTAAAAATCTTGGATTAGTTCTTTATTAGTTACTGCGATAGAGCCTGATAGAGTATTTTGAGTACTTTGAAAAATCTCTTAGCACCTCTATGATACTCAAGGAATATGTCTGGCATATTTCAAGTCTGTAGCTTTAGTGGTTTAGGTTGTGTGTTGTCTGTCAGTCAGTTAGTTACATTACTATTTTATAGATAAATAAATGTTTGGTATTCAGTTCAATGCAGTTTAGTGGCACAATCAGGGACTAACATCAAAATGCCTGTGTATGTTTAACATACATACATACCGTCACGCCTCTTTCCCACAGGGGTAGGCAGATACTACTTCTACTTTGTTCCACTTGCCGATCCTGACATACCTCTTTCGCTTCATCCACATGTTTAAGCTTCAGGAAAATTACATACATATACAAATCACGGCGATATCCCTCATGGGGTAGACGGAGCTTAAGGTAAGAGGACCTAAAGGCCATGTTTAGCATGATTGTGGGTGTGTAGGTGGAAAGGGGAGTTGCTATTAACATGCCGCCTATAACATGGTTCCTAAGATTTTCGCCCATTTCCTGGCTGAGCTTTTACAACCTGCGCGGGAACGAGAAGCAACTGGTACAGTCACCAGCATAAATAAGTGATCATTTTTGTACCTTGTCGCTTTCAGTCGTTACATGATTTCGTATGGTTTTTCAAACATGACTTTAAAGTGACAAGGTACAAAAGTGATCACTTATTTATGCTGGTGACTGTACATTCTGTTTTTCTTTGAGGCATGGAAGTTAGTTCAGGTAAATTAGAGAGAAACCAATCCTCTGTTGTAATATCTTCAGGGCAGGAAGCGGTTGCTGTGGGCATGCGTCAGGCGATGCGTGACGTGGACTCTGTGATCACCGCTTACCGTTGCCACGGGTGGACCTACCTCATGGGGGTCAGCGTGGTGGGAGTGCTGTCGGAGCTGACGGGCCGGAGGACCGGTTGCTCCCGCGGCAAGGGGGGCTCCATGCATCTGTACGGACGGAACTTCTATGGTGGCAACGGTATCGTGGGAGCTCAGGTATGTAATAAACAAAAACAGTGTCGTGATTTTTATTTCGGTTTTGACAAATACAATGTTAAAGAGAGGGTTTTGGGGGGGGGAGGGAAGGGATTTGGCAAAAATTTTTGTACAGTTGCCGGCAAACATCTTGGGCCTGACCTTGAAGGCGCAAAGTGAATTTAGCGTCTCTTTGGTATAAAAAGTACGTGCGCGAACTTACCCCTTGGACGTCGTTCTTACTCAAGATGTTTGCCGTAAGCTGTAAATTAGTTGGAATATAACAATAATTGTTGGAAGTGTCGGGAAAAATCTGCCTATGTATATTAAATCAGCGCGGACGAAGCTAGTAAATGTATATTATGTTCAGGTCCCCCAGGTGGGTACGGCGGCGTGACGTGGCCTTTAGGTCTTGTTGCCCTAGTCTCCCGAAGGGGCCGTCCATAAAGTACGTCACACCAATTTCATGATCTCTAGAGTCCTCCCCCCTGTCACACGATTTACTATGAAGACGGTACAATTTCATCATCATCATCATCAGCCTATATTCGTCCACTGCTGGACATAGGCCTCTCCCATGGCACGCCACTGAGCACGATCCTCGGCCACTCTCATCCAGCTCTTGCCAGCCGCCTTGCGAAGATCCTCGCTCCACCGAGTTTGAGGACGTCCTACGCTACGTTTGCCGATCCGTGGTCTCCACTCGAGAACTCGTCTACCCCAACGGTTATCGGTTCTTCGGGTCGCCGTGGAGTGCCGGCCTAAGCGCCGTGGAGTGCCGGCCTAAGCGCCGTGGAGTGCCGGCCTAAGAATAGCTCTCCCCCAACTCTTCTCGCGGGTGTCGTAAAAGGCGACTAAGAGAATGTGACCAAGTACACATTGGTCCCACCGGTGTCGGGCAGCAGCGATACCAGTGTGAATATACTGCGATTGCCAACCCGCCTGCTCAGCGTGGCAATTAGAGCAAACCCGACCAAATGGCAAGTCAACACAAACCACGGCCCCTAGTTCCCGGCCGCCCTGCTATTCCGGTACAATTTAGGGATCTTTAAAAAGCGAGCCTTTCTGTTCTTGAAAGGGTCGGCAACGCACCTGTGATTCCCCAATTCTTGCAGGTGTCCATGGGCGATGGTGATTACTTTCCATCAGGTGACCTGTCTGCTCGTTTGCTTCCTCTTATGTATATAAAAAAAACTGCAGTTATTCTGTTCGTGTGTCACAAATTTCCAGACCAAAATGTGTGACGTACTTTATGGATGACCCCAAAGGGATAAGGACGTGATTAATAATATTAATATGTATGCATTTTAAGTCTAATTCTAACCCCCTTATTCATAAACGCACTATAGGCCTCTGCTAAGTTAGTAATCGTTTGTCCTTATCTGTGAAAGGTAAATGTCAAAGTGACAGACAAGGCCAAACGATTACTAAGTTAATAGAGGCCTATAGTGCGTTTATGAATAAGGGGGCTAGTCGTTACCCCCTTGTTCATAAACGCTCTGTAGGCTTCTGCTAACTTAGCAATCGTTTGTCCTTATCTGTCACTTTGACATTAAGCTTTCATAGATAAGGACAAACGATTAACTAAGTTAGCAGAAGCCTATAGAGCGTTTATGAAAAAGGGGTCTTTAATTTTTTACAAAATATGGTTAAATTTTATATAAACTAAACTTTCCGCCTAAATTTTGTTAACCTACCCATGAATTGTTTAGCTATGGGACAGGCTTCGCCTAGTGTAGGAAACATTGTAATAATTGTAATAGTTAGAACATTTTTTGGAAAATACTGAATTGAAATTGAATTGAATTGAATATGTTAGGGCCCCCTGGGTGCGGGCATAGCGTTCGCCCACAAGTACTCCGGCGACGGTGGGGTGACGTTTGCGCTGTACGGCGACGGCGCCGCCAACCAGGGCCAGCTGTTCGAGGTGTACAACATCGCCAAGCTGTGGGATCTGCCGTGCGTGTTTGTGTGCGAGAACAATGGATACGGTAAGTTTGTATGACGAAATCAGGGTTGCTAATCTGTGGGGAATTCCCCAGACTGCGGGAATGCGAGGCTGGGGGAATGTGTGGAAGAGCTTCCATTCGGGGGAAATGCGGGGATTTTAAGTATGAACACAAACGCGGTATTCAACATCTAATTTCTGCTAGTCTTCATTGATTTCTTGATATCTTTAGAGCTAAATACGAAAAATATAGGAGCAAATTTTGGTTTGATGTTTCGATATTGAAGGGTGACCACAGACAAAAATAAAAGAGTACAAAAACAGAAGTATAGGAGTTGACGTTCCAATTTTAAATTCAAATATTCAACATTTCTTCAATTCATTACTCGAAACGGATTTGTATTTATAGATAACGGTTGTCATTTTACTTTCCCCAAATGTGGTGAATTTCGGTTTATGAGCGCTTTACAAAAGGGATGGGGGTGTTTGCGCAGCGCAGGTTCTTATACTGTCCTTCAGGGACGCGAGACGTGTGAACGGGGCGCGGGAGCGAGAAGCGACTGAACGAACCAATAGAATGCATTCGCGCCACGTGGCGCGCTACCTCCCCGCGTCGCGCCTCAGTCCCCCCGCCAAAGAGACCCAAAGAATTAATTCTGCGCATTCAAGGTCGCCGCTCATAAACCGTTGCGACACTTGTATAAGCTTTTCTTTTTATTCCGCTACGGTACAGGAATGGGCACGAGCGTGGACCGGTCATCGGCTAGCACGGACTACTACTCGCGCGGCGACTACGTGCCCGGCATATGGGTGGACGGCATGGACGTGCTGGCGACGCGAGAGGCCACGCGCTACGCCATCGAATACTGCACCAGCGGGAAAGGTCAGTTCATGCTACCAAATCGGGAATGGATGATTATTTTAACCAGGATCCACGTGATATCAGCGTCGAGCCACTTTTAGTGATCTGCTGTGAGTGCTGAGTGGACTCCTTTTTCGCATTTGCACTTTATTTCAACTTCTATTTTGCATTATTTTTAATATTACAGTATAAGATGTGATTCTGCGAAATAAAGATCTCTTATTTCTTATTCTTAAAAGTGCTTGATGATTTTTCTATTGATAGAACTAACCGTCCGCTACAGAAAAAAGTTACAGATTTTTTCGTTCAACTATACATACATACACAAATCACGTTTTTATCCCTTAGTGTTTCCCAACCTGTGGTCCGCGGACCTCCGCGGGGGTCCGCGAGTATATGTGGGGGTCCGCGGTGTCATCTCTGGACCATACATAAATGCTAATAAAATAAATCTCGTAATTTTGTATCTGTAATAACTAAAAGCCGTGGTAGCCTAGTGGTTTGACCTGTAGCCTCTCAAGCAGAGCGTCGTGGGTTCAAATCCCGGGCTCGCACCTCTGAGTTTTTCGGAATTTATGTGCGAAAATTACATTTGTAATTTGCCATGAGCTTTTCGGTGAAGGAAAACATCGTGAGGAAACCTGCACACATCTGCGAAGAAATTCAATGGTGTGTGTTAAGTTCCCAATCCGCACTGGGCGCGCGTGGGAACAATAGCCCAAACTCTCCAATACACGGAGGAGGCCTATGCCATGAGGCACGCCGAATTTCGCGACAATTTAATAAATAAATAAAAAATAAAAACGACAATAACAACAACAACAACATGTACTTACTGAAATTGTAGCGAATTCGGAATAAAAAGGCTTATAAATAAATAAATAACTAAAATAAATACGTTATCCGATTTTTTTTGCTGTTTATTTTATTAAGGGGGTCCGTGAAAACTGTGCTTGATTTCCTAGGGGTCCGTGGCTGAAAAATGTTGGGAAACGCTGCCTTACGCCTTACCCCGTAAGCTCCTAAGCCTTAGGTAACAAGACCGTGGTCACGAGCAGACTCACTCTAACTACTCACTCTTTAGTCTGCTCGTGACCACGGCCCGTGAAACGTCGAGGGAATTAAAATCAATTTTTTTACGCGGTTTAGGCACTTGTCCCACCGCCGGCGAGTAGCGAGAATCGAGTGTTTTTTAGTATGGAACTTTTGTCGCCCGGCTACAAAAGCGACAAAATTTCCATACTAAAAAACGCTCGCTTATCGCTACTCGCCGGCGGTGGGACAACTGCCTTTATCCTGAAAGTAATACTTTAAATAAATATGAGTGAAAATCGCAGTAGTTTAAAACATTATATTGTCTTAGGCCCATTGGTGATGGAGATGGAAACTTACCGTTATTCCGGCCACTCGATGTCAGACCCTGGTACGTCATACCGCACCCGTGACGAGATCCAAGAGGTGCGCCAGACAAGGGATCCCATCACGTCTTTCAAGGAGAAAGTGCTGTCTAATGAACTCGCCACTCCTGACCAGCTCAAGGTAACTTCAAACAGATTTTTGTCGAAAGTGTAATTTTTCTGGCTGAGGGTTGGCACAGAGGGGTGCTCGTCCCAACACTAATGTACGGCAGCGAAAGTTGGGTACGGCAAAAGAAGCATGAAAGTAGAATAAATGCAGTAGAAATGGAAGCCTTAAGAAGTATGGAAGGTGTATCACTGAAAGATAGAATCTTACTAATATTATAAATGCGAAAGTATGGATGGATGTTTGTTTGTTACTCAATCACGCCAGAACGGCCCAACGAATCTGGATGAAATTCGGCACATAGATAGAGAAAAGTCTGCAATAGCACATAGGCTACTTTTTATCCCGGGAAATTCCCGCGGGATAAAAAAAGCGATAAACGAATTATGTGCAGACGAAGTCGCTGGCAACAGCTAGTAAGGAATAGTGTGATACGGGAACGTGCTGCTGTGAAAGAAGATATAGTGACTAGGATAGAAAAGAGTATGCTTAGTTGGTTTGGTCACGTAGAGAGGATGGATGAAAGTAGATTAACTAAACAGATTTATATGGGTAGTGTGAATGGGTGCGTTGGGAGGGGAAGGCCTAGACGGACGTTCCATGATCAAATTGGGGACGTTTTGGAAAAAGGTCTGGTCAAGAGTACCCGAAACCGACGAGCATGTATGAAGAGATTGATGAATGTAGATGAAGCGAAAGAGGTATGTCAGGATCGTAGCAAGTGGAACAAAGTAGTCTCTGCCTACCCCTGTGGGAAAGAGGCATGACGGTATGTATGTATGTAATTTTTAATGGAAGCTTTTTTACCCGACTGCGCCAGAAGAAGGGTTATGTTTTTTGCTGACTGTACTTGCATTGTCATCCATCCGACATTGTGTGTACTTACTAAACAAAGCTCGAAACCGGCTTAAAAAATAGCAGTAAAATCCGGTTTATTTCGGCTTTACTGAGATGCATGATAACGGTTTGAAAATTAACCGGTATCCGAGGCTTGTTTCAAGTAATGCAAACAATTTAAAGCTAACAATTGACCGTTTATTGCTCCTCTCATCCACTCAAAGATTACCTGGTAGAGATCCCCTATAAGTTCGCCTTTGTACATGTGTCATGCCATGTCGTAGCCAAACCCTACGAGGCTATATATTTGGAACGTCGCTCTCGCTCGAAAACCTAAGTGTAAAATGCGACGTTGCCAAACCTAATAGCACGGCTTGCAGAAGACAATAGAAGGCTATGGCTAAACTTGACACGATCCTTAAAAACGTATACTTTACAGGAAATCGACGCAAAGGTCCGAGCTGAGGTCGACGAAGCGACGAAACTGGCTAAGTCTGAGCCGGAGATAGGCGTCGAGGAGTTGAGTGGCGACATCTACTACAACAATGTGGAACCAATAGTCAGGGGGTTGCACCCGGAGGCGCCGCTCCAACATATCGAGGTCATGCCTAGGACGCGTTATTAAAAAAAAACAGACTTCGAAATTTAAAGGGTCAAAGGCTTACTTAACTGAATCAAGACGGAGCTGCCAACATTGAAGCTCAGTTTTAAGTAAATAGTGAAATTACACGGGGCACCGTTTTCTTTGCATGCGTCGCATTTTTGACGTTTGAAAGTTGTATAATTATGCTGTTTTAAATTTAGTTTTCCGATTTTTAAAAGCACGCCGTCAGTATCATTTGAGAGCTCGAATTAAAAGTGTCAAATAGTCGACAAGATTAGAATCTTATTGAATCAGGCGTTACTTTGCGGAGGCCCATATTGAAAGTTAAGGCGAATACTCATCTGCGATGTGTAACGTGTTGCTATATAAAATATTTTTTTGTTCATGCGTTAGACCTATAAAAAAAACCATTTTCTAATAGTACTTTGGAGCGATGTGCTTGCAGAAATTCTTCTGTGTTTTCGACCATAAATAATTTGTAAGTTCCGTCTTTATTTATTAGTTCAGTACGTGTTTAACTCAGCAATTCTGTTTTACCAAAAGCCATAGGAAATCTTGAGTGTTGTCATCCTCCTCCAATGCGAAAGTTAGCACTACACAAGTTGTATAATGACGATGACTGGAGTAAACGAGCTATTGGGT
Organism: Pandemis heparana; assembly: GCA_963854515.1. Taxonomy (NCBI): domain Eukaryota; kingdom Metazoa; phylum Arthropoda; class Insecta; order Lepidoptera; family Tortricidae; genus Pandemis; species Pandemis heparana. Next base: position 6,565,877 of record OY978025.1, read on the forward strand.
TGTAAGAGGAAAACACCCTAAAAATTGCGACTCTCTGTTCGTGTGTCGCGAATGAAAGGCTAATGGCGCTCCCACACTGTATGTTTGAAGTGTCAAAAAGTCACGTGTGGTAGCCATGACCCACTAGGACGCGGATATGGTGGGTGACGTCGCCAGCTGCGTATTTTGTACAGACTGCGCCGCATCACAAAGTATGTTGCTGTAGATATCAACATAAATAGTTTACAGATGTAGTGCAAAATGATTTTCCATGACATATCGTTGAATCCCATGCGGTTTTCAACGTTAACGACGTCTGAATTAGGTTCTTATTTATAAAATAATTTAATATGACAGCTGCATTGTATACAAGACTTTAATAACATGTCGCTAAAGTTGAAAACCAGATGAAATTTTATGAAATGTCATGGAAAATCATTTTGCACTACACCTGTATATATATTTTGGTTTGATGACGTCGCAGAGCGTCCCAGTAGGTTAGGGCCCTAAGGGTACAGCCTGAGGGGACGCTCGAGTTGGACGTGCGGCGTGCATTTTAAACTAATGAAACTCATACTGGTGTCCTGAGTCGTCGCCCGCTACGCTACACGCCCCGCTGAACGCTCCGCTACGAGCGTCCACTCGAGCCTTACACTAAAGGTCTGTTACACTAGTTATATATGATTTCGTCTCTATTTATTACTACGAAACGGACAGACATCATAGGTAACTGACACTTAAGATAACTGGTATTAACAGAGTGGTGAAACAGACCTTAAGTGTAATGTAATCTCTATCGACAACGTGTTAACTGATAGTGTTGCTAAAGGCTAAAGTGCACTGCCTTCATATACGTATAGATCAGTGGTCGTCATCGTCACACTTTTCTGGGCAAACGCCACATAGGAAACTGTGAAATATCACTGGGCCGCACGCTGATGATCTTGAGATTATGACATACTAGACTTCCGCCCGCGTCTCCGCTCGCGCGGATTTCACATATGTTAATGAACGTGTATTTAGTTTTTCTTAAGCAAAATCTTTTTTAATAGTTATTGACTATTAAAATTGTTTGCTGTACCGATTGCCGCGGTATGACGACCAAGGGATGAGATAGTTGGAGCGCCACAGTAAATAAAACTAATGTCACACAAAAACTGCTTTTTATAGTGAATATATTTCTGAATTTGTACAAATCAGTGGGATTGTATACTGATAGTGATCTACAAGTGATTTAAATACCACTATAGTAAAATATTACGTTGTTAAATGTATATAAATATATTTAGTTGGGCATAGATCTTTGGACGTCCGCATAGTGTTGTGTTCGCACTTATGCAGAAATAATGGCACACTGCACTCTGTATTGCTGTATTTAGAACTGAGAAATCAACGAATTTTTTTAGCCTAATTGCCTGATTCTGATTTGATAACTGTTGCATTTTACGAATGTGTGGGACCTTTAGTAGTGGGTATGTCGTTATTGCGTTAATGTGTACGCAAACATTCACATTTTAACATCAATAAAGGCGAGACGTCTTCGTGATTTGCAACAAATATAGTTTGATGTTTGATAATGATTCTTGGGTCAATATTTCAAGTTAGTGTGTAGCATTTGCGAACGGATCACATAGTTGTAAGTGTAAACTGCCAATACGTATCATCAATATTGTATCCTGGTCGCACACATTATTATTTAATTCATATTTTGCATATTTCGTTGATAACTGTAAGAGAAATTAAATTATTAATAAAATCTGAAGATTTATGCTTTGTTTTCACTTTCTGTCATTTCACCTATTTGGCTGTCCTTATCTCAGATTTCGCTTGATTTTTTGTATTTTTTTTTTTTTTGAATTTTATGGCCTGGTTTCTAGACCTTTAAGCCAAGTCTAGTAGCTCGTCAAAGTTGCTATAAAAAAAAACTTCCTTGTTTATTAAGTGAACTGTCAAATTTATTTTGACATACATGTCGAGATTTGGACAAGTTTGATGCGAAAATATTCAAAATTTCAGGAAAAATGTTAACAAAATTTAGCAGAAATTTAAATCTCAAGTTTAACAACTTTTTGAAATATGTTTTGGTGAGTATTCTTCAAAATTTATTCACGAATGTGTATAAGATATAAATATGTTAATGAAAACTTTGCACAAATCTAGTAGGTCATGCTGAATTGAAAATTTAATATGTTTTTTTTTTTTTTACTTCGAATTAGTTTTATTCCGATCTAACTTGGTACCTATTCAGGGCCTTATTTGGTGTGTGGAGGCCCTGGAGCAACGAACGAGTGGAGGCCCCTATTTACTGCTTGCTGACCCGTCGAAATCCCTACTAATATTATAAATGCGAAAGTAACTCTGTCTGTCTGTTACGCTTTCACGCCTAAACCACTGAACCGATTTTAATGAAACTTGATACGGGGATAGTTACAGTCCCGGAGAAGGACATAGGATAGTTTTGATCCCGGAAAAACACATAGTAGCGGCGGGATAGCGATAAGTGAATTCTGCGCAGCAGTCACGGGCAACAGCTAGTTTGTTGTGTTATTTTTTACCTCCATTGTGGGGAGTGTGAATAGATGCGTTGGGAGGGGAAGGACCCTTACGTCCCGGGACAACATAAACTTTTGAAAAATGTTAGGACAGGAGTACCCGAAACCGACGAGCATGTATGAAAAGATTGAAGAATGTAGATGAAGTGATGGTATGTATGTTACCATTGTGGGGGCCCCTTTCTTGTGGACGCCCTTGGGTTGTAACTCCACCTGCTTTCACCCAAATCCGGCCCTGGTAATAGTCCCATCTGTTTTTGTTTTGTTGTTCTCGATGCTGTTCAGAAGACCTTCCCGTTAAAAAGCTCCCCTCGGTTCCAACGGATATTTAAACTCATATCGTCCCACGTCGGCCCAATAAAGAACAGAGACCCTGGAAACTGTAAATCGATTCTCGACGATCCGAGAATTGTAGAGCCTCTTGGTCGTTTGGCTAAGAGTAAAAACTAATGGAATTTGGAAAATTACCGCCTGCCAGTTGGTTAGCATTTTTTATATTTTTCTTTAATTTTTTTCATGATGTTCTATGGAACCCAGCATTCTCAGCACGTTTAATGTTAATAAAACAAATAAGAATCATTGATTCTCATGTTTCCTTGTTTCAGAATCCCGTACGACAATATGCTGAGGAAGCCACAGTGCCTATTTCTGTATGTCATTTAACTTTTGAATAATAGGTACCTAGTTCCTTTACTACTGTCTGCAACACTAGAGGATTGCAGATGTATTGCTGTTGGGTTCAAATTGCCTCATCATCATCAACCAAAAGATGTCTACTGCTGAACACAGGCTTCCCTCAAAGAGCGCCATAAAAAGCAAGCACTTTATCTCAGCGGCGTAACCATAAAGTTATAGAGGCCCGTGGCAAATTCATCAGATGGGGTCCTTCCTTAATAGAAGGAGTGCATCATCGGCCTTTCTGTGCTCTGGGTCAAGCCAGTTCGGGGTCTCGTAGAGCTAGGGGCTCGTGGCATTTAGCCAGACCTGCCACCCTGTAGTTTCGGCACTGGCCGTCATCCAGCGCATTCCGGTGACCTTCATCAGGTCATCGGTCCACATTGCCTCACATGCCAGTAATTTAACCGACTGCTTATCAAAAAAAAACAAATTGCATTTCCATTCTATTCTACTTAAATTAGACATAAAAAAAGACGGAGTCCTGCCAAGGCGAAGGGGGATGTTTAATTAAACTCAGCATGTGCGTACATGCACGTATACGAGTAAGTACACTGTGCTAAACAATTTTTTTGAAACACGCACACGAGCGATCGGCGACGCGTAATTTGAATCTTAAATGAGAGGCACTCAATCTCTATGCAACCTTCAGCTCATTGTAATCGTCTCCTTTCAGCCACCAGAAGTCCACAACTTCGACATAGCGAAAATCCCAACAGAAGTCAAGGTAACCAGGCAAGACGCTCTAGAGCTGTACGAAAACATGGTCCTTATAAGACGGATGGAGACAGAAGCTGCCAATTTGTACAAGGCTAAGAAGATATATGGGTTCTGCCACCTCTATGTGGGGACTGAAGCGGTCGGTACTGGGATCGTCGCTACTATGAAGCCTCCAGACAATTTGATAACGTCCTATAGATGTCACGGTAGGGATCCTGGGGTTCGGTTTTTGAAAGCAGATTGCTCGACAACACTGAATAGAGCTGTAGATTCCTTCTAATCGCCTCGTCTTCATATTCATATTCGTTTCATATTCAGCACGACTATTCACCTCTTTCGAAAGACAGTTTCGTGTGATGTGCTTCCGAAAATTTTACTCCAGTGCCTGCAGACACCTAGTTATTGGTGGGTGGATGACAATGCAAGTACAGTCAGCAAAAGTACTGCCAGTAAAAAAACTTGCATTAAAAATGTTTTTTTACAAATAATTTGATATTAAGCCTATACTAAGTATTGTAGCATTAAGCTAACACAAAAAATAAACACGTAGAATTTCACATCAAATCACACTTTATTCAATCACCTTGAGAATATGAAAAAAACACAATATAATAAACACAGTTAAACACGGCTTAAAAATATACACTATACAGTTAGAATAGGGTTTAGGGTTGTCGAGTTGTTGGCGTTGGGAAATTGGTAGACCGAAATAAACACCCAAAATTAAGCTGGCCTGCAAAGGGCTTTTAGAATTTAGAGAAGTTGGGAATCAAAGACAAGACTTCGCATGAGCAATAGGTAAATTAAGCATTCGCTATGCAGGAAATTACAAGGCAAAGAAATAGTTATTTATGCGCATAAACAATACCTATTAATCTTCCTATTAAGCTATCTTTTAATTCGCCTATGAAAAGTCTTAGGTATAACCAAATTACACAAATTTATCAGTAAGTCTTAAAATTAACTAATTTGGATAAATACGTAATAAATTTAAAAAAAAAGGAAAAGGTTAGAGTGTAAACCAGAATATTACGTCGAAGTGGAGCGGATCCCCCGTCACAGGATCCGATCGTCAGGATCCGGAAAATAAAATATTTGATAAATCACGTCGAGTAATTATTGCACATAGACATGAGCCTTAGTAAAGCAGATGCTCGTCGCTGCCGTATATTGATGTACAGCACCAAAATGAAGGGAAAATCACCCCGTAAGGTGAAAGCTGGAAAGAAAACTGACATGAACCTATGCACCATGAAATAACCCACTAAACTCAAAACGGACAGCAGAAATGAAATAAAACTCTTACCCGTTGCGAAAAATCCGGCTTGAATATAGTTATGAATTCGTGGAATATCAGCCCAAAACTTTTTTACGGCTTGAAATATAAGGGCTTTCACGACAAAATCGTTTTACTTGAACCCAAAAAAAGCAGTTCAACACAATTCAATCTCAATCTGTCCTCACACGGGAAACAAATCTGAATGACTTGTTTTCCTAGTGTCAATTTTGATATATTTTTTTCCTCAGAACATCAATTTAAAATTTAAACAAATCAGCTGAAAGAATTATACTCAAATAGCAACCAGTACGATATTCCACAGAAAAGTTATTACTATAAATTTATAACAAATAAGGCCACATTATCATGCAGCAATAATAATGCTGCAGTATGTACCATCTCAGGGTTCGCGATGATGTTCCAAAGGAAGCAAGGCAAGGATGGGCCGCGCCTGGTACTGTCCGAGCTTACGGGCAAGGCAGACGGTCTGATGGGAGGCAAAGGGGGCTCCATGCATTTGTACGTGCCGCCGCACTTCTACGGAGGCCAGGGGATCGTTGGTGGACAGGTAATGTTCCCGTTGAATTGCTTCAAATTCACGATCCTGCAGGGTCGCCATGTGAGCGTTAAGAGACTAGTAATGCACACAAGTTATGAGTAAGACCTTACGATTAGGCTACATAGTGGGGTAGTGTGTCAAGCACAGCTCACAATACAGTCAAGCATCACCAGATTTATTTATCTAAAGTAGGTAAGGAATATTTTGTGACATAGAATAGAGTATTATAATTCATTAACTGTTTTTTGGTTCAGGTGCCCCTTGGCGTCGGTCTCGCCTTTGGCCACATGTACGCCGACGATTGCGGCGTATGCTTCGCATTGTATGGCGACGGAGCGGCCAATCAGGGCCAGGTGGGTATACTTATACACAACATCAATTAACGATAAGTAAAGGAAATCGAAAGGAAGGATAACCGTTGGGGTAGACGAGTTCTTGAGTGGAGACCACGGATCGGCAAACGTAGCGTAGGACGTCCTCAGACTCGGTGGAGCGAGGATCTTCGCAAGGCGGCTGGCAAGAGCTGGATGAGAGTGGCCGAGGATCGTGCTCAGTGGACGAACATAGGCTGATGATGATGATGATGAAAGGAAATCGCATGTGAATGTTCAATGGTTTGTCCTCTCATCCTGTGAGGAGGCGTGTCCAGCTCCAGCAGTGGGCAGGAGATGATGCAATCACTGATTTTAGGTATACGAGTCCTTCAACATAGCGTCGTTGCTGAAAATTCCCGTCGTGTTTGTCTGTGAGAACAACTACTACGGCATGGGGACGGCGTCGGAGCGGTCGTCTTCCAGCACCAACTATTTCAAGGCTGGTAGGGTCATACCCGGCATTAGGACTGACGGGATGGACGTCATTAGCGTTCGGGTGAGATTCAATGTTGATTTGCTACTCGTTTTCTCTTCACCGCCCCCTTCTGCAGTGGAAATCAAGACAGCTGTCGTTTGTTTCTCCGTACAGAGCCTGTTACTTCATTTATAGTGTGGCGACGAAGGGGTAAGGTTCGTGTCTGTACATTAAATAAATTGATCAAAAATAGTGTGCTAACGATTAGGGGAGAGGAATATAATACAAAAAAGTTGATTTTATAATTTTTGTCTGCCTGTATGTATGTATGTATGTACGTGTATATTTATGTGTATGTGTTAGCTAATCTCCAAAAGTACGCAACGGATTTTATTGCGGTTTTCACAAATAGTTGACACTTATATCAGGGCAACTTATAGGTTTTATTTTATTGAAATCTAAGGTCAGCAAAAAGGTTATCGTCATTTAAAGTTTATAGTGTTAATAAGTGCCTGTTCAAATATGGATAGCAGATATGTGATTTTTGACAATAAATGAAGTCTACGCGGACGAAGTCGCGGTCAAAGCTAGTATTTTTATATGAGGTAGTATTCCATCTCATTTAGCCGATTAACTACCCATCTAATTTTCGTCTCAGCTTTTACCTAAGGAACCAAGTCGAAGTGAATATGAACGTGTACTGTAAGTAGTTATAACAACTACATTTTAATTTTAGGAAATAGCAAAGGTAGCATCAGACTACAGCCGTTCTGGAGAAGGTCCGATAATAGTAGAGATGCAAACCTACCGGTACTACGGGCACTCCATGTCTGACCCGGGAGTGAGCTACAGAACCCGGGAGGAGGTGCAAGAGGTCAGGAAGTCGAAGGACCCTGTCAACAAACTGAAGAAGCTGATTGTGGAGAAGAAGCTGGCTACGGAACAGGAGATCGAGGTAATCGCTAATGAGCGGATAGCCTAGTGGTTATTGATCGTGACTATGAAGCTAGAGGTCCCGGGTTCGAATCCCGGCAGGGGCAGACATTTGTATGATGAATACGAATGTTTGTGCTCGAGTCATGGATCTTGTATGTATTTAAGTATGTATTTATCTACATTATACATTTTATGTTGGGGCTCCGAGGCGTTACAGTTTTTGAAAGAAGTGGGGCGCCGTCTGCGTCAGAGAGGTCTTGACCCTCGCTCCGGGTCGTTTCTGGTGCAAAAGTTGTCCATCGCGGTACAGCGTGGTAATGCTGCGAGTGTGATGGGCCGCGATGTGTTGCGCCGGGTATGACGCGGGGCGGATTATTCGACTAATTGTTTTCTTTTTATGGATTATTTTATTGTGTTTTTTTTTGACATTATTTGTATTATTTATGAATAAACAATGATATATTAAACATAATAAATTGAACAAAACATTATAAATGTATGTTTATCCGTTGCCTGGGGCCTTACCATGACGTCTTAATGCGATTCAGTTTAGGTTCGCTCGCTGTCAGATTCATATTAAAAGTGACATCTAAAACTTGAACTGAGTCGGAATTAGGACGTCATGGTAAGGCCCCCTGGTATCCGCAGTACAATCTTTGCTTAGTTTGGGACTGGGTCAATTGTTGTAATTTGTCCCATGATATTTATTTATTAACGCTGCTGAACAGAGCTTGCTTGTTCTGGTGTGAGGAGTACGATAGTGTTTCGATAGACTATCGGTAGTTTGAGCAAAGACGATAGTATCGATACAATCCGTGCAATACTATTGGTAAACTACAAATACTATCCCTAGTATCGATGTAATTGCGTTTCAATATAACAAACTATTGATCGTCGCGTCGTATAAAAAAGAAACTAAAAAATCGCGAAAGTACCTACCAGATAAATGCGAAAATTAAATAGGTACAAAACCTTTACCTTTAATTTTATTTTAAGTATCAGAGCTCAGTTATTTTTGTAGTTGGTTTTATTAATAGGTTTACGTTTAGCATGATTGTTAAACAATCATCAATCAACCATGCCAAACGTGGCCTAAGGTCTTATAGATCCTTATAGGCCGTAGGATCTGTTTACCCCATAAGGGATAAAGACGTGATTTATGGATGGATGGGTGGATTTTATTTTTATTTTAACATTTTGCAGGAAATAAACAAGAATGCAAAGGCGGCATGCGCTGAAGCAAAACAGGCTGCTGAAGCAGGCTCCGTGCCGGACGCGAAGGAACTCTATACCCATCTGTACGTCAAATACCTCGAGCAGCCAAGGAAACGTACTTGCGTCGGGTAGCAATGGCCATTTTTATGATTTTAATATTCTTCAAATGGTATTTATAAATTATTTCTAGTGTTACTACGAGTTTAACATTTAAAAGATTCGTTGTCACATTATTTACACAATATCGTATAATAAAAGCGAATGTCTATTAATTATGCGATGTTCTTGTCTTAAATTATTATGATAACGTTGCCAGATTAATACTCTTTGTACTTATGTGAAACTAAAAAAAAAAAAAATGCGTACTGTCGTACTAGTCTCGTTTGTAATAATAATAATACCAATGTTACTGTTACCAACTGATTACAATAAAAATACAAAAAGAAAGCCTTCAATTTGATACTGACCCTGTTATACACACATACCAAAAAAATATGACGTGTTTGTCATAAATAGATCCGTCCCACCCCGTAATGTTGGTCGCTTCGTAAAATACGTGATATTTTTGAGATCTTCCCCCCTTGCGAACGTTACAGGATCAGAGAAGAGAGAACGCCGCGCGCATAATTTCTTTCCCATAGCATAACATCCTTTCTTTCTTTTTCACATTTTCTTTACCTTTCTCAAAGACCTTGTTGATGTAGGTACAGTTCGACTAACTGTGTATTTTTTGATCTATTTATTTTTCTACATTTTGTTTTGTTATTTTTTACATTTCACTGTTTTTTTAAATAAATAAATAAATAAAATAATTTGTTTCTTTTGCTACTAATCCGCTGCATGAATACTTATTGATTTATAACCTTATCTCCATAAAAACCACATAAAACTATGTTGTACCCTAGAATTAGGTTTTATTTTAGGTACCCACAAACTCCAAGCTGTCGCCCGCGACTCCGTGTGGAAACAACTTGTTTTTCATCCCGCGGGAATTATTCAATTTTCCGGGATAAAAGTGGCCTATGTTATTCTAGACTATAATCTATCTCTGTGCCGAATTTCAATCAGTTCGACCGACGCTTTGGCGTTAAATAGTACAACAAAGAAACCCAGTAGGACAAACTGTAGTAGGACCGTAAAGTAAGTAAAATAATGTTAAGTGTTTGTTCTTAATACCTACCTAAGTACCTATATGAAATAAAAAAATAAATAATAATAATATGCTAATATATGCTAATTTGACTACTTTTTGAGTCTAGGTATTTCAAATCAAACACGCAGAAAGTTTATAATTTATTTATTAGTATACCTATTTAACAGAATACAGTACTACAAAACGCACAATTATAAAAATACTTTGACATCACAAATCGGTACTTGAGCATGACATCTATGGAACTATGTTAATCGACTAACAACAGAGATTTGATTGTTTTCTTAATGCTACGTCTAGAAAATGCATACGATTACGGGTGAAACAAAATCGCTATTATTGTTTTGTACATCTTTTTTTTTTTCAATTAACCCGTGGTTTACTTTCCCAAGTGCAAAGCATAAGCCAAATGGCACAATACCAGCTGGCTTTACTATCTATACTTTGCTAAAATTATATTGTACTGAAATTGTATGACATAACAAAATGTAATGTTGACAGGATGAAACCTAACTCCGGAATCGTACATCAAAATTTACATGGAAACGTTATTTACAATTTATAAAAAAAAAAACATATATATAGGAACATTAATGTTAAGTAATACAAAACATTGGTAAAGTAGGTAGGTAACAACTAGACCATGAGTCTATAGACTTTTAACCAAATATTATTATGATAGCGACAGCAACATAATTATAATTATATACATAGGACGATAAATAGTGCCTCAATTTCTTATGAATAAAGTTTGACGCAATTAATGACTTTAATCGGTCGCTCATTGATTGACTAAAACAAGAATCAAGAAATAACGTTGTGATCGTAAATGAGGAAATAATATGGTTAAATCGTCTATAGATTACTCCAAAAAAGGTACTTATAGGGAATGGTATAGGAATGTCGGGTAGGTCGGAATAGGATCATAAATACTTCTAATACTTAGGGTAAACGCACAAGGATCAGCAGAAACAACCACTCACGCGTGAACAGCTCAAAAATATTTAAAAGAACAAGTTTTTCCTCTCTGCAAGTAAACTTGAGATCTTTCGTCGTGTAGACATTACGAGTATCTGTTGCCAATTGTACTTGGAAAAAGATAGAGGGTTCAACAAACTGTCTTTTAAGTTTTTAGTGCATTCAAATTTCAAGCGGAACGTCAGAGACATGATTACTTTGTGATTGCTCTACAAATTAAAGGGACACAGACTTCCTTCCTTCATAAATTATAAGCTATTTTAAGCCAAATGTGACGAGTAAGATGTTGAATACTATTATATTCGTACTTAGTCCGAGATAACTATGTAGTTCCGTCCTTTCTTGCTACTTGAACGCAACGTATAAAGACACCATAAAACAAAAAACAGCACCTGGCAACACTAATAACATATGTCATCTGTCATTTTGCGCTGGACGCGATAGTCACGAAAAGTACTTTTCTTTCGGGAAAAAATACATTTTACTGTATCAGTTATCGAAAATATTATACGGCACCATGCCAAAAAGAAAGAGAGATGTCGAGGAAAGCAGAACGAAAATACTGCAATTAGAGAAAAGGCTGGATAGAGATAGCGAAAAAATGTGACGCAATTTCGGCTTCTTCAAAGGGTAAGTGATTAGGAGTAATATAATACAGGGGGTTTAGGCAAAGAAATAACCATCTCTCTTCGTTATAATTATAAGTTCTTTACAACACGGGAAAGTTTTTCCCAAAAAATAGTTACGAAGATATGAGAACGTACGTATTTTCCGTGGGAAAACTATGTACCTACACGTCTCACTGTATGGAGACTTGAGTAAAATTAACTCTGTTTAAAAGCATTATCGTGTGACGATTTTGCTTTCTATCCGTTGGATAGAATTGGGTCAAATCTTGACATGTTTGTCACAATCCTAACCTAATTTGTTTGGGATAAACAAATTTATGTTTTCTGTTCAGACTAGGAATTTACTTTTTGCCTGCATATAATTCAGCTCGAATACCAGAGCTTGACCCAGAAACGGAACCTGAAGCATCAGAATTAGAAACTCAGATTACTTAAATAATAAGCAAATAAAGAACTCTGATCAAAGTGACTCAGAAGAAGTGACTGATATTTTGTCGGCACTAGGTGAGTCGAATACTGGTGAGAAACAGTATGGAGACAAGGTGCATGATCAGATTTATAACACAATAAAGAATATTATTGTAGAAGGCCTGCCCAAGTAAAAGTCAAAAGCCCAAGTAGTATTTGTCAAAGAGAAACTTCTCGAGTCATTGCTGGTCCCTATCAACTGTAAATTATTTGATGTCACTAAATAGAACTCCAGGGAGTATTAAACGATCCCTCTAAGACACGTGATAACTTATTATAATTCATAATTCATTTATTGCATGAAAACGTGTACACAGGTACATGGGTATTATAAGAAAGACAGTTAGAAACGGGCTTGGCAATCTTGGGTCTGTATGAAGTTATTCACAACTTATCGAAGGAGGACTTTGACAGTCTGAATATCAATGCATATACCTATGCCTAATGCATAGATAACACTTATAAGAAATATTTAAGGTTCCAATTTAATTCGAGTTATATTAATACAATTGCTTACCATTCGGCATAAGCACCGCACCATTCCATTTCACAAAATTGTTAAAGCCGGTGATAGGATATCTTGAGATAAAAGAGCATTCGTTTAGGGGTTTATCTCAATGATCTGATTTGTCTGGGCTCAACTTATGATGAATGTGTCAGTAATGAAAAAATTTTAAAAAAAAAGACATTTACTATGTCTAGATTTTGTCATAAATGGGGAAAAGAGAAATTTTTACTCCACTTAATATCAGAATTGTTTGGTTTCCAAATAGATTATAAAGGTGACATTAGCCCACACAAATATAAAATGGGAAAGACTGCGGAGGATAATTTAGAATTATTTAAATTTAGATTACTGCTCAATTAGGGACTTAGCAAGGATGTTAGGTAGTTTAGTTTTAGTATGTATGACAATATCTTAGTGTGTAATGTTCGTTATAACAACGATTTTTGCGATTTTTAATTATTCATAACACAAATATCAGAATTTAAATCTGTCAAAATATTGAGATCATATAAAAACAATATGCATTTAAACAAATTGTCGAATTTCTCAAATCATAATATCAACTTACTTAATTAAATAATAATAATAATAATAATAATAATAATAATAATAATAATAAAAAAAAAAAAAAAAAAAAAAAAAAAAACTAACATTGAAGGCTAAGGCGGAAGCTACGCTACGCTTCGCTCCCGCCTTAGCCTTCTGAACCTAACCTATTCGTGTCGCTTCTGCTCCGAACCGTCTTGCTCGCTCGCTTCGCTCGCTCGCACAATGCAATTGTTTTATGCATTCGGCACCAGCCAAATTTAAATATGCGACAAGAGATAGTTCGCTTACTTATTAAACATATTTTGCATGATGTTATACCCTCTAATCATTGTTCTAAATGTCGTTATGGATTTTAATCATTATATTGAATAATCGAATATTCAAATGAATTTATTGCAATCGTTGTTATGACTAATGAATGTTATATTGCTTGAAGCTTATGCTCGGTAAAAATATTATGATTTTAGAAAATAGTAAAATGAAATTATGCTAATGAAACGAAACTAGTATGATGATTGAACGGCACCCAATAATATGTAATGGTTTTGTGTAGTGTTACAATAAATTTTGAAGCAACAGAATTTAGGACTTTGGAATGGTTGGGGGTAATTATGATAACATTATTACCATTGGCCAGAAGGCCAAAGAAGATCTCACATGGTGGAAGAATAATATTAGGACTAGGCCACATAAAGCAGTATAATTTTGCTTTAGAGATTTTCTCAGATGCATTATTCGTTGGGGTACAGAATGTAATGGGAAGAGTGCTAAGGGAAGTTGGCCAATAGAAGAAAATAAAGATTTCATTAATTATCTGGAATTATTAGCGTTATATTTTGCTTTACGATGCTTTGCAGATGAGATTTTATTACGAATTGACAATACTACTGCCATTTCCTATATAAATAGGATGGGTTATATTCAATTTCCACTGTTAAATAACCTTGCAAGTCAAATTTGGAAATGTTGCGAAGCAAGACATCTATGGATTCTTGCATCATAATATATTAATTCTAAAGATAACTTTCTGTGACAGATTATGAATCTCAGAGTTCAAATCAGGATACAGAATGGGAATTATCACAAGAAGTCTTTCAAACAATAGTTGACTCAATAGGGTATCTATCTATTGATCTGTTTGCTTCTCGTTTTAATGCAAAATGTGTTAAATACATTGCCCCTAGCACAGGGATCCATTGGCATGGAACATTGACGCCTTTACAATCGAATGGAGGGGGTTATTTTATACATTCCCTCCATTCTCGTTAATCTTAAAAGTATTGCGTAAAATTAAGACCGTTAGAACACCAGGAATATTAGTATTTCCAGTATGGCCCAACCAAGCCTGGTATCCATTGTTAAAATCTCTCATAGTCTTAGAAGTATGGTCACCACATCCCTTACATCTTCAACTTACCCTGGGGGCCTCTATTTTATCAGGGAATCAATGAAGAGAAGAATGCTACCTAATGATGCAATTGATGTTATGGTAGCATCTCTAGCCAAGAATAGCTTTAAGCAGTATGATTCACGTTTACGACAGTGGTGGCAATTCTGTAAAACCCATAATGAAGATGTAGTAAGCGCTGTTGTACCCAAGATTATATCATATTTAAGGTTAGTATTTCAAATAGAAGCCAAACTTTGAATTGCTAACGGTTAACTTGGTCTTTAATTTTAGATAGCCATATAGATCTGATAACGATAGAATAAAACGCTGGTGTAGGGGAGTTTATAAACTACTCCCAGGTATACCTAATACTCAAGTAATCATAATCAAGTACCTGGGACCCAGCCACTGTTCTGTCTTACCTCAAATACTGGTATCCTTTAGAAACTTTAAGTTTAAAAGAGCTCACTTTAAAGTCTAATGTTATTAGTTTTAACTACAGGACAGAGGGTCCAAATGCGGTCGCTAATTAATTACAGTAGATTAAACATAATGAAGAAGTCGTCGACATATTTTTATCAGATATCCAAAAAGCCTCAGCTTCAAGACGGTTTATGAATAAATTATCTCTACCATGTTTCAGTAATAATCCAGACATTATTTGGCCTGTATTGACCCTGTTAGAATATTTGAAAAAGAACTAATGACTTAAGACATATAGTGACTGCATTAAATTATTTCTGACTGTAAAGGACTTCAAAAACCAGTTTTAACATAAACAATAAGTAGATGGCTCAAATTAGTGATAAAGTAGTATAGATGTCAATAAGTTTTCTTCACATTCAACTAGGCACGCAGCATCGTCGCCAGCATACCGTACAGGTCTCACAACAGACAGTATTTTAAAAGCTGTTGGGTGGTCTAGCAGGTGATCTACCTTTGCGAGACATTATAACAGACCTCTGAACATTGAGTGTAATACACAAAATGTATTTGCCCAATCTGTGGCATTGCCTAATTATTAATTAAAATAACGTTAACATTTTAAATTTAAATGTAGAATGTAAATTACCAAAGGCTGATTTTCTTAGGATTTCCTGTGGTTTTAAAATTATAAGAAGTAATGTTACTGATTTTTGTAGTTTTAAATAATTATGTTCATTTTGGTTTATTATTAAGAAGATAAATTTTGAAATTTAGTTTGGATGTTTATATGTTTATTTTGGCTCTAAACATCTACATAGTTATCTCGGACTAAGTACGAATATAATGATAGGATTAAACGAACTTACCTGAAGTGAAGTTCGATCCTGATTATATGAAGTACTTAGTCCGAGATAAGGGAGCCTCCCGCCCTCCTCACGGATAGTCACTTTCTTACTATCCCCCTAGGCCTTATTATGATGACTCTAAACGTAATGACATATGTTATTAGTGTTGCCAGGTGCTGTTTTTTGTTTTATGGTGTCTTTATACGTTGCGTTCAAGTAGCAAGAAAGGACGGAACTACATAGTTATCTCGGACTAAGTACTTCATATAATCAGGATCGAACTTCACTTCAGGTAAGTTCGTTTAATCCTATCATTATGGCTTTAAGCATGTACTTAGGTACCTACTGATTATAAAAAAACGTCATCATGTCACACGAGGATCAAAATGCTTGCAACTCTTCAACGGCAAGCTTTTGTCCTGCGGCATTGTGACCTCAGAATAAAAAGGTTACTTACAACTGAGGTGAAGGTATAAAATGAATAGAGATCTTATTCATGGGGTCACGAAAAAACTTAAATTACAGGTTTTTTTTTACACTGAACCGTTTTATTATTTGGTCACATTGTGGCATCTGCGATAGGTTAGGTATATAAGGCACGATATATGACGCATACACATAGTTAATACATTTTACTGAAACACGTCAGTTACATCACAGTACATATAAGCACAAGCAGTAGGGAATCTACGAACAAATCGGTCGAAACGAACGCACACATAGACACGCGCTTTTACACGGCCCCTAAGCAGATCTCGCGGTGCCGTCAGTCGCGCGTGGCGCATTGAGACGAGCGGCCGTGTTCGTTTTAAACATGCCAAGAGCGTATTGCGCAGTGTACGGCTGCTTGAACTCGGCTTCTTCAAAACCGGAGCTTTCGTTTTTTAAACTCCCTGCTGAATTGCTAATGTTGAAAGGTACTATATTATTATGAAATAAAATGTATATATTATTTTTATAACGAGAAATGTCAGATGTCACTTCTCCGACAAATGCTTTTTCTGTTAAATAAAACGTTTGGCTGTTTAGATGATAAGTAAGTAGTTGCCGTATATTATAGACCGTGTTTTTGGTGAAAAAAAATTCTACGGACTTTCATTGTTATCATCTTGGATCTATAGTATATGTACTAATATATTATAGAAAACTACACTTGAAGGATAACTTGTCAAATACCTATAGGTAGGGCAAACCTTGGTTAAAAAAAACTATTCAATTTAACAAAAATTAAATCGACAACCCTAACGCTTTATTGGAGCGTAGGTACTTATTTCAAAAAGTAGGCCTATCTTCCCTACTGCTTTAGCTTATATATATACTGTGGTTACATGGTTTGAAATATTTTTGGATTGAGAGACTATTTCAACCGTAACACTAGGGATCATCAATCATTTTCGGTCATAGAGCAAACAACTTATGGTTGGATATTTCCTCATGTTTTCGTTGCTGTTTGTGTAACAAACAGCAAGTTAAACATAGATGGTTGTTTTTTCAACATAAGAGTTGATTTGCTTGATAAATATTTTCTAACGCTTCCACTGTTCAATTACTTACTTTCGCTGATTTATTTAATAATTTTTCATCATCCTTAATCAATCAGTCAGCTCATTTTTAAAACCGGTAAGCGAATTTTTTTGGCTCATTCTTTTCGGCCAAGGTCAAATAACCGGTGAAGCGATTAAAGATTGCCCTTAATTCGTCTCGCCCTTAAGGCAAAATTACGCCAAATTTTTAACCACATGCCACGCAAATAAAGTTGAAATCTACTTAAACTTGCAAAACAGGCCAATGCTGCTGATTGTGATTAAAAAGGTTTGCAAAAGAACATTAATGAAATACTTGATACTTAACCAAATTACAGGCAGCCTAGCTTGATATTACACTTGCTTATAGTGCTGCTGGCTGGTGTTAAAAAAAGACTCTATATTGTATTGTATGTATCTATCTATCGAGATACCATCACAAGTAACACAACTCCTTTTAAAATAGGCGCACAGAGTCAAGCATATAGCGCAACACTAAATATTTCCGCGATCATTCTAGCGAACGCTCTCAAGTAAATTCGCGTCGAATTGAAAACCACCTCAGTTTTTTTTAGTTAAAATAAAACTTACAAACTTTTTTTGCTGACTGTACTTTTTGCTGTCGTATTACCATCCTACATTAATATGTATACCAAATCTCAGGTCAATTGGACCAACCATTAAAGAGTTCCCTCCTGCAGAGACAGTATTATATTGTCACCGGACTTATACATGGCGCATAGGTATGTTTGCGTCAATCCGACCACTTTCGAAAATTTGACACGAACATACAAGATTTAGAAACATTGCAAGTTACTGGTAGTTTCATTGGAACGCTCGCTAAAGTGTTCGCTAGAACTCTCTTGTTTAATTCGTGACTTTTACCTGTAATGTAACTTCAATGCTCAAGTCTGGTCTTTACCCGTGGTCCACCTGGTTTTCTACGGAGCACCTTTTCCTGGGTATTTTGCCTTTCGGGCAACTGAAGATACCTAATTAACCTAACCTACCTAGTTTTATATTAAAATATTATTTGCGTGATTAAAAATAATGGCATATTTTTTTCCGGGTGGACCACGGTTAAGTCACTCTCAAGCCTACCACTATGCTTAGTGTAAGTTTTCGGTCACAAAATACGAAACGAACGTGTTTGCGTTAAAATGTCAAATTAAAGAAGGGGCCTTACCATGACATCCTAATTCTGAATCAGTTCAAGTTTTAGCTGTCACTTTTAGTATGAATCTGACAGCGAGCGAACATAAACTGAATCGCATTAAGACGTCATGGTAAGGCCCCTGTTTGTTGCCGTCTCGATCCGTAAGTGGCGCTGCCGATTTTTCCACACAGTAAGAAACTGTTTACGCGAACGCGTACGAGACTACTTTTGTGGGAAAATTTACACTAGAGGCTTTTAGCACCTCACGGGTACCGCTTCTACGGCTCCTGTTCTTCCGAGTGTAGGTTCTCGTCGCTTTCCTCAACGAAGCCGCATTGTAATTCGTACAGCCTGGCGTAGATGCCTTTCAGCCTTATGAGCTCCTTGTGTGTTCCTGTCTCCGCTACAACGCCTATGGATAAAAAAAACAGCTTTATACGCAGATCGAGATGCACTGTAATTAATAGAAGTCTATACCTAATGTAAGAGTTTTCAATGATTCACGGTTAAGTTCATTCGAAATATTATAAACGGGATATGAATCGCGGGGGTTCATATCCAGTTTATAATATTTCGAATATACCTAATGTAATTGTTCAATTTGTTCAGCTAAAAGTGAACACATCGGGAGGGAACATTGTGTGAGATAAGATCAATTAATGAAACTCCATTTAGTTTTGGACTTGAATGATTAGCATCAACAGAATCTTATGGACTCCCGCATGTTGAAACGAGTAGATACCGTTTCTGTCCGTTACCGTCCTAGAGTGAGGACGCCGTTTCCTATGTTGCTGGTATATTTATAACATAAAAGCTTGACTACCTAGGTTAGGTACTTACACCCACATTGACAACTATAAATGAGTCCCTCTTTCGTTCATATTCCACTTTTTTACGTCGGAATGAGGCTTCAGTCCAGTTTAGGAACAGCAGTCCATGATCTCTACATTTTAGCACAACATAAATTTCTTGAAACCACCAAAAATCCAAAAGTAGGTACCTCAACGAATAATACTAATATTAAAAATATTATTGTATCTAAGGTAAAGCCACCTATAGAAATGTACTCTGTGTGTAAAGCTGACCTTTGTCAATGACGACGATCATGTCGGCGTTCTGGATGGTTGCAAGCCGATGCGCGATGATGAGGCAGGTACGACCCTCGCTGGCGCGGTCCAGGGCTTCTTGCACCACCTGCGGAACGGGGAGTTATTCGAACAATTTTTAATGTAATTATTATTCGAATAAACAATCAACGGGCACAAGATCGCCAGGAGTAAATAGAAGAAGGAAGAGGCCTACATATTATACAATAGTTAACGAAAAGTTCAACCACCTAACCACTCTATAGATGAACATCCATCGCAAATGTGTTCAAAATAGCATAACTTTTATGAGCCCATAGAAATGGCTGGGCCTAGAGCACAAAAGGCATGTTGATATGTATACAGTCCATGAGCTAGGAGCACGACATGCGGGTTGTACCCACCATTGGCCGATTGGATCGCGTCAAACCCATAAGAGTGAGTGAAACAGCAAGACAGACCCGAAGGTCTTTTAAATACTGCTACTTCTTTTTCTTGAGGCAGGACGTCCATCTGATGAATGGCATAGGGCCGAGAATGTCCGGCGAGACCTTATAATAAAGGCGACTTCCCACTGCAGCGCGCGGTCATGCTACGCACGGGTACATTCGCTCCGAACCAAAATTTAGGCGGTCGTTTCCACAGCCGTGTACACATACGCTACGCACGAAATGACCAATGGAATAGACCCACGTGGGTGATATTTATAGCGTGTCCGAGCACAGCGTGCGCAGCAGTGGGGCGTCGCCTTTACGCCAATGAAAGGGATTTAGCTCTTGGATTATAACACATAGGAAATAACCAAGGTTGTTTGCTATATTATATTAACCTTTTCGCTGTGCGTGTCGAGCGCGGAGGTGGCCTCGTCGAGCAGCAGCACGCGCGGGTTGCGCACGAGCGCGCGCGCGATGGCGATGCGCTGCTTCTGCCCGCCCGACAGCTGCGATGCGCGCGCGCCGATGCGCGTCTCGTAGCCCTGCGCAGGCAAACTAGAGGTCTGGAGTCTATTTTTGAAAGCACATCACTCTACCGTTCGAAAGTGGTATAAAAATCTGTGTATCGCTATGAAACTACAGCTCTAGTACTCTTATTAGAGCTGTGATTTTGTTTTATTTACTCTAGATACCCGTATTTCAAATTGAGCAAATACATTATCTTCCCCTTGTTCTTCGTAGGTACATTACTAGTATAACCGGGCAATGTAGGCAGAAATTTTTGTTCTTTGCACAATTACTAGTTTCGTTGGCAGTTATGGTAGTTGGTACTCCCGTGTATCTATTTTGAAAGTGTTGAAGATATCCCTTGTTCTTTTGTACATAACCAGGTTACGAAGCAAGTGACCCGATTTTCTTGCTCCCGAGTATAAGACTCTCGAGTGATGATGATGAACGCTTACTAATGTACCTTTGTTATCGTCGCAATCAATGATATTTCATAGTAATAGTAGTTTCTCCCAGTTTATATGTAATATCATTGGTCGCAATCTTTATTAATCTTCGAACGAGTCCACAAAGAAATGAGAAAAAGTAAACTGACCTTCGGCAAAGCAGCGATGAACGAATGTACATTGGCCGCTTTAGCCGCTGTTACTATTTGCTCGATGGGCACGGTCCGCGTATTGTCTCCGTACGCTATGTTCTCGGCTATAGTTCGGTCGAAGAGGACTGGTTCTTGGGAAACGATGCCAAGGTTGCGACGGAGTGTGGACAGTCGCATGTCACCCGTTATACTGTAGTCGTCCATGTACTGGGAGAGAAAGAAATCGAATGAATGGATTTTAAACTCTTGAACGCTCTAGTCGTGACAGCTAAGGACGAGGCTCACACGTCGAAGTCATCCATACATAAACATTCAACTCAAAATTAATCCTTCTGCAATGGAATTAAAAATCAATTTAGTCTGTCGTTTGTTTTTCCCAAGGCATACAGAGCCCATCACTTCATTTGCAGTGGCGGCCAAGAGGTTAAGGAAAATGCCATAAGTTGGTGCTCACATCCTGAAGAAGGTTGTCAAACTTGAAACGTTTATAACTATGGGGACGAGGGAGGGGGCCTAGAAGCGCGCGCGGCCGTCACGCCATTGGCTTGTTAGTTGACAGGATGCGCAAACGTGTCCCCTGCACTAGCCACTCAGGGCTCTTTTTACGTGCGTTCATTTATACGTTATACCCTTTTTTTTACGTTTATGACGTCATGACAAATACCCGTGGCTGTCATAATTATTAATGCAAACCCTAAAAATGCTTCGCTATTAATTTTCAGTCATCTATAGGCATTCTTTCAATCGCATCGATCAATAGATCTTCATCTGTACACCTTATTTTCCACTTACCACCATCCCTTCCTCAGGGTCGTACAGACGCTGTAGCAGCTGTATGAGGGTCGACTTCCCGCAGCCGCTAGGGCCGACCAGCGCGATCCGCTTCCCGCTGGGAATCTCCAGAGACAACCCTCGGAGAACTTCCACTTCCAGCCGCGTCGGGTAACGGAACTTCACGTTCTTGTATTGGAGCTTGCCTTTCGCGATCTGGTTTGTTATTGAAATGGTCAGGATTCGAAGTCATACCATGCACATGCAAGGTTGATATATTCATCAAGTAATACGGTACAGCAGTTAATTCATATTTTAAAGTCAAAACTAGTAGTTATAGTCTTTATTTTAGTACGCAGGTCTTGTCTCCCAAATAAAGAAACCAGCAAAGTTTGTTCTCTGTAGATTTACACTTGGTTTTTTTTAACATTAGCGCACTGCATGTGCCAAACATTTGAAGTCACTTCCTTTGTCCAAACCTCTTCCACGTTTAGCTGGGGTCGGATCGCGCTATACTTACATTATCGCCAGCGAGCTTTGTTCTGGCTTATCCCAATCCCAAGGCTCTCTATTTGGATCTGACCATGGCAAGCATTCGATATACCTAGTTACAGTCAGTTCGGGTGAACTAAAAATTAAAACAAGGATACTCACATAGTCCTCAGACACTGCGGGGGCATGGGTACTCTCAATAAGTGGCTTTCGCTCTAGCTGCATGAAGACTCTGCCGGCAGCTGAAACGGCTGCTCCAAAGTTGGGGGCGAACGCGAGAGCTTGCCCCATCATCCAAGAGCCAAATACCAGCGCTTCTGATACCCTGACAGCATATTAAAAAGGATGAACACAAAGAAAAGTGCTCACGTTCGACAGGACTTGGGCATATGCATGCTTGGCATGCTTGCGTCCTAAACCTTAGCGTAATGAGCTTCCTCGCTCTTTTGCCGGTCGTAGTCTAGGATTGTAGACACTATTTTCATTAACCTGTTTCATTGATCAATCCTAACTAATATTATTAATGCGAATCTGAGTTTGTTTGTCTGTTACGCTTTCACGCGTAAACAGCGTATTAAAATTTGGTATATGGAGATAGTTTGAGTCCTCGCCCGCGCTGGTACTGGGGCGCAGGGTAGGACGACAAAGGGAACCGAGAGCGGTGCGGGCGGGTAGTAAGCCTTGCGAACACACACCATATAAATCACTCACTTGATAACACTCTTGTACTCCACCTCCTTGTTAGCGACGAGGGTGCCTCCGTACCACAAAGACAGCGCATACCTGGCATAATAAGACTACACATTACACATAATCCATTTGGTATGGATCATTTTACCCAAACCAATTCAGTGTTACTTAGCCTTTTGCAGTCATGGACCCCTAGAAAATCTGGCACAATTTTCAAGGACCCCCTAATAAAAAAGAAATCGAAGCGATTACGAAACTTTTGGTGCCATTTATTTTATATCGTTAAATGATCCAGTGATAAGCCTGCGTTCCCCCATACGTACGGTCAACCAAATGGAACCCTGGGCCACTATATAACCTTATCGCAATAAGTAATCGGCTTGTTATTTGTGTCTGTCAGTGTCAAAGTACTCCGACGTTGATTGTGAAAAGGTGGTATAGCTTAGGGTTCCATTTGGGTGACTGTACACTCAAGGACCCTTAGACGGGTCCGTCAACCAAAGATTATTTGTCACAGGATTAGTTGATACAACCTAAATATTAGTTCTTACCCGGCCACGGGCGCTGTCTGCCCGAAAGAGAAGACGCACCCGCGCCAGCGCAGGCTCTCGCGCGCGGTCTTATGCGCCTCCGCACCTGCCTTCACGTAGCGCATGATAATTCCTTCCTCGCCGCCTGCAATAACCAACATATAAGTATAAGACAAAGCAATCAAACATAAACTAAGCTTCACATACTCGTAGTAATTTGAGGTGGTCGATTCCAGAAGACGAAAGCAGATTCGCGTGATCTTATCGCCCCGTTTTGTGATAAGTTTATTCGTTAAGTGCCTACCTTGGGTTTAATTTACAGCCTTAAAAATGTCTGACGAGGGAACTTGATAACAGCTTAGACAGAAGCAGATAAAATGGATGACAATGCAAGTACAGTCAACGAAACGTACAGTCAGCAAAAAGCTTGTATCAAAAATAAGTATCGAAATAAGCCAATTAAAAGTGCTAGCGGATTTGATGAACCGACGGTAGGCGTATGTGGCACAGCAATTTCTGATACACGCGCTCTGCGACTATAGATGAGTTAAAAAAAAGGTGTACCTTAGATGAAGAAAAAAGCTATTCGTATCCAGTTATTAAAGAATAAAGGTTATATTAAAAATATTCCTTCAAATACTTACAGAAAGCCGAAACTGTTCTAATATTCGTGATAGCCTCAGTGGCTATCGTCGTAGCTTTGTGTGACGCCTTCAAAACCGTGTTGGCACCTTCAGCCAACACTCGGCCTTCCAGCACAACGGCCCCGATGACCATAGGCACGGATACCAGAGAGACCAGAGTCATTTGCCAAGTGAAGTAGAGCGACAGGGCGATACCAATCGCGATGGTGGCAGTCGCTTGCATTAACGCGCCGATGCGGGTGCCTGTAGCCTGGAGATCGATGAAAAGTATGTTTTAGGTGAAAGCCTAATAAAACCAGTAGGCTTATTGTCTAACTAGCTCGCAATCGCCATCGTGTTCATTTTTTATTTTTATTATTTTTTATATGAATACGAAGGCAAACGAGCAAGTGGGTCATTTTGACAGTTCTTGTATTAATGTGACAGCTAGCTGATTCCGATGCCAATTGTCAGCCCATACATGAACTGTCAAAATGAAAACGATGGCGATTGCGAGCGAGTCATGCACAATGGATTGCAGAAACATTGCCAAGCTGAAGGACTGAGATGAGATGCCTTATGCCCGTTATTTTTCCCGGCTGTTTACTTTCCACACGGGATCACAAGCAGTTATTTCAGTGGCGTACTTATAACTGGGGCCTGTGGAAAACTCATCAGGGGTCCTTCCTCAATATAAAAAAGTGTATCAATGTCGCATTTGTGCTCTAGGTCAAGCCAGTTAGGGGTCTCGGTGCTCGTAGCATTTTGCCAGTCCTCGGACCCTATAGGTACGCAACTGGCTTATTCTTTTCTCGGCGTTTACTTAAAGATTAGAACAAACAACAGTTGGGGGAGAAAAGTTCTCGAGTGGCGACCGCAAACGGGAAGACACAGTGTTGGCAGGCCTCCCACTAGATGGACTGACGACATCGTGAAAGTCGCGGGAAACCGGTGGATGCAGGTAGCGAGTTGTCGTTCATTATGGTGTGCTAAGGGGAAGGATTTTGTTCAACAGTGGACGTCTTCAGGCTGATTCATAAAAGAACTAAGTGTAAAAGCTCACTCCTTGCACTGCAGCAGCGTCAGCAGCCAGTCTTGCGCACAGCGCTCCAACACCGTTAGCGGGGTCATCAAACCATCCAATCTCCTGCCGTAGCATAGCTCGAAATGCTGCCACCCTTTGAATAACGTAGATGCATTAAAAACAAGGTAATGGAAAGCAGATCTTGCAGTGTTTTTCTACCACTATTGATTTGTGTATGATTTAACGCCATTTTCAATAGATATTTCACTCACTGCGGTGTGGGTAATGCGCCTGCCGCCCGCACCTCTCTCGGCCCCCAGTGTCATCCCACCCCGCGCCTAGCTACCACGCGGGCGAAGACTCACTTAAGCGATCGGTCTATAGATCCCCGGTAGTTGGTAAAGTCATTTTTACACCCTCAACACTGGTTTGTTTCATAAAAGAAGGGATTCAAAAGTTTATTTCTTGTTTACCTAAGTCTAGCGGTCAGCCGCACGCCGGTCAGGTTGAAAATGAAGATTTGGAAGAATATACCGAAGCCCGTCAGCAAACCGACGCCAAGGAACATCACAGCTATGAAGTTGGTCTCACCGCGCACCCAATCCTCGTCCGTGCTTTGTAACAACTAGGACATAAAGAAGAGATTTAATTCCTAACTACGACTACTTCAATAAGAAACAAACAACGCTTTGAACCAACACTATGAAGTATTCAACTTTCACCAAATTCAAGCGTGGTTTTTGAAGATATTACGCAAACTGTGAGTGTGGCATGATAGCAGCATATAGGTATAGGTACTTATGCGTTTCGCTTTTATTTCTTTAGATAGAGTACCCGGATGACCGGATCATGACATTTTCTCGGTAGTTTTTTTTTGGTACGTTTTTTAAAAATTAAACCTAACCAGATCGATTTATCGTCCTCGAAACCCCCTGCATACCAAATTTGATGAAAATCGTTGGGAGCCGTTTCCGAGATTCAATACAAGAATTGCTCGTTTAAATTTAAATGACATGGCGTCAATACTTGAATTAAATGAATTAGATTAATAACTTACACCATAAGTTTCACCAAAAAGTATAGCAAACATCGGAAAAGACGAGCCCACTGCAATGGCCGCCAAGATTCCAACCAACATCAGATATTTCTCAGGTTCGCACAACTTCAGGATCTGCCATGTGGAAGGTTTGTACTCCTTTGGTATTTTATCTTCTTCGACCACACTGTCCTCAGAAGCCGATGACTCTTGAGACGCGGTACTTTGAATGGATTCCACTGATACCAGTTTCTTTAGCTTTGGCCTATGCAACTTGGCATCTGCAATAATTTATAATTTAATTTAAGTAAAATCTCTAATTTTAGCATTTGTCATATTATGGTCTTTCATGAAAAGCGTAGGGTGATTTTCCGTCAAAAAAACATACATAACATTACGCTGAGTGGGGCCCATTTTACACCATCATCGGTACTATTCATAAATATATTGTATTTCTTCTTATTATATAAATCTACGTGTATTAAATGTGTGTAAATAAATTTCTCTATCTCTCTCTCTCTCTCAAATGCGAGACAGCGAAGCAGCATTACTGCTTAGATTGTGAAGAAAACGGCCGATTTAACATTTTCAACGCCAAGTCTGGCGAAATATTTAAGTTAATTTAAATCTTATGCCATTGCGTAATCGGTATATCGGTCGTTGGCTTTGATTTGAACTGGTTAACGGGGTCTTATTGGACTGATCTATTTTTCCGCGCTCATCACTAAGCTACAGCACACAGGCCTGATACAAAACTTCATTTTGTTTCCCAACTGTATTAAGTATTTATTAGTGTCCGACCGAAACACGATTTTTAGCCGAAACCGAAACCGAATATTCGGTTTTTTTCTGATATCGGAGAACCGAAACCGAAACCGAAATTTTTGAAGACTTATCATACATAAAAATATTCAAAATTACTGTACAAATTGTAAGGAAAAGGTTATTGCTAGGATTTCTTATATAAGAACAGTTACTTTTTATGTTAAACAAAAAAAAACTGCGTGCATACTACTGTCACTGGTCCCAGCTTGGCCGGCCGCCTGTGCATTACCTATACCTACTCGGCCGAGCGTGCCCGAATTAAGCCGAGCGCTCCCGATGTGAGACCCGCGAGAGGCCGCGAATTAATTTCGGGCGGGCCGAAGCTTTCGGCCGGATTTTGGCCGAAACCGAAACTTCGGCCGAAATCACTTTTATGGCCGAAATTGGCCGAAACCGAAACCGAAACCGAAAGTTCGGTCGGACACTAGTATTTATAGGGAGAAAATTATCCAGCGTTTAGTGTTATCACTTACGTCTGACCACATCCATATTAGAAGAAGGCGGTGCGATGCTGGGTTCATTTTCCAAGACTAGCTGGTAGTACCTGCCCTTCATTTTGAGGAGTTCCTCGTGAGTACCCTCTTCAATCACTTCGCCTTTGTCGATGAATACTATCCGGTTTGCATTGAGGACTGTAGCTAATCTGAAAAGTTCAGATTATTAAAGAAAATAAGCTTATAATTCTAAAGTTGAAAGATCATAGAAAACTTATTTCAGACGGGCGAGATAGGTCTTTTTCGAAGGAGTACAGGCGAAAGCTCTAGGTCCAGACAATTGCTTTAAGTAAAGCAACGAGATAGACATAAAAAAGGTCAGTAACAAATTAAACCAGGTGTCACAAAAAGATGTTTCAGACCGACAATCCTGTTGAGACTAGCGATCCTAAAAAGTTACTGACTGTTGTCTCGTAAGTCAAATTCAAATTCACTCTGACAGAGACGTAGCGGCAAACGCAAACACAATGGTTTCCAGATAGACAACGAGGTACATACGACGATAACCATTAATGTTTTATGTTAGAAACCGTGAATCTTTTAAACCTTTGAACTTCTTTGTTTCGATCATGCCTTTTACCTACTTATTTTACTAATGTATCTACCTGTGGCTCACCATGATGGTGGTCCGTCCGTGCGCCGCTGCGTCCAGGGCTCTCTGCACCTTCGCCTCGCTGTGAGAGTCCAGGGCTGATGTGGCTTCGTCCAGGAGCAGGATCTTGGGTCTTCTCACCAGCGCTCTTGCGATAGCTATCCTCTGCTTTTGACCTCCTGATAACTGCGCACCTCTTTCGCCAATTAAAGTGTTGTAGCCCTGTAAGGGAACGGCATTTTTAATGATGGCTGCTGGTTTTTTTGACTCGCAGGAACCTATCATTTTCCTGATATGAATCGTACCTATCTTACATTCTTTCTGTTATTCTATTAGTGAAATGATTCTTTACTTCGTATTATAGTGGTGTAGTAAAAGGGATTTTGACAGTAGGTATCTCAATTGCTTTTATCAGACTTATATAGGTACTCACTTCCGGTAGCTTTTTGATAAAATTATGGCAATAAGCTTGCTTCGCCGCAACAATAATTTCTTCGTCAGTACAAGATGGATTACTCATTCTGTAACAAAAACAAACATCTAATTTAAAGACCTCCAAACATTCACGTAAACGCACTAAAGAAGAGCTCATTAACATTTTTATATTCCGAGTCTTCTTCAAGTTATATGCCTCGTTTACTACTTCTCCATTTCATACTATTTCAATTTTTATGGATAGAAAGAAGGATAACGAGTAAGCAGTTCACCCTACAGAACCAGCAACCCCCATAGAGTCGCTTCTCCCTTGTTCTCACCTGATATTTTCCATAATGGTTCCAGCGAACAGCACAGGCTCTTGCCCCACCACAGCGATATGGTTCCTCAGATGCCTGACATTGATTTCTTTCAGGTCTCTATCAGAAGCGTATACTGATCCTGCGTCAGGATCGTACATTCGCTGCAAGAGCTGAAGGACGGTGGACTTGCCACAACCACTGGGCCCCACCAGTGCTACGGTCTCGTTACGGTTTATCTTCAGGCATATGTTGTTGAGGACCTAATCAATTAAGAGAAGAGTAAGTAAAGCATTAAAAATCTAGACAACTTCAAACAATCTGACACATTTTTCACCCATGTATTTGCAACTTTACGAAGCAACCAATTCAGGCAATAGTGGCTAATACTACGCCAATAAAACCATCGATCGAAGATCGGTTAAGGAATGTACATTGATCAGAAATCGGAGAATAAAGAATTACAAAGCTGTTAGGTATATCGAACTTAACCTAAACTCACCATAACATCGTTTCTCGCTGGATATCTAAAGCTAACGTCTCTTAGCTCCAAATCTCCGTCTAATGGCGGTTTAGTGCCTTCAGTCGAAAGGCTGTCAATGGTAGGTTTCCTGTCGAGAACTTCAAAAATAGCGCCAGCAGACGCTCGGGCGTTTGATATGGCTTCGAGATGAGGGGACGTCAGACCTACATTCTGCGCTCCTTGTAGCACGCTGAAGAATATCTAGAAATTGAAAGGACTCCATTGGTTATTTCACAGTATGTCAAAGAGTTAGAGTTATAACTTAAGCGAATTAGCAAGCTGAAGTTGCAGCGGGCCAGTCACATATGGCCGTTGGGGCAGGCTCTTGAGTGGAGACCACGTGTCGACAAACGTAGGTGTGGGTGTCTTGTAGCGTAGGGCGATGACATTCGTAAGGCAGTGGGCAGGGATTAAAGGAGGGCTAAAGATCCAGCTTCATAATATGCTGACGATGATAACTGCGATTTGTGCCTAGCTTAATAACTGTAAAGCTGATATTGAGCTTAAAGGTGATATTCAGATTAGTACTTACTATCATGAGAACAGCAGGCGTATACACAGGTGTAATTTCGTGCCTGCTTTCCAAGATGAGGCCTACACCGTACCAAAAAGCCAAAGCATACGTCGCGTAAATAATGAGCCACATCACACCACTTCCTATGCCTGAATACATTCCTTTTTTGCTGCCAGTCTTTTTAGCTGGACTAAGGCGGACCGCATATCTGGAAAAAAATAGCAGTGGAAAATATAACATTCCAGTCTCGAGTTTAAGTATGTGTAACAAAATCCTTCCGGACCATCAAATTGGATTCCCATTAAGTTTAGATTTCTCTTTGAATCAACTACAGCCCAAGTCCTCTCATTCTGAATCATTCTTATTCGGTAGTCGTATGTATAGGCTACAGAGATGCTAGTGATTATTATACCTTTGTATTTCCTTTTCTTCCCCTCCAAACGCTACTACAGTCCGAATTGATGACAACACCTCCTCAGCTACAACACCAGCTATACTGTAAGCTTTCAATTCTTGCGTCGTCAACGACGATTGGACCTGCGTGCGCAAAGAAATCGCTATCAGTATTTGGCAAGTTTGATAATAATAGAGTTGTTTTAGATGATCTTTTAAGAATACACACCGCAGCAACTACAGCAGTTGTTGCTATAATAACAGGAGTACAAGACAGAATGACCAGTGTCAATTCCCAACCGTAGTAGAACGATATGACGATGGCCGTGACGAAAGACATTACCAGGTAGACGAGCATAGGGACCTTCTCACCGATGCCTTCGCGGTACTTCTCCACGTCACTGCAAAAGAAAGAGCATTAAAAACATCAGACACAAATCTAGCAAATTTTCGTATTTTTTTTTTGAAAAAGTTAGGACTTCGCTAAGCTACACTCAAGTGTAAGTTGTCGAAAAAATAGCGTAAAGTAGGACGTGTTTTTATTGCGGCTCCTTGATTTACCAATAAAAGTAAAAGAGTACTTTTGAACTTACTCAGAAACTTTGGTGGCGAAGTTCATGGTTGTGTTCATATCGTACCAGCCGATGTCTTGGCGAAGCACGGCACGCAAAAACCTCTCTTTCACCCTTTCAATCTGTTCAAATAATGTTTTAAATTTAAATGCATTCTTCAAATTCAATTGTTTCTACGTTTTCCAACTAAGGCTCGACCACACCGCCGCGTATACGCAGTGACGTGTCGTAGGCGTCACGTTTTCTCACAGTTTCTTCATACGTTTTGTTGCGATACCGTAACGTCACCGTTTTTAAGCGGCGGTGTGACCTTTATGGCCGATAGTCAGGTGTTGAAAGCTGCTCTCACGAAGGTACTATTTTTAAGTAGTAAATAGTACATTACATTCCGAGGGTGGTGAAATAAAGAATGTCTCAGATTGCAGGAAATTCTCGCACGACAAAGGCGTGGGCGATAAACCAGCCACCAGAAGCTTTCTTTATCACCACCCGATAGGTGTGTACACCATTTTAAATATTTCCCCTGGCCAGGAAGTGGAAATTCCCGCTCGCGTAGCTGGTGGTAAATTGCCACTTACGGCCCGGGCGACGTAAAAAACGTTGCTGATACGTTGCTAAGTTAGAAGGCTAAGATAAACATCAAGTGCCAGTAATTTCACCAGTTATCTTACTCTCCGCGCCGGAACACAACAGTACGCACTGCTGCTTGCTTGGCGGCAGGATTAGCGAGTAAGACGATGGTAGCGAGCAAACCCTGCACAAGGCCCTACTAAATAAAGCACGACTATTTAAAAAAACACCAAAATCTTGACTCAAGATTGGTATTTGGCGTATTTGTTGAAGGTGATGACGCGATTTCTCGACTTCTTATTTTTCCTTTCGAGTAATTCCAGATTTTCTGGAAATTCTCGCTTCGAGAATTCTCGAATAGAAACCTATCTTACCTGTTTGAGGGCCACATAATTGAATAGATCGACGCTGATAGCTCCCACAATGAACTGAAGCAGGGAAAACACGGCGCAGCCTACGCCAAACGCCTCCGAGTCACGGATCAACGCAAGACGGTTCTCTTCGGCGCTTGCGTTCGTTCTGCGTTAAAATAAACAAGTGAGGGCTAAAGCACGTTGGAGTTACTGTTGTTAGTTCATCTGCGTAGAATTATACATAAAAACCTTCCTCTTGACTCACAATAAAAAAAAAACCGCATCAAAATCCGTTGAGTAGTTTTAAAGATCTAAGCATAACATAGGGACAGACTTACAGCGGAAAGCGACTTTGTTTTACACTATGTAGTGATTATAGAAAATGTCCTTAATACTCACAGTATTTTACCGCCGCCAAACAGTTCGATTGACCAAGTCTTGCTCGAAGTACCGGTCATCACCGTTCGATCGATCAGCAATGACGTGAACTCGCCGTAAATGATCACCCCGAGAGGTACGAACAGGCCGTTCAAGCTGGCCATGATCAGCCCGATGAATAGAAGAAGGTACTCCCATGGTTTCGTGAACCTGAACTGTAATAAGGTTACAACTTCTCGTCAATAATACAAGTATCATCATCTTCCTGGCGTTTTCCTGGCATTTGCCACGTCTCAGTGAGCTTGGGGTCCGATTTGACAACCTAATCCCAAGATTTGGCGTATAGACACTAGTTTTTACGGAACTAGATTCGTCCGGTTTCCTCACGATGTTTTCCTTCACCGAAAAGCTCATGGTAAATTTCAAATGTAATGTAATTTCGCACATAAATTCCGAAAAACTCAGAGGTGCGAGCCCGGGATTCGAACCCGCGACCCTCTGCTTGAGAAGCCGCAGGTCAAACCACTAGGCTACCACGGCTTTTTTTAATTAATAAAACAAGCAGATCCTAAAAATACTTACAAAATAGCAATTTGGGGAAAGAACAGAACAAAGTTTGAGAGAATTTATGACTCATTCTTGTTATTGTGCATTGTCTATCTAGTTTACTAGTAACTAATTGGCTGTGAATTCATCATAGAAAAATACTTACAAGCTTTCGTATGGAAACAGCGGTACCTAGATTCTCCTGATCTCTGAAAGGAATGAAAATACTGATATAAATAAGTTTATGGAGTTTGTCATGTAGTATTTAAGCTCTCTCGTCTAGGTCCTTCTAAAGCGCAACTTCACGTTTACTTGGCGTAAGCGCGCTGATAATAGAAAAGTAAAATCCATTTTCAAATAATTTAGAGCTTTCTCAGCTAAGTAAGCGGATTGCCATTCTAGCGCGTTTATACTCGTAGTAAGTATAGGGAATGTTAGTAAAAGTCGAGCCCTTTGCATCCTCCTGTTTAGTTATTCTAGGAGAACTTGCCCTTATTGGAGCGCTTTCTCGGCTCAGTAAGCAGTCTGCTGAGTGAGCGCGCTGACAGTACCTATTCTAATTTCTAAACGACAATGAAAATTAGAACACAGAAAAATCCGAAAAGTAAAGCTATGGCCGGGAATCGAACCCGTGTCCTCGTCATTCCGTGACACGTGCTATACCCCTACACCATCCATAGAAGGACCATTAGTACCTATTCTCTTAATAGCCTACCACCCTACAACTTCTTCCGTCTATTAGTCTCGCGAGAAATTGCCCTTTTTACGGCGCTTTCTAAGCTTAGTAAGCGGTCTGCCGAGCGTGCGCGCTGGCAGTACGTTAGTTCTAGTGAAACCTAAGCTTCCTGCATTTTCCTGTCTAGTTTTCTAACGGAAACTTACCCTTCTTTGAGCGCTTTCTCGGCTAAGTAAGCGGACTGCTGAGCGAGCGCGCTGATAGTAAGCGAATTCTGACGGAAGCCGAGAGCGAGTCCGGCGCCTTGCCCACTCAGGCGCCGCGTCGTCGTGAACTTACTGACGCTCTTTATCGACTCATCGCGTTTCATTCTCGGGTCAACCGATCTGAAAGCAAGTTATAGGTAGGTACATATAGAGTAATTAAATACGGTTTTTGATGCTTGCACTTGGTATGTATCTACTTTAGAAATTTACGAGAGTTTAAACATTATACTGTTTTGAAAACCTAACAAGTTTCGGTTAAAAATCGAATAATACCTAACCTAAATTTCATTTTGGATATACCTAAGCTTTTTTGCTGACTTTACTTTTTGTTGAATTTACTTGCACTGTCATTCGTCCTACATATTATGTGTACCAATCGGACCAAACGTTGAAGAGTTCCCTCCTGCGGAGACGGTCCTGGCTGGCCCACCAGGATTCTACTACCAGATTATTGTATTGTCATCTGACTTACACAAGTATGCAAAATTTCAGCTCAATCGGATGAAGATAACTGCTTCAGAACTGAATCGTAAGATTTCACCCGGACAAACATACATACATACGTAGCAAGTTAATTAATAGGTAAGTATAAAGCTTGTAATGTAACAATCACCGAGAAAGTCATATGAAATGAAATGAAATGAAATGAATTTTTATTTGTATAAACATAGGTGAATTGTTAGGTGGAGTTGACGTCATATTTTCTCACTATTGATTTACCCGTAGGTGTACAAATATTTTTCACATAAATTATTATAGTCATAAAAGAACCACAACATCAAAATCACAATAACAATGACAAAAGTCGGAAACAAGTTATATATATGTATAACTACTCGTAAATTATAGTACGAGCAAAGTACGAAACATACTTACAGTAGGTATCTGCTTAATTATTTGTGAGATTTTAGTAGATTCAAACAATTGTATCCATAGCTTAGCTTTACTTATTTTATACATAATTAAATAGATCAACTCATCATCACTTTGCATAAATTACTCAGCAAAATAATTCTTCTGTCAGCGTTTGATAGACTTGACAGTAGAAGAATGTGTTTATGATTAATTTTTTTTTAAGAAGAGCACGCAGGTTGGATTTACATTTTTGGTTTTGAACTTAGACGAATATAGTCTCTGACCGGGACGAGTGCCTGAAAAAAAGAGGCCTTTGCATAGCGTGGCACACTCCAATAGCCTAAAAACGTGTCCCCATTAGCAAACAGTTATTTTGTATATTTTTAAAGTACCTAGTCTTTGGTCGAGGGAATTGGTGAAAATCTTAGCTCAGGAATCATGTTATAGGCGATGCAGCTAGCAACCCATTACTATTTTGGTTACCTTTTCCACCTATGCGCCCAAAATCATGCTAAATGTGGCCCTTAGATCTTGTTACCTTGGGCTCTACCTACCCTGGATAAAGATTACTTATGTATGTACAGATCGCTACCACCATCTTACTCGCTAATCCTGCCGCTAAGCAGCAGTGCTTGCACTGCTGTGTTCCGGTGTGGAGAGTAAGACAGCCGGGGAAATTACGGGCACAAGAGGCATTTCATCTAAGTCCTCTAGGTTGGCAACGCATCTGCAATCCCTCCGGGGTTGCGGGTGTCTATGGGCAATGGTGATCGCTTACTATCAGGTGACCCCACTTGCTCGTTTGCCTTCCTATTCACATAAAAAAAATGGTCTTAAAGTTATTCAAGAAACGGTTCAATGGGCTCTTTTAACTTAATATAGCAGCAATTTCCTACTGACAGCCATTTGAGTCAAAGTTAATTGTAAATCAGAGTTAATGTACAGTCGACCAAGAAAGTCCTTTACCACCTTTTTTTTATATAAGAGGGGGCAAACGAGCAGACGGTCACCTGATGGAACGTGATCATCATCGCCCAGGGACACCTGCAAGACTTGGGGAATCACAGGTGCGCTGCCGGCCCTTTCATGAACAGGAAGGCTCGCTTTTTAAAAATCCCTAACTTGTACCTTAACTTAAGGTTCAAATTTCTTTTGTATAGGGCTTAAAACATCAAAACCTATTTTCACTCACAAGTCAATGCGATAATCGCTTTATTTTTGTGATGGAGGAACTGCCATAAAATGATAAAGCACTTTCTTGGTCGACTATACTAAAGTACCCATTTAATCCATCGATTAAGGGGGTTGTTGCGCATTGCGGGCGCCGCAGCATGACATGACGCGGAAATGCGTGCACGGGGTTTTAAAATAATTTCATAATGTGACGTGACAAATACTTTATGTATCTAGTTATATATGTATTCACTAGCTGTATAAAAAGTAGCCTATGTGCTATTCCAGACTTTTCTCGATCTATGTGCCGAATTTCATCCATCCGTCCATCCATCCATACTTTCGCATTTATAATATTATAGTTAGACATACAAATACAATACTTTTGACAACATTTCATTTTTATAACACCCGAAAATGTATATATGGTTCGAAAGCATTTTGCCTCTTGATCACTGCAATATGTATGTTTATATAATTTTAATATTGCTTATTATAGAAAATAAAAATTCATTAAAAACATGTCTTAATTTTACCAATTCTACCACAGGATAGGTGAAATGCCTTTACCTTTTTCACGAGAAAAAGTAAGCAACCATAATTTTGATTTGACAACTTCAAAGTACAAGGGGGGCAACTCTGTAATTCTATTTTTGAAGTTCGTTGCATACCTTCTCTCTCATTCTCAAGTTAATGACTATATTAGTATGAGGGGAACAGCACGAAGAGAACCTCGAAAATCGAATTTCGGAGAATAAGGCCTGACATTGTCAATTTGAAATTGACGTCAGTTTTTTTTCTATACAGAAAAGACAAAGGGATAAGTGTGTATTCTGTGATAGTATCGGAGTTACGCCCTTTTAGAATAAGCAAAAATTAATAAATTAATTATAAATTAAATACAAACCCTAGCGAAAAAATTAAACTGCCAGCATGTTCATCTTTTTCAACAAAATACAGAGAACCATTAAAATTATAGGCTCAGAAATATGAAATGTTGTCAAATTTATAGAAATTTATTTATTTGTAATCTCGAATCTTGGAAACGGCTCCAACGATTTTCATGAAATTGTATGCAAGGGGTTTCAGCTTTCAGGGGCGATAAATGGATCTATATAGCTATATAGCTAGTCTTTATCCCTTACGGCGTAGTCAGAGCCTATGGTAATAAGACCTAAAGGCTAGATACATACTTACAAACGCGGCAAACACATAACCCTCCTTTTGGGCTTCGCCGCAGTTGGGTAATAAAGACGTAGCTTGAGCGTTCCACTCCACAGCTAATGATACGGAGATGACATACCTATTTTCCTTTTCCTGCTTATGTTTAACTAATGCCTACTGAACTGACGAACCTCTATTCATTAAACTTGAACAAAAAGTAAAACAAAGACATCAGAAATTAGGTAAGGTCATCATACTAATTAAGTACTCGTGATTTTTTTTACGTCACACAAACATGTTAGTAACCGTACGAGATTCTCGAGATGAGTGTAAATTTTAATTTACTAGCTTCTGGCCGCGACTTCGTCTGCGTATTTACATATAAACCTTCCTCTCGAATCACTCTATCTATTTAAAAAAAACTGCATTAAAATCCATTGCGTAGATTTAAAGATTTAAGCATACATAGGGACAGACAGACAGACAGCGGAAAGCTACTTTGTTTCATATTAGTAGTGACTAACGAACCGCCCCGGCTTTGCGTGGCACGGGTGTAATGTACACCTACTGGGACCTTACCATGACAGTTCCGGTTTTAGCTATCATTTTTAGTGATGATGATGATGATGATCCCTCCGACCGATTTCGGCCTTGGCGACCACCTCATCTCCTAGTCAGTACGACCACGCTTTTTGCGCCCGAAGATTGCTTATACTATAGCCGATCTTAGAGGTGAAACCTCGCGCACAAAGAGTGCATGTGAGTAAACCTACACCGTTGGCGTAATGGTAACGAATGGCAACAAGCTGGCGAGCCTTAGCTTGCCGTAGTATTTCGGTATTTCGCACTCGGTCAGACCACAGAGTAAATAATAGTACTAAGTCAGACCATCTGATATAATATACTACGCAAGCATTTTAGGTCGAAACGGTCTAAGGTGCGAATGTGGTGACGGTACACACATCACGTCTTTGACGAATACAGAAGGTTTGGCAGCACAACACAATAGCCATGTAGGTACACAGAAATTTTGGTGGCCAGTTTTAGGTCGAGAGAGCGGAAGACCCTGGAATACAGCTTTCCAAATGCAGCAGCTGCAGCGCTGACTCGGCAGTTGATCTCGGCATCAAGGTCACACTTAGCTGGTACCATTGGAAGCACGGTATTAGTACTGTCATTGGAATGTACATTTATCAAATTGCCAGACATGTTTATAAAAATAAAAGCTCATACAAATTGGTTAGTCAAACTCAAAGTTACGCGTTAAGACGAAACCATTACCTTACACTACCACGGTCGAATTTTGTTCTGTTCCGAAAAAGCATCAATTATATAGCAATTAAGGTATTTAACCACCTACCAGATAATGTTAAAGAGTCTGAAGACCTGAGAGTATTCTCGAAAAATCTTAAAAGTTATTTGGCTACGAGACCCTTCTACAGTCTCGATGAGTATTTTGGTAAATTGTATGATTAATTATTGGTTTTAAAATTTAATTAAATATGACATGTTCTTCTGACTTTACGTGTGAATGATTTAGGTTAAGTTTATTTTGTTGTACACAATTTTTCATGATAATTGTATCTTTTAAAAGCAAATAAAGAAACTGAACTGAACTGAACTGAATTTTTAGTATGGATCTGACAGCGTACCGTGTGCCTAAACTGAATCGAATTGCATCGCATTAGACGTCATGGTAACCTCCTGTACTGACGAGTAAATTGACTTTAAATAATTACGAGTGATCTAAAGATTCCAAACCAAAATTTCAAATCTCATAACCGGTCTTTTGCATTGCAAGTTCAATAAAAGTTTGTAAAAAGAGCTCCCCCGCGGCATAAACCAAAGATGCTGGCAGCATTTCCTTGCTGTATCGCTAATACTGATTCGTTGTGCGAGGAAGCTACCAGCTCTTCGAATTCCAGTAAGTAAGTAGTGCCGATAAGCCCCTTGGTGATTCTTTATCCTACTAATATTATAAATGCGAAAGTTTGTGACGATGGATAGATGGATGGATGGATGTGACTATTTGAGTGTGTATGTTTGTTCCTTCTTCATGCTGAAACGACTGAACGGATTTGGATAAAGTTTGGAACAGAGATAGCTGACAACCTAGATTAACACATATGCTACTTTTTATCCCGGAAAATGGCACAGTTCCCGCGGGATAGCGATAAACATATCAAAGGTCGTAGCTGCCTAGAGTCGCGACGTTAACAATTATTGCAGAACATACTGTCAATATCAGTTCTTAAGTTTAATTCTACGCGAAAGAAGTCGCGAGCACAAGCTAGTACCAAATATAGCTTATCTTAAATCTCCCCACTTTTTACTACAATGACGTTGGGCCGAGGACCGCCCACTTGACTCTACAATTGTACGACAAATAGTAATTATGAAGTACCCACTTACGATTGGCTATTAGCTTTAAAGTATTACCGTGTTCTTATCTGTCATTGCTTCTAGTATTTCATGTGAACAAATAAACAAAGATGACTGAGCTGATTATTGCTGCGTGATCGGAATTATTCCTCCGAGGAAATATTTCAAAAGGAAACTTGGTCGTTTGTCGTCGCAGCCAAGCTAAGTATAGTTTCTGATTAGTACGGGATACATGCTTCATTTTGACGACAAAAAGCACCCTAGCACTATGGTGGAACATTATAACATTAATTTTGTCAACGGTAATGACTCCAGTGCAATCTCGATAACTGATAATGAAGAATTGCATTTCCTGAGCGAATTCAAATGCATTTGTTATGCTTTAGTTACTTTTAATGGCAGACGTTACGCTTATGCAATTTCTTAATGAAGTATTGGGCCATTAAACTCGTTAAGGGCGTTCTATTTAATTACGGTTTACTGTATTCTAAGCCTAAGGATTATTGCTATCCCGCGGGAACCATGACAAAAAGTCTCTATCCTTTGAGCTAATCCAGGTTAAAGCTGTTTTCCTTTTGTAGCGAGCCTAGCGTCACCAATTTATATCGTACATTAGGTAACTGCACATCGCACGAGTAGCCAACGCCAGTGACGTAATACAAGTTTCATGCGGATGCATAAATACGACTTCCAACTCTTCCTTCAACTTCGCCTTAATTTTGAGTCAAAAAAAGTTTTGACTCAAATTGAACTTTATGATACAAAATTAAGTGCGACCTGCTCCAGTTCTAGTTCGGTTAACCTTCCATGGTTATCTTCCTGGAGAAAGAATAGAAAGATGGCCACGCTTTTAATACAAATCTTACTGGCTAATGCTGCCGCCAAGCAGTGCTTACGCTGCTGTGTCCAGGTCCAGTTGTGGAGAGTAAAACATCCCCAATTAAATTACTGGCTCATGAAGTATTCTGTCTTAACCGTCCAGGTATCTGCAATCATCATATAGTCCATAAGTGACGGTGGTCACTAACTATCATTTGAAGAAGACACTTGCTTTAAAAAAATTTGTATGTAACAAATATCCCTTCATCCGTCTGTCCTTATGAACTTTCACGATCATAATATTAGTAGAAATGCTGTAATAGGACGAATGATGATATATCTTAGTACATAAAAGCAGAACTACGAACTTGAAATGTGAACTCATTTTGTAAAGCGTTCCGCTCGCGTAAAGCACAGCGTTCTTCCGGTCTTATTCCGAGAGCCCTGCAACCTTGACCCGTAGGACGTAGGTCAAGAACAAAGCCACAGTGTAAATCCAGTATACAGTTACAGTACAGTACGATTGAAAAGAAAAAGAAAGAAAGAAAATACGAACGATACGACTACGATGGTACGTACGATTGTGGTTGTAGTGCCGAATTTGATATCACATAGGCGCGCACTGTTCACATGCAGTAACTAAACTTGGCACATTAAATTCTCGCTCAGTCTTTCCTGTAACAACGGGCAAGCACGCTCGGAGGAGTGCAAGGGTGTGATTCTCTAAGAGATCCTCGTCCGTGAAGCAATCGCTGCTCTCGGTAGCCAATAACTTGACTCGTTCTCAAACAGACATGACATAGAGCACTGCGAGCGATATGCAGGAGAAAATCCAGCAATAGAATTAGGTGTATTTCAGAGGAGCTTTTCTGTTGGTGGGATGTTTCTATTGAATTCGTTGGACGAAGGGACGAAGGCCGATTTTTCAAACCAGCTCTGTGAAACCATACGAACTGGCAATTCTATGTTTTGCCTCAAATTTACCGATCGAATTACATTTTCGACTAGTTGAGAATATCATTTAGTATACCTTATGTTACTGTACAGTCGTGGGCATAAATATCGATACAGCCATCATGTCAAATATATATGTCACCGACCTTATCGTTACGTATACGCAGTGACGTGTCGTATGCGTCACGTTTTCTCACCGTTTCTTCATACATTTTGTTGCGATTCCGTAACGTCACCTTTTTTTAAGCGATGGTTTGGTCGCACCCTTAAGGTTAAGGAGTATAGATATTTTTGACGTCTTGGCAACGTACATATATTTATGCCATTGACTGTTTTATGTATCTAATTTTCCTCTAACCTGCTCTAGATATCCATAATAAAACACGATTTTAAGACGTGTTTTCAAAAAACGGTTTCCGAACAAAACTTACCTGGTGTATGGTGTATATAAGGGCGTCGTATACTCGTAATAGAGTTACTGCAATTGACTAGCAGATATCCTACTATTTTTATTTCGATTTATCCAGACACCCATTGATTTGGTTCAAGGGCCAGACCGATCTGAATTGGCCAGTTTATAATAGGACATTGTCACTAGCCAAGTGCATTTGCCAGACGGCTATTCTTGTAATTAAATGCGGGACAGTCTACTGTACGTAGCAATGATTCGATTCACTGCGTTAGAACCGGTTCTTAACTCTTTAGCGTTAAGATTTGATTTGGTTAACTGGTGATGTGTCTGGCTTGTTCTCATTGACAGACGGTGCTGGTCAGGTGGCTGTTGCGTAATTGGTTGACGCAGGTGGCGCTGGCGGCATTCTTCGGCAACGCAAGCGAGAGAGCGATATATTTCACGTATGCGAGGGCGAGATAGATAGAGACCAATTTTCTGACACACTGTGCGCTTAAATGTATAAGAGAACGTAGTGACGCTCTCTAGAGGTTTTTTTTTATATAATGGCTTTCACCCTCGCTTGATTTGAGCAAGGTGAATTTACCATTTTTGCCAATGTCGAATTAGTGACATTACACACATGAGGAGATTGTTCGGTTTACAAAATTTTGATTTTGGGGGAGGAGCAAACATATTATAACAAATAACACATGTTGTAAACGGTACATACAGTACAAGGCATCTTTTACAAGTATTTTTTTCATCGGAGTGTGCTTTTTTGACACGCGCTGACAGCTGTCAAAATTTTCGATCTTGTCGCAGTTATTATACATAGAAATTACACATTTTGCATGTTATTTATGCAGACGGAGCGATTTTAAAAGTGCATCGAAAGTACTCGAAAGTTTCGTTGTCGTATTACCACCGTAATAATTACAACAAAATTCATCATCATCATCATCATCTCCAGCTCATTCATTCATTCAGCTCATTGTGTCTTGAAATTTATCCAGAATACCTACTTTAGCAGGTACTTACAGTAGATAAGTAGTTTGATTGAACCATCCTGTAGATGTTTTTCTGTTTTTTTACGTAA
The DNA here is from genome assembly GCA_963854515.1 of Pandemis heparana. Classification (NCBI taxonomy): domain Eukaryota; kingdom Metazoa; phylum Arthropoda; class Insecta; order Lepidoptera; family Tortricidae; genus Pandemis; species Pandemis heparana. The sequence goes on from OY978025.1 coordinate 6,608,269, forward strand.
TCTGGGATTGAGATTTTATTGTCATACATTGGTCGATATTCGAAGGCAAATTTGATACAAAAAATACAATCCGAATACTTTACAGAAGAGTTCAAGTAAACCAATCACCGGATACATCACTAAAATAAATCTAAAACATTTTTTATAAAAACTTAGAACAACTAGTCGTAATTTGGTGACGTCACAGTCTAGGCGGCGCGTCGACACCCCGAGGCCTTCAACCCCACAACAACCTTTCGATTGTTATTTGACTTTTCGGGGGAAACATCTTTGATTACTGCTTTGATTGGTGCTAATTGTGAGAAGCTTATTCCCACGAATTTTGACCAACTTCCAGCGGATTGACTTCTACCTACTCTAGGTAATATGCATGCACTTTCAGACCAACTCATATACACCCCATCTAGTTTCTAGTTTGTAATCCTTAGTTACTTTAGTTTAGTTTAGTTGTAGTATGTACCTATTATAATCTACGGAAGAGCGGGGCTTCCCAATACAGGCATTGTTTGCTTACAGGGCGGCTCCATCCCCTATATCATAAATGTATGCATGTAGTTATGAAATAAAGAATTTTTGAATTTTTTTGATTTTTTTTTGAATTTTTGAATCAAGCCCACCAGCAAAAACAATAATTGAAAAACATTTTTCTAAGACATCTCTAGACTTCTACTGTAAGCCTAGTAACAAGCCCCGAGTTTATTACTTCACTTGTTGAGTCTGCGCTTAATTCGGTCATAAATCTTTAGTATCGCGACGAGACGCCGCCAGTACATACATATATAAGAGGAGTAGGACGACATAACAAGTATCTATAGACAGCCTTTCTCGAAAGCTTGGGATCTATAGATCCAATCGATAGATCCACGGTAGATCTGTAGTCTATTTATTTATAGATACTAAGATGACATTACCCGTGTTGCCTGTTTTTTGCAATTCAAAAATAGTGATGTGCCACCACTATCGAAACTAATAAACTATTAAATTTGCTTGATTGTGATACAATCGTTTCTTAAATTATAACATGACCATGTATTCAGACCACAAACATTGTCGATGGTTTCGAGTACATCACTAAACAATAAAAGCTGGTATCATTATTTCACAATTGACAACATTTCATTTTTATAACACCTGAAAATGTATATATGGTTCGAAAGCATTTTGCCTCCTGATCACTGCAATATGTTTATATAATTTTAATATCGCTTATAATAAAAATTAAAAAATAATTAAAAATATGTCCTAATTTTACCAAAACTACCACATGATAGGTGAAACGCCTTTGCTTTTTTCACGAGAAAAAATAAGCGATCATAACTTTGTATTTTAGACAACTTCAAAGTACAAGGGGGGCAACTCTCAAATTCTATTTTCGAAGTTCGTTGCATACCTTCTCTCTCACTCTCAAGATAATGACTATTAGTATGAGCGGAACAGCACGAAGCGAACCTCGAAAATCGAATATCGGAGAATAGGACCTGACATTGACAATTTGAAATTTAACGTCAGTTTTTTTTCTATAGAGGAAAGACAAAGGGATAAGTGTGTATTCTGTGATAGTATCGGAGTTACGCCCTTTTAGAATAAGCACAAATTAATAAATTAATTATAAATTAAATACAAGCCCTAGCGAAAAAATTTAACTGTCAGCATGTTCATCTTTTCAAACAAAATACAGAGAACCATTTAAATTACAGGCTCAGAAATATGAAATGTTGTCAATTTGCATTTGCAATTGTCAATTTAGGTATCTAGCTAAAATAAATAGACCATATAGTGAGACATTTTTTTCTCATTACCTAAGTACCTAGATCCGATTTTGGGGCGATGATACCTTTTTTACCGGTACATCCATTTAGAATAATGGATCGATCTAGTAGTAAGAAAAAAAACTCACAAGATCCATTTTTGGAATGATGTAACATATCGTATATATAATATATGTTACATACACTCGAGAGCTCGTTGAGCACACAAATGGAGAGCTTTTGGCATAAAATTGCATTATTTTTAGGGTTCCGTACCTCAAAAGGAAAAAACTGAACCCTTATAGGATCACTTTGTTGTCCGTCCGTCCGTCCATCCGTCCGCCTGTCAAGACCCTTTTTCTCAGGAACGTGTGGAGATCAAGCTGAAATTTATATAATAAATACTCAGAACTACTGCCCCTTGGAGCTGTGAAAAAATCAAACTTCTAAGCCAACGCAATCAAACGATACAGCCGTTTATGCCGCAAATTTCCGTAAATTTTCGACTCTCAAGGGAATCAAAACCTACAGGGTACTTCCCGTGAACGCAGAATCTTGAAATTTGGTATGAAGGTAGGTCTTATAGCACAGATTAAGGAATAATTGCGAAACCCATAAATATGTATGTATGTCTGCATATATCAGTGACCAATATAAAGTGACCCCACACTGCGTATATTTTACTTTGGAACAGGGCTCTGCTTACACTGGTTTATAGATATTTATAAATAATGATACGGAACCCTCGGTGTGCGAGTCCGACTCGCACTTGGCCGTTTTTATTTATTTACGTACCTATCTCTCTAATTCGATTATTGTGTGGGGGGAAAATTTTCAATTTAATGTTATTAAATGTTTATAAACACGTTGTAAAGGATTGGTAATGTCAATACGGCACAGTTGCACATTGGCTCAACAATTTAGAAAAACATTGTGGCCCTTAAGCGATGGCGGACCCCTAGGCGGTTGCCTACACTGCCTAATGGATAACCCGGCTCTAGCTCCGATGTGTTTCAACTAAACTACAGATTAAAATCAGTTGCCTTAATTACGCTCGACACACAACACACGTGGTTGTGCTGATAGGTTGTAGTTACCATCTACATTTATGCTGATTTTCATAACACACGAGATACCGCGGTTGAAATGCTTTGCGACCCTTATAGCATAAACATCGCCTACTTCAGGGCCTTCCTACTTGCGATAGATCAAAGTATTGGTAGTAAATATACTGAGTATAAGTAGTAAGGATTTTTAATCAAAGTTAAAGAAATGTGGAACACGTCACAGAGGACCCTAGAGAGAGCTGGCATCTTTCTCGGATAAAGAATTAGCAAAGTGTGATGTAGAATCTGTTGGATGTTCAAGTAGGAGACTTGTTGTTACGAAAATATTAAGCTTGTATATTTTAATTATATTTATTACTAGCTATTGCCCGCGACTTCGTCCGCGTATTCATTTATTGACAAAAGTCACATATTGCTATGCATATTTGAACAGGCACTTAACACCCCTATTCTGACATTTTTTTTTTTTTTTATAATAAGTGATATTAAATCCCGTGGGAATTTTGAAAATCCCTCCATAGTGCACCTCTATGACACTGAAGCAATACGCAATAATTTATATACGTTGCGATTCTAGGCAGCTGCGCTTTTCGACATGTTCATCGCTATCCCGCGGGAACTATGCAATTTTCCGGGATAAAAGTAGCCTATAACCTGGCCGGTGATTTTCTCAACAGATTAGTAAAGTTTCCAACAAAATCCGTTCAGCCGTTTTCACGTGATGCGCGCACAAATATACAGACAAACAGATAAACAGACAAAACCTCTAAAAACTGTTGGAAAGTATCCCCAGCTTATTATATGTATAGATATTTCATATTCTGTATATTTACAGTTGTAACTAATTATATTATTTTTTAATTATGTACGAAAGACATACCTACTGCTAAAGATCACTCCCCAATAATATTACGTTAGTTATTATACAAATTATACTCAGAAATACTTTACTAACTATACAAATCCATTGTCAGCCAGTGTTTCACTCAATGGTTGAATTAATTATGTTCTACTTATATCACTCGGTATATACACTCCCATAAATAAGTGTAATTTAAAGCATGACAATATACTTCTGTGCCAACGTGCTACGCGAAAGTATGCTACGGTTTTACGCAATAACTGTAGAGACTGCTACGCGGCGCCTACGACGCGACGTAGCGTTAGAATCATGATAAATTAGATAAAAAAAAACTCTTTAAGATTAGAAGGAAACATATTTTGGACAGACTATACTATACTATCAATACTTGTTAAAATGACACGGGTAGTCGAGGTAGGGTATGCTGACAAAAAGAGAAAAAAGAAAGACATAGGTAACCTCTTACATTAGTTCGTCCATTCATAGTTATCAGCCGACTAAAATTGATTAAAAGTACTTACTAACGAGCTAATGTAACGGGTCATTTTCAATCAGCTTTACATGGAAAATGACCAATACTTTACTATTTTTGCCAAATATGTATGTCTCACTTTAAACCGCCGATGAAATTACTGGCCCATGAAGTATTTTATCTAATCCCTTTACAATGGCAATGCATTTATATGTAATGATACGGATATCCATGGGCAGTAGTGATTTCTTATCATCAGGTAACCCACTTGCTAATTTGTCATGTCTTGATTGTTGCATAAAAAATCTTACGTAAAGGCAATTGCAATCAAGTTACCCTTCTAAATAAGTTCAGTTAAGTTCAGTAGGTATCTACCTAAATCGAACGAATCATAAACTAGCCTAGTATAGAACATAGATTTGCCTGCCACCCCATGCAGTGCAAACATTGGGAAAACCTAAAAAGGGGGGTTCGTATTTCACACGTAATAGTGCCTACCAAGAATTGGCAGCGCGCCAGCTTCGAAAAATGACTGTAACTTAAAAAACTCTTACCTAATATCCTGTAGAAATTATTATCACAACACTTAAAACTGTTTGTATTTCCACTTTCAAAGTTGTCTTCCGTCATAAGGATTTTGTATTTGCAAACTCGCGCTAAAAAGCGCGGGAAAGATCCAAGATGGCCGACGGCGCGAGTGCTTCGATCAGCTGTTGGCAATGGACTGAGGGAATTTTGGCAGCACACGGCCTGCAGTGTGCAGATATTGTGCATTTTTAAACGTAATAGGGCTAAATAGGGTTTTGGATCTGGAATCATGTGATGTGGATGTTCCTTTACTGAGGCTGGAGCTAAAAATATGTATGTTCAATGTTGAATTGCTGTAATGTTATCATAGTTTTTACTCCGGCCGGTGAAACTAAAGTAGGTATAATTTGTGAAGCCTTTTGGATTTTGCGGTGTGTTGTGGATCGATGTGTAGGTACTTTCGGCTGCTTTTCATTGCTTTATAGAATTCCGTAGCTAAAAGCGGTTAAACCTGATCCATCATAGGATCACTTCGTTGTCTGACCAAACCTGTAAGGAAAGTACTTCCCTTGACCTAGAATTATGAATTTATGAAATTTGGCTAGGTCTCGATGCAAAGGTATTGTAAAAAACCGGCCATGTGCGAGTAGGACCCGTGCACCGAGGGCACAGATTATAATAATAGTTCTCCGAGGGTATATTAGGTTTTTCGAGCTCGGCAATTTGCATGGAAACACTTTTTTTAATGACTGTATCTTTTGATATACTTGACTCAGAGGGTTAATTTTTTCAGATCTCCAAGGTCCCGCAGACCTCAAGTCTTTGGTATCAACTTCAATTTTATATATCTACGCGTTTCTGAGAAAAAGGGTCTTGACGGACAGACAGACAAACAGGCGGACGACGAAGTGATCTTATAAGGGTTCCTTTTTTCCTTTAGAGGTACGAAACCCTAAAATTATCGGTGAATAAGGAAGTTAAATTATGCAATAAGGGTGGCATACGAGTAGGTGGTAAATGAGCCACAGCTCCATAACGTAATGCTCCAGAGACCATAGCGTATATTTATAAACCACGAGCACAGATTTTAGGGACAAGTTTGTAGGTACACCTAAAATAATAAAAACCAGCGTAAATTCGGTAATTTCAATAATAGGTACTGTGTCAAATTGTACTTGGAATCATACAAATCCCTAGTCTTTAAAAGCAAAAACGATAGGTTATGGGCCAAGTCCAGTCTATTTTTCAAGTCTAATCAAAGTACGTACCAAGATGACCGAGCTTTGCTCTGTATTTTGTTTGGTACATTATTTAAAAATGAAATCTATCTAGATCAGTTTCCTCTGTTGCCCGTGGTCAAACTAGTTTGTCCAAGTGGTTTTTCGGCCCTTGGGCGGAGCCCCTTTTCTGGGCATTTAGCACTTCGGGCAACTGAATATACTTAACTAACCTAACCTACCTATGTTTGTATTAAAATAGTATTGAATGATTCAAAATATGGCAGCATTCAAATAATAATAAGATTTTTTATTTATATTAATTTCGCTCGTTTAAAGGTATTACATTGGATAGATAGGAAAAACACAGATAGTCAAATAAAACTTTTTATTCCTTACAAAGTGGATACGACCAACATTTTAACAATACAAAATGAAGCGGTACCGCAAAGTATTTACATAGGTTGTAGAACTACACTATTGGCCGGGTAGGTACTCATCTGCAAACTAACCTTGTCCTTATCTGTCACATTGACATTTAACTTTTACAGATAAGGACAAACGATTGCTAAGTCAGCAGAAGCCTAGAGCGTTTATGACTAAGGGGGGGGGGGGGGGGGGGGAATAACCGTGTAACTGTTCACAGATGAGTCCCAGGCTATACACAAAGGAACAAAGTGACGTCAAAGTTAGAGAATACACTTAGAGTTCTAGAAAAGCGCACGAAAGTGATATTTCTAGAACGTGACCAAAATATGAGCAAAAGGTACATTCATTCTATGTTCAAAATCTGGTAATAACAATCACACCTAGGGATTTATTGATATTTTCTCCTAAACGACTCGCATCGGAGAGGATACGAAAGGATGCCGCGACAGCCAATCGCGTACAGAATGTCAAATTTCCACAAACACATTATTTTTAGGAATTATGCACAGTCAGCATCAGAAAGAAACTTGAACTCAAAAATATCTACGCACCTTAAAATTGACGTTAAACCTTGACGATACGTGTGTAGACAGATACTTTTGAGCTCTGCGACTGTTTATCAATTTCTGATTCTGACTGTACACACATCGCGTATACAATTATATATATTTCTCGTGAAGACATTATGCTTAGATGGCGTGTATAATTTATTGGCTTCAGGATATGAAGACATTTTCTAACGCAAAGGTAACTTATAAATAGATTCAAATACACCCCCTTGCAAAAAAAACGGGCACCCATGGTTTTTGTATTTCATGTGCATAAAATTTACTTTGTAAGCTTTTATGCCTAAAAATCTGAAAAATCATAGGTGCCCGATTTTTTTGCAACGGGTATATAATTACATTTGATTAGCATTAGATTCAGAAACTAATAAAGTAATTAAATTACAATTATAATTGATTACACTTTGGTCCTTCGAGCCGGATAAATAAAACATCAGCTTTGAAATGGAAGGTAACATAACATTTTATAAATTTTGAGTTTATTTCAAATTCAAATCATAAATTTTCTAATAAAATAAATCATAACATAACTTACCCCCTTATTCATAATCGCTCTGTAGGCTTCTGCTAAGTTAGCAGACTTACCTTTCGCAGATAAGGACAAACGATTGTTAAGTTAGTAGAAGCCTATAGAGCGTTTATGAGTAAGGGAGTCACACTTTAATTATATCCTAAGTGATCTAGACATTATTGCACTAAAACGTATTCACAAAATTGTAGAACACCTGAAACCAATTTATAATTAGTGCTTTATTTTAATTCATCAGTATCACATTGATACTAGAATTCATAGGAAATTATTCTTGAAAAAAAAATGCGTTTGGATTATATCTCCCCGCAAACATGCCTCATTTTTCAATACTACATAGTATTTCGACTAAAATAATGCCCTATACAATTTCCTCTGGATAAATCACACAAAAAAAGCCAGATTTTACAGACAGTTTTTTTTTTTTTTTTGACAGATTTTTTTTTAAATAACTCATTAATCATTAATAGTTTTTATGACGTAAAATTTTGTGTCAGCATATTGTACAAAAGGTTAGCATTATAAATATTATCTTTTTCGCTTTAACTACTACGAATCATAATAAAGGCCGCCCATCCACGAAAACTATACGAAGTAGCTAAGAGTATGCGAGGAAACAAACCAACAATAGGAAAACTACGATGAGGGCTTCTTGCGGGTAGGTAGTGGCCCGTAGAGGGAACGGGCAAAAATCTTAGAAATTGCTATAGGCGATGCGGCTAGCAACCCATCACTATTTTGATTCCCCTTTTCACCTGTACGCCCACAATCATGCTAAACGTAGCCTTTAGGTCTTGTTACCTTAGGCTCTGTCTACCCCGTTGAGGGATATAGATGTGATTTATGTATGTATGAATTTGAGGGCTCTATATTAGTGTATTAATTGGCATCCCGATGGTTGAGTATCACCCAACTGCCAAACAAGATTGTATATAAGACCTTGTATAAGGTCCATCCCGCTCCCATCACTTTACTCGGTAAACCTGCCGCCAAGCAGTGCTTGCGTTGTGTTCCGGCGCGGACAGTAAACCAAGTGAAAATACTGGCACATGGGGTCCATCTTAGCTCACCAGGCTGGCTACGTTGTTGCTATTTAGTTGCGGGTGTCCATGGCTGGTTGTGCTCACTAGCTCGTTTTCCACCCTATATCATAAGAAATTAAATAATGCTATTGGTTGATTTTTCCTTACACACCGCTCACCTACCCACTTTGGTGGCGTAGCCTTAAATAAGTATATTATTTCATAATAGCTTCGGGTTGTGTGTTTCCCGATCGTCCGATTGGTTGATCGATCAATCGGTTCAACGCAATTTATTTGTCCCTTTTGACCAGCGCTCTCTTTTTAACTATCATAGGGTTCAATATGACCGTACATGTTTTTATTATGATCGGACAAAAGGACTCCCATAGGTTCGATTAGTATGACCACCGGGAAAAATAAATCCCGTTGGACCGATTCGTCGGTCAACCGATCGAACGAACGGGAAACACTTCGGGTTATTCCATTATATTTAAAAGTAAAAAAATACCCGATTACAGCAAAAACTTGTTTATGATCTAAAAATAATCATCTAGTAGGTAAAATTACTACCTATTACGAAATACCGTAAAAAACACGCAGTGGGTTTTACACGGAGCGTAAAAAGTGTATTTTTTAGGCAGAACTCGCTTAGACGTCGTTTTTGCAATATGTGGAAAAGTTTAAGCGTGCAGTTTTTTGCACGCCAAAAAAACTAACATTAGAACCGCTTGACGATATTGCGGTTTTTTATAAAGACGGAACCACTCGATACAAGATTGCTACTGGCTTTTGTTTTTTTATAGAATTTCTTTTTAGCGCTAATTATAACAGATTCGATAAACGATATTCTTTCTTTCCTCAAAATGACTCGTAAGTATTAATTAATTGAATGTTTCCTTGTGTTAACTGAAAATCATGGACGAAATGAAATAAGACAGAACTGTCGATCGCCACACAAAAGCGCGACCACGCGAACTCAAGTACAAAAGTTCCCGATAGATGTCACTACAAGTATCAATCAACAATTTATGAGATGGTTCACGTAACTAGTTTTTTTTTCACGTAGCTGTCGAAATGTTCCGTCCTATCAAGAACGTAGAAAAAATTTAATCTTCCCGCTTCGCTTTTAACGCTTAGTGCAATTTAAGAGCGCCATCTATTTTATTATAAGAAAACGGGACTTAATAATCACGTAAGTAAATAAATGTAATTTGTAAATATATTATGTATTTTTGTAGTTATGTATTCGACGACTTGATTTCACTATGTCGTGTCGCGGAGATAGCAAAATAGTTAATACTTAATAATGTGTAAAAATCGCGAATCTTTAAATCGATACGCCATCTATTTTGTTCGAGTTTTGACCATGTTTCTGTGGTCACGCTTTTGCATTATTTCGTCCACGATGCAAATTAAATTTCATTGTCTTATGTCGTGTTCAATAAACAGTTATTGTATTGTATTGTATTAAGATTCTTGACGACGGTCCATCACTGGGGGGCTATTCTGTTAAATTGACGCCCCTATTATACTATCCCTCTCACTGTCAAATTAATGACCATTAGTGTAGCATAAGTTTTAATAAACTTAATTTCAAGCTGGCGCAATTAATTCTGTGTATCTGTGAATCCTACATTAACAACTATCTTCATTCTTTTTTGGTTTCTAATACATTCAAACATACAAAGTGTAAAGCCAACTCATAAAGCAAAAAGCAGAGTTGAAATTTTAAACGTTTCACGTAATAATCCCTTATCTACAACAAAGTCTTATTTCATTACAAATCAAAACTTACAATCAATCCTCATTTTCTTATTTAAACATTTGAATACACTGATTATCTCACTTGTTTCAATCATTCAAACCCATCAAATTATATCTGAGACATGATAAAAACCATAAATCAAAATCTTTGGTTTCAAATTTCAGATTCTCAGGTAGTTCAAACATTGAACACAGGTGATACAATCACTAACTTTCATTCGAATGCGACACTCGTATCCTTCGGTCCACACTTTGACAGCTGTCATTTAGAGCAATTTAAAACATAAATCGAACTAGTGTGACACTGACAGCTTGTCAAAGGCTGTTTAAAAAAACAGTGTTGCCAAATTAAACTATTCAATTACACACTATGCCGATTCATCCGTGAAACTGACCGTGCGAGTTGCCGCCCGAGACCAATGCATCCGTCCCTATCTCACCAGGCGTATTACTGTGGGTGCGAGGAGGCTAGTAGAAGAAAAGCAGGCGCTCCTGAGCAGTGCCGGAGAGGAGACGCCAGCCGCGTTTGATGTTCAAATACTGGATGATTGCGCGTACACAGATTAAGATACCTGAAAAACAAAGGATATTATCACCAACTATATTATTAGTGCGGGTGTACACTTAACAAAATTGTTGTAGGTAGGGCGTTTGCCAGATGGCACTCAGGTTTCTTAGGATTAAACGTGAATGAAGGTTATCTAACTAATATTATAAATGCGTAAGTAGGGATGGATGGATTTATGGAAGGATGGATGTTTGTTTGTTACTCAATCACGCCAGAACGGCCCAAAGAATCTGGATGAAATTCGGCACATAGATAGAGAAAAGTCTGGAATAGCACATAGGCTACTTTTTATCCCGGAAAATTCCCGCGGGATAGCGATAAACGAATTCTTCGCAGACGAAATTGCGGGCAACAGCTGGTAAATAAATAAAGGGGGGGTGGGGCTTAACTTAACAAGGCCTAAAGGGCGTGATTGTGGGCGTATAGATGGAAACGGGATTCAAAATAGTGATGGGTTGGTAGCCGCATTGCCTATAACATGATCTCAACGATTTACACCCATTTCCTCGATAGGTTTTCACGATCTATGCGGGAAGAGCAGCAGCTGGCACATTCCATGTTTTTTTATTGCTCCCAGACTATCATGGAAGTGGTGATGTTACTCAAATAAAATAATCTACGGGAACGGATCGTTAGTTATTCTACTAGTTTACTTTGGCTTTATGTATAGTCTGTTTGTATTGCTAAGTGAGTTTGTTATTCATTGTTCAATTCGCCTTTTTATATGCAGATCGCCGAAGTCGGAGAATCACAAACTCGCTCCCCCAAGACACAGGTCTACCTAGTTTGGGGGTCGGAATTTTTGACACCTTATATGACTTCTCGGTACATCTGATAGTCCCTAAGTACTGTAACTTGCTTGATTTTTGATTGTACAATAAATCATTATTATTATTATTATTATTTATATTTATACATTTTTATGTCTCTCCTAAGTCAGGAGGTTAATTTTTGCGCGGGCCTAAGCCAACGTTGGGGACGTTTTGGAAAAAGGTCAGGGCAAGAGTACCCGAAACCGACGAGCATGCATGAAGAGATTGATGAATGTAGATGAAGCGAAAAAGGTATGTCAGGATCGTAGCAAATGGAACAATAGTTATTTGTGTCACAAGGGAGCAAAATGATGTATTTACGGCGAGGGCGCTACATTGAATCCAGAATGTAGCTAAAGTAGAATCCAGAGCGTAATGAAGGATTCAAGTGTTAACGCCCAAGATGAAAGTAATTTTGCTTCCGAGTGGCTCATACAACTTCACACCGAACATTAAAAAACTTCAAAAAAAAGAATTCCAAACATAATTAAAGAGCTACGAGCATAGAAAATGGCGTGGTTTTACAATTATCAACTTCAAAAAATTGCATTTGCAAAAAACACTTAGAAAAGCCTTGAACAGAAAAGTTGCACTTTGATCCCTCTCGACAGGGAGCAAAACTTACTTTTCTGAATGAGAGGTGTGAAAAAGTAGTTTCTGCCTACCCCTGTGGGAAAGGTCAAGGCCAAGCGCTTTCCTAATATTTTTTTCAAACCTACTTATAGAGTGTAAGTTGATGAATGTATGTTGAGTGTGCGGAGGCTTGCATGGAGTGATTTTGGTATGACGCATGTCGTGGAGGGTATGATGGGAATTGTTCTGACAGTGCGGATTTGCCACTGTGTTTTAATTTCTATGGAGAGGTCGGTGTATTTGGCTATCTTTTCTGTGTGCGTGTTCTACAGAACATTGCCATCTGCAATACACATAACCTACAGGTTACGTGTATTGCAGATGGCAATGTCAATTATTATTATTATTACTTACCAAAAGCCATGATGAGCCACCAGAGCCAGGAGTTCTCGTGGCTGGCGAGCTCGGTGGAATGTTTGACGATGAGCGTCCACTTGGCCAGCGACAGCCCGAAGCCAGCCAGGGCGCCGTAGCGCGAGGCCACCGTGTGGCAGAAGCACATCAACAGGAGGAAACCGATCCAGTTGAACAGGAATGCCACTGCGGATTACACTATATTATTGCGAGGCCTTATTGGCGATTTAGACGAAGACTATTGGCAGCCGCCTAAATTACGGCACCTAAAAAAGGCACCGTCACATCTTCAGACCGTTTAGACAATGACTATTTTCAGCAGCCTAAATCTCGCCGCCAGTGACCAGCATACCGTTTACACGGTGCCTTTTCAGTACCAGTCATTAGCACAATATCACGCATTTAGTCAATTAGCACGCCGCCATAACCGATAGAGAGGGACAGCGAGACACGCGGGCGGAGGTCACTGGCGCCGAAAAATAGACTGGTTTTCTATTCTGTGCCAGCGCTGGCATGCCGCGAAAAAATGGCGCCGAAAGTGTTTATACTGTGCCTTTTTTAGGCGCCGTAATTTAGGCGGCTGTAAATAGTCTTCGTCTAAATCGACCTTTAGCGATTGTCAGACGAGTACAGCCGAGCGTTCGGCCGAGGTTGCCGAAGTTTATGGTGCTCAAACATAGCAAATAGAAATAACATGCATATATCTCTTATGGGGTAGACAGAGCCCAAAAGTAACAAGACCTAAAGGTCACGTTTAGCATGATTGAATAGAGTTAATATTTGCATAAAATTATTTTCATGATTTTTTTGGCTTCGATGGCAGAAATTGTTGATGGCAAATTTTTGCCTCTTTCTTATTTCTGGTAGGTAATGTGTATAATTGTCTATCACATTACAGCATTTTTCGTTTCTTTTTCACACACAATTGCTACCACCTTATTATAATAATCTTTATTTAATCTTTAAATTAGAACACATCTTAGTATATTTTTTGGTCCTCTCCATTTTTTTTTAATATTGTAAACATCTGGTAACCACGAAGACAACATAATAAGTAAGTAGATTTTAAGTTCATTTATCCATTACCTAGCACCCATAGAGCTTTATTAGTTTGGAGCTTTATCTATGTCAATTGTCCCATAATCTTTATTTGTTTAATTTATACCGTAACAACTCACCAAAGAACGAAGTGAGGAACATGATGTCTGTCCCCAGCAGACTGTTCTCAGGATCGAGCGGCTCGCCGCCCTCCGTCGGCTCAACCGTCACGAACGCCGCGAATGTCGGGTGGTGGGGCGGGGGACCTTGCATCTGTAACAAAATAACAGATTTATAATTTTCAAATCACGACAAAAAAAACGTAAGATTATAAAAAACAGATTATGGCTGATTTCAAAACACAGATTAGCTGCGATACGCATCAATATTTCGTGATATAGATCGCAATACGCGAGGATCTCACGATAATATAGATCCTGTAATCCAGCAGTTTTTTCAATATTGTTACCCCTATGGCCTATAAGGAAAACCGATTTTACCCCGACCTTAAAATGTTATCAATACAAACAATACAAGCAAACACAAATTGTACACCAATCTTACAATTTTAAAGTATTTTATATATTTAAACAATAAATTAAACAAAAATAGTTAGTATCATGGTTGGTATTGCTTTTATTAGATTAGGGTCTTTGTTACCCCCACAAAAAAGCTGATTTACCCCCCCCGAGGGTAATTGCCCCCAGGTTCAGAACCACTTGTCTAATCCAATTGTGTATCGGCTCTTACCTGTGGCATCCCCTCTCCTTCCATTTGTTTCTCTCGCTGTACCTCCTCATAGGTGGGCAGCTTCGAGTTAGCAGCCACATCGTATGGAGGAGGCGCCGAGAAATCCGCTTGTGGTGGTGGTATCTCTTGTGTGTTGCCTGGAAAAATAAATTATAGCAGCTAGTAGCATAAACAATATTTAAAAACTACATTACAATACATTAGTAATTAGATGTGGTGTGTTTTTTGAAAAACTACCATAAACTACTGGCTAAGTTATCTGTACTTCTTGCCTGGTGAATAAATTGTTAAAAATAAATTAGACAGTATAAAAATTAAGGTAAAGATTTACCCCCTTACTTGTAAAAAGCTAGTCCTATTATTGCTAAATTATGTTTTGTCTGCATCTCACATAACGCCAATTTCGAAATGACAGATGAAGATAAATCATAAGGATTCAAAGGTTATGGTTCGCCTTTAGAGGGGGAAGAATATCCTTTTGAGTTTAAAATAAGAATAAGGTCAGTACTTAAATAATTTATTTTTCAACATATAAACAAAGTAAACTTGACATTTCACATAGACTATTGGAAAAGAATAAAGGTTGATTTAGACGAGGACTATTATCAGGCGTCTAAATTTCGGCGCCTAAAAAGGCACCGTCACATCCTCAGACCGTTTACACAACGACTATTTTCAGGCGCCTAAATTTCGCCGCCAGTGAACCGCAAACCGTTTACACGGTGCCTTTTTAGTGCCAGTCGTTAGCACGCCGCCACAACCGACTGTCCTTGTTTACGCGCCAGTCTTTCTACGCTAAGGTCACCATCATTTAAAATGAATTCAGGACTTCTGAAGTTAAAAAGGCAATGTATAACCAAACTATCCGCGTTATTACGAGAGGAGCTGATTAATATGTTGGAGGAAGAATGCAATGAAATTCTTCGAACCAACTTGCCCTCGGCTTATAAACATTTTCTCCAGTACCCGATCTTGTCGATTTCTCAATTTTATTCACTTTTAAATAGTACGTACTCCTGATAGTTTTAATTTTCGCCTTTATTTCATTGATATTCAATCCTTCTATATATCTATATAGACATCTATCTATATAGACATTCCTAATGTAATTGTTTACAACGCTGTTAGGCGCTTTTCCTTGTTTCGATAGTCGACGCATCTATTGTCACAAAGACATTCTTGTTCTCTATACAGTTGAACAAGCTTTAATATTTCGTTTTCATTGAGTTTCGGCGCCATTTTACCCGAAGAATGTACACCCTATTTACTTTACGGCACGGAGCCGTGCCTGCGACTGGCAGCGACGTGTTTACACGAGGCCGAAAAATAGTCGCGGGGGTAGCGAGAGACGCGGGCGGAGGTCACTGGCGCCGAAAAATAGACTCGTGTTCTGTTCCGTGCCAGCGCTGGCATGCCGCGAAAAAATGGCGCCGAAAGTGTTTACACAGTGCCTTTTCCAGGCGCCGTGATTTAGGCGCCTGAAAATAGTCCTCGTCTAAATCGACCTTAATTGACTACACCTGTAAGTTGTTGGGCGGGGCAACCTTCAACCTGGCTGAGTAGAAAAGTACTATTGAATATTAGCTAGGTAAGGTGGGAAATGACAGGTGTTTTGTAATAACATAGCTAAACACATGCTGATTCACTACAGGCAGTTAGTGCACTGGATTTATCAATCAAAAGTTCTGATTTATTAATTCAAATTGGAATCTGAATCAAACTTCTGCAACATACATACACATTCATATAGCCACACCTCTTGCCCACAGGGGTAGACAGAGACTTTGTTCCACTTACTACAATCCTAACATACCTATTTCGTTTCAACCATATTCATCAATTTCTTCATATACCGTAACATCCATAACCAACATCTATAAACTGCTAGTCGCCATTGTAATTTTGTAATGTATTTAACTGCTGCCTAAGTACCCATAATACAAGCTTTGCTTAATTTGGTCGCAGATAATAATACTATTACATATACTACAAGTTCCGTACTAAGTCATTTATTGGTGTCAATTCGGTTTATTTGATAGCCTTCAGGAAGTTCATAATTCCTACATACTTCTGTGACAGCATAAAAATATTAATTGATTGGTTTTACAGGGCTGTTTGTATTATGTGACACAATATTAGTGTATACACATTATGAACAGTCAGCATCAAATAGTTTGTGACACCCAAAGTAGCCAAATAGTTCACAACATGTCATTGTTACCGATGAAATAAGGCCGTGTTGCTAACTTTTTCCCACTTGGGGTTTTACAAACTATTTGACGCTGACTCAACAATGGAATGGACATGTATGTACGTACAGCCCGTTCAGTCCATTACAATTTATGTCATTGTCTCAGTAACTGCTATCAAGGAGGTAATTAACCTCGCATGACAGTTGTCATCACGAGACAACAACATGTGAGTCATCAAAACATTGTATTATCTGTGATCGGAAATGTGTGAGATTGCAGAACAATGGTATTATCAGTATGTCTGTACAACATAATATGTGCTGGGAAAGTATATATATGTTGCATGACATGATTACATTTGGACAATGTTGAGGTTGAGATGGCAGAGCAATGGACATAAATATATAAGTATTACTACAAACAGGAAAACAAATTGCATATAATGTATAAGTAGTTGAGATTTTACTCTTACAATTACAAAATGAATAACACATGACTGAAACTGTTTTTTTTTGAGTTTTAAAAACTTTGACAATAAATAGATAGAATTACATTACATGATACTTGGTGGAAAATTACTGTTTCGTACGAAAACTGTTTGCTCTAATAAAAATGATTATCACCAGGTTTGTACACATTATAATGTTATCTAACACGAACATGACATTGTTTACTAAACCTAGTGACTCATATGCGTATGCAAATAATATATATCCGTACGAGATCTCAAATTATCCTTATCATGTTGGCAATAAAAATATTGAAAAGATAATAAAACAAACTTACTCATATCAATAAAAGGCGGAGGCATATTGGAGTCTAATGACGCAGGCAATATGACTCTTAGATGTGCCGGCGGACATATGTTGTCCCCTCGAGGATGATTCTGTGAAATATTAACCATTTCACGTCGCTTAATCAACGCAAATAAGTTACATAAATAAACGAGTACACAATCACACTTTGCTCACGACTACGTACCATTTTACTTTCGTCAAACATGCAGTTATTCATATATCACGGTTAGACACGAAACGTTTGAATGCAATGCACTTATTGAAATTATAATTAATCTTACAGCATTGATCGAAAATACAAGAATACAATTTTTATCAATCACAAACGACGTACAAATCAGCTTAACACCTCAGTAGTGTCGTTCAAAAACTTCAGATTGCATCGTTTGCTTACTGTGAGAAACAAATTTAATATTGGAATTTGTAATAATTAATGCATGGTAATAATATTAATTGAAAAGTGTATATTGTTTGAGCGGCCAATTTATGAGAATGTAGTATGACAAATGATAATGATAAGAATGAAATTAAACAAGAAGCAGTTATTCAGAACGTACTATTTAAAACGTCAATATTAATGTCACAGATTAGAAAGGTGTTTACATGATTATCTTATCATACCATGTAACAAAAAAAGTAAAAGATTAATATAACCATAACATAATATAACGCAAATATATGCTCAAATACCGTTTATTTTATGGAGGTAACAAAAGTTGCTCGTAGAACTTCTTCTTCTTCTTCTAGCGTAGAGAACTAACAGCGTTGGCAAGCTTATTGTTTACAGCATGGATATTGAAACGACTTTCCGAACGGAGCCAAAAATGACATCTAAAAATGACAATCAAATTGTGAAATTGTCAAAATCGTTCAATGGCGGACGGATCTGATTGGACTACGGCTACTACGGTGGTGCTGGTGTAGTCGTCGGCGAGACAGCTTTTTTGTAATTGTTTCCATGTGGCTCTAGAGTTTTGATTATACGCAATGAAAACCGTTTTAATGGTGGCTGAAAAGCCGTCCTTAGCTCAGAACTTAGCCAATATATTGAGTAATGGAAAATGTAACACAAATAAAGGTAATTCTGACATTGTTACTCCGATATGTTTATTCCTTGAGTTCCGGTATGGTTATTTATTTATTTATGTTTTCCAGGATCAAATTCTGCGTGTGCTGTGCACGAGTGGAATGGCACATTCAAAAATGAGCCGGTTCATTATAAAATGACTTCAGTGTGTGGTCATGTCATGAGTTTAGATTTTACTGGGAAGTACAATAACTGGGATAAGGTGGACCCGGTAGAGTTGTTCAGTTGTACTACAGAGAAGAAGGAAGCGATGCCCCGGCTCCGGATACCAGCTTTTCTGGCCCAGGAGTCTCGGGACTGTGACTATCTGGTGTTGTGGCTGGATTGTGATAAAGAGGGAGAGAATATTTGTTTTGAGGTATGTTTTGTCCATACTCCAGTTTTAAATTTGCCAAAGTAGTTTGACGGATTAAAATTTAGCCAGACACTGAACCAGATGAGATATTTTTTAGCTAAAGTTATTCCTAATGTTTGTACAATTAACTTTTGATTTTAGGTGATGTCTTGTGTTCAACCGTACATGAAAGGGGATGTGTGCTCCCCGAGTGTGACCTACAGAGCTCGATTCTCTGCCATCACTGACAAGGACATCAAAGCAGCCATGTTGACTCTAGTGCGGCCTAATGAGAATGAGTCCCGGAGTGTGGATGCACGGCAGGAGTTAGACTTGCGTATTGGATGTGCATTCACTAGATTTCAAACAAAATATTTTCAAGGTCTGTAAACAAACATTGAGTAACATTTTTTAGCTAATCACTTGGCTAAATCATGTATTAATTTATCAAGGTTTATGTTATAGTATGTAAACTTTAAATAAAACTACATCCCTTTGTCCAATATATATTTATATGTCACAGCATAGTAAAAAATGCAATACTGGTGATTGTGAAAATAGCTCCATGCCCAGAAAAAAAAACAAATTTTAAAATTGCAGCGCTCTGACATTATGATAATATATCCACAATTTTTTTTTTGAAGTGCTATTGAATGAATGTCAAATACTGAATGAATTTTTTTTTGCAGGCAGATATGGTGATCTAGATGCCACCCTCATTTCCTATGGGCCATGTCAGACACCAACTCTTGGATTTTGTGTTCAACGCCACGATGAGATCCAAACTTTTAAACCGGAGACATATTGGGTGCTGCGGGTGACAGCCTCCACTTCTGAGGGTCGGGAACTGCCTTTAGAATGGAAGAGAGTGAGAAGTTTTGACAAGGACATAGCTAACATGTTTTTGTCAGGCATTAAGGAGATTAAAGAAGCTCAGTAAGTAATAAACAGAATTGAAGAAGATTTCGCAATTGTGATGGCACCATCAAACTAAATAAAAAGTAAAGGCTGACTAGTATACTTATACAGTTTGAACGCCGCGCTTCGTGCGTGAGTATGAGCGTATAGTTCAATTAGTTTACTTGACATTTGGAAATACTTATTGGGAAATAATTTGTGCATGTGACTTATGATGTGAATGAACAATATGACAGGTCAAAATTGCCTCCGAATTAGTTAGTTAGTAATTAATGAATCATTATGTAATCTCAATTCTTTTTACAGAGTGATAGCTGTCCAAGCTAAAGAGAAAGTCAAGGCGCGGCCAACGGCGCTCAATACTGTTGAGCTAATGAGGGTAGCTAGCGCCGGTTTGGGAATGTCCCCGCATCAAGCTATGCAGGTTAGAATAAAGATGTGATTCAAAATTAAGCCACCACTTTGACGCCATACACTGAACATTGACCAATGTGTGGAAGCATTTGTCAAACATAATTAAAAAAAGCCTGATAAATATTTACAGGGGTATTCAGTGAAACTCCACCTGCTAAAGTATTCTGTGGCTCTATGTTGAAATCCGTAGTTTGAACTCCAGATCGTCCCGTCATATTTTTGCAAATTAGTTACGCAACAAGAGCAAAAGGGATAGCAATAGACGAAGTTCGAATTACGGATTTCAAAGTAGAGCCTCTGGACACGAGATACATACAGTACACTGTATAAGTAACAGAGTATTTGGCTCCACCATGGAGCCACCAATCAATGAATATGAAATGAAATCTTGCAGGCAATTGAAAATTAATTTGTTTTTCGGGGCTAAAATAGTGTTTTGTTATGTCAACTACCCTTTTAAGAGTGTGCATCCGTGCTGAGCTCGCAACGTCGCATTTTTGGTGATTTTTTGCGATTATTTCACAGAAATTGAATGAAAGTATCAAATATCCGTCTGTAGTGCACTACGTTTTTAGTCACCAAAAATGCGACGTTGCGAGCTCAGCACGGATGCACCCTCTTAAGTAGGGAATAGATATATGCATCGCCTGTAAATCACACATTTTTGTGGGAGAGGCTTTTTTTTCTACATGTACGAAGATCTGAATGTTTTTTATTAGATAATGGTGGTTTATTTGGTTACAGGTGGCCGAGCGTTTGTATACACAAGGTTACATTTCGTACCCGCGCACAGAAACCACGAGCTACTCTGAAAATTTTGATCTAATGTAAGTCAGAAACTATTCACTCTTGTTCAAAACTGTGTGTGGATTTTGGTACACCTGCTTAGAAGGGAACAAGATTAACTTTATATGCTTTTACAAGATTAACTTTATATGCTTTTACAATTATATATATAAAGATTAACCCCTTATTCATCTAAAGTTTTTTAGGGTTGTATGTGTCTAAATTTACCTGTGGTATGAGTCGTATTTACCTTCTTATTCATAAACGCTCTATATGCTTCTGCTAACTTAGCAATCGTTTGTCCTTATCTGTCACTTTGACATTTACCTTTCACAGATAAGGACAAACGATTACTATGTTAGCAGAAGCCCTTAGAGCTTTTATGAATAGGGGGGTTAGAAGTCGGCGCCGCAGTGCTGATAAGTGGTTTCTAAACTATATGGTTGTTTCGGTCGGTTATTTTACATTGAACTTTTTTGTTCAGTGGCACTCTCCGTCAGCAACAAAACTCTTCTAAATGGGGCGCGGAAGCCCGAGCCCTTGTGGCGAACGGGATCAACAAGCCTAAGAAGGGTCACGACGCTGGCGACCATCCGCCCATCACCCCCATGCGACCAGCATGTGAGTACAAACACTATGCGATAGTAGAAGCTGAAAATATATTTTTACTTTTTTGCTGATGTGAAAAAACTTATGAAAGAAACTACCTCATTCTAAAGTTTTTTAGGGTTGTATGTGTCTAAATTTACCTGTGGTATGACTCGCATTTACCCTCTTATTCATAAACGCTCTATAGGCCGCTAACTTAGCAATCGTTTGTCCTTATCTGTCACTTTGACATTTACCTTTCACAGATAAGGACAAACGATTGCTAAGTTAGCAGAAGCCTATAGAGCGTTTATGAATAAGGGGGTTAGTGTTTAGTGCCCATAACCAAGTTCTTACCTATTTTGGTTAAGTTCATAGTCTACTTATTTGGAGTAACGATATTTTAGTACTTATGAAGTTTTTTTTTTTAAATTGGATTGTTTTGCCATGTGAGTTAAATAAATTCGTTTCTTTTAGCAATTGACAACATTTCATATTTCTGAGCCTATAATTTTAATGGTTCTCTGTATTCTGTTTGAAAAGATGAACATGCTGACAGTTTAATTTTTTCGCTAGGGTTTGTATTTAATTTATAATTAATTTATTAATTTTTGCTTATTCTAAAAGGGCGTAACTCCGATACTATCACAGAATAGACACTTATCCTTTTGTCTTTTCTGTATAGAAAATAATCTGACGTCAATTTGTCAATGTCAGGCCTTATTCTCCGATATTCGATTTTCGAGGTTCGCTTCGTGCTGTTCCGCTCATACTAATATAGTCATTAACTTGAGAGTGAGAGAGAAGGTATGCAACGAACTTCAAAAATAAAATTTCAGAGTTGCCCCCCTTGTACTTTGAAGTTGTCATATACAAAATTATGGTCGCTTATTTTTTCTCGTGAAAAAGGCAAAGGTGTTTCACCTATCCTGTGGTAGTTTTGGTAAAATTAGGACATATTTTTAATTAATTTTTATTTTTTATAATAAGCGATATTAATATTATATAAACATATTGCAGTGATCAGGAGGCAAAATGCGTTCGAACCATATATACATTTTCAGGTGTTATAAATGTCAATTAACCCTCAATGTAAAAAGAAGTGAAAAAATTTGCTAAGATTACAACAGCCCTCTAAAATCAACCCGATACGAAACAGAGTTGAGAATTGTGCAACGATTTCTCACCAAATTTTTTTTGCTCCTAGCGGAGTCGGAGCTAGAAGGTGACATGTGGCGTATCTACGACTACATCACGCGTCACTTTATCGCCACATTGTCACATGACTGCAAGTACCTCTCCACATCGATCACGTTCAAGATCGGAACTGAGATATTCACTTATACCGGCAATACGCTGGTCGAAGCTGGTTACACGGAGGTTATGCATTGGCAGGTTAGTTTGTACTTATAACATACATACATAGCGTCATGCCTCTTTCCCACAGGGGTAGGTAAAGACTACTTTTTTTCACCTGCTA
This sequence comes from Pandemis heparana, assembly GCA_963854515.1. Taxonomy (NCBI): domain Eukaryota; kingdom Metazoa; phylum Arthropoda; class Insecta; order Lepidoptera; family Tortricidae; genus Pandemis; species Pandemis heparana. The sequence goes on from OY978025.1 coordinate 6,631,224, forward strand.
CGATCCTGACATACCTCTTTCGCTTCATCCACATTTATCAATCTCTTCATACATGCTCTTGGGTTTCGGGTACCCTTGACCTGACCTTTTTCCAAAACGTCCCCAATTATAATACAGTTTATTTTTTATTTTTTACAGTTAACCTGTTACAAAATATATTTCTAATTGACACTGAAAGCTAACATGCCGAAAAATTCGAATATCGAAACATACCCATCCAAATTCTCCTTCAAATTTAATTTCAAAACGTATTTTGTCGCCAAGCGCCATCTATCTGAATATACGAACTACTGTGTAACATTTATGCTCACCCAAAACGAAAGATGGCGCTGTTTTCAACTATAAACATTTTACTTTCCTATTTTGTTTTTACTACATTATTTACAGAAAAGTTAGTCTGGCAAAATAGAGTATAGTGTCGTCCCTTTCTAATCTATAGGTATAAGAACACGGGACGACACTACTGTATTGCCACTTTTTATTTTCTTTTCTTTTTTGCCAGACTAAACGGTGTTAACACAAAACTTTGTTTTTTTTTCAGGCTTTTGGTAAGGACGAGTTCGTGCCTCTGCTGGCTGTTGATGATATGCTGCGAGCTCATGACCACAGGCTGGTGGAGTGCCAGACTTCCCCGCCCGACTATCTTACTGAATCCGAAGTGAGTATTATGCTATGTACCTTCTAGCTCTTGGCCCGGAACTTACCTCCTTATTCATGAACACTAGGCTTTTGCTAACTTAGTAATCGTTTGTCCTTATCTGTAAAAGGTAAATGTCAAAGTGACAGATAAGGACAAACGATTGCTAAGCTAGCAGAAGCGTATAGAGCGTTTATGAAGGGGTTAGTCTGCGAAGAAATAGTTTATCGCTATCCCGAGGGAGCTATGCAATTTTCCGGGATAAAAGTAGCCTGTGTGGTATTCCAGATTATAATGTGTTTTTCAAATACAATACAATACAATACAAATACCATCCAAAATGCAAAAGTCAAATGTCATCCAGATCTCTTCAGCCGTTCTGTCCGGAAAGATTGTCAAACATCCGTATATCCATACAACCGTATTCGCAAACTTTCACATTTATAATATTAGTAGGATTATATTAAATATTAAGATAATGTTAAATGTGTACAATAAATAATTAAAAAAATAGCTAAATACTATGAAAACAATTAACCTAAACTTAGCCTAACTTAAACTACAAATAAAACACCCCTCCCAAGTCACTCACTGCTCATTACGTTTGTCTTTGACATTGCTTTAGAACAGGGGTGGCCAACAGTTCGATCGCGACTGTTAGTCCAGTCGATCGTGGCAAGGCAAAAAATATTAATACGTAGGCCAGACTGCTCAACGTATTTCATTTAAGGTTTCGTGAAGTATGTAATTGGTAGATCGCGCAGGGTTTTGTTAATAAACAGGAGATCTTGGGTGTAATCAAGTTGGCCACCCCTGCTTTAGAATAATTGACCGAGTATCACAAATACGCTTTACCACAGAATAAGTAATTGTACTAATGTACAGAAGGCTCTCTCTCCCTGGAGTTAATTAAATAAATAAAAACTCTAGCCGCGTACACATAAAGCACAATCTAGCTCTCTCCTGATATACTTACCTACAGCGATAATAGCCTACAGCCCCACTCTTGTCACATTTCCCGCAAAGCATTCATGCAAAAATAAACCGTATTACTACGCGAGAGCGCTTCTTTTAGTTTAACAGTTTCAATCATGGTCGTTCACGACGTCACCGCGAACTTATTAGGGTTGTAGTAGTCATTGTTCGTTGCTAGGTAACTAGGTACACAAATAACGCGCGACGCCAGCGTGCGAGGCGAGCGGCAACCTACTGCCATTATCCTGCCCGGCAGGACCGCCGGTTGAACGTATCTAAACTGCGGAGTGTACACCCCCTGGCTTTATATAGTTTTATGATGTTTAATTTTCAATTTGTCAGTAGTAAGCTGTGGTATATTGTCAGGTGATCACTTTGATGGAAAAGCACGGCATAGGCACCGACGCGTCCATCCCGGTGCACATCAACAACATATGCCAGCGGAACTACGTGACGGTCGGCAGCGGGCGAAGACTGGTGCCCACTAATCTGGGTATTGTGCTCGTACACGGATATCAGAAGGTAATTATCGTCTATTTATACTCTACTAGCTTCTGTCCGCGACTTCGTCTGAGTAGAATAAACCTTTCCTCTTAAATCACACTATCTATTAAAAAAAAGGACGGGTTGCACCGGGAGTGCCGGCAGAAGTGGAAACTAAACACGCACACTCGCGCAAAAAAAAAAAAACATATAGTGTATTCGGGTAATTCCGGAAGTCGTATAATTCCGAAAGATCCTTAAAATCAGTCATATTCTGTTGTAATAAGAGTCCCATTTCAGAAGTAATCGAATATTATTGTATTATAACGGAATATGACTGATTTTGAATTGTTGTGTTGGTGAATAAAAAAATCTATGCTATTCTATTCTATATTTCTCTCTCTCTCTCTCTCAATTATCCGCATAAAGGTGGCACGCGTCTCTCGTTTACATGCCACTTCTAGGTATTAATTTAACGATGGCATTAGATACATCAATGTTATAACTTGTTCTAGATCGATCCAGAACTAGTGTTACCAACGATGCGTTCTGCGGTGGAAGAGCAGCTGAATCTCATCGCCATCGGGCGCGCCGACTTCGAGGCGGTACTGTCTCATACGACTGAGATATTCCGCAGAAAGTTCCAGTACTTTGTCCGCTCTATAGAGGGCATGGACCAGCTGTTCGAAGTTAATTTCTCGTCGCTCAAGGCTAGCGGGAAGGCGTTGTCGAGATGCGGCAAGTGTAGAAGATATATGAGATATATTCAGGTCAGTGTTACTCTTAATATAGAGCAGTAGTTCCCAAAGTAGTCCATGTGGACCCCCAGGGGTCCACGGAAGACTCGACGGGGGTCTACGTTGGGCGTGACCAAAAATGGGGGTCCACAATCGCAAGCGGGGGTGCATGAAAATTAATTTGGTCGATAGTGAACAACTAAAATGTTGGCTTGACTTCTCCTATCAATATGCCTTATACTGTAGGCCATAGGCAGATAATATTTTAAGAAGCTCAGCGACTGTTACTTGTAAAACTTGCATTTTCCATATTCAGTACAATGCGTCGAGACTCACGGAAATATACTATATTTATTTTTACCACTCCGAATGGGACGTTTTCTGAATAAAATTTGTGAGAATTGATTGGTTCTTGTGCTGTGAGTCATTGTAGATTTCAAGAAAGTAAAGTAGGATGGAGTCACTCGCAGCACAAAAATTAAATTTAATTGAAAATTTGTTTAGTCGACTTTATTTTCAAATAATTAACCCTATCAAGCAATCAATTCTAACCTATTTTTTCGAAAACTGTTAATTTATCGTTGAAACTCGGCAACAACGCAAGTGTCCATAGATAGACCTATTCTTGATTATTTTTTTTCGAGATTTTGTTTAGAAATTAGTGGCAATGTAGCTGCAGGGGGTCCACCGGGTCCAGCAAAATTTTGAAAGTGGTCTATGGAACAAAAGAGTTTGGGAACCTCTGAGCTTAAATGAGTCCTCGCTCGCGGGTACAGGGGCGCAGGGGGGGGGGGACAAAGGGGACCGCGGGCGGTGCGGGCGGGTAGTGCGCCTGCCAGTAGCTCTTTTCCAAAATGATAAATATAATTGAATCCTTTTTTTAATTAGGTATAACTACTCCATTAGTGCGTAGGTTTTTAAATTTTAAATTTACATACATACACACAAATTACGTCTTTATCCCTTACGGAGTAGACAGAGCCTAAGGTAACAAGACCTGCCTGATGTAACAAGGCTTGCCTCATGGCATAGGCCTCCGTGCATTAGAGGGTTTGGGTTTGGTTCCCGCGCGCGCCCAGTGCGGATTGGGAACTTAACACACACCATTGAATTTCTTCGCAGATGTGTGCAGGTTTCCTCACGATGTTTTCTTTCACCGAAAAGCTCATGGCAAATCTCAAATGTAACTTTCGCACATAAATTCCAAAAAATTCAGAGGTACGAGCCCGGGATTTGAACCCACGACGCTCTGCTTGAGAGGCCACAGGTCAAACCACTAGACTGCCACGGCTTTTTACAATACAATAATAACTTACCAGCAAACAAACAAACAACACATAACAACAAATTTAATATTATATCATCAGGCGAAACCGACGCGTCTCCACTGTTCCCATTGCGACGACACGTACGGCCTGCCCCAGAACGGCACCGTCCGCATCTACCGCGAGCTCAAGTGCCCGCTGGACGACTTCGAGCTGCTCTCCTGGTCCACCGGGACGAAGGGCAAGAGTTTCCCGCTCTGCCCTTACTGCTACAACCATCCGCCCTTCAGGTTGGTACCAAAGAGAATACAATCACTACCGTTGTAAGAGACTGACAAGACCTAATTTTATTGAAATTGATGTTATTTAAGCACTTTTTTTAAGAAAAACTGTTTTTTCTAGCGCATCAAAAAAAAAATGTTAATATTCATCATATTTCAAAACACCGTGGAGGGACTCTATACATAATTGAACGAAATCGGCTCGATAGAAAATAATTGTAAAGATTGGTCTTAAAATCATCATCAAACGGTTCTATGTCTTTATTTTTTCGACGTATGGGTCTGCAATTAAAAACATGAAGTCAACATATTTATACCTAAACCGCTAACGAGTCATATTTCACAAATAATGCATACCTTTTTTTTAATTTCTTATCATTTGTGTCTTATTTCCAAGACTTTAAACGCGCGCTACGCTGCCGGAATAATTTCTTCTCTTTCACTAATAGGCACGCGAACCGTATGTGTGAAGAGTGGCGCTGCTCAAGGTCATTGGTTGTCGACAGCGCCAGACTGGAGTGCCTTCTGTGCCTTACGAAAAGCGTGAACTCGTATTAGTATGAAACGCAGGCGAAAATCTAACCCGCCTAAATTCGAATGCCGTCAGTCATCTACTGCTTTGTAGGTTTCAACGCTCTTTCAAACTTAGATTGGTAAAAAATCGCCTTCATTTCATATCGTCGGTCGATCGTTTTTTACCTTGGGAGTTGCGCGAGGCTGGTTGGTACTATAAACGACGGTTATAGCGGGTACGTATTAAAATACATAAAGTTTAAAATGTATAATGGGTTAAAATACGTAATGGTTCAAAATATATAAAGCGATTTTCTCAGAAAATTGCAAATTAACAGAAATTGTTATAAATTAAACCTAACCTAAACCAAACTATATAATAAGCTATCAAAAATGTTGATCTAGCTAATAGTTACACAGAAAATACCATACATATTTTGAACCATTATGTATTTCAACCCATTATACATTTTAAACTTTATATATTCTGAATCCGCACCCGTTTATAGCTTATCGGCATTTGGTTTGATTTTCATCTTGGGCGCACTTGAATCCCTCATTACGCTCTGGATAATACTTTAGTATTATACAGGGTGTTTGGTAGCCAGGTGCAAAGCCTTAAGGGGGTGATAGCTGAGGTAATTTTGAGCATTTTGAGCCATACATGTCTTAGCCGAAATTTGATATTTTTTTTTAAATTTAAAATTTTAAAAAATGATGAAAATACTCAGAATTTGATAGAAACTTGTCAATATTACACCAATGGGCGTTAATTTGTAAACAAAATCTTTTATTTCGGATAGTTTAATGTGTATTGGACCAAATGAAATAATTTTTAAGTGTCTGTCTTGCCACATAAACAAAATGGAGGCATTCGAAATTACTAAAAATGTATTATTTTGGAACAGTCTTTTTTCTGTGCCATAAAAAAAAAATTAAAAAAAAATCCTGGAAATGTTCAAACATTTTTAAAAACATGCCTGTTTATTGCTCTTTCTTTTAAGGTATCACTCATTCACATTGCTTGCTATATCTGAGAGAAAAAGTAAAAACCAAACTCGGGGGAGCACTCGCTAAGAATGCAGTAGTATTGAAATTTCGCGTTTTTTCCTGTAATTTACTAGGTAAATACGTACATTTATCTAGTAAATTACATAAAAAAAAGGTAAAAAGAGTTGAAAAAGAATTCTGAATATAATTAAAGAACTACTACCAGCATAGAAAATGGCGTGAATTTACAATCGACAACTTGAAAAAATTGCATTTGCAAAAAAACACTTAGAAAAGCCTTGAACAGAAAATTTTCACTTTAGTCCCTCTCGACAGGGAGCAATGCTTACTTTTCTGAATGAGAGGTGTGAAAATGACTATTTCCAGGGACATGAAGAAAGGCTTCGGCTGCAACTCGTGCACGCACCCCACGTGCTCTTACGGCGTGAACTCGACGGGCGTGTCCGGCTGCGTGGAGTGCGAGGCCGGCGTGCTGGTGCTCGACCCCGCCGCGCCCAAGTGGAAGCTCGCCTGCAACAGGTGACCCGCCATGCCGGACGAGTATTCGCTCGTAGCCCGAGCGGGCGCGAGGCCTTCTACACTCAGGGACATATTTAACGGAAAAAAGTTAGCAAAACGCCTACTTAATGCTTGACCAGAAAAAATAAGTAATAAAAATAGTTACCTACACTTTTTTTTGTGTTCCGTTAAACATGTCCCTGAATGTATATCTTAAATGGCTAAGACGGTGAATTACTTAAGTATGTTGACATGTCGAAGATTTCTTATCTAGGTCGGATACTTTTATACTGAGAAATTGCAAAGTAAATTGTCGATTAACGAAAGTGACGCGAAGTCGTGGGTAAAAGCTATATTGTATGATTATATGAAGCAGGCAGCCACGTAGCAGATTGCCGGACGAGTGTAAGTTAGAAGACCGAGCCGGTGCAAAGCCTTCTGTTTCTTCAAAGTGGCTCTATCGTTGTAATTTTTATTAAAAAAGCCAGTGAATCACTTAAGTATGTCGAAATGTCGATGATTTCTTATCTACTTTTAGTACTTTTATACTGGCAAATTGCAAAGCTAACATTCTATGTTTTTTCTTTGCTCCCAGACCGGCATGGAAGAATTGAACTCGATTCACGTTTAATTGACGACCGGATAGCCTAGTGGTTAGTGACCCTGACTATGAAGCTAGAGGTCCCGGGTTCGAATCCCGGTAGGGGCAGACATTTGTATGATGAATACGAATGTTTGTGGCCGAGTTATGGATGTATTTATTTAAGTATGTATTTATCTGCATTATATTATGTATGTTTATCCGTTGCCTGGTACCCATAGTACAAGCTCTGCTTTGTCCCATGATATTTATTTATTTTATAATTTCAGATGTGACGTGATCATAAACGTGTTCGACGACGCTATCCGCGTGTCCGTGTGCGAGCAGCAGTGCGCGGCGTGCGGCGCGCAGCTCGTGACGGCGGAGTACCGGCCGGAGCGCACGCCGCTGCCGGCCGCGCTCACCGAGATGACCGGCTGCCTCTACTGTGAGCCCGCCTTCAGCACGCAGGTAATACGCTGTATACATACAGGTATACGCGTGTCCGTGTGCGAGCAGCAGTGCGCGGCGTGCGGCGCGCAGCTCGTGACGGCGGAGTACCGGCCGGAGCGCACGCCGCTGCCGGCCGCGCTCACCGAGATGACCGGCTGCCTCTACTGTGAGCCCGCCTTCAGCACGCAGGTAATACGCTGTATACATACAGGTATACGCGTGTCCGTGTGCGAGCAGCAGTGCGCGGCGTGCATCGGAATCAGCCAGCTTTCATATTCAAGAACTGTCAAAATGAACACGATGGCGATTGCGAGCGAGTTACGTAATAAGCCTGCTGGTAGGAATAATATGAATCTTCTCAGGTGAACTTTTCGCTTCGAGATCTTTCAAACAACAACCATTGTCTCTATTATCGCAAAATCGCAAGCTACCGAGACTCACATGCCACTACAACATTCATATTGAAAAACAAACGGTATCGTCATAGTATTAAGGTTCAAATTTAATGTCACTGATATTCTAGATATTATTTTTAATTTTAACGAATGTGTTAATGTTATCTGTATAAATCGATGTATATACACAACACATAGACAACTCCGCTCGAATGTTCCTTGAGGAACTTTTGTTTGCGACTGGCAGTTTAGTTGTTTATTGTACGTCAATGTCTGCCTGTCAAAAGGTCGCCGAGCTCAGTTCCCCTGTTAACTTTCAGCTGGAGAAGCACCGCGCGGTGGCTGCGCGCGCGCCGGCGGGGCGCGGGCGCGGGGGGCGCGCGCGCGGCAACAAGCACCGCAACAAACAGCCCAAGGACAAGATGGCGCAGCTCGCCGCCTACTTCGTGTAGACACGCCCCACATAGCTCTCCGCGTGGCGGCTTTGCACGACTGTCAGACTCTTATTTTTATTTGTGGCGGTCAAGTCATCTTTATATACATATATACATAAATCAACCCCCTTATTCATAAACGCTCTTATAGGCATTTACCTTTCATAGATAAGGACAGACGATTGCTAAGTTAACAAAAGCCTATAGAGCGTTTATGAATAAGAAGGCAAGTCTTTATCCCTGGCAAGTTTTTATTGGGGACGTTTTGGAAAAAGGCCAGGTCAAGAGTACCCGAAACCGACGAGCATGTATGTAGAGATTGATGAATGTGGATGAAGCGAAAGAGATATGTTAGGATCGTAGCAAGTGGAACAAAGTAGTCTGCCTACCCCTGTGGGAAAGAGGCGTGATGATATGTATGTATGTATGTCTTTATCCCTTACGGGGTAGACAGAGCCTAAGGTAACAAGACCTAGGCCACGTTTAGCATGATTGCGGGTGCGAGGTGGAAAGAGAAGTCATCATTATGACGCCAATTTTGTCAATGTCAAAGTAATAAAATTCACCCCTTTGCAAAAAATTCGAGCACCTATGGTTTTTCAGATTTTAAAGCTTAGAAAGTAAGCTTTTATGCACATAAAATACAAAAACCATAGGTGCCCGAATTTTTTGCAAGCGGGTATATATTCAAAAATCTTGTTACGAAATGTCGGCAACGTTGTACGGTAATACGGTCAACCCACCCCCCCTGTCGGGCTCTTAGCCAACGGATAATGATAATGATATCCCTTTGAATCTGTCAGGAAATAATTAACCGATGCCCAGGGTGCACCGGACCAAGCACTGCTCTTCTCACAAAAACGAACCGCAGCTCTTGACCACACGCGGAGGTAACCCGACTCGCACCCCGACTGTCAAATGTACCTATATAAACATAATCTATGCCCAGCACGTCTAGCACGACAGCGCACAAGAGTCGCGTCGCGCGCGAGATAGATTGCCCGTCTTTTTCTTACTGTTCGTTCTAGAAAGGGACGCGTAATCTATCTCGCGCGCGACGCGACTCTTGTGCGCTGTCGTGCTAGCCGGGCTGAGAGTCAGTTGGTATATCTTCCAACAATTATTTATGTTTTGAGCACCATTTGTGCAAGTGCATTTTCACATAGCAATTACAACAGTTTTTTTTTAATATCAGTAAAAATAAAAATCATATTTATGTTACAGATACTAAACTATTTGGTTCTGAACTTCGATCAACAATCAGTGTTGCCAGGTCACTTGCCATGAAAATTACATTAAAAAGTTCCATTTTTGGTCGAAAAGTTCCATTTTATTTAAAATCATTAGATACCTATAAATAATTAAATAAACACCGTTTAAAAAGTTCCTTCCAAGAGTTCCAAGTTCCGCGGGGGTGTCAAAAGTTCCGAAAAACGGAAGAAACGGAACCAAATGGCAACACTGTCAACAATACAACGCACGTTGTAGCATTTTACTACGTCCTCACGTTGGCTTTGGTTGGCGCGTACTGTCAGAAATAAGAGCACAATTTTATTTTGATGTCGTTGTTGATCGAAGGTTCAAAGTTGATTGTTTATTTACTGTATTTGTTTTATATTTATTCTAATGTAAGAGTAATAATATAATAAACATTACTAACGTGAATTTTGTTTTAATGTCCCGACCACGTTTTCCTTAAGTATAAGTGAACACCACTCGGACAACCGAAACATTACTAGGGGGCTAAGATAGAACACATGATGTGTCACCTTTTGTCTTGCTCTTCACGCCCAAACAGAGCAGCGCAAGCACTCCTGCTTGGCGACAGGTTTAGCGAGTAAGACGTTGGAATTGTTATGCAAATCATCAAAGACCCAAGACCAGCTAATGCAGACTACTTCGACGAGTACGTTACTAAATTGCGCTAGTAGGACCTGCGATTTAGTTTTGCTTTTCAACCCCAGGTGGCGCTAGTATGACCGACTGTGATTCTGGTTCCGCTTTTCACCACTAGATGACGCTAGTTGGTCTGTCTGTGATTTTAGTTTTTCTATTGGCCCTTAGATGGCGCCAGTATGACCGACTATGATTTTGGTTCTGCTTTTCACCACTAGATGACGCTGGTAGTAACACGTGTGGCTCTAGTTCTGCTTTACACCCCTAGATGGCGCTAGTACTGACGCCTGTGAGTAGTTTTGCTTTTCACCACTAGATGGCGCTAGTAAGAACGCCATGATTCTAGTTCTGCTATTGCCCCTAGATAGCGCTAGTATGACCGACTGTGATTTTGGTTCTGCTTTTCACCATCAGATGACGCTAGTTGGTCTGCCTGTGATTTTAGTTTTGCTATTGGCCCCTAGATAGTGCTAGTAAGGCAGACTGTGATTCTAGTTCTGCTTTTCACCACTAGATGACGCTAATTGGTCTGCCTGTGATTTTAGTTTTGCTATTGGCCTCTAGATAGCGCTAGTATGACCGACTGTGATTCTAGTTCTGCTTTTCACCACTGGATGACGCTAGTTGGTCTGCCTGTGATTTTAGTTTTGCTCTTGTCTCCTTGATGGTGCTAGTGAGATCGACTGTGACTCTGCCTTACTTGGTATTAGGGTGCGACCACACCGCCGCTTAAAATACGGTGACGTTACGGAATCGCAACAAAATGTATGAAGAAACGGTGAGAAAACGTGACGGATACGACACGTCACTACGTATACGCGGCGGTTTGGTCGCACCCTCACATGGATCTCACTATTTTTTACAGTAGAAGAACTGAGTTGCGAGATTTGATGTTTTTTACAAGTTATGTTTTCGATGGGATCGGTATTTTTCGGAACTGGTTCCGCTACTGATACAGAAACCGGTATTTTACAGCAACCGGTACCAAGCTTAGCAGGTACCGGTTGTTAACCGGTTCCAAGCCCGGGTGGTAACAGACTAGTGAGAGCATCGCGTTCGTTTGACCGCGCGAATCTTCCAAACTACCCTCATTGTTTTCATTTATTTTGCTTGTGGGTTGAATAATTTTTCAATTGTACTTTGATGACATGATGGCTACCTCTGGAAACAGAATATGAAGTTAAATAAAACAATTAACTTATTGAAGTCTTCATTTTATTGTGAAGGTTCTCACCTAGTATAATGTATACAGTACGACAAGCTTACAATGTATTACTGTATTTCTTGTTATATTAGTGTTATGTTATACATTTCTCGTAGTTGAACAGCATGGCTTCAAAATTCGACTCGATTATGGGCCAGGCCTTTTACTCCAAAATTCGAAACTTGAACTTCGTTTCGCGCCGTTCTGCTCACACTAAGTCGTTAAATGAGAGAGGGACGGTATACGAATTTTGAATTCCGGAGTAGCCCCCCAGATCGTAACAAAATCGTGATTTGGAGAAAATTATGACAGTTCGGAGGTGCCTTGGATTTGGAAATTAATGTAACAGTATAAACAGTCCATTATTCTATACGAAGTTTCTTATCTAAACCATGCGTTGTGTATTTATTGATTATATTAATTACTAATGTCGCCAATTATACAAAATAGCAATAAAACTTTCCTACGGAATATCAAGCGGTCGAAATAATATCGCACGACCCCGGCTTGATAATTATTTCGTTCATAATGTCACAATTTACCTTTGGCTTCTGGCCATGGCCATTTTTGTTGAATACAACAATAACATTTAATTAAAGTTCATCCTAGAATTTCGAATCGGTAACCCAATATCCTGGGATGGCACTACACTACTCAAGGGTGGGCACGGATTCTATACAAGGTCTCAGACTTATTCCGAAATATTCTAGCAGGTGGTTGGTTTAATATCACTAAGTACACCTATAAATGTTTTTTAGGATATTTTAATCGTGCTTGACATTTGTACTCATGATTCCATACATTTGTCGATGTCCAAAGTGTACCGCCTCTAAGCGGTGACCTAATTTTGGATCCAAAACTACAATGAAAAATCCGCATTAAGACGTCATGGGAGTGTTCAACCGAACTAACCCTGCTGAAATAATAATCTAATAACAATAATAATACTGAGACCTTGTATTCGCCATTTGCGACTTGGCATGAGTATCCAATACACCCATCGTCGGGGATACTACAATACCGCGTAACTAGCACTGGTAAATACTGCGTATCTGCACAACATCCATAGAGAAAATCCGCGTAACTGGCATTGTTAAAGCGTATCTAACAAAATGTAGCCAAATTAAGATTTCTCAATGAATGAAGAGGAGAGGAGAGAGCTTTCCCAAGAGGGAATGGGCGAAATCATAGGAATCATGTTATAGACGACGCGGCTAGCAACTCATCACTATTTTGATTCCATTTTCCACCTACGCCATATAGTATATACACCCACAATCTTGCTAAACGTGGCCTGTAGGTCTTGTTACATTAGGCTCTGTCTACTCCGTAAGGGATAAAGACGTGATTTGTGTACGTATGTAATGTATGGTTCCCCCCAACGAACGTAAAATCCTGATTAGAATATACCAGTTCAAACCAGTAGGTACCTATAAAGTTGGGTGTTGCGTAGATTCGCAGTACTTACTAGTGCTAGTTACGCGGTATTGCACTATCCCCGAAGCCATGTGTCATTGCTTTGTTCACACGCGACACAATTACGATTTTTTTAATAAGTTGTGACATTGAAAACGGCGCGGGGCCTGTGTCTCATCTATCAGATATATCACAGATTAAGCCAACATTAACAGTTCCAGCAATAAAAATGGATATATGTATATACAAGTTCGATCGATGATAAAATTTAATGTATTTGTGTTCTTCCAATACCCCACAGAGACTAAGCTTCATACTACGCTATACGTTAAAGCTTAGTGTGGTGCTGCTTGTCCAGCCGGTTTAGCCAGTGGACAATTATCACACACACTGTCGCGCCTCGTAAGAGTCGTAAGTCAATCGATGCATGGCTGTGTGAAGCTTTATCTCTTGAGGATATTTTAACTGCTGGCATTTGCTCAGACTATTGCCAATATTAATTTAAAATAATTATTTTTTATTGTATTTTGACGTAGTATAATGTGGGTGTCCTTTTGGTCACAGTACTGGAGAATTAAGGTTGTCTGGTGTCTTAGCAACGTCTATTAGTTCAGAATAAATCAATATAGACTCTTTTTGGTGTCGTTTTGTGTTAATAGCAATAAAGATAAAGCAGTGTCCACACTAACTTGCTTTGTGTCGAAATATCGACTTAATATGGCAAGAACTTAAGGGTCCTTACAAGCTCAACGCGCGTATTTCGCTAAATTCTAAATATTTCTTCAAAGACTATGGCGTATGTGTTCATAATTTCAGTAATATTATTAATGTACAAGATAGTTCACTTCTTAAACTAAGATACTGCTGTGCTAAATTATTGATTTTTTGGCGTGAAATCTAAAAAAAGGTGTTTCCTTGGGAGGGCTTTTAAAATTTTGCTCTAAAAGGTGAAGTTTCATTCTCAATTTCGAAGTGAAACGGAATCTCATTCTCGCCTAAAGTGAACTCAATTCAATTCAGTATATCTTGAACTAAAAAGTCATCGTGAAAAATTTGAAGATTCATCTTAATTAATAGATAGAATAGCTACTCAATGTTAGCTAGTTTTTTGATGAAAAAGAGGGTTACATTTTATTTGATTCTCGAAAACAGTGTTGATATTCTGCTCTAAAAATAATTATTTAGCAATGCTCAACTCTATTTTGACTCAGAAAAAAAAAAAACATTAGTATCGGTCTTGAATTAAATTCAGTATAAATTTTTATATATCACGGCGGACTGACGCCGCACCCTCATTCAGCGCCGATTACAGCAGTATCGTAGTTTAAGAAGTGAACTATCTTGTACATTAATAATATTACTGACATTATGAACACATACGCCATAGTCTTTGAAGAAAAATTAAGAATTTAGCTAAATTCGCTCTTTGAGCTTGTAAGTCTGTTTCATTTATTTATTCACAAGATTGTGTTGTCATGGTTGTAATAATAATATCTGTCAAGTGCCAGTTTTATCAAAATCCCTGTGCCACTGACACCTGTAATCAAACTAACGCACTAAAATTAAATTAGGCTTACGTATACAAATTACAAAAATAGGAAAATTATATATTTTTTTATAAGTACCCCGAAAAGCATTGATATGGTAAATTTTCACAACTTCCAATGAAACAAATTTAATGCCGTCCAGGCGTAATCGTATTTTTTTTAAGTAAATTTATTTACTTACAATAATAATATTTTTGCCAAATTTTTAATTGATTATCCGATATGAAATGTATTTATTTAGAGAATACTGTGGAGTAATTACAGATCGGCAAACACAATTAAGTAACTTAGTATGTTTTGGTCCTTCTATGCGGATTGTATTTACAATTACGAAATACTTATGGCAGATTATTGAAGACACAATAACTTATTTGGATAATCTGGTTTATAATTTGCTAGGACACATAATTGTGTTCGCCAATCTCGAGTTAGCGCTTGCACCGACTTACAATGAAGACTTATGCATGTACATATATTAAATTAACTTAGAAACGGTTGTGCATGTTATATTATCTTCCTATCCGCTACGTTCCAGTAGTATTTACTAATTGCATATGAGATCTACGCATTCACGGCACATTTCACATTTCTCCACTGTTGACATGAGATTCTTTGTTATGAAGAAATGTGGATTGTGCGGGTGTGACTAATCTATTATATTAATTTTAATCTCACTGATTTTCTTCATAATTATTTTCTAATAGCCTTTATATACTTATAGCGATTATTTACACTGATCGATACCAAATACTCCCAGTTAATCGTAGTGTACCGCGTAACCAATGTTGCCAACCTTGACTATGTGAGATGAGTGTTACCATTTACAAATAATGACAATGCTATTTATATTGAATTTCGCGGTCTTTATTTGGAATTATACACTAATTAAATTTATTTGTAATTGACCAACTAATAAGTTTGTCAAAATAATAATCAAAATTCGTTATTGACTTAAGATATTTGTGAAAAAAATTCGTACCTATTAGACGTTACCGTTTGCAAAATTATTAATTTTTATAATCGGACTACGACAAATTCGACAAAACTAGTACTTACTGATCATTAAGACGCTATAGGCACGCTATACCATTAGTGGTGGCAATAACGGCTGTTTTGCAATAATGAATAACAGTGTTGTGATATTCTTAAATAGCTGTTATTGTAAACTGTTACCTGTTATCCTGTTATATTGCTGTTTTACAAAACGATAATGAACTTATTATTAAATAATTGTTATACTTATTTCGTCGCGATCGCAGTGTGATAAAAACGTACGGGAACAAAAGCAAAACAACGCTCTGTTACCTTGTGTGTTTATTGTACTGACTGACAATAAACAGCAACAGCTAATAATGATATCAAAAGTCAGTTGTTTGAATTGCGATTGCGATGCGAGCTCGCGCGTATAGCGTTATCTCTCGCACACACCTACTTGATTTGTTGCGCACTCGCTTGCGCATCTATGCCAAGTGCGGCAACAGTGCACGTATGAACAACGTTGACAAAAGGCAACGAATAATGATAACAGGATAGTTGACGATTAGATAATGTGTTGTTCGTTGCGTGCAAATAATGCATTACGTTATCTGCTGTTGTAATAACGACCACCACTATATACCATTGCCATCAGGCTTAGCAGCAACTGCAAATTTATCGTAGTCCACAATGAACTGACACATTTAGAATCTTCTGATAGCCAACGTTAGAATAGAATAGTTACATCTTTTGTGGATAATTATAATGTTTTGTTGTAGGTAAAAGAAAACCGGAAATATTTTCCGAATGTCGAGGAGCGTTGTTTTCATATTATTTTAAGTCGACTATTTTTTATGCCATTGTACCATTAACGTTAGTGACATAATTATTTCTGAGGCCCGATTTTTGAAAGCACGTATATATATGTCTGAGTTTTATTACAAAACTACATATATAGGTACAGCTTAAATTAGATTTTCGAGTTGGCTTGGTTAATTAGAGCTGTAGTTTCACTTTCGTGTGCCGTTTTTGCACAACGTGCTTGCAAATAGCCCCCTGACCATTAAAAACTCAATTTTATTTTAGAAATTAAATTATAAATAAAACTGATAGCTTCTCCAAATGGTTCTCAGAAGACCCTAAACAAGTTCACTTCAAATTTTACAACTAATTAGCGAAGAGGGTGTTAAAAGTATATTTCAATATTGTTGAATTTGACCATTTGAGTCGTATGTCAATCTGTAAAAAAACTTTCAAAATTTGATGTAGTTGTAGATGTAGAGTCAGCAGTAGAATATTTACGCAGATGGAGTGCTCAAAATGAATTCATAAGCTTTTATAAGTTGAGTTTCTACGACTTCATTTCTATAGACCTCTTAACAGGAATGATGGAGTTGCTTTCAATTAGCCAGTTAACAATGTTGGTAAAGTTTTGAGTTATTGACATGACACTAGCATACACTTCCGAAGTTGTATGGCTTGGAAGGCCTTCATCGTGTAGATCTCTTGAGCTCTTTGTTCCCAAAATGTCTACTGTTGACTCTGATTTGTGAGCGCGTGAACTTCTGTATTAGGGGTTATGTTATGTAAGTACATTTGAGTATTGAACAAGTTGATGCGTGCATTTGTACTCTCGAATAGATATTACAATAGTCAAGGGTTCGTATGCCACTACAATGACTAAATCTATAACCTCACTAAATGGTCCGAATTTAGTATAAGAATTATATAGAATCAGCGATACGGGCGAGATGAATGGACCCATGAGTCTATCTTAACCCGATCTTACAAGAGGCCAGCTCAGTTCAATAATGTTAAACAAATCAAAATAAAAGTATTAACATATTATAGATCTAGAGGGTTTATGTCGTCGTCCTTTATGTTGATGATTTCCTGCTCGTAGCTATTTATGTTATTGTCGTAATAAATTTTAATTTCGGATCATAAATAATTTAATTTCGGACGACGACATAAACCCGAACAGGACTCCTCAAGTTCACAGATACCTGATAGGTATAAGCTATGAAATAGCTTACGTTATTGAGCCACTGAAGTATATAATATATTATAATTAATTTTCACTATTTAAAGCTCTTAGTTTTCATTTTATGCGAGTTCCAGTCTCGCACCGAATACTAATGCCCAATGTCTGGAGATCCATGAAGTATTCACTTTCCAAGGGCGAGTTAGACAAAGTATAGATAACAACTATTAAACCAGTATAGAGTGCCTAAGAATAAGTAGGTATATTAAAAACAAAAGCTTCGCTTTTGGCAATTTCGTTTAGGGTCACGCCTTACAAAGGTCCGTTTGATGCCTCAACACTCACTCGAGAGTTTGTTCGGAAGGTCACTTGGATGCCAACGACAACTAATGTCTTGTTTCCAGCACGAATATTAAAGTTACATAAAGACGCATTAAATAGTCCACACTTGAACTTTTTCCGCGACCACACACCAGCTCGCCTGGTCGTAGTACGAGGAGACGACGTGTAGGCTCTCCACGTATTGCTCTATGAGCTGGTCTAGCTCCCCTCTCTTGAACACGTGGTAATACCTGTGGTAAGTGACGGCCCCGCCTTCGGAAGGCAAGCTGTCAGAGCCATCGCTCAAGGAAGGCAGCAGGGGGGCGTGCGGCGCGGCCCGCAGCGGCGCCGGCGCCGTGGCCGTGTCCTCTGACGACGAACGAGTCTCCAACAACTTCCTATCCTTAGAGCATTCGCTGCACGACGGAAGGGAAGCTAAACTCGCACAGCCGAGAGACGCAGTACTGCCAGTTTTATCCCGTCGACTCCAATCACTACCCGCATAGGTGTCGCTCGATTCAATAGAAAATCCAGACTTCAATGGCGCCGTGCTGGCACTCGAACGAGAGGTGATGGACTCGGGACTTATCTCCATCTTATCTAAGTCGCTGGAATCTGTCGACTGTCCGACTTTCAGCGAAGATCTTTTATCGGTACTGGTGCATAGTGAGTCGACGCTTATTTCGGACTCGAGAGAATAGCCGGTTTCTAGTGATTGGCTTGTGTCATAAGCGCCAGAGTCGATTGTTATCTCAGGATTTCCGTTGCTCGAGCAAATGGCGCTATCGTCATCTGGATTTTTGGTTTCTATGTCGGGTAGTTTGTCCTCCGTAATGTGTTTCGTTACATTGTAGTGGATGTTGGCACAATTATTGAGATATATGTCCTCTTCACTCGTTACTTTCATGCTCTTCTTAAGTTCTCTGTATTTATTTATGATTGGATCGACATCTTTAGCTCTCTTTTTGCTCTTTAATTTCGAACCACATTTCGGGAATAGTTTGGTCAAGTCCGTATCTTGTGAGTCATTTAAAGATGCTATGTATTTCTGTCTCTCCTGAATTTCGGCGCTCAACTTATTTAAACCTTTCATTTCAGTTCCTATCTTACTTATGTATGGATCATCAAGGTGCTGTAAACTATCTGAGAGCTCATCAAGGATCTTTTGGGTGTTTCTATCTTCCTCTTCTCGTTTTAGCCTTAATGATATACTTTTCTCGCTACTACTGCTGCTCGGTAAATCAAAGTCTTCTTCATTGATTCGTTTTGAGTATTGGTCGATTTCCTGCAGAAGTTTCTCACTAAGTTTTTCAGCAAATTCAGTCAAATGTTGACCACGTTCTTGCTGATCATTCATCCAGTCATCTTCTTTAGCTATCATGTCTGACTTGCATGTTATCAGAGGCTCGTTCTGTATTCTATTGAAGCTCTCTGATTTAGATATTGATTTTTCTGATTCAGTGCTGGACATGGATACTGAATCGTAGGGTATTCTCGTCGGACTTCTATGGCTCTTGCTGAGGTTTTCATCTAACGATCGTCCTTCTGGTCTACTAGGAGACAATCTATTAAGACTCCATGTAGAATTGCTAGTACTTCCGAGCTTAGGTGATCGATCTTTTGACCTTCTACCTGGTGACAGTCGTTCTAGACTCGATGAGCTTCCCCCGCTTGAGCTAGTGTGTGATCGGGACTTGTCTTCCAGAATTCTGAGGTCGCCAGGAGACAGTTTATTAAGACTCCAATTGCTACTGCTGCTACTACTTGACGCCCCTTGAACTATGGCCATTGCCTCAGTGCTCTCCAGTTTATCTAACTGTTTTCTTCTTGACCTTGGGCTGGATTGTATTACAGTTTCGCAGGTCTCGTCTAATGAATGTGCGACTTCTGCTGCGGCTTCCAACAAATTTTGTGGAGCTGGTGATACCGATGGAGATTTTTCTGGTTGGCTTTCTTCTTTTTCGTTTTTAGGCTCGACTATTGAAGGATTGGGAAGATCTGGAATGACAGAAAATACAAATTTAAAGTGAGTGTTAGTAAAGAACGGTGTAAGTTTCTGCTAACAGATCAATGATTTTAGTTGCCTTACCTTTTTCCATTGCGGTTTTTCGCAATTCTTCCGGGACTACACTTATGACGCTGTCGACAGAGTCGGGTGACGAAACTCCACTAGAGTCGCTATCAACGTCATCAGTAGCTGGGTTGAACAATTCAAGGGACATCAACTTAGGATGGCTCTTCGCTATAGCTTCAGATTTTCTATTAACACGAACGATAGGGAAAGGCGGTCTTCTACTGCTGTTAACGTTCGCTGGTGGAATGCCCTTATTAAGCATTTCTTTGATCTGTTTTATCCTCTCTTTTCGCTTTCGATCTACTGCTCTTGAATCTAAATTATCGTTTGTTGGTGATTTACGCGGTTCTTTTGGCTTGAATTGAGGTATTTCTGGTAGTTCCGCAACCGTTTGTAACGTTATCTTCGGATACGGTTTTACATCTTGCAGAATTACTCGTGGTAGCATTTTGTTATTTTCAGCTGTTAGTTTATGAATTTCTTCAATATCCTTACTGATCTCTGCCAGCAATTCTTTTGTTACGTCTGATGGTGTTGTCTCTTCCTCTTCCTTTATCGGTGGTATGGGATCTATTTCTTCAAATATTTCGATTGGAGCTGGGACTTTGTTTATAATTGGTAGTGGTTCGGGGACTATTACTAATGGCTTGCCTAGTTTCTCATCTGAGTCAGATTTTGGAGGAGAGTTAGGTTGGCTTTTCGATTGCGGTTTCAGAGGAACAGTACACATGGCACTTGAAGTTGTGTAATTTTTTAGGCTATATTGTGCTACTAGTATTTTGTTGACAGGCCCAGGCGCTTGAACAGCACTAGGAGATGCCGGAGGGCGAATCAACGGAAAGGCTTGTTTTATTCTCGGAGACGGTAGGCCTGGTGAGCTTTTCATTCTCGGGGAAGTCGGCACAGATGATACTTTTAGTCTAGGTGATGTTGGTCCAGGAGATAGTGGCGTCGGCGATAAAGGATCACCAGAACCATCAGCTTTGGGAACATAAATCACTGACGCAAAACTGTCCTCAGAATCAACACTAGTATCACTTTGTAGACTGCTGTCTTTAGAGGAGTCCGAGCCATCTTCCTTAGAATGCCTTCTCTCCGGGTAGCTTTTCTCACTTCCAGTATTATTGTCGCTCGGCGTAGGAACTTCTGGCACAGGTCCATGGTTTTTCCAACCCTGAAGCATTCTTACGAACACAGTTACTTTATCTATATTCGTTGTAGACGTTTTGAATTTACTAGTGAGGCCGTTTTTGAGTGATTGGAATTTCTTCGCCGTATTCGCTGAAGTAGAGAATATAGAGTCGCGTAACGAGTCCAGAGCTCCCGGTCGACGGTAAAGGTATTCTTCGTTGAGTGACGCCTGCTTCTGAATATTTTTCCTCAGATGCTCTTTCTCGCGTAACCTTTCGACGGACATCAGCTCCTCATTGAGAGAGGTCTGTTTAAATACGCCAGGTTTCTTCGAAGACAACCTAGGCGTATGAATTTTAAAGTTAGGCATCTCCTCGACCATGCTCTTCATGTCTGTCGGCTTGTCTAAATCCTCATCCGCATCATCCTCATTAATGGACTTCTTCTGTTTGACCAGGCGTGGTTTCTTTCGCGGTTCGACGGTTTCCGGTGGTGGCGGTTCCTTCGGAGGCGGTTCGGCCTCGCCCACATCCAGACTGGGGAGGCTGGAGCGGGATCGGATCAAAGCTCGGCGTTCGACGTCAGCGATGTCGGTCAGGCTTCGAGATTTAGTGGTGTTCGAGGCGTCGGATTGTTGCGTGACGAGCCTGGGCGGAAGGGCTTCGTCGAGTCGTCGGAGTTCGATGGGCAGGTCGGCGGCGGCGGGCTCGGGGCGCAGGCACGGCCGCGGGGGGAGGCGCCCCCCCGCCAGCCCCCACGACGGCAGGAACGAGCGCCGCCCCGCCAGCCGCTGCAGCGCGCGCCGGACGAACGAGTAGCACGTCTCGTTGGGCGACGACAGCGACGACGAACCAGGCGAGCCCTCGCGACTCTTCCAAGGCTCCAAATTGCTGGAAGCAAACCAATCATCATCAGTCCACTTTAGTGAAGAAAAAAAGGGAGCATGGATGCAGATCCATCACTAGAGGGAGGACGAGGCTTGATTTGTCGAACGGTGCGGCCAGGATACTGTTAGCCTTAGCATACAAAGAAGTGAAAGTTAAACCATGTAAAATTAAAGGAGGATACTCACTGGTCATGATCAACGGAGAGAAAGCGACGCGGTGCAGGTGTGGGTGGACACAGTGTGGCGGGGCGGTGCCAAGGGATCAGTACATCCTGAAACAAATGAAGACGCAATACGACAATTTAGTGTTATTGGAGGACATCTTATTTGATAGCCAGGATGTATGAATCACAAGATGCAAGCCTGCGTAATTTTAAGTTGCTGTAAGTTTCGCATTGTTAAACGTACCTGCGAATGGAAATTCCGTCCCTCATGTTCCATGGCCCAGACAGTGAGCAGCAGCCGGCCCCCGATCCTGGTGACCCTGGCCAGCTCCCGCAGGGCCATGGCGCGGCGCTCCACGGTCGCGAAATGGTGCACCACGGCGATGGACAGTACCGCGTCGAAGGACTCATCGCGGAACGGCAGGCAGAGGTTGTCGCATGCCACCACCTGGAAAAAATAATCGATTAAAAATAATAATCGATTTTTGTATAATCAAAAGTAATTTTCATCTACCACCCCCTGACATTAAGTCTGGTCTTTTATAACCCGGAGATGATATTACGCAATTCCCACGCAAATAAACAAATAATCCAATTTTATGCCAAAAATGCCAATATCAAGTGCTGAGACTCTTCTAAATGCTGAACCGATTTTTAACAAACATGGCTAGAAAGAAACCACTGCAAGGAAACTTGCTTTCGAATGAAAAAACCCCAACCGCATGAAAGCTACGATGCCACAGACAAACACACACACAGACATTGACGTCAAACTTATAACACCCCTCTTTTTGCATCGGGTGTTAAATAATAGCTACATAAAAAATATGCATAAAGCCGTGGTAGCCTAGAGGTTTCAACTGTGGCCTCTCAAGCAGAGGGACGTGGGTTCGAGCCCGGGCTCGCACCTCTGAATTTTCCGGAATTTATGTGCAAAATATTAAATTTGAAATTTACCATCAGCTTTTCGGTGAAGTAAAACATCGTGAGGAAACCAGACCAAACCCAATAAGGCTTACCCTTCTGAGTTGGAAGGACAGGTGGCAGTCGCTTCTGTAAAAACTAGTGCCTACGCCAAATCTTGGGATTAGGTTGTCAAAGCGGACCCCAAGCTCACTGAGCTCTGGCAAATGCCGGGATAAACGCTAGGAAGATGGTTAAATAGTACACAAAATATATGCATTTAAGCCTACACAAGCATTAGTGAAGTATACCTCATTATTGTGATGGCGCGCGTGCGCCGTCAGCCGTGTGCAGCGGTCGCCGCCCACCGCGAACACGGACGGATTCACGCTCAGGTGCTTGCCGTTCCCGCAGCCTGGAACCAAGATGCTCCAATCAACACTTAACGAAGGCACCATCGATTCCTGACCCACTATGGAACTTTCCCACAGTCAAAAAGTCAAATTCAAAAGTTTATTTTGCAAATAGGCCGCCAAGGGCTCTTTTACATGTCTTTTTTTTAATCTACCTGCGTATTCGGAAAGACCATCATTGCCAACAAGAATACGCCGCAAGAAACAGTGCCAATATTGAACTGACAAGGATAATGTTACGTTTACTGTGAGAACGTTCTACGCTGGGTCAGGAGTCAAATTGTTCTACATAATAAAGTAGCTAAGCAGATGACGTCACCAGCGGCCCGGTCGGCCGGTTGGGCGACCTAGGTATCGCTGGGGGGGACAGTGGCCAGGCGGATTTGCGACGTCTTCAAGTCGACGACTGGCAAGAAGCTGCGCAAGATCGGGGCAGATGGCGTGCTCTCGTTTCGGAGGCCAAGACCCTATTTGGGTCCCTGAGCCAAGTTAGTTAGATGACGTCACGTTTCCACGTGTCAATTCCAGCTAGCTTTAATAACACAATTAATAAGCTCTAATCTGGGGCCTTACCATGACGGCTTAATGTGATTTGATTCCGACTCAACTCAGGTTTTAACTTTAGCGAATCTACATTGATTCTCATATTTATTTTATCTTAAGTATTATTATACAATTATGTTATGTGTGTGTGTATGTATGTATTATTTTATTTATTTAGCTATGTATTACATTTATGTAAGTATTGTTTTATTATCCCTGCGTTTCTCCTGTCTATTTGTTTCCGCCACCTACTTAAACTGTCTCCAACTTATTTCTCTGTCTTAAAGGTTGTCTGGTAGATATCACTATTAAGCGATAAGACCGCCTATTTTATACTTTGTTCTATGTTTCTGTATTGTTTTGTACTGATTTGTGGTGTTCAATAAAGAGTATTTGTATTGTATTGTATTGTATTGAATCGGAATTGAACCATATTAAGACGTCATGATAACCTCCTGTATCTGTACCTACTACACTTATTACGAGTTAGATACTTTAACAATAACAATAGATAAACGACAATTGTGACGTATCTTTTACAGAAAAGCTATGAAATATATATGTCGAAATCAATTAAGAAACTAATTAATAACTTGGCGCAACTCACACTTTTAATCACTAAAAATTCTTGTTAGGTTATGGGCCATCATGTAGCATGAGAGCATACCTACTATCTCTGTCATCGTCTTCAAGCCCATATCCATGTCCATAACCAACGCAAGTAGATGATGCCAGATTTTGATAAAGTTAAAGTTCACCTTTAAAAAGTTAGCTTAAAAAGATTCATGGAGGAGACAGACATCAGATAGCAGTGGGTGTTATTATTAGAATATAAAAAGCTAAAATTATAAACCTTATCTTCAAGTTAATTGTGGAATAACCTCAGCAATTAATAATTATATATGTATACACTATTAAAGTGACCACCCACGCGCGTCCTACGCTATAGGATAAGTAAATAGGCACTCAAAGAAAGCAAAAGTTATCTTTAATCTTGTCTGGCAGTTGGATGAGTTACCTATCCAATAGGATACCAAGTACTTAATACAGATATAGAGCCCTCAGATACTTCTAACTAATATTATAAATGCGAAAGTATGGATGGATGGATGGATGGATGGATGTTTGTTTGTTACTCAATCACGCCAGAACGGCCCAACGGATCTGGATGAAATTCGGCACATAGATAGAGAAAAGTCTGGAATAGCACATAGGCTACTTTTTATCCCGGAAAATTGCGTAGCTCCCGCGGGATAGCGATAAACGAATTATTTGCAGACGAAGTCGCTGGCAACAGCTAGTACATTTATAAATCACGTCTTTAACCATTACGGTGTAGACAGCCTAAGGTAACCAGCTTAAAGGCGTTTAGCATGATTGTGGGCGTATGGATGGAAAGGGGAATCAAAATAGTGACGGGTTGCTAGCCGCATCACCTATTACATGATTCCTAAGATTTTCGTCCATACCCTTGATGGTCTTTTACTTTTACCACAGCCGCTGGTTTATTTCGTCGCAGCAATTATCTTTGCTATCACAAAATCTTTATGACATGACATCTAAATATAAACAGAAGGTAATGCCCTTAGTGTCCGCCCACAGGAACAATAATAACTTTTAATAGATGTAAGGGTGCATTCACCGCAACCAAACAACAAAACGGCTGTAAGCGGCCCACGCACAGATTTTCCTTCTTCACATAAAAAAAGGTAAGCACTAGGCACGATGTAATTCAAATTTAAAAAATATAAATCGCTCATTATTTTACTTATATTTTAGTCCTAAAATTGTAATGGAAAATTACAGCACGTCCTTCGGGTACTTTGACGAGCTACTACTTATTCATAAGTGGGTAATTGAACTAACCTAATATAACTACCTGCTCGAGTAGTCAGAAAAACATTGTCGATATATCAAGATTCAGGCCTTATACTCCGAAATCCGATTTTCGAAGTTCGTTTCGTGCCGTTCCGCTCTTTTTAATAGTTATTAATTTGAGAGTGAGAGGGACGGTGTGACACGAACTTCGAAAATCGATTCTCGGAGTAGCCCCCCAGGATAGAGGTCTAGATACTCTTTCTTGCAGCGTTTCATACCTACCACAGGTTTAATTATTGACCTTCTAACAACGCATGTTTTCATTAATTTCAGTGTTTTTATAGCATTCATGTTGCAATTGTTTTTTGTTCAAATTATGGTGCGACCACACCGCCGCTAAAAAAACGGTGACGTTACGGAATCGCAACAAAACGTATGAAGAAACGGTGAGAAAACGTGACGCATACGACACGTCACTGCGTATACGCGGCGGTTTGCTCGCAACCTTAAACTACGAAACTTTGCAAGCGTATTTAGGTCGAATAAGCCTGGGTCTAAAGTCAGGGGCCCGATTTCTGAAAGCATATAATATGTGAAAATGCCATTCGGAAGTGGTGAAAAATCGTGCTGAATTTGAAATACAAGTAGCCTAGAGGAAAATTACAGCTCTCATTAATATGATTTGATTCGAGCTGTAGTTTTTGCCCGTTAGAAATTAAATTCCTAAATGATACTGAATACTTTTCCTATCTGTTCTATATCTGTTGTATTTCTGTGTCTAGTCTTCAGTAGGTATCGTTAAGATTTTTTTTATTCTATTATTTAACAATGCTTGTAGGTACGTAGTACGTAACCTTCTCGAAACCACTGCCTCGGAGAGCTAACCGCCGGCATTGCTACCAAGTTCCCTAGAAAAATGCTAATTAACTGACTGTTTATGTTACTCCCACTGAACAAAAAAGCTCGGTACATGTAAGCTTAGCCAAAGGTTATGGCGTGGGTGTCTAAGCAGAATTTGTAGAACAATGCGGTTCGTTAAACTGAGATTACCCGTGCGGACAAGTGATAAGGGAATAAGGCAAATAGAATAGAAATAGAATAGTGTTTCTTTAAACTGTTGTAAAGTTAAGGCTACGTATCGCAAAGGAGGTCCTGTCTTGAGGTTAAGTGATGGAAACTGTCCTAAAATTTTTAGGTTAGCCGGGGCCAATATTTAAGACACAGTTACATTACCTATGTTGTGAAGCAAAATGCTGTGATCGATACGCAAATACGAAATAAGATGATACCGCGGGTTTTGCGGGTGGTAGGGCCTTGTGCAAGGTCCGTCCGGATCGCTACCACCATCTTACTCGCTTATCCTGCCGCTAAGCAGCAGTGCTTGCACTGCTGTGTTCCGGTGTGGAGAGTAAGACAGCCGGGGAAATTACGGGCACAAGAGGCATTTCATCTAAGTCCTCTAGGTTGGCAACGCATCTGTAATCCCTCCGGGGTTGCGGGTATCTATGAGCAGTGGTGATCGCTTACCATCAGGTGACCCACTTGCTCGTTTTCCTTCCTATTCACATAAAAAAAAAAACCGTCCGTGGTTCCTTATGAAGGTGAACTCAAACGGATAACCGAGTTCCCGAGAATACCTAACCTACAAATAAGTGAGGGACCCGTGTATTTTCTATACTAATATTATTAAAAGGCAAAGTTTGTGAGTTTGTGGGGTTGGATCTACAGAACCGATTTTGAAAATTATTTTACCAAAAGAAAGCCACATTATTAAAAAGTATTAGTGGGTATACGTGCCGGCACGTAAGTCTAGCGATGACGAGTCACGTGGAGGGGATCTGCGCACCCACGGATACCGTACTTTATACTTCTGCGCATACAAGGTCATCGCTAGACTTACGTGCTGGCACTTATAATGTTGAAGTAAGGTTACTGACCGACGTCGCAAACAAGGCTGCCAGGGTCCAGGTCGTTGAGGAAGGCTTCAACGCCGGGCGCCGGCGCGCGCGCATCGTCGTCCTCGCCCGCCTGCTCGTACACCTCATGCACGTACGCACGCTCGAGCGCCGCGCCGCGCGCCGCGGACTCGCCCGCGCCCGCCTCCGCGCCCGCTTCCGCGCCCGCGCCATCCGCCATCACCGGACCGCCATCACTCCACGCTGGAACGGAGAACAGTGATTTGAAGCGTTGTTGGCTTGAACTGAGGAGTCCTGAGTTTATATATGCTGTCTTAGTATTATATTGTTCTCGAATATTCTAACTGTAAGTTTTCTGTCGTAATTTTGGATTCAAACTAAAACCACTCCTCAGACGCCAGATTCTTTCGTATTTCAAAATAAGCTCTTAGAGGATCTGATATCCTGGTACTTAAACTCTCCCTCCGTCTTACGCTTGACGCGAGTTTAACATTTAACATTTTTTATGATACCATAGACTGACAGATAATTACACACACACCCCTCGTTGTGTTGGGGTTTAAAACTAAGTAGTTCACATGGCCAGCATTGGTCCGCCTAGCAACTGTGTTATCTACACGCGTATATGTCTATGTTAAAATATATTAGCAGCCTATTGATCCGTTATCAGGCCGCGATAAAAAGGGAGCTGACCTTTATCAGTCTATCTAACATAATATTAGTAATACATTGAACAACGACATGATTTCTATTGGAGCTTTCCTAAAAATCCTACCAGTATACTATCAGTACTGTATCAGACACCCCCTAACAATAATCCACTGGGGTATAATATAACCATAGCTATAGAAGCTAAAAAATATATAAAAAAAAATATTGGAGTAATCTTTTTTATATTTTCTATATGAATGATTACAGTTATTTTTCTAGCTTCTATAGCTATGGTTAATAATTATACCGCAGTGGATCATTGTTAGGGGGTGTCTGATACACCCTGTACACACAGAAAACATAAAAAAGCGATAGGTAGCACTCCGGGACTGCCAGCAGAAGTGAAAAGAGCAGCTTAGATTAGATTTTAATGTTGTATTGTAACCTCCATGACGCTCAAGACGCGTACCTACCGTACTGGCCGCTTAAAAAAAACCGGCCAAGTGCGAGCCGGACTCGCGCACCGAGGGTTCCGTATCTATAAATATCTAAAAACCAGTGTAAGCAGAGCCCTGCTCCTAGAAGACCTACCTTCATACCAAATTTCAAGATTCTGAGTTCATGGGAAGTACCCCATAGGTTTTGATTCCCTTGCGAGTTTCGAAAATTTGCGGCATAAACGACTTTTTCTTTTGATTGCGTTGACTCAGCAGTTTGATTTTTTCACAGCTTCAAGGGACAGTAGACCTGAGAATTCGATATAAATCTCAGCTTGATACCTCTACGCGTTCTTGAGAAAATGGGTCTTGACAGACGGACGGACGGACGGACAACAAAGTGATCCTATAAGGGTTCCGTTTTTTTCCTTTTGAGGTACGGAACCCTAAAAAGTACGTATTGTCTATATTGACAGACCTCTAACAATGTGCTGATGCCCTAGTACATTTTGCTCCACGACTCAACAAAAAAACACTCAAAAATCGAACGCGATTCATTCGTATTTCAAAATAAACTCTTAGAGGATCTGATATCCTGGTACTTAAACTCTCCCTCCGTCTTACGCTTGACGCGAGTTTAACATTTTTTACCCATCCCAAAAAGTGCTTAGAAGTTTTCACTTCAAGAAGTAGAGACGAAGTCCTGGAAACAGCAGCTGGGAAAAGCAAACTGAGTCTTTGGTGTAACTTTTGAAACCAAAAACATGGATGTAATAATAGGCCTTTACATCTAGGGCCTGTCTCACCAGTCTCTGTAAATTTCCTGTTATCTTAAGTGTCAGTTACACCTATCCCTCTTTCTTACTACGAAACAGACAGAGACGTCATCATAGATAACTGACACTTATGATAACCAGCTAGCTTATTACGTAACTCGCTCGCAATCGCCATTGTGTTCATTTTGACAGTTCTTGTATGAATATGACAGCTAGCTGATTCCGATGCCAATTGTCAGCCGATACATATTGTCTAACTCACTCGCAATCGCCATCGTCTTCATTTTGACTGTTCATGTATGGGCTGACAATTGGCATCGGAATCAGCTAGCTGTCACATTCATACAAGAACTGTCAAAACGAACACGATGGCGATCGCGAGCGAGTTAGACAATAAGCCTGCTGGCCATTGGTGTGATAAATGTGATAATGCATAGAAACATTGATTAGCGGCAGAAAGCTTGATTACGCTTATTATTTTCTAGTATACCTATATATTCTAAACAGTAATGTTTTCAGGCAGCGGCTTTTTTGTACCGACTCCATCTATACTTATTGGATTGCTTTTTGCATCCGCACGTGCAACAAAATACGGCGAAAGAGAACAATTTTAAAACAGCATTACAACAAAATGCCAACAGCGTTTGTGTTCCAAAAAGCAATGGAAGACGGCAAGAAACAAGTCACGTCTCTAAAATTTATGTCGAAAGTGTACTGGAGGGAGTTCCGCGAAAAGCATGCCCGCTAATGTCGCTGTGTGCATCTTAAAAACTTTTTAATACAATAAATAAAGAGACACAACGACAAGCGAAGAGTAAGTAGCAGTTGTTCGCCGTTTCTCATAAAATGAGTTAACAAGTTAAAAACTGTCTCGACCCATTCGAAGGTGTTTTGTTTTGCGCATACGCATTAAAGACATTGGATCGTAGCATTCAGTTTTATGGTCATTCAGACGAACTAAAGACGAGAAAGAAAACAGTGTTCTCCTAGTTTCTGAGGTATAGTAAAGACATAGACAACACTAGATTCTGCCCGCGACTTCGTCCGCGTAGAATTAGATTTACCTTTGAAATATTTATCGCTATCCCGCGGGAACTATGCAATTTTCCGGGTTAAAAAGTAGCCCATGCGTTAATCCAGGTTACCAGCTAACTACGTTTCAAATTTTATCCAAATCCGTCTAGTCGTTTCAGCGTGAAGAATGAACAAACATTTGAAGAAAATTTGGAACGGAGATAGCTGGTAGGGGTAGGTACCCTAGATTAACATAGGCTACTTTTCATTCCGGAAAATTGCATAGTTCCCGCGGGATAGCGATAAACATGTCAATTGCTAATTCTACGCGGACGAAGTCGCGGGCAGAAGCTAGTCTTCCGTAATTATTGCAGTCCACCGCGTACTTCACCAATATCCTCTAATGCCCCATCAGACAACGTATATCTATAGCGAGGTAAACACGGAATCAAATAATGGCACCGCCTGTTTCGGTCCAGCATTTTATTAGCAAAGTTCTGCAATTCTGCAGAGCTTGTGCTCGACCCGCGATGATGGATGATGTATATGCAGTTGCGGGCATTAAACTAAAGTGATTTTGTTTGGGCGCGTACAGAGAGTAATGCAAACACGCAGCAGTGGCGTACGTAAGGTGAAAAAACTCAGAAAGAGGAGTATGTTAGAGGCACACGGTGGATTGTTGTTGTATGCCACCAGTCAGTTGACCAAAATGACCCAGTCCAAAATGTGAACAAAAACTCAAATTCTGCCATGTTCTGCGAATCTGCGAGTGTGTTAATGTAAAAGTTTATACTTAGGTGTGTTTGAGTAGGTCTGTAAATTTGGCACTTATATAGTACTAGCTTTTGCCCGCGACTTCGTCCGCGTAGATTTCATTTATTTTCGAATAGCTTTTGCCCGCGGCTTCTCTCGCTTGTAGGTACCAGTAGTACATATTTCAATCCCGTTTTTTTCCCGTTCCCGGAAGAATTTCGGTAAATGCTTTTGCCAAATTACAGCTTTCTACGACCTATAAAACAAAAAATCCCGTTTTTTCCCGTTCCCGTGGGAATTTTGGAAAGTCCTCTCTTAATGCTCCACTACACTCTCCAAGCAATCTACATGCCGAATTTTAGCTTTCTACAACCAGTAAAACGAAAAGTCCCGTTTTTCCCGTTCCCGTAAGAATTTCGGGAAATGCTCTCTTATAGCTTCCCTACACTCTTCAAGCAACCTACATGGCAAATTTCAGCTTTCTACGACCAGTAAAACGAAAAATCCCGTTTGATTTTGAAAAGTCCTCTCTTTAATGTACTTCTACACTCCCCAAACAACTTACGTGTCGAATTTCAGCTTTCTACAACCAGTAAAACGAAAAGTCCCGTTTTTCCCGATCTCGTGGGAATTTCGAGAAATTGTCTCTTAATGCTCCTCTACACTCATCAAGGAACCTACATGCCGAATTTCAGCTTTCCACAACCAGTAAAACAAATAGTCCCGTTTTCCCGTGTCGGGAAATTGCATCTTAACCCCTTCCCTACACTGATCAAGCAACCTACATGCTAAATTTCAACTTTCTAAGACCAGTATAATTAAAAATCCCGTTTTTTCCCGTTCGTTTCCGTCAGAATTTTGGGAAATCCTTTTTTAGTGACTGTAATACTTCTGTAATTTCAGTTTTCTACGACCAGATCCTGTAGAACTGTATATAAATCCCGTTTTTTCCTTATCCCGTGAAAATTACTTTCTTAGTTATGTAATCACCTACTTGTGTACGAAATTTGAAGAGTCTCGTTATTATAGTTACGTAGTTAGGGTCACACGAAATCGAATATATAAATCCCATTTTTTCCCGTTTCCGTGGAAATTTCCAAAAATAGGTGCGTGTGTTTTTGTAAACCGTACAAACAAATACCCATGTTGATTTTCAGACTGTCACCACATTTCCCCCTTTTAGGGGTTGAATTTTCAAAAAACCTGAAAGAGGTGTTTACTCATTTATCGTCAGGAATACTCCTGCGAAGTTTTGAATAGTCTAATCTTGTTTCCCCATACAAACTTTGGACCCCATTTAACCCCTTTAGGGATCGAATTTTGAAAAATGCTTTCTTAGTGCACCCCTAGACCTTATAAGGAACCTACATGCCAAATTTTGAATCTCTAGAACCAGCGGTTTAGGCTGTGCGTTGATATGTCAGTCAGTCAGTTTCTTATTTTATATATTTCGATTTTAAAAACAGCCCCGAAGTTGAATGCACTTATTCTGTCCCGCGGGAATTTCGCATTTTCCCGGAGAACGTTTTAGTGCTACAATCATCTACAGGTATAAACAAAACACGTCTAATAGTGATCTACATGGCCTTTACTTCTTGTCTTGTCACCTTAGGCACTGTCTACCCCTTAAGGGATAAAGACGTGATTTATGTGTATCTATCACTCATCTCATCACATACCTATTTGCTTTGTAAGAAGCTCTTAGCCTGTAATTGCAGTTTGCGTAACGCGTTTACTGGGAGCGAGGGCGCCGATGTTCATTAAATAATTTTCCTACTCATCACGTGTATTATGTACAGTCACCAGCATAAATAAGTGATCATTTTTGTACCTTGTCGCTTTCAGTCGTTACAATTTCGTATGGTTTTTCAAACATGACTTTAAAGTGACAAGGTACAAAAGTGATCACTTATTTATGCTGGTGACTGTACCTAACCTACCCTATTGACCCTATCGAGTGTTGCCATATATACTTCCGTATATTTGTCAGCTTGTTTGTGAAGTGCTTTCCACTGGCGTTCGTGTCGCCACAGTGAGTGTGTGTTTGTTTTTGTGTTTAGTTTTTAATTTTATCTGGGTCCCAACATTATGCTCAGTGGGGCCCATTTTACACCATATCGGTATCTGTACCTACTATTCTTAAGTAGGTATATTGTATTTCTTCATAATAATATTTGAAATCTACATGTATCGAATGTGTGTAAATAAATGTTTCTCTCTCTCTTTCGACCACGACTGTCCTGGCCTTATACTCCGAAATCCGATTTTCGAAGTTCGTTTCGTGCCGTTCCGCTCTCACTAATAGTTATTAATTTGAGAGTGAGAGAGACGGTGTGATACGAACTTCGAAAATCGAATTTTGGAGTATCCCCCCTGAGCGTTAAGCGGCGCGACGAGCGATTTTCCGTACCTATGCTTAGACACACGGCGGCCACGACGTACAAAATCTGCGTTCTGAAATGAACACAGGCACGACGTCGTCTGTACACGCGTCAATATGTGCGTAAGATACACAGGGCTGTCTATCGCAAAAACCTAGTACTATAAGTACTACCAATGACATAAATATAGGTAAGTACTTATAATGAAGATAGGGCTTAGATGTGTGCGAATAAATGTTCTTAATCGTTATCTATTTATTTAAACTTACTTAAAATGTGTCTGTCTGTGTATTTAAGCATTATTATTTTCAATTACAATAGATGTACGACAACAAACTTAAGCGAATGATTCTGTAGTTATTTCATGTATTAATCGCGATAATTTCAGATAGCATTAATTTTCTAATGTTTTATAAAATGAAGTAGGTAGGATAGATAGGTTCCCGAACTTCTGACGTGTGGCCGAAATATATCGCGTCGCGAGCCCTACTAGTTGCCAGCAGCTTTCCGGCAGCCTGCACTTGGGGGTTGGGGTAACTCGAATCGGTGCGGGGCGGAGCGTGGCCATTCTGTACGTTAGTATATTCTGTGGCTTAGTGTAAGTTTCGCCAAGTTACTTAAACAAGTAACAGAGGCACCAAGCTAAAATGGGCGTGGGTCGGCCATGTGTGCCGACGACACGACGAACGGTGGAGCAAGCACGTTCTGGACTGGTGACCCCGGGTAGGCAGAAGTGTAGGCAGACCACCAGGGCCCTATTATATAAAGCTACAAGTTACAATTTACAAGCGGACGTCTCTTTCTGACCCTCTGTTAGATAGAGACTTCTTCTTCTTCTTTTTCAGCCCTTTTACGTCCACTGCAGGACATAGGCCTCCTCTAATGCACGCCATTCTCTTCTGTTTAGAGCTGTTCTCCTCCACAATTTCCCTGCTATACTGGCGATGTCGTCACTCCAACGAGCCAGTGGTCTGCCTCTATTCCTAAAGCCAGTTTTCGGTCTCCAGTCTAGCACGGTTCGAGTCCACCGTCCGTCCTCCCTTCGGCACACGTGGCCCGCCCATCTCCATTTTAGTGAAGACACTCTGAGGGCAATGTCGGCAACACCAGTTCTTCTTCTGATCTCTGTGTTTGGTATGTGGTCTAACAAGGAGATACCTACCATTTTTCTCTCCATAGCCCGTTGCGCCACTTGAAGATGGTGGATCACAGATCTTGTCAGTGTCCAAGTCTCGCAACCGTACGTGAGAACGGGTAAAACGCACTGATCAAACACTCGCCGTTTCAAGCATGTCGGTATGTTGCTCAAGAAGACATCATTCAGTTTCCCGAATGAGGCCCAACCCAGTTGAATTCGACGATCTAGATAGAGACTACCGCTTGTAAATTGTAATTTGTAGCTTTATAAAATAGGGCCCTGCCCGAAGGTCCGATGACAAAGGGAGACAGCAGTCTGGAAGAGGGAAACGGGCATCTGCTCGGGATGGAGACGGAATGGAGAGACGTATGCCCAACGGTGGGCGTTTACACGCTGAAGAAGAATGAAGACGAAGAAGAAGACTTAAACGATAACATTAACCACAACCGACGATTTTTTGAAGTGAAAACTACTGAGCGCTTTTTGGGATGGGTAAAAAATGATAATTTCGCGACAGACGTATGACGGAGGGAGAGTTTAAGTACCAGGATATGAAGATCCTCAGAGCTTATTTTGAAATACGAATGAATCGCTTTCGATTTTTGAAGATTTTTTTTGTTGTGTCGTGGAGCAAAAGTACTAGGGCATCAGCACATTGTTAGAGGTCTGTCAATATAGATAATACGGACGTTTTTTTTTGTAAGCGGCCAGTACGGTACTCGTATTGAGAGTCATGGAGGTAACATCATTAAAATCTAATCTAAGCTGCTGCTTTCACTTCTGCCGACACTCCCGAAGTGCTACCCGTCGTTTTTTTTACACAATATTTCGTCTTCGTCTGCTATGTTTCCCCCCGCAATTACTTCTAACCCCGTTTTACGGTACCGTCAAATACTCGTAGTTACATTAGCCCGGAAAGCCGGAATAAATAGAGGAAGTCGATTGATTAAGTAGATTAAACGCATTAGAAGTGAAGCCAAACAACCGCACGATGCACTTTATCGCTAGTTAAATACCACTTAACACCACATAATACATAATGTTAAAGTATATGGCAATCTCTATGGCATGGCTAGTCAGTATAATATGGGAAAGTATTTAGACAGTTTGAACAATTTGACCAAATGGGAAAGTAGACAGATGGTTCCGGAGGGGTCAGTATTATGGTGTGATGCACGCATATCGTAGTCCATATCTTTTCTTTCTTTCTTAAATTTAGAACATAGATAGATTGTGGTCTGGAATAACACAGGCTAATGAATCCTTTGCAGATGAAGTTTTTTTAAACGATGAAAACCTTCACAGTGCTAAATAATGTTTTTTAAACTAACCCAACGACATGCTGATATATTGCAGAATAATTCTAAGAAACCTGTAATATGCTTGACCGACTTCTAAATAGCGTCTCTATATGAGAAAAAGGAAATGGGGAAAACGTGAGCGGAAAGATAAATATCGGGGGAAAAAATTGGTAATTGATATAAACAAAACAGCCACATACCCTGTAAAAGGGCACTACATATAATATTTTAGATATTAATTATTAAGTTAAGTTAAATTCAATTCAATCCAATTATATAATATAAAATAAGTAGGTATCACTAAATAAAATAAAGTAACATTAAATAAAATTAAATATTTTATCATTCAATGAAAACACATTAAATTAAACGAAATTAAATATAACTATGTGAAGTTAACATTGTTCTTAAAACCTCTTATCAGCCCTGAAAATTCCTGCAACGCATAATAATATGACCTGAATAAGGTATTTTGCCAATAAAAATTATAATGTATTTTCTTTTTGTTCATTTTCAATGGTTTGACGTTTGCTATTCGAGGGGTGCCCCACGTGCGTGCCCCATGCCCCGTGCCCCGTGCCCCGTACCCTACGTTGCCCCGGCGACGCAACTAGGCCGGGGCTGCGTCCGGGCTGCAACCCCGTCTCCCCGGTTACGTAAGTCACTTGTTTTCTCGGCTTCAGAGCTTCGCGAAAAGAGAAGACACCGTCATTTCCTTTAAAAACATATTTAACATCTAACTCGAGAAGAGAACAAACATTGATATTTTTCATACGTAATATCTGCCTCGACCAAGTTTGGGTTTGGGTTTCAGTTGAAAATCAGATGTTTTGGTTTATATGTCGATCTGTGCGCTTATTGTCTAACTCGCTCGCAATCGCCATCGCGTTCATTCGCGTTCGCGTTCGCGTTAACAGTTCATGTATGGGCAGACAATTGGCTTCGGAATCAGCTAGCTGTCACATTCATACAAGAACTGTCAAAATGAACGCGATGGCGATTGCGAGCGAGTAAGACAATAAGCCTATTGACCATTGAATTCACTGAAAAGAATAATAATGGACTTTTCCATTATTTTTTGTCAGTATTGTGACTTAAAAATAATTGTATGGAAAATTGAGGTGGTTTTGTCCGAAAAAAATGAATAGAATAGAATAGAATATATTTATTTGCAAAGAATAAGTAGATATAACAATATTCTATTCTATTCTAATGTATACCTAATACGTTCTTTTTAAATTTCCGGAAAACAAACTTACAAATCACGTGTATATCCTTTACGGGGTAGACAGAGCCTATGGTAACAAGACCTAATGGCCACGTTTAGCAAATGTGGGCGAACAGTGGAAAGGGGAATCAAAATAGTAATGAGTTGCTAGCCGCATCGCCTATAACATGATTCCTAAAGATTTCACCCATTCCCTC
This sequence comes from Pandemis heparana, assembly GCA_963854515.1. Taxonomy (NCBI): domain Eukaryota; kingdom Metazoa; phylum Arthropoda; class Insecta; order Lepidoptera; family Tortricidae; genus Pandemis; species Pandemis heparana. The sequence goes on from OY978025.1 coordinate 6,668,553, forward strand.
GATGGGTTTTTAGCATCTGCGCGGGCAGAAATGCAACTGGTACATTCTATGTTCATCATCACAAGCCTATATACTTCCCACTGCTGGGCACAGGCCTCCTCTCAGAATGAGAGGGCTTGGGCTATAGTTCCCACGCGGGCCCAGTGCGGATTGGGAACTTCTACATTCTATGTTATTTCTTTGCAATTTTACAATTATGATAACCGTGGCCTTTAGGTCTTGTTACCTTAGGCTCTGTCTACTCCGTAAGGGATATAGACGTGATATGTGTATGTGTATGTATGTTAGGCAGTATCCGTATCTATTTATACTTGACACTTCTCTGGCACACTTGCTCCCCCTGTTGTTGCGTGATAAATTTAATCCCGTACAAGCTCGCGGTTAATTTAGTATCCACTGCATGTAACAATGGGTTTCCACTGCGTGTAACAATGAATTTCCACAGTATGTAACAATGGTTTATAGTGCGACGCAGTGGCCCAGACAGCGCCGCCTGGTCACTGCGTAGGTTGACGCGCGGTTTTTTAACACGATCGGCCAAATAAAGTGGCCAAATCACTTTTCATCCAACTTTTTATCAAATGAAAATGCCGCTAAAGCCGAACATTTAAGTTAACAACCATGTTTAAATTTTATCTCTAAACTTAGGTTTTGCTGAGGAGAAACATTGCCATAAAAAGAAAAACACATAAATGTTATATATTTTATGACGCGCAAAGGATTTTCAACCACATCAGGTGGCAAACCACATATTTGGCTGATAGTACGTAGCTTAGCGTTATAGTACAAACAAGTGGAGCCACGGGCCAATTCATTTGTTCATATTATGAAGCTCAAAGAAAAATTAGTTAATCACGGCCCTTTCAAAACTTCCTATTAAGTTTAAAGCATTCATCTCAATGACAACAAGATTTGATATACGACGTATAAAGCTTCTGTGGGGTGATGATGATTTTTTTTTTAATTGTCCGCAGTGTCATCCTTTTAGAAAAATAAAAAATCAGGTAGCTCTTTATCCTTTAAAAATTCCTGCTTAATAATATGTACTTATAGGCATAGGTCTGTTTGATAATTCAATTCTCTTCTGATGAGACTGGCACTCTTTTGGATTCAAAGCGGTAAACCTGCGCGTTTGAAAGCGAATGAATAGGTTATTCCTTTTGGTTACAGAAAATGCATTTTCAAGTATACATAATACATTTGCAGTTGATTGCTTTGTTACATTATAGTTTATGGAAATAGGGGTGAAACGAGCAAGTGGGCCACCTCATGGTAAGCGATCATCGCCACCCATGAGAACCAGAGTCACAGGAGAGTTAGGGTTACCTGTGAGGAAACCTGAAGACCTGTAATGGTGTGTGTGAAGTTCTTGTGAACTCTAATATTGAATGAAATCTTATGCTCGGCAGTGAGACGTATATGGGCTAGAGCGGGATGGAAGATTAGAAAATACGTGACAGAGGAACTTCATAGTTTCATAAATATTAAAGCTTTTTACGTCAAAAATGTGCCAGTTTCATAACCGGTACCTAGCGCCCTCGTTTAACTTTTACTCTTTTAAAAACAAATGCAGTGGTTTGATTGACACGAACTCCATTGCCACTTAAAAAACTGTCAAACCGCCAGACTATCAAAACTTTATTCTTTTGTCTTTTTTTTAGAACGTCAACGTAAAAATACTGGCACAAAACGAACGGCATTTCGCTCTAGCTTTCCCAACCTCGTATTTGAATATTTTCGTATTTGTAAAAACTGTTTTGTGTAGTGCGAATAAGGTTTGAATTTGGGTTAGGGGTTGTTGGGGAAGTTAGCAGTCGATTTTAGGGTTGCATGCAAGGCCTCCGCATAGTTTGCTGGGTGGGCCCATTGAATACCCATTTGTATGTGGGTCCAGTTATAGCGGTTATCATCACTATTTTATCTACCTACTCCATGTTCAAGATGTTTCGAATATTTTCTTTCTACTAAGTAGGTTTCTCTTTGCATTATTATTATTATTTTATTTTGTATTATGCTCTTATAATTGTGTGTCATGCAAAAAGGAATAAATGTCTTCTTTTCTTTTTTTTCTCTTTATTTAAAACATCTTAAAACTTTAAACGAAATAATGCACTAGCTAATACAAATTGAAAAAATAAGTATAAAAGGTTCACGCCTCAGGCTAAAAACTACTCCTCCTTGAGCAACCAGATCTCGTAAGAAGTTCAAATTTGGCATACAGATTACTGCTTCATAACAGACAAAGTAAAGCCTTGCGGAGCTAATATGTGAAATACCTTTTTATTCGATTTAAAGAAGAAGGTCGTCGAATGCTTCCATACATTGATTTTTTGCTATACCGGGGGCTGCAACATTCACGGCCGCGGGCCGCGGTTTGACGACCTCATGTATAGTGTACCTACTTACACACGGACATTACAAGATGAATATTAACCCCCTTATTCATAAACGCTCTATAGGCATCTGCTAACTTAGCAATCGTTTGTCCTTATCTGTCACTTTGACATTTACCTTTCACAGATAAGGACAAACGATTGTTAAGTTAGCAGAAGCCTATAGATAGAGCGTTTATGAATAAGGGCGTTTGTGCGCTACACGGAATTTTACTGTCCGGAGTCGGATTTTTTACGGAATAGGTACAAACTGCCATATAAATTTGTACCTATTCCGTAAAAAATCCGACTCCGGACAGCAAAATTCCGTGTAGTGCACAAACGCCATAAGGGGGTAAGCTTGTAAAAATTATCGTATCGGGTCCCGCGCGCAGTGGGCCGCGCCCGCTTCATCCCTCCATGTCCATCGGCTCCGCCATCATTCGAATCGTAATCCGATTACTCTTACGTCAAAAAGCATTTATTGATTTATTCAACCGTTGCCGCTCGGTTTTTGCAGATTTGAATTTAAACACGTGTGCAGTATAACGGCAAGCCCAGTCAGTGTGTGAAACAGGCTTAAGCAAATTTTTGTGGACGGAATTTGCAGCCATTTCGGGCAACGCATTTCGTGTTGCCAGTATGAAAAAAAATGTGGACAAGATTTAAATTCGTTGCAATTCTCATACAGTAAGGTCTTTTCATTCTAACCTTATTCTAACTGTCCTATTTGGTAAACAAAATTCTAACCTCAAAACGTCTCATTTTTGTTATTTTTTAACTATTTCATCGTAAATAAAGGAACGGGAGATAAAATATCAATAAAATTATGTAGGTACTTACAAAATATTACCTAAGGTTTATTTGTTAGCATTTTACACCTTATTCTTTGCACAAATTTGTACATTGAGGTTAGAATTTTGTTTACCAAATAGGACAGTTAAGAATGAAATGACTTAAGTACTTTCTTATTTTTGTTCTATACAACAAAGTAAGGCAAACGAGCTAGTAGGTCACCTGAGGGCAAGTGAGCTGACCAAGTGACCACCACTGCCCATGTACCACTCATGGATTGCAGATAAGCCTAAGATAGAATACCTCTTGTGCCAGGGATTTCAACAGCTTACTCTCCAAGCCGATCACAGCAACGCAAGCACTGCTGCTTGGCGCCTGCATTGGCGAAAAACACGGCAGTAGCGATCCTGACAGAACTTGCACAAGGTCCTACTACCCTCAAAAAATAAAAATAAAATCTAAAAACAGCGAGAATTTAATGAACCTACCGATTCTTTAACACCTACCAGGTACTGACTGACGATTCAATAAATCCAACATAATTAATGACGTCAAAGAACGTTAACCCGAGAAAATCGATACAATTCTATATTTACGTAATTTACCAATTTCCCGGTCTTACCCCACAACCACATTACGACCAGTTTACTCTAAATACAACCTTAAAGTTGAAAGAACTAGAACTTCGCGAAATACACAGGGCTTGAATACAGGTGCATCGTTATCGTTACAAACCGATTGAACGAAAGTTAATTCTAATCTCTGAGGCATAAGACTCTTGTCAAATGCACGTTAAAAGAACGTAGTCTACTATAATGATACTGATATACATCTATCGGTGTTGTTTTATAACGTGACTTGACTTGTTTGCATTTTTACCGAGGATTTTAAATCTTCTTACTTAATTTTCAATCTGAACAGGTAATGTTGTGACGTGTAACAGATTATGTCATTGTCAATGATATTTTTCATTACCACCAGTTTCCAGCCAGTAGTATGTATGTATGTATAACTCTTTATTGTACATAAAACACTTTTTTTTTAAATTATTAATTCATCATTTGTAGTATGAAGAAGGTTTAATTAATTAATATAATAACTTAACATTTCAATTAAGCTTGACCAAAAGTTATGACAAAATTTAATTTTGCAAAATTGAAGTCGACAGATTCACAAGGTTTTATAATGTGCAAGTATTTACACCATGGGCATATAGTTAAAAAAAAGTTATTTTTGCTCACGAACAATTTTCATGGTTTTTATGCAGTAAGTTTGGAAAGTACTTAACACTTAATATCGCTCTACCGGGTATAAGGTACGTCCTCAAACAAAATTAAAAGCCCCGCACGGCCCGTTACACCCCATATTAATACAAAAGAGCCATCGTAAGAATATCTAAAAGGTATTATAAAATGTAATTTGTGCATCGGGGCACGGGGTCAGTGACCGCGCGACCCACTTCCAAGATACCCGGCCAGACAAGATGGACGCTGCGCAAATTGCCCCATAGATGGCGTTGTACACAATATTAGTGTCTTGAGCGATACTTTGTAGAGTTGAGCAATAAAATGATGAAAATGAAGTGGTTGAAATTCGGAGTTTAAGTAGGCACCTACGTACACACAGCAAAGCTATTCGGTAAGCAGGTTTAAAGCGGCGCGTGCATGCAAAGGTGCTTACCGAATAGCTTTGCTGTGTGTAACTACTACAATAAAGAAGAAAATCACTTTCTTTGTAGGTATATCACATTTTTAACGTAGAGCTTATAATTATTGTTGCTTTGATTCTCTGCTTTCTCACAGCAAAATGTATTTTTTTGAAGGCAGTTTTGTTTTTTACTATTTTTCGTCAGTATCATTTATCTACCAGTAAATAATGTTAAAAGAGACGCTCAGAACTAACTTTGTATGAAAAAGAAAGACTGTACCGATTCTGAGTCTACTTTGAACAAAGTTATTGCAAAGCGATCAAAACCGTCTAAATGTTTGAATACCCACCAACGATTATAAGTCGAAGTATTTACGGATCGTGTAAGATATTGTAGCAGAACCTATTAAATAATGTTAAAAGTGGCAAACCGCTTATAGCAATAACACGCAATGTTACACACAGGAAATCGTGTAGTACTTCCGCATTGAAACACTAAATATGGCGGCCTTATTCTGCAATATTCATTAAACTAAATATTGAATTAATAAAATTAAAATTAAGTACCCATATATGTGCTCGCTCTAATTCTAACATAGCAACTTCCTTATTTAGCCTTTTTGTCAATCTTGTCATGTTTCAGCAGTGTGATTTCTTCAATAAACTGCTTACATCAAACTTAACCTGACCCATTCGGGTACGTATTAAAATACCTACATAAAGTTTAAAATGTATAATGTTTTAAAATACCTAATGGTTCAAAATATATAATGCGATTTTCTCAGAAAATGCAAATTAACAGAATTCTTATAAATTAAACCTAACCTAAACCAATCTATTTACATACGCTATCAAAAAACTTCATCTAGCTAATACATATATTTTGATCCGCACCCGACCATTCGCCCGTAGGGAGCTATACTGAATCAGGTGCCTTAACGTAGGTAGGTTATGAGTAGATATTGCCAACAAGACTTCTCACTATGTATGTTGGGTATAAAAATAGACCAGTAATCTTGTTGGTATTATCAAGAGCTATTAAATAACGCGGCAGGAGCTTGTATAATACAATCCTGTTAAAGTTCCAACGCATTTTTGATATCAGAATAAACCTCCGGGCTCGGAAGTGGTTTACTGAAACTTTTATACGTTCATCGTCACCCTAAGTGTCGAGCAATTTTTATAATGCAGCCAATAAATGCCAAAAGCTGGCTGGAGGCGCGAAATTTAAAAATAAACCGTTGAGTTGTGTAATTTAAAAACCGGTAATTGTACTTTTAAAATTGGGCTATTGTGAACTCATAAACATGCAGCGAATCTAAGTTAGGAGAGGTATACATAGTTATATACATTATAATAAAATATTGTTAGGTACCTATTGTAACCTTAGTATAACTTTAGAACAGAAAATATTTACAACGATTAATTTTACAAAGAGCGCTTCGGAATTTCATGCCTGCGTTGCACAAAACTGGCAGCAAAATTTTGTGCCCGGAACGCCTGCATAACGTTTCGAAATTGGAAGTTCAACGAACTCGACGCTGGGCAGCCAATGGAAGCGCGGCACGCGCAATGCGACGACCCCATTGGCTGCTGCAACCTGGGACGCAGGCTTAGGAAAATGGTTTACAATTTACTGGCAAAGGGAGACTGTAAAAGATAGTAATATTACTTTAAATGGGTAATTAGGGGTTGTAGAGTTCGAGCGGTTCGATCGATTGTTACCCTCAACTTTATATGAAGTTTTATCAATTAGAAACGATTGTAGTCGTAGTTTTTCAAGAATTTAAAAATTTGGTGAGCTATAAAAGTTGGATGCTTAAAGCGTGAGCTTTCAGTGGGGTTACCATGACGTCTTAATGCGTTTGAGTTTAGGTTCGCTCGCTGTCAGATTCATACTAAAAGTGACAGCTAAAACTTGAACTGAGTCGGAATTAGGACGTCATGGTAAGGCCCCTGTAATGTGCAAAGCGAGGCAAGTCTAACTACGCCTTCAAATGTACAAACGTGGAACGAAACGTCGTCAAGTTTACTAGTAGAGCTACGCACACGCGCAGACACGCGCACACTAAAATGCAAGGCGTTGTTAAACCCCAGTTTAAACCGGACTCAGCCGTTCGGAGAACCAAGCCTTTCCTTCCTATTTGATCGGATTATGAAGAATACAAAAAAATACAATACTTATTTATATTTAAGTCTATATCTCTCACCCATTTGTGCAAAAATATTTAAATGTAAACTTAAACTTCAAGGGTGATCACAGGTTAACTGGAAGCAATCTCTTATAGGAAAAAGTTTGCTTTTGTACGTCTGTTTTGTCGTCCTGTAATTGTTATTCATGTTTTATGTGCAATAAAGAGTTTTACACACACAAATACCTTTAATGTTTCTAAATACTTAAAAATTTAATACAACACGTCTTATCGATCTCCATGTAAAATATTATCTATTACATAGGTCAGTTAATTCCACAGAATGTAAACAGCCCAGTTGGATGCCGCCCAGAAATCCGAATTGCTAACTTTATGCAAGCCATACCTTGCCATATTTAGGTCAATCTGTGGACAATGTTGTTTATGCTAAAAACGTGGCCACTGCAACTCTACTGCATTTTAGTTTTGATAAAGTAGATCATATTTCTAGCTTTTTACATACTTTATTCCTAAGTTTTTAAACGACACTGAAATGCTATGGATGACAACGACACTGGAGGTCGTATTATGAAAGAAGTTGAAAAAAAAACTGCAATAAGTAAGGGATGAGGTAACAAAACACGACGGAAGTTGATTTACGTAATACATAAACGGGGAGGGGAAATGCTGCCAGCGTCTGCGGTACTATGCCACGGGGTCTCTCATTTTTTATATTTATTTTAGTTTTTAATTTGTTTGTTTTATTCATAATCTTATATGTTTATTCCAATAAAATACATAAACGCATAAGTAATTCTATGTGTTGTATCTAAAATGTCTTGCTTTAATCGTCTGTCGCTATAATGTAGCGTGCTCAAGCGTTTAGGTTCACTTCGTCCACATTCCCATTTCGTCCATATTCCCATTTCGTCTATATTCCCACTTCGTCCTCTTCCCACTTCGTCCACATTCCCACTTCGTCCTCTTCCCACTTCGTCCACATTCCCACTTCGTCTTCTTCCCACTTCATCCACATTACCACTTCGTCCTCTTCCCACTTCGTCCACATTCCCACTTCGTCCACATTCCCATTTCGTCAACTTTTAAAAATAATCAATTCAATTGTATTTTTTTAATGTTGTGTCTTGGGAATGTGGACGAAATGGGAATGCGGACGAACTGGGAATATGGACCAAATGAGAATGCAGACGAGTTGGGAATGCGGACGAGATGGGAATATGGACCAAATGAGAATGCAGACGAGTTGGGAACGTGGACGAGATGGGAATCTTGACAAAATGGGAAGTGGACGAGATGGGAATGCTGACAAAATGGGAAGCGGATGATTTGGGAATTGATTGCGGACGAAGTGGGATTTTGGACGAAGTAGCAATGTGAACAAAATGGGAATGTGGACCAAGTGAACCTAAACGTGCTCAAGTATCTTATATCAACGGTCATTTGTCGGCGACGGCAACGACTACAAGTTGTCAAAGTTCCAAAATAATAAACGCGCCAGTGCAAGTTTAAAGCGGCAAGCGGGTAAAAATCTTGGACATAGAGCAGCTGTTATTGGGGACGAGAGCAAATGATGTACTGTAAAAGCCGATAGTTTTAATGAATAACAAATATACAACAGAACAACTACGACACATGCGAGCAATAGAACAGTCAATAATGAAGTAAAAATCAAATAATAAAAGAGAATAAAAACCATAAAAAACAGCTGGCATGAAGGAAAGTTTCCTGTATCTAGTGGATATTATTTTAGTTTTTTTCCAAGAATGTTACAATTTTTTTTTCTTATGATTGGTTGATTGTTACTCTATAATGATTAAAATATTGCAAATTAATTTTGACCTATTTCTTACTGAGTTCTTATGACAGTGCCATAATAAAGTCTTATCAGCGGTAAAGCTGATTTAATTGTTTTTTTTTTAACTGAGTACCTAATAACTTATCATATTTGTGTAAATGAATAATGCATGTAGATAACAATTTTCTAAAACGTAGGAGCACTGATGTTTTCAGCCCAATTTCAGCCTTCTATTTCTTAAAATATCAAATTCAACGTACATTTATTTTAAGATTAAACCAGATCCTTCCAATTTTGTTCGTCTGTTTTAAACTAGACTTGACAAGAATTTATATCAATTTCAATAGAAGACCAGCTTCCAAGATTAAGTCTTATAAAATGTGCAATGTGGCAAAACTTAAAGATTAACTAAGAGCGCCACTTCTTCATAACTGCCATACTTTTGACGTAAACTTTATTGTTGTAGCTGATCGTCTTCAAGTCTAAGGTGAATGGGCATCTACTCGTACAACCATCAAGCATATCACACATCAAAATAAAGACGTAAAATGCTCAAACTGGCTACAATTTCGTACGCTAACTCGTAGTTCCTTTTCCATTCCCTTTTTACTCTTTATTAAGAATCAAGATCCTTACCGCTCGCCGCCTGTCGCCTACATCATGATATAAACCCACATCCGGCGTCTCATTTGGCAGCGGGTATTGGAGCGAGTGCGATACACTGTGATGTCGTTTGTCGCCTTATTGAAACTGTTCACTTACTGGGGCGCGAATCTCTGAACCTCGCCCGTGATCGCTGCACTCGGACCATCATAACTACTCGTCCGCTAGCAGGCATTGTACCGAGACAGACGTCTTGATATTTTTCAGTTTAAATTTCGCGGCACTAATTCAAGCGTCAAATTTTAAATCTTCGCACGTAACTATCGATATGCCAAAATTTTACAGAGTCAATTACATTTAAAAATTTATAGCTTTGGAGCGAACTCTCCCAGATAACTTTTGGATGGAAGGAACCTCAGAGAAGAAACAGACGGTAGTTGTGGCGTGGCTCTATTTTTTTTTCATTAATTTATTTGAGCATAGTAAAGATTTATTTCGCTCTGTTCCGATTCCGATGGAAATTGAGAAATGCCGAGTGATTAAACTCCATACAAGCCGTCGCACATACGTATTATATAAGTATGTATAAATATGTTAGTTTTAGTAAAAAATTAGCTAATACATACTATAGCAGTTCATTGACAAGTTTGAATCGACATCGAATAAATTATTATAAAATGTACATATATACGTACTAAATCACGTCTTTATCCCTTACGGGGTAGACAGAGCCTAAGGTAACAAGACCTAAAAGGCCACGTTTAGCATGAACGTAGACGTAAAGGTCAAAATGAGAATAATTATACCTAAATACAAAAAGTACAACTGCACTTTTACATATCCCAACAAAGCCGTTACGTTGACATGTTATCCTTGTCTAACAAACAGGCTGGAAAAAGACAGACGCTTGTCGTTAACTACCGTCTTTAGGGAGTCGGTTAATGATCAGTTAATTGTTACCGCATAATGACTTCAAAGTCCCTGAGACCTTTAAAGTATTTGCTACTGCACAATTAGCAAAAGTTGTCTTGACATACATTTTGGCTTTGAATTCCTAATTATTTCAATGCAACAAGGACACGCTTTTCGACAAAAAATAAACTCTAAATTATACTTGAGCTGACAGATGTGTACAAGCCTGTCAGACTTTAACAATAATTCCAAGAAGTCTTGTAAAAAAAAGACGCCATTGTTATGTAGATCACAAGCATGTTTTATTTATCTCTATAATATTTCGGTCGTCCTAAATGACAGATTGTCAAATGTTTTTTAATGTCTAAAACCGGTCGTCTATAAAGTCGGTTTACGGACGATAGTTTTACGTGATAACGATAAATGTATCACAAGCCGACGCTTGGGCCGATCGTGCCTCTATCGCTTGTTCCGCGCTCTCGCTTGCACACTCTGACGTCACGCGGAACGTAACGCAATGAGTCATGCTTTTTCGTGAGTGCAGCCGGCGTTCATCGATTTATACGACTTTATCACGTCAAAAACGACAAATCCTTCGGGCTTAATCGATCCACAAACAATTTGAAAGTTGCCACTTGGAACCGTAACTTTTCCCCGTCCCGTGGAACGCGGCGAGCTGCGCACGCGGTTGGCGCAACGCCCAATGATCGCCCCAATTACGAGCCGACTTACGGCCCGCTACTTAACTGCACTTGCTAATTTACTACCCTACTCTTACGAGTTTTTGCCAATGCCGACTTGAAATTTATACCCTGTGTCGGCGAAGACATAGTTGCAATCGCAGATAGTATAAACAATATAAGTTAAATTAGTTTATCGCGTTCTTGCGACGTACCAATTTACATAGTTACCTTAGTGACGAATGATAATTAGAATAACCAAGACAAGACCGAAAAAAATTAAGTTCTTGTGACGTACCTAGATAGTTACCCCAGTGACGAATACTGCGTTTTACTTCTTGGGGCGTATTCTGTACGTTTCACTTATAAACCATTTTTTAATGCTCCATTATAACACTGACAGTGATAAATACCTACATACATATTTATTTTATGGAATCGGAGTAGGTACCTACAAACGAGCAACATTAGAGCATTATTGATTTGTGGTGTTCAATAAAGAGTATTTGTATTGTATTGTATTGCATTAGATGATTGCAGATGTGTTGCCAGCCTAGTCTTTAGAATCTCAGCCAATTATCGATAAGTATTGTAAAATAATTTACTTATTTTCTATGAAAATTCCGCCCCACTTTGGGCGCCAATGAAAAGAAATTTCAGATTATCTTTCTCTTTGACTTATGTAAGGTAAATTCAAGAATATAAAGCACTTTAAGTACCGGATGTTACACAAGCGACCACTTTACGAATCGTTGCCCGCAACGAAAATAAAATACGTCCAAATTGTCTGCCTTCGCCAACGAGGTCAAAGGTTGATACTTCACAAGAAAAGTGACCAAACATATATTTTTCCATAAAAGGGGGTCAGGACAATTAGTAACAGTTGAAGAGTCATTATGATTGACGTCAGGCGTCCCAGCCGTATGGAAAGGTCGGGCGCCGTACGTCATGATATCGATGCTAGAGCAAACAACGACGTGCTTAGAAAGAGCTCATATTATGCAGAGGTTAATGTGTCTCAAAAATACGTCAGGATGTTAGTGAGAAGGTTTTATATCTAGCATGATGCCGCTGCATTACTACTTCAAGTTATAAGTTTCAAGTATCAAAAATTCACCCCCGCCTAACTTACCTCACCCCTTTCCTCACCTATCAAACGTCATTTTTTGAAACTTGAAGTAGTGAAGGAGCTGTATTAGAATGTTTTAAATTGAGAATTTACTTAGGGTAGTCTACCGAGCAACAGCTTCCATGTCAACTGGCTGATATCGAGAGATAGAATCTCCATTTGTGTCTTTGGTTCATTGTTTTGAAGTGACAACTTCTTATTGGGAGGGTAAACCGCTTCGTAACGTAACGCGTTACGGCGCCAGTATGTCTATGGCTTCCCTTTCTCTGACGCATACGGCAGCGGTAGACAGGCTCTTCCTGTCTCACTCTAACCCACAGAGCTAGTCGTATTTCGGACAGACGCTTCCCCCTCTCTCTAATAATCAGTGTTTAGTGTGCGATAGATATATACTATTAGTAACTTAGATTAGGTAGTTTAAGGTATCACTTCTGTCGGGCGTTCCGAGACGCACACGTTTTTTTTATTAGATTCTGATCTGATTAGTAAAAGAAATGCCTTTTTCTAAACATCACAGTCTACACGCTCGTTTCTTAATAATGCCAATTGCTAATTGTTAGGTGATGTAACATTTATTTTCTAATATTAACACCAAATTGGTTATTATTATTTTGAAAATGCAAACTGTAAACTTACTTTAAGTTTTTAAGGTAAGTAAGTAGATTTTATCTATGACAGAACCCGTTGTATAAACAGAAGTTTACTCAGGTTTATAGGATACACAATAAACAAGTTTCGTATAGACGTATGGTAAACTGTGCCCTATTGTTCGTCTTAATCGAGCTCTGTAGTAGTTTCTATAGCGCCTCGTATACTTTGCTTATCATTCTTTTTTGCTACAGATTTTTTGATTCGTTCGATGCAGCAGAATGTAAGCGAATGTCTGATGTCGAATCGATGTCAAACTCATTATGAATTTCTGCTGCTAATTTTAGCTGTAAAGGTTGCTTTTAGCATCGGAGAACTGACGGTATTATCAAAAATACTAAATATAAATTTAGGTTGACATTATTATTATAAATACATCCAATTATGTCTTAATGCACGTAGCTAGAAACTCATGCACCCTGTAAAGCTGAAATTTTACATAGCTCTCTCTGTAGAGTAGATATCGATAGAGACCAGAAGTCAAGGAATAATGACGGATTTTGAAAAAAAAACACGGAAGATGAAGTTCACTACGTATAAAGAGTTAAAGCTGGTAAACGAATTTTTGACCTCTACATACTTCTTTAGCTACTCTATTTCTATGGCAAACCATAACAAAGCAAAATTTACACCACACGTGTGTTGTAGCAAAACAAGTATTGTTTTGGTTTCCTGTTCAAATTCCCTTTGTTTTATTCGACCGTGTAAATAAAGCCACCTCATCCGCCCCGCAAGAATAATTTGACACGTGACATTTGATTGTCATTGACTTAGGTCGTGTGTCGCACAATGGGCCCAAATAAGGCTTTTGTCCGGTCCGCAATAAATATCTGTGACGCATAACACAAAAATAGGCCTGATGGCTGTTTGAATGATGGAGGTGTACGCGCAAGTAGTTGTCGGTGTTGGTTAAAAGATTGGCGGTACAAAAGGTTCGCGTGTACGAAGGTTTCAGAAAAAAAGGAAATGGAAAGAGAGAAATGGAAAATTGTCTACAATCTACTAGAGTATAGGTAGTTTGGATAAAATTTGGGATGATAGATAAATTCTATAATGCTTAATCTCTATTCTAATTTCGGTCAGTAAATTGTGTCAGTGCTTATCTCCCAAAAAAAAATATCTTTTTACATTAGTTACTAATTAACATGCAAGTTGAATGGATTAATTGTGAGTTAAAATGGCGCTGTAAAATTAGTCCCATATTTGGGCGCCAGTTTGGAACTCTGTTCATAATCTTGTCATTTCCCATTTGCTGTTCCATTCAGAGTTATTTGACTACAGAAATCCAATAGTCTATAGATCAGTTTCACATGTTAGAAAATTTGGTATCAGGTAGTTCCATGTAAAAAACAAATGGGTTGAAAGGGAAAACAAAAGTAAGTATATTTTATCTTACTAATCGTTATCGTATTCGTTAACATTATCTTTTAGAATATGGAGGTACTAGTATGTTCAGAATATGCTCCTCAGTAAAAACTTTCATTTACGTAATCAAAGATGACACTGATCCCTCACCCAATTCTAATGTGGAATCAGTGTAATTTTTTCCGTACATTCCTTTTACAACATGAAGAACATCTGTAAGAACAGATCCTGAAAGCGATAGATCGACCAACAAGATGTAGTATTGACAGCAACACTGTCAAAAAAGCCTCGTTGACAACGTTACGTAACATAAATTGTCTTTATAGCTTACAGGGTAGACAGTTTAGCATGATTAAGGCCGTAAAGATGGAAAGGAGAATCAAAACAGTGATGGGTGGCTGCGCATTACCAACATGATTCCTAAGATTTTCGCCCATGCCCTCGATGGGCTCTTACCATCTGCGTGGAAGAGAAGCAGCTGGTACATTCTGCTTTTGCTTTGCTCACAGACCAGACAACACGTTGTCAACGATGGTATGTCAAAATTAGTAACCAATAAATTATTTGGCCAAGGTCGAAGGGTTAAGCGAATTACATGGATTTCTACAAGTCAATGAGGCTAGCTAGCGACGTCGCGCATACGACGAGTAACTGCAGGGGAGCCAAGGCCGTCTAAAATAAGCTTGCTTGTTTCACATAACTTTAAGGGATGGTTTTAATTGGGACCGCTACTATACCAGTTTTTAATGAACTAAGAGCTGGTACAGTTCGTGAGCTCCTAGAACGACAATGGGTTTGATGCTTGAATTGGCCGATGGTGCCAACTTGAAATTTCTTAAGACAAGTTATTCTTAAGACTATAGGTACTCCGGGGTCTGTATGAGCAGACATAACGGGTCACTTCCCATACAAAATTGTGTCTAGTTCTTTGGGGAATCTCCCGATAGTATGTTTGTGTTTTCTGAACAGTAAGTTTGACGACTGTATAGTCCTTACGTATTATCTTTATCGTAAACTAGCTGTTGCCAGCGACTTCGTCTGCAAAGAATTCGATTATCGCTATCCCGCGGGAACTACGCAATTTTCCGGGATAAAAAGTAGCCTATGTAGACTTTTCTCTATCTATGTGCCGAATTACCGTTCCGTTGGGCCGTTCTGGCGTGATTGAGTAACAAACAAACATCCATACATCCATCCATCCATCCATCCATCCATACTTTCGCATTATAATATTAGTATAGATAAACACAACACAAATTGACAAAAGTTTTGCAGATTGACTCGTAAATGGTTCGAAACGCGTCAGTGTTTTGTGCGGAATTACCTAAGTTTGTGAGATTTATTTATACGTATATTTTATGTGGAAGCATAGAAGGTAGGTTTGTTAATTAAATAAATAATTTGCAACGGTAAAATCTTTAAATCGTGCTGTAAATCTTAAAGTCCCACTTTGGGCGCCAGTTTAGAACTACAAAATCATATCTTTTCTCATGAGCTGTTGCGTTGGACAGTTAGGTTTGTAGGATTAATTTATGCTTTATGTGAGTAGGGTGGGTTAAGGTAAATGCTTTTTGTTCATTGATATGGACCTTCGCAAAGTGACGTCTGATTCAATAAATTAAAGTGACAAACATTATTTATTTATTTATTTATTTATAAGCCTTTTTATTCCGAATTCGCTACAATTTCAGTAAGTACATGTTGTTGTTGTTATTGTCGTTTATTTATTAAATTGTCGCATAATTCGGCGTGCCTCATGGCATAGGCCTCCTCCGTGTATTGGAGGGTTTGGGCTATAGTTCCCACGCGCGCCCAGTGCGGATTGGGAACTTAACACACACCATTGAATTTCTTCGCAGATGTGTGCAGGTGTCCTCACGATGTTTTCCTTCACCGAAAAGCTCATGGCAAATTACAAATGTAATTTTCGCACATAAATTCCGAAAAACTCAGAGGTGCGAGCCCGGGATTTGAACCCACGATGCTCTGCTTGAGAGGCCACAGGTCAAACCACTGGACTACCACGGCTTTTTGACAAACATTAAGATAACCTTAATCCCTACCTACAGAGAGTAAGTTAAATATTACAAACAGCGAAAGCCATGATACATTCATAATGCCATGTTTATAAAATAGGTAATAAATAGAAGAATAATTGGAATACATTATATTCCTGGCAACATATTGTAAATGTCATACCAGACGACATTCAGTCTGGGAGGGTTGCCAATTTCCAGGCCGTTGTCGAGTGTTGTCATCTTGTCTCGTCGATAATTTTTGTCCCTTTTTAACTAGTACTAGTATAGCAGAAAGATACGCACTGCGCTTTTAAATTTTATTTGATTCTGCATGCGTTTCGATTTAAATAATAGTCTTTCTTTTTCTGTGTGAATACCTTTAAAAATAGAAAAGCAGTTTTAAATTAAAAAAAGCGACTGGTAGCACTCCGGGAGTGCCGCCAGAAGTGAAAACAGCAGCTTAGATTATATTTTAATGTTGTAACCTCTATGAAGCTCAAGACGCGTACCGTACCGGCCGCTTACAAAAAAAAGTACGTATTATCTATATTGACAGACCTCTAACAATGTGCTGATGCCCTAGTACTTTTGCTCCACGACTCTACAAAAAACACTTCAAAAATCGAACGCAACTCTAGAGCTCGTATTTCAAAATAAGCTCTTAGAGGATCTGATATCCTGGTACTTAAACTCTCCCTCCGTCTTACGCCTGACGAGAGTTTAACATTTTTTACCCATCCCAAAAAGTGCTCAACACCGCTAAAGTTTTCACTTCAAAAAATGTTCTGGAATCACTTAAAAAAGCACGGGTGGCGCCAATGATTGGCATAGACCAGACAGTCAATATTATCGTGTGATCAATGCATATCACGATCCATATCATGAAATATCGATGCGTATCGCAGCGAAACCAGTAGTTTTTAAATCCACAATCCTATATTGACATACCAGTATCACGATAATATTGACAGTCTAATTGCTATTGTGCCAGTAACACCGTCCTGCTCTCCACTCCGAAACACAGCAGCCCACTGATTGGCGGCAATAAACAAGTCGGTAGCAGTTATTTATTATACGTATCGCATTGACATCAACCACTGCCCATGGACAGCCACAACATCACAAGTAGTGCAGGCGCGTTGTCCGCCTTATCTAAACCAACCTGTGTCATATTGTGCAGTCAGCGTGCCGGCCGTATCTCGAGCCAGTCATAGCAAGCCTCGCGCCCCACTCCCGCGCATCTTGGGGACCCCCGTTCAACTGGTCTAACCACAGACTAACTTAGTTGTAATGTCCATCTTTACGCACTACACCAGATAGAGACGTGTTTTGTTTACCTATAAAAGAGAAAATACTAGGTCAAATCACAGAACAGTTGTGAAAACGACGCGTTACTCGAGATATTTAAATTCTTTTAATTCATTTTCGTTTTTCTTTCATTCATTTCATTTTTCACTTTCATTCGATGTGTCAATAAATTATCGTATAGATAAAATGAGTGGCATGTTTATATCCGTTATAATGACACTTTATTAATGGTCGTCAAATGTCATGTTTCTGAAAATACTTGGTGGAATATAATTATTGTCATGTCTTGTCTGTGTATATACGCTCGAAAACAGCCTTGCGCTCATTCATTCATTTTGTTGGAGCTAACTGTAATGTCATGTCATTACGGTTCGTTTGGGCCGGTGCACCTTGGGCAACAGCGGATTATTAATGTTAGTTTGGTTAGGTTATATTGTGGGTATCCAAATTACTCATCTTCGTTAACTTAATGTACTTATATCAAGTAACTATAAAAACGTATAAGTAAACAAAAAGGAACCCACAATTAATTCTAAATAACATCATATTGTGAAATAGACATTAATCACTTCCAACGCCTCACGCATTCTCAGATATTCATTGATAGATTTTCATCAATACCTACAGATTTTTTAAACTGTAAAACGCTTCAGAATCCGCATAAATCCGACCGTCTTCATTGATTATTGTTTCCAAGTAAGGCTTTATCTGTTAAAGTGACGTTGCAGCGTTCTAAAAATGGATTATCCACAAATAAACATAGCTCTGAGGCTTCTTATAGATCCGTCCCCACTAACTTCAAGCCGTAGTAACATCAATAAATCTTCGAAACCTTTCGGGTGCAACTAAACGCGAGGAAGTAAGTCTTAAGGCTCTAAAAATTATGGCGAAGGAGCGGCCAGGGATTAATATTATCACTTAGATAGTGTAGCAGAACGTTATCAAAGATACATTAGGCACGACCACGTCACCGTCATTCATCCTTCGATCGCACGCACACACGCAAACCACAACCCCACCTGCGACATCAGATCATCACCCATCACCAACGATGAAAAACGGCGAAGACACCACAAAAAGAAACCTAACAAACGTCACTCGCTACCTCAACAAGCAATCCACCATCTTAAATTCATTCACAAAAATCGCTACAGCACAGCGGTAGCTTGTTTACCGTTTCACGCTTCCCTGGACACTACAGCACTTATTATAACAACATTTATATATCCTAAATATTGTATTAGTAGGTTTTGAACGATTTATCGTGTCGATGTTTAGTTTTTAGCACGGTTTTTGTTGGCAGTTGTGTCGTTTGGTTGTGCGCGGGGACGCGACAGCACCGCGCGGCGGACAGTGTGCAACTAAAGAATGGTGGCAGGACTGCGGACAGCCGCGGCCGCGCATGCGCGTTGACTACCCGCCAAAACACCTACGCGCATGTATGAGTAAGCTATGTTTAATACTGTTTGGAAACTTACAATGAAAAAGCATTCCATAAAAATAAAAACTAACGAACTGTGTCTGCTTTAACGTGCATAAATTTCTCAACGAAACGTCTTCAAATGTGAGAACAGATCAACAGGGATGGTATAATGTTCTGTGTCTAACGAGGGGTTAGCAAAAAGTCTTATTATAACAGCGTAGCGCCGTAGAGGGTCTACGAGCGTCTACGGCGTAGATCGCTACGCTATAAATAGGATATTGTTTTTCTTTGAAAATAAGATGACAATAACAATATCGTCAACATTTATTTATGATCCCAATGAGATAGTGATCTGTTTTAGTGTTTTGTTTTGATTATTGTCTGTTATGAGAAACCATTGAGAAACGAATAACGTTGAGGTATTAATAGATTTTGTTTTGCAATTTCAAAAGAAGCGAAGAATTACGTGCTTTATCATTTAGATTTAGATTTATTTATTCATCAACAAAAATTACATTATATAAAAACTTGCATGAAATATGAATGATGATGATGATTTTAGATAATCATGAAACTATTCAGGGTGAGCCTAGTATGTATATAAAAAATATATACGTAATTTGGATTCGGAAAATCGACGAGAGGCATGGAAAAATTAATAACATTGAATTTGTTTATTGGAATCTACTCAGCCAACTGCAACCCAAAAACTAAAATAGTTTTAATACAAGCATAGTGAAAATACTATTCACTATACTTCGTTTTTTTAGTATTAATTAGAAACAAAACAATCACAAAATGTCTTTTTATTGAAAAATAGTTTAACAAAAATAAATAACGGCAAGTTACAATTCAAGATCCTTATATGATTTGTTTTGTTATACATACACCGTCACGCCTCTTTCCCACAGGGGTAGGCAGAGACTTTGTTTCACTTGCTACGATCCTGACATAGGTACCTCTTTCGCTTCATTCAAATTCATCAATCTCTTCATACATGCTCGTCGATTTCGGGTACATACTCTTGACCTGAACTTTTTCCAAAACGTCCCCAATTTGATCACGGAACGTCCGTCTGGGCCTTCTCCTCCCAACGCACCCATTCACACTCCCCATATAAATCTGTTTAGTTAAACTTCTTTCATCCATCCTCTCTACGTGACCAAACCAACTAAGCATACCTTTTTCTATCCTAGTCACTATATCCTCTTTCACACCAGCACGTTCCTTTATCAACCTATTTCTTATTCTATCTTTCAGTGATTGTTTTGTTATCTAACTAACATACGACAAGCTTGCTTCCGCTTGTAACCTTAGGCTGTCTACCCCATATTGGTTAAAGACGTGATTTATAAATGTACTAGCTGTTGCCAGCGACTTCGTCTGCAAATAATTCGTTTATCGCTATCCCGCGGGAGCTACGCAATTTTCCGGGATAAAAAGTAGCCTATGTGCTATTCCAGACTTTTCTATATCTATGTGCCGAATTTCATCGAGATCCGTTGGGCCGTTCTGGAGTGATTGAGTAACAAACAAACAAACATCCATCCATCCATCCATCCATCCATCTATCCATCCATCCATACTTTCGCATTTATAATATTAGTTAGATTAGTTTTAGATTATAAATGCGAAAGTATGGATGGATGGATGGATGGATGGATGGATGTTTGTTTGTTTGTTACTCAATCACGCCAGAACGGCCCAACGGATCTGGATGAAATTCGACACATAGATAGAGAAAAGTCTGGAATAACACATAGGCTAACTTTTATCCCGGAAAATTGCGTAGTTCCCGCGGGATAGCGATAAACCAATTCTTTGCAGACGAAGTCGCTGGCAACAGCTAGTGGTTTTATATTCTCCACTTACCTACCGATTTCAAAAAGTATTTTTCTAAGATGTCAAAATTGTTGACCTTCTTTCTAATGCTAAAAAAACGAGGTACTTATACTTAATAAATAACGTTTTACATTAAATGTGTACGATTAAAAATATATAAAAAACCGGCCAAGTGCGAGTCGGACTCGCGCACGAAGGGTTCCGTACCAGAAAAAAGGCTAACAACTACTCTGTTAACGTTACTCTGTTAAAACGCCAACAACTACTCTGTTGTATCGGAGCCCCCCTAAATAATTATTATTATTATTTTGATTTTAGTATTTGTTGTTGTAGCCACAATAAAAATACATAATCTGTGCAAATTTCAACTGTCTAGCTATTACGGTTCTTGAGATCTAGCTCGGCGAGTGGTAGCCATGAAAAAGGGCTAAAATATCACGTTTTTTGTATGGGAGCCCCCCATAATTATTATTGTTATTTTGTTTTTAGTACTTGTTGTTATAGCGGCAACAGAAATACACAATCTGCCTGGCTATTACGGTTCTCGAGATACAGCCTGGTGCCAGACGGACGGACGGACGGACGGACAGTGAAGTCTTAGTAATAGGGTCCCGTTTTTACCCTTTGGGTACGGAACCCTAAAAAACAAATCAAAAGTACCTATTTAATTATAAGTCGTACGTAGTCTTCATCACATCAAACCTTCCATGGTTCCATGATGGTCTGAGAGTAAAGAAAAAACATAGAATGTTACCAGTTGCTTCTCTTCCCGCGCAGATAGTTAAAGCCCATCGAGGGAATGGGCATAGGAATCATAAAGGCGATGCGGCTAGCAACCCATCACTATTTAGATTCACTTCCCCTTTCCACCCACGCCCACAACCATGCTAAACGTGGTCGGGTTACCTTAGGCTCTATCTACCCCGTAAGGGATAAACACGTGATTTATG
Organism: Pandemis heparana; assembly: GCA_963854515.1. Lineage (NCBI taxonomy): Eukaryota > Metazoa > Arthropoda > Insecta > Lepidoptera > Tortricidae > Pandemis > Pandemis heparana. The sequence goes on from OY978025.1 coordinate 6,690,193, forward strand.
TGTACGTCTGTGTGTATGTATCTAAAAATCACAAGTTTTCTGTCACTGTAACTAGTACCAAAGTCCCTTTGGCAATTTAACTTAAAGTAAACTTTACTGAACCCCATATTATGACAGCTAGAACTCTTTCTGATAAAATTTCACCACCAGAGGCTAACCGCAATAGTTATTTATTATTAATATTATATTAGCCTAATTGAGTGTCCCACTACTGGGCAAAGGCCTCCCCTTTTTTCCGCCACTCGTCCCGGTTGAGGGCATGCTCCTGCCACTCTACTTGATATGCGTCCAAGTCATCCCGCCATCTTCTTCTGGGTCTACCAACGCTTCGATGGCCATCTCGTGGAGCCCAACGGTTTACGACTAAGGTCCATCGCTCTAGATTCATGCAGCAAACATGACCAGCCCAGTCCCATTTCAGCTTCAGCGGCTTTTGCCCCCACATCCATGACAATAGTTATTAGTAAGTAAATAATGAAATCAAACTAGTAAAGTACGGTAGTAAGGCCGGCAACGCACTTGTGACTCTTCTGGTGTTGCAGGTGTCCATGGGCGACGGTAATCGTTTACCATCAGGCGATCCGTCTGCTCGTTTGCCCCATATATCATAAAAAAAAGTAAGCGAGCACCACTATCCATGGACACTCATAATATGGGATAACAGATGCATTGCCAGCCCAGAGAACTCCATAGAATACCTCATGTGCCAGTAATGTCACATGCAAATTTGGAAGTGAAACTAAAACATAGGCTACTTTTAATACCGGAAAATTGCATAGTTCCCGCGGGATAGCGATAAACGAATTCTCCGCAGAGGGAGTCGCGGACAACAGCTAATTTATAATATTACTTACAGGTGGCGGCACGTAAGTAAAACGTGGAGGGGAGATGCACAGTATGATAATGATGTTATTTTAGGATGAGGATTAGTAGGATTGGTTTGTTTACAAAGGCTTAAATGGATCGGAATAGAGAATAGTATCTAGTGGGGTAGTGGGACGCCATTCGAACTAGTATTGCAATATACCAGCTGGTGCAGACGTACGCTCTGCTGTAGTCATAATAACCCTCCATAGTACGCACTCCCATTGACCGAAGTATTTATGGTGGCCAATGCAGATCCCATTAAGGCGCTGTCAACAGCAAATGACCTTGAGCAGCGCCACTCTTCACACATAAGGTTCGCGTGCCTGTTAGTGAAAGAGAAGAAACTATTCCGGCAGCTTGGCGCGCGTCTAAAAACTTGCAAATAAGACACAAATTATAAGAAATAAAAAAAAGTATGGATTATTTGTGAAATATGATTCGTTAGCCGTTTAGGTATGAATTATGTTGACTTCATATTTTCAATTGCAGACCCATAATGTCGAAAAAATAAAGACATAGAACCGTTTAATGATGATTTCAAGACCAATCTTTGCAATTATTTTCTATCGAGCCGATTTTGTTCAATTGTGTATAGAGTCAGTCCAGCGTCTGTGAAATATGATAAAAATTCATCTTTTTCATGTGTTTTATGGACAGTAAAGAGTTTTATGTACATACATACATACATACAAAATTAACATATATTTTTTTTGTGTGTAGTTTTTAATGAACACAAAATATTTACCTTATTTGGTGGTAAAGTAGCGGAGTAGCAAGGTAAATATTTTGTGTTCATTGAAATGGACCTCCGCAAAGTAACGCCTGATTCAATAAAAGGTGTACCTAGTTTTTCTTAAAAAAAGTGCTTAAATAACATCAATTTCAACAAAATTAGGTGTTGTCAGCCTCTTAACACTAGAGTATTTCAACGTCATGACACAACTCTGACCACCATTGAGTCCGCATTCGACGCAATGACGTAGACTCCGGCGCCGGTCCGGCTAGACCGCTGGCAGACACCATTCAGATCATCCCAGACATCGCCTATGCGGTAACAATCGATCTTAGAGTGCCTAACATTCAAATTGATTACCTATTTGCTTAGATAGACTTAGATGCGGTGGCGGGGAGTCGTTCGATGGATCGGTGGAAGTCTTAACTTCCACGCTGTAGGCTTATCGTCTAACTCGCTCGCAATCGCCATCGTGTTCATTTTGACAGTTCATGTATGAATGTGACAGCTAGCTGATTCCGATGCCAATTGTCAGCCCATACATGAACTGTCAAAATGATTGCTATTCTTCGTTCGCAGATGGCAAAAGTCCATTGAAGTGGATTGGGCCAATTGAATTGGCTAACATCGTAGAATCATTTTATAGGCAATGGGGCTAGCAACCCATCACTAGTCTGCCGTCGCGGTCGGTAGGGTCATCCCTTTTATCCTCATGGAAGGATACTTGGATCACCCAAACGCACACAACCACTCACACTTGTTTTCTGTACATTGCGTTATTATACGAAAACGGGACTTAATCACGTAAACAAAAAGTGTTTTTGTAAATACGTCATAAATACCTGTAGGTATGAATAGTTGTGTGAAAATCGCGAAAGTTTGAATGAATACATTGTAAGTACATTGCGTGCTGAATAATTTTGTAAGTACGGTTTTTTTTCGTCTTATCTTTTAATAAGTGGTACCTTAATTAACTTTAGGAGCAAAAAATTTACCGATGTTTTATGATTCGGCCTTACTCCAAATCCACGCTGTATATGAAATATTTTGTGAGCACAATTAAAAAATCCACAAATAAAAAGTGTTAACGAGGCTATCTAGAGATACGAGGCTGCAAAATCCCTGTTCGAGGCTAAGGCATGTAAAGTGCTTTTCTCAAACACGCAATGAAAATTAAAAACTTCCATGAAAATTAACTTTTTATTTGCAGACAAACTAAAATAAAACTGTAAAATATAACAAACCTCGTTTATAGATTTTTTAAATAAGGGTAGTAACAAATTGTCATAACGCTAAAAAAGCAAAAATACCCACGCTAAACGTAGCCTTAGGTCTTTGTTACCCTAGGCTCTGTCTACCCTGCACCTGAGAGAAAAAGACGTGATATGTATGTACGACATAAGAAAGTTACCCACGTGCAAGTTTAGTGTTACCTAATAGCAACTAAGCGCCGCCTGCGCACCCACAATACCAGAGAATAACAGACGCTAAGCTAGTCTGAACAGCTAAGGAACGGGTTCTACTACACGCGAGTGTTCGCTTCTTTGTAATTGTGTTGTCCCGTTTAGGCATACCCCCTTTTTCATAAACGCTCTATAGTACGGGTCCTTAACTTAAAATACGGTCCCATCCTGAAGAAAGCATGAAACTTGGCATGAATGTAGCTGTCATATAATGTGCTTCAAGGTCGATATGGAAGCACGTACATGTATATATGACAGCTACTTTCGTGCCAAGTTTCATGCTTTCTTCAGGATGGGACCATAAAACTGATTTTTGTTAGGACATGGAGCCGTACTACTACAAGCTTCTACTAACTTAGCAATCGTTTGTCCTTATCTGTCACATTGACATTTACCTTTCACAGATAAGGACAAACGATTGCTAAGTTAGCAGAAGACTATAGAGCGTTTATAAATAAGGTGGTTAGTTGTAATACTACTGGCATAATAGTATAGTTTTCCCTGTCCCATTCAGTAGTATTTGTATGCACCAGATTAAAATCAGGTAGAAGTTGTGTGAAGTTCCCAATCCGCACTATAGGCCGTGTGGGAATTATAGCACAAGCCCTCATTCTGTATGTAGGCTGGGTCGTATAGGAGGAGAAGCAATACTCAGATGAATCAGTTTTTGACATCGAGTATAGTAGGTTACCTTCTAGCGTAACAATAGAGTGTCAAGATACGCAAAATACCACGGCCCCCTAGACCTGCCCTAGAGCATGAAGAGCTGTTGATGTACAACTGCTTTATATTAAGGAAGACCCCCCCCCCCCATCCCCCCCAATTTCCACACCAAATGATACTCCTCGCGAAACCTAATTTGATTTGACATAGGGCTGAAAATAAGACTGTTATATGAAGGCTTATAGACGGCGCGATCAGTGTGGTAGAATTCTTACCCCCTTATTCATAAACGCTCTACAGGCTTCTACTAACTTAGCAATCGTTTGTCCTTATCTGTCACATTGACATTTACCTTTCACAGGTAAGGACAAACGATTGCTAAGTTAGTAGAAGCTGTCAAGCGTTTATGAATAAGGGGGCTAAACTTTAATATTTTTTTCTTTAGTAGGTATACCTACCCTGATTTTCGACATCACCTCTCATTTGACTGCCTTCAGTCGATAGGTACCTACCTACTCGTATTTCATTGTTTATAATAATAATTCAATACGTTTAATCGTGTTAGCGTCAAACATTCGGCAGGTCAAACTTATTTACAAAACAAAACTCCAATAAAGCTAAACTCGTAAATATCGAAGTCCACATTGACATCGGAGCAGACCGCTACGCACGAGACGCCCACGAATCCGAATTTCCAAGCATTCATACGCGCCAGAAAGAGACACCACAACACCCGACATACGGAAATTCTAAAGAGAGAAAGAGACGAGTATAATTATCGATCGGCTTGCGTCACAGAAAACGCGTGGGTGCGATGACGTCACGAGGATTCAGCCAATCATGGGTCAGAGAAAAGGCGCCACGGTCCTGCGAAAATGAAGGAAAACGCTGTTGCAGAATTTTAATTTTGTTATATCAATGATTTGGGACAGACAGCGTTAAAGCACACAATATGCCATAAGTAAAAATTGTGTCTTAACATTGAAAATGGAACTATCACAGAGTAAAATGTTGATTTGTGCGTCGCTTCATGGCAGCGTTTTAGTTGCTTCAACATCAACAAAATTATGTAGGTAGTTAAAAAGAGTGTTACAAACTTAAATTTTCATCGTTGTAAAAATGTGAAATTTGAAGTTGGAGACCGTGTTGTTCCATTTGTGTTTTTCCATCGAAAAAATTTACAACTGAACTGTAATTTTTAAAATCAGCAATTTTTGAAATTCTAATTTTATTCATACACTAAATTAGTAGCAAGGAAGTAACAAGTTTACTCTTCAAACAATGTCAAAGTATTTGACAAATTTAATACAATATTTACAAATCATCTAGTAGGTAGGTATTTTTATATTTTTATTGATATTAGGTATTTTATTTTAATAAAAAAATACTGATTTGTGGATAAAACAAAAAATAATATTTTATGAATTTAGCAATACGTTGTACAATAATACTTAAAATTATGAGACGAAGAAAATTTCTTTAGGAGGTAGTGCCATCTGTTTGGAGTGTATTACACTAAGCGTTACATGTAAAATATGATGTATCGCATTTAAATATTTTTAAAACTCTACAATGGTTTTCTATTTAATATCCTAAAGTCTAGGATGACCCTACAACAAACTTATAAAAATAATATAGCTGCAAGTCCATAATTTAATTATTTAACGATATACAACGATGCGCAGATAGCGCCATCTATTGATGTAAGTTGACACCATCAGCTAACTCACGTGCCCTACGATGTCTAAGCGAGCGCCGTAGTCTTCCTTTAATTTGATTTTCTCAAGGTAAAATAGGTGTCGCTAGTAGCGCGCACTTATTAATAAAGTTTTGACTTCGGTAAACCTACTAACAATCAACAAAAAACCGGCTGAGTGCATCCACAATAGGGATAATTTAAAAATATAAAAAGTATGTTTCTGTAAACCCCGATATCACAGTACAGTGGTCAAAGTTCGTGCGACTAATGTTGCCATTTGTGGGATGACTTGTTGTGGGGTGGGTAGACTCCCCTAATAAAAGAAAAACAGTAGAAAATAAATGCTGTCGCCACTTTCTACGTGACTGCCACATTTTGGACGCAAATTTTTTTTTTGGAAATATTTTAGTTCCAGTTTTTTATTTCATCTCTTTAGTACCTATTTATTTGTGTGTGAGCCGAGAACAAAACCAATCCATGTTTCTTTTTATTCCTGTTTATTTTAGTTCTTAAGTAACTTGTAAGTTAGGTATTATAAACGGAGCGAAGAGAAGTGAGTTTGGCTCAAAAGTGATTTTCTTAAAGAGATAGTAAAAAGCAATTAGAAACCTATGAATTAAGCGCATCCTCAAAAATAGTCCACAGTTTCCGCCTAACGTGTCTACGGAAAATTCAGATAGATGGCAGCAGTCACGCATGATCGAATTCGACATAGGAACAATAGATAGCAAAAACTATTGATCCGCAGGTTCATTGATCTTGACATTGGTTTTTGCTGCTGATCCATACGGAGGTCAAAGTTCCAGATGATATAATAATCACAATTGCTAGCCTTGTCTATTCAGGATGAAATCTAGGTGCGCTTATTTAAATAACTTTCTTCGTTATACTTTATTATTTTGATATACCAAGCAATCGTACTTATAAATTAGGTAAGTTTTAAATAATAAAGCGCATTTAATTCAAATCAACATTTAGACTGGACACTGACCTCAGAATTAAGTCAGCTGCACCCTTATATTAAAACAAGAATGCCGAAAAAATATCGAATCGAACTTGTTTTTTTTTAAATCAGAGCATAACTACATGCCAGGGTTATTTATTAGCTTATACTCGGTTTTAAATTATCACACTATGCTAATAGTTGCCGAGGTCAAAAACCATTTTATTTTCTTCTGCCAAACTTTTTATTACTCTGTTAATTCCATGTTTCATTATGTCATTGACCTTATTTGTGATGCTCAGGTTTTTTCCTTGGTTGTTTTTATCTGCGAACTGTGGTCTATGGCGACTTTTTTTTAAATTGCACCCATTAAATGGCAAAGGTCGTGATCGACGGCTTGGTAAATTAATATTCGTTTTTATCAAATCGAAGCGGAGTGATCTAATGGGACACAATGGAATGCGGATTTGAGCTTGATCTGCAATTAATGGTGTTTTGTACCATCGATATTCGTATTTCAAATTTAATTAAAAAAAGCGATATTTCGAAAGTGTAGTTTCGAAAATGTCATCCATAAATCCAAGTAGGTACTTACCGTTGATTATCTCGCTGAGTTTGAAGGCCTGTTTCACCACTCTCTGTGAAGTTCCTGATATCTTAAGTGTCAGTTATCTATGATTCCCTCTCTATTTCTTAGGTATAGATAACCGACACTTAAAATATCCGAGTCTTACCTGAGAGTGGTAAAACAGGCCCAGGGGACCGATTTTTGAAAGCACATTACTCGAAAGTACCATTTGAAAGTGATATAAATCTGTTTATATCTTTAAAACTACGGCTCTAATCTAATTTTTGACTAGTCCACATGATTAATGAGAGTCGTAAGTATCTTCTAAGCTACTCGTATTTCAAATTCAGCACAATTTTTCACCACTTTCGAGTGGTATTTCACACATGTGCTTTCAAAAATCGGGCCCCTGGTTGTAGTCTATCTAATTTATTCTATTACGTACCTAGGAACTACAATTTTATAGATGTTTCTTTTTATTTGTCGTACTAACAGTCTGTTTACCCCGCGGCTCCATAGTTACTGAGAATGGTAACCCTTGATCTCATGGCATTCGAGGTGTTGCAATATGGTTGGCTCTGTCGCTTTACCGTCGACTTAGGGTTGCCCGTAGTCAATAGCGGTGGGTCGCTGACGGTTTATGTAAAAAAAAAACAACGTAGAGAGCTTCGACTAGTTGAAAAACTAGTTGATATGGCCAACTAGTTATTTCCTTTCAGACTACTAAGAGAGTAAACGTAAGTCGTTAAAGGCGTTGAGGCTAACGTTCATCTTGCCTGTTCGTGTATTATTTCTCGTTGTAATTTTGCTATAAAAAACGAAATGTAGACAAAGCATATAAATGATACCTTCAGTTCAGTTGTTGTTTATCATTACCACATTCCAATCCTCATAAAAATCTTAAAGATTAGGTTGCAGGGAACGACTAAAGGCTTTTTAGATGGAACTGCTACAAACACTTATGATTCTTGAGTAAAATAAAGTTACAAAAAAAACCCTCACACATTTAATACTTTCGTTTTATTCCATTTTATCTTTTTTTTTTTTTTTTCTAACTGACTACTGCTGTTAGCCTCTGATGGCTTAACCAATTTATCAAATCACTCAGCATCTTTATGTCTTGTGTTTGTCACTCCTTTGCACTGCTAGCACAAGAGCGCACGAGATCTGTGTTGCGTGCTAGATAGACTACATATCCATCTCTTTCTAGAACGAACAGTAAGATAAAGATGGGTTCTCACTCTCGCGGACTCTCGTGCTAAACGTGACAGATGAGTGCATCATTACTGCCAACGCTGCCAACCCTAGAAACGAGGTAAGTAGTAGTAGTGAGTTTACTTCGCAACGCGGTATGTTGCCCCTTTGTTGTCTTTGTAAAATTTTAGTTACACGGTCCTGAATCGGGCGAGATCGGATCGCTACGCACTATTTGGCGATTTCGTAATAAATTACAGTGTATTTAAATTGGATGAAAGATTGTACTGATAGTATGCGATTTTGTAATAATACATATTTAGCGAGTCGCATTCTGCTTAGTCACTTTAATCGGGTGCACTCAAAATATACCTCTATAAGATTGTATCCATAATGCTATACACTATTAGTTAGTTAGACCAACAATTACACCCCTTAACTTATGTGTTTGTATGTTGCAATTACATAATTATTAGCTACATTTTTATTTTTCCCTCGAAAATTAAAGAGGGTAAAAGTTTTGGCGCCTCCTTGTCAGTTCTTTCACGTGCACGTTCCTTATCCCTAACGTGACATTAATGCGATATTTTCTCTGTCAGACATCCTCACTAGCACGGCTAGCACAAGTGCGTGTGGGACTGTCGAGCTAGTATAGGTGAAAACCTTAAGTTAATGACCTGTTGTATATGTGAGTATATGTGTACAAATAGACAAATTGATTCGAAATATTATAAACGGGATGTGAACCGCGATTACCTTTATTGAGCTCCCAATATTTCGAATGAACTTAACCGTGAATCATTAAAAACTCTTAGACAAATTGATGTTCCAAATTAGATAAATGACTTAAGTCTCATGTCAGTTCTGTACACTACTACATACAACAGGTCATTGACTTAAGTACTGGGGCCTTACCATGACGTCCTAATTCCGCCTCAGTTCAAGTTCTAGCAGTCACTTTTAGTATGAATCTGACAGCGAGCGAAACTAAACTGAATCGCATTAGACGTCATGTTAAGGCTCTTGGTCTACCCGTGCAGTGTAGCAGTGTTTACAAAGCAAAAACACAAAACAAAAGGCTATCTAAGGTCAGTTGTCATCTCATTTGCCTTTCGTCATGCTCATGACGAAGTGTCGTGTCGTGGGAACGATTTGCGACACGCCCCTTTGTAGTACAACCAACATTACGAATAGATAGCGATCCGCTTGGACTAGATACATTATATAGGCTTATGTAATTGATGCGATGGACTCGTAGTAGCCTTGGCTTGTATTGAATAGAGAAGAAACGGTTTGACAATGTTATTGAATTTACACCACTGACCTAGTACCAGACTTAGCAAATCAAAAAGCTATGGAGTACTTGGGTATTGGGTACAAACATTCGTATTAATCATAAAAATGCCTGTCTCAACCGGGATTCAAACCTGACACTTCTAGCTTTATAGTCAGGGGTCACCACTAGATTATCCGACCGTGTGTCTGACATTTAATATACACGAGAATCGATTATGCGAATTAAACAATTAATCCCCAGCATTGCGTCTCGTTAGTTACGTGCGAAAAGTTTTTTCATAATAATAGTATTTTGCTTAACAATAGACCGGGTTGCTAAACTATTTCTTTCGATAATCACGTCTATGGGAAACGTTCCCTAACCTATGCCCATTGTCCAGTGCCATGTAATCACTCTGTATAATAGACAACTGAATCAGTCATCATCATTTTTATCCTTCGTGGAATGGCAGGTTGAGTTGTTTATCGTTTTGTATTTCCGACTTGAAGATGAAGTAAGACATAAGCTATTAAAGATAGATCTCCGTTGCTCGTTGGAGTTACTAAGTTTGATCTAGTAATTTCACAGGTTGATTTGGCTAAAGTTTCGGGCTTATCGAGCACATCTTTTGGCGCACATTTTGCGGGTGGTAGAGCCTAGGGCAAGGTCCGTCCGGATCGCTACCACCATCTTACTCGCTAATCCTGCCGCTAAGCAGCAGTGCTTGCACTGCTGTGTTCCGGTGTGGAGAGTAAGACAACCGGGGAAATTACGGGCACAAGAGGCATTTCATCTCAGCCCTTTAGGTTGGCAACGCATCTGCGATCCCTCCGGGGTTGCGTGTGTCTATGGGCAGTGGTGATCGCTTACCATCAGGTGACCCACTTACACATTAAAAAAAATATCGATATTAGATTATGTGCACGTCTCTAATTATAATAATTTGCAGTTTTGATCTGATTAGATATGATTTAATTTGATGATTCAGTTGACACGAGATCTGAGGCCCTCAGTTCAGGTTTTAGCTGTCATTTTTAGTATGGATCTGACAGCGAGCAAACCTAAACTACGTTACGTTACGTACGTTTTAGCTGTAATTTTTGACACTTCTAGTATGGATCTGACAGCAAGCGACCCACTTTGGTTCTTTGGTTCGGAATTTAATCGCCCTAATTCCGATTCAGTTCAAGTTTTAGCTGTCACTTTTAGTATGAATCTGACAGCGAGCGAACTTAAACTGAATCGCATTAAGACGTCTTGGTAAGGCCCCTGGTCTTGAAGTTTCAGACTATGCTATTATTGGTTAACGTTCGCTACTTTCTCTATTAACTTTTTACTGACTGAAATAATTACTTTCTACTCAAAGTAGTAGATACTAAAGTTCTAAGTAATCTGTTTCTTTTTCGTTTACATTTTCGTATATTCCCCAGTTTTTCTTTTATAATTGTGTAACAGCTACATACCGAGCCCTCACTCATCGGAGACCAATTTAGCTGTCATAATTAATGAATTAATCATCAATAAACCTTGAAGCGTATCAGATCCTTATTGCCGTGTTGCTGCACAATCAAGATAGCTCGTGCCCCGTGCTGTCAGGGAAGTGAACGGAAAACAGAATCAACAGCACTTTGTTACCGCTAAATACACAATACTTATACATTTTTCGGTTTGTTCGTCAGTTCGTCTATTGAGTATGCGCTTGGATTCGTTTCATTTCACTCAAATCAAGGGATACTACAGTTATATGCCACGGTGAAACATGCCGCAGATTATTTTAATGTCAAAAAAAATTACTTCCATGGTTTTTGTATCAAAGTACACGTTCAAAAGATTGTATCTTCTGAAGACTATAGAAGCCTACTAATATTATAAATGCAAAAGTTTGTGACGATGTGAGTGAGTGAGTGTGTATGTTCGTTCCTTCTTCACGCTGATACGACTGGATGGATAAGGAAAAGTATTAAAATTTGAAACGAAGATAGCTGGCATCTTAGATTAAAAAATAGGCTACTTTTTATCACGGAAAATTGCATAGGTCCCGCGATAAACATGTCAAAGGTTGTAGCTGCCTATAGTCGCCTATAGCGGGTAGAAGCTAGTTGAATATATTTTTAAAACATCGCCGCGGTATAAAGTAAATGCGCAATTACTTCTACGAGCATGTTCCGGCCCAGTTATGAACCGCCTAAAGGTGAAGGTGTCTCAAAGGTTTCTATCGCCGCAACCTAATAACATTTCGTTAACAATTATTGGCATGGGTTTTGTTGAAAATAGTTCAGCCTACTTTGACCTTTGGCATGCCAAATTATACTCAATGATTTTGCTCTTTCGGTTTGGTTATAGTAATTGTAACGTTGGTAAATCTGCCACGCGATCGACAATTTAGATTAATATATTTGCAAATGAGATTGATTGTCTCACTCACTAAATGTGCAGATTAAGATTAATCTTAATGCTGTTTAAACAGCATTTGCTTTATGTCCTTCTTCTATATTTTTTTCACGACTCTCTATCTGGTCTTCCCCTATATTATCTCAATTTAGTTTTTAGCAACCAAAGAGGCCAAATATATCGGAACACGCTCTTAAGCCCTTGACATAAAAAAAACTACCGCCTCAACGATATATTTGACGCCAAGTGTTGTACCACTACCACCTTTACACAAAAGATCCACAAATGGGTCGAAGTGTATCCATAAGGACCCCTAGTTAGTAAGATAAGATAAGAGAGAGAAGACCACTACCACCTACTTAAATGAACATTGAAGACCAAACTAGGAGTAGAGAGAAAGAAACAAACAAAGAGATAATGTTCATTTGCGAAGACACATTAGCTAGTGGCAAAAGGGACTAGTTCAGTCCTATAGTCAATGAATCTCCTGTTTTAAATTAAGTAGACATTTTAAATTACAGTTACAGTGATCACTAGAGAATTGATAGACAATTTCTTTCAGTTCTATCAACGTATCGCAAATTTTATTTCCCAGTTTCGAGACCGGCGTAGGCGACGTAGTATTCTGTTCGATTCTCGTCCCGTCGTCCATAGCTTTAGTTCGGATTTTTCCATGTGTTCTACGCAGTATCGTTCAGAATCTTTTCCAGTTCTGTTTTTAATGGTCTGATAATACGTCATTGGCTGGAGCGTAAAATTGTGGCGTCTTGCATAATATCCATCTCATTGTAGTGTGTGTCTTTTTTGACCAGAACGTGATGGTATCCATTAAAGTGGGGTCAAATGATGAAATTTGCACAGCTTGGCCCTTTATACACATGTCGTAAGCTTGTAAGGAACCTATAGGACAAAGTGAATCGTGTCCGCTGTACACGCGTAGTCAATTTGCTTGATCTACTTTCCCTGTCCATTTCTGTTGTAGAGTCGGAGAGACTTCACAGTGTTTTTGAATTGATTTAAATTCAGGGATTTTAGATTGTTTAAGAAAGTATTATTGAATTAGAATGTTATTTAGACAGTGGCTTAATTCGTAATTCGTAAATACATATTTTTTTCTAAAAGAGATACAGCAAAACAAGCAAAGACGTATATGTCTATTGGCCATTCAGACGAAATTAATTAAATCTAGGCACGTACACAGAAGTTATGAGTATCGTTGTTGGGTTTTACATTTCTTTGGCTTTGTTTCCTCGGAATTTGTTTCTGACAATCTAATTTCTGTACCTAAGTCTTCCCGCCATCTTTTGTTTCTATGACCGTTATCCGCCCCACCTACCCAATCGGCCTAATTGTAACAGGTATCGAACCATTGCATTCGGCAAAGGTAACTTCAGAAAATGCACACATTTTTAAGCTTAAGACCGTATGCTTATCCGGTGTAACAGAGACGACATTATCATCATGTTATAAACTGTTATAACATGCTATTGTTTGCACAACCCTCATCATTAACCAACGCTGTCAAAATGTTTTACAACTTTTTGTAACATTTACGTCGACGACACAACACATACGTTATACTGATTGATGTAACGCACCGATTAGCATATTCTATCGATAATTGGAAGCGAAATGAGCGTGAGTTTTGCATAATGATTATAAAATCTTGTTTCTATAATGCTGTTGTGCGGTGGTTCGTAACTTTATACTAAACTTATTGTACCTAATGGCCGAAATGCCGAAATCTTTAGGAGCGTCCTCACTGACAGCATTCTTACCCGAGCATTTGTAAACGAGCAATCAATGTAAGCTTTATAACGCTCGGCTCAATGTCCACACCACTCGAATATTCGACGCCAAATGCTCATTACACGAAAATGCTCTCAGTCAGGACGCTTTTTTTGACCTATGGGGGAGATATAAACATATAAACATTTACTTAGAATATTATTACATTGAACACCACATAATCAATAATACTTAACACAGTTAGGTATATTTATGTATAGAGATAAATTCAAATTCTAATTTTTTTATTAGAATTTAAGAAAATTACGTTTATTTAACTTAACATCTTTTTTTTTTATTACGGAACCGAGTGTCCGTAAATCTAAAACATTTTTACATTTAAATGATCATGGGACAGATCACGTTTGACATTTTAAAGAATTCGCGCCATTTTATTGTTGTTTATTAGGTCATAAAATACCTATAGCCGATGGGCTTCAAGAATTTGTGTTGATACCTACAGGGTGTGCCGGATTGTTTTGCCGTAACAATTTGAGATTTTTGTTTGGCAATAATAGCTTTAGAGGTTATTCGAACCATGCTAACATTTTTTTTTTTTAATTGAATGTTGCAATTTTTGAAGTAAACAGTGCCGTGATCTGGTTGAAATTTTAACATATATAATTTCCGAAAATGTAGGTTTTTGACGAAGGAAAACAATGACAATGATAAGGAATGGTAAATGATAGAGTCGCTAATAGATTAGCTGTATAATGTGACATTTTGATTCACTCGGGAATAATTTCGTCATTAAATTACACGTAACAGACAAAGCCGATTTATAATAATTATAATAAAAGAGTTTGTTCTAAAACATTTTTAGCAGAGGATAAGAAAAGAAGTCACAGCTGTTCTTACGTCACAAGTATTGTAACAAATGAGTCAAAGGGAACTGAAATTAAATTTCGCCCGCATGCTCATCTGCCTCCGTGGCGCAATTGGTTAGCGCGTTCGGCTGTTAACCGAAAGGTTGGTGGTTCAAGCCCACCCGGGGGCGACTCTTTTTGTTTTTTTTTCAGTTGGGTTTTAATTATTTACTTTACGTAGTACGAGAGTAGTATGGTAATAAAAATACACTTTTGGTAGCTCTTTTTGTTTTTTTTTCAGTTGGGTTTTAATTATTTACTTTACGTAGTACGAGAGTAGTATGGTAATAAAAATACACTTGGTAGAGTCATTTCTATATTAAACTTTTATTAAAATTTCAAGCTGTTTGTATTCCTTATAATGAGATAGTAATAGAAATATTGAGTTTTTATTTCTGTTCATTTACATTTAGGTTAATTTTATTAAGTATCTACCACAATTTGTAATTATTATTTTTTAACAGTTTACTTACTAATAAACTTTTAATTATCTTAACAATTAATGAGATTCAACATTTTATCACTTACATAACATGAAACTCGATTTATTTTTGATATCATTACATAAATATCGTCCGCCGCTTATAAGAGTCTATTTCGGCCATGTGCTCATAACCTTCGATAGCTCAGTTGGTAGAGCGGTGGACTGTAGAGTTATATGCATTGTCATCCATAGGTCGCTGGTTCAAATCCGGCTCGAAGGAGTGGTTGTTCTTTTTGTATTTTTTCTGCGTTAATAATACCAGAATTAAAGGATAATTTATTGAACCGTCACTTTGCGGTGGTCTAAGTATTTCAATAAACAAGAAACATTTACCTAGCTTGTGAGTAGCAGTGTAGCAAAATAAATGTTTTTTGTTCTAAGTTTTAATACTGATGATTAAGTAATAATTTTATATTTCCTACCCAGGATGTTTAGAACCTAATTGATCTACACGCAGTTTCCTTTGCTCTATATATTAACATCCTGCGATCTTGTATTATAGTAAACCGCCTTGAATTCTGTACTAACATATTCCTTTCTAAATTTTGCATAAACGTGGGAAAAAATATGTTACAGTCTAATTTGTATGCTTTAGACGAGACATTGTGGAGAGCCTTGCTCTTGAAAACGGATGTTTCGTAGTTCGTAGAAAAGTTTCTAATTTAAATCTATTTTATGTTATAGCTTTTTTCCAGCGACTTTGTCCGCGAGATACCGTCAAGGGACATACTTCCTTCAACCACTCATGTCTTCAAATATTACTTAAATCTTTATTCTTTATCGCGTCTTTTTACCCCGTGGGAAATTTGAAAAATTTCTTCGTAGTGCACTTATTTCATCCTGATGGAGTACGTTTGCATATCAATAATGTATTTCTATCAGCAAGCCGTTACATAATAATACAACAGATAAATACCATTCATTCCCTATCCCGTGGGAATTTCGAAATGCACCTCTTTTATACTCAAGGAATGTTTGCTAAATTTCAACTATCCTAATGTCCTTCCCCGGAACTGAAGCTATTTCTAATTAAATTTCTAATTAAAAAGGTAACGGACAGAGTTACTTTCGCTTTACTTGGGGATTAGTATGTATGTAAACTCTTTACAATACAATAAGATACAATACAATAACTCTTTATTGAACACCACATATAACAATCAAAACAGAAAAAGGTATAAGTAATAAGGTACTATTGGCGGCCTTATCGCTTCAGTCAGAGCGATCTCTACCAGGCAACCATAACAGAAAAACATAAAACAAATACAATTGACAAACACTGAGATACATGGACAAATGCGGATTTATTCCTGCGATTGCGTCTACGAAGAATTATTTTATCGCTATCCCGCGGAAACTATGTACTTAATTTTCCGGGATAAAAAGTAGCACATAGTATTCAAAGTATCTTTTTGTCTTTTATTACGATCGGTAAACCGTGAAGAGGTAGTAAACAGACGGTCAGAGAGACAGTTACTTTCGCATTTATAATATTAGTAAGGATAACGATTATTGCATAAAAGAAATAGTGCATTTGATGCGTAGCGAACAGTTACGACTTAGAACACGAATGCTTACGTATGTATGAATGTGTAACTCTTAGTTGTACAAAAAACATAATAATCATGTTATTTCAAAGAATTGATTGCACGTAAATAATTATTTGATTTCATGCCGGAATTGAAGGCATGATCATAGTGTAAAAAAATGTAATAGTGGGTGCATTTCGTTGTTTTGACGCTGTCTAGAATGTGTAGAGTCCTGGGGCGCACATTGAGAGCTGGACGGGCTGGGGTAGTACATTAGATTTTGGATTCTAGTAGTAAAAAACGATTTTAGGGATTTTCGGAAATTCCCACGGGATTAGGAAAAAACGGGATTTATATTCAGTTCTACGGGATACATTTTTCTTTTTAATGGTCGTAAAATACTGAAATTTGGCTTTCAGGTTCATATGGGAACCCCCTATGGGAACACTACAAAAGGATTTCCCGTAATTCTGACGGAAACGAACGGGAAAAAATGGGATTTTTTGTTATACGGGTCGTAGAAAGTTGAAATTTGGCATGTAGATTGAGTGTAGTTATTCCTACTAGCGCCATCTAGTGGTGAAAAGCGAAACTAGAATAACAGGTGGACCTACTACCTACTAGCTCATTAGTGACGAAAAGCAGAACCAGAATCACAGTCGGTTCTACTATACTGTATTTTTTTGGTCCGTGGAATTCTGACAGCTGTCATAATTAGACGTTTCATCAGGGGTCACCAACATTTTTTTCTGCTGGACAAATAATTGTCAGACTAACTTTTGTTATTTTAACTAATAAATCACGGAAGAAAAAGTACAGAAGCTAAAATAACGTTATTTTACAGCAATACTTAAAATATTTGATTAAAGTAAACGGAGAAGCCATGGTATTTCTTAATAATTTGTATATTTTCCGGCAAGTATATACAGTTTTATTTTGAAGACAATTGGCTAATCAGAGTACGGAACTTTTAAGTTAAAAACTTTACAAGTCACATTTATTATTAGGGAAATCATTTTACGAAATAAATTATTATAATCGTAGACCGAAGGTTTGACATATATGACAATCATCAAAGTAATACCCAAAACAATTTATTTTCTCCCCAAAAAAAAGTATGATTATTAATTATGTCTAAATTATGCGATTTAAAATTAAACCAAGTATGTGTTAATTACTAATATGTAGAAATGATTGTTAATTTAACTATTTCAACTTCAACATTATGTTCTACATTTATTTATTTTTTGCATTTCTCACCACAGATTTAAGGAACGTTTTTTTGACTGGTAATACCAAGAAATGTCAGAATTCCACGGAATAAAAAAATACACTTTAGCGCTATCTAGGGGTGAAGGGTTGAACTTTAATCATAGTTGTTGATACTAACGCCATCTAGTGGTGAAAAGCAGAACCAGAATAACAGTCGGTTCTACTAGCGCCATCTAGGGGTGAGGAGCAGAACTCTAATCATAGTTGTTGATACTAGCGTTATCTAGTGGCGAAAAGCAGAACCAGAAACACAGTCAGTTCTACTGGCGTCATCTAGGGGTGAGGAGCAGAAATTTAATCATAGTTGTTGATACTAGCGTCATCTAGTGGCGAAAAGCAGAACAAGGACCACAGTCGGTTCTACTAGTGCCATCTAGGGGTGAGGAGCAGAAGTTTAATCATAGTTGTTGATACTAGCGCCATCTAGTGGTAAAAAACAGAACCAGGACCACAGTCGGTTCTACTAGTGCCATCTAGGGGTGAGGAGCAGAAATTTAATCAAGCGTCATTTAGTGGCGAAAACCATAACCAGAATCACTAGGCTCTGTCTACCCCGTAAGGGTTAAAGACGTGATTTATGAATGTAAATATGTATGCCATCTCCACTCTGGCTATGGCTTCTTTCTTCCAGCCCTCGAACCAGCTCCCGGCTTCATCACCGACGACCACAAGGTCTGAGCTGATGATGGAGCTTACACCGAGGTCATCCACACCAACGCGGGCATGTTGGGGTACGCCTCCGACCTGGCCCACGTGGACTTCTACCCCAACGGTGGGATGTGCCCGGGTGCGACTCGGCCGAGCGCGACCATGCCAGTTAAGAATTGGAGACCAATTGGAGACATTTGACGACCGGATAGCTATAGACCGACCGCTTAACTGAGTCCGCCCGCGCGAGTACAGGTGCGCAGGCGCAGGGTAGGTTGACAAAGCGAACCGAGAGCGGTGCGGGGTGCGGGCGGGTAGTACACCTGACGCCCGCACCTCTCTCGGCCCCCTATGTTGTATTTATGTATTTAAATATGCATTTATCTATGTAAGTATGTTTAGTACCCATAGTACTGGCTGTGCTTAGTTTGGGACTAACCCCCTTATTCATAAACGCACTATAGGCCTCTGCTAAGTTAGTAATCGTTTGTCCTTATCTGTGAAAGGTAAATGTCAAAGTGACAGATAAGGACAAACGATTACTAAGTTAACAGAGGCCTATAGTGCGTTTATGAATAAGGGGGTAAGTCAATTGGTGTCAATTGTCAAAAATGTAATGGTACCTAATACGTTTGTTTGTTTTATCATAAGCAAAAATAACTCTGTTATTAGGAAAAAATATGCGGTATTTCATTAAAAAACTAAAATATTTGCGTAAGTAGAAAATTTTAGGATAAAATATTAAATTATCCATAATTCCTTCCGTTATCGACTTGGACTTTTTAAATTTAAGTTATTTTGCTGTTTAGAGATCAGGCTTCCTAAAAACTTAACCTATACCTCCCCTGTAACCATTACTTTACCAAAAAAATATACATTTTAATATTAACACTTTTTTGCTACATTTGAACTGATATCAAAGCGGTAATACCACAATCTACAACCAAGGTCGACCGACAGCCATCCGTGTTGAACAGTTCACAATATAATCGATAGTTGCATTCAGTTAATACAATGAATTACATAACTGATGTAATAGTCGGTCAATTGGTTTTTTACAACATTTATGTCTAGCAAGAAATAGTGAAGGCTCAAGGTCTGGTTTTTCAGAACTTGCGGTAGGTACTAAAATAAATAAATATCTTGGGACAATTGACACCAATTGACCTAGCCCCAAACTAAGCAAAGCTTGTAATATGGGCACTAGACAACGGATAAACATACTTATATAGATAAATACATACTTAAATACATATTAAACATCCAAGATTCGAGAACAAACATTCGTATTTTTATACAAATATCTGCCCCGACCGGGGATCGAACCCGGGACCTCGAGCTTCATAGTCAGGTTCTCTAACCACTAGGCCATTCGGTCGTCAAAATATTCCTATTACCTATATACTACAGCAGAGCTATGCTCGCGACTTCATTCGCGTAGAATTAGACTGAAGAACTGATGTTGATAGTATAATAACTATTTACGTTGCTAGCTACAACCTTTGATATGTTTATTGCTATCCCACAGGAACTATGCAATTTTTTGAGATAAAAAGTAGCCTATTTTGTGGAATGATTTGGAAAATTGTTGTTGTTGTTGGAAAGGGAATACTTCCAGTTTGGTCCCATTTACAACAAATCAGGATCAGATGACGAGATCGTGATCTGAGGTGAGGCACCGACTTCAAACATAAGTTAGTAGGTAGCGCCCACAGAAAGATAATTATTTTGATTTTAAATTCCTAAAGTAGCGTAATTAATACAATTTATTATGAAATCTATAGGCTGATTCAGTAGGCTTATATAACTCGCTCGCAATCGCCATCGTGTTCATTTTGACATTTCATGCATGGGCTGACAATTGGCACCGGAATCAGCTAGCTGTCACATTCATACATTGAAGGCGGTTCTATTTTTTTTAAATACTTTCTGCATGTGGTGAAGGTGGTGTTCTCTTGCACCTTTAAAATAGAAGTATGTGGTATTTTCATTTAAGTTTTAGTTACATAGTCTGGGATATTGTGTCACAATTAGATATTACAGTAGGTACCCGGCCATAAGAATGCACATCGGTCTTCTCGGCTAATTTCGGCTTTGTAGAGCGGTGTCTCGCTCTAACTTACGTGACGCCGATTGTCCCTTTCCAAAGACCGAAGTGCAATCCCTATGGCCGGGTACTGTACGATAAAAATATATGTAGTACTAGCTTCTGCCCGCGACTTCGTCCGCGTAGAAATAGACTGACATTAGACAGCTCTGATCTTTCGCATGTTTATCGCTATCCCGCGGGAACTATACAATTTTCCGGGATAAAAAGTAGCCTATGTGTTAATCTAGGGTACCAGCTATCTCCTTTCCAAATTTCATCCAAATCCATCCAGTAGTTTCAGCGTGAAGAAGGAACAAACATGCACACTCACATCGTCACATCCATCCATCCATCCTCACAAACTTTCGCATTTATAATATTAGTAGGATAGGTCGAATTTGTATCATAATTGTATATATACACTTAATCCAGTGAAATATTAGATGTTTAAAAGCTATATTGGTAATACTAGATAATGCGTCCGTTTAATTCGGGCTCTTGTGTAACAAACCAAGGTCGGATATTTGGAGATCGGTTTACTAACGACGGGATTGTATCTGTGCTCATTAATCAATAGATCTATTGGTACTAGTCGGCCTACGAAAATGCTGAGCACTTTAGTACAGGGCGATTCACAAGATGGCACGAATGGATGGAAGTCCAACTTGAAACAACCCTTTTTTGCGTCCGGGGTAAAAAAATCATTCAGCTGTAGCAAGCAGTTATATCCAATAACTTTCGAAAAATTAAAATGCGAAACCTTATTTTAGACTCTACCTATTTAAAGAACCCTAAAGTATCTTAAAAAAAAAAGAAAAAAAAAAAAAAGTCGTGGTAGCCTAGTGGTTTGATCTGTGGCCTCTCAAGCAGAGGGTCGTGGGTTCGAATCCCGGGCTCGCACCTCTGAGTTTTTCGGAATTTATGTGCGATATCTCATTTGAAATTTACCATGTGCTTTTCGGTGAAGGAAAAACATCGTGAGGAAGCCTGCACACAACTGCGAAGCAATTCAATGGTGTGTGTGAAGTTCCCAATCCGCACTGGGCCCGCGTGGGAACTATAGCCCAAGCCCTCTCATTCTGACAGGAGGCCTGTGCCCAGCAGTGGGACGTATATAGGCTGGAGATGATGATGATGAAAGTATCTTATCCATTTACGCGACCAATATTGTTGAAACCGTACGTTTTCCGAGAGGCTGCAAGTCATTAACGACTTTTCACTGTATTTCAATGAAGCGGCTCCAGGGTGTCACTTGCTAGCGATCTGTCTTGTTTTGCGTACCTCTGCACGTGATGAAGCGACACAGTTTTCCAACACAAGATTCAATACTGCGCGAGCTAGATGGGGTCTTCGATGTGTTTGAACAAAGCCAGCATTGTATGAAGGACTGTTGAGGTCTCGCGTGGAATTGCAATTTCCATCACGCGACCTGCGTTGACCGATGTGCGGGGGAACGAACGCTGCGTGAGCCAACTCGGCGCAGTCGCCTTTTCGCACGGAACGTAGCCACCCGCGTTCCCGAACGCACCACGCCAACGGCTCCGAAAATTCGAATCGCAATTTCAAATTTGCGTTTCGAATACGGTCAGACTGAAGTGGCTCGTGATATAAAAAACAATCAGTGTTGCTAGATTGAATTAACGGATTTTTTGGTAGTTTTCTTGGTTTATCGTATCGTCGTCTCCTTTACGGTAAGTGAAAATAGTGTAATGTATGACGAAGTGAATGATACCCACTGATAATCGTATGTTCTAATCATCTCGCGACATAGCGTGTTGGCTTAATTATATCAGTTTCGATTTCTTTCGCCGGTGATTCTGCGAGAGATTTCGTTTTACTTAAAATTATATGTCTTGGAATACTAAGTTGACGTCGAACGCAAACTTGCGGTTTATCAAATATTGTAATTGTGATAGCATGATTCAACTATCTCAATTATTATTATAAAAACTGTCATCGTCTAGTTACTATTTTAATTGCGCATTTAAAATATATGTTTTGTGTCTAAACGTCACTTAGACATAAAACAAGAAGAAATAGAAAACCCGGCCAGATGCATGTGATATACCTGCTGACTAATACTAATATAAGTATGCAAAACATCAAGACGGGGATGTTTGTTTTAAATAACATAAAAATATAGGTATATAAGTGGCATTTACGATGTTTATGCGAACCTGAGTTTTTGGTTGCTTTTCCCTCGCGAGGATTTTGGTAAACCAGTATTTTAATAAAAGCAATAGGAAAAAAAATATCTTTCTGCGTATATTTAAAAGCTCAGGCAGACGGTTACATAAAGCCTTATCTAGGTGATACCGAACATAATTTACGACCATATTCATATTGGTAGTAATTCAGTCGGCAGCCGGTTTTATGTTAAGTTTACCTACTTCTCCTTTTTGCATGTCTTTGGCTTAATCATGGTGACAATATTTGATACTTTAAAAAAATAAAGAAGTAGTACCTATAACCCCCCTATATACATATATTTTATTTATCAGCCTTTTTTATTCCGAGTTCACTACAATTTCAGTAAGTACATGTTGTTGTTGTTGTTATTGTCGTTTATTTATTAAATTGTCGCGTAATTCGGCGTGCCTCATGGCATAGGCCTCCTCCGTGTATTGGATTCGAGCCTCCTCCCTATATACATATAAACGCTTGTTAAACTTATGTTAAGTTAACATTCACTTGTATTTATCTGTCACTTGGATATTGGACATTTTGCTTTTGCTATAGACACAGACAAAACACATTTTCGTTCTAAACAGGTTCGCAACTTTTTATGATACCTAATTAGTTTAATATATTGTACCTATAATATTGTAGTGTGTTAAAAACGTCAAATTAGCACTGAAATAATAAATAGGAGCAGTTTGCTATTGTTTATTAAAAAAACATTAAATAAATATTTACATTAAGGGTCCATTAGGTTACATGATACTCATTAAATTCTTTTTATTACCTAATGAGCAAGTGGGTCATCTGATGGTAAGTAAACAACCAAGGAAGAATTGTGGATGGGTTGCCAGCCTAGATTGCTAAGATGGAATACCTTATGTGCCAGGCTGTCTCTGTCTTACTCTCCTCGCCGGAACAGGCTGCTCAAGCACTGCTGCTTGGCGGCCGGATTATAGCGAAAGTTATGGCTGGTCTCGTGACAAAAATTGCTACCTACCTTCAATTTTCATTTTTTTATTTCGAGTTTATATTAAATCGAAAACAAAAACAACTGACCCAAACTTCTACGTAAGCATTACGCTACTATAATCTCGCAAATAATTCAAACTACGGTAAACAAATTCGTATTATGTATGTATATCACAGTGTTACAGTTGCGGCAGTGGGCCGCTCTTCAGACCTAGATGTTGCGCAAGCGCACCTTTTGGATTATGTAAAGTTTTACCCGCATACCTCACGGTGGCGTGCGGTCAAGTTGTTAGGAACTTAAATTGTTTGGAATTTGGACAGATTAAACAACCTCTATGTACATATATGTGTGTAATTAATTAGAGTTCCACTTGAGAATGGTTAGTATCGCAAATCTAGTAATATGTTTGAGGAAGACAAAAAATTTAACAATGTGTTTATTGCTATTATGAGGTTGCGTATGTGCACCCCTAATAACTATCTAAAAAGCATGTAATTTACAGTACAAATACTCTTTATTGAACACCACAAATCAGTACAAAACAATACAGAAACAAAGAACAAAATAGACAATAGGCAGTCTTATCGCTTAATAGCGATCTCTACCAGACAACCGATAAGACAAAGAAATAAGTTGGAGACAGTTTTATTATATTTTGTAAAAAATATTATGATAAGTACGTGTTTTCATGTTAGAAAGGTAATTTATTAAAATACAAACTATTAAAACCTGAATAGCAATAAAGAAGACTAAAACTAGGAAAGTTGTTAAGTCAAGTAAGTTCAAAATAATTCGAAATAAACCTAAAAAGTCCCCCCTGTTCCGAGCCTGGCTCAAAGGATCGAATTTGATCAATAAATATTGTTGCCTTTATTTACGGAAATGTCGGAAATGTTCTGTAAAATATAGACAGAAAAAAAAACATCCTTCAAAGTGACAAGTTCGCCTTTGTACTTGTATATTTTTACATGTTTGTCAAATTGTCATTGTTTTTTATTTTTGCACAAAAAGTGTTTACGTAGGTACTTACATAGTTACTTACATACACGCATAAAAACAATTTTTTTGGCTTGAAACTACCACCGGAAGACTTAATAACTGTACACACAACTGTACGGCGGAAGTAAGAAATCATTTGGCCGTTTTGTTTATTAATTTTGTATCTTTTTGTGGCACAAATTTTATAGCGCCAAACGGAAATCGGCGCGTAAATTGGTGGCTATTTCACTTTGTTCTATGATAATATGTCTTTTAACTCAGAAAACAAGAAATCACGGTCAATTAATAGTTCGTGAGAAATTCATTTTTAATTGTTTTCCAAGAAATACAACAATCGAGTGCAATTTGTTATCTTTTGCTCTGACCTTTTCGTTTAACATTGAAATCAGGGTTGCCAGATCTCTGCTTGATTATAGTAAAATTACGGTCTAAAATATAATCTCTTACAAACGGGAAGCAAGGGCTACAGAACCCTAAGTATTACCTTACCTTAGAACTTTAAAATAGAATAAAAATTTAAAAATTACATCTTGGGTTGTCTTGTCTGGTAGAGTTCACTATTAAGCGATAAGACCGCCTGTTGTCTACCTTGTTCTTTGTTCTGTATTGTTTTGTACTGATTTGTGGTGCTTAATATAGAGTATTTTTTATTGAGTATTACTGTATTGAATGTGACAGCAAGTCGTACGAAGATTTTAGTTTCGTTTAAGCGCACTTTCTACTCTTCACAAGTCGGTTTGTTATCACTGTTCTTACTTAACGCAGACTTGCGGTTCTTTGGCGCCATTTTAATTACAAATACCCAAGTGACAGGCGCAATACACCAGATTGACAACTTTTTCCCTGTAAAAGAGAAATAATTTATATATATTTTATAATTTACTTAACTTAACCTTCTTTGGATGGTTCTACATGAAATGAGTAGACCTGAAAATCACCAGGTATTCATTCCTAGTCAAAAGGGGGACCCTGTCGTAGCCAGTCAGTGGAATTTAGATGGGGTCCTCTTTTTGTAAGTTTTTTATGGCATTTTGATATTTAATGTAACAACAAAAGCATTTTTAGCTATCATTAATAATGTGTACATAATTTAACCATCTTTCACCTACTGTTTCGCCCCAGTGTCAGAACCCCTATCCCGAAGAAATTTTGAAAATCCATCCTTCATGCTTTCTAGACCCAAAAATTAGACATTTAAGGGTTTGGATTGGTTGAGTCAGCCAGGACCAGAACTTTTTATTTATACTAACATACTAGCTGTTGCCAGCGACTTTGTCTGCAAAGAATTCGTTTATCGCTATCCCGCGGGAACTACGCAATTTTTCGGGATAAAAAGTAGCCTATGTGCTATTCCAGACTTTTCTCTATCTATGTGCCAAATTTCATCCAGATCCGTTGGGCCGTTCTGGCGTGATTGAGTAACAAACAAACAAACATCCATCCATCCATCCATCCATCCATACTTTCGCATTTATAATATTAGTTAGATTTTGATACAAGGCTTTTGACAACACAAATAAACAGTAAATCAATAATAGGTGCCCGAAACAGGAGCTTGCAGTTAAAATTGTTCTTACATGTCATACCTAAGCTACTTTTTGGTACGAGTCGCACTTAGAGTAATCGTCAAATCACTCTCAATATCGATCTATTTAATCAATCGGTAGCTATAGCGGTTACTTTCACGCGGGAACTCGTTGCGCGGAACCGGTGCCGGAAGCTGCGGCGGCCATTCCGGACATTCTTGGACCGCGACAAAAGCGGATAAGTCGGATAAACGCATTATCTGCACTGGCTTACAATTAATCCGGAATAACTAACACTCAGGCCTTATTCACTTACTAGCAGCTGCACGCGACTTCGTCTGCAAAGAATTCGTTTATCGCTATCCCGCGGGAATTTTCCGGGATAAATAGTAGCCTATGTGCTATTCCAGACTTTTCTCTATCTATGTGCCGAATTTCATCCAGATTCGTTGGGCCGTTCTGGCGTGATTGAGTAACAAACAAACATCTATCCACCCATCCATCCAAACTTTCGCATTTATAATATTAGTTAGATTTATTTGATGCTTAAGCTACCCGGTTATAAAGATTGCACTTCGGTCTTTGGAAAGAGACTATTGACGTGACGTAAGTTAGAGCGAGACAACGCTCTACAAAGCTCAATTTAACTGAGAAGACCGATGACTCTATGGCCGGGTACTGCATCTGTAGGCTTATTGTCTAACTCGCTCGCAATCGCCATCGTGTTCATTTTGACAGTTCTTGTATGAATGTGACAGCTAGTTGATTCCGATGCCAACTGTCAGCCCATACATGCACTGTAGTTTAAGACATTAATTTGGAAACCTTCAGCAGGTCGATGGATTAGTTTAATAGGACAGTCCTGTAAAAATCAGTTTACCTTAATTTGTTTTTCAATTTAAGATTACGTCACCAATTTGACGCCGTCCTCTTTGAACATACGTATTTGATATTTCATTCAGCGGTCGATTATAACTATTGATCCACGCATACTGAGAATACTAAGATTTAAGAAGGGTCTTCTTTGTCGCTAAAGTCCAACCATAAGAAAATGTCATCAATCGAATTGTTTTTCTAATTTATATGTATACCTATGTGGAATCTGTCATTATAAAACAGTAATTTAGTTACTTATGTTACTTACACGTCTTCTACTAAACTACGATTATAGAATCAAGAATAAAACTTTATTAACATGTGTCGTGTAATCCGAAACTTTCAAACCCGTTCCAAAATAAAAGCAAGACGTCATTGTGGCTGATAATCTAATTACACAAGCTAGATCAAATTGTCAGTTTATTTAATTATAACATCCTTGACTTGTAAGGTGTAATTTATTAGCATCACTTCGTTCTGCGCTGCGATATTAAGGCACCTCTCGTACTATATAATTAAAACTCAACTATTAACTAACTCTTTCTTTTTTGGAAGGTGAATGATAAAAAACTGTAAAAACTTTTGAACAAGCATTCTCTGTAATTGCTTATACAGAACTGGCACTGAACAGCATTCGATACATTTCAATTTCTCTTACACAATCGAAAAGTTTTTCATTCATGATTTTACGAAAATTGATTGTTATATAGTTTGTGTTTCCGTCGTATCGTGCTGTTTATATGTGTAACGAACTGTCAGTTACGATCGCTGCATTTGAAATTAATGGTAGAAATCATAGTAATAGCTGAGCTAATGTAACGGAGTAAGGAAGATACGCGCTTCCGTTCAAATGTTTTACTATCCGTAGCGCAAGTACAGTTGCTTGGCGACAGGATCAACTAGTTAGATGGTGGAAGTGATCCATACGCACCCTGCACAGAGTGTTTTATTTTTGTTTCCTCTTTGTCGCAAGTTTAAAATTACAAATTCTAATTTAACGCAAAACACTTTCAACACGTTTGCATTGCATTGTCTATTAGATTTTTGCCGAGCTTACAAAACGCGTGTTCTTTATTGCAAGGCATGCACTAATTGGCAATAAAAAATATTATATGTGTGACTCTTACGAAAGTCTGAAGACAGTTTGTTAAACAAAAGGATATAATTGTGTGTAAATTAAGTGGATATGCAATTGTTGAGGACGTTGATTGCTGTTTCTTATATGAAACTTTAAAATACTAGGTACATAGGAGTAGAGGCTACTTATCTGTATCAAGTATCTTCAAAGAACTACGTCTCGAGTAAGACTAGAATTACATAAACAGAAACAAAGATCAAAATTCGAAATGAAACAAGAACTTGTTCCAATACACCTTCTTGAAGAATTTTAAATAATTCCATCTGAATAACGCAAGAGTAAATAAACGCTATGATTTTAAAACAACATCGTTCAGATGGTTCTAAAACCTAGAGCAGATTTTGAATACAGAACAATGAATGCCGTTGACGAATTTTCTCACTTTTTTCCGCTGCGTTTTTTTCCAGCCAGTGCTAATGCCAATACATCAAAGAGTTCATAACCAGTGTACGTTTTAAAAGGAATTCAGAATAGCATTACTGGCTGGTAATTTTGCTAGTTCTATTACGTGGTGTAATCACGCGTGCACGATTCTGCAAGCGATTATAAAATAAGTCCAGTTTCGCAAAATAACCGTATTCACAACTTACAAAGTACAAAGTTTGAAGATGTGTTGGGAAAGGAGTTGTGATAGGAATTTTAAGCTTTTGATCGAGAAGGTCACTTGTTCACCTCCTTATAACGGTAATACTTTTACGTTGACTCGTACCGTTAAGATGTGCAAGCCGCTATGCGGTTCGGGTTGGAAAACTCGCTTACTGGGCCATCTTCTAGCCGTATAGTTTGGGACAATGCCTCTGGTGATGTAAAAAGCATCTTCCGTTACCACAAATACTTGTAGAGTAATTATCTGATATCTTCTATCATATCCTATCCTATCTTATATTGCCGGCACAAGCCTCAAGAACGGCAGCACCGATTTTTATGATCCTCGATGCAAGAGCATTTGTGTCTACCCCAAATAGCAGAACAATTAAATAAAAGTGTAACCCAATCTCTGATAGCTGTCAAAAACTGATTCTAAGGCGAGACGAAGTTTCCCAGGTCAGCTGGGTAGTTAGTGATAAAGGAATACCCGTTACACTTTGTTATTGTGTTAAATCATGCACGAATTAGATGCACCAATTTAAAATGCAGCTCATCCCGATAGAGTCAAAGGCTAATTGTTCATAATCACACCAGAAGGTAACAAATAATGTTAGCTTTGCTGCTGTGTAACACAATTAATGTCCTCCTTAATTAGGTCAAGTCAATAAACCAAACAGACGTGAGCTAATGAAGCAAGATGCATGTATTGTGCGGTAAATAAGAGATATTACGGTTCATAGTAATTGAAGAGTTACGGCATGAGATTGATAATAGGTAGGCTATGAAGTGATCGTTATGTTATGGTATCATTGAGGCGTGCAAAGACCTTCGGGACATGCCAATTGCCAAGCCTTTTTAGTTTTTAATTTAATAATAGATACATCATGAAACTGGTTTTTAAGGCTGTGTCTAGCGACAACAACACATACTAAGGAACTTTTAATTATGCATTCAATTAAATAAATTAGCAGAAAAAGAATTAGATGCTGTGTAAGGTGAGCCCTAATAACAGTATGAATTATTTTATTTTCTCTCCTTCATTCCAAGGAAACAAGGATTTTAATAGTCAAGAAAAACCAAAACAAATGCCTAGTGAAAGTTGTCTACATTTACAAATTTACATTTGAATATGCCATATGAATTATGGTATCGAATTTCAATACGCACCGATGATTTCGCATTATGAATGTGAATATTATGAATGCACACCTGTCTACCTCTGACTAACAAATAAGTTAATATTTGGCAACAGTATAAATTGATTGACTATAGTAAGTCTACTCGCATGATTTATTGTCTAAAACGAACAAGTGAATACTATTTCGACACTCGAAAGATAAGTGTGGAAGATCGATTGATCACTTTGTTCAGATGTTTTCGAGCATTCTGTTTGCTTTGTTTTTTGGCGCTGACTGTTGGGTTACGGCAAGGAGAGTTTAATTTTTCTTTATTCTATTGGTTACATGTCACGCCATATCATATCATATCATATCATATCAACAGTGTTGGTAGGAAACAAACTTTTAAAACAAAAAAAAACTGAAACGAGTGTAGGTAGCCGCGGGCAACAGCTAGTCACTTTATAAACTACTTCCAAAAGACGTTGTAATCAATTATTTGTATTCACAACTCCTAAAATTACGGCCATTGACAAATTAAACATTTAAGCGCCATTGTTAAAATTCTCCGTTACGCAGAATTACGTCGTTAGAATTTTATTCTGTTAATGATTTTTAGCGTGTACACGGATTATTGATCGTTTTACTGACCTCGGACAAAAAAGTGATTGTAGAAATATACTTGGCATAAGTATGCGTTATTTGACACGGTGTTCTAGTGATTGAGTGCAGTTCTATAGTAAAAAAAACTAGCGTTCGTATGGCTACTCTACCGGGCGGACCTAAGTGTAATGAATAATTTTACACGAATTATTATCATGTTTTATTGAATCAGGCGTTACTTTGCGGAGGTCCACTTCAATGAACAAAAGAACATTTACCTTGCTACCCCGGTACTTACTTTCCCAGTTTATATAAACGTATTTGGATCGATATATTAATTGATTTATTAATTGAATACATGCATACATACCGTCACGCCTCTTTCCCACAGGGGTAGGCAGAGACTACTTTTTATTAAATAAGTGATTAATAGTGGTCGAATTGACTTTCAGTAGTTTTCATAGACAAAACCATACATACATGCATACATAAATCACGTACTGCATTTATGATCGCGATTATAGGCAGGTGGTAAGGGGAATCAAAATGATAAAATCTAACTAATATTATAAATGCGAAAGTATGGATGGATGGATGGATGGATGTTTGTTTGTTACTCAATCACGCCAGAACGGCCCAACGGGTCTGGATGAAATTTGGCACATAGATAGAGAAAAGTCTGGAATAGCACATAGGCTACTTTTTATCCCGGAAAATTGCGTAGTTCCCGCGGGATAGCGATACACGAATTCTTTGCAGACAAAGTCGCTGGCAACAGCTACCAAGTATTAAATAAGTACATAATTAATTAATAAAGTGGTCGAATTGACTTTCTGTAGGTTTCATAAAACCGACAATTCTTAAAACCTTAGTAATGTATTTTAGCAAATTTAGCAACCATTTTTATTTCTATTATTTTATTACAAGTACGTGTAGATGTAGATGGGCAGGTATACATTTATGCTGACTTGACGGAGGTTGTAGGCAGAGCGCCTGTGGGCAGGATCTGTCAAAGGTTTTGAAAAATAGCTATGCGTGTGCGGTGTTCAATAAATTTGGTGATGATTGAAGGCCTACGTTATGTAGGTTGAGGTCACTACGTTGCCAAGATAATGGAATTTCTTTTGTTTGGTGCTATACACTTTTGAAGTGTAGATTCCATCGAATAATTCGTGGGCTAAATAGACAGTTCACAGTCCACTGGCAGTAACCAAACTACCTGCTCTAATATTCTGGAAACATTTGCAGATACCTTGTATATTTTTGTTGGTATGTCATGCATGCTAAAGTTTGCAAGTATAGGTACCTGTCTGCCAGTTACTTGGAGCTTTAGAATACCATATAGGCTAATTCTTATTCCGATTTTGCCCGATATATCAATCGTATACATGAATAATCTTCATGCAACGTGAATAAACAGCACAACGTAATGCCTATAACGCCCGCTCTACTATTTAGAGTCATAATTACATAGTGTTGCAAACGCTCAGCGAATGCCGGATCTAACTGACATGTAATCCGTGTGCGATTTTTTATCCTCGGCTAAAGATATCGGATTATCCAGACGTTGATATATCTATGGCGATTGCATCACTTATATCCCAACGCGTTCAGTAAACTGTGTATAGATTATATCATAAACAAATTGTAACCTTGCCTCAAATAGCTTCGGGCAAAGAGCTTACAAGAGTTTACAGGCATGTGTAAGATTGGTATGTTTTAAAATTGAAATTAACTAGATGTTTTGGCCACGTTAGCGTTACAAGTGCATTAGAACTAATTCGTTACAACGGCCAAAGTGGCCGAAACGTCGCGGCAATGTAAACAAAATTTATGCGCGACTTTAGTTTCAGGTCGCATGTTTATCGCCCTCGCCTTTGGCTCGTGCGACAATTTCCTGCAATCTGAGACATTCTTTATTTCAGCAGCCTCGGAACGTAATGTACTAAAAAGGCTACAACTACCTAAGCAATGACAAAAAATTAGAAAATGTGTCGTCAATAATTTAAAAATAAATTAACGAAAATGATGTCTGAAATAAACTTTCTTTTTTTAAACCATAAAATCTATCTGAGATCGTAAATTACTCAGCTCATGTTATATTTAATTTAATCAGATCGGTGCATATCAGTAGGTTTTGAGTTTGATCGCGTTGCCTAACGTTTTGCTCACAAAGCCAAAGTATTATGATTAATATCTTAATTTTCGGCCCACATTGCGGTAATGTTTCTTAATAATAAAGGTCTTAGTAACCCACGATTAGTAGTCCACGATTTCTTTCTAGGCCAATATAGTTTCTTGTCTCAAAATGTGCCATGGGTGGGTCATACACATTTATTTTTTGTTCGCGTCTCTCCTGTGGACATTGCAAAAGTTAGTCTTATTATTTAGTGTATTTGGTAGGACAGTTAGTTGAATCAGCTTTACTTTGCGGAGGCCTATATCATGGAACAAAAACAT
Organism: Pandemis heparana; assembly: GCA_963854515.1. Lineage (NCBI taxonomy): Eukaryota > Metazoa > Arthropoda > Insecta > Lepidoptera > Tortricidae > Pandemis > Pandemis heparana. The sequence continues at coordinate 6,723,125 of OY978025.1, forward strand.
TTATCCTGCCAATCCGCTGCCATCCTAACGCGTAAATGGATCATTCTCATTTTTATACGCATTTCATTTCCAACAATGCCACTACCGGGATGTAATTGCTGTTTCAAATATTTTGAAAAAAAAAAATATGTTTTTGATAGATTTAAAAATTATATAAGATAAGTATATTCATAATAAGATTAACTTTTTTTAAGTATGGAAGTGACAATGAACACAAAAATGAGAAATGCCCGAATGCCTTTTCATTGATTACCTAAATTTCTAAAGCAGATTAACTAAAGTATTTTCATTCTTACCTGTCCTATTTTGTAAACAAAATTCTAACCTCAAAACATCCCATTTTTGTTATTTTTTGACTATTTCATCGTAAATAAAGGAACTGGAGATATAATATCAGCAAAATTATGTACAAAATATTGCCTCAGGTTTATTTGATAACATAATACACCTTATTCATTATAAAAATTTGCACATTGAGGTTAGAATTTTGTTTACCAAATAGGACAGGTAAGAATGAAAATACCATAGGTACAGCAAGGGAAATGTGTTCACGTACCACTGTAGAACCCTATCGCAATAACAATAATTTAAAATATCAGTCGAGTTTGAGTGACGGCGGCTTGTCAATTGCGACAGGGTCCTACGGTGACAGTAAAGGCCATAAATATCGATACAGCCATCGTGTCAAATATATGTGTCACCGACCTTATTGTTTGTGACATAAACGCGTATGATGTTTTTGAATTTATGCCCCTGTCTGTACATTATAATACAACATACAACATTTAAAAAAATCCAACACAAGTAATGTCCCTTAACTCTAATGTCCCCGATCGGCATTACTTAGCACGAAGTCGCGATTGGCATTACTTATTATTGGCACGAAGTCGCGAGTTACCAAGAGATTACATTTCTCTTGGCAAGTCACTACATAAACTGGCCCATATTCATGACATGGTCATCAGTATTCTTATATAACACGATATTATAACCGGATAGCGTACAGTGACGGAAAACGAAAACCGGCGCACTCATGTGTTACATATCCGCGTAGCGCGGAATACGTTAATTAAATCAAACAGTTAATAAATAACTTCAGTAAATGTTGAGTTATTAGCACAAACAAACAATTATGTACATAGAGCTTAGTATGCTTAGTGTAAGCACCTGTAAGTTTTCGGTCACAAAACACGTCTCGAACGCGTTTGCGTTAAAATGTCAAATAACAAAAGAAGGGCCGTACCATGACGTCTTAATGCGTTTCAGTTTAGGTGCGCTCGCTGTCAGATTCATACTAAAAGTGACAGCTAAAACTTGAACTGAGTCGGAATTAGGACGTCATGGTAAGGCCCCAGGGAGGTTACCATGACGTCTCATTCAATTCCGAATCAGTTCAGGTTTTAGCTGCCATTTTATGTATGGATCTAACAGCGAGCGAACCTAAACTAAATTGGAATTGAATCGCATTAAGACTTCAAGGTAAGGGCCCAGTTTGTTGCCGTTTCGAACCGCAAGTGGTGCTGCCAATTGTTTCATATAAATTGTTATACATATTTATATCATACATGAAAGCCTTCGAGACGTTTTTTGTGTGGAAACTTACACTAGAGGCTCAGTCCGGCCGAGAGGCAAATTTAAACTACGCCTGCTTAGCGAAGTTTGCTTGCACTTACGCTTGTGTGCGGCGCTACTGTACGCTGAGAAGAGTCTAAATACCTAAGCACCTGTATGCAGGTTCAATTTTTCCAATATACACTACCTACCATTGCCAAAAAGACTTCACACACACACACACGTCTTTATCGCTTACGGTACGGGGTAAAAACGACTTCAACAGATGAAAAACTATTTAACAATGTTTATGAAGTAGCTATTGTTCATTTTCATTTTAAACCAAGATGACTGCGACTTACGTACAAAGCACAAAAATATTGTTGTCTCAAAGTAAAATTCGCCTTATTAATGCGTGACAAAGCGGCACGTGAACAGTGTGACCACTAATTACCACGCGTATTGGGCGTCAGTTCTCACATTTATTTATTGTGTCTCATTCGATTGACATGCAAATCAGCTCATTGTTGAGTGCGCACGCGAGATGGAACTAGTTCGAAGGGGTTTGAAGCATAAGATACCAGCGGGTCTGTTTCTTCTATGCTAGTCTGGGAGTAAGAGAAAACATAGAATGCACCAGTTGCTTCTGTTCCCGCGCAGATGATAAAGGCCCATCGAGGGAATAGGCGAAAATCTTAGGAATCGTGTTATAGGCGATGCTAGCAACCCATCACTATTTTGGTTCCCCTTTCCACCTATACGCCCACAATCATGCTAATCGTGGCCTAGATCTTGTTACTTTAGGCTCTATGTACCCCGTAAGGGACGAAGAGGTGATTTAAGTATGTACTGGCTGTTACCAGCGACTTTGTCTGCAAAGAATTCGTTTATCGCTATCCCGCGGGAATTTTCCGGAATAAAAAGTAGCCTATGTGCTATTCTAGACTTTTCTCTATATATGTGCCGAATTTCATGCAGATTCGTTGGGCCGTTCTGGCGTGATTGAGTAACAAACAAACATCCATCCATCCATCCATCCAAACTTTCGCATTTATAATATTAGTTAGATTAGATGTATGTATCCCAGCACGTCTAGCACGACAGCGCACAAGAGTCGCGTCGTGCGCGAGATAGATTGCCCGTCTTTTTCTTACTGTTCGTTCTAGAAAGAGACGGATAATCTTTCTCGCGCGCGACGCGACTCTCGTGCGCTGTCGTGCTAGGCGGGCAGCGGGCTATATATCCTCAATTGTCAGATTTAAGCGTCTCAATTACTACAAATAAACAAATTCACACAGCGTTTGAAACGTTTAATGGTCATCGCAGACTTTAATGTGATGGTCACATCACAAATTGTAAGTTCATTGAATCCGGGGCCGCAACTGGTAACGCGATGGCGACGCGACAGCGACGGCGACTAAATCAAACATCGTTCGAGTTACGAGTATGTGAGCGGCCGCATTGATGATTTTTGCATTGTTAAATGCAGTGGGAGCTTTTCAAGGAGAAAGAGAAGACCGGTGGTTATAGATTGAAAGAGACTTTTATATCAAAACAAATAACAGAAAACATTAACCACTATCATCAGATATAGCGAAGTCAAGTCGTAGAGATGTTCAAATATATTATATACTCTATGCTAGTGAACTCTAGTACTCCTGAGAAATAATAACTTAAAAATTACTTTAAAGTTTTGGCTACATTATTAATAATATTATTATCACTAACGTTAGTTAGTTTTTAATTGCATAAAAAAATAAGCTGAACATTATCCCTACGCAAACTTTTCGAGCGGTAAAATATATTTGAGCTATCAACTTCATTTTCCTGATTCCCGCTCTGATTACTTTCTAGTTTCTCTCCTTTTTCTAGAATTTCCACCTTTTTCTCCTTATTTTCTCGCTCGCGTCTGTATCTTCCGCCATAAGTGTCGTAACCCATGAATAATCGCTTAGCACCAGTTCTTGTTTCTAACTTTTTGTGCGTCCATCCACCTTTGTTTGCTGTTTGCATGCTGATTCGCAGGTTGAGCAAGTGCAGTCCTTGCATTGGGAAAGTGTTCTCGATTATATTGCTAATTGAACTTTGTTTTTACTAGGATTCGTAATTTAAAAAAGTAGTATTTTTAGGTTTTCTATCGTTTGCCCGAATGTCATATGCCATAAATGCCATATTGATTGTTTGTATTTATGTGATTGCCATATTGATCATTTTCCATAACTCTTTTTTTCTCTTTAACTGTTAATTGTTCAGGATTGTTATAAAACAAACCTAACCTAACCTATAGAGTTCTACAGGATTGCTATTTCAATACTCCTGAAAAAATTACGGTTTCAGAGGAAAAAAGAGTTATGGCAAATGATCATTATGGCAAACATTATATTATGGCATATGAAATTCGGGCAAATGAAAAAGGCTCCGGTATTTTTAAAGTATTTTTCCTTCACTAACAATGTAAAGTACCTAATTGGAATTGATACTAACTTTCCGAGAGCATGGTATTGTAAAATATGAAAAAGTGACACAATATGAATCTATTTGTACCTATACCTAAATAATTAATGCATAGCTAATTGTTTTGCTAAGCGAAAACATAAAAAATGTTTGGACCAAAATAAATGAAGTTTTTTTTTATAAGTTGTTCGTCAAAATCTTAGGAATGTTTATTATGTGAAGAGAGAAACTGGAAAAAAGTAAAATATCTTTTGACAGAACGAAGTCTGTCGGGTTTTTTGGTTAAAAATAAAATGTTGTGTTTAACATGATAGATGAGAGAAAGAGAATCAGTCAAAATAATTGACGACAAAATGTTTTTTTTATTTGAAACAAAATTAAATCTCACGTGAATAACCTGATTGCATTTCGTTGTTAATAAGGCCGCATTCATTAAATCATTGCACCGCTGTTCAAATGCTTACACCTTTAATTAATTACTTAACCAGTTATAACCGGTAACAGAAGCGTAAAGTGACGCCTAATTAAATATTTGGGTTAATTTCTACTGAATATTTATGATTTATTAAAGCGTTAACTAAATTATTAAAATAGCATAACAATAACGGGGATTCGTTTATTGGTTCCACTTATGCTGTCTTATGACAGTTTTGGTTATCCAATATCTACGTAGTGTTTCATCATCATCATCATCATCAGCCTGAAGACGTCCACTGCTGAACAAAGGCCTCCCCCTTAGCACACCATAATGAACGACAACTCGCCAACAACAAGTTTCCCGCAACTTTTACGATGTCGTCAGTCCACCTAGTGGGAGGCCTGCCAACACTACGTAGTGTTTGCATAGGAAATAATTACCTACTTTAGTAAATTCTCATAATTCACTTTGCTTGCAGGCATTTCCATTTCATTCAAGGAGCGGCAAAAATAAATACTTACACAATAAAATGGCCAAGTGCAAGTTATATTTATAGCATCTATATACCCGTTGCCGTTTTCAATATCAAGAAAAAACCGGAAAAAAAATTACGTTCACTTTTTAAATATTTATTTTATCCCGGTTTTAGTATTTGTTATTAATAGCGGCAACAGAAATACATTTCCTGTTAAAACTTCAACTATCTAGCTACACAATATGACGGTTCATGAGATACAGCCTTGCGACAGATAGGCAGACGGATAGTGAAGTCTTAGTAATATGGCATGCATCTATTTCATTACCGTTCGGTTTAATGACCATTATCGGCTAGTTCCCATCGGTGTTATGTCACGCTTTGTTTTCACCGCGCTTTCGATTTCGTTGCGCTGGCGCACGGCGTCTGTCAAGTTCGAAATTCGACGTTCGTGTCGTCCCGCTCACACTAATAGTCGTTAATTGGAGAGTGAGAGACACGGTAAGATACAAACTTCGAATTGTAGAGTAGCCCTAGCGGTCTAGTACTATTACGTGAAACGGTAATGATGTGTGTTAAGGTTAGTGCAGTGAAAAAAGCTAAGCGAAATATGTCCACAATTTAAACATCCCCCCACGCATTTATCGAGTATATAAATAATAATTAAATTTTATGCCAAAAATTACATTGTTTTGGAAAAGCTGATACTCCTCAAAGCGCTGGCCCGTTTTTATGGCTAAGAACCACCGCTAAGAAACTGACACACACTCTTACCTAACATGGCCAAGAAACTAGCATATATATATATACACACACATCGACGTCAAACTTATAACACCCCTCTTTTTGCGCCGGGGGTTAAAAATAGTGATGACGTCCAGTATATTAGTATAGATATATAAAATTCCAAGTTTTAGTTTCCCTAAATTATTAATTTAATTGTGATGCTTTTGATATTTTCGCATTAAATGTACTCTTACCAGAATAAACTTAGCGTGACTTCGAACTGCTTTTGGCATCTGAAAAATTTATATGCCTAACACGAACAAGCAGATACGCAACTAATTAAAGAAATACAACAACTAATTCTGTATTATGTGTGTCTATAGTGTGAATGTCGTAACGACATTAACGAATTAATATACACGTCGGTTGTCAATGTCAAAGTTATTGACAGCTGTCACAGCTGACGTTTCCCTTGCGTTTTGTTTATGCTCGAACATTAACGATGCAATGAATATTTACCCTCGACTATTATCTGTTGTCTGTGTCGAGTTGCATTTTAGCCCAGATCCACGAATACTCGTAAAATGCTATTTATATTAGCTTCAGTGTTTTATGGAAGTGGACCGGTCCAGCGACCCATATTACAATATTGTGAAACCGGTCTCAGCACTTTACTGTTGCGTGTGCTCGGACAACGGTACCAGTTGCAACACGAAGAAAAACTATTTAAACTGCATATAAACGAGGAGAAATGGGAAATATCCCGTGATTAATTAGGAAGTGAACTCTGTCCGTCAAAGGACGCCATATGATTCGTGGTTCTATAAGTTACTAATTACAATTTAAGAAGCATAAACACGTGGACAGTTTTAATGCCGTACTGCGCGAAAAAATGGCATCGCTTCTGATTCTGACTAGAATTCGTGGCAGCACTAACACCTTCCAAAGACGATAGCCGTAAGAAATGAGTGCTTCATGATGCACATTTAATAAAAATAAAAAAAATAATAATAAATAGAACCGGTTTCAATTGGCTACTCTAGAAATGTCAAATTAAAGTTATTTTTCGGTCAGTTGCTTATCTTCCCGCGCCGATAGTAAAAGCCCATCGAGGGCTATATATATGCGAATGTGATAGGCGATGTGGCTAGGAATACATCACAAAAAAAAATTATATCCCCTTTCCACATGGGCTTTCACCATCTGCGCGGGAAGAGAAGCAACTGGTACATTCTATGTTTTATCTTTGCTCCCAGACCAGCATGGAAGATGTCTCTTTCCTTGTTTCATTAAAACACGTCATGCCGTTATCTTCTTTTCAAGCACTCGTGTACATAATACTTTCTAGACTTTTTCCTCATCTCCGTTGTTGCTTAAATACTGCCTACCTCATTCATACTCGTAATATCACAGCTCCTTCTTAAGCTACAGTTTCATTACCATAGCCTCTTTAGGTGCGTTTTCACTAACAACATTGTTAGCTCTGTACATTAACGGCTGCCACCACGATTTTAAATCTTCGAACCCCTTGATAAAGCTCAAAAGATACACCAACTAAACATAATCGCGTGTGTCACGATATTGAACCTTAAACTTCACTATTAAAGTTCAGGATCGTCAGGATAATAAGGTACATTCAGTTTGGGTCTTACGACCTTTTGTCAACGTGTAGAATAAAGCTTGAGCTAGCTGATTTTAAAACAATTAAGTTTAATTAAGCCTTATGTCCTACTAATATGGTTGACAAGGGCTTGAGCTGTAGTTGGACTGGAAGCAAAACGTTTTGAGTTTATTTTGTCCGGTTCGTTACGTAACAGTTACGTGAAGTGGACGCGAATTAAGTATAGCATGTCACGTGACTTAAGGCTATATACGTTAAAAAAAACTTTATGCTTTTTTTATTTTATTTTATTTTATACGTTTGACTCAGGTTTGACATTACTATACTGACAGCTTCATCTTCATTTTAATAGACCTCCGTAAAGTAACGCCTAAGGTCCGACCCCACCGCCGCGTATAAGCAGTGACGTGTCGTATGCGTCACGTTTTCTCACCGTTTCTTATACATTTTGTTGCGATTCCGTAACGTCACCGTTTTTTAAGCGGCGGTGCGGCACCTTTACTTCTTTACTAAAATGAGTTTAAAACTATAAAAGTAGTTTTTTTTTAGTTTAGCGTAGTTATAATCACAATTTACTCCTAAGAACTATGTCTATTTATAAATTTATTTTAGACCCGTCTTTGATAGTCAGTCATTCCTAACCAATAAACTACTATTACTGGTTTTATACCCTATCTAACTAATAATCATTATTTCAACCGAACTAGCGTGTCAGTGCCATGTTATAAAGCGCTATTATTGGTCTACTCCTATTATGCCATATTGCACTAATCAGTGCTGTTCCAAATTGGACCCTTTTATTGGTTAATTTGACAGTAATTCGCATTATTAGCTGGTATTGTGATATAATGAGACTTTGAGTGACGGGATAACAAAGTGTACTTGTAACTAGTATTTCAAGCTGCTCTTTGCTACAAAGTATATTGCCAGAGTAAAAGCCTTTTGTTACTCCATACTTACTTCGTCTTAGCGAGATCTTAGCAGAATATAGGTGAATCAATAAACAAATACGAAGTTATAATTATAGTAAAGAAAAAAAATTTTAAAATTGGAGCGCCACTATCTTTCTGACAGATTTTTGACGTAAGGTGCTTCGGTATTGCAACATTATTTGAATGTTTTTTTATGTAAGTTTGTACATATGTAAGTATGTAGATTAATAATAAAAATAATAAATAATGAATAAATTGGACTATTTTTAAGGTCAAAATGGCTTAACTGGAACTCTATTTAATTTGTTTCGCCGTGTCGTTTGTCTGTCTGTCCGCGATTAGCTCAGAGATCCTTCATAGTAGAAATACTATAATTTGACATAGGTGCCAGTAAACGAAACTGAATCGTGTTCCACTGTGGAACCTTTTCACTGCAAATGTCATCATGAACTAGTGAACTACCAAAGACCTTCCAAAGAAATTATAGCGACATTTTATCAGGTTCCACCGATGTACGTGATTCAGTTTCTTCAACCGATAAATCGCGTCATTATAATCACAATCAATATATTCACTCATCACCGCAGGACTTAATAAATTTCAAACTTAACTTACTCAAATATTTTATTGAATCAGACGTTACTTTGCGGAGGTCCATTTCAATGAACACAGAAAAAAAAATTAAAAAAAAATTATGTAGGTAGTTGTTGATGGCTAATAGAAATTATAAATAAGAGGGTAGTTTGGAAATATACGAATGTGGGTACATTTAGTTTATTTATAGATTTACAAATTAGTACGACGTTGGTCCGCATGTGCATCGGTTGTGCTCTAACTTTGAGAATGATCCCGTAGAGGGATCGAAACGCGCGTCAGTGTTTGTGCGGTGATAGGATTAATTAAGTTTGTGGGATTTGTGTGCGTTTTGTGTGGCAGTAGTGGGGGAGGGCTTGCATGCAAAACGTATATATTTCGCACAGACTTGGTTATCTTGCACGTAAGTAGCGGAGTAGCAAGGTAAATATTTTGTGTTCATTTTAACTTACTCACACAATCACTGCAATCTGCCAACTTAACAATGTTAACCGGAGAAACTAGAGCCCCTAATTGGTGGGCGATAAGCAGTGCTGCCACAATGGCGCCCGCGACCGGTCTCAATGAAATTACCGGCAATTAAGAATGCTTCGCGAGCACTAAATTGTGATATTTGTGATGATATGCTGACATTCACGATTACACTTCTTCACTGGAACTTTTAATCTGTAATCAAATGATGTTTAATTATTAGTAAAGACAACAGACGCGCAGGAAAATGTGAACGTTGTTGGTTTTCTGCGGCTTGTCACTTTCTCAAGCTAGAAAAATTGGCTTGAAAATACTTGCGTTTGGGTGCGAGTCGGGTTACCTCCGCGCGTGGTCAAGAACTGGGGTTCGTTTTCGGATCCGTATGGGGGGAAGAGCAGTGCTTGGTCCGGTGCACTCTGGGCAACGGCTAATGATTTCCTGGCAGTTTCTGAGGGATATCATTGACCGTTGGCTAAGAGCCGGACAGGGGGTAGGGGGGTCTTTTGACCTTATTACCGTAAATACAACGTTGCCGACATTTTGTCACAAGATTTTTGAAATTTTATATTACACTGACATTGGCCCAAGCTTTACGGCCGCCATTAAGGGGGAAGAAGAAGACTTGCGTGAACTGAAGTTAGCTATAATACAACTAACTGTATTAATTGATAAGCCAGGGTTGACCAGTTGTCAAGGTGTGAGAAACAGCCAACCCTATCAGAGGATAAACGATTTAAACCATTATGGTAATAGATATGTATGATTTGTCTGTATCGAAACTGAATCGGAAGACACGGTCTTTTGTGTTACCGTGTTAGCTATCATTTTTACTTCCTTTACACTATGGAACCATTCTTCAGACCCCCACTTGGTCGGTTTAATTTTTATTTATTGTAAAATACCAAGTATTAACTAACCTATGTTGATATTTCGGCTGTTCGATAGAGTAAAAAAAAGTTCAACAGTCTGTTATTATTTTTGGTGTTGCAATATTCTTAAAATTACTTCAGGCAGTCAGTTCAAACACAACACAGCAAATACTAAAGACACTAAAGGGGTAAAGTGACCTTAGGATAAACTGAGACCCAAAGACTCCAAAGGGCAGTGTTAGGCAACTTGAAACAACTCACACCTCTACGTAAAACCTATAATAAGGAAGGCAATACGCTTGTTACAAATTGGTAGCTAGATGTGGATAGAAACATACAATTTATAGGTCCTGTATGTTTGGCTGCCTTTGGTAATTTCATGTTTTGTAATAGTGTTATAAAATAAGAAAACAAAAATGAAAACAAAAGTAAACTTACAAACACAGTGACAGCGGAAATTTTAGTTCTGAATCCTTAAGGAATGAAGGTGTTTTTGGGCAGCGGAACATAAATAAATAAGACCTAGAATTCACGTAGCGTCTTACTACACTGACGAGCAAAAATGAAAGTTCTATGATAAGTGACCCGTTATTTTTGCTCGTGAGTATATTAAGCTCCCTCTGAGGTTAACCGCTGACCCACAGTCTAGTACCTACTTGATATTGAAGTGAGAGGAATATTGATCCACTATTAAACTTTTGGCAAAATTATATCCTTTGCCAATCTGACTGGAATAAGAGTGGATGGAAATATATATGATGGTTGCGGCATTAGTTCTAGTTTCAACCGATGGGTTAGTTTAGTTTGTATTTTACTACACGAACGATAAATAAACAAATGAACAAATGTGTCATGCTATACTACGTAATTATACATTATGTGTAGGTGCATAACATTAGTATGTAATAGATATTCATTTGTTTCTTTGTTCTATCTGTAACTACATACTTGCCGGCACATTATGTAAAGCTATCCCATTAGAATTCAATTTAAAAGCAAATGCAATCCTCATTTTCTATTCTCAAATTTAGTCCAAGGCGAACGCTATCCGCTAGTATCATGTTTCCATATATCATGTCATTATTAAGAAACAGTCTTACATTCATAAGTCGCTATAATTTCAGTAGGCAATAAAAAATAATGTCTAAAAATATGAGCAAATCATAATTGCTTTGCAAAATACGCTAAGACGGATGTTACATTTTGTCTTTTTAACATGTCTACGTTTTTTTTGCCGGCAACACTGCTTATAGCATTACAATTAACTGTTCCAAAATTTACTTTTAAAATATTTTTAATCCTTATTTAGTCTAAGTGAATTCACATACTTATAAAATATCCAAAATAACCTTCACGCTTGCTACTGCAAATTACAACTCACATTATCCCAGTCATCTAAGTAAATCTTCTTCAATTATCCCACATTTATCCTACCCGCCTCACTCATAATCGCTATCAATAATGACAGTTATGACCCCTAGATCGTACGATATGACATAATTACTACACGGTCTCATACATGCTCTTCAAATGATCCGTAGTTAATAACGCCTTTGTCTTACCAACCGTGACCTTTATCATATAATGTGATCTCAGGATACGGAATCAATTGGCTGATTTTATGGCAATTATAAAACAAAGAGAGGTCAGAGCTAGAGGGTGTAGCATTTTGTTGCATAGAATATTATGTGAACTTTAGGTTCATAAAGCATGCATCCGGATTTCTATTTTAACCGCTCACAAAGGTTTTGGTTTATTTTGATGATTTTGACTGTATTCGTATGTTTCTAAACTATCTGACGAATTATGCAAATGTATGGAGTTTGATGGTGAAACACTTACCAATTTAAGTCCCGAGGGATCCTACAATCCCGCGATATCCCGTACGATCTACATATACCTATTCATAAATATATCCGGATGTAAGTAAATGCTTTATTGTACAAATATACAGAAACACACAAATCACAAAAAAATACATTAAATATATGCATAAAGGCGAACTTATCCCTATAAGGGATCTCTACCAGTTTACTTTTGAGTAGATGAGAGGATGTATGGATGGATGGATGGCATGTGATTCACATAAACCCACAGAATTACTATAATTACCGAATCATTGTGTTATTATATTTGTTCATACTTCTCATCGCTTTCAAATCAATATCGTTACGTTTAATTGGGGCAGTTAAACTTGTCATTGTCATTTTTATTCACTCATTTAATGCGGTAACTTGAATTTTGGGGATAAATTGCTCTGCTTTCTTTTATACGGCAATCTCAGACGAAGTCGCGAGCAGAAGCTAGTTTATAATAAAACAGTATTAACACGATTTATCACTTACATAATTACAATTATATCACTTTTTTTTTATTACTTGATGATATAAAAAACCTTATAAGGGCTAAATGCGGTCAAGGGGTTGTTAGCTTGATCTAAGTAGATTATTTTGAAGAAGTAATAACACGTTTTATTACTTACATAATTACACTTATATCACTGTTTTATATCACTTGATGATATAAATAACCTTATGAAGGCTAAATGCGGTCAAGGGGTTGTTAGCTTGATCTAAGTAGATTATTTTGATAAATAAAGGAAGTCACGTTTACATTACCTTTAGTACGAAAACTTAGGTTTGCTTTATCTAGCGTAAGTGCATTTTTAGTGTCTGGTTTATGTTCATGAGATTACCTACCTACTCGTAGTAGATAATTTAAAAACCATCGTTTTCGAAAGTAGATCTTTCAAATACCTTATAACCTTGGGAATTGTGACACCTTTCGGGACAACTATTTTAGGTTTTTCTTACTCTTACTCAGAATCGTTTTTCCTATCGATTCTTTAGACTTTTTTCCTGTTCGTCACGTGTAGGTAAGTACTTTAAAAAAGCGACGAACAAAAGTGACTAACTTAACTGGAAGTTTTGGGACACATTTTTTCTTGTATAAGGATCGATAGTATTAGTATTCTGAGTATTAAAAACCCAAAATAGTTAAATTCTGTGTAAAAAGATGTTCAAATAGACTTTTTTGAAAAACGCTCAGATATCAATTTATATCTAACCTCCACTAACCTTCATCTTTTTGTTACAGATAAAGACAACACGTTCCTGTTTGCATCTGCACTATCAACGTGACTTGTGTCACTCTTGACGTATCCTCGCGCTAAGTTCATCATCATCTTGTTCGAGTTGGATCCGTTATAAAATTAAACAGTGCATCGAACTATGTGGATAGCTTTGGCTAGATAGTATATTTTGTACCTGTGTAATGGCGTCTGTGTTAGCCGTTCTGACTGTGTGTGTGGTGTGTTTGATGGGGGTGAGCTGGGGGTTGGATAATGGTTTGGCTTTGACGCCGCCGATGGGATGGCTCGCCTGGGAAAGATTCAGGTGTAACACTGACTGTAAAAATGATCCCGATAACTGTATAAGGTGAGTTCAATTATTTTATTACATACTAGCTGTTGCCAGCGACTTCGTCTGCAAATAATTCGTTTATCGCTATCCCGCGGGAGCTACGCAATTTTCCGGGATAAAAAGTAGCCTATGTGCTATTCCAGACTTTTCTTTATCTATGTGCCGAATTTCATCCAGATCCGTTGGGCCGTTCTGGCGTGATTGAGTAACAAACAAACATCCATCCATCCATCCATCCATCCATCCATCCACCCATCCATCCATCCATCCATCCATCCATCTATCCATCCATCCATACTTTCGCATTTATAATATTAGTTAGATTTTCAAACTCTTCCTCTGCCGTGCTAGGTACAACAGAACAGACTCATGGTCTTCGTAGGTGAGCATTTCTCAAAAACGTTGTACAGAAGGCTTCTGATCAGAGAATGCGCAGTATACGTGCCGGCACGTAAGTCTAGCGATGGCGAGACACGTGGAGGGGATCTGCGCACCCACGGATACCGTATTTCATACTTCTACGCATACAAGGTCATCGCTAGACTTACGTGCCGGCACTTAAGCGGTCCCCATTGCCCACTGCGAACTCCAGCTCCTCCGAAATTCGGATTTCGAAGTTCGTTTCGTACTGTCCCTCTCACTCACAAATTAATGACTATTAGTATGAACGGAACAACACCAAACGAACTTCGAAAATCGAATTTCACTCTATGAGGCCAGAATTCAGCGTACATACGCGTTATATACTGCAAATAAATAAGTATTTTAAATGTTAATTGATAATATATGTACGGGCTTCTTCGCCACTCTCTGATAAATTGAAATATCTTAATTATATTTATTTACGCCTGTTTTCATTTTCGTTAGGATAACTCATTCGAGACGTTTGATGCAATGAAATACAAAAAAGGCTTAGGAGAGAATTAAATATATCGTTTATTGTTCATTATATCATTATATTAGCGACACGCAACCTTCACAATATTAATAAAGAGACGAGAAGATTTATTGCACTCTCTAAAAGTGGAAAAATGTATTATTTTATCAAATTTAGAAATTGTTTTCAGTGTCGTTTAGAAATTTAATTTCTAACGGGTAAAAGCGAAAAAGTAAACATAAAATTCAAGAAGTAAATGTCTTGATACATTTGATAGGTAGTAAATTTTATAAAAGTAAAACTCAAACCCAGAATCAAACCCAGTCACTTTATCATGTTGATGCCATAATGCGTGCTGTGCACTCGAAGACTTTACTTGTTGAGCCATTGTAGAACGCTGTCGTATTGAGATTGCCAATACTTTACGACCTATAATGAACACTAAAAACCAATTGTTTCACTTTGATAGCGTTCCATGTATGCTCACCAATTAAGGCCCTCTATTATACAGTCCAGCAGGTCACCAATGTATACACCCACAAAGTCGCAAATATACATAACTTTTTTATGTTATAAGGTTGGCATATACATATTTTTGTACCTTTGTGCGTATACATATTTTTTATCTTGACTCTACATTCATCAAATTTAATGGACAGTCGAAGAGCTCTGCTCGAAAATATCTACAGACTCTTATTATCTCGGCGATAAAGTCGTCTGAAGATATTTTTGAGCACTGCGGTTGGTTCCACATAAGGTACTTTCATTCTTAGCTGTCCTATTTGGTAAACAAAATTCGAACCTGAATTGAAAAGACCTTACGTAGTAAGCAACCCTAACATTGAAGAATTTTTCCGTATGTGCTAATTGGGTCAGTGTATAGTATACCTTATCTTTGACACAGAAAAAATAAAAACAAAAATTGGAAAGTAAAATTATTGATGTAAGACAGTAAATCATTTTTAAAAGTTCTCGGTGCCGGAGAATGACTTTAGTTAGAGTTATTTATATATTTTTTGCAATTAACGATGTATTACATGATTAACGAGATGCGGAAACGGTAGTGTTGCAATTCGCAACATGCCAGTATTAGCATACGTTGAGTAATATTTACGCATAATCTCAATAAGCGTGCACCACCGTTGCCATGGGGCACTAATTTCTATATTGCTTTTACTACGTTATGTGGATAGGTACCAATGTTGCCATCCGTATTAAAAATATTAATATAGAGGCAACTCCCGCAGGAGGGAACTCTTCAACGGTTGGTCCTATTGACTTGGAATTCGGTTGACATACACCGTGGGTTTTAATAACCCGAAAGATTTAAACCAACTATTTTAGAGCCTAATTAGAGTATATAAGGTCATACAGCATATAGTCCAAAAACCTGTAATTTAAAAGAGTAATTTTTGTAACAAAAAAAAATCAATTGACGATGGTACTTTCTTGTTCTAATTAGGCTCTAAAATCGTTGGTTTAAATCTTTCGGGCTATTAAAACCAAAGGTGTATATATGTAGGATGGATGACAATGCAAGTACAGTCAGCACAAAGTACAGTCAGCAAAAACGCTCGTTTTCACAGAAACTTATTGCAACTTAGAATTACTTACTCGTACCTGTTACTTTTAAGCTAAGGTCACGGCTCCTAGAATGAGCCTCCTGCTCACACAGCCTGTTGTTTCCAGCGACCGTCTCTTTCGCACGATGACGGACATCCTCGTGTCGGAGGGGTACGCTGCCGCCGGCTACGAGTACATCAACGTGGACGATTGCTGGCCCGAGCGTGAACGAGACCCTCGGGGACGGCTCGTACCTGATCGGGAACGCTTCCCGTATGGAATGAAGAGCCTTTCTGATTACGTAAGTTTCTTTTACTGTTTATTGTTAGGTATGATTAGACGAATAATATTATCGTGATACTAGTATGCCAATATGTCGTCGAAACAACCGAAGGATCACACGGGATTGATCGTTGAATTCATGCTTTCAATTCAATTCAAATTTTATTGCGGTTCATGTTGTACAGTGAAGTCTTAAAGTTAGGTAGGCACAGTTCAAAAACATGAGCTCTGTTGAGCATAGCAATTTCTTACGGCTAGTACGTAACTACAATTTCGATATACATGTTAAGAGGGTGCATCCGTGCTGAGCTCGCAACGTCGCATTTTTGATGATTTTTTGCGATTATTTCACAGAAATTGAATGAAAGTATCAAATGTCCGTCTGTAGTGCACTTTGTTTTTAGTGTATTAATGTGTCTAATGCAATAATTCATCGTGATGGACTTTTATTTTCTTATTAAACGAGATAGACGGATATTTGATACTTTCATTCAATTTCTGTGAAATAATCGCAAAAAATCACCAAAAATGCGACGTTGCGAGCTCAGCACGGATGCACCCTCTTAATATCTTATTATTCATAGATTATAATTAGAAGAAAAAAAAAGTAAAAATTGACTATTCATTTTTAAAAATAAAAAAAGTAAAAGCCTTTTCTTACCTGTCACACGTTTTCCACAAATGTTTAGGTCTTTATGATCAGCCTGACCGCGTTGATATCTTTGATTTGTGCTTCCTGATATTTTTACCTCATTTAACGTTCCGAACTTATTGAAGAGTCGCTGCTCTTATATTTATGACGAATTGCGTGTTCCTATTATTAACCTTACGTGTAATGAATCTATTGAAATTTAATGCTGCTCCGAAATATTTGAGGACCTCGTCCGCTACGATATATCTGATAGCGACTGTACAATACAAATACAAAATACTCTTTATTGAACACCACAAATCAGTACAAAACAATACAGAAACAAAGTATACAATAGGCAGTCTTATCGCTTAATAGCGCTGTACGTATAGGGAAGTCAATAAACTACAAAAAGTATAGTTATATTTATTTTATTCATGTGTTATGAATATGAAGTATCAATATTCAACAGGTGTCTATCTGCCTTATGATCTCGTATGAGATGCTAATTCAAACGAGATGAAACTATTTCTATGCAAAGTCGCCCATTGTTATCCTTGTTGACAAGTCGCCATGCTAGCGAAACTTGATTCATATCTTTATATGTATTAAATAATTCATTACTATGCACTCTCTGTTACATATTTATTGTATCAACATACAGCAGGGTACTCATCTGCGAGCTGTAACCATAATAATATGAAGCACGTTACAGTAATAAAAAAAAGTATGAAACTATATTTTTGAAATGTATAAGTAACGCCCTTTCCAATGATAAGCACGGTATATTTATCATTTTTTTTGTACCTACTTTATGCCCGCTAGAGGGCGCCATATTAGATTTAGTGACACGTCGTATAGCCTATAGGCTGGTTATAACCAGCAGACAATCATCACGTTTCTAACGATACATAATTTGTCCAGTTCTGATAAGTAGTTTAGAAGCTATGAGGGAACAATACATACATACATAGCCTGTCAAAATCATAACCCTCCTTTGGGTTTGCCGTAGTCGAGTAAAAGATCCTACTGTGGACATGGGACAAAAGAGAGTGTTTTTGATTACTGTAACTGTTACGGTTACATCTCGCTGATGAGTACCCAGCTTAAGAAAAGACACAGCAAATAGATTTAATTGAAAGGCTCAGTAAATCTATCTTTTTTTTTTGAGTATATTTAATCGGTTAATCAGCCTTAGTAAAACAATCCGATCACTACTTCCGTCCGTCCGGGATAGCTACCACCATCTTACTCGCTAATCCTGCCGCTAAGCAGCAATGCTTGCATGCTGTGTTCCGGTGTGGAGAGTAAGACAGCCGGGGAAATTACGGGCACAAGAGGCATTTCATCTTAGCCCTCTAGGTTGGCAACGCATCTGCAATCCCTCCGGGGTTGCGGGTGTCTATGGGCAGTGGTGATCGCTTACAATCAGGTGACCCACTTGCTCGTTTGCCTTCCTATTCGCATAAAAAAAAAAACTCATTTCGTCAATATCAAGATTGTATCTGTAATCGTTCCTTATCCAAATCCTTCAACTCGTTTCAGCGTGAAGAAGGAACAAACATTATGTACTCACTCATTCACATCGTCATAAACTTTTGCATTTATAATATTAGTACCTAGGATTAGTAGGATAATCTCATTTGAAATCTCGCTTCATATTGGGCTGTAATGTACCGTACTTATCACGCGAGGAATCTGTTAGAAGCTATTACATCTAAGTTACATCAAAACAGTAATAAATTCAGTTCGTCTACGCTAGAGCGGCTTGATGAATCACTTACTCTACTTAATTGGTGATTGAACGCAATACTAACTTAACTTCGCTGCACGCACTCAGTTCTGCTAACGAACGCCATAAATTTAGGTTTATCTGAAGATCATGCTGACTGTTGGGGATCAATAACTTATGTGAACAACTTTAAAAAATATGAAATTAATCTTATGATGAAAGTCTTTATTTTAGTAATTGAATCTAACTAATCTAACTAATATTATAAATGCGAAAGTATGGATCGATAGATGGATGGATGGATGGATGGATGGATGGATGTTTGTTTGTTACTCAATCACGCCAGAACGGCCCAACGAATCTGGATGAAATTCGGCACATAGATAGAGTAAAGTCTGGAATAGCACATAGGCTACTTTTTATCCCGGAAAATTCCCGCGGGATAGCGATAAACGAATTCTTTGCAGACGAAGTAGCTGGCAACAGCTAGTAGATTAATAAAAACTCAAATGCTTTTACTAGACACCATCTTTAATCAAGTCTAGTTTGATGCAGGTAATTAATTATACTTAAACAGCACAAAGTACATTATTTTAGCACATAAAGACTTTGCAAAGACGCCATTAATTCAAGATTGAATAACGCCTTTTAATTCAATGAACGAACGAATGGAACCCGATCTTTAACCCCTTTGTGTTGAATCGTGCTCTCCCCACTGGTTGTGAATGATTCCCACGAGCATCATCAGAACTGTTCGATTGCGTTATTCAGATCACTTGTTAATTGAATAACGGTTGCGTAACGTCAGTTCGTTAGGAAGAATCATGATTCTTAAAACCATGGGTTTGAGCAAAAACAGTTTTATGATTTTATCTGTGGCTCTGATCAGTAGGCTTATTGTCTAACTCGCTCGCAATCGCCATCGTGTTCATTTTAACAGTTCATGTATGGCCTGACAATTGGCATCGGAATCAGCTAGCTGTCACATTCATACAAGAACTGTCAAAATGAACACGATGGCGATTGCGAGCGAGTTAGACAATAAGCCTACAGTATCGTTGGTTGCATCTAGATTTAGGTTTATAAAACTGGCCAAGTACGAGTCGGACTCGCACACAAAAGGTTCCGTACAAATTCAAGAAGCCCTAGGAACTCGCGTTCTTATCAGTTTGCTCGGCAAACTGTAATTTTGGCGACGCCGAATAGCAAAACAAACCTATGCTCTGCAAACGGTTGGTAATATCGCTTGCGTGTCAATGCCGAATAGAGGCTTTGCTCAGTTTTTTTCCATAGAAAGAAAGACATAAAAAAAGGGAAAGACGTTACAATAGTTTTTATCCTGGAAATCGCTTAGTTTCCGTGGTATTCGTGGTATAAAGAAAGAAAGAAAACATTTATTCGTGATTAAATTACAAAATCAAAAAAAAGAAGTAAAAAACATGAGGTAATACATCAATCACGAAATAGTCCCAACTCAGCATAATGCTGGCCTTGTAGCCAGCGCTGGTCTTCCGTTGGGACCATCAAGTGGAGTCGCGGGCAACCGCTAGTTTCAAATAAGCTTTCGAATGGATATGATAATTGAGTAAACCTGATCCAAAAACCGTTAAATAACTTGTTAATAGATATTTTAATGTTTGATGCCACGCCCGGGTCATCGTCTTTTATAGCTAGTCATAGATTTAATGGATATATATTAATAAGAAAAGGTCACGCTTCGATGTTAGATTTTATAATGCTTGTTTGCGATGGCTCCCGGTTTGTTATGTCTCTACTTTTATCACCGCTAATTTTGCTGGATTAAGGTTGCTAGGTAATTAATTATTGTTATAGGCGATGCGGCTAGCAACCCATCACTATTTTGATTCCGTTTCTCACCTATACACTCACAATCATGCTAAAAGTGGCCTTTAGGTCTTGTACCCTTATGTAAGCTCTATCTACCCCGTAAGGGATAAAGACGTGATTTATATGTATTGCATTCAATAGTGGATGCTATTCAAAAGTGGTTAAAAATTGCGCAGAAAATTGCAGCTGTAATTAATCTTGTCAACTTGTTGATTTAGTTTGAATATATACTGACGCAAAACACAGACTTTAATGAGTTCCTTTACTACGTCAAAAATTCACCCCCGCCTACCTCACCTCATCCCCTCCCTCACCCACCAAACGTCATTTTCTGACACTTGAAACTTGAAGTAATATAAAAGCGACATTACCACTTTAGAATGGTACTTTTAAGTGATATACTTTCGAAAATTAGGCCAGAAACCTGTGCCCATCTCTGGGATGCGTATAACCAGAAGAAGTGGATGTAGACTTCTCAATTAGTAGCATAATTTCAAGTAATTAAATATTTAAAATTATGTATGGGTGGTATCGTGGGAATAGAATTGTATGTAATCATAAACAGTCATCCTTGGCGCCCACGATCTGTAATATTACCGCTCATACAATATTCACGCCCATACACTCATTCATTTAGTCTTGTTTTGTTTACATACAAAATTATCACGATTGTTACTTCAGTCATTATCATTAGTATAAACATGACGTATTATGATTGACAAGCAGTTTGATGGTGTTATCTCGGACTGTATGCCTCAGCCTATAGGCTTATTGTATAACTCGCTCGCAATCGCCATCGTGTTTATTTTGTCAGTTCATGCATGGGCTGACAATTGGCATCGGAATCAGTTAGCTGTTACATTCATACAAGAACTGACAAAATGAACACGATGGCGATTGCGAGCGAGTTAGACAATAATCCTACAAAAAGTTAAGATGATTTGTTGCAAACAACAAACAAAGTGAACTTAGTGAACTATAAAGTTTCTTCCATGCTGGTTTGGGAGTAAGGAAAAAACATAGAATGTACCAGTTGCTTCTCTTCCCGCGCGCAGATGCTAAAAGCGGGTCTATATTTTGTCCCATAAAATTGAAGGAATGTACGGTTTGTCATAATTTTCGTTAATCATAAACCGTTTTATAGTATTTTTTTTAGAATTAATAGTAAACTAACCTAACCCACTACATTCTGATGGCTTTTCCAAAAATTCTGAAAAACGCACGGTTTCATGTGTTATGACCAAAAAATTATGACGTAGGTAACGATTATTATGACCAACGAAAATTATGGGACAAAAAGGGACCCGGCACATCGAGGGAATGGGCGAAAATCTTAGAAATCATGACTGTTTTTTTTTTTATGTGAATAGGAAGGCAAACGAGCAAGTGGGTCACCTGATGGTAAGCGATCACCGCTGCCCATAGACACCCGCAACCCCGGAGGGATTGCAGATGCGTTGCCAACCTAGAGGACTTAGATGAAATGCCTCTTGTGCCCGTAATTTCCTCGGCTGTCTTACTCTCCACACCGGAACACAGCAGTGCAAGCACTGCTGCTTAGCGGCAGGATTAGCGAGTAAGATGGTGGTAGTGATCCGAACGGACTTTGCACAAGGTCCCCAAAACTGTTACCCGCAAAACTGTTATAGGCGATACGGCTAGCAGCCCATCACTAATTTTGATTACCTTTTCCGCCTATACGCCCACAATCATGCTTAACGTGGCCTTTAGGTCTTGTTACTTTTAGCTCTGTCTACCCCGTAAGCACGGAAGCTAACGGGTGCAATGTATTTAGATAACTAGACTAGACATCGGATGCAAATAAATGCACTAATGAATTTCGTAAATAAATCACCCGCGATTTACCACTCTACGCATTAATTCCTCTATGGTTGAAGGTTAATGCCCTAAACAAAAACAAATGAACGCTACAATGTGCTGCGTTAGGTGTAATCGTAATTATATTTATGTAGCGATCAATTCGCGGTAATCGATGAAAGAGATAAAAAGTAGGTACTAATAGTAAAGGCTAAGTCACACCGAGATATCTACATAGCTGCAACACTACGTACTTATAACACGGGCAAGCGCCAATGACCTTGAGCAGCGCCACTCTTCGCACACTGCTTATGTGCTTGTGAGTGAAAGAGATGCAATAATGCCCGCGGTGTGGCGCACGTCAGAACTCATAGCTTAAATAAGCAGCTTATCTCTAATGTGACAAATATTGTCAACCGAATCTTTCAATTAGATTTTTACACTATGACTTCTGTATATTTTTACGACTATTTTACCCCAGCTTTATCCAACAAGATCGGTTACAGAAGCTTATAATAACAATATTCAAACTTCCTAGCAACGCAAGCGCACATTAGTATTGCGAAAAACACTTAAAACTATTAGTTAATACTTCTATTATAATACTTATAAGTCATAAAAACTTGTGAAACTGTACAACTGGCACAAGGAAGTGCCATCCCCTCAATCAAGTCGTATTATAGCATTATAATGGGAACCGCAAATCAAATAAAGATATCTTGGTTAATAGTTTTTTTAACCGCAGTATAACTGACTCCTAACCGCTGTTTTGTAGTAACATAGTAGTACGAATACAGTGGGTCAATATTGTCATTTTTTCTGTTCGTAGTTTGCGCGGATTCTTTTTTTTAGAAACTTACAATAAGGTTTTCTGTCTGTCCGTCTGTGTGATCAATTTGATCCCAATCTGCTGAACGATTAACATAAAGGGTCACGCACATATACATTTCTATAACCGGAATGCGGACGTGTAAAGTGAATAATGGATTTAAAATCTATAGTCATAAATATTTAGAATCGCTTTAGGCTTACAACCACTAAATTTCATAATACCTTATTCAGTTTCAGTAATACCCCTAATTTTCAAATTACCATGAGCTCAAAATACCTAAAAATACCTGAAAAGTCAAAATGTCTCTTGTAACAACTTGACATTTTAAGTATTATGAGCCCAAGGTATTTTGAAAATTAGGGGTATTACTGAATAAGGTATTATGAAATTTTGTGGTTGTAAGCCCAAAGCTTAGAATCCTATAGTCATGATCATGAAGTAAAATCAGTAGGCTTATTGTCTAACTCGCTTGCAATGGCCATCGTTTTCATTTTGACAGTTCATGTATGGGCTGACAATTGGCATCGGAATCAGCTAGCTGTCACATTCATACAAGAACTGTCAAAATGAACACGATGGCGATTACGAGCGAGTTAGACAATAAGCCTGCAGGAATAAGCCTGCATAGTTTCCGCGGGATAGCAATTTTGCGCAGACGGAGTCGCGGGCAACAGCTAGTAAGCATAGCCCGGCCTACTCTTTTCCTTTGCCGACTGCGCTCGTGAAAGTGCCGCGAGGTCGGCGCGCGCGTCGCGAGCTCGAGACGTAACAAGTTCTTCGATATCATGTGACGGGCGTTTACTGCTTTTTTTTTCTCTCACGTGTTAGTAACTTAGGTGAGAATTGACATTGACTTAATGTTATGACGATACGGATAATCGTCAGTGGCGTGCAATTGGAGTTCGCTAGGTACACAGTACACACACAGGTGACATAATTAACTGAACAAGGTGTTATTTATTCTCGTACATGCCCTGGCATCTATATCTAATTCCGCATACTGATTAGAGTGAAAGAGTATGTAACTAGCAATTGCGGATCTCTGTTTTATCTGGTTTTATCACATGGAACAGTTAAATTAGGTATATAAGTTACAATTGTTAAATTTCATATACTATACATTATTTATTATTATAAACTACTAATGCCTTAATTTTTATATTAATTTCAATTTTTAATTGTTAGCATTTTTATTTTGAGCTGACGATTTCAATATAAATTCATTGACATTTAATTTTTTGTGACGATGTAATTTCATATTGAACTAGCGACCCGTCCCGGCTTCGCACGGTAGGTATATTATGCATTATAAATATAAACCTTCCTCTTGATTCACTCTATCTATTAAAAAAACCGCATCAAAATCCGTTGCGTAGTTTTAAAGATTTAAGCAGACAATCGGACATAGGGACAGAGAAAGCGACTTTGTGTTATACTATGTAGTGATGATCAAATAAACATAACATAAAAGTTCACCCCTCCCTCCCTTAAAGGGATAAGTCCGCCTTTGTGCATGTATCTTAGTGTTTGTCAATTGTATTTGTCTTGTTTATTTTGCACAATAAAGAGTTTACATACATATATACATACATAAACATACATACCTATCTTCGTGGAACAATAGTGTCAGCTGCCAAAATCTGCACAAAATAAGACCTCACGATACAAGTGACTTATTTGCCGAGACGACTTTAGTACAACAAGCCGTAGTCTTTAATATGGTCATAGCTTCGATCTATTTAACTCCACAGAATAAAATGAAATGAAATGAAATGTTTATTTGCCTTAAGTGTGGTGACAAAGGTTTTAAATTGATACATTGAAAGATATCGCACACTTAGCTAATTTTAGCATGCAAACTTTTAGTTAGGTACTAAGTATGACAATAAAACACGATCGTCGATCACATGTAAGATAACAATGATTTAGTGTCACCTAATCACATCGCTACAATATTAAGTGAAAGTTAGTGATGTAAAGGCATTTAACAATTTGATAATAGTGTTAACTGTACCAATCTTTTTTGTTAACTTTTACATTTAACACTTTTACTTTCGTATTAAGAATCCTATTAGTTTGATTATCGAGTGAAAGCTTTCATTGCAAGCTGCAATTATTTGTGCATTTATAATCATTTATAAGATATGTAAGGATTTATTCACTCCGCTGCGACGGACGGTATACAGGGTGTATCAGATACCCCCTAACAATAATCAACTGGGGTATATAACCATAGCTACAGAAGCTACCTACCGTTGGAAACAGGCCTCTTCTTAGACGATGATGGTGATGTTTTTGCATGCTTATTTTTTTTCAAGTAGATTACCTACCACCTTTTTTTTGTTTTTAAACAAGATTCAAGATTTATTATTACTTTTTATAATTTTCCATTAACCGAAAAGTTTATGGTAAATTTCAAAAGTGTTTCGCAATTAAATTTCGAAGTATTTAGATGCGATGGAAAATATTTTTCATCTCGTGACCACTGGACAGCTGGCGCTTTTTGAACTATGTACATTTATTTATTTATTTATAAGCCTTTTTATTCCGAATTCGCTACAATTTCAGTAAGTACATGTTGTTGTTGTTATTGTCGTTTTTTTTTTTTTTTTATTTATTTATTAAATTGTCGCGAAATTCGGCGTGCCTCATGGCATAGGCCTCCTCCGTGTATTGGAGGGTTTGGGCTATAGTTCCCACGCGCGCCCAGTGCGGATTGGGAACTTAACACACACCATTGAATGTCTTCGCAGATGTGTGCAGGTTTCCTTACGATGTTTTCCTTCACCGAAAAGCTCATGGCAAATTACAAATGTAATTTTCGCACACACTATGTACATACTTACAAAAAAAAAATAGTTCATACGAGCTTTAATAATAATAATATTACTATCACTACTGCCCCAGTTTTGTTCAGTCTACGAAGTTGACAAAAGAAAGTCGCGGCATGTTGCGTCACGGTATGATCGATTTATAATCGTGCGCATATTATGTCAAGATCTCACATCATTGACATAATAACAGCTTAATGGTCAATAAAAATGACACATTGCATATTCTTGGCCGGCACATTATAGATGTAAAAAACCGTAAGAGTAAATGGATGCACAGAATGCTGTAGTTGCAGTAAGAAAACGAAAACTTGTCCGTTTAGATATAATAAAATGACGGACGGAAATTCCTTAAGCCACAGGTGAACTTTTATTTTCTTTATGTCAGTCGAGATTCGGATTTTCATTATAATAATAAATAATAATAGTCAATTGCATGAAATTAAATGAAATTATGATGTTAGTAAAGGAAAGATCGTAAAAACAGGAAACATCTATAAGTTTTGTTTAAGATGTAATTCCGAAAATCAATAAAATCAGTCATATTTTCCGTTGTATTATTAATTACAACTCGATTGCTTCCGAAATGAGACTCTTATTTTAACGAAATAATATGACTGATTTTCATGAGTTTCGGAATTATCCGAATCCAGTGACATATTTCACGTGTATTTATTTTTAGTAAATAAAAAAACTCCGGTCTCTAGTCAAGAACCAGTCTGCCCCAGCGGCCATCAGACAGCTCTGCTGATTGCAAAGTTATGTGAGAGATCCTTCAACATCACACGAGGTCCATTAGGTATTCACATAAAACGTCCATAAAGCGTCCATGTGTCGCATAATCTCATTGATCATCAACGGATCATGATCTTACGCCTAATGTACGCTATCAACGCGTATAAACGAATGATTGATGCCAAAGATTCGTGATCAATCGTCATCATTTGCGTATGCCGTATTAGGTGTGAAATTGTGATTTAGTTTGCAGTTATGTGCTGTGATGTTGGATTTATTTGTTAAGCTTCGTAAGCACTGGCCCGTATAAGGTTGTAATACTTGTGATTTTTAGGGCTCCGTACCCGAAGGGTAAAAACGGGACCCTATTAGGTACTAAGACTCCACTGTCCGTCTGTCTGCCTGTCAACAGGTTGTATCTCATGAACTGTGATATATACTTTTGAAATTTTCACAGATGATGCATTTCTGTTGCCGCTATTACAACAAAAACTAAAAATTTGTCGTTCTAAGAATATAACGCTACTTGACATCTCCTAACATTCCTACAAGTCTATTGAACTCCTAACATCAAAAACAGAAACATATTTGCGTAGGTACCGGTGAACAAACTTTGCTGACAACTAATGAACGGCAAGATTTTATGTAAATATCACACTTAGCACCTCACAGGTTATTGACAGTGCTTCAACAGACGGACAGACGGACAAACAATGATCCATAGAATCAACAATGGTCGTGGAACTTGACATTTCCCCAAAGAACTTGGCTTTCTTGGTGATCTGTTTACGCGGGTTTTTGGAAAGCTATGGTGGCTAGCTACTGACAGTTCTGACATTGACATTTACTTGTTTACCATTTGTCATTGGTACAAAACAATACAAGGTGAAATCCACTCATTTTGCTAAGACCACCGTACTCGCTAATCCTGTCGCCAAGCAGATAGCTAGCCAAAATGTAGAGATATTATTGAAAGTATTTTGCGTCGAACTCTGATGACTACTGACCTGACCTTTTTTATTTGGTCTCATGAAAATATGTTCAGTAGTTTTTGAGTTTATCGCGAACAGGTAGACAAACGCGGTGGAGGATTTCGTTTTATAACATCAGTTGAAAATAAACTTAACGCTCTAATATTATTACGTCCTAAATTGTTTCGATTAGCGATTCCGCGATCTATTTTAAATGCATATTAAGGCTTTCATTCCGTCATTTGGCATGATTTAGTTCGCTTTCTTGTCATTGAATGATCGATGTTTGAAGCAAATATCGGCTCAATTATACACTTTCTCAGTGCCAAAATTACCATATTGTCAGGTCATATATTTATCTATTTTAATATAGCAAAGTTGTGTAACGAATAAATTTGGAAGACATAACTGAGTCGCTTAGCTTAAAAATCGGGTTAATTCAGTTCAGATTTTTTAAGACATTTTACAAGATTAATCTGAGTTTGAAATAAAGCGACCAAAGGAAGTATCCGTATTTTTTTCGGTGTTGCCCGTGCCTTCATTGTTAAGGTGTGCTTTCATTGAAACGGAGCAAAGCTGAGCTTAGCGGAGACGTCTAAATCCAACGAACCGCATTAAAGAAAATCCATTGTTCCCGCTCCCCTTGTAATATGACTATGTGACGTCGAATGTCGTGCGTCCAGAAGTAAGAAGAAATTCGAAGTTCGTAACGATACATATATACCATTCTTCTCATTCTAATGTCAAATACTATTAGTGTAAGCAAGACAATTACAATTCGAACTTCGAGTTTCAAATTTGGGAGTACTTAGACCTGTCGCGTGTAGTGCCTTGTCATAGTACCTACCTACTTCACCTTTACTTCACATATAAATCATATTTTTCTCCACGCGTGCGAACAATGGCAGTCGGTAACCTTTACTTTGGAAATTGATGGTGTGCAAAATCAATATAATGTCAGAGTTGAAACTGTATGGTGTTTGTAATGGGGGTAATGGATCCGAGCACGTTGCAACGCGCGAACTGATCGCCCTTACGTTTGGCCTTTACGCCATATTAACGAGTAAAGGCGTATTGCGTAAAGCTGAGACTATTCAATTCCAAAAAAGGAGAAGCTGTGGGGCGAGGTCACAATAAAGAGATCTCTCTCCAGGATAATAATGCCTGGGGACCGAAGGAAGAGCTTTGGAAGGTGCGTTTATGCATCCGCTTGCAGTAACTTCGTTGGCACGATAACATGACACTGGCGCTAGTTACTTGTACGTCGATGCAGTTTAGTTAGCCGGTGTCTAAGTGGCGCTTGAGCCGCTACAAAGCTATCAGCATGATATGCAATACAATACAATAAGAACAAATATTTTTATTATCTATAATATAGAAAAAAGCCGTGGTAGCCTAGTTTGACCTGTTGCCTCTTAAGCAGAGGGTTGTGGGTTCCAATCCCGGGCTCGCACCTCTGAGTATTTCGGAATTTATGTGCGATATCTCATTTGAAATTTACCATGAGCTTTTCGGTGAAGGAAAACATCAATTCAATGGTGTGTGTGAAGTTCCCAATCCGCACTGAGCCCGCGTAGGAACTATAGCCCAAGCCCTCTCATTCTGAGAGGAGGCCTGTGCCCAGCAGTGGGACGTATATAGGCTGGAGATAGATAGATAATATAGTGTCATTAGCGTAATTTAAGAAAGAAATGTCAACAGAATTTTACCAAAGAATTAGTAGTTACTAACAGCACTGTGCATAGTATAAAATCGTTAATTTATCTCAAATATCGCAAGCGACAAAATGCTGCCGCAGTATGTCTTACGACAATGTGATGGAACTCAAAATGGCTAACCGCGTTGCCGCTTACGACAATAGTACCTAACTATAATATTATCTTAGGTACTTTTACGGTTGAAGTAAAACAAATTGCATTCTGCGGCTGACTTTCTTTGCCCCTCAATTGGGTTGCATCTGTTCCGGCTAATAATTTCTAGAATCTAGAAAATGTTAGCCCAATTCTGATTTCGTTACACTTGGTTGGGTTTTTCACATTGTTTAAGTAGGTCGCTCTCATGTCGTAGGTACTAAGTTTTTTGAAGTGATAACTTCTTATGGGAGGGTAAACCGCTTCGTAACGTAACGCGTTACGGCGCCAGTCTGTCTGACTTCCCTTTATCTGACGCATACGGCAGCGGTAGGCAGGCTCTTCCTCTCTCTACTCATTGTTTAGTGTGCGATAGATATACTTTTAGTAACTTAGATTAGTTTAAGTTATCTTATCACTTCTGTCGGGCGTCCCGAGGCGCACACGTTTTTTTTTTTTTCTTTATACGACAAAGAGGACAAACGCGCAAATAGAGGTCCCTTAATGATGTGTACACCACTGCCTATGGACATCTGCAAAAATGGAGCATTTTCACCGGCTTCACGCAACACGGCAGCGCAAGCACTGCTGCTTTGCGGCAGGATCAGCGAGAAAGATCGTGGTAACAATTTGGATGCTATACGTCAGTGAAACTTAGTCACAAAGTTATCAAGAGCTTTTTGGTGGAGATAAATAGAAGAGAGCATATACCTCATGCTCAACAGTGCTCTATGTAGAGATAGAGGTTGAAGATGGTGAATATGGTGATCGTGATGATGATGATGACGAATAAAACTGCTCGCAACCTCTAAGCGATTTTAATAAGGTTTGCTTAACCCTTCGAATGCTTAAGACACGGATCTGTGTCAAATTTAAGACTATCTTTGTTGTTTTTTTTAATATAAAACTACCGTGAGGCTCAGACATATTAATGTAAATAAACGGATAACTCTCGCTTTATTTCGTCGGAAAGATTCGAAACTGTCGGATCTTTTCCGACGAAATAAAACGTGAGTTATCCGTTTATTTACAATAATACTATCTTTTTGTATTTTTATTTAGATCAGCAGAGTTGTGGCATATCATGCTAACCGTAGGTACTATTTAGAAAAGTAAGGTTCAAGAAGGTGGGGTTAAAAAAGGTAGGGTTCCAAAAGCAAGATTGAATAAGGTAGGGTTCAAAAAAGTGAGGTTCAAGAAGGTAGGGTTTCAAAAGTGAGATTCAATAAGGTAGGGTTCAAAAAAAGTGAGGTTCGAGAAGGTAAAACATTTTTATAATCAAGTACTGAAGAACCAATGTATAATGTAGATAATCCAAGGTTTATTAAACCTCATGATAAAAGCACATTATTTACGTTTTAACACTTCAATTTCCACGGCCATTGTGATCGCAATTACTCACAAACTTGATCACTTTGATCTTATTTCGTTAAGGACAATGTCATTCGTAATTTTTGAATCACATTTAAAACACCTTGAGGCCTGAAAGTAGTCAGTTAGCATAAATTATCCGTATAAGTAGGCAGTCACAAAGTTGGTTGTAATTGGCGAGCCATATAAGTTTAATAACAACTTTTTCAACTGTTGGTTAAATTAACTTGCTTTTCATTAAATTATCATTAACTTTAAAACATTCAATTTAAACAATTCATCTTCTTTAACATGACTTTTGGACTAGACTAGATTTAAGGTACTGACCTTCAATAGAGAAGTGGCAATATGAGAAGAAGGACATCTTCCTTACTAAATTAATGACAAACAATAACAGCCAAAACTTCTACAAAAATTTTATGTGCAATAAAGAGTTTACATACTTATATACATACATACTTCTACTGTTATTTACATTTAGTGATCACTTATAATTTGTATAGTTCCCGCAGACTCGCGATAAACTAATTCCCCGCGGACGAAGACGCGGGCAACGACTAGTAGGGTATAATGTCAATAAAAATTTGTCATGTGTCGCTCCTTCGCTACCTTCAGAAATATACCCCCGCCTGACTCATCTCACCCCCTTCCTCACCAAACGTAATTTTTTGACACTTGAAACTTGAAGTAATGTTGGAGTGGCAATGACTTAGCTTGCGCATGAGTGTAACTTAATACAATTCCCTAATTACTGACGCAACGCAACTCTCACGCACAAAATAATCAACAAAAATTTCAATTTCAAAGTCATACCGTGGGAATCAGTATCATTGCATCTGTAGTGTTGAAGGTCGCAGTAAAAGTGTTAAATCTTAACTGGGCCAGTTGAACAACTAGGCCAAGTGCAAGCGAGTCCGATAAGGAACCGATCAAATTATGGCGAGACGGGTTAGGGGCCGTGGGGCATTAGAAGTGTTAAATTACAGTGAGTAATTGAATCTCACAATAATGAAAGTAGTTGATGTTTAAAAATGTGTTAGCCTAGGATTGCCCTAGATTATGTCCTCTCAAGCGGTCGTGGTTTCGAATCCGTGCTCGCACCTCTTAGTTTTTTGTAATTTTTGTGCAAAATATTTGAAATTTGCCACCAGCTTTTCAGTTAAGGAAAATATCCCGAGGAAACTTGCATACGCCCGCCAAGCAATTCAGTGTGTTCAGTTTTTCACGCCAAAACTGTTTCAAACGACCCATTTATTTTTACTTGTAGTTTATATGTGGTTTGTATCACGTGTAAAAACAACAATAGCCTACTCCGCTACCTTTATGCAATTCATTATTTTGTGTTATTCTTTATTTTACTTTGTAGACTTGATTCAATGGAACAACAGGTGACATAGGCCTTTGTTCGCCCCATGTTCCGCAATTTCACTAATCACACGTGAAATTACCAAATAGCCCACATCCGCACCGAATTTCTTCAGCTGACATAACATAAGTAACCGAACGCTGTTGTACCTTGTCCCATTAACTTGTCGTTCATTTTCTATGCCTCCACGTATATGGCCGTAATGTGACAAAGTGAAAAAGTGACTGGCTACTTTTAACGATCGCTTACCGAACACGCATCTAAGTATTTTGTCGCGTTAACTTGTTGTCTAATTCCTATGACGTTACGTATGTGGCTGTAATATGACAAGGTACAATAGTACTGATCGACGCACCTAAGGCATTCGTGTCTGGGGACTATATAATGACCGCGAATGCCACGGTTAGCAGGACGCGTTAGTCACAGACACAGTGTCTGTTGTTTGTGCGGTCATTGTGGACGCGTACCGGATTGGGAGTTTGCACGTGTGACCTTAGCTAACAAATTGAATGGTGTTTGCGTTGCAATACCGATTTGTGAATGATATAAAGATTTGATATCGCAAAAAAGGACAAGAAAGATGCACGATTACTTACCCAAAAAGAAGAGTACAGAAATAACTTGGCAATAAATAACACAATCATACTAAAGAGGCGAGAAGATTATTAGAAGATAATGCCTAAGTATATTTTTTGTAGGTAATTATTTGTAGATACGAGTAGGCTACGGGGCTAAAACAATGAACGCAAAAATATTTTACGCAACAACTCTATTCATGTAGCCGCTACACGAACAGAGATGCATTAAATATTTTTGCGTTCGTTGTTTTGTTCCATAATGATTAGATACTATTTTCCGATGAATATTTATCGGAAAAGTCACTAAAATGGACACGTACATGTTGTTTTTTAAATCATTTCTGAAACGTCCAAAGTCAGCTCTATTTTTCGTGACCTTTGCGTCACATTTAATAAAAATTAATAAGGAATAACATTAGTTGCAGAATTCGAAAATCTCAATTACCTTAACCATGCTGCTGTATATTTTTTTTTGTAGGTATGTTTATTTACAGTACGTAAAATAAAACTTAATAACTCTATAGTGTCAGACGTTAGTCAACAAAGTTGCCAGTCTACAGTCAAATAGGTAACAGGCTATTTTTTACAAAATAAAATTACCTACCTACATAAAGTTATCCACGAAAAATGCAATTAATCGTTTACGTGTTCAAGTAAGGGGGCGTTAACAACTGAAAGTAGAATTCCAATATTAGAACAGTTGTAATTAACCTTTAAAATGCAAGATACCGATAATAACATAACAGAGCGTCTAACACGTGGGATGTAATTTAACTGTCAAAACGTTGACGTTTGGTGTGTTAGAGTGTGAGGTAACAGTGTTGCGGAGATTCGTGCAATATTTTAAGATGTGCCAAATTGAATTAGATTTTCGTAACATATTAAGTCTGAACTAGGTAGGTGTTTATAATGTGAAGAAATTGTAACGTTAGAATTGGTACTTTGATGGACATCGTAGGTCTCGTATCGTCTAACTTAAAACCCTTTAGGTTGCTCATATACACCAGGGCCTCTACAGGGTCTTAGTTTCGCTAAATAGCCCAGTAATTTTTAATTTTAGTTGACAAAATGTTTCCATACATTGATCGATTGTTCAAAGTGAACCGCGTCAAGGGTGGGACTAAATTTGAAATCAAAAATTTATGAAATATCTTTGTAGGGGTAAAAAATTCTGAAAAATCTTGTATTTCCCCAAAGCGATCATAATTGTCGAACAAATCGATCCCATGTGACAATTTTCTTTATATTACGTACTAGCAACCCGCCCCGGCTTTGCACGGTATATTATGCATGTATTATACATATAAACCTTCCTCTTGATTCACTCTATCTATTAAAAAAAAACCGCATCAAAATCGGTTGCGTAGTTTTAATGATTTAAGCATACATAGGGACATAAGGACAGAGAAAGCGACTTTGTTTTATACTATGTAGTGATATTAAATATAGCCTGTCAATGTAATGAAACTCACGGGATTATTCTTATACGTCTAAATAGGGCAAGTCAACTTAATCGTTTACCTACAATGACTACTTTTTTACATTTGCAAACCTCATTAGATTACAATCGATGTCGAAATAGCCCTTCTAGTGTGAACAGAGAACAAGCCAACAATGGTACCGCAACAATAAGAATTAGTTAAACATAGTATGTATCTCGTGATATATCTCGGGACCTTGGCAGCAAGGATCGGGTGTTCCCACGCCTACTTGCATAGCAAACGCGATCGTGTTGTCACAAAGTTAAAACCGTCCTGTATGAATTAATTTAAACTTATTGGATTGTTGACTGTAATGTAAAATAGCGTTCAGTACCAGCGTGACTTAAATATTTCCTTTTTCAACAATTTTAATTGAAAAAAAAAGAAACAAATAATAACTGACCGACATCCTTCGAACTGCCTCTACATTTTATACAAACAAAAATTCTGACAAGCATCTGTCTCTGCATTGCACGTCATTGCATTGATTGCATAGACGACGCGGTTGGCCTAGTTGGTAGTGACCCTGCCTGCGAAGCAAGCGTCCCGGGTTCGAATCCTGGTAAGGGCATATATTTGTGTGATGAGCACGAATATTTGTTCCTGAGTTATGGATGTTTCTATCTATATGAGTATGTATTTCTCTATATAAGTATGTATATCGTTGTCTAGTACCCAAAACACAAGCCTTACTTGCGCTTACTTTGGGACTAGGTCAATTTGTGTGAATTGTTCCCAAATATTTATTTATTTATTATTTATTGCAACAGGGAAAAGAAAATTCAAAATAAGTCGCTAGATTGTAGAAAATATAAAAATAAATATAGCGATAAGACCGCCTATTGTCTACTTAGTTCTTTGTTTCTGGATTGTTTTGTGTTCAATAAAGAGTATTTGTATTGCTGTATTGTATTGTAAAATATCTTCCAAAAGTCGCAAAATGTTTGGAACACCAGATGAAAAAAAGTCGCTAACATAGTCCCAAAATTCACTAGATCTGGCGACAAAGTCGCTAAGTTGGCAACACTGACGAGGTAAAGGATCTAGTTATGATTGTCTCCTGAGCGCAGTGTTCACTGCGCAGATGAGGTTCGTTTAAAGAATCAAGCAGGAAGCTATTATAGGTATCATTAGGTTGGCACATCGTTTCGAAACTTCTTTCCCACGCGCTCTCGCAACCTGCGCTCGCGCCGCGCACGCGCTGCTACTGCACCGAACAGATACAAATCTTGCCTCTCGCTCACACGAATCCTGTTTAATATCAGAGCGAGAAGAATGGAAACTTTGAACTTAATTTTTAATCACGTCTTTACCACGTACGGGGTAGATACGGAGCCTAGGATAACAAGACCTAAATGCCCGTTTAGGAGGATTGCCGCAATGTAATCCCACATTCAATCCCAGATTCAAAGGAGTACATAGTTACAGAAACGGATAACTCACGTATACAAGTCGAGTAATGCTCGACATTTTTCGGACTAATTCGCAGTCCTTCCTCCTGGACCGCTCGTCCCGGCGGCAGCGAAACGAACACTTTTATATGTGATTTATCCGTTTGTGTAACTATAATTGAGTCTGACGGTAGTTTCATGTTGAAAAGAGGCACATAATAATAATATGACTGTGTATTACATACCTTAAGTTTTTTATGCATAATTATTATTATTTCCTTTTTTTTAAATTAAGTTTCTTTTTCTATAAGTATTTAAACGCTACACGAACTCCATTACATTGAAAACATTGTTTCAAAAAAATCTGGAATACGATAGTGTAGAGGCGGCTTAAGATTGGTTCACATTGACTAGGTATCCTTATAATATATGTATCTGATCTAAGTGATAGTTGTGATAGACATTCAAATGTATCGAAACGTGCGATTCAGAGTTGAATATGTATCAGTTTGTGTTGCAAAACAGCTATGGCGGCTTTAAATTGTTTCGCAACAACTTATTCTGGCGGTTCTGGCTGAAAATCAGTGCTGCAGATGTCTAACACCTCAGCGTAATGCTGAGCCAGCGACCGTTTCACTTTTGCGAAGACACACACACTTTAATACATTGAAATGAAATGAAATGAAATGAAATAATTTATTTTGCTTTAGACATGGTAAAAAAGTGGTCTAGTAAGTATTTAGTATTAATGTCCAGCGACACGTCTAACCAAATAAATTGGCATGCAAACATTATCTTATTTTCTAAAGTGGATTTTGTATGTAGTTTGAAATTTGAAATACTTAGCACATTTTACTGTACTATTTTCTGTGTGATTCTGTATTTTTAAATTTTTATGTGCAATATAGAGTTTACATACATACATACATACATTTTACAGTTTTCATTATTATTAAACAATAAATTGAAATAAATTAAAATATGAATGTTACTATAAAATATTACATTACAATTACAATTATTTACATTACAATTACAATTACAATTATTTATTTTAAGTATTCTTTGATTGAATAAAATGCTTTGTCCTTAAGCCATTGAAATAATTTAAATCTGTATTTACTTAGGGGCAACTCAGCTATGTTATTAGGCAGCTTGTTAAATATCCGTATTGCCATTGGAAAACAGTTTCTGCGATACAAAAGCGTGTTCGTTTTAGGATAAATTAACTTATTTGGGTATCTGGTATTGAAATGACACACCTGGTCCTTCCTTTTAAAATTGCTGATATATTTTCATGTTTGTGTTTTATGTTTCATTTTTGTACAATGTAATTTTATTGTGTGTATGCTCTATTTCTGTCTTTCAAAAGAGAATAAATGTCTTCTTTCTCTTCTTTCTTTATTCATTTCGTTTGGTAGAGGGAACAGTTGACCAGAACCTCCAGGAGCCTTACCATTACATCTTAGTGCGATTCAATTCTGATTGAGTTTCGGTTCGCTTGCTGTCATATCCATACTAAAAATGACAGCTAAAACAGCCCCCTTACGGCCCCTGAAGTCTCTTTTGACACAATAAATGTCTAACGCGTTCGCGCATAAGTCTCAATTTGGTAATTGGCAGCGCCACTATCGGCTGACACGTGACGGCAACCAACTAACCCATAATATATTTTTCTCAAAGATGCAATGAAATGTCAACCTTACGTTCCAAATAATAGGCCGGGACGTATCACGTTGCGGGCGCGGTTGGACAAGTGGTATGTAATGGATTTTTCATCTCTCATACTCTGAAAGTAGGTCATTGATTATCTGGATATAGGGTTGAAAGTGACTCATCGCGACCCTTGGGTTGAAAGTAATTTTTTTTTCTAGCTAATCCAAATGAGGTACATAGCAATGGAAATACGTATACAGCCATGTAATATATGTTTAAAATAATAATCTATACTAATAGTTCCTTTTTAATTGTAAAAGGCAAAATAATCTTAAAATAACATTCCCGCTTTATATAAGCTTATGCAAGCGTATACATCGAGAATAAGTAGAAATTATTACGTTCGGTAATTTTTTTAGCTTGAAATATTTAAGTCGACAATTAATTGATAGCGACCTCCGTGTCTGCAAGTTTAAAAAAAAACTAGCCGGCCGCCATTGGTGCGCAGAAGAAATGCGCAATGCGCGCAAATCGCGCAATAGAAAAAAGAGCGGGAAGAGAATGACAAACGTAACAAATATTAAATGCGACCATGCGACTTTAATGAAATTTTAATTTCCTCATATTCGAAATGAAAAGTAGAGTGTTCAACTCGGATGAAATTACCCATTTCACCCTCGAACTATTGGCACCCTCACTTCGTTCGGGTGCCAGAAATATCTCAGGTGAAATGGGTATATTTCAACCCTAGTTTATCAATCTACAATTCATACAAAATGGCTGGCCTTGGCCTGCAAAGCGATCGTGTTTTGTTTTGTGGTGGTCGTCGTCGTGCGCGGGTCGGGGCGGGGCGCGCTGCTGGAGGACACGCACGTGGAGGATATGCAGCTGCTGCTGCTCGGCCGCTGCCTAATGCACGCGCTAGCGGCAACATTCTAAGGGTTTTTTTGAGTTTTTTTATTTATTTCATTGCATGTTTGAGAAAAGCACTATACAAGCCTCGGCCGGATCAGGGGTTGCCGGCTCTCGTATCATGCCGGCCTCGTGTACCACTCGGCCGTCAAACTTACTCGGCCGGCAACCCCTTACTTCCCGGCCTTTGCAGTAATGTACTATTACGCCGCCCAGGCCGTAAGTAGCAATTAATCACCCGCTACGCGAGCGGAAATCTCCACTTCCTGGACAGAGGAAGACGTAAAATTGTGTACACAGCTCGGGTGGTGGTAAAGAAAGCTCCAGGTCGCATGTTTATCGCTCTCGTCTTAGGCTCGTGTGACAAGTTCTTGCGAGACATTATTTATTTCACCCCCCTCGGGAGTGTAATGTACTATCAATATAAAAAGAACAAGATACAAATAAAGGAGTTAAATAAATATAAAAATCCACTTAAAACAGGGCAAATTGGTCTACAGTACTGGGCATATTGTAGCGACCGAAGTAGTTAAATGTACCTACCGGAATATATTCTTAAGCCCACGACATAGAAGCCTTGTTCCGATATATTTGGACACTTTTGCGCTAATACATATTAAGCTGACTGTACAATGCATTGTTCATGCTTAACCGCATAAACTATTACTCAACTGTTAGTGTTAGTATTAAATTTTAATATCACAATAAAAAATAAACTTCATAATAACATTATCAACGGATAACCATCATGGGTTTCGAAATACCAGATCTATATTGATTGTTGCTTTTAGCCTTGACTTTTAGCTGGTTACCGCAGGAGTGAATGACTTGAGGTTAGTTGAGATTAATTGAGATTATCCTGATCTCAGACTAAGTTTTTGCGTGTTTCAATATAACAGATTACCCGACAATGGGGAGATAATTCTGCGGTCTTCTTTTTTGAGGACGGCAAAAAGTTTAATCTCAATGACCGGTCGAGTCAAATGAGATGCTGCAATAAAACAAAATGCTTCGAGTGTTAAGGAGCGTCCTCACTGTTAGCATTCTTACTCTAAACGAAAGATTAATGCTCTGCTGAAGCAGTTTTTGTTAAAATTGTACTTTTTAATAAGTAAATAGGAACATTTCTTGCTGACTGTACTCAAAAGTAACAAAAGTTTACTTGCGGACTTTTATTGTTGAGCCACTGTGGAACGCTGTCGTATTAACATTGCCAATACATTGCACAGTGTCTATAAACACTAAATAGCAACCTGCTAGCGTGTATTTGCATTGTCAAATTGTTGAAGAATGATAAAGAATAAAATACTCGACGATTACAGTTGCTTCTTTTAACAAACTTACGTAAATAATTGACCAATTGTTTTAATTGTTCTCGTGAACATATTTTTTGTTGCATGTTGATTATTTAGATATGATAAAACATCATCACTTTGCATATTATGATTAGTTCGAGTTAATTGTGCGTTTTTACAAGCATTTACTTCATTGTTGCTATTCTTTGTTACAATAGTTTAATTACTTAAACAATGTTTTACGTGTTTGCTATTGTTACCCGGAAAATGGTTAGCTTTATTTAATTTTATTACAATAATGATAACTTTTATGCTAATCATCTAATCTAATTATCTTAAAACGAGAAATTCTGTATGTATAAGTACCTACTTATATATTCTGAATCTCGGAAACGGCTCCAACGATTTTCATGAAATTTAGTATTCGGGGGTTTCGGGGGCGTCTAAACAGTGATATTACATATACGTTTAAATAAAATCCATCTAGCTAGTTTTCATTTTTAGAAAACTTATCAAAAAACCACAGAATCTCTCCTGTAAAGTAAAAAAAATAATATATATATGTGTTGTTGCCTAGGGTGCTCCGGCGCAAATACTACCATCCCCTTTCACTCTTAATGTAGGTACTCTGTCAGAGCGGGCCCGTAAAGCTTAATACGTATCCCACTCCTAACCTAAGGTGGTTTTTTATATGATAGGGAGCTGAAAAAGGGGGTGGGAAAGAGGCGTGACGATATGTATGTATGTATGTATGTATGTATGTAGGGAGCTAGTTAGCGTCCGGGTCATTTATTGGTAAGCCATCACCGCCACCCATGGGACATCCATAACATAGGAGGGTTACGGCAGGGTCACCGACCCTGTTTAGTAGGTACCCCACATACACCCATCGCCTCCTCGTGGTAATGGGGTATCTGTTTACAGCAGATTTCTCCCGGCAAAAAATAAAGAAAAACACCGGGTAGCACGGGAGTGCCGGCAGAAGTGAAAACTACACAGTACGCACACTCACGCAAAAAAAAAAAAAAGAAATAAACCTTTTTCTACACGAGATTTAAACTGCGGTCACTTATTCCACACCTTATACCACTAGGCCAAACCAGCATACGTTTAAGCACCGAAATTAACGTACACTTCAAAAATCGAACGCGACTCTAGCTTCATTCGTATTTCAAAATAGGCTCTTAGAGGATCCTGATATTCTGGTACCTACTTAAACTATCCCTCCGTCTTACGTCTGACGCGAGTTAAACATTTTTTACCCATCCAAAAAAGCGCCCAACGCCGCTAAACAAGTTTTCACTTAAGGGGTGCTGACCCTAAATTTTCCCCAAAATAAAAATGGTTTCTAATAATTCTGCTATTTAATTACAGGTACACAGCAAAGGTCTGAAGTTTGGTATCTACGAAGACTACGGCAACTTCACATGCGCCGGATACCCTGGTGTGGTGGGACATCTTGCAGGAGGTATGTACCTCGCTTATATTACGTACCAATTATAGAGGAAACAACCTAATAATGGAAATGTCAGAATTAAGCCATGCCGAAATTGACAATTACTGGGGCCTTACCAAGGCGTCTTAATTCCGACTCAGTTCAGGTTTTAGCTGGGGGTGCGAGTCGGGTTACCTCCGCGTGTGTTCAAGAGCTGCGGTTCGTTTTTGGATCCATCTGTGGGGAAGAGCAGTGCTTTAGTGATGGGCGACTTCGACTAATTTGCTGATTCGAATGATTATTCATTACTAATATTAATTAAGTAATTCGAATTTGAAATTAGTAATATTATTATACTAATGCCGATAATCGAATAATGATTACTAATATTAGTAACTAATCGGCGGCTGGACGAGTGCTCGGACTGAATCGGGAATCTTCGTGTCGACTCGGCGCGGTGCTCGCGTTAGTTGTTAGCTTGTTAGTTATATCAACGTCAACTCGACTGGACCGAATGGAGTGGATTTTGAGTACTACTAATATTCGAATGATTTTCAAATTAGTCGACTAAGTCGAATGATTACAATAATCGACTAATCGAATTAGTATTATTCAAAGTCGCCCATCATTACAGTGCTTGGTCCGGTGCACTCTTGGCATGGGTTAATGGTTTCCTGGCAGATTCTGAGGGATATCATTATCCGTTGGCTAAGAGCCCGACAGGTGGTGAGGGGAGGGGTCTCTTGACCAGCCAAAGTTGAACAGGTCACTATACTTCATTTAATTTAGGATGAGAAACCACTACAACATTATATTGCGGTTTGTGAACTGTAATCTCTTAACAATTTGTACTAGAGTAACAATTGTCGACACGCAAATAAAGTGACATTAAAACAATTTTATTTTGCGGCTGCCAAACTATTGCACTGTCTGTACTATTTGCTAGGTAAGAAATAGTTGACCAGACGCAATATAATGCTATTGTGCTTTCTCATTCTAAATTAAATGAAGTATAGAGTTGATCAAGCAGCTATTATGATCGATAATATGCAAGAAGTAATCCTTATTTCACGAAAAGTAGCAGAAACATAGTGCTAAAATAAAATAAAGACTCCGCATATAGTCTAACCAATTTTCAACTTAGCTTATCTAATCATCCGTTTCCACAATGGCATTGTATCCACACAATGCCATTATCTGTTTTGTACTCGTTAGCGCTAAAAAATTGCCCACAAAAATGGTTAGAATTACATTGCATGAATATCCAATGGTCAACGTTATTTCTTGATGAGTAGGTTCAATACTTGACAGACAATAACGACAGATAATGGCATCGTAAGGATACAATGCCATTATAAAACGGGTGATTGGATAAGCTCAGTTGAAAACGTTTAGACTTTACTAAC
This sequence comes from Pandemis heparana, assembly GCA_963854515.1. Classification (NCBI taxonomy): domain Eukaryota; kingdom Metazoa; phylum Arthropoda; class Insecta; order Lepidoptera; family Tortricidae; genus Pandemis; species Pandemis heparana. The sequence goes on from OY978025.1 coordinate 6,765,519, forward strand.
TGCCTTCAAAGTCAGGATCTATGACGATTGCGGACCTACGGAAACAGGAGATGGCACTGCAAGAAGAATAATTCACAGTAGTTTTGTACCATCCAGCAATAAGCAATAACCATAAATCACAATTACGTACGAAGATATTCTTTTAACGGCGCTAAGTTTGTGATAATAGCTAACTAACAGTGTACCGGAGTTACCACATCGCACAAACGACTTGTTTTACCTTACATCATAATAGTTGTGTCCCAACGTCGCAAAACATCAATAGATTATTGCACGTCTGTCTATATCGATAGCAAAAACCTGTAATACCCATTTTAAATTCACTAGACACTGTCAAAGAAAGCTGACAATGCGTAGTGTTTATTAAGAATTGTATTAAGTTACATAAGACGGGCGAGTTCATGTCGCGTGCTTGCTTGCGAAAAGGCACTCGCGATTTCCTGGGCGAGTCTATTAATACTCGGAGCAATCTGAACACGCAACTTCCTTCGGTTTGTACCGAAGGACCTAACCGATGGGTAGCTTAGCTTTCACCAGTACGCTTATTGTCTAACTCGCTCGCAATCGCCATCGTGTTCATTTTGACAGTTCTTGTATGAATGTGACAGCTAGCTGATTCCGATGCCAAGTGTCAGCCCATACATGAACTGTCAAAATGAACCCGATGGCGATTGCGAGCGAGTTAGACAATAAGCCAGCAGACCAACCGTTGAAGATTTCTCTCCTGCGGCGACGATCCTGGCTGGGTCACAAGAACTCCACTTACAGATTGTTGTATTGTCATCTGACTTATTCAAGTAAGCAAAATTTCAGCTTAATCGGTTAAAGATATCTGCTTCAAAATTGAGTCGCAAGATTCCACCCAGTTAAACAATACATACTACATAATGTACACTGACGAGCAAAATTAACGGGTCACTTTTCATACAAGGTTCTATGAATTTGCTCTTGACTATATTAAGTATAACAAAGTCTGTTAAATGCTTTTCAGATCGATGACTATCCATTGCTTTGAAACTCGACATTTTTATAGGCCAATAGCTGTTTCCCGCGACGCCGTCTGAGCATAATTCCCTTGTCGCTATCCCGCGGGAACTATGCTATTTTCCGGGATAAAAACTATCCTATGTTCTTCCCTGGGACTGAAACTGTCTTTATACCGAATTGCAGCTAAATCCGTTCAGCGGTTTAAACGTGAAAGCGTAACAGACAGACAGAGTTACTTTCGCATTTATAATTTTAGTAGGGATTTTGTTTTTTTTTCTATCCGTTATTCCATCGCCTTTACCAATACTCTGCAATTAATCAATACACCAATTATACCATTGAATGAAGCTAACAATAACACGCATCACGCCACATGCTGAATATTGTCGGGCAGTTGATCGATTGCTACTACAATTGTAGCAACGTCTTCCTCATTTACGCAACCCTGACATAAATAGACGTACAATGTCTTAAGTTGATTAAACCTTAGGACGAAACTCTTAATTCTTGTCCAACGGATCAGACAGCGCATTAAAAGTATCACTACAAAAAGTATAAAACATAGTCGCTTTCCGCTCTCTGTCTCTCCCTATGTATGCTTAGATCTTTAAAATTACGCGACGGATTTTGATGTGTTTTTTTTTTATAGATAATTAAAGTGATTCAAGAGGAAGGTTTATATGTTTACTAACTTCTGCCCGCGACTTCGTCAGCGTAGAATTGGCAATTGATATGTTTATCGCTATCCCGCGGGAACTATACAAATTTCCGGGATAAAAAGTATCCTATGTTTTAATCTAGGGTACCAGCTATCTTCGTACCAATTTTTATCCAAATCCGTTCAGTCGTTTTAGCGTGAAGAAGGAACAAACATACACACTCACTCACATCGTCACATCATCACAAACTTTCGCATTTATTCGAAATATTATAAACGGGATGTGAACCGCGATTACCTTTATTGAGCTCCCGATATTTCGATACAGTTGCATGTATCATCATAGGAAAATTTCACAACTTCTGAGGTCTCCCAAAGACAATTTTCCCCTGGAAAAACCTGGTGTGTATAAGGTTGATTGCAGTTGTGGTAGTTCGTACATAGGGCAGACCAAACGTACGATCGCCTGTAGAATTAAAGAGCACATCACTGCAGTCAAAAATAATGACACGCGCAAATCCGCTATTGCTGAACATCTTATTGAGTCGGGAACAAATCACTGGATTGAGCTGCACAGCCCTAAGATCATTTCGACAGAACGCCACTATATACCGAGACTGGTGAGGGAAGCGGTTGAAATCCATAAACATAAAAATTTTAATCGTGAGGATGGGTTTAAATTGTCGAATATCTGGAATCAGGTGATTTCCTTATATAATTCTCGTCCAAAATCACACATCACATCGAAATCGAATTAGAAAAGGAAATGCCACTAACGAGTAACTAAATTTAAGTTTATGTAAACTCGTCATTATTATTTTATTATGATTGTAATTTTCTTCAAGGGCTATAATTATGCCCTTCAATTACGTATGGTTATGGTTTAACTACATTAGAATGAAATTTTTTTAAATTTACTCTGGTCTGCATAATCACACTGGGTAATTTTGTGTCACCTTCTAAAAAAGTTGAACGCAGAAATTTTAAACATTCCTCGTTAGCGTTCAGGGTCTTTGACATTCCAGTACCTACCATAAAAATAAGCTAATTAATCTACTAAAAAATATCTAAATAATCGACGGCAACAACGTATATGGTTCTATTTGAGTGAGTGAGATGGCATTCATCGTGTAAGGTTTAATGTGGCACTTCGAATAGTATTCGTGTTAGTACAGTGGTTTTTAACATAGATGGAACTCTATGCGTCATTCGTAAAATCTTTACTAAGGGGAATTTTAATATAGTTTTTATACTAAACGATAGGTATCGTCTTCTAGATTATTATGCTGCTATGTTCGTAGTTCGAACTTTTTAGCACTTTGCACCTTGTACGTTGTTGCCGTCGAATATTGACGTAAGGCGAACTTGAATATTTCCAAACAGTTTACTGCTGGTTCCGACCATTTATTTCAAATACACTTCCACTCCACTTCATACATTCTAGCACTTATCACTTCCTTCAGCTAAAGATTCAGCGGGTGGTAGGGCCTTGTGCAAAGTCCGTCCGGATCGCTACCACCATCTTACTCGCTAATCCTGTCGCTAAGCAGTAGTCCTTGCACTGCTGTGTTCCGGTGTGGAGAGTAAGACAGCCGGGGAAATTACGGGCACAAGAGGTATTTCATCTAAGTCCTCTAGGTTGGCAACGCATCTGCAATCCCTCCGGGGTTGCGGGTGTCTGTGGGCAGTGGTGATCGCTTACAATCAGGTGACCCACTTGCTCGTTTGCCTTCCTATTCACATAAAAAAAATAAGATCGTAAAACTCTTAAAATAATACCAATTATTAACCGATGACATTTCCTCCAGACGCCTCAACCTTTGCATCCTGGGGCGTGGACTACGTGAAACTTGATGGCTGCTACGCTCTCCCCGCTGATATGGACCATGGATACCCTGAGTTCGGCCGTCAGCTCAACCTGACTGGCCGACAGATGGTCTACTCATGCAGTTGGCCAGTCTATCAGATCTACGCTGGGATGCAGGTGCGAATGGATTTGAATATTTCTGTGATATGTAAAGAGATCGCCCTCTGGAACGGTGTTTGCCAGACATAGACTACCAAAGCAACTAACCTTAGAGTATTTTGTGTATAAAATTATTTGTTTTGAGCTATTGATCATTGGAATTTCGGGACCCCAAGAGATAGCCTCTGTTGAATGACTATCTTCTTCTAATGCTTTCACAATAAGAGGTCACACGGTTTTTGCGTCTGTCGTCGTCCGGCGACCTTAACCAAATCGTCTTTATCAACGCTTTAACCGCGAGAAACGTCTGAAATTCCAAACGAATTTAGAGCGTTATTGCCTTGTGCATCTTCTGCTATTTATCATAAGCTTAAAGGTTGACTATCTCCCAAGTTAAGAAGCATTTATTAATCATTATCCACTGATTCCAGCCAAACTTCTCATCGATCATCGAGCACTGCAACCTCTGGCGTAACTTCGACGATATCCAAGACTCGTGGGCATCCGTCGAGTCTATCATAGACTACTACGGAAACCACCAAGATGTGATCGTGCCTAACGCTGGACCCGGCCATTGGAATGACCCTGATATGGTGAAAAAAAACCTATTTTTTGCTTTTGAGTGATCCTTAACTAAGCTTTGTTATGTTTTTTGGTGGATTGAAGAGAATTTGAACGAATTTTCTTTAAATTTTCTTTCTGTGACAATTTCAGTTGATCATCGGAAACTTCGGTCTATCATATGAGCAGAGTAAGACCCAGTTTGCGATATGGGCCATCCTAGCGGCACCATTACTGATGAGCGTGGATCTTCGCACGATAAGGCCAGAGTACAAGGCTATCCTCCAGAACAGGAAGATTATAGATGTCGATCAGGATCCTCTCGGTATTCAGGGCAGGAGGATATATAAGGTGAGTAGACACCATCACTACATAGTATAAAACAAAGTCACTTTCCGCTGTCTGTCCGTCCCTATGTATGCTTAGATCTTTAAAGCTACGCAACGGATTTTGATGCGGTTTTTTTAAAGATAGAGTGATCCAAGAGGCAGGTTTATATGTATAATTCTACGCAGACGAAGTCGCGGGCAGAAGCTAGTCTTGAATAAATAAGAAGCCGACATAAGAAAAGTAACTGACCCTATGAGATCGAGGTGCTTTATACTGTCAAGTGAGTTTGGAAGAAGCAAATAGTGCTTAGCCGTTCGGCGAACCGATAGAATTAGCTGCAAACAATAGATGAACTTTGTTACGTTGTAAAAACAGCTGGTAACAAAAACTATGGCCAATTTGGATAAATACCAATTTGTCAACATCCTGTCTGAAAAATGCTGGTTTGACTGATTCATTGCGAATTGCTATATTTTTTATAAACACGATTCAAATGTATTAAAACACTAATGATATACACATTGAGAGAGGTGATTCGATATTTTTTAATGAAAATTATCCTTAAAGTTGTGGTTCAATAATCTTTTTAAGAATATAAATAAACCTCTCCCAAGTTGAAAAAAGACTAATCCAAACTTAACATCTTTAATAATTTTGATGAATGACACGACTGATTAATGAGGATACTTTTATTGTACCTTGTATTTTTTGAGTTACAATAAAAAACTACCTTGTATACTATTATTTTACATCTTCGCTTACCGTCGAGCGTGGTTGCGGTCAAACGCATGTCTATAATTATGTATAAAAAATACTCTTGACTTCTTTTCCACCAGAAATGTGTTAAGCTGCGTAGGAAAAGATGTGTATGATATAAATAATTAACTAACCGAACACTGCAGGAAATAGTATCGTTAGAGTTAGCGGAATAAGTTAGCCTACACGCATATCTATGTCTTACTTACGTCTCTCAGAAGATGGTTTGGGCTGTTGTTACGCATCGGAAACTTCATACACATTATTGACTTACCTTGCAGTTTCCTTTACATAATTTTCAAATTTCTCACAAACATTCTGAAAACTTCTGGGATGTGAATCGTTACCCTCTGTTTGAGAGGCCACGGGTCTAGTGACTCTACCACGGCTTTTTTAAATCAATCTAAATCTAAATCTAAATCTAAAAAAAATATTTGCATTGAATGGGTTAACAATGTCTTATAAATACTACATATAATATACTACTACCCAGCCATTTCTGGCATACAAATCTGGATAGGTCCTTAAGAGTAAGAAGACTATGTTAGCACTTTTAATATCTTAACTATAGCTATCAAAAAAAACATTTATTGAGTAAAAGCATTCTTCATATAACCAAGTCTTAAGTTTAGTATAGAATATATTTCTTGTCAAATTCATTAAAGATTTCGGTAAATTATTATAATTTTTACTTAACATACCTATAGTACGAGTTTTTTTTTTACGTTACCATCTGTACCTACTCTTTTTTTGTTTCCAGCACCGCGGCATCGAGATCTGGTCCCGTCCGATCCTGCCGATCCAGGGCCAGTACTACTCGTATGCCGTGGCCTTCGTGAACCGGCGGACGGACGGGACGCCGTCAGACGTTGCCGTGACGTTGCGGGAGCTCGGGTTGAACAACCCTGCTGGGTACAGGGTCGAGGTAAGGTCTACCCTTTTTTGACGAAGAGGATAATCTTTATGGATGCAATAGGTACGGGGATGGGGTATGTGGGGCTCCCCCTCAAAAGGGTATACCCAAACTCCTCTCCTGGGGCCTTACCATGACGTCCTAATTCCGACTGAGTTCAAGTTTTAGCTGTCACTTTTAGTATGAATCTGACAGCGAGCGAACCTAAACTGAATCGCATTAGACGTCATGGTAAGGCCCCTGATGTAATTTAAGCATTAAGGGTCTGTTTTCCCGCTCTCTGTTAAATTCCTGATATCTGAAGTGTCAGATATCTATTATGCCGCGCGTCTCAAATAAATAGAGATGGAATTATACTCGTAGACAACTGACACTTAAGATTGATATCTTAATCTTCCTGATGGAATTTAACAGAGACTGTGGTAACAGGCCTTAAGTAAAGTAATATGTGAGTAAACTCCAGAGAGTTTAGTAGATCACCAAACCATCACAAGAGAAATTAATGCTTTTGAGGTTGTATCAGTAAGCAAGTAGGGGGCAAGTAAGGTAAGCAAGTAGGGTAAGGGGCAAGTAAGTAGAGTAAGGGGCAAGTAAGGTAAGCAAGTAGGGTAAGGGGCAAGTAAGGTAAGCAAGTAGGGTAAGGGGCAAGTAAGGTAAGCAAGTAGGGTAAGGGGCAAGTAAGGTAAGTAAGTAGGGTAAGGGGCAAGTAAGGTAAGTAAGTAGGTAAGGTAAGTAAGGTAAGCAAATAGGGTAAGGGGCAAGTAAGGTAAGCAAGTAGGGTAAGGGGCAAGTAAGGTAAGTAAGTAGGTAAGGTAAGTAAGTATTACTGTTAAATTCGAAATGGAGTGCTGGGAAAATAAATCAGAAGCCAGATTAGTGGGCCGACCGTTGCTGTCGGTGGCGTTGAAAAAGAGGATTTATTTCTATACAAACAATTCTACAGTTCAATTCAATACTAGTTGTACAGCGCCATCTCTGAGATGACCAGTAAATCAAAACAAATTGCAGTTACTTGATACCTTATGGACTAAAATGATCTATACATAGGAAGTGGTACCATCTGAATTTGCCTAGATGGCGCCACCCGTGTTATTCGTTAAATAAATTTAACAATTACGATGAAGAGTTGGTAGTTGGTTGACTGAACCTTTTCTTTTGTTTCAGGACCTGTATGAAGACGTGGACTACGGGGTACTCTCGCCGCAGACCAAGATCAAAGTGAAAGTGAACCCCTCAGGTAGAACGTGTTGCGCTTGTTTAGTATCCGGGGTACGGTGTAACATCACCCAGCTGGTATATGGTGGCTTACGCAAGGGGTCGGGGAGAGGCTCTGGGGCCTTATCATGACGTCTTAACGCGATTCAGTTTAGGTTCGCTCGCTGTCAGATTCATACTAAAAGTGACAGCTAAAACTTGAACTGAGTCGGAATTAAGACGTCATGGTAAGGCCCCTGGTCCCACGGAGCGCGAGACAACGATTAGGTAGCTATCGACTATTTTTGCGTTTAAGAAACGAACAAAAGATATAGATCCTGTGTCGGTAAAAGAGACAGATAGAACTGAAACTTAAGTCGTGAACAAAAATTAGTGTTTCATGCTCAGTTAGTACGGAATAGCTGGAATATACAGAGTGGAACTTAAGGGAACAAAAATTTGTGTTTTTTCAGTTAGTGCAGGACAACATGAATTGACCCATTTGCTGAAATTTGTCGAATCAAATTTGCAGCTTCTATATTGACTTCGTGATTTAATTTGAACATTGTATGGAAACTGCAATTTATATCAATGTATTATGTTGTTCAGCACTAAATAAGCAATGAACACTAATTTTGTATACAACTTAAGTTTCAGCCTGTATTTGATGTACTTGTACTTGATCGCTGGGCTGTCCACACCGCGAGGACTTTCTCCCCACTAGTTCTCTCTATTAGTGAGAATTTCGTTTTTTTGCTTACTGTACCTTTTGCTGACTGTACTCACATTGTCACCCGTCCTACATATGTGTACCAAATTTCAAGTCAATCGAACCAATCATTGAAGAGTTCCCTCCTGCGGAGACGATCGTGGCTGAGTCACCAAAACTCCACGACCAGATTATTGTATTGTCATCCGACTTACTCAAGTATGCAACATTTCAGCTCAATCGGTTAAAGATATCTGCTTCAAAATTAAGTCGCAAGAATCCACATACAAACATTACAAGTTAATATAAAGTTTGTAACATCTAGTAGATTCAGTCGTTTTAGACGCCATACTGGACACTGGCATACTCCCACTTCCCTGAGTTTGGTTTCTAAAAGCTTCTGGTAAAATAGTGTAGCGGATACATATACTGGCTGGGCAAGCTTTATATTTATTATATTATATTGGTAAGAGGTTTTTAGGTTTTACGGCGTCACGAGGTTAAGGTATAGTATCAGGGTTTGCTTTTATGGAGACGAGATAACAACATCATGTTATTTGAAATCCATGTCACCTTGTGACATGAATTACAAGGGGAGTGGGGCGAGACAAGGAATTCAATTGATGTCATTGGTCGAATTATGCACGTTTCTGCCTTGGGCTTACATCGGGTGTTCATATATTTTTGTCCTAATGTAATGATTGGTCTGATGATCGTTTTGTCTAATATAAATTTAATTATGGTGACCCATTAAATTTTCATGGAAGTTCTCAAATAAATCTAACCTAACCTAGTTTCAAGTGTAAAAAAATATTTCTATCGATTAGGTACCTATTTGATCACAAATTATATTAGAACAAAAGAAAATCGGCAATATGAAGGGCAATGCTCTGCGCCCTACTTGGCCTTGAGTTGGTAATTTTTTTTCGCATTGTTGGTTGCTTTGGTGCCTTTCTGTTTTAGCTAAGCTTCATTTCAGCGGGAATTCAATGCCGTATTCCAAGATCCAAAACGATGTTACAACTATTATTTCGTAGTTCAGGAGATTAAGGGTAAAATACTGAAGACAGAGAGGGTTGATTGGTATTATATTTTGAAGTCAGTGATCTTGGAAAACGGGTTGAAGTGACCATGGGGCCCGTTCCACTACTCTCTGTTATCTATGTTCCAATTTCTGAGATGCAGAGATTAGTAGCAGATCCCTAAGTAATATTGCAAAAGGTTTCTGGGACACCGCTTATCTTTCCTTATTAAATAAAGTTTCGTACTACTAACCTGTTTCGATTTGTTTTGATGTCTCTGAGTTACAAAATTTAATTTCAACTTCCCCTTTCTCTTTATTACTTTTTATTTACCTTAATCTATCACCTAGTAAATTGAGAATGCCTTTTGATAATTTATGTTTAACGTGTGTATAGTAGGCGGCAAATAAGTAAAACGTGGAGGGGATATGCGCAGTATGAAAATGATGTTGTTTTTCATCGGTATATAACCATAGCTACAGAAGCTAAAAAAATATTGAAAAAAAATATTTTTCAATTCATATTTTCTATAGGAATGGTAGTTAAGTATTAACTGTAATCATTCCTATAAAAAACATAATTTTTTTTTACTCCAATTTTCTTTTTTATATATTTTTTAGCTTCTATAGCTATGGTTATATACCCCAGTTGATTATTGTTAGGGGGTATCGGATACACCCTGTATGTTCTTTTGTCAATTGTGTTTCTTAATTTTTATCTTTGTACATCAATGTCTTTACATACACGTGCATTAACCGAGTGTGCTTATAAACTAACGTAATTGGACAGTTTCTAAACAAACGGTTAATATAAATATGGGGTGACTACCAATAGTAAACCGTAGAGTAAAGTAACCTCTTTAGTGCAGCCGTAGTCATACGGAGATAACGTTTCTTTGCAACTGTCAGTAGGTACTGAACCTCTTCTGCAACTACTGCAAGTATTTTACATTGGTATTTACACTAAAAACGTCTCGATCGCGTTCACATAAATGTCTCAATTACTACGAAAAAACTGGCAGCGCCACTAGTGGAACTAAACGGCAAACAGTTCTCGTAGTATTTGACAAATGTCAAACGCGTTCGAGGCGTATTTTGTGATCGAAAACTTATACTAAACGTACTGTTGCGACAGTATTTTAATAATAAAATTATTGCGCAGGTGTCGTGATCTTGCGCGCCGACGCACAGCCTGCATACGCGTTCAACGCGATCTCAACACGGACGCCGTATACGCCTCTCAACGACGTTTTCCGGCTAAAGAAGAAATAGCGCCATCTATTGGTGAACTGAATGAACAAATGCAAGTCAATCTCAACTGCGAGTACAATTACTACTGTGGATTTAAGTGTTACTGTTTGAGATATAAGGTTCAGTATGGTTTGTGTAGTATTTTAAATGTATTTGAGATCGGGGCGAGTGGAGAAAATGGGGGGTGGCCTTTGCCAGGGTATTGATTTCAGATTACATAATAATTGGAATAGGTAGACTTTTGTATTTTTGTCATTTTAAGAACACGACGCGGAACATCCTTAAGTAGTTATATAATTAAAATTTGCATAATTTAAATGTTTAAATATGAAAGCTACCACATCAGAACTAAGTATCTTAATTTGCCTCCTTTTTATCACTAAACGTTAATCAAAAAACCCAAGTTGGGTAATTTTATTGAACCTTATTTCTCAACAGCAAAAACATGACGACAAATCCATTTGCCAATGTGGCCAGTAGCCCTATCCCTGTCTCTGTCTTCCTTGCACAGCTAGCAAGTGGCTGCGACTAGTTTTGTCGCGAAGTCTTACTAGATCAGTACAAAAGAGAGACGTTTGTCGACAAATGAGATAGCGCCATGCTAGCCGCTGTTGTGTTATTGGTGTCTTTAGTTACCGTTGCTATTGTGTTTTTGATGGGCACCAGACTCGCGCACGAAAGACAATGAACGCATTTCATTGGCCTTACCATGACGTCTTAATGCGATTCAATTACGACTCAGTTTCGGTTCACTCGCTGTTAGATCCATACTAAAAATTACAGCTAAAAACCTGAACTGAGTCGGAATTCATTCTCATTAAGACGTCATTGGTAAGACCCCTGCTCTTCACATATCGGGTTGAGTTATAAATAATGAAATATGTTCACAGACTACTTACGTGAGTTTGCGTGCCTGCAAAATTAGTTATGGAATTATTCGGGGTTCGAAATTACATAAAACAAATTGTCTTTAAATAATTTATTATTCAAATCTTTATCTTTAACCGATCCTTTGAACGCCAACGACTGTCAAAAGATGACTTGGGAACGCCAATGATCATGTATTACATGATTTTTTAAACTATACGATACATTTTGGCATTACTTTACACTAAAATGGCGTTCGAATGTCAACTATAGTACGTGTTGTTGGCGTTCAAATGTTTATACGCCATAACGGTTAAATAAATCAAAATACAAGTATAACGATATTTAAGAGTAACATGTCTAAATAATGTTCAGTTGTTTGTCTTAAACTCGGGTAAATCTGAAGCCAATAATTTATGTATAAATCTATACCGCACATTTTCTCTTGCCTCAACTAGTTTACATTTTATTTATATTTCTCGTGTGATCGATAGAAGAGCAGAATTTGTAACAAATATGAGGAAATGTTTTTTGCCATTGCGTTGTACTAGAAATAAGGATGTACATTTTAGGTACCTGTAAATGTAAGTATTTTTGTAAAGAACATAATAAATAATTATACAAGTAAAAAGTTTTAATTAAAATGAAAATCTAAGTACCTATAGACTAAATTACAACCCCCTTATTCATAAACGCTCTATAAATAGTCTTCTGCTAACTTAGAAATCGTTTGTCCTTATGTGTGAAAGTTAAATGTCAAAGTGACAGATAATGACAAACGATTCCTAAGTTAGCAGAAGCCTATAAAGCGTTTATGAATAAGGAACCTAATAGATAACCACTTAATTCTAGATGAGCCTATGCAAATAAATTAATTAGGTACATACCTAAACACTCGCTTATTTATAATTATAATACATACATACATACATATCGTCACGCCTCTTTCCCACAGGGGTAGGAAAAAAATAGGCTCAAAACAAAGGTACAGTCACCGCCATATGGTATGAAACATCCAAGGTAACCAAAAAGTTCGATACACTATTTCATCGGTGTACCGAAATATTTGGACAACTTGGATGCTTCAAACTATATGACGCTGACTGTACCTACCAAATTTTTTGACCGTCAATGAACATATAAATTACTTATACCATTTTCATTCTTACCTGTCCTACTTGGTAAACAAAATTCTAACCTCAATATGCAAATTTTTATAAAGAATAAGGTGTATTATGTTATCAAATAAACCTAAGGTAATATTTTGTACATAATTATGCTGATATTTTATCTTCAGTTAATTTATTTACGATGAAATAGTTAAAAAATAACAAAAATGAGACGTTTTGAGGTTAGAATTTTGTTTACCAAATAGGACAGGTAAGAATGAAAATGGATTACATGGCCTGTAGCTCGCGTTTAACGAGTTTTAGTAAAATTAATCAAATATACCTAAATATAACTTAAATAGGAACTTAGTTACTATTTTAATATAATATTTCTAGGGACCTAATTATCTTCTCATAATTAGAGACTACTAAGTAAACCTTGATCAATATTTCCGAACCATAAAAAGGAAATAGTTTCGTAATAAAATTGTTTTGATGATTGATAATTTGAACCAGTGAATACTTACGAAAATATTTTACAATAATTAAAACTTACATATATACACTTAGCACCTTTTTTAATCTAGCTTACCTAACACATAAACTTTAATCCTATACACCTTAAAAATACAATAAAGCGTACAAAAGTATATCTTCGGGGATAGTGCAATACCGCGTAACTAGTACTGGTAAATACTGCGTATCTACACAACACCCATAGTGCAATACCGAGTAACGGCAGTAAGGGAAATCTTAATTTGGCTACTTTTGTTAGATACGCGGTATTAACCAATGCCAGTTACGCGGATTTTCTCTATGGGTGTTGTGCAGATACGCAGTATTTACCAGTGCTAGTTACGCGGTATTGCAATATCCCCGACTATATACAGAGTAATCGCAACTAATTTTTAGAACCCTAAACGTATATTACATGTACAGGTAATTTAACACAGTGCAATGGTAAATTCAAAATAAATGATCTCCAATATAAAATAAATATGGTAGATCTTTGAATTTGAAAATATTCGAGGCTATATACTAATATGTACACGTAACTGCGAGGCTGAGCGTTTGTAACAATAATTACCTACAATAGTTATACATACTATGTATGTCCTCAGTACGGAACACGTTCTAAAAACAAATAGCGACGCCTGCATTCATATCATACATCACATTAATAGTACTTTCAGGAATCCTGCTAATTTTCATTCAGGCGTTGATATTCTTAAAACTTAAGTCATGACTCAGTCGAGTTTCATGCCCAGTATATTTGAAGCCGCTCAAAGTTGTCGCCAGATTCTCTTCTTCAATTATATTATTGCTCCTGAAATACATAAATAAATATTAATAATTAGTATTAAATATTAATATTATTATAATTAATATTATTCTAATCATAACAGTTCTACAATAAAATTAATAAATTGGAAATTTGAAGTAGCACAAATTAAGTTAATGACATGAATGACGAGATTTATTACCTTTTAATTCTGTTAATGGGCATTTCATTAGACGCCAATTCTGCACTCGGGTGACGGATATCGATAGCAGGACCGTTAGATACGTCTTCGCCAGTCATATTTTTTGGATCAGTAAAATTTTCCGATTTCTCTCCACTTGTTAAATCAACGACTTCAGCAGTTGACTCGCTCGAAACTTCATTACTAATATTTTTTGATTGATCAGCTATAATTTCATCAGATATCTCTTCATTTGCAGTAGCGCTACTGAAACTGCCATTTGAAAGATCTGAGTCATTTGAGTTTGTTGATTGGTCAGCTTCAGCTATTATTTCATCCGACATTTCTTCGTTAGTTATAGTGTTTCTGGAATCGTCAAACACAATTGATGACTTCCTTGAAGATTCATCAGTCAAATTTTTTGATTGGTCAGCTATTAGTTCATCAGATATATCTTCTTGCGTTACAATGTCACTCGAACTCTCATTAAAAACAATTGATTCATTTGAAATTCCATCGGATTTTTTTTGTGATTGGTCAGTATCAGCTATTATTTCGTCCGACGTTTCTTCATTACTTAAAGTGTTCCCGGAATCGTCAAAAACAATTGATGACTTCCTTGAAGATTCCTCAGTCAAGTTTTTTGATTGGTCAGCTATCATTTCATCAGATATATTTTCTTGCGTTACAATTTCACTCGAACTGTCATTAAAAATGATTGGCTCCTTTGAAATTTCATCAGTCATTGGTTTTGATTGGTCAGCTTCAGCAATTATTTCATCCGACATTTCTTCATTAGTTATAGTGTTTCTGGAATCGTCAAACACAATTGAGGACGCCCTTGAAGATTTCTCAGTCAAGTTTTTTGATTGATCAGCTATCATTTCATCAGATATATTTTCTTGCGTTACAATTTCACTCGAACTGTCATTTAAAATATTTGACCCCTTTGAAATGTCATCCGACATTTCTTTATTAGTTATAGTGTTTCTGGAATCGTCAAACACAATTGATGACTTCCTTGAAAATTCCTCAGTCAAGTTTTTTGATTGCTCAGCTATCATTTCATCAGATATATTTTCTTGCGCTACAATTCCACTCGAACTGTCATTCAAAATAATTGACTCCTTTGAAATTTCATCAGTAATTATTTTTGATTGGTCAGCTTCAGCTATTATTTCATCTGACATTTCTTCATTAGTTATAGTGTTTCTGGAATCGTCAAACACAATTGATGACTTCCTTGAAGATTCATCAGTCAAGTTTTTTGATTGGTCAGCTATCATTTCATTAGACATATTTTCTTGCGTTACAATTTCACTCGAACTGTCATTAAAACTAATTGACTCCTTTGAAATTTCATCAGTCGTTTTTTTTGATTGGTCAGCTTCAGCTATCATTCCCGCAGACATATCTTCATCGATAGAAGTACTACTAAAACTATTCATAACAATTGAAAAAATTTCATCATTCAAATTAATAACGTTGTCTACATATGATTCAATAGATATTTCTTCATCAGCTTCTTTAAACTCATTTGAACTTTCTTCGCTTTGAATATTGTTTGAATTTTTATTTATTGGTACCATATAAATCTCTTCACCGGAAGGGTTTGAACTGGCAACTAACCGTGCATCTGAAATCTCTTCATTCGATAAATAACTTGGTTTTTCAGTAATTTGAATGTCCTCGTCATTTGAGTTTAGTGAATCGGTCTCTAGTACGTCGGGTATTTTACTGATAGGCCTATATAGTTTTTCATTGTTTGGGTCAAGTGGTTCAAGATTATCGAAAAGAATGCCAAAAGGAGCATCATCCACATGTTTTCCATTTAAGTAAGTATTTTGAGTCGCTCCGTCAAAGACAATGGTGATCGTGGTAGGCTGGTTTTCTTCAATAATGTTTATATGAAGATTTAAGGCCGGAGTTTCACTTGTAACAACTTTAGTAGTGTCATTAACAATTGAGTAGTCATCAATGATCTGGACTATGTTTGGTGAATCAGCATTGTTGTTAGCATTTTGTTTATTAACTAAGAACTCGGTTTTACTTGTAGTACTAGTATTGCCATCTTTAACTTCTTGTGAAATATCCTTTACCGTTTTTTCAACTTCAGTGATTATCTCAGTTACATTAAATTGATCGGCTACTGGCTCTTCAGTCATTGTATTTGTATACATGTCAAGTGATGGATCTGTGCTAGATGTTTCTAGATCATTCAAGAAATTTTTTGTAGGAGCAACTGTCTCATATTCACCTTCAACGTAAGCTTGTTGGGTACTTAAGGTCCCGTCGGTTACAGTGGTGATGGAAATAAGGTTATTAATGTCTTCATCAACAATGTCTAGATGATGACTCAAAAGCTCTATTTTGCCAATAGTTACATGATCGTTATCACCAATATTTGAACCGTAATTGACAACCTCGTCTGCGTTAGGTATTATAACTCTAATTGTACTGTTTGCATTATTTTCGCTGTGGTTTTCTTCAACAGTCAAATTATCATTCGGACTTATTGTGTTAGAGTTCGTATCTTCTGTCTTTAGTAAAAATTCTGTTACAGGAATATCGATTGTTGGTATTATCTCGCTAGTAATACTTAATTCATTACTTACAGTTTTGTCAGCGATGATATATATGTTCTCTTCAAAAATTGGTTCAAATGTAATTTTTTCTGTACCAGGCGCTTCTTGATCATAGAAAAATATATTTATTGGAGATTCAGTTAAGACTTCGTTAAGTGAATAGGATTCTTGAGTGTTCTCGTCTAATTTAGTGGCAATTGTGTTGGGCTTGTCAATATATTTTCCGACGATATTAGTTACATGACCGTTATCACCAATATTTGAACCGTAATTGTCAACCTCGTCTGCGTTTGGTAATATAATTCCAATTGTACTGTTTGTATTATTCTCGCTGTGGTTTTTTTCAACATTCAAATTATCGTTCATACTTATTGTGTTAGTGTTCCCATCATCTTCTGTCTTCAGTAAAAATTCTGTTACAGGAATATCGATTGTTGGAATTATCTCGCTAGTAATACTTAATTCATTACTTACAGTTTTGTCAGCGATGATATATATGTTCTCTTCAAAAATTGGTTCAAATGTATTTTTTTTTGTACCAGGCGCTTCTTGATCATAGAAAAATATATTTATTGGAGATTCAGTTAAGACTTCGTTAAGTGAATAGGATTCTTGAGTGTTCTCGTCTAATTTATTGGCAATTGTGTTGGGCTTGTCACTATATTTTCCGACGATATTAGTTACACGACCGTTATCACCAATATTTGAACCGTAAGTGACAACCTCGTCCACGTTTGGTAATATAATTCCAATTGTACTGTTTGCATTATTCTTGCTGTGGGTTTTTTCAACATTTAAATTATCGTTCATACTTATTGTGTTAATGTTCCCATCATCTTCTGTCTTCAGTAAAAATTCTGTTATAGGAATATTGATTGTTGGTATTATCTCGCTAGTAGTACTTAATTCATTACTTACGGTTTTGTCAGTGATGATATATATGTTCTCTTCAAAAATTGGTTCAAATGTAATTTTTTCAGTGTCAGGCGCTTCTTGATTATATAATATATTTATTGCAGATTCAGTTAAGACTTCGTTAATTGAATAGGCTTCTTGAGTGCTCTCGTCTAATTTAATTGCAATTATCTTGGGCAGATCACTGTATTCTTCGACAATATTTGTATCTAGATTTACAAGCTGTCTTTCGTCCTTTGCTAATTCACCATTGCTACTAACTGCGGATTCCTCTTTGATGACCTCGGCTAAATTCCGTAAATTATCAATGATTGCATTATCCTTATTATTTTCCTGAATATTTAAACTGGCAGCTGCGCTGTTAACATTAATGCTTACATTCTCAATATTTTCTGAAATCTCACTGACTGTAGAAATAACATTGCCAGTATTCACATGTCCAATAAGAGACGGGTCTTCCAATTGTTCTTCAACATTAAGTGTTTTAATATCATCAAAGATAACTTCTATTGGAGATTCGGTTAGAATATCATACGACTCTGATTTAGGCATAGTCTCATTGTATTCAGATAATATTGTGTCCGTACTATTAGTATATTCTTCGACAATGTTTAAATCAAGCTTTAAAAGCTCCGAATCGGCTGGTTTATTATCCTCTGACGTCGAATTTCTTTTGATAACCTCCATTAAATTCTGCAAATCATTTGTAAGGTCAACATTTATTTGATTTTGATTCGTTTCATTGTTTGTATAGTTAGTTTTTATTTCAGTGCTTTCAATTGTTCCCTTAACTTCAGTAACAGCGGCATTAAGGTTGAAGTCTGTAGAAATTTTGCTTACTTCTTCCATATCAGTAATAGGTTTTACTTCATATAAATTATTCAGTCTCTTCTCAGATTGTTGTGTTTGACTTTTTACAGTTTCTTTGTTGATATTTTGGATTAATACTACCAACGGATCTATTGAAGGTCTAGATCTATCTAACGGATGTATTGAAGGTTTCTGGTCACTATAGTTGTTAAAATCCTTTGCAAAAACTTTGACTAAAGCTTCCAAATCATTTAGGTTTGAAGAATCACCTTTTTTCACGTTCAAGCTTTGCTTGCTATTTGAAATCAAAAAAGTGTGATCACTTTGATCATTTAGCTCTAGTTCATTTGAGTCTGAAGATCTGCCTTCAAAAGTTTCATTGAGATTTAGCAGATCTTCGGTTAATATATATGTGGTGGATTCATTTTCTTCATATTTTATTATTTCTGCAGGAGTGGGATCATTTTTATCAACTGCATGTTCATCGGACACATTGTCAGGTAAGTTTACTTTTAAAATATTATTATTTTGTGTGACATTATTTATTTGTTTGCTTAGGAAAACCTTTTCAGTTGTTTCGTTATTAATATTTGCAGATGTCATTTTTGCTTCACTGTTGTCATAATAAGTTTCTTCTGAATCATATTCTGCGGAGACTGTAACAAGTGAATTTTCATGTGACGATTCATTATTTTGCGTCATGTTATCCACCTGCTTGCTTAAGATAACTCTTTCAGTAAATTCATTAACCTGTTTTTCAATTTTTGCTGGTCTCATGTTCTCTTTGATACTATTTGCACTTACATCAATTGCCGGTTCTTTGAAAACTTTATCAGAAGAGTTTGCTTCCGCGAAATTATTATTTTGTATCACTTTATTCATTTTCTTACTAGAAATTTTATTGGTCGGTTCAATATTTTTTGCCGGCGCTACATTTGGTTTATCTCTGTTCAAAACTTGGATTAGATTTCCCTTATTAAGCTGAACATTATTTACTGGACCTTCAGTCTTAAAGCTAGTTACGACAGTTTTGATCGTCGATTCTTCAGCTATTTCATCGTAATTTTTACTTTTGTAAATTCTAGGTTTATCACGCTTAGGTTGCGGTGTCATCGGTGCGTTGAACTGTTTGGGGGTTATCAAAGGTTCCCGTTGTGGGTAAGACCATGTATTCTTCTTTGAATTGTCTTTGATAACTAATTTTTTCATTAATGGCCTCTTAGTTGTTACAGCTGGCTTAGTTACTTCTTTTTTGATGATTGGCCTTTCAGTTATCATAAACTTCTGATTGTTTTTCGGGAATATCGATAGTTTCCGCCTTTCTTCCGGCGAGCGGCGCCAAAACGAAGGTCGTGGTTTCTCGAGACTTCCAACAGGCTTCGGTAAATTTAAATTCTTCTGCTGCGCTTCCACAAAGGCAATGATCAACGTCACGCATAATGAAATCTGAAAAAGAGCGACATAATAATATTAACGTTTATTCATTTTGCATAATCTTTAGCAATTTTACACCATATCGGTACTATTCTTAAGTATATTGTAACATATTTCTTCCTATTTTATATGTACGTGTATCGAATGTGTGTGAATAAATGTTTCTCTTTCTTTCTTTTTCAATTTCGCTGAAGCTTAGCTTTCCGGTGAAGGAAAACATCGTGAGCAATGTGCATGTCTGAAAAGCAATTCAATGATGTGTGTGAAGTTCCCAATCCGCACTGGGCCCGCGTAGGAACTATAGCTCAAGACCTATGCCCAGCCGTGGGACCTGTTGCTGGAGGTGATTTAGCAAGTATCTAAAAGGAAGCTACTTATCTTAATAATTTTCTAAGTTTATTTTAAATCTAGGTTGTATCTTAAAAAATGTTTCGACCAGATAAATTGAAACGCCTATCGTGTGAAATAGAATGTGAAATGTCACCGAGCAACCAAGGACTTAGTACGTTAGTATACTGTTACTTATTCTGTGCCCCTACCAGGGGGTGTACACTCCGCAGTTTAGGTACGATCAACCGGCGCTCCTGCCGGGCAGGATAATGACTAAGCCAAAGAATAAGTAATAGTACTAACGTATGTGGGGTATATTATTATTAGCTACTCATTATTTTGCATTATTATTATGTAGTAAAAAATAACGATGATTTTGTGAACTGAATAGTTCTGAAATGTGACAACAAGTGCCTTCCACTACCTGGATTCAAAGTCGGAATCTCTAGCTTCATAATCAGGGGAACTAACCGCTAAGTAGGTATGCTGTCCGGTCGTAAATTAAACATTTTTATAGCCTTTTTTATTCCGAATTAACTACAATTTTTCGTTACAATGTCTTCACTTTTGTATTTTTTATTAAATTGCGTAATTCGGTGTGCCTCCAGGCATAGGCCTCCTCCAGTAGAATTGAAGGGTTTGAGCTATAGTTCCCACGCGGGCCCAGTGTGGATTGGGAACTTCTCACACACCATTGAATTCCTTCGCTGATCGCTGAACCTGGTACACAGGTTTCCTCACGATTTTTTCCTTCACCGATGAGTGCATGGCAAATTTCAAATGTAATTTCGCACATAAATTCCGAAAAACTCAGAGATGCGAGCCCGAGATTCGAACCCACGACCCTCTGCGTGAGAGGCCACAGGTCAAACCACTAGGCTACCACGGCTTTTTAGAGTTCCGTACCCAAAGGGTAAAAACGGGACCCTATTACTAAGACTTCGCTGTCCGTCCGTCCGTCCGTCCGTCTGTCACCAGGCTGTATCTCAAGAACCGTAATAGCTAGACAGTTGAAATTTTCACAGATTGTGTATTTCTGTTGCCGCTATAACAACAAATACTAAAAACAAAATAATAATAATAATTAAGGGGGGCTCCCATACAAAAAACGTGGTTTTTCATGGCTACCACTCGCCGAGCTAGATTTCAAGAACCGTAATAGCTAGACAGTTGAAATTTGCACAGACTATGTATTTTTATTGTGGCTACAACAACAAATACTAAAATCACAGAGTAGTTGTTGGCGTTTTTTGCTGTATCTCATGAACCGTAATAGCAAGGAGGTTGAAATTTGCACAGATGTTGTATTTTTATTGTCACAATAATAACAAATACTAAAAATAAAATAAAAATAATATTTAAGGGGGGCTTCCATACAACACAAGTATTTTAGAACCCTTCGTGCGCGAGTCCGACTCGCACTTGGCCGGTTTATTAAACATACCTATGTGATAAATTTAGCTAAGTACCGATACTCGAATTTCACCCACTTAAAGTGATCGAATAGAGAATATTCATGTTTTTTGTTTGTAACTTAATTTATAATAATCATTCGCATCTTTATAACACTGAAAAAAATGGCTTGAAAATATTAAAATTATTTTAAAGTGAAATTTAAAACATTGAATTAATTTGAGCCGTTAAACGCCACCATGTCACGCTTGACTAAAATTTTATCGATACAATCGAACGTGTATTAGACAACCACAACTTTGACCACAACCCTAAAGGATGTGCCAGAATTTAGGGTGCGACCAAACCGCCGCGTATACGCAGTGACGTGTCGTATGCGTCACGTTTTCTCACCGTTTCTTCATACATTTTGTTGCCATTCCGTTCCGTCACCGTTTTTTAAGCGGCGGTGTGGTCGCACCCTTACTTCATAGCGGCCGGTATTGACAACATTTCATATTTCTGAGCCTATAGTTTTAATGGTTCTCTGTATTTTGTTTGAAAAGATGAACATGCTGGAAGTTTAATTTTTTTGCTAGGGTTTGTATTTAATTTATTAATTTTTGCTTATTCTAAAAGAGCGTAACTCCGAAACTATCACAGAATAGACACTTATCCTTTTGTCTTTTCTGTATAGAAAAAAAATCGACGTCAATTTCAAATTGACAATGTCAGGCCTTATTCTCCGATATTCGATTTTCGATATTCGCTTCGTGCTGTTCCGCTCATACTAATATAGTCATTAACTTGAGAGTGAGAGAGAAGGTGTGTAACGAACTTCAAAAATAGAATTACAGAGTTGCCCCCCTTGTACTTTGAAGTTGTCAAATACAAAATTATGGTCGCTTACTTTTTCTCGTGAAAAAGGCAAAGGCATTTCACCCATCCTGTGGTAGTTTTGGTAAAATTAGGACATATTTTTAATTAATTTTTATTTTTTATAATAAGCGATATTAAAATTATATAAACATATTGCAGTGATCAGGAGGCAAAATGCTTTCGAACCATATATACATTTTCAGGTGTTATAAAAATGAAATGTTGTCAATTATAAAGGAAAAAATTGTACTTTTGTATTTTTGTATGTTTTTTATCGATTCACTCAAAAACTGCTGACCTATTTTTATAATTCTTTCACTATTAGAATACTACATTATTCCCGAGTAACATAGGATATGGAATATATTCAAAAAATTAGGGATCCGTGTAAAAACTTCGACAATGTAACCCAAGATGTGAAAAAAAAAATCAAAAAATCCTTTTGTCTTGTACGCTGCGGAAACTGTTGACAATATAGCAAAGTGATGTAGGTACTACAGTTACATAGAGGACATCTTTATGTACAAAGAAGTCCGCAAAACTATTATGTCTAACTATTACAGTAGGTAATGGCTTAATAACTACTTTTTCAATATCTACATTTATAATGTCTCTTTATGTTAATAACCAGTATATTTAAAATGAAATGACCTCACGCTGCGTACGTATTTTGCTTAGGACCAGAACTCTGCTAAAAATTGATTTGATATTCGCTTGCTGAATTTGTACGGAACGAAACCCTCGGTGCGCGAGCCAGACTCGCACTTGCCCGGTTTTTTATTTAGCCCCGACACAAAAGTACCTATAGTTTTTGATTTCTTTTTTGTTAAATACTATAAATAAATCTACCCTTGCAAAGCCGGGGCGCGCCGCTATTTTACTCTAAGCATTTCAGTTACTCCACACACATTTTCAGTTTTAATTGCTATACAGATGAAGGCAGAAGCTAAAAAAACCTTCCTACAAGTATTGTACGATAGCTAAAAAGAGTAGATAAGTAATAGGTACTGCAAGGCAGAAGCTAAAAAAACCTTCCTACAAGTATTGTATGGTAGGTAAAAATAGTAAGTAATGTCTGGTTGTAACTCTTCTAATTATTTATTAGATTGGCCCCGCGGACCACTTTGATGCTTCCAGTGTTCCAGGGACCACCGTCCAGTGGTTACGAACCACTGGTTTAAATAATAAGTAAATAAATAAAATACCTTTTATAATTTTACTATAATGTGATGATAACAAAGATGAGAGTATTTTTTAACACAGATTAAAATTTTACGAATTTTCCCTTTTGACTGGATTTATTTATTCATACACATTTTAGGAGGATTTAGGCTATATGTAGATAAGATATAAAATATCAATGCTTAAGTATTAAAAAAATCACTGGGCCTATATGTGTATTTCAAAAAAATAATTAGGTACCTACCTACAAAGCTTTATTTGACACACATTTAATTTAAAATAATTTTAGTTGTTTTATGTTAACTTTGATCATAATAACATAATTTTCCTAAATTTACATTAAATTTGAATTAAGAATGAAAACTATAACTTTTTATCGAATCGAATTCATAAATAAACTAATCGGTTAATGAATGTAACATCTTAGGATATTTAAAATTAGTTTGGTAGGTACATACTAAACACGACTCAATAAAAATCAGGACACTGATACTCGGGTCGGGTACCAAGTACACTTTACCCTACTTTTTGTAAAAATAAAAAACTTTGTTGAACAAAAACCCCCGGCCGAATTAGTTAGCTTAACTAGCCTTAACTATAAATACATGCAGGAAAACTTTCACAAAATAAATCATGTTTAAACTGAGGTTTAAATTTAAACAGACAAGTTAAGTACCTATAATACTCGTAAACTCCTTTGCAATAAAAAAACGGGTAGGTACTTTTGTTTCTTCATTTAGTAAAATCTATAAACAATAAAATAAAAAAAAATAATATCGAGTTTGTCCTCCTCGACTCAAATAACTGCTGCATTTCTTCATGGCAAGGAAAATTATAGGTGTCCGTTTTTTTGCAAATTAAGTTTTGCAATAATAAAATATAATAAAACCATAGGTTTTTCCTGCTTGACAGCAAAAATGGTAAGCAACCCACTTCAAACAGGCAAGGGTCCGCGCTATCAGTATTAAATAAGTAGGTATTATCCATGGAGACAATTCGTAACACAAACTGTATAAGCCACTTATTTAAAAATATTGTAAGTTTTTGTTGAAAATTCCATTTTAAAATACATGTATGTATGCTTTTATTGCTGACTATACATTGGGCATTGTCATCGCATACATATATGTGTACCAAATTTCAAATGAATAGCACCAACCGTTTCCGTCCTGCGGAGACGGTCCTGGTCGTACCACCCGAATTCTATAATACTAATACTACCAGATTATTGTACTGTCGCAAGATTCCGCCCGGACATACATTGTAAGTTAAATAAATGGTTGTAACTTGTAGAAAATATAAAATTTATGAAATGTGAACTCACCCATAGAGCCCTCATTTTGACACAACACTTTTGCACCACCGTCTCCAGACACACTAAACAAAATGAGCCGTTAACCTGAGAACGCCTCTAATTATAGCATTTCTCTCTACGAAAGCATTATATAGTAATGGAGAAACGATCGTTATGAATCATAATCAAGTAGCCTATTAACAATCATTAAGTTATTTCCTACGATCTGGTCTTAACTTGCTATTTGCGGTACGATATTGTACAAAATGCGGATTTTGTGATAACTGATGGATACCATGAACAACTACCCTCCGATCTTAAAAATAAACATTCGAGCGTCGATTGAAAGTCGTTTTGTTGAAAAATACATTTTATTCTGTAAACGAGTTTTTGGGTCAGATATTTTGATTTTTTAAATTGCATTAAGTACTTTTTCAGTATTTTGACATTGTATTCAAATTCAGATTCACTTTTGACATACTTAAAGATATACTGGGATAAAAAGTAGCCTAGATATGTTATTCCAGACTATAATCTCTCTTCCAACTTTCATCCAAATCTGTTCAGCTGTTCAGGCGTGAGAGGGTAACAAACCTCCACACATCCTCACAAGCTGTCGCAATTATAATAATTAATAGGATTTTTTTTATTGAATGAACAAATAATCTAAATCTAAATCTGACTTTCGTTAATTATCTTCTTAAATTGTTCAACAAAAGAAAAGGAGGTCCTGTGATTGCTGCAGGCTTTAATCGTGTTCCAAAAATAAATTGCCTGTGAAGAACGAGTGGCAGATTGAAGGGAAGACCTTTGCTCGGCGTGTCACACACACACACACACACACACACACACACACACACCGGTTATGAAAAAAAACACTTTTTCTTTAACAATGTCAGTGAAATTAACTCTGATATACCGATGACGGGAAGTCTGTTCTCATCGGTCAAGACTGAATAAAATTATCTAGCTAAAATAAAACAGTGATCTTCCTTTATCGATTGAAGGAGATGGATACCTACGCAAAGCCGCGAAGCATTTCAATTGCATTTGTTAGTAAAACACCTTTTTATGTTTTTTATTTTTATTTACTTTACTGAAAGGTCAAACAATCATATCAGCCATTGCCTGTTATGCGATAGACATCCATTCATATAAAATTCTGGTTTGAAATGACCTGTTCATTTATAATGGTGTATTTAAAGCAGAAAACATAGGCTCAAGTTGCTTTAAGAATCTTTGGAAGCTTTTCTTTCATTGTTCAAGGGGGCTCCTTTGAAAACAAACCAATTTTATCATTTTTTTTTATGTGAATAGGAAGGCAAACGAGCAAGTAGGTCACCTGATGGTAAGCGATCACCACTGCCCATAGACACCCGCAACCCCGGAGGGATTGCAGATGCGTTGCCAACCAAGAGGACTTAGATGAAATGCCTCACATACATACACACATAAATCACGTCTTTATCCCTTACGGGGTAGACAGAGCGAAAGGTAACAAGACCTAAACGCCAGGTTTAGAATAGGAGCGTATAGGTGGAAAGGCGAATCAAAATAGTGATGGGTTGCTAGCCGCATCGCCTATAACATGATTCTTAAGATTTTGGCCCATTCCCTCGATGGGCTTTTACCATCTGCGCGGGAAGAAAAACAACTGGTACATTCTATGGTTTTTCTTTGCAGACCAGAAGTAAATTCCAACATACTCACTTATTGTATGCAATTAGCATTTAGCATCACATCTACCGGCAGGCTTATGTAACTCGCTCACAATCGCCATCGTGTTCTGACAGTTCTTGTATGAACGTGACAGCTAGCTGATTCCGATGCCAATTGTCAGCCCATACATGAACTGTCAAAATGAACACGATGGTGATCGCGAGCGAGTTACGTAATAAGCCTGCCGAATGCTGAAGGATTGTACTTGATACCTATCTCACGTCATTTTATGACAATTATGCTAAGATTTTTTATATAAACTTGGGAGGACCTGTTAGTTCTCAAAAGCGTTAAGGTGTAAAGGACTGTAAGACTGTCGGAGGATCGCCGGGAACCCATTGGTTGCAGGTATCACGACACATTGTGGCGCGTCGTGGATCGTGTAGGTCCTCGAAGACGTATATGTCCTGTGCAACAGTTGACCAATTATGATGATGATGATGATGATGATGATGAAAATAAGGCTTTTAGAATAGGCCATGAAGCCATGATACGCTTGCCAGGCTATAAGCGACCGCCAAATGCATCTTGGAATAAATTTCATCAAGTCTTTCGTTTGACTTCGATTTTGTAAAATTAAAAACATTAATTATCGAGGTACCTATGTAAAGCTTTCGCTAAGTACCTAGTGATTATATGCTCATTGGCTAAACTGCCTAATTAATTTACTTAGACCGCCAGTACAGCACATTCCTTCGCAAAACGTAAACAAATAGACAGTAATCAAATCATAATCTAATGCTAACTGTTATTCACGTTTTGCAACTTACTAATGGTCATAGATAACGCTATTTGAATTTTTATAATTACGCAGAACAATAATTTTATAATTATTTAGGTAATAGCATAGAATGTGAGATACCCTCGGGTCACAGTAACTGGGCTTACATCCTTAGTCATATCGATAAGTAGGTAGGTACGTAACAAGCACTATCTACAAAAGAGAACAATGACCTGGTATATTTAGCGATGTATTTAATAGATCAGGACAAGCACATTAATATCAAATCTCACTCGTCAAATTTAGAAGCATCAAGGCAGTATTTCAGAAACCTCAAATTCTGGCAAATGGTTCACAACAGTACGAAAATTTGGAACTGTACAGCAAAAGGTATAGCCCTCAGCTGCGTTGTCAGGATGCCACGATAACCAGTAGAAATTTTGCTTTCCCCTGCACAAGTCTTCACAGAAAAACAATTCTCTGGCTTCCTTCATAGTGTAATACGGATTATTGATGCCTATAAACACAACACCTCTCCGTGAACTCGGTTCGTACACAACTTTGTAGAAATACTGAGGAATTGGTATAACCGGGTTGTCGTTTTCATCTGGATAGAGATATAGATTTTCCCGGTTCCCAAATTGATTCAGCAGGCTTGCCACTTCGTAAGTGCCTGTGTAAATAGTCGTGTTGTATCCAGCTGCGTGGACGTGGTTTCTGAGATCAACCTCTAGTGTATTCCAGTTGCCTCCGTTGAAACCCGTCCATTGCGGAGCGCAATTCACGTAGTGGAATGTGGCTCGTTCACTAAATGCAAAAACGAAGTCGGTTTTGGCAGCCAAATGACCTCTAGACAACAGTTGAGAATTAGTGATGTAGGAATCTATAAGGTTATGTCCTACTAATTGCGCAACGGCTGCCTTCTGGCCTCTCGGAGAGAACAGTGTTTCGACAGGTATCATTCTGAAGTTGTCATCTGCTATAAAATATGGTCGGTCCACCCTCTGTTGGAACATAGCGTTGTATGGTTTCTGTGTGTATTTCGAATATATGGCTTTCAGTTCTCGATCGTCGAAACAAGTTTCGTATAAGGGATAGAAGATATCTGCAACGTTGTATCCGACTTCGATGACTGGGTTTTGATCAAAACACGAGCGGTTTGTCCGCTTGCTCCTGTAACTGGGAGGATTTTGGCATGTGAACTGATAGAATACAGCTGGTTCGTTAAGCCATTCGTCATTTTTGAAATTCATTCCAGACACGCAAGTTATTGTGGCTGTAGTGACTTGTCTTATAGCATTAGGGTGTAACAAAGATCCAGTGCCTTCACAGCTCAGCGTTAAAGTGTCTCCGTTCATTAATTTCACGTTACCATACTTATCATCAGGCTCCAATAGTTGTCCGTTTCTTATAATAACAGGCAGAGGCTCTCTAAAATCTGAGCGCGTATTTAGTGAGCATCTTTGTTCGGGTGTAACTTGAAAAGCGCAGAGAATCATAAGGTAGAGTTTGTTGAACATTTTTATAATTTTGTAATGACTTTGTGAACGCGAAAATTTTGACGTCTGCCAGTGTCAGTCAATGTCGAGTTGAGCGACACCGAAAATGCGTTCGTAATTAAAATATTTTCGGGAAATTGACGCGAGACGTCTGATTTACGATCAAGCAACTGATAATACTGAACGATTCTTTAAACCGGCAATCAAAGCATGCAAATGAGACTCAAACAAGGTTTTTATTATTTTTACACACACATAGAAAATAAAATGAAAAACATCCTCGGAACACATCGTGCTTTTAAGTTTTATGCAGTAGGTATTTGTGATCAAAATATACCTGACTAACAAATGAGGATAATTTTATGTGAGCTGCAGATGGAAGTATTTAATTAAACAATAGGTATTACCTACCTAAATTTACCATATTAGTCAAAGAGAATACCAAAATCCACTCAAGATGCAGAATAAAAGTCTTTATTGACCGACTGACTCATCAACGCAGCCCAAACCCTTGAACCCAGGGTCCTGAAATTTTTATACAAACATAAACAAGGAATAAGGATGAACATTCTAATTACCAAAGGGAGGTTTGTAACCGTGCACGACGCCTATGCCGCGGTAAGTTAGGTAGATACATCAGCAAAAAGATCGGTCACATTAAATAAATAAATAAATATCTTGGAACAAGTGACAAAGCTTGTAATATGGGTAGTAGACAACGTATAAACGCGCTGTAAGCATGCGACCACAGCAGCAGATAAACCATATGTGGTTTTCGCTCGCTGTTCACACAAAATCTGGTATTTTTTGTAATTGATTTGAATAAAAAAAAAAGGAAAAAAAAGGACTTATATAGATAAATACATACTTAAATACATATTAAACATCCAAGACTCGAGAACAAACGTTCGTATTTTTGCATACAAATATCGCATCCAACTCGGGACCTCAAGCTCCGTAGTCAGGTTCTCTAGCCACTAGGCTATCCAGTCGTCCACATTGATTGGTGTGACTGGGTAAACCGATCTGCTGGTTGTTGAACCCTCAGATATGTAAATACCTCAGCATTTAGTTTGTCTATCTTACATGCACAGTTAGCACAAGTGGCCGCGACTTGTGTTGCCTCTAACGAAACCGGTAAGATGCATTTAGCAAAAAGCAAAAAATCTAAGCGTACTGGAGTGGATAACGGGGTCCCGTCAGGTGAGATTTAAATACCAACATATATATTAGGTATTCACGTATTTACGTACGGGATAGAGAGCCTTCTTTTATGGTGTGGAAAAGGCGCCTTATGCATCCGCCCGGTACGGTGTTACCGGGGGTATGTCTCCCGTGACGGCAGGCATACCCACTAAAAACCACACGGATACCCTACCCTATTCGGTCGTATGTGAGGCGCTACGGGAACACTCGGTGTCACCGCGACGCCCTACGACCAACCCGGGATGGGGTTCCCTCTTCGCGGCACCGGTGCAATGCCGGTTTGGGAATTACGGGATAGGTAACAAGACCTTAAGGCGCTGTCAACAGCAAATGACCTTGAGCAGCGCCACTCTTCGCACATACGGTTCGCGTGCCTGTGAGTGAAAGAGAAGAAACTATTCCGGCAGCTTGGCACGCGTCTAAAATCTTGCAAATAAGACACAAATAAGAAGAAATAAAAAAAAGTATAGATTATTTGTGAAATATGACTATGTTTTTAATTGCAGACCCATACTTCGAAAAAATATAGACATAGAACCGTTTAATGATGATTATAAGACCAATCTTTGCAATTATTTTCTATCGAGCCGATTTTGCTCAATTATGTATCGAGTCCGTCTATCGTGTTTGAAATGTGACAAAAATTATCAATATAATTTATTTGTATTTTTTTGTGTGTAGTTTTTCTTAAAAAAGTGCTTAAATAACATCAATTTCAACAAAATTAGGTGTTGTCAGCCTCTTAAGGCCACGTTTAGCGTGATAGTGGGCGTATAGGAAAGGGGAATCAAAATAGTGATGGATTGCTAGCCGCATCGTCTATTAAGATTCTTAAAAAATCCGCAAATTCCCCCAATGGGCTTTTTCGATTTGCGCGGGAGAAGTTGCGCCTTCCGAGTTTTGATACGCTTTTATATAATTTAAACAGCATGGAATACACACTCTGGTAGTTGATATAACAATGCCATTATGTAGGTTTGGACATTTCGATGCTGGCTTCATTTTTCCCAAGAGCATAATGTAATGAAGGGAGACAATGCAGCTGTGATCCCATGGTTACTTGTCTTTGTTGATACAAAAACAAGGAGTGTACTTAGGTATAATGTAGTATAATGTGTTGGATTAAAGACTGCTTGATGTTTTACAATTTATTCAAATCTTAAATTCAAATTCAAATCATTTATTTCGGACTTTAAATCCATACCTAGTGTTAATAATAACAAAAACTTATAGGTATGAATAATGTTAGTAACAAAAAAGAAGAAAACAAAACCATTCACATTAAACCTTGAAAAATTGCGTAAAACCGATAAAACTGATAGGTAATTCGACTAATCTGTTTTTCAAGGTCAGGTTTTTTTAAAACATACCTACTTAGGTAGTAGTACAAAAAAACACGTGATATTTGGTGGCGGGAAGGGGTAGTACAAAACTTCACCACGTATCACCAGGGGGGAGGGGGGTCTAAAAAGTTGCTAAAAACTTCTTTTTTTAACAGCCTATTATTAAGTATATAGTGTCCCACTGCTGGGCAAAGGCCTCCCCTTCTTTCTGCCACTCGTCCCTGCTAAAACATCACGTAATTAATGGACGGCCCCCAACCAGTTAGGATTTGACCAATCAATGTTACTAGTTTAGACTTAGTTTAGATTTGTAAAATTTATAATTGTAGCTTTGATAAACGGGCCACTGGATTATAATCAGTCAGTCAGTATAGTACACAGCTTGTGCACGTGCACATAAGCAGAGTTGTGTGGGGGGGGTTTCAAGGTCATTGGCGTAGGGTAGCCCCTTAAGATAAAGATGATAATGACATACAGTCAAAGGCATAAAATATCGATACAGCCATTACAGCCATCATGTCAAATATAGGTGTCACCAACCTTATTGTTTGTAGCATAAATGTGTAAGGTGCGTTGGGGTAAGATAAAAAATCGTCCGTAACTCCCGGACGGTTTTTATTTTACCCCGCTTTTCAACTTACCCCAACGCACTATACATATTGTTTTGACGTCTTGGTAACGTACTTACCTACTAAAGTCGTCGCAATTTAAAAGGCCCGTTTTGACAGTTCACACCCATGAAGTTCTCAATTTTTTACCGATCGAAATGTTCTGAAGGTAATGGCATTTTTCATTGATGGGTATCGCTTACTCAGCTAAGTGCTGTGCGTAACGATTTTTTCATATTGTCCACAGACTATTAATAATCGATTAAGGCAAAAATAAATCGATCAAGATATACTTGGCCGGTTTTATTTATTTTATTTAGACCAATTAATTACTGAATTTCACCAGCTGTGTAGTGATCTTTACTGAAAATTATGACATTGGAGCTCAAAGCCGTAAACAATGGCAGCACTGATTTCTATAGAATGGCTCATCTTCATCATATATAAAGAAAGTGATTGACTGTAGATTCACTTTTTCTCGTTTTTTTTTGTGATTGAGTGAATGTTATTGTAACAAAAATATTAAACGAAAGAAAATTGACCTTTCGTAACATTGTATCATTTCAAAATACCTAAAATATCAATTTCAGTTAAATTTTCTAATCAGAACTTTAATCCAATGCACTTTACAATACATAATTCAAATCGATCAAATACTCATGCAAACTTGAATCGATTTATCGTGAGTATCGAATACCGAGTCGTATGGTTACATCACTAGTTACGTCGGGAAGACAAATGTCAAAACGGGCCTTTTATTTTGCAACGACTTACTTACATATATTTATGCCCTTGACTGTACATTATTCAATTACTAGGTATTTTTCGATTTTTAATGTGCTTTTTTAATTTGTTTTGTTGCCCGAATAAACAGTTTAACCGCAACAGGATTATTGTAATAGACAATTAACGAGCTATTATTAATTACTAGATTAGTAGGTAGATACTCCAATGGTGATTACCAAAGCGATGATACCTAATTAAGCGTTTAAAATTTAAATCCTAATGCGAAATTGATAACGGATATTCATTAATATTTTATTATTTTATTGTCGTCATTCATGAAGTGATTTAGAATTAAGCAATTAATACCTTACTACTTACTATACCTTACTACTTATTAATACCTTATTACTTCTGTATACCTTTTTCTGTTTTGATTGTTATATGTGGTGTTCAATAAAGAGTTATTGTATTGTATTGTATTGTATTAATTTGATAATTTGATAATTTTTTCGTTGTATTAGGATGGCTTATTTAGCTAAATCTAATAGGTATTTATAAAATTGAATCCCTATTTCCCTTGGGCATGGCATCACACGTGATTCACGTGAACGGCTGGACCGATTTCGCTAATTCTTTTTTTGTTGTGTTTGTTATTGTCTTATGTACCTAAGTACCTAACAATCTTTTGAAAAAAAAACTGGTGCGGGGGCAAGCCGCAGGTAACAGCTAGTGGTAGGTATATAGATGTCACGTATTCGGAACACTCATGTTTCATCATATTATTACACTTGATTGTATTGATTTGTGGTGTTCAATAATTAACATTTGTACTATGAGATTGGGCGGCAAACGATAAGCACCACCAGCTATGGACGCCTGCAACATCAGAGGATTGCAGATGCGTTGCCAGCCCAAGAATATCTCAAGTGCCAGTAATTTCATCGATAGTCTTAATAGTCTTTTTAGAGTTCCGTACCTCAAAAGGAAAAAACGGAACCCTTATAGGATCACTTTGTTGTCCGTCCGTCCGTACGTCCGTCTGTCAAGACCCTTTTTCTCAGGAACGCGTGGAGGAATCAAGCTGAAATTTATATCAAATACTCAGGTCCACTGCCTCTTAAAGCTGTGAAAAAATCAAACTTCTAAACCAACGCAATCAAAAGATACAGCCGTTTATGCCGCAAATTTCCGCAACTCTCAAGGGAATCAAAACCTACAGGGTACTTCCCGTGAACGCAGAATCTTGAAATTTGGTATGAAGATAGGTCTTATAGCACAGATTAAGGAATAATTGGAAAAACCGTAAATATGTATGTATGTATGTCTGTATATATCAGTGACCAATATAAAGTGACCCCACACTGCGTACATTTTGCTTTGGAGCAGGGCTCTGCTTACACTGGTTTATAGATATTTATAGATAACTAGCTGTTGCCTGCGACTTCGTCTGCAAAGAATTCGTTTATCGCTATCCCGTGGGAATTTTCCAGGATAAAAAGTAGCCTATGTGCTATTCCAGACTTTTCTCTATCTATGTGCCGAATTTCATCCAGATTCGTTTGGCCGTTCAGGCGTGATTGAGTAACAAACAAACATCCATCCATCCGTCCATCCATCCATCCATCCATCCATCCATCCATCCATCCATCCATCCATCCATACTTTCGTACTTGTAGTATTAGTTAGATGATACGGAACCCTAGGTGCGCGAGTCCGACTCGCACTTGGCCGGTTTTTATAAATTTTCTGATGACTTCAATTATGAATTATCTTTGCTTGAAATTTTATGTAAACCAATGTATTTTTTGTATTGAATGAATTGCATTAAGATAATAATTGAAGGAAAGGTTGAAGGGAAGCGGAAGAGAGGAAGGCCTAGAAGAACATTTATGGACCAGGTGAAAGAGAGGGTAGAAGTCGTGTCGTATCAGGAAGTCAAAGAAAAGGCCCTGGAAAGGACCACATGGAAATTGCTCCACCGACAAGAGCCTAGCTCTTAAGTTTAAGAAGAAGAAGAATGAATAATAAACTAAACTAAACTATACTTTCCACGCCGCTAGCTTATTACGTAACTCGCTCGCAATCGCCATCGTGTTCATTTTGACAGTTCTTGTATGAATGTGACAGCTAGCTGATTCCGATGCCAATTGTCAGCCCATACATGAACTGTCAAAATGAAGACGATGTTGATCGCGAGCGAGTTACGTAATAAGCCTGCCGGTATCAGCGCACTCCTTATGTTTGTTTATGGTGTAAGGCGTAGTGGTGGCCCCCATTACATTTACATCATTAACACAAAGATGCTAAATATCACAGCACGCAACGTGATGTATGTCACATCGGTCCGCAAGGTAGGTAAATATAAACCATTAGTTAATACACTAGGCTGTTAAAAACCTATTACCTTTCCGCTTTAGACGCGTGCTAAAAATCTATTCATGAACAGCCATTAAAGCTCGCGCCTCCTTTGCACATCCTAAAACGACATACTGTTTTACCTAATATGCAAATGTGACAGTCGGTAGTATGAGTGAAGGTGGAAACACATTATTAACACACGACGCGACCCGATGCAACGAATGCATGCGCATGGCGTCGCGTCGGATGTTCATAGTGTGGTTCTGGTCATAGAAAATAATACAATTTGATTCGACTCAACACGCGTCGCGTTGCATCGGGTGGCGTCGCGTGTTAACAATGTGTTTCCACCTTAAATTTTTTCCCTTGAGTTTGACCACAACTCGTAACACTATGTTATGAAGAGCACAAATATATTATGTAGGTACTTTACCAAGACGTCAAAAACATATATACACCTTTATGCCACGAACAAGAAGGTCGGTGATTTTTTTTATTTATTTATAATTTATTTATTTATAAGCCTTTTTATTCCGAATTCGCTACAATTTCAGTAAGTACATGTTGTTGTTGTTGTTGTTATTGTCGTTTATTTATTAAATTATCGCGTAATTCGGCGTGCCTCATGGCATAGGCCTCCTCCGTGTATTGGAGGGTTTGGGCTATAGTTCCCACGCGCGCCCAGTGCAGATTGGGAACTTGACACATACCATTGAATTTTTTCGCAGATGTGTGCAGGTGTCCTCACGATGTTTTCCTTCACCGAAAAGCTCATGGCAAATTACAAATGTAATTTTCGCACATAAATTCCGAAAAACTCAGAGGTGCGAGCCCGGGATTTGAACCCACGACGCTCTGCTTGAGAGGCCACAGGTCAAACCAATAGGCTACCACGACTCGGTGCTACATCTAACTAATATTATAAATGCGAAAGTATGGATGGATGGATGGATGGATGGATGGATGTTTGTTTGTTTGTTACTCAATCACGCCAGAACGGCCCAACGGATCTGGATGAAATTCGGCACATAGATAGAGAAAAGTCTGGAATAGCACATAGGCTACTTTTTATCCCGGAAAATTGCGTAGTTCCCGCGGGATAGCGATAAACGAATTCTTTGCAGACGAAGTCGCTGGCAACAGCTAGTATTTTATATATTTGACATGGTGGCCGTAACGATATTTTTTATAATGCTCCCGACCGTACGTTTTAATAGTAAATACGTATATATTTAGGTATTTTTAGTTGTTCTTGTATGAGATTCACACCATCAAATCTTCACAAAATACCGGATGACTTAGAATTATTCCAGAAGCAGCTACATAGTTCAAGTACCTACAGTAGGTAATTGAATTGTGAATTCTGTTTTAAATGGAACATAGTGTATTGAGAACAAGTTTTTATAAAGAAACACAGTAAAAGAAAATGTGGTATTTTAGAAATCTGCTAAATCGGCAATCTAGTATTATTCAATTCTAATATTTAGGGAACGAACGAAAAAATCGGGTCAGACGTGGGTCAGACGGCGTTGAAACGCAAACACACGGCACAAGAACACGCGATATAGACTACCATCTCTTTCTAGAACGAACAGTAAGAAAAGGACGGGTAGTTAGACACAGCTCTCGCGCGTTCTCATATTAGCCGAGCTGTTTACGTCTCGTTTGTCTAGCGCCGTGTGTGTGAATAATTGTTTAGGCATAAGTCATAAATTATGAGACACGCATTGCCCGAGTGAACTTATCTTGTTTCTATAGAAACGTGCATATTAAGTGATTATTATTTATCTTACGTCTACAACTTTGTACATTGATATACCCCGGAAGATGAGCAGTCACGTCACACATACAAGTTGCGATACATAGCAGATTAACTAACCTACTATCAGCCAAATAGTGGTCTGATTATCTGAGGTTATAAATGCTTCAATTCTTTTTTTGCACGTCAATCTATACTTTATATTTAAAGAGGTAAAGTTTGTGAGTTTATGACGTTGTAGGGATCTCTGGATCTACTGAACCAATTTTGAATTTTCTTTTACCAATAGTAAGTAAGTAAGTAAGTAATGCTTTATTGTACAAATATAAAGAAATAGATACAATTCACAATAATATATGCACAAAGGCGAACTTATCCCTATAACTAGTTAACCTTTGAGTAGATGAGAGGAGCATTAAACGAGGGACCGACAAAGAGTGAGTTTAAAATTCCATACATTGAAAGCCGCAATAGAGCGTACTATATCTAATAACACATCATAAAATAAACTACTACATATCATTACACACATGTATACATACAAAGTACAATTAGAGTACACATATACAATATCTAAGGAGATGGTGTGAGCCACATCTTCCTCATGCCCTCCATGAACGACACCACGGAGGCAGACTGCCTGATGGAGGTCGGTAAGCCACACACAAAAAAAGAAAGCCACATTACCCGAGCACATTACCTATATGTAAGTGTCATAGGGTATACCTATTTTAATTCTGCGCGAATGAAGTCGCGGGCAACAGCTAGTGAAATATAATGTCCACAAAACGGGGATGTCAACTTGAAAATTCGACTTTAGGGACATTTTGATAAAATGACCTCCCACTGCCTACATTTTGCTTAGGAGGCAGGGTAACACTGGACTATGAATTTGAAAATTGAAAAACTATAATAAAATGATAAAAATATACTAGTTTCCGATTTTTTCCTTTGTATTCACCTAAACTTGTACTCTCCTATCTGAATGCCAAATTTGAACTTTCTAGGGCCCCGTTTCTCGAAGCTTATTGGACTAATAATATTAGTGTTTTGTTTTATTATTTCGTTTAATTTACGAGACAAAACACTAATATTATTGGTCTAATAAGCTTCGAGAAACGGGGCCTAGGTCATCTATAACTGGATATAGTTTTGATTGTAGGTCAGTCAATGGAAAAATGGCCGCGGCGTGTCTAGATACCAAATTTCAAGTCGATTGACCAACAGGTGAAGATTTCCCTTCTGCTTAGACAGTCCTGGTTGGGTTACCAGGATTTCAATTCAAGATTATTTCATTGTCATCATACTTACGAAAGTATGCCCAATTTCACGTCAATCCGACTACTGAAGGTATGTCAAAATTCACTTGCAAGGTTTTGATAACAGACAACGGGACAGGTGAAACTAAATAAAAGCTTGTACAAACGAAGAATATTTTATTTCAATTCTGTTAATTACCATGTACGTTTGTTCAATGGCTCTGCAACCATATTCAACATCAAGCAGGCAAAAGTCTCGGTCTTAGTCACCGCATTGAGTTTCGCAACGTAGTCCCCAAATTTTCTCGGTGGAAGGAGCAGAAGCGTCGAATCTATAGCATCTACATCTACTGCATCAAATTTGTAAAAACCTTTTATAATCACATCGCGTTTCACCTTTACGTCGAACGCTGAAAGCACAATTTTTGACATAAAACTGTCAGGTCTGAGTTTGTTAAACGAAGTTATCCATTTCACACCAGTCGGAGTTCGGGATCCAAAGGCAATTGACACGTTTTTGCCAGAAGCAGTAACATCTGTTGGAAAATTAACGTTTCCTCTTATTAGAGTCACATTTCTGTTGTCATTGTATAACTCCACGTATAAATATAAAGGTGGTGGGTTCATGTATGGTAAATCCGGATCCGTGCAGTTAGTAAAGCTGAGGAGCTTCATCTTGTATTGCTTGCAAAAGCATTCACAAAAAAGAATAAACAAAAATATGTAGACAGACCTCATAGTGTTCGTAGTTCTCGAGGCTATCTGTTAAAATAGCATTGAATAGAAAAAATTTCATTTGATATTTAATAGAAATAATTTAAATGATTACGCGATATTAAAATGTGATTTGCCTCATGCTTAATAATAGTTTGATTGTACGTTCGTGAGCAACATTATGTAAAACCCGAACTTCATCCAAAATATAACAAATATTAAACCATTTCAAAATACACTAAATAAGTACTTGGTGGAGAAATCCTACTACTACCTAATACTACTACTATATTATACTAAGATTAATTATCTATCTATTATAAATAAAAAAATATAACATAAAAAAGCATAACTTCCGGACGACTGCACCAAATTTGTGATTCTTTTTTTATTGTGATCTTTATTACGTATGTACGTGTTATACATAACAGCACGGCGCAGTTTAAATCGGCGTCACTTTTTTTTTTATTATTATTTTTTATTTGAATAGGAAGGCAAACGAGCAAGTGGGTCACCTGATGGTAAGTGATCACCACTGCCCATAGACACCCGCAACCCCGGAGGGATTGCAGATGCGCTGCCAACCTAGAGGGCTAAGATGAAATGCCTCTTGTGCCCGTAATTTACCCGGCTGTCTTACTCTCCACACCGGAACACAGCAGTGCAAGCACCGCTGCTTAGCGGCAGGATTAGCGAGTAAGATGGTGGTAGAGATCCGGACGGACCTTGCACAAGGCCCTACCACCCGCAAATCACTGCACCATTTGCAAATTACCATAATGTTTACCTACTTTTAATTTATCTGAAGCCTAATGTAGTTCACGGCCCCAATCCTCTTTGCTGTCGAGAACCATCTCGACCGCGAGATTTTAATTACTTTCGACATTCCGTACAATATCACGATATGCATCGATTTCGATAACAACAACGGTCGGCCAAATAAGTGGCGTATTACTTTATACATCTATCTTCATCCAACTTCATATATTAGTTACTTACACAGACAGACTGAAATGAATATTTCAAATTCAGCCAGTCCAGTGTTACGAGGACTCTGCCTCCTAAGCAAAATATAGGCAGTGGGAGTAATTTGCAAACGATGCAGTGAGTGAGGTCGATTTAAACTGCACCGTGCTGATTGCGATGGCTTTCTGGCAAGTATATTTGACGGAAAACCTATGTCAAAATCTATGGTTATGTTTATTGTAATTATTAAAGTGACTTGATACTATATTTTATTGAATCAGGCGTTACTTTGCGGAGGTCTATTTCAGTGAACAAAAAGTTTTTTTATTTTGCCTTGACTTGACACAGTCTGCAAGGAAAATATGAATACAGTCAAAGGGGTGTGTCCCACGAGATATAACTACAAAATATCTAATTTCATAATAATAACGTTCACAAGATATAATGAACGTTAGCTATAACAGCAAAAAGTATAATTTTTTAACGTATAAGGCTTAAAAAAAAAATTTCTAAACGACACTGAAAATTAGAACACATAGAAAAATCCGAAAAGTAAAGCTATGGCCGGGAATCGAACCCGGGTCCTCGTCATTCCGTGACGCGTGCTATACCCCTACACCACCCATAGCAGGTGAGTAAGCGTTCGAATTTTTCTATCTATTACTAACTGTCACGTGACCTTGTTACTATGCGATTATTTGTCGCGAAGCGTCATCTATTTGAATGATGTGTCTGTACGACACAATTACAAATAAAATAAGGCATTATAAGGCTTAAATTATATAACGTTATTTTTATATAACTTCAATTTGTATAAGATTTATATGACCTAATTTCTTTTAACA
This sequence comes from Pandemis heparana, assembly GCA_963854515.1. NCBI lineage: Eukaryota > Metazoa > Arthropoda > Insecta > Lepidoptera > Tortricidae > Pandemis > Pandemis heparana. Next base: position 6,805,848 of record OY978025.1, read on the forward strand.
TAACAAACATTTAACCTAACTGAAACAGCTGCAAGACATTGTTTCATTTTCGGCGAGCGAGCGAAGCGAGCAAGCAAGAAGGTACGGAGCGGAAGCGACTCGGATAGGTTAGGTAGGCTAATGCGAGAGCGTAGCGCAGCGAAGCTCCCGCATTAGCCTTTGGTGTTAGTTATTTTTTTTATAACCACCTAGAAAACCCCCTAACCACATAGCAAATTCAATAAACAACTGTGCATTATGCTTTTTGATGTTAGCTGTTATGAACATTATATGCTTTGATCGTTATTTCAATTGATATTATATATAAACAACATTATACCTTACAAAATTAGATATTTTAAGATTATAATTTTCGTTCATTATATCCAGTAAACGTTATACTAAACGAGTTTATATAAAGTGAGCGTATATATTATGAACATTAAATAATAAGTTGTTATATCTCGTATTACTTACCCCAGTCAAAGTGCAAAAATATGTGTAAGCAATAAAGTCCTGTATACGTAATTTTGGCACTTCAAACGCTTGTATATTTTTCTTGCTGACTATACCTCACACTGAATGATACTCTCCCGTGATCACTGCATTTGCCATGCAATCATAACATGACCCGGGCGTTCTCTCATAATGTGTTGTGTTATACTGTATTATTAGTGTCGGTTAGTTAACGCACGACCAACGTGATAAGACCCCTGAATCTGTATAATGCCTGCCAGAGAACGGATCAAGCTATGATTGGCATTATTCAGGCATTAATTATTCGATAGAAAATAAATCTCTTCTTCAGGCGGTAATAGTTTCTGCATAAAGTAAATTTAAAAAGGTGGAGTAGGTAGGTACCTGCTGTAAGGTTAGGTTGTATATGTTTTCGGACTGGCTAATAAGAGGCTACGTTCGACATTCATAAATCGAACGTTCGTTCGGTTTTTTTGATTGTTTTCTTAGAACTCGAAAACGGCCCTCAGATCAGCTTGAAACGGGAATCAAACCGTTTCCATGTGTAATTGAATAACTTGAAAGTTTACATAAAGATACTAAAATGTTTACATCACCCTTGGCCGTAATTGGGATTTTACGCCCGCTTCGCGGACAGAAAATCTCACTTCCTGGCCAAGGCAAGACGTAAACCTTTATACAAACCACGGGCGGTAATTCGTAAAGCCCCAGATCGCATATTTAAGGCCCTCACCTTCGGTTCGGACCACAAACACCTGCGATCTGGGACAGTTACGAATTTACCGCCCTAGGTCTGTAATGTACTATTTAAACACGCTTTTTCATTAATAGGCGCCCTCAGCCATCAGTTTGCTTAGGAAACATATCGATCCTCGTATAAGAAAGTGGCTCAATAGGCAGCTCTACAGTACTCTAGGATCGTAATCATTTGGAGTTTTATTTATAGGTATCTATCAAATAAAAACATCACTGATTTTCGCATGCATTGTGTTTTAAATATAATGTTGCGCTCGGACGTACAATCAAACTATAATTAAGAATGAGACAAATCACATAATAATACGTAGGTACCTAATCATTAAAATTATTGAAATAAAAAAACATTTTTTTTTAATGTTATGCGCAAAGCCATTTTAACGGATAGCCTCGAGGACTACGAACACAATGAGGTCTGTCTACATATTTTTATTTATCCTTTTTAGTGGGTGCTTTTGCAAGCAATATAGGATGAGGCTCATTAGCATTACTAACTGCACGGATCCGGATTTACCTTACATGGACGCACCGCCTTTCTATCCATACGTGGAGTTATACAATGACAACAGAAATGTCACTCTAATAAGAGGAAACGTTACTTTTACAAAAGATGTTACAGCTTCTGGCAAAAACGTGTCAATTGCCTTTGGATCCCGAACACCGACTAGTGTGAAATGGAAAGCTTCAATGAACACAAAATATTTACCTTGCTACTCCGCTACTTAAACTCCGTTACTTTAAGTAGCGGAGTAGCAAGGTAAATATTTTGTGTTCATTGAAATGGACCTCCGCAAAGTAACGCCTGATTCAATAAAATATTGGAAAGCTTCATTTAACAAACTCAGACCTGACAGTTTTATATCAAAAATGTTGCTTTCACAGGCCGGCGTAAAGGTAAAACGCGATGTGATTATAAAAGGTTCGTACAAATTTGATGCATTGGATGTAGATGTTGTAGATTCGATGCTTGTGCTCCTTCCACCAAGAAAACTTGGGGACTACGTTGGGAAACTCAATGCGGTGACCAAGACCGAGACTTTTGCCTGCGTGATGATGAATTTGTTTGCAGAGCCATTGAACAAACGTACAGGTTAATTAACAGAATTGAAATAAAATATTCTTCGTTTGTTCAAGCTTTTATTTAGTTTCACCTGTCCCGTTGTCTGTTATCAAAACCTTGCAAGTAAATTTTGACACACCTTCGGTAGTCGGATTAATATGAAATTTGGCTACTTTCGTAAACAAGTACGATGACAATAAAATAATCTTGAGGACCGTCTAAGCAGAAGAGAACTCTCCAACTGTTGGTCCGATTGACTTCAAATTTGGTACACGCCGCTGTAGCGTGTCAAGCCAAAGTTCAAGCTAACAGATGTGGAAACATTTGGAGTGACTTTAGACCTCCTCATAACTTACAAACTATTTCACAAAAATATGTCAAATTTGGCTCCAAATTTCAGAAAGACACCTCAAACGGCTATTCAGCAATATTAACGTCCAAAAATCGCCATTTTTCCATTGACTGACCTACAATCAAAACTATGTCCAGTTTTAGATGACTTAGAAAGTTCAAATTTAGCATCCAAATAGGTAATTAGGTGAATACAAAAGAAAAAATCTGAAATCAGAAACTAGTAATTTTTTATCATTTTACTATAATTTTTCAATTTTCAAATTCAATGTCCAGTGTTACCTGAGCCTTGCCTCCTAAGCAAAATGTAAGCAGTGGGAGGCCATTTTATATTGGTTACTTACATACACAGACTGAATTGAATATTTCAAATTCAGCAAGTCCAGTGTTATGAGGACTCTGCCTCCTAAGCAGGATGGCAGTGGGAGTAATTAGCAAACGATGCAGTGAGTGAGATCGATTTAAACTGCGCCGTGCTGTTAGCGATGGCTTTCTGGTAAGTATATTTGACAGAAAACCTATGTCATATACCTATGTCAAAATCTATGGTTATGGTTATTGTAATTATTAAGAAGAAAAAGAAGAAGAAGAAAATAGTAGATTGATAAACAAGGGTTGAAATATACCCATTTCACCTGAGATATTTCTGGTGCCCGAACGAAGTGAGGGCACCAATGGTTCGAGGGTGAAATGGGTAATTTCATCCGAGTTGAACACTCTACTTTTCATTTCGAATATGAGGAAATTAAAAGAAGGTATTATGACAAATTTCACTAACGTCGCACGGTCGCACTTAATATTTGTTACGTTTGTCATTCTCTTCCCGCTCTTTTTCTATTACGCGATTTACGTTCATTGCGCATTTCTTCTGCGCACCAATGGCTGCAGGCTAGTTTTTTTTTTAAACTTGCAGACACGGAGGTCGCTATCAATTAATTTGTGGACTTAAATATTTCAAGCTAAAAAAATTACCGAACGTAATAAATAATTTCTACTAATTCTCGTTGTATACGCTTGCATAAGTTTATATATAGCGGGAATGTTATTTTAAGATTATTTTGCCTTTTAAAATTAAAAAGGAACCAGTAATAACGGAAGACCAGCGCTGGCTGCAAGGCCAGAAAATGCTGAGTTGGGACCATTTTGTGACAATTTATTTATTTATCTGCTGTTTTAAGTGTTTTTTTTTTTTTTTTTTTTTTTTTTTTTTTTTTTTTTTTTTTTGATGGTTGACGTTTGCCTGTCAAAGGCGACGGTTGCCAAATTTCTTCATTTTCGATTTTATTTCAGTAAATTTCATTTTAAGAAGCGTTTTCTTTATAGAATGAGTGAAACAAGTATTGGGTCTTGTGCCCCGGGTGAGGGTATCAGTAGGGTGTCTTCTGTGGAAATTGAGTGCGGGCAGCGGGCTATGTCACCGTCGGTGGACAGTGCGCCCTTGTTGAGCTTGACGCAGATGGCGCGAATTGATGCCGTTTTTGATGATGATGGCATGTCGGATGTGCGGGCGGCATCGGAGAAAAGGTTTGGTGGCACCAGCGACGACAGTTGTGCATCGGATGCAAGTTTTATCACCGTGGGAAGGAGATCCAAACGTCTGCGAGTTTCTGCGGTTGTCAATCCAGTGACTAATGTCGAGAGGGCTACTGACGATAACGTCGAGGTGTGCTTAGTATCAAAGACGGGTCTTCCTAAGCAGATAGGTTTGGCCAAATTGTTGCAGGCCAAGGGTATTAAAGGAATTCTCAAAATTAAGTTCTTGGGCCCCTGTAAAGTGCGCATTCAACTTAGCACTAAGGAAGAAGCAGAAAAGCTTTTGTCAGCAGCTGATTTTAACAATGATGATAGACAAGTGTATTTGTCGAGCCAACCTAATTGCTCTTATGGAATTATTAAAAATGTGGAAGTGGAAGTGGACGAGGAAGAGTTTGTGAAGAGTATGGATGATGCAGAAAACATTATATCTGTAAAGAGGTTGAACCGTTTGGCTGACGATGGTCGTTGGGTGAAGTCGGAGGTTATCCGTCTGGGCTTTAAAGGCACTTGTTTGCCCCCTTATGTGTTTGCATATGGGTGTCGATTCCAGGTGAGCTTGTATAATTCACCAGTTGTCCAGTGTTCCAAATGTTGGAAGTTTGGTCATCTGATGAGATTTTGCCCATCAGATAAGATTATTTGTCCTAAGTGCGGAGGAGCACACGCCAATTGTGAGACATCTCATTTTAAATGTTTGAACTGCAAAGGGCCTCACATGGCTTTAAATAAGTCTTGCCCGGTGTTCCTTAAGGAAAAGAAGATAAGAGCAATCATGGTTTCCGAAGGATGTGTCTATAAGAGAGCTCTGTGGATTTATTTGCAAGAGGGTAAAGATCAGCTGGGTACGTCTTCGTCATTGAGTCAGCCTTTTTCGAATAAATCTATTCCTATTCCTGTTATTGAGAAGGCGAGTTGTGGCAAGTCATTCAGGGACGTCGTTTTATCCAGCCCAGTGAGTGAACGCTATGAAACGTCTGCGCGTGTCATCCATCAGTCTGTTACGCAGAAACCTCGGCATCAAGATGAAGTGGAATCTGGAAGTCAGCAGGAGGTACGAAAGAGGAAAAAGCCTAAGAAAATTCCTGTGGTAATTGAGGTTGAAGATCAAGCAGATTCAGCAGAGCAGCCCCGAGTTGCGTTCACTGAGGAGAAAACTAAGAAGAGCAAGAGAAGAATTAGTTGGTTTGAAGGATTTATTGAAAGAGTAAAGAGTATTTTATTGTTAAATGTTAGCTGGCAAGAGAAACTTGGGTGTATATGTAAATTTATTGCAGGTGATTGTTGGGATTTGTTTAAGGGATTTTTTAAGGAGTTTGAGTTACTTAATTTTTTTTTCAGTACTGTAAATGGCTAGTCATAGTTTGGTGTCAAAATTGAATATAGTACAGTGGAATTCTCAAAGTATTAGGCCTAAGACAACAGAATTTGAACTTTTTTTAAATAGAGAAAAAGTTCATATTGCTTTGATAAGTGAAACTTGGTTAGATAGTAGCTGTATGTTTCGTTTAAGTTCTTATAATGTTTTTAGGAATGATAGATCAGATTCCTATGGAGGGGTGGCTATTCTTGTTCATGATTCTGTAAAGGCTCAGGTATCGCATGTTGCTTTGAACAACCTCGATATTGAAATTATTTGCGTTCAAATTTTAAATTGTGTTTCTTTGGAGTATATTGTCTCTTTATATTGTCCTTCTACAGTACGGACGTCACAATATGATTGGGATTCCATTTTCTCTTTGTTTTCGAATAAAAGTTTAGTGGCGGGCGATTTTAACGCTCATCATACTAATTGGTCTTATAAGTGTGACTCTAGAGGTAGTCAGTTATTTGATTCGGCGCTCGAGCACGGATTTGTATCCCTCAATAACGGGAGACCAACGAGGGTTAAACTCGTAGGTGGATCGCTTCGAGAAAGTTCTCCTGATGTCAGTTTTTGTTCGTCGGATATTGCTGTTGATTTTTCCTGGGACGTGTCTAATGAACATTTAGGTAGTGATCATCTAATTATTAAATTGGCTTTAAATTATAAGGACTGTCGGCATTTCTTTGAAAAATTTAACTTTAAAAATGCAGACTGGCCTGGTTATCGCGACTCCTTGAATGAGTTGTTTAAGGATTCTTCTTCTTTTGTGCATGATGATGTTCAGGCTTCGTATGACGTTTTTGAGAATCGTGTTAAGGAAGCCTTATCTATAAATGTTCCTATTGTTAAAGTTTGTATGGATCCAGCTCGTGATTTTAAGCCCAAGCGATATTGGAGTCCTTTGCTATCCAAGGTTGTTGCTGAAAGGCGTCGTTTGCTGGGTCAATTCAGGCGAAATCCAACTCCTGATAATTTAGCTCTAATGCAGAAAAAGGTTGCGGAGGCTCAGCGTCTTATTCGTAATGCTAAGTCTCGGAGTTGGCAGGAGTTTTGTCAAAGTATTGATGATAATACGACTGTTTCGGATATGTGGAATCGTATGAGGTGGATGAAGGGTTATTCTCGGTCTAAAGTAGTTGCATCTAACGAAAGTAAGATGGAGTTATTGCGCTCTCTTACTCCTGATTTTGTACGATCAAAAATTCCTACTTTTAGCTCTGTAAATTCTTTTCTCGAAGTAGATTTTTCTTTGGAAGAATTAAATAGTTGTTTAAATAAAAAGTGTTCAGCACCAGGTGTTGATGGGATAACGTATGAAGTGGTTTTTAATTTGCCTTCTGCTGCCAAATTATTTCTGCTCAAGTTGTATAATTTGATCTTTGTGTCCGGTGTCGTACCTTGGCAGTGGCGGGACATTCAGGTTGTACCTATTCCGAAGTCCAATCAGGTTCAGGGTCAGGTGGCGAAGTTAAGACCCATTTCTTTAATGTCTTGTGTGTGCAAAATTTTCCATGCTATGTTAGCGAAACGGTTAGAGTGGTTTATAGAGAGGAATGAGGTTTTATCCCAGGGTACGGTAGGTTTTAGAAAAGGTCAATCTTGTATGGATTGTTTAGTTCGCCTTGTGTCTTATGTGCAAGTCGGTTTTTCAAAAAATATGTCCACCTTAGCTTGTTTCTTAGATATTGAGGGCGCATACAACAATGTTTCAGTAGGAAAAGTTGTCGATATTTTAGATTCTTTAGGAGTTGGGGCAAATTTCTGTAGGTATTTATGGTCTTTCTTGAGTGAGAGACATCTCATTATACGAGATCCTATTACTGACTTTTCTGTTACACGATGGACTGACAGAGGTTTAGCTCAAGGGGATCCATTGTCTCCTCTTTTGTTTAATATAGTTACTTATCAGATTTGTCATGAAATTGATAAAGTCTTTATTTCTCAATATGCGGATGATTTTGTCCTTTATTTTAGGTGCAGGTCTTTGCAAGACAGTGCTTTTAGGATGCAAGATTCTTTGATTACAATGGTACATGTGTTAGATAGTTTAGGACTTCAGGTTTCTGCCAGTAAGTCAAAATTTTGTGTATTTAGTAAGGGTCATAAAGTCCAGCATGTTAGTCTTGATATACGTGGTCAGCATTTATGCTCTGACTCTACAATCAAGTATTTAGGAATGTGGTTAGATAGGTCGCTGCGTTGGGGAAAACATATTGGTTACGTTGTTGAAAAAACTCAAAAGTTCCTTAGTATCTTAAAAACTTTGGCTGGTTCTTCTTGGGGTGTTCATCCTAAACATTTACGTAGATTATACATTTCTTTGATTCGTAGTAGGCTTGATTACGCATGTTTTTTGTATAGTAACAGTGCTAAGTCACATGTGTATAGGCTAGAAAAAGTTCAAAATCAGGCTCTTAGGGTAGTTGGGGGTTTTATTAGATCATCACCTATTCACGTCATGGAGAGCGAACTTTGTTTAGTTCCTTTGCATGTCAGAAGACGTTACCTAGCAGTAAGGTTTTGTTTGAAAGCTTTGACCTATTCAAATAATTTTTCTGTTGACATGATACATGAGTTGAGCGCTGTATGTCAAGGCGTTTATTGGAATAGTAGGAGGAAGCCATTGTTAGCTGATGTATTTCTGGAGGTCTCTAATCAGCGGATATCTTCGTCCCGTCCCCTGCCCATGTTTGGGTTGGATGTGTGGGTATCAGGCCTTCGGTTGTCCGACGTTTTATTTTATAATCTAGATTGCATTCGAGGAGCGAAACGTCGTTATAACGTCCACGTTGTTCGCCTAGAAGTGATGTCAGAGCTGGAACAAAGGTATCCAGGATTTCACAAAATTTTTACTGATGGTTCAAAGTGTGATGATAAGATAGGAGCCGCGTTTTTTGATCCTTCTAATAGATTCAAGGCTCAATTTAAAATTTCTAGTGGATTATCGATAATGTCTGCGGAGCTCTGCGCCATTGCTGAGGCCTTGTCGTATGTGCAGGTGCGAGGTTTTTCGGATGTAGTCATTTTAACTGACAGTAAAAGTTCAGTTCAACATTTAGCTCGTTGTACTTCCGGCAAGCGTTGCTTTTCTTTAGCTTATAGAATTTTGGAGTTAATTTTATCATTTCAAAATTCTGGTAGGTGTGTTAAAATTCAGTGGATTCCGTCACATATTGGCTTAGCGGGTAACGAGGAGGCTGACCGGCTGGCCGCCTCTGCTGCTTTTGAAGGGAGTGAGACCATGATTGCTCCTGAATTTTCGGAGGTCATAGTGGGGTTCAAGAGCAAGTGTCACGATCTCTGGAAGGAGTATTTTAATGTTCGCTCTCGTGATAAAGGAATATGGTACAAGACTATTCAGTCTGAACCTCCTCGCATTCCCTGGTTAGATGGTAGTAAGCTCTCTAGGGCTCAAATTGTTAGCGCGCATAGGTTACGATCTGGTCACGTTCCTTTGAATAGATTTGCACATTTGATGAAGAAGGTAGAGTCGCCTAATTGTGATGAGTGCGGAGTAGTCGAGGATGTGCATCACTTTTTAATGGAATGTGTCAAGACACGAGCCAAGAGGGATGAGCTGTGTAGAGTTTGGGGTTTTTCTCTTTTGGATGTGGGTATTTTTCAGTCAATATTAGCGAAACCTTTCTCTGAGCCGGCTAAATTTGTATACGGGTTTTTTTATAAATAATTTTAGTTCTGTTTTTTTTATGCTAAAGATTGTTATTTTGTGGTTTTTGTTGTTTTGTGTAATAGGCCTTTGGAGCTGGCATGTTCATTTATATGATCTAAGCTTGTAAATAAAGATTTAAAAAAAAAAAAAGTGTTTTTTTTTATTTGATGTGTTATTGTCATGAATAAACTTTTTCATCTCTCATACTCTGAAAGTAGGTCATTCATTATCTGGATATAGGGTTGAAAGTGACTCATCGCGACCCTTGGGTTGAAAGTAATTTTTTTTTCTAGCTAATCCAAATGAGGTACATAGCAATGGAAATACGTATACAGCCATGTAATCTATGTTTAAAATAATAATCTATACTAATAGTTCCTTTTTAATTGTAAAAGGCAAAATAATCTTAAAATAACATTCCCGCTATATATAAGCTTACGCAAGCGTATACGAGTACAACGAGAATTAGTAGAAATTATTACGTTCGGTAATTTTTTTAGCTTGAAATATTTAAGTCGACAATTAATTGATAGCGACCTCCGTGTCTGCAAGTTTAAAAAAAAACTAGCCGGCCGCCATTGGTGCGCAGAAGAAATTTTAATGCGCAATGCGCGCAAATCGCGCAATAGAAAAAAGAGCGGGAAGAAAATGACAAACGTAACAAATATTAAATGCGACCATGCGACGTTAGTGAAATTTTAATTTCCTCATATTCGAAATGAAAAGTAGAGTGTTCAACTCGGATGAAATTACCCATTTCACCCTCGAACTATTGGCACCCTCACTTCGTTCGGGTGCCAGAAATATCTCAGGTGAAATCGGTATATTTCAACCCTAGTTTATCAATCTACTATTTTGGCACTCTAAACCCGTGATCGTCAAACTGCGGTCCGCGGGCCGCATGTGGCCCGTGGCCGTTATTTGTGCGGCCTGCGGCAAAGTAAATTGTTTCAAATGACGAAATAAGCTGAATACATATATGTATAAGTGTGCAAAAGCTCTTGGAGCGCCTTCATATACTCTGCGGCCCGGCCCTGGAACTCACACTATCATATGTGGCCCTTGGCCCGTAAAGTGTGACGACTGCTGCTCTAAACGCTTGTATATTTTTATTGCTGATTGTAGGTACCTCACACTAAAAGATACTCCCCCGTGATCACTGCATTTGGCATGCAATCCTAACATCATGAATGACCCGGGCGTTCTCTCATAGGTCTGTGTTATACTGTGTTATAGTCATGTATCTGGTCGATTAGTTAACGCACAACCAACGTGATAAGACCCTTGAATCCGTATAATGCCTGCCAGAGAACAGATCAAGCTATGATTGCATGACAAGCACAGCTATCACATCAGGCTGGTCCATTTAAGTTCAAAGTTTAATTTAGTACCATTAATAAAATTATTCAATAGAAAAAAAAATCTCTTCTTCAGGCGGCAACAGTTTCTGCGTAAACTAAATTTAAAAAAGTGGAGTAGGTAAGTACTAGGGTTAGGTTGTAGGTATGTTTTCGGACTGGCTAATAAGAGGCTACGTTCGAGATTCATAAATCAAACGTTCGTTCGATTTTTTTGATTGTTTTTTAGAACTCGAGAACGGCCCTCAGATCAGCTTGGACCGGGAATCAAATCGTGTGTAATTGAATAACTTGAAAATTTAAATAAAGATACTATTTAAAATGTTTTAAATATGCTATTTTACTAATAGGCCTTCAGCCATCAGTTTGCTTAGGAAACTTATATCGATCCTCGTACAAGAAAGTGCTTTAATAGGCAGCTCTACAGTACTCTAGGATCGTAATAATTTGGAGTTTTATTGATTGATCTATCAAATAATAACATCACTGATTTTTGTATGCATTGTGTTTTAAATATAATGTTGCGCTCGGACGTACAATCAAACCATAATTAAGAATGAGACAAATCACATAATAATACGACCTAATCATTAAAATTATTTATATCAAAAAATCAAATTTAGAATTTTCTATGCAATGCGGCAAAGCCATTTTAACGGATAGCCTCGAAGACTACGAACACAATGAGGTCTGTCTATATATTTTTGTTTATCCTTTTTTGTGGATGCTTTTGCAAGCAATACAGGATGAAGCTCATTAGCTTCACTAACTGCATGGATCCGGATTTACCATACATGTACCCACCACCTTTCTATTTATACGTGGAGTTATACAATGACAACAATAATGTCACTCTACTAAGAGGAAACGTTAATTATACAAAAGATGTTACATCTTCTGACAAAAACGTGTCAATTGCCTTTGGACCCCGAACACCGACTGGTGTGAAATGGCAAGCTTCGTTTAACAAACTCAGACCTGACAGTTTTATATTAAAAATGATGCTTTCAGTGGCCGGCATAAAGGTGAAACGCCGTGTGATTATAAAAGGTTTTTACAAATTTGATGCAGTGGATGTAGATGCTATAGATTCGACGCTTCTGCTCCTTCCACCGAGAAAACTTGGGGACTACGTTGCAAAACTCAATGCAGTGACCAAGACAGAGACTTTTGCCTGCTTGATGTTGAATATGGTTGCAGAGCCATTGAACAAACGTACAGGTTAATTAACAGAATTGGAATAAAAGTCCCCAGTCAATCCTCAGTCCCTTTCCTACCTTTCCCAGAGATTTAGTTACTTGGCTGCTGGTTCCCAGAACCGGTTGCGGTCGATCTTCTCTCACTTTTCCCGTCTCCGTATCCAAATTCCATTCCAATTCCTTTTCCGAACATGCTGTTCGACTCTGGAATCGGTTGGCAAATGACATCAGGCAATCGCAGACTGTTGCTACCCTGCGCAGACGCTTGAAGGCGTATTGGTTCGATGGATCCTCTTAAACGAATGTGATGTGTTTTGTAACTTGTGTTGTGTGTGTATGTAAGTATATATTTATATATTATGCAGTATATTTTATTTATTATGTACTTGCTGTTGCCAGCGACTTCGTCTGCGAAAAATTCGTTTATCGCTATCCCGCGGGAACTACTCAATTTTCCGGGATAAAAAGGAGCCTATATGCTATTCCAGACTTTTCTCTACCTATGTGCCGAATTTCATCCAGATTCGTTGGGCCGTTCTGGCGTGATTGAGTAACAAACAAACATCCATCCATCCATACATCCATCCATCCATCCATCCATCCATACTTTCGCATTTATAATATTAGTTAGATTGGTTTATCGTATTTATCTATTATGTGTAGTTTATTATACTTTACATTATTTAAAATTTAGGCATTTAGGATTATTTTAGGTTTCGATCGGTTCTTTTACTTTTTCTGTGTGTCTACTCTTGCTTAATACTTATGTCCTGTCAATCGTTCAAAAGGTTAACTGGGTGAGACCCATTTTAGGGATAAGTTCGCCTTTGTGAATTTGTGTTGTTCTGTATTCATCTTTTTCTGTGTTTTATGTACAATAAAGAGATACATACATACATACAAAATATTCTTTCTTTTTAAAAGCTTTTATTTAGTTTCACCTGTCCCGTTTGTCTGTTATCAAAATCTTAGAAGTGAAATTTGACTTTCGGTGGTCGGATTGACTTGAAATTTGGTATACACATAGTATGCAAGATAGATGACAATGCAAGTGCAGTCAGAAAATATAATCCTGTTCCATTTTTAGGGTTCCGTACCCAAAGGGTAAAAACGAGACCCTATCACTAAGATTTCTATGTCCGTCCGTCCGTCCGTCTGTCACCAGGCTGTATCACAGTTGAAATGTTCACAGATTGTGTATTTCTATTGCCGCTATAACAACAAATACTAAAAATAAAATAATAACAAGAATTAAGGGGGGCTCTCATACAAAAAACGTGATATTTTAGCCCTTTTTCATGGCTACCACTCGCCGAGCTGGATCTCAAGAACCGTAATAGCTAGACAGTTGAAATTTGCACTAATTATGTATTTTTATTGTGGCTACAACAAGAAATACTAAAATCAAAATAATAATTGAGGGGGGCTCCCATACAACAGAGTAGTTGTTGTTGGCGTTTATTGCTGTATCTCATGAACCGTAATAGCAAGGAGGTTAAAATTTTCACAGATGATGTATTTTATTGAATCAGGCGTTACTTTGCGGAGGTCCATTTCAATGAACACAAAATATTTACCTTGCTACTCCGCTACTTACGTGCAAGTTAACCAAGCCTGTGCGAAATATATACGTTTTGCATGCAAGCCCTCCCACCACTACTACCACACAAAACGCACACAAATCCCACAAACTTAATTAATCCTAACACCACACAAACACTGACGCGCGTTTCGATCCCTCTACGAAAATGAGAATGATCCCGTAGAGGGATCGAAACGCGCGTCAGTGTTTGTGTGGTGTTAGGATTAATTAAGTTTGTGGGATTTGTGTGCGTTTTGTGTGGTAGTAGTGGTGGGAGGGCTTGCATGCAAAACGTATATATTTCGCACAGGCTTGGTTAACTTGCACGTAAGTAGCGGAGTAGCAAGGTAAATATTTTGTGTTCATTGAGATGATGTATTTTTATTGCCACAATAATAACAAATACTAAAAATAAAATAAAATAATATTTAAGGGGGGCTTCCATACAACAAAAGTATTTTTTTACCGTTTTTTGCTCGATATTAATAACAAATGGTAGACGCTAGAAATAATTACAAATTATTAAGGTTATTTCTGGTACGGAACCCTTCGTGCTCGAGTCCGACTGACACTTGGCCGGTTTTTAATTTTTAGGGTGGTTTAGGTTATTTAATAGGTACAAGTTTTTATTTCCTGTATTTGTTTTTTTTTGCTGTATTTGCTGAAATGCTTAGTCAAAGGTCAAGTTTATCGGAATTATTTTAGAGAAAGATAAGATAAGAAAAGTTCCTTGTACAAAATGGCAGGGGAATTCGAAACGAAAAACTTGGCACATAATACATAGGTACCTATAGGTAAGTACATAATGCAGGCTGTTAAAATACGTTAACATTACCCCATTAACTCCGTTTCGTCACACAGTCAGGTGATGTAACGTATATGTATGTATACAGTAGGTATGTAAACTAACAAGAATTATACCTTCAAACCATATTTATGTAGCTACAATAAAGTGATCAAATAGCAGTGATTACCTACTGCAGTGAATCTTTCTTTTTTGCAATGCAGTAAATTCATTAGAACTAAGTAGTATTCAAAAACACAAAATTATAATGTACTTACCTACGATTCTATAAGTGATACGTTTTCTCCAAGTAACTACAGACAGAACCCTACAAATAAACACAGAACATAAACTGAAACGTATTTAAACATAAATAGCTAAAAATTCGATAATTAAAGGTATGTCTATGTTACGGAGCTTTGCAGGGGTATATACTTAAAACAACTACCCACATCTATCTAAAGTTGTATTGATAATATCATTTATGTCTTTGTTACTCCCAGTATTTATGTAATTTAGAAGTATGAGTACATCGCCCTCCCAATCCGCACGTGGCCGAAAATACTCGAGATACCACCACAACAAAATCGGCCAAGTGCGAGTCGGACTCGCGCACGAAGGGTTCCGTACCATTAGGTATCTATAAATATCTAAAAACCAGTGTAAGCAGAGCCCTGCTCCAACGCAAAATGTACGCAGTGTGGGGTCATTTTATATTGGTCATTGATATATACAGACATACATACCTACATATTTACGGTTTTCGCAATTTTTACTTTATCTGTGCTATGAGACGTTGCTTCGTACCAAATTTCAAGATTCTGAGTTCACGGGATAGGTTTTGAGTTTCGAAAATTTTCGGAAAACGGCTGTATCTTTTGATTGCGTTGGCTTAGAAGTTTGGTTTTTTCACAGCTTCAAGGGACAGTAGACTTGAGTATTTGATATAAATTGTAACTTGATACCTCCACGCGTTCTTGAGAAAAAGGGTCTTGACAGACGGACGGACGGACGGACAACAAAGTGATCCTATAAGGGTTCCGTTTTTTCCTATTGAGTTACGGAACCCTAAAAATCCAGCGTCCACCGTTATCAAAGCCAAAGCTACGCGGAACTCGATTCATCTTCTCTTCTCATTCCCATTGCGGCCGGCTATGCGCGCGCACGTCGACATGTGACCGTAAACAAGGTGCCAACATAAACAAGACATGTAAACAATAAACAGACACGTGTTTATGTTCAGTGAATAGTGATAATCATTTGCTATTAGTGCTTCGTTATGGAGCGGACAACGGTGAGTCAACGTCAACAACGTGTTCTTCTAATTTAAGCTGTGCTTTTGTTTTAAATTTGGACGGTACCTATTTTTTTTATTTTACGTGACTATTTTTAATCAAATGGATTTGCTAGGTTCAAGCGTAGAACCAAACGTGGTTAGATTTTTCTCGTCAAATCTAGAATGATCTGCGAGTCTAAATCAGGAACTACATAAAACTTTTATTCATAATACGTATGCGTCTTGCCGTATTCGTTTATCGCTGGTTTCTATCTAAATATAGAATTATTATAATATATACCTATACCTACATTAAGGGGAACTAGACAAATAGTTGGCTAATGGTTATTAAAATAATAACATGTGCTTTTAAATCGGAGAGCGCGACACTATTTAAATTTGCATACAAAGAGTTTTGTACGTTTATTAAGATTGGGTAAGTATATCTCTATACAAAAAAACAAACACACACAGTGTTATTACAAAAAAGTTAAACACGTGTCAAAAAAAAAATCTAGGTGTTGCAAAATCAACCTTAAATCAATGGATTAATTTTTAGACACGCGTTCAACGTCCGTCTAACTTTTTTGTAATAACACCTTAAGCGTTAATGAATTAGCTTAGTTATTCCGTCATATGTTAAGTTACCTATGGCATGTATTCGGTCTCACTGCATATTCATCGCTTAGACTCAATAATTTAACTATAGGTATTACTATGAACTCTGTTAATAACTTGTAACTTTGCTATAAGTATTAAATCTACGTTAAACTAAAGAAAGATTGTTAAAATTAAAAACAACCATATTATTTATACAGACAGATGCACTGCACCGACATATAGGTAGGTATCTATGTATGCCGTTATTTATCCTGTGTAAGTAACAGGACATACGTACGACGTATTATGGACATGTACATTTTTATATGTACTTTACCATTTAGGTACCATGTGTCATTTGTATAAAACCAAGACATGTAAAGCAACCCAAGCTCAGAAGCAACTCGAAGGAGTTCAAGTCAAATTTCTTGCGGCACATTCTTCTTGGCAATAATGGTCTTTCCGAATGCGCTGGCAGTTTAAAAAAACACATAAAAGAGCCCTTGGCGGTCAATTTGCAAAATAAATTTTGTTTTTTTTTTCATCATTGTTCTGGTAGTGGTAGCAATACCGTTAAGTAATTGTTCTTATTCATTTATTGGGGGTTCCAAAAAGCATTAGGTAACGATAATCCCATATACCCGTCAGGATATTTGGTCCAAATTGCCCTGCAAAGTCCGTACCATACAGGTTTAATTATTAACACGTGCGTACGTACGTTTTGACAGAATTAAACGTAACGGACTCGTTCTCTTAAAGGTCTCAATAACTAGTGACAAATTGGCAGCACGTATTGCTAATAGAGGCACGTAATCTCAAGAAGTTATAGTACTCGTACCTATTTGATTTGTCACTTTAACGTAAATCCATACCAATATTGTAATGCGAGAGTGTCTATGTTTGTCTGTTACCTCTTCACGCTTAAACCGCTCTACCGATTTAGTTTGAATTTGCCCCTAGAGAAGGACAGAATAGTTTTTAAACCGGAAAATCGCACAGTTCCCACGGGATAACAATACTTAAGTGAATTTTTGAGCAGGCGGAGTCGCGGGCAAAAGCTAGTATTTTAATAATATTTACATTAAAGGTTGCCTATCTCCTTAAGTATAATAATAAAAAGCGCAAAGTTCCACATTAATATATCGTGTGTCATCCTCATATTATAATTAGGTATATTTACGAAGGTATAGGTGTAAATACAATGAATCATTATGCTTCATGCATATAGGTTGATAAAATAGATATACATATAGGTACCTATATCGTTTGAGGATACGTGTCGTATGCGATGTGTTAACAAGAGGCAATTTATCTAATTATTCTCAATTAATATACTAATTGTCAAGTCCATGCGGGGTCATAGTTGTATACATCTAAGTCGAAGGTTCAGCAAGTCTTAGGGGCCTGTCTCACCACTCTCTGTGAAGTTCCTGATATCTTAAGTGTCAGTTATCTATGATGTCGTCTCTGTCTGTTACGTAGTAAGAAATAGAGATAATCATAGATAGCTGTCAATATAACAGGAACCTTACAGAGAGTGGTGATACAGGCCCATAAGGTAACAAAACGTTTTATTTGTAACTAGCTTCTTCCCGCGACTTCGTCTGCGTAGAATTATATACATAATAATGCCCGGTTCACATTATTCCAGTAAAATTGTTCCAGTAGCATTACATTGCGGCGTGCGGTGGATTCAGTTTGACACGTTAGCCGTGACGTTAGCCCCGCAATGTAATGCTACTGGAACAATTTTACTGGAATAATGTGAACCGGGCATAAATCTTCCTCTTGAATCACTTTATCTATTAAAAAAACCGCATTAAAATCCGTTGCCTAGTTTTAAAAATCTAAGTATACATAGGGACAGACAGACAGACAGAGAGGAAAGCGACTTTGTTTTATACTATGTAGTGACGATATAAATTTGTGCCATGATGCATCAGCAGTGGTTATATTAATACCATCCAGTCATTGAGTGCTTGTCGGCCTTTGGTTATGTACTAGGTATTGGAATTAGGTAGGTATGTCGTCTGGTAAACTTTCTTTGTATTTTGCGATTCTACTAAAACATATTTTGGTAAAGGCCAAATGCAAGCACTTGTTTACGTGACTACGGATTAGTCAAAAATACTTTTTTTGTCAGTAAGTAAGTAAGTACCTAGGTAAGTAATGCTTTATTGTGCAAATATAAAGAAATAGATACATTAAGTATATCTTAAGTAGGGTAAAGGCAATAAATGTTAACGCAAAAAAGTGTGCGCATTATTTTAAGAAACGCTGTTTAGGAGGATATACTGGGATATATGAAAGTTCATCCTCCTGCAACAAGCCATGATTTTACTTCTCTATTATTTCTGTAAGAATCATTGCCCTATAAATTATAATTAAACTAGGCATATTATCTCTTAAAACTGTATTGCTCATGTTCAACTAGCTTCTGCCCGCGACTTCGTATGCGTAGAGCTAGACTTAAGAACTGATGTTGATAGTATATTCTGCAATAATTATTTACGTTACGAGTCTAGGCAGCTACGACCTTTGACATGTTTATCGCTGTCCCGCAGGAACTACGCAATTTTCCGGGATAAAAAGTAGCCTATATTTCAATCTAGGGTGCCAGCTATCTACATACCAAATTTTATCCAAATCCGTCCAGCTGTTTCAGCGTGAAGAAGGAACAAACACACACACTCACTCACTCACATCGTCACAAACTTTCGCATTTATAATACTAGTAGGAAGGATTAGTAGGACTAACCCCAAGGCACATGCCTTCTCTTATGTAAATAGGTTAATACTGCATACATACATACATAAATCACGTTTTATCCCTTACGGTGTAGACCGAGGCTAAATTAACAAGACAAGACCTTAATAAAGGCCACTTTAGCGTGTGATTGTAGTTTCACATAATTATGATGATAGTGGCGTATAGTTGGATAGGTAAATACTAAACATAAATAAAAATGACTATTTCCCCTTGGTAGCGAGCGGAAAGCAGTAACTACTTATGCCAATGACACCGTTACTTTACACCAAAGTTTTCACAGGCGTCAAACGAAAAACAAGTTTGCTTATTGATGACGTTGGGGTCAGAGAGGTCAATGACTTGTAATAATTAGTAGTTACTTCATTACTAACAAAAGAAATGCCGCAAGACAAAGCAAATTGACTCATTAGATAATTATACGTACAGCTTTTAGCGATTTTGACAGGAGCCCTTCGTGAATCGCCTAAATTTAAAACACGCTGTTGCACAATAATTCTCATGAAATTTTTCCGTAAAACAGAGATTAGGAACTTGACCTCAATCTGTAATAAAAACTATTGAGAGCCAGATAATATTTGATCTTTTATCTGATCTACTACCGAAGCACTTGCGAACCTCATTCATTGCCACTCAAGAGATCTTTGATAACGATAAGGTTAGCGGACCTGTGGCATCTGTCAGTACGTAACTAAACTAACTAATAATACCAAGAAAGTAGTATTAAAGTATTAAAGAAGACACCTACAAGAAAAATATGCAGAAATCATCATTGCTCTCCGCATTTCAAGTTTCTTAGGTGTTGAATTCACTCAAAAATCACCCAATACATATTATTTAGATGTATAATTTTTTATGCTAACTTCCTTAGATTCTAGCCGGCTTCGTACTGTGGCTTCGTGTTTTACGATATTATGTTGGTTGTAACATTTAGCGCATTTAGAGTTGTGTTCGTATCTCACCTTGGTGACATTGGTATCGATACCGCGCGCCAAGTATTTTCCAACGAATTTGATAATAGCCTACATACTATTGCAAACTGCGAAGTCCCATCAGAATTCTCTCAAATTACAGAATATCTATGTTTGTACCTACTAATAATAGGTATATTAATTAAATAGCAATTTAAAGAGTAAATTACTTAAGTCTAGTTTAAGACATGAAGAGAAAGTTGCCGAAAACATGCGTCTGGTAAAGTCATAGAGGAAAATAACCAACCGCTATCCAATAGTGGTCTTTTTCGACTTACATCATACCAACGCAAATTTTTCGCCGTTGTTTTTCTATTCTTCTACGTGGAATAAACCCATTTACTAATGTAATTAGGATCTTGTTTCACTATGCCGCAAACGTCTAAACATCAACCGTCCATATCGATCATAATAGCTGCTTGCTTAACTTTATTTTACCCTTTTTGACGTTATATATGTATGACGTTTCCACTTCATTAGGTTGTTTCCTCTACGGGTAGAGTGAATGAAATGGCTAGTTCTTCATTTATTTGAGTTTTATCTTAAGTGACGTTTGTAGGATATCAATATCAAGTTAAGAGGAGACTAAAATTTATTTAAAGGTATTCGTCGGCATTCAATGATAAATGCTCACGTAAGGCATGCTTCTTTAGCATCATCTTGGAGTATTTCTTGAATAACAAATTAAGGTCCATTCATCCTTACATGTCTTATCATGTAAACAAACATTTCTCAAAGACATTGTCACACTTTTCTCTTGGATTACACAATGTTGTTGTAATCTTACAGAAACTCATAAAGTATTTAAATTGACCAAGTAACCACTGCAAAATATCATTTTTAAGAAGATTTTCTTCAATAATCGGAAAAAAGTTTGAAACAAATCGAGAATATCTGCAACCTAAGTAGCGCCGAGGTAGCGCCACAAAATCGAAAACCTGATACCAGTTCTATTTATTTTTAAAGCGAAATAATCCGTCACGTTTTATGTGATTATCAACATTTCCAATCACTAGCAATTGTCTAATCACTTTTGATGTTACGTTTGTTTACATGATAAGACACGTAAGGATGAATGAACCATAGATAGGGACCCCAAAGACACTAACAAACAATGCCACTAGGGAGGGAAGCGCGAAGATCGAGAGACGGACCACAGATGACTCAAGTTTATCCATGAAGACATAACATAATGTCAAGTTATTTTTTTTTTTTTTTCAGATATTATTGCTGCTCTGTGCGTCGATTCTGATTAGCGGCGTCACAGGATTCCGGCTGCTGCCAGCGCGTGCGCAAGAAGAAAAGACAATAGTGGAAATGAGAGCAGCAAATACTTCGAAACAGAGTGTGTCGGATGATTATGGGAAATATAGCTATCTCATAACAACCTACTTATGACATAGCTCGTGATTACGATTGCCTAACTTAGATCTAGATGCACGTTGCATACATTGCGTTGCCGACGGCACTGTTATAATTATGACAAATTATACCATCCAAATACATACAATTAAATGACATGATTTCTTATCAGCGCTTACCTACACCTGTAGAGTTTTAGGTAGCATTAAATGAGATATTAGTAAAATGAGTTATGATTGTGACATTCAAATTCCTATTTTGAATATCTAGTGGTTAATGAGTAGGTACTTGTGTACAACTCTGTTTTAGTAACTAACTGGCTTTTATAAGATTATTTTAGCCGTGTGATATTTTGTTACCGTTTTATTTATCTTTTTACGAACAATTTTATTTTGATTCACAGTAGATAATAAAGTAACTGACCTAAACTTAATTTTAAAACAGTAAGTATTGAATATTGTTGACTTCATGTTCTTCGAATTTATATTCGTAAAATCATAGTACGACAGAGATATAATAGTTTGTAAGAATTGGACATTAAAGCACTATATAAATTAAGATTTTGTTTACATTTGTAGTGGTTGTTTTGATGAAGAACTAAAATACAACCACCGACACTATTAACTGACACCATTTTCGCATAAGGCACTTGTCCCACCGCCGGTGAGTAGCGAGAAGCGAGCGTTTTTTAGTATGGAAATTTTGTCGCTTTTGTCGCCCGGCCACAAAAGTTCCATACTAAAAAAAACTCGCTTCTCGCTACTCGCCAGCGCCGGGACAAGTGCCTAACTATTGTCCTGTTGTTCCTATATACAATTAGTATATCTACTCCTAAAAATTGTTCTGGAATGTTTCAGCATGTTTTTCAGGATTTTTGAATCATAGATGACAAATGTTTTCATACATTGATCAGTGTTCAAAGTGAACCGCATCAAAGGCGGAACTCAATTTTGAATCAATAATTGAAATTACTACTTAATCCTTGCCTTATACGTACTCCAAGTTCTCGAAGTTCGTTTCGTGCCGTTCCGCTCTCACTATACTTCATTTAATTTAGGATGAGAAACCACAACAACATTATATTGCGGCTCGTGCACTGTAATCTCTTTACGATTTGTACTAGAGTAACAATTGACGCCACGCAAATAAAGTGGCATTAAAACAATTTTATTTTGCGGCTGCCAAACTATTGCACTATATACTGTTTGCTAGGTAAGAAATAGTTGACCAGCTGCAATATAATGTTATTGTGGTTTCTCATTCTAAATTAAATGAGGTATAATGGTTATCAATTTGAGCGTGAGAGGGACGGCGTGATACGAACTTCGAAAATCGAATTTCGAAGTAGCCCCCCCCCTTGTTAGAGTTATACCCTCTTATTCATAAACGCTCTATAGGCCTCTGCTAACTTAGTAATCGTTTGTCCTTATCTGTCACTTTGACATTTACCTTTCACAGATAAGGACAAACGATTACTAAGTTAGCAGAGGCCTATAGTGCGTTTATGAATAAGGGGGTTACAGTCAAACTAAGCAAACCACCAGGCCCCTATTTCAACCAACTCGACAATTGTCGATGACCATTGACAATTCGAAATGCAATGCGTATTCAATATGAAGCCAACCGGCGTGTATATTGATATATATGGATACCTGTTCTATTTTTTCCCAGACTTGAGTTAGTGGAACCAGTTATTTGTCATATCAAACCGGAACTTAATTTAGCTCTGGGACAATATTGTAAGCATTCAAAATTTGACTTTATTTAGTTATGTTCAAAGGTGTTAACGACTACTCATAGTCAATCGCCTAAAGCAATTAGCGATCGTTACGGAAATGCTCTTCATTGCGTAATTCTATCATTTGCCAAAATGTGTCATTAAGAATGCCCTATAAAACAAGGGTCTCAATTAACTTTCATCATTCGACAAGTGACATCGTTTACCTTAACATAAAATAAAACTTACAGTTCGAGAAGCACAATAATGGCGCAAATCCAGGTAAGCCCCTTTCTATAGTCCCTGAGATACCAAAACCTATCGCAATATTTTGTATACGACGAGGACGGCAAACGAGCAAGATGGTAAGATGGCACCACCACCCCTATACAACACTAGAGGATTGCAGATGCTTCGCCAGTGCCAGGTAATTCCACCGACTGTCTGATTAGACTACTCTACGCCGCACTGCTGCTTCGCGGCAGGAGCAGCGATGAGGTCTTATGTAAGTAAGACATTGCACGATATCCTACCATCCGCAAAGCAATGGAATTTTATGTTACGAGTACATTGTCGTTCGCTCGAAGTGGATTCAGTTCATGTACAATGCAAATGTGGTCAATCTAAATCGGTCACCATTTCCGGCTATAAAACAAACAATGTCCCTTTTAAGTAACTATTTCTCATATAACCCTGCTTTTCTAGCTAGCTTGATTCGATAGTATGCTACTTTTTAAACGCCAATGGCATTATACGTAAAAAAACATTCTTAAAGTTTGCCGTTTCCTTGTTGAATTAAAATCAGTGTTTTCCTCATTGTCAAATATACTGCTGAGAAATTCCGAAACTTGTTTACATAATAAAATAATCAATTCAATGTATTGGGAACTGCCCAACTACGTCCGTGAACCGAATTCAATTCAAATCACAATTAGTCAGGTACTGGTACTGCTGTGTGACGCTGATGAATGTACTGCCGTATGACAAATTATTCCTTTATCCATATCATTTCCCTCGTCCATAACATCACCAATGAAACTAGTGGCTTTGTGAGCTGTAGAACACGTGAATCTCTTCTCACGACACGTTTTTAATTACATTAGCACCGCTATTTCGAAAAAAAACTAGAAAACAAAACGTAAAAAAGAAGCTATGTAATTTATCAAAACTACTCACTAGAATCGGTTAAAAAATGCGACCTCATGTTTCATATTCAGGCCAGTCAATTAGTATTGCAAATAGTTAAGCGGTCAGTCTAACCATGACATATTTCTGTCGCATGCCCATACAGATATGTCCAAAGCACTTTGTCTAACTCTTCGACCTTTTCAGATAACCGTCTTCCTCCTCTGCGCAGCATCAATCTACGCCGCATCAATCCGCAGCACAAGTGACGAAATAACAGACGACTTGCAGATAGGCAGTGACGAACAAATAATGAATTATGACCCCTTCAACACAGATGTTGAAGATTCCGGACATTCTTTACCTCTGAATGGTTTCGAGATTGGCAAAATAATAGTAGAAGCTATGATGAGTGTTCTCCAAATCGTGAAGCAAATGAACATTACCGAACAGGCTATGAAGAGTGTTGCGTTAATAGTGGCAAGAATATTGTCGGTCTTTATTGGACGATACTACGAGACCTTCCAAAAACTAATGCCTGTGATTTCCAGCATAGCATCGGCGGTGATAAAGTAAGTCCTCTTAGATTTCTAAGTATTTTTAAGGAATCTTTAATGCCATCGGATAAGGAGGGCCTGTCCGAGAACACACCGCGACTGAAATTAGAGTCACTGCAGACACTTTTTTGATCTGACATATTAGCATCAGTAAGAATAAGAACGTACGAATTACAAATGTGTTGTTGAATAATAATATTATTACAATCATCATCATCATCATCTCCAGCCTATATACGTCCCACTGCTGGGCACAGGCCTCCTCTCAGAATGAGAGGGCTTGGGCTATAGTTCCCACGCGGGCCCAGTGCGGATTGGGAATTTCACATCACACACACCATTGAATTGCTTCGCAGTTGTGTGCAGGTTTCCTCACGATGTTTTTCCTTCACCGAAAAGCTCATGGTAAATTTCAAATGAGATACCGAACATAAATTCCGAAAAACTCAGAGGTGCGAGCCCCGGATTCGAACCCACGACCCACTGCTTGAGAGGCCACAGATCAAACTACTAGGCTACCACGGCTTTTGCAATTACTACAATCGTTAATATAAAAAGTTCAAGTTGTTGAGAGTACGCAATATTTATGGCTGTTGCAATTATGTCCTTATCGTAGATATTCTTATTATGTATGGCCAGAGGTACTTACTCTCGTGGGTCTGAAGGGATTTGAATTATTGAGTCTATATTTTAAAACAGACTTCCACTGTTCATTAATTTAATTATTACTTATTGCAGATCGCTGAGATGAAACAACCGCGAGTTGTGAGATAACCCTATCACCCAGTGCCTGACCATTTTCGTCGACTCCAGTGGAATTTAGACTAAGTATTATTTATTAAATTATTTATTACTTTTAACAGTTTTAACTTAAGTCTGAATACTATTTAAATAATAAAAAGTTCAAAATAACTTTTGTTGTTTCATTGAGTCTAAAAATATTTTTTTATGAAAATACCTAACCATTTTGTCGTCCAAATTGTTGCAATGTATCTTCTGCACTTTGTAACAAAATTAACAGTCTTAGGGTGCGACCAAACCGCCGCGTATACGCAGTGACGTGTCGTATGCGTCACGTTTTCTCACCGTTTCTTCATACATTTTGTTGCGATTCCGTAACGTAACCGTTTTTTAAGCGGCGGTGTGGTCGCACCTTTAACAGTAATAAACGAACCCGGAATAAAAAACATAATAATCTTCATTTTCGTGATATATGTAGGTACGTTACATCAGCCTGTGGCGACGTGTTTAGAAAGTCAAAATTTGATCTAAGTAAATATCCTTGCTTCAATCGGTCAAAATATGGACACTTATGATATTAACAACATAGGACACTAACTGGGAAGCAAACATTGTCAGCTTCCGTATGCATTATTTATTATGACATCTACGGAGCTAATTCACTTGGTAACGATATAGCATGGCAACGTCTTTGCCTCGAATGAGAAATGAAAAACGCCACTCATCTTCCCTTACATATATTGCTATGTTTAGTCCCAAAATATTTACAACAAACATAAAACCGTACACAAATCTAAACGCAAGAGTCATCCGCCCGTCTCCTGGTCGACGGCATTGGCTCTTTAAACCTTTGCATAGACCTCCAGCAAGCTTTGGCAGAGGCACTATACGTATCCTGGTATTCTGTCCTGCCAGGGAACTCGGTAAACCAGGTCTGTATAGATTTAGGTGCTAGGCCGGTGTGGACAACGCCTGGCGGGTTGATGGTTGGTCGGACAATGGGCGGAGGCTCACTGAAGTGCGTAGGATCCTTGTAACAGCGTAGCATTCCTAACTTGTTGCTCTCCATTGGTATAGGAGCGCTAGATTGCGATGCAGCCATGATTGTTCTGTAGTCTGATATTGGGGCAGCTGTTGAGAAAAGAATTGATAAGAGTTAGGATAGCAATAAACAGTTCTCTGAAGTTTTATCAGATTGCTGCTATATGTATATTTAACCTACAACTGGGAATACACAAATTAAAAAGGCATGAAATATAACACTCGCTTATCGCTGGCAAAGCAATGACCGAGTTCAATGCGACTGGTTAGATAAATACCCTATGTTATAGGTACCAGTTGCGAAGTTCCTTTTCACAAGGTGATCGCTAGGCCTTACGAGCTAATAACGGTGTGGCAGCCACATAATTCCATCAGGTACGCAATTTAAAATTGACCGCAGTTTAAATTCCCGGAAGTCAAACTTAGAATTGTAGGTAATCTAAGCTCAAATTAGGTAATTGAGTTTGTTTTTAGGTACACACTTTGTCAACGGTCAACACAGAAGTGGCTGTTTGTGTTACCTAAGTATAATCATTATGGAAATTTCATATTCAATGCAATGGTAAATTAACGTTTTGTTACCGTTTTTTAAATTGCCGGGCATGAGGCCTCTTCTTTGCTATCATTTTCACATTATTCTTAATAATACAAGGTCTCTTAAAATTGTTCCGGAAGATTTTAGCAAGTTGATTGGGTTAGTTTCCATAAATAGCCTTGTAGTTAAATATTTTTCAGGATTGTTGAATCGTTGTTGACAAAGGTTTCCATAGGTACCTACATTGATCGATGTGGGACTAATTTTTGAATTGTATGATAATGAATTGAAATTGTATGATATATGACAATCCTAAGGCTTTTCTCGCAAAATGGGTCCTAAATTAAAGAAATGTGACCGTACATTCCTTCTATTGGGAACGTGCGAAGTACATGGTGGGTACATATAGAAAACGATCATAGCGCATGCCGTGGCAGAAATGTGCAACTATAGAGGTCATTATTAAAAACTTGTTTTATAGGGTGTAAAGATCACCGATGTTTTACGAATTATATTGGCTCGTATTAAATTATTGCTATTAGTTCTTTGTTTTTTACATTCCTAACGAGTTATGCTAAAACCAACTTTGGAATAAATAAAAATGAAAATAACGAACTTACATCTCTTTTGGTAAGTCGCTTGATACATTGTCGTCATTTTACTGTCCAGGTCGTCGCACGGGTGATCCAATATATCGTTAGTGACGTCCACCATCTGCAATTAGAACACGAAATCCACATCAATGTAAAGTGTCAAAAGTATAGTCTTAAAAAGATAAGTAAAGGTGCGACCACGCCGCTGCTTAAAAAACGGTGACGTTACGGAATCGCAAGAAAATGTATGAAGAAACGGTGAGAAAACGTGACAGATACGACATGTCACTGCGTATACGCGGCGGTGTGGTCGCACCATAATGTGTTACTTTGCTACTGTAAACAACAATAGGTACTTCGGGACCTTATACTCGTTTATCCTAGAAAATAGATAGGTACATTAATTCTTGGCAAATTTAGTTTATGATAAAAACTAGTTGCTGCCTGCGACTTCGTCTGCAAAGAATTCGTTTATCGCTATCCCGCGGGAATTTTCCGGGATAAAAAGTAGCCTATGTGCTATTCCAGACTTATCTCTATCTATGCTCTATCCAGATCCGTTGGGCCGTTCTGGCGTGATTGAGTAACAAACAAACATCCATCCATCCATCCATCCATCCATACTTTCTCATCTATCTAAATATATAAAAGAAGAAACTGACTGACTGACTGATTGACTGACTGACTGACTGACTGACTGACTGACTGACTGACTGACATATCAACGCACAGCCCAAACCGCTGGTTCTAGAGATTCCAAATTTGGCATGTAGGTTCCTTATAAGGTCTAAGGGTGCACTAAGAAAGGATTTTTCAAAATTCGACCTCTAAAGGGGTTAAATGGGGGTCCAAAGTTTGTATGGGGAAACAAGATTAGTTAGACTATTTTATTCGAAACTTCACAGGAGTAATCCTAACGATAAATGAGTAAATACCTGTTTCAGGTTTTTTGAAAATTCAACCCCTAAAAGGGGATAGGGGGTGACAAAGTCTGAAAATCAACCTGGGTATTATTATTATTATATTATAGTGGGTAGTATTGTTTGTACGGTTTACCGGGTCGCTGATTACGAAAACAA
Organism: Pandemis heparana; assembly: GCA_963854515.1. Classification (NCBI taxonomy): domain Eukaryota; kingdom Metazoa; phylum Arthropoda; class Insecta; order Lepidoptera; family Tortricidae; genus Pandemis; species Pandemis heparana. Next base: position 6,834,327 of record OY978025.1, read on the forward strand.
CAACACACATACCTACCTGACACACACACACACACACACACACAAATTTCCACGGGAACGGGATTTATTATATTCGATTCCGAGTGACCCTATCTCAGTAACTATACTTAATAAATATAGACTTCAAATTTCGTACACAAGTTGATGATTACAAAACTAAGAAAATAATTTCAAGATTTTTGGAAATTCTCACGGGATAAGAAAAAAACGGGATTTATATATTCAGTTCAAGGAAATCCTATGAACTATAATTACTAGACTTCAAATTTGGCATAGAAGTAGGTGATTATAATAGTAAAAAACAGTTTTAAGGATTTTCGAAAATTCCAACAGGATAAGGAAATAACGAGATTTATATTCAGTTCTACGGGATCGAATTTTCGTTTTAATGATCGTAGAAAACTGAAATTTGGCCTTCAGGTTGCTTGGAGAGTATAGGAGAGCACTACGAAAGGATTTCCCAAAATTCTGACGGAAATGAACGGGAAAAAACGGGTTTTTTTGTTATACTGCAGTGCAGGTTGTAGAAAGCTGAAATTCGACATGTAGGTTGCTTGGGGAGTGTAGAGAAGCATTTAGAGAGGACTTTGCAAAATTCCCACGGGAACGGGAATAACGGGATTTTTCGTTTAACTGGTCGTAGAAAGCTGAAACTTTGCATGTAGGTTGCTTGATGAGTGTAGGGAAGCACTAAGAGACAATTTCCTGAAATTCCCACGGAATGGGAAAAACGGAACTTTTCGTTTTATTGGTTGTAGAAAGCTGAAATTCGAAATGTAAGCAAGCAACCTGCTTGGGGAGTATAGAGAAGTATTAAGAGAGGACTTTCCAAAATTCTCACGGGAACGGGAAAAAACGGGATTTTTCGTTTTATTGGTCGTAGAAAGCTGAAATTTGGCAAGTGGGTTCTTTGGGGAGTGTAGGGAGCATTAAGAGAGCATTTCACGAAATTCTTACGGGAACGGGAAAAATACGGGAGTGAAATACTCCTGGTACACACAAGCGAAGCCGTGGCCAAAAGCTATTTGTCAATAAATGAAGTCTACGCGGACGAAGTCGCGGGAAAAAGCTAGTAAATATATAAAAGAAGAAACTGACTGACTGACTGACTGACTGACTGACTGACATATCAACGCACAGCCCAAACCGCTGGTTCTAGAGATTTCAAATTTGGCACGTAGGTTCCTTATAAGGTCTAGGGGTGCACTAAGAAAGGATTTTTCAAAATTCGACCTCTAAAGGGGTTAAATGGGGGTCCAAAGTTTGTATGGGGAAACAAGATTAGTTAGACTATTTTATTCGAAACTTCACAGGAGTAATCCTAACAATAAATGAGTAAACACCTGTTTCAGGTTTTTTGAAAATTCAACCCCTAAAAGGGGATAGGGGGTGACAAAGTCTGAAAATCAACGTGGGTACTATTATTATTATATTATAGTGGGTATTATTGTTTGTACGGTTTATCGGGTCGCTGATTACGAAAACAACAACACACATACCTACCTGACACACACACACACACACACACACACACACAAATTTCCACGGGAACGGGAAAAAACGGGATTTATTATATTCGATTCCGAGTGACCCTATCTAAAGTTTCGTACACAAGTAGATGATTACAAAACAAAGAAAATAATTTCAAGATTTTTGGAAATTCTCACGGGATAAGAAAAAAACGGGATTTATATATTCAGTTCAAGGAAATCCTATGAACTATAATTACTAGACTTCAAATTTGGCATAGAAGTAGGTGATTATAATAGTAAAAAACAGTTTTAAGGATTTTCGAAAATTCCAACAGGATAAGGAAAAAACGAGATTTGTATTCAGATCTACGGGATCGATTTTTCGTTTTAATGATCGTAGAAAACTGAAATTTGAACTTCAGGTTCCTTGGGGAGTATAGGGGAGCACTACCGAAAGGATTTCCCAAAATTCTGACGGAAATGAACGGGAAAGAACGGGATTTTTTGTTATACTGCAGTGCAGGTTGTAGAAAGCTGAAATTCGACATGTAGGTTGCTTGGGGAGTGTAGAGAAGCATTTAGAGAGGACTTTCCAAAATTCCCACGGGAACGGGAAAAACTGGATTTTTCGTTTTACTGGTTGTAGAAAGCTGAAACTTGGCATGTAGGTTGCTTGATGAGTGTAGGGAAGCACTATGAGACAATTTCCTGAAATTCCCACGGGAACGGGAAAAACGGGACTTTTCGTTTTACTGGTTGTAGAGAGCTGAAATTCGAAATGTAGGTTGCTTGGGGAGTGTAGAGAAGTATTAAGAGAGGACTTTCCAAAATTCCCACGGGAACGGGAAAAAACGGGATTTTTCGTCTTATTCGTCGTAGAAAGCTGAAACTTGGCATGTAGGTTGCTTGAAGAGTGTAGAGAAGCTATAAAAGATCATTTTTCAAAATTCCCACGGGAACGGGAAAACGGAACTTTTCGTTTTACTGGTTGTAGAACGCTGAAATTCGGCATTTAGGTTGTTTAAAGAGTATAAAGAAGCATTAAGAGAGAAATTTTCAAAATTCCCACGGGAACGGGAAAAAACGGGATTTTTCGTTTTACTGGCCTTAGAAAGCTGAAATTTGGCAAGTGGGTTCTTTGGGGAGTGTAGGGAGCATTAAGAGAGCATTTCACGAAATTCTTACGGGAACGGGAAAAAATCGGGATTGAAATACTTCTGGTACACACAAGCGAAGCCGTGGCCAAAAGCTATTTGTCAATAAATGAAGTCTACGCGGACGAAGTCGCGGGAAAAAGCTAGTTTACATATAATATTAGTTAGATGTATTAAATTCTCATCACATCTACCGGAATGTTGAAGGAATGATCCCTCAACATTAGGTAGGTAAGTATGTGTATGAACCCCGTACCTACTTGATTATTATTTCAATTTTGTATAAACTTGGGAGGAAGCTTGTTTGTTTACAATAGTGTTAAACTGGATTGGAATTGACTATACCTACTTAAATACGTAGTACTTGGAAGTAGTTAGATATTGGGAGTTCTGCCCCACTCCCTTGGGCTACGTCTCGCTCCGCTCGCCTTCGCGTCGTGGGGCAGAACTCCCAATATCTAAATGGGACAGAACTCCCAATGGCATAATTCTATAGCAGTGGGACAGAACTCCCAATGGCATAATTCTATAGCAGTGGGGCAGAACTCCCAATAGCATAATTCTATAGCAGTGGGACAGAACTCCCAATGGCATAATTCTATAGCAGTGGGACAGAACTCCCAATGGCATAATTCTATAGCAGTGGGGCAGAACTCCCAATGGCATAATTCAGTAGCGTTGAATCCGGGTTGTATAGGCTTAGTTTACGACAGATCCTTAACGATACACGTTCTGAATTTGTGATTTATCAAACTTGATGAGTTAGTTCTGTTGTCAATGTTAATGCAAACTCAGTTATTGAACTTAATTATTTTATTGTGTAAAAAAACAAAAGGCTTAACACAACATGTCACAGGAGTGATCAGTTCCCATAACACGCCAGAACCCCAGATCGTCAGGCTTTTTCCTAGATGCTTATCCAGGGTTCTCTGTGGTGTTTGTCACATTCAGACATCGCAAAGTTGGCTAGGCTCTTTGATGTGATGAACATGTGGGGGTTCACCTAGTACTACCGACCGCATATAGCATAGGATCACCCAGAGGTTTGTGTCATAGCGCACCCTTAGAGAGCCCTGCCCAAGGTAGGGTTATTAAAACCAAGCTCAAGGTACACTAATACGCCACCGCGTGAGGTTTGTGTCATACCGCACCAAGTGCCCTGCCCAAGGTAGGGTTATTAAAACCAAGCCCAAGGTACGGTAATACGCCACCGCGTATACCAAAGCCATCATCGCAGAGTTAGCCAGACCCTTTGACATGTCGATGGTATAGAATCACCATTACTACCGGTCGTAATAGCAACGGATCATCCAACAGCTAAAACAAGGAACTTTTATTTATATGAACGAATGTTAAAAACTCCGTAAGCGCGATGTAGAACAGCTCACTAACGAATGAAACTGTTAATTGCAAAACAAACCTAGTTAGAAGGTGACAACGTTAATAATAGAACATAAAAAATATGATCACATAACGGATTTTACTTCTAAAGTAATAAAGTTTGCGCGCATGACGTTTAACCCATTCTAATGTCTGTTAATACAAATACAAAGAAAATTAATTTGTTCTAATTAGAACCTAACATTACGTATGCTTAAGTCTCAATTTGTAATTCAGTATCTGCATTACATATCTTTTTTCTCGGTTAACACATTACTCATAAAAGTAGTGCAATTTATTATCATTCTAATGCTAATCTCATTTAAGTTCAAAGTAAGATCCATGTATGATTCACTTATTATATTTATAAAGAACCCGATCTTAGTAAGCTCATTGTATTTTATCACACATGAAACATGATCAATTATGTTGTTGGCAATTTAATTTAAAGCTATGTCTCCAGTGAATACTAAAATACGCTCGTGTCTAATTAAAAGAGTCAAGTGCATTATTAAATATAGTTTATTTTCACATTAGTCATTTTATGTACATTATTTTGAAATATTTCTAAGTAAAAACTAACTTAAATATTAGGTACATGAACATTCTAATAGCTAAAAAAATCTAATAGTTAACATTTCCTAACTTTTTTGCAATCTTATTCACTAATCCTTCCGCGGCACTTAATATTTCGTCAAAATCATCTTCTACAATATACTGTACTGCAACCTCTTGAGACTCGTTATCCTGTTCAAGATTTGATATATTTATTTGAATGGCTCGTCTGCCTTTCTTATTTTTTTTAATAATGTAGGAGTTCAATGTGTTGTTGATGGTTTTGTTTTTTCTATTCTCTGCCTTCTTAGAGTTTTCCTTCGCTCGCTTGGAATTTTCCGGCAAAGAAACATCTCGACCTCCATTTAAAACTTTATTTTGGTACGCGAAGTAAGCATCCACATCTTGCGAACATTTAAGAAATGGATCATCAAATGTGGGTTGAGAATAAAACGTTGTTGGCGTTAGTTCATCTGCATTTGTTGTGATATTCATCGGTTGCGAACTGGATATTCTCTGTAAATTATAAAAAATATATTTTTAAAATAATTTACTTACTCAATCTAAATTGGTAACAAGTAGTTAAGTATGTAAGGGAAAGCAAAGATCAATAATTTCATTGTATACTTACCATTTTAGTAAAGAAAGAATGTCAGCGAGGGCGGTCTCGAACGACGTGTGTTGCTCTAAACGTTTACGATGAGAATGGTTAGCGCGTGGATGCAATAAACGTATCATGATTGTATTGAACACGTGTATGTATGATACATTCATACAGGTTTTGACTTGTTTTTAATAAACTAAAAATAATAAAATAAATTTGTTCACGCAAATCATAGCATTCAGTGTAGACAATCTTAAATCATAAACAAGGTTATTCCGTACCTACACGTTCAACAAATACAAAATCGAAAACTCTCTATACTACTCTAGCTCGAACGTAATTTAATACGTCTGAGCGAGACGGAAGTTGATATTCACTTCACATTTAACGATACGTTGATGCAGCGGCGTATGCCTTTGTAAAACGAAATGATACCTAATACATAATTATTTATACGTGTTGCAATGTTTGCAATTTTGCAATCGGCAGCTTTATTTGATAATTCGATGCCTACTTTGTCGGTGCTTTGTGGTAAACAAGTAACAACATAATATTTTGAATACTATTTATGTACTTATAGTTGAGAAAGCGATATTTCTATATAACATTATAATATTTAGGTCTAAAGTCGAATGCTCGAACTTGGTTCTTGAACCATATAATATTCTTGTTTTGGATTAATACCAAATCATCAAATATTTTGCTATAAAACATAGTGTTTTATGTATCGATTTCCTTTCCATTTCGTATTGTGACTTCAAGCTCATCGTTATTTTTGTTAAGTGAAGTAACTGCAACTACCAACTTCATTTAAAATGTAAGTAAGTACTATATTTATTGAATGCCCATAAAAATTGTTAAAAGTATTTTTAGTTTATTCTTATAATTTTTTGAAGATCTAACTCAGTAGATATTTTTATTGAATCCCTATAAAATATTGTTAAAAGTATTTTTGGTTTATTCTTATAATTTTTTTGAAGGTCTGACTCACTAGATATATTTATTGAATCCTCATAAAATATTGTTAAAAGTATTTTTGGTTTATTCTTATAATTTTTTGAAGGTCTGACTCCGAATATTCAAAATACACGCGCACGCCCTCACCGGAGCAGAAAATTATTTCTACAAAGAATATTAAGAAAAGGAAATCGTGCACAGCATCAAGGTATTTCATATACTTAGTTTATATTTAAATAAAATAATCTTCATAGTTATATTTTACGGTCTCCGTATCCTCTAGTCGTTAGTAGGTCTGTGTTAATCCCGGTAACGACATAAATATTTGTGTGTAAGATAATTTATTTTTCCGTTATAGATGTTCTCTCATGTATTTATATCGTCATCTGACCTCGCAAGCTGTGAACTTTGCTAAGTTTACTGTTAGGTAAATCTCTGTAACATGTCCCTCGATACATAAATTAACATAATATTAAAAAATATATATATTTTATTTTTAGGTCTGAATTTGAAACAGCAAATCAGCGATCACGTTCACCATCGCCTTGCGCGCAAAAGAAAAAAGCAACCAACAAAGTTCGTGCATCAACCAGTAAAAACAAGAATTCTGGCTTCAGGTAGGTACTTATTTATTTTCTTGTTGTTTTTGAAATTAAAATAGTTTATTGTGATTATGCAACTATAACAATGCATTCGCTAAAAATATTATAAGTGTTTTTTTCTTTTTTCTAGTTCTTCAAAAAAAACACTCGAAACCGACATCTTCAAAATTATAAGTGAAGAAGAGAAGATCACCGGCGAGAAAAAATTGAAAACCGATAAGACAATATCATCGTTTACCAGCCGCGTATCTACGGGTTCTTCTCGGCGTACTACGATAACGGACGGTAACTTTTTAATTGATTTAAAAGTGTATAATATCGATGATTTTCAAAAATCTATACCTGAAGAACGTTATAAAAAAGCATTAGCGTCGGTTAAATTACAATGTAAGGAGGATTCCTCTGAGTGGAATCAAATCCAAAAGTTTTTAGGCGAAGCCTTTAGTATTTTTGAAGATTGTGAGCCCGTTTATTTTGGTAATTATAAAAATAATAAGTAGTTTAATATAATTCCAGTTATTCAATCAAGATTGTGGGTCTGTTAACTTTTTAATTGATTTAAAAGTGTATAATATCGATGATTTTCAAAAATCTATACCTGAAGAACGTTATAAAAAAGCATTAGCGTCGGTTAAATTACAATGTAAGGAGGATTCCTCTGAGTGGAATCAAATCCAAAAGTTTTTAGGCAAAGCCTTTAGTATTTTTGAAGATTGTGAGCCCGTTTATTTTGGTAATTATAAAAATAATAAGTAGTTTAATATAATTCCAGTTATTCAATCAAGATTGTGGGTCTGTTATTTTATTAATTATAAAAAGAATAGTTAAATGTTTATTTTAATAATTATAAAAATAATTTAAAACAGAATTATTTTCAAACCAAATTTGATATTTTTAATTCAAAAGTTGTTGTTATTACTGTTTCAAAATAGTCTAGTACTTTTAGCTACATTAATAATTTCAGTATGCCTTTTTGTGTTCCGTGTAGTACGTCTGTAGAAAAAAATAAATGGATAGGTCATCTTCGAAGCACTGCGCATAAAACAATTCTATCCTCTAACAAAGTACTTAATGATGGCGTTGAAGTAGTAGAGTCAGCATTTCGGATGCGCATTGCCACATATCGCATATCAGCAAGCAACGATCAAAGTCTGGCATCTGTCGATGCATTTATGAACTCTATTAGAAACAAAATAAAGCGACTTTTAGATGATTCACTTATGAAACATACGTGCGTAAAAGTAAATTTCGAACTTTTTGGAATGTTCCTAATGTTTAAAGATAATAGTCAATCAATAAAATCATTTGGAACTAAAAATAAAATTTTATATTTGAGTTATGATTTTGATGCACTATTTTGCGAGATCGTTAACTGTCTAAAGAAAAAATTCGAGGAGTTTCAAGACCGTGATAGTGGATGGGCTTTTGTTAGTAACTCACATTTGGAAATTAACATAAACAAGTATCAACCATTACGAGGTTCAAGCTATGTTGACCTGCCAAAGTTCATAAAAAACAAGAAAGCATGTCTAAATATACAAAACAACGACCAATGCTGTTTTTTATGGTGTGTAACAGCGGCTTTATATCCTTGTATCAAACATCCTGAAAGAGTATCATCTTATCCTAATTTTCGTGACGTTTTGAATATTTCTCAAATTTCTTTTCCAGTCACACTTGATGACATTAGAATATTTGAAAAAAACAACCCCATGATTTCATTAACGATTTTTGGATTGAAAAATAATAAAATTGTTGCGGGTCCCCTTTACAAGTCTGAAGTATCCAGTAATCAGAAGAGTAAAAAATATATAAACCTACTTTTAATAGACGATGGCAGCCACCCACCGCATTATGTTCTAATTAAAGACTTAAGTCGTCTGGTGCGTAGACAAGTAACGAAGCATAATAGTAAGATATACTTTTGCGAAACCTGTCTTTTATTTTTTCTTACACAGGAAGAACTTGCAAATCACTTGTGTACTGGAGTAGTTACTGTCTTACCAAAAATGGGGTCTGTGATTAAATTCAAACATTTCGATCGTAAACAGAATGTTCCATTCGTTATATACGCAGATTTTGAATCGTTACTACAACCAACTGAATCTACTGACTCCGACACTGATACTACTGTTACAAGTGATAGTCATACCCCTAATACTACAACTTTGCATCATCATATACCAGCTGCCTTTGGATATTATATTGTTTGTAATGCAGATCCAAGTCATAATCGCTATTTCTCTTATCGTGGTACTGATTGTGTTGATAGATTTATTGAAGCAATCTATAAAGATGTTGCTAAAATTTATAGAGTTTTGAACAAAAATACCTCTATAATATTTAACGAGAATGACGAGCTAAACTTTTTGAACGCTAAACGATGCCATATATGTAATCATTTCCTATTTTCTGATCGGGTTCGGGATCACTGTCACATTACAGGAAGCTATCGGGGAGCAGCACACAGTCTGTGCAACCTACAATATAAACGTCCTTGTTTCGTACCTATATTTTTTCACAATCTATCTGGTTATGATTGTCATCTATTTATTAAAAAGCTAGGTGAGGCACCTGGAAACGTGACAGTTATACCTAAAACTAAGGAAAACTATATTTCTTTTACTAAATTTATTCCCATCGAGAATGAGTATTTTCAACTTCGTTTCGTTGATTCTTTCAAATTTTTAGATACAAGTTTAGAGAAACTAACTACAACTATGCAGAAATCTGACTTTGTTCATTTACGTAAATATTTTTGTAATGATGATGAGTTTAAATTACTTACACGAAAAGGCGTGTTTCCCTATGAGTATATGAATAAATGGCAATGTTTTGAAGAAAAATACTTACCATGTATTGACTATTTTTATAATTCGATTACTAATGAGAAAGTTTCTATAAAAGATTATAACCATGCGCAATCAGTATGGCACCAGTTTAAAATTCGTAATTTAGGCGAATATACAGACCTTTATTTGCAAACCGATGTTCTTCTGCTAGCCGATATTTTTGAAAAGTTTCGCGCTACTTGCAAACAACACTATGACTTGGATCCTGCTTTTTATTTAACTACACCTAGCTTATCATTTGATGCCATGCTTCTAAAAACTGGTATTGAATTAGAGCTTATAGATGACTTTAACATGCTCAGAATGATCCAATCTGGAATTAGAGGTGGAGTCTGTATGACCTCTCTACGACATGCTAAGGCTAATAATATATACTTACCTCACTATGACCCATCCCAGATAGACTCATACCTGATTTATATCGACTGTAATAATTTATATGGTTACAGTATGTGCCAGTATATGCCTTTATCAGACTTTAGATTTCTAGAAAATCACGAAATAAGTGTTTTAAATATCACTCAAATCCCAGATGATTCGGATTATGGTTTTATTCTAGAAGTTGATATTATTTACCCAAAGGATTTACATGTTAAACATAATGATCTACCATTTTGTCCTGAAAAAAGTATTCCACCAGGTGGAACGCATTACAAACTTATACCTAATCTATATGACAAATACTCGTATGTGATTCATTATATACATTTGAAAACGTGTCTTAAACATGGTTTAAAATTAAAAAAGATACATAGAGTAATTACATTCAAACAGTCTCCTTATTTAAAACAATATATTGATATGAATACAAGGTTACGTCAAGAGGCAACGTCTGTTTTCGAACAAGACTTTTGTAAATTGATGAATAATAGTATATTTGGCAAAACTTTAGAAAATACCGAGAAAAGGGTCGAAGTACGCTTAGTTAATCAGTGGGCTGACAATGATAACAAAACCAAAAAGAAAATCACAGCCGATAGATTGATTGCAAGACCCAATTTTCACAGTGCATCAGTTTTTACTGAAAATTTGGTTGCAGTTCAATTGAAACCTGATCTGATAACTTTGGATAAACCGGTTTACATTGGTTTCGCTGTACTAGAGTTATCTAAAAGTCATATGTATGATTTTCATTATTCGGTATTCAAACGTTTTTATGATAGTCGTCTACAAATGTGCTACACGGACACAGATAGTTTTGTTTATTTTATACAGACAAAAGACTATTTTAAAGATTTAAGAATGCATTTTTTGTCTTATTTCGATACTAGTTGTTACGATGTTGACAATAAATTTTTGTTACCAGTTCAAAATAAAAAAGTACCAGGACTTTTTAAAGATGAAATGAAAGGTGACATGGTTAAAGAGTTTGTGGGACTGCGTTCAAAAGTTTATTGTATTAAAACCACTGGTGATATTAAACCACATGTTATTAAAAAAGCTAAGGGGGTGAAAGAGCCTGTTATACGAAATTTAAAGTTTACTAATTACGAGAAATCATTATTTCAAGGTGATGTAATAAAAAGAAAAAACATATTATTTAAGTCGATTAAACATGAAATATTTACCCAAAGTGTAAATAAAGTTGCTCTATCAGCTAAAGATGACAAGCGGTTGATATCTGATAATCAAATATGCACTAAAGCTTGGGGTCATACATCAATACTTAATGTTTAATTGATCATTCATGTCATAAATATATGTAAAGATAAAAAAACCATAAATGTAAGTTAAAGAGAATTAATGTACCAAATGCACTATCAGTCCTGAAGTTAAATCTTTCTTCCATCTTACTCCCTTTTTTTCATTATGATATGTAAGTGTTTTTATTTTATTAACAAATTATGTCTTATGGTAAATAAATGTATTTATAATCTTATTATTTTGTTGTTTTTCTTATAATTACCCTAAACCATTTTATAGATAGTTTATTGTTAAAGTTAAACGTGTTCTTATTACACTACATGATGTGATGAATCAAGAACAAGTTGAGACTTGTTTTAGGTATACCACGTGTAGCGTTAAAGTTATCACATAACACGATTGCGCATTTACATTTGCTGAACAAACAGTAGCTCTCCTTTATAAGCGCAAAGTAATTTTAATTCCTTACATTTTAATAATACCAAGCGCGCCTTCATTATCTACTCGCAACCATAGACCTGGTAAGTTGCTTTTTGACTAACTATTTAAAATCAAATTTTATTTTTATTTTTAACCATTATTTATTATTTATTTATTATTATTATTTTATTAATTAATTATTATTTATTTATATTTTATTATTTTAATTTAGGTCTTGTTACTTTAGGCTCTGTCTACCCAGTAAGGGATAAATTCGTGATTTATTTATTTGTATGTATGTATATGTATTTAAATTTACTAGTCACCTATGTGGAATAAAAGATCTTTTGCAATCAAATAAACATTATGATTAAACATTTTTGATAATATTTTATCAACTCTGTAACTACTACATATTAACCATGTATCTTTATCAAAGTAATTTCTTTCCGTTATGTTTTAGGTTTTCAAAAAATGGGAGATACCGAAGATATTCAGATTGATTTGTCGCAATACACACAAGATCCGTTCCAACTACCGCAAGAATTTGATGATAGTGATTTATATAAAAAAGTCAAGAATGCTATCGGCAATCCAAAAGCCAAAAAACGTACACCAAAAGTGAATAATAAGATAATTAAACGAAACCTTGGATATCCGTCATGTTTTGTCATAAACAATGAAGTCGGTGAAGGTAGCAAGCTTATAAGAATCCAAATAATAGACATCAAAGATGGCGTTCCGGATCAAAACGATCAAGATGAAAAGGTTCTGTTGAGTGCGCAGTATGTAGCAAATGATACCTACGATGAAATAATTGACAGCACTGAAGGTGTTATAAATAAGATTTCGAAGAAATTGTGTGGTTACAGTGTTAGTTTTTAGAATTGTTGTTTAGAAGTTAAATAGTGTTAGTTTATAATTTTTGTTTTATTACGGCATAATAAATTTTATTAAAGCCATTTGGTGTTTTATTAATTTCCTTATATTCACACTGGATGATTAATCAATCCTTTTTTGAAAATAAAAAATCAATTAAAATTATTGGAAAATCATTTATTTCAAAAATAAAGTTACAAGTTAACATTAGATTAGTGATTGTCTAAATACCATTTTTTAATACATAAAACATTTTTTAATGCACAAGACTTTTTATGATACACACAATTAAAAATAATTTCAGCAGAACAATATTTTTTATACAGCTCTTGAAAATTAGGCATATACTCGTATTTTTCACCCAAATCTATAACAGTACAGTTTGGATATAATTCGTTTATCCATTTAATTTTTTCCCTACCCTTCACGTATATCGTCTTACCTTTAATGTGGGTGGCAATAACTCTTTTAAATTCCCTAAAGTCAACATAACCCTCATGCCATGTTATACCAAAATGTATTTCTAACCATCTTGCCTGTCTTTTTTCACTTTTTGTTAATTTAGAAAATGGAAAGGGAGGCTTAATTAAAAACAATTGAGTGTACTCTAAAGTGTCGTATGCAAATTCTTTAACGATAAACTCGTTTTTGTCTGTTTTAAATCCTTGAAGATCAACGAACATGTAGTCTCGCATCATGATATTTTTTTTGTAATATTACTTAGAGGGTTATATTGAACAATACTATCATTCAAAATCAAACAGTAAGCTGATGTTTGCTTGGGTATGGCTGTTTCACACTCTAACTCTACTCGCACATCCACCGAACCGGTTTTTAAAGTTTCGTTTTGACGTGAACAGTCGATAACAAATAAAGGTGACTTATTTTTAAAATCCTGCGGGCTCAGCAAGGGTGCCTGAACACGGTTATAATAAGACTGTTGAAATTTTGCATACTGTTCATATAATATAGCAAACTTTTCAGAAGAAAAACTGACATCAAAACTTTCGTATGGAAAGTAGTTTGAATTTAAAAACACCTTAACATCTCTTAAGTTACAGTGATCAAAGTGTGTTATGTCTTTATCAGCCACATTTTTTCGATTTGTTTTTAATCCAATTATAATGTAACGCGGCTTTTCTGTTTGAGATGAAGTTTTAATAGCCCAAGAATGTTTACTCGTTTCTGGCAAGAGTGGATATTCATACAAATCCCAGTTTCTAAATGCTACAAGAATACCGCGATCTCTTTCCAAGCATTTGAGTAAGGCCAATCTTTCTCGATCAGACACCTTAATATGTGGCATACGCCACACTATTTTAGATATAGTTATATTGTCTATGTATTCATTCGCATTTAATTTAACGCTATTTAAATTGGTGTTTGATCTTAAAAGTATAAGCTCATGCTTGCAATTAACTACTATTTTGTTATAATCCTCGGCAAACCCAAGAATTTTGTTTAAAGGTATGGACACAGAAAATGTTCCATGCGAGTTTTTTGTACCGTTGACATCCCAACCCCATAACTTAGACATCGATGCTTCGACTTCATTCATGGATACCAAAGATTTCATAGTTGTTGTCACCCCTGCATTTTTAATTCTATCTATTTCGATACCATTTAGTTCGTATCGAATATCTTGAAATAGATGGAGTATGGGGTTATTGGTAAAAAGAACACTCTTTACCTCTTGTTTCGTTTCTCTATTGATTGCAGTTATAGTACCTTCTATGTATAAAGTACTCGCTGAAGGTAGTACGTAGAGATCTTGCTGGTTTATAGGTATACGTATTTCATCATTAAAATTAAAGCTTGTCACGTACGGCTTATACGAATGATATTCAAAGCTCTCGATCGAGTTGTCTGTTGTAAAAGATTCTGTTAAATTTAATATACTCATTTTAATAGACCTAGGCTTTGGAGGAATTGTTTGTTTTGTTTTGTAAGTCGCACTTTAGGTCTTCTTTTCTTGATTGCTTGATGAGTACTAGTACTGTTTTTGATTGTGACTGAAGTTTTATTGAAGTCTATCATTTTTTCTGAGATGTAAATATATCTGAATCTCTTCACCTCGTAAATTAACCAAATTATTGTTAACGTCTAATATTCTTATTGTAATTGAACTTAAACTGTTTTGAGTAACAGGAAAATAAATTACGTTTTTTGGTGTTTCTATAATCCGATAACCAGGCGGTACATTAGGCACAAACTCGTGAATTATATGACTAGGTTTTCCATTAACAAATGAACCGCTCACTATGTCACATTCAATGCGTACTATAGTTGTAGACAGAATGGAAACAGGGTAAGGAGATTCTGTTAATATATTAGCTGGAATAGAGTCTGACCCGAAACCAAGTAATCTTCCAACAGATCTCTCTTTATCAAAATGAATACTTTGAGAACACAAAATAGAAGTTTTTAAGGTATTATTATTGCAAGTTAGTGTAAATGAGCAGCCTTGAAGGTGTTCCTTCAAGTAATCATCAATATCTTGAAGTTCGTAAGATCCTTCAGGAATTTCAATTACTTTGTTTTTATCATAGTAGAACTTATTATTTCTATGATCTATATTGGGTATTGAATTAAAAGTTGATATATACAACAAACCGCACTCGTATTCCTCATCCAGTTGTAAAGTTGGTGAAAGGTTTGTTATCAAAGTTGAAGAGGATCCAGTTATAGACAAAGTGAAAGACATTGTGAGAATGATAAGGTGTTTATTGAACGAAGGTATTTAAGCAATTATACCAATATTGTTTTAAGTATTTAAGACATAAATGCCCACAATTTACAGTGTTAAACTTTTGGTACGTGTTATAATTATAGTAAATATCATAATTCTTTAAATACTTTTTTAATTCCAGCGGAGGTGGTAGATCACCGTAACTATTAAAATATTCACAATAGCTGTTATTTTTGACATAGGCCACCCAGTGAGTTCCATTATTCTTAGAACTATCCAAGTTAACAATTCCACATTCTACTCTTTTAGGACGCTTTGGTAAACTGTCTCTCATATAAACTCCACGAAAATACGGAATGTCTGATGAGTGATTTAAAATGTCTATATTTGAAAGAGCACGTCTGGGTAACCTCTTATTTAGTTTTTTGATGTTTTGATACATAATCCTTTACCATTTTTATATGGTCTAATATGTAATCCTTTGCCTAATGCAATAGATTCCATCATTTTGTTGTGTCGTTCTGATTCAGCAAAGTTCTTTTTTGCAGCTTTGTAATCACCTACAGCTTTAGCTATTCCGGCAGCTCCACCAGCTAATGAGCCAAGCGCAGAAAGACCAGCAAAAATAGGTATCAGCGGTAAAATCCCTCCGGTTTTTGGAATCGGTATTACACGCGGCATTCGTACCTTTGTGTTATTACCAAAAACTTTTTTTGCAGCTGTAAGTGCTCGATCAATTATATGACTTTTTTGTTTAGGTTTCTTTTTTATTTCAGCCCGTATCTTAGATACAAAATGTTTAAATGGTTTTATTCCCGCACCAGCCTTTAATTTAGATTTCATAACTTTACTCACTAACCAACTAGCAATTTTTTCACCTGTTCCAACATTTTTCGTCTTTCTCCTTTGTTTCGCCATTTTGTAAAGTTCTAAATCAGCACGATGTCTATCAGCTATATCAGAATATCTATCATAAGCTATATCGTGCTTCATACACGCATTATCTAGTGGGTTTATGCCTTTATCACCTCTTTCTAACCTTTTGTGTAACTTTGTGCCCGGCCCACAATAATTATAACCAGGTAAGTGTAGTTCGAAAGGTAAACTATTAATAGCACTGTTTAAAAGACCTCTTCCTTTCATACCCCGTTTGATAATGAGAAATTATATTCAGGAGAAGTATATTTAATACAAATTATACAACATCATTTCTATCAATCCAACTGTTTTCGTTTTCACTAAGTCCAAGCCATTTAACATATAGCTTTGTACCCTTCTTTTTAATCACTTTTTCAATAAGATAAACATCTGGATACTTTGTTTTTTGAAGTTCTTCTTCATAAAATGTGCCGAGTATAGTGTTTTTTCGTTGGTCTTCAATGTGATACGTTACAGGTTGAGTATGATTTACATGTTTAATTGTGAATAGTTCTGTAGACCAATTAGGTGTATAACCTTTACGAAATACACTTTTATACTTACTTATACGTACTCGATCTCCAACATTGAGTTTATTCAATTTACAATGCGTCTTGAATTGTGATTTTATAATGTTTCTTTTTACTTTGATTTCATTATCAAAATTTACATCAACAGGTTTAAATTTTATTGTATGATGTACAGTTTCATTATATGATTTAACTATTTCGTCTAATGGTTTACCAACCCATTTATAGTTGCCTATGAAACTAAAATATTTGTATATTTTGAACTTAAGTGTCTTTATCAATCTTTCTACAATGGAGGCCTTTTTAATTGAATACGTTGAGTAATGATTTATGTTCAATGATTTTAAATAGCTATCAAATTCATTATTATAGAACTCTTTTCCAAGATCTGTTTGTAAGTTTTTCGGTTTTCTTTTACTTGATGTTATAATTAGAGCAAATGCATTTTTCACTTCCATTCTACTCTTGGATTTTATAGGTATACACCAGGCATACTTTGAAAATGTATCAATAACAGTTAATATATATTTATTTCCTTTGTTAATCGTGTGTAGCCTCTGTAAATCAATCAAATCAGCTTGCCATAAATCGTCAATTCCTTTTAATATAACAGATCGTCGCTTAAAATTTTTTCGCGCTGAACGATGGATCTCGTTCACTATTTGTTGTTTTGCCATTATTCAAATTTTGAAGATACTTATTATCTATCTCCTTCTTTGTATAAAAGTTTAGTTTTAACTGAGTTACAAGCTGATGAATTTGATTATTTATAGTATCAAACAGAGAATCTATATACGTCTTATCGTATATATTTTGCATATATTGATCAACGTACTGCTTGTTTACTGCATCATCAGGTGATAAGGGTTTCGCAACTCCCTTTAATTGCAAAGATTTTAAATCAAAATATCCTTCGTCAGTCTTAAGCAATGCCTTGTACTTGAGATCGGGAATCTCACTAGAACGCAAGCGTTTATGAACATGGTGACCAAATTTGTCAATGTTCATTTTTGTTGTATATTGTATTGAAGTCAAACTACAACTGTTAATAATAAAACATATTTTTATTTATATATTATTTACTAAGCCTGCTTCGCGTAATTCTTCAATGATAGATATGATTTCGTTATCTAATCCTGTATTTCCAGCGTCACGCGATGCTATAAGCAGTTTTAATCGTTCTACTAATTCGTTTGGGTCATCCCAATACACATAAGAGACGTCTGCTTTTACTTTTTTCATTGATGGCAAACCTTCACCGGATACATGTATTTCTTCACTTAATGAGCGTTGTTTAGTTAATTTGAAAAGTGGTCTTATGATGTATAAATATTTCATGCCCTTGTTACTTTTTATAGGTTTATTAGGATCAAAATCACGTCTATGAGCATTTGTGGTTAGTAACAATGTTTTATACAATCGTTTATCGTCTTCGGTAACCACATTTAAATCGGGTGTTTTCTTAAACAACAAATCGTTTAAGCCTTCTGTTAGGTAATGAGTTTCTCCGCTTATTATTAGCTCTTTATCATTAACAGAAATAGGATAAGATCCTAACATTAGCTTACCACGCTCCATTCGTACACCAAAAGGAATGTTCATGTTTGAATATTGCTTTTGCCATGCAGGATCTTCGCGAGGAGAAGCATACGAATGTGATGTTCTGAATGAGACATTATTTGATGTATCAGAATCATTTCCGTTAATACTATCGTGTGGTATACTAACTCGAGTAGTATTGTCGGCAGTTGTTTCATCTTCACTTTCAGATTCAGATGAATTTCTCAGTAATGTTTTATTAGCTAAACTTCGTCTCTTTTCTTCATCAAAAGAACTATATTTTAATGGTTTCATAGATTGATCCCACTTGAAACCTTCATTATCAAAATCTGTATCACTTATGATATTAGGGTTTTTATCATTATTATTTTTGGCCATTACATTTAGAGGATCTGTGATTGGTTTCAACATTGTTTCCAACATTATATTATTACTGGTTTTGGCATCACGAATAAGCTTAACTTTTTTTCTGACTGCTTCAGCAGATTGAAGCACTTTTTGTTTAAATAGTTTCTCGTCGCTTATTTTACGATTCATGTCTGGTCTAGGCGGTTTCATTTTAAGTAATAAATGTCACATATAGATACTTCGCTTTATGTATAAACTTAATCTGGCACGATAAACGTATCAAAACCTTTCCTATAACATCCAGAATTTCTATTACAATCTTTACTTATAACTAAGTAATTAAATTGTGTGTTCCATACTTGGGAACACATTTCGCGAAACTGAGACCATGACATATCGCTTCCTACGTGCTCATCATAAACATGACGTAAATTCACATCATCTTGTTTAAAAAGAATTATTAAATTTGCATTGTCTCTTATCAGTTGTTTAGGTATTTTACTATACGTTTGGTTTAAGTAAAAGCTATCTATATTCTTATGTCTCCCCATTGCAAAATAATCGCGTATATTATTTTGATTTTCACACGCAACGTCGTCAAATATAATGATTGAATTAATGTTTGCATTATGAGGACTTAGCACTTCATCATTTTCAGTATATTTTTGAAATGATATTGACGGCACCAACTTTAAAACTTGCTCTAAAAATTTATACATGGGTTGGAATAGAGTTTTAGAGTATACATATACATTTTGAAAGCGTAGACCTTGTTCATGTAGCAGCAAACCAACAATTAAATTGGTTTTTCCACAGTTAGACGGGCCGCATATTAAACACCGAATATTGCTAGGTAAAAGTGAGCCATGTCGAAAATCTCGCTTATTGTGAGAAGCACAAACGACATCCAACTGCAATCTTTGAGGTTGTTTTATGAATTTCATGTTACCAATGAGCACGTGCAACAAACTTGAAAGACAAAATGTAAATAATATGTTTAGTAGTGTGTTTGTGGGGGTTCTGGCTCATCGAGTGCGGTTGACCAATCAGAGCGCACTTAGATCATTAAGTCTCGCATTGTAATAAGGGAAGACAAATTATTATGAAGACAATCATGTATCGTTAAGGATCTGTCGTAAACTAAGCCTATACAACCCGGATTCAACGCTACTGAATTATGCCATTGGGAGTTCTGCCCCACTGCTATAGAATTATGCCATTGGGAGTTCTGTCCCACTGCTATAGAATTATGCCATTGGGAGTTCTGTCCCACTGCTATAGAATTATGCTATTGGGAGTTCTGCCCCACTGCTATAGAATTATGCCATTGGGAGTTCTGTCCCACTGCTATAGAATTATGCCATTGGGAGTTCTGTCCCATTTAGATATTGGGAGTTCTGCCCCACGACGCGAAGGCGAGCGGAGCGAGACGTAGCCCAAGGGAGTGGGGCAGAACTCCCAATATCTAACTACTCTTGGATACTCTAGCAAGCGAATTGGAGCTCTACTTAAACTAACTACATATTATGTGTAATGATGTCTGTGCTCACGGCAATGCGTGCCTGTGCGCTGTATGAGCTGTATCACGAGCCCGATTAGTAACACTCAAATTACAATAAAGGGAAACGGTAGAAACTGATACCAGTTGATAACTTATAGCTATAGCCATACACGTATCCGTATCACGTATCCGTCGGATCTGCCTGACAGTGTCTGGCGGACATATCCGTGCCCGTACTCTTTGACGAGTTCTTTGAGCACGGTCAGCGCTCAGCGGACAGATACCCGGCGGTCAAATCTGTGTCTATTTCTCGTCACACATTAACGGATGTGCCCGCCAGACACATCTGTCACTGTCAGGCAGATCCGACGGCAGTGCCGGATTTAGAGGTCTGGAGGCCTCTGGGCAACAAAGGAGTGGAGGCCCCCGGCCTCAAATTATCTTCCTGTCCAACTTGTTTAATAGTGTTTACTAGTCTGAATTTGTTTTTTTTTTAAGTCTACTGTGGGGGCCCCTCTTTTGTGGAGGCCCCTGGGCTGTAGCCCCGGTTGGCCTCCCTTAAATCCGGCCCTGTCCGACGGACAAACCCGTACGTGTATGGCTAGCTATAGAAGAAATTCTGTGTACAATTTACGAGACGTCTCAGAACTATTCTAGAATAGGTATATTTCAGCAGGTGTTCGTATAAATTTGATTGAACACTCTTGTAAGGTTTGCCATTGTAATCTTTCACTCAAATTTTGAGTCTCCTCTTTTAACGCCGTACACTTTTAGCTTTTTCCAATGTAACCGGATGGCCTAGCGGTTAGAGAACCTGACTATGAAGCTTGAGGTCCCGGGTTCGATCCCCGGTCGGGGCAGATATTTGTATGAAAAATACGAATGTTTGTTCTCGAGTCTTGGATGTTAATATGTATTTAAGTATTTATTTATCTATATAAGTATGTTTATCCGTTGCCCTGGTACCCATAGCACAAGCTCTGCTTAGTTTGGGACTGGGTCAATTGGTGTAATTTGTCCCATGATATTTATTTATTTATTTGTTAGGTAGTTAACATAATTCAAAAAAATCCTGAAAACATTCACAAAGGGTGTTCGTCCAGTAAAACTAGTGTAACCACCACCTGAAGTATTTCAGATATAATTTTGAACTGCGACATTGTCTATTCTCGTTCTACCGATTTGTCCGCCGATTTCTCTCTCAGCGATTTGCTCACCGCGTGCATGCCGCGGTCGAAATCGCCGGACAAATCGATCGCTAGTGTGTAAGGGCCGTAAGTGTTACCTGTCTCCTTAGCTGCTCATAGTCATGGCATAGTTTCTGCTCCTTTTCTAACAGCTGTTTGTACTGCTCTACACGAGGAGAGTAGGAGTGCGCATCACAGTGGCAGTATGGCGCTACCGCCGCCGGCCGGACTGTCGGCGCCGAATCCGGAGACGGGGGCTCGCATGGCCTGAGAGTTCAGATGCCTTAGTGTCAGCACTTAAATCGACTCACGCTTGACGTTTTTTTTGTCAAGAAAAACTTTCTTAGCATACCCACAACCAGCTCATAATAATGAAGTGAATGTAACGTTAACCACGATACATTACTAACTTACGTTGAAAAGTTTTAGTTTAGTAGAAGATAATTTAGTTGTCACATAGGTCCTCGTTACAAAATATCTGATCAAATAAGGGTGCGACCACACCGCCGCTTAAAAAACGTGACGGATACGACACGTCACTGCGTATACGCGGCGGTTTGGTCGCACCCTACAGTAGTAAACGTATTGCTAATTCAACTATTAATACTAATACGCAATATTTTTTTATAACGCAGACTATACTTAGTAATAAACTGCGCAATGCATTCATTTTTAAGACATTGCTACTATAGAATTGGTAGGAGAGACAGAAAAAAAAAACATACTTTCCGACGACAGGCTTCGCAAAGGGCCACTGGTAATCGTTGGATACTGTGGTTGAGAAATCCATTTTTTAAGGTTTGTTTGTCTGGAACAAAAATAAATTCATGCTTTCTGAATTATGCAATATCATCGAATATCCGTCAAATACCCGTGTCAAATACTTATATTACTTTATACCTCAGCTTAACACGTTTATATTTTTGAGATTTATTAATACTACTTTTGCTAACTGACACCCTACATAATTTAGAATGAATTTTGAAGCCAAGAATTTGACTTGTATAAATATTTCTTCAATAAGGGAAGACGAAAACATTTTTGAAGTTTTATTTTTTTTTCTACTAAGATTTAATTTTCCTGCCATTCGCAAAACATAATCACTTAGGTACCTACGAGTTTTAAAATGAGTTTGCATCTCAAACATTTGTTGTGATGTGGTTGTGATCGACAACAACTGTTGTGATCGAGTGATGGTTCTGAAAATTTTATCCCTAAATATCGCAGTGAGATTTTTACATAATATTATACTTTGTATTGGCTTACATTTTTTCCTAATTTTATTTTCTACGCGTTGTTTAATATTACGACGTGAGCAGTTTTTAGTAGTTATTCATAATTTAAGTATGGTAACATTTTTCTGACACAACGATTTTTCAACACTTTCAACACCGCGTTGTTTTTCTGTCATCAGTCATCAAATCAGCTGTGTAGCGCACACAGGGAACATGTACATAATAAATGTGCGTATTAAATTATTCGTGTGAAAATGTCCACAGACACAATTGATAAAAAAACTACTCAATGTTTATGATATATCTATTATCAAAGAGCAATGGCGCGGCGGCGGAGCAGCGGCATTACGAGCCTGGGCTTTAACCAGGACCAAGGTTTGTGCTGACACTTCCTAGTTCGTCCACCTGTTCTTTGTTCTTTGGTGGCGCGTTTGATGTTGTTTCTGGTGTTTTGTGTGTACGTGATGAGTGTACGTTTGTGTTTTGTTGTGTCTGCTACGTGTGGCGTGCGTCGGAATCGGCTTCTGCGCCATTCCGGTGGTCAATCGCGCCACGCTGCATACCCGTCACTATTTTCCACGTGTTGTTTATATTTTTAGTATCACCCACGCGCAGTTGCGTTTGCTACGCTATTGTTTGGGCGTTGGTTATGTTTTGTAGTTATGTGCACACAGCCTTTGTTTACATTTTACGTAGTCCAGTGCAGGGATAAATGCTTATTGTTTTTTTTTAATTTTAACAAGTCTAGAGTCAAGTCAAGTCCTATTTTACAAAGAGATACAAAACAAATGCTTATTAAGGTTAATGTTTTTTTAAATGTATTGATTCTTCAGTCTGATGAAGCTTTGAATATAAAGAACAAATTTATTAACTTCATCTCTAAATAGGCTACTTTTTAAACCTGAAAATTGCATAGTTTCCTCGGGACATAGATAAAAAAATGGCAGACAAAGTTGCTTGTAAAATCCAGTATTTTAAAGGATTTTTAGTAGCCTGTAGAGTGTTGTAGCGCCTGACTAACTTATAAAAGTACATTCAGAATCAGAATCATTTATTGTTTAACTGTGTAGGTTCATTTTTCTAATGCACTTGGCAAGGTTATAAGCATAAAATTTTGTAAGGTAATAGGTAGCTCTTCAGTTAATACCTAACCTTTCAGTTAGTAACCCGTAAAGTTGTAAAAGCAAAATGTTTTTGTTTTGAATGTCTTAATAAACTTTTATGCTAATTATTTTCATTTATTATTTAATTGCAATTTAATGACGTAACTTACAAAGGGTATTTATTGATGCTCATGTTTATTACCAGTTTACCATTTGTCTAATTATTTGTTCAAAGCTGGGCTGTATATTGCATTTTATTATACTTAGCTTAGCTTATCGTGACTAGATCACTTTGCTTTCCGTCTCTTTCCTTCAATTTTTAATTCTCGCAAATAAATTAAAAACAAATGGTGTTTCACATTGTCCTAGAATATAATATACAATACAATACAATAAATAGTCTTCTTCTTCTTCTTCTACTTCTTCTACAACCTAGATCTACCCAATGCTGAGTAAAGGTCTCTTCCATTTTAGACCATTCTGTACGGTCCTGAGTTTTCCGCATAAATAGTCTTAATATCCTAAAACTCCTATTTTATGTAAAATATTGTCCTTTTTTTATAATTATTATAATATGTCCCGGATTTTGATGTGCCTCTTGACAAACACCTCCTCTAACAATTTTCGTTGCATTCTATCTTTTATTTTATATGTATTTAAAATATAACTACTTGTGAATGTGGATGCGTGTGTATGTTTGTTACACTTTCAGGTAAACGGCTAGAAAAATATGATTTTTGGCACATAAATACTTTATAATGTAGATTAAAGCATATAAGATATTTTTTCCCTGCAAATTACATAATTTCCATTGTGTAGTGATAAACAAATCCTCTGTCGACGAAGAGCTTGGTGCTATATACTTTACTCTTTCTTACAGGCTGCTTCACTTGCTGCCTCACATCAGGCCTGCGCGTTTATAATGTGGAACCACTTGTGGAAAAAACCCATTATAGTAAGTCAATCAACAAATTAACAACCTTAGGGTGGCTGATCGCATTTTGCCTGATGAAACTATTGAACAATTTGATTCCTGACCCATCGTATAATGTTCTCGCAGTGTGTCACATGATTTTTGCTAATTCAATTCAATTCAAATTTAGGTAAAGTGCCTCCATCAACTTTTTGATGATTCTGCCAATGTCGTTTTGCTAACTCAATGTAACAACACTATGACAGGGTTCCACAGTAAATGTCATAGTTACGTTAATTTGAATTAATGCGATTCAATTCCCACTCAGTTCAGATTTTAGCTCTCATTTTTAGTATGTTTCTGACATCGAGCGAACCATTTTTTTTTTAACGTGGTGAAAACTCATTACGAGTACCCCAGGGCCCGGGGGTTATGTAGGTCTCTCTCCCCCGTCCTCTTTCCCTGCGGAAACGGGAGGGGGGCCATACCCACTAAAAAAAAACACTACGGCATTGTCCGCCCGCGTTTAGGAAGGTGCCGTGGGATACATTGAGCGAACCTAAACCGAATCTGTAGGCTTATAGTCTAACTCGCTCGCAATCGCCATCGTGTTCATTTTGACAGTTCATGTATGGGCTGACAATTGGCATCGGAATCAGCTAGCTGTCACATTCATACAAGAACTGTCAAAATGAACACGATGGCGATTGTGAGCGAGTTAGACAATAAGCCTACTGATTGAATCGCATTAAGACGTGATGGTAACCCTGTAGGTACATGGTAGCTAATACCTATTGCACTTTTTACCGCTAACTACACTGACACGCAAAAATAAAGGGTCACCTTCCGTACAAAGTTATATTAAAAGTGATCCGTTATTTTTGCTCGTGTGTATATTCTGTGAATAGGTACTGGAGGGTACTGGGTATTCATCGGATTGATGTTAGTGTTAGCTACATAATTTCCATTTTAAATTGGCTGACGTGTTCACCGTACGCCATTTGTTGTTCAGTTTTAAGCGTGTAGGTGACTTAGTAGAAAATATGCATGACTTGTGAAATTTGAGTTTTTTTTTAAAACAATGAAATGACAATACCTATGCTTTATTGAAAAAGCAATGAATACTCATACAGTCTCTTAAATAAAATTGTTCCGGAATATTGCAGCAGGTTTAGTTTTTTTGAATCGTAGTTGACAAAATGTTTCCATACATAGATTTTTTTTCCAGATGGTCGCTTCCTGTCTCATCATTTTATCTAGTGCCGTGACCAACTTGTTGTTGACTTTCGACGGACGCTCTAAAACGCGTGCGTCTTCGCATTACAAGAAATGGGTCATTTTCGTTTATTTACCTTGAAATCTTTAAAAATAACAGAGTTCACACTTTGACCGCGTAGATAAGATTTCATTCAGCGATATTCGTGCCAAGTCCCATCTAAAAATAGAGGGTCAATGCACTCTGTTCGCAAAACGTTAGTATTCTGACATTAGGTTTGAGACCACGAATTATTTGACCCTGCGAAGAGAGTGACGTCAACTTCTTTAGTGAGAGTTGCATCAAGTTACTTTAACCATAACTGTCGATTTTGCCATATATTTCGTAGGTTTTCTGTCAAAATCGTCTGTTATGGTTAATGTTAACAATAAAGTAACTCTCCTCCCCCAAAATCAATTTATGTGCGATATTACATTTGAAACGGTGAAAGAAAAAATCGTGAGGAAATTGCGCGCATCTGCGAAGCAATTCAATGGTGTGTGAAGTTCCCAAACCGCACTGGGCCCGCGTGGGAACTATAGCCCAAGCCCTCTCTTTCTGAGAGGAGGCCTGTGCCCAGCTGTGGGGCGTATATAGGCGGAGATGATGATGATGATGATGATGATGATGAATACCGGAATATTAAAATCAGTACAAACCTAAATAACTACATACCTGTACGAGTACATTGATCCAGCATTGTTTTTATTTACTAAGTACTTACCTTATTTAAAGGGCGTCGCCAAAAGGGGGCAAACGGGTTACCATACATACCATTATACCATACACTTTGTCCTACCGATAGATGCTGTACTTCTACTAGCCAAATCGGATCTGTCATGGAGTGATATACATAATAACTAAAATGACTGTTGTTCGTAGTCATTAAGTATGATTTACCTGTGGGTAATCATAGAGCTAGAATCATTTGTCACAGTCACAGGTCAAATACCTACAAGCGTAAAAAAGATTGAATAAAGTCCTTTTTACCCACGACGGAACGGAGAAGGTATATGCGTTTAGGGTGATAGGTTGTTTGTTTGTTTGTTTGTTTCTATGTCATTCGAGCACTCGACCGAGATGCCAACAACGAAAATATACTTATTAAAAAGTATACTTAGCGATTAGCTCATCTACATAAAAGTTGAATCTGTTTCCTTAATATAATTGTTTATTTCTAAAAACTGCACTTTGCCTTGTTGAATTCAACGTTTTAGACACCCACATTTAACTCCAAACTAGGTACTTAAGTTATCCTGCAATACATATACCTACATGAATACAAGGTGTCTTATTTTAATCTGGAATATTCCATTAGGTTTCTTTGACCACCCCTGTAAAAAAATTCAAGATTTCTTGCTGGCAGTACTTATAGATTATATTTTCACTGTCACCAGAGCTCTATCCAGTTACCAAATTTCTAGTCAACTAGGCTTATTGTATAACTCGCTCGCATTCGCCATCGTGTTCATTGTCTAGTGCCCATATTACAAGCTATGCTTAGTTTGGGACTAGGTCAATTGGTGTCAATTGTCCCAAGATATTTATTTATATTTATTTATTTTGACAGTTCTTGTATGAATGTGACAGCTAGCTGATTCCGATGCCAATTGTCAGCCCATACATGAGCTGTCAAAATGAACAGGATGGCGATTGCGAGCGAGTTAGACAATGCCTACAGATCACAATCCAATGAAGTATAGTCGACCATGAAAGTCCTTTACCTCCTTAAGGTTCAATGTCTTTTGTGCGACTTAAAATATCAAAGCCTATTTTTTATAGCTTTTTTCTGATGGAGGAACTGATCTTAGTCGACTAAATCAAAGAACAAATGAAGAAAGAAGCACACGAACTTACCCTATCCGTATTTTATTTGTTGTGCTAGATCCAAAACCTGTTTATACCTTACAATGTCAAAGCGTAATTACCTAGTAAACAAATGTGCTGTTGCCTACGTAACATTAACACCGTTGACTCATTTAAAAATGGGCATGTCGTTTTATGCTTGAGATCATTTTGCAAGTCATAAGTCATGGTCTATGGTTAACTTATACTTAAAAATTAAAATAGGTTGTCCTCTTCAATTGACTTTGCTTTATAGAAGCTATATGTGAGTGAGGTATTATGTTTGCTGGCATGATAAGCGGAACAGAAAGAGTTCTCTGTTTGCTTGTGCATAAAGGCACGGTGTCAGTGTCATTATTTTGGCTATAGAATGCTAAAAATCATGTTTTATCTTCGTCTGACATATCCGGACAGACACAGATATGAAAGAAGTAACGGATAAAGAGACTAATGTATAGGTAACTTAAGTTTAATTATGATGATAACCTGTAGTCCCTTAGTAGGGAAATAGAGCGCAGTAGGCACTTCAACTTGTCGTAGAGGTAGTTCGAAAAGAAGCAATCTCCTTACATTGGTTTGACCTCCAGGCAAGGAAGAACTGGGCGACGTGACACTATGCGAGATGGTGTTCCGCTCCAACTGGCTTCTGGTAGTGAAGGCGCGGCGGCCATGCTCCCTGATGCTCCTGGACGACCAGAAACGCGCCTTCCGAGCTGAAGTCGTCTTCAAATCACCCATTCGCGCGCTGCGAGCTCGACGAGACAAGTAAGTGTATGTGCAAGCTTGCAGCAAGCTGGCAACGTTGAACGACTACTGGGAACTTATGATTCTCTGTTCCATTGGCTAATCGTGGAGACCCCTGGACGACCAAATACGCGCCTTCTGCGCTGAAGTCTTCTTCAAATCTCTCGCAAAGAACTCTTACAATTCGACGCTCTTACAACCGTCTACTACTTTTGTGTTGTTTTCTATTTATAGTTTACTAGCGACCCGCCCCGGCTTCGCACGGTATATTATGCATGTATTATACATATAAACCTTCCTCTTGATTCACGCTATCCGTTAAAAAAACCGCATCAAAATCCGTTGCGTAGTTTTAAAGATTTAAGCATAGGTACTTAGGGACAAAAGTGACTTTGTTTTATACTATGAAGTGATAGGCAACAGTGAATTGCACAATTTATATTAGCTAAACTCCTATTTGCTGTCCAGGATTCCCACATACTTAGTTCAAACTTAGTGTATGTGCGAATAAAATAAACGCGGATGTCTTAAAACATCTTGTAGGCGTCCAAATTTGACCTTCGCGATTATCTTCGCTTACTTAAAATGCTGTTCGGCACATTTGATTAGGAATTCTGTATAAAACGAAGTACCTAAGTAGGAAGCAAATATTCTGAATTTTTTACGGTTACATACCTAGACTATTGTTAATATAATATTAATGCAAATCAATTCAAACTATAAATTTTCTTAACTATGCTATATGTATGGTAGGTTACCTTTTACAGACTTCTTTAACAGATTTTAATGATGATAAAGACAATGTAGAACAAGATTCCAAAGAAAGGGCCCTGGGAAGGACCACATAGAAATTGCTCCACAGACAAGAGCCCTCTCAAGATTAAGATAAGCTAGAAACTATCTGCTATTTTTTCTTTGTTTTTGGTAGGATTTTATTGAAAAATAAAAAAAAAGCATTACAAAAAACAGTCAATGTCTCTGCTAATATGGTTAGGTCAGGAGGCTATGCTACTAATTTTGAGTCTGTCCAAATTTTAAGTTAAGACCTATTCCTCCTGATACATTCCACATCTTGCATTGTTCTTTGTGACTACAAATAGCCGTTACTAGTTCTCCTACGAATTAAACCATTGTTGTCATCATTTTGCGATAAATCCATATCTACAGATGTGATGCAACACGAAAATCTCACCATTTCTTCATTGTTCAAACTAAGTAACCTACAGTTGTATCGTAAAGATACTAAATCAATCAGTTATTTTTCCCACACATCGTGCATACTATAAAGTCGTGAAACATTTCGAGAAGATAAGACAACCTTAACCGAATAACCTAGTAATGTAACATACAATAATAGACAAACGAATTGTCCGGTTATAGCGATAGGTATATTGATTAGGAGTAATTAGTAAGAAACTAAGAACTCGTATTAATGTGAACTAATCACTCACAGCTGTAAGCTTATCTTATTTTTATTGGCATGTTTGTATCTCAGCAAATAACAATAATGTCTCCTATTATTTTGTTCCCCTGTAAAAC
Source organism: Pandemis heparana (assembly GCA_963854515.1). Lineage (NCBI taxonomy): Eukaryota > Metazoa > Arthropoda > Insecta > Lepidoptera > Tortricidae > Pandemis > Pandemis heparana. The sequence continues at coordinate 6,864,213 of OY978025.1, forward strand.
AAGAGATTGTAGGTAAAAGGTACTTAACAGTAGAACTAAAAACAAACAAACAACTTATAAATATCTGAGTGAAGAAAACGAAGTTGTATTTATTCCGTCTGTTGGATTTCTTTCGTCAATCGAACAAAAAATATACAGATAAAGCGCGTCAAAGTTCGGATGGGGGCTCGGTGACGCCACTACTAAATAAAAAAAATACTAATTCTTCTTCTTCGACTCGAATATTTAATCGGCGTAATGTTTGTTTTGACTATGTGAAAAAATAAAAAAGTGTGATATTTTTCAATAATCTGCCAAAGAAAAAAAGCGACAGGTAGCACTCTGGGAGTGCCGGCACAAGTGAAAACAGCAGCTTAGATTAGATTTTATTGTAACCTCCCTGACGCTAAAGACGCCTACGTATTATCTATAATGACAGACCTCTAACAATGTGCTGATCTGCTGATGCCCTAGTAGGTACTTTTGCTCCACGACTCTACAAAAAAACACTTCAAAAATCGAACGCGATTCATTCGTATTTCAAAATAAGCTCTTAGAGGATCTGATATCCTGGTACTTAAACTCTCCCTCCGTCTTACGCCTGACGCGAGTTTAAAAAATTTTACCCATCCCAAAAAGTGCTCAATGCCGCTAAAAGTTTTCTATTCGGTCGTCAAAAGCTGAAACAATTGACTATTGTTTCCAGAGTGGCAGTTGTACTGTCGTCGAGCATCCAAGTGCTGTCACTGCCGTCGCTGCAGCGGGTGGCGCTCGTGCGCACGCCGTCCAACGCCCGGCCACTGTGCTCCATCGCGACCGAGCCCAACGCTGCGCAGCTCCTCGCTGCGCCGGCGCATCGACGCGGTTCACTACAGCTGCTGGTAAGTGACGAACATAAGGTCTTTTCATTTATTCTTAAAGTTTTGTAAAGAATAAGGTGTATTGTGTTATCAAATAAACCTGAGGCTATGCGATACCGTTTGTTTTTCAATATGAATGTTTTAGTGGCACGTGCGTACGGGAGCTTGCGGTTTTGCGATCATAGAGACAATGGCCTGTGTTTGAAAGATTAGGGCTTGAAGCGAAAAGTTCACCTGGGAAGATTCATACTTTATTAACATTACCAATATCCCCTCTATTTTGCCAGGACGTATCTCGCGCAGTAAAAGGCGCCCAGTCGAGCTCCCCAGCCGTTGTTGGCTGTCACCAGAGCGACCTGGTCTGCCTGAGTCTGTCGGCTAACGGCGCCAAGTTAGCCACGGCATCCGCTCGCGGTACCATCATCCGTCTATGGGACACCGGCACCAAACAGATACTGCACGAGTTGCGTCGTGGCTCTGACTACGCCGACGTATATTGGTGAGTTCTTTTGAATATTGGCATAGGGACACTATCATCCATTTGTGGACACGGATACAGCAGAGACTGCAAGAGCTGCAGCTCTGACTAAGCCGACGTTTAGTGGTGAGACCATTGAAATATTGGCATAGGGACACATAGGTACCAAGCAGATATTGCACGAGCTGCATCGTGGCTCTGACTATGCCGATTCTCTATTGGTGATGCCAATAAAATATTGGCATAGGGACACTATCATCCATCTGTGGGACATAAGTACTAAGCAGATACTCCAAGAGCTCAGACTACGCCGACGTCTAGATATTGGTGATGCCATTAATATTGATATAGGGACACTATCATCCGTCTGTGGGACACGGGTAATCTAACTAATATTATAAATGCGAAAGTATGGATGGATGGATGTATGTTTGTTACTCAATCACGCCAGAACAGCCCAACGGGTCTGGATGAAATTTGGCACATAGATAGAGAAAAGTCTGGAATAGCACATAGGCTACTTTTTATCCCGGAAAATTGCGTAGTTCCCGCGGGATAGCGATAAACGAATTCTTTGCAGACGAAGTCGCTGGCAACAGCTAGTAAGCAGTATAATAATTAATTAAAAGTATAAGGGCATGTTTCACCACTCTCTCTTAAGTGTCAGTTATCTATGATTCCTTTGATGGTGAGCGAGTACAGTACCACAACCCACCCCCGCATCACTAGAGGATTTCAGATGCGTTACCAGACAGAGGGCTAAGAAAGTATACCTCATGTGCCTCCCTCCATCCCTCCATCTCCCCTCCCTCTCTCACACACAAGTCAACGTAAATCTGAAACTCCTGTTGATGACGTACCCTCTCGTCCTCAGTATAAAGTTCAACCCAGCGGGTACGCTAGTGTGCTGTGTGTCGGATAAAGGCACGCTGCATGTGTGGGCGGCGCGCGGCACCTACCAGCATCTGGCTGCGGCCCACGTGGCACCGGACACGCGGGCGCTGTGCGCACTCGCCGGCGACGACCAGGCCGTCGGTGAGTAACTGTTAATCGATAAACGGTTAATCGGTTAACCGTTAAATAACGTCAGGAGAGAAAAAAAGTGAAGGGTAGCACTCCGGGAGTGCGGGCATAAGTGAAAATAGCAGCTTAGATTAGATTTTAATGTTGTAACCTCAATGACGCTCAGGACGCGTCGCGTACCGTACTGGCCGCTTACAAAAAAAACGTACGTATTATCTATATTGACAGACCTCTAACAATGTGCTGATGCCCTACTACTTTTGCTCCACGACTCAACAAAAAACACTTCAAAAATCGAACGAGATTCATTCGTATTTCAAAATAAGCTCTTAGAGGATCTGATATCCTGGTACTTAAACTCTCCCTCCGTCTTACGCCTGACGCGAGTTTAACATTCCCAAAAAGTGCCCAACGCCGCTAAAGAATTTTTCACTTCAAAAATTTACATCCCAAACTAGGCTGAGTCTGTATATTGGGACCGGGATATACCATAACATATTAATTAACACATAACATAACACATTTCGTTAATTAACGTAGTTAAAATTTCAGTTAACGAATTATTAATCTTAAATTTCTATTCAAGAAGATAACTAATTTTGTTGTTTAATTAAGATATATCTAATCTTATCTCATATTAAACGTGTCTATTAAACACTTGTATTGTGTAACGTGGCTGTAAAGCCTATTTGCCTGAGCCTTAAAAGAAGAAATAATTTTATGCACTAGAGGATAAAAAGTAATTTTGTACAGCATTCTCTCGACATAAATGAACAACTTTACGAGCATGAGAAGTGAAATAAGTATTTTCTCGTTTCCAGTGATTTGCGAAGACGGCACGTTTCATAAGTTCACATTCTCCGCCGAAGGTAACTGCCACCGTAGCGAGTTCGAGTACTTTATGCAGGTATGTATCAGATTCTTAAGCTAAGGGCCACTTGCACGGACCAGGACCCTATTTCATAAAGTTACAATTTACAAGCACAAGGACATACAGTAGCAGTAAATAAATAAATAAAAAAACTAAGAGCTAAATATAACTACTTACCCTAAACTCTTGAATAAATTTACAAGCGGAAGTCTCTTTTTGACCCTATGTGTTAGATAGAGACTTCCGCTTGTTAATTGTAACGTGTAGGTTTATGAAATAGGGTCCTGGACTAACGACTTAACCTTAATGTATGGAACTTTGGACTTTTTCCGACGTAATGAAACATGAGTAATTCGGTGTTTACATTAATATGTATGGAACTGTCAAACCTAACCCCGAGTTAGCGATTTAATTTTTTAACTCTGGACTTTGCAAGTGGGCCTTAATGTGTTGTTCTTAGGATTCCGTACCCAATGGGTAAAAACGGAGATCCTATTCGTGAGGCTCCGCTGTCCGTCCGTCTGTCACCAGGCTGTATCTCATGAGCCGTGATAGCTAGACAGTTGAAATTTTCACAGATTATGTATTTCTGTTGCCGCTATAACAACAAATACTAAACACCAGAATCTAACTTCTAACTAATATTGTAAATGCGAAAGTATGGATGGATGGATGGATGGATGTTTGTTTGTTACTCAATCACGCCAGAACGGCCCAACGGATCTAGATGAAATTCGGCACATAGATAAAGAAAAGTCTGGAATAGCACATAGCTTACTTTTTATCCCGGAAAATTGCGTTGTTCCCGCGGGATAGTGATAAACGAATTCTTTGCTGACGAAGTCGCTGGCAACAGCTAGTAATTTATATATCAGTGACCAATATAAAGTGACCCCACACTGCGTACATTTTGCTTTGGACCAGGGCTGAATCGGTTCTGTAGTTTGAAGAGTATCAGCTCTCTTCCAAAACGACGTAAGGCATTTCTGGCATAAAATATAATTGTTTATTTCTCGATTAATATTAATGCGTGCGGGTTTTAATTCTTTTAATTTTCTTATTTTATTAGGTGGGCGACGACGACGAGTTTTTGCAATGATATACCTGCACGAAACTCCTGGATAAAATAATAATTGGGTAGACATGAAAGTGATAATATTAATACAAAATGCTCTGTGTGTCATATTCTAAGAAATCTATGTAATTATCCGATAAGTAGGTACAGTGCGCGAAAAGATGAAAAATACTAATAATAAGAAACCTTGTTTTTTTGTCGTATTCTCGCATACTGTAATTATATCTGTCTATATCCATTATGTGACTTAATTTTATACGAATTTCACTATTACCTTAGTAGATTTTTCGTTTTACTATATTCCATAATCTTCGTGTTTATAAATCTTTATTATGATAGTTTTAATAATTTCTAAATTTCCTGTTAGTTATAAAGTGTAGCGTATTCTAAATAATAATAGTTTTTTGTATAATTATGAGGAATGTTTAATGTAAAGCAAATCGTATCGCATGAAAAGAAGAGAAACTTCAAAAGAACTTGGCACAATTCAAATGTTATCTAAATATGTACTATAAGACTTATTATACTTATTATAGTCTAAAAAAACAAGTACTTTTGAAGAGTTACTCCTAAGGATTTCGATTTATTTAGAAACAAAGAAAACCTTGAACAGATTTGTGATTTAGGGCTTTCATACTTTAAAATTAAGGCCGTATATTAAAAGACAAGGCTCTATAACTTTAGCTATGGCAATAAGGATGAAAGAACATAAAATATATTATTTGAATGAATGGAACTATAACTGAAAGGCTAGCAACCCTAGCAAGATATGTCTTATACTCGTTCGTCGCTCAGTGCATCTCTAGATTAATCATATAATTAGTAAGGGACGCATATAGCGATATAAACTTATCGATGCGCAGACACTAGTGCTGTAATCGAAGCGATGTTTCCTTCGAATGTTTTATGATATTCAGTCGCTTAATGCAATAATTATGAAAAAAACCGTTCTTATTTCGCCCTGTTACGGCAAAATTGGAACCGATACTTTATAATATAATCGTATAGATATATTTTTGTACAAAATGTGGACGCGACAAATATAAAACTGCTGGTAACAGTGTCGCTTCCTCACTTATGAAGCCCCCTAGCTTAGTGTTTTTTCCCTTTCCCTCAAATTCGTTGTAGACAAGTAAGAAAGGGATAGAAGCTTGGTCCCGTTCGCTTCTCGCGCAATTTTAGTAGATATACCGTAGCGAAAAAACTTTGTAATATTGTGACTTTACCGTGATATATGATTTATCCTTTCCGGTTACAATAGATATTGCTTGTAACATTTTTCAGTACCAATCAAAATTTAAATGTTAGTTCAGTTAGTTACATTATTCAAGTGATTAGTTATATTTTTTAACTATAATTTTGTTAATTTGTTCGTAATCAATGTCATATAGAATCAGTTTATATTATATTGTGTTAATCGGCAATATTTTTATATTATTGTGACCACTGTCACGCTCATTGTCAAAGTTGTACCTATTTGCATTTGCTCATTTTTGTAAAGTATTTGGAGAAATCGCTATATGATTTGGATAATAATGATAAAAAAATGGGTAAACTGCCTAAAGACGTTGGTAATCGCTTCCAAAACTATACATACATACATATCGTCACGCCTCTTTCCCACAGGGGTAGGCAGAGACTACTTTGTTCCACTTGCTACGATCCTGACATACCTCTTTCGCTTCGTCCACATACTACTATTACTATTATTAAACTATTGAATTCGTAATTCAATATTGGCGATTGTCTTTTATTCTGAAGGGCTCATACAAGATAAATTACAGCTTGCCCAATGTTCGGTGCGCCCAAAAATCGTTTATGATTATTATCCAAAGCTTATAAATTAAATTGAATAATTGTTTACCAAATACGTCGTTTTACTTTACAGGAGAACAATGAAAACGAGTCGCGATGTAATACAAGACACGATTTACAGGTCAATTCACAAAACTGGCACGAATGGATTGAATGAGTGAATGATAATACCTATGTGTATAACAAAATGATGAAATACAGGTTGAGGTTTATTTTTTTCTTGATTATTATGTACATATTTACAAAATATTAGGAGGCCTCTGTATAAGAACGTCACTCACAGTGACAAGTGACATTACTTCGTTCAATCCATTTTGTGAATCGACCAGGGGCCTTACCATGACGTCCTAATTCCGACTCAGTTCAAGTTTTAGCTGTCACTTTTAGTAGGAATCTGACAGCGAGCGAACCTAAACTGATACGCATTAAGACGTCATGGTACGGCCCCTGAGGCCTTACCATGACGTCTTAAGGCGCTGTCAACAGCAAATGACCTTGAGCAGCGCCACTCTTCACACATACGGTTCGCGTGCCTGTGAGTGAAAGAGAAGAAACTATTCCGGCAGCTTGGCGCGCGTCTAAAATCTTGCAAATAAGACACAAATAAGAAGAAATAAAAAAAAGTATGGATTATTTGTGAAATATGACTCGTTAGCCGTGTAGGTATGAATATGTTGACTTCATGTTTTTAATTGCAGACCCATACGTCGAAAAAATAAAGACATAGAACCGTTTAATGATGATTTTAAGACCAATCTTTGCAATTATTTTCTATCGAGCCGATTTTGTTCAATTATGTATCGAGTCCGTCTAGCGTGTTTGAAATATGATGAAAATTAATATTATATTTTTTTTGTATTTTTTTTTGTGTGTAGTTTTTCTTAAAAAAGTGCTTAAATAACATCAATTTCAACAAAATTAGGTGTTGTCAGCCTCTTAATGCGTTTCAGTTTAGGTTCGCTCGCTGTCAGATTCATACTAAAAGTGACAGCTAAAACTTGAACTCAGTCGGAATTAGGACGTCATGGTAAGGCGCTACGTATGTAATCGCTAGACAGTTTCGAATCTGCTAGAGATCCTTTGGGGGCTACTTCAAAATTCGATTTTCGAAGTTCGTATAATACCGTCCCACTCACTCAAACTATGACTATTAGTGTGAGCGGAATGGCACGAAACGAACTTCAAATTTCGAATTTCAGGGTTTATAAGGTGTGTTGTCAATTAATTTCTGTGCGCTAAAATTCGACTGAGCAATGTAGGCCGAAATTCAATTTTCGAAGTTGGTTTCGTACCGTTCCGCTCACACTTATACCCCCTTATTCATAAACGCACTATAGGCCTCTGCTAAGTTAGTAATCGTTTGTCCTTATCTGTCAAAGGTAAATGTCAAAGTGACAGATAAGGACAAACGATTACTAAGTTAACAGAGGCCTATAGTGCGTTTATGAATAAGGCTGTAAGTCATTAATTTGAGAGTGAGAGGGACCGTATGATACGAACTTCGAAAATCAAGTTTCGGGGTTGCGCCCGTTGACGCGCTTAGTTGTGACAAGCCCGAAAGCTATCCGACTCGTTTTCATTGATCTTCACTATAGATGATTAGGTATCTATGTGACAGTAAATTTTTATTTTATTTTTGTGACGTGAAAATGTGGTTCCGTCCACTAAGTCAAATATATTTTAGTTAGTGGTTAACTAATGTGTTTTCTATGGAAAAATATATAATTTAGTAACATTGTTTCTTCTATTTTCATTCAACGACATAGTACTCTTACAGTATAATTATTGTTTGTTCGAACTGAATAATGTGTTATGAATAATTTTAAGAAATTTATAATTATAATTATACATACATAGAAATGGTTATTATCCACATACAACCCCATTGTAAGAATCTAAAACATTATAATCTAAATGTATATATTTTATTGTGACATTTACTATAGTTTTTATACAATTGTAGTGAAAATCAAATGCTGCTAGCTTTTTGTTTTTAATGCGGCTATTCCAGCCTGTTCACTAGAGTTTAAAAGATATTTGACACAGGCGACAGATTGGCAATTTTTTTTATATAATGTCAACGACATTCTCTATATTTACCTCCTAGTATTGGCTGCAACAGTTGAAGTATCACTTGAGCATTGCCGACCCTCCAGACTGGACTTTTATCAGATTAAATTACTTGGAAATCTATTCAACCATTTTGGCAATATGCCTAAATTAATCCACTTTCACGTTCAAATTTCGCCAGTCAAATATTTTTAATTGTATCTACTGCTTTGTTGTGTAAAAGGTTAAATACAATAAAGAGTTACACATACATACATACATACATACAAATATAACTGTGTCAAAACAGCATAGCATCATAGAGTATAAAATGAATAAAAGAGAAACTGAAAAAAAAACATCCAAGATGCCTCTTGTAGCGACTCTTAAAGTTCTCTTCAATGTCGTACGCTACACTTGCGATTAAGATTGGATTCCAATATACACTTAAAGGAAATCCAATAAATTTTTTGACTTTCACTGTATATTGAATATTGCTGGCTTGTTCTGGTCAGAAAATTCTAGGTAATAGAATAAAGACTCTTAATCAGTAGATAGGTGAATAGTCATTGCTTTAGTATTGTAGTTTGTATCAGAAAATTATTGAGTCATCAAAACAATCAATCGGGATATATTTTCAAAAAATGAATGGAATTGGGTTCCAATTCAATATGCATTGGAACTGCAACACTTACTCGAGGACTTTTATTGAGCATACATAGGACACTGTCACAGTGAGATAATTGCTCGTTAGTGTTTACAAACATTTGGCAAAGTATTGTCAACGTCTGTGTATCTATTGGTATCGTCAGGGATAGTGCAATACCGCGTAACTAGCACTGGTAAATACTGCGTATCTACACAACATCACGTAAGCTAAACGACGTAACCGGCATTGGTTAATACCGCTAGTTACGTCGTTTTGCTTGCGTGGTGTTGTGTAGATACGCAGTATTTACCAGTGCTGGTTACGCGGTATTGCGCTCCCCGACGGTATATCAATGTATTTGTACAGTCAGCGTCATATATTATGAAACATCCAAAGTGAGCAAAAAGTTCGACACACCATACTATTTCTATAGAGTACCGAACTATTTGGCTGACTTGGATGCTTTAAACTATATGACGTTCAACATGTTCACCCTGCATTCGACAACTATAAGCTATAAGCAATAACTATTTACTCTACTTACGTAAAAGGAGCATGTGAATAAATATTATTTGATGGGAGCTTTAGGGGATAATTTATTTTTTTACAAAATTGCATGCAACAGGTGCTCCCCTGTTTTGTACAAAAGTTCAGGTACATTTAAGTGAATGTGCCCAAATAGGTTATTTTGGAAATTCTGAATAAAGACTTCTATAAATTATTGTGGAATTTGTTTACTTCCTGATTTAGTTATTGACCCATATTGTCACTGGTTTATAAAGCTTTTACAGTCAGCGTCATAAAGTATAAAACATCCAAGGCGACCAAAAAATTTGACACACCATACTATCTCTATGGTGTACCTACCGAACTACTAGGCCGACTTGGATGCTTTAAACTATATGACACTGACTGTACTTATCATAAAATAAATCGTTTTGCTAGGTATGTTTCAAAGTGTATTTTTTGGATTACATACATATGGCACTTGTCCCAACGCCGGCGAGTAGCGAGAAGCGAGTGTTTTTTAGTATGGAACTTTTGTCGCCCGGCGACAAAAGCGACAATATTTCCATACTAAAAAACGCTCGCTTCTCGCTACTCGCCGGCGATGGGACAAGTGCCTAAATTACATCTTTATCCCTTATGGGGAATACAGAGCTTAGTGTAACAAGACCCTATTTATCAACATGCAACACTTGGCATGATTGTAGGCGTATAGGTGGAAAGGAGAATCAAAATAGTGATGGGTTGCTAGCCGCATCGCCCATAGCAACGTTTCTAAGATTTTCACCCATTCTCTCGATGTACTTTTACCATCTATGCGGGAAGAGAAGCAACTGGTGCATTCTATATCCCAGACCAGCATGGAAGTGAATTTAAAGTACAATCATAAAATAGGCAACATTTTGCTTCAGACAATTTTTACATTTCTTTTTATTCAATCACTAAACTAACTCATTATCCCTTCGAAAACGTTTAAGCACTGGCCTTATACTCCGAAATTCGATTTTCGAAGTTCGTTGCGTGCCAATCCGCTCGCACTAATAGTAATTAATTTGAGAGTGAGAGGGATGGTATGATGCGAACTTCCAAAATCGAATTTCGGAGTAGCCCCCCAGAGCGGTGCAAAATTTAAGGCTTCGGTTTTGTATTTTTATTTACATCTGCAGAATTTGTACATATTAAAACTGATGAGACTAGAATGCAGTATCTACTTATTTTACCTCCCACATAAGGGGTTAATGTGTCAAAATTAAAAAAAAATGATTTGTGTTATTAACAGGAATAACAGAACTTTATCTAAACTTTATTAAAAACAATAATAACATAATTACACTATTTACAGTAACAAATAATTAAAACTTCACTCATTGTGAGGCTTTTTACGGTCAAATGGGTCGCTCCAAACTTTCATATCTGAAAACAAAATACATAATGTTAGCAAGAAACCACTTCACTTTACCTAGGTATCAAAAAACAAATAAAAGGCTAGTTTGCCATCCTGTCTAAATCCTATCCTACTAATATTATAAATGCGAAAGTTTGTGACGATGTGAGGATGTGACGATGTGAGTGAGTGTGTATGTTTGTTCCTTCTTCACGCTAAAACTGGACAGATTTGGATAAAATTTGGAACAAAGATAGCTGGTACCCTAGATTAAAACATAGGCTACTTTTTATCCCGGAAAATTGCATAGTTCCCGCGGGAAAACGATAAACATGTTAAATCATTGCTAATTCTACGCGGACGAAGTCGCAGGCAAAAGCTAGTTATTAATATTCCTGTGCATGTGTCATATGTGTTACTGCAACAAATGATGTTTCGTGCAGCACATATGACACATGACCCCGGGTAAACTGCCCAGGCAAACTGCTGATCAAAACTTGCGCATGATAGCTAAAACAGTATTATTTGCTTGCAAGTAGGTATGAACTAAAAATATAGTTACATTGTGCAATGAGAGACTTTAAGCAGATGTTTCCAGGTTGTTTGAATTTGTACAGTAATTGCATGCGAAGGGTCAAATTTTTATTTGTGTCTGTAAAATTTTAAAGTCCCTAGCTGCAGTGCTTTTGGGTGTTTCTTGTTGATAAAGGTTGGCTTCTGATTTTTTTTTATAGTGCATAATTTTTCAATACTTACTTCCTGGCTGAACCTCTTCTATGTTTATATTCTTTCTGGTCTCTTTCTGAATGTTTTCTGTAATAAAAAAAGCAAGTTTACAAATGACAATGAGACTTGCCAAGTTTTGATGGGACTCCGTATGGCTAGCAGCATTGAATTTGCCATAATTTTAAGTCAAAAGACCAATAGTAACATCCTAAAACTATGTGATTCATTTTTATAAACAATAGATTATTAGGTTAAGGTTATGTCATTGTTCTGAAATACAATGAACACAAAATAATGTTAGCAAAAGTGAATTATTTGTAATAATATTGTGTTTTTAGTATAAAACTTACTATATTGTGTTGAATCCATCATAGGGCTGAATGCAATGGGATATAGAGTTAGACCGATTAGACCAACGAATCCACTGATAAAAGCGGTATACCGCCAGCCTCTGAATTTAGCCATGCTTGTTTTATTTTGTAAAGTTATAAATTAAATATTGTATGAGCTTTTTATAGTAAAAAACTATACTTCATTTTTCGTCAGTCAGATATTTTTGAAATGAAAAATTTAAATCTATCTCGACTAAAGATTGACAGAGAGTGAGTCAGTCAGTTGACGTTTCTATCGTCTTATGTTTAGTTTGTCTTACACGCAAAAGACAAAGGAACTATACGCTATACAGTCTGGTCCTAAGAACTTTTTCTTACCGATGACAGGTTTTCTATTTTTTGTATATATTTCTGAGAGATACTGGAGGCTTCAACCACGCTTCAACGGAAGGATACATCACAAAGCTTATTTGTTTTTTATGCCGGTGATGAGATATACTTAAAAGAATTATGAGTGTCACAGTATTGCTAATTAATATAATATTATGTACGGTTCACTGCGCGGTACCCGTTACGGTCAACACAAAAAAATATCGGACAAGTGCGAGTCGGACTTATGTACTGAGTGTTACGAAGGTGAGGTAGGGAAGGGAATGCCTTTGGCATTCATGCCAAAGGCATTCCCTACCGAGTAATCGTAATCCTTATGCTACGGCCACATTAGCGGGATTCGGCGAAGGTTCGCCTTATCGCGGCATGTGTGGACAGACAGTTCGCTTTATCGCGAATCATTCGGGCGAACTCGAACTGTGTTCGGGCTCCTGTCGGTATCTAGCGCACATCAAAGGACAGAGTTCGTGTTCGTGCAAGTGTCTACACTTCGTACTTTGAAATTTCTGAAATGTACGTCAATTTTGACAAGTGACATTTCAATAATTATTTACAGTCATACAATACAAAGCAAACGCTGCCTCCATCTTTTTGTTTCTTTGCGCTCTTGGTTCATTTTCCCGTCAAATTAAAAGTTGCGCGACATAGTTCGCCCGAAGTTTTTATCGCGATAATTTGAACTAAGTGTGGCCACATAGTTCGTGGCTACACGAACTCAAACTTTTTTCGCGACAAGGCGACACGAACCTTCGCCCGCTAATGTGGCCCGGGGGTTAGAAAAAATAATTTGTAATGATTAATGAACTGATTAAGTACTAAAGTTAAAATTTGCGTGTTTATAATTACCCAAAAATGACTTTATTTCAAAATCATTTTTTTAAATACCTACGTTAACAATAGTTTTTGGTTTAGGTCGCAGAAATGCATTAGCATAGGTACACACAGCAAAGCTATTCGGTAAGCGCCTTTGCATGCACGCGCCGCTTTAAACCTGCTTACTGAATAGCTTTGCTGTGTGTACCTATATGTCCCAATCTTAACTTAATCAGTGCAGTATAAGTGCCGGCACGTAGGTACCTAAGTCTAGTGATGACCTTGTATGCGCAGAAGTATAAAATACGTAACCGTGGGTGCGCAGATCCCCTCCACGTGACTCGTCATCGCTAGACTTACGTGCCGGCACGTATAGCAGTAGCTACATACATAGATAGGTTGTGAGCTGTCAGATTTTGAGGTCAACAACACAAAAGATAGGCATGGCACTTAGTAAAAGAAGATGCCACTGCAGCACTGCAGCCATTCAATGGGTTTATGAGGGCTAGTTAGATACATATATGGATACAAGAATTAGCTAACCCTCTCTCTAGTTTTGTAAGCACTAAATGATCAATAAAATTTTACTTCGTTTCAATTGTCTCTAGTGCGTTAATTGACAACAGGAAAATAAAAAAAATATGGGAAGCTTAAAATGCTATCTTCTTTCTAAGGTGTATCAAAAAAGCATTGGTTAAATATTTGAAATGTTGTTAATTTTTAGCATTGTCCGAATCAAAAATGTGTTTGTTTACCTATTTCTTTTCAGATATTGTAGTGGACAAACATTGTGTCATCTTTGTTTATTTTAATGACTCATGTAAACTTCAATTAAATTTATTATAACTAAGTAAAGGTCAATTCAAGTATCTCGTAATGATTCATTGATAGTCGAATGAGTAAGTTCATCATCATCATCATCATCATTAATCAGCCTGTAGACGTCCACTGTTGAACAAAGGCCTCCCCCTTAGCACACCATAATGAACGACAAGTCGCCACCTGCATCTCGGTTTCCCGCAACTTTCACGATGTCGTCAGTCCACCTAGTGGGAGGCCTGCCAACAATGTGTCTTCCGGTTCGTGGTCGCTACTGAGTAAGTTATGTGTGTTTGTATATGTACTCTTTATTGTGCAAAATAAACATGAAATTTTAGATATTTTTTTTAATCAGTCATGAATCATCATTTTATTTATTCAATCATGAAATTTTAAAGAACATAAAATATTTACCTTCCTACTCCGCTACTCACGTGCAAGATAAGCAAGCCTGTGCGAAATATATAATTAAGGTTGTGGGATTTATATTATGTGTTTTATGTGGCAGTAGTGGAGGGAGGTTTGCACGCAAAATATATATATTTCGCACAGGCTTGGTTATCTTGCACGTAAGTAGCGCAGTACTTAGAGGTAAATATTTTATGCTCATAAAATTTTAGCCCTAAAAATCAACCCTCTAAGTCTACTTTTGACTTTACTCAATCATTGGTGCCAATGATGGTCAATGGTTGGTAATTTGGGCCCAATGGGTATGTGCATTCGACAGACGTGACCAGCCGAGTTCCATCTAAGATTGGCGGCCTTGCAGTGCCGGATTTATATTTTTTATTAGTGTAGGCCACTTTTTTCCGCCGCCCATGATAAAACAAGTGAACGTGTTTGACTTTTATCGTCTGAAATCGAGTGAGGTGACCGTCCTCTGAAATCTGCCGCCCGTAGGCCGCGGCCTATACGGCCTATTTATAAATCCAGGACTGCGGCCTTGGCGTCCACATCTAGACTAGAACTTCATCATTAAAAATTAATCACATAAAATACCTAGGTATTTAATATAATAATAATAAAGCCATTTAGGCCTTCTCCAGTAGAATTCGAGGGCTTGGGGCTATAGTTCTATTTATTTATTTATTTAATTTCGCACATGCCTACCTAGATTCCGAAAACTCAGAGGCTAGCCCGGGATTCGAACCCACGACCCTCTGCTTGAGAGGCCACAGGTCAAATCAGGTAACTATGCGTTATTCTGTGATTATGAGTTTGTTAACTATGAGTCATAGTCTATGACAACTTACCTAGCTAAGAACCCGAAGTCTTCAATTCTTACTGACAGCCGGCAGCAAAGCGTCCAAGAAACTCGTGATTTATAGTCTACTTACTCAAAAGTTAACTGGTAGAGAGATCCCTTATAGGAATAAGTGCGCCTTTGTGCATATATCTAATCGCGTTTTGTTGAATTGTGTTTGTCTCTTTATAAATAAATATGCGTACAATAAGGTATTTACTACTACTTAAACAAGGACATTACCTAATAATAAAAGCGTTTATTTTTCATAAGTATAACAGTATACATAGTAAACAAACAATACCCATCAGATAATCTCAAATCGATAACAATAATGTATGAGTTACTAAGTAGTTCGTCCATTAACATAATACAACTTATCAACTAAACTATGCAGTTAAAATACAACCACTAATCCAAACTATTCGTTAAAATTGCATTGTCCAATTGTCCAACGCCAACGCCTTCTTCCAACAACTGCAACAATTTGGCGTAAACCAACTTAGGTGCGTCAATTGCCCATAGAAAATCGATATGATTGAACTCCCTTAAAGGCACTATGTAATGTTCTATAGGATTAGCCAGTTTCGCGTAAAGATTGCTAACATCAACATCGCTCGCTAACCAGTCGTTCTCCGAACCGAACAATGCTATCGGCAAAGTGATATTGTGCAACGGATATTCAGGCGGTGTTCTAGACCCGTATTGTCTCATGTTACCTTCCGTCCCGTAGTCAAATTGCTGGAAACGACCAGCGTTACGAATCTCTTGCGCGTAATGAACCAGAGTCCTAGTCGAAGCCCCAGCAGGAACGTGTGCCAGTATAATCGGCATCAAAGTCTTGTTAAACTGCTTCTCATCGTGCCCACAGAGCACGAACATAGAATTCTCGCAAATCGCTTCTTCGTAGTGATTTATCTCGCAGGCGTGCTTCGAGAGCCATCTAAGCACAGCGTTCTGCGGCAAAAACTCATTTTGACCCAAAAGTTTGAGTAAATATTCAATGTTATCAGCAAACTTAGCAAGTAATCTTATCGGACTCTTTACTTCGGTCATAAAAGCGACTGGCGCCAAAGCGAAGCCGGCCCTTAGAACATCATTGTATTTCGTCTTGGTAGACAGCAGCGCAAATAGTACCGTAGTCCCCATCGAATGACCGATATAATTAATCTTGACGTCCCATCCTTTATTCTTCATTATATGATCGATCACAGCTGGTAAGTCGTGTTGGCTAACGTCGTGGAACGTAAAGTTCCAGAAAGCAAAGCTGTCTATGCTGTAGGATATATGCGCTCTGGAGTACGTGTTACCTCTGACGTTGGCCATCCAAACGTCATACCCGGCATCTGACAGCACATACGCCAGACCCTTCCCAGGACCAGGTATGACCCAATCAGCGGAACTACCGAGTAATCCATGGTGTAGGAGAACAGTTTTCTTCGGGCTTGATTTATCGTACGTGTATTTAGAGTAAGGAATTCTGTGCACGGTAAGGATGTATCCATCGTCGGTTACCACAGTGTGGGACTCGGAGCTATATCCGTGGAGCGCGATCAACTGCGGAGTCGTCATATGGATCGAAGGATCGTCACCTGAGCATTCATATTTGATCGCAGTAGGAGCAATAGAGTCGAACAACTCCCTAGAATTCGCCTGAGAGCTGGTTATGTATTCGTCGAACCTTCTCTTCACTCTCGTCGGTTCATCTTCATCGATAGGTGGCAAACTTCGACCGTTCTTTACTCCCAAGTACGAAACTATTCTCTTCTTCACTTTTTCTACGTAAAAGTTGGATATGGCGTTCCCTTTTGATTTCACGTAGTCCGTTAATTCCGATGTCTTGTTAGTGAACGCGTCGAAAAGGTTCGGGATCCATTCTAAGTGCCGGCAGTCACCACATTGTAGGAACACGACTGTCAATATGAGTAAAACCGGGAGTTTCATTGTACCGGCTTCCGCGAGCGTAACTAACACACTGAAGTGGATAATGTCGTGCAAACGTTATATTCTAGAGCGGGGTCAATGGGGAACATGATATGCGATGAACCCAAGCGGTTTGTAAACATGTATGAATCATAACAGGACACTATTTCAGGGTAAAGTTCAAATTTATTTGATGCGTGTAAACTGTTCTACGCTAGCTAAGGAACTGTATACATTGATGAGCATCAACATGACAAAAAGCTGAGTTAATAATAAAACAACGAAGCCTGCGAAGATAACCGGTTTCAAAAAAAAACATGACATTAGCATGAAACTGGAATACGTCAGGTGGCTTTGAAAATTGTATGCATAGCAAAATGTATAAAAAGAAGTCAAGGTAATATTACGCTTAGGTACTACGTCAAGTTTATTTTTTATTTAATAAAGTTCACGAAGAATAGGTTACGAGAATAGGTAACGATAGTCCGTATGTCCTTATGAACCTCTTTGTTTCCATGTCTAACTATGCTAGATCTGTAAGGTACACGTGTAAGAAGTTAGAATTAGCTTTTAATTAAGTAAAATGACCACACTTGCATTTCTCACCAAAATAGAAGACGTAGGTCAAATGTAATTAGCTAAAGCCTGACAAGTTCCTATTTAGCCCTGATATAGTGTCGCTACAAACAGCTACATATGGCAATAATGCGTGTATACGTCATAGTCGGGAGTGTGTATTGGCATCGTGCAAGTGCGAGTCAGATATAGATACAATTTTATTCTATCTAATCTAAATCTAAATAGCCTATTTCGTGTCCCACTGCTGGGCAAAAGCCTCTCCTATTCTTCGCCAATCTTCCCTATGATCCGCGTGTTCCTGCCATTTCCTTGGATAATAATTCAGGTCGTCCCGCCATCTCCGTTTTGGTCTGCCTCTGTTCCTATATCAGTCCCACTTCCCAGATATACAATTATGTACTTGTGAATTGTGAAACTTTGTTTTGTACCTACTTAATGAACTATTCGAAACTCTATTTCGATGTGACGATGACGCATGAATGGCTAGTTACGTAAATTGGCGATTGTACATGACATTAAGAGGTTTGTTTATATCATAAAGTAAAACGTCAAGCATTTAAAACATAAATAATTTGATTTAGGTATTTAACTTTACACACTTTACTAGTGGTATCCTTGGTATACTACAGGTTTAGAAATATGTCTTACATAACTAACTCCATGATGTTTTGTGTATTTTGAAGTTACACACATACAGTATGACAGCTAAATATTATTCAGAAGAATCTATCTCTTCTACAATTAGTTATGTACATTTGACACTTACCTATACATTAATTTTAATATAATAATTTAATCTTGTCACATAATTTTTCAAAGTTTGTTAACTTCCATTTCTTGAGTTCAGCTTCTAAATCAGTCGCATCAAGATCGTCAAAGGAATCCGGATCTACAAAGAAACATTTAATCTGATTAAATCAATTATTCCACATATGTACAAGGACGTTTCCTTCGCCTTGCTCTTAAAAAAAAACTTACTGAACACAGGAAACCATCCGTTCAATTCGAAAGTGGCAACATTGAAGGCTGTCAACTGTTTCACACCAGCAGTGGACTTTCTCGGAGTAATCAATACTCTAACCACCTCTTGCTCCTTATTCCCTGGTACAATAGAATCTCCAGTCACCATTAATATGTTATGCCCAATTGATTTCTCTAAAAAGAAATCTATTAATTTGTAAATGTCTCTGGTCGCTCGAGGTATTGTGTTTCTAGTTACTTCGAAACAGTATGCTGGGACCGGGTTGACCGCACAGATGTACACAGGGCCTTTTAGATGTCTACATTCCTGTAAAAACAACATATATTTATTTCTATCAAAGGTGTTCACAAATATTGGATTGTAAAATATTGCTTTTATAGCTTTTTAAAAAACTTCCAAGAAAGAGGATGTTCGGTGAGGTCAGTTTTTTTTAAATGTATGTTCACTCGATGGGACGAATTTGTTTTTTTTTTAAACTATACCCCTTTGCAAAAAAATCGAGCACCTATGGTTTTTCAGATTTTTAGGCATTAAAGCTTGGAAAGTAGGTAAGCTTTTATGCACATAAAATATAAAACTCATGGGTGCCCGTTTTTTTTGCAAGGGGTGTATAATGCCATCTGTGCTATATCTCACAGTACACTCCCAAGGGCCTATTGTCAACCTGTCAGGATTTGATCATTAGAATGTGTTAAGTTAAGGTTTTTTTCTACTTATTTTGTTCTTTATCTTGTTAAGTATAGATGTACTTATTGCGAAATGATTTTCCTTGATATTTCAGTGATTCCCATGCGGTTTTAAACTTTAACGACATTTGAATAAGGTTCTTAGTTATAAAACAATTTAATCTGACAGCTGCATTGTATACACGACTTTAATAACATGTATCTAAAGTTGAAAACCGGATAAAATTTTACGAAATGTCATGGCAAATCATTTTGCACTACACCTGTAGCCTCACTTAATTTCAATTAGGTACTTACAGCCGTCTCAACAAGCCACGTGTTTTTGTCAAATAACAGGTGATAGTGCAGATGATTGACAGAAGCAAAGGCGCAGAGACTGTTGAAAGCCAATTTCAGGTCTCTGCAAACAAATGTTTAAAAATTATACATTACAAACATTGAATGAACATTGGATAGTTATTATGAAACTCGAGGACCTTCTGTCTGCGATGTTCTTACCATACCATCCCTGTCACTCAAATTAATATCTATTAGTGTGAGTGGAATGGCACAAAACAAACCTCGAATATTGAACTTTGAAGTACTTATATGCCCTGGTTGATGAAAAATATGAATATTGTTCAATATAAAAACAAATTTTAGAAATAAATAACAGTCCAGTATGAAACTCAAGTCAAAAATAAGTCCCATTTATTCTATTTAAATATACTTGCCTACACTCACCGATCCTGTGCCAGAAATGTAACTTCAATGGCCAATTTAAGACTATCTTCTGTCACAACTTGTGGCAGACACTTATGTACAGACGGACACAGCAAAGTGTGATACTGTGATATAGGGCTGACATTTACTAGAAATGTGTGTGTATCTGTGCCTAAAAAAGTATTTAAAAAAAAAGGTTAATTTAGCAGAAAATGTATAAGTTAGCGGGTAACTTGGTGGTAAATGATCATTGCTGCATCTAAGCATTTACTATACCAGAAGGTATCTCTTGTAATTTCCCCAGTCATTACTTTCTAAACATGATTTAGCATAGAATATGGTTCTCTCGTGTTAGGTTCAATTTTGTATTCATTCACATTAATAATTATGCTTAGACTCATTGAACGCAGATAGAAGTTTGGAGACTTACCTTCAGTGCCCTGCATGTTAAATAATATTTCCTTAGATGATGCCTTGGTGAAATTAAATTTCTCAGGATCAAACGGCTGGCAGATATCATTTATGGGTTCTGGAATACGACGTTTGAATCCTCGGTCCTTGTTTAACTAAAAAAGGGTTAAGATAAAGAACTAGCTAACATTGAGACAGAATGGCATGTTTTTATATTAATTTATATTGTAATAGCATTTACCAGAAGTATGTATTTGTTATCTACTATTCTTTCGCGTAAATTGTTTATTTTGTAGCGGAAAACATCGGGTTGTGCATAAATTTCGTCCCATCTTGTTTTAAGTTGCTGCAAAAAGTCGGGGCAATCGATGTTTATTACTTTAGCAGTGTCTGAATTCGGTTTAGTTGTAGTAAACATTATAGCAAGACGATAGTTTTTAGTTTGAAGTTCTTTATCGACTAGGTTTCAACTGGTTGTTACAACTTAAAAGTAAGTAACACCACACTTTAACAAGTAATCAAGGTAATGTTAACAAGAATAATCACTGTTTTACATAATATTTACACGTTTACATGACAGACAATGTGTATTGTGTTCAGTGTTGCCAGATGGGTTTTACGTTCCGTTACGCGTAGCTCTTAAAAATAGTACGCAAATTCAAGTTTGAGTACGCAGTGCAACATTTAGTGCAAAACTGCGCTTTACGCAGCTGGCACATAACAAAGGCCTAAAAAAAAAAAAAAAAAAACGTTATCGCGACAGCCACAGGTAATTTATATTGTTTTTCTGTCATCTGGAATAACCTAGGCTGTCAGGTGCTAAAATATAAAAATAGTACGCAAATCGACGGATGAGTACGCGAGTACGCAAGATCATAAAATAGTACGCCATGCGTACTATTGCGTACCCATCTGGCAACGCTGATTGTGTTGTATCAATACGTCAATACTGTCAATGTCAGCTGGCATGAAACCACAGAGTAAGCAAATTAGCATTGAAAGTTTTTGTTTTCCAAGAAAAATCGCTTTCTAATGTTGGCACCAATGTTTTTAACTGATCCAAATCTTAAGGGCGATGTCCATTGCATAGCTTCTAAATAAAACAAAAAACATATTTCACAAGCAATGAGACTTCAATTTATTAGGATTTAATGGGTTATTTTCATCATACAAAAGTAATACTTCCATAATTTTATGTGATATCCTCGCAGCATCATAAGAGTTCATTTGTGATAGTTTTCTATTAATTGCTCTACCTACTTTTCCGTTCTTCGTATTTTCTAAGCCAAAGGCGTCATTTTGAACCCCTTTAAAAACGCTAACTAAGTTATTAACAACAGAAGTACAATCTGAATTAGTGTTTGAGGCAGAAATCTCTGATGCCATGCCATCACTGCTGCATTCATTTTCTTCTTTTGTTGGACATAAACTTGAATCCTGGAAGAGAAAAAATAAATTTAAATTGATTAATAAACTAACTAACCCTCCAGTTGCTTTTCTTCTCATTAAAAATTAAAAAAATACATTGTTTATGGTTACCTCTTTCTCGCTGCCTCCATTATCAAAATCTAGTGCAGTTGAAGTGCCCAATTTGGCTCGTCTGTTGACCTTCATAAGGAACTGGCAGGGCTCCCAAAGATGCCAATTGATTTTGTATTCCTGAAACATTAAACGTCTTAGTCAATACAGTCTTGCTAGTCATCTAAATTACAGTAAAATTAGATTAATTTGATTGAGTGATAATTCATTCTTTATCTCTGTATTTTATTGTACTACTGATTTGTGGTGTTCAATAAAGAGTATTTGTATTGTTTTAAATTAATTTCATGAATGTGATTTTATTCTTTCTTAAAATAGTCTGCAACTTAATAAATTTAATAATATAAATTATTTGGGTACCTACATGTATTTATTTATAAATTAATAAAAAATTGCATGATATGCAAATAATACCTAGTTGCAGACTATTTTAAGAAATAATAAAATCAAGTTCATAAGTAATTTTCATTAGTGAATTTCAAAGAAACTTTTGCAAGTGGTTATAGTGAACCAAATGTTAAAGCTACTCAATGTTTTCAACAGCTTGTGTCCCTGCCACAATTAAATTCAATAAATGAAAGCTTTCGCATGCTTTGCCTGGCAGCAAAAATAATTCGCTAGATAAAAAACAATGAACAAAAATCTCTACTTACATCTCCATCTCCTTTCATGCGACTAGCATTCAGTTTCCTCAAGTAATTAGCAAAAGTGGATCGAATATTCGTCCACCGATCTTTGACTGCTTGACCTGTGAACTCATTCCCGTATTTTGCGGCAAACTCAGCATACGTTTGATCCCTGAATTCTACTGAAGTGTACTTTGGATGTTTTGGGTTCCAAATATTCGGTTTACTATGTATATACTTTACTAGTTTGAGGTTCATCTTCCGGGTCCAAAAGACCTTTTCCTTGGCAAAGTCTGATATCATTAATACTAATTTTATTTAACACAAAGGGAATAATCGAAATAAACAAACTAAACGGATGAACCCAATGAACCAAAACAAAGCTAAGCTGGCTGACATTGCTTGTCAACTTTGACATATAAATTAAAAGCTTGCCAGCAACGAAATACAAAAACCGTTTGAGAACAGTTTATATCTGTTCAGTGTTGAGTGTTTGTAAAGAAAAATGGGTGATTTATATTTATTGCATTGCGACTATTTCACACATTTAAAGCTTAATCCAATTACTGCACATGCTAACTTCGCGCGCT
Source organism: Pandemis heparana (assembly GCA_963854515.1). Classification (NCBI taxonomy): domain Eukaryota; kingdom Metazoa; phylum Arthropoda; class Insecta; order Lepidoptera; family Tortricidae; genus Pandemis; species Pandemis heparana. The sequence goes on from OY978025.1 coordinate 6,887,264, forward strand.
AATGTTGCTAATTGCCGATTTCAAGCCGCAGACTTATCTTAAACATTGTCTTAAACAAACTTTTGGATTAGGTAACTGTCAGACTGTTTCGCGCCTTTTCTACTAAAAAAGTTTTCGAAAAATAATATTTAAATAAAAATTGAATTTGGATAAACATTTGATCAGGAGATAAATGTAGCAATGATACTTAATTAAAAATTCGATGAGCTGGGCTGGGGGAAATCCGAAATTAAAAGTTCGTATCCCTCACACTTTCATAAAAACCGGCCAAGTGCGAGTCGGACTCGCGCACGAAGGGTTCCGTACCAGAAATACTCTGTTGTATGGGAGCCCCACTTAATTATTATTATTATTTTGATTTTAGTATTTGTTGTTGTGTTGTAGCCACAATAAAAATACCATAATCTGTGCAAATTTCAACTGTCTAGATATTAAGTACGCTGCCCTCCTAATTAAAAAGGACGTATATATGTGTCATATGAAACGCATATACGTCCTTTTTTATTATGACGGCAGTACGGTTCTTGAGATCTAGCTCGGCGAGTGGTAGCCATGAAAAGGGGCTAAAATATCACGTGTTTTGTATGGGAGCCCCCTTAATTATTATTATTATTATTTTGTTTTTAGTATTTGTTGTTATAGCGGCAACAGAAATACACAATCTGTGACAATTTCAACTGTCTAGCTATTACGGTTATTAAGATACAGCCTGGTGACAGACGGACGGACGGACGGGCGGACGGACAGCGAAGTCTTAGTAATAGGGTCCCGTTTTTACCCTTTGGGTACGGAACCCTAAAAAATGATCATTACTTACTTAGTCATCATGAAATGAAAATAAATAATAACTGGAAAAGAACACCGAATTTCTGATTAGGTACCTCTATAGCCAGGTTCATGAGAACAGAAAAATTTCTTTGGGAAATGCGAAACAATAATTAAACTCTTTTCAGGTAAGTAGGTAACAAAAATCCATTTATTTTATTGTGAGTAAATCGTTGTAACTTCTTATGACTATGTGCAAACTATGTGTATATTTATATGTCACCTGAGACTTTGTAATTTGTAATTTTAATTGGAAAGGTATTGAATTATGGAGCACTCTTATCTTTTATCTATCGTCTTCAGAAGGCAAGTAGGTACAAGTACCTACTGCCACGTATTCCAGCCAGAAGCAATGCCATTTTTTCCGCAATATAATAAGGTACAGTATTACACCTAACTGACTGATTGTAAACGACGCATTAATAAACGTGTGGATTAAATCCAATCATACGTAATTGGTTTAGTACTTACCTACCTATTTATTTTCTTTTACCTTTCCAATCTCAACAACTCAAACATTGACTTAGGTACTTAATACAAACAAAGAAGAACCTTTAAAACAGCTAAATATAAAGGTGCAACCTTGGATCGTGGTTGAACACAAGCATTAATTTCACCCGTCGAAAGAGAGCGGCGAAAAAAATTATAGGTACTGTTACGAGCTCATTATGATTGGCGACCATGACTGGGCAACGGTACTGCAGATCGGTGCCTACGCTCAGTCGGCAACGCGGCCTTATCCGCCATGGGTCGTTCCTTAGCATTCAAGGCGTACCAAACCATCGCTGTTAAAAATGTTCGCTACGCATCCACAGGATGCCCGTTTTCGAAACGACAGCGCTCCCAAATAGCCCCGACGGCTGAAGTGAGCGAAGAAATTTTCGCTAACGCCAAACCGTATTCCGAAGTGCCAGGCCCGAAGCCGATACCGATACTTGGGAATACTTGGCGCATGGTGCCCGTGATAGGGCAATACGATATTTCAGAGTTCGCGAAAGTGACCAAGCTCTTCCTGGATAAGTTTGGGAGGATCGTCCGTTTGGGAGGGTTGATTGGAAGACCGGATCTTTTGTTCGTGTACGATGCTGATGAGATCGAGAGAATTTACAGGAGAGAGGGTCCTACTCCCTTTAGGCCGTCGATGCCTTGCCTCGTGAAGTACAAGTCAGAAGTGAGAAAGGATTTCTTTGGGGAGCTGCCGGGCGTTGTTGGGGTGTAAGTGCTTTATTTTTAATTTTATTTAAGTAGATCGTGAGCAAAATGGTACAAAGCCAGGATTTTAATATCGTGTTTCGCAATTTCTAAAAGGCAAGGTGAGTGTGAGATGGTGTGAGTAACAATAACCCAGGTGTCTGCTTCTGTGTCTAGATGTATAGTCGCTTCGCTATACATGAATATTACGAAACTTCGACTGTATTGACGGCCTTGACGCCTTTGATTAAGTAAGATTATTTCTAAAGTAATTTAATTCAAAAGTTATAAACTTTAAGAATCAAATTTTAGTATAATAATTTTAATCGCTTCAAACTCGCTCGCTGATTTGTTGTCACTTCGTTTATGTAACATAAACTACATAGTCATGGGATTTAGTTTCTATTGAATTATCTATATCTATATTGGTCTCGATTCTTTGCTAGTTTGAAAACTGTTGCAAATGTTAAATGTACCGTTTTTTAGAAATTTTAATGTCGTCATCCCATTAAGATACAATCATTTAAATACCGTTACGTTTACTTCAGTCCCAGTTGCCTCCTCGACTTTCACTTTTTGTGACACGATACATTCAATGGGTGAGAAACACATTAATAAACTGGCAATGTTATAATATTTTAAATTCTCTCTGATATAATAAATACTTACATAAATATTAGGAAACAATTCACACAAATACAAACTATAGCGCTCGTATGGCTTGTGTTATGGGTAGTAGGTAGTTGACAACGATATAGAGAAATAAATACTTACTTAAAATAGACAAACATTCATCACTCACTAATAAATATTCATGCGCATCACACAAAATTATAATGCCCTTACCAGGATTCGAATCCGGGACGCTCGCTTCGCAGGTAGGGTCACTACCAACTAGGCCAACCGTGTCGTGAATATCGTTAAAGAAATACCTAACAGTTTTTGGAAACGCCCTTAAAAGTATAGGCTAGTCTACTTTATGCCGTCATAATCAACATTCATCATTTAGCTATAATTTATAACAAAAAAATCTAGGTTAAGTTTTTAAAATATAAGATGTAATCTTCAGATGGAAATAAAATATAGAATCTCAAAATTTATCTATAGAATATCTGTCGGTATCTAAGAATAGGCTATCCATTCAAGGGACCATTACATGCATAAAATATATAAACAAAGGACCATCTTAACCGGATCACTCGTAGATCATTAATGCGGGGTGCGCCTTAATCCTACAATATTAAAAGATTGGCAAATATTTTTAAATTAAGTACCTATTACAAATACCTCGTAATCTCAAGTTCCCTTGACACATAAGCAGATAAAGACAAGATGTTTTGCACACGAACGTATTATAATTATAATATAATTACATTACATACATTACATTACATCAGTTGATTAAATCTTGCGTGCGTTTAGTGTACAGAACAACTATAGTAAGTATAGAACAACAAAAAGGGTTTGCAAAAATTGGCCAGCAATTTTTTGTTAGGTAGTAATATTATATGGAATATTCAACAAGAGTACGATCAAAGGCATTTATAATGTACGTTACCAAGAAGCCAAAAACATCTAAGTACCTATACTACTTTATGCCATAAACAATAAGGCTGATGACATTATTATTTGACATGATGACTGTATCGATAATTATGCCATCGACTGTACAATGTGACATCAGTATGCTTAGTGTAAGTTTTCGGTCACAAAATATGTCTCGACCACGTTTGCGTTAAAATGTCAAATAAGTACTATGAGAAATTTTTGTTGTCGTTTCGTTCCGCTTGTGGCGCTGTTCATTTTCCCATAGCATTTGACATTTTAACGCAAACGCATTCGAGACGTATTTTGTGACCGAAAACTTACACTAAGCATACTGACTTTCGGACTTCTACGATGGACATTAACTAGTACGTACATTCTCATATATATCCTTCATCCCTACTAATATTATAAATGCGAAAGTAACTCTGTCTGTCTGTTACCTTTTCACGCTAATTTACCGATTTAGATGAAATTGGGCATACAGATAGTTTCAGTCCCGAGGAAGGACATATGATAGTTTTTATCCCGGAAAATAGCATCGTTCCCGCGGGATAACGATAAGCGAATCCTGCGCAGGCAACTGTTGCAAAGTAATAGGTAACTAGGTAACAATATTTTTATAAAGAGTATTTGTATTGTATTGTAATATTTTGGTTTGTAGACAATTTAAATATCTTAGCGAATAAAAGTAAAAAATAATCGCTACGGGGCATGCACAACCAAGTTGATAGGAGGGAAAGTTGTGGATTAGAAGAAAGTTGGCCTATAGGAGAAAATGAGGCTCAGTAGGAGCTAGTACTAGTACATATCGCATAGATCTGTGACGTGAACCTTTGGTGTAAGGTGAAAATATCCCGAGGTCAATAATTATCGTACTTATCTCAAAAATTTGACTGTCGCTTCGATATTTCTCAAATTTAGACATGTGTAGTTACCGTTCGCTAAATATCATAAAAGGAAAAACCTAACCTTTTAAGGCCTAATTATTTATGTACAGTTGCATACATTACTTTATCTAAACACATTCATAAGTACTGGGGAAATGACCAGCATTATTACTGCCAATTATACTAGGTTCTGTCTATCGTAAGGGATAAAGTAAATAAGTAAATTGTGTATATATGTATGTATCATACTCTGTGGTAGTAACTAGGTAAAATCTGCACGGAACTAAAGTAACTTGGTTGAGTTGAGAAAATATAACTTGGAACTAAAGTATCTAACTATGGTTGAGAAGCTACAAAATGCCAGTTTACCGACTGACAATTACTTCGACCGAACCACCATAGCACAAAGATGTATTCATTGCTGTTAAGTACTTTAAAATACACGCGAACCATTAAGACTGCCGTGTTTTAGCACAACAATAGAGTTAGTAGCTCAACGATGATTTGTTGTACTTCTAGTTGTCATTAACAACGCATTCTGTTTTTGTTATGAGGTATTGGGTTTCTTTTCTTTTATTTCTTTCGCTCACACGGTGTGGCAGAAAAAGAACAGATTTATTTACATAAGTTAGGTAAGTAGCTTTATTCAGTGCCTGAATTAGTTTACTGTCAGAGCATTGACAAATCCTCGTTTAAAATGGTTATTATTTGATTGCAAAATGAGAATGATTGCGAATTATTGTGTTAATTAAATATCTGGCTTAGGCATACCTACTTATTTATCTTTAATTTGATTTGTGTTGACGAAGGCCTATACCTACGTCGAAGTTAGACCTGATTCAAATGGCATAGACTCTAGACAATTTTTCACTAACAAATTTTCAAATATATATATTCGTCATCTCCTCTGTATTTTTGCCATTTCAGTAACGTACAAAAAAAATCGATTATTCCTTTAGCTCAATTGTCCTACATCACTTTTAAACACAATGAACTTAGCCTTCCCAATACCAACATCGTGAGAACTTTAGTCAGTTCTCGTAACATTTCGCCTTGGTCTTCAATAGATTCTCTAAAAACGCCGAATCACTGCGCATATAAGAGTTAGCACCTAGTTGGCGCTAAGTGCGCTAACACAGTTGACAATGATTGTGGAACAGTGTCATGACGTCATGACGCGATGGTTTTCCTATTATCTCTGTGTCTATACAATTAGCATAATAAGAAATGACCTCACTGGACCCAGTTTAATGTTGACATTGGTTAAGGATGCGTACCTACCTAAGGCTAAATATCAAGCTACCCTTATAAGGAAACAATGTTTACTTATACGTAGACGACAGGTGTATTGAAGTTTAAGACTAAATTAATAAACGACATTGAAAATTAGAACAGAAAAAAAGTAAAAGTAAAGCTGTGGATGGGAATCGAACCGATCCTCGTCATTCCGTGATGCGTGCTATACCTACCTACCGATACACCACCCATAGCAGATGTAGCAATTTCTAACGGGTAAAACCGTAAAAATATATACAATAATCAAGCAATAAAATCATTGATTCATTTTATAGTAAGTAAGGTACTACTTAAAGTTAATAACTATTGAGCATTCATCCTTATTTGCGTGTAGTAAACAATAAACGATAAATTTGCGCTTGTCAATAAAACAGAATGCAGCTGCAAATCAGACACATATATTATTAAATTTAAAAGATGTTGCTTTGGTTAGGGTTGTACTTGCAGGCCAAAAAATAACCTTCGAGATGCTCATACGAGATGACAGTTTATACAACCACAGGTGGGTTCCTAAATGAGTACCTATAACATGATAATCATGTCGTAGAAATAGGTACCTAAATGAGTTTTCTGTTAACAAGTAAGGTAGAAGAACCTACTTTAAATAAATAAATAAAATCCATTTATTTCATGTAACTAAGTGACACATATAAAAAGCGATAGAAGAATACACTAGATCTAGATGAGACTCTTAATCTAGAATGATCCTAAGTTTAAACGAAGTATTTTCTGCGAATAAAGACAACCTAGATTTTAACACTCTTATATTCTTAAGTTGGCAATTGCCACGTCACAGCCAGCGAAGTTAATTTTTTTGAATTTTATACGGCCAGCCCCGGTAACCGGTTCACTCAGGTAGCGGTAGTCTCAAGGAGCACAGCGTAGGACTTTTTTTGTTCAGAACGTAAAAAACTGAGTGAACGACCTGACTGGTTTAGGAAGCAAGGGTGGTTCAGAAAGTTGTTTTGCGGTCTCCCTTTTTAATACAACACGTCAGCGATTTACCTTAGTTTTACTTGATAAGTGTAAATGAAATCTAAGACGTGATGACTATATCAAACCTAAATTCATTTTTTTTCGAAACCGTATAAATGGAGACTACATATGGTTCATCAAGGTCTATGCAGCTTAAATAACTAGCGACCCGCCCCGGCTTCGCACGGTATATTATGCATGTATTATGATATGACATATAAACCTTCCTCTTGATTCACTCAATCTATTAAAAAAAACAGCATCAAAATCCGTTGCGTAGTTTTAAAGATTTAAGCATACATAGGGACATAGGAACAGAGAAAGCGACTTTGTTTTATACTATGTAGTGATATGAGATCGCAAGTTTAAAAGTGATTGACAATGTAACACAAAGGAATAATTGCGTAGACCTTGTCCTCAAATGTTCGTCGTAAAACTATAAGTAGGTACTTACCTACACTACACTGTGCCATTCATCTCATCATACAAACCACACTCGCCGTAAAATATTGAATGAATCCTACAAATTTATCAAATGTTAATTTTTGAGCGAATGCTCTTTCACGCTGAAACTGGAAAGATTTGGAATGAAATTGGTGACATCCCGAAATCTCCGCCCGTGATTCTGGAGATATTTTCGCTTTTGAAGGTGGCTACAATGTTCAAAAAGTATCTAACTATAATATTATAAATGCGAAAGTATGGATGGATGGATGTTTGTTTGTTACTCAATCACGCCAGAACGGCCCAACGGATCTGGATGAAATTCGGCACATATCTAGATAGAGAAAAGTCTGGAATAGCACATAGGCTACTTTTTATCCCGGATAATTGCGTAGTTCCCGCGGGATAGCGATAAACGAATTCTTTGCAGACGAAGTCGCTGGCAACAGCTAGTATTTAATAAATAAAAGCTACAATAGCCACAGGGTAGGAATTATACTGGGTCAAAATGTATAAGTTTAAATTATGTGCCACTTAAGTAACAGGATTATTATAAAATTAACCTTACCTAATCCAAACTAATACATTATACCTATATTTTGAACATTAGTGTATTTTGACCATGAGTGTAGGTAATATTTGTGTACGACAGCTATCTTCTCTGTTATCATTCGTTCAGTTCAACGTCATTATACTATAGTTCAATACTCGACGGTCTCGTGTTGTCATAACATAGTTAAAATATTAAAGAACGACGATACGTGACAATGTGACCCACATATGAAGCGGTGCAGAACGAAAGCGTCACATCTCGTGTCGATGTACTCTGATTGATGCTGGGTTTACACGGGCTTAGTAGCTAATACTTAGTACTTGTCACATGTGTGTAGACATAATAGTGCTTAGTATTAGTAAAATTGCAGGTACAAGTGATTAGAAGCCGGTCCTGTTTACTAAGTGTAAGTTACGCCGTGTCATTTAACAATAATATCAAGCGTGAGTTGCACCAAGTCATTATACCGATAACTTTAACCATAACCAAACTTTGAAATAATATTCAATTATTTCATAGATTTTCTGTTTACTAGGGGGGCGTAGAGAAATGTCGAGGGGGGGGGGGGGCTGCGTCTCTCTCTCTCTCTCTCTAATAGGTATAGGTACGGTGTGCATTACCAAAAAAAAAAAACTCTTAGGTAAATTCGCTGTTCCGAATAAAATTTCCATTTTATAGTAGGAGGTACTCAGCAGCACAAAATTTGGCCAGTCTTCTTACAAAATTACGTAGGTACCTAATATTGCAAACATGCGTCACTACATAGTATAAAACAAAGTCGCTTCTCTGTCCCTATGTCACTACATATGTCCCTATGTCCCTATGTATGCTTAAATCTTTAAAACTACGCAACGGATTTTGATGCGGTTTTTTTTTATAGACAGAGTGAATCAAGAGGAAGGTTTATTATGTATAATACATGCATAATATACCGTGCGAAGCCGGGGCGGGTCGCTAGTATATTATAAAAAAGGGGACATGAAAATTTGATTTTTGGTTCGGGGAGGTTCGGCGACATAAAAGATGGAACACCCAGTAGGCTTATGGTCTAACTCGCTCGCAATCGCCATCGTGTTCATTTTGACAGTTCTTGAATGAATGTGACGGCTAGCTGATTCCGATGCCAATTGACAGCACATACATGAAATGTCAAAATGAACACGATGGCGATTGCGAGCGAGTTAGACAATAAGCCTACTGGTGTAGAAGGTTACTGCCACATGTCACTCTGCAGACAAGCCCCTAATGACACTAATGACGTATACTAAGCTCATGTAAACTTGGCGTTACGAGCACGCCAACAGTTGGCCGACACCGCGGATGTTGTAATTCGTTTTGACCGGTTTCCAAACTTTTTATTTGGAGAAATTTTGAGGCTTTGTTTGGGACTGTAAAACAATAAAGTGCGGTGTTTGATTAAGATACCTTTACGATGCCTTTACTGCACGTCTAGCACAAGAGCGCACAAGAGTCGCGTCGCGCGCGAGATAGTAGATGGACCGTCTTTTTCTTACTGTTCGTTCTAGAATCGACCAAATGTGTGGACATTTGGAAAGTCAACCACAATAAAAATAACTTTACCTAAAAATTTCATTTTTAATACAAGCCTTTTGCTGACTGTATTTTTTGTTGACTGTACTTGCATTGTCATCCGTCCTACACATGTGAACCAAATTTCAAGTCAATCGGACCAACCGTTGAAGAGTTCCCTCCTGCAGAGACGATTCTGGCTACCAGATTATTGTATTGTCATCTGATTTACACAAGTAGGTATGCAAAATTTCAGCTCAATCGGATGAAGATATCTGCTTCAAAATTCCACCCGCACGTTGCAAGTTAATTATACTTAAAGCTTGTAATTAAAAAAAAACGTTCACAAGGAAGGTTCTGTTTAGTGTCCGACCGAAACACGATTTTTAGCCGAAACCGAAACCGAAATTTTTGAAGACGTATCATATCAAACAAAATATTCAAAATGACTGTACAAATCGTAAGGAAAAGGTTATTGCAAGGATTTCTTATAATGAGAACAGTTACTTTTTTGTTAAACAAAATAAAAAAAACTGAATGCATACTACTGTCGCTGCTCTCAGATGGGCCGGCTGCCTGTGCATTACCTATACCTACCCGGCCGAGCGTGCCCGAAGTAAGCCGAGCGCTCCCGATGCGAGAGCCGCGAGAGGCCGCGAAGTTATTTCGGCCCGGCCGAAGGTTTCGGCCGGATTTTGGCCGAAACCGAAACTTCGGCCGAAATCACTTTTTTGGCCGAAATTGGCCGAAACCGAAACCGAAACCGAAACTTCGGTCGGACACTAGTTCTGTTATAGTAATCGAACCACGTGCATTTCATCCAGATTAATAATAATACACAGTGTATGTAAAAAAAACCTGACTTCAGCACTCACCAACTTTTATTCGATGTACGATGCTAGCTAGTATCTTGCGTAAATCCCCTGAGCCTCTAAAAATTCATGTCTTACTTAGTAAAATTTACGGTTATTTAATACATTGCGATCAGGAGATAAACGCACATGCGTGTCCGTTAACAAATTAAAACATATAGTGAACTCCTTTGATGAATCGCCCACCATCAAGGTAGGTAAGTATGCCAGAGAGGCCAAGGTATCTGAACCTAACTAAATGTACTGCCGGCACTTTAATTAAAATACAATGAAAATATAAATTAAAATACTACAATAAAATAACAATGAGTAAAATTTACTATTATTATTATTAATTTATATTTTAATTTATATTTATTTTTCTGGTAGTCAGGGTCGCCGTCGTCGAAACCGATGAGGAGGACTATTATCTGTAACTGTGACTATTGCACTATACCTATACAGTAACCAAAAACCACTTACAACAAACAGGCAGTCGGCCGATTCAAGGATCAAACCCATGAGAGTGAGTGAGGCAGCAATACAAACCAATGGCATTCTAGGACTGTAGATACTTAACTACCATGGTGCTGCTACAATTTATTGTCGTCATATTTCAAGAAATTTGCAAAAAACCTTGACAAATTAAATCCCTATAAACCTTCCTCGTTAGCTTAATCTACGACTTTAATTAGGTAGAAGAATAAGAAGATGATGATGATGAATTGATGATAGCTAGGTACATAATAATATTATGTGAGTACACAGATATATTAATGTATAATTAAATATAATATTTTTTGTCAAGTGCTTTAAAAACCTTGAAGATTGGAGTAACAATGGATTACAACATTAACACAATTCAGAATCGCACTTAAAACATATATTATTATAATAAGTATCTTCCGAGGTCGAATTGCCGTAAAAAAGGCGCATTAAGTGTATGTAGGTAGGTACTGTCGCATTTTCGAAATTTATTTGTATGTCTATTATTTTTAGTATCAACAATACTTCCTTACAAAGTGAGCCGCTTCCAACCGAGGCAACAGGAGGTCCATGGGGGAGGCCTATGTCTAACAGTAAACGTCCTATGGCTGATATGATGATGATGATATTTAGTTTCTGAAAGAAAAATTTATCGCGAAACATACAGTGTCGTGCAACTTAATCTTAGATGTAGCAGGTGTCCAAGAGTTGTGAAATCGTATAATCCGAGTTGCCTCAGGCAGTTTCGAAACGCAATTCCAACGCTATAAATGGTAAGGACGGGCTTGGTGAGACGTGCTATGGTAAAAATATTATAATGTAGGTACTAGAGGCTCCATAGCGTTCGTGATGTGTCAGTATTTATGTATAGTCCATTCCAATTAGGGCTGCCATCTCAAAAATTTGTCGAACAGGACAAAAGCGTAAAAACCCCGGATTTTGGCGCTCGAAACTCGGTCAATTGTACATTTTTTAGTTTAGTTTTTTAGTCAAATAATAAAATAAAAATATGTAGGTAATTAATCATAAATTATTCATTTATTAATTTTACAACAAACTTTTAACTTAGTTTAAACCCGGACGGATGGCAGCCGTAATTCCAATCAATTTTAAGGTTTTCGTACACAAACAAGTCCCTCCAAGCTCATATAAAATTGAAATATAACTAAAAAAAATGCAAGTGAACCTATTCATAGGAATTCGGGAAATTAAATAAATAAATAAAATAAATATTTTGGGACAATTGACACCAATTGACCTAGCCCCAAACTAAGCAAAGCTTGTGATATGGGCACTAGACAACGGATAAACATACTTATATAGATAAATACATACTTAAATACATATTTAACATCCAAGACTCGAGAACAAGGCCATCCGGTCGTCAAATTACTTGAATCTAGCAAGTGAAAATCGTATCTTCTTGATCGCTGGTAGAAGCAAACTTAACTGGCAATAAAATAAATGCCTACGCTCAGTAGGCTCATGTGTCGTGGTCGTTTTTACTGCGAGAAAACCACAAAATTGGTCGTTTCACCAGTTATGCGTTCTCATTTTTGGTCATTAAGTAGGTATCTGGTCGACTGGAGCTTGGCTCGGTATTTGCAAAATTAGAAAAAAAAACACGTTTTCCAATTCATAAAATCTATTAAGTTCGATATTTAATCATACAAACTCAGTGCCATCAATATGTCAAGACATTCATAGAAACCTAGACCGATTGTCGTGGAGATCCTTGGAGGTGGCCGTCTGATATGATGATGATGACTAATATTATGAAACCGTAATTATCTTCCATGCTGGTCTGGGTGAAAAGAAAAAAACATAGAATAATACTAGTTGCTTCTCTTCCTACGCAAATGGTAAAAGCCCATCGCAATGGGCGAAAATCTTTAGAATCATGTTAAAGGCGATGCGATGTGATATTTTGATTTCCCTTTCCACCTATACGCCTTCAAACGTGTAAAACGTGACTTTTGGGTATTGTTATACCCGTGAGGGATAAAACCTTGCTTCATGTTTGTATGCAATTACCTAGAACAGAACCTTTACCGCCAAAGCACTAATTAATAACTAACACACTAAGGAGCTAGTGTTAGAATCTGCACAGCAAACAATACTTAGGAACTATTTACTAGAACAGGTGGATACAAGCTTGTTTGATTTACGCAATGTTTGTTTTAGTGTTTGCTGAGTATACTTGGACAGTCAAGAGCGTATGTTGAACTTTGTGATTACTATTGACGGGCTTTCGAGCCGCCTTCCACGGCTTTTTCTTTCACTTAGATTTTTAGTATTTTGATATATTCTATTCTATTCTATTCTATTCTATTCTATTCTATTCTCTTCTATTCTATTCTATTCTATTCTATTCTATTCTATTCTATTCTATTCTATTCTATTCTATTCTATTCTATTCTATTCTATTCTATTCTATTCTATTCTATTCTATTCTATTCTATTCTATTCTATTCTATTCTATTCTATTCTATTCTATTCTATTCTGTTCTATTCTATGTATAAAGGGGACCGAGAGGTGCGGGCGGGTAGTGCGCCGGCCGCCCGCACCTCTCTCGTTCCCCTTTGTTAACCCACCCCGCGCCCCTGCGCGTGGGCGAGGACTCATTTAAGCGGTCGGTATTTACCTTACACGTTATTTTGTTTGTTTTTTTAGCACCTAGATATTTCCCCTTTTCTTTAGCTGAGCTCTGTTTTGAGTTTTTGTTATGTCATCAGATGGAAAAGGCCTATGTTATGATTGGAGGTATAATGTCTATGTAATAATAATAATAATAGTAATAATAGTATATTCAGGTAACAAAAAGTACAGTGTGTTAAAAATGGTTGTCCAACAGTGAACGTCCTATGGCTGATATGATGATGATGATTTCATCAGAGATGACGTTGCATACCTGCGATATTTTTTAGTAAATTTTTCATATTTCATAATTAGTTATTCTGCTATTCGGGGTGGTGACAAATCCAACAAATCAAAGAGCATTAAAATTGGTGCAACCGTTTTTGAGTTTTTAATAGTGTCGATAAGACTTTGTCTTATCTATGTTCATTGTCGGAAAGAACTTCATGATAAACAAATCCCTAATGGACCTGATCAAGTGCAGAGTTAAGAGCAAAACCTACTTAATACACGCAAACCACATACCTACAATGTTGCTAGACCAACGCGATCTTGGCATTGTATCACGGAACGCGATCAACCAGTGGCTGTGTGCTGAATCTTATTTGTATTCTTTCTACGATTTCTTCGTTGTAATGCTGTTGTCATTTGTTTTGACCATGCTGGGTGAATCTGAGAGATACAGTTCATGATTGTAATGTTATAGCGTAAAGTTTCATATAAGTTTTATTTCAGTAATGAATTCCAGCTTACCTACTAACCTACTCATGTATTATTATACTAAGCCCACACATTAAGAATAGGCCAGAAACAGTAGGACGTAAGTAATATAGGCTGGAGACGACGACGACGACGAACCTACTCGTCTATATGGACCTCCGTCTGTGACGTCGCTGCTATGTGATTCTATAAAGTCTAACCAAACCTCTTATGTGAAAGAGACAAAAGTATAACTTGACCCTTTCGCTCGTCAGCACTATACTGAGTCAGGTGTCTTCAATGCAAGACCAAGACACTTGACTCAGTATAATGCCTACTAGCAAACGGCTCAAGTTAAAATAGCCATCCGAGCGCAAAGATTACTTCACGGATAATGTTCCTTTTTATAACCATAAACCTGATTAAATCAATTACTAGAAACGTTATCTACCGTGAATCGTTGCAATAAATAAACAATCGTAAAGCAGCTTACACACTTCATCGTTCGGCTCAACCTTGATTGTGCTGAGATAAAATGTTACCTATAGATCTATGTTGGTTAAACTATCAATTTTAAATAATTCCAATTTTCTAATTTTGTTACAGTAATTTCTATGGGTGACTACCTGAAATAAATATTATTATTATTATTATTATTGCTTTATTGACAGGATGGGCCCATAACCTATCTAGTTCTGCGTCGTCATACATGCATCACTACTCTCATAACCGCGAATTAAAAATCTATCCATTGTGATCTATTCTATTTAATGCCTTTAAACGAGCAATTCTATATAGTATATACATACAAGGTGAAGAGGTAGGTGAATTTGTTCATAGGAATCATGGCATCGATTTTAGATTTCATAAAAACCATACATAACCGGGAATCGAACCCTCATGCATAGTTTTCTCTTTTGATGCATGTTAGAAAAGTCATCCTTACCTATGGTACCTACGAACGAAGGTTCTCTCGGTGCTATGGGAGCTACTTCGTGTATAACAACATACGTAGGTATACATACATATGTGCAGATAGAGTCATTATTATGTTAGTCTTTTCTTTTACGTTTGCTAGTTAATGACATCAGTGCTAAGTGGTTCTAGATGTTGCGAAATCTAACACTATGCGATGTTTAGTTTAGATTCAAACGAATACGAATGGAATGTGGAGTGAAAATCGCCAAAGAATTTTATTGTACCCTTGAAAATGTTTGAACTTACATACCAAATGGTTTTACCACGCGCGGGGTAGGACGACAAAGGGGCCGAGAGAGGTGCACACGTTCTTCCCAGTCCAGTGGTACATTTGGTATGCAGAAATCGAGTCCATCTATCACCAGAGAGCATGCAATACCGACAACTCTAATTATTAGCCGTAAACCAACATGGTCGAGAGATTATACAACTTGATTTTTTTTTCAGACACGGCGAGCAATGGCGCAGATTCCGATCTAAGGTGCAACGTCCTATTTTGCAGCCGCAAACTGTAAAAAAGTATGTGGCGCCTATAGAGACTGTCACTGAGGAGTTCATCAGATATATGGAGAATGCGAGGGACGAGAACGGGGATCTACCTCATGAGTTTGACAACGATATACATAGGTGGTCGCTTGAATGTAAGTAGAGATTATAATTTTATACTTGCACTGTATTCATTGGTCAATTACGTCTAACAGAATAAAATAATAGAAGAATAAATCAAGTTCGAAAAGATTTTTATACTAGGCACCACCCAAAGGTTTTTTTTTTTTAATTCTATTTCATCCAAAATCAACTTCTTAAGTGCTTTATTTATTTTCTCAGTAAGTAAACGTAATGATTTTCCTTGTCAGATATTGTGATGACAAAACGTAAGATACATAATATATATTGTTAACGTCTTTATGCCTTACGGGGTAGACAGAGCCTAAGGTAAAAACAATATTTAAGGGTTGTGGGAATACTGGAAAGGAAAGCCATAATAGTGTTGGGTTGCTAGCCGCATCGCCTATAACATGATTCTTAAGATTTTCACCTATTCCCTCGATGAACTTTTACTATCTGCTCGGGAAGAGAAGTAACTGGTACAATCTATGTTTTTTCTTACAAATACGGAGTTGTAAAAGTTTTATAGATCACGACTTAACTGATTGAATACTACCGTATGCTAGCGCCGCTAGTAATACACCCGTAAGTTAACTTTAGCGCCATCTACATTTCAGGCATTGGACGAGTAGCGCTCGACACGAGACTAGGCTGCCTATCGTCGGAGTTGACCAAAGAATCGGAACCGCAGCGCATTATAGACGCGGCAAAGTTCGCACTGAGGAACGTGGCGGTCCTGGAATTGAAGGCTCCATACTGGCGATATATACCGACGCCGCTTTGGACTAAATATGTGAACAATATGAACTTCTTTGTCGAGTAAGTAGTTTTGAAGCGATAACTTCTTATGGGAGGGTAAAACGCTTCGTAACGTTACGCGTTGTGGCGTCAGTCTGTCTGGCTTCCCTTTCTATGACGCATACGGCAGCGGTATCTAACTAGAGAGTGTGCGAGAGTAGTGAGAGTGTTTCACTCTAACCCACAGCGCTAGTCGTATTTCGGACAGACGCTTCCCCCTCTTTCTATTCAGTGTTTAGTGTGCGATAGACATACACTGTTAGTAACTTAGATTAGTTTAACGTATCACTTCTGTCGGGCGTCCCGAGACGCACACGTTTTTATCTATTTTACAATTTACACAGTTAATGCTTAGAAAATGGAAAAAAATTAGGATAAGTAGTAGGAACATTGGTTTTTAACTATGAACTCAAATTACAAATGACAAATGGGTTGCCCTTCTTGGAGCCCCTTTAAAGAACAATCAATTAAACATGCAACACTTACCTACTTTGTAATGTTGTTCCATAATTTCAGACTTTGTTCAAAATACATAAACGAGGCGCTGGAGCGGCTAAAAACGAAGAAAGTTACATCAGAAAACGATCTTTCTTTGCTAGAGCGAGTTCTGAAGAGCGAAGGCGATCCAAAAATAGCCACCATCATGGCGCTGGACCTTATACTCGTTGGAATTGATACGGTACGCAAATACCAATTACTTTTTTTAGTCAGTCATCTACTCTCTTAAATGGACACTTAATTAGTTCCTTAAGGTTTTATCGTTTTTCGTAATGTTTAGTTCATCTGATTGTCCGTACTGATTTCTATAACTTCTACAAAAACATCACAGTACAAACCTGCCACATGCTTTGTCAACTTAAAATAATACGTACATGCAAAAAACAAGTATAATATGGATTCACATCAAGCATTATCAAAAAGCTACAAAAATATCAATAACAATGCTACATGATTTCTGTTCCTACGAGTTTTTTGGTATATCTTGACATTAAAAATAACTATTGTCTTTCTTTCAATAAAACAATTGAAAGCAGCAAAAATCTTATTACTCCATGAAATCCAAGCCGAAGCAAATATAATTCTATTATTTTTCCAGATATCAATGGCAGTTTGTTCGATACTGTATCAAGCGGCGATACGTGGACCCCAACAGGAGAAAATGGCGGAAGAAATCGCAAGAGTTTTCCCAGACCCAAGCAAACCTATAAACTTCACTGATTTGGACAAGTTGCATTACACGAAAGCTTTTGTTCGGGAAGTTTTTAGGTAAGGAAAAAAGAAAACTTTCTGATGCTTAAACTTACTGCATCTAATTAGGTGAATATACAAGAGTATGGAGTTTTCCCAAATGCTATTAATGTACTACACCAACCTGTTTAAGTTTCGTATTTTCGTATTCATGACAACGAAAGAGCTGCAATTATTGAATACAACATGACACAATTTTAACATAATAATTAGTTAACAGTCTGCAAAATGTTATACTTATCGAGAAAATTTCCTGTAGGCTTATTGTCTAACTCGCTCGCAATAGCCATCGTGTTCATTTTGACAGTTCATGTATGGGCTGACAATTAGCATCGGAATCAGCTAGCTGTCACATTCATACAAGAACTGTCAAAATGAACACGATGGCGATTGCGAGCGAGTTAGACAATAAGCCGATTTGTGTGCGGGTGGCAAATATAAATTTGAAGTAAGGATAAATATAACTCTTAAGGATAAATGAGTTATAAATCAACACAAATTTCATTGACGTTTTAGAAAAGGTAATAAGTCATTAAAATAAGAAATTTAAATATTATTGACCAAGAACTTCGTATGTTTCAGGATGTATTCAACAGTCATTGGCAATGGTCGTACCTTACAAGAGGATGATGTTATTTGCGGCTACCATATACCTAAAGGAGTAAGTATTAAAAAACATGTCTACTAAATCTTGCAAAATAATAATAAACAGTCGCTAGACAACAGACTGAAGTTATCTAAAAAACTGCATGTCTGTTTAATTTTATTACGAAATGTACAGTAGGCTTGTTGTCTAACTCGCTCGCAATCGCCATCGTGTTCATTTTAACAGTTCATGTGTATGGGCTGACAATTGGCATCGAAATCAGCTAGCTGTCACATTCATACTAGAACTGTCAAAATGAACACGATGGCGATTGCGAGCGAGTTAGACAATAAGCCTACTAAACAAAGATGATTTTTTTGACCAGTCTTTTGATTAAAAGTTGAATTATGTATCTTTACGCGTATCGAATGTGTGTAAATAAATTCCCTAGCACAAAATCATTTACTAAGTCTAATTTCGCTACTTAATGGTCTTAGTCACATGAAATTTTATTTGAACTTAATGTTTCAGGTTCAAGTGGTATTCCCAACGATAGTCACCGGTAACATGGAACAGTTCGTCTCGAATCCCTTGGAGTTCCGTCCAGAGCGGTGGTTGGAGGGCGATGGGAGGCTCCATCCTTTCGCTTCTCTGCCCTACGGTTTCGGAGCCAGGATCTGCTTGGGACGCCGCTTTGCCGATCTTGAAATACAAGTACTTCTGTCAAAGGTAATAAATACCTGTAGGCTTATTGTCTAACTCACTCGCAATCGACATCGTGTTCATTTTGGCAGTTCATGTATGGGCAGACAATTGGCATCGGAATCAGCTAGATGTCACATTCATACAAGAACTGTCTAAATTAACGCGATGGCGATTGCGAGTGAGTTATTTTGTGTGCTGGCACAGTTATTTTGATATATCATAAATAATGCAGATCTGTAGAGCCAATGAATCTAATATCTCAAAGGATAACTTTTCAAAACTAACTAATCATGAAATCTTTGATTTTTTACTTTCGTCTTTTGAGTATACATCTACAGCTAATACAGTCATAATGCCCAATGGCTTGTGTGCTCTCTGGATAGAGTAACTGAGTAAAAAGATTGAAATAGTTCAGGGTTCAGCTTGTATTAGCTTTACATTCCTGACACCTAATGTTACTTAAATGTAAATAAGTATTAAATTTGGTCCTTATTTCACATCAAACGTAAAAAATAAACGTCATTATCATTATTATGTAATATTATGACACCTAACTAATTTTTTATGTCATTAATTCCTTACGGCAGGTATGAGCCCTTTTAAAAAAAAACAAAAAAAAAAAAATTAATAAAAAAATGGCATGTTTCATTTTGTTCTTGTCTTTGTTTACAGTTGATTCGGCGATACCGTCTAGAATACCACCACGAGCCCCTCGACTACGCAGTTACCTTCATGTACGCGCCTGACGGCCCCCTGCGCCTGCGCATGGTTGAACGATAAAACACAACACGCATGTTTTATAATTATGAAATAATAAAAACAAAATTTTGTTACACTACAAACTTCTATGCGTTCAAATTGAAACGGACAAATCTGTAAGCTCTTATCATTTGTCACCAAATCGTCATTTTAATCACAGACGCAGAAAGAGGGGTGTTTTAAGTTTGACGTCGATGTCTCTCTGTGTGTGTGTGTCTGTGGCATCGTGGCTCCCAAACGGATGGACCGATTTGGATGTGTTTTGTTTTTATTAAAAAGTCGGCTTCCTTGCAGTGGTTTTCAGCCATGTTTGGAAAAATTTGGTATAGCAGTTTGTAGAATATCAGGTCTTTTCCAAAATGATGTAAGCTCTTTTTGGCAGTCTTAATGCGTGACGTGAATGTTTTTCTAATTTTTCATTTAATGTTATGAAGATATCAAACATAACTGTTTGAAAGAATGGGAATGAGAATTAACGTGAGTTGCGGCCGCTTAGGTGTTTTGTGCCGATAAAAAATATATTTTGTACATTTGTATGTCTGAGTACATAAATATATTATGATGACAGATACTTACTGATAGGAATTTTGATTAAGACGAGGTTCAATAAAATTATATCATATTATTGTATACTTTTATGACACAAATTAGAAGAAAAAGAAAAATTTTCATTTAAGTTGTATATAATAAAATTTAATTTAATTATACTTTTGTTTCTTTTTATCACAATCAGAATACAGCTTAATTTGGTAATATGAGGATATTATAAGGAACAATTACTATTAAATGATACCAACAACATCCAAAAACACAAAGTTTGATTGATGATTCAGTATTAATTTCTAACATCAAAATTACACTCACAGGGTATGGTAACGTAGGTTAGGGTACCTTTGTTTTGTTAATTAAATTGCCAGTATGTATATCCCGTTCAGTTTAAAATTCAAATGAAAAACGCAGACTTAGAAATCCTTAATGAAAATTATTTGGAAACATTTTCTATCAAGTGACGCATCTGTTCTGCTTACCTACGCCGGCTCCAGAAAGTTGTCAGCAATGATCGCTAGATTTCGCTAAGCAATGTTATTGAGGAGTGAACATAGATGGCGCTAAAAAATCAAATCTGGTTTGAAAGTTGAAGATTAGTAGAAGGACGGGTTTGGATAATGAGAAACTACATTTCAAAATGGTTAGAGAAATTGTTTCGCAGGAATGGGGAACTTTCCGAGTAATCTTTGCACTCCAAGGAGATAAGTCAGTTTTCCCATCGTTTCATTAGATACTAAAACGTCCGGTTTACCTTTGAAATCATCAGCTTTTACATTCTTTTAACGGCAACTAGTTGTAACTTGAGATTGAACAGCTTTCTTTCCGTTCATCCTGAAATGAAGTGGTAAATTATTCTCTACTCAACCGTGGAATATATGGCATGTCGCAAGGCTTTGTAGCTGAATAGGTATTTAGTTTAGTCAGGCTTATTATGGAAATGTCAAGATCCGGGTGACAAATGTACAATAGGTCGTTAACTGTGTAAAATAAAGTGGTAAAAAGTAGAAAAGGCAGCGACATTGGCAAATGTTTTCCATCATCATCATCATGGAAGAACGTCTTCCTTCTTTCTACTGTTGAACGAATGCTCCCCCTTAGAATATCAGGTCAGGATGGAAGACAACTTTTTACCAGCATCCATCGGTTTTCTGCTATTCTCGCGATATCGTCGGTCTACTTAATGGGAGGCCTACCAACGCTGACTTAAGTTCTTCGATGAAATTCCGTATTCCACATTTTATCGTGCAAAAATAATCCGATTATACCCACTAAGTAGTAGCTTTCAACATGAAACTAACGTGAGACTCACACATAATTACAACACACCGGATAACTCACGTATAAAAGCCGAAGGATTGCTCCGACAATTGTTTCGGACTATTTCGTAGCCCTAACAATTGTCGGAGCAATCCTTCGGCTTTTATACGTGAGTTATCCGGTGTGTTGTAATTATAAGTAGTAGCTCTTTAAAAAGTCAGCAGAGTTCATCATTATATTGTTTGCTGTTTGTCTTCCACAGTTAAATATCTTGAAAACTTTTACTGGGGTTCTGTCAAACTAACCTGCAACAGCTTGCTGAAATACCTGAATCATCATCATCATCATCTCCAGCTTATATACCTACGTAGGCCTCCTCTCAGAATGAGAGGGCTTGGGCTAATTCCCTCGTGGGCCCTGATTGGATTGGGAACTTTACGAACATCATTGAATTGCTTCGATGTGTGCATGTTTCCTCACGATGTTTTTCCTTCACCGAAAAGCTCATGGTAAGTTTCAAATGTAATTCGCACATAAATTTCGAAAACTCAGAGGTGCGAGCCCGGGATTCGAACCAACGGCCCTCTGCTTGAGAGGCCACGGGTCAAACCACTAGGATATCACGAATTCAATACCTGTGTATTCCGGATTAATTTAGACACAAAATTGTTGATCCGCTCTCGTTCCTAACTTAGCCTCACTATTTAAAAACAGGGCCCCAACAAACACCATAAAATCTATTTGCCACACTACGGATAATAATAGTTTACACGTTGTAAAAATGTCAGCACAAGCATGCTTTGTTTTGACTGTGCTGTTGACAGAGCTATGCCAACATCCATAACATTTTGCAGATTAGTTAGTTCCTTTCAGGTATAGGAAATACCAAATTGGGGACGTTCTTAAAAAGGTTGGGTCAAGAATACCCTAAACCAACGAGATAGATGAATGTGTGGATGAAGCGAAAGAGATGTCAGGATCGCAGCAGGTGGAAAGTACACTGCCTACCCCAACAACAACAACAAACAACAAATACATTTATTTAGAAATCATAGGTAGGATATACAAGATCATAGGAATTATTAGAATAGTACAGCTATGATTTGCCGTTTGGCGTTCAAAGTTTTTGGGAACATTAGTCACATAATAATATCATCAAAATTTAAACAGGCATCATTAAAACAAGTACATATAGTCATTAAATGGAATTTCAATTAAATTGTCATTGAAAAAAAAAATTACATTTCATCACAAATCTACGTAAATAATTAATATTTTATTATCATTATAAATTCATGTCAACATCACAAAAATAATCCTTAATATTATAATAGCATTTCTTCTGAAGAATTTTAAATAATATGCTTTTAAATCTTTTTCTTTTTCTTTTTTTTTCTTTATTTTTAAGTCTAAATTCTTCAACTCCGCAGGCAGTTTATTGAATAGCTTTGGAGCTCCTATGGGAAAGTTTAGTTATTGCCTTAGGGAGTAGTGAGTACGCATTAGTTTAGCTTTGAATTTATGTATACGTTGGTAGAAAATTAGTAAGTATGTACTATGCTAACTCGGGGCTCTCTAACATCAGGGGTCTTACCATGACGTCTTAATGCGATTCAGTTCAGACTCAGATTAGGCTTT
Organism: Pandemis heparana; assembly: GCA_963854515.1. Taxonomy (NCBI): domain Eukaryota; kingdom Metazoa; phylum Arthropoda; class Insecta; order Lepidoptera; family Tortricidae; genus Pandemis; species Pandemis heparana. The sequence continues at coordinate 6,910,314 of OY978025.1, forward strand.
AGCTGTCATTTTTCCCATTTCCTCGATGGGCTTTTATCATGAGGAGAAGCAACTCGTGCATTCTATGTTTTTTCTTTACTCCCGGACCAGCGTGGAAGAACACAACCGTTACCTCTTTAAAGCAGTATTACCGCAGTGTTTGAAGTCAAAAGTCTTTGACCAGTGTGTGTTGCCAGTGATGACGTATGGATCTGAAACATGGGCGCTAACGATGGGCCTCATGAGGAAGCTCAAGGTCACTCAGAGGGCTATGGACAGGGCTATGCTCGGGGTTTCTCTGCGAGATAGAATCAGAAATGATGACATCCGCAGTAGAACTAAGGTGAGGTGAAGGTTAAGCGATAAGACCGCCTATTGTATACTTTGTTCTATGTTTCTGTATTGTTTTGTACTGATTTGTGGTGTTCAATAAAGAGTATTTGTATTGTATTGTATTGTGACCGACATAGCCCAAAGAATTGCGAAACTGAAGTGGCAGTGGCCGGGGCACATTGCTCGCAGGACCGATGGCCGATGGGGTCAGAAGGTTCTTGAGTGGCGTCCACGGACCGGGAGACGAGCTGTTGGTAGGCCTCCAACAAGATGGAGCGACGACCTGATCAGGATCGCGGGATCGCGGTGGATGCGGAAGGCACAGGACTGGTCCGAATGGAGAGCCTTGGGGGAGGCCATGTCCAGCAGTGGACGTCTTTCGGCTGATATGATGATGATGATGAATTAGGTAGTAAAGATACGCGTTAAATGTTCTTTATATACTTAATGAAGATGTCTTTAGAAACTCGTGACCATGTCAATTATTTGCGTGTTAAAGGTCTTCATAATAAATTACACATTTTAACCACCAACGGCATAATTGACGGCATTGTATTGTTTTGACAATTAAACGCACATAATAATTGTTCTCTGTGAGCATGCGTACAGTCAATCACAGACCTAATATTGACTTTAACAGGCTTTATCACTTCGCAAAATTATTTACTGTACATAAAACAGGAAATTTGAATGACTACAGTAACAGAACAGATGTGCGATAAAGGCGGACTTAAAAACTGTACAAAGTGTACAGGGTCCTTTAGTATTACCTACTCCCGAATATTTCAGTCAGTTTGTCTAAATGTTTTTAGAATTTTTTAAATCATACTTGATAAAATGTTTCCATACATTGATCGATATTCACAGTGAACCGCGTCAAGGGCGGGACTAAACCCCTTATTCATAAACGCTCTACAGGCTTCTGCTAACTTAGCAATCGTTTGTCCTTATCTGTTAAAAGGTAAATGTCAAAGTGACAGATAAGGACAAACGATTACTAAGTTAGCAGGGACCTACAGAGCGTTTATGAATAAGGGGGTAAATTGTGAATCAAAAATTTAAACGATAAAACTTTGTAGGGGTGTTCAGTCCATTTAATGTTTACTCCGTACTGACATTATTACACCTTAGAAAGGTAAAGGAATTTCTTTGTCGACTGTATGCTTGTAGTTTTGAAGGCGTTAAGAATTATTTTAATCGACAATAGTAAAATTCAAGGTTCATAAAACTGAATACATACGAGAAAATTGTGTAAGCAAAACATTACGGGTCGCGAGGGTAATGTTTTAAATTATAAAGCTATGTGTAGTGTAATAGGTGGATACCTGTGCAAATATGAGGAGCGGTAGCGAGGAATCCACCAATAGGGAAGCCCAAATTGGGGACGTTCTGTCAAAAGGTCGGGGTCAAGAGTACCCTGAACCCACGAGCACGTATGAAGAGATTGATGAATGTGGATGATGCGATAGAGGTATATCAGGATCATAGCAAGTGGAACAAAGTAGTCTCCACCTACCCCTATGGGAAAGAGGCGTGACGTTATTCATATAGTATGTAATGTACATATAGGAAATTTGGAAAAAGGTCAGGTCAAGCGTACTCGAAACCGACGAGCATGTATGAAGAGATTGATGAATGTGGACGAAGCGAAAGGGTATGTGGTATGTCAGGGTCGTAGCAAGTGGAACAAAGTAGAGTCAGCCCACCCCTATAGGTAGGTAACCCTGTGGGAAAGAGGCGTGACGGTATGTATGTAGGTATGTATCTAAGAAAGCAGCGCCGGAGGATAGGTAAACTAAGTTATACTTTTTTGTATAAAATAGGATCGCAAATGAGCAAGTCGCCGTTGTCTAGTGCCCATATCACAAGCTTTGCTTAGTTTGGGACTATAGGTATAGATCAATTGATGTCAATTGTCCCAAGATATTTATTTATTTATTTAAGTGTGTCCTGGTGGTCCAACCTGATGGTAAGCGATCATTACCACCAAGGCACACCCACAACACCAAAGGATAGCTGATGTGTTGCCCATAGATATAACATACTCTCCACGCCTGAACACGGCAGCGCAAGCACTGATTGCTGCTTAGAGGCAGGATGGTGAGTAAGATAGTGGTAGCAATCCGGACGGACCTTGCACTAGGTCTTACCACCCGCGAAATCTAAGCTCTCCTCAATAGGAGAATAATGTAGATGGTTGGTGTAAAACCGAAACCGGATTTCCAGCCGAAACCAGGACGGAAACCGAGTGTTCGGCATCGGTCTTACTTTTGGCCGAAAATTGAAACTAGATAAACTATAATATAGACTTGTCAAAATGTTTATTGCATTGGATATTGCATTGCTCATTGTATTGGATGTGTTTTATGTACAATAAAGAGTTATACATACATACTTACATAAGTACATATTGGATTGCATTTCATTGATGTCGTGTGTACCTACTAATAGGTAAAGTCACGGTCAAGATGCGACCACACCGCCGCGTATACGCAGTGACGTGTCGTAGGCGTCACGTTTTCTCACCGTTTCTTCATACATTTTGTTGCGATTCCGTAACGTCACCGTTTTTTTAGCGGCGGTGTGGTCGCTCCCTGAAATTGCAAACAATGTAAACAAACCTGGTATTTAAAATGTCTTTAATTTCCATTTTCCCCCATCAAATACTGCTAAATCCGTGTGTTTTAATCAATACTTACCACAACATTATCCTAAACCATTAAAACAATAAACAAGCAAATAAACAATAACCACTTACTGCGGATAAAAGAATTCATTCATTCATTCAAGTGCTAGAATATGGATATTTCATTAAATGGCTTATTTACATTGTTCGCGGTTTCAATTGAAAGTACATACATATAATATGTAGTAACACTATTAGACACGCAACTCGTATCCAATTTAACAAAAAATTATAAATCATGTAAGACGTAAGACAAATCGTTCCTTAGTTACGTTCAATTAACTGTTTCAAGCTACTGGCACGAAGATTATTAATAATTATTTTAGCATATAGACTGAATAATTTTTCCTGTAACGTATAGTACAGTGCAATAGGATTTAAAAATACTTTGAGGTCCATCTGGCTGTCTCACTCTTATGAGTTTAATACTTGAATCAGCCAGTGGTATCTACATACCTGGGACGGTACCATGACGTCCTATACCGACTCAGTTCAAGTTTCAACTGTCACTTTTAGTATTAATCTTACAGCGAGCGAACCTAAACTGAATCGCATTAAGACGTCATGGTAAGGACCCTGAAACCCGAATGTTTTTCTAGGAGCTGACAGACTGTGTAGGTATGTGGAGAACTATTTCTTGTTTTATTTTAAGTGTTAGCGCATTAGTTTCGGTCATAAAAAAGAGTTTGTCAACTTTCTCAAATAACAAAGTATACAAGTTTATAACTGTAAAAAATCCACGCAGTTACTTTTTTTTGAGATAGGTATCGTTTTACATCGGTGATCAACTCGCAACTGCTATGAAAACAGCTCTGAAATCGACTTTAAGAGTTGTGTTCTAGTATACTTTGAACGCTTAATGATCATAAACGGTAAACAGTATCACACACACCAGTTTCAAATATATTTTATAGTTCTCCGGTTTTCCCCCAAGAGTGTCCAATATTACCCCCACGTTCAAAATTCAAATATGTACGTTACGTTACACGTCCGGGTCACAAAAATTAATTTGCGTACCTACCCAATTGTGGGTAACAAAGTGATCTAGTAGATTCGGAACAAGTTGGCTTTGGCAAACTGACAGACAGACACGGCGAGTGACCCTAAAGTTCCGTTTTAGCTTAAGAGGAACCCTAAAATATCTTCTTTCGTACCAATTAAACGCATACCTCCAACAATCACTGCACTTTTACTTGATACACAAACATACTTTCTACTTTTTTTAGCAGCTAGGTGCGACTCAGGTTTACGTTACAACTTACAATGCCACCTGTTGTGCTTACAAAAAAACGAATGTGAATCACAAAGTAACGTACACTTACGTTTTTTTGTCTAACATTGTCGGAGCGCCAAATGGTTTGCATGAATGGAAAGTTGAATGACATTAGGTGGATTTTGTAACAGTAGTAATGTTTGTTAAGGTAACGAGAGCTGACAGACAATTTTAGCGAGCTTGTAGAATGCTTCTTTTTGATATGATGTCCAAGAATCACAAGAACACAGAGCTAGAAGATATAAAATATACATACATACATACATACATACCGTCACGCCTCTTTCCCACAGGGGTAGGCAGAGACTACAATAAAAAAATATAATAATATGGAATGGTCCGAAACAATTGCCGGAGCATTCCTTCGGCTTTTATACGTGAGTTATCCGGTTTTTTGTAATGTATACATATACATATATAAAATAAGTGTCACCGAAATACATTTATTTCCAGTTACCAAAATTACTTGTTAAGATCTCAACGTGCCTCAAATATTTATAAGTTTTTTTTACTTCAATATTATTTTAAAACACCAGCCTAAACTAAGACTCGATTCAATTACCTGGCTTTATTTCTTTGGCCCTCACACTTTCAATTTAACGTATTTAAAAAGTAACTTGCCTTTTTATGCTGTTTAAAATTGCTACTCTAAAATATTTACCAGCTCTTGGACTATAAGGTAACTGACAACAAGAATTACCAGTGCTCGTAGAGCCATCTTATTTTTTTTAAATTGGATCAAAAAATCTTTTGCAATTTTTAGCACCAGATTTTTTTATTTCCAATCTTTATTACCTATTTATTACTAGCTGTTGCCTGCGACTTCGTCTGCAAAGAATTTGTTTATCGCTATCCCGCGGGTAACTTCGCAATTTTGCGGGATAAAAAGTAGCCTATGTGCTATTCCAGACTTTTCTCTATATATATATGTGCCAAATTTCATCCAGATCCGTTGGGCCGTTCTGGCGTGATTGAGTAACAAACAAACATCCATCCATCCATCCATCCATCCATACTTTCGCATTTATAATATTAGTTAGATTTTTGTGTTATTAACGGCTAGAATTTGAATGAAAATTGCAAATAAAAACCTACCCGTTATGCTCGTGTATTTTCTTGGAAATAAAATAACAATAAACTTCAAAACCTAACACTAGGGCAGATGCTCATTCCTCAAACGGTACAATCAACTGTTTCATTCTAACAAATTCGACTATATACTGCGCCTGCGCATTAGTACTTTCGATCTCGTTGATGTAATGTAACCTTACACTTGCCGGATGAGAAAACCGTGCGATGCCAGTCTTTTACTGGCCGCGTTTCCATTGTCTCACGAAATACTTCTATTACACTGCAAAGTTACAGTCCGTGAACTCTTAGAATGCCATTCGGGATTGTCTTTCTGTCTCACTCTCTCTTACGGGTTTGATACTGGGATCTCCCGAGTGAGAGAGACGGCAAGACAAACCTGAAGTGCATTTTAAGAGCTCACAGACTAGGGACTTAAACTCTTGTGTAAGTTTTTGAGACAAAGAACGTCTCTTGGTTACCATGAAAAAATGGCAGCGGCACTAGCGGAATGTAGCAGCAACAAACAGTTTCCATATTGTTTGACGAACTTTTATTCAAAAATTACATAAAATCTGTACAATAAATAATTTAAAAAAAATAACTAAATATTATGTACAAAATTAACCTAAACCTAGCCTAACTTAAACTACAAGTAAAACACCCCTCTCAGGATATTGTTTGACACTTCAATGCAAACGCGTACGCGACGTATTTTGCTACCGAAAACTTACATTTTAAGCACACAGATATAATAAAATATATTCGAATAATTTCAGCAGATATTTAGATAAATTTGTAGGAACATCTGAATTCAAAGGCAATATTTTATCAATAAAAAAAAAACTATAAAAAACTGAGCTGTCAATTTATTTTAGCAAATGTCAATAAAAGTCAGTTGAGTGAGAAGATCGCTTTACTTTTATGTTATGGAAGTAGAGTCCCTTTTTTTGGAACAGATTTAATTTGATTTATGGTTTAGTCAAGTGTGAAATCAGATACGGGGGTAGTAGCATTTCTGTACCTATAAGGATTTTTTTAATTTTACAATAGAAAAAAACTTACAAATATAAAAAAAACAATAAATAAATAAATATCTTGGGACAATTGACACCAATAATTTATTTGTATTTCTAAAACATTTTTAGCCGGTAATGAGGGCAACGGAGCCGCGTCCTCAGAAAGCCGCGCGTACCCTGCGCAGGCGCCGCAGTTCACTCGCGAACGCTGAAAGGGAACAAGCACGTGCGTTGTGAAAACTATGTGTAAATAGTGTGTGAAGAGAACCGACATTGTTTTTTTAATTATAAAGAGGTAATTTTTTTTCAAAAAAACATACCAAAGCACGTGTACGAAGAGATTTTGTTTTTTTTTTTAAACAGAATCGAAAAAAGTGTCCATTACCTTTTTTGACAGTTTTGTGTCATTTTTTTCATACGATGGTCACAAATTTGACGCGAAAAAAAATAATGGGAAATTAAGATAGTTTTGTAAGAAAAAGGATGCAAACTTACATGTTTTTTTTTAAATGCTCTACCACGTCCGAAGTGTACCGCCTGGCCCCTATTTATTTCAATAACTTGACATAATGTCAATTCAAAATGCAAGTCGTATTCACGTCGTAGTCGTAGGCAGACTGACTTGACAAGTTTTTCGTAGTTATTAATTTATTAGTTTTAATTTTTATTGTTTAAGTTAAATGTACGTTATTATAGTGCTTTAGAAGTTTTTCATAATATCTTACGTCGTAAAAACAGTATAATATAAAGAAATAGCACTATATCATAAAATTCAAAATAGATGATCATTATGTAAGTACGTATTAAGTGAGCAGCATCATCACTACATAGTATAAAACAAAGTCGCTTTCTCTGTCCCTATGTCCCTATGTCTCTATGTCCCTATGTATGCTTAAATTTTTGCAACGGATTTTGATGCGGTATTTTTAATAGATAGTAGCGCCTGGCCTTACGTCCGAAAAGGGTAGGAACATTTCACTTCCGGATACCAGCACCAAATTTTTATATGTTACTAGGCATATCATCTGGACCACAAAATTGCCGGGAGACAGTTTCTGAGGTGTCAGGGTCACCAGATATGACGTCATCAAATTGACCGCCGCCGCGTTTTGAAAAATTCAAATTACACCCAACTTATACAACGCACGCATACATGAGGGGTATCAAATGAAAGCTAGTTAAATATACTATCTTTGCGCTTTGAACTGCAATTGCATTAATGTTGACGTTTAAGAGCTATTAAAAGAAAAATGATAATCTTGGAAAAATATTACGGACTTTTATTTCTTGCACCAAAACTAAAGACTCCAGACTAAGATAATGTACTACAATAATGAAAACAAATTATTAAGCTTTACATTACAATTCAAAGTTTGAAAATCGGATATGAAATGTCGAAGTTATGGTCAAACACTTGACGACGCTGCAGCGTCTAAAATTACAAAAAAAAAATTTTCTTCCCGAAACCAGCACCAATTTTTTATATGTTACTAGGCATTTGGACCCCGAAACTGCCAGGAGACAGTTTCTGAGATGTCAGGGTCACCAGTTATAACGTCATCAAATTGGCCGCCGCCGCGTTTTGAAAAATTCAAATTACACCCAACGTATGCAACGCACGTATACATGTAGGGTATCACGTGAAAGCTAGTTAAATAGACTATATTTGTGCTCTGAACTGTAAATGCATTAATGTTACCGTTTAAGAGCTATTAATAGAAAAATGATAGTCATGGAAAAAGTATTACGCACTTTTATTTCTTGCATCAAAACTAAAGACTCCAGACTAAAATAATGTACTACAATAATGAAAAAAAACTATTAAGCTTTACATTACAATTCAAAATTTGAAAATCGGATATGAAATGTCGAAGTTAAGGGAAACAACATAAAGCGCGCGAAATTGCCGCCATCGCTGAAAACTGTAGATACCTACATATTTTCACTTCGAATTTTATTCTGCTCCAAAATTTGACGCGTGAATGATTCGGTGGTGGAGTATTTATGCGTCTATTAACAATGACTGACGATGAATTGTAATGTAATAGGTAAGTTATTAATTTTCTGCACCGAGACGTTACAATTGGTTATTTTATTATAATTATCATATTAATTACCTAAATAGTAGTAGTAGTAATAGTAGTAAGTATACTAATTGTTCGAAGAAGGAGGTATAGGTATATAAATCCAAAGTGCGTAAGTATAATATTTATTTATATTTACATTTATAGTAAAAAAATATATAATTTAAAATTACCCTTTATGAGGCTACATAATAATTGAATTCATCAAAAATACCTTGAAACACCAGTTGGCATGGGCATATACATTATGCGCATAACGCGACATGTCACGTTGTTTGTGGCGGCCGCCGAATTATCTTTAAACCAGCATAGCTATATCTTTTTATACCCGATTGTGATGATTAAAATTTTATACTATAGAGGAATAGCGTAGAATTATTTGAACCATATATTTTTTTCTCCAACTTAAATGGTTCTCTGGCTATAAAAATAAACATGCATTTTTTTCTTTAATTTGTCTATTTGTTCTAATATTTTTGTTGTTTACATATTTACGCAGTTATAATCAATGAATACAATGCAGCAAATTTTAATATCTTTTTATTTCATACGTGCATATACACTGCGTAATTTGTCTAATTTAAATCTTTTAAAACGCGCCGGCGACGTCGTTTGAATATATGGCATCCGCCGCGCTTTATTTTAAACCGGTATAGCTATGTCTTTTTTTACCTGATTGTGATGATTTAAATTTTATACCATAAAATAATAACGTAGAATTATTTGTACTCTATATTTTTCTCTCCAATACAAATGGTTCTCTGGCTATAAAAATAAATATGCAATATTTTTTTTGTAATTTGTCTTATTTATTCTTTATTTTTGTTGTTTTCTTATTTACGCAGTTACAGTTAAAGAAAACAATGCAGCAAATTTAATATCCTTTCACGTGATACCCCACATGTATACGTGCGTTGCATACGTTGGGTGTAATTTGAATTTTTCAAAACGCGTTGGCGGCCAATTTGATGACGTCATAACTGGTGACCCTGACACCTCAGAAACTGTCTCCCGGCAGTTTCGGAGTCCAGATGATATGCCTAGTAACATATAAAAAATTGGTGCTGGTTTCCGGAAAAAAAAATTTTTTTTCGTAATTTTAGACACTGCAGCGTCGTCAAGTTTTTGACCATAACTTCGACATTTCATATCCGATTTTCAAACTTTGAATTGTAATGTAAAGCTTAATAATCTGTTTTCATTATTGTACTACATTATTTTAGTCTGGAGTCTTTAGTTTTGGTGCAAGAAATAAAAGTCCGTAATATTTTTCCAAGATTATCATTTTTCTATTAATAGCTCTTAAACGGTAACATTAATGCAATTACAGTTCAGAGCACAAATATAGTCTATTTAATTAGCTTTCACGTGATACCCCACATGTACACGTGCGTTGCATATGTTGGGTGTAATTTGAATTTTTCACAACGCGGCGGCGGTTAATTTGATGACGTATGACCCAGACACCTCAGAAACTGTCTCCCGGCAGTTTTGGGGTTCAGATGATATGCCTAGTAACATATAAAAATTTGGTGCTGGTATCCGGAAGTGAACTATGTTTTCCGTTATTCCAAGCACTATAGAGTGAATCAAGAGGAAGGTTTATATTGTATAATACATGCATAGTATACCGTCGCTAGTAGGTGTATAATAAAGAATACACGATATATGTATTAAACAGCCACAACTTAACGATAAACTAAACCTAGAAAACTGAATTAAACTAAATCATAGAAAAACTGTGAGGATAACAGTAAAAAACTAGAACAAAATATAAATTTTAAATTTTGCAAAAAAGTTGAACGAACTCTATCCGAATACAAATTAGGCAAACGCGTTTTATCTCATCATTATAATGTCTAGCGAAGAATTATAATTTAAGATAAACTTACTGTTAAAATTAACAGTTTATTTTGTATGAATAAATGAAATGGTCGTCGATCTTGCGTCCTCTTTGACATCGAATTTTCTTATAATCAGTCGACGGTAAAATATTACAATAGCTAATGTACCAATCGCTTCTCTTCCCACGCAGACGGTAAAAGCCTCATGGCAATTGGCGCAAATATTAGGAATCATTGTTATATGCGGTGCGGCTAGCAAAGAAACCCATTACAATTTTGATTCCTTTTCGATTTTTATTACCATAGGGTTGCAATTCAACTGTGTTTTCATCATCATCATATCACCCATCGGACGTCCACTGTTGGAAATATTCCCCCATAGACCTCCAGTTGCCTTGGTTGGAAGCGGGTTACATCTACAGTGAACCAGCGACTTTAACCAGGCCATCCGTCCTCATTGGTGGATGTCCTACGCTGCGCTTGCCGATCCGCGGTCTCCACTCAAGAACCTATCGGCCGCAACGACCATCTGTTCGCCCTGCTATACGGCCTGGGGCCTCACCATAACGTCCTAATTCCGACTCAGTTCAAGTTTTAGCTGTCACTTTTAGTATGAATCTGACAGCGAGCAAACCTAAACTGAATCGCATTAAGACGTCATGGTAAGTGATTCATAGGAGTCATCTGCTATTGAGTACCTACTCTACGACGAATAATATAATCTCTTTTACGGTATTTTTGTACATCCTGTATATATTTTATTTAATTAATCTTATCTCTATACATTTACACAATGTCATCACGTCACATGTCAATAATCGTATAAAACAACTCGTCGGTAAAAGCATAAATTCTTCGCCACGCTCCTCACGCGAGCAAAAACTAAGTAGCAAGTCGATGTTGCAAAAGCGAAAGTGATATGTAATAATGATTTATAAGGGAACCAGCTTCTGCCCGTGACTTCGTCTGCGTAAAATTACACATTTAAACCTTCCTTTTGAATCTCTCTATCTATTAAAAAAAACCGCATTAGAATCCGTTGCGTAGTTTTAAAGATCTAAGCATACATAGGGACAGTATTATACAGTATGATGTAGCTATTTAGCTTTGCTTATACGCGGCTTCCCTATAAAAGAGTGGTGAATTTGCCAAAAAATAATACGCATGGACATCCTTCAATTTTAAGGTGGATCCGGAAAAATGAGGAGTCAAGTTCGCATGGTGCAGTGGCCTATCAAAATCTACTGTCGGCAAGTCACCACCAGCACAAGATGTCGTCAGGCTTCAGAAGGACCCTTGGATAGTAAGTAACAGTATTTAATCATCGAAAGCCTAGGACTAGTGTTGTAAAAGAGCCGAGTTGTGGAGTCCTAATTTTGTAGACTCGACTCACTTAATGGAGGCCCCAGATCAGGTTTTAACTGTAATTTTTAGTATGGATCTGACAGCGAGCGAACCTAAACTGAACCGGAATTGAATCGCATTAAGTCGTAAAAAAAAAGGCTTATAAATAAATAAAATAAAAAAAGTCGTCATGGTAAGGTCCCTGTAATTATCTTCTATCTATGGCTTCATATTTACTCACGCTCGACACGGCTCGGGACTCAACTCTTCAAGTTCACCGAGTCCTCTAGGTATTAAGTGAGTCGAGTCTACAAAATTAGGACTCCACAACTCGAGTCTTTTACAAGTCTACATAGGACGGCTACTGACGACCAAACAGTCAAGTGTCGCAAGTAAGCTTTTTTGAAAAACTACTACGCTATTTATATGGCGAGTGTGAATGCGTTGGGAGGGGAAGGCCTAGAAGGACGTTCCGTGACCAAATAGGGGACGTTTTGACAAAAGTTCAGGTCAAAAGTATATACATATATGTAATTATGTTCTTACGGTGCGAGAAACTGCAGTTTTGAATTTGAATTATTTATGAAGCATTAATTGGCACGGAAGTGTTTTAACAAAGTGGATTGCCTCGAAAAAGGAAAGGTAATGAATAAAGAATGCGTTAACTTGCAGAGCAGCCACAAATAAAACAACGGAGGAGCAGTTTTCTTATGAGAACTATACATTGGATAAACAACAACAACAAGCAATAAGGTCGCTCAGAATTATTGCGGAATATTTCAACAGAAAGAAAGAAAGAAAGAAAGAAAACATTTATTCGTGTAGCATTACAAAAACAAAAGAAAAAAAGAAGTAAAAAACAAGAACATGCAACACGAAATGGTCCCATCTCAGCATAATGCTGGCCTTGCAGCCAGGCTGGTCTTCCGATGGGACCATCAAGTGCTACTGAAAGCACATATAAAAAAAAAATAAGGGTACGTATTAAAATCCATAAAGTTTAAAATGACTAATGGGTTAAAATACATAATGGTTCAAAATGTATAATGCGATTTTCTTAGAAAATTGCAAATTAACAGAATTGCTGTAAACTAAACTAAACCTAACCTAACCTAAACCAATCTATAGATCACGCTATAAAAAAACATATACCTAATAGTTTCACACAAAATTGCATTATATATTTTGAACTATTATACATTTTAACCCATTATACATTTTAAACTTTATAAATTCTGATCCGCTCCCCATCATGGACAACGGACACTTAAATGATCATGAGCATGATCATATATCTATTACTACGAAACAGACAGAGATGTCGTCGTTGATAACTGACACTTAAGATAACAGGAACTTAACAGAGAGTGCTGAAATAAGCCCTAAGAATAACATTTGAATATTAAAAATTGTCTTTGACCTTCACGACCAAGAAAAATCAAGCCGCGCAATTTCACGGAGCATGGAAACAATGGTAAAGTTTTTATAAACAATTATAAAGAACACGGGCAATGTTAATTTTAACATCGTCGTTGTCGTTATTTAACGACATCCTGAACCACATTGTTGTCATTAACATTTTATGTGGTAATTCGATGATGCTGTGGTTTTTGAAACATTCAAACGAGGAATTAACATTTGGCCAGAGAAACCTTTTACGAGTTTATCCTGATCCTTGTGATAAAAAGAGTGGTTAAATTGCCGAGTCAAGGTTTTATAGCTTTTGTCTTCACTTCCTAGTATGAACAGTGCTATAGATTAAAAGACCTTCGGGTCTGTCTTGCTGGCTCACTCACTCATTAAGGGGTTGACGCTTGAATCGTCCGGTGGTACCCAAAACCTAGGCTAGACTAGGAACTCATTGACAGTACTCGTATTTCTTTGCGAGTTAATTTTAAATTTTGTTAGTAATGTTTGACCCACTTCCTAAATGCGTTGACTTGTGGTATATTTAGACCACCAATTATAATGCGATAGTCAAGTACCAATTCAAAAAAATGTGTCTTGAATACGATAAAAATATATCTTGAATGTTAATAATCTTTTTTAGAGACCGAATCTTCTTCTCCTCCGATCTTAGATCAGCGCTGAAATAATTGAGACGGGACAAAAAAAATTACTGCTAAGTCTGCGCGTGTCAGACAAAGATGATACTCCTTTCAATTAAGAGTATAACTAGTGGTGGCAATAACGGCTGTTTTGCAGTAATGAATAACAGTGTTGTGTTATTCTCAAATAGCTGTTATTGTAAACTGTTGTCTGTTATCGTGTTATATTGCTGTTTTACAAAACGATAATGAACTTCTTATTAAATAATTGTTATACTTATTTCGTTGCGATCGCAGCGTAATAAAAACGTACGGGAACAAAAGCAAAACAACGCTCTGTTAACTTGTTTGTTATTGTACTGACTGACAACAAACAGCAACAGCTAATAATGATACCAAAAGTCAGTTATTTGAATTGCGATTGCGATGCGAGCTCGCGTGTATAGCGCTATCTCTTGCACACACCTACTTGATTTGTTGCGCACTCGCTTGCGCTTCTATGCCAAGTGCGACAACAGTGCGCGTATGAACAACATTGACAACGAACAACGAACAATGATAACAGGATAGACGATTCGATAATGTGTTGTTCGTTGCGTGCAAATAATGCATTACGTTATCTGCTGTTGTAATAACGACCACCACTAAGTATAACAGGGTTTTCTGAGCGTGTAAGAAAAATTATCTCGTATATAATCTATCTCGCTCTACGCGTGTTATATCGCTCTTTCTTTCTCTATTACTAATAGGTATATATCTAAACCTCTTTCTGCTAGATGCCAAGCTGCCAGCATGCCCGCTCCACGGCCACCGATCCCGTTCCACACACGCAGCTATCGACGCGTCGGTCTTCGATACTGTCACCCCTTCTTCCATCAGATCTTGGGAAGAAGTACCAGGCCCAAAGCCACTACCATTATTTGGAAACACCTGGCGATTTGCTCCTTTTATTGGTAAGTGATACAATTGATTGAATTTAATGAACCTTTGCGGAGATTCGTTCATGAACTTTACCGAAGCATATAGGTAGGTATCCTGCTACGAGTAAATACTCTGCAAAAACAAACCAAAAAGATCTTTAATTATACAAAAAACCTTAATGACGAAATGTTTCGATGAGAAATGGCGACAGTTCGATAAGCTCAGACTTCTTCCTAAATTTCAACGAGTAAATGTCTTCTTTATTCTTTCTTTCTTATCTTTCAACGGGCAGATCTGAGATGTAAAAGCTATGCCTATTTCATTTCTTCTTCTACGTACCATTTTTCTTAACAATACCTCGGCGAATTGAAAAGTTAAACATGGTAAGCCGCATAATGAGAAAGAACATTCTTTAACAAAATTATGCGTTGGAAACACAACTTTTTGTCACGATAAGTTAAAGAAAGCATATTATAGGTATTCCAACAATGCTTCTAAAAAAATCAATCCGGTTCGCGTTACGATATTGCCGTTTTTGTTTTACTCGGAACAACATACATTCGAACCATTGAGCAGTGTTATTATACGAAAACGGAACTTAATCACGTAAACAAAGTGTTTTTGTAAATACCTCGACGTTTCGGACGCGACTTTGCATCCATGGTCTGGAGAGGACTGTCACAGTCCTACTACTATTCCTTATACTTTTTGTTTACGTGATTAAGTCCCATTTTCGTATAATAATGTGTGAAAATCGCGAAAGTTTGAATCGATACATTGAGCAGTGATTATAGAATGTGTTCATAGCTAATTTGATCACGATTTTATAAGCTTTTATTTAACTCTTCCTAGATGGCTTTTAGAATTTGCAAGTCCAATTAAATCCATTTCTAGTGGTCCTATTAACTTTAAATCTAACTAATATTATAAATGCGAAAGTATGGATGGATGGATGTTTGTTTGTTACTCAATCACGCCAGAACGGCCCAACGGATCTGGATGAAATTCGGCACAACATAGAGAAAAGTCTGGAATAGCACATAGGCTACTTTTTATCCCGGAAAATTGCGTAGTTCCCGCGGGATAGCGATAAACGAATTCTTTGCAGACGAAGTCGCTGGCAACAGTTAGTTTGTTATAAGTACTTACATAATGATTTATGCACTCTGGCTGGAGTGTCCTAAACGGTGATTCTTGAGTCCCCATTTAATTAATGTTTCGCAGAGTAGAAATTGCGACTCGAACGGAAAATAAGTTACGCGTTAATAACACGGAGTGCACTAAATATAGACAGTACCTACTGAACGGCCATTCTCCAGATTGGTGTACTGTGGGGAGTACTGATCGATGATTCTCCAGATTAGATGGAGTACACTAAATCTGAAGGAGTACTGAACGGCCATTCTCCATATTAGTGTACTCTAGGGAGTACTGAACTGTGTCCAGATTAGATGGAGTGCGATAATCTGAAAAATTGGGCTCGTACTGTGAAAATTGATTTTCGAAGTTCGTATGGTACCGTTTCGCTCATTCTAATAGTCATTAATTTGAGAGACAGGAGGGCGGCAATACACGAATAACGAAAATCAAATTTCGGAGTGGGCCCCCTGGTTTTACAGTGGGTCACGATTGTACTACAAACGTGTTACAACACTAATCATCAATCAGCCACCATATAAATCTTGAAGCATTGTTATTCTACGTTGATGACACTTGACGACCGCATACGAATTCAAAGAGCCGTTACGAAAACTGTAATGAGGCCAAGGTTACAATTACTTCAATCGCTTTAGATGATGGTAATGACGACTCCAATTATGGGAGGGCGTAATAAAAAAAAAAGCTATTACACAAACGGATAACTCACGTATAAAAGTCGTGTGATGGTCGACATGTTTTGGAAACACTCCAGCGAGCGCTCCAAGAGGAAGGACTACGAACTAGTCCGAAACGTGTCCAGCATCACTCGAATTTTATATGTCACTTATCCGTTTGTGTGATTGAGTCTCACGGTAGGTAATCATGTTGAAAACAAACTAGTTAAGAAACGCGTTACTTCTAAATTAGGTAAAGCTATTTACAGCGAGGTAATTTTCACTTTATATGACAGTTATAGGTAATACGCTTACTTAATTTTCCCAAATAACACGACCACATTCATTGTCGTAATAGGCGGGGTAAAAAGTAAAATTGCTAGCCGTATTGCCTAAGATGATTCCTTAGATTTTTGCCCATAATTATTATGTCAGTATAACGTAGATACGGACTAATTACTACTAATAATAATTACTACGAGTTAATTATCATCCATTTTGTGCGTAATTCTATAAAGTTTATACTTATTCGAATGTATGGACTGATCGGATAGCCAACCACTAGACTGATCCTGACTAGAAAGGTAGTGTTCCTGGCTTCAAATACTGCTAAAAGCAGATAAACGTGTTATGAACACGAACGTTTTGACTCGAGTAATGGACGTCACACGCATTTAAGTATTTACTTCTCTACAAATGTGTGAATCTCCGTTGTTGTTAAGTTTCTATAGCACGTGATTTACTTAATTTGGGACTAGGTCTTCCAATTTGGCGTAAATTGTCCCAAGATATTTATTTATTTAATCACTAGTTTCTGCCCGCGACTTCGTCCGCGTAGAATTAGATTTAAGAACTGATGTTGATAGTATACCTATTCTGCAATAATTATTTACGTTGCGACTCTAGGCAGCTACGATCTTTGACATGTTTAACATTATATTGCGGGAACTATGCATTTTTCCAGGATAAAAAGTAGCCTATGTGTCAATCTAGGGTATCAGCTATCTGCGTTCCAAGTTTTATACAAATCCGTCCAGTGGTTTCAGCGTGAAGAAGGAACAATACACACTCACATCGTTACATCCATCCTCACAAACTTTCGCTTTTATGATATTAGTAAGATTATTCATACTAGATTCTAGAATATAGAAGTTTATCGAAACTAAACGGAGGTATCTTGTGTAACTCTTAAATACATGTCAGTTTTAATCGTGGTGGTCTAGTATGCTAACGAAAGCGAGACATTATTAGGTAATCTAGCTTCTAGGTATGTCTCGATACTTAGCGTTTCTTTATAATGTTATAATCTTACTTAAAGCGTACTATTAAAATCTGTAAATATTTCTGAACGTTTTCAATTCGTTTGTCTCTTTCAATCGCGATACAGCACTCTCAGTTTTCGGCGTCTTCTCCTTTAATAATTCAGTAAACTCAGCCTAAGTGCCTACCCAAAATAAGATAGAAATCTTACTGTTGCAATCGGGCATATAATTTTATTTAGGCAAGCGCACGATCTTGTGCCAGAAATTGGTAGATTCAAAGGATTAGCAGTACCTAAATCAAAGTGATCAACATAGCCCGCAGGATTAGCACACACAAATAGCAATGTACCATGGGGTAGACGAGGTCTGAAGACCACGTATTGGATTAAGATAATAGCGTGGGACGTACTCTAGCTATATTATGGTGCCAAGATCTGCGCAGGTCTGCAGTAATTGGGTACGTAGAGTAGAAAACTGGGCTCAATGGTACAATAGACTCAATAATGAGACAGGCTAATGACGATGAAGATGAGGACTAGTGCCAGAGGGGTCTCTATCGTTTGCCCGAATTTCATATGCCATAAATGTATTGCTTGCCATAATGATCATTTGCCATAACTCTTTTTTCTCTTTATTTGTTAACTAGCTTTTTCCCGCGACTTCGTCCGCGTAGACTTCATTTATTGACAAATAGCTTTTGGCCACGGCTTCGCTTGTGTGTACCAGGAGTATTTCAATCCCGTTTTTTTCCCGTTCCCGTAAGAATTTCGTGAAATGCTCTCTTAATGCTCCCTACACTCCCCAAAGAACCCACTTGCCAAATTTCAGCTTTCTACGACCAGTAAAACGAAAAATCCCGTTTTTTCCCGTTCCCGTAGGAATTTTGGAAATTCCTCTCTTAATGTTTCTTTATACTCTCCAAACAACCTTAATGCCGAATTTCAGCGTTCTACAACCAATAAAACGAAAAGTTCCGTTTTCCCGTTCTCGTGGGAATTTTGAAAAATGATCTTTTATAGCTTCTCTACACTCTTCAAGCAACCTACATGCCAAGTTTCAGCTTTCTACGACCAATAAAACGAAAAATCCCGTTTTTTCCCGTTCCCGTGGGAATTTTGGAAAGTCCTCTCTTAATACTTCTCTACACTCCCCAAGCAACCTACATTTGGAATTTCAGCTTTCTACAACCAATAAAACGAAAAGTCCCGTTTTTCCCGTTCCCGTGGGAATTTCAGGAAATTGTCTCTTAGTGCTTCCCTACACTCATCAAGCAACCTACACGCAAAGTTTCAGCTTTCTACGACCAGTAAAACAGTAAAAAGTAAAAGTTTTTCCCGTTCCCGTGGGAATTTTGGAAAGTTCTCTCTAAATGCTTCTCTACACTCCCCAAGCAATCCTTTCGAGGTGCTCCCCTATACTCCCCAAGGAACCTGAAGGCCAAATTTCAGTTTTCTACGATCATTAAAACGAAAATTCGATCCCGTAGAACTGAATATAAATCTCGTTTTTTCCTTATCCTGTTGGAATTTTCGAAAATCCTTAAAACTAATTTTTACTATTATAATCACCTACTTCTATGCCAAATTTGAAGTCTAGTAATTATAGTTCATAGGATTTCGTTTAACTGAATAAGTATATAAATCCCGTTTTTTCCTTATCCCGTGAGAATTTCCTAAAATCCTGAAATTATTTTCTTAGTTTTGTAATCATCTACTTGTGTACGAAATTTGAAGTCTATATTTATTAAGTACAGTTACTGAGATAGGGTCACTCGGAAACGAATATAATAAATCCCGTTTTTTCCCGTTCCCGTGGAAATTTGTGTGTGTGTGTGTGTGTGTGTGTGTATCAGGTAGGTATGTGTGTTGTTGTTTTCGTAATCAGCGACTCGATAAACCGTACAAACAATACTACCCACTATAATATAATAACAATAATACCCACGTTGATTTTCAGACTTTGTCACCCCCTATCCCCTTTTAGGGGTTGAATTTTCAAAAAACCTGAAACAGGTATTTACTCATTTATCGTTAGGATTACTCCTGTGTAGTTTCGAATAAAATAGTCTAACTAATCTTGTTTCCCCATACAAACTTTGGACCCCCATTTAACCCCTTTAGAGGTCGAATTTTGAAAAATCCTTTCTTAGTGCACCCCTAGACCTTATAAGGAACCTACGTGCCAAATTTGGAATCTCTAGAACCAGCGGTTTGGGCTGTGCGTTGATATGTCAGTCAGTCAGTCAGTCAGTCAGTCAGTTTCTTCTTTTATATATTTAGATTTATTCCGGATTGTTATGAAACAAACCTAACCTAACCTATAGAGTTCTACAGGATTGCTATTGCGATTCTCCTGAAAAAATTACGGTTTCAGAGAAAAAAAGGGTTATGGCAAATGATTATTATGGCAAACATTACATTATGGCATATGAAATTCGGGCAAAAGAGGGGCTCCGGTGCCAGAGGCATCCAATGTCAAAAGGTAGGAGAGATGGTCGGACGAACAGACAGCGGAGCCAAAGTTTAAGGTCAATTAGAGCCCTTAAAGTGTGAAAGCTTAACATGTGAAAGTTCCTTCGCAGAAGAAATTTTAGAATTTTTCAAATTCATCATCACTGTCATCATCATTTTTAAATGACACAATACAATACAATAAAATAACTCTTTATTGAACACCACATATAACAATCAAAACAGAAAAAGGTATACAGAAGTAAAGAAGGTAACAATAGGCGACACGATGAAAGTGCTTTATTCTTCACCATTATCATTTTTGCTACCATAATCCGTGAAACACGTTATCTTGCAAAACATTGTATCGCAATGAGCCTACATGTGCGTTCAGTCGTTACTTGTATCAAGGAAGACACTTGTCCGAGAATTACCTATTGTAATGTCCATGGTTTCGAATTTACGGAGACTACAGTCTCGCATAAATCCTTGTTGTTACTGGAGTTTCTAAAGGTTTGACAACTGACCACACTACAAATAAATTACAAATAAGTACGAAGCTTCTCTACGCTTTTATCGCATTTACAATCACAATTCAAATATGAAATAATTCTTCCTCAAGATTTCTAGTAGGTAATTTATTGTTTTTATATTACTTACAAACTTAAACAATTGTCAAGAATGTGTGTAGAACATACGAGATAGTAAACTGTAATTTAAGGTTATGTTTACAGAAAGATTATCATAATAACCTTAATAAATCCGTATCTTTTGTGTTAGTTTTACATCACACCGAATTTTGAATAGAAACTATTAAAAAATTCACAGCGAAATAAATACTTACTATTTTTAAAAATCAACACATAAGTATAAAAAAACCTTTTTTTTCCGGCTATAATTTGCTGTTTTTTTAAGGTGGATTTATTTTTGTACAAGACAGACACACAAATTACAACTATATCCCATACGGAGTAGACAGAGCCTAAGGTAACAAGACCTAAAGGCCACTTGCGTATAGATGGAAAGGGTAATCAAAAGATTTTTGCCCGTTCCCTCAACTAAATACTCTTAAGTAGAGCTCTATTCAATTTCTCGACTATGTAGTCGAGAATGACGAAACTAAATAGAGCTTGTAATTTACTTTATTAAACAAAAATTACATCAAGTCTGTACATTAAATAATATTTAAAAAAAAACTAAATACTATGTACAAAATTAACCTAAACCTAGCCTAACTTAAGGTTTTCTTCTACTTTAAATACTCGTATTTCAAATCCAACATAATTGTGCAGTGCACCATTTTCGAATTGCACATAACAGGATGATTTCAAAGATCACCAGTGACCTTTTTAATTCACATTTAGTGAGCTAGCAAAAAGTGAAAAGACAAAATTCAGAATACATTTTCAAATCACAGACAACCTTCATTCTGGTATTTTGAATCTAACAAAGCTTCCGCCTTATTTATACTAAAATACAGTACGAGGTTACAGTTCGCAACTTAATGACTAACTTCAAGGTTGTAAAGACGAACAAAAAACTTTTAGCCTTTTGGCAAAGCTAGCTGAATTGTCGTCTTGTTAGTTGAGACCTTGCCTGCGTAAGATTAAAATCAAGCTGTAATTTTTATTCAAACTCGTAGACGTAAGATGCTGACAACAGTAAAAATGCTTTTTATTAGTAGTTTTTAAATTTCACTTTACCTTGCTGTCTGCCCATTTATTAATCAAATCTTGTAAGTAAAATTTAAAAAATTGTACTGTACAAAGGACAAAATTGTTCAATGAATAACGAACTTTAAATATGCTGAAATAATCTCCCAAATGACAATACTGGTGAATCTTGTCTAGGTCTTAAAGCTTAGTGGGTTTTGCGCTTGTCTGTAATACTTATCGGGATTTAGGTCGGATTCATTTGAAATTTGGTATACAATGTAATAGCAAAAATCTTGTTTCTTTTCCTTATGCGATGATTATGAATCGCCGTCCTTTAATTACTTTGAAACAGATAAATATTTGATTAAAGTGAATATGAACCAGGGTCAACTAATTTAGATAATTTCGTTTGGTTAATTCGTTTAGAAAAACGCTAAGTATAGTGATTATTGCATGTGTGGATACAAAACATGACAAGAAATGAAGTATAGGAAACAAATGAAGTTTAACAAGTACAGTGTTTCTTTTCGCACTATGTGTAGTATTCAATATACAGCAACGCATATGCACATGCAATAAGTGCATACATAGTTGCATGCACGGATGCTATACGTTGCTATTGCACAATTTTTACAGGATATTCAGTGGTACTGGCTGCGTGGTTTTGCTAAATGACTCTAGGAACCTCGTCTGTGAGGACAGTGGCTTAACTATAGGGTGGCAGGGCTGGCAAAATGCCAGGGGCCCCCAGCTCTTTGACCATCATAACATGACCCTTTTGCTCTTAGGCATTATACGGAGGCAGGTGTCTTGTAGATAACGGCGACGCCATTGATGAGGTTAGTTTAGAGAATTATATCATAGCATTACTTTACTATTGATACTGATGCTGTGATGCTATTCTGCTAACGGAGAAATAGGACAAATCGTACAAAAAAAAAAATTAGGATTCATTGTCACTACTAATATTATAAAGGCGAAATTAACTGTCTGTCTGTCTCTCTGTCTATCTGTAAGTCTGTCTGTTAGCTTTTCATGCTTAAACAGCTGGATCGATTTAGTTGAAATTTGATACACAGATAAGTCCCGGCGAAGGACATAGGATAGATTTTATCCCGGAAAATTCAATAGTTCCCGTGGGATAGCGATTCTGCTCAGACGGAGTCGCGGGCAACAGGTGGTAATAGTATAAGACAGATATTTTTTCAGTTTTATTTGTTTACATACATATCGTCACGCCTCTTTCCCACAGGGGTAGGCAGAGACTACTTTGTTCCACTTGCTACGATCCTGACATATCTCTTTCGCTTCATCCACATTCATCAATCTCTTCATACATGCTGGTCGTTTGTTTTTTTGAATTTGTTTGCTGTAATAAAATAATGTGTCCATTTTGGAATATTAACATTTCCCATATATGGCGTTCTTTTCATCCATCGGGTAAACGTTGAAGAGTTGAATTATGTACTAGATTACCGAATCATTTTCTAGGTAATTTATAATTACCTATTTCGCAAGACATGCTACGGACGTACAATTAAGCGAAATAGTGGCAACGTTTAACATTTCAATGCAGCGAGTTATTTTACGTTTGAAGACACTGAATGAACATTGAGTGCTTACTTTTTATGGGTGATGATTGTTAGTTAGGTGGTCTTTTATTACACGTCTAGGTAGCCTCGTTAGCTCTTGTTATCGGAGGTGAACTTTCTTAGGAATGGTTAAAAAATAGCTGTGTCGAGTCGTCTTAGACAAAAATCATGAGTCAATCCGAGTCCGGGGCATGGATGTTGTATGTATTTATCTACATTATACATGTATGTTTATCCTTTGCCTGGTACCTATAGAACACGCTTTACTTAAGAGTTTTTAATGATTCACGGTTAAGTTCATTCGAAATATTATAAACGGGATGTGAACCGCGATTACCTTTATTGAGCTCCCGATATTTCGATACAGTTGCATGTATCATGATCACGGGTAGACTGAAGAAATTGCGGGTGGATGTTATTGTTGGGTAGACCGAGCTCTGTCTACCCTCATTCTTGCGCGTCGACTGCGTGCACTCTCGTTACCACTGGAACCGTTCTCACTCGAAACTCGATTCAAACACACTACACTCACAGTGTCACTTCGCCCACCCGAAATTGATTTTGGACGAGAATTATATAAGGAAATCACCGGATTCCAGATATTCGACAATTTAAACCCATCCTCACGATTAAAATTTTTATGTTTATGGATTTCAACCGCTTCCCTCACCAGTCTCGGTATATAGTGGCGTTCTGTCGAAATGATCTTAGGGCTGTGCAGCTCAATCCAGTGATTTGTTCCCGACTCAATAAGATGTTCAGCAATAGCGGATTTGCGCGTGTCATTATTTTTGACTGCAGTGATGTGCTCATTAATTCTACAGGCGATCGTACGTTTGGTCTGCCCTATGTACGAACTACCACAACTGCAATCAACCTTATACACACCAGGTTTTTCCAGGGGAAAATTGTCTTTGGGAGACCTCAGAAGTTGTGAAATTTTCCTATGAGGGGTGAAGATAGTTCTCACAGAGTACTTATCTAGTATTTTAGAGATCTTATCTGTCACCCCTTTTACAAACGGCATAAACGCTGGCTGTCTTGAAACACAGTGAGTAAGGCGCTTTGTATTCCTTCTTCGATTATAGGTGCTTGTATTATAACCGTTCATTCTCAAGACCCTTTGCACATGGTTCAACTCCTGTTCAAGATGCTGCTCGTCACAGAGTGCATGTGCCCGATTAGTCAAAGATGTTACAACTGAGCTTAAATGCCTAGGATGATGGTGCGAGCTTGCATGTAAATACCGGTCAGTATGGGTGGGTTTCCTGTACACTGAATGGCTCAACCTTCCGTCATCTCTGACTTTCAGGCTTACATCAAGAAATGCTAGACCCCTTTCCTGTTCCATTTCTAGCGTGAAAGTCATCGACCGATGAGTATTATTAAGATGGCCCAAAATCAGTTCAGTTTCACGTTTTCCACCCTTAATCACACAAAAGACATCGTCCACATACCTCTTCCAGATCTTTATGGGAAACGGTGGTTGAGTAATAGCCAACCGCTCAAAGTGCTCCATCCAAATATTAGCCACAACCGGAGCTACTGGACTACCCATTGCTACGCCCTCAATTTGTAGGTAGTATTGCCCTCGAAATAGAAAATACCCAGTGGTGAGACAGTGTTCAAGGAGCTTTACATACTCAGCAGGGATGTTATTTTGCTGGATCAGGTTCTTTACCACTTCAATACTATCCGCAACAGGCACATTCGTAAACAACGACTCAACGTCAAAACTGACCATAACTTCGTTTGGTTCAACTGAAATATGCTGGATAATCTCAATCAAATGGCGTGAGTCCTTCACATAGGAGTCTGTATGCCCGACAAGCTTCTGCAGTACACCAGCAACATGTTTCGCTAGGTCATAGGTAGGGGAGTCTATCTGACTAACAATAGGTCGTAAAGGTGTGTTAACTTTGTGAATCTAACGAGAGTGCACGCAGTCGACGCGCAAGAATGAGGGTAGACAGAGCTCGGTCTACCCAACAATAACATCCACCCGCAATTTCTTCAGTCTACCCGTGATCATGATACATGCAACTGTATCGAAATATCGGGAGCTCAATAAAGGTAATCGCGGTTCACATCCCGTTTATAATATTTCGAATGAACTTAACCGTGAATCATTAAAAACTCTTATTGTAAACCGGTACGGGCCGGATTGTGCAAAATTAGTTAAACACCTAGAATGTGCGCGGAAAAAATGTGAGTGCCTACGGGAATCACTTTCATTTTTAATGAAATGTCGTGATGCCAATGTACTGCCAGTGTGTGTGCGAATAAAACCTCGGCCTGACATTCCCGGTTCCGCGAGCATTCTGCGAAACGCGAGTGTGAAGTTACTACGTAAAAGCATTCGTAATAGTCGTTATCTACTGGATAAGGTGCAGTGTGAGTTGTATGAAATACATCTGGAGTGTGGTAGGATATTGTCTCGCGAGGATTTTGAGGTATGTGACAGAATTACGTATTTGAGTGCTCAAAGGTCACGTGAATTAAGCGCTAATAAACAGCAACGTAAATTCGAAAAGTTAGTCGCGAAACGATTGGGTAGCGCAGACTACTACGATAACTCACTTGCAACTCGCACTGTTATTAATTTGTCTAGCTCGGAGCTGACAGATTCAACACTTGAGGTGCTCGGGAAGGGTTTGAATTTCGCTCCCACTCCCAAGCGTGTTCCTTATGAGGATATTATTGGTGGCATGGAGGAGGTGATAAGACGTAACAAGATCCCACCTAATGACGCGGATTCATTACGGCAAGATGTCGCAGTAGTTCTTAGGCATTCAAAACCCCCTCGGTGTAATATGAGTAAAGAGGAATGGGAGGCTCTTCGTGGCCTGCGTTCTGATCCTGATATTTTAACTCTAAAGGCGGATAAGGGCAATGCCACGGTCATAATGAATGTCTCTGACTATGAGGGCAAGATCCGAGAACTCCTTAATGATGAAGCAACGTACAAAAAGGTTGATTTTAACCCTACTGCCCGTTATAATCGTGCCACTCGTGCGCTGGTTCAGGACTGTCATCAAGCATTAGGGGATGATACTGTGAAGTTTCTTTTGCGGCCAAGAAACATACTTCCGCCAAAAATATACGGTTTACCCAAGATTCACAAAGTTAACACACCTTTACGACCTATTGTTAGTCAGATAGACTCCCCTACCTATGACCTAGCGAAACATGTTGCTGGTGTACTGCAGAAGCTTGTCGGGCATACAGACTCCTATGTGAAGGACTCACGCCATTTGATTGAGATTATCCAGCATATTTCAGTTGAACCAGACGAAGTTATGGTCAGTTTTGACATTGAGTCGTTGTTTACGAATGTGCCTGTTGCGGATAGTATTGAAGTGGTAAAGAACCTGATCCAGCAAAATAACATCCCTGCTGAGTATGTAAAGCTCCTTGAACACTGTCTCACCACTGGGTATTTTCTATTTCGAGGGCAATACTACCTACAAATTGAGGGCGTAGCAATGGGTAGTCCAGTAGCTCCGGTTGTGGCTAATATTTGGATGGAGCACTTTGAGCGGTTGGCTATTACTCAACCACCGTTTCCCATAAAGATCTGGAAGAGGTATGTGGACGATGTCTTTTGTGTGATTAAGGGTGGAAAACGTGAAACTGAACTGATTTTGGGCCATCTTAATAATACTCATCGGTCGATGACTTTCACGCTAGAAATGGAACAGGAAAGGGGTCTAGCATTTCTTGATGTAAGCCTGAAAGTCAGAGATGACGGAAGGTTGAGCCATTCAGTGTACAGGAAACCCACCCATACTGACCGGTATTTACATGCAAGCTCGCACCATCATCCTAGGCATTTAAGCTCAGTTGTGACATCTTTGACTAATCGGGCACATGCACTCTGTGACGAGCAGCATCTTGAACAGGAGTTGAACCATGTGCAAAGGGTCTTGAGAATGAACGGTTATAATACAAGCACCTATAATCGAAGAAGGAATACAAAGCGCCTTACTCACTGTGTTTCAAGACAGCCAGCGTTTATGCCGTTTGTAAAAGGGGTGACAGATAAGATCTCTAAAATACTAGATAAGTACTCTGTGAGAACTATCTTCACCCCTCATAGGAAAATTTCACAACTTCTGAGGTCTCCCAAAGACAATTTTCCCCTGGAAAAACCTGGTGTGTATAAGGTTGATTGCAGTTGTGGTAGTTCGTACATAGGGCAGACCAAACGTACGATCGCCTGTAGAATTAATGAGCACATCACTGCAGTCAAAAATAATGACACGCGCAAATCCGCTATTGCTGAACATCTTATTGAGTCGGGAACAAATCACTGGATTGAGCTGCACAGCCCTAAGATCATTTCGACAGAACGCCACTATATACCGAGACTGGTGAGGGAAGCGGTTGAAATCCATAAACATAAAAATTTTAATCGTGAGGATGGGTTTAAATTGTCGAATATCTGGAATCCGGTGATTTCCTTATATAATTCTCGTCCAAAATCAATTTCGGGTGGGCGAAGTGACACTGTGAGTGTAGTGTGTTTGAATCGAGTTTCGAGTGAGAACGGTTCCAGTGGTAACGAGAGTGCACGCAGTCGACGCGCAAGAATGAGGGTAGACAGAGCTCGGTCTACCCAACAATAACATCCACCCGCAATTTCTTCAGTCTACCCGTGATCATGATACATGCAACTGTATCGAAATATCGGGAGCTCAATAAAGGTAATCGCGGTTCACATCCCGTTTATAATACGCTTTACTTAGTTTGATACTGGGTCAATTGGCGTAATTTTGTGCCATGATTATTTATTTGTTTATTTAAAATTAAACGTGTTAATTACTAATTGAACATGTATTAAATTCTTTAATCATTCGAAAATAACTAATATAATTATCGCTATATGCATGACACCATTCACATACATACATACAGTCACGCCTCATAGGGGTAGGCAGAGACTACTAAACTTTGTTCCACTTGCTACGATTCTGGCAAACCTCTTTCGTTTCATCCACATTCATCAATCTCTTCACACATTACTCGTCGGTTTCGAGTACTCCTGACCTGCCCTTTTTTCAAGCATTAAATAAAATTTAAAAATAATTACCTATATTTAAACGGATGATGTTTTCATAATAAAGATTATATATTTTTTCAGATTTTCAACTGTAATGTAATCTGTTCACTAAATAAACACGTTAGGTACCAACTTTTTTTTTTAATTAATTAAATAAAGTAAGTAAGTAGTATCGATATCAACATCATAAATATTTTTTCCTACTCCTGTACTATTATCTGCGATTTATGTTATCACGAGCACCACTATAAGAACACTCATAATAAGACTTTGGCTAAGTCTATATTGTCTATTCCCTCTAAAAGCACTTGTTGGCTTATGGCTCTAAAAGTACTCCATCGTTAACTCTGCCAGCCATAGACTGCCAGATCTAGGTAAAACTTTTACAGGATCAACATTAAATTTACGATGAAAATGCATGGCTACCAACTTAACAAATTATTTCATTCGTATGGTTTTTTATTGAACTAGAACTTTCTGAACGAAATGCGTAGCTGCCAACATAACAAACAAGATTTTTTAATAACGTCACTGGCAAGTTGGTACCTAAACGTTTTGGCTAAATGCGCCAAGAATGCAAGGCTATAAAAAAAAAGTTAACGTTAATTAAAAACAAAGTTTACTATAAACAAACTTCCAATTTTTTCGTTAGTCGTTTTCATGTTTCCCGCTCTTGTCTTGTTTGTTATTTGTTATTTGATTGCAATAGTTTTAACAAAGTTTTGTAACATTAACATATCATAAAAAAGCATCGATGAAAACGAAATTAACTCAACACCGGAAGAAATATCCGTAGCGGCCCAGGAAGTGATGGAAAATTTGTTGTCTAGAAAATCTCGGCAATGATAAAACCTAGGTACGAGAATTTCTGCGTGGAGACTGGAACACTGGACTTCTTCATTTTTGGAGAACGTATTACTCTAATTTAGTAAGTACCTACCTACTTAGTCGTAGAAAAAATATTGTATGCAACGTTGTATTAGCAAGTCAAAAAAAGCTCGTGGTTTATTACTTACGATGTTCGCTACGCTCACATCGTAACCCACACCACTCGCCTTTTTTGACCCCTCTAATACAACTGTTGCATAAAATACTATTACCCATCCTTAAGAACGTCAAGTTACCTAAAACGGCACCTAAATGGGGTCTAATTCTCATTTACGACAACCACTGAAAACGCAGACGTTTGGAGTGATTTCTTTACATCCGATAGCAATCTCTACCAATCCAGTTTTGAGTAGACCAGTAGGCTTATTGTCTAACTCGCTCGCAATCGCCATCATGTTCATTTTGACAGTACATGTATGGGCTGACAATTGGCATCGGAATCAGCTAGCTGTCACATTCATACATGAACTGTCAAAATGAACACGATGGCGATTGCGAGCGAGTTAGACAATAAGCGTACAGATCACCGTTAAACTAGGGACTGACAAAGAGAGAGTTTAAAATTAAAAACAAAATTGAAAGCCACAATAGATACATTGTTACAATGAACACAATGAATACTCATAGAAAAGATAACCTTGAAGATGTTTCTTGATCTTTGCTAATCGTAGCCATCTTAAAGTTTTATAGTATTCAAAGTTGGGGTGTGGTTACATTAGCATATCACGTATATCATGGAGATATGAGGTCGTATATGTAACGTACAGTTATTTTTTATGATTTAGATAACAACGTAACATAATACTTACGAGAAACCTTGTGTTACAACTGTTACAAGTTACAAAGAAAAATGTAAAAATTACTTAACTAGATATGTTCGTTGTTGTTAGGTATGAAGGTGTTAGGTAGGTTGCTTCCATGCGGGTTGGGGGCAAAGATACAGAACCCTAAAAAAAACAGAGTTAGGCAGTTTCTTCTCTTCCCGCGCATACCTATGGTAAAAAAGTCCATCAAGGAAATGGGCGAAAATCTTAGAAACCATATTATGGGCGATGTGGCTAGCATCCCATCACTATTTTGATTCCCCTTTCCACCTAATATACGCCCACTACCATGCTAAATGTGGCCTTTATTTAGGTATTGTTACATTAGGCTCTGTCAACCACGTAAGGGATAAAGACGTAATTTACTTATGTATGTATTAAAGTATAAACGCACATACATGTAAATTGTTTGTCGAGATTTTCATTTGGCATTTTACTATCTCTAGCTGACTGTACCTATCCTACTGGTTTCATTTTATGAACTTTTAAAATAACATTACTCGTAGATAGTTCTTCCGAATACTTATTAGCATACAATGGAGATCTTGTATTCGAAAACATAACAATATTTCATTATACTTCATGTGTGTCTCATTACCGAATTTTGGAGACAGCCACTTTCATTATCCTGTATCCATTTTAATATACCGTTGAAAATCATGTTAAATATTGTAGAGTTTGACAACAAATAGACAGACTCACTGAATGAACAAAAAAAAATTGCTAAGAATAATTTTATTGAGCTTTTAAGACCTTCGTCTATATTTATGTGTACATTGGACACTACCTATTTTGTGTGACAAATATTGAGAACCATCACAGCAATAGGTAGTTACGTATTCTTATATTTTGCAACGTTCCTAATACCAAATTCGTTTTTTATAAAATTTGGCCACTTTTCAGAAACTACCTACATAATATTATGCAGGAAAATGAACTTAGTTAAGATTCAAACAAAAGGTATCAAAATTTTATTAATTTATTTCTTACAAAATTGTCTATATGCACCATCGCCGTAATTAAGACTGTAGAAAAGAAAAGAAAAAAACATCAACACTGTTGCAGAACACAATGGCAAATGCATAGTGCGTTTAAGAAAAAGATAATTGCTTTTAGATCGATTTTTAATGTTCAATTTCTCCGTAGGCATTTTCTAAGACTAGAAGTGAAGAACTTGGATCTAGTTTTTTAATATTTAAATCTATTTACTTGATTTCCATACTGGTCTGGGAGCAAAGAAAATACATAATGCACTTGCAGCATCTTTTCCCGCGCAGATGGTAAAAGCCCATCCAGGGAATAAGCGAAAACCGTAGGCGCCATGTCATAGGCGATAGGTATGGCCAGTGTCGGATTTATATTTTTTATGAGTGTAGGCCACTTTTTTCCGCCGCCCATGATAAAACCCGTGAACGTGTTTGATTTTTATCGTCTGAAATCGAGTGAGGTGACCGTCCTCTGAAATCTGCCGCCCCTAGGACGCTGCCGCCCCTAGGCCGCGGCCTATACGGCCTATTTATAAATCCAGGACTGTGGCTAGCAATCCAACACTATTTAGATTCCCTTTTCTATGTATACGCTCACAACCATGCTATACGTGGCCTTTAGGTCTCGTTACTTCAAGCTCTGTCTACCCCGTAAGCCCTAGGGATAAAGATGTAATTCATGTATGTCGTACCTATTAGGACGTAGTTAGAGAAAAACTAGTGCCTACGCCAAATCTTGGGATTAGGTTGTCAAAGCGGACCCCAGGCTCACTGAGCCGTGGCAAATGCCGGGAAAAAACGATAGGAAGATGATGAATGAATGAATGAATGAATGAATGAATGTTTATTCACAGAACATATGGTACAAAAAGATGTTACATGTAGTACAATTAGGTCCAATTAGGTCAATTAGGTTAGGTAGTGGGGCAAGTAATTAGAAAAAAATACTACTTACCTGTATACCTAAGCCACGCAGCGTATTTCCACCATGCAGTCTCAAGTACGAATCTTGCTCATTACCAGCTTTTTTTTTTTTTATATGTATAATAAGGCAAACGAGCAAGTGGGTCACCTGATGGTAAGTGATCACCACTGCCCATAGACACCCGCAACCCCGTAGGGATCGCAGATGCGTTGCTAACCTAGAGGGCTAAAATGAAATGCCCCTTGTGCTCGTAATTTCCCCGGCTGTCTTACTCTCCACACCGGAACACAGCAGTGCAAGCACTGCTTAGCGGCAGAATTAGCGAGTAAGATGGTGGTAGCGATCCGGACGGACCTTGCACAAGGCCCTACCACCCGTAATGGTTGCTCGAGCCTGTGTAATGAAGAGAAACTATCATCCCAAGTTCGTGTTTATCGTAATGAGCGATCATGCAGCAGCTAATAACGATCGTGCGCGTCGCTACCACTCTCACTTTCATGCGCAAGAGGTGAAATGGTGGTTAGTTGAGGTTGGGATTGGATCTTAGGAGTGTACAGTAAGTAAAATGCACTCACGTACCGCAGTACCCTATCGCAATAAGGTGACCTAACACTCGAGTTTGAGTGACGGCAGCCAGAGCCTCTAGTGTAAGTTTTCGCATATAAAAACGTCTCGAACGCGTTCACGTAAACGCCTAAATTACTATGGAATAATTGGCAGCGCCACTTGCGGATCAAAACGGCAACAAATTGTTCTCATAGTATTTGACATTTTAACGCAAACGCGTTCGAGACGTATTTTGAGACCGAAAACCTACACTAAGCATAGTGTCCATTGCGATTAAACGAAATTGGTGGTACAGTCACCAGCCACCAGTCACCAGTCTGCACTGTTCTCGTGAATTGTCAAATCATTTCATACAATTTACGTCTCTATATTAGCCAGGGATGGTTCGTTTTTGCAAATCAACAACATAGAGTTGATTTTTACGCGTCAGATATATATGCGGCCCGCGTATCATCCGAAGATTATGCTTTCACAGCAAATTGATATTTATGCGGCCCACCTATCATCCGATGATTATGCTTTCACTGCAAATTGATATATATGCTGATAAG
Organism: Pandemis heparana; assembly: GCA_963854515.1. Taxonomy (NCBI): domain Eukaryota; kingdom Metazoa; phylum Arthropoda; class Insecta; order Lepidoptera; family Tortricidae; genus Pandemis; species Pandemis heparana. The sequence goes on from OY978025.1 coordinate 6,943,489, forward strand.
GGTGCGACGATGTTTCTTCCGCCTATAGAGCATCACTTACTTTTACCGCGGTAGTGTCGTCATATGCTATTGAGCCTAATAGATGATCATTTATTTTTGCAGCTCTGTTCACCGTCATATATTTATGCTGGTGACTGTACGTGAATACATTTCCCATAGGTACTGTACAGGGCAAAAACGTGTGTCCATTGAAGTAATTTATCTACACACAATCATTATCCTACACACAATAATTATAATGAATGATGGCTACTACATAATCATTATCTCTAGACATTTTTGATGAGTGTATTTTCGATCATTATCAAATTTCGTGCATTATCCAATCTAAGAATCTAACACACCCACAATGGAGGGCCGAAATTACTCACCATTGGGTCCGCTGGAATGGCTATCAATGCAGAGGCAGACCAAAGAGATAGCGGGACGACTTGGATCTATTTTGTTAGGGATAAGTTCGCCTATGTACTATTTTCTGTGTACTTCTGTATTTTTAAAATTCTATGTGCAATAAACAGTTTACATACATCCATACATACTTGGATGCTTATCGAATAGGGTGACGATGCATGCTGTAGACAAGGACGAGCAGTGGAGCGAAGGAGAGCCCTTTGCCCAGCAATTGGACAGTATAAAAAAGTAAAAAAATCGAATTAACGTGTCTCATTTTTTTCACTTAAGCGACGCATTGAACACATAAGAAAGAGGCAATTGTTTAACGATATTACATACTTTCAACATGAAAATACCGTGAGACTCTATCATAATTACATAAAAACGGGAGCGTTCAAAGAGGAAGGACTACGAACTAGTCCGAAACATGCCGAGCATCTCTCGACTTTTATAAGTGAGTTATCCGTTTTTGTGTAATTATGATATTACCTACTTATCCGTTTATAGTCTCAAGTTTAATATAACTATTAAAACTGTCTGCGAGCTCTGTTCCTAATGAGGGATAATCATCAAATCGTCATCATCAATGAGGCTTTCATTGATATCAATAACGTCTGTCACTCATCGAGGGAATGGGAGAAAATCTTAGGAATCATGTTATAAACGATGCGGCTAGCAACCCATCACTTTGATGCTCGTTTTCACTTGTACGCCCACAGTCATGCTAAACGTGGCCTAGGTCTTGTTACCTTAAGCTCTGCCTACCCCGTAAGGGATAAAGACGTGATTTTTGTATGTATGTATGTATTATTATGTCTGTGACATTAACAAATCATGCATAAATTTCGGCAGTCAGTTTCGTAACCTCAAGTATAGGCATCTCAACTAGGTTGATCATATTTCATTTTACGAAGATCCGTTGGCATTCGAAAATATTAATAAAGAAAATAAATCACTGACAATATATTACTAACGTTGAACAGTGCCAACTAGAAAATTATCATAAGTTACTGTCATATTCAGCGAATAAGCCTAAAGCTATAAATGCTAATCGACTCTATGTTTGGGTTCTAGTTTTTTTTTTTTTTTTTTATTTGAATAGGAAGGCAAACGAGCAAGTAAATCACCTGATGGTAAGCGATCACCACTGCCCATAGACACCCGCAACCCCGGAGGGATTGCAGATGCGTTGCCAACCTAGAGGACTTAGATGAAATGCCTCTTGTGCCCGTGTTTTCCCCGGCTGTCTTACTCTCCACACCACAAGTACTGCAAGTACTGCTGCTTAGCTGCTTAGTTACTTTTGAGAGATTGTTAGCATGGATATATATCATGTTACTTGTTATGCAGGTAGCATATAATATGCATGTACCGTATGCTTAGTGTAAGTTTTCGGTAACAAAATACGTCGGAATGCGTTTGCGTTAAAATGTCAAATACTATGGGAACAATTTGTTGCCGTTTCGATTCACTAGTGGCGCTGCCAATTTTTCCATAGTAATTGAGACGTTTACGTGAACGCGATCGAGACGTTTTTGTGTGAAAACTGAGCCTCTAGTGTAAGTTTTCACACGAACAAACGTCTCGAACGCGTTCACGTAAACGTCTCAATTACTATGGAAAAATTGGCAGCGCCACTTGCGGATCGACACGGCAACAAACTGTTCTCATAGTATTTGACATTTTAACGCAAACGCATTCCGACGTATTTTGTTACCGAAAACTTACACTAAGCATACGGTACATGCATATTATATGCTACCTGCATAACAAGTAACATGATATATTAGCGACCAGTTTGTAGAAAGTGAACCATTGTTCAGTTACGAGTTATCTCAGTAAACACGTAATTGCATATCGATTTGAAAGTTGATTGATTCGAATGCCGTTCTGAATGAGAGATTGAAATAACTTATCATAGATGATCCAATTTCTGACAGATTGACTTGTCATCGCTTCTTATATCTGTATTTCATTGCAAGCGGCATTACGGAACTGTAATTGTATACCTAGTGATTTTATACGAACACGTTAGGTACAACACCTACTATTGTTTTTCGAGATTCAGTGTTTTGGTTGGGATATTTTAAGAGAAAGAGAAAAAAAAACCTGGCAATTTTCTTTTTCCAGGAAACTACTCGGTGGAGCACGTCGACAAGGTGTGTTTGTCCCTCCGCGAGCAATACGGCCGCTGCGTCAAAATGGCGGGGCTCCTGGGCCGTCCGGACATGCTGTTCGTGTTTGACGCCGGCGAGGTGGAAAGGGTGTTCCGGTCTGAAGATGGAGCGCCTCACAGGTACGGAAGATGTTTGTGCAAATATTTGTACAAACATGTAAACGATGACTAAAACGTATCGGTGCTTAGGTAGGCATTTCTAGAAATGCTACTAAGTATTTACAAACACATAAGGAAACTAAAGAAAAATATACTTAGCTAAAAGTATCTTGCATTATTTTAATGTAGGCTAATTTATAATGTTGCTTAATAGAAATTTATACTAGCCACTAAAGTCGAAAAAAATTGAGCAAAATAAAATTGACAGTATCTAATCAAAATTAAGAAACAAAAGACGTAGAACGTAACTAAAATAATGCACGGCTCTCTATTTAACAAAAATAATTATTTGATTTCAGGCCGTCAATGCCTTCACTGAATTATTATAAGCACGTTTTAAGGAAGGATTTCTTTGGCGCTGAAGACAATTGTGCTGGTGTCATTGCAGTGTAAGTATAAACTTATAAATTTTCATTACATTTCATACATGATGACCTTATCCCTAACACACCTATTCGACAACGTCGAATATTATTAACTATCTTCTGCCCGCGACTTCGTCGGCGCAGAATTAGCAATTGCCATATTTATCGCTATCCTGCGGGAACTATGCAATTTTCCGGGATAAAACGTAGCCTATATTTTAATCTAGGGTACCAGCTATCTTTGTTCCAAATTTTGTCCAAATCCGTCCAGTCGTTTTAGCGTGAAGAAAGAACAAACATACAAACTCACATCGTCACATCGTCACTCACAAACTTTCGCATTTATAATAAAGCAGGATTTATTAAAATAGCGCTCAGTACGATCCAAATAAATACACTTGAATATTTTGTTGTTTTTTTTAAGGCATGGTGATTCGTGGTCCGCATTCCGCACGAAGGTATCAAGAGTGGCTTTAAGCACTAGTGCTGCTGCTCAGTACACGGTCGCTGTCAGTGACGTCGCCGACGCTTTTATAAATAGGTAATAAATTTAGTATTCATTGAGTTTATGTTTCGAGTAAGAAAAACTAATAATCTACTGCGGTCGACATTCCAGGTTACGTGATATAAGAAAAGAGGACCATGAAACACCAGACGACTTTTCAAATGAAGTTCACAAGTGGTCCTTGGAATGTGAGTGTCTTTGTTTTTATACATTTTAAGAAAATAAGAAGCATAATATCACTCGCGTGCTTAAAGCCGAGGTACGTCTGACATATTTCGAATCAATCCGTTGTCAAGGTGAGCTCGATTGTAAAGCCAATGACCTGCGCGTCAGAACTTTTGTAGCTCAGATACTCAGTGGCGCAAATAATGAACATTATTTGAGTGTTCTGTGTTTCCTATTTTAGTCGTCCATTACTGAACACGGCCTATGATCAGTAATGGACCCTAAGGATCTCCACGACGATTTGTTTTGTGCTACCCGCAGCTATCCACCATCTTTACTAGATCGTCCGTCTACTTTGTGGGATTTTAATGTCTGAATTTAATTTCCCATTTCAGCCCTTGGCCTTATTGCACTAGATACTCGACTTGGCTGCTTCACAGCATCCGCTGGATCGGAAAGCCAGCGTTTGATTGATGCCGTGAACACCTTCTTCCTCTGCGTTGGTGAATTGGAACTACGTACGCCTTGGTGGAGAATATACAATACCAGAATGTTTAAACGATACGTCAACGCACTGGATACAATCCTCAGGTATCATCATTAATCGTCTAAGACGCAACAATCTTGTAGTATCTGGTAAATGGTGATCGTAATTATCAATTTAAGGCCCGACCACACCGGTGCGTAAAAGACGTTGACGGTGCGTATACGCAACAAAATGTATGAAGAAACAGTGAGAAAACGTGACGCCTACGACACGTCACTGCGTATACGCAGCGGTGTGGTCGGACATTTATGATACATTCTTCAAGCGTTCAAGCGGATGCGAATTTCGCAAAAATCCTGATTATGTATAATAATCCCCATTATCCAGAACGGTACATCTTGATTTCGGTAGTATTAAAAACCATTTAATACTGCTCTATCTAGCAACTCCGTAGCTATTAGGTTCTTTGTGTAATTTTTGCGTCTTTTCAATCGTCGTGAACGCGTTAATCTTTTACCTTTTTACTTTTTATTCATAAACGCTTTGTAGGCTTCTTCTAACTTAACAATCGTTGTCCTTCTCTGTGAAAATAGTTGGTTACCGTTACATGTCGCTAGTGCTATGCCATAGTAATCAAGACGACAACGCAAACGCTTTCACGTTTATTAAAAACTTATAGTAGTGTATTGTATTACCTATTACGAAATATTTTAGTGTAACTCTGAGTCATGTGGAGAGGGCACTGGAGGAGGGCCAGACGAGTACCGGGAGCAAGTCTCTGCTGCAGGACCTGGTGGCTGCAGCTGGGACCAGGGTGGCTGCGGTAGCTGCTCTGGATATGTTCCTTGTGGGAATAGACACGGTAAAGATACCCCCTTGCAAATAAATCAGGCACCTTTGGTTTTCCAGAATTTTAGCCATTAAAGCTTAGAAAGTAAGTTTGTATGCACATAAAATACAAAATCTTTCTGTATTTTTTTCAGACATCAAACGCCGTGGCGTCTACTTTATACCAATTGTCTTTGAGACCTCATGTACAAGAAAAGATTTACGCGGAAGTGTCACAAGTATTACAAGGAAGGCCAATGAAACCAGGAGATATCAATCAAATGCCGTACCTTAAAGCCTGTGTAAAAGAAGTGTTAAGGTAAAAATACTACATACTCTTAATGATTTAATTAACATATTTTTTTAATTTCAACTGAACGATAAAATTATTTTTCAGAATGTACCCAGTAGTAATCGGTAACGGACGACAGCTAACTAAAGACACTGTCATCTGTGGTTACAATATTCCCAGAGGAGTAAGTTTTCTTTTTCAATACGCATTATATTTTGTTAATTGCCTTCTGTGCCAATTAGTTTTATAAAAAGTAAAAAAAAACTAAACTTGAAACGTAAAACTTACGTTCTAGCGTCGCGTGAACATAGGTTTCAAAACTCCGCGCCCCGCTCCTTTTATTTTATTCTCTGTGGATTTAAAAAGGTTCGCGCTACAATTTTATTGAGGTTGCTTAGCGGGAAATCAACGAGATATCAATTTTACTGATTTCTTTATTTTTCTGTGCTTAGTGTTGTTTATTATTATTACATAGTTACTTAATAAAAATTACACAGCTTCAAATTAAATATTCAAAGGCAGCTAGTGTCTCAAGAAACGCTATCTATGCTATCAACAATTTCAAAGATTTACTCTGAATCGGCCACCCACGACATTTTTATCTGAAAGTACTTAGCCTGAAAGTTTTTTTTTTAGGGTTTCGTACCCGTCCGTCTGTCACCAGGCCCAAGAACCGTAATAGCTAGACAGTTGAAATTTTCACAGATTAATAATTATTAAGGGGGGCTCCCATACAACAGAGTAAGAGTAGTTGTTAGCCTTTTTTCTGGTACGGAACCCTTCGTGCGCGAGTCCGACTCGTACTTGGCCGGTTTTTAATTAAGACTGAGCATAGTCTTTAACGATTTTTTCGTTAATTCTAGACACAAGTGATATTCCAACATTACGTGATGGGCAACAGTGACGAGTATTTCTCCAGTGCGTCTGAATTCAAGCCCGAGCGGTGGCTCCAACGGTCGCCATTGCAGAAACACCACGCGTTCGCGTCATTGCCATTCGGTTTTGGCAGGCGCATGTGCCTTGGCAGACGATTTGCGGAGCTCGAAATACATACTGTTATTTGTAAGGTGAGATATTTTATATCATCATCATCTCCATCCTATATACGTCCCACTGCTGGGCTTAGCCCTCTCAGAATGAGAGGGCTTGGGCTACAGTTTCCACGCGGGCCCAGTGTGTATCTAACTAATCTAACTAATATACCCTATTATAAATGCGAAAGTATGGATGGATAGATGGATTGATGGATGTTTGTTTGTTACTCAATCACCCCAGAACGGCACAACGAATCTGGATGAAATTCGGAACGTATATAGAGAAAAGTCTGGAATAGCACATAGGCTACTTTTTATCCCGGAGAATTCCCTCAGGATAGCGATAATCGAATTCTTTGCAGACGAAGTCGCAGGCAACAGCTGGTATTTTATATGTTGAATAAATTATTCATCAGTAGGAAACATGCATTAAATCGCAAAAGAGATGACAAAAAGTGAAATTAAAATAAATATCGGTCAAGAAATACGAAAAATATAAAGACTTTTAGGGCTGATTTTTCAATCGTCAGAAGGCTCTATTCGACCAACAATTCTATGGGATTCTGTATTGATTCTGTCAGTTAAGTGCTTATCTGAGGATTGAAAAATCGGCCTTCAAACTACTAATTAGTCAGCGATTAGAAAGGGCGATCCAATATGACATTTGAAGTCATATATTATGTCACAAGGACTATAATAAACTCCATATTTAAATTCCTTTTTTCTAGAAAGAGAGAGACTCTGATGGCTTATAATTCTGAGATACGTTGTATATTATGTATACCTACCTAACATAAATGTCTAAACTAGGTTATCCTGTACAGGCTAGAAGATAAGTAGGTACCTATATTTTTTTCTAGTAACGTTAACTTTAATGTATATTTTGGCAGATGGTGCAAGCCTTCAAAATGGAGTATCATCACGAACCTATGGAATACCATGTGCACCCCATGTACACCCCCAACGGACCGATACGTATCAGGCTGTTCGACCGGTAACATCTGTACCACTTTGATTGTAATTAGTATCTAGCTATCTATTAATTACTTGGATTAGTACCAGACTTTACAACGAAAGATCTTGATAAATTTTATTAAAAATGTATTGCTTTTTAAATAGGTAATTTTATTTTATGTTTATTTTTAAGATATCTATTTTAATTTTAAATTTTAAATTTACCAGCGCATTATTAATTTTACTGTAGTGTTGTATATTTTTCTTGATAAAATATGTAAATAAATTGATATGAGTGGTTGGGAAACTAAGGGAAGGACATGATTATTCTTGAGTCACTTTGTGAAAGTATCGCTCGCAAATTGTTATAAAATTGTTTTCAATTTCAATTACGAGTTATACTATAACAAGAACTAATCGAGTTCAACCGCAGGTTTTGTAGAGGTTTTCAAAGGATGTGATTTTAAAATCGGCTCTTCGATTAGTTTCCCGTCTATGTCTACTTTGTATTTATTTTTTTCTTTAGTATCTAAAATCTCAATAGTGTGATAATCATTAAATAAAAGTAATAAAACATTTTGTAAGTACTCTACATATTTTGTTTATATTTCATAAACCGATCCTTTAAAATATAGATTATGAAGAAAACTACATACTAAATAAAATGGGCCTTGCTCAGTACTGCTTTCCTATTGGTGGTTTTTTTGACTCGCACATTGCTTCGCTTCCTATCACATATCTAGTAGATGTCTTGACTGTGTTTTTTAAGTGCCTATGCAACAAGAAAGACAAACGAAGCTATGAATTAATAAGGCCTCAATAAATAAAATTTAGGAATAAAATAAAACGAATTGCTATATTTTACATTCATAGAATGTTTAATTTGATCTTAAAAGCAATCTTACAAAACATCAAATCCTTCAAGCATCCCGGAATGTACGAACGTGGTTTGTTAATCATTCATAATTTCTAATTTTTACATTTCTTATATCTCAATTTATAAACCACTTTAGTACATAACAGGACAAAACAAATTGCCTGACAGTGTTCCATACAATAACTAGAGTATTATATTTATAAACATTATACAACAAATGGCCACATATAAATACTGGCAAATCATATAATAATAATCATTATTTACAAACATGTAAATATCACAAATTCAAGTAAATCAGAACAAGCGTGAAATTTGAAGATCCGGGACATAAAACATAAATATTTGACTAGGACATAAATAGAGTAAATAAGACGTTATTTATGTACACAATTTTTCTGAGGATGCGTTCAGAATAACGAAAGTTTTTTTTTTATATGGCACTATTTTATAGAACAATAAAATAGCATCCTGAGACTAAGCTTATAAAATAGACAGGGATATAATACAAACAGCTTACCGAAGCGAAGTGTAGCCATTCAAATTTTTGATTAGTCACATAGAAAAGAACAAATCAAAAATAGTTACATGTTTTTCAATTATAAAGCTGACTTACTAGTATCACAATTTACCACGTAACTTTTCACAATTAACAAGTACTCTGAGTATTCGCGTTAGATTTTTTATTTTTATACAGATATATGGCTATGGTTGCCGACAATACCATCAGCAAAGCGGAACCCACCGTCACATAAATAACAGCTGAGTTGTTCGTGGTCTGTGCTACGATTTCACTTAAATTACTAACATCACGGACTTTCCTAGACAGAGGCTTCGTTCTCTTGAACTGGAAGTTATCTGAAAAAGAAAAGATGAATTACTGATGAGTGTTCTACGAACACTCTTCTAGCTTTTACATTCACTCAAGCTAAAGTCTCCTTCAATATGCCGACAACCAACAACGACAATTTTGAGATCGCTTTAAAGCGTCGCATAAAGTTGCGATGTCGAAAATTGCTCTCAAAGAAAACCAATTTTTTAATTCAAACGTTTCAATGGGGCCTGTCGATGATTTATAGCAAACACTAAATAACGGCATAGCTTAAAAACACTTGCTTTTGAGAACACTTTCTAATTTTTTCAACAACAAAATGAACATGCAACGGCAGACTGATAGTGAGAAAAGTGAGAAACTTTGTCAATGTGTTAAAGGTCATAAAGCTTACCTATTTGCACCTGAGCGTCATCATCATAGTCCAAATTCTTAGAGGCTACTCTACTTGTTCTGACTGATTTTACTTCATTTTCAGCGGGGAAAGGAGGGAGGTATGTCGTGGGGGGATTGGTGCTACTTGGTCTAAAAGGCTGAGGACATTTAGGGTCGGTCGAGCCGGGATAGCAAGAACTAGGAGTTGTGGGTCTGGGGCTAGTAGCTCTTGGGCATCTGGGATCAGTGCTGCCGGGGTAGCAGTTAGGGGGAGCTTGCGTAGTGGGTTTTGGGCATCTGGGATCAGTGCTGCCTCTGTAACATTTTGGTGGAGCTTCGGTAGTGGGTCTAGGGCATCTGGGATCAGTGCTGCCGGGGTAGCAGTTAGGGGGAGCTTGCGTTGTGGGTTTGGGGCATCTAGGATCAGTGCTGCCTCTGTAGCAGTTTGGCGGGGCTTGGGTAGTAGGTCTGGGGCATCTCGGGTCTCGGCTTCCAGGGTAACAATTGGGTGGAGCTTGGGTAGTGGGTTTTGGGCATCTAGAATCAGTGCTGCCAGGGTAGCAGTTAGGAGGGGCTTCAGTCGTTGGTTTAGGGCACCTAGGGTCGCGACTTCCAGGATAACAATTGGGTGGAGCTTGCGTCGTTGGTTTAGGACAGCGAGAATCTGTAGAACCAGGGAAACATCTTGGTCCCCGCGTGGTTGGTGGTAAGTATGTCGGTGGAGTCAGAGTCGTCGGCCTTGATGGTTGGGGACAGCTAGGATCGGGAGAACCAGGGTAACACGCTGGTTTTTGTGTGGTCGGTTTAGGACAGCGTGGATCCCTGCTTCCTGGGTAGCAATTAGGAGGTGCTTGGGTAGTGGGTCTAGGACATCTAGGGTCAGAGCTTCCGGGATAACAGTTTGGTGGAGCTTGAGTGGTAGGTTTAGGACACCGAGGATCAGTATTGCCTGGGTAGCAGTTAGGGGGAGCCTGTGTAGTGGGTTTGGGGCATCTTGGGTCATTGCTGCCTTGGTAGCAATTAGGAGGTGCTTGCGTTGTAGGTTTAGGGCACCTCGGGTCTTGACTTCCAGGATAACATTTAGGCGGGGCTGGAGTGCCTGATGTCGGACATCTTGGATCCGTGCTTCCTAGATAACATCTTGGTTTTTGTGTGGTAGGAGGCAAATATGTAGGCGGCGTTTGGGTAGTAGGTCTAGGAGTTTGTGGACAGCTAGGATCTGGTGAGCCAGGGTAGCATACAGGTTTTTGAGTTGTTGGCTTCGAACAACGGGGATCTGTGTTTCCGGGGTAGCAGTTTGGTGGGGCCTGAGTGGTTGGTTTAGGGCATCTTGGATCTCTACTTCCTGGGTAACAGTTGGGTGGTGCCTGTGTAGTGGGCTTAGGGCATCTGGGGTCATTGCTTCCTGGATAGCAGTTAGGTGGTGCCTGTGTAGTAGGTTTAGGGCATCTGGGGTCATTGCTTCCTGGATAGCAGTTAGGTGGTGCCTGGGTAGTGGGTCTAGGGCATCTTGGGTCGCGGCTTCCTGGGTAACAATTAGGGGGAGCCTGTGTTGTTGGTTGAGGGCAACGAGAGTCTGTTGATCCCGGGAAGCATCTCGGTCCTTGAGTTGATGGAGGTAAATATGTCGGAGGAGTTAATGTTGTAGGTCTTGGTGGTTGAGGACAATTAGGGTCAGGGGAGCCAGGGTAGCACACGGGCTTTTTAGTCGTTGGTTTAGGACAGCGAGGATCAGTACTTCCTGGGTAGCAGTTTGGAGGAGCTGGAGTAGTTGGCTTCGGACATCTGGGGTCTGTGCTTCCTCTGTAGCAATTTGGTGGTGCCTGAGTAGTGGGCTTAGGGCACCTGGGATCATTGCTGCCTGGATAACAGTTAAGTGGTGCCTGAGTAGTGGGCTTAGGGCACCTGGGATCATTACTGCCTGGGTAGCAGTTAGGTGGCGCTTGAGTAGTGGGCTTAGGGCACCTGGGATCATTACTGCCTGGGTAGCAGTTTGGTGGCGCCTGAGTAGTAGGTTTAGGGCATCTGGGGTCATTGCTTCCTGCATAACAGTTAGGTGGTGCCTGGGTAGTGGGTCTAGGGCATCTGGGGTCATTGCTTCCTGGATAGCAGTTAGGTGGTGCCTGCGTAGTAGGTTTAGGGCATCTGGGGTCATTGCTTCCTGGATAGCAGTTAGGTGGTGCCTGTGTAGTGGGTTTAGGGCATCTGGGGTCATTGCTTCCTGGATAACAGTTAGGTGGTGCCTGGGTAGTGGGTCTAGGGCATCTTGGGTCGCGGCTTCCTGGGTAACAATTAGGGGGAGCCTGTGTTGTTGGTTGAGGGCAACGAGAGTCTGTTGATCCTGGGAAGCATCTCGGTCCTTGAGTTGATGGAGGTAAATATGTTGGAGGAGTTAATGTTGTAGGTCTTGGCGGTTGAGGACAGTTGGGATCAGGGGAGCCAGGGTAGCACACGGGCTTTTTAGTTGTTGGTTTAGGACAGCGAGGATCAGTACTTCCTGGGTAGCAGTTTGGAGGAGCTGGAGTAGTTGGCTTCGGACATCTAGGGTCTGTGCTTCCTCGGTAGCAATTTGGTGGTGCCTGGGTAGTTGGTTTTGGGCATCTAGGGTCTGTGCTTCCGGGATAGCAGTTTGGTGGAGCTTGAGTAGTTGGTTTAGGGCATCTGGGATCATTACTGCCCGGGTAGCAGTTAGGTGGAGCCTGAGTTGTGGGTTTGGGACACCTAGGGTCTGTGCTTCCGGGATAGCAGTTTGGTGGAGCTTGAGTAGTTGGTTTAGGGCATCTGGGATCATTACTGCCAGGGTAGCAGTTCGGTGGTGCCTGTGTAGTTGGCTTAGGGCACCTGGGATCTGTGCTACCAGGGTAGCAGTTAGGACGTGCTGGGGTGGTTGGTTTAGGGCACCTGGGGTCATTGCTACCAGGGTAACAGTTAGGAGGTGCCGGTGTTGTTGGTTTGGGACAGCGTGGGTCCGTGCTTCCAAGATAGCAGTTTGGTGGCGCAGGTGTCGTTGGCTTAGGGCACCTGGGATCTCTGCTTCCAGGATAGCAATTCGGAGGAGCCTGAGTGGTTGGTTGGGGACAGCGGGTATCAGTAGAACCGGGGAAACACTTCGGTCCAGCAGTTGATGGAGGAAGGTATGTTGGTGGGTTAAGAGTTGTGGGTCTGGATGGTTGTGGACAGTTAGGATCAGGAGAGCCTGGATAGCAGACAGGTTTCGGCGATGTTGGTTTCGGACATCTTGGATCATTCGAGCCAGGATAGCATTTGATTTGGGATGGAGTCGTTGGTCTCGGACAGCGAGAGTCTGTTGATCCCGGGTAACAGTTAGGAGGTGATGGTGTTGTTGGTTTTGGACAACGAGGATCAGTAGATCCTGGATAGCAGTTAGGAGGAGCAGGTGTAGTCGGTCTTGGGCAACGTTGGTCTGTGCTTCCAGGATAACAGTTAGGAGGTGCTGGAGTAGTAGGTTTAGGGCAGCGAGGATCATTGCTTCCTGGATAGCAGTTTGGTGGCGCAGGTGTCGTTGGCTTGGGACAACGTGGATCTGTAGATCCGGGGTAGCAATTGGGACGTGATGGGGTGGTTGGTTTAGGGCACCGTGGGTCCGTGCTTCCTTGATAACAATTTGGTCGAGCAGTAGTTGTTGGTTTTGGACAACGTGAATCAGTTGATCCGGGGTAACAATTAGGAGGTGCTGGCGTAGTCGGCTTAGGACAACGAGCGTCGGTGCTGCCAGGATAGCAGTTTGGTGGCGCGGGAGTTGTTGGTTTAGGACATCTTGGATCATTGGATCCAGGGAAGCATTTTGGTGGCGCAGGTGTGGTGGGCTGCGGACATCTGGGATCCCTACTACCGGGGTAACAGTTTGGTGGCGCGGGAGTAGTAGGCTTGGGGCAACGAGGATCCGTGCTTCCGGGATAACAGTTCGGAGGGGCTGGAGTCGTTGGTTTGGGGCAGCGTGAATCCGTAGAACCTGGGAAACATTTAGGACCTGCAGTGGATGGAGGTAGATACGTCGGAGGGGTCAGTGTTGTAGGTCTTGATGGTTGTGGACAGTTTGGATCAGGAGAGCCAGGATAGCACACTGGTTTTGGACTCGTTGGTTTAGGACACCGTGGGTCGGTACTACCAGGGTAGCAATTGGGCTGAGAGGGAGTGGTAGGTTTCGGACAACGCGGGTCTGTGGAGCCTGGATAGCAGTTTGGTGGGGCTGGTGTTGTTGGCCTTGGGCAACGAGGGTCATTGCTTCCAGGATAGCAGTTTGGTGGTGCTGGAGTAGTGGGTTTGGGACAACGTGGGTTGGTGCTGCCAGGATAGCAGTTAGGTGGCGCTGGAGTGGTAGGTTTGGGACAACGTGGGTCTGTGCTGCCAGGGTAGCAGTTAGGTGGTGCTGGAGTGGTAGGTTTAGGACAACGTGGGTCTGTGCTGCCAGGGTAGCAGTTAGGTGGTGCTGGAGTGGTAGGTTTAGGACAACGTGGGTCTGTACTGCCAGGATAGCAGTTTGGCGGAGCAGGAGTAGTAGGCCTTGGGCAACGAGGATCATTGCTTCCAGGATAGCAGTTTGGTGGTGCAGGAGTCGTTGGTTTGGGACAACGTGGGTCAGTAGATCCGGGGTAGCATTTAGGTGGAGCAGGAGTTGTTGGTCTAGGACAACGACTATCTGTGCTGCCAGGGTAGCATTGTAAAACAGTCGTTGATGGTGGTAAATATGTGGGTGGTGACGATGTGGTCGGCCGTGGAGGCTGAGGGCAATTAGGATCTGGAGAGCCAGGGTAGCAAGCTGGTTTTCTTGGCGTAGTCGGTTTTGGGCAACGTGGGTCGGTGCTGCCGAGATAGCAGTTTGGAGGAGCTGGAGTGGTGGGTTTGGGACAACGTGGATCTGTGCTGCCAGGATAGCAGTTAGGTGGTGCTGGAGTGATAGGTTTGGGGCAGCGTGAGTCTGTGCTGCCTGGGTAGCAGTTAGGTGGTGCTGGAGTGGTGGGTCTGGGACAACGCGGGTCATTGCTGCCAGGGTAGCAGTTCGGAGGAGCTGGTGTGGTTGGCCTAGGACATCTACGATCATTTGAGCCTGGGAAGCAATTGGGTGGTGCCGGAGTGGTAGGCTTCGGACAACGGGGATCTGTGCTACCAGGATAACAATTTGGCGGTGCCGGTGTTGTTGGTTTAGGACAACGTGGATCTGTGCTGCCAGGGTAGCAGTTAGGTGGTGCTGGAGTCGTTGGTTTGGGACAACGTGGGTCGGTAGATCCGGGGTAACAGTTTGGTGGCGCGGGAGTTGTAGGTTTAGGACAACGAGAATCTGTAGATCCGGGGTAACATTTGGGCCCAGCGGTGGATGGTGGAAGATATGTTGGAGGTGTCAGTGTTGTTGGCCTTGACGGTTGAGGACAGTTAGGATCTGGAGAGCCAGGATAACACACAGGCTTTCTTGGTGTTGTAGGTTTTGGACAACGTGGGTCGATGCTGCCAGGGTAACAATTAGGTGGCGCTGGAGTGGTGGGTTTGGGACAACGTGGGTCTGTGCTGCCAGGGTAGCAGTTAGGAGGTGCTGGAGTGGTGGGTCTGGGACAACGGGGGTCTGTGCTACCTGGGTAGCAGTTAGGTGGTGCTGGAGTGGTGGGTCTGGGACAACGGGGGTCTGTGCTGCCAGGATAGCAGTTAGGTGGCGCTGGAGTGGTGGGTCTGGGACAACGGGGGTCTGTGCTACCTGGGTAGCAGTTAGGTGGTGCTGGAGTGGTGGGTCTGGGACAACGGGGGTCTGTGCTGCCAGGATAGCAGTTAGGTGGCGCTGGAGTGGTGGGTCTGGGACAACGGGGGTCTGTGCTACCTGGGTAGCAGTTAGGTGGTGCTGGAGTGGTGGGTCTGGGACAACGGGGGTCTGTGCTGCCAGGATAGCAGTTAGGTGGCGCTGGAGTGGTGGGTTTGGGACAACGGGGATCTGTGCTTCCAGGGTAGCAATTTGGTGGCGCTGGAGTCGTAGGCTTAGGGCAACGGGGATCTGTGCTACCAGGATAACATTTCGGCGGTGCCGGCGTTGTTGGTTTAGGACAACGGGGATCTGTGCTACCAGGATAGCAATTTGGTTGAGCTGGAGTAGTAGGTTTGGGGCAGCGAGAGTCTGTGCTGCCAGGGTAGCAATTGGGACGTGCAGTTGTTGACGGAGGTAAGTATGTGGGTGGTGAAGATGTAGTCGGTCTTGGTTGTTGTGGACAGTTAGGGTCTGGAGAACCAGGATAGCATGCAGGCTTTCTAGGGGTTGTAGGTTTAGGACAACGCTGGTCAGTGCTGCCAGGGTAGCAATTAGGTGGCGCTGGAGTAGTGGGTTTAGGGCAACGTGGGTCTGTGCTGCCAGGATAACAATTTGGTGGTGCTGGAGTAGTTGGTTTCGGACAACGGGGGTCTGTGCTACCTGGGTAGCAGTTGGGTGGTGCTGGAGTGGTGGGTCTGGGACAACGGGGGTCAGTGCTGCCAAGATAGCAGTTAGGCGGCGCTGGAGTGGTGGGTTTGGGACAACGTGGGTCGGTGCTGCCAGGGTAACAATTTGGTGGCGCTGGAGTGGTGGGCTTGGGACAGCGTGGGTCAGTGCTGCCAGGGTAGCAGTTAGGTGGCGCAGGAGTAGTGGGTTTGGGACAACGTGGATCTGAGCTACCGGGATAACAGTTTGGTGGTGCTGGAGTGGTGGGCTTGGGACAGCGTGGGTCAGTGCTGCCAGGGTAGCAGTTAGGTGGTGCAGGACTAGTGGGTTTGGGACAACGTGGATCTAAGCTACCGGGATAACAGTTTGGTGGTGCTGGAGTGGTTGGTTTAGGGCAACGAGGATCAGTGCTACCTTGGTAGCAATTGAGACGTGCTGTTGTTGTTGATGGAGGTAAATAAGTGGGTGGTGATGATGTAGTCGATCTTGGTGGTTGTGGACAGTTGGGGTCTGGAGACCCAGGATAGCACACGGGCTTTCTTGGTGTAGTAGGTTTTGGACAACGTGGGTCAGTGCTGCCAGGGTAGCAGTTAGGTGGCGCTGGAGTAGTGGGTTTGGGACAACGGGGATCGGTGCTGCCAGGATAGCAATTTGGTGGTGCTGGAGTAGTTGGTTTGGGACAACGGGGGTCTGTGCTGCCTGGGTAGCAGTTAGGAGGTGCTGGAGTGGTGGGTCTAGGACAACGGGGGTCTGTGCTACCTGGGTAGCAGTTAGGTGGTGCTGGAGTGGTAAGTTTGGGACAACGGGGGTCGGTGCTGCCAGGGTAGCAGTTAGGAGGTGCTGGAGTGGTGGGTCTGGGACAACGAGGGTCTGTGCTGCCTGGGTAGCAGTTAGGAGGTGCTGGAGTAGTGGGTCTGGGACAACGGGGGTCTGTGCTACCAGGGTAGCAGTTAGGCGGCGCTGGAGTGGTAGGTTTGGGACAACGCGGGTCGTTGCTGCCAGAATAGCAATTTGGTGGTGCTGGAGTAGTTGGCTTGGGACAACGTGGGTCTGTGCTACCGGGGTAACAGTTAGGTGGTGCTGGGGTTGTAGGTTTAGGACAGCGAGGATCGGTGCTGCCAGGATAGCAGTTGGGACGTGCAGTAGTGGATGGGGGCAAATATGTAGGTGGTGATAACGTAGTCGGACGTGACGGTTGTGGACAGTTAGGATTGGTTGAGCCGGGATAACACACCGGCTTTTGTGGTTCAGGTGTTGTAGGTCTCGGGCATCTGGCATCTTGGCTACCAGGGAAACAGTTTGGTTGAGTAGGCTGTTTGGGGCATCTCGCGTCTGTGCTGCCAGGGAAGCAGTTAGGAGTGCTAGGTGTAGTTGGTCGAGGACAACGTGGGTCTGTGCTTCCTGGGTAGCAGTTTGGCTGTGTGGGCTGTGTTGGTTTGGGACATCTAGCGTCTGTGCTGCCGGGGAAGCAGTTGGGAGTGCTAGGTGTGGTTGGCCGAGGACAACGTGGGTCGTTTGAGCCTGGGAAGCAGTTAGGTATGCTTGGGGTAGAAGGAGGCGGGTACGTAGGAGGCGAATTAGTTGTTGGTTGGGCGCAGCTAGGATCAGAAGATCCTGGGTAGCACGCCGGCTTGATGATCCTTGGACACCTCGGGTCCGTGCTTCCTGGGTAGCATTTGACTTGAGGCGGAGCTGTCACTTGTTGGCATTGCGGGTCTCTGGAGCCAGGGTAGCATCTTGGTACAGCGGTAGTGACTTCAGTGGTGATTCCCTTGCAGTCTCCGTCACAATTGCTTGTGCATAGCTGCGAAGTAATTGTAATTGTTACTTAGATGATCAAACCTGTCATTAACCTTTACAACGTAAACGAGGCAGTTAGTGCATTAGCTGCAGTTGTAATTTAAAAGATACTTAATAATATTTGATGAAGCGTTGAAAACGTTAATCGAAGTTGTAGTCACTTAGCTAGGCACGCCAGTTAATCGGCTTCTACAAAGTCTCACTTACCTCGACATTACACGTGAGGTATACTTGATCAGTTTCAGGGAAGCGGAAAGCGCTTACTCTGCTGTAAGCGATCAGAGTAGCTCCACTCTTGCCCGTATTGGTACTCTTTTGCCATAAATCGATGAGTTTCTTCTTCCTAAAATCGAAAAAATTGTTAGTTTTAGCAGTCGAGTTACGAGTAAAACTTAACCACGAGAAGAGAATACCAAGAATAACATTGTTGTGAGCGTCGGCCAAGAGACAAAAAATTATGAGGAGACATCCATTTTCGGAATACGTGTACATTATCAAGTACGTTTATACACAATCACGCCTTTATTCCTTAATTAGCGTCCTCACTAAGAGCATTATCTTACCGTAGCATTTGTAAACGAGCAATCAATGTAAATTTTGTAGAGCCCGGCTCAACGCCATACGAATTCGATGCCGAATTGGACGCGTGAAGCTCCTCTACGGAGTAGACACTACGTAACGTAACCTTATTTTTATTACTAAATTTTAATTACGTATTATATGTGGATTTCAATACTTACTTCGGACATCCTTCCTTATCAGTGAGCTGTATTTTATTTGTTTTCGGGCTGTCATACTCGTCGTTGTCGTAAGCCCAACAATCGTGAATCTTCAAATTGAATTGATTCCTGATGTCTTTCAGGTATACCAAAATCGTCAAATATTCACCAATCTTGATCGAGTCTTTCAAAGGAGATGTCTGAAAAACAAGAATAATTTGACATAGGTAACTGATTAATACATTTACCAATTTTAAAGCAGCAGTAGTAGGTATGCGTTAAAAAAACTACCTAAGAATCCTCTCTTGTTTCCATTGGTTAGAAACCATTTTCGTTCTTAGAGGCAAACAAAAGACTTGCGCTATAGCGACTAAGAGAGCGTATTAGCGCAGGAACATGACTTTACTTCTGCGTGTTGAAGGTTGTAGCTAAACAGTACCACCATTAAGCTAAGCATTAGGAATACGAATGTGGTATTCCAAGGAGCCACACGTGCTCCATGTGAATTAAAAAGAATAATGGAGCACATTTTCAAAATACGAAATCAGCTAGTACCTACTGGCTGAAAATTGATCTATGGTCCATTCAGAATAGCATTAGAATCTAGACTCGGTGATTATAAACCTTTTTTCATGAAGCTATTATTATGATTCCACACAATGTGAACGGATACAAAAGAAAATTGTTCACAGTGATATTAATGACTAGATCCTTTATAACATACATGTAACACCTCTTCAGGTGTTTTACACGGAAACCTTTATTTAGTTGTTGTAACCTACGACTGGGTTTTTGTATAATATTGATGATATTCTATATTTCATTATGCTCTGGGTCCGCAGACTCAAATTAAGAAATGTTGCTTATAAAATAACATTTTAAAAATTGCACTATAAAGAACCATTTTTCCTTCGGTCTAATTCTATCCTGAATGGACCATAAGCTTACGTTAGGGAAGACGCCCTTCTGAATGTCCATCCAGCACTCGACGCCGCCGGCTGGTCCTTCCACGGCGACCACATCCAGCATATCCACCATGAAAGGCTTTAGCTTCAGCGTGTGCTCTTCTCGCACGCCCGTCGTCAGCTCGTACGATGTGCGGGCGCATGATACCTGGAAATTGAGAATAGACCCTTAAAATTTGACGAGCAAACAAAAAAAACTGGTATTATTTTGTTGGTCAGTGTAGTTTTTGAAAGCTTAAGAATGATGATAATCTAGTTTGTTTTGTTGTAATAAGGAACTCAAGTTTTTTATTTATTGCAATTGTAATAATTTGTTGGAGACACTTGATACCCGGATTAAACAGACCAAATAAAAAGTGAAGACGGAGTTCAGCCAGATGCAAGATGAGGCCGGTTTCGCCTAGAAGTGTGTAAGGCATGCACATTAGTGCAACCAAACTTCGCCAAGCAAACAAGTGGAGTTCAAACCTGCTTCACTTTGAGCTTTGTCTTGACTTTTAATTTGGCCTGATCCTCAATAAACTTTGTTAGACTTCCTTTCACAATCGAAATATGAGTGTCTTTTCCATATAATTATGTGAAATTATGTATACCCAGATTTGATCAGCTTTTCGCAAACGAAGTCATCGATGTAAAATACCTTTCTGGCGAAATCAAATGGTCCCTGCACAAAGTCGTCGGCTTGGAAGACGAGCACGTTATCAATAGAGCCGCAAGCATTGCATAGAGGCCTGGATCCACAGCCTTTCAACGGTACTCGGAACGAGTAACGAGACTGACTGCCACCAAGGGACACGTATCTGGAAAATCGAGATAATACTTAAAAGCGATACGCACAGTGAAAGAAATTACATGTACGGGGGCCTTGGGTCCTAATTCCGACTCAGTTCAAGTTTTAGCTGTCACTTTTAGTATGAATCTGACAGCGAGCGAACCTAAACTGAATCGCATTAAGACGTCATGGTAAGGCCCCTGGTCTGTCAGATTGATTAACTTTGGAATTAAATAAAAAGCCAGGGCAACATAGTTACATAGTGATTAAAAGTCGTATAAAAACGAAAATGTTAAGTGAAGGGCTGTCAAAACTATATTACATTAAGCAATGTATGTTCTCACGCTCTTCATATTTCACTTTATGATCCACCCAAAGTACCCAAACAACGAAGGTAACAAACAACATATTAGATAAAACTCTCATTATCATAGTAGCGTTTCTTTTCTCAGAGCCACAAGTTTTCAATGTTCTTATCTCCATTTCACACAACTTTGTCATTTTCATATTTAATTAAAAAAACTCAACGCTTTTGAAACAGTAACTAACAAAACACTGTCTAAAAGTTAATTAAATGTAATTTTTCTATCTGTACTTTCGCTAGCCGAGATAATTAATTACTTTATCCCATAGAAACTTTGTAATTGTAAAATGTTGGCATTATTTTATGCTACAAGTCTGCCCATCAATGGGGAATAAAATAATAAGCGATGTGTTTGCAATTCCACAACGATTTCAAAACAGAGCAATGAAAATCACGTAGGATGTTGGATCTTTTACAATCTTTTGTTGAAGTACCTCGGAGTACCATTAGATAATTCATAATTCGAGTGCTAAGTCAACACTCTTACGTGCATCATGTACAAAAAGTTGTTGCGGACTCATTGTAATTGTTTATACCTTTCCTTTTTCTGACATATGTCTAATTTTTCCTATATTTAATTTGTTTTTTAATGTCTCTTTATTAAGTCATAATTCCTCCGTACAAATAATATTGTATAGCAAACTTAACTTGAGCTTGTATAGTTTTATTTCTATCAAATCCTACTAATTTCTCATACCTAATCCTACTAATATTATAAATGCGAAAGTTTGTGACGATATGAGTGAGTGAGTGTGTATAATTGTTCCTTCTTCACGCTAAAACGACTGGACGGATTTGGATAAAATTTGGGACGAAGATAGCTGGTACTCTAAATTAAAACATAGAGTACTTTTTATCCCGGAAAATTGCACAGTTCCCGCGGGATAGCGATAAACATGTTAAATGTCGTAGCTGCCTAGAGTCAAAACGTAAATAATTATTGCAGAATTTATCAACATCAGCATCTTAATTCTACGCGGACAAAGTCGCGGGCAGAAACTAGTATATTAATAATGTCACAAATATTACTTACTTGCATTTCGGATCATTCAAGAACCCTTTGCTGTATATTATACCATCGAAAACATCAGCAAATTCAACGGTGACATCTATGAAGTCTCCCGCGCACTGCACGTCTATTTCTGGCGCTATAGGAGAGTCAGCCGCTCTCGAGCCTCTGATGAAGTTCACACCAGTGTCTTCTGAGGACTCGTAGAATGGGGAGAGGGCATTGTCACCGGCCAGTTGATAGTTCAGCTCCGCCGCGGTGAGTGTCTGTGTGTCATCTGAAACAGCTGTAGCGAGCGACAGCTACAGCCAAGAAAATATTTAATTAGTTATTTAGTTCTCTACTTGATTATGCTCTCGACTGGGACAAGTTGCGGAGA
Organism: Pandemis heparana; assembly: GCA_963854515.1. Classification (NCBI taxonomy): domain Eukaryota; kingdom Metazoa; phylum Arthropoda; class Insecta; order Lepidoptera; family Tortricidae; genus Pandemis; species Pandemis heparana. The sequence goes on from OY978025.1 coordinate 6,965,354, forward strand.
AAAGGGGAGGCCTTTGCTCAGCAGTGGGACACTCTTATAATAATAATAATAATAATAACAGTTATTTAGTTACACACTGTTTTAAAATTAATCCAAAATTCTTCAGCAGGTTGGGTTGCATTGACTACAAATATTTTTCAGAATTTTTTAGTTGTGGTTAGCAAAAATGTATTGGTGGGCAAAAATGTGGGGAGTCAAAGGGATGACTTCATTGAATGCAGGCTTATGACGAAAAACCTTTTACAGAAGTGTTGAATCATACTAACCCAGCTATTTACAGAAGTATTCGTAACAATTGTAGGACAGTACGTATTAAGCTTATTATTGTATCGATTCTGTTTTTTTATTGGCTAACAGTTAGCTTACCGTATCTATGAAACTGAAAACATTAGACACTAAAGATTTGGCATATGAAAGAAATTCCGACTGGATCTAAGAAAGGGAGAGAACTGGCCTATTCTTTCGCGGGGGTAAAACCACGAGTACATATTCGCTTGCTTTTTTTTTCTTTAAACGGGCATCAAAAATGAATTCATGGGTAGAAGGGGCCATTTAGAGAGCCCAAGCGATTCAGGGTAAAGCATTATCAGCCATCTAATATTTTATTGTTCGCACAAACAATGGTTTTTCTGCTCTCACGTGATACATATTTCTAAGTTGCAAGCGCCGTGTGTTGAGAAAAGGGAGCGTGAATTGTCAATGATATATCGTTGAGCAGAGTTGATTGAAGTACAACTTGTGTAATGAATAATTTATTCTTGCTCAGTTAGCTAACAAATTAGCGTTGTTATTAAAAGTATGCGGTAACCGATTAAACCAAGATCATCTCTATTAGTATAAAAAGCCTTAGGTGTCCTATAAGTTTCATAAAGCGGCTTAAGCCCTGAAACCAGAAACAACTTTAAAAAAACTTACTAGTCCAACTTTTGATTTCTAAAATATTTCAGGCGTGTAGTTAATCTGGTCAAAAAAAGACATAAATAGTTAGGAAAACCTACAATAAGTCAGTTGAGTTCTTATAACTAACATACCACATCTTTAAACCTAGGATTATCTTTAATGAAGCTTGGAATAATATTAAAATAGATAGGCTAGGTCTTATTCCCTGTCCTTGGCCCTGGACTTCGAGGTTAAGAAGAAATCTTTTTCTAAATAAATCTAAAGACAATCTTAACGTTAGGTAATCTTTTAATCCTTCCAAACACGACGTCAAAATGTGGGCAGACCTCGCAGAACAGAAGACCTATAAGGTATGTTGTAAAAGGTCGTAGCCAGCAGACTTGTCAAAATAGACACTAGGTCAGAGGGGTCACGAGTCTGTCCGTCTAGTACTACGGTTACATAATACGTTTGTTTTCTCGTTTTAGCCTTTTACTGTTACGTGGGATTAGGAAAACATATCTAGATGGTGTTTCTTGGCGTTTTGGCCGAGTATTATGTAGTTTAGTGGGTAACAATGAATATGGAAGTAGGGCACAGGAAGTTGTTTCACTTATTTCCATATTTGTTGGTCCGATTTTTGATCTTTTTATATAGCTACGCTTATTATGAAGGTATGTCGAAAATCTCATTTAAGAACATAAGCTGTGTGTCTAGGTGTAATTAAAGGTGCATCTTCAACGAAACACCATCACAGAATTTTGGGCAAAAGATTGGTAAATTGATGCGTAAGTACAGATCTATAAAACTATCATTTAAATACATTATCCATCTTTGCTTCACAGAATCGAGTGCAGTACTTTCAGCATTATCTTTTCAAACAATGAGGGGTGGATAATCGTCAAAAACTTCGTAAAAAAGTACTTAAGCTTATACTTTCAAAGTGTGTTCCTGGTTCCTTCCTCCCGTCCTTTCCTTTCCTTTCCTTTCCTAACTTTACCGTCTTGATTCTTAACCGTTTCAATAATCTAACAGCTACTTATATCCCTTTATGTTCACCTTAACCTCAGTCCTGGCTCAACACAATATTTACGTAACTTGATCCGCGTATCTATTTGCATAACGTGATACAATCTTGAAACTCTAAATTCCTCAATTTCCATATGATTATTATGAAACTAGCCGAATCTTGGGGTCATAGTTCGAGTATTGACTGTCATTGCAACCAGTTAGCGTTTTGTAATGATGTCATCTGTGTTATGCTCGCCTACAATTGCTTAATTTCTTTTCATCTTGTTTACATTAATGTGAAGTATTTCTAATGGCTTGTTTGGAATAATATGAATGTCTTAAGTGATGTCAGTGGCGTTGTTGAATAGAACCGTAGTGGTATTTTTGTTTTGTTTTTCTAGTTATGAATGCGAAAGTTTATCACCGTAGCACACTTTTTATCCAGGCTTATTGCGGTTTTTGGAAACATAATCGCGGGCAACATCTAGAAATGTGTGAACGAGTGTGTCGAAACGAGATTTTGGAAAATAAAATCGAAACATCCATCCCATATACTTATTTATTTGCTATGTGTTATTTTTTGGGCTGTTGTTATTCTGATAAAATTAACTACTTACGTGATGACTGCGATAGACTGTTTTAATACATCGTTTATGTTGATTACTGTTTATATAAGTTAATTAAATAGTCACAGAGTAATAAAAAAGCGTCAATAAAATAATATTACCTGCACAAGTGCAATCAGTGCCGCTATGCGCATGTCAGTCGCTTCATGGGGCCCTGAAACAAAAATAATGCTCATAAAACATAATGTAAGTACAAAACGAAAAAATATGGCGGAACAGAATACACATAACCATCATCAGCGCCAGGCGTCCACTGTCGAACAAAGGACTTCTTAATAGATAACTTATGATTTGTATCCACCGACTCAATCATATAGGCTACCAAATTGAATTCACCTGATCATAGGCTTACGTGGGAGGTCACGCTCCTCACCAATACGATTGTCGGTGACAAGAGAAAATTCTCTTTACATTACAAACTCGACGAGAATCTATACGCCGGTTGACTTCATAACTGAATACGCATTGCATTTCGAATTTACAATGGTCACCGACAATCGTCGAGTTAGTGAAACATCTCTAAACTCGATTGCCAAGCGCTCAGATGTTTTTGAGCATCTATACCTATGTTGCTGGATAGGGCATATACTAAGGAGAACTGATGACCATCTAGCTAAGCAGGGTTTGCATGACACCCGCCAGGACTTAGGAAAAGAGGTCGCCCCAAAATAACATGGCAGCGCTGTTTTGAAAGTAAACTGAAATCTTTGACAATGAGGCTGGCATGAGCTGATAGGACAGGACGAGATGATCATAAGTTGACTGATAGAGATGAGAGTACATCATGATGCATGTTACGCTGTTCCTTAGAAACATTACATTATACTTTAGGACAAGATTGTGGAAACAGATGACTCATAGCAGATTACGTAATTTGCCCTCAAATGGAAGATTACCCTAGGTGCGAAGTGTCTGCATCAACGTTTCATCTTATATAAATGTGATTGTTCCGCATGCGAAAAGGGCAAATGATGCGTGTGGCATCATTTTTAACATGTGAACTTTAGACAGTAATGTTTTTTAAGCCGATTTGGTGAATAAGGTAAATCAAAATTGCTTTCATGCGTTGACAGTTACGAATGCACAATCGACATAGTTCTAGTTTCTGCGCTATGTTGGCTGAGGTATGCTGTCAAAGCATGCGCCTTGACGTTCTTATCTGTTTTAGGATAAACATCCAAATTGTTCGTAGGTTTTGCAATATTTATCTGTCAACCATTATGTACTTTTGAAATTTCCGATTTTTGATGCTGTGAATTTATAAAAGTCTTTAATAAAAAAAATACAGGTTAAGTACAAATTATTGGTAACTACCAGTCAAATGAACTCGATTCTCAAAATAATATTAGCTCGTGACCGGGGATTTTTTTACCTTGAGCTCTATCTACCCCGTAAGGAAAAAAGACGTGATTTATGTTTCTTTTGTTTGTTTGTTCGTTTGTAATTGGCTCTGTTATACATAGTATAACTTTTCTATATGCCACATTACAATATCGATAGATAAATGTATACTGAAGAACCGAATGTTAGAGGTAATATAACATGATATTAATCTTTTTGCAGGAACACTAGCTTCAAATAACTGACGCGTATGCGTACTGTTTCTGGTTAATTTAGGTATAATCTAAGAGTAAAACATTAGAACATAATAATTTTATTCCGAAACACTACATCATTTTGTTTTTCATTTGACCACGTAAATTCATACTCTTAAACCACAGCGTTCATAGTTCAAGTTAACAGCCAGGTCAAGGAAATAACCAAGCTACAATTAAACATTATGGCTGTTTCAATCGGGACTAGTAAGCGTGACGGATCGACTAATTGAATCATCCATGTACAACAACGCACGATTGTTTTGCCCATTCATGATCTCAACTTCCGGCAGGCAAAAGTCGTGATAAGTTCATTCGAAAACACATCAATTTATTGTCTTTGAAATTGTGTTGATCTAAAGTAAGGTAAATATTAATTTACGCAAATTTTAGCGTAAATTGATACCTACTTTATATGTGTTATATGTATTGTGTGTATTTATGAACCTACATACACATATAAATTACGTCTTCATCCCTTACGCGGTAGACAGAGACGTGGTAAAGGCCCCGTTTAGCATGGTTGTGGGCGTATAGGTGGAAATGGGAATCAAAATAGTGATGGGTAGTGGGCTAGCCGCATTGCCTATAACATGAGTCTGATTTTCGCGTATTCCCTCGATGAGCTTTTATCATCTGCACGAAGAAAAGCAACTGGTACATTCTATGTTGTTTTACTTCCAAACCAGCATGGACGGAAATGAATGAAATGAACAATCGACTCATTTTAATTTGCATAAATATTTAAGTACATGAAAATGAAAATGAAAATGAAAATGAAAATGTGGTGCTAGGATAGCCTGTGTTACAGGGCCCTAAATATTAGGTACATTTTTTTGTTTGGCTAAATTGAAGTTCAATAATTAGGCATATGGATTTTATTACATAGGAGATAAACGTAAAAATATCATAATTTTATTCAGCTATTTCGAAAAATAATCATCTCAATTTTTAATATAATCTTATTAAGACACTTTTTCGAGAAACTCTTTCATCCGACGAACTTAGTGAGGTGTTGTTCGTGGCGGCATTATTTAACAATTTAATATGAACTTAAACACATCTAATACTATAAATGGCAGGTCACGAGGATCTTAATTGTGGTGCGCACCCGTCTCCAATTCGTGAGGTCAGCGGTTGAACCCGGCTCGCCGCTTCCGCGATTTCCACACAAATAATTGCGGGATCCTAAACAGTGACTGAAGAAACAACCGATTAAAGTTACACTTTTTAGGTAAAACTAATCAATGAACACAAAATATTTACCTTGCTACTCCGCTACTTACGTGCAAGTTAACCAAGCCTGTGCGAAATATGTACGTTTTGCATGCAAGCCCTCCCACCACTACTACCACACATAACGCACACAAATCCCACAAACTTAATTAATCCTAACACCACACAAACACTGACGCGCGTTTCGATCCCTCTACGGGATCATTCTCAAAGTTAGAGCACAACCGATGCACATGCGAACCAACGTCGTACTAATTTGTAAAACTATAAATAAACTAAATGTACCCACACTCGTATATTACCAAACTACCCTCTTATTTATAATTTTAATTAACCATCAACAACTACCTTCATAAATTTTCCGACTACAACAAAACAAAGAGGGTTATGTATTTAACAAACAATTTTACTATTCATCAAAATGGACACGCAACAAAGGTGACGACACCAAGTTCACCTGTTCGTTAATTATTGAAGCACTATTGTTGTACCTAATTATTTCCAACAGCTCTAAAAAAAATATATATATATATATATATATATATATATATATATATATATATTTAAAACTAATCAGTTATTTTGTTCAAAGTTTTTATTCCAGGAATAACACTTACTCTCTGATACTAATGTCAAAATAGTATGGCGTTTCCTGGAATAAAAACTTTGGTCGAATCCAGCCTTAATCTATCATTGTGTGGGTTAGCAGATTTAGTTTCGTGTCGTTTCCGTGGACCACAAAATATTCATATCATTGTAATTTTCCACATACTTTGAGACGTTCTACGAGTAAATCAGTAACTTGGGCATAGTACCCACTGGTACCCATACAAAAAAACACAACGTTGAGTCCTAGGATTGGAATTCTCGGAAGCAATTGTCGTAAAATTCACATTGTTTTTCTACGCACAGTAAAAAATCACATCAATTTGTATTGTATCTTTGTGTCGGTTATCGATTACTGTATAATAGATTGTGGATAATTGTGATTGTATGGATTTATGCATTGTTTTGTAACGTATAGGAGAATTAATAAGATTTTGATTGCTCATACTACAATTTAACACTGTGTGTGAAAGACAATAAAATAAAACGAGCTTGTTTTTTTAGTGCGGAAGTAAGATAACCATTCGATTAGGTTTGAATCGGAACGAAATAGTTTTCTTTTAAATAAAACACGAACTTCAAATATAGGTGAGTAAAAATAAAACCTTTTTACCTACAAAATGAATCAGGCTTTAGTGTTAGTCTGTTGTCACAAAAAATATCTGCATCCCTTCACGACTTTAATTAATAGATTCTTTCTTCTTGCGTGTGTTTCTTGTTGTTTTTGTTTTTTAATTACTGTGATTGTCATAAATAAACTTTTTCTTTCTTTCTTTTTCTTTCATTGTCGTTCAGTTCTGTATTAAAATTAACTATTACCTACTCAGCTTCATTTAAAGTCCATCCTTTGCATCCATCCTCAAGAGCATTAATTGGTACCTATGGGATTTATGGACAACCAAACATAAGAATTTGATCAAATTTAATCCTGCTTGTGTGCGACTAAACACCACACCCGCTCAAGTGTGATACCATTGTTAGGTGTGGTGTAGCTTACTATAACGTCTTCATAACGTACACGCGCTAAGAGCTATATCTACTGTTTATGTTTTAGCCTAGAGCCTAGAATTTTATGAACTTGCCGTAGTTTACTAATTATAGTACAGCATATTACTCAATTAACATAGTTACGAAGGTCGTTGCCCCACCGAGCAGAGCGTAAATACTAATCAACATATAAATCAGGAAAGGTCAAGGGCTACGTCACACTGATGCGTTGTTTTACCTCAAGTTTGGCTACTTGTCTTATTAACTGTCAAAATATTATTTAGATACAAAACAGTGATATGTTTGTAGAGTTTATGAGACAATCGAATTCTGTTTATGGAAATAAATATAAAGGGATAATCAATATGTGTTTTAGGGCAGTGTCTTTGGGGGAATATCTTGACGACGTATTGAATTTGTAGTTTAGGTTCATTTTTAATTTTGCTTTTTGTCTTTGTCATTTTCACGGATACTATGTAGATTATATTTCTATGCTGTTTACTGTTGTAATAAATGTTGGCTGCAGATTTTTTCAATAATTTATAATAGGTGTCGTAAGTACTACCATTATAACTTGCCTATGGGCCTTTATAATAGACCAATTTACACAGACACTCATGTCACAGTCGTTATTGACGCCTCTGAAACTCGCTTCAGAAATCCATCTTCAGCTATAGACTTCCGAGCAAATCGGCTCTGGTGTCACTGACGCAGCGACATTGACGCGGCGACAGAGCAATAGTATTATAAATATAGTATGGCAATTCCGAGTGCAGTCCCTGGCCTTATACTCCGAAATTCGATTTTCGAAGTCCGTGTAGCCATTCCGTTCACACTAATAGGCATTAATTTTAGAGTGAGAGGGACAGCATAATACGAACTTCGAAAATCGAATTTCAGAGTAGCCCCGGGGTGTCGCGTTTGCCGCACCTGCGAGAGTGATGCTCGTTGATAGATACTTTTTCAAACGGCATAATAATATTTACTATCACTCTGTCACTCCGTCAGTGTCACAAACAATTCGCCTCTCACAAGAAAAGGATAAATCCGCTTTATAATTATTAAGCTCGTTTACGTATATCGTTTAATGTCAATGGTCGTACGAATTGTTGACGGCGAATCGTGTCAGGGTCGCCGTGACATCGCGGGCCCTTAAGACCGGTCGGACGGGTTGGCCGATCTGTCGCACGATCGGATGGGTAACCGGTGCATCGGTAAGGGCTAACACAGACCAATCACAGATAAAGTATAGACGCACAGTCTGTGATTTTTACTGCATACAAAAAATACGTTCGTTCAGATTCTAGGAAAAAAATAATCATTTTTTTATTCCCCAAAAGTATTTTAAATGATAGTTAACTTTGTTTACTTTGTTTGGCTTGGATTGACATAGATTTCTTCTTTTGCCATAGATTTAATTATTATTGTTTTGTTATTGGATTATTGTTTGAATTGGCATAGATTTCTATTTTGTAATTAATATTTTACTATGATTTTGCATGCCAGATGCTGGTGAAATATGCGAGCCGTTAATTGTATTGTGCTTTACCACCTCTTATGTACCATATTTCAAGCGAAATAAAGTTATTCTTATTCTTATTCTTACAAGCGTAATAAAGATACGCGAAACGAGAGTCGCCCCTTATAAATATCACAAATGTGATAAAGCCTTTACGAAACCGATAATCGATTTATGTTTCAACATTGTTGTGAATGAGATACTGTTTATTATTATTGTAAAGATTGTACATTAACGGCATGTTTTTACACTGCATTTATAATAATTGTTTAATTAATGCCTAACAATCGGAAAAACCATAGGTGCCCGTTTTTTTTTGCAAGGGGGGGGTATTACCAAAATTTCTGATATTTCCCTTTCGTTGACAACTCTGTGTTTACCTAGTAAGACACCAAGTTTATTCCTATCGAGTTGCTCAATATCCTTCAAAAATAATTATAAGTGTTGAAGAAGCAATAAAATAAACGAAAATAAGATTGTATCGACGAAACTCGGAGCCGAAATTGGTCGTTCATAATCTGACAATAACCGTTAAACTGAAGTGTAGGTACATTTTTATGACGATACATTTCATAATTTTCAAGATTACAATATGAAAGTTAAATGAAGCTGATGGCTGACAAAACAATAATCACTAGTCATTTTTAACTCTCTGTTTCCAATTAAACAAGTCACAAAAATTGAAATCATAACCACCGATGACCGAAAAAATGGCCGTTTGTTTAAATTTCACAGAAGACGTTTTGAATAATTCTCGGTTGTGATAGCTACATAAATCTTGTGTGCCTTGTGCTAATGACATCAGATCCTTATTTGAAACATCCAAAACCAGAATAATAAAATACAGACCGGATTTGGGGTCACTCATAAAACGCTGACCCTACCCAGTTACCAAGGATGGACGTCTAATATTTCACACACTAATAAATCAAACTCCTTATACTAATGCCTCAAGTACACAACAATGGAAAAAATCTGGCGTGAAAGGTCACTTGGCCGAAACAAATTATAAACACTACTTAACAAAACATCCTAAAATGTTATCGCGTTCGCCATTAATTATTTTGCCGCCAAAAGATTTACGCTCTAGGTTTTTCGTAATTTTGCGTTTGTATGTGAGATTTTAGATTATGGTCCGATTGACTGGTTATTTATGGTTGTATGATAGACAATGGATGAAATAAGATGACGCTATCCATCAAGTCGGGGGATTTAAAGTTTAAACGGAAAGCATTTGTTGGGAAACTTTTAAAACTTAGGAGCACTAAAAACCAAATAAGTTAGTTATAGGCGATGCGGCTAGCTCCTCATCACTATTTGATTCCTCTTTTCACCTATACGCCCAAAATCATGCTAAACATGGCCTTCTGGTCTTGCTACCTTAGGTTCTGACTGTCGTACGGGATAAAAACGTGATTAACGCAGGTATGTAGGTTATTTGTTATTTTTTTTTTTTTTTTATGCGAATAGGAAGGCAAACGAGCAAGTGGGTATGTAAGTAATTTAATTTTCACTTGATATCCTGGTTATGTATTACCGGTTATATTATGAGTTAAATAACTACAATCTGTGCCATTTGACCGCGTACCTTATTAAATAAACGTTTAGTGTTTGTTGCCTCAGCCTGACCGACCATGTTTATCCGTAAATCAACTTTACCCCGTAATTTGTCCTGAGCAAAAGTTGAATTTCAATTTCACCATTTTGATGAACACGTTACTTGACTTCTTAATGGCAGCCACTCCCATTTCCAGGTGTTGTGAGACACTAGATTATGAACGAAAATCGCTCGTTTAAAACATTATAATCGACGATGGCACGACTAATTGACTAACGTGCATTTTGCAAATTTTGCAGGAGAGACGCATGAAGTATTTTTTTCATGGTTTTCATAATTGCATGGTTCCCACGGGATAGCGATAAACGTGTCAAAGGTCGTAGCTGTCTAGAGTCGTAACGTAAAAATTATTGCAGAATATATCAACATCAGTTCTTCAATCTTATTCTACCCGGACGAAGTCGCGGGCAGAAGCCAGTTATATTAAAAAGTGAATTATCGAAGAGTTGTTAGTAATCTTGATATATATAAAGCTACTTATTAAATTTGTTAATCTTCTTGGTGAACTGGTCACCGAAGTAGCTCAACGAATTGCACACCTTAAGGTAGCAGTGGAACTGATGATGTTGGTGCCTCCCTCAAATCGCAATGACGGACGATCACCCTATTTCGCCAACGCGACAATTATCGGTGACCATTGACAATTCGGAATGCACCGCGTATTATATGAAGCCAACCGGTGTAGATTCCCTGGTAAAAATCGCGGGAAGTCATTGGCTGTGGGTAACAAAACCTATCGTCATGGAGATCCTTGGGGTAGCCCTATGTCCAGTTGAAGTCTTCCAGCTGATGTGATGAAATCTCGTACCCAGCCTATTAAGGAATCTTTTTCTTCTCATTTTGCGTAACTCGATCCATGAATCGGGCCCTAATTACACGGGACGGTCGGGTGCAATTTGCTTGCGCAAGCGGCGGTGGCTCCTCGTTAATGACGCCCTTGCGCTACATGGGGACGTGATTCGGTTGACTCAGATCTTGTGGGATTTTTTGCTGAATATAAAACAAAATAAATCGTAATAATCGTGAAAGTTGCGGGAAACCGGTGCAGGTGCCGAGATGTCGTTCATTATGGTGTGCTAAGGGGGAGGCCTTTGGTCAACAGTGGACGTCTTCAGGCTGATGATCCTGTGTTTCCTTACTTTTATTTTTCACTAGCTTCTGCCCGTGACTTCGTCTGCGTAGAATTAGCAATTGACATGTTTATGGCTATCCCCCGGGAACGGGAACTAAGCTATTTTCCGGGATAGAAAGTAGCCTATGTTTTAATTTGGGGTACCAGCTATCTTCGTTCCAAATTTTATCCAAATCCGTCCAGTCGTTTTAGCATGAAGAAGGAACAAACATACACACTCACTCACATCGTCACATCGTCACATCGTCACATCATCACATCGTCACCAACTTTCGCATTTATAATATTAGTAGGATTTTTCTTTCTTTCCTATTTTTAATCTTCATCTAGTTGTTGTCTGCCACTGTCTGTGCAGAATTCGTTTATCGCTATCCTGCGGAAACTATGCAATTTACCGGAATAAACTCTATCATATATCCTTCCCCGGGACTGGAGCTATCTGTATACTAATACAACTAAATCGGTCCAGCGGTTTAAGCGTGAAAAGGTAAGAGACAAACCATCAGGCAGACGGACAGAGATGCTTTCACATTTATACCTGATACTAGCTGTTGCCAGCGACTTCGTCTGCAAAGAATTCGTTTATCGCTATCCCGCGGGAACTACGCAATTTACCGGGATAAAAAGTAGCCTATGTGCTATTCCAGACCTTTTTCTATCTATGTGCCGAATTTCATCCAGATCCGTTAGGCCGTTCTGGCGTGATTGAGTAACAAACAAACATCCATCCATCCATCCATCTATCCATCCATCCATCCATACTTTCGCATTTATAATATTAGTTAGATTAGATTTATCAGATAGGGGGACAGCATTTGACAGGGCTATAGAAGATACTTTGTACTGTTTTCGTTACTGTGTTTCTCACATCTCGGTTGTAATTACGACTACCTTTTAACTACCAATTAAGCTTTTACTTCCTCCAATCGTTACGTAGTGAATGTTTTATGAGATTAGAGGGCATGACACAATCTGACCCAACGTCATAAACGTCGTTTAAGCTTTTATAGCCCAACTGTTAGAATTCGAAGCATTTGTGAAGAGTAATGTACGTATGCTTTAAAACGTGAGTTATCCGTTTGTTTACATTAATATGTCTGAGCCTCACGGTAGTTTTATATTAAAAATTTAACTAGCTGTGTCCTGCGGCTTTGCTGGCATGAACGGTTAGATTTGGCAGTCGAAATGCCGGGATCTTACTACTCGTAACGCCCCTTGGGAGTTTACACAAAATCTATGGGAATCCCAGAAAATTACACACTGGGCTTAATTTACGTTACTTACATGAAGATTATCCGTGCAAAATGGTAATAAAAAGTTGTCTATCTGTCAATCCAGAGATCTGAGAGACTCCGCTATCTTCATAAGTGTCATGTAAATCCGTATAATGAACGTAGGAATGAACAATGAACTACTTATCTAATCTAACTAATATTATAAATGCAAAAGTATGGATGGATGGATGGATGGATGTTTGTTTGTTACTCAATCACGCCAGAATGGCCCAACGGATCTGGATGAATTTCGGCACATAGATAGAGAAAAGTCTGGAATAGCACATAGGCTAATTTTTATCCCGGTAAATTGCGTAGTTCCCGCGGGATAGCGATAAACGAATTCTTTGCAGACGAAGTCGCTGGCAACAGCTAGTAATACATAAAACACACACAGTTGTTGAGCTGATGATGCCTGTCACCGAAACAGTTCTTTGGACATTTATATCGCTTATGGTGAGACACATGCCTCAAGCCTAACTCACGCTATTTCAACTTCATTCATGTTACCCAATCAACGTTAGTAAAATAAGATATACTACAAAACCAAGCAATCAGTCAGGTGCGCAGACGCAGGTCATGACCCCACAATGCCCACATAAATTTACGAAACTTACGTAAAATCAGCCAGTCCCTTTTACGAGTTTTTAGCTCAGCGTACAATATGATTAATTACTGAACCATTAAACACAAGCGAACGAGTTTGTGTCTAGTGTCAATTAGTATGTCATAGGTTTGTTGCCGATTTTCCTGTACTGCTTTATAGTGTCCTACTGCTAGGCAAAAGCCTCTCCTTATTTCCGCCACTGGTCCTTATCAAGATATGTTGCTACCCTATTTGATAAGAGCCGTGTGCGTTGAACTATGCGTTTCACTGAGAATATTAAACGATTAAATAAATACGCCTTTAGTATGATAGAAAATAATCTTGTTAAATTGAAAATTTATCAGAAGACGCAGCCATGTTTTTCAACTACAAGACTGCTGTATGCTTAGTGTAGGTTTTCGGTCACAAAATACGTCTCGAACGTGGATGCGTTAAAATGTCAAATACTATGAGAACAGCACCCCAATTTGTTGCCGTTTCGATCCGCAAGTGGCGCTGCCAATTTTTCTATTGTAATTAAGACGGTTACGTGAACGCGTTCGAGACGTTTTTTTTTATGCGAAAACTTACACTAGAGGCTCTGATATATGAACTATGTGACCAACATTTTCGAATCATACAATTTAGCTAAGTATAATGCAGAGCACAGACGATCACGACTGCATGAAAACAAGTAATTAAATGAAGAACCGTGTTATTATTTTAAACGCAGCCGTGATATGATTTCTGGTTCTCAATGTATGTCACGGGGTGTTATAATTGTGCGTTAGAAGCATTTTAAATATCCATAATGAAAGTCTAAACCAGAGGCATAGTATATTGGCTACACCAACCACAGTATAAATAGATTTAAGCATTCATTCATGTAGTTAATTTGTTTCCGTGACCGATAAAAATACACTCACTCTTTCAACTGCAATGGCTGTGTTTACTTGTTCCAAATATTATAAACTAGCTGTTGCCAGCGACTTCGTCTGCAAATAATTCGTTTATCGCTATCCCGCGGGAGCTACGCAATTTACCGGGATAAAAAGTAGCCTATGTGCTATTCCAGACTTTTCTCTATCTATGTGCCGAATTTAATCCAGATCCGTTGGGCCGTTCTGGCGTGATTGAGTAACAAACAAACATCCATCCATCCATCCATCCATCCATCCATCCATCCATCCATCCATCCATCTATCCATCCATCCATACTTTCGCATTTATAATATTATTATAGTTAGATAGTTAGATTGCAAGTCGTTTGTTCTTCCGTCTAATTTGAGATAGCGCTTTACCCCCTTATTCATAAACGCTCTATAGGCCTCTGCTAATTTAACAATCGTTTGTCCTTATCTGTCACTTTGACATTTACCTTTCACAGATAAGGACAAACGATTGTTAAGTTAACAGAAGCTTATAGAGCGTTTATGAATAAGGGGGTTAGTCTATTCACCTACATAGTAAATGAGGAAGTCTTCTGAGTGCTTACCCCTCCAGACCCACCATTAGCCCTGGCACTGCCCCTGGGGGTAGTGGGACTGAACCATACCACCATAGCTGTGCCAGCATTCGAAAACTTATAGATTATTTTATTCTTTTTTTGTTTGCATTGAATAGGCTCCGAAACTGCTGGTCATATTAAATTATGCGCGGACGAAGTGGCAGACAACAGCTAGTAGTGCTATATAAAGATATCCTTTAACTTACTAGTTATTAACGGTTAAATTTATCAACATCAACACAGTAGAGCGGACTACGACCTTTATCGGAGATTAGATGCCTACAGGTCAGACACGCCGTCACACGACAAAGTTCATCTAATAAATTGATGCACACGTTCACTCGTAACAATATTACATACATTGTAAGCAATATAGTGCCTAGGACAAAGATAAAATTGAAGTTTAAAGGTGATGCTGGCATACAAATTACGCTATGATTATTCTGTCGGTTACAATAATAAAGACGAATGCTAAGTCAAAACTGAAAATATGAATGTCTGGAAATTGGCTGTTTTTTTTATTGTGATGTTTTGTTTTGTCATAAATAAACTTTTTTCTTCTTCTTCTTCTTCTTCTTTTTTTAAATTGCGTGGTTAACTTAAACAAATGCTTAGCCATAATGAAAATTCTTAGAGGGGGTCAAAGTTTCCTAATTAATTGTACTTTCGAGAACAAATAATTATCAATTAAAGAATATACCCGTCATGTAGACATTTTAGTTGTGAGTTAAGCCAGATTGTTTAAGCATCTCTTTCTACCCTCATCCGATACCATTTGACAGAAAGGAATGGTAAACACGATTGCAACTAGGCAAAAATTATTAATTGCAAAATAGTTATTTTATCACAATTTTATTTAACTTATATTAATTCAATTGAAACAAGTAGGTACTTCGCTACTTGCTTAAATGTATAACGGCGTTTTAATGTGACGCATAAATACTTAAATTAACGCACCTTTATGATTATTTACGCAAATTTAACTGCATTACACATAAAGGAGTAAGAAGGCTGTAAGTTATTCAACCTAAATTTAATAACTATTAAGCAGACCATTCCAAAATAATAGAACGTAGGCTTGGTAAATTTTCTAACCGTGCGAACCGTTGGCACAAAACAGCATAATTTTATTACGTCATTGGGTCCATCTCTCTTAATACCCCTTAAATTTCCATGCGAAACCTCAGCTGCACATATTCAACAATAGTTATTCAAATTGGCTAATATTGAAATAGCTTTAGCATTTACTCACATTTTACTCAGGTCACGACGCTTCAAACTATTTGACAACTCTTGTCGCAATATAAGACGCTAATACTCGACTGCGTTCGTGCCAACATTCTTCGTAATTTAGTAAATAAAGCTACTGTGAGGTTTGCGAAGTGTCGATAACAGATTGCTTAAGACTTTTCTTCACAGTGGCTCATTTGGTCCGACCTTTCGACGTTGCTGAACCTTTGTCAATGTATTTTGGATGGGATAATAAAGTGCCATTTTAGTATGGCTGGCCCCGTTTTTGAGTAAATTTTTGCGATGATTCTGTCCCACAAGCATTGTAAGCGGATGTGAATAACTCGTTTTTCTGTATGGTCTCTTATTGGCGATATGTCGTTTTTATCGAGATCCATATCCATTTTTCTTGAATTAAGCACTTGAGTTTCACTTTACGCTATTAAAAAATAATTTATTGAGCAGATTGTTTCTGTCACAATTGAAATAACAATCCATTTCATTGGCAATTTTACGAAGCTATCATTACATGTAGTATCATAATTATATAACAAACTTAATATTGTAAACAAAACTAAATTCACAGAGTAACATACTGTTATTTATAGGTATACATATAAGCCACTGTAGTTGGGAATTTGTCTTACATTGAACATACCTACCTTTTACTAAACAATTTACCTAAAAATATATATACTTTTTATTTGTCTATAAGGACAAATCTTGGAAGAATAAGGGACAAATCACGGGCATTGTCAATATACGAGTAAAGCGTTTACGACCAGTAGTAGCTGGTTTCACCTTCAAGGAAAGGCCAAAGCGATCCAGTTTAGTATTATCATGAATGAAACAACGGCGCCAAGCCGTCTGGGGACTACCTTAGTCGCTCGAGTCAATACAGAAGCAAAAGTGATATTATTGGACGATCACGGCTTTTACTTAATACTTCGTTAAGTTCATAATATAAGTTTTTGATGACTGTGGTTTTTGTTGATAATAGCATTGGCAACAATATCTGAAACATGAATTAAAAAATATGAATTCTCTTTACTTAAAATTTTGCGTTAGTTATTATATTTTTGAATAATAAACTAAATTAACCATACATTTGAGCGAAACTATAAAATAGCACAGATCCATAAAGTTTATACTATGTACGATATAGTTGACTAAGTTAAGTTAGGAGGATGTAGTACAGTTTCATAAAAGCTTACTTAAATAGATAAGAAATGATAAGAATTATAAATATGGACCAAAATTTGCGCTATCATCGAGATGACAAAGTACTAACATCTCTGTTAGACAATAATAACCTTATGCGAGTATTAATTCCAACCGTTAATAGGCAAAATAACCTATGTACAACCAATATAGGTATAATAGATTATCTCCTACTTAAAGTATAAAAGCTAATGGTGTAAATTCTTGCTCAAAAACATTGCGATATTACACTAGAAGCATATGAGACCGCCATAGCCTTTAAAACGGACACCAAAGCAGTCTTTAACCCAGCTTAACAGGCTTAACTATACACAAATTGTTATTGAAATTGAACCCTATTACAATGCAATAAGATCCGGTTGCTCATTTCGTAGAATACTGGTATTATAGACGTTGCTCAATTGCTCATCTTCCCACGATTATTCATTAGTCAATGATCAATTCGCACTATCATAGTTTCAGATTGTAAGGGTGTAGTTTCAGAAGCAATAAGGCCGCTCCATCGATGGCAACCATAGTGCGGCTTCTTCGTCTATCCGAGGTTAGATCCGAGATAGCAGTGTGGCAATAAAGAACCATCCATTTAATTTATGGCCTATCATTACCTCGATACAATGGATTCCAAAACATATTCAGCTTTTTATTGTCAGTTCGAGCAATTTACTTTGTTTCACGCCTTGGTTACTGACTACTGACCAGCCTCTGTTTCACAGACGGCAATTTAACGTGATAGAAAAGTATTAGGACCATTTTTTTTCGACTTTACAACTTTTAAATAGAAGTTTTAGCAAGACCTAATATGCGTAGTAAAATTGTCAATTCAATTGTCACTGTTATTATTCTGTGACCTCATCAATGTTAAAATTATGTTAAATATTCTGGGCGCGTGGGTGGTTTATCGCATGGTGGTAAGTTTACGATTGGCGGCGTTTAGTGACTGCAATGCAACACAGTGTTAACTTAGTCGATTGTGTTGCCATAGCTAATTGTGTCACCATAACCGTTACTATGAAAATTTGTTGTTATTTTGACATGTTGAATGCCTAATGATCTGTATACCTACCTACACCTACTAGAGTTTCGTTCAGTTTTCGACAAGATTGAAATTGAAACAAAATGACAAGAAATATAAATACCTCTATCTATGTATACATAGGTATAATAAAGCTGAAGAGGCTCGAAAGTCTGTACATACACGGAAGATAAAACAAAATTATCTGGGGATACTTAGAATCTATCAGAACACATTCCAACAGTTTTTTGAATTTTTGTCTGTTTGTCTGTATATTTGCGAGCGCATTACCTGAAAACAGTTGAACGGATTTTGATGCAAACTTTACTAATCAGTTGGGAAAATTACCGGCCAGGTTATAGGCTACTTTTATCCCGGAAAATTGCATAGTTCTCGCGGGATAGCGATAAATCCTAATCCTACGCGGACGAAGTCGCAGGCACAAGCTATTGTATAAAGCTGTATAAGTAATAATTTTGAAAGACCCGATATGTGATTTCTCATAATTATTTGAGACTGCAAATAATCGCTAAAAACCGTTCGTGTTCTCAAGTAGCTGAAACTGTATATTTTCTCTCAGGATAAGATATTTTTAACCGAAAATCGAGCAAAAACAAACACGTCAATATCTAGTGGGGGTTTCCCTTTTGATTTAGTTTCTATAGAACACACATTCTACGAACATTTTAAGTAGATTTGACTGTTTTGCCGAATACTAAAGTCTTAGACAGTCAAACGTACGCGCGATAGCAAATACTGTTCCATTTGAACCCCTTACGTAAGCCAACAAGCCAACCACAATATTCGTAAACATATTCGTTTCACACAGACATCGAAACGACAAGTTAATGTATTCATTACAAGCTGTACCTACACACAAGGTCATGTACATATAATTTATTATCGTGTACCGGCTAAACAATAGCAAGCTAGTTGGGTAATCTGCCCAGTGTCATTTCATAAAAGTTGGACAATGTAGCTTCTCACAGAAACGCTAAAAAGTAAAAACGTAATTACCAAACTTATGGCCGAAAGAGCGAATCATGTCCTCGATTTTAAGATGTGAAAGATGGCACGGAGGTTACAAGAGGGTAGAGTAGCCTTTAATCTAGTTAGGCATACTTCCACCACACTAGACATACTAAAAATTAAGTAATAATTGTTTTTCTTTCTTTCTATTATACAATTCTAAAGACATTCTGGCTCTGTTTACTTAATTTCACGGGAAAACCGACGACTCAATCTCAATAAAATACGACAAGATAGTCTGAACAATGCGGAATAAGTACCTACTTACTCAAAATCTGCTTCTTATTCCGGAAAATGTAAATTGATTGCTGTTGGAGATTGGTACATTTTGAGTTGAAGTTTTTTCTTGTCAGCACTTGTCATTAAATCATGAATGTACCTACCTAAGCTTCATGGATTTATTTACTATCGTCCAACACACATACCTATTCACACCAAATTCTAAGGCAATTGTACTGTACCTACCATAGAAAGTGGGTGAAAATCGACTAGCAAAACTTGTTCACTTTTAAGTTACTTTGTGATTGCCATCTCCGTCCTTTCCTTGCTCCTTTGACAAACTTTACATTTTGACAGGGACTTCGATTGTCTTAACAATGACAACCTTCGTGGGATCAAATGACAATAAAGCATAGTTTGACTGTGTTTTTATATCTTGGAACAATTGAATGTCATTGGCTAGTTGAGATATCATTGTGGACTGAGCACGTGATTTTGCAGGTTATTAATTTAACTGTAGTTTTTTTATTATAATTAACTGTACCTACTTTTGTTCTTCCATGTTGGTCTAGGAGTAAAGAAAAAACAAGAATGTACCAGTTGCTTCTCTTCTCGCGCAGATGGTAAAAGCCCATCGCGAATGGGTGAAAAACTAAGGACTCATGTTATCATCAGAATTGAATTGCATTAAGACGTCATGGTAAGGCCCCTGATCTAACAATTATCCAAATGATTTAAACTATTATTTGTAAATATCACATAGTTTACATAATCGCAACATTTTTATAGGACGATGGTAAGTCGTGACCAGCTCGGCATTGATTGGAACTGTTTTAAAAGTTGTTTTTTTAAACAGTTTGATTTATATTAGAAAGTAAAGTACTGGCTTGGAGATGACCCGGTGACTCGAGTGATCTTACTCGTAATATAACGTTAAATACTGGTAAGCTTATCCTACTATATTATAAATGCGAAAGTCTGTAACGATGTGAGTGAGTGTGTATGTTTCCTTCTTCACATTGAAACGACTGGACGGATTTGGATAAAATTTGGATTGAAGATAGCTGGTACCCTAGATTAAAACATAGGCTACTTTTTATCCCGAAAAATTGCACAGTTTCCGCGGGATAGCGAAAAACATGTCAATTGTTAAATCTACGTGGACGAAGTCGCGGGCAGAAGCTAGTAATTTATAATGACATGTTTGTCATACGTTTGTTGTGATCAAAACTGACACTACAGGCTCATCAGAATAAGATGCATTCAATTAAATAATATACGTAGGGCTTGCACGCTCAATAAATTAAACATAAATGGAGTTAATACTTTTCCAAGGACAGAAAACTTTTGATAGGTGATTATTTGTATTCAATGGTTTTCTTCAATGATTGAATAGAAATTCAATCAATTGAAAAAATCATAAACTTCAACCAATACAGGTGAATTACCCAACATTACACCATAAAAGTATGCCATACAAATTAGGCACCGCATTATGCTCACGTTATTCAAACATCGTTGTTTGTATTAATAATCATACGACACTAAATAATACATTATCATATCTACGAAAATTTGACGTTTTAATCTATCCAATAAATTCATTATTAGCAATTATCGTTTCACATTTACCACGTCTATGGCAGTTGGTATTTACGCGGTACAAAAACAGCTGATTGAACTTAGAGTTTAATATTAAAACTATTGTAAGGGTGAAGCCGCAACAATAGCTCAAGCTATACGAGGTCTGCCAGAAATTTTCCGGAATATTCAAGTATACACCCGTACAAATATTCATCATAGCTTCTGCCCGCGACTTCGTCTGCGTAGAATTGGCAATTGACATGTTTATGGCTATCCCCCGGGAACTATATTATTTTCCGGGATAAAAAGTAGCCTATTGTATCAATCTAGGGTACCAGCTATCTTCGTTCCAAATTTTATCCAAATCCGTCCAGTCGTTTTAGCGTGAAGAAGGAACAAACATACACACTCACTCACTCACATCGTCACAAACTTTCGCATTTATAATATTAGTAGGATCATAATCATCATCAGCCTGAAAACGTTAAGAATGTAGAACACGATAATGAGCGACAACTCGCCACCTGCATCCACCGGTTTCCCGCAACTTTCACGATATCGTCACAAATATTATTTCATTTAAATTAAATTTTTGGTTTAAAATTTAGTCCCGCCCTTGATGCGGTTCACTTTGAACATTGATTTATGTAGGTATGTCATTAGAACTATGATTCAAAAATCCTGAAAAACTTACAGCTATTTATTCAAACCAACCCAACCACCCGCTTAAATTATACTGGAATATTTTCATTTTAAAAACACTCTATTTATTTAGGTTTGTTCTGGATGGTAGCGGTTGGCCCTTAAAGTTTTGCAAATCACCTAGCTATAAGTTGAAATAAACCTAGAATTTTCATTCCGTTCGCTCGGTCAGTAGCAAAGATTAAAGCACGCAGCGCAGTCCAGGTGTTTTCACAAATTCTACTATGTTTCTTTGAGTTTGTTGACTGTAGGTAGTTGCTACACGTTATACTGTCATCTTTCACTTCGGAATTTAGATTTAGGCACATTTAAAAATTAGCAATAATTTAAACGCGATGACGCACAAAATCGGGAAGTGACGAAGCGCTTATCGCTAGCGTGCCGCTGTTAGTGTAGCCAGAGCCTAAGCTTTTAGGATGTATAGAAAAGGG
The DNA here is from genome assembly GCA_963854515.1 of Pandemis heparana. NCBI lineage: Eukaryota > Metazoa > Arthropoda > Insecta > Lepidoptera > Tortricidae > Pandemis > Pandemis heparana. The sequence goes on from OY978025.1 coordinate 6,987,358, forward strand.
CACAGTTCATTATAATTTCACGGAGTGATATCAGACTTAAGGTTGATGCGCTTACGCAAATGTGAGATGTGTTGGCATGACTGGCAATCTGTAGCTTGTAATTACGCCAGGGAAAACTGCCAGAGAATGAGTTACCGCATCTACTATCATCTGTCTACATTTATATTAAGTTTTTTTTTTTTTTTTTTTATGTGAATAGGAAGGCAAACGAGCAAGTGGGTCACCTGATGGTAAGCGATCACCACAGCCCATAGACACCCACAACCCCGGAGGGATTGCAGATGCGTTGCCAACCTAGAGGACTTAGATGAAATGCCTCTTGTGCCCGTAATTTCCCCGGCTGTCTTACTCTCCACGCCGGAACACAGCAGTGCAAGCACTGCTGCTTAGCGGCAGGATTAGCGAGTAAGATGGTGGTAGCGATCCGGACGGACCTTGCACAAGGCCCTACCACCCTAAGTATATGAAATCCTTTGTCTTGAATGGATCTAATATCAACGGAAAGCCAAAAGTATTATGTCTAGACCGTATGGGACTGGGCTGAACATGTCTGCCGCATGCATCCACAGAGTTGGGCCCACTCAGCCACTTAGTGGGTGCCAGAGAATGTCCAACGACGAGGCAGACCAAGAAGGCGACGGCGGGACGATTTGGACGCGTATATGGAGGAATGGCCTGATATTGCGCCGGACCGAGAGTTGCCACTAAATTATTCGATTTATCAAATTTATTGCATTTTAGAGGATTCGCAGTATATTATATAAGTATTTTATTCTTACTCGATGGCAAATTTATGAGTGAGCATAAGATTGTTTTTTTATAGAAGCACCTCTTTTCATTTATTTTTGGACGTGAATTGATATTTTATTCCGTCTTGCGTCTTCCGTCGGAAAATTGTGCCTTAATTATTTATATTGCTTCATTATCAAGTGTCTTGAATAAAGATAAGTTGAAAATAATATCAACACAAGTATTGGTCGTTTGTGAATTTTTTAAACCCGGCCAAGTACAGACCGACACTCAAACCAAGGGTTCCCCATCACCGTAAAATTTATATTTTTATGATCGAGCAAAAATCCCAAACAAAGGCATGTTCATACAAGAACCCTTCTAATTTTATTTTTACCCATAATACACATATTTTCACGGGACGTAGACCGCAATTACAGTCCTTTTAGATCGCTATTAGGGTTTGTCTTGCTTTCTCACTCACTCTTATGGGTTCGACTTGAATCGGCCGATGGCACTTGAACCGCGAATTGCATTCTACGAGCTCACTGACTGTACCTTCAATGAGTTAAGGTGCGACCACACCTCCGCGTACCTATAGGTACGCAGTGACGTGTCGTAGGCGTCACGTTTTCTCACCGTTTCTTCATACATTTTGTTGCGATTCCGTAATCCAACATTATACAAATTCTCCGTCCAAAATTAATGCATGCACGCATTAGTAAACAACTTAAATTTAATAATTTAAAACACACCTTAAAAGTTCATCGTGCATCCCATTAATTAAATACATGTATTAATAAATTCCGAGTATTTTTATAAAATTAGATGCAATATTTAAAACAATTTTAAAACATACGATTTGTTCTTTTGTCATCTGCATACAAAAGTTTCATCAGAGCTCGCTTACCTGTAACAAAAAACACAAATTCGTTAATATAAAATAAAGATGCACTGTGGGTGGTATTAATTTTAAAATGTTAGTACTTAACCGAAACAAAAATAAATAATTCCGAATAATATATTACGTTATCAATAAAAATAAGAGACGCTAAAAAAAATAGGACACCAAATACCTACATACCTAGGGGACGTTTTGAAAAAAGGTTAGGTCCGGGAGTAGGTACGTGAAACCGACGAGCATGTATAAAGAGATTGATGAATGTGGATGAAGCGAAAGAGGTATGTCAGGATCGTAGCAAGTGCAACAAAGTAGTCTCTGCCTACCCCTATGTGAAAGAGGCGTGACGGTATGTATGTATGCAATAAAATAAAAACATAAAAAGCCAATGCCATGGTTTGGCCTACGACCTCTCAAACTATCAAACAGATCCCGAGCTCGCACTTCTGAGTTTTTGGATTTGAGAAATTTATGAGTAGGCACCTAAGGTATTTTCAGTCTTACCTGTCCTATTTGGTAAACAAAATTCTAACCTCAATGTGCAAATTATTGTAAAGAATAAGGTGTATTATGTTATCAAATAAACCTGAGGCAATATTTTGTACATAATTTTGCTTATATTTTATCTCCAGTTCCTTTATTTGCGATGAAATAGTTAAAAAATAACAAAAATGAGACGTTTTGAGGTTATAATTTTGTTTACCAAATAGGACAGGTAAGAATGAAAATACCATACGTGCAAAGTGACTTGATAATTTATCATGCGCTTTTCCCTGAAAGGAGGAAATTGAGAACTTCACACACATGAGCATTCCAAGTACAGTGTAAATGTAAATGTAAGTACATGCTTTGCAAGTGTATGGATGCAAGATAACATTAATAATACAAGAACAATAATAATATTTTTTTCGCATAAGTAAATTTTAATTTTAACTGCTACAAACACTTCGATTAAAACTAAACGAGTCCATAACAAGCCCGGTTGCATAAAATAGTGTCTATAAAATGAAATAACAATTTACACATTTCAAATATTAACTCTAAAATTACCTGACATTTATTTAAGTTCTGATAATGCGTTCTCACGATTATCATTAGACATGTGTAATCTCAGATTATCTTTAAGAACAAATTCAGATTGGTATTCAAGTAAATTGCCCAGTGCGGCTAAAAACTAAATGCCGAGGTAAAAGATCAAAAGCGGCTGATTCTGTAAATGGAGTGAAGACGGAACATAAAGCGCTAGTTTATGAAGAGAGCTTAAGTGTTCTTATGAAACTCGATTTAATTCAAATCATTTATTTTACATGGCAAACACATACATTTAATTCAATTATGTCAACGAATTATTAAATTACGTTAACGGAAAAAGGCTTATTTTAGAAAAGTGCTAAGTTATGAAAACGAAGATCCACAAGACGTTAAAATTTACCCATTTACGTAACTACTAACCAAACAAATTTTTAGCGTCCTTGAATAATGTAGCATTGCTAATTTGACAACCAAGTAATGATATACCATCGTTGCTTAGTCGCCCTTAAGGGTGCGACCACACCGCCGTTTAAAAAACGGTGACGTTACGGAATCGCAACAAAATGTATGAAGAAACGGTGAAAAAACGTGACGCATACGACACGTCACTGCGTATAAGCGGCGATGTGGTCGCACCCTAAAACGACACGGAAGCATAAAGCAGCGTTGTATTAACTCAATCGTTTTATTGCAGTTCCAGAATAAGCGGTTTATTTAAGTTCAAAGGTTCACTTATTCAATAGGTCTTTGTTAATGGTTTTTTAACCGTTCGACGCGAACACAGTGTTGTACAACATGTAATAGTTAAACTAATGGATAGATTAGTTCCCAGAGGCGATATAATGCGTGTTTCGACAAGTATAATTAATTAATTACTAAATGGTTACAGCTTGTCAATAGGTATGTTTAATTAATTAACAAGGTTGCAGTTCATGGCTAGAGGCGACGCGGGAGGAATAAATAATTTAATAACCGCTTTAGAGCTTTTCTCGTTTTTGTATTAATTAAGTTAATCGACGATTATATTAGGCTAAGCCGTCCGTTGCGGACCAGGTTGCAAGTATATTTTCAGAAATAATCTGAATTCGTTTATAAACTGCTGACATAAAATTCATAGAAATAATTAAGGTGCAAATAAATTGCTGTTTGAAAATAAATCAATATAGAATGCTTAATTTGCTTATTTTTGTAACAAAGTAACTAATATAAAAAAACACAATAAGAAATGAATTATACGGCCATAGATCACTTGCTATTATATCATAACTGTGCATTACATAATTTAGATCGAACAATGAATCTTCCGATCAATAGAACAATATGCCAGCAGTATAAAGGCTTTATATCTTGGCATTTGATAAAACATACAATCCGCCCACGTTAGTGATTTCAATGATTAAGATGATTAATTTTGTCTTCGACTCATTGTGATTACAATCTGTAAGATACCAAAGCAATGATGAAACGAAAGAATTTTAATTTTAGTTCATTCCGAGTTAGGTACAGGGCATGGATTAGACGATAAAAAAGCCGTGGTAGCCTAGTGGTTTGACCTGTGGCCTCTAAAGCAGAGGGTCGTCGGTTCGAATCCTCCGCACCTCTGAGTTTTTCGGAATTTATGTACGATATCATCATCTCATCTTCCTTGCGTTTTGCACCAGGAATTACGCCAGGCGGTTTATTTACATAAAATTATTGCGTTTATTCAGATTTTATTTAAATCGACGTTAATTTTGCTTTATTTTTGCCAATTATTAAATAAATATAACTCATTGGTTATAATTGACTTATTTTTCTGTTCTGAAACTGATAATGAATTGTTTTGCATAAATAAATAATTTCTACGACTTGCTCAGGATAAACGGTGACCACGACATTGGTCGAGACGACTTCTCAAAACAACCGGCGATAATAAAATTCACAGTCAATCTTTATAAATTAGTTAGACATAATACCTTAAAATGATATCCGGATTTGGTATTGCGTCACTAACAAAAGGTTTTAAAATTATTAATGTTTTTAAGGCAATTTGTATAGTCCTATCTATCACGAATCTTGATATTTATTTAGTCTATAATGGAGTTGATACCTACTACACATTTGGATGTATTTTTTATTTTTCGTGAATATAATTTATTTCTTGCCAGTCTTTTTTTTCCCCTGTTTTACATCTGTTTTAGGTTAGTAAGAAAAATCTTTGTAGAGAAAATTTCAGCTTGTTTTCCGTACATAAACATGTTACATAACCGGCACTGGTAAAACCAATGTAGGACGATTAATTTCGATTAATTTAGGTTTAGGTGCGGCGGGCCGTGAACATGTTTGTTTTATTTAGAAATAGTCTTTATTTTACCTTATAATGTCCTGGTAATCTTTTATACTAATATTATAAAGAGGAAAGATTTGATTGTTTGAATTGAATAGGTACTGTACCGATTGGAAAAATTCTTTCACCGTTAGAATCTTACATTATTCCTGATGAACATATTTGATTCTGCGCGGATGAAGTCGCGGGCAACAGCTTGTAAAATAGTTATACATGTACGGGGAACAAGCGAAGATTTCACCATTAAATTAGCTTTTCTCAATTTTATTATTGTATTTATAGTGTCGATTAAAGAGTTAATAGCACATCTTAATTGACGATAGCCATTCAAAAATACGTGTACTTTTGTGGCCATGTTCAAGAGGCTTAGTATCGGTTACAACACTCATCGTATATTCGCGATGTGACCCACTACACCGCGTTCTGCCCATAGATGGCGCTGGACGGACTTCTTAATTACAATGCAACACATCACGAGTGGATTTTGTAATGTTTTACATGTAAGCCATTTCATTCGTAGGTGAAAAGAACGGGTACGATTTAAAAAAAATACGGATTGACACAGCAACTTAACTTTGCAGTTTGACTTTTTGTCGGTCCTTACCCGTGGTCCACTTGGTTTTTGACGGAGCATCGTCCAAGAGCGGGGCTCCTTTTTCTGGGTATTTTCGTCTTAATGCAACTAAAGATACCTAACTAACCTAATCTACCAATTTTTGTTTTAAAAATAATAATGAATTCGAAATAATGACAGCATTTTGCCGGGTGGACAAATTAGGTGGACCACGGGTAAGTCCCTATTATTATGTACTTATACATATGTATTAAGTGCCTAGATACCATTGAGCTTCATCCCTAGAAATGTTTGAGCACTGAGCCTTCCTAAAAAGTTGCACTAAATCTGCCATAATATTGCACTTTCTCTGTCGTGATCGACCGATTCCAATCTCGATCGCTGATGCACTCATCTCATTGTGTTCACATTTCACTTTCGAACTGACTCATCCAAAAGGAACTACTTATATAAAACAGGCGGAATTTAAAATGAACATAAAAAACATGACAGTGTTGTAAAGGTAAAATAAAATAAATACCTACTATTAAGTATTCAAAAAAGTTATAAAACACGGAAACTAGTTCAGAAGTCAATGTCACGTGCAATCAAAACACAGGTCATTGTAACACTTCTTTTTTTCTAAATAGTGCTATAATTATATTTGTTTTAAAAATGCATAATTCAGTATGCTCCGTGTCTATTTATTTAGATCCTAGCGTCTATGTCTTATAAGTTGCTATATTTTTGAGAGTGGCCGTTGATCGTCATCGAGAATCGGAACCTCATTGAACTTTTCTCAGGTTAGCTGGAAGAGATCCCTTCTCAAGGATAAGTTCGCCTTTGTACTATTTTCTGTGTACTTCTGTATTTTAAAATTTTTATGTGCAATAAAGAGTTTACATACATACATACTTTGCGACGAGTTTCTTGTGAAAATATTAGTGGTTTCCCCTTGGCTTCCCCACTGCAGTACTGGAATACGGAGTTCGTAGACTTTCAGTTGCCTTTTAACGTACCTACCCACGAGAAGATAGGTCCGTTCTATTTTAATACACACAGCACCAATTCAGAAGATTATTGGCACCAGCATATTATGACGAAATCATAAGCTAATTTATTCAACGTAGTTCTTTTAGAAAAACAACTTATACTAACCCTGGTTCTAATTTGTGTTAATCGGTTTAAGATTTCGTTATACGTGAGAAAAAAACTAAAGGATGTCGCGGCCATGACTTCTCGAGCCATAAATCCCCAGTTACCAATCCTTGAGAGGTGCTATACGACCATTATACAACCATTTAAGCGTTTATAGTCTCAAATGTGCCAAAAACCTAAAACTGATTGATTCCGGCTTCGAGATGTCATAGGTATAAATCAAGTCTTTTACTGGTCACAAAGCAGTCGTTTTATTGGTTTTATACCAGCCATGTCAAGGCTAGTGACCCGCCTTCTATTAACTTACTAATGGCTACTCTTAAATAATGGGTATTATTTAAAAAAACGGGTTGTAGTCGGGAAACGATCCGCGCGTCACGTGTTTTTGTTGGAATGATCCATATCACGTTTTATTTAAATTAATGCTAATTTGGTAATCCTCCATACTAGACAGTTTGTTGCCAAGGGTGTTTCTTTGTGTTACATAAGTTATTGAACCGAGTGGCTTAAAATTTATGTCAAATTTCTTGGAATAAAAAATTAAACAAGGAAATTCATCTCCTCGGACAAATTTTCTTAGGTTGTTTTTGTACTTAAGTGAATCTTTGTTTTTTAAATAATAGTCATTTCTATTCAACAGCGGCGTTTGTGGCTTCATAAATTAATACCAAAGTTTAATTGGTGATGTCATTTTTATTTGCTGATCCATAGATTATTTTGTTCAAGCCTCTTCTTAACAGAAAGCCTACATAAATGGATTTCTCTATAATTACTCTTCAAACATTCCTAACTACATGTGATATTTATTCATTGGCACTAAGCCACATTATACGAAGTAATAAAACTAAAATCTGGATATTTTAACAAAATGATGTTTACTTTACGCTATACCAACTCACTTCCTCAACAAAATATCGCAAGCCTTTGCAAAATGCAGAAACAATTTAGTGCAATCGCTTGCAGTTGCAATGGCACTGCAGAAGCGTGAAACATCTTAATGAAGTTATTATAATTAAAAACGGAATCCTAATGTTAATTGAAGCCAGCTTGAACCGAGGTCATCGTAACCGGATATTTTTAACCTTTTTCACTTGTCAAAGGTCAGATGACAGAATTTGTAGTTATTAAGAGACTCTTGACCGTCATTTTGTGAAAATAAACACATTTAAGAGCGTGTTTTATTAATTCATCTTTAATTTCTGACAGTCCATGAAGATTGTTTTTTTAAGTTAACATTTAACGGGCGTAGTTGTTACTAAAGTTAGTTAATCGAGCATACATTGATCTAAAACTTAGGTTAACATAGTTTTACCTACGTTAGGTACCTACTAGAGAACGCTGAAATTATCAGAAAAAGTTAGGCGCGATTCGTCTTGTTAAGTTTAATGCGCGGACAACCAAAAATAATTTTGAATATAAACAATCTTTTTTTGTTTTCTTTTTGATAATGTCGTCTGATGGTAAGTGAGGACTATCATCTACACAACAGACACCTGCGCCGCAGTATGAATTTCAGTTGTATGACCAGCCTAAAAGGCTAAGATGTAGATACCTCAGCACATCTAGCACGAGAGCACGCAAGAGTCGCGTCGCGCGCGAGATAGCCCAATTTTTTCTTACTGTTCGTTTTAGAAAGAGACGGGTAGTCTATCTCGCGCGCGACGCGACTCTTGCGCGCTCTCGTGCTAGCCGGGCTGTACTTCATTTAATTTAGAATGAGATATATTGCGTCTGGTCAACTATTTCTTACCTAGCAAATAGTACAGTGCAATAGTTTGGCAGCCGCAAAATAAAATTGTTTTAATGTCACTTTATTTGCGTGTCGTCAATTGTTACTTTAATACAAATTGTAAAGAGATTACAGTTCACGAGCCGCAAAATAATGTTGTTATGGTTTCTCATTCTAAATTAAATGAAGTACCTATAGTGCAGTGCCATTAATTTTACCACTTGTTTCACTCTCCACGTCGGAACACCAGCGCTAGCATAGATAGAAGCATGACTATTTGGCAAGTTGGTAGTAGCAATCCTGATGGACCTTGGAAAAGGTTTTCCGCTCTCAAATCTCAAAATTTATTAACACTGTTCCGTTTGTATACGTACTGCTCTGTGACCCCGCTACTATGAATTTGTTTGAGTAAGTTTTGTAAGTGTCTTCTTGCCAAATGAACCGCTGCCGTGCTAAACACATTAATTTATGTAAACATTGTGCAAATGAGTAGCAGAGATGACGGATTCAGATTTAACACTTCTGTTGGCGTCACTAATCCGTTTCTATGTTTTCGAAACGTTTGTTTGTTGAAGTCATGATTTTATTTCTTACATGCGATTTTCTTCTCTCCTTTCTATTTAAGTTTGTGTGTACTCATTTATAGGTATTTTTTGCATCGCGTGATAGTTCCACAAATAGTGGATCTGTATGGATTGCTATGCTATAAAATTAATGTTCAGAATGAATTGTTTGTTATAAGTTTCATTGGTTCTGAATAATTACTGTGTTTAAATTACTTAAGTATGTACTTTTAGCCAGTTGAGTTTTTGTAAGCGATTGCAAAGATTAGTTTCAAAATTTCCTGTGCACTACAAATATCAGTGTCTCTAATTATAATTACCAAAAACAATCACATTAATCGTAAAAACTTAGTCTTTTCGATTAAGTTCTTATACCTCTAGTCATTAGGCTTTGATGGAATAAAGATGTAACCGTATCGATCCGCGACTATTTTTCCTTCATCTCATTCACTGCTCGGTTGAGACGCTCACCGCGTTGCGGTTTAAATGCAACACCCGCAATGTATTCGAAAGTCGCTGAACGGTCGCTTAGTCCCCCGACCATGAGCTTGAGGAAATGCGTGAGAAAGTCGATGCTCGCGCAAATGTCTCTATAAGGAAGTTTCGATGTGGCGGACCATGTTGAGGTGCCTACTGTGAACTGTGAACTCATTTGAATAAGCGCTATATATCTTTATATGTACGTAAGATTTCAATCCAGCATAAATCGGTTGGTTCATAGTTTCTTCGTTACTTTTGTTTGAAATTGAAGAAAAAGATTTTTGCAAAAAAAAAAATGGGTGTTTGGTATCAACTTCTGTCTCGTAAGTTGTCGAGAAGTACACAAAAAAATTCTGAACTATATAAGTAAACAAATACCTCGCCATAGTTTTATCAAAATAACATGGAGAGTAGGTAATTAACTGTTGTAAGAGTTTAACGAACAGCGTCAGGAAAGTGGTCTCTGCTCTTAGTGAGGGTATTTAGTACTCTCAAATATCCGTAGATTTTTTTTTGGAAATTTTACGTAATTTGGTTAAGAGTATTTAACTTAATTTTTGAAAATGGAACCTCATAAATTATTATTGTATTTACAAGTATGATATTAGTCATGTCAATTTTATTTTTCGAAAATTTATATTTGAACATTAAAATATAAAACTAAATTAAATTACGTCATTGCAAGCCGTTATTTAAACGTTTCAATAAATAATAAACTAAGGACGATCAACCCACTACTGCTTATGAACGAAATTTGATATTTGACATAATTATGAATATGACTACCAGACGACTTCATTGGCTTATGTTAATTTAATTAGACTTATACAGACACGGACGTGATAATCGATTAGAGGCCATAATGAATATAAAGGAATTAAATGAATAAATATTATTTAATCATAATTGGCATTTAAAGGTTACGCCTAAAGCTTTTTGTCAACTGTTTTTGTAATATTACAAAAAACTAAACTAAGTTTTTGTTTGTTTAAAATTAACAAAAAAAAATCACGGGAAATTTTTAAGCAATTTTTTTACGGGTGTTTTAGTTAATTGCGATGGGATTTTGGTGTCGTATCCTTTTCTAATAAATATTAAATGTCTCATTATGCCGTAAAAGACGTTAAATATTCAGTAGGTAAAAAGATTTATTAGTAGCCACAGTCGATCTATCAGGCAGATCAATTAAATGATGATGGCCATTTGTTCTGCGCCCGCGCAGTTTTCGCTTGTGAAATTATTCATAATGTGGGAACTGGCACTGAACTGGCGTACCTACCTAGCTACTGTTGCAATACCTAACTCATTATTACTGATATCATGTATGTGTCCCTTACGTGCAAGGTTAGACTGAAATTATGGACATTTCAACTATCTACATAATTCGATTAGACAAAATCAGAATTTTACAAATAGGCCGCAAAAAGCTCTTTTATTATTTTACTGTCATTGCTAAAAAAAATGCCCAGCAAGAAACTTGGCAAAAAGTCATTTTTGCAAGATGAAATCATCGTGCAAGTAATAATTAATCGTCCTCGGTTGAAAACCTCGTATAATTGGAATCACTAGGTAAGTTCGTTTGATTTTTAAATATACTCGTAGTATCAGTAAAATAAGAATTATCACATACAAATTAAATTTAGTGATGATTAAGTGAAATGAAGGAGAATGAGTGAAGACTTATAACGAAAAAAAAAAGTTAACTCGGAATAAAAAGGCTATAAAAGAAAGTGCAATGAGTTATCATTCGGTAACGGAATGGGGTCCTAAGATAACAGCATCTAATGGTCAAATCAACTACACTGACGAGCAAAAATAACAGGTCACTTTCCATACAAAGTTCTATGAAAAGCGACGCGATATATTTGCTCGTGAGTATATTATCGATTGCGCTCCAATCCTCCACCCCAACTCAATAGAATCCCACGCTAAATAATGGGTGCGCATCAGAATACCTACATAAAGTTTAAAATGTATAATGGGTTAAAATACATAATGGTTCAAAATGTATAATGCTATTTTCTCTGAAACTATTAACAAAATTAACTTTTTTGATATCGTAATCTATATATTGGTTTAGGTTAGGTTCGATTTGTTTTATAACAGTCCTGTTAATTTGTCACTTTCTGAGAAAATCGCATTATATATTTTGAACCATTATGTATTTTAACCTATTATGCATTTTAAACTTTGTGTATTTTAATACGTACCCCTAAATAACAAAATAAATATAAAAGAAAATTCGATTTAAGTAAGTCTTCTATTTGCAAATTGTCTTAATAACCTGCGTAAAAAAATATAGAAGATTAGCACAAAATAAAAATTGATCATCACTTAAAAGCTCCTGAAATGTGTGACATTGTCCAACCAGCTTATTACCAATTGTTTCTCACATTGTAAGCACCTATTCAGACATATTGTTTAGCTATACGTTCGATGGTTAACGGGCTAACTACAGTAGGTAAATATCGTTTGACCTCGTGTCAAATGACCTAAGTATTTATGAAATAAGTTAGCTAGATTATGGATTGCTTAATCGCCTAAACCGCTTCCAACCGAGGCAACTGGAGGTCTATGGGGGAAGCCTATGCCCAACCAGTGGAGTGGACGTCGTATGATGATGAATCGCCTAAAACGCAATTGTGTGTTATTTGAACGCTAATGGCCTAGTTAAAAACACTGGAACCTTTGAAAAGTTTAATTCGTTAATTACTTTGGGATTTCATAATTTTGAACATCTATCCAAGTTGAATCGATTTTTTGCCAAAATTGCGAAGTTTAATTGATTTTTGGGTTAGAAATTTTACATTTAAGTTAATAATAAAATTAACATTAACATATAACTAACAACATAATATAATTAACATTATTAAAACTCTTAGGAACCATGAATAATTAAACTAGCGCCCTTATTTACAAATACCAGTTCTTTCTAACGCTATATGTTTTAAAAGGAATGTTGTAAAGATAAGATGAGATAAGATAATTATTTATTTATAAGGAATTAATTAATTGCAAAATAAAATCTTCGTAAAGAATCAGGTATAAATTTATAGGTCAAAAAGGATTCTCCGTCCGTTTTAAAAGGTCTCAGTAAAGTTTTTATTTAAAATTTATTTTTAACCGACTTCAAAAAAAAGGCGGAGGTTCTTTATTCGGTTGTATTTTTTTTGACATTCCGCTGTGTGTGGATGATTTTAAACGTACTGGTATAACTAGTTTGATAACCCGTGCAAAGCAGGGGCGTGTCGCTAGTTAAAAATTAGTCACAAAAATAACTGACAAAATACAACGCTTTCAGGTGTCCAAATCTGAAAACCAGCAGGAAGGCTACTACAATCGCTTAATGCGTGCCAAGTTCTATTCAGCGTAAGGGACAGAGCTACAATGTAATGTCTGCATATCTGTGTCCCTTACGCTGAATATAAACCGACGATCGCTTAACTGAGTCCTCGCCCGAGGGGTACAGGGGCGCAGGGTAGGACGACAAAGGGACCCGAGAGCGGTACGGGCGGGTAGTGTGCCTGCCGCCCGCACCTCTCTCGGCCCCCTTTGTCGCCTACCCCGCGCCCCTATGCCGCGCGGGCGAGTACTCAGTTAAGAGGTCTGTCTATAGAACTTGGCACGCATTAAGCGATTGTGGTAACCCCCCAGCTGTTAGTTCACATAACACCATTTTTTATTCCTCAAAGCCCAATCGTCTGGTGATAACCAGTAACACCTAAACAAAAACCGTTACATAATATGCGCACACGCATACGCCACGGGGTGTTATATGTAAACACAAATATTACGCGTCACTTTCGCTTTGGCGCGACGAATCTTCTATCCGTACGTTTGTCTACAATGTAGCTTTAGTGATGGGCGTATTTGAGTCCGTTAACTTTTTAATGTCAGTTCGACTCGGGGAGTTGACGCGAGTCAGTTTTATTTGTTGAGTCTTAACAATATTATTAATATGAATGATCATTTTTGACTCTGATCGGATCTCGCGGAACAATTGAAAGAAAGAAAGAAAGAAGACATTTTATTCATTTTGCAAGACACACAAATATAAGAGCATACACACAATTTTATAGAAAAGAAACATCAAAAAGAACAGACATGAAAAAAAGATCATTGAAAGTTTAAATCCTGCTGCGAATATGTACATCGCTATCCTGTGGGAGTTATGACATTTTCTGACATAAAATGTATTTTTCGTGTTTATCTAGATTATGAGCTATAAATAATAATGTATATCGAAAGACGTTTAGTAGTTTTAGTATGAAAGATTACTAATAATGCGAACACACGTGCTCATTTCGCGCTTATAATGTCAGTTGCTACTAAGGTTATCGGATTACTGAAAAGTGAATCAAAGTCATTCGTCGCTTACGTGAGTCAAGTGACGGTGTCAGACTCGAGTCAACTACCAGCCTCGCGTCATCATTTTGACTCTAATTATACGAACCGCGTCCCATCGCTGTCATTACATGTGCGGTACCGTTGTTCCGTGCAATACCGGACCAGGTGGTAATGAGTCAGAGCTTTGGAAACGATCGCTTACGAAGATACTATTGGTTGCCAAGCGTTTTTTATACAAATTGTCTGAGTTAATTGCTAACTTGGTGAGTAATTAGTAAAATAGGTAATCAATACTCGTATTCTTCATTCCAATCCATTTTAACGTTTTTGTAAACAAACCAATTTTACCTAAATTCCCACACAATCACTAATTGTATGCAAGTAGCAACACATCCACTGGAATTTTGAAGGACCGTACTTGATATCTCACGAATTTTTTTGACAATTAGACTATAAGAAAGAAAGAAAGAAGACATTTATTCATTTTGCAATACACACAAATATAAGAGCATACAATACACACTATTTTATAGAAAAGAAACAACAAAAAACACAGACACGAAAATTAGATCATCAGTGTTGATTATGATTATTAATTATTATACTAAAATTTTACGTGAACTTGACAGAACTTGTTTGTTTACAAAGCGTTAAAATAAATTGAAATGGACTATAGTTACTTTTTTGATACGTATAATATAAAAAAATACTAACTAAGTATAATCAAATTTTAAACGACTTACTTAAATGGTTTTTAGCGCAATTCCTTAATGCAAATGGAAGTTATTTCATGTTAAGATTACCAGCAATTTTAATTACCTTTATCTAACTGCTTTTCAATACTTTAAATCCATTACTTTTGAATGTGTCCATCCTTTAACTAATTACTTAATTACCTTAAAAGCAACACCCATAATTACAACTAGCTTTTTCCCGCGACTTCGTCCGCGTAGACTTCATTTACTGACAAACAGCTTTTGCCCGCGACTTTGCTTGCGTGTACCAGGAGTACCTATTTCAATCCCGTTTTTTTCCGTTCCCTTAAGAATTTCAGGAAATGATCTCTTAATGCTCCCTACAGTCCCCAAGGAACTCTCTTGCCAAATTTCAGCTTTCTACGACCAGTAAAACGAAAAATCCCGTTTTTTCCCGTTCCCGTGGGAATTTTGGAAATTCCTCTCTTAATGCTCCTCTACACTCTCCAAACAACCTAAATGCCGAATTTCAGTGTTCTACAACCAGTAAAACGAAAAGTCCCGTTTTCCCGTTCCCGTGGGAATTTTGGAAAATTATCTTTTATAGATTCTCTACACTCTTCAAGCAACCTACATGCCAAGTAACGTTTCAGCTTTCTACGACCAGTAAAACGAAAAATCCCGTTTTTTCCCGTTCCCGTGGGAATTTTGGAAATTCCTCTCTTAATGCTTCTCTACACTCTCCAAACAACCTAAATGCCGAATTTCAGTATTCTACAACCAGTAAAACGAAAAGTCCCGTTTTCCCGTTCCCGTGGGAATTTTGTAAAATTATCTTTTATAGCTTCTCTACACTCTTCAAGCAACCTACATGCCAAGTAACGTTTCAGCTTTCTACGACCAGTAAAACGAAAAATCCCGTTTTTTCCCGTTCCTGTGGGAATTTTGGAAAGTCCTCTCTTAATGCTTCTTTACACTCCCCAAGCAGCCTACATGTCGAATTTCAGCTTTCTACAACCAGTAAAACGAAAAGTCCCGTTTTTCCCGTTCCCGTGGGAATTTTAGGAAATTGTCTCTTAGTGCTTCCCTACACTCATCAAGCAACCTACATGCCAAATTTTAGCTTTCTACGACCTGTAAAACAAAAAATCACGGTTTTTCCCGTTCCTGTGGGAATTTGTGTGTGTGTGTGTGTGTGTGTGTGTGTGTGTGTGTGTGTGTGTGTGTGTGTGTGTGTGTGTGTCAGGTAGGTATGTGTGTTATTGTTTTCATAATCAGCGACCCAATAAACCGTACAAACAATACTACCCACTATAATATAATAATAATAATACCCACGTTGATTTTCAGACTTTGACACCCCCTATCCCCTTTTAGGGGTTGAATTTTCAAAAAACCTGAAACAGGTGTTTACTCATTTGTTGTCAGGAATACTCCTGTGAAGTTTCGAATAAAATAGTCTAACTAATCTTGTTTCCCCATACAAACTTTGGACCCCCATTTAACCCCTTTAGGGGTCGAATTTTGAAAAATCCTTTCTTAGTGCACCCCTAGACCTTATAAGGAACCTACGTGCCAAATTTGGAATCTCTAGAACCAGCGGTTTGGGCTGTGCGCTGATATGTCAGTCAGTCAGTCAGTCAGTCAGTCAGTCAGTCAGTCAGTCAGTCAGTCAGTCAGTCAGTCAGTTTCTTCTTTTATATATATAGATTAAGCGATGTGAAATCTTTCAAGTGACACACAATAAATCCATTACGTGATTGTCATTAAACGTCCTTGAATTTGTAAGTTCATAAAATGGTAATGTAATTTTTCTTTTTACCGACGCATATTTACATGTTTGGAAGTTTGATTAATAGAAATCAATTTAATAGTCGTAGTCGCGGTGGATTATTTTTTTGCGATTGCACTTTATGGCGTGTAACAGCAAGCAACGGAAAAGGAGCAATAAATAATATGTATTCGTTCAAAATCAAGAAGTTTATTTTTCAAATAGCCACCAAAGGGGTCTTGGAAAATTGTAGGTACTTACTTACCAAGAAGAATGCGCCCGCGCACATTCTATCAGAATTTCCATTATTTATTTGGTTGTATAACTTGCTAGCATTTCCAATAAACTTGGACATTTAGCACCGTATACATGTCGCAACATGCAGTAAAACAATGTGCACATAATCACGTCACTATTATCGACTTGTGCTAATGTCGAATGTCTTCTAAATGTCATATCATAATATTGCCACTTTTCGATTTGAGCAATCAAACTTTGACTCTTTCCCTGTCAAAACTGCACGGTTTATTTTTTCAAGTAACCTATAAAATATTTCAAGGAAGACTACGGCTTTGCCTTTTTATTTTCCTTTTGTTTATTTTATCCGTACAACGATTTTATTAACTTCTGTATGGTGGCATAAAAGTTCGGCATTGGAATCGAAACCGAAATAGTCACTGTACAAGCAATAAATTAAATTAATAAACAATTCGTATTATAGTCGTTAACTCTGTGATTATTGGGTGTTGACGCAAAGGTTACAGGCAAGTGACCTATACTCATTACACGAATGTTACTCGTACATGCATTCCTAATAAATTCCCAGAGGCAAGCCTAGTCTTTACTTATTAGAATTTGCTTCATGTAGGACGTACGGTAAAATAACGATTTGAAGTAGCAATTCGCCTGCTTCTTCTTGGCAGCTTAGCTTAGGTAGAAAAGCGAAATTTTCCAGAGACAAACTCAAAGATTTAAAGATTTAAAGATTCAAAGATTCAAAGATTTATTTGTCCAACATAGGTAAATTACAGGGTGTTACTTATATTACTATTTGTATCACTATGTGGTGCCTTGGGGCATACAAATTATTTGGATACATGCATATTTTAAAATACATGCAGCATACCTTAAGAAAAACAAAAAAAACAATTTTGTACTTAATAAATAATAAGTTTAGGCAGAGTTCAAAATACTTTACATTTTTGTTTCGTATGTTTCGTATATCTTATTCACTCATGCGCAAGCTTTACGTGTAGTGAGACAGAGTTTCACTCGCGTCCTTTATCCTTACGCTCTAGAACCAGGGGCCCGATTTTATATAGCACATCACTCGAAAGTACTAGGTAATCGGAAAGCAGTATAAATTTGCGTATTGTACAAAACTAGAGCTCAAATTAAATTTTCGAGGAGTTGGCTGGATTACATAGCTGTGTTTAGTTTGTTCTAATCTGTCCGTATTTAAAATTCAGTTCAATTTTACACCACTTCGGAGTGCCATTTTCACATGTGCTTTCAAAAACTGGGCCCCAGTTATTTTTGAAGCTACTCTTGTAATGATTCAACCAAGATTTTTTTTAAGCACACATGGTCTTGGGCGCTGTCTTCAAAACTAAAAAAAAAAGAGAACGCTGAATAGTTATTCTTGATTATTCTTAGGTTGTAAATTTTCAGATCCAAACTTGCCAATCGGATGATCTGTGTGCTAATTGGTCATTAACAAACATATCCTATGCGCACACGCTGCTAACATGCAATCAGTACATAATGACACGGCTTCTACAAGAGGAGTGATGAAATCGAACAAGTTGATGATGATCAATATGATCATTGTTGGACGTGTTGACATCAATATAATTTGATTTGGTTAAATATTTGCTGATTCGATATTGATGGCGATGCGATATAAATATATTAGAGAAATAGAAACCCTCTAACATAAACAGCAGCGAAATATGAATTAAGAAGTATTTGGATATCGGCTATGTGTAACTTTTGGAGAAGTCTTTGGCTAAATTACATAATTATTATAATTATTTTAGTGGTAAGTAGTAAACTCTCGTAAAACATAATTTTATTTATTATTAAAAAAATTACTTCACTTAAGTACTAAAAAATAAATGGCAACAACTCACTGAGTTATCGAGTGTTTTTTTTCTCTTATGTTTATGTGCTTCAAGTTCAAGTGTTTTTTTTATAAAGAAATTTTGTGGCAAACGTTTTCATTTCCTTACTTTGTTTTTCTTTAAGAAATCTGAATACAACGCAAAAGAGAAGATAAAACGCTACTGGCTTGTTCGAAAGTCACTAATCATAGTGATTACATTACGAGTATGACATTACTATCTCCTAACAGCTAACGACAGGTTTGTTTCTTCTTGTCATCTCATCGCATAAACGTGCATACATAATGATCAAAAGCTACAGCTTATTTTGTTTTAGGGTTGCTACACTAAAAAAATACGACTGCAACAACCATAGATAACTCTATGTAGGTATTAAAAAAATATATTACTTGGACTGCTAACTGGACAAACCTTCAAAAACCAGTTGAAAATGGAGAAAAACGGGTGTAAACGCAAATTGATTAATCGATAAAGTTGACATGTGTATATTTCTACGACGATAATGTTTAGGTCATAGAAATGGATGCGTGAACCTACCAAATTTTGAAATGAATCAGTTTAGTCGGAGACGATTAGCAGCGACGGACGGACTGATAAATAGGCAGAGCAGACTCACGAGTAATCCCGTAAGGTTTTCCATTCTTAAGCACGGGACCCAAAAATATACCTAGTACTCTAGCAATTTACGAAAAAACTCTACAGCCTTATTCATAAAAAATCCTTAATTGAGGTTTGATCAGTCGATTAGTTAACAGACTGATTAAGCTTATTTGACAGTTGTTAAAAAGTATGATTCATAAACACTTGCTAGCAGTCTGTTAACTAATGAGCTGCTGATGGATGAATTAGACGCGTTATGTTGTCACCTTGACAAATCATAGACCAAAAATGGCCTTTTAGTGAATTAAAAAAAAAAAATTGACAGCAGTGACAGCGAATTAGCGGGAAACCAGCGAATTAACACGACAGACTAGGCAGTGTGAATCTTGTTTCCTTTACCTTTCCCGGAGGGAATAAAAACTTAAAACAAAAAAAACTGTCTTGCGTATGGTTTTGCTCTTGCCAAAATCAGCTGTTCACATGCGTGGCAGCCATTTTGTGAGTTAGCAGAGAGATAAAGTAGGGTATACGGTCCGCTAACTTTCGGAAGACTTAACAGACCGTTGATGGACTGATTAGCGCTAATTGACGTTTATGAATCATGTTTTTTTGCATCGGTCCTATAGCGAGCTTATAGCGAGCCTCTAACTTTTTATGAATAAGGCTGCTAGTTATGAAGAAAAGTGAGCTCCACTTATTTTTTTATTAAGAGTGACAGCCCTAAAGGGCCCTACTGTTCGCGCATGAACAGACCATAGACAATGACCTATTGTGACCGTGTTGTCATAGCACAGACAATATTACGATTTTTACCACTTACCTATACTCTGTACTCTATTCTTGTGAGACCATTGATTAAATAAAAATGTACCATTGTGTCCAAATAATTACTGTGTTTAATACTAATTACTATACCACAGTATTGTTTAATTTTCGTCTTTCACTTTTTGTACTGGTTGATAATGTAACCTTAGCTGTCATTGACATTTTTTTTTACTAAGTTGAATGACCTACACTGGATTTCGTTCTCTAACGATGCCAACCCTACAAAGATGATTAAATTTCCCTTTTTTTTATTATATATCATAACATACATACATACATACATACAATACATATCGTCACGCCTCTTTCCCACAGGGGTAGGCAGAGACTAACATAACGTACCCATAATTGAGTAAAGAAATAGTTCACGAGACACGCTTGTGTTTCAAAACGGAAACTAATCGATTTTGCTTTGTTGTCTTGAGAAATGTGCAACGTACCTATTTCTATAGATGCAGCTTTATTGTACCAAAAACACGTGTCTGCGTCTTCGTGTCTGTAAAAGTGGTTATTGTTTGAAGACAAAATATTTACCTTGCTACTCCGCGAAAACTCCGTGAAGTAGCGGAGTAGCAAGGTAAATATTTTGTGTTCATTGAAATGGACCTCCGCAAAGTAACGCCTGATTCAATAAAATGGTTATTGTTTGTTAGCTGCTTTTACTTTGTTGCTATTTTTTAAAGTTCCGGAGCATTTTGTGTAGTGTGTGTGTTAGTGTTACTGTTATTGTATTGTTGATGTTGTGTTGAACTGAGAGATTAATTAACCACGAGCCTGAACTACCTCTAAATAGTATTGTGTAGAGACCTAGCCACCCCGTGGTATCGGCTTTCAGTGCTCTAAGGCGACAACTAAAATGTACTTTTCACACCTCTCATTGAGAAAAGTAAGCTTTGCGCCTTGTCGAGAGGGATCAAAGTGCAACTTTTCTGTTCATGGCTTTTCTAAGTGTTTTTTTTGCAGATGCAATTTTTTGCAGTTGATTTCAAGTTTTTTAATGTTCGGTGTGAAAAGTTGTAGCAGCCACTCGGGAGCCAAATTACTTTCATCTTGGGCGTTAACACTTGAATCCCTCATTACGCTCTGGATACTACTTTAGAATCCCTCGCTACATTCTGGATTCAATATAGCGCCCTCGCCGTAAATACATCATTTTGCTCCCTTGTGACACAAATAACTATTGAGGGCTTGCTATTCGCGCATTGCGACAAACAAGCTTACTTTGCAAAGTGCATAAACGTCATCGCGCTCGTTTCTGCTAATAGCGCGTATGAAATGGCCGCCCATTACTAACAGAAGAGGAAATGTGATGAAAAGCTAACCGTTGCCCCTTTCCAAGCTTCAAGGTCTCAACTAACATTAAGAGCAAGTTATTTACGTAACGGTTTCATGAACTTTGATTTGCAAGTCTAATAATTTGAATGAAACGTTTACTGTGTTTCAAAATCGCCAGCAATCAAAAACGAATAAGCGCCAATTGTAGTTAAATATTTAAAACTTAAAAGTCAAAGTGAATGGTGACATCCGTTTGGTTGGATTGAAAAACGTTTACCGATTCGCTTTTTTATTAAGCTATTAAATTGTTATTAATAATGATAGACGTAGCGTTCGCATAAATCATTTTGTTTGAGTTACAACATCGTATGAGTTTGAATGTCAAGTGTTTTTCAGTTGAATTGCTTTTGTGTCCATGAAAGCCTAGCGGTTTGCGGTTCTTTGTGGCCCGTTTTGTTGTTATGAATTGAAGTTCATTCACTGTTTAAATTAAATATTATTTCTGTTTTGAAAGAATTACTTGACCAAGCTTCTTGCGGCGCGTTCTCCTAAGATGCTCTTTTCAAAAGCATTGGAATTTAGTTAGTATTAATGTAATAAATGTGTGTGTGTTCTAATGTTCAGTATACATATTTAATTTTAATTTGTTTATGTCAATTCATTATTATAATAAATAAATTATTCATTAATTTGTTGTTGATTGATATTTTGAGGCAATTTAGCGAGTAACATAGTAAAACCGCAGGTTTGAGGAGTCGATGGTTTGTTTCAATTTTCATAATAACTTTTCTGAAATAGGCATGCAAGTAAATCACATAATTGCATCTTACAGTTAAGTAGCTCTAGATTGAAATAAAAAGCGATGCACATTAATTAATAAAGCTTTTATGAAACACAATCTTATTAATTATTGCAGAATCTTTCAAGGCTTTAAATGCTCATACAAACCGCTGACCTGTACTTTAAACCTAAACAATAATAAGCAATTTATTCAGATCAGAACCTCGCGTGGGAAATCTCACTAATTTGTTAATAATGGCGGTTGCTTCATTCGTTTTAAAAGTGAAAAATAACTTTGGTAACCACGTTTATGCTTCTCATGAGGCACTGACGGACCGTTTGGTAATAGTCAAATGTCAATGATACCTGATGTCTGTTAAGGATGGACGGAGTATAATTTGCGCCGTAATCGTAATGCCGTACTGTTTTTGGGCATGATTGGTGCTATTTGACTCTTGCTCGATCGTTGACTAATGCTCTATTATTGTATGTTAAGGTGGTAATAAATTATGAGTTGCAGCTGGTATTGCTTTGTATTAGATTTTTATGTATAGCGTGATTTTTTGCAGCGACGTTGTTTACTGCAAATTTGGAGTTTTTCTAAAGCTCTTTTAACATGACATGAAATCACTGTCTTATGGGCTAGATTTAGGCTAATTATTCACCGTTAATATTTAATAAAATCAGGCGTGGCCTTACTTTGCGGAGGTCCATAATTTATTAATGAACAAAAAACAATGATGTGTTAGTGGAGCAGCAATGTAAACATCTTCTATTGATTATGATTAGATTAGTATTGTAAATAATTGTAACTTGGCTTTAAATAATTTGTAATTTAATATTTAGTCTAAACTAAAGGTACTTTACATTTTACTCCTTGATTATTTATACTTATTTTTACGGTTTTACCCGTTAGAAATTAAGTTCCGAAGTTTCACTTAAAATAAGGCCCTGGCCTTATACTCCGAAATCCGATTTTCGAAGTTCGTTTCGTGCCGTTCCGCTCTCACTAATAGTTATTAATTTGAGAGTGAGAGGGACGGTGTGATACGAACTTCGTAAATCGGATTTCGGAGTTGCCCCCCTGGTTCCCAGTCAAATAGCTTCCGAACCAATGTCCCCTATTCTGCAACATTAATTCCGTCCAAAATATATCTCATCTCGTTACTTTGTTACGCTATCTTCAATCTCACTATCATCGTAGTGGGTCGCACATTGTTTCTCGATGTAGGCGGCTCACACGGAAGATGCTCGACACAGTTACACATTTGACAACCTACGTGTAAAAGGGCTTATGTGCGCTTGCGCATCCTGTCTTTGCGACCTTTTAGTTCCGCAGTGCGTGTCGTAGAGACGCCGTAGTGAACAGTACCGGTTAACATTGTTGGTATTGCGTTTTGTTTATTTATTTTTATTGCTTCAACAATGTTAGATGATGCAATTGTATAATTTTTGTAGATTTAAGTAGGTATAGAAAAAGACATTCTTCGCGAATCTCTACATCATATAAAATACAGGCGTTTCCCGTTGTGTATGTATCTCTTAGATCTTTTAAGCTACGCGACGGATTTTAATGCGCTTTTCCATAGATAGAGTGATTGTAGAGGAAGGATCAAACATATAGTATAAGAACCAGTACAAAGCCTTGGCGGCTAGTGACCCGCCGATATATTTGGGAATAGGTTGGCTGCATTAGAATTGAAAAGTAAAAGAGTTGATCAGAGAGTGGTATATGGGGTAAATTGAAACGCGGGGTAAGATAAAAAACCGTCTGTAACTTCCTTTTTATCTTACTTTAAGGTCCGTCCGGATAGCTACCACCATCTTACTCGCTAATCCTGCCGCTAAGCAGCAGTGCTTGCACTGCTGTGTTCCGGTGTGGACAGTAAGACATCCGGGGAAATTACGGGCACAAGAGGCATTTCATCTTAGCCCTCTAGGTTGGCAACGCATCTGCAATCCCTCCGGGGTTGCGGGTGTCTATGGGCAGTGGTGATCGCTTACTATCAGGTGACCCAGCAAGTTGCCTTCCTATTCGCATAAAAAAAAAAAAAAAATCTTACCCCAACGCACTATATCGGTGTTTTATCTGATTTCAATTTGCATATTACAGTCTAATTAATTTAAGTATAACAAACTTTAGAAAGACTAACTCGCTTGTTTTTTTACTGCCATCCCCACATAATACTTGGAGGAGGTTTGTCTATGTAAGTATACTTTGATGTCATCTTCCCATTTCCATATATTTGAGTAACTCTCGACATACTTTATAAAAAATACAAGTTCATTTTATACCAATACTTATTTAATTTACGTTATTTCCTCACTACGGATGCTACTTCATACATTTAATGATGAAGTGTTGGTCACAAAGGCAAATGTCAAAGGTTTGAAATTGTATGGAGTATGTCAAATGTTAGTTTTGACGGTTCAATATGATTAATGGTAATTGTTAAATAACTAATGCTGTATGGAGTTGTATGAGTTGGCTTTCTTTTTATGTATTTTTGAAGCTATTATGGGGCTTATAATTACATAATTATGAGTATAATGTTTTGAATAATTTATAAATCGAGACATTCGTTTACGTTTATTCCGACGGGTCGTTTTGTGAATTATTTAAAGCTTATTTATATCGAAATAAAACTAAGATAAATACAATAATGTAGGGACGATACTTTTGGATCCGAAACGTGGTTGATCTGTAGATCTATAAGGGTAATCTGAATGAAGAACTAACCACATATAGGTACGTATACTCGTTAAAAAAGTTTGGTACAGTACGGATGGTACAAGGGGTCAAAGACTTGGCAGCCTAAGTTAAGTTAGTGGATACTCTAAAAAGGAAAATTTAATTTTTACACAAAGTCAAAGTCAAAGTATCTTTATTTGTAAACATAGGTTGACTGATGAATATACAAAAGGTGTTATTGAGACATCGGTATCACTATGTTTCACCCATAGGCAAACACATACCTACACATTTTTACAAACACATTTGTGTGGAAAACACTTTTTTTTATTTCGAAACATCTGTATTTGATATATTATTATTTAGAGAAAACAATTGGGTATATAATAAAACACCTGTTTAACCAACACGAAATCGATAAAGACGGCGTACAGAAAATTACTCAATCTGTAATAAAAGCTAATGAAGCTTAAAACACTAAATAAACTTTACGGTTATGCTGCAACGTTAACGCGAATCCAAGTAAAACATCTAGCACCCATTACATATTAGAGCTTACGACTAAGACACGACCACGAGACGATTTTGGAAACGATATTAGGTGGGTTCTTATAGCAGCTTGGTCTGTAGAGAGCTGGACATGGCCAAAACAGCTATAGTAGGTATATACTTTGGTATTAAACAAATAATAGCCAGCCCAGTCCGGGATCGAAGGATGTGTCTTTACATTTGTAAACTACCTACATTGTCTATATCACAGTCTAATGACAGTCATTAAAAAGTATGATTTTTTTAAACAATCCAAATGCAGATTTTTTTCGATTCCCATCTACAAGTAAATAGATTAGACAACTACTAATACAATACAGCATGATGTTGATAAAATGTGGCATGTTAGAATGTAGCGTATATCTATACGCTACATTCTAACATGCCACATTTTATCAACATCTTCGACAAACACCGGTAAAAAGTTCTTCATATACGCTTAACAAATTGACACAATGTAAACAAAAGGCCTATTCTAAACACCTCGTCAGGTGTAAAAAGCCTTACCCACTGACCTGGCAGCGTCCAATCAATGTAACCGTGCGACAGTTGCGTAACCACACGTAACCTCTTCACTTTCGCTCAACCTTTGACATTACTACGGTCTATGATCTATGGTTCGTTTTTTTCTTTGTTGTTTTACTTTTAATTATGTTTATGGCTATCGGTGGCCAGTATTGGCCGAGTGACATTTGGTGTGGTACTTTTTGTATGTTACGTATCATTATTGTATGGTACGTTGTTGTTTCTTTATTTTATTTAATGAGCCATTGTGTACTTAATTATGTTAAATTATTATTATGAACGTATGGAATATATCAAAAAAGTAAAAAGTAGGAAAGACACGAAATTTATGGTATAATAATGATAAATAAAATAAATATCTTGGGACAAATTACACCAATTGACCCAGTTCCAAACTAAGCAAAGCTTGTACTATGGTTTGATTTGATATGACATCATGTAATGTTTATTATTTTCAAACTTGCGTCCTTGAAGCTGCCGAATCGTGTAGTTTTGGGCATTATCTTATAATATTACCTATAATAATAGTCATTCAATTCGTCTAAAAAATAACCTGCGGTTAGCAATCCCATTTTAGTCCACATGTCAAGCTGGTGTTATAACAGTGACCATTTACGTGGTCTGAAAGGTGGGAGGTGACCGAGTGACATTTGATGAGCAGTACCATAAATGGCTCTAACTTATTAGTGTTATACCGATCATTAGTTGTCTTTACGAGATAACTTTTTAATTTTAATCGTCTTGTTCTTTAATTGTATAGATTTGCAATTCAAAGAAATTTGGAGGTGGTTGTGGCCATTTACCTATTAGGTACCTGTATGTAACTATTATAATAGCGTTTTAAAATTTAATTAGGCTTCGTAAAATAAAATATAAATATAAATTTAAACTTTTATACTTAAACAAAGGCAGATTAGGTTTTGAAATTTGATCTTGTTTTTTGTTTAAGTATCATAATTTTTACTAAATTTTTAGGGGTACTCATAATTTAAGTAAGTAAGTCATAATCATAAGATCAATGTTCACTTATACCTAAGTACTTAATTTGAAAAAAAACGTGAAAATTAAAAAAAAATACTTTGTAACTTTTTTTTCACTAAGTAGGATAAGTATGATTATTGGTCGCAAACTTCAAAAAACAAACATTTTCATTCCAGTCCAAGGTCATTATGTAATTAACACTCTTAACATAAATTATGTAAATATTTTATCTTATAATAATATATTCAAATGACACGGGGTATTGCAGCAAAATATATAAATTATCTAACAATATAGGATTACTTTAATACCTTTTAAGAATACAACTATATGACTGTGTCAATATCTACATAACTTTGTTACGTCGTCCTTTTTTTCTGAAAATAATGCCATAGGTTTAATTATAGTCGATCGAAGGTTTATATTGACATTCTAGTTATCGAATATTTTCAGCGTTGTGTCCCACTAAAGTCATTAAAATTTTACGTGACACTTCACGATTATTACTCAAAACCTCAGTTTGACATGTGTCAATGACTCGTCATTGCCAGGTAAAGTAAATGAGCTCTGCCATACATGGCTACACATCTATCCGTCAGCCTAACACGAGCCATACATCAACCATACATCAAGCTATTGTTGGCCGTATCTACCATCTAGCACATCCTTATGCTAATAGCTGCTACTGGAGTCTAACGAGACCACGGTTAAAGGCTAATTTTCACGGTACGACTGTATTGAAGATAGTAGTATACATTGAGGGTTTTGAGTGTCCTATCGCATCGTATCTATTTGAGTAGCCCGCATTGTACTCGTGGTTTTGCTCGTGTTAAAATCGTGTTTTAATGCTTCTTAGGCATAACTTTACTAAGTTTAGTAGGTTTTAAGTGAAATATTGGTTAGTTTTTGTGTGGTGGACTAAGATGTGTTGAACTCACTTAAAGAAAACATGTTTAACTTTTCCTCAAAAATATATATTTATCAAAAAAAAGGTTCTATTCTCGATCGTACTGATAACGTCGCTTGTGATCCGATTTGGAATATGCTTTTTTGTTTAAATGTAAAAAGAAACATTCATATTTATTAGAAGTCGGCTAAGTTTATAGAGACACATTAACTGTTGGACTGTCACCAAAATTTATTTAATTTTAAAGTTAATCTCAATGTTTGATTAAATTTTTTGAACGATCATTCGTAACGAATATGGTGAATTAATATTTTTTCATCAGATAAATTAAGCCTTAATCATGCTAAACATGGCCTTAATTTTTTTTTACCTTAGGCTCTGCCTTCCCAGTAAGGGATAAAGACATGATATATTATGTGTATGCATGTATAAATTAAGAACATAATTTTTGACATTGACTAGTAGGTAATTAAATATAAGTCAATACAAATTGACCTAGTTCCACACTAAGCAAAGCTGGTACTCTAGGTAGTAGGCAACGAATAAACATTACTTATATACACTAATTCATATATATTTAAATACATTTTAATACACATTCATTATATTCATGATTCGGGTATAAACATTCGTATTCATCGTACAAACTCCTGCCCCTATCATGATTTAAACCCGAGGCCTAGCTTCATATAGTTACGCTAACGCTAGGTCTGTCAAGAATATTGCATTATGAATGAATATTAAACAGTGACACTTTCGGAACTAGTCGTATTTTTCGTGTTGAGCCGACGGCAAATTATTAACGTTCCTCTGGAAAATGTGGAACTGTTCGATAATTTGTATTTAACTTTCTATTTACCTTTGAATTCGCTCATTATTTTGTCGCAAATCACTAGCCTTTGGATTCCGTTTGAACCTGCTTTTACTTTCCTTGACCCTTAGTAGAAAAGCCAGTCCACAGTCGACCTCTCAGATGCCTCTTTTTCTAAGATGCGCCTGCTTGTATATTTCATTATTTTTTGTGCAAGAAGAAAGGGTAACTAGGAGGGTCACTCGGCGAGTATGTATAGGTGAAAAACTTAAGTAAATGACCTGTTATAATATGTGTGAGTAATGTGTGCGAATAGAGAAATTGACGTTCCAAATTAGAAAAATGTCTTAAGTCCCATATCACTTCTGTACACTACTACATACAACAGGTCTATACTTAACTTTTTCACCTATAATCACTAATCATAGCCAGTATGCGTAGTGTAAGTTCTTGATAACGAGTTAAAATGTCAAATACTATTAGATCAGTTTGTTGGCCGTTTCGATACGCTAGTGGCGCTACCCAATTTTTCCGTAGTAATTGACACGTTTACGTGGACGACGCGTTACGTGGAAAGTTCCACTAGAGGCTCAGGTAGGAGAGGAAGATTGCAGATACGTTGGAAGCATTGGGTTAAATAATGATATATCTTTTTTATCTATAACTGCCTTTTTTAGGGAACCTTTATATGTGACAGTTGAAATTGCGGGATTTTACTCAATACCTATACGAACGTATTATAAATTTGTGGCAATTGTCACAACCTTCACTAATGACTTCATTTACATATTTTGTTTCTAGACATAGCGGTTGACATTTCGGGATTTTACGTGCTTAGATCCCGATCTTGTGGGAAAATTGGGATAACTAGCCTATGTGTTATTCCAGAGAACCAAAGAGTAAAAGATATACTAACGTCGACAGTTTCTTGATTAGTGGGACTCTAGTCATAGGATATCATAAATTGCACCGGTATAAAAATAATATAAGTAACATCAAAATGCATAACACCTGAAAACTAGTTTATTTTATGGCTTTGACGCTACTGGCCTCATTTTGTTTTTGCATAAAGACGACTACGAAAAAAAAATAGATTTAATTAACATCATTTAGTATCAAATTTGACACACTAATATATTCATAGAGGATGTTCTTCTGTTCTATTTTATTAAGACAAATTAGTATGATTACCTTGCCATAAATTTATATTGGTTTACCGTTTATATGTACAGGGTGTTTAATATTCAATATTCATGTGACATCATTCCCGATAAGCAAAGGTTGCGTGCTCATAGTATTGTACGCATCACAAAAGCTCGCAATAAAGCTTTTAAGTGTGCGAGCTTAAAGCTTAAAGGTATTCGGCGCTTCATACGAAGAGATTGCAAAATGTTCAATGTTTATTGCTATTAATTGACTATGTACACAATTGTTTGGCTATGTTTGATTTTTTGATGTGAGATTATGTGTGTTTGTTGTGTAAAAGTGACAGTGTGTGTGTTTGTTTAACAATGTCATAATACTTACTTGACTTATTGTGAGCAACGTATGTTACTACTTAGAATTGATAATTAATTAAAACCGATCGCAATCAATTAATACTATTGAAAACACCGGTCACTCACGTATTTTAAGTCGAGGCATGCTCAACCTGTTTCGAACAAATTCTTGGTTCTTTGTCGCTCTTAGAACTTAGATGAGTCCTTATTTTCAGTTTTTAATAATTACCACGTTGTCACTTAAGGCAATATTCACTGAATAGTCATTAAGTATCACGCTTAAATAACGTTTAATAATAACTTTATTGAACCTTTTTCGCTTAACTCCGGCAAAATCTAAAATATTGCGGTGACAAGAAACTTTTCTTATTACTTAATTATTATTACACGTAAAAAAATTAGGCGCCAATTAACGTTTCAGCACTCGGTGGTAATTTTGCAAAAATTGAAACTTCGGGAAGGCTTATTCCACCATGAGATGTCAATTTAAATGGAAAATGAGTTAGCTTTTGACGCTTTTGCCATGCGTTAGTTCGCTGCGGAAACTTGATGGCGCGTTGATGTCTATTTGATGTCGCCCGCGCAGACCGTAATAACTTTTGCTTTCATACAAAAGTTCATACGTTGCGTATGCGTTCAAATTTTCTAAATCTGTTTTTAAATATTTAACTGCAAATTATGTATCGTATTTGTTCGGTTTGTTTAATTAAATTGGAATTTAACAAAATAATTTTTAATTTTAAAATCGTTGCACGTAATACTTGATTAATTTAATGTTTAAATTAATTTAAAATTTTGCAATCAAAAATGCTGATTTACTACTCATAATTAAATATTCATCTTGCGTAACAAAATTAAAAATAATATATTTTTCAAATTAAAAACAATTTTTATTTTAATTAAAAAATGTTTTTTCAAAAACTCACCTTGCGCACAAAAGTAAAATCATCCACTGCACAAACACTCAAATCGCAATTGTCTTCTTTCGCGGCGTGTGTTACGGCGGGCACACACGAGGAGCGAACCGCGACTCGCGAGCCCGGACGGTGAAAGTGCTTATATAGCTTCGCTGCACTGATGTCATGCAGATGGGCTAGGAATTTCGGGTGTCCGTCAATTTATCGAATAAAGATGCATATGAACTTGGACCTTTATTCGCCGTTTGCTGCAGCTAGGAAATTTAGGTGTGCATTGGTACAAGTGAAGTTACGCCTTTATTCTCCTGAAATAAAGTAAGTGTAAAGACTTTATTGTACAAATATAAAGAAACACACAAATCACAAAAAAATACATTAAATACATGCACAAAGGCGAACTTATATCTATAAGGGATCTCTACCAGTTAACCTTTGATTAGATGAGAAGAGTATTAAGCGAGGGACCGACAAAGAGTGAGTTTAAACGTGAAACTGAAATATTTAACAGCTTAAAAACATTTGAGCTGGGAATTTCGGGAGTTCCTCGATACTTTTTAGGAGTGTAATGAAACTTCTTTGTTCTTTTGAAATGCTTGTTATCTTTGTTGTGCTGATGTCATGCAAGGCTAAGAAATTTTCAGTATAACTAAACTATAGAGCCTGTCTAACCAAAGCTGAACCCACTAGTTATTTGATTGGCAACATTTTGTCTTTAAGTGTGTCTATCTGAGGTGTCATGTTGTATGTCAAATTTACATTTCGCTAAGAAAATTGCAGCTGTGTGAGTGATTCTGTGTTACCCGGTCATGATTTTTTGAAATTGCCGCGCTTTTACAGGTTCAGCTTTGGTTAGACAGACTCTATCTTCTGCGATTTTCCCATTGCTGAGCTGTAACTACATCCCATAAGTAATGCAAAATTCCAGCTTTCTACGTTCAAGGATTTGGGTCCCACCCTCGTCATTGAGTAACTGCTTTAAGCTTCCAAAAAGACTGTATCAATCATCATTTCCAGCCTATATTCGTCCCACTGCTAGGCACAGGTATCCTCTCAGAACGAGAAGTCTTCGGCTATAGTTCCAACGCGGGCCCAGTGTTAATTGGGAACTTCACACACACCATTGAATTGCTTCGCAGATTCACACATAAATTCCGAATAGTGCGAGCCCGGGGAGGCTTTCAGGCTACAAACGCAACGCAACTACGGCAAGGCTGTATGTTATAAAGGAAATAGCAGATTTCACATGGGATGGCGATAAACGTAAATATCCGGGCTGAAGTCGCGGGTAATAGCTAGTATTGCATATTTTTAGAATTTGGTCTTCATTCATTTTTTTTTTTATGCGAATAGGAAGGCAAACGAGCAAGTGGGTCACCTGATGGTAAGCGATCACCACTGCCCATAGACACCCGCAACCCCGGAGGGATTCAGATGGGATTAAATTGAAATTGGCGACAAAACTTTGTTTAAAGTTAAGAGCATGAAAGTTTTTATATATAATAATAATAATATATAATAATATTTATTTATTTTACAGAATATGTAACAAATAACAAACTTATAGGCTAAAGATAACAAAGGGAAAAATATAATTTATTTAAATACCCTGAACTAGGAAACATGTATTCCTGTGTCTCAGGTGATATATACATACATCTATTTATTTGTTCTCCAAATAAAACGATAAAAAAAAAGAAATAAAATAAAATATTTGAAAACTCGGAAAAAAACACATTTTCCCGGTGATGAGACCTAGTTTGTCAAATTATCTCGCCAAAATAAGCAGCAAAATAGCAGAATAAGCAACCTATTGTCTCTGTGCCACCCAATGACATTGTTATATCTACTTATTCTTTGCAAATAAATATATTCTATTCTATTCTATTCTAAAAACCTCACAAAGCCATTTTTGAGATCTCAAAACACATCATTATGCTAATTATATTATAAGTAATTTCATCGTCGTTATTAAGATACTTACCATTCAATAAAATATATGTTTTACACTTACAATTCGTGATGATATGCTAAGAAGTAAGAATTATGAGCATCTCGGTACGAACAAAGCCGTAGGTGCCTATATATTGCATTGATTGGAAGTTAAGCAATATTTCTAGGTACCAACAAAAGAAAAAAAACGAA
This sequence comes from Pandemis heparana, assembly GCA_963854515.1. NCBI lineage: Eukaryota > Metazoa > Arthropoda > Insecta > Lepidoptera > Tortricidae > Pandemis > Pandemis heparana. The sequence goes on from OY978025.1 coordinate 7,020,268, forward strand.
AATTTTAAAAATAATAATGCATAGATTAGTTATTCAAATATCGATTTTGCACAGTAAATTAAAATTACACGCTGTCCATTATGACACAATGTTGTCCTTTACGAAAAATCACGTTTCAATATCAATAAAAAAAAAACTCATTTTTTTATTTTTAAAATAATCTTAGATGATATTTGCGAGTGACAGGGCCTTGTATCACCATCCCACTCGCTAATCTCGCGGCCAAGCAGCAGTGCTTGCGCTGCTGTGTTCCGGCGTGGAGATTGAGACAGAAATTTCTCGCATATGATATACTAGCTGTTGCCTGCGACTCCGTCTGCGGAGAATTCACTTATCGCTATCCCGCGGGAACTATGCAATTATCCGAGATAAAAAGCAGCCTATGTTTTAATCTAGAGTACCAGCTATCTCCGTTCCAAATTGCATCCAAATCCGTCGAGTAGTTTCAGCGTGACGAAGGAACACACATACACATCCATCTATCCATCCATCCTCACAAGCTTTCGCATTTATAATACTAGCTGTTGCAAGCGAAAGAATTCGTTTATTGCTATCCCGCGGAAACTACGCAATTTTCCGAGATAAAAAGTAGCCTATGTGCTATTCCAGACTTTTCTCTATCTATGTGCCGAATTTCATCCGGATCCGTTGGGCCGTTCTGGCGTGATTGAGTAACAAACAAACATCCGTCCATCCATCCATCCATCCATCCATACTTTCGCATTTATAATATTAGTTAAGATTAGTAGGATTCTACCTTAGCCCGTACCGTAAGACCGTTCGTTTTTCAAGGAACTTCTTACCACTCCCGGTTAAACTCCGGAATAAGCTATTACCGGCACTAATTTTCCGGGACCGGTACAGTCGCCATCAGATATATCGTAGCGGGCGAGGTCCTCAAATATTTCGGAGCAGCATTAAATTTCAATAAATTCGTTACACTTAATATGGTTAATAACATCGGAACACGCAATCCGTCATAAATATAAGAGCAGCGACTTTTCAATAAATTCGGGACGTTCAATGAGCTAAAAATATCAGGAAGCACATATCGTCAAAGGTATCGACGCAGTCAGGCTGACCATAAATATCGGAACATAAGTGGAAAATAAACCTTATGTATATGATGATAGATTCGAATTCCCAACAAAATACAAATAAGGCTCAAACGTCATGCCAAAATGAAAGATATGTCACCTATATAGTGTACGCGTCTACATGCATAATTCACTGTGTTAGTAACATAAAACCTTTTTTGTTGTATAAAGTGTAAATTGTTACTGGCCACTAAATTGCCATTATACTTTTTTTAAGAATAAAATTTTTCTTTTTCTGCTGTTATAAGTCAAAACATGTAGTTCTATTTTATAAAACTAGTTTTATTATAAACACACTGTAATTTAAACTGTTTGTCACAAAGTTAAGGTATATTTTCCAAAAATGTTCCGATCTTTATGGTCAGCCTGTCTGCATCGATATCTTTGACGATCTGTGACGTCTCGATTTTATTGAAAAGTCGATGCTATTATATTTATGACTAATTGCGTGTTCTGATGTTATTAACCTTACAGTTGTAATGAATTTATTGAAATTTAAGGCTGCTCCGAATTATTTGAGGACCTCGCCCGCTACGATATATCTGATGGCGACTGTACGACTTAGGGATTTTCAAACACGAGCCTATTCTTTTCCTAAAGGGCCGGCAACATACTCTTTAAGCCCTTTGTTATGAGTGTCTATGGGCAGCGGGGATTAATGTCCATCTGGTGACCCGCATACTCGTTTTCCCCCCATCATAATGTAAAAAAAAACACAATGTAGCATTCCGGGAGTGCCGACAGAAGTGAAAACTGCTCACACGCACATTACTCGCGCAAAAAGAATAAAAAAAGGAAAAGATAAAAAAACTTTATCTACACGAGATTTGAACTGCGATCACTTGAGAGAATGCACTGTTATTTCACACCTTATACCACTAGGCCAAACGCACCTACATTAAAGCGACGAAATTAAACTTCAAAAATCGAACGCGACTAGCTTCATTCGTATTTCAAAATAAGCTCTTAGAAGATCCTGATATCTATTCTAAAGTATATTGTATTTCTTATATTTTTAAATCTACGTGTATCGAATGTGTGTAAATAAATGTTTCTCTCTCTCTCTCTCTCTCTCTCTCTCTGATATCCTGGTACTTAAATTCTCCAACCGTCTTACATCTGACGCGAGTTTAACATTTTTTACCCATCCCAAAAAGTGCCCAACGCCGCTAAAAAAGTTTTCTCTTCAAAAAGCCGTCTAGAGGCTGGTAACGCATCTGCAATTCTCTAGTGTTGCGGGAATTCATAGGTAGCGTTGCTCACATACCATTAGGTGAGGTACTTATTTTCCATCCAATGTCATGAAATAGGCAATTTTCGACAGTTCTTTTATATTTGCTTTCTGTAAAGTTGTTATAGTTGTAACCTGCTATAGTTGGTGTAGGTAGCGGTATAGAACGCATCACAGAATGACGAGGATCCGGGTTCGATTTTTGTATGTGCTCTAATTTTCAGTGTCGATTAGAAATTTTATTTATTATTATTTTATTTCGTAAATCCTAATTCCACCGAAAGTATTTTTTGCAATTAACGATTCGCTAAATACCCTGTTATGTTCATTAATACGGTTAAGACCGTATTCGTGGCATCAAATTATTAAATCGCTATAAAACACCAATTTGCACACATATAATTGCTGCCGTTTCAATAAACTGAATCAGTGTGTGCAATGCTTAAAAGATCAATATTTTATACGATACGAGTAAACGTGAAATTAATAGTGTCTAAACTGTCAACTTTGAATATTTATTGCAATATATTTATTTTTATATTCACTTTAATATATTCCATCCTGGTCTGGGAGTAAAGAAAAAACATAGAATGTACCAGTTGCATCTACCCGCGCAGATGGTAAAAGTCCATTGAGGGAATGGGCGAAAATCTTAGGAATCATGTTATAGGTGATGCGGCTAGCAACCCACCACTAATTTGATTCCCCTTTCAACCTATACGCCCACAATCATAATAAGTGCTGTTTTTATGTCTTGTTATCATAAGCTCTGTCTACCCCGTAAGGGATAAAAACGTGATTTTATGTGTGTAGGTATGTTTGTACATGCACATGTCTAATTTTCATGTCTGTGTTTTTGTTGTTTTTTTTCTATAAAATTGTGTGTATGCTCTTGTATGTATTTGTGTGTCTTGCAAAATGAATAAATTTAATGTCTTCTTTCTTTCTTCTTTCTTTACATGAAGCTTCTAAAAGTATGCCCAACATTTTCTTGGGCCGACTATTCAGCTTGTATCCGTTTCATACAATAATATTAATGAACTCTGCCATTCGGCTTCTGATTGCTGGGGTGCTATCACCAGTTGCCAACGCGGAAATTACTTCATCCTTGTAACAATGAGTGAAGAAGATTTGTTCACTATTGCACTTGAGAATAGGCACCCGTCGTGTTGATTAACAAGTAGACAATAGAGAATCGCTGGCGAAATAAAGAATTGGTCGTTTGTCATCGTTTCAAGTTTTCCACGTCTTATTGGTGTTACAACAATTATTTGTGATTGTTTAACTTTTTTTTAGAGAGCGTCGAAAAGAACGTTCTTAATTTGTTTTTATTTTTGAAATCCTCTGTGATTGTTGTCATCCTGTATCTAAAAAGTTCCCGCGATAGACACAGGAAATTAAACAGGAATCTAGAGTTTTAATTTTTTTATTGACAGAGTCTGGCAAACGAAAGCGTGACCTGGTTTTTTTTTTAAGTTTTAATATGGCAACATTATTACTCTGTCAAAGGCAAGTCAAAGTCTTTGGTTAGAATTGTTTTGATTTTGTGAATTCAATTATTTTTCATTTATACCTAATCGCCGTAATATATGGGTAAATCAATAAAAAGTAATGTGCGAAAGCTGCTACATACCATGATCAGTAAGTTCAAGCAAAAACAAGAGGAGAAATAAGTTATTTTCCAAGAGAAACAACAATGTTTAGATGCGATGTCGGATTTTAGGTTAGTACCTACGACTATGTAATCTTAAGAGGGTGCATCCCTACTGAGCAATGTCGCATTTTTGGTGATTTTTGCGTTTATTTCACAGAAAATGAATGAAAGTTTCAAATGTTCGTCTGTAGTGCACTTCGATTTTAGTGTATTAATGTGTCCAATGCAATGATTAATCGTGATGGACTTTTATTTTCGTATTAAAGGGATAAAATACTATCTAATCTAACTAATAATTATAAATGCGAAAGTATGGATGGATGGATAGATGGATGGATGGATGGATGTTTGTTTGTTACTCAATCACGCCAGAACGGCCCAACGGATCTGGATGAAATTTGGCACATACTTAGATAGAGAAAAGTCTGGAATAGCACATAGGCTACTTTTTATCCCGGGAAATTGCGTAGTTCCCGCGGGATAGCGATAAACGAATTCTTTGCAGACGAAGTCGCTGGCAACAGCTAGTATCTCGTATAAATGCGAAAGTTTGTGAGTGACGATGTGACGATGTGAGTGAGTGTGTTTGTTTGTTCCTTCTCCACGCTGAAACGACTTAACGGATTTGGATAAAATTTGGAACGGAGATAGCTGGTACCCTAGATTGAAACATAGGCTACTTTTTATCCCGGAAAATTGCTTAGTTCCCGCGGGATAGCGACAAACATGTCAATTGCTAATTTTACGCGGACGAAGTCGCGGGCTGAAGCAAGTTAAAAATAAAAATGAATAGCTGAATTATAATATTCGCGTATAACTTTCAAACGACTGCATCACATTTGAAGAGGTCTATCGTTTGCATAGAAAATGTAATCAATCAATAAACAGACAACTGAAATCGTATCATAACCCTTTGCTAGCCTTTGCCGTAGTCGGACAAAAGTCGACTGCGCCATTTGGAAAAGTAAGCTACTGTCAATAACTGGTTCTTCGTTGTCTGAATGAATAAATAAATAAATGATTTAATTGATTTAATTTACTTAAATTACGATTTTACAATGTTAATAAAAGAAGTAATTAATCATTGCTTATTTAGTAATTATGTCTATGTAATCTGTTTTCTGTGTTGTTTATTACGTGGTGCTCATTAAAAATTCATCTGACGAATCAAGACAAATAAAAACTAGGCGAGGCACTGCCTACCATTTCACAAACCGTTTCGTCGTATTTTCAAACCCTCATAACATCGTCGAACTTGAGTTGAAACCAGAGACAAATACACAACGTAACATTGTAGTTAGGAAACTTATTGTATTGAAATAAAACAGTTAATGATAATGATACAAAATTATCTTCTTCTTCTTATATTTATATTTTTATATTATATTATTATTATTATATATATATAAAAGGCAAAGTCCTGACTCACTCATTGACTCATCAACGCCCAGCCCAAACGCTTGAACCTAGAAAGCTGAAATTTTGGACAGAGGTTCCTTTAATAGTGTATACACGAGATAAGAACGGATTTTTGGAAATTCGACCCCTAAAGGGGTTAAATGGGGGTCCAAAGTTTGTATGGGGCGACGTGATTCCTTGATCCGATCTACTTCAAATTTTGCATAAACATTCTTTAACAGAATTGATGGAATACGTGTTTCGTATTTTCTTGAAATTCATCCCCTAACGGGGTTTAAAAGGGGTACAAAGTTGTTGTTGTTGTTGACGACGTGCTCACATGGACCTACCCTTTTCTTTTAGTTTTAAGAATTATTCAGTTTTGAGGGTAAATTTCCCTTAGTTTGCGCCAGAGGCCGATGGCTGCGTGCCCCGGCAGTCTGCACGCATCTCGCGACTAGGTCACGTGTCTTTGTTTTTAGTATTAAAAAGGTTCTATGTAAATTAATCTTAAACTGTGCATACGTGTTACGAAGATGTGTTTTTACTGAAGAACGTACCCCAGCAGCCTACAGTTGTTTTGGGGGTGATTTGCTTCGGTGTTGATATCAATACGCCTTAGTGCTTTTGATTAAAATTACATTTTATTTTGACACAGTCATGTTTGAAAACTCAATCCATGGACGTACTATTTAAACAAGACCAAGTACTCGCAGTTGAAAAGCGAGCCGATCGAAATAGTTAGTAGGTATGGACGCGCGTGTTCCTTTCTAACAGGGAGACAATAAGATTATAAATTGTTATCTATATATATAAAAGGCAAAGTCCTGACTCACTCATTGACTCATCAACGCCCAGCCCAAACCCTTGAACCTAGAAAGCTGAAATTTTGGACAGAGGTTCCTTTAATAGTGTATACACGAGATAAGAACGGATTTTTGGAAATTCGACCCCTAAAGGGGTTAAATGGGGATCCAAAATTTGTATGGGGCGACGTGATTCCTTGATCCGATCTACTTCAAATTTTGCATAAACATTCTTTAACAGAATTGATGGAATACGTGTTTCGTATTTTCTTGAAATTCATCCCCTAACGGGGTTTAAAAGGGGTACAAAGTTGTTGTTGTTGTTGACGACGTGCTCACATGGACCTACCCTTTTCTTTTAGTTTTAAGAATTATTCAGTTTTGAGGGTAAATTTCCCTTAGTTTGCGCCAGAGGCCGATGGCTGTGTGCCCCGGCAGTCTGCACGCATCTCAAGACTAGGTCACGTGTCTTTGTTTTTAGTATTAAAAAGGTTCTATGTAAATTAATCTTAAACTGTGCATACGTGTTACGAAGATGTGTTTTTACTGAAGAACGTACCCCAGCAGCCTACAGTTGTTTTGGGGGTGATTTGCTTCGGTGTTGATATCAATACGCCTTAGTGCTTTTGATTAAAATTACATTTTATTTTGACACAGTCATGTTTGAAAACTCAATCCATGGACGTACTATTTAAACAAGACCAAGTACTCGCAGCTGAAAAGCGAGCCGATCGAGATAGTTAGTAGGTATGGACGCGCGTGTTCCTTTCTAACAGGGAGACAATAAGATTATAAATTGTTATCAATACATATTATAAAACAAAGTCGCTTTCCGCTATCTGTCTTTCCCTATGTATGCTTAGATCTTGAAAACTACGCAACGGATTTAGATGCGGTTTTTTTATAGATAGACTGATTCAAGAGGAAGGTTTATATCCTACTAATATTATAAATGCGAAAGTTTTTGACGATGTGAGTGATGATGTGACGATGTGAGTGAGTGTGTATGTTTGTTCCTTCTTCACGCTAAAACGACTGGATGGATTTGGATAAAATTTGGAACGAAGCTAGCTGGTAGGTACCCTAGATTAAAACATAGGCATTATACTTTTTAACCCGGAAAATTGCATAATTCCCGCGGGATAGCTATACACATGTTAAAGGTCGTAGCTGCCTAGAATTGCAACGTTTAAATTGTTGCGTGTACCGTTCTCAGAGAAATCAGTTAATATTATGATTATTAGAACTTAATCGACGTCTCTGAGTGTGAAAGTTAACTTTAATTGTCCTGGGGGTTGTATTAACTGACGGTGGAAATTTAGAACTGTTTTAACGTGTTAAGGGATCAAGTTCAAGTTTTAATTTATCATCCCTGCGTAACCCAATAAAGTACAAAGAAATAAATAGTCCTTTAATATGTTAATTGGCGTTTCTGAGTGTGAAAGTTAACCTTTGCTTTCTTTCTTCTTCTTTCTGCGGTAAAGGTACATAATAAGTAGTTTTTCGACCGATTGCTTTCAAAATCGATATCTAAGGGTCCGACTGGTCCTTAAGCATGAATCTGTTGTCAAAAATTTAAAAAGTGGCCGACATTTTGAAATTTTTAGTTTTTCGACCGATAACTTTCAAAATCGATAGGTATCTGAGGGTCCGAGTGGTCCTCAAGCATGAATCCGTTGTCAAAAATTTTAAAAGTGGCCGCCATTTTGATTTAGTTTTTCTACTGACATCTTATCGATATCTGAGGGTCCAAATGGTCCTCAAAAACGAATCCGTTGTCAAAATTTTAAAAAGTGGCTGCCATTTTGAAATCTTTAGTTTGTGGGCCGATTGTTTTCAAAATCGATATCTGACGGTCCGTGTGGTCAATAAGCATGAATCCGGTGACAAAAAATATTAAAAAATGGCCGCAGTTTTTGGGCGTATTGTTTTCAAAATTGATATCTGAGGGTCCGGGTGGTCACTAAGCATGAATCCGTTATGAAAAATGGAAAAATGGCCGCCATTTCGAAATCTTTACTTATTGGCCCGATTGATTTCTAAATCGACATCTGAGGATCTAGAAAAGCGAACGCTTATCACACTTGACCGTTTTACTAGAATCATATTTAGCATACACACAACAACTTACAAAAAAATCATCGCAATCGAGTCAGTAAAACATGAATTTGACATTTCAACACCTAAATCCGACTCACGCTCGACTTTTTTTCTTAAAAAAAATCACAACATATACCTACACACAACCAACAGAATAGATAGGTAATTACAGTTTATTGCTAATTCTACGCGGACGAAGTCGCGGGCAGAAGCTAGTAAAATATATATATATAAACCAATGATATTTCATAGTATAGATATGTTACGTTCCTAGTAAATTGCGTTTGAAAAACGTTCCCTCTGTCAACTGTCACATTGACTGTCACGGACTACTCATACTGCTTGTTTGAGGTAAATGAGACAATTGGGTCATTTATGAATCTTCAACTCGGGCGCGGTAGTGACATATCTACTCCCAGTTTATATGTAATATCATTGATATAAACCTAACCTGGGTTTCCGTCGGTAGTGGGACATTCTTGATTATTATTTCAATAGCCTATCAGCAAGCGCAGAAAAGAATTTATCAACTATTGAATGTCATTGTCCGAATGTTACTGTCACTGGAAGATGGGACATGGTGGCGTAACTAAGATTCGGTCATTGTTAGGAAGGTTAGGTTATGTAAGTGCGTGGGTGTTAGGTTTGGTTACCATTTGAATATTATTCCTTGGCATCTATCTGTGTGACGTCGAAATACGGATATTTAATCGACTAAGATTAGGTGATAACGCAGCGGGATACGAGCAAGATAGAGTCTCACTAGTAAAGGTTAAGTTAGATCCTTATTTGTTTTAACAATAGGGACCAGACTGAAAACCAGCGCTGAGTTCACGTAACCCAGCACACGCTGAGACTGGTACCCGTTGCCGGAACATAGCCCGCCTAAATGTGTCTATTTGTATTTCTTTTCTCCTCTAGACTTGAATCTGTTGTTAACTTAACTTCTATCTGTTTATGTTGTGGTAATAAATGATTTTATTATTATGATTATGATTTTTGATTATTTTGATTTTAATAAAACCACCAATGAGAGCAATGGAGAGGTCAATGCTCGGGATAACTGTCATGCATAGAAAAAGGAATGAGTGGATCAGACGAGTCACAAAAGTTCGAGACGTGGTGGAAGAGATCGAGAGGAATAAGTGGAGATGGGCAGGGCACATTGCCAGGATGAACCACGATCGTTGGGCGAGGAGAACACTCGAGTGGAGACCTCGTGAAAACACTCGTAGTAGAGGGAGACCACCAATGAGGTGGAAGGACGATATCTGCCGACAGGCTGGTGGAGGATGGATGCGTATGGCTGTCGATCGCCAGGCGTGGAGAAGTGGAGAGGAGGCCTATGTCCGAAGACGGACGAACTAAGGGCTGCTATGGATGGATGGATGGAATAAAACCACCTGGCCTAAAAAATTATGCTGTGCCTCTTAGTCCCTAACTAGTTTACGCTCACATGTTAACAGTGGAAGAATGTCTTTATCCTGTAGGAATCCCCTGTCCTTTGGTAATTTTACTTTGAAAAATTTCTATTATAAGCCGACCGCTTAACTGAGTCCTCGATCGCGCGGCACAAGGGCGCGGGGTGGGACGACAAAGGAGATCGAGAGGGGTGCGGGCGGGTCGGAATATAGAGTCGCTTAATCGTCTTTGATGACAACCGCGGGAAGAGATGGCTCCGCATTATGAAACCGAACTCAACCAATCGTTAATAATGGGCGCGGAACAGAATATTATAAAGTGTAAAATGTATACCCATGCCATTTTCTGTGAAACTATTAGGTACATGAACTTTTTTGATAACAATTCTGTTAATTTGCAATTTTCTGAGTAAATCGCATTATATATTTTGAACCATAATGTATACCCATTATACGTTTTAAACTTTATAGATTTTATTACGTACCCATTAAAAATCTCTTTTCCTCGACAATGAAGTAGTGTGCAAAATATTTAGATGTCGGCAACAGGTCGGATGGGCGGAGACGAGTAAGGTTAACCTGTTGCTCGAGTCGCATAGCGTTCCACTTGGCGCCGGCGCATTGCACGCGTAGCACGGCAGCGCGTAAAAGCTACGTCGAGCGCGAGATAGATTACCCGTCTTAGGGTAAATAAATAAAATAAATAAATATCATGGGACAAATTACACCAATTGACCCAGTCCCAAACTAAGCAGAGCTTGTGCTATGGGTACCAGGCAACGGATATACATACTTATAATAATGTATATAAATACATACTTAAATACATACAACATCCATGACCCGGGCACAAACATTCGTATTCATCATACAAATGCCTGCCCCGAACAATGCCAAATGCCAATGCCTGCAATGCGCGCGAACTTTTTTAAAAAAGATTGGCTACATAAGCCACATGCGAGCACACGATCGTGCCCTGGGAAGGAGTTGAGGCGGTCGCCATGGTCGAAAACGGCCGGGAGCACATCATCATCATCATCACAAATGCCTGCCCCCACCGGGATTCGAACCCGGGACCTCTAGCTTCATAGTCAGGGTCGCTAACCACTAGGCTATCCGGTCGTCGGTAGGGTGCGACCACACCGCCGCTTAAAAAACGGTTACGTTACGGAATCGCAACAAAATGTATGAAGAAACGGTGATAAAACGTGACGCATACGACACGTCACTGCGTATACGCGGCGGTTTGGTCGCACCCTTATTCTTACGGTTCGTTCTAAGATACGCGTAGTCTGTCTCGACGCGAAACCGCTCTCGCAAGCCCTCGTGCTAGTCCCGTCCTCAAACGCAACAAAATTTTCGAAGAGTCTTAAGCAGACTACTAACCTACAAAAACACCATACTTAACGTGTTGTGGAATTTATTTTTTCATGTTATGAATGAGACTATGTTTAAGTAGGGAGTTGAGTTTTTCTTTTTATGTATAATTGAAGAAGTTGATTGGGTAAATGATTGGCTTAGAGTTATGTTCAAATGTTGAAGTTTGAAATGGTGAGGTTTTGTTAATTCACAAAGTTCATCTTATTTATTAACCAACTAGCTGTTTCCCGCGACTTCATACCTTGCCTATATTCATCAGGGATAATTTAAGACTCTAATGTTGAAACTACTTTTCAAATCGGTCCAGTATTTTGGGGAGCCTGTTCAAATCAAACAAATAAACAATCAAATCTTCCCTCTTTAATAATGTAAGTGTAGACAAACATTCCACGTCAAATCCAAAAAGTATAAACATCACATCAAAAACTAAACAGCAAATATAAATAAGAGTAGATGTATAGATATGTCGGAGCGTCATCACAATGACTAGACTTTTGATAGCTAAGGAGATGTACCTTGTAGTTGCGAACATTCGTTAATTGTACTTTGTTGAATGTACCCTCATAAGTTATTGCTTTTATGAAACGTCAAGCGGTATTGCGGTATCGCTTGGGGGTGGTCTGTGTTTGGCTCAGTTGCAACTACCTGCAATGTTAGTTAGAATGACAGAATGACATCTGGTGAGAGTAAGAAGCGAGAGGCATTCCTTGATCGTGACTTGACTGAGTTCAGACGTCGAAAGTGATCCGTTTGCTTCGACGTACCGTTTTATGTTTAATGGTGAATTGTTAGTGATTCGGATTGTTAAGTGCGATTGCTCTAAGTATTGAGCCTTATTTCGGTGCGAAGCGGTATTGAGAACATTGACAGGGTAGTTCGTGGGCGCAAGCACTGAACTCTCCGCGTTTCATTATTAGAGTGTGTAATAGTCCACAGTCCTTTGTGTAAGCGCTATTTCAATAAAGACTGGCTGTACAAGTGAAACATGATGTGTGCTGTTATTTCTATCTAAAAATGTACCTTGAAGATGGACAAGACGGTGACCTAAGCTCGGCTATGCATAAAGCTCGTTTGAATTCTAACCGACCAACCTGACAGTTTATCCAGCCTTTGTCTTCGACAGATATATATTCGAGTAAACGAGGTACTTCAACAAAAGTAACATAGAACAGGGGCCTTACAATGACGTCCTAATTCCGACTTAGTTCAAGCTTTAGTTATCACTTTTAGTATGAATCTGACAGGGAGCGAACCTAAACTGAATCGCATTAAGACGTTATCGTAGAGCCCCAGGACAGCGTTCTTAAAAACAGCAAACAATCCGGTACCAGACGGAGCGCACTCTTGCGCACAGTTTGCGAAACAGAATTATATTTTATGCGAATCCAACACTAGTGGGTCAGACGTCAGTGATTCACTCATCAAAGCGAATAATTTTATGCGACCCCGCTGTCGATACGTTGCTAGTGAATATAATAAATAAAAGTGATTATTTGAAAGAGTTCGTTTTAAATATTTTTAAGAATTTATAAATTAACAATGAGATTGTTAAGTTTGGGACTGACGCTTTAGTCAACATTTTATTTAAACGCTGTGTCTTTCAACCTCTCAATCAGAGGGTCGTGGGTCCAAACCCCGGGCTCGCACCTCTGAGTTTTTCATTTTGTGTGAAATTACGTTTCAGATTTAAGAGTTTTCCGGTGAAGGAAAACATCGTGAGAAAACTTGCACACACCTGCGAAGCAATTCAATGGTGTGTGTAGTTCTCAAACCGCATTGGGCCGCGCCCGCGTGGCAACTATAGCCCAAGCCCTCTCATTCTGTGAGATGACCTGTGCCCAGCGCCGTGGGACGTATATACTTATAGGCCTTAGATAGATGATGAGTTTCTTGAACGGGTGTTAGTAACGAGACCGAGGAAAGGCAATTTTTTCTTTTCCCCAGATCAAGTTTTCACTATTCTGAAATCTATGAATATATCTTGACTATAAGATACTAAACACGTTAAGACCGCTAACACAATCTAGGGCTATAAAATTAACTAAACCTGGGCTAGAGATGATACGACACACTCCTACTTATAACTTTAGCAGTTAACTCGGGAGTTATATTATGCCTATAATTAAACCTAGATCGCAAGACCACCTTACTGTATATGTATAGTACTTATGTACCTACTAATTCACACGTATGTACTACGTACAGGATTCTTTGTTTCTGAGAACAAAGCTATTATATTTTGTTGACATTTACACACGCAAATAAACAAATTATTACCAATATACTCGACATATTGCAGAAGGACGATCTTTTCAGGTCAATCACTGTCATAACAGAGAGGCGTATGGATATTTTTGCCAATAAAATATGAATAAAACTAATCAAATTCATACACAGAATCGTTAAAACTTTGTAATACCTTCGAACATCGAATTAAATGTAGTAAACGTTGGATATATTATTTCATTCAGAAATATGACGAAACATAGGCGTTGGCTCCTGGTGTCAAATTACATGCGAATTATTATTCATTGTTGTGAATTCAATACAAACAAAGGACGAACTGACATATCCGAAACGTAGTTTCAAGAAGATTAATCTTCAGTAATATCTCGGTGTTGAAATTTCAATACAAAAACTTGTCATGTATTTGGACCTCCGGGGCATACGCGCAGAATTCTATTGCCATTGTTTTAACATATTTTATAATCGAGCTGTCGGCGGGCCTCCCAACAAGATGGAGCGACGACCTGATTAAGATCGCGATGGATGCGGAAAGCACAAGACCGGTCTGAGAGAGCCTTGGGGGAGGCCTGTGTCCAGCAGTGGACGTCTTTCAGTTGACGTGATGATGATGATGATGATTTTATAATCATTATTGGATCACAATATATAATAAAGTTTAAAAATAAATAATGGATTAAATTAAAACACTTGATATTTTTAGTGTAACTATTAGGTAGGTAGATGGCCTTTTTTGATAGACAGCGTAATTATTATAGATTAGTTTAGGCTAGGTTAGGTTTGGTTTATAAACATTCGGTTAATTTGCAATTTTCTGAGAAAACCGCATTATATATTTTAAACCACTATGTATTTTAACTTTAAAACCATTATACATTTTAAACTTATGAATTTTAATACGTGTACGCACCCACGAACTCCATTATCCTGAAGTTACTCATGCTAAATTATAAATTGTTTATACTAATGGATTGTGGTGACTCCCGGTCATGCCGCGATCAAGCGATCATGGCTGAGCGATGCACGCGCAAGCGCGATCATCACACTCATCTCCGGAAGCGTTTAATTTCCGGATATTAGCCTTATAATATAACTTTTATAATATATACTCAGCGGCATATTTAGCGGAACACAAAAAAAAGTGTAAGTAACTTTTTTTTTGTGGTCTAGCATTAAGTACCTATGCGTTTGGCTAACTATTTGTTGTGTTCCGCTAAATATGCCGCTGAGTGTATATAGCATAGCTCCCTACAAAATGTAGTGGTTGAGAAAAGACGTGAACTATCGACTAATTAGATTTGAAATCCTACTAATATTATAAATGTGAAGGTAAACGTTTATACTCATGTCAAATTCTTACAGTCGCCCTGTGCATGGTATTAATTGCCAACATCTCACGGTTTTTTTTAGTTCTACGTACTATCTAACTAATATTATAAATGCGAAAGTATGGATGGATGGATGGATGTTTGTTACTCAATCACGCCAGAACGGCCCAACGGATCTGGATGAAATTCGGCACATAGATAGAGAAAAGTCTGGAATAGCACATAGGCTACTTTTTATCCCGGAAAATTGCGTAGTTCCCGTGGGATAGCGATAAACGAATTCTTTGCAGACGAAGTCGCTGGCAACCGCTAGTTGTAATATAATTGTTGATATGTTGTACATGTTCGCGCGTACAATTAGAGAATAAGTCAAAGGTTTATTCCCTGTAATTGAACATAACGGTACCTACAACAATATCAACAATTACGGTTAAGCAATCAGAAACGCCGAAATTATACATTAATAACGGAAAACTTCATTATATTTTTAGACCACTATTAATTTAACTAAATAAAATTCATATGTTCTGTTTGTCCGTGCTTGCATGTAAATTGAGCGCTTTAAGCGTAGGTATTACTTATATTTTGTATTATATTTCTTAGAAAACGAAGCAAATATGTATACCTATTCATACTTTTTCTGTACTTTTTAAGTAATAATTTGTTTTTATCTTTGTACAGTGAGATTGTAGTCACGTACCACCGTAGAACCCTATCACAATTGACAGGCCACCGTTTCTCAAACTCGAGTGATATGTCACGTGAACTTCCCTTATTATAATTTCTAAATTTAATTAGCTACACCCTTACCCCCTTATTCATAAATGCTCTATAGGCTTCTACTAACTTAGCAATCGTTTGTCCTTATCTGTGAAAGGTAAATGTCACAGTTCCAGACAAGGACAAACGATTGCTAAGTTAGCAGAGGCCTATAGAGCGTTTATGAATAACGGGGTTATATTAGTCTTCGGTCAAGAATTGATCTGGACAACATAATTAAGTACCTATGTTTAATTTTATTAAACTATAAGTATTTTTAGTTTCATCATAATTTTTCGTTTAGCAGACATCTGTTTTTGCATATTTTATTGACCACTAAAACATAATTATTATGTTATATTTAATGGACAAAACTGAATGCTTATTTGCATTGCTTGATGCCTATTTTATGTCGTTTGCCTTCTGTGGTCTCATCCTATAGCTGAGATCTTCGATAGGTACGCTATGCTAAGTGATATGATATACAACTACACGATCGGTACTTAAAGTTGCTCATACTATGTTTGTTACACCTATATAATGTATTAAAAATAACCGTGGTAGCCTCACTCTCGTGATAAAGGGATATGGTACAGGACTATTCAGTCTGAACCTCCTCGCATTCCCTGGATAGATGGTAGTAAGCTCTCTAGGGCTCAAATTGTTAGAGCGCTTAGGTTCTGGTCACGTTCCTTTATAATAAAAAAAAAAAAAAAAAAAAAAAAGATTTGCACATTTGATGAAGAAGGTAGAGTCGCCTAATTGTGATGAGTGCGGAGTAATCGTGGATGTGCATCACTTTTTAATGGAATGTGTTAAGACACGAGCCAAGAGGGATGAGCTGTGCAGAGTTTGGGGTTTCTCTCTTTTGGATGTGGGTATTTTTCAGACAATATTAGCGAAAACTTTCTCTGAGCCGGCTAAATTTGTATACGGGTTTTTTTATTTAAATAATTTTAGTTCTTTTTTTTTACGCTAAAGATTGTTATTTTGTGGTTGTTGTTGTTTTTTTGTAATTGGCCTTCGGAGCTGGCATGTTCATTTAAATGATCTAAGCTTGTAAATAATGATTAAAAAAAAAAACCGTGGTAGCCTAGTGGCCCACTCGGGCTCTCAAGCAGAGGGCCGAGTGTGATCGTGTTTGCTTCGGAAAGATGGATTATTCCGAAAAATGTCGAGCATCACTTCATTATTCACAATGATATTTCATAGTATAGATATGTTACGTTCCTAGTAAATTGCGTTTGAAAAACGTTCCCTCTGTCAACTGTCACATTGACTGTCACGGACTACTCATACTGTGGCTTGTTTGAAGTAAATGAGACAATTGGGTCATTTATGAATCTTCAACTCGGGCGCGGTAGTGACATATCTACTCCCAGTTTATATGTAATATCCTTGATTATTCACTTAAAATAAAAGTGAATTGGTAAAAGTGTTGCTAAGTGCAACACTCGAGAAAAGGTGCACCGATTAGATAAAGCCGGGTACTCATCTGCGAGCTGTAACCAAACAACTGTGTGTGTTTTAGTTATTGTAACGTGCAACAGTTACGTTTGCAGCTCGCACATGAGTACCCAGATTTATTTATTGTTCTTGTACATAAGAAAGATAATATTTCAACGGGTTTTAAAGCTTTAATAACTTTGTAATTGTACGATTTATATCAAATCTGATTTCATTGGCGAAAATAAGATTTTATAAAGAATTTTTTGACATTGTTTGATAACTTAAAGCCATAACAGTTTAAGAGTGTATTGGTCATACGTTTTGTATGAAAATGACAGCTCTGCAACCACCTTAATTATCATCATAACAAGGTTTTTTGAAACAAGGTTTAAAACAGAATAGAAAAAAAATTGAAACAGGGGCGAAGCCGCGCAAGTTATTAATATTATAATTTACTTAGCTTTGTTGTACTAAAAATAGAAAGGTCACGTTTTTAATTAGTTTCCTGATCTTTGCTAAAGAAAACAAATTAATTGTTGTATGACAAAAGATCTGAGAAGCGACAAAATAACCAGTAGCGGTGTGAACTGGAACTAACGTAACGTGTAAAGAAAATTTTGACAGAAATATATTTATGACAGTAGCGCCTCCCACTGGGCTATAAGTCGGTCATACCAGCGCGTGTACACAATTAACTAACTAATATTACAAATGCCAGCCTTTTCTTTCTGAGAGGAGGCCTGTGCCCAGCAGTAGGACGTATATAGGCTGTATATGATTACAAATGCGAATGCTACTTCGTTTGTTTGCTACGCTTTCACGCGTAAACTACTTAATCGATCGTGATAAAGTTTGGTACCTATGCAGATAGTTTGAGAACCTGGAAAGGACATACGAATTATATTTTATTACATTTAATTTCATTTAGTTAAGCACTACTTAATGTGAAACAAAGTCCTGCGTCCTTATTTTGTCTGTCTGTCTATTTCGTGAGTGATGTCGGATTCGTGACTTTCATGAAGAAGGTGTGGATAATATATATAATTTGGCAAGATTTATGTATTTTTTTTAGATTGGTTGAAATTATGACGATAAATAATTAATGGCAGCGGTGTGTTAGTACTTTGCATCCGTGCGAAGGCGGAGCGAATCGTTAGTTTAATTATATTTAATAATTAAACTTTATCTTATTAAATTAAATTTCATTTTTTAAATTAATTTCATACCGCTTAATTTCACAGTGGCTTGAGGGTTTACGTTGACGACAGATTAACAAAGTAGGCAGAAGTTCCTTTTTCTATTCTTAAAACGTAAACAAAGACATTTCAAAGCCTATCATTAAAATCATCAATACGGCCAATCAACGCATCCATCTCACATAATGAGCTATATTTCATAGTCGCGTGTCTCATTAGCCATAACATACTGATTGATTTTTTGACTCATATAAGTGATCTTTAAGACACATCCGCGTTTTATTTCTATACTGACCGCATGAGTTTTTATTTCATGCTTTTTATGCGATTTGCGGTATAAATACGGATAAATAAGGTTTTTTAACGACTGATTAGCAAGCTTTTGACAAGGCCATGTTCTTTGTATTCAGTATTCGCGAAAACATTACCGGGTTGGAATTTTTATGTAACTGATATTTTGTAGTTGCTTCTCTTTCTGCGCAGACAGTAAAAGCCCATCGAGGGAGTAGGTGAAAATCTTAGTACCTATGTATGTATCAGTGGCGTGGCGTCAAGTATATCAGAAGGCAAGCCGAAGGGAATTTAACTAGCCTTTTCCTATAATTCTGCACAATAAAGTGCCCAACTGCCTTAAAATAGGCAAGCCAGTAGGAATCGAGTTCTATGGACGCCACGCCACTGGTATGTATGTATGTGAACTCTTTATTGCACATAAAAATTTAAAAATACACAGAAAATAGTATAAAGGCGAACTTAGTAATGTCATAAGCGATGCAGCTAGCAACCCATCACTATTTTGATTACATTTTCCAGCTTTGCGTGCAGAATCTTGCTAAAATCGGCCGTAGGTCTTGTTATCTTAGGCTCTGTCTACCCCGTACGGTATGGAGACGTGATTTGTGTATTTGTATGTATGTATGTACTTATGTTTGACAGAAAGTACCGTAGAGTAACAAGAACTATAAGGGAAAAGAGGCAACTGGTACATTTTTTGTTTGCTCCCAGACGAGCATGGAATTTACATATAGGTACGTAATACCCGTCAAGCCTCTTTCCTATAGGGGTAGGTAGATACTACTTTGTTCCACTGGCTACGATCCTGACACACCTCTTTCGCTTCATCTACCTATGTACATTCATCAATATCTTCATACCTGCTCGTCAGTTTAGGGTGGGTAATTTAGGGGTGTGCCACAATAGAGAGATCTCTCTCCAGGCAGATGTTATGCCTGGGGACCGAAGTCCGAAGGAAGAGAGTTAGAAGTTGTATTTATGCATCCGAGTTGAGAAACTTCGTTAGCGCGATGTAGAACGATGTGACAGCTGTCATTAGAACTAGCGCTAGCTACTCGTGCGTCGTAGTAGTTATGTAGAGGCCAACTAGGTGGCGCTAGGGTCGCTACATCCTCTTGACCTAACCTTTAGGTACTTTGACCAGCATGTAAACTATCTATTCATAAAACGGAAGTAAATCAATCATCCCGGTTATCCGGCTAATCTTCATATAATTTTGACAATTACGCGTTTAGAGGCGGTCGTTACATTACAAGGAAACAATAAAATTAGTAACACATAATAGGTACATTGTAATTGAGTAAGATTTGGAAGCACAGCGCAGCGGTTGTGAGTTTGTTCACTTGCAATAAACGCTGCAGACTAAAGACTTACCTACCCACTTATTCATTAACGTTATATAGGCTTCTACTAACTTAGCAATCGTTTGTCCTTATCTGTAAAAGGTAAATGTCAATGTGACAGATAAGGACAAACGATTGCTAAGTTAGCAGAAGCCTACAGAGCGTTTATGAATAAGGGGGTTAAAGGCCAACTTTATTCCGTGGGAATTTCTAAAAATCTATGCTTAGTGCACATCTATGATACTCAAGGAATAAGTCTGCCAAACAAGTCTGTAGCTTTAGTAGTTGAAGTTGTACCTTGTCAGTCAGTCAGTCAGTCTCTTTACTTTTTTATAGCTATACATATTAACGTTACTGCATCATTTTACATAAATTGGTGTTCTTAGCATTACATAAATATGCATTTGACATTAAATGTAAAATACAACAGACATAGAACTTCATCCTTGTACTTATTTACTTTTTATGTTACGTGCAAGCTGTTTTGATACTCTTTAAACATTAGTTAAAATTTAATTGTGTAGCATCAAAACGACTCCGACAGTTTGCTAAATGCAAAAGGGACACATTTCATAATCAGGGGTCCATGTTTGAAAACACATATATGTGTAAATATGTGTGAAAATACTACTCGAAAATGGTGAAAAATTGTGTTGAATCTGAAATATTTCGTCGTATCCTACGATAAGAGCCACTATCACCATAGGGGCTTTTAGTTTTTATTGTAAAATTGAAATCTACAAGTCAAGATACACGTCTATAACTTTAAATAATAATTTTAATCGTTTTTCATTAAATAGTAAAAAAATATTTTGAATAAGCCACAATTACGTCTGTCTCGCTTCTAACGCTGAGTAAAGCCAGAAGTACGCCACTGTCCTTTTTCGCCGTGCAAAAAGGAGCGGCGCGGGCGGACGGAGGGGGCGCAAGCGCCGTTTCTGCAGTACTCGCCGGAAATGTGGCATGCTTTTGATATTGTGGTTTAATTTGTAAGATCGTCTTGTTTTCGTTAATTGTCAATGAAAATAACAAAATCAATGGTCGATGACATAGATAAGTGAAAATGGTTATAAAGGACGACGCCGATCGAAAAAGGAAAACACCAAGTAAGTTGAGCCAAATTGGTTTATGAAGATTTTCCATTATTCAGATCCTATTTATTACTTCTTTTAGGTTTACTTTTTACTATTTATTTTTTAAACTTGCTTATTTACATATTTACACAGTATAATGAAGAAATTTACACATTTTAATGAAGTGGTTAGTATTATCTGGAATAAAGCCCGAATGGCAACTGCGGACTTATTCCGCGGAATAGCTCAATTTTATTTGTATGGCGAGTATGTGGCCACAATTTCGACAGTGTCCTTTTTCTACGTACGAATTATGTTTTGTTAAATTAGTGCTTTAATATTCGCTATTTAAAGATAAATTTTGGTGGCTTATTAACCATGCGGCTCCGTGAAATGAACAGCATTGTTTTTGATAGCTATAATTATTTTGAACGTGCGATTTTGCATGTCTTCTTTTTGGGTTCTTATGGTGCTTGAGGCTTTATTCGCTGTATTTAGCAGCATTACATTTTGAAAAAAAAACATGATTTTGGCATTATTATTATTATTGACCTTCTAATTTGTTGTCAATTTGTCAATATAGGCACGAATATTATTCTCTTGTGGTTTCTTATGACATTCTGTATGATTTCTCTTTTATCAGGTAGGTATTGAAATAAGTTTTAAAATTTAATATGTAAATTATCTACACTGTGAAATTATGTGCTACTTCCTCTATCGTATTGGGTAACTAACTGTAATGATAGATGTACCTATGTGATTAAATAAATAAAATTAAATCGCTTACTTTGGGACTAGGTCAATTTGTGTGAATTGTTCCCTGATATTATATATTATTATTATATTAAATGTCTGAAAAAGTGTATTGAAAAATAAACCAAAAATGTAGATAATCTATTTTTGATTGCTTCTGGAAGCTTGTTTCTCACGAAAAACAATAGGATTTTATTTTCAAACACGTGAAGACCCTAAAACCCAAAATAAGTAATAAAATCAGATGATCCAAAGAAATCTCAAGTTATGGTATATCAAAAGTCTACCAAAAGATTTAAATCCGTTATAGTAGTTTGCCACGCAATGTTTTTGAACCCTTTGTCTGTTAGTGAGAAATCGGTCAGAAATAAATGCATTTTAAAAATTTCAAGATTCTGAGTTCACGGGAAGTACCCTGTAGGTTTTGATTCCCTTGCGAGTTTCGAAAATTTGCGGAAATTTGCGGCATAAACGGCTGTATCTTTTGATTGCGTTGGCTTAGAAGTTTGAATTTTTTCACAGCTCTAAGGGACATTGTAGACTTCAGTATTTGATATAAATTTCAGCTTGATACCTCCACGCGTTCCTGTGAAAAAGGGTCTTGACAGTCGGATTGACGGACGGACGGACAGACAACAAAGTGATTCTATAAGGGTTCCGTTTATTTTTCCTTTTGAGGTACGGAACCCTAAAAACGAAATAGTGCAGAAACACGGTACATATTATTGATATGCGTGGTCGGTATTAAAACCGAAACCAAATTGATTTTGCTACTGTGGGTGATACACGATGAGAGAATAAGGAAATATGTTCAATGAATACTGAAAACTTATTAAATTATTAGGTTACTAAAAATAATATTTTTATAAAAGCGTTGGGAAGATTTTAAGTTTTAGAAGTTACATATTTTTTAATAAAAAAATAAGAAGTTTTTAGTTTCACTTGTTTTCTTAAAAATGATTTGTTTTATGTTAGGAAATTACTGTGCGTATGTATCTAGCTTTTACTTTAATAAATCTTAGAAAACATTATTATTATTATTATTTTGTTGTTATTTGCCTCTTATTTCAGTATTACAAGAGGACATAGTATATTTATTAAACTATGTTCTTTATTTTTTTTGAAACGCAGTTATTTTAACTACCTCGGTTAGGTCTTAAAGGTAGTTGTGGCCCCGAATTGTTCAACGATAAAAGGTACAACGTCGCTTATGGCCCATTAAAACTCATTTAGTCCGACGAAAAAGGATTTAAAGGACAAAATCGTTCTATAATATATCATTAAGAATATAAAATTGGTTTAAGAAGAACCCTAGAATACTAATGCACATTATTTAATTGCAAAAGCATCCATTTGTTAGTTATCTTTTGAAAGAAACACAAAAATGCTTCTCCTGAAAAGTAAGCATTTTGTAATTGTGGCTCTTCTCGTAGGATACGACGATTTACGAGTATAAGAAAATCTAATGTAGCTCTAATGAATCTTGTCAACTACACAAAATTTTAATTTGAGCTGAAGTTTTATAGCAATACAATAATTTACCACTTTCTAGCGCTACTTTCGAGTGATGTGCTTTCAAGAATCGGGTCCCAGACTTAAATTTGATACTACTTTTGTTTTTAGATGCAATACCGAATGATTTTGAAATGCGTCCCTTTTGTATTTAATGAACGAGTTATGATCACGACATTTAGACCTTCGATTATCCAATACTCGTTAAAGCATCACGTATTAAAGTCGAATAATGCTCAAGTGCTCCAGGAGGAAGGACTGCGAATTTGTCCGAAACATGTCGAGCATTACTCGACTTTTATGCGTGAGTGGATAAGTTTGTGTAACTATGATTGAGTTTCACTGTAGTTTCATGTTGAAAGTACCCGTAAAAGCGTTTATTTAATGAAACGCTCTAGCTGTTTTAAGCTGTGTCAGCATTCACAGATAACATCTCGAACAGCCAATGCGTTTTCAATTAACATCCGCGCGCTAACCGCTGTTTCTAAACAATGCCGACGAAAACTTACGCTTTCGAAACAAGTACATACGCCAATTGAATAACATATACCTTTAAATTTGTTTAGCCTTACTCAGGATTCGATTGTTTGTGACATGAATCCCTCTGATTGGTCGAGGTTGGCTGTTGGCCAATGGGAAGGCCGGATTTGGTGTGTACTTATGTTGGTCCTGTACTTTACTTCCTTATTTAACTTACAGTCCGTGAGGTCCTAGAACGGCATTCGGGTTTCGGGTACCATCGACCGATTGAGCGAGCGAGACAGCTGCTAGGTATTTTTAAGTGCTATAGCACTATCAGCACTGTACATTACATTGTGTTAAGGCGGAATCACATTATTAACACGCGACGCGACCCGACGTGTCGACACCCGACGTGCACCGTGCACATAACCAACACCCGATGCCACGACACGCTAGCAATTTCTTTAGCTGACAGCTGTGGAAGTGTGTAGTTCACAAACACATGCATACATTCTGCGAATGTTCTCGAACAACTGACGCGTGGCATCGGGTGTTGTCCAGAACCACACTGCGCGTGCTGCGTCGGGTGGGGTGTTTACCCCCACCATCGGCAACACGTCGATCTGGCCCGTCTGGGTCGGGTGGCGTGTGTGCGCGTGGCGTCGCGTCGGGTGTTGACAGTGTGGCTCTGGTCATAGAAAATAATACAATTTGATTCGACTCAACACGCGTCGCGTCGCGTCGGGTTGCGTCGGGTGTTAATAATGTGGTTCCGCCATTATTCTGTATCTGCCACTATTTTTTTTGGTTCTCTCATAAGTATGGGAAATGCGAAGGGGTCTAAGCCCATGCAGTCAAGTCTGATGGTTAACTTATTAATCTAACTTAAGTATACGTCCTGTTGCAGTCAAAGTGCGTAGTTTTTAGGACAAAAGCGATATTCATACAATTAGCATCCTGGATTGATACTTGTTACACTTTCACGCCAGAGTAATAAATATATTTTAGATTGAAATTTCGGCACACAGATAGATTATAATCTGGAATAACACGCTTATGTGTTATGTTACTTTTTATCGTGGAAAATTGCGTAATTCCCACGGGATAGCGGTAAACGAATCGTTGCAGACGAAGTCGGCGGGCAACAACCTGGTATTCAACAAAAACTTGTAAAAATCGATGTTTGTGGAAAATAACAACTATTCCAAACAAATTGATAAACAGATTGTCACAAAATGACATAACAAAAGGCAGATTAATTAATCAGATTGCAAGACTCTAAAACCACAATTTTATTGTAACAGCATAATAATATATGAACTGTGACCGCGGTTTTACTCAATAATTACGTGACGTGCCCATATTATACTGTATGGGAATGAGGAGCTTGCAGCTTTTCAAGATACAATAAAATAATAAACTTAATTAAATAATGAAGAGCTGTAGGTATAGTTAGCACAGTAGACAGTTGAACTAGATAGTTGTAGATTCGAGCTCAAACGCGCGCTTTTGAGTTTTTACAATGTGTAATGTTACGTGTGTAAGCAAGTAGCAAGTAAGCAAGTACTTAGTCCAATTAAAAATTATCAAACCATTTTTTCAACTTGACATTTGGTATGTTCAAAAGTACAGTCATCTAACGGAAAACTTGTTTTGGTACTAGCTTCTGTCCGCGACTTCGTCCGCATAGAATAAGCAATTGACATGTTTATTGCTATTCCGCGGGAACTACGCAATTTTCCGGAATAAAAAGTAGCCTATGTTTTAATCTAGGGTACCAGCTATCTCCTTTCCAAATTTGATCCAAATTCATCTAGTCGTTTCAGCGTGAAGAACGAACAAATATACGCACTCACTCACTCACATCGTCACATCATCACAAACTTTCGCATTTATAATATTAGTAGGAAGTAGGATAGCATTTCACCAACTCGACGAGTGTCTGCGACTAGTGACAATTCGAAATGCAATGCGCATTCAATATGAGTTTGTAATGTGAACAGAATTGTCACCTGTCACCGACAATTGTCGCGTGAAGATTGCAGAATGCAGACCTCTATGCTGGCATTGCATCTGCATTCTGCAATCTTCACGCGACAATTGTCGGTGACAGGACCTGGTGACAATTCTGTTCACATTACAAACTCATATTGAATGCGCATTATTATGTGAGTCATTTTACTGGCTGTCCTATTCTATACGCCGGACCATACTAGTCAGAGCTAGATGCTGCTACTGATCCGGACGGAATTTGTGCTGTTCAGGTTCACCAGTAAATTAAAGTAAGTGTTCCTTTAGTTCGTAACTTTTAACTAAGTACTTAAATTGTCATATTTAATACATTTATTTAATCATCGATTCTAAAATGAAAATAAAATAGTGCAAGTTCCCTGTCACCTTTGCCGCACCTGTATCACATAGTTGTTGACCGAATCATTTCCTTTTTAATACTGTTCAGAGATTACCGATACCGAGTAGGTATCATAGGTAATTCATAGCTACCAATTAAAAATTTTGGTTGCCATTGCAGAAAACTACCATTCTACTATTCATTACAATATTATTATTATTATTTATTATTATTATTATTATTATTTATTATTATTTCATTGTTTGTCAATTGTATTTGTCTTGTTTATTTTGCACAATAAAGAGTTTACATACATACATACATTACTATTATTTAGTAGAATTCATAACGTGGAATTGCTTCGAAGGTGTATGGTTTCTTGGTAAATTGGCCTACTAATATTATTAAATGTGATAAGTTTGTGGGTGTGTATGTTTGTTCCTTCTTCACGCTAAACCAGCTGGGCAGATTTGGACGAAATTTGGTATGTAGGTAGCTGCTTATTATCCCGATTTTCCCACAGGATTGAAAAATCTGAAATCTTGTACGAGTAAAGCTACAGATTTTAAATTTGGCCGACATATATCTTGAGTAGCACAAAGGTGCACCACGAAGAAGTTCTTCAAATTTCCCATGGGATAAAAGGACAGGGTAAAACATTAACCCCCTTATTCATAAACGCTCTACACAGGCTTCAACTAACTTAGCAATCGTTTGTCCTTATCTGTCACATTGACATTTACCTTTCACAGATAAGGACAAACGATTGCTAAGTTAGTAGAAGCCTATAGAGCGTTTATGAGTAAGGGGGTTAGATCATATTTAGTAGACAATATTCCTAGAACATAACGTACCTAGGTGCTCTAAGAATGGTATTTCCGAATTTCCTACGGTATAAAAGGACGGGATAGGGAATAAAAACTTAATACTTGAAGATACGAGTGGATGTATGTGGAAATGGGGTAGGTATGTCGTCACTTGACGTTATCTGCGCAGACGAAGACGCGGACGAAAGCTAGTGAATTCTTAAAAAACTCTGATGTGAGAGCCCAGGATTCGAGGCCCACGAACCTCTGCTTGAGAGACCATTGGTCAAATCACTGGGCTACTACATAAAAGTTGCTTTAGTTTATGATTTTGGTTTATAATGCCACGGCATACCTATCTAATCTTTGTTTTTATAATGCCACGGCATAATCTATGTGTTAATGGAAACTCAATCATGATTAAAATAGCATTCTATTGGTCATCAGAATGATTTGTAGCTGATGATTGGAATGTTAAAGTAATGTTGTTAGCCTTTGTCATAGAATGCTCATAATAAAATTATGAGCTTTTTTATGACATAATTATCACATCAATTGATCAAAGGGATACCGCTATGGAATATTCTATTGCAGATACTGTCAAACGGATATACAACCTTGACCCAATTTAGGAGACGTATTGAAAAAATACTCGAAACCGGCGAGCATGTATGAAGAGATTGATGAAAGTGGATGAAGCGAAAGCGGTATGTCAGAATCGTAGCAAAGGGGAGCAAGGGGAGCAAAGTAATCTCTGCCCAGCCCTATGGAAAAGAGGCGTGACAAGTATGTATAAGTCATATATTTTTTTTTATTTATTTAATACAAAACAAAATTAAATTTTAAAAGCTTTAACAGCGGGCGAAAACTCAGCAGAGTTTATCTGCGGCTGCTGGTTACTCGAGTTAGTTACTTAAACTAAACTTAAACTAAACAGACAGGCTATTGTTGCGCTGCTTTACACTTTAGGTAAAATGCTTTGACAATTCTCTTACATCTATTTATTTATGTCTCGGCGCCCAGTACGAGTTCGTTGCATTTGGCGTCGAGACACTCGGTCCGTGGGGCAAGGGCGCACGTGGGCTCTACAGAGACTTAAGTAAACGCCTGAGGGAGGCAACGGACGACCCTCGCGCCGGCAGCTTTCTCGCACAAAGACTCGCAATTGCGATACAACGCGGGAATGCTGCCTGCGTGATGGGGACCCTACCTAAGGGTCCAAATTTGTTATAATTTTTATTTTTAGGGTAGCTTTAGTTTATGTTTTATATCACTACTTTGTAATAATTTGTAAAATTATTGTGTTTTATGTACAATAAATATTATTATTATAAATAAAATTGTATTCAAAATACAATTCAAGTACCTCTAGAGATGAAAATGATACGAAATGGAAATTAAAAGTAAAAAAGAAATTATAAAATACGTACAGACTCATAGCCACGTCGGCATCATTCGGAGGTAATCGTGTGTTCATGGCGGGAAAGAAATATTTACTACGTCTGTAGGTATTTTTGTAATTGTAAGTCTCATTATAATTCGATAATCTGGTAGTGAAATTTGCTTACCCTGCTTCGACCGTCTCCGCAGGAGGAAACTCTTCAACGGTTGGTCCGATTGACATGTAATAAGTACGATTTGCATTTTTTAAATTAATTTTTATTTATCTCTCAAGCACCTCTTAAAATACTTGAAAACAAGAAAAAATCGTTCCAATCGAGTGATGAACCAGGTTGGACTTGGAAAAATGGAATTCCTAACCGATACATATCTAATGTCCTTTTGTGAACGAAACAAAGATGGATTCCTACAAGCAGGTTGATGAGTGATCGCGAAAACTGTGGAGTAACGTACAGTAAAAAAATAGAGTCCAAAACCCTTATGCAAGTCTCAGGGTATCTTTGATTAAGGAAGGTAGTAGCTCTTTAATCATATCAAACAACAATTTGCATTCTATTATATTATTTCATTTCATTTCATTTTCATTTTATAGCTTAATATATTTATTTTTTGATGTGAAAACTTCTTCAGCGGCGCTGAGCACTTTTTGGGATGGGTAAAAAATGTTAAACTCGCGTCAGACGGAGGGAGAGTTTAAGTACCAGGATATCCAAATCCTCTAAGTCCTTATTTTGAAATACGAGTGAAGGTAGAGTCGCGTTCTATTTTTGAAGTTTACGTTGATTTCTTCGCCTTAACGTATGTGCGTTTATAAGGTGTGGAATAACAGTGCGTTTTCTCAGGTGACCAGTTCAAATCTCGTATAGAAAAAGTTTTTTTTTTTCTTTTTCTTCCTTTTGCGCGAGTGTGCGTGTGTGTAGGGTTCACTTCTGCCGGCACTCCCGGAGTGCTACCAGCTGTTTTTTTTACAACCTTTATATTAACTGTATATATATTTATTTGGTCCTGGAACGTCCGTCTAGGCCTTCCCCTCCTGACGGATCCATCCAAACTTCCCATAGTATATATTAAGAAATAAACAATAAATAAATACATTTCATAAATATAGGTACTTTATTTAATTTTTGTATTTTAATAGTGATAAATTAAACCAGTAGTGTTAGAGAACTAAGTAATTATTACATCTTTATTACATAATTTATCGGGCAAAGTTCAGACTCTACGCGTTCATCGATGCACTGCATCTTTATGAAGAATAGCATCATAATGGTCTCATTGTGTACCCGATATAGCGCGGGCATAAAGCTCACATTATGTCTTTGGTGTAATTAATGGCTTTATTACCTTTTTATAACTTTAACGTAATTATTCCAAACAGAATGTTGATTCATCAACAAGTTTACTAGTTTATAATAATAGATAAGAAATAATAAGAAATCTGGGACCATTGACGTTTGACTTAGTCCCAAACTAAGCAAAGTCTGTGCAAAGCAACAAAAACATAGTTAAATACCCACATATTATTATTCATCCTACACTCTAGAAGCACTATAGTTACATACTTTTCATAAATAAATAGGTCCAGAGTTTGAAGAGTATAATCAGTTCTTTTCCAAAATGATTTTTAGCTTAAAATTGATGCGTGGGGTTTTTTAATTTTATTAATTACTAGCGACCCGCCCCGGCTTCGCACGGGTGCAATGCTGATACTAAATATACTACAGAAAAACTGTGCCGCCCCGGCCGGCCGGTACCGCCGCAAACGCTCCGTCCCGCAATTTTTAAATGTGTAATATCTCCGAAAATATTCACTTAAATCATATGCTGTAGAGGGCCATATAGATTTATATTAAATCAACAATATATTTAAGGTATTTAATTGGATAAGGATTAATGCTGTATTGGTTAAAATCGCTTCGAAAATTAGCCATTATTTGTCGTAAAAAGTAAAAGACAAAAAATTATATTGTGGGATATCCATAAGAGATAGACATATACCATTGCGGAGTTTTCTGTAGGCCTTTTCAATATGTACAATACTTTAGTACATTATTTTGATAAATCTCTTAGTAGAGTTCAGCCTGCGTTTGCAATGTAAACGGAAAAAAAATAATTATTTACGACATCACATTAGAAACCTCAAAAACAACAGTATTTCTCCACTATTTAATGGATGTTATTATACATATAAACCTTCCTCTTGAATCACTCTATCTATTTAAAAAAACCGCATGAAAATCCGTTGCGTAGTTTTAAAGATTTAAGCATACATAGGGACACAGGGACATAGGGATATAGGGACAGAGAAAGCGACTTTGTTTTATACTATGTAGTGATAGTGATTTTCATAATAATTAGGGTGTGAAGCGATACTTCCACGCTGGTCTGGGAAATACATAGAATATACCAGTTGCTTCTCGTCCCGCGCAGATGGTAAAAGCCCATCGAGGGAATGGGCGAAATTCTTAGAAATCATGTTATAGGCGATGCGGCTAGCAACCCATCGCTATTTTGATTTAATTTTCCACCTACATGCCCACCATCTTGTTAAGCGTGGCCAGTAGATCTTGTTACCTTGGGCTCTGTCTGCCCCGTAAGGGATAAAGACGTGATTTGTGTATGTATGTAGGAATACTTAAAAAGTAATTACATTAAGACTTCCGCAATAACCTTGTTCAATATAAAAACCTTTTTTGGCGTAAATTAGTGGCGGATTAACTAGAAGTATGATATCAGCAAACAACAAACTATGATACCATGTTAACTATGGTACAGCACCTGTCACATTTTCAAGATATATTTGATTACCTCATTAAGACAATCTCGTGATACAAACAACGTAACTAATCTTTATAACTTAAAACAGATCGGCAATCGAAACTTTAATCCATCGTGTTAGAGTTCTTTTGAATTTGCTACTTGTAAAAACCGCTTCGGATTTTTTAGAAACAAACATTTTACATTTGCCTATTTATTAATATTATGATTGATATACGATGACTAACAACCAATACCATACAATCGAACAAGTTGATTTTTGACTCACATTAGAACGTTTTACGGTAAACGTCATTATGTCATTTAGTGTGAACAGGTTCCTCAGTGGGCAGGAATCACTATTGCACGCCTATTGCATTAACTGAATATGTAATATTTTCTAAAAATATTTAGATTTCACGCATCAAGCATATTAAATTAAGTAAATTTTTTTTGCTTGATAAATCGGAGCGTAGGTACATTTTTTTTTTCTATTTTATAAAAGTTCTTAAATAAAATATTACAATTTTAAGTGTAAAAATGCAAAATTATCGTGTGCCCTGCTCTACTATATCGCCCCATCACTAAAGCCACCTGCGCGCTCAGTGCACCTATTTTTCCCATGTCCCCTTGAGTTGAAAGGGCACCGAGTGAAGGCCACCTGACCGCATCCGTCTGCTAGAGATGGGACATAGTCGATAACGATACTTGATGTTATGCCAAGACGAATTGGCTAATGCCAGTTTAATGAGAATTATTAATGTGGTAATTGTTGCAACGTGCATTATTTCGAGGATCCTATGAAATTTTGATGTCGTGGGAACTTTGAAGTTCAAATGAAATTTGCCAGTCTAATTTTATCTATAGATCAGACTATTAAATGCTTCGTGAGGGGTAGGAAAGAGAATTAAGTTTATAAATTATTTATTTACAAATAGACAGCAAATACATTTTATTTTATCACTTTTTACAGTCATTAAAAATAAACATCAAAAACAACATTTGTTTGTTTATGTTTGCTGAAGTAGGTAACAGGATATTTGTAATATATTATTATCAGCACAAATTAAAGTTTTATTGCGTCTTACAAGTAACAACATGTGTGTCTATTAATATGTCTACCGAGTAGAGATTATGTGGAGAGAATTTATGGGGCTATAGATTGAAATAAAATACCTAAAATATAAACATCTTATAAATCGAACGTGTGGTTTCCACTCGGGGCAGTATTTAGCTCTAGCACTCTACTGGGTGACCAACCATGTCAAACTAACGGCGAGGTACCTAGATATTATTATTACAAAACAAGTATTTTGGATTTCAAACACAGTACAAAATGTAAAATGTCAAACTCTCCGACGAAACTTAACAATAAAGCTTGATTTTCCTACATTTCATCATTTCATTTATGTTTTATGTAACATAAAGTGTTGTCACTCATCGATAGATGACATGGCATCACTATTAGCGAAAGAAACAAAATGTGTTAACACTTAATACTCATTGATGCGCTCGCAATGCATGTCACAACACTAGATTGAAGGATAAGGCCTCTAGTACACAAAATAGATTCTATTATTCATGGTTTTTAAGTTGCTAAATTACGTCTTAACACTTAACTGGATTCAATTGTAATACTAAAAATATAATGATTTGTTGTCTTTGGCATAAATCTGCCAGAAATCTTCGAAATATCAAATGATGAATTGTCTTTGGTCTACATATAAATCATCCAGAAACTCATTTGTTCCATTAGCATATCTTAACTCTGTGAGATAGCATTGATCCCAAAAAGATAAAAATATTTGGAGAAGCAGAGATACTCGTAGTTCACATCCTTTTTCCAGGAAAATTTCATAGTTATCGCGGGATGATAATAAAAGAATAATCTGTTGCAGAAAAGAACTCCTAAAAGCATACAAAAAACCTAATACTATAAGACTATTATAATTGGGTATTAAAGCTTCTTCAAAACAGCGTTTTATTGTAATTTGACTTTAAATAAGATTGATAGATCGTTTAGTATACTTAATTAAATCCTCGGCCGTGAATATTATCTACACTAATATTATAAAAAAGAAAGATTTCGTTGTATGTTTGAATTGAATAGGCTTCGAAACTACTGAATCGATTTGAAAAATTCTTTCATCATTAGAATCCTACATTATCTATGATGAATATAGGCTTAATTTAATTCTTTGTGAACGAAGCCGCGGGCAAAAGCCACTAAGGTTGTATTATTGTTTGACGTCACGTGACAAATTTCAGATTTATTTTTCTAATCGTTGTCTAGTTAGTAGTTTAAAATTCATTAGATCTTCCGTATTACTTTCAATTTCACTTCTTGTCACGATATTTTCATATTTTGTTGGAAATAATAATAAAAAAATCATGCATATTCCTTATTTGTGTCATTTTACTTTGCCTCAGGGACCTTTTTTTGTTAAGATTATGGCCTGGATGCAAGTCCTTTAAGATTAATTCTTCTACCACAGATAAGATTATTGTAAAAAGGCGTACAAAGACTGTTTGAATATCAAATTTATGAACATGATGACACAAAATGATACCTCGTTGGTGATGTTACACATGAGAAGACAATTAAAGATTGTATCTACGTTATTGTGACACAGACAGTTAAACCGTTGGGTCCAATAAATAAATTAATGTTGGTAATGTACAGTAATAAAGTTACATAAGGGATTATATAAATTGGCGGTCAAGGATGAAACGAATCCAAACCGGACTATGCTAGAGGCGACGATTTATAAGGAAAATATAAGATGGTTTTGGTATTTTTTAGCCATGGTGCCATTCCTTGTGAATAAACTTCTGCCTAGACGTCAAGATTTAGGAATACTGTGGAATCCAAATCAATATTAATTACTTTTATTATTTTATTTTATTATAATTATATTACAAGCTTTTATTTAACTTTAAATGTATGTATGTATGTAAATTCTTTATTGTGCAAAATAGACCCGAATTTTCGTTACATTGCGTTACCGCCATACAAAACTTCTATGAATGAAGTAACAGATTGGAAAAGGCAATTTTGAATAGAATAGAATAGAATAGTTTATTTGCTAGAATACATTCATGACGCATGATTTGGGACGCTTTTTGCTCTTTCAAACAAAATGCCAGAAAAAATTTGAATATTCAACTTAAAAAAAAAATACCCAGTTATTTGTTAAAAACACAAAGTGTAGGTACACAACAATAATGTGAACTAAAAAATTAAATTACATTTGAAATTTACCATGAGCTTTTCGGTGAAGGAAAACATTGCGAGAAAACCTGCGCATATCTGCGAAGCAATTCAATTGTGTGTGTGAAGTTCCCAATCCGTACTGGGCCCGCGTGGGAGCTTGCCCAAGCCCCTCTCGTTCTGAGAGGAGGTCTGTGCCCAGCAGTGGGACGTATATAGGCTGGAGATGATGACAATGAAAAAATTAAAGCTCGTTCTGTTTCACGTTTACATGTTATAACAAGATGTTATTATTTGCTGCGACAAGATTGCCTAATGGTTCCATAATGTATTGGTTCGCGCGAACAGCTTGTAAGTACTAAATTATGGACACCCTCGATCCAAAACCGTCAAACATGCCATTAGGTAACAGTATGAGATCAAAAATCCGCCCAAATCATGTACCGTCGGGTCAAGAGGTCACATAAGGTCATCCTGAGTGTGAGGATTGCGGGCTCATAGTTTGTCGTGATTCCCAGGCTGAGGCATCACGACTCATTGTTACGTATGGATCATACCGACATAGCATTCAGAATGTCAATTTTAACCGACTTTAAAAATTGGGTCGGTTAGGCATGGAGATTAATAATCACTAGCTAAAGTCGCTGTCAATTGAAATTGCAAACCATGTAAATAAACCATTTAATGAAATATCCATAATCTAGCACTTGTTTATTGTTTTAATGGTTCAGGATGATGTTGTGGTAAGTATTGGTTAAATAACACACGGATTTAGCAGTATTTGATGAGGGAAAATGGAAATTAAAGACATTTTAAATACAAGGTTTGTTTACATTGTTTGCAATGAATCAAGAAATTTATTTCTTGATTTTTTATGTTTACTTTTACGGTTTTACCTTACGCCCCTGCACGCTTACTCACCTGCTATTGGGTGGTGTAGGGGTATAGCACGCGTCACGGAATTACGAGGACCCGGGTTCGATTCCCGGCCATAGCTTTACTTTTCGGATTTTTCTGTGTTCTAATTTTCAGTGTCGTTTAGAAATTTAGTTAAGTTAATGTAGTCGATGTCTAGGTGGCTTTAATATCGCCACAAGTCTTACCCCATAGCCGCCGAAGTAATTTAGGTTAGGGGTCATCCATAATAAAGTATGTCACACTGATATCGTGATATTTAATCTCCTCCCTCGTCCTAATCAGTTAGTCATATTAACTCATAATTATAATAGTTAGTTGCCTAAACAGTCCTTTATCCTTTTAACTTTGTAGACATCAATAGTCAATACGTCTTATGGAACAATGGATCATCGTCTCATCATTTCGACACTTTGGTACAGTCAGCATCAAGAAACACTTTGACAGTAATGAAAAATGTATTTATTGTTACCGACGCAGCCGCGTATATAGACGTGGCTTTAAATATTATGGGATGAGGTGTACGGTAACATTAAATAAAATTTTATGTGTTTATTGAACACAAGTTTTATTAAGAATAATGACATAACATCAAAAAAACATAGACAAAACACGAAGAAAAAGAAACCATAAAATATATGTACCTCCTGTTCATGTAGTTTTGAACATTTATTAAACATTATAATTATATGTATCTTTATCCGTTCCCTAGTACCCATAGCACAAGCTTTGCTTAGTTCGGGACTAGTTCAATTGGTGTAAATTGTCTTATGATATTTTTTTGTGTGGTAGAAAATTCGTGTACATTTGTTTGAGTTCTTTAGTACTTAATAAGGTAAAAAGTAGATCCAAGAGCAGACTAATTCCCACACAATATCTTGTTAAGTTAATGTTAAGTATATTTAAATAACCTTTTCTAGGTCTTCAAGAAGGAAGTTTTTAAGTTGTCATTTTGATTTGTTATCTTGTCATCCCCACGATAAAATGTTTTTCCTTGAACTCAAAGGATATTTAATTTATATCAGTTACAATAATATATCAAAGGGACTTATTTTTCTCGCCGATTGTACTTCACCGTTCTCCCCGTAAGTCTATGACCCCTAGGTCACACGAAATGAGACCTTTGTCTTAAGTCTGAATCTCAGTGTTTCGCAACCCATGTAATTAGCGATTATTGACAACTGGGTTGCGAGAGTCATTTGTTTTTGTAACCAACCGAAGATGCCTCGGTGTGTGCCCATTAACAAAGTACACCCCGAGGGTGGTGAAATAAAGAACGTCTCAGATCGCAGACTTGTCGCATCATCACTTAAATCCCATGTTTTTGAAGTGAAAATTTCTTTAGCGGCGTTGAGCACTTTTTGGGATTGGTAAAAAATGTTAAACTCGCGTCAGGCGTGACGGAGGGAGAGTTTAAGTACCAGGATATCAGATCTTCTAAGAGCTCATTTTTGAAGTGTTTTTTTGTTGAATCGTGGAGCAAAAGTACTAGGGCTCTGTCAGTATAGATAATACGTACGTTTTTTTTTGTAACCGGCCAGTACGGTACGCGTCTTAAGCGTCATGGAGGTTACAACATTAAAATCTAATCTAAGCAGCTGATTTCCCGGAGTGCTATCCGTCGCTTTTTTTAATCAATAGGAATCAGACAATTTTACCTGCTATGGGTCGTGTAGCGGTTTGCATACATCACGGAATGAAAAGAATTCGGGTTCGATTCCCGGCCATGCCATAGCTTTACTTTTGACTTGCTATGGGTAGTGTAGCGGTATAGCACACATCACGGAATGATGAGGATCCGGGTTCAATTCCCGGCCATAGCTTTACTTTTCGGATTCACGTCATGATCTTCATCCTACAAATTCTACTAGTTGCTACGTGCTGTAAAGTTACTGTAACGGGCAAAAGTTACGGTTACAGATTACAGATGAGTACGCGGCTTAACTATTTACCCGACTGCGTTTACTTGACATGTTGATTTAATTGCATGTGATTATAATCCGAACATTAAGCTGCATAATCGTTTTGAACAAACAAACATCGTTATTCCAAGAACGTTGCCAAATAATTCCACAGCACGGTTTTTGTGGCCATTACACGGTTAATTTACTCATAAACTTGAACTTTAACTGATTGGAGATGCCCTTAAGTTAAGTACTAAATTACTCGTCTAATCAATTTGAACTTAAACTATACAATTGGCCTAATTTTGAGCTTAGTTGGCAAAACAAACATTTGGACAAGCCGTGCCAAAACAAAAGCGGCATAAACGATCGTAAAGCGTGCATAGGTGAAAAACTTAAGTACCTAAATGATCTGTATGGTGTAAGTAATGTGAGCGAATAGACAAATTGACGTTCCAAATTAGAAAAATTACTTAAATCCCATATCAGTTCTGTACACTACTTAACTATTAGATACGTCATAGGCGATCTCCCCGTGGCAAGCGAAAAGTAAGGTAATTGCCGGACTTGTGTTTAGTCGCTGTCGGCGCGCGCAGAGGTCCTTATACGTCAAGTAACGGCAATAACGTTGCCATGTCCGAAAGGAGTTTTATTCAGCTACTAGCTTCTGCCCGCGACTTCGTCCGCGTAGAATTTGCAGTTGACATGCTTATCGCTATCCCGCGGGAACTATACAATTTTTCGGGATAAAAAGTAGCCTATGTTTTAATCTAGGGTACCAGCTATCTTCTTTCGTGATTTTATCCAAATCCGTCCAGTAGTTTTAGCGTGAAGAAGGAACAAACATACACACTCACATCGTCACATCGTCACTCACAAACTTTCGCATTTATAATATTAGTAGGATAACGCGTCTGTTAGTAAGATGTCATTGCACTACTACATACAACAGGTCATTTACTAAAGTTTATCACCTATAAGAAAATTACCTGGGAATAGGAAGATATCGTTAAAAAAATTTATTTTGTGTTTCGTAGTTTATTTTAAGATAGGTACTACCCGACTGCGTCAGAGGGAATCGCTGGAAATTAGAGGCCAATCGCTGGTCAGTTTATAATAAAAAAAAAAAAAAAAAAAAATGTTTTTTTAGTGTATGTATGTGGATTTCTTTGACACGCTCTAGAGCCTAAACGGCTTGTCCCATTTGAACTTCAGAGGTATCATTAGATTCGTCTTAGTCGTGAGAGTGACACTGGGTACATCAAAATTATAAAAATTGACACAGTCGGGTTTTTTCTTAAAAATCAATATATGGGTGTTTAATTGATTTACTTGATATTTTATTTTATGAGTACTTAAGTGTATTTTATGTAAAGTTATACCTACTATTATTATGGCTTTCTCTATTTGTAATTTTAAACTCACTCTTGGTTTTAAACAATAAACGTTTATTTCTTATTTCTAACTCAAAAGTTGAAGGCAGAGAACCCTTATAAGGATAAGCCCACCTTTGTATACAGGGTGTATTAGATACCCCCTAACAATAATCAACTGGGGTTATATAACCATAGCTACAGAAGCTAAAAAAAATATTTAAAAAAAAATGGAGTAATTTTTTTTTTATATTTTCTATAGGAATGGTAGTATAAACTGTAATCATTCTTTAAGAAAACATAAAATTTTTTTTACTCAAATTTTTTTTTTAGCTTCTATAGCTATGGTTATTATACCCCAGTTGATATTGTTAGGGGCTATCTGATACATCCTGTATGTATCTTATTTTATTTTTGTACAGTAAATCATTCACTTAGTAGGTACTTAGGTAGGTACCTATTTTAGTACCTAGATGGAAGTCAACTTTTACTTGCAAGATTTGACTTTAAAAAAAAATGAGTTTATTTCAGACTTAAGCAAGCATTGCAAGGGTTCACCAATGGAACCCAAAGTTGGTCATAATATAGACAGTTCATTATTTGAAATCTTTTAATTTCCTATTGAGTGGCTTAACCTTATCAAAGCTGTTGTTTTAGAGATAAACTTTAAATCAATCAGAGTGACCGTGACCCTTGGTAGCCGGATGGACCCGAGATGATATAAATGTGAGTATAATCAACGGCTTGGCATTTACTTGTTAAGGTCTTATACACCACTAGCTTTTTCCCGCGACTTCGTCCGCGTAGACTTCATTTATTGACAAATAGCTTTTGGCCACGGCTTCGCTTGTGTGTACCAGGAGTATTTCAATCCCGTTTTTTTCCCGTTCCCGTAAGAATTTCGTGAAATGCTCTCTTAATGCTCCCTACACTCCCCAAAGAACCCACTTGCCGAATTTCAGCGTTCTACAACCAGTAAAACGAAAAGTTCCGTTTTCCCGTTCTCGTGAGAATTTTAAAAAATGATGTTTTATAGCTTCTCTACACTCTTCAAGCAACTTACATGCCAAGTTTCAGCTTTCTACGACCAATAAAACGAAAAATCCCGTTTTTTCCCGTTCCCGTGGGAATTTTGGAAATTCCTCTCTTAATGCTTCTTTACACTCTCCAAACAACCTACATTTCGAATTTCAGCTTTCTACAACCAATAAAACGAAAAGTCCCGTTTTTCCCGTTCCCGTGGGAATTTCAGGAAATTGTCTCTTAGTGCTTCCCTACACTTCATCAATCAACCTACATGCAAAGTTTCAGCTTTCTACGACCAGTAAAACGAAAAATCCCGTCTTTCCCGTTCCCGTGGGAATTTTTCAAAGTCCTCTCTAAATGCTTCTTTACACTCCCCAAGCAACCTACATGTCGAATTTCAGTTTTTGACAACCTGCATTGCAGTATAACAAAAAATCCGGTTTTTTCCCGTTCATTTCCGTCAGAATTTTGGGAAATTCTTTCGTAGTGCTCCCCTATACTCCCCAAGGAACCTGAAGGCCAAATTTCAGTTTTCTACGATCATTAAAACGAAAATTCGATCCCGTAGAACTGAATATAAATCTCGTTTTTTCCTTATCCTGTTGGAATTTTCGAAAATCCTTAAAACTGTTTTTTACTATTATAATCACCTACTTCTATGCCAAATTTGAAGTCTAGTAATTATAGTTCATAGGATTTCGTTGAACTAAATATATAAATCCCGTTTTTTCCTTATCCCGTGAGAATTTCCAAAAATCCTGAAATTTGAAGTCTATATTTATTAAGTATAGTTTACTTAGATAGGGTCACTGGGAATCGAATATAATAAATCCCGTTTTTTCCCGTTCCCGTGGAAATTTGTATGTGTGTGTGTGTGTGTGTGTGTGTGTCAGGTAGGTATGTGTGTTGTTGTTTTCGTAATCAGCGACCCGATAAACCGTACAAACAATACTACCCACTATAATATAATAATAATAATACCCACGTTGATTTTCAGACTTTGTCACCCCCTATCCCCTTTTAGGGGTTGAATTTTCAAAAAACCTGAAACAGGTATTTACTCATTTATTGTTGGGATTACTCCTGTGAAGTTTCGAATAAAATAGTCTAACTAATCTTGTTTCCCCATACAAACTTTGGACCCCCATTTAACCCCTTTAGAGGTCGAATTTTGAAAAATCCTTTCTTAGTGCACCCCTAGACCTTATAAGGAACCTACGTGCCAAATTTGGAATCTCTAGAACCAGCGGTTTGGGCTGTGCGTTGATATGTCAGTCAGTCAGTCAGTCAGTTTCTTCTTTTATATATTTAGATAACCATAAGCGTAAACTTCCATTCTAGTCTGGGAGCAAAGAAAAAACAGAATGTGTCATTTGCCTTCCTTCCCGCGCAGATGTTCAAAGTCCATCGCGGGAATTGGCGAAAATCTTAGGAATTATGGGCGATGCGGCTATCAATATGTCTATTTTGATTCCCCTTTGCTAAACGTGGCCTTTAGGTCTTGTTACTTTAGGCCCTGTCTACCCCGTTCCTATGGGATAAAGATGTGATAGCGTAAAGCCTCACTTCTAAAACACAGTTAGGACTTGCAAGAAGAATCCTATAAGTCGCAGTACATTGCGCCGCTCGCTGGGGTGAATTCTAAGCCGTTCGCATCACATCCCAGCAATGTAAGTAAATGGAACTAGATTTCGTCGTCCTACTGGCCCATAAAAATCCTCACTAGAAATAATAAAATTGGGTTAGGTTCGTTACGTATCTTCAAATGCCTGAAGGGCAAACCGCATAGAAATAGGAGCCCCGCGAAAACGGGGTTCCGTCGACCTTTTGGTGGAGTGTAATTTGATTTTTTTTATAACAATGGGGACATAACCGTGGGCTACGGGTAGAAGCTGGATTTTTCTTGCAATTTTAAACTGGGGGGTTGTCGTTCATTATGGTGTACTCATGGGGAGGGCTTTGTTCAACAGGATGATGATGATTTGATGATGTTGATGATGTACGGGAAGCGGAGGCAAAGTATTAGTATCTGGTAAAGATCGTGGAAAGCCATTGGCTGCGAGTAGCACCAAATCGATCGTCGTGGAGATCCTTGGGAAAGGTTTACGCCCAACATTGGATGTCTCCTGGCTATTACAATAATGATTATGATGGGACTAACGGAAAAACCTTAAAGGTTTTGATTCCCAATTTTGTGTGAAAGTACATTTTTAAAAGTTTAATTTTTTACCGTTGCTCTAATTATTTTACTTAATTTGAACTTGACAGTTTGTTTTATTCCTTTAAGGTCCTGAATAAAAATTACTGTTTAAATTAAGTATTATTAGACCTGTCTTCAAGTTGACGAGAAATTTAATGATCTTTACACACGAGTAGTAAAAACAACGTCGCTCCACGCCGTCGTCATTTATGCTTGTATGTTATTTATTTATTTATTTATTTAAGCCTTTTTATTCCGAATTTTGCTATAATTTCAGTAAGTACATGTTGTTGTTATTGTCGTTTATTTATTAAATTGTCGCGTAATTCGGCGTGCCTCATGGCATAGGCCTCCTCCGTGTATTGGAGGGTTTGGGCTATAGTTCCCACGCGCGCCCAGTGCGGATTGGGAACTTAACACACACCATTGAATTTCTTCGCAGATGTGTGCAGGTTTCCTCACGATGTTTTCCTTCACCGAAAAGCTCATGGCAAATTACAAATGTAATTTTCGCACATAAATTCCGAAAAACTCAGAGGTGCGAGCCCGGGATTTGAACCCACGACGCTCTGCTTGAGAGGCCACAGGTCAAACCACTAGGCTACCACGGCCATGCTTGTATGTACGTACACTTAAATATTTTAACGCAACAGATTTTAGTGCAGTTTTCATCAATACACTAGAATTATTCAAGAGACAGGTTTGTAATAGTTAAAAATCTGTAAAATCTGTTTTAAAAAGCTGCTAATTAACAATAATATGCACATAAAACAAGCAGGTAAAATTAAACAGTGCGCTTAAGGTCATAAGTTGAAATTGAGAAATAGCGCAAAATATTTTCACACCTCAATTCGCTTTACATTTGCGTTCATCGCCCGCTATTTGCACAAAACATTCGGCAACGATTCGACATTTTCCTTTGAAAAGTTACGAAATTGTGTCATTGAAGAGTAATTTGGTGTCTTAGTGTTACCAGTTTACTTTATAACACTTATATATTTTTGTATCAGCTTCTGCCCGCGACTTCGTCTGCGTGGAATTTCCGGGATAAAAAGTAGCCTATGTTTTAATCTAAGGTACCAGCTATATTCTTTCCAAATTTTATCCAAATCCGTCCAGTCGTTTTAGCGTGAAGAAGGATCAAACATACACACTCACTCACTCACATCGTCACATCGTCACAAACTTTCGCATTTATAATATTAGTAGGATTAATGCACGTGCTCAGCGAAAATTAAGTTATTTTTACTATAAATAAAAGTTTTTGGGTGTGCCAGATAGGTTTTTTTTTTGTTTAGCCTAGTGGTTTGACCTGTGGCCTCTCAAGCAGAGGGTCGTGGGTTCGAATCCCGGGCTCGCACCTCTGAGTTTTTCGGAATTTATGTGCGATATCTCATTTGAAATTTACCATGAGCTTTTCGGTGAAGGAAAACATCGTGAGGAAACCTGCACACAACTGCGAAGCAATTCAATGGTGTGTGAAGTTCCCAATCCGCACTGGGCCCACGTGGGAATAATACAATACAATAACTCTTTATTGAACACCACATATTCAAACAAAACAGAAAAAAGTTATACAGAAGTAATAAGGTAACAATAGGGAAACTATAGCCCAAGCCCTCCCATTCTGAGATGAGGCCTGTGCCCAGCAGTGGGACGTTATAGGCTGGAGATGATGACTGACTGAGTGACTCCTTAATGCCCAACACACATATTTTTGTACTTTGAAAGCTGAAATGTTTTCATAGGGCAGGGTGTACGGTTGCCCAAATAAGTGGTCTACCACTATTCATCCATATTGCTATCAAATGAAAATGACGCTAAAGTCGAACTTTCAAGTTGACAGCCTGTCTTATCGACGTTACATACAGTGACGTGCAAAGGAATTTTAGCCTTAGGGTGGTAGACCACATATTTGGCTGATGGTACCTACCAACCTTTTTTCGCCGATCCTCCCCGAACTAAAAATGTATTGTTTTGCCCCCCTTAAGTTTCTATGAAAATAAACGCATTATTTTATACCTACTTATTATACACCTGGCAATAAAATTCGGAATAGTTAATTTTCCTACTCCTGTACTATTATCTGTGATTTATGTTATCACGAGCACCACTATAAGAACACTCATAATAAGACTTTGGCTAAGTCTATATTGTCTATTCCCTCTAAAAGCACTTGTTGGCTTATGGCTCTAAAAGTGCTCCATCGTTAACTCTGCCAGCCATAGACTGCCAGACCTAGGTAAAACTTTTACAGGATCAACATTAAATTTACGATAAAAATGCATGGCTACCAACTTAACAAATTAGTTCATTCGTATGGTTTTTTATTGAACTAGAACTTTCTGAACGAAATGCGTAGCTGCCAACATAACAAACAAGATTTTTTAATAACGTCACAGGCAATTTGGTAAACGTTTTGGCTAAATGCGCCAAGAATGCAAGGCTATAAAAAAAAGTTAACGTTAATTAAAAACAAAGTTTACTATAAACTAACTTCCAATTTTTTCGTTAGTCGTTTTCATGTTTCCCGCTCTTGTCTTGTTTGTTATTTGTTATTTGATTGCAATAGTTTTAACAAAGTTTTGTAACATTAACATAATCATAAAAAAGCATCGATGAAAACGAAATTAACTCAACACCGGAAGAAATATCCGCAGCGGCCCAGGAAGTGATGGAAAATTTGTTGTCTAGAAAATCTCGGCAATGATAAAACCTAGGTACGAGAATTTCTGCGTGGAGACTGGAACACTGGACTTCTTCATTTTTGGAGAACGTATTACTCTAATTTAGTAAGTACCTACCTACTTAGTCGTAGAAAAAATATTGTATGCAACGTTGTATTAGCAAGTCAAAAAAAGCTCGTGGTTTATTTCTTACGATGTTCGCTACGCTCACATCGTAACCCACACCACTCGCCTTTTTTGACCCATCTAATACAACTGTTGCATAAAATACTATTACGCGTTAGTTTTTTTTCCGGAAATGTAAACGTACTCCACGCCCTTATGGGTACGTGCCCCCATGGTCGGAAATTCCTGGCTTAGAGATTCTATCTATGACGTAGACAAAAAACGAGAACAATTTTGCCAAATTTTCACGTGACGCAGTTTTACTTTAAGGATACAGCCGCGGGTGTAAATCTACTCAAAAAATAACAATAAATTTTCGTTACTAAATTCACTGGACCTTGCTTCTCAACTCGAGGGT
Source organism: Pandemis heparana (assembly GCA_963854515.1). Classification (NCBI taxonomy): domain Eukaryota; kingdom Metazoa; phylum Arthropoda; class Insecta; order Lepidoptera; family Tortricidae; genus Pandemis; species Pandemis heparana. Next base: position 7,064,921 of record OY978025.1, read on the forward strand.
CTCTAGGTCACGATTCGCAGCTTCAATTCTAAACGCATCTTAGCGCTTACATTAAAGGATTCCAACTTATCATTACCATCGACCTTATATCGCGTACCGATACAATAATCACTCGATTTGAGAAACAACGTGTTAGCATGCCCTTGACTTGTTAAAGTAATATCTATTGTTCTGATGCTCCGAAATTCAAATGTCGGGATGATGATGATTATTGTTTGTGATGGGTTTAAGATCTTGTTTATGCAATACGACTGTAATGGACTGTCTGAAAATGGACGGACCATGAGTTTACGGGATTCAGTTATTGTCATTAGCTTATTGGCACTCGGAGCCCTTTCCCAGGGCTCCCGGTCTAACAGGGCCCCCTAAAGTGTGAGTATCAAAAATGATGGTTAAAAATTTTCCATTTCGTACTTTTAGTACTGGCCTGATAGGATCTAATTAACTATCTGATATTTTATTAAACACACGTTTTTAAAATAATGCGCTAGGCTGGGAGCCTTTTATATTAACGGTGTCTTGGACGGCAGCACAAAAAACTGTTCTGTAGATCCTCCACCCCTGTCTACTACAACTCGGCGATAAGCGACCAATAGGCCGTCGTCAAGACAAATAGATCCTTATAGGATTTTCTTCTAACGGCATTCATTTAGACTAGAAGTGAATGAAAAATTATATTTACAGCAAAAATGTGCCAAGTCTCAATTAAGATGATCCTATCCCTAAAAGTAGCAGGATCTCAAATCCATTCTATCTTTGTTGTTGAATAAAATAAATCCATCTTTACCTTACTTAATTTTTAACGTTATAATTTTTCTAAGCGTATTTTGTGAGCTTCATTCACCGACATGCGAACGAATTCGGTCGAGCTGTTGGTATTGGTTTTAACAGAATTTTAAAAACAAAAGTGCTATTGGGCCATGGATAAATAAAACTAGTTTGAGTCTCAGCCAATTTATACTCTTTGAATGTAGCATAAATTAGTCTAATTGTTAGCGCTAAAATCAGTCTAAATGCCAGATATAATGTCAATGGCGTTTAGAATCGTGAAGATTTGCCACTAATTACTAAGCATTGAACGTGTAATTAATATTATAGTAGTTATTTATATAAACGTCTGTAGTTTTGCGTGAACAAAGCATCTGAATGAGTAGAACGTTTTCAGACTGAGAGTTCACTATGAAGGATAAATATCGGAATCTCAAAAATTAAATTTTCAAATATTAGATACGAAAACAAAGCGCCTTTTTTCGCTTTCCAAATTGTGTAATGTACTTACGAAGTCCAGTAAACTTTTCACGTACCATTTTAAAAAAGTTTTAAAATAACAGGATTACTTTGGAATTACAGGTTAGTTTCTTGTGGTGCGTCTGTTATGTTCTCATCGTCATCATCATCATCAGCCTGAAGACGTCCACTGCTGAACAAAGACCTCCCCCTTAGCACACCATAATGAACGACAAGTCGCCACCTAGTCGAGAACTTTTTTCCCCAACGATTGTCTGTTCTACGAGCGATGTGGCCTGCCCATTGCCACTTCAACGTACATACTTTTCGAGCTATGTCGGTGATTCTAGTTCAGTGGTGGGCAAACTTTTTTCATGGCGGGCCAGAAAATCACAGATATTTCAAAGAAGGGCCAAAATTATATTAAATGCAATTTTTTTGACACATGACGCATGAACTACGTGGCTAGTCTAGCTGGCTCCTTTGCCTTCGCATCTATTATTCTATTTTATACAGCAGCACCGTCTAAATATCGTCATCCTGTGCCATAACACTCCAATTCGAAGAAACGCTGGCGGGCCGCATTAAATTCTTTCGCGGGCCGGAGTTGGCCCGCGGGCCGTAGTTTGCCCATCACTGTTCTAGTTCTTCGGCGAATCTCCGTATTTCGGATTCTGTCGGTTATGTCCTACTGTTAAAAATTCTTACTAGTGATAATAATATAGGCTAGTTAGTTATATCTTCAAATGCCCGAAGGGCAAACCAAATAGAAATACGTTCCGTCGTCATTAGGTATGGTGGATAATTCGTCATTTTAAATAACAGTGGGACCACAAAAACTAAACCGGGATTACGAACACTAAAACACAAGCCCACATTTTATTTTAAATACTTTTATTTGTTATTGTTATTGCTTCAGCGATAGACGAAATTATTACATTATATAGATTGACCATATTCGCTAACTCGTAAATTGTATAAACAAGAAGACAAAGAGGGCGTAAAACGACTCTTAATCAAGCTTAACTAATACTTATATGTTATTGCGATTCACTCTAAATCATCCACAGTATTCTTAGATATTAGAACTGCGCGAAAAATTACAGAAGATAAATAAAGTGACACAAATAAAAACCCGATTAAGGGTCCATCGCATGAACGAAATGTTATAGTGACTAGCAAAACTAATGGATCACTCTTCATATATCTTTTTATGAGAAGCAACCCATTACTTTTGCTTGTCAGTGTATACCATCTGTAAATAAAACAGTTAGACATGTAAGTAGTACTCGGAAACGAAAGTAACATCTTTGAGCAGTTTCCTGTAAGGTAGGAAGATGCCGGACAAACGGAAAGCACGCTCGAAGTCGGACAGCTGGCAGCAGTAGGTGTAACCGCGTTCGACGTTGAGCCAGCGTCTGTTGGAGACGACGATAAAGATTGAGTGAAACAGAAAACCAGAATGGTTCCAAACCTTTTCAGTTCCCTTATGGCCTAACTAAAGACGTCACAATTTAAAAGGCCCGTTTTGACAGTTCACGCCCATGAAGTTCTCTATTTTTTACCGATCGTAATGTTCTGAAGGTAATTGCATTTTTCATTGATGGGTATCGCTCACTCAGCTAAGTGCTGTGCATAACGATTTTTTCATATTGTTCACAGACTATTAATAATCGGTTAAGGAAAAAATAAATCGATCTAGATAAAAAAAAATTAAGGCCGTCTCGCACTTGGCCGGTTTTATTTATTTTATTTAGACCAATTAATTACTGAATTTCACTAGCTGTGTAGTGATCTTTACTGAAAATTATGACCTTGGAGCTCAAAGCCGTAAACAATGGCAACACTGATTTCAATAGAATGGCTCGTCTTCATCATCTGAAGAAAATGATTGACTGAAGATTCACTTTCTAATCAGAACTTTAATCCAATGCCACTTTACAATACATATTTAAATCGATCAAATACCCATGCAAACTTGAATCGATTTATCGTGAGTATCGAGTACCGAGTCGTACGGTGACATCACTAGTTACGTCGGGAAGACAATGTCAAAACGGGCCTTTTATTTTGCGACGACTCTAGGATCACGGATTTTACCGTAACCTATTATTTTGTAGCGGTCAACATTCGACGTTCGAGACAACTGAACAACCAGCTAATGACCCCAGCGAATAACATTAAATTAAAAAATTAAAAACCCCCTCCCGCATTAATCGAGTAATCATAAGTTAGTAATAAAAAAACAATTTTAAGCCAAACATGCCTTTCATCATTATGGAAAAGTGCTGGGGCCTTTCCATGACGTCTTAATGCGATTCAGTTTAGGTTCGCTCGCTGTCAGATTCATACTAAAAGTGACAGCTAAAACTTGAACTGAGTCGGAATTAGGACGTTATGGTAAGGCCCCTGATGATGCTCTTGAAACTACTGGACCGATTTTTACCAAACTGAACCACCGTAAGGAAAATTACTTTCAAATGAAAAAAACCGGTACATTCGCTAGAGAGATACGACGCTAGACACGTATCTACACACACACAGACATCGACGTCATACTTATAACACCAATCTTTTTTGTATCGGGGGTTAAAACCTATTTTACCTTCGAGGGGGTGATTACCCACAGCTTAGGAACCCGGGCAGGTAGCGTGTCAAGCCAAAGTTTATTATTATCATATTAATTATCTACGTCCTTTTTCGATGATACAAAATCCCCCCCTTTTACTAAACCTAATCTATCTGTTTAAACACCATGAAATACAACAGTTCAAGGATTAGTATGAATAAAGAGACAGACAGACACAGTTGGACACTATTTTAAAAGTCACTGAATTGTAATATTTCAACGTTTCTAATATTCCTTGGAGCAGTTTTACTCAAATATCTTTGATGTTCGGATTTTTCTCCAGGTACTGTTTTATTATTCAGTTGCCTGTTTTATTTGTTTATTTGCCCTGATATTGTTTGGTTGCTATGCATAAGATTAGTTTTAGTAAAATTTGCATGCTGCTTTTGAGTAACATTATTTTGGTTTAGGTTTTGGGTACCTTGTTACTGCCCATTGTTTCTGATCCATTGCCACATCTGCGACAAACTCTTAGTGGGAATTGTTTTAGGGTATAGGCTAAGTTTCCTGCACTATGTTCCTAATAGTTTATTTTTTAAATTGTGTCTGCATCTGTCTTTTTCCCCAATAAAGAAAATAAGAATAAGAAATATTCTTACCGGTTCTGCATCCAATCCACTTCGCCACATACGTCACGGCAGAGGTGGTAATGCCTGACATCTGACAGCTTCAGATCTGGAACGTTCACCTGGATGATGGCAAGGGACGCCTTGCTTGCAGGATCTTGAACCACCTGAGAAATTGAATTCATCATCATCATCATATCAGCCGAAAGACGTCCACTGCTGGACATAGGCCTCCCCCGCGGCTCTCCACTCGGACCGCTCCTGTGCCTTTCGCATCCACCGCGATCCCGCGATCCTGATCAGGTCGTTGCTCCATCTTGTTGGAGGCCTACCGACAGCTCGTCTCCCGGTCCGCGGACGCCATTCGAGAACCTTCTGACCCCAAATTAAATTGATTAATTACCTACATTTCCAAAAGGAAGGAAAGTTAAATACTTTCTTTATCTCACTAGCAAAAAAAAATTAACGAGATGGGCACTCTTAAACGTAATGAGTGTATTGTTGTATGAGAAAACAGTAATAAATAAATAAGGCGTGGTTAAGGCATAGCAGCTCTCTGATAAGAACGTAAAATCGCACATGGCTTAAAATCCAGTTGCCTACTAAAGAAAGAAAGGACAACTGGCAAAAGTTTTCTGTCAGTCAGATTCATCTTAAAGTATTTATAGAACATTCTCTGAAAAAAATTAACGGTTCCGGTATTTAGCGAACACGTTTAAAAGATAAAAACAACGGTGATGATACGAAAACACTAAAGAGTGACATATTTATCGTCACACTTCTAACTTACATACCAATAACAGACTCGCTAACGTGAGATATAAGTCAATTAATACTCTACCTTCCACAAATACTTTGGCACCGGTTGTTTTTTCCTCTTGAAAGGCAGGTTGATGGTCTTCAGAGATAAATACGTATCGGGCAGTTGCATGTCCTGGGCTATTCCGGTCCACACCTGCAACTCATGGTTTGCTGATGCAGCCAACTTTCTGATGCGCTGCTCAACGTCATCCCAATTCTGAAAGACATGAAATAATGCAATGAACTCCTTGAATTTTCCAGTCCCTTAAGCTACACGTCTGGCGTTTCTCTCTCTCTCTCTCTCTCTCACTCCCTTTCTCTCTCTCTGGTAAGCTTTAAAAGCCATCACAACAATAGAAGAATAGAATTATTGGATGTAGGACTGTCCGAAGCCAATACAGATTAAAATATCATGGGACAATTTTATTTACACCAATTGATCTATATTAAAACTAAGCAAAGCTTGTACTATAGATACGAGCCAACAGATAAATTAATTAATTTAACATTCATGACTCGGGTAGAAACATTCGTATTCATCACACAAGTGCCTGCCTTTATCAGGATTCGAACCCAAAACCCCCAGGTCACTGTACACTAGGCTATCCGGTCGGTAATGAGATGTTTACAAATACATGTTTTATTTACGTGATTAAGTCCCGTTTTCTTATAATAATGATAGAGCCTAACGAATTTCAATGTAGGTAGTTTAGATTATGAAAGTAAAAAAATAGAATTTCCTGTATCCTTTGATTACTAAGGTACTCGTTGGCCTTCTTTGTTGTATTAAAAAAGGTATTTTCAGCTGATTTCTTACCTGAGAGTTACAAGTACTCCAATGAGGAACTACGTTCGCCGACGTATAAGTCGCAATCTGAGACAGTCCTGGAGCCACATCTTTAGGGTTAACCAGTTGCCTCTTTGCAAAACAACATCCATCACTCATATGGAAATCGAAACCCAAAATTGCCGAAATCTCGTTATTTTGATAATTACAATCAAATATTGTATTCAAATCATTGTGTGATCCATTATTGAAGCTATAATTGGGCAAAACGTTGGCAAATGTTGGTTGCAGATCATGTTTTGTGTAAAGCGTTTTTATCCCGGTTAAATCTAAACACATTTGATACACCAGCACAAATTTTCTTATCATGTCAAAACCAATGTCAATTAATTCAGAGTTGCCGCTGCTACTGCAGCGGCGTCTGGTTCTTCTAGGTGTAGCTTCTACTTTGTTGTTGCATTTGAAGTCGTCATACGAGTATTTAGCGCCTTTATAGCTAAATTCTTTGTCGTTTTCGCATGTCACCATAATTTCTTTTTTGGGTACCTTGGTGAAGCTCGTTGGGCAATATAGTACAATATTTTCATCTTTGGGTATATTGATACGTCCATCCGTTACCTCAAACTTGGGAAGTTCTAAGTAAGGTGTAACCATGAGCGGTGCATGGCCATTAAAATCTACATTGATGTCCAAAGCGCACCCTGAATTGAAAAGAATCACAGGAATGAGTTTTCTTAGATTTTAATTACAATATGAATAACTCGAGTATAAAAGCCGAATAATGTTCGACATATGTTTCGGACTAATCCGTAGTCCTTCTTCAAGGAGCGCTCGCCCCAGCGGCAGCGAAACGAACACTCAATTTCTTAGATTTGTTTATTTTATAGAAATTAAAAACACTTTCAATGTAATTTTCAAGTAAGTTAAAAAATATTACGTACCCATAGTTTTAACTACAAATTCTTGCTGCGCGCTTCCAAATTCATTACTAGCTATACAAGTGTATTGCCCTTTACCACTGGGACTCATTTCAATAATGTATATCGATTCTTTGTAATCCATTATTGCACCATCGCGAAGCCATTTTACCTGCAAAATAATTGTCACAACGTTTACCTTACCAATCAATTACAAAATCTTATAAAATCAATTACTTCTCTGCAAGCTCCTATAATAAACATCACCTTGAGAATATTTCGATCGATTTGGCTGGATTTAGTTTTAGTACAGACGAAAAAGAAACAAGAAAAATGGTGTGGCCAATTTTCATACAATCAAAGTAAATTATGAAATAATTCAGCCTCACAGGCCGTGTCATTAACTAAGTACAATGAGATTAGATTACAGTAAAACGCTAGCCTATCATTTTATAAACAATAAATACCTCTGGTTGTTTCTCGCCATGTGTACTACAGTCCATAACAGCAAATCCACCGTCAACGAATTCAATAGCTTTGGCCTTTTCATTATTGTAAATAAATCGTGGTTTGGATCCGGTTACGACTTTTGTCGTGCCCGTTTTTGCGCCTACAAAGGAACTAACGCGACAAGTGTAGATACCAGTATCAGAAGGGGTTACATTTGTGAATTGCAGTTCTGATTTCGCTATCATTCCACCATCCTGAAAAGAAGAGCGTGGTGTTAAGAATCGATTGTATAAATTCGAATCAGTGGCTAAAGCAACCTTCCAGTAACCATGCCAACAGTGAGGTCAATGTCCTCTTCGGCATACTCAATCTGCTGTTAGATTTAAAAGCAGAATTATTTTAACCAAATTACCTTAAACCACCGTAACCGATCAGTTTTCTTATGCGGTACACTGCAAGGTATAACAGCAGGATTTCCTTCCTCTAGCATAAACGTATTCATTACGAATTCCGGTTTAGCATAAGCTGTAAAATATTTTTTAAGTAATTATTTGATAGAGGCAACATTAATTGGCTTCTAAATTAGAGTAAACTTCTTTACTGTACCTATTAGGACATAGGAGCATAAGGTAACAATGATTAAGTAGGTGACTATTGACAAAACTGTACTTACCCTACTTATTTGTAGATAAATTTATTAGGTATTAAAGAAAACTTATTGTTGCCTACAGCTTTTGTAGGTATTTTGTCTACCAGATTACTTACGTTCGATTATGACAGTGAAAGCCTCATTGTCTGCTCCATATTTGTTACTTGCGTTACACACGTACTCTCCTGCTGAGTATTCGTCTACATTTTTGACTATCAAACTGCCGTCTTCTGCTATGTCGTACCATTCACCTGTAATTAGATTACTTGATCAACAATGATGCGGTTACGGATTGCAAATCTCGGACTAGCACCCCGTGGGTATTCAATAAGAACGATTTTTTTCGTTTTACACAGATTTCGTATTTTGAGTAGTATTTAGTAGTAGCTTCAAGCTATCGACAACGTACCTGCAGGGATATCGAAACCGCTTTTCATCCAAGTGATTTTAGGTTTTGGGTTTCCTGTGGCTTTGCATGGTACCCTGAGCACTTTATCATCCAATACAGCCTTGAATTGCTTAGCTGAATACGTTATGAAAGGTGGTGCTGGAAACAAAACCATCAGTTCAAAATTGGATCACCTTCTGTATTTGCTTTCCTTCTTCTTTGGAACTGATAGTTAACTTAAAATTAAAAACCGGTTATCTGTTAAGTCGGTTCACGGACGATAGTTTTACGTGATAGCCGATAAATGTATCGAAAGCAGACGCTTGGGCTGATCGTGCTTCTCTATCGCTTGTCCTGCGCTCTCGCTTGCACACTCTAACGTCACGCGGAACGTAACGCAATCAGTCATGCTTTTTCGTGAGTGCAGTCGGTGTTCATCGATATAAGACGTTATCACGTCAAAAATGCTTACCTAAAACGATGACTTCATAAGTAATATTCTTGGAGCCGCCGGTGTTGGTCGCCACACACGTGTAGAATCCGCCCTGTACCTGCTGGATTCTTGGCAAAGCCAATGACCCCGTACTATCGCTAGGCCTGAACATAAACAGAATCAGAATAAACAAAAGCCTGCGTCCGTGGCTTCGCTCTTGTTTCAGAATACTCTATGCCTAGGAATAGGAAACGATTCCTAGGAAAGGATTTTTTTGGCATATAAGGTGTTCTATTATCTTAGGCTGGCATAGCATCTGCAATCCTCTGTTGTCTCTGGTACTGCTTACTAGCCATTAAAATACCTACTTGCTCAGTAGCCATCGTTCGCACTAAAAGTACAGCAATAGACAGAGTGAAATGAAAATAAAGGTTTCTTGCTTAGTGAACCTGGTCCAAGAGACAAAAATAATAATAAAGAAAAATATTATATGTGAAAAGCATTGTCTGTGAGAGAGGTGTCTACTATGATACTCCCCACAATTGAATAACCATTCACCATTGATTAACTACTGAATATTGTGTGTGTAAAGTATTGGTTATAGGCATTTGAATCCATTTCTAGCAACACATCTAAAACAGTTCCACATCATTTTAAAGAACAGGACTGACATCGAACAAGGATTGTGCATGAGTTACTGTTCCTCTTTTGTTTCTTGGACTTACCCGAAAACCTCGGATTTTATTTTGGGATCCTTGCTGTGGAAGATCCACGACAGCACCGGTTTTGGGAACCCGTCCGCTCGGCAAGGCAACATTGCGTATTTCCCCACCATTATTCTCACTATTCCCCGCTTAGGAGGCTCGATGTCTACTGGAACTGAAAGAAACACCCTATTAAATGTCCCAAGTTCAATGAAAGGCTACATACAGTCTTCCCTAAAACCCATATGAAATTTCGATGTTCTCAAAATTATGAACTTAAGCCGATTGCTTCTCCGAAACTTAACATGCAATACAGCTTCATCTGTACGATATTTTTTCTTCGAGTAAATCCACTTAACCTCCAAGGCTAGAGCCCTACTAATAGTACCCACTCTGTATTCTGACCCAGATTTAAGTTCTTGGATATGCATTTCCACAAAATAATTCCCGATTCAAAATGTTTAGTTAAAGTAGCTGTAACTAAGACCTTAATTTTTATACACTCTATAATAGGACCACATAGAAAATAATCATCTTTGTATAAAAATGATTATAAGTATTAAAGTATACTAATTGGTGTCCGTATATAATTGATCTTAATTTTTGTGACTAAAGGCGTCAGAACATCAAGTTAGGGTACCGTTTACATGCTTCTTCTTCTTCTTTTAATAATATGGCGTTTACATGCATAGTAATGTTTTCAAGGCAATTAGTGTCTGTAAGATTCATGAAGAGCCTGAATTCTTACCAATAACGTCGACTTTTGTGTTAACGCGGACGACTCCGTATTCGTTACTTGCTTCACATTCGTAGTTTCCTTTCTCACTTAAGGAGGCTCTAAATCTGTGAAGCGATGCAGAAGCTTGATATAATTTTATTCACTGCCATCCAATTGAGGTCGATTTAATCGCAAAGTAAAGATCTGAGGCGATATTGTCTATCTCGTTCACTCTCGCAACTGTATTCGCTATGTCTTTCTACCCTCACCTTTTGCCTTTTTACAGAAGAGTGATTCAAAGCGCAAAGACAATATGGCCTCAGGTTATAATGAACTGAAACTAGACAAGAAAAAATAGTGTCGCAAATGAACTCCCTTATAGTCTCATCCTGATTATCGATAAAACTAAAATACAAAACGTGTAAAAAAAGATCAGCTTCAATACCTGATACTGTTATCTTCAAAGAACTTATAAGTCGCTCCCCATATTTCACTGCCGTTGAGAGTCCACATAACATCAGGCGAGGGAACTCCAGTAACAGGGCACTCCAACGTCACTATATCTCCGTTATTCTTGACAATGCTGGGGTTAACGCTCTTCGTAATCATCGGTGGATCTGAAAATTCGTATTTTATCATCAACATCAGCAAGAATCAGCCAAAAGACGTCCACTGCTAAATATACTCGTAGCTACATAGCCTTCCGCAAGCTTATGTTGTGCTATCCGCAACCAATGGCTTCCAGCGATCTTTATCAAATCGTCTGTCTTGCCTACCAACATTTTGCCTTTCAGTTTGCTCTCGCCACTCTAGAACCTTATGGCCCCAACGATCATCAGTTCTACGACCAATGTGTCGTGTGATATAGCGCTAATGGAAAATACTAGTGCAAAATAAGTAAGGTTAAGTACAAGCGGATACTTCTCGAAATTTTGTGATGCCCTAAACTTTAGTCTACTCGTGAACATGGTTGGGAAATACAGCCGAAACCATGACCATGACATATTCCAAGTCCCGCTTGATAAAATGAATGGAAATCGTAGAAAGCTTAAATATTGAATAAAATGATTATGATTAAATTGTTATACTTATTGTAACCTACGAAAGGAGAAATGCTGCCAGTGTCAGTGGTTCTATGCCGCAGGGCCTCTCCTTCTAATTGTTTTATTTTAAGATAAGTTTTAGTTTAGTTTTAATCTATATTTAATTTAGTTTTAGTAAGTTTGATTTTCTTTTTATTTGTAATGTCATGTTTCTTATCTTACTATCTACTAGATTGAAACTTACATTCTACAATTAAATCAATATCGTGATAGTCTTTTCCAACGACGTTTTCCACCATGCACCTGTAGATTGCTTTATCATCTGAAGCCACGTTCTCAATATGTATGGTGTCTGAAGTGACGTTTAACTTAGTAAACGTAGACGAATATTGGTCGTTGTACAACCATGTGTATGTCGGTTCAGGTTTGCCTTTGATTACACTGAAAATAACATTCAATAAAAAATAAAAAAACCCACGCGTTAGTCGCGTAATCATACTTACTTTTTTTTTTAATTTAAAGAAAAAAATTAATTGTATGCCAAAAATGCTCTACATCGTTTTGGAAAAAAGCTGATACACTCTTAAAACTGCTCGACCGGTGTCATCAAACATGGATAAGAAGTTTTCGAATGAAAATCGCTTCCAAATAAGTCCGTCCGTTTAAGACCTATGATACCACAAGAGATAGACTTAACATAGCATTGTTTATAAATGATTGGAATTGATAAAAAAACTTACTTGCAGTGAATATCCACAGCAGAATACTTCGCGGTAGTAACGTAGTAAATAGATTTGTCTATCTTTGGTTGTTCTGAAAATATAATTAAAAAACTATAATCATAGAATGATTTAATAAAGTTAGTGTTAGTACTTATATGTAATAATATCACAGAAAGATTACATGAAAATAAATGGCAGTAAGTAATTATAATTATCCTTACGACTTTAGTAAAAGGAATTAATGTTTGAAAATTGATTTGGGAAAGAAAGAGATGAATTAAAAAAAAACTTTTTAAAATCTATGATTTTTACAGTCAAATTACTCACCAACACCACTAATGGATACTTTGAACACAGCAATTTTTCGTTCTAAACCATTTCTGGCTTCACAAACATAATTATCCGCTATATAAGGTGCCATAGAACGAATGTGAAGCACAGAATTATCTGTCGATAATTCTATATTTTTATCAGTACGCAGAGGCTTGTAATTCTTATACCAGGATATAGATGCAGAAGGCAATGCGTCTACTTTACAACGTATTTCGCCTTGTTTGCCATATTCGATAGTAGTATCTGTAAAAAATAATTAAGTTGACATAGAAATTAATTCAAACATGTTGTGTTGTATTTTTACGTAAAGTACATAATAATAAACATAATCATTACGTACTGTCCTTACACTTTTAGGTGATTTAGAACATGCATTGATATAATGATCGCGCCGTAATGCTCATAACAATGAACTAATAAAAATTGGTTGCTCTGTAACTTTACCTTTAGGTAATTCCAGGATATTGAAGTAAGTGTTGATTTTCGTTTTGATGTTTTTAGAGTCATTGCCTTCTTTATTGACAGCTCTGCAAGTGTACGTTGTATTATTTTTGATTTTCTTTATTTCTAGAACACTGATGAAGTCAGAAGGCAGTTCAATTGTTGAGTCCTTAAACAGAAAGTCCCCCATCATAAAGTCACCCATCTCAACGACATTTTTATTCTTAGCTGTTCTATGAATACTTCAGGAGCTATAAATTAAACAGATACACAAAAATAAATTGTATGGATAGTAATCTCTCTGTCTCCCTCCCTCTCTCCCTCTTTGAAATGAAATGAAATGAAATGAAATGAAAGCATTTATTGCCGAACATGTGTTACATTTGTTTTGTTTCTCTTCTATCTCTCTCTATATATTTTATATTTATTCTTTCTCTCTCTCAATTGCTAGGGTTTTCGTTTAGCGTCGCACTTCCATTCTATTATTATTCCTTTCTTGAGATACAAACATCCTCAACTCTAAACCTACCGTTTGAGTAGTCTCCCCAGTAGGGTCATCAGACTCCCAAACAATATCGGGTTTCGGATAACCACTGACTTTGCACTTCAATTGTAATGGCTTGTTGTATTCAGCATCGATTTCATCTCCACCATCTATGGTCACTACGGGGGCCTTATCGGGTGTCGATCCTAAAAAACAAGTTTTTAGTTTACCTTCATTGTTGATACTATAAATTGGTAGGTATTGGTATAACTTTGTACGATTTTAATAAAAGAAAATTCATCTTTGTGTCTGACACGGAACAATAAAATAATATCACTATTTATTCGATACCGCTCTTTTATTGGTCTTGCATCAAATAAGGCTGAACATCAATTAGAAGTTGAAAAACTGACGAACCCAACAAAATACTCATTTATAATATTTTACCTGCTACTGCCGGATCCTGCGGTTTGATTGGTGTCAAACTAATTCTGGTTAAAAATGTCTTGCTCTCCGTATCATATCCTTTGATCTACAAAAAAGACGATAAAACAAACTAAAGTGGTATTACAAGGAAAGATATTTTCAGTTAAATTATGCCTTGAAGCTAATGTCCATTGTTGATTTGAGCAGTACGGTTCTACTATGTTACTAGGTAAATACAATACCGCAATTTTAAACATGTGTGTTGGAGCGTCTATGGGCTCCGTGGTATAGAACTCTTCTTTCTTGTCTACCAGCTTCAGGGGTTCTTCTAGAATTACGTTATCATCCATGTCCAATATTTGAACGGTTTTCAGTTCCACGTTACCACCTTCAGTAGTCAACTTTATGGAGAGGTGAGATTTTTCTCCTGTAAAAATCGGTATAAAAAAATTGTAGAGTGTAGTTAGTTTAGACACAGATGAGATATGTGGACATAGTTTAGCTACTAGCTGCAGCAGGTCTTACAAAATTAGATCAAGATTTTATTAAACATAATTAGGCTGCTGATAGTAGACGTAAATGAAATCCAAGATGGAGTTCGTAATGTTCAGGGAACACAGATGCAAGCAGGGAACTTTAATCCTTAGCTGTCCGGATAATGAAGGATCAGTTTTGTGCAAATTTCCGGGATGCTGACAATGACAACATGAGAGTGAAGTTCATGTCTACCCCTGGTCAATCAGTGAATGAACCAGTGGAATATATTCCGTCTTTAGACTATGACGATGTTGATCATAATTTACCTGGCACAGGCCTTGACGAGGTATCCGAAATAGATGTTGGCCTCAACACAGAGAACCCATGTTGGAAATGGACACTAGTCGTTCCTGATACAACCACCTGCGTATCTGTTTCGCTGCCTACTTCCACCTTGTATACGTCCGGCTTAATGTTTAAGACTTTTACCACCTGGATAAATAAATGAAAAACTTGTACAGGATTTTACGCCAAGTCACAGGCACAGGCGATAGACGATAATTTATATGTGTAGAATTTATGGCACCGATTGTCAACGTATTTTTGTATAGGTACTCAAGGTCAGTACACGGACGTCTTAATGCGTTCAGGTTCAGTTCAGGTTTTAGCTGTCATGTATTGTTTGCTTACCGCAATTTCAGATAATCTAGTTATATCTTCTGTGGGTACTTTAGTACCCGCGGAATCAGTGACTTCTACTGAAGGTTTTCGTCCTGATACAGCTATTACCAGTTCCTTAGTGTGACCGTCAACCACCACCTGTAATAATAAAACATGTTTTCTGTTAAAAATAATAATAACAATACAAACCTACTTGCTGTGCTATTTTATTATCGTACGGTCGAATTTGGTGATCATTTAAATAAAATTTGTGATCATTAAATTAAGTTTGTGATCATTAAATAATTTGGTTTCTGGTTTTTATTGGTTCTGTATCTGGTTTGTACTGATGTGTTCTGATTCCAACATCAACCACTTACGTCAAAGGAGTTTCCATAGCCGGCAGGATAAGATTTGCTTGCTATCACATTCTTGCGACTCTCTATCGTCTTCGCTACATACTTCAGTATCTAAAAACAAAACAAGTTATACGTCTAAAAAACAAGTTCGGTAAACTCTAAGCATAAATTATTTTACGACTCATCTCCTGATAATGATGTATCTAACCAAATAAATAATAACTTTTAGCAATAAGTTAGCTACTCAAGCTCTTAAACGCGGCAAATAAGTAGGTATCCAACTGACTAAAAAAATTGCCTAGTGCCTCTAAACTTTTATCATGTCAAGAAAGACGCAAACCAATTTGTTCACGACTAAGTAAGTACTTGGTATTTCAACGTAATTTTATGTTCGACGCCGAACACTTTGAAGATCAACAAATGTTATAGAAACATTCTGGCAGTCAACCACAATCACAAAATCCTGAAAAGCTTTTGCAGGGGTATTCAATCAAACAACCCAACCACCGAATGAAAATATACCGGATCAATTTTTAGACACGTTTTTAATGCTTAATATAAGGCTTACCTTGCCGACTTCTGATTTCTGTAAATGGAAAACCTGCCCCGAAGTAGCTTTGGCTAGTTTATGGTACACCAAGTAATCGCTATCCTTTCTGCCTCCACATTGTCCAGTGAGTACAAACACAACCTAAAAATATTTAAGATAACAAAATAAACTAAGACAACAACGAAGAAAACCCTTCATTACCTTATTATGATTCATCGGGTCATGCGGACACGCCTTGGAACTAACTTCAGAAACGAAATCTCACATACCGTCACACTTCTTTCCAGTAGGGGTAGGCATACTACTTTGTTACGCTTCTGACATACCTTTCGCTTCATCCACATTCATCAATCCTTCGACAACACAGCAAAGCTATTCGGTAAGCAGGTTTAAAGCGGCGCGTGCATGCAAAGGTGCTTACCGAATAGCTTTGCTGTGTGTAAATGCTCGTTGATTTAGGGTAGGTACTCTAGACCTGACCTTTTGTCAAAACGTCCCCGATTTGGTCACGGAACGTCCGCTAGACCTTCCCCTCCTAATACACCCATTCACTTACACTTGCCATATGAATCTGATTAGTTAATCTTCCTTTATCCATCCTCTCTACGCGACACATACTAAATAAGCTTACTTTTTTCTGTACTAGTAACTTTTTTTTTTTTTTTTTTTTTATGTGAAGAGGAAGGCAAACGAGCAAGTGGGTCACCTGATGGTAAGCGATCACCACTGCCCATAGACACCCGCAACCCCGCAGGGATTGCAGATGCGTTGCCAACCTAGAGGGCTAAGATGAAATGCCTCTTGTGCCCGTAATTTCCCCGGCTGTCCCACTCTCCACACCGGAACACAGCAGTGCAAGCACTGCTGCTTAGCGGCAGGATTAGCGAGTAAGATGGTGGTAGCTATCCGGACAGACCTACACTATAATAATTATCTTCTTTTACGCCAGCACGTTCCCTTATCACACTATTCCTCATTCTATCTTTCAATGTTTTACCTTCTATACTTCTAAACACGCTCATTTCAACTGTATTTATTCTACTTTCACGCTTCTTTTACCATACTTTAGCTACCGTGCATTAGTGTTAAAATGAACACGCCTCTGTGGACACCTCACTGCTCACAAATTAATATAATTACGTATTATTATTGTTAATTTATACCTGACTCTGTTTTTTCTGACTCAGCGCCTCCACTTTGGCGAATTTAGCATAATCTTTGGCCGAGGCATCCGTAAAGACATATAATAGTGAAGCATCCCGACTTCGCTCGAGAGCCAGTTCGATTCCACCCATAGCCATTTCTGGACAATCGCCCCCTCCATTGACACTAATAGCAGCTAGAGCTTTTTTGAAATCTTGTCTGTCTTTCGTAATGGTACGCAGTGATACACCTAAAAATGGTATTTATCTTCAATTAGTAAGACTAAATGAATTTTACTCAGGATATTAATGACTGTCTTTTAATTTCTTTTATCAAAAATAAAATAATGGTAAATCTAACTCACCGGGATCGTTAAATGTTACCAAAACAAAATCTTCTATCTGCGATGAATTAGACCTCAAAACGGTATCAAAAATCGCGTTAGCACCCTCTTTCACTTCGTCTATATCATTGGACATAGAGCCAGTATCATCGATAACGAATGTCAAACTACTTTTTACATCATTATTATTTCCTTTGATTTCACTTATTCCTAACAAAAACCCGAGAAACAATATTTGACACTTCATTTTGTATGAATCACATGCCGTACCGCCCGTCACTGCAATTATATATTGAACCAATTCTTGGACAATATCATCGGCTGCAGGTTCAATTGATGTAAGGAACAAAATACGCAAAATGAGTTGAGTATACAGTTTTCTTGAGAAATTTCCGCTCTTTCGAATGGTGTGTTTTAAAATGTCCTTGCCCTAAAAAGTTTTGAGGGGCCAAAGTCGGATCAGCCCCACAAAATAAATGTATCTAAAAAAATATTAAATTCAGTAACTTTAAATTGTGTAATTACTGCCGCCAACCCACGTACACTGAATAAGGATCTTCTCGTGGCATGATTATTTTTTAAGAAAACAAACAATGCCTTACACTAATGTTTTTGTAATTAAAAAATCTAACGTATCACCTTTACGTCAAACGGATTGCACGAGTTTCGAAAGTTGTGTGAACGTTACACGAATTTGATTCGAATTATATTTAGGTTTATTGTCCGTTACACCAATTTGATACGAATTATATTTAGTTTCATTATTCGTTACGCAAATTTTATCGTGGAACTAATTAATATTTATTCATTACCTTTATTAAAAAACATATCTAAATTATTGCCGTCCTTTTCTATCTCACAACGTCAATTTGTGTGTGAAAGAGAGGATGATTTTAATGCGAAAGTGCACGGGCGTCGAAAGAAATCGCTGTTCAGTGCGCGTTTACCTGTTGTTTGGCTGGGATTGTTTACGTTTTTTTAAAAGGCGAAGCTACGGATAAACAGCAAGTCATTTATGAGAAAATTACTTGTGTGTATTGTGTTTTAATGTTGAAGAATAAAATAATATATCCTGGGCCCGAAACCCTCCTCATTTTCAATTACTTTAATATACACAAGTTCATTATAAAAAAAGTTCTCCTCTCCTGAAAAAATGTAATTTGTCCCTTACATCAATTGAACTCGCAGCCGACGATATTTTAACCCGTTTTGTTTAGGTACGTAGACGATATCATTATTGACCTCAGATAAACAGAAGCTCATGTTACTCCAATACCTACTTAATTGCGTTGTGACGTGATAACATATTCCTTTTTCTTCTAACTTTAGGATTCAGCCGATGGTGTGACAGTGACAGAGCGAAGCTACACACAATTAATTTAGTAACGAAGCAGTTCTGTACATTTGTTATTTAAAGAAGTGGGAATTCCCGGTATCTCGTCAGTATGGAATGTAATGGACTCGGGTTTTGTATGTGCGTACAAAAATTTAGAAGAAAACTTTTCCCAGACTTCGACACGGAAGTCGGGTTTAACGAGTCGGGCACAAAATAATCAAGTACGGAAGAGAAAAGAGACTTACGTCCAAGATTGGATCACCTAAGGGCCATGATAATGATGATAATGAGACAATGAACTATTGTATGATAACAACATCTTGTATTTACATTGATTTCAAGTAATAAATAAATGAATCTGAATCTGACACCAGCCATCGCACAGATTGCAAACATTCCGTACCTACGAGTTTTTTGAGCAGAGCGGCGCGCACCCGATTGAGTATTTTTCATCTTCATTCGACAGGCAAATAGCGGCTATATTTTTACGTTAACGACAGAGATAAATATAGAAACTTGCATCCCGCTTAAAGTTGAGATTGATTCAAAGATGTATTAAAAATGCGGGGCCGATTAGGACCCCAACACACCGAGTAATACTTGAATCGGCCGAGTGAGGGCGACATCAAGACATACCCGAATGGCATTGTCAGAGCTCACGAATTGTGCGTTGTTGTTGCCTGCCAACGTATATCGTATATACATTAGAGAACAAAGCGTTAAAGTAAGCTTTAAGCAATGGAAGAACTTTTTAATAATCATTACAATTTAGTTAAGCATCGCGGTGCAAAGGTTAATTATGAAGCTTAACACGGAATCTATAATGTGTTTTATGATATAAATGAATTTCTAGATCATGATTTTGCGGTATCCCATGATATTTAATGTTGCAAAATGAAACTATTTTAGATTTTAAGAAAGCATAATAATTCGACGACCGAATGGCCTAGTGGTTAAAGAACCTGACTATGAAGCTTGAGGTCCCGGGTTCGATCCCCGGTCGGGGCAGATATTTGTATCAAAATACGAATGTTTGTTCTCGAGTCTTGGATGTTTAATATGTATTTAACTATGTATTTATCTATATAAGTATGTTTATCCGTTGTTTAGTGCCCATATCACAAGCTTTGCTTAGTTTGGGCCTAGGTCAATTGGTGTCAATTGTCCCAAGATATTTATTATTATTTATTTATTTATTTAATTTTTGTACGCCTGAAAGGCAAATTATAGCGGTTACTTTAAATATGTCATCTAACTTACGTGTACCTATAATTGTCAATAAACGATTTGTTTGATTGATTGATATGTCACTAGTCGCTTGTCAATTTGTCGCGTTTGTGAACAAGGGGGCCTGGAGTTATGTTGAAAGCAAATAGTAGTGTAATAAGTAGAAAATAATAATTTTGCAGGCGCTACTTTTTAGAATTTAACTATTTTTATCTGAAAATCACGACCATTTTATCAGGAACATTGTGGTTTTTAAGTGGTCAAGATTGGGTCAAAGATCAATGCACAGACCATTGGTTGGTCCGACGCCTTTTTGAAGGTGAAAACTGCTTTAGCGGCGTTGGGCACTTCTTGGGATGGGTAAAAAATGTTATACTCGCGTCAGGCGTAAGACGGAGGGAGAGTTTAATTACCAGGATATCAGATCCTCCAAGAGCCCACAACATGTAAAAACTATAATTACTTATAAGGCAAGGGCGCACGTGGGCTCTACAGAGACTTAAGTAAACGCCTGAGGGAGGCAACGGACGACCCTCGCGCCGGCAGCTTTCTCGCACAAAGACTCGCAATTGCGATACAACGCGGGAATGCTGCCTGCGTGATGGGGACCCTACCTAAGGGTCCAAATTTGTTATAATTTTTATTTTTAAGGTAGCTTTAGTTTATGTTTTATACTTTGTAATCATTGACGACACGCAAATAAAGTGACATTAAAATAATTACTTATTATGAATAAATGCTTATTATGAAATACGAATGAATGGCGTTCGATTTTTGAAGTGTTTTTGTTTAGTCGTGGAGCAAAAGTACTAGGGCATCAGCAAATTGTTAGACGTCTGTCAATAAAGATACTTAATACGTACGTTTTTTTTTGTAAGAGGCCAGTACGGTACGAGTCTTGAGCGTCATGGTTACAACATTAAAATCTAATCTAAGCTGCTGTTTTCACTTCTGCCGACACTCTCGGAGTGCTACACTCGCTTTTTTCACAATCAAGCCTGATGGTAAGCAAAGCAGCAGTCAGATGGAAAGCTGTGGATGAGACTGTCACAAGACTGGGCAAAGAGGCATGAAAATAAGTAGGCTTTTACTCAGCAGTCGGTGTATTATGGGCTCATTTGAACGACTACTCGACTAATTATTTCTCATCAGAATTTGATTCTGCTTGGGAAACTATAAACTTGTTACCTATTTCGCACTATAATAATATTGTGTTCATTTAATTTGGTAAAATTGTTCAGAGGCAGAACGACTGTTGTAATTATCCTTATTATTCACTCAGAGGGGGAACTGTTGTAATTATCCTTAGATATACGAGTATGTAGGTAAAAAAAAAAAAGTATGCAGGTACTTGCATTAGTTATAATTTAAATACATATATTTTTATCCAGCTATAGAAAAACAAGAGCTCCCGTTAGGGAATGAATATTACATAATTATAAATTCTTATTAATTTCTATTTGTTTGCTTTTGCAACTTTGTAGTGATTACGCCACGAGTTTAGTTACGTATCTAGTTAAGTTAAACATGACATGTGGATGTAGAATAACGGTCTCTTTATATTCGCTGTTATAAACAGGTCAAATGTTATCTATGTGAACGTAATGAATTTGTTAATTTGTTGCATTCTAGAGGAAGCATTATTTATTAAGGCTACACATTTGCTAGACATTTGCCATGATTATTTTACGTCAAGTTTCATATTTTGGAATTTCACTTATCAAATATCTAATCTAACTAATATTATAAATGCGAAAGTATGGATGGATGGATGGATGGATTATTGTTTGTTACTCAATCACGCCAAAACGGCCCTATGTATATGGATGAAATTCGGCACATAGGTAGAGAAAAGTCTGGAATAGCACATAGGCTACTTTTTATCCCGGAAAATTCCCGCGGGATAGCAATAAACGAGTTCTTTGCAGACGAAGTCGCAGGCAACAGTTAGTACTGTATAAAGGTATAACAACATCAGTAATCATGCTGATAATAAATATTGAAATATTCCTTCCCGTTTTACAATGCCAAAATTTAATAATCAAGGATGTTCTGATGGATGTTATGAGCAGGCAATAGTTTGACGGCAATAGGCATGTATTTTGACGATTTGATGATTTGATCACAAAAACTTTTTTATTTTATTTTTGTGATCAAATCATAAAATTGTCAAAAGACATAATGATGTAGTCAGGTAAAGTATAATCGGGATCGGGGTTTGCTCCCGAGTATATTTTAATTCCTAGACGACAGAACGAATATAGGAAGTCACGTCGTTTACTTGAGAGAACGCCACACATCGTAAGCGACATTCTTTCCCGCAAACTTTACGCGTTAGAATGTGACAGAATTTCGTTCGCGGTTTCCAGCCTTGACATGTAGGATTCTTATTCACGGATACAATTTGGCAATTGTTGAGGTAAATTCTCTATTTTTACCCTCATTGTACATCCGTAGGCTTATTGTCTAACTCGCTCGCAATCGCCATCGTGTTCATTTTGACAGTTCATGTATGGGCTGACAATCGGCATCGGAATCAGCTAGCTGTCACATTCATACAAGAACCGTCAAAATGAACACGATGGCGATTGCGAGCGAGTTAGACAATAAGCCTACAGGATAAATATTTACCGACATAAAATTAAATAGGAACCATTACATGAATACATGATCCCATCATCATGATGGATTGGTGATGGAATTGAAATTCTTGGACATGATCTGGCAAGAGACGATGGTCGCGGCACGACATCGTTCCAAGTGGGAAAATGTACTGCGAGACCTTTGTCCCTGATCAGGGTTTACAATTATAATGATGACGACCAGTCAGATTAGTTTTCATAAAAAAAGCTGAAAATTAGTTTCCTTTGATGTATTTATATTAGCTTCACCCTAGCTTCACCTTAAAAGTGAATCATGCGTACAGACATTAGACTGCAACCCAAGTATCCATTTATAACTGCGTCGTCCACGTAAATGAACCCAACATGTCGCTCAAATATTTAACATTTCTATTTCCAATTTTACTTTGCGTGACGGCCAAAAAGTCCTTCACTCTAGTTATTGACACCACATTTTCTATGGAAAATGAAATTGAAATAATAAAGTATCGCATCGGGCCTGTGCTCCAACAAATTGTAAATTCTACGTCAGTGGAAAATTACATAATTGTTCCTTTTAACGATCCCGGTGAGTTTACATATTTTATATCTATTAAGTAAATAGCATTGAGGTCACATTCTTTACTACTTGCGCTAAGCGCATGAAAAGCAGAATTATAATATGTCTTGTGCATCAAAAAAAAAATGTACTTACATTACATTACACCTCTACAATGCGCAACCTCTACAAGGCATAGTGCCAGCTCTTATTCTTTTTACTGAGTGTTTTTTTACTAAATTTATATAGGATAAGAACTAATTGTTTTTCGATCTTATGAAAGCGAAACCCCTGGCAATAGCACTAACCAACTAACAACTCCCAACTATACTCGGGTGCAAAGAAACCGGGGCACATAAGGTACATAGAACTTTCTACGGAAAGTGACCAGATTTCTTTGCAAGTCACTAGGTACCTACATAGTTTAAAACAAAGTCGCTTTCCGCTGTCTGTCCCTAATCCCTATATATGCTTAGATCTTTAAAACTACGCAACGGTTTTTGATGTGTTTTTCTAATCCTTTGTTAAAATTCGTCAAAGAAACACATCTTACTTTAATACCTTGAATGGTTTGTATGTTTTAGATGTTGGCCCAGCCCAAATCTTCACCGATCCGGACAAACTAATGGAATCCATACGCTCCCTAAGGGTCTCCGGTGGTCAAGATATTCCAGAAAATTCTCTTTCTGGATTGCAAATGGCTCTTCGGGAGAGCAGGCAGCAATCCAACATCTTTCTGTTCACTGACGCGTGTGCTAAGGATGAACAAAAGTTCAGCGAAATTCAAGAGTTATGCCGTGCCACCAGGAGTCGGGTATGAAAGTATATCGATAAATAATCGCCTTTGTGCAAGAGTTTATACCCTTAATAGTGCATTAACTGGCGAAAACGGATGTATACAAGATGTTTCAAAATTCTTCAGGGATAGGTATTTCAGAAGGTTGTTAGGTTAGTTTTGACTTAATAGCTGTGGAAAGGTTTTTTAATCGTGGTCGACTAATATTTCCATACATTTATCGACCAGTCCTTAACTTCGTCTGTAAAGAATTTATTTATCGCTATCCCGCAAAAAGTAGCCTATGTGTTATTCCAGATAGAATCTAAGTGGGCGTATAGGTGGAAAGGGGAATAGAAATAGTGATGGGTCGCTAGCCACATCGCCTATAACAGGGGTGGCCAACCGGTCGATCGCGACTGTTAGTCCAGTCGATCGTGGCAAGGGAAAAAATATTAATACGTAGACCAGACTGCGCAACATGTTTCATTTAAGGTTTCATGAAGTATGTAATTGGTAGATCGCGCAGGGTTTTGTTAATAAACAGGAGATCTTGGGTCTAATCAAGTTGGCCACCCCTGGACTATAACATGATTCCTAAGATTGTCGCTCATTCCCTTGATGGTCGATAAGTAAAAATAACTGCTATATAGACCGACCGCTTAGCTGAATCCTCGCCTGCGCGGGTACAGGAGCGCAAGGTGGGACGACCAAGGGATAGGGATGTGAAAAAATAATCGATTATGGAAATAATCGATTAAAATCGTTTTTTTTTAATGTGAAAATCGATTTTTGTACGCGACTTTTTTATTACAAATAATCGATTGATAATCGATTTTTTTTTATAATATAAAATCAAGCATAGTCGATTTCTCATCTACCACCCCCGACATTAAGTCTGGTCTTTTATAACCCGGACCGCGAACTACCTATCAAAGAATACTATCTCCATGGAGATGATATTACGCATTAACACGATCTATGCGTCTACGATGGCAGCCCTTCTGTGCTTTTGAAACAGTTTAATTAATAAAACCATGATAAATAAAATATTTATGGCGTTTATTTTCAAATTCATTAAAAAATTTGGAAAAAATCGATTAATATAAAAATCGATAATTTTTTTAAGAAAAATCGATTTTTAATGCGAAAAAATAATCGATTAATTAAAAATCGATTTCTTACGTAAAATGTCACATCCCTATCCCTACCAAGGGAACCGAGAGCGGCGTGAGCGGATAGTGCGCCTGCCGCCCGCACCTCTCTCGGCCCCCTTTGTCGCCTACCCCGCGCCCCTGTTCCACGCGGGCGAGGACTCAACTAAGTGCTCGGTCTATAACAGTTATTTGACTTATACATGATTTAAGCGAGTATGATTGCTTTCTATGTTCAGGTTATCATTTTCATGAGTGGGAACTGCGCTTCTACCCATCAGTTTGGAAGAATTGGCTTGTACTATGACGTCTCGAAAGTATGTTCAGGAAATGTCTTCCTGATTGAGCCGGCCAATTTGAGACAAGTAAGTATACAATACAATACAATACAAATAATCTTTATCGAACACCACAAATCAGTACAAAACGATACAGAAACAAAGAACGAGGTAAACAATATGTGGTCTTATCGCTTAATAGCGATCTCTACCAGTCCACCAATAAATAAATAAATAAAATAAAAAAAATATCATATATTTAAGAGGTATGTCAGGATCGTAGCAAGTGGAACAAAGTAGTCTCTGCCTACCCTGTGGGAAAGAGGCGTGACCATTATGTATGTATGTATGTAGACTAATAACAGAAATGGATTTGATCAGAAGCAAAAAAAGAAAAGAAAGGGACTGCAGACAGGAAGTGGATTCAATTAGTGACAAATAATTAATAATTGGCTTTTTGTTTAGTACCTAAGTCTCAATATAATGTACTGTATTCGAAATATTATAAACGGGATGTGAACCGCGATTACCTTTATTGAGCTCAATAAAGGTAATCGCGGTTCACATCCCGTTTATAATATTTCGAATGAACTTAACCGTGAATCATTAAAAACTCTTAATGTACTGTATTGCTGTTGATGCCCCAAATAAAATAAATAAATAAATAAAATAAAATAGTGAGATTTGAGTTGGTGCTCATAAAATTGCAAATAGACAGAATTGTTATAAAATAAACCTAACATATACTAAACCAATCAAAAAAGTTCATCTAGCTAATAGCTGCACAGAAAAGACCATTACATATTTTGAACCATTATGTATTTTACCCTTATACAATAAACTTTATGTATTTTAACCCACACCCCTTTGTTACAAAGGCATTCGACTTCATGAGAGAAATCACCAAAGACGACTACGATGATTTACCCCCTTGGGAACCATTCACTGGAGACAGGCAGCTTCCGGTAAGTGTTAAAACTGACGTTTTTCCCCGCTAATTTATAAACCGGCCAAGTGCGATTTTTCCGAATTCCGACTCAGTTTAGGTTTTAGCTGTCAGTTTTAGGGTCCCGTACCTCTAAAGGAAAAAACAGAACCCTTATAGGATCACTTTGTTGTGCGTCCGTCCGTCCGTCCGTCTGTCAAGACCCTTTTTCTCAAGAACGCGTGGAGGTATCAAGCTGAAATTTATATCAAATTCTCAGGTCTACTGCCCCTTGGAGCTGTGAAAAAATCAAACTTCTAAGCCAACGCAATAAAAAAAAAAGGCGTTTATGCCGCAAATTTTGAAACTCTCAAGGGAATCAAAACCTACAGGGTACTTCCCGTGAACTCAGAATCTTGAAATTTGGTATGAAGGTAGGTCTTATAGCACAGATAAAGGAATAATTGCGAAAACTGTGAACATGTATATATGACTTTATATATCAGTGACCAATATAAAGTGACCCCACATTGCGTACATTTTGCTTTGGAGCAGGGCTCTGCCTACACTGGTTTATAGATATTTATAGATAATGACACGGAACTCTCGGTGCGCGAGTCCGACTCGCACTTGGCCGGTTTTTTAGTGTGTATCTGATAGCGAGCGAACCCAAACTGAACTAAATTGAATCGTATTAAGACGTCATGGTAACGCTCTAGGTTGTACAGTTTGATTAATTCGAGTTAACACTTGACAGATGGGCGTGCCTTCAGTCAATTTTCAACTTTGACGTCATACAAATAAAGCCATTTTTAGTATACCGCTACCCACGTTTACAGATTATGTAAAAACTATTTTATTTGTATGACGTCAAAGTTGAAAATTGACTGAAGGCACGCCCATCTGTCAAGTGTTAAAATTCCAAGTAAGGGTGCGACCACACCGCCGCTTAAAAAACGGTGACGTTATGGAATCGCAACAAAATGTATGAAGAAATGGTGAGTAAACGTAACGCATACGACACGTCACTGCGTTTACGCGGCGGTTTGGTCGCACCCTAACCGTACCAATGGGTGTTCGCAGCTCGATCTTATTTGTTTTGCTATTTTTTCCTAGTTCACAATCGACAGCCTGACTCGGGATGTTATCGTCGCAGTAAACGGACAAGGCCCGACGCTGCGCCTGCGCGATGAGAGTGGGCGAAGCCCCAGGACGGAAAGACTCATTGACACATCGCATTCACTGGTAATTCATTGAACCTTTTGTCTCTTTTCTAAAATCAAAACTAGAACACAAAGATCTGAAAAGCAAAGCTATGGCCGAGAATTGAAGCCGGATCCTCATCGATAAATCAGTAAATAACAAAAACAACCATTGAACATAACATATTTACCTTGCTACTCCGCTACTCACGTGCAAGATAACCAAGCCTGTGCGAAATATGTTATGTTTTTCACGCAATCCCTCCCTCCTCTACTGCAACATAAAATGCGTATAAACTTCATTATCCCTTACACCACACAAACACTGACGCGTTTCTGTCCCTCTGCGGGATCATTTTCAAAGTTAAATATTTTTTGTTCATTGAAATGGACACAAAGTAACGGCTGACCAGCCCAAACCAGCATATGTACAAAATATTTACAAAATATTTTTGTTTTGTAAATGATTACAAAAGTATTGATACAAATATAAACTAAAGCTAGGTACCTACCTAAAAAATAACTTAATAAAAATAAAACATTCTAAAAGTTATAAAAGGTAAATTTGGACCCTTAGATAGGGTCCCCATCACGCAGGCAGCATTCCGGCGTTGTATCGCAAAAAATTGCGAGTCTTTGTGCGAGAAAGCTGCCGGCGCGATGGTCGTCCGTTGCCTCCCTCAGACGTTTAGTTTTTATTGTTTTTTGTTTGTTTAAGGTGTACAAAATAATCGATCCTCACGCCGGAAAGTATTACAGCAATGTAGGCTGCCAAGATGGGGAGACCACTGTAAAAATTTACAAGAGAACCGAATTCCCATTTTTAATCGGCTTCTCGCCAAGATACACGATAAGTATCAGGGCGACTAGTTCAAAACCATTACCAAGTAAGTGTTTTATATAATACCTTTAAATGAGCAATTCTTATGTCTATAATGTGAATCTCTGTAACGGCTCCAATGATTTTCATGAAATTTTGTACGCGGGGGCTTAAAATTTCCATTCTTCTTCCTCGTTTCCTCACTGCTGAGGATCGTGACCATATTACGACCGACGGGACACGCTCAACAATACAATATTTTTTGTAGAGAATTTTATGCAGATTAATTACGTCTTAGATCATTTTCTGCTATGGGCCACCGTTTACGGGTTATTTGTGAAAAACTAAAAAAAGGGACCTTTGGAATCCCTACCCATCAGTACTTTTAGTATGTGGTTTAAAACACCATTCTCTACAACTACGCCAAAATACGCTTATACACGAGTTTTTTCCCCTGAGATTCCTTCGTTGGGTGGGCTAGTAATGCTTAGAATGTTATAGTGTTAGAAATATAGACATGATGTGATACCCTAAATGTTCGTCGACTTAGGGCAGTCTTGTCTTGACTTTATGTCAAAACGTCCTCGATTCGGTGACGGAACGTCCGTCTAGGCCTTCCCCTCCCAACGCACCCATTTTCACTCGCCATATAAATCTGCTTATCTTTTATTTTTCATATGATTTACAGACAAAGAAAACTATATACTCATAGTGGTACCGAGAACCTACGATTTTAAATTAAAAACTTTGATATTGCACGATATGGAAGCTGACAGACAACAGAATTTGAATTTAGTAAATATTCGGGTGGATTCCGGTATCTACACAACATCGGCGTTCTTCGCAGCTCAAAAGCCTTTCAGATTAACGGTAAATAAGTTTCAATCAAAAATTTAATTTTTTATTACAAGTTTTTTTTGCTATGTTTTATTTATAGTTCCGTAGTAAATTATGTATCAATATGTCGGTAAATCACCTAGTCAAGACTTTTACATTAAATTAAGAAAATATCTTCTCCAGATTTCTGGCAGGGAAGAAAATGCAAATGAAGACTTCTCAACCATGGGAACCATATTACAACCTCAAACCGCAGGTATGGCTTCTACACAGAATTGTTTTTATGTGTTTTATTTGTAATACGTACGTAACTAGGTATACTATACAGGATGATCAATCCAAATGGGTCAGTATGGAGAAGTCAGTAACTATGAAAGTTAGCGAAATCTGTTCTTAGGAACCATGGCGTCGATTTTAGTGACAAGAAAAACTGCATAAGTACTTACACAAATTAAAAAAAAAAAAAATTTGTTTAGTTCGGTTGTATTGAAAAAAAAAAAACATTATTTTCTATTAGGATATCGATTGTTTAGGTCATACGCAGTAAATGTTACTATGAAACATGATATCTAAAATAATCGATATCCAGATAGAAATAATGTTAAAATTTTTATTGATTTTTCAATACAACAAAAGGTTCGATTTCCGAACTAACTACAATGTTTTTTTTAAATCTATGTTTGCAATTTTTATTGTCACTAAAATCGACGCCATGGTACCTAAGAACAGATTTCGCTGTCTCTCGTAGTTTCCAACTTCCCCATATTTTGGATTTGATCATCCTGTATACTTACTCAGTGGCAGATTCATTCTTAGGATGCAAGTCAATGCACTTTTATGATTGTTCTTACAATAATTTCAATACCTTCGAATGTTGACAATTTATTTGTGTATTTTTCAACTTAAGTTTGATCCCATCCGCAACTAGGTATATTTAATTCTCAAAATTCTGTTGTCATACTTTCTCGACTTATTTTTCTTTTATATTCTGTTAAAATGTATCTGCAGTCGGGTTTATTGCTTTTTTATTTTACTCAGACCAAAATAATCTTACTATCTTACTGATATTATAAAGGCGAAAGTTTGTAAGTTTGGATGTTTGTTGCTCTTCATGGCAAAACGGCTTAACCGATTTTATTGAAATTTAGTATAGTGATAGTTACAGTCCCGAGAAAGGACATAGGATAGTTTTTATCCCGCAATATCGCGTAGTTCCCGCGGGATAGCGATAAGCGAATTCTACGCGGACAGAGTCGCGGGCAACAGCTAGTATACCTATAAAGTCAAGACTGAGTCCTGCGCATGGCAAAGTGAAGCCGGTTTATCCTACGCCTTGCCGCAGTTTGCTTGGAAACGCAATGGTTTACAACTGTACGCAAAACGTTAAGGCGTAGTTTTAAGCAGCCTCACTTCGCTTTTCGTAGGAGTTCGTCTTGACTTTTGATCTGTGACATTTTATAGACACGTATTCCCCATCGGCCGCTGCTACCGTCGAGATAATAACTCCAGATTCAATTTTAACTGATTACGAGCAAAATGCCACAGTAGCTTGCAGAGTCACTGGTAGTCCCGCACCTACCATCTGGTGGGAGGATGAGAGTAGACAACGAATTACATCAGAGGTAATAATATTCTTACTACCGAGCCGGTCACAGGCTCACAGGTGCGCCGGCGCCGGTCAATCAGGAAGGCTACTACGAAATCGATTTTCGAAGTTCCTAAAATACCGTTCTTCTTACTCTCAAATTAATGACTAAACCCCATATTCATAAACGCTCTATGCTATAAGGTATGCTTCTGCTAACTTAGCAATCATTTGTCCTTATCTGTGAAAGGTAAATGTCAGAGGGACAGCTAAGGACAAGCGATCACTAAGTTAGTAGAGGCCTATCAGAGCGTTTATGAATAAGGGGGTAATAATGTGAGAAGAAGGCTCCAAATGAAAAATAAGAATTTCGGAATATAACCCTCTCATTGTGAGAGGAGGCCTGTGCCCAGCAGTGGGACGTGCGTTGGCTGGAGATGATAAGATGATGAATGAATACGTTATTATATCAGTCACACTATGAAGTCATTTTGTTGCGTATTCTGTTTTCGTGACGTACACGTGACTGCATAAAAATGACACGATGCAGTCACATAAATTTTTCGAATGACTAACTTAATAATATTTATTGTAATGTTTGTGAGTCATTTTGCTAAGAATGAAAACGAATAAATTGACAAATAATGAAATTATTTCCAATTACAAAAATTGAACTTTCTTTTGAGAATACTCAGTCAAAAAATAAATGTACGCAATTCATGTGATCAATCGCAACACTGCACTAAGTACTAGACGGATTGTAAGTGGCCCGAGTGAACCCTTTACCGACGACCACCCAAAAACTGCACAAAGTTTCCACAACTCGCGGCCTCTTTACTAAACATAAACTTGTTTTTCAGAATGATATTCTAGAGTATCCTTCAACGCATATCAGCTACGCCTCGATCCCGAATATGAAAGCCAACAAAACTGTATTCTGCAGAGCTACCACTGATACAGGAGACGACTCCCAGAGTATAGAACTATTCGTCTACCGGCCTTACGTTTTTGAAATGATTCAAATACCACAAGGTAGAGTCGTAGTCATAAGTATTTTTTATATTATACATTAACATTGATACAAGCTTATAGTGCCCACCGTTAACGGAGGAAGAAGTAATTTTATTTTAAAGATTTGCTGCTTTTAGACGATAATAACGCTGGTGTGATGACGAACGCTACAACATTTCAGACGCAACTTTTGAGTATGAATCCAAAGGCGAACTACATTGTCAAGTACGAGCCTACCCAGAAGCACAAATCAACTGGTACCACAACGACAGTCGCCTCATTGAAGTTAATGAAACAAACAATGATTTAAAGAATGATATCGATTTGGAAGAGGGAGAGTTAAAAAGCCAGTTTGACTACATATTAGAAAATAATGCTTTAGTTATAAACAATATGACAACAAGACTTTCTGGTGAATATAAATGTGAAGTAGTGAATGAGCTGAAAACAGAGGTGTATACGGCTACTGTCAGAATATCGGGATTGGGTAAGTAATGAATCATGATTTGCAAAATTGTCGTTCATGGCAGTATTTTATGTAAGTATTTTTTTTTATTTGCAGAACCGCCGGAAATTGAAACGGATAACACGGATATTGCTTCCAAACTTGGAGATAACGTTGAAATTTCTTGCAGGTAAAACATGTTCATATGATTAAGAGTTTTTAATGATTCACGGTTAAGTTCATTCGAAATATTATAAACGGGATGTGAACCGCGATTACCTTGAATGAGGGTAGAATGAGGGTAGACAGAGCTCGGTCTACCCAACAATAACATCCACCCACAATTTCTTCAGTCTACCCGTGATCATGATACATGCAACTGTATCGAAATATCGGGAGCTCAATAAAGGTAATCAAGGTTCACATCCCGTTTATAATATTTCGAATGTTCATAAGATTACCTTCCATGTTGGTCTGGGAGCAAAGAAAACTAAATGTACCAGCTGCTTCTCTTCCCGCGCAGATGGTAAAAGCCCATCGAGGGAATGGGTGAAAATTTTAGGAACCATGTGGAAATGGTTTTGGCGATAAGTCCAAATTATTCTCAAGTTTTCTAAAGTTAATGAATCTAATTTCAGAGTCACAAAAGGCAAACCAAATCCAGTATTAACTTGGTGGTACAAGCCGGTTGATGGTTTTGATTTCGGTGCCATACCTGATGACATCACTGTAGATGGAGAAAAATTAGAAATAAACGATGTCAGATCTGTTCATAAAGGAGTTTATAAATGTATAGCCACCAACGACCAAGGAATTGATTCTCATGAAGTATCTTTAAAAGTTAACTGTAAGTTTTCTGATATTTACTAGGTGTCGATTAAAACTGCTTTTTGATTACTCGTACGTATTAAAATAAAACATAAATGTAAAGGTATTTTATTTCTAACGCGAGTAAAAACTCAATTTATTTTCAGATGCACCCATAATTGGTGACGTGGACACAATTACGCATAATGTTATTGAAGAGGATAAAGTGAAACTTAAATGTGCAGTAGATGCCGATCCTATTGCTACTGTAACATGGGAGCAGAAACAAGATGACATGTTTGTTCCTTTGGACAGTAGGCATATCGTAGATGAAAACTACACTCTAAGGTAAGTGAAAATTGTTAAATATAACCAAGGAAAAAAACGTTTTTGTTTGTCACGGATGGCTTTGCACGGAAAATCAGCAAATAATAGAGCAGATGGCAGCAAGTGACTCTCAAATGGTAGTTTACGATTGATACGAAATGCTTCCAAAGTTGACTTAGCAGCTCACTTCGAAACTTTGGATACTTAGGCGCTTTGGACACAAATAGTTGACTCAAATAAAGACTTGCTTAAAGGTCTTGTTACCAAGCTATAATCCCACAAAAAAATCGTAAAATAAGTTATTTTCATAAAATGCCTGAATATAATATATACTGCACTTTTTTCCGGTACAATCGATGTAAATAAATAATCGTCAGTCTATTTGTCAGACAGTTGATTATCTTTTTACAGCTTCTACGCACTCTCCAATGACAGCAGTTACCGGTGCACAGCTGAAAACGAAGCCGGTAAAGCAGAGAAATCTGTCAACCTTACTGTTCTAGGTACGTCTACTTTTACAAGCATGCTTTACTTATTCAGAATCAGATACTTGATACTTGATACTTGACAGCAAGACAAACCCGAATGGCATTCCAAGAGCTCACGGACTGTACGTTCAAGTTATATTACACAAGTATATTTTAAAATAAATAGTGCTGTTATTTTTCTTATTCTAGTGCGTCCTTACATAACTCCAGTGCCGGAACGGATGACTGCCAGTGTGGGAGGCTCAGTAGTTCTACCATGTAACGTCCACGCCAAC
Source organism: Pandemis heparana (assembly GCA_963854515.1). NCBI lineage: Eukaryota > Metazoa > Arthropoda > Insecta > Lepidoptera > Tortricidae > Pandemis > Pandemis heparana. The sequence goes on from OY978025.1 coordinate 7,098,822, forward strand.
CCAGCGGTCACCATCGTGTGGAGATTTACTGCTCGCGACTCTGCCTACACATCCACTGAACTATTCAAGTACGTAGCAGCTTCACTAGGCAACCGGAGTAAAAAACACCTGTCTTAAAGAGGCGAGTGAGGAAAGAGCGAGAGAGAGGTTTGGTAGAGAAACCTTTTTTTTTATGTGAATAGGAAGGCAAACGAGCAAGTGGTAAGCGATCACCACTGCCCATAGACACCCGCAACCCCGGAGGGTTTGCAGATGCGTTGCCAACCTAGAGGACTTAGATGAAATGCCTCTTGTGCCCGTAATTTCCCCGGCTGTCTTACTCTCCACATCGGAACACAGCAGTGCAAGCACTGCTGCTTAGCGGCAGGATTAGCAAAACCTGTTGGAAATTAAGTTGTTAGGACGACTTTCCACTGGTGCGTAAACACAGAAACGGTTGTAAAGAAGAGACTTACCCCCTTATTCATAAACGCTCTATAGGCCTCTGCTAACTTAGCAATCGTTTGTCCTTATCTGTGAAAGGTAATTGTCAAAGTGACAAATAAGGACAAACGATTAGAAAGGGCGAGGAGAGTAAAGGTTCGACCACACCGGTACGTAAAACATGTATGAAGAATATATGATAAAAATGTATGAAGAAACGGTGAGAAAACGTGACGCCTTCGACATGTCGCTGCGTATATGCGGCGGTGTACGAGCCTTACGACAGCTGGTGAAATTACTGACACATGATGCATGACGTACCTATCTCTCTTAGCCTTCAGACAACGCATCTGCAAACCTTTACTGTGGTTGCGTAAAAAAGATGATAACGGTGGTGATTTTATTTATGTTCATTTGTTTTTTTCAGAGGCAAGTCGCTGTTTTCTAAAGACTTACGATTAGAAAACTTGTCGAAAGCACAGGCTGGGTCTTACCTGTGTCTGGTGAAAAACGCCGTGGGCACAGACAGAATTAACATAATTCTTGATGTAGTGTAAACAAATATTTTACTTTGCTTATTAAACTGATTATGAAACTTGTAATGATCTTTTTTTCTTAGGGCCTGCCTCACCACTCCTTAACTGTCAGTTATCTATGATGACGTCTCTGTCTGTTTCGTAGTAATAAATAGAGACGGAATCATAGATAACTGTCAGTGAAGGAGTGGTGAGACAGGCCCTTAGTCTACGAAAGTGTTGTGCTGCTGATGAAGACGCTGTCAACCGCTAATGACCTTGAGCAGCGCCACTCTTCATACATACGGTTCGCGTGCCTATTAGTGAAAGAGAAGAAATTATTCCGGCAGCGTAGCGCGCGACTAAAGTCTTGCAAATAAGACACAAATAATAAGAAATAAAAAAGTATGGATTATTTGTGTGGCCATTCCTTCCGTCACTCGTTCTAAATAGGGTGGTAACCGAGCAAGTAGTCATCTCATAAATGACAAACAGCAAACGACAAATATAGATTAAATAATGTAGGTAAAACAGTGATGTACATTACCTTATGATAGAGACAAAATCAATGATGATTTTCGGAATTCACGTTCATAGATTGTTCGAGAATTTTTATTTGGTTGGGTCCCTGGAAGGACATAGGAATGGATAGTTTTATCCCGGAAAATAGCAAAGTTCCCTCAGGATAGCGATTAGCACATTCTGAGCAGTCGAAGTCGCGGGCAATTTTTAGTAATCTATCAATATTTCTACATTAGTAGGTACCTATACTCACTAATTGGCTACATAATTTTAATTGCCTTAAATAATCTTGCGACTAAGCGCCTGTAGGTAAACATACTGAAAGGACAATTTTAGAAGCAGGATAATAAATAGCATAAAGTAAGTAGACAACGTTAATATTATTAAAATAATAAATTGAGGCAATTATTATTTATAGATGTGAGTAATTTTCAGCAAATAATCTATAACCTAAAGTTATTGTCACTACATAGTATAAAACAAAGTCGCTTTCCGCTGTCTGTCAGTCTGTCTGATTTTAACATTACCTGCGATGTATATTTATGAGACCTATACTTTCGTAAAGAAAAATCCACTAATTTTTAAAAATACGACCACAACACAAAATATAGAAATAAAGTATGTATGCCCAAGACAAGATTAAAACTAGTAAAAAGAAATGCCTACTGTATGGCAATACAAATATTTAATAAATTGACTGATAATTTTAAGGACTTGCCGCTTAATAAATTTAGGAAAATAATGTTTGACCATTTAGTGGATGATAGTTATTACTCTTTAGATGAATTTATGATTAATTGTAACCTATAATTTTAATTTTTAATGCATGATAAGTAGATAAATAATATATTTGTACACCATTATTTTGGTAAAACAAGATTGGACATCAATACACTCTAACACCAGTTTTACTTTTGTTTATGCTAATAAAATGATCTTATCTTATCTTATCTTATCTTATCTGTCTGTCCCTATGTGCCTATGCCTAAATCTTTAAAACTACGCGGTTTTTTTAATAGACAGAGTGATTCAAGAGGAAGGTTTATACGTACAGGTACAAATGAGTATTTTTTAAAAAAAAAATCTATTGGAATGGTATTAACTGTATTAATTCCTATAGAAAATATAAAAAAAAATTACTCCAATTTTTTTTTTATATTTTTTTTAGCTTCTATAGCTATGGTCATATACCCCAGTGGATTATTGTTAGGGGGTGTCTGATACACCCTGTATGTGATCATTCGTGATATTTTGCTGACGCCCCCCGGGCCTCCCATAAGCGATCACATGATTTCTGGACGAGCCCCAACAATTCTGTAATAAGAGAACAGAAGGGAGTCTGTCAATGACCGTCTGTGAAAGTTTTCGAAGCAAATCGCAGCAAAAAACCACCTAACTTAATTAAAGCGAGGAGTGAAGACAGAGGATTCCAGTTGGAATTGATTTATTAGAGCGACAAGCCACTGGTAGGTGCCTTTCGTTTTAATTTAGCCTGGCTCTTCCTTGTCCAATAGAAGAGTCATGTTTTCCTTATAAGCACAATATATAAGTGCTATGGCTCCTGCATTTGTACAGTCAGCTGTCGTTACCCAGGCATGATGGGGACAATCCACATATTTATGTTTACGTTTTTTATCGTCCAAGTGTTTTGTGAACAAAAGAACAGTTTGACATTCGTCATAGATGACACAAGTTCCATGTACGATGAGATATACCAAGTGAAAAGCGCCGCTAAGTCCATAGTCGATATCGTTTTGAACGAGAAGGCTAGTCAGATCCAAGATATTGTTGTGGTGACTTTTAATGATCCAAGTAAGTTAGTTCATCATAATCCTACCACGAATTTGTTTCGTTTGTTTCGCTTTCTTGAGTGCACTACTGAACCGATCGTCACAAAATTTGGTATTGGAGATATTTTGAGACACTGAGAAGGAAATAGAATGGTTACATCCTATAACTCAAAAAAAGCTGCACCCATTGCCATGATCGTTGTTTTTTTTTGATTTGTTAGCTCTCCGAATAGAGTAATTCATAAAAAAAAATTACGAACAAATAAAATAAATATTTCGTGGGTACGTAATGCCATCTCTGAAGACATGACAGAAACTGATTCTAAATCGAGATAAAGATTACCGGGTCAACTAGTTTATAAAAAAACTCATGTTTTAACTTTTAGGCTTCAAGTTTCGCCATCGGACAAGAAACGAAGTGGAACTAAAGCACGTTTTAGACAACATAAGTATCTATGGAGGAGGGGATTGTCCGGAGCAGTCCCTGTCGGGAATCGAGCTGGCTCTCGAGGAGAGTCAGCCCGGCTCGTATCTTTTCGTATTTACCGACGCTTCCGCCAAAGACTACAGAAAATTCAACGATATTAAAGAACTGTGTCAAGAGAAACAAAGTCAGGTAATATATTATACTAGCTTCTTCCCGCGACTTTGTCTGCGTAGAATTAGACTTACATATATAGCGATATGTTTATCGCTATCCCGCGGGAACTATGCAATTTTCCGGGATAAAAAGTAGCCTAAGGAACAAACATACACACTCACTCACTCACATCGTCACATCGTCACATCGTCACAAACTTTCGCATCCTACTAATATTATAAATGCGAAAGTTTGTGACGATGTGAGTGAGTGAGTGTGTATGTTTGTTCCTTCTTCACGCTAAAACGACTGGACGGATTTGGATAAAATTTGGAACGAAGATAGCTGGTACCCTATATTGAAACATAGGCTACTTTTTATCCCGGAAAATTTCACAGTTCCCGAGGGATAGCGATAAACATGTCAATTGCTAATTCTACGCGGACGAAGTCGCGGGCAGAAGCTAGTTTATAATATTAGTAGGATACTCACGAGCAAAAGTAACGGGTCACTTTTCATACTAGTACTCTATGATCTAATAATCTAGAGAGCTATGATTCGACGCTATACTTTTCAGATTGTCTTCGTTCTTACCGGAGGTTGTGGAGATTGGGCAGCAGAAGCTAACCAAGTTTATTACAAGATAGCAGCGGCTAGCAACGGGCAGGTGTTCAGAATATCCAAAGGAGAAGTTGGACAGGTACCTAATACGTGTTTTCATTCATTTACTTCGCCCCAGGCCGTAAGTGGCAATTTATCGCCTGCTATGCGAGTGGTAATTTCCACTTCCTGGCCAGGGGAAGACGTAAAATTGTGTACACTCGGGCGATGATAAAGGAAGCTTCAGGTCGCATGTTTATCGCCCTCGCCTTTGGCTCGTGCAGTTCTGCGATCTGAGACATTCTTTATTTCACCACCCTCGGAATGTAATGTATACACTATGTTTCACGCAGTTATTGAGTACCTAAACCGTAAATGACGTGCCAACTAAAAATAGTTCCTTATAATTCCTATTTCTTTACGAAAATTAGATAAAATAAAGCCAGAAAATTGAAACATTTTTTAATAGACATTCTCATTATTTATTCAACCCCATCTGTCTTTCTGATTTATTAATTATTGTTTTCAGGTTCTTGAATACGTAAAAGAGACCATAAAAGGAGATAAAACAGTAATAACTTCCAGAGTCGTGCCTCCATACACATGGTCGACAGTCCACGTAAGTACTTAGCCTGTATTTACTCATCAGTTAGTCATCAGTTATTAATACCGGTCTAACTTTTCGAGGCCTTAATTTCCTCGTTGGGAGCTGTTGCCTGTTTTTGTTAACAGGGAAAACCGAGGTCTAACGTAAAAAATAACATCCTCATGCTGTAATATAGGGGACAGACCAGTAGTTGCTCCGATTTCACATTTACATTATAATGGTATCCAAAGCCTCCCTATGTTGTACTGGGCCCCAGGAACGCCTATCAATTGACCTGATCCCCACGGGAAACCCGTACTGGCCAACAATAATATTATTCATTGCGTCATCATAAACATCAGCCTGAAGACGTCCACTGTAGCACACCATAATGAACTTAGTACCTAACTTATGTTAATAGAGAACTAAGAGCCATACGATAAATAAATAATGAACGACAACTCGCCACCTGCATCCACTGGTTTCCCGCAACTTTCACGATGTCGTTGGTCCACCTAGTGGGAGGCCTGCCAACACTGCGTCTTCCGGTTCATTGAGTACAATGCTCGTTTATTTCAACTTCGAAACGAAACGATAGAATGCCCAACCAAATTTTTTCAACGTTTATTTGGAACGGAATGTGATTTTCTGTTTTGTATTTTTACAGTTTAACATTGATGACAAAACTGAGTACGCTTTGGTGTCAGCATCGGGATCCAACGTTCAGTTAACGGTTTCGGATCAATACGGCAGGGATGTAAGCGGCATTGCAGTCATCTGGACGCAAAATGTTAAGGTATGCTTGAAAACATTGACACCCTTTTTTAGTCTGGTAATGGCTACGTCACTACGTCTAGACTAGTAACGTCACTTCTGGACGAAGGTCTTACATTTTTTCCGCCACTCGTCTCTGTCGAGTGCATGTTCCTGCGTCTTCATAAATTTGATATTTTAAAATTTGTCGTCTCACCGTCTTCTTTTTAGTGTGTCTCTGCTACGAAATAATAATAACCTCATACTTCTAACATATCCACACTATGACACGATTACAGCTTAAAACGCAGTGGGCAGGACACAGGCTCGAAGAACTGATAGCCGTTGGGTCCATAAGGTTCTGGAGTGGTTTTTTTTTGTGTGGTTTGATTTTTATTTTTCGACCGATTTTATTCGATAAATTTGTTACTTTTTAAATTCCAGGCTTTGAAACTAGTCAAGTTACGCCCTGGAGCTTACAAAGCCAAGGTGCGTGGCAGTTCTGACGTCAATGTCATGGTCTTCGGAAGGACTGACTTCAATTTTAAATTCGGTTTCTCCGACAACGTTCAAAATTCGTTAAAGAACACTGAGGCACAGCCTACTGAAGGTATGGAAATCCAAGTTTCACTACAAAAATATTCAAAATAATTATGGTATGCCTGCTTAGGGCAGAGCCTTCTATTTGTGCCGTTTGAGGTCGAAACTCTAGGTCCTTGGGGTCCAGGTGCCAAAGATCTTTTCAAAGAGATCTCAGCACGCCTGATCAAAACGACCGGTGACCAGAAGGCAGGCAGCTATTTCGGTAAGCGCCTGAGCTTGGCCATTCAACGCGGTAACGCTGCCTGCCTCCTGGGAACCATGCCCCACTCGGATGTCTTGGAATTTTTATTTTATTTATTATTTTTATTACCTAGTCTTAGTTTAGTTTTATATTAGTTAAAACTGTAATGTGATTTATATTAGTAATGACGGTTAATACTGTATGAAGATCAAGCTTAAATCTTATTTCTCCGAGAGATCAAACGCAATGATTTGATTTCCTCGCTTTAATTCCGTGATCAATACCTTAAACTGTTAAGTGTAATTAATAATACTTAGTATGGTTTCTTGAGATCAGAAATTCAAATCAATAATAAAAAATACAACCGAATTAAGATCCTCCTCTTTTTAAAAAAATTGGTTATAAAGGACTTCTGTGGATAGACTGCTTAAAACAGTCGAGACCATGGTATGAAAGCCTGTCATGTTGCAGTAAAGTCGATTCAACCCGGTTGCCCGGTTGCAAAGTATTGAAACTGCAGATCACCCAACAGCGACCGCAAGAAGCTGTTCTATTGTAACCAGTTAATCTTTGTAAGCCGTTAATTAAGTGTTAAAAAATTACCATGTGTGATTTTGACCTCCTTCTGTCAGATCGGCAGTCAAAAATGTATATATTTTTCTTCCCCTCTTTTTTAAATTTCGTTTATTTTATTTGTTAAATAAATGTACATAATCATTGTCTTGTTTTTTTTCTGTAACTGTTTGCAGTTTTCTTGGCAATGGTGATCTTTCTGAAAGCGCATACAGTATTTTAATTTTGTTTTTAATAGACCCTTTCAATTTTGACTCGCGTAAGGATGGAATCGTAATGACAATTTACTGTCTCTGAGTCACTTAATAACGCGTATTTTTGTTTCAGACATCGAGACCCGTCTAATAATATCCGTGAAAGACGACGAGCATTCCGTGAACATAGAAAATGTGGAGATACTGGACATGAAAGAGAATGTCATAAAACTCCTCCCGCTGAAACACGTAGAGGGGAACGTGTACGCAACGGAAAAGTTTCTACCCCCCAATTCCATGTTCAAAGTTGCAGTATGTATCAAAATTTTAATAAGCGAATTATTTAATTAACAGGTACCCGAAGAGGTAAAAGGTCCACTAGCAATTGGGTAAGTAATACGAGATATAACAACTTATTATCTAATGTTCATAATATATACGCTCACTTTATATAAACTCATTTAGTATAACGTTTACTGGATATAATGAACGAAAATTATAATCTTAAAATATCTAATTTTGTAAGGTATAACGTTGTTTATATATAATATCAATTGAAATAACGATCAAAGCATATAATGTTCATAACAGCTAACATCAAAAAGCATAATACACAGTTGTTTGTTGAATTTGCTATGTGGTTAGGGGGTTTTCTAGGTGGTTATAAAAAAAATAACTAACACCAAAGACTAATGCGGGAGCAGAGCTTCGCTGCGCTAAGCTCCCGCATTAGCCTTTGAACCTAACCTATCCGAGTCGCTTCCGCTCCGTACCGTCTTGCTCGCTCGCTTCGCTCGCTCGCCGAAAATTAAACAATGTCTTGCAGCTGTTTCAGTTAGGTTAAATGTTTGTTATGTTAAAAGAAATTAGTCCATATAAATCTTATACAAATTGAAGTTATATAAAAATAACGTTATATAATTTAAGCCTTATACGTTAAAAAATTATACTTTTTGCGGTTATAGCTAACGTTCATTATATCTTGTGAACGTTATTATTATGAAATTAGATATTTTGTAATTATAATCTCGTGGGACGCACCCCTAGCAATTGACCGGAAAATGTTGACAACCAATTCATTTGACAACACTTTATTCTCTGCTAACTTTTGACTTTTTATAATTTATTGAATCAGGCGTTACTTTTCTGAGGTCCATTTCAATGAACACAAAATATTTATCTGCATTCAAACCGCATATATTTCGGACAAGCTTGGTTATCTTGCACGTAAGTAGCGGAGTAGCAAAGTAAATATTTTGTGTTCAATTTATTTGTCGGGGAAAGAGTTAAATACGCGGATATTGACCTTAGAAGTATTAAATGAATAACAAAGAATGTCTTCAGAGTAAGACAATAATTAAGGAATCACTCAGTGTGCACGTCTGGCACGGGAGACTAATGTGGAGAGACTGCCCTCACTGGAGCGCGTCCCCCATCGTCCCACTACTGACTGACTTTTATAATCAAAACAATGCATGCCGTGGCTTCTCGCTCTCACACGGCCATACTGACATACAACGCGCTCTCGCGTTGACCATAATATGATATCCAGCTTCTGTACCCACAGTACAACCTGGGCTTCATCGTCAATTACGATTTAAACAAAGACAAAGCGTCTCGCTTTTTAATCATTTACACATAAACAAGCTTTTCACATAACAATAATACATAGGTAAAGCGTCCCGCTTTCAACCATCATTATACTCATCATTAAACAATGACAAAGCGTTCCGCATTTCAGTCATTTACACATCAATAATCTATTAACATACCATCAATACATCGGTAAAGCGTTCTGCTTTCAACCATCATTATACTTTACAAAGTATTTTACTTTCAGCAAACAATACACCTGCAAAGCGTCCCGCTTTCAACAGTTAAAACTTAGGTAAACTGTTCTATCTTCAACCATCAATAGACCAGCAAAGCGTCTCGCTTTCAACTGTCTACGTAACAAAACACCAGCAAAACACATCAATAGACCAGCAAAGCGCCTGGCTTTCAACTGTCTGTGTCAAAACATCACCAAAGTGCATCAATAGACCAGCAAAGCATCTAGATTTAAACCATCCTCTTAATTTCATAACGCAATTTGGAACTTAAAAACAATTACCATCCAATACCAGGAATCATTTGTTACCCAAACATAATTAAACTTTGTACTGTATAGTGGTGTTCATAATAAATCACGAAGTCGCATAACAAGGCCCTTCGTTACTAAAAGTGAACCAATTGTTCCATGATCAAATTAACAGAGAACTCGTTCAGGAATCATAACAATATCATAGAAGGCAATAAATTTCGTTCGCCTTATAAACATAGGAGTGCGGTGTCACAAGGAACACATCTCAAAGAAAATCATTACAAACACATGACACGAAATAGTGTCACCTAATCCTATTGGATTATTGAAATCATAATAATATTTCACGTCGGATGTTTAATGTTTACTGTTTAAATTTAAGACCAAGTTAAAATATTGCTATCGTTATCGTGACTCATCTGACCAGCTATTCAGCTGCAAGGACGCAGAGGCGTTGAACATCAGGTAGAGGCATAAGAAAGCCGAAAGCCATAAGGATAAGCTCAAGAGAGCACAACGGCACGGTACCGGCTGACTGGGGTCTAAACGACCGCCTATTAGCTACCGGTACTACAACGTTGTGTACACTCGGGCAAACCCAAAACTTAAAGGCATCGTCTGCTTCGCTGACGTAGGCAACTGTACCTCCTGTCTGAGGCACCAGAGAGCCAAAGTTGTAGGATGGGCCGTGAGAATAAACTTCTCCAACAATTTAGACTAGGCTACATTCAGTTATAATTCGTTTTCAACACAGCTTTTTATGACATAGGTACGTGCTGTTCTCAGTCACCTGACACTAGGTCCCACAAAATAGCGTATTATTTCATGTATGGTAGCCTGCTCGTCCATCCTATCTATCGCATTTTTTGCAATATAACTAGAGTACTTTTTCAAACTGCAGAAGTTCAGTCGAGGTTGACCTTTCACAATTTGTAAAGGTTGTTTTTTTTTTTCTTACCTGTGGCTTTCGATACCGTACAATTTAAGGCTAACTCCACTTCACCTAGAACTGAATTCCATGATTTGTTATCGTGATTTTCAGCAATTGAGAAACAATTAGTTAGAACTGACATAATGCGTTCTATTAGTCCGTTAGCTCAGCTAATACCACTGACAATTTCGTGAAATTCTATGGACCGTTTTTTTTTTGTCCGATTTATTTTCTTTAGGTGTCAAATTAGAAACTAGGTTAATCGCACACCAATTCATCGTGAGGTTTAGTCCTTAACCTTTCAGAGTAAGCGGTATTTCGCAAAAGGGTCTACAATTGCAACAACGTATCCTTCATAAAATCGTCTGTCTACCTGACAGTTTATTGCTTTAAACAATGTGAATTATGTGGAGAAGGTTCAGCGACCTTTTCAATGGGATGTAGTGCCGACTGTCCCTTTTTTTTTTGCTTGTTTTGCCAGATGGTTTTTATGATGTTCACAAGAGGCAGCGTATTCAGCAGCGTGTTCAGGTACCAATTAGAACTCTGTTTCTCGTTTTTGTTCATAACTACAAAAAGTTTGACTGTCCACTTGAAAGTTTTTTATGCTGAAGATTGTCCTTCAAACTATAAAGAATTATATTCGAATCCGTGGTCGTTTTCATCAGACCACGATTCAGTGGATATCAGTTAATTCTTTATTAATTCCTAACAAATTTACTAATTTGTCATTAATAGGATTGCGGCTGAGATAATCCACATGGGGCTGTCTATTACTCATTCAGTAATCTAATTCGAATTTATACGTTTGGATATTATACACCCACCAACGGTGAACTCTAGAGGTAAGAGTGTTAAGAGCTCTAAGAGCGTTACAATCAGTCACGACTTTAAATTCTAGCTCAAATAAATAATGTCTGAAGTGTTTCAGTGCTTTAAATACTGCAAGGGTTTCGACGCTAAGCTAAGTAAGCTATGGTATCTACTTTCCACGTCTATCGTTCTTGGGCTAAAATTACCAACATCTCTCGCCTGATTTTTGTCCCTTTGAAACAAAATCTCTCCATAACTGTAGGACAGGCGTAAAAGTTAAATATCCAATCACAAGACAATGAGCTTTCGTGTGTTTGTCTGTCTAACACAATTTTTCATTTTTTTTTTTTTTTACATCGTATAGCGGCGCTATCAGTATTGTAAAACTAGGCACAAATTTTCTAAAATAGCCACGTACACTAGTGGTTCCCAAAGTAGTCTCGACTACCCATTTAATGCAAGTTTACATGGTCTAGCTGCTAAACCATTCTATCCGTCTATCGACAGGCATTGTCCGTCCACTGTTGTACGTAGGCCTCCTTCATATTGCGCCAATTTTCGCGATCCTGGGCTAAAATTAAACTGTCGCTACTCTTTAGCTTTGTTGGCAAGGGGCTTTAGCCAGGGCGTCAATCCTTTTAGGATTTATTCGAATGATGATGTCGCTAATAACATAGCCTAAACTCCACAGATATCTTTAGAAAAGATAATTTCTTCCAATTCAATCCAAAACCACACACACACACATCACGCCTATACCCCCGCGGGGCAGACAGAGCCCAAGGCAACAAGACTCAAAGGCCACGCTCAGCATAACCGTGAGTGCACAAGTGGAAAGGAGAATCAAAACAGTGTTGGGCTGCCAGCCGCATCGCCCACAACATGATTTCTATGCCCATTTCCTCATCATTTAAAGTGGTCAGCACCTGCTCTAGGTTGCGAAAAACTCTTTCTTTTGTTTATTACAAAAACTAATACGCAGTCCACGAGTTGTCGTCGTCAACGAGTGCGATCTCATCTCTCATGTTCGCCCAAAGCTTTATTTATTGGTCTCTAATACACAGGAGCATTACAGTACAGAAACCGAAAGGCATTTTGGTACATTCACATGTACCGTCGGGGTAATAAATGCTCCTTTTTTTTTTTTTTTGATATGCCACTGAGAGGCCATTGGTATCCGAAGAAATCCGGAGGCCATATCTAAACTGGAAAATAAACTGCCTGCCCAAAGGTGTCTTTTAAGTAACTATCAGGCACAGTGTTGGAGTTTAGCTCTATATAATTTATGCACGGTGGATCAGAACCACCTTTCTTTTAAATTATAAGGCACTTACACGAATAATATCCTTTTGATTCTAGATCGGCTGTTACCGATTGCAAAACTTTACACTCAGAAAGCACTAAACGATATGGCTGTCTTTGCACAATTTTGTCCGGATTTTTAGTTAAAATTTTCATTTCACTGGTTTTAACAGTTGTGGCAATTCAACTGAGTTCCGGTTCCAAAGTTACTACTATGGTTATTTAAGATGCATTTCAATTTATTTATTTTTTTGTCACAATCAGCTGTCAAATCTGTATTGAAGCTTTAGGTCGAAATTATGCAATTAACAAATACTGATGTTGACATCACAGGGTATAATTGCCCTATCATTGTTAAAAGTAAGAACAAACTCAAGGGTTTTGAAAATGTCTCTCCTTAAGATAACGTCAAAGGGCAAAAGATGGGATTCCCCTAAAACAAAAGTAAGTTTTGCATGAATAGGTACCCTTAAGATCATCATTAGTTGCAAGTTTCATTAACGAGTAACAAATCATAGCACTCATACCCGTTAAACAAGTAAAGAAATCTCCTCTTTATTTTTATTTTCAAACTATCGGCAATATTCTTTTTAATCAAGAACATTCCGCACGCTGTCAACTAACGCATGTAAATTAAAATCATAAAAGCACACTTCACTCAAGCAGCCGTTTGATTATGAACAAACATTAACAGATTTGTTGAAATATAACTTCCATGTCTATATTTTCTTCTTTTTTTTATAACATCTCACAAAATAATTCATTCCATAATAACCCACCTTGTATGAGTTTATTATTTAATTTCTCATTAAACACTTGAGATACTTGTGACTGAGCAAGCCGTTCAAATTTGAAGTGGCTTCGCGATAATAATGCGCAGCTTCGTGTTAAACGCCTGAGTTTACCGTAATTATGACAAAGGACATAATTTTTACACTAGATTTATGAAAGTAAACTCAAATAAAAAAAGGCACGGTAGCTATCAAACAATACCTTGTAACCTAAAAGTCAAAGGTCTTAAAAGACAGATATTTCAAACACGTTCAAGCACTGCTAAGTCAGCGGGCATCGTTTATAACAATGCAGACAACATACCTGCGAGTCCATCATGCGCGAAACAGTTACCTCTATTTTTCAATCATGTCTAAAACAGGTCATGAAACCGCCTCACCACTGCAAACTGCTCTGCGGGCCGCTTTTTTTTTAAATCACTTCACAATACACACATGGCTAAAATACGCCAACCACTTAAAGCTCATACCGTTAAATAGATGACTAAATGCCACAATTTTCATCCCGTAACCCGGCCTTGGATTTATCACACAACTGCACCATCGTTAATATTCAACAGAACTCTAACATAAACAAAATATTATTTTTCTTGTGAAGTGGCCATTACGTTCGGAGTTAAAGGAAGCTTATTGAGCCGATCCTACCGCTGCTGTCGGGGAAAGAGTTAAATACGCGGATATTGACCTTAGAAGTATTAAATGAATAACAAAGAATGTCTTCAGAGTAAGACAATAATTAAGGAATCACTCAGTGTGCACGTCTGGCACGGGAGACTAATGTGGAGAGACTGCCCTCACTGGAGCGCGTCCCCCATCGTCCCACTACTGACTGACTTTTATAATCAAAACAATGCATGCCGTGGCTTCTCGCTCTCACATATTTTTTTTGGAAAAGCTGCAAAACAAAACTATCTTAAATGACAGACCTTAAATTGTCTGACCTGCTCAAGATCACCAATCACAGCCTCGTATCTACCTTTTAATATAACAAAATGATTGATTTGCGAGAATCACAATCCTTGTGTACCTAATGGCCAAAACCATATTTGACTCTTAGGAATTCTGGATGATGTTTAAACTGATGAGTAATTTTCCAGGTAACAGCAAAGGCACGCAGCACGGGAAAACCAATTAGACGGATTGCTAATACTCCAGTAGAACCAATAAAGCCTGTTATGGGTAAGTCCTTTTTATTTATTCGTCATCCCACTCAATCATTTTTACCATTCCACTCTTATCCCACTTCAGGGTCGTTGCGTCTCACTCAAAATGAGGCCTATTGCATTGCTTAGGTATTGGCTAAAGTCGGCTGCTCACACGCCTGCCGCAGGGGCAATACCGGTCGCACGGCGGTCGGGGCAATTTCGGCTGTTCTAAAAATTGCCCCTGCTTGCCTATACACATCACAATTAAGGAGGCAATACTAACCCTGCTTCCAATATGGCCCCTGCGGCAGGTGTGTGAGTAGCCGGCTTAATAAAGGTGCGACCACACCGCCGCTTAAAAAACGGTGACGTTACGGAATCGCAACAAAATGTATGAAGAAACGGTGAGAAAACGTGACGCCTACGACACGTTACTGCGTATACGCGGCGGTTTGGTCGCACCCTAACGCGTTCGCCGTTTTCTTCTTTCTTTCTTTCTCATCTCAAACCATTCGATTTCGGGATAAAATGTATTCAAAAACGTGATAATCGGGGTCCAATGGCCGACTCAAAAAAAGGAGGTGGTTCTTAATTTGGGTATATTTTATTCACATTGATTAAGAACAGGAGTGTCAGTTGTCACACTTGTCGTTTTTAAAAAAGAGTGGTGGTTGATTTATATCAAACATGAACTTATAGTTTTCCAAAACAGTGTCCATTATTCTACCCTAGCCCTCTAAGCTGGCAACGCATCCACAATCCTCTAGTGTTTCGGATGTCCGTGGTGGTGCTCGTTTTCCTTCCATGTCCTTGTTGAACAAAATTATAAAAAAAATGTAATTCTATGTTGAAAACACACAATAATATATTATGATACACATTTGCAATTGACACAATATAAACATCAACACATTTTCATAAAGGTAACCAATTAAGTTCACAATAATATAAATGTATATTTTCAGTGGCATCGACGCTCCTTCCTACATCTCACGTTCTGTTGTTTCTGTTCTAAAATCTGCCGAATCAGAAAAGCAAAAAAAAATACATCAATGCCTGTGAGCAGCGTCATGCCACTTTTACACTTATAGTCTTTGCACCACAATTGCCTACCTTTGTCAAACACCTCGGGGAAGCACTTGCATGTCGCTGGGACCGATCCTTGTCTCGCGTTTTGAGCTGGCTGAGAACTCGCATTATTATCCTATAATTAGAGCGTCCAGCTAGCTTATTTACGTAACTCGCTCGCAATCGCCATCGTGTTCATTTTGACAGTTCTTGTATGAATGTGACAGCTAGCTGATTCCGATGCAAATTGTCAGCCCATACGTGAACTGTCAAAATGAAGACGATGGTGATCGCGAGCGAGTTACGTAATAAGCTAGCAGCATGTGCATTCGAGGCACCCGCCAGCAAATGGAAGCCGGCAGCGAAGCTGTTTGGCTTTGATGATGGAGCTGCCCTACCACATTTTGACTGACAGACTGACTTGAAAACTTTTCCGTAGTTAATAGTTTATTAGTTTCACTTTTTATTGTTTAAGTTAAATTTACATAATTATAGTGCTTCTTTCAACATGAAACTACCGTGAGACTCAGTCATAATCACAAAAACGGATAACTCACGTATACAAGCCGAATAATGCTCGACATATATTATGTTTTGGACTAATCCGTAGTCCTTCTTCACGCACAGTGCAGTGTTATTCGTTGGCGCGCAATGTTCGTTTCGCTGCCGCCGGAGCGCTCCTTGAAGAAGGACTACGGATTAGTCCGAAACATATGTCGAGCATTATTCGGGTTTATATGTGAGATCCGTTTTGTAATTATTATAGTGCTTTACTGTTTTCTGAATAAATTTTCATTAACTTATTTTCAGTGGCACCAGAAATTTCGGACACAGAAACACTATTGAAAGCCAAAGAAGGTGAAACGGTCGATATTCATTGCAGGTAATTTTTATCAAGCAACAAGCCTTTAATTGACGTCATAATTCAAAAAGAAGGATAAGTCCACCTTTGTGCATGTATCTCAGTGTTAGTCAATTAATTGTATTTGTTTACTTACATACATGCAAATAGCTGTTTACCCGCGACTTAGTCCGCTTATAGTTAAATAAATATAGCCTATGACACTCGCGAATAATGTGGCTTTCTATTGTTAAAAGAATTTCCAAACTCGGTTTAATATATCCAGAGATAAACGCCTATATCTACAACCTCACAAACTCAGAAACTTAGCCTCTTTATAATCTTATCTTACTAATATTATAAATGTGAAAGTTTGTAAGTTTGGATGTTTGGATGTTTGTTGCTCTTTTGGTAAAACGGCTGAACCGATTTTATTGAAATTTAGTATAGTAGGTAATAGATACAGTCCCGGAAAAGGACATAGGATAGTTTTTATCCCGGAATATCGCATAGTTCCCGCGGGACAGCTACACAGCTAGTGTTACACAAAATACACAATTCTTTACAACTTATCAGGATCCTAAAGGGCAAGCCCAAGCCACACGTGACGTGGTACTACGAACAGCGAGGTGATTATTTAGTAATGCCGGGCAAGACTGACGAGGTTCTGCGCATCAGCAACGTCGAAGTGGGCAACAGTGGAAAGTACAAGTGTGTGGCGGAGAATACTGTCGGCCGAGCTTCACACATAGTCACGCTTCAAGTTTATGGTAAGAAAGGAAAGAAAACAATTAGAGAGTGCCTAGTAGAATTTTGCGAAATATTAAAAACTCTAACATTCTATCCAAAAAGTCAAAATGTCAAAAGTTTATTTTGCAAATAGGCCGCCACGGGCTCTTTTACACGTCTTTTTTTTAATCTACCAGCGCATTCGAAAAGACCATCATTGCCAAGAAGAATGCGCCGCAAGAAACTTGGCAGAATTTTTTTCACAATAAAATAGATTTACAACGGTACTTAAATTCTACTTAACTTACCTATAATACAATTAATACATTTTATAAAAGGGATGTATAAGGTCCCCAAGTTAAGTACGTAGGGGAGAATGGGTAGGATTCGTACAGTGGTGATATCCCCGCTATTGAATAGGCACAGTGGCGTGTTCAAGTTTGTGTGCACGAACTACCCGCACGAGCAAAAATAATAATAATAATAATAATAATAATAATATAGCCCCTTTATTCCGAATCGCTGCAGTCTCAATTTAATATATACTATGTTTTTTTAAATCGCGTAATTCGGCGTGCCTCTTGGCATAGGCCTCCTCCAGCTTGCTGGAGGGGGTTGGTCTAGTGCTCCCGTGGGGACCAGCCATGGTGGGAGACAAATTGTTTGTAGATTTAGATTATTTTTCTATATTTCTTTCGTTTTCGGTTTTTGTTGTTGTTACTATTTTAGTTGTTGATGTTGTTGTTATTTATTTTCTTTTTTTTCTTTTTTTTTTCTTTTTGTATTGTTATGATCTGTATGTAGGGGTGTCAGTTTTTCCGTTTGGATATAGGATATCTCTCAACTCGGTGCGCCTCCTGGCAAAGGCCTCCTCCAGTAGTTTCCATTGCTTCCTGTCTTGAGCAACTCTCCTCCATTTGGGTCCCGCAGTAAGTTTCAGCTCGTCTTCCCAGCGCATTTGTTGTCGTCCCCGATATCTCTTGCCATCTCTTGGATACCAATTCGTTGTAATTTGGCTCCACTTTTCTGGTATAGATCTCAGCATATGGCCGGTCCATCTCCATTTTTGGAGGTCTATTTTTTCTAGGATATCGGTTAATTTGGTTTTTTCTCTTAACTGCACATTGCTAACTCTATCTTGCCTTCTTGTTCCTGTCATGCTTCGTTCCATACCTCTCTGGCACTTTCCTAGTTTGTCTCTATGATATTTTGTGAGAGCCCATGTTTCGCAGCCATAGGTGATGCATGGAAGAATACAAGCATTGAACACTTTTCTTTTCGTTGCCATATTGTGGTCTTTAGATTTTACAATTTCCTTGAGAGACCAGTATCTTTTCCACCCATTAGCAATCCTCTTATTTATTTCCTTGGTTGTTTGGTTTTTAGGGGAGATGATCTGGCCCAAGTAGCAATATTCATCGACATATTCTATTTGTTGTCCTTCGATTTCCATGGGTTCCATTTCTGAGTTGGTCATCAGTTTCGTTTTTGCTATGTTCATTTTTAAACCCACTTTAGAGCTCTCAGTGTTTAGAGTTTGAATCATCTTCTCGAGTGCCTTGGGATTTTCTTCTAGTAGAACCAGATCGTCCGCAAATCTTAAGTGGTTTAGTTTTCTTCCGTTTATGTTGAGTTTATACAAAGTTCTATGAAAAGCGACCCTTTATTTTTGCTCTTGAGTATATTACTACGAATTAAGACGATACTATCCCTGTTGAAAGCCCCAAAAAGTCTAAGAAAATCAGTATTCGATTCGTACCTACAAGTTTTAATCTCTTCTTCCTCGTTCCCTCACTGCTGAGGATCACGACCAGTCTCCATTTACTGACTCCCATCGTCTTCTATGCATCAGATGAGAGCGGGTGGTAGGGCCTTGTGCAAGGTCCACCCGGATCGCTACCACCATCTTACTCGCAAATCCTGCCGCTAAGCAGCAGTGCTTGCACTGCTGTGTTCCGGTGTGGATAGTAAGACAGCCGGGGAAATTACGGGCACAATAGGCATTTCATCTAAGCCCTCTAGGTTGGCAACACATCTGCAATCCCTCCGGGGTTGCGGGTGTCTATGGCCAGTGGTGATCGCTTACCATCAGGTGACCCACTCGCTCGTTTGCCTTCCTATTCACATTAAAAAAAAAAGATGGGTGGATCAACTTTTTCTTGTCACCCATTGCTATGATTTCGTTTTCCTCGGTCATTCTTTAAACCGTAACTTTAAAGGATTAAAACTTGCCAGAAATGTTTTTTTGCTTTAGTTTTAAGCCTCTTCTATAATTGGTCATCTACTAGTATAATGTGACAAAACATTTCATCTAATAAACTGTACTACTTTTGTCCCCTCGCTGATGGGACAGAATAACTACAGGAAATAGTAGTTCATCTAACCAGATAACGCCACTGCAGATGCCCAATCCAAAGCATCTGTCGTCTATTTTGCCGAACATAACTAACAACAACCAACATTCAATATAACTGCATGTTTAGTTCTGAAGAAGCTAAAGGCTTGTGCCAAATTGTGAGGAACGACGTGATGATTCTCAGCACCTTTGATATGAATGAAATGAAATGAAATGAGTTTATTTTGCTGGAACATACTCGGGTGTTACTTATTTATACATGTCAGATGGATACAGTTACATGAATGCATACTCCGCCACAATATGGCACATAAATGAAATGAATCGAAATGAAATGAAATGAAATGTACCTAGTATTAGACTGGCTAGGTCTCATGGCAGTTCAAATTACACGGAGTATTCTACTCGAACACCCACATTATGAAAAGTTCTAACCTATTCCTGTCACGGCTTTTCACAATCCAAAGTCTAACACTTTGTAATTATTTTATTTTAGGGCTTCCAGCTTTTGAAAAATCGCCTTCGGTCCTAGAAGTTAAACAATCAGCAAATGTAGATATTCCATGCAAGTAAGTAGAAAATAACGTTTTCACCTCACTTGCTCGAAAGGGCTGTCCTTAAAAATCTGCGTGGAAAAGCGCTTTTTCCCCTCTTGGGTGGAAAAGGTTTTTGAAATTCGAACGCCGCGCTGACCACCATTCCACCACGACCACCACCACCTCACCACCTACTCATAATACTCAAGTAATTAGAAATTTGAAATTCTTCCATCCACTATTTTTCTTGCTGTAGTGAGGTGAAAAATTGTGTTTCGCTCGGCAGCAAAGTTTGTTTAGTGTCTCGTGCCTTGAAACCCTCGCGTCGCTCAGGATTCTTCTTTTCATCATAGAATCCTTCGCTTGCTTGGGTTTCAATACAGGCACTCGCGCCAAACAAAAACTTTGCAGCCTTGCATAACAAATAACTATTAAATAATGATTTTGCTTTAATCACTACATAGTATAAAACCATGCTAAACGTGGCCTTAAGGTCTGTTTACCTCAGGCTCTGTCTACCTCTTAAAGGATATAGACGTGATTTGTGTGTATGTATAAAACAAAGTCGCTTTCCGCCATCTGTCTGTCTATCTGTTCCTATGTATGCTTAAATCTTTAAACCTACGCAACGGATTTTGGTGCAGTTTTTTTAATAGATAGTGTGATCCAAGAGTGAAGTCGCGGGCAGAAGCTAGTTTAGAAGTCGAGTAATAATTGCTTTTTTTCAGGATTGTCAAAGGCAACCCTATGCCGGCAATTACGTGGCAGTTTAAAAGCTCAGAAGGAGAGTTCCATGATATAGAGAACATAGGAGAACATCTGAGAATAGTGAATGTGCAACTCAGAAATTCTGGATTTTACAAGTGCCGTGCCGAAAATAGCATAGGCGTCTCGGAGAAGGTCACCCAGGTCGTCGTTTTAGGTAAGTTTTTAAGTTTTCGTATTTAGATTTAAATGTTTAGCTACAGCTGTAGCTGTGTCTATTCAGCCTTTAATTTCCAATACAACGCCACATCAGGAATACTTCCAACCTATTCCTTTTACGGCTTTTCACAGTCCAAGGTGTAACTTTGTAATTTGTCTATTCTAGGGCCTCCAGCTTTTGGAAATTCGCCATCTCTCCACGAAGTTAGACAATCAGCAAATTTGGATATTCAATGCCAGTAAGTAGAAAAGAACCTTTAAATAATGTTTTTGCTTTAATTATAATAAAACACGGAAAAGATACATCGAGTAATTTTTTTTTCAGGGTTATCAAAGGTCAACCTATACTGCCAATTACGTGGCAGTTTAGAAGTTCAGAAGGAGAGTTCCATGATTTAGAAAACGTAGGAGAACATCTGAGAATTGTGAATGTGCAACTCAGAAATTCTGGATTTTACAAGTGCCGTGCCGAAAATAGCATAGGTGCCTCGGAGAAGGTCACCGAGGTCGTAGTTTTAGGTAAGTTTATAAGTTTTCGTGTAGTACAATCGACCAGGAAAGAGCTATAAAAATTTATTCAATTAAAAAAAGATATATAGCTACATCGATACATCGATGATTCCATTATTATTTTAATAAGAAAAACGGGACTTAATCACGTAAATAAAAATAAATGTATTTTTGTAAATAACTACTTCGATACGAAATTATTTACGTGATTAAGTATCGTTATAAAAATCGCGAAAGTTTAAATCGATACATCGATGATTCCGCCAATGTCGAGGTTGAAGAAGACTGTCGTTATTTATTTAACCGTTGTTCGGTGGTTTTGATGTATGGTAGCGGAACTCAGTTGAGAATCTAAAACAAACAGAGCTTTAAGTAGGTACTAATTTTTATGACAGTTGCTACATCAAATATGGTTGATTTTCATATTGACTTGCAAGTAAAAATAGCCTTTAACATTCTAGCCGTACAAATGACATTGAATCTTAGGGTGATAAAGAAATTTCTTTGCCGACTATAGTTATCTACATAATAATAGTACAGTGAAATGTAATGACGCTCTTTTAACAAAAAAAAATAGACAAAATAATATGTCATTAGGTAAAAGACATAGACAATAGACATAGACATAGACATAGACATAGACATAGACATAACTTTATTCGACATCAAAAATAGGTACACAAACTCTTAAACTAATACAAAAAACGTAGTGAGTGGATGATGTCGAAAAGGAATTCGACTCAGCATTGCAGCAAAAGAGTAATAAGATTCAGAAATACTACAATCTTCGAAAATAATTCAAGTGTTTTATTGAATTTGTAGTGAACCCTGACTTCGAGGAGACACCTGCAGAAATCACGGTGATGGTAGACGCGCCAGTGACCATAAAGTGCAAGTAAGAAACAAATCGTATAAGTATTAGGTACCTATTTTAGCTTCTCAAGGACGCTAAAATAACCGAAAACTAAAATATTTAAGTACCTAAGTCAAAATTAATTGATAACCAGAGAAAAATCTTTGTTGTATAAAGGCACTTAATCAAATCTTAAGTAGGTACCTACATTACTTAATTAAACAGTCAAGCTCGGAAAGGAAGCTTTTGGCCGTATCTGTCAATTTTAATACTAGGTACTACTGTGCTTTCACCATCATCTCCAGCCTATAAATACGTCCCACTGCTGGGCACAGGCATCCTCTCAGAATGAGAGGGCTTGGGCTATAGTTCCCACGCAGACCCAGTACGGATCGGGAACTTTACACACACCATTGAATTGCTTCCCAGATGTCTGCAGGTTTCCTCACGATGTTTCCCTTTACTGAATAGCTCATGGTAAATTTCGAACATAATTTCGCACATTAATTCCGAAAAACTCAGAGGTGCGAGCATGGGATTCGAACCCACGACTTCTGTGCTTTACGTTGAACTATCTATTTAATCATAAACATCAATAGGGGAGACCTAGGAGATTAGTGACAGAGGTGAGTTGTGACAGACGCGATTTCTCTCTACCTATGAAGGTGAGCGAGCTGGCAATAACGCTCGATTGACGCTTTAGAGACACGCTAGTTGACTTAGTACCCGCCGGGGGCGCTCGCGAAGTGGTTGCGTAGTTATGACGTCCACGTGCAAAAAAATGCGAAAAGTAAGTATTTCGACAAAATTTTGATTGAATTTATATCATATCTTATTACATGTGCGCTGTTGTGTTATTTTTTCTTAAGTTGTGTGTTTATCTAAGTCTCAAAACGTGGCATTGATTTTTTGTGTTTGCATCGTGTTTAGAAAATTTGAATTATTATTCGGACAAAGTCGTAATTTTGAGCACCTAGGAGAGTTGTGACAGCCTGTCACAACTCTCCTATTTGACTTCACCTGGGATATTTCGACACTTTTTTATACATTTGCGATGTCTGTATGTGTGTTTGTACATCAGTATATTAAGGCCAAATTTTGCAGGTACAGTCCGCAATAAAAGTTTGTGTCAAAAAAGTAATTTCCGATAAAAAAAAATACTTGGTTGTGGTGTGATGTTGCATGCTGGATGACTACTTTTTTATTTCAGAATGCCTAACTACAAACTGCCTGCCTGTAGCACAATTGTGAACAGCAATGCTCAAGAACCTGTTGCCTCCAGATCTTCAGCCCATAAGCCTACTAAGGACGAATTTGCTGCTATAGAAGCCAATAGGAAGGCGAAGAATGTAAAAAGCGTGTCTTAAGCGAAGATAAGAAGAAACCTAAAGAAGCCAAGAAGACTATAATAAGAAGAAGGAAACAGGTGATGGCGAAGAAGAAGCAGAAAATAATTGTTTTTGCTTGGTTTGCCTTGAAGCCTATTCAAACAGCAGATCGAATGAGGAGTGGGTGCAATGCCTAGAATGCAAAGGCTGGTAACACGCAGATTGTACTGGAGGCGAGCTGCAATACGTTTGCCATAATTGCCTATCAGATTAGATTTAAAATTTTGACTGATTATAATAGGATTGATCTCAAAGCGATGCCATAATTACTTCTAAGATATAATTACTTGTTATGGAAAGGTTATACGTTGTGTTTGTTGGTACTTGATGTGCTAAAAGATGATTAAACTACTTTTTGCAAAAAAAACATGTCTCATTTATTTATAATATGTGTAATGGTTTTTTTTAATACACAAACAGTCTAAATGCATAGCTGTCACAACTTTCCTCGGTACCTGTCACATCTTACCTCGGTGATAGGGGAGTTGTGACAAAGGGAGTAGTCTTTCTTTTTGTTGATTTTCTCGGAAATCGTAATACTTTACTTAATTTTGATGATTATTTTGGAAAGGGAAGGAATGATGCTACATTTATTCACATAGGTCGTAACTGTGGAATGTTTCTGGAGCGAGATATTCCCCTAAAATTAAAAATTGACACAACTCTCCTAGGTCTCCCCTACTATAGCTAGACATACACGTACGAATTTGTCCGTCGGATCTGCCTGACAGATGTGTCTAGCGGGTGTCTGGCGGACACATCCGTCAATGTGTGGCGAGAAATAAACACAGATTGTGTCCGCTGGATATCTGTCTGCTGACCGTTGGTTTTGAGCATTAGTTTTGAGTTTAGATACCCGGCGGACAAATCTGTGTCTACTCGTATTTCTCGCCACACATTGACGGATGTATCCGCCAGACACATCTGTCAGGCAGATCCAACAGACCAATACGTACGTGTATGGCTAGCTTATGTTCTTTGCCAAGATTGTACAGGGTTTCTAATTATAATGTTTCTCCAAATTCAGACTACGCGAAGGCAATCCGCCTCCCACGATTACGTGGTATTTCCAGTCCATATTCACACCCGAGTTCACCGCTTTGCGGAATAATGGTGACGAACTGACGCTCCCGGCAGCCCACCTCGGAGATTCAGGGGTGTACAGATGTGTTGCCGAGAACAAGGCAGGGCGTGATGAAAAAACAACGCGGGTCACTGTTTTATGTGAGAAAGTTACCACTGTCGTAGCAATAGTCTAAAAAAAAAACAAATTCAAAATACAAAGGAGATGGATGCTTCAGTTATGAGGCACAATGCGATGTATTGGATAATAATAAAATAAAAAAAGTTTATTTTGCAAATAGGCCGCCAACGGCGCTTTTACATGTATTTTTTGAAACTACCAGCGCATTCGATAAGACCATCATTGCCAAGAAGAATGCGCCGCAAGAAACTTGGCAGAAAGTAATTCTAATTGACTTGTAATATTTTTTTACAAAAAGGATGTATAAGGTCGCCAAGTTAAGTTCGTAGGTAGGTACCTTAAATTATATTAGTCTGTAGTAGAGATGTATAAAGTCTCTACTGGTCAAAGCGAAACAAAATATGTGATAAGAAAGAGAAAAAAAGTAATAAAAATAATTTAAGTTCAGTGGAGGTGTAAAACGCCTCCACCGTCAAATAAATTGATTGGAGATATCTCCAATGTCGAAGAGAAAGAAAAAAAAATATGAAATATGCATTTCATGTCAAGTAAGCAACCGATACCTAAGCTTTTAGAGTCCGAAGGCAAGCATACATCTGCCGCCTCCAATGTTGGCTCTCACGCATTCATGTCATGCTCTGAAAGCAGAACAGTACGGAGGTATCACGTTTTAGGAATTTCGACGTTGCTAGCCTGCAACTAGACAGTAAATGAAAAAATAAAAGAACAAAAGAAAACGGAAATCCATAAGCTTAACAATATAGGTACCGACACAGGTGGCCATCTCCGAAAAATTTTATTCCCAATTTACTAATTCCGATTTTTAAAACTCAGAATTTCATAATTCCTAAGAAATAAAATATCGATTACTAAAAAACAGGAAATTTATTTAACCGAATTTCAAAATTCCGATTGTATATAATTCCGATTTTTATAACTCCGAATAACGAAAAGCCCGAATTGTCATTGCCCCGAAAAACAAAATTCCGATTATGGATTTTCCGATATTTTATTACTAATTCGGAAATTTGATATTCGGGATAATGAAATTCGTGTTTTCAATAATCAGAATTTTGTTTATTAGGAACTAGCTGTTGCCAGCGACTTCGTCTGCAAAGAATTCGTTTATCGCTATCCCGCGGGAACTGCGCAATTTTCCGGGATAAAAAGTAGCCTTTGTGCTATTCCAGACTTTTCTCTATCTATGTGCCGAATTTCATCCAGTTCCGTTGGGCCGGTCTGGCGTGATTGAGTAACAAACAAACAAACATCCATCCATCCATCCATCCATCAATCCATCCATCCATACTTTCGCATTTATAATATTAGTTAGATTGAATTAATTTAGGTTTAGGTGCGGCGGGGGTGGCCCTTGGGCCACCCTTAAGCCGCGAACATGTTTGTTTTACTTCAATAATATTCGAAGTTTTGAAAATCGGAATTTTAATAATCGGACTTCGTATTTTTGATATTTCTGATTATTATTCATTCGGACTTATTATTGTTCGGTGTATTGAAATTCGGAATTTTGAGAATTGTGATTGTGAAATTTCAGATTTATAAAAATCGGAATAGTTACTTATATTCGGAGTTTTAAAACCGTCGTAATTATAATAATCGGAATTATGAAATTCGTGATTCCGATAATCGGAATTTAGTTTTTCGTATTTATGTAGTGTGTTATGTCATATCAATCTGTTGCGTTAGCATCAAAACTTTCAAAATCCAATAGTTATGCTGCAATTTTCTTAATCATGCAAATCGGAAAACAGTTTCAGATTCATGTAATTTTATTGCAATTCATTTAGTATTGAGCGTTTGTATGACGATAATGACAGTCGAATCATTTAAAACGAACCTTTTTTTCTAGCGGCTCCTGTAATTGAGAGAAGTGAACCGTCTGTAAAGAAAGTAAAAGAAAATGCCACCATTGTTATAGATTGCGTGTAAGTAAAATATTGCTGTGCTGATACAATAAACAAATGTTACATACATACACTAATCGAGTCTGTATGCCTTAGGTTCCGTACAATGATATTAGAAACCCAACATTCACTACGAGGGCTCAAAACTCGTCCCGAGCAAAGAGTGCTTAAAATCTGCCATTAAGCACTCTCTGGCCCTATGGAGCTGTCAGTTATGATTTACGACGTGCTGTCAGTTTAAATTTGAATAATGTCGTATAAATATTCCGGAATATCAAATGCATCAAGAAATTTATTTCTTGATTATTTATGTTTACTTTTACGGTTTTACCGTTAGAAATTTAATTTCTAAACGACACTGAGAATTGGAACACATAGAAAAATCCGAAAAGTAAAGCTATGGCCGGGAATGGAACCCGGGTCCTCTTCATTCCGTGACGCGTGCTATACCCCTACACCACCCGATAGCTGCGTCACGGAATGACGAGGACCCGGGTTCGATTCCCGGCCATAGCTTTACTTTTCGGATTTTTCTATGTGTTCTAATTCTCAGTGTCGTTTAGAAAGTATATTCCGGACACGTGCATTTGAAACAAAACTGTAATGTTTGTGTTATACAGCCGTATTTCGAATATTTTTAAATGTGGTTGAAATATCATTTGGCATTTGCAACTTTCATAATTTTTGGAATGTACCTACTTTTGGGACAAGTTTTGGCAGTGATTTTATACTTACGTGGCGGTGCATCTAGCTAGGGTTTATAATAGCATTGGTTCCGTACCTCAAAAGGAAAAACGGAACCCTTATAGGATCACTTGGTTGTCTGTCCGTCGGTCCGTCTGTCCATCCGTCCGTCCGTCCGTCAAAACCCTTTTTCTCAGGTACGCGTGGAGGTATCAAGCTGAAATTTCTATCAATAACTCAGGTCTACTGTCCCCTAGAGCTGTGAAAAAATAAAACTTCTCAGCCGACGCAATCAAAAGATACAGCCGTTTATGCCGCAAATTTCCGCAAACTTTCGAAACTCGCAAGGGAATCAAAACCTACAGGGTACTTCCCGTGAACTCAGAATCTTGAAATTTGGTTGGTACAAATCAACGTCTCATAGCATAGATAAAAGAAAAATTGCGGATACCGTAAATACGTATGTATGTCTGTATAATGCTATGTTTTGTTGTAATGCTGATTTCCGCAACTCGACGTCTATGAACTGCGCCTATTTTGCGTGTCGTCTGTATAATATAAATGACCAATATAAAGTGACCCCACACTGCGTACATTTTGCGTTGGAACAGGGCTCTGATTACACTGGTTTATAGGTATTTATAGATTAAAAGATTATAGGCCGGTTTTTTGTGTGTGGAAAATGCGCCTTATGCATTCGCCCGGTATGGGGTTACCGGGGGTATCTGGGGCTCTCCCGCGACGGTAGGCATACCCACTAAAAACCACACGGATACCCTATTCGCTCGTATGTGAGGCGTTACGGGAGCACTCGGTGTCACCGCGACGCCCCACGACCACCCCGGGATGGGGTTCCCTCTTCGGTGGCACCTGTGCAATGCAAGTTTGGGAATTGGGAATCCCCCGCTGGTGCCGCTTGGATTTTTATAGAGGTTATCTCCTTGTAGCCCCCGTCTTGAAAAAGACAGCGGCCCACGTTCCCGGTGGGGGTAGACAGCCTATGGTGGTAAGACCTACAGGCCACGTTTAGCAAGGCGTATAGATGGAAAATGGAATCAAAATAGTGATGGGTTGCTAGCCGCATCGCCTATAAAATGATTCCTATGATTTTCGCCCATTCCCTCGATGGGCTTTTACCATCTGCGCGGGAAGAGAAGCAACTGGTGCATTCTATGTTTTTTCTTTTCTCCCAGACCAGCATGTATATCAATGATGATGCCAATAATCTCCAAACTATTTTCTCACAGGGTCTCCAAAGGTTTTCCCACGCCTACAATAACTTGGTTGAATCAGGATGGTGAATCAATGGATTATGCAGCAGTCTATCACCGAAGAGCGAATAGGGGAAAAGTCTTACGTCTACGCAACATTCAATTGTCCCAAGCAGGACATTATAAATGTGTGGCCCAGAACTCAGTAGGAACAGCGAACAAAGACGTTCAGATTATTGTAGAAGGTGAGTTTTATGAAGACAATAGCACGTTTATTAAAATAATTTTACCTAAAAACTGTATTTTTAACCTTTTCGACGCCAACGACACATGTATAAGCACCACAGGTTGAACGCCAACAACCTATACCTATATAAATACGTCCATTAAACCTTCGTTCAATTGGGTAGGTTCGCAAATAAAGAAGTCTGGCGTATGGGTGACGCTGACGTCTCTTTTATTTAATGTGGCGGTGAAAAGGATAATAATGCAAGCTTCCTTTGCTGACATTATGACATTGTCGTAGGATATATATCCTACGTATTCATAACAAAATTCAAGTCAATCGGACCAACCGTTGAAGAGTTCTCTCCTGGAGACTACTCTGGCCGTGCCACCAGAATTTCACTTCATCATTTATTGTGTCTCCGAATGGGAGAGGATCGTGCTGCCAAGAGGGCGTACGTGGGACGACCGACTGGTCGCCGCCCGGTTGGGCGACCCAGGTATCGCTGGGGGGACAGTGTCCAGGCGGATTTGCGACGTCTTCAAGTCGACGACTGGCAAGAAGCAGCGCACGATCGGGACAGATGGCGTGCTCTCGTTTCGGAGGCCAAGACCCTATTTGGGTCCCTGAGCCAAGTTAGTTATTATTGTGTTGTCACCGTCATGTTTCTCGTTAATCCAACCCCTGGAATGTCATCGCAAGGCTTACAGTGTTTACAGACGAAGGGACAGGGGCCTTACCATGACGTCTTAATGCGGTTAAGTTTAGGTTCGCTCGCTGTCAGATCCACACTAAAAATAACAGCTAAAACCTGAACTGAGTCGGAATTAAGACGTCATGGTAAGGCCCCAGGTGAAGCTAAATGTAAGCTTGTAAAAAAATATTTCAGTAATGATGTGAACTATCAATAATAGTTGAATGAATTTGACTTTGCAGCACCAGCTCGTATTGTGTTTATCCCACCGAATAGCCCGTTCTACGAAGGCGTTGAAGGAGATCTTGTGATGAGACTGCCTTGCACTGCCGTTGGATATCCTGAGCCCATTGTGTCTTGGATAGTCGACAATGACGTTGTAGGAAAAGGTAATACTTTGTTCGTTAACGATTTCGTTTACGCACAATTCGTAGTACTCAATAACAAAGATTCTCCATAACTAATAACGTCCAATAACCCTATATCAGATACCTACGTCTTCTTCTCTCGAACATAAAGAGCTAACTCTTGTTGGTGGAGCAATTTCGATGTGGTTCTTTCTAGGGTCTTTTCCGTATATATAATATTACACGACTTCTACTTTCTCTTTCACCTGATCCATGAATGTTCTTTTAGGCCTTCTTCTCTTCCGCTTCCCTGTAACCTTTTCTTCTTATTATGATCTTAGGGTAAACGTCGTGTACCCTAAGAGTGTAGGTATCCCAGCATCTTCCCCTTCCCCAATGTCCCATATCAACGATTGAAGTGTCAACGAGCTACACCGACCACTTCACTGAGTCTTCGCACGCGCGGCATAGGGGCGCGGGGTAGGCGACAAAGGGGGCCGAGAGAGGTCCGGGCGGCAGGCGCACTACCCGCCCGCACCGCTCTCAGTTCCCTTTGTCGTCCCACCCCGCGCCCCTGCGCGCAGACGAGGACTCAGTTAAGCAGTCGGCCTAAACGCTATTTAATTCAATTTCCTATCAATTTCAGATAAATCGAGGCCAATGTATGTTGAAGATGGCGTGTTGTATTTAAAGAACCCTGATGAATCGCATTCGTCTAATTATTCCCATACTTACGTGTGCTATGCTAATAATAGTTTTGGCGACGACAAACAATCGTACAATGTGGTTGTGTCAAGTAAGTTCAGAAGAATTGCTACTATCGTAATTTTATTGCAGCTAAATGTAACCTTAACCTTTAAACAGTCAGAAGACATTTTCATAAAACTATATATTTACAGCCTTACAGCCTTATTCATAAAAAATCCTTAATTGAGGTTTGATCAGTCTATTAGTTAACAGACTGATTAAGCTTATTTGACAGTTGTTAAAAAGTATGATCCATAAACGCTTGCTAGCAGTCTGTTAGCTAATGAGCTGCTGATGGATGGATTAGACGCGTTATGTGGTCACCTTGACAAATCATAGACCAAAAATGGCCTTTTAGTGAATAAAAAAAAAATTGACAGCAGTGGCAGCGAATTAGCGGGAAACCAGCGAATTAACACGACAGACTAGGCAGTGTGGATCTAGTTTCCTTTACCTTTCCCGGAGGGAATAAAAACTTAAAACAAAAAAAAACTATCTTGCGTATGGTTTTGCTCTTGCCAAAATCAGCTGTTCACATGTGTGGCGGCCATTTTGTGAGTTAGCAGAGAGATAAAGTAGGGTCTACGGTCCGCTAACTTTCGGAAGACTTAACAGACCTTTGATGGACTGATTAGCGCTAATTGACGTTTATGAATCATGTGTTTTTGCATCGGTCCTATAGCGAGCTTATAGCGAGCCTCTAACTTTTTATGAATAAGGCTGTTATATTAAGGGTGTTATATGAATAAGGCTGTGTAATTAATTATTATGAAATGTGATCCAAGTAATACATTGATTGTTATGTTAATAAACGTTATGTCTCAGAATAATTATGACCAATGATAATAGTAACTTCACTTTATGACGTAATATTTTATGACTATCAAAATTATGACCAACAAAATTTATGTCAAAAAACGTTATGGATTTCAAAATTATGACCATAAATTTTATGGGACAAATTATGGACCCGCTGTAGCCATGTATGGTCAAAAATTTATGAAAAAAAAAATCTTCTTTAAATTCCGTTAAAACGTTGTTCTCAAACTATGCAATGAAATAAATTAAAAACCTCCAAAAAATTAAAGGTTTTTAGGTTTAGTTTTAGGGAAACTAAAAGTAAACTAGACAAAATAAATCTGCAAAATAATAACAATTTTTATTATTTTTTAAATAGGTATTTATGTAGATTGTCATAGCACCATAATACAAAAATATTGCTTATAGTTTTATATTATTTTAAATAACCTTGGCGGGGAAAGGAGTTGCCAGCCTCAAATATCCAGCCTCGCTCTCGCTCGGCCGTCTATACGTTTTCAGCTGGCAACCCCTTACTTCCCGGTCCCGGCCCGGTCCTGTAGTGAAGCCCAGTTTACATGATGCAAGTAATATCGCGCAACTTGCTTTACATTGCGCGGCCGATAAGCTAACGCTTTAAGTTAAGACCAATCAAACACCGCAGTGTAACTCTAATATACTAATGTTGCATGTCCTTCTTCAGAGTACGCCGATTACAACAATACAGGTGAAATATATGGTGAGATCGGGAAACCGTACGACTTAAAGTGCCCGCTACCCTATACCGATCCTAACTCAGTCAGGTGGTTTTACGTAAGTTTAAACTTTTTTAAATATACAACTTGCGTATTTTAGTGTAGTTTTGTTCTTCCTCTGTAGGCTTATTACGTAACTCGCTCGCGATCGTAATCATGTTGATTTTGACAGTTCATGTATGGGCTGACAATTGGCATCGGAATCAACTAGCTGTCACATTCAATACAAGAACTGTCAAAATGAACACGATGACGATTGCGAGCGAGTTACGTAATAAATAAGCTGGCTGATCTGGGAGCAAAGAAAAAACATATAGAATGCAGGTAGGTACTAACTGCTTCTCTTCCCGCGCAGATTGTAAATGCCCATCGAGGGAATGGGCAGATAGAAGCCATGTTACAGGCGATGCGGCGAACGACCCTTCATTACAATTTTTGTTTTCCATTTCCAACTTACGCCCGCAATCACGCTAAACGTGGCATTTAGATATTGTAGCGACACTAGCGCCACCTAGTTGGCCGCTACATAACTACTACGACGCACGAATAGCTAGCGCCAGCTCTAGTGACAGCTGTCACATTGTTCTGCATCGCGCTAAAGAAACATCTGCCTGGAGAGAGATCTCTCTATTGTGCAACCCCCCAAAATATATTGCCTTGGGTTCTATCTAAGTAGGTATCGTGAGGCATAAAAACATCTATTTTACCTACACTTACTTAACTATAATATGATGAATTAAACGTTTTATAGTCTTCTTAGTGTCTCTCGACGAAATTTATTGTCTTAGGTCAAAACAGCATCCGTTTATGATGATGTTCATTTTTAATTTTTGTTAAAATGCGCATGAATTTTCAGAATTCAATATACATTAACAAAACTGGTCCGTCTCTGTACTTCGAAGACGCATCACAGGAAAATAACGGGAATTACACGTGTCGAGTGAGCGACCTCAAGGGTGCAACCTCGTACACCATAGAACTCAAGTTTGGCAGGCCCCCATGGTCTCCCAGGCTTTCCTATAACGAAGACTGGAATGGGGAGTTGACTGATATACTCTGTAAAGCACAGCAGATAATACCCGATGGCAAGGTACGTTGGTATTACAGCTTCCATCGGTAGGTTAATGACCGAATAGCCTTGTCTTTGGAATACCTACCAGAACGTATGTGTGAGAGGTCCCGGGTGGGATGGGGGTCATTTCTTCCCTTATAGTGAAATATTTTGAATAGTTAAATCACTTTTTATGTTTGTACTATGTTATGGAATCTTGGAGCTAGTTCTGACTCAAGATTGATCGATCCTATTATTATGTATTTAACTAGTGTGAATCGTTCAACGATAAAAAAATAATCAGGCAGTTTGAATTCGTTTCACAAGTATGGTGTTGCATTTTTGTGTGATATATTTTTTGTAAACCATTGTTACGTAAGCCGAAACCAAACCACCTTACTCCGCTACATTCTTTTGCTGTTATAGTTTCACATTCTACAATGGTACTTATAATCATAATGTGATCATAATCAAGTTTTAGTCTGCGAAACTCGTCGTCAATTTATTACAGTCAGTTTGGACTTGGTTGTTTTTGAAATAGCTTGTTCATTCAAAACTTATTTTTAGTACGAATGGTTCTACCAAGGTGAAAAGATCAAAGAAGCCGATGCACACGAGTTGGAGGTGACTCTCATAGGATGGGGCCAGTACGTCTGCCGTGTGACCAACCCTCTTGGAAGTTTGAACATCACATACAACATCCACGCCACAGGTAAATCTTGTAAATTTTAAGTAATCTTATTCTTTTTTAGTGTAGTTTACCTATCTAAGTTGTAATTTATACCTAAGCACAGTGATTCTGTTATTTTTATGTCTCTCGGCAATCTTCGTTTAACGCATTCGCTGCCACATGCCAAATCCGAGACTTCTTCAGGTACCACTGACGCACATATGCGTTCAATTGCCTGTAAAATTATGTCAGCGGCACCGAGCAAAAGTCACGAAAACCCATCTATTTTTACAAGCTTATATATAAGTTGCAATGTATGTATGTGTATGTAATATGGATGTAAAGTATATTTCTCCGGGGTGGAATCTTGAGACTAAATCTTGAAGTAGAGATATCTTCAACCGATTGAGCTGAAATTTTGCATACTTGAGTACCTACTTAAGTCGGATGGTAGTAGAATAATCTGGTACTGGAGTTCTGGTGACCCAGCCAGGATCGTCTCCGCAGGAGGGAACTCTTCAACGGTTGGTCCGATTGACTTGAAATTTGATACACATTATAATGTAGGATGGATGACAATGCAAGACACATCAACTTACACAGATAACATTAACATATTCGTTAAAATTAACACCTTATTTCGTGGCAGTAATGTTTAATGTCAATTGCATACGATCGTGAGAAGTAATAACACGACGCCACGCGCTGGAAACATGTCTGTCTCTTGTTCTCAAGCGTTTGAGATTACGGTGCGAAAGAGACATGTACATTGTTATCGAAGCGACACGACACGACTGAACCAAAACTCTGCACAATAGAAGCGTCGTGCAGACTTTTGCTTCCGACAGTTTTTGAGCGTGATTGGGAGTCTAGTTGTTTATCGTAAGTCAATGTCCGGTGTCTGCAATGTTGCGTGTAACCCAGTCGGGATACGTTAAGTACAGACCTACTAATAAAGACCATTTTTCAATTACAGATTGCATAATCGGCAAAAGTTCATCAAGGACGAAAAACCCGCCCCTTGTCTTGGACGTGTCGTTAACATGGCCGAGGTTATTCATGCAGCAGCAATACCAAATCATACCCACATCAAAAGAACTCACTTTGATCTGTCAAGATGAATCCCCAAAGAATGAAAGCAACTCGACCACAAACAGCAACAGTTTCACGAAATTACCGAACACAAAATCAATTATAGCGACATGCGATCATGAAGACATATTCCTCGTTGATGGAGTTTCTTACAAATTTTCCGAGCTCGATTGTAAAGAAGAACTACAGTCAAGCGTCGTTGCAGAAAAAGAATGTTTGGGCAATGATACGATGATGATGAACGTCGGTTTCAACGTCAATGGGTTTCTGAGTGTGTACAAATCCTGTATGGATACAAAACGTAACGTTGTGTTGTACACTGAATTAATTACTACAAGTCAATATGAGTATGATGATTCCGCTGAAACCCCTTCGGCTAAATCCTGTGAGAATGTAGCGGACTGTTGCTATGAGTCCGTGCAGTTGGTGAATCCGACAGATGTCAGCACTGGTCCTGCTGAGACGGCTACCTTGAGGAAACCGTTGAACACCGTATCATACTGCAGGCCAAATAATGATACATTTGTAAGTGTCTTTGTTGTTTTGAATTAAGGTTGAGCAGTTTTCTTTCAATATAAACATAATCACCATTTTCTTGGCTTATATGTTACGGGCAGAATCAGAACGTTGTGCAAAGTTCGTCCAAATCGCTACAACCATCTTATCCTTATATCTTACCTTACATCTTCTATTGCATTCACTGGTTCTGTTCCGATGTAGGTAGTAAAATAAGCGGTGAAATGACTGTCACATGAGGTACTCAATCTTACTCTTGGCTGGCATCACATATACCTACAATCCAGAGGCGTCTTTACCTATGGTGCAGGGTTTGCGGCGCACACGGGCGCCGGGTCTAAGAGAGTGCCGAGCGCCCTCTAATGCGACACCTCCAAAGATGCGTCGCTCGCGGCGCCGGCGCTCTCAAAGACCCTGCGTCCGTGTTATGGCGCCAGGGTACTGGTTGCACACGGGCGCGGATTATTTCATTGAAAATAATAATATGTTTAATCCTTTTCTTATTTCCAGACGAGTTGGCATGATATAGAACAAAAAGTCAGAGTGGAGTCCTCTCGATCCAGCTTGATGGTCTGGTCAGGAGCTGTGAATTATACCACAGTAGACGAGCTTCTGGTGCCTCAATATTTGTGGAAGGTTGGTATTATTTAACTTTTAATGGAAAATACCATGAACAAAAGTAATTTACCTTGCCTATTAAAACATGGAAAATACCATTTCAACTGCAATGTTACATCTGATAATGTATCAATGCGTTCTGGATTAACTTGGTCCAGATTTTATTGCCATGTGATTGGTTCTAGCTAACCGCCCACGTTTTTATGATTATTGTCAACCAATGTTAGGTAGGGGAGAGTAGGGTATCTGCGAACACCTAAGCAGGAATGTGAATAAAACCAAGAGAGTACAATAATCAAAACGTGTTTATTGCTTATCATTTAGCATATCTAATCAGTCACAGACTCCCATTAATAATAGTAATAAAATCTTCAAATAAGATCAACTTTTAGAACAAAAACAAAAACCTTAGTGTTCGAATTTACCCGACAGGCGTGGGGTAATTCCGACCAAGCTGTGGGGTAATTACGGACACCTAGGGGTAATCACGAATAAGAACATAAATCACACAAAAACCCTCTGGATGTAAGTAGGTACTCTCGCCGCTGGTGCATTTCTCGTGTGTCTATGACTTGCACTTGTAACACATGATCCAGTTTTCTGTTGGCGGATCAGTATACTTTTTATTGCATACTTACTAAGAAATAATAATCGTTTTCTTTATTAGCTGTAGACTTTTTGCTTCTATTTTATATAAATTACTCTCAAACTTCTTCAAATTTTTTACTCCCTTCTTACTTTTAGTAGCGTCTTTTGGAAAATCTTCTTGTTTTTTTTTTCCCAAACCTCTTTCATTGGAGTAGTACTTACTGGTAATGACTTGAATGTTTTTTCGCAATGATTCTCTAGTTTTCTTTTTTGGCAATTGCGGCACAGAAACAATGTTTTAAAGTGGTATTACTTGATTCAATGGAGTGTTGACCTTTTGTACTGGTGATTGTTCCGGTTCTTGGGGTATTGGCGAACGTTCGTCATTGTCCATCCCAATTCGTTCGCGATTGCCCCGTATGCCCAAATAATAAAACGAAAATATATTTTCACACCACCTGCTCGACAATGGCTAATTATATATCATGTAAACCTTACTCAAAGTAACTCATTATAGCCCTTGGCTTTAACCGGGTAGTAATATTGTACTGAATTTCATTATAACCCGCCGGTTAGTAATGTGAATCTCACTTCTCATAGTTCTTATTGTTATACTCTTAAAGTCTAATTTCGTAAAAATCGCACGGCACCGAAAATCGAGATGGCCATGCCACGGCAAGCGGCCGCGTTCGATTTTCAAACGAATGAAACTTTCAAATAAAACAAAAGCCGCGAGTGTTTGCTGACGCTGTAATATTGTTACGCATTAGAACTGCTAAGATTCCAAATAAAAATATTACAACCGGACCAATGACTCAATTTTTTTTTTACTTTTTATTTTGTTTTACTTACTGTTGTTTGAATGAAATTCTTTTTCTAGTTGCCTTGGTTTTTATTGTCTCGCAGAAGGTGAGAAAAGTAGAGTATACTCCTCGGGGATAAAACTGTTTATGTCTTGGGAGCGCTTAAATTCTTCGCTCCTCTCAGGACTCAATCTTAATTCCCTCGCTACGCTCAGGAATTAACTCATAACACCCTCGCTGCGCTCGGGAGTTAAATCTGGAGTCCTTCGCTGCGCTCAGGATTCAATGTCGCGCCCGTGACATAATACAGTGCTTTATCCCCTCGGTGTACAATCTACTATTCAAGGTTATTGTATCGTTGCGATTGTGGGGTTAGGTGTGCGCCAATCTTCTATTCTAACACATTGCAGTAAAAAAACTAGAGAATTATACAACACACAGTAGCCACAACGCGAATATTAATAAACGCGAAAATAATATGACATTACGATTAAATTTTCATTTTTGCTTACCTTCAACAAAGAGTGCTTGGTAACTGTACAACTGCATGTCCGATACTGAGCGAAGGGGCCTTTCGCGGAAGGGTATGAGAGATGGTTGACTACCTGTCTCTGTCATATCGAAACGACCTCGTTCGGAAATACCCCGCGTTCGCCATTACCCTACTCTCCCCTACCTACCCTCCATTGGGTCTAAGTAACCCAACCTTCCGGTGTAGAGATGAGATGCGGGTAGTAAAACTTTGTGCAAGGTCAAAAGCAGCAGTACTTACGCTGCTGTTCCGGCGTAGAGTAAGACGACCGGTGAAATAGCTGGCATAAGAGGTCCTGATTAGCCTTGGCTGGCAACGCATCTGCAATCCTTTGGTGGTACTTAAGTACCGTCTTTTTTGACTTTTCTTTGTGCTCTGCAGGTGGTGAAGGATTTAGACAATGGGGAGATCATAGCAATCGTCCATTCGAACGAACAAAAGCCTAGCACCAGTCTCTGTGAGAGCGTGTGCGAGGAATCCTCGTGGTTTGAACCTTACGGCCCTAGAACTTATTGCTGCCGGCTAGATGAATTCCGCAGAATGTTCAATCTCCCTATAAACTTTTAAATTCCTTTTCATTATCATGACCATGTACCTATGTAGTAATTCATGTATGTAAACCAAATTATGAAGATGTTTACTTAATTACTTTGTAACTTTTGTACTGTATTTTAGAAGTCGCTTTTATACCATTATATTCAGGCAGGTATGCCTACCTATTTTTATTTTAGTGCGTCATAAGCTTGTGGAACAAAGAATTGCGAAGCTTTTGTGATCTAGTGTGTAACGAAAATATTTACAATAAACAAAATTTTGATACCTACAAAGCTTTTTTAAAATCTTTTTAACTATAGCTAAGTCGAAATAAACTCTTAAGCTTAAGATACCTACATATAAGTACATAGGTGCACTTGTCCCTATAAGGAATCTCTACCAGTTAACCTTTGAGTAGGTAGATGAGAGCAGCATTATAGAGGAGAACTACGGACCGACAAAGACACGTTAAAATTTTAAATTAAATTATAGGAGCATCAAACTCGATTAGAGTGAGTTGACAACATTTCATATTTCTGAGCCTTTAGTTTTAATGGTTCTCTGTATTTTGTTTGAAAAGATGAACATGCTGGAAGTTTAATTTTTTTGCTAGGGTTTGTATTTAATTTATAATTAACTAGCTGTTGCCAGCGACTTCGTCTGCAAAGAATTTGTTTATCGCTATCCCGCGGGAACCACGCAATTTTCCGGGATAAAAAGTAGCCTATGTGCTATTCCAGACTTTTCTCTATCTATGTGCCGAATTTCATCCAGATTCGTTGGGCCGTTCTGGCGTGATTGAGTAACAAACAAACATACATACATCCATCCATCCATCCATCCATCCATCCATACTTTCGCATTTATAATATTAGTTAGATTTATTAATTTTTGCTTATTCTAAAAGGGCGTAACTCCGAAACTATCACAGAATAGACACTTATCCTTTTGTCTTTTCTGTATAGAAAAAAAACCGACGTCAATTTCAAATTGACAATGTCAGGCCTTATTCTCCGATATTCGATTTTCGATATTCGCTTCGTGCTGTTCCGCTCTTACTAATATAGTCATTAACTTGAGAGTGAGAGAGAAGGTATGCAACGAACTTCAAAAATAGAATTACAGAGTTGCCCCCCTTGTACTTTGAAGTTGTCAAATACAAAATTATGGTCGCTTACTTTTTCTCGTGAAAAAGGCAAAGGCATTTCACCCATCCTGTGGTAGTTTTGATAAAATTAGGACATATTTTTAATTAATTTTTATATTTTATAATAAGCGATATTAAAATTATATAAACATATTGCAGTGATCAGGAGGCAAAATGCTTTCGAATCATATATACATTTTCAGGTGTTATAAAAATGAAATGTTGTCAGTTGCACAAAGTTATACATTATAACAATAACATTAAATATAACCGTCACTTTTAACAGAAAAAAGACACCACGCTATTAATTACGACAAGGTTTTTTAAACAGAAAAAAAACTACGTATAATAGGCGGCAAATAAGTAAAACGTGGAGAGCATAAGAAAAACAACTGCGATTATCCCCTCCACGTTTTATTTATCTACCGCCTACTGTACATCAGATATGGTTGTATGGACATTAAACCCTTTGCCCTTCTTATATGGAAGTAAAATAATAAAAAAACAGCTCAACACAACATAAACTGTCAAATAAATTGACAGCTACGAATACGAATTGGTCACTGGTCAGTTCGTCAGTCATGTTTATTATGGCTATTATTATCAGTTGAATCAGAAAAAATGTGCTTGTAAACATGTCTTCTCACAAATTGCCTCCATACGTTCTATTGGAGCTGCCTGCCATCACTGAACAAATAAACTTTCCATTGAAAAGTGCCCAACGAATTAAGGTTAGTCTATAAGGTGAATTGCATTTGGCAACGATTCAATTCGAAGCCCCAGGAGTGTTTAAACCTAATAGGAGTCAAAGCACGCCTAAGTCTAAGTCTAAATCTGAACTCTATATTAAAAGTTAAACAAAATAAAGCTTCGTTGGCGAAATCTAAATAATGAGATGTTGGATGTTCAAAAATGTTTTGAAATTGAAAGTATTTGGGTGAAATAAGAATGAAGCATCTATCTCCAGCCTATATACGTCCCACTGCTGGGCACAGGCCTCCTCTCAGAATGAGAGGGCTTGGGCTATAGTTCCCACGCGGGCAGAATGAAGCATGTTACGACTTAATAATGGATCCCATCCGTTATTTCTGTTTAAATGTTTCTCGTATGCATGATTATTTTATGTAGTGTTTGAACACTAGACCAGAAACAATTAATTTCTATTGTTATGAACTCTGAACATCCCGTGCACAATTTACCGTAAGTGCCTAATATACCTAACTAACCTAACTTCACACTCTGAACGGGTGCGTCCCACGAGATATAACTACAAAATATCTAATTTCATAATAATAACGTTCACAAGATATAATGAACGTTAGCTATAACAGCAAAAAGTATAATTTTTTAACGTATAAGGCTTAAATTATATAACGTTATTTTTATATAACTTCAATTTGTATAAGATTTATATGGACTAATTTCTTTTAACATAACAAACATTTAACCTAACTGAAACAGCTGCAAGACATTGTTTAATTTTTGGCGAGCGAGCGAAGCGAGCGAGCAAGAGGGTCCGGAGCGGAAGCGACTCGGATAGGTTAGGTTCAAAGGCTAATGCGGGAGCGTAGCCCAGCGAAGCTGTGCTAGTTATTTTTTTTATAACCACCTAGAAAACCCCCTAACCACATAGCAAATTCAATAAACAACTGTGCATTATGCTTTTTGATGTTAGCTGTTATGAACATTATATGCTTTGATCGTTATTTCAATAGATATTATATACTAGCTTTTTCCCGCGACTTCGTCCGCGTAGACTTCATTTATTGACAAATAGCTTTTAGCCACGGCTTCGCTTGTGTGTACCAGGAGTATTTCAATCCCGTTTTTTTCCCGTTCCCGTAAGAATTTCGTGAAATGCTCTCTTAATGCTCCCTACACTCCCCAAAGAACCCACTTGCCAAATTTCAGCCTTCTACGGCCAGTAAAACGAAAAATCCCGTTTTTTCCCGTTCCCGTGGGAATTTTGGAATTTTCTCTCTTAATGCTTCTTTATACTCTCCAAACAACCTAAATGCCGAATTTCAGCGTTCTGCAACCAGTAAAACGAAAAGTTCCGTTTTCCCGTTCCCGTGGTAATTTTGAAAAATGATCTTCTATAGCTTCTCTACACTCTTCAATCAACCTACATGCCAAGTTTCAGCTTTCTACGACGAATAAGACGAAAAATCCCGTTTTTTCCCGTTCCCGTGGGAATTTTGGAAAATCCTCTCTTAATACTTCTCTACACTCCCCAAGCAACCTACATTTCGAATTTCAGCGTTCTACAACCAGTAAAACGAAAAGTCCCGTTTTTCCCGTTCCCGTGGGAATTTCAGGAAATTGTCTCTTAGTGCTTGCTTCCCTACACTCATCAAGCAACCTACATGCCAAGTTTCAGCTTTCTACGACCAGTAAAAAAAAATCCAAAGTCCTCTCTAAATGCTTCTCTACACTCCCCAAGCAACCTACATGTCGAATTTCAGCTTTCTAAAACCTGCACTGCAGTATAACAAAAAATCCCGTTCTTTCCCGTTCATTTCCGTCAGAATTTTGGGAAATCCTTTCGGTAGTGCCCCCCTATACTCCCCAAGGAAACTGAAGGCCAAATTTCAGTTTTCTACGATCATTAAAACGAAAAATCGATCCCGTAGATCTGAATATAAATCTTGTTTTTTCCTTATTCTGTTGGAATTTTCGAAAATCCTTAAAACTGTTTTTTTACTATTATAATCACCTACTTCTATGCCAAATTTGAAGTCTAGTAATTATGTTCATAGGATTTCGTTGAACTGAATATATAAATCCCGTTTTTTCCTTATCCCGTGAGAATTTCCAAAAATCCTGAAATTATTTTCTTAGTTTTGTAATCATCTACTTGTGTACGATATTTTAGATAGGGTCACTCGGAATCGAATATAATAAATCCCGTTTTTTCCCGTTCCCGTGGAAATTTGTGTGTGTGTGTGTGTGGTCAGGTAGGTATGTGTGTTGTTGTTTTCGTAATCAGCGACCCGATAACCCGTACAAACAATACTACCCACTATAATATAATAATAATAATACCCACGTTGATTTTCAGACTTTGTCACCCCCTATCCCCTTTTAGGGGTTGAATTTTCAAAAAACCTGAAACAGGTGTTTACTCATTTATTGTTAGGATTACTCCTGTGAAGTTTCGAATAAAATAGTCTAACTAATCGTGTTTCCCCATACAAACTTTGGACCCCCATTTAACCCCTTTAGAGGTCGAATTTTGAAAAATCCTTTCTTAGTGCTCCCCTAAACCTTATAAGGAACCTACGTGCCAAATTTGGAATCTCTAGAACCAGCGGTTTGGGCTGTGCGTTGATATGTCAGTCAGTCAGTCAGTCAGTCAGTCAGTCAGTCAGTCAGTCAGTCAGTCAGTCAGTCAGTCAGTCAGTCAGTCAGTCAGTTTCTTCTTTTATATATTTAGATAAACAACGTTATACCTTACAAAATTAGATATTTTAAGATTATAATTTTCGTTCATTATATCCAGTAAACGTTATACTAAATGAGTTTATATAAAGTGAGCGTATATATTATGAACATTAGATAATAAGTTGTTATATCTCGTATTACTTACCCACTCTGAACCTTATAGCCGAGGATCTGGACTTATTCTTTTGTGCTCTAAGCGAATTCACAAGAATAGCTTTGTTTAAAATGTAACGCTGCGTAATGTAAATGTTTTTTTTTTGCCACACTGTTGCATCAGGCATCGCCTGTAAAGATAATTAAAGTAAGAAAGAAGACATTTATTCATTTTGCAAGACACAAATATAAGAGCATGTACACACAATTTTATAGAAAAGAAACAACAAAAAAAAACCAGACATGAAAATTAGATCATCAGCATTGTGTGTGTCTTCGCAAAAGTGAAACGGTCGCTGGCTCAGCATTACGCTGAGGTGTTAGACACTTGCAGCACTGATTTCAGCCAGAACCGTAATTGTTAGTGTGGAAATAGATAGATAAATAAATAAAATGTACCCATTTTTGTATTAAACCCTTTGTGGCCAAACATGGGCAGAGTTATCCGATTAGTGTGGGTTGAGTCATTTAAGAAAGAAAACGAAGTGGTCATCTCAACTTGTGGGGTAAATGATTTGTGGGCTCATTTGACCATGAAGGCATGAGGAGTGTTTATTTTGGGATTTTTACATTAAACTGCAGAGACAAGGTAGGTACCCTCTCTATAATAGAGCATTCCAGAATGTCACTATTTTGAGTTTATCTTACTCAGAATCGTTTGCCCTAAAGATTATTAAACAAGAAAAAAATGTGTCCCAAATTTTACTAGCTATGGATTTTTTCCTGTTTGTCATGTTCCATACACGTGAGGAAACCTGCACACATCTGTGAAGCAATTCAATGGTGTATGTGAAGTTCCCAATCCGCACTGGGCCTGTTTGGGAACTATAGCCCAAGTTCTCTCATTCTGAGATGCTCAATAGTGGTGACCACACCAAGACGGTAACTTTTTCTTGCAACTGACTTCATTTTGCCTTTACTATTATCAAAACTATATTTATGGG
The DNA here is from genome assembly GCA_963854515.1 of Pandemis heparana. Taxonomy (NCBI): domain Eukaryota; kingdom Metazoa; phylum Arthropoda; class Insecta; order Lepidoptera; family Tortricidae; genus Pandemis; species Pandemis heparana. Next base: position 7,143,095 of record OY978025.1, read on the forward strand.
TTGATATATAAAATTTGTTGCAGTACACTTGCTTCGATGTGTCCAAGTCACTGATAGCATTTGGTGCAACCAGTGGAGGAATCTACATCTTCAACAGGACTCCTTGTGAATTTGTACAGCTGATTCCTAACAAGGTAGGTCAAACTGGACATAAAAAAAGCGAGTGTAGCACTCCAGGAGTGCCGGCAGAAGTGGAAACAGCAGCTTAGATTAGATTTCAATGTTGTAACCTTCATTACGCTCAAGACACGTACCGTACCGGCCGCTTACAAGAAAAACGTATGTATTATCTATATTGACAGACCTCTAACAATGTGCTGATGCCCTAGTACTTTTGCTCCACAACTCAACAAAAAAAACACTTCAAAAATCGAACGTGATTCATTCGTATTTCAAAATAAACTCTTAGGGTATCTGATATACTGGTACTAAAACTCTCCCTCCGTCTTACGTCTGACGCGAGTTTAACATTTTTTATCTATCCCAAAAAATGCCCAACGCTGTTAAAGAAGTTTGCACTTCAAAAAAGTTACGGTTCAACCCCCATCATAAGTTAGGAGTCCTAAAAATTCTATATAAAAAAAATACATAAACCGGCTAAGTGCGAGTCGGACTCGCGCACGAAGGGTTCCGTACCAGAAATACTCTGTTGTATGGGAGCCCCCTTAATTATTATTATTATTGTTTTGATTTTAGTATTTGTTTTTGTAGTCACAATAAAAATACATAATCTGTGCAAATTTCAACTGTCTAGCTATTACGGTTCTTGAGATCTAGCTCGGCGAGTGGTAGCCATGGAAAAGGGCTAAAATATCACGTTTTTGTATGGGAGCTCCCCCTTAATTATTATTATTTCAACTGTCTAGCTATTACGGTTCTTGAGATACAGCCTGGTGACAGACGGACGGACGGACAGCGAAGTCTTAGTAATAGGGTCCCGTTTTTACCCTTTGGGTACGGAACCCTAAAAATGTACTCTTAAATCATGTATACACATGTATGGTCCACATTGGTAATTTAAGGGTTTTTTTTTACAGGATGGCGCAATAACCCGCTTAGCTATATCCCAAGACGAAAAGTATATAGGCTTTGCCAACGGTCGTGGAGTGGCGACCGCTACGGGATGCGACCAAGCACTAGCCGTAACGTCGTCGTCAAAGGAACACGCCGGCAACGAGGTCACAGCCATAGTATGGAGCGGGAGCAACATGTTGTTCACTGGAGATGATGTGGGGAGAATATCTGTGTTGCATTTGCAGAACTTCATTGTGAGTGTGTTTATTACTTGTTGGCTTTAAAGAGGTATTTATTTATTTATTTATTTATAGCCTCTCATTCAGGTTACTCCCAAAAACCTGCGTGCCTTCTGGCAAAGGCCTCCCCCAATCTCCTGGATTCATTCTTGTCTATGGCGACTTTAGTCCACGTTGTCCCTGCCACTTGAGCAATCTAGTCCATCCATCTTTTGATTTGTCTGCCCCTATTTCTTTTGTGTCCTCCGGGGCACCATGTGGTGATGGTCTTGCTCCACTTGTCCGGTCCCCTTATTGTGTGACCGGCCCATTTCCACTTGTCGTCAACTTGTCGTTTCATTCTGTTCACTACATCCGCCAGTTTTGTTTTATCTCTGAGGTATTATGCGTATTCATATAAAATAGGATGGACGTTGGAGGGTTGTCAGACATACTTCATAGTTCTCTGAAGTGCTTATTTATAGATAGTCTGGCGGTTGCCTGCTACTCCGTCTGAGCAGAACATGCTTATTGCAATCCCGCGGGAACAATGTGATTATCCGGAATAAAAACTATCCCATGTCCTTCCCCGAGACTAAAGCTCTGTACTTATCAAATTTCATTAAAATCTGTTTAGAGGTTTAGGCGTGAAAGCGTAACAGATAGACAGACAGACAGAGTTACTTTTGCATTTATAATATTAGTAGGTATAGTAGGGAATTTTTCAATTTGTAAATTTGATTATAATTTTATATCAAAACATAATGTCACACAAAGTCACAGTAAAATAAAGTCTTTGTCACACTGAAAAATATCGTACAATCTACGAGAAATGCCTTTGTTGAAAATTGCTTGCTCGTTTGCATCTCCAGTTTCATGAAATAAAGAGTTACTAGGCGAATTGACTATTTCTTGTTGGTACTCTGTTCCGTTAGCGAGAGGAAAATCAGCTTATTTTCATCCTGCTGCGAAGTAGGTACAAGCATCTCACAACTAGGTAACTGTATAAATTGGTTTATTTTTTTAATTTCAGGCCAAAACAATGTTTCAAAGTTCATCCCAGACCATAATGAGTTTGGACTCCCGCATATGTCAGTTAGACGTGAGAGATTGCATGCTGCTCGTTTCTACTCTAACAAGGTGTTACATATGCAACACAGCACAGGAACAGTACAGACAGATAGGCCAGAAACTGAGAGATGGTGAATTTGGAGCATGCTTCGTCACCAAAGAGAATATTGTGGAGAACTGTACTGAAAAATGTTCCAAAGACCACGTTAGAGAAGTGAAAAAGTATAATATAGTTGATGATGATGCAGGATTTACAGTAGGTGAAAAATTAGCTAATACCCTTATTTACTGTGCAAGACCATCTTCAAGGCTGTGGGAGGCAACTGTTGACGGCACAGTAAGACGAACACATCAGTTCAAACATAGTCTAGCTAGGAACCCTTTTAAATTAATCACTTTAGAATCCTATACTAATGAAAATGTTTATATTTCAAGCGATTCGAGCGAAACAGACGGACAATCAGTTGCTTTTCCTAAAATATTCAATGTTAATGGTGCCATATTCAGTTTTAAAAAGGATGCCTTGTACTTCTTGAATGTTGATGACGATGAAGACACTATGTGGTTTGATGTTTACAAAGACATAGTTGATTGTAAGATTTACAAAGGTTTGATTTATGTGTGGTTAAGCAACGGGTATCTTCTGAATCTGAAGTATACAAAAGTTGATAAGTTTCTCTTAAAATGCTATGTAGAGGAAAAGTATGTGCTATGCGCTGAACTCTGTGCCTTGTTCACTGATTATTTGCTTTATAATAATATATCAAGTAAATTACATATTTTAGTAGGACTAAGAGATAAACTGAATGATGATCTAGTGAAAAACATAGAAGGTGTTTTAGAGAAATTTGAGACTTTAAAGATGCATGATGCTTCTCAAACAAAATCAGGAATATATGTTGTAGATAATACTTACCATACACAGACGTGTTTGTCAGATGACGAAACACCTCAACCACTAGAAGATAGCAAATTTGGAGCCGTGACACCAGAAGCTTTACAAGCATTTAAGGATCTAGGACTGACAATGTCTGACAAACTTAATTCTAGTAAAAAGAAACTAAAGGAAAAATGGGGAGGTTTCGAAGACAAAATGAAACACTTCAGCATTGAGAAGCAAACTATACAAGAAATACAAATGCCTGAAAGACGAGCTCGGCCAGAAACAATTATTAGCGAATACTCTTCAGCTGCAGTCGATAACGATATTATTTACAAAGAATCTAGTCCAAAGGCCATAGAAATAGACAATAATAAAGTAGACAATGTAGACGATAAAGTGTGTAGATCGCTTTATCAATATTTTAGGCTAAGCTTAGTTAGTAAAGAAACCGAACAATCGAATTTAATTTCAATCATAGAAAACTATTCTTGTGATATTAGAGGAGTTTATCAACTTATGCATTTGTTGGAGCAGTACTGCATATCTGTGGGAGCTGTGGAAGAATCGAAATATGCGCCTCATAATATTTTCTTAACTTATTTAAGTCTCACGACAAAGAAGGATGAATTTTTAGATTGTATTTTAACAGACGAAGAGCTATACAAGTACTTAGTAGACTCTGCGATAGTGGTGAATCTGAAAACGCAAAAAATCTCAGAAATGGCATGTGAATGTGGTTATCCACTGCCGTATACGAAAACGAGAGAGAAACCAATGTTTTCTATTTTGATAGACGAATTTATTGAGAAGCAATGGGAGAGTCAAACGAGAAACCAATGCTTTGAGATGTGCAAAAAGATGCCGTATCTGTGGAGGAAGATACTCTTCATGCAGCGAAACGAAGACTTGTTAAACATTCTAAGGATATTGCTTCAGATGTTGGACGAGAGTTTGCTCCACTCATTTCTTCCCCAGTTCACATTAGACACTTGGGATAGTGCCATACAGCTATACGTAACTCTACACGCAAATCTGTGCTTGAATTGTAACAAGAAATTCAATAATATTAATGTTAAAGATACCCTCAGTTGGGATGATTTGGGAGCCCTAGTGATAAAGTCAGTTGGTGGTAGAAATGCCATCAAATTGATGGAGAAACATTCACATCTGATTGGTGCTGGCGAGATCAGTATGAAGTTTTATCACACTTGTTTGCTGGTATCGTTGTTTGAAAAGTATGACGCTACGATAGTAACACAACTCACTGATGTACTGTATAACACCTATGATAATGAGGATGTGAAATCTGAGGTGGGTATTTTGATACTATAAATACTTATACTCTTATCTCTCTAAGGGCCTGTTTCACCACTCCTTAAACTGTCAGTTATCTATGATTCCGTCTCTATATATTACTATGAAACAGACAGAGACGTCATCATAGTTAACTGACAGTTAAGGAGTGGTGTAACAGACCCTAAATCTGTAACCATTCCAAGTAGTCTGTTTTTTAATGTCTCACGACATCATCCGACTTTCGACAATCGGAAAATTGTATAGCTATGTTCTTCTATCATGCGGTCACTTCACTAGCAACCTGTGTAACTGATTGCAACCCAACAACAGTCGAAACACGAAGTTTGTCGTGTGTCATCAAGAAAATAGAAGCACTGTGCACCTTCAATCTCATTAGTCATTGCTTAACTAAATCTTTTTTTTGACGACCGAATGGCCTAGTTGTTAGAGAACCCCTTAGCCCTCTAGGTTGGCAACGCATCTGCAATCCCTCCGGGGTTAAGGGTGTCTATGGGCAGTGGTGATCGCTTACCATCAGGTGACCCACTTGCTCGTTTGCCTTCATATTCGCATAAAAAAAACCTGACTATGAAGCTTGAGGTCTCGGGTTCAATCCCCGGTCGGGGCAGATATTTGTATGAAAATACGAATGTTTGTTCTTGAGTCTTGGATGTTTAATATCTATTTAAGTATGTATTTATCTATATAAGTATGTTTATCCGTTGTCTAGTGCCCATATTACAAGCTTTGCTTTGGTATCAAATTGTCCCAAGTTATTTACTTATTTTATTATTATTTAGATACTTACTATATTTGACGTAAAAAATGCATTGAACAATGGGGTTATATTAGCTACTATTTATTTAAACGTCTGGCCCATTTCATAACAAACGTTAACATTATCTCTATTTTTTGTTTTGCAGATCTGTAAACTTCTACGTAACACCGCCAGCGGGAAAATCAAGTATACAGCTTTGCCTATAGTTGTAGCAGCCAAATCTGCGCACTGGGGCTTATGTCCTTCGAAAATATGCCCTGATTCAACTTGTCAAGATTTGACATTGACAGCCATAATTGACAGTTTGCCGGAGTTAAATAATGGTGTAATAGACTGTGTGCTCTGTGGGTTGCCACTGCAAAATGAGTTTCTGATCAAAGATGGCGGCGTCTGGGTGTTTCGGTGTGGCCATATATTTCATGGGGCTTGTTTGGATGTGAATAGAGTTAAGGTGTGCCCTTCTTGCTCCCCTAAAACTAAATAGGTAAATTTAAGGTACACTACATGTTTGCTTTAATGCTGTCTCATTTTATAAAAACTTTTATACGTAAAACTAGAAGTAGTGTCCGACCGAAATACGATTTTTAGCCGAAACCGAAACCGAAACGGAATATTCGGTTTTTTACTGATTTCGGCCGAAACCGAAACCGAAATTTATGAAGACGTATCATATAAAACAAAATATTCAAAATTACTGTGCAAATCGTAAGGAAAAGGTTATTGCAAGGATTTCTTATATGAGAACAGTTACTTTTTTTGTTAAACAATGCGTGCCCGAATTAAGCCGAGCGCTCCCGATGCGAGAGCCGCGAGAGGCCGCGATGCCGCGAAGTGGTTTCGGCCGGATTCTGGCCGAAACCGAATCATCGGCCGAAATCACTTTTTCGGCCGAAATTGGCCGAAACCGAAACCGAAACCGAAACTTCGGTCGGACACTAACTAGAAGATAATTTACAAATAACGCTGGCAACACTCGCTATGTATTGACTGCGTGCGATTGTGTGAAATACAGTCAACGTCACCAATATGTATGCCAATATCACAAAGTACCTTATTACTGTGGCGATAAGGTTGACGTAAACATATTTTTGACGTTGACTACAAATTCGGTACAAAATTTGTATTTTACTGAATCAGGTTTGTATTTTACTTAACGGAGGTCCATTTCAATGAAAAAAAAGAAAGTTAAATGTTTTTGTTCATTAAATACTTTGTATTTGAGGATTATCTTGTAGGTTTTTGCTGAGCCATTTTGTTCTGGATTTGACTGGAACTTAACAAAAGACCTTATTAATTTCCATGCAATACATTACAAAATATGCTTTATTGGACAACACAAATCGGTACAATCCTGCTAATATATAAATGCGAAAGTTTGTGGGATGTATGTGTAATGTATCGATGTGTGAATGTTTGTAAATATCACGTCAGAACGACGTAACAGATCTGGATGAAATTTGGCACAGGGATAGATAATAGTCTGAAATAACACATAGTCATGGCCTACTTATTATTCCGAAAATTGCGTACCTAATTGACGTGAGTTGCAGATAAACTCGCGGGCAACAGCTATTATCATTAAAATAAAAAGACAAGGTCATACAGTATGATGTACCTACGAAAAGTACGGATACAAACATACATACATACACAAATCACGTGTATACAGGGTGTATCAGACACCCCCTAACAATAATTCACTGGGGTATATAACCATAGCTATAGAAGCTAAAAAAATATTTTTTTTTAAATTAGAGTAATTTTTTTATATTTTCTATAGGAATGATTACAGTTAATACTGTCATTCCTATAGAAAATATAAAAAAAAAATTTACTCGCAATTTTTTTAAAAATATTTTTTAGCTTTATAGCTATGGTTATATACCCCAGTGGATTATTGTTAGGGGGTGTCTGATACACCCTGTATTAGGGTGCGACCACACCGCCGCTTAAAAAACGGTGACGTTACGGAATCGCAGCAAAATGTATGAAGAAATGGTGAGAAAACGTGACGGATACTACACGTCACTGCGTATACGCGGCGGTTTGGTCGCACCCGAAACGGTGAGAAAACGTGACGCATACGACACGTCACTGCGTATACGCGGCGGTTTGGTCGCACCCTTATCCTTTATAAAATGTAGGTATAGCTTTATTTATACACCGACCGCTGAAATGAGTCCTCGCCCGCGCGGCACAGGGGCGCGGGGTGGGACGACAAAGGGGACCGAGAGAGGTGCGGGCGGGTAGTGCGCCTGCCGCCCGCACCTCTTCCGCCCCCCGCGGTCGTCGCACCCCGCGCCCCTGTGCCGCGCGGGCGAGGACTCATTTTAAGCGGTCGATCTATAATTACTTACAAGTGTTCACGTATTGGTATTCCAATCAACCTACCATTTTAAATGCTTATTTGATATTGAAAATAAGTTTAAAATTTTTAAAAACAATTCGAATTTCACTAATGTCAACAAGTTATTGTATAGTCATAGGAAAAAATAATACCAAAAACTTAACTCGATTAACTATATTGTGCAATGTACTTACTTAATAATATCAGCAACTCAACTTTGATTATTCTTATATCGAATAAATAACGTAATGTTGTATTAAAATTATATTATAAATCTGAAACTGAAATATTTTTGTAAATGCAATGTTGCGATATTATGAGTGAAATTATTCTGATATTAATGTATTTAGAAGCTACTCGTACTATTACTCATGCGAATAAAAATACTTATCCGTATTTATTATAATTTTATTCCGTACCCTCGTTGAACCTTTTATCAACCTTTTATATATTAAATAACTATTAAACTCGGCAGATTCAGGTACACATTTTACGTTTTTCCGTGTACTTTTTATTTTTATAAGATTTAAGAACCTATCTGAGAGTAATAAGTTCTTCCAAATCGGTCCAGCCGTTTGCGAGTTGTGCGCTTTGAAATATATTTATTTAGCGACTCGTTTTGCTGCTTGGCGGCAGGATCAGCGAGTAAGATGGTGGGAAGTAATCCGGAACGGACCTTGCCTTGGGTGCCTCGTCACCCGCTAATTTGAAGAACGTGATTCTGAAGATTTTTCATTCTACTTCTGACAAGGAGCATTAATGTAACGTGTCGCCATCTATGCAAGTTCTTTTGAACTACTATAACAATTGGCCGTAGTTGCGTTGCGTTCCCGTATTTCCAAACCTGTTTTTGAAAGCGTCAGCTAGATGGCGCTATTAAATAATTTTCGTAATGTTTAATCCAGATCCTATGAAATGAACAAAAAATATGTTATTATTTTTCTAAAGCTTGTTTAATTAAAGATTACAGCTTCTAATAATATAACACTGAAAGTTATAGCCGTAATAGCTATTAGTCGTTCTTATAATTTGTTTCCATGCTCACAATCAAGGTCATTAGAATTTCTTATTCTCAATCTATAATCCGATGAGACATGAGAATAGCTCGGTCAGCTGATAAGTTTCATAGAGCTCAGTGAGTATCTACTAGGGTAGCATGAAAATGTAGTAGGTTACATTTGTCAGTAACAATTCAACCATTTTTGTTACGATGATTTTGTTACCACTATACCAGGACAGCAGGATTGTGTAGGAGCTAGCGTATCAATACCGCGAATCACAACCGAATGAACTTTAAAAGAATCAGACAAGTGAATAATTTATCAATAAACATAGCGGCATCTCTTTCATATCACTCCTAATAATATTTAAATTTCATTCGATCAAATTTTGATCATATTGTTCAGTGGATCAATCGAAGATTTGTATCAAATGTACCAGGCAAGCATAGGCAGCAAGCGTTCTTACGTAATTCAAGATGCGAAGCAGCGCACGCGCCGTAGCGGAATCGGTTTGGATTGTACCAGGAGGCCATCAGTGCGCAAGAGTTACGTATCGGACAAAGAGTGTCTTAGTTCGAGCAACTTTAGATAGATGGCGTTAATCTCAATCATAATACATCTTTCTCACTTTAATCAATTTATCTGACCAGGTATCTGTTACATAATATAGGTATGTTATGTTAAGTACTTTATTTAATAAATGTATGGATGTGGAAAATGTAGAACGATTGGATTTAATATTCTACGTACTTTCACCTCATAGATTCAATTATGTGGTGTGGACGCAGTTTTCATATGGTTTTGTTTTGTAGATCAGAAAACTTTGTCGGGAGCAAAAGAGATGAACTTAACTTTTTTCATGTGAGGGATAGAGATGTAAAAACTTTACGAAACGCCTTTGCGAGGGATTGTTTATTTATGGTTTTAACTAAATAAATGAAACAAAACAAATATTATAGTATTTTTAATATACTTTTGGGTTTTGGCACAATTTTTAAACAATGTGACCTGGTTTATACTAGGTAATAAAACCTAAAATCTACCTACTTATACATTTGAAAAATTCGAATGCTAAGTCAAACGGGTGCATTGTGGGATTTCAACAACACAAAAAAGAAAAATACAACGATTTGTAAAAAAAATCTTAACTATTTAAGTAAGTACTGTGATGTTTCCGTTTTTAACAAAAATCATGGCAAGATTAACTACTTATTCGATTTTTTGTCTCCAAAAATAAATAATGATAAAAAAAGTTTAAGCGAAACAAGAGTCCACCGAGATCTACTTTTAATAATGGTATATCTCTTTTAACATTCTATGTTCCATAAACATTTACTCAAAAAAAAATTAGCCACCTAGCCAAGACAAGGGCGTGAGAGAATACTACTTCGCTCTTTACTGTGTGGGCGAAAACCGGCACTTTCGCCCACTGTCTCGGCTCGCGTAAACTTAACAGGCCTCTAATGCCGGTCCCACACGTTTGGCAAACATCCGCAAACACACGGGACGCAGTCACATAAGAATAAGACGAGAACTCTTCTCTGCTCTACTCTAACTCTCCCATATGCTTTGAATGCTCTAGTCTATGATATGGCTGTGTGTTTGCCATACGTGTGGGGCGTAAGTTTGACGTAAAAACATCCCTGACGTGTTCGCTCAAGTTTACGTCTCAACTGCTGTGGGCGAACAGGCAACTCCTCTAGCGGCGCTTGGCATAAAACTGTTCGTAGAGTATTTATTTCAATGATACTGAACGCAAATTACAGCACGTAAAATACAGAACGCTGTTTCTCTCTCTCTCTCTCTCTCTCTCTCTCTCTCAAACATCTTCGTGACGTGTAAGTAGGTACCTAAGTAAGTAAGTACTTAGATATTTTAGCGTCATAAACGTCATGATAAAGTGTCAAATAGTATGATAATAGTTAGTTATGCTTAGTGTAAGTTTTAGACACGAAAAACGTCTCGAACGTATTCGCGTTAACATCCCAATTACTAAGGTCAAATTAGCAGCGCCACTAGCGGATCGAAACGACTACAAACTTCTCATAGTATTTGACATTTTAACGCAAACGCGTTTGAGACGTATTTTGCTACCGAAAACTTACACAAAGTATACCGTTAAAAATGTCAAATAGGTCTATGAGAACAGTTTGTTGCCGTTTCGATCCGCAAGTGGCGCTGACCATTTTTCTATATTAATTGAGACGTTTACGTGAACGCGTTCGAGGCGTTTTTTGTGTGTATACTTACACTAGAGGCTGAGTAACAAAACACGTCTTGATCGCGTTTGTGTCAAAATATCAAACGCTAGGGGAACTGTTTGTTGCCGTTTCGTTCTGCTAGCGTTGCTGCTAATTTACCCACACCAATTAAGTTTGAGAGGTCTTGACACTTCAAACACACAGTGTAGGAGCGTCATTACGTAGTGTGTGAAATTAAATCTTACTCTAGCTAGAGACTGAATTAGAAGTGAAATGCAATGGAACATACAATGTACACATCCAGCAGTGAAATATTAAGTATCAATAATTAAATAACCACAATTACTAACGTTTACCATCAAATATCGCGTATTTACATGTATTCAACATAAAAATAAATAATTTAACGGCACTGTCTAAACCCTTACACATTTACTAAGAATAATACACGCTACTTACTCTATAAACATTAAGTCCACGTACACATTTTCAATTTACTCTTATTCTAAGTCTACGCATCTCGATTACTGGCATACAGCGTTACACAAAAAGGAAGAAAACAAAACTTCTTTTTTTATAATAAGAAAAATAAATAACAAAAATTAAAAATGGCAATTAACGCTTAAACAACCACGGTTTTTAACTCTAGATCTATACAACATTGTATCTGTACTTATTAGGTATAAACGCTTATTATTATTATTTATGCTCGTACACTACTGCTTAGGCTATTTTCTACTAATGTAAATTGCACGATTCGATAAAGCGAATATTTTTTTTTAATTTATTATTTTAATAATAACCCACGAGTCGGTGGGTTTACTAAGACCGCGTTTACACCAGCCAGTAATCAAGCCTTGGATATTGTAAACGCAGTTCGAAAAAAACAAAGATTTGTACAAAAACAATTGACGATTATTAAATTGACGACGTAAAGCTTTATGCACACTGGTTGAAAAAAAAAACTTAGAAACATCGTCTCTACAACTGATTGCTTTGATGGAAAATTTTCGCTATTCCCTTACAATTATGTCTGTACCTACCCTTTAGACACCACCAACGCATATAAACGACCTTGAACTTTGTACACAAACAAATTAGGCCTCTATTGCACGTTTTATATAAGTGGGATGAATGTACATAATATACTGAAGTGATGAATACTATGTACAAAAGCTCTTAACTTCTGACGTTGTGGCTATCAAAAGGTTCACCTGGTATCCTACATTTTAACCGATTCCTACTAAAACTATGAGTATTAAGATATTTATTATTACAATCATTATGCTTTAACAGATCTCACTGGATTCAAAAAAACAGTTCTGTGTTCAAAACACTACAATTTTCAAGCATACCGCTTCGAATTTTTGGTTTGATATATTCTCGATTAAATGTCTAAAGCGTCTACATTACATACATTGATTACCTTATAGTCCGTTCTCACGCACCGAGTCTAGAACAATTACAATACAAGGTACTTAGATAGAATATAATCTCTGAAACTTACTCTAAAAGCCGAAACGTTCAAGTTAAATATCTACAACGAGAGCTGCATTCATACTTTATATACATCCCTGGATCAACCAGCGCCTTTTCAAACAATCAATGATATATACATTTTCTCTAATTCCCTAATTGTTGGTTAAACGTTTGGCACAATTTAGTTTAAAACGCCAAATTCATCGAGAAACCCCTACAGAGTCCTAAGATTTGCTTATCACTAATGGAATAAATCTCATAATTATAGATATTTTGTATAAACGAGAGAGATCCAATTGTGACACTGGCATGAAGATCGCCTTACTTTACACAGGCGTTGCACAAACAATGTTCGGTATAAAAACCTCTATACCTTCTAGATTATTCTAGTGTCTTCTAGAAGTTACCAGGGGTGGTGAGACGGGTGGGTGAGGGGCGCGGCGTGCGGGTAAGGCCAGCCGCGCGCCGCACCTCAATCTTCCTCTCGAGGGGATAGCGGGGGGGAGAACCCAGGTGTCATGTAGTTGCCTCCGTTGGGCGGGGGGGAAGAATTGGAGGGGCCGGGGGATGCCAGGGAGGGGAGGAAGCCGAGCTCGCTGCCCCCCTCCCGGCACCATAGCTGGCGCATCTCCTGACGACGCGTGCGCATCAGATTCTTGTACTCCGATATCCGCATCTTCTTGCCGTCTACTATGCAAGTTCGCTTCGGTCGCGGCCGGTACCTGAAAATTGAGAAATCGTTGTTTAAATATTTAGATAAGCCCTAAATATACTATTTACTAAGAGTTAAACCGGAAAAATATAATATCAATTTGAAAGAGCCACATCCACATCTAAATAGGAAATTTCCTAAATATTGGCAAGTTTCATTACAACTCTGCATATAGTATATTTCCAAAGGTGTTTCTCCTGCTGAAATATCTAACGCAAAACCGAAATACCTTGAAAATTACAGTCCAGTTTTATGTCTCGAAGAACTCTTGTTAAACCAACCAAATTAAACCAACCAACCTTGTTAAATAAACCAGTGACTTAAAAATCTATTGTTATTACCTACCTACGCAAATTTTAAAATCTTAAAAAAAAACAGAATGTACCAGTTGCTTCTCTTACCGCACAGATGGTCCCCTTTCCACCTAAACGCCCAGAATCATGTTAAACGCGGCTTTTACGCTCTGTCTACCCCGTAAAGGATAAAGATCTTACCGATAATCCGGATGCTTCTCCATATGCTGCTTGGACAGCCGTGACTGCTCTTCGTAGTACGGCTGTTTCTCAGCGTTCGACATGGCCTTCCATCGGGCTCCGAGTATCTTGGATATATTTGAGTTGTGCATGTCTGGGCAGGCCTTCAGTATCTTGCGCCGTTCGTCCTTAGCCCACACCATGAACGCGTTCATTGGTCGCTTGATGTGCGGCTTGCCGGCCTCGTCGCGTTTTGGTTGGCGGACGAGCTTTGCTTTCTCTGTCTCCTCGGCTTGCGATTGGCCCCAGGATGACGCTGGAAATAATAAAGAGGATACTTTAGTCTAGCTTGTCGAATAGTTTTCTTTTTTTTCAGGCAGTGACGGGCTTGATTCTTAACTGCCAGCATTACAGCAAGAAAGTAAGCTTGGTTGCTGTTTTGATGGTTTGTTTTGACTACAAGGAGTTAAGTCGCGAGTCTCGTTCTTATTGATGAGACTGTAGATAACTACCTTGTTTATTTTTCTAGCTCCATTTACACGCAAATACGAATTAAAGTACCGTTACTAATGTATGCTAGACCTTGCTGCACATTATTAATGACGTAAACATGAAGAAGTCTGTGTTGCTTTTTGTAGCTTTATTTCATTTTTCTGCGACACCAGCTATCAACGGATAGCCGGTCAAGCTTCAAAAAATATCACTTTGCTTTGATTTGGTAGATCTTAAATTGAGTTGGAGATCTTTGGACCTCTTCTAATTGCTGAAGAAAACCCGTAAGAGCATAAATCACATAACACACAGAAACATTGGAATCACTAAAACTTTTTATTGCAGTCGAGAAGAAAGCATAAAAAAACTCAAATCGCCCGCTGTCCACTAATTGTATGGAAACGATTCCATCAGTAGCTATGCTAAGCTGCGCTATAAATTATAGCTATTTGTGAATGTAGGCCGTAAAACGGTCGTTAAGTGAAGATTAACACGTTTGTGACGGGGGGTCCCCATTGCCACTTATAGTGTTGGCTCTTGTTTTGAATGGAAAAAATATTGTGTTGTGCGTACCTACCTAACTTAGTACACAGCCAGCGGCAGTGTGGTAGCGACCAAAGTGGCCAAATATAAATATCGACGCTTGAAAGGAGAAATGTCATAAGCGACAAAATGGTAACTTTACAGGAGAGCCAAAAAACCGCGCAATTTTTTGGAAAAAAAACATTATAATTCTATTTGTTAACTAATTGTAAAAAATCAACTTTGTACATGATCATAGCGGTGTTCTCTATTATATATATCGAAACACGCTCCGAGACCCTTGACATACAACCTTGTTCCTGTTCCTATGTAAGTATAAGTATAAATCACATGGCTCCCTGGTACAAATGTGTTTTTGTTGTTTGTTTTTTGTAAACCTTTTTAATTTCTTGTTATGATTGTAATTTTAAAATTTTCATTTTTGTAATTCTGTTTCTTTTGTTTTTGTCTTAAGAGTCATGTTTTGTTTGTGGAGAATAAAGTTTTTATCTATCTATCTATCTATCTAAATCTTAGGAATCATGTTGTTATAGGCGATGCGGGTAGGAACCGATCACTATTTTGATTCTCCTTTCCACCTATACGCCCACAATCATGTCAAACGTGGCTTTAAGGCAGTAATTCCCAAAGTGGTCCAGTTGGACCCCCAGGGGTCCACGGAAGACTCGACGGGGATCTACGTTGGGCGTGACCAAAAATGGGGGTCCACAATCGCAAGCGGGGGTGCATGAAAATTGAATAAAATTTGTGAGAATTGATTGGTTCTTGTGCTGTGAGTCATTGTAGATTTCAAGAAAGTAAAGTAGGATGGAGTCACTCGCAGCACAAAAATATAATTTAATTGAAAAATTGTTTACTCGACTTTATTTTCAAATAATTAACCCTATCAAGCAATTTTTTCGAAAACTGTTAATTTATCGTTGAAACTCAGCAACAACGCAAGTTTCTATAGATTATAGAGCTAATCTTGTTTTTTTTTTTTCGAGATTTAGTTTAGAAATTAGAGGTAATGTAGCTGTAGGGGGTCCACCGGATCCAGCAAAATTTTGAAAGTGGTCTATGGAACAAAAGAGTTTGGGAACCTCTGCTTTAAGGCCTTGTTACCTTAGGCTCTGTCCACCTCGTAAGGGACATAGACGTGATTTGCGTATGCATGTAAGTAAATGTCAATCACGTTAAGTATGGCAGTTAATTTGAGTCGATGATAACTGAAGCCCAAAACTCCGTTGCGACACTATCAAATAATTAAGCTGTTGATAGACACCACGGCGATAAGTATAACGCCTCAAATTTACGGCGTCCAAGTTAACTACACAACATTCTTTAATTCCGAAAGCTCTAAATTATAATCTTTACTAATGAATTCATCATAATAAAAGCTTGGTCGTTTGTGGCTTAAAATACCTAACATAATCTCGAGCACCTGTTGGATTTCTGAGATTTTATGGACAGTTAGATTTGTTGCTCCAGTAATGATTTAGTTCTTAGCTGCTTTATCTACTCTCGTACAACCCAGGGGCCTTACCATGACGTCTTTACGAATCAATTCCGAAACAAAGTTGGATCGAACCATAGGTATTAGAAGTGTCAAAAATAATAGCTAAACTAAAACGTAGCTCGGAAAATCGGAAAATCGGAATTGAATAGCATTAAGACGTCGTGGTAAGGCTCCAGGGGCCTTACCATGACGTCGTAATGCGATTCAGTTTAGGTTCGCTCGCTGTCAGATTCATACTAAAAGTGACAGCTAAAACTTGAACTGAGCCGGAATTAGGACTTCATGGTAAGGCCCCAAGGTCACCGTATGGCAACTATGACTTCATTTTTCACGTAAGTGGTAACAGTGGTAACTCTACAACTCCAAGTTGCAACGCGAGTCCCCATACTCGTTCAAATCGTCCCGCCATCTTCTTGTTTAACCTTGTCATGTCACTTTACATTGTCCACCAAGTGGCTGAGTTGACACCTTCGTGAGGGCATACAAAAATCTCCAACCCACTATGCCTATGTTAATCCAGCAGTCTTACTCCCGTGTTTTGTGGTGCAGCGATAACTCTTTCACATCATGAATAGAACGAATCAGTTTAAAGATAGTGTAATATACCTTCATATGATATAACTTCATTTATTTGGATAACGAAACGATGTTGTAACTACACCCCCGCGTTCAGAAATAATCATCTAGTGATGGGATCGGTGGAAATATTTTGACATTTAAAATACGCAAGGAATCTGGAAAACCGAAAATAGCTTCAGTGTGAATGCAGCTCATTTGATAGTCGGCCCTAAATCTTTACAATGCCTCTAAATGACTGTATTTCTGAGATATAAAAAGAGTATTTGATCTTGTTTCAATCTGCTCTCGTAGCATCCTTATGAGACATAAATTAAATAAACTCGTTACTTTTACAAAAGAATTCATCTCCGCTTATGTCAGTCAGACTCTTGTTGCCACACGAATATTATCTAACAAGTTCACCACTTTTTTTTTATTGGTAGCAGACAACAGACCAAGAGAATACGCTGCCTGACAGATTTCCCATCGAATGCCACTTGGGCTATTAAAAGAAGCAAATACCAATAACACAATAAGTCAGTCAGAAACTATAACATTCTAACGCCACAGATATAATATCAAAAGTCACTCAAAGTTCAACAAATTAATAAAAACGCACAGTCGAAAAAGCCACGCAAAATAATGCCAGATTCGCCGCAACCGCCTCCCCCGTCGGATTCAGAATCAACTGCCGCTCGGATAATTAGAAGAAACAAAAGACTATTACCACAATAAGCCAGCCATAAACTTATAAATTAATGACTATCCATACTCTTCCCCACATCTCGCAGATTTAGGTCAGATTCACCGCATCCGCTGACGGATTCGCCGCGTCGCCCGATTAATAAGTGAGCCCGCGCGGAAACATCCACCACTCAAAGACGGGCATTCCTCGAATTAATTTGACACGCAGTTAGATAATTTATAACATCCTACGGCAGATTCGCGAGATACGTTTCTTAACGCATAGCGTGGATGCGCGAGCGCGAAAGTTATTAGAGAAATGGATGCGCTGAGAGATCAGGGCTGGAATCGCGGTGCCATCGAGATCATCTCGACTGAATTCCGTAGGGCTACGTTCGATTTTTCATTCAATCTCACGATAGAGATAGATCTCGATGTAACTGAAAATCGGACCACAAACTGAATAAATAGAGGGAATCCTTTCCCTCCTTGTTCTATAGTATAAGGTGCGCTCGCGGCCTAACAGTTTTACTACAGTGAAATGCTGTCATTATTGACATTGCCAAACGGACAACTCACTGGGGCAACGTTCCAAGTATACTCAACTATTAAAGTTTTAGAAGGTACTTGATAACTTTGGTATTTAACTAGGTAACCTAACTTAATTAAAAAATATTAGGATCCATTTTTATGGTATGTCAGGATCGTAGCAAGTGGAACAAAGTAGTCTCTACCTAGAGGCTGTCTAACGAAAGCTGAACCCACTAATTATTTGATTGGCAACATTCTAACTCCTAGTGTGTCTATCTGAGGTGTCATGCTGTATGTCAAATTGACATTTCTCTGAGAAAATTGCAGCGGTGTGAGTGATCCAGTGTTAACCTGTCACGATTTTTTGAAATTGCCGCGTTTTTACAGGTTCAGCTTTCGTTAGAAAGACTCTACCCCTGTGGGTAAGAGGCGTGGCGGTATGTGTATGTATTTTTATGATGAAATTTGTATTAATAGACCTTGTGGCTTTTAAAAAATATTAATTAGATTTGATGAAAAAAGAAACAAAACCATAGAGTAAGTATGTTAGCGCAATGGGGAGCAATCAAACCACAGAAGGTATAAAAAACACGGTGACGAAAATTAAATCTCCACAGATTATACATCAAGGAGCTTGCGTTTGTGACAGTCCTCGGACGGGCCGTACAGTACAGCGGAAGCTCGTGTCCCAAACGCCATCTATTTCACGTAACGTGCACTTCTTGTTGTAATGTGGAGGAAACTACACGGCACTCACAATCTTGTATCCCAGCTGGGTACATGCCAAATATTGAAAGTACCTCGTTTTATTGTATTACTTGATGTAGTGATTTGCCAATTGGTTTCTGTCAATTAGGCAAGTAGTATTTTTCAGTCTAAATCAGGTACGCTCCAACTTTGACAGCGTGACGTAACTAAACGCATTTAGGTAACTTTAGACTTATTCTCATGGAATTAATAGGACAGACGCATGTTTAAAACAAAACGTTTTAATGTCTTAAAAAAACTTTAAAAATACCACACCACCGTTCATTGTACGCCTCGGACTAACTATAGAAATCGAGGCTCAAAAACGCTTTGGAATTAAAAAAAAAAAGTGAAAAAGCGCGCCATCCGACAATGGTGCCACACTGCAGGAATGTCATCAACGATCTCAGATGCAATAAAAACGACAACAAGTAAACAAATAAGCCCCCAAAACGTCCGTACTGTAATAAAAATAAATCCGAAAACTGGTCTAGAAGATTTACAGAAACACTTCGAGATGATTATCGTGTGTAATTAATATTTCTAACGTATTTAGACGCTTCGTTTTATACGAGTGCTTTTAGTACGGTTTCGTAACTAGAGAGTGCGGTGCCACAGAGTAGATAAATTGTGTTAATTATAATAAATCTTTGCGTTTTAAGACGAACTAATCGACTTAAAACTGTCCATTTAGATCGCTGTGAATTCAGACATGCAAGACGTTTACATCGAAAAAAAAAACCGCCCAAGTGCGAGTTGGACTTGTGCACTGAGGGTTCCGTACAAATTCGGTAAGTTATTATAAAATCCAGTGTTAGCAGAGCCCTGCTTTTAAGCAAAATGTAGGCAGTGTGAGGTCATTTTATATTGGTTACTTATATAGACAGACAAATATTAAATTAAGAATAACTACTTACTAGATCTCGTACAAACCAATTTTGGGTGGAAGTTTGTATGGTAATGTACATCATATATTTTTTTTAGTTTTATCATTCTCTTATTTTAGAAGTTACGGGACACACACACACACATTTTACCACTTTGGAAGGGTCTCTCGCGCAAACTATTCAGTTTAGAAAAAAAAAATATTAGAAACCTCAATATTATTTTTGAAGACCTATCCATAGATACCCCACACGTATGGGTTTGATGAAAAAAACATTTTTCAGTTTCGGTTCTAAGTATGGGGAACCCCCAAAATTAATTGTTTTTTTTTTTATTTTTGTGTGAAAATCTTAATGCGGTTCACAGAATAAGTACATCTACTTACCAAGTTTCAACAGTATAGCTTTTATAGTTTCGGAGAAAAGTGGCTGTGACATACAGACAGACAGACATGACGAATTTATAAGGGTTCCATTTTTTGCCATTTGGCTACGGAACCCTAAAAACGAAATGAGCAACTTAAAGCGAGTGATTCTATTTTGGTGCAGTGAAAGAAACTGAATACCTAGCATACTCCACTGTGGAACCTTTTCACTGCAAATGTCATACAACTTACCATTCACGTGCCAAAGAAATGATTGCGAAATTAGATACCTCTGTTTGTGATTCAGTTTCTCCGACCGTGCCTAATACAGTTAGATCGTTTTATTTAAGTTACATTGTAGATAAAAGTCTATTCCGTTTAATTATTATTAGAAGTTATATTCCGCGTTCAGTTGACATTTTATTTGCCATTATAACTGGTTCTTGAGATGCGTGGGTACTGACTGGAATGATCATGATTTCATTATACTGTTCGAAAAGTCCAGTCAAATTATGAGAACTTGTTACAAAGTTACATTTCGTGATACTTTGCAGTAACGTGTATGGTTAATTATTCCATTATACATTACGCTTCACTGTCACTACCACTACATAGTATAAAACAAAGTCGCTTTCCGCTGTCTTTCTGTCTGTCTGTCTGTCCCCATGTATGCTTAGATCTTTAGAACTACGCAACGGATTTTGATGCGGTTTTTTTAATAGATAGAGTGATTCGAAAGGAAGGTTTATTTGTATAATACGCAGACGAAGTCGCGGGCAGAAGCTAGTATACTTATAATCGTGAGTATTTATTTTGTAGTATTACTGCGGTTTATTTTCAAAATGATTCGCCATTTTGTTTGCGCTATTGCCGCCATCTATCTAACATGATCTCAACTAACCTTACCCACTTGTCATTTCGCTTGCACGTCTCATTATTAATTTTTGAGCAGCAAAGCTACGAATAACGTGACCTATATCACTTTCGATTTTCCGGAATATACAACTGTTTTGCGGTACAACATGAATTAATTATATTTAGCAATTAAACAGATCAAAATGCGAGCCGGCGACATGGGCTGTTGCTGGATTTTCACATTTCTACATGTTACGAGCTATTTATCAGATTTGTTGTTTATTTTCGAAACGTTGAAATGTCGGACTCGTCTTCTATTGCAGTTTGAGGTGGTTATTGCTTTTTTGCGGATTGGGAACGTTTTAGATACTTGCTACTTACTGTAAGAGTCAAGTAATCGTCTAATAGCCGTCGTCGTCGCGGGTCATCGTCGTCGTTGGATTGTCGGCGTAGTCGGGTTATCGTTGTAGTCAGGTTGACGTTGTCGTCGGGTTGTCGTCGTCGTCGGGTTGTCGTTGTCGTCGGGTTGTCGTCGTCGTCGGGTTGTCGTTGTCGTCGGGTTGTCGTCGTCGTCGGGTTGACGTTGTCGTCGGGTTGTCTTCGTCGTCGGGTTGACTTTGTCGTCGGGTTGTCTTCGTCGTCGGGTTGTCGTTGTCGTCGGGTTGTCGTCGTCGTCGGGTTGACGTTGTCGTCGGGTTGTCTTCGTCGTCGGGTTGTCGTTGTCGTCGGGTTGTCGTTGTCGTTGTCGTTCGTTTAGAAGGACCATTTTATCCGATGTACTAGGTATCACGCGAGTAAACCGATGTGTCTCATTATTATGAATGGAATAACACAAACTATAATATTGGTCTGCTTTTTCGTTTCAGGAATTTTCTCACTTAGTATATTTTGATATTTAATTTATTATTTCATAATTCAAGCTCGTGAGTTCCCTAAGAAACTTGTCAACTATATTATTGTGTAAGAAATCGTGGTATTCGTGGTTTATTAGTTAGGGTAGGTCGTGGGTTCGACGTTTGAACATAAAAAAGGTATAAATACCTAACCTATTATACCTGTTAAAAAATGCATAACTACTTACCTAAATTTAGGTAAGTAGTTATGCATTTTTTAACACTGCCTTTCTTCTCACAGAAACTTCTTGGTGAGAACCAAATACTACAAGAATAAATTTTCTAAGATAAAAGTAACATACGTAATAAACCAGGTTATGAAGTGAATTAATTATTTTAGGCCAATTTTTATAAATCCGTTTTTTGCTTGAAAGAGTGACAAACACCCCCATACAGACAGTAGAGTTAATAATATTATGAGTACGATTAATATAGTTAAGATCTTGCTTAATAATTCAATTATTAAAAATCAAAAAATTATAAATTACAGGAGAGCGGCGAATCTGAAAACATACCTCTTATTTGTTTATTCTTTACAATAGGTAACTATCTCCCATTACATAACCCAACATGACTCGAATAGAATGCAGAAGCAATGAAAAAACTACAAAAACAAACTAAACGCACGTCACTCAGATTATAAATACCACTTAGCACAATTAATCGCGTCTCAAAACGTCGACTTGTTTAAAGTCCCCACAAGATTAAAAACAGCTTCCCAACAAATTATTACACCCGCAGTTTCACAAACTCTGCTTTATCTAACGCACGTTTTGTTGAAACAAAATCGATATCAATCAATCAATTTAAGGCGCCCCCTAGCGTATATTTCACTCAATAAAACCTTGGACACTTTTAAATTTGACAACATTATGTCCACCGACATCGGCTAATAAATGATTTGATTAGACAGCCGCGTAATATTTTAGGAGCACTTACGTATTTGTGACGCATAGAGACGTCATAATATCAACTGCGGTATTGTAAATGGACTTAAGCGACATAGAAAAAGTTTGCGAAGAAAAATTAGCCACAATATTATGTCTTTTTTTAAAGTTAGTTATTGGCGTCACTTTTCGGAGGCCCGTATAAGAGAGGTTTGCAGTCCTCAGCCAGTTTATCTATTTCATATTCTTTTCATCAAATTAATATAACGTTAAGTACTTTTTGTTGGTTGTTGGGTAAATTTGGCTAGCTGAAACATCAATAAAATTTGGTTCTCAGATGTTTTCGCAACTTTCAAGCGAGCTAAAGCTTTGTGTTGATTAGTTTTATCGTAATTATAATAGAAAGAGTTAGCAATCAAATCAATTATCCGATTTGTTTATCAACACAAAATTACCCGGAATTACCTAATCCATACCACATCATTGTCTTAAAATACTACAATAGAAGCAGTCTATTTACCGCATCATTTTACATTTGAGTAGGTGGTAATAGCTTTGCTTGCCCACCTTTTTATTCTTGAGGCCGACATCAGAAAATAGTCATTTAAAACTGGTTGATCGGAGTTTTGTCAAGCAATATTTACTACCCATTTAATTATATCCTAGTTTTCTTTGACCAATTTTTTTTACCATACTTAAGTTTTTGTGAAGAACTGTCGCTTAAACCGTTTCGGATTTTAGAGAGACGGTCTGATTCACGTAGATGTTAAGATTCGAGTTTTCTATTTAGAAACTGTGTCATCGGGTAACTGGTTATTGTTCCTTTGATGTTGTGTGTCACAGGTGAGTCAGTTAGGTGAATGTACGTAAAATATTTTTTTGAAACACAATGACTTAAGCGCCAGTTCAAATTTTCCTCCCATTGTGCAGTAAACTTGCTAATTTGACTCAAGATGTATCATTTGTTCATCGAATTTGAGCGCTCTTTCGCATCAAAAGAGAATAGTACCATTTCAAATTTAAAAGCGTAAGTCAGCCACAATTCATAGATTCAAGAGTTGCGATGTAAGTAGTTGGTAGCATTAATTGACTTGGATCTAATTGCCTTGCAAATAATCTACTTTTAATTTATATGCGGATGTAATTTATAGTGCCAATGGTGAAACAATTGACTGAATCAGGTGTTATATTGCGCAGGTCACTATCAATACTTAACAAAAGAGTTAGGTACCTAAGATCTTACTTTGCTATTCAACTTAATTAGCTTGCTTCTTACGAAACAAACTTTAAACAGACGCAGCTATTTTGCACATAATAATTATGTTATTTTGGAAACTTAAGATTGGTAAACTTGAAAATCTACCATATTAAAGACTAGCTGTTGCCCGCGGCTTCATTACGCAGAATTAGGTTAAGTATAGCAATCCCAAGGCAACAATGAGATTTTTCAATATAAAAAAAATCCTCAATGTTCTTCGCTATTGCTGAAACTATGTATATGTCTTTACTATTTCTTTCCTGAGATTTTCCATGTCCAGAATAGGTGTTACTCTAGACAACCAGTTATCATCCCATACATACCAAATTTCATCCAAAACCTTCCAGCCGTTTTGGCGTGAAGGAGTAACAAACACATAAACTTTTTTATAATACTAGCGGTTGCGCTTATCGCTACCTCGCGGGAACTATGCGATTTTCCGGAATAAAAACTATCCCATGTCCATCCCTGAGACTAAAACGATCTCTGTACCATATTTCATTAAGGTCGGTTTAGTGGTTTAGGCTTGAAAGCGTAACAGACAGAGTTACTTTCCCATTTGTAATATTAATATTAGTAGGATATGTAGGAAGTAGAATTAAACTTACTATTACAACCAGCGTACTCCTCCTCCTTCTGCAAGCTGTACTGTGGGCTTTCCTCCATGGGTGGGTAGGGTACGAAGCGGGGCAGCATGAGCGGAGCTGGCGATGGCGAGCGCTGCTTGCTCAGGTTGAGCGGCGCGTCGGGGTCTGGCGGCGGCGAGCGAGCGCTGGCGGTGAGCTGCGCGAGCTGAGCGGTGGCCGGCCAGGGAGAGCCCACCTGGGGATGACGGATGGTTTAATGGTAGGTTTAGACACTTTGGTGTATACATTCAGTCAGACACTCGAGTGTTTGTTTGCACTGTCTGCGATTGTGACGTAATTTGTGACTTCGACCATTGACCGGAACGGACATTAGTGTCCGACACTTGAGTCACAATTTGTATCGTGGTGCCTCCATCAGGCAGTCTGCCTCCGTGGCGTCGTTCAAGGAGGGCTTGAGGAGGATGTGGCTCACACCATCTCCTTAAATATTGTATGTGTGTACCTACTCATATTGTATGTAGTGTGTATGTAAGCATATGTGTATTTAGTACCTATTAGTTAATTTATTAATTGTTTGTTATATTTTGAGATGTACGCTCCATTGTGGCTTTCACTATATTAATATTTTTTCAACACAGTTGCTCGTAAATTGAGTCTTATTGCACCGCATTTAAGCTCATAATTCAGCTTATTACGCACAAGTGCCGTAATGTTATTACCGCACGAGTGCGGTAATGTAAACTTTTTTTTAATCTCAGCAAATAGTTCAGTTATGTATAGGAACAAGGAATATTTTCGTGAATATTAAACTATATTAGGTTAAAGAAGATAAATAAACAGTTAATTTCGACAAAGTATTAATTTTTATCTGAAAAGTGACCATAATTTGCATATTTAAGACAATGATTAATTATTTTATTACTATTTTAATATTAGGCTGTTTAGCAGTCTTGTCAGTGCCTCGTCGCCCGCGTGCAAAGTGCACAGCGCGCATGCGTGAGTGCTGCGCGCGGATTGGCGCGGACAAATGATGTCTGCCGCCATCTTTCACACTCACAGATTTTGTTGATTATTTTACCTTGTTATTAGTTTAAAAATTACTAGTTGAAATAATAAAGAAAAACTAAAAGTAAATAGTGTCCGTCGTCGGAAATACTAAAATATGTTCGGGCAGGTTATGTCAGTAAGAAATCCAAGGTGTTGCCAAATGACAAAGAAAAGATCTAAAGCCTCCAGTTAAGCAATGTTTGGCAACAAAGGTAAAGTAAAGTTTTTTTATACTTACTTATTAAGAATTTCTTTTTATTTTTCCTCGCAAATGTGTTGAAAAACGTCGTATGAAACGCGTGTGCATTGATCATTACCACACTCGGCCCATTAACGCGCTCGCTCCGCTCGCGCGTACAATCATGCCTCGTGTGTAATGATCAACATAGCACACTTGTATCATAATGTACTATTAACTCACTCTTTGTCGGTCCCTCGCTTTATTAAGCTCCTCTCATCTACTCGAAGGTTAACTGGTAGAGGTCCCTTATAGGGGTAAGTTCGCCTTTGTGCATAATATCTAATGTATTTTTTTGTGATTTGTGTCTGTTTCTTTACATTTGTACAATAAAGCATTTACTTACTTATTCGGACTTTAAGATTTAAGTGATTTTTTTAACTACCTGAAAACAAAATGTTCTCAAATCGAGTGTACCTATGTAGTTTTATAACCGACTTCAAAAGAAAAAGGAGGAGGTTCTCAGTTCGGCTGTATTTTTTTTCTATTTTAGTTTACGAATTAAATGTGTAAACAATGTTACGTACAGCAAGCGGCGGTTTTCCTCGACGGATATTACATAAACCTTTTTAATTCGCCATCAAATAATCTTTATAGCCCGAAACTGGATGACGAATCACCTCAGGGTTCTATTTTACATAAGCCCACCGGTTCGCGTAATTACACAACTTTCGTTTTTACATCTTCAGAAACATTGTCCGTTGCCTCATCCGAACTGTGTTAATTATCAAGTGCAGGATGTTAGCTAATGACAGGCTTCTCTGTCTAACGCACGGGAACGCCGCGTGTAAGTGAAACCAGCAGTTCTTATCGAGGTTTCGATTATCGGTCTAGAGAAAATTTAAAACAAATGAAATCGCAGCTTATACTAGGCTTAGGTAGAGTTGTGCTATTGTGCTATTAAGATCGATATAAATAGTTTTGTGGCATAGCGAATGATACTCATGACTCAATTCTGATAAAAAAAAAAACAAAAATAAAATATATAATCAAAATTCTAATTATTGAAATGACTTTGTTCCAAACGGTCTCGTAAAATAAATGTTAGTACGGTGTAAGTAGAAAATACTGATGTGTGTTGCCATAATTTTATAGTCTTCATTACCACTCTAAAAAGGAAAAGGAAAAGAAAAACATAGAATGTACCAGTTGCTTCTCGTCCCGCGTTATGGTAAAAACTCATCGAGAAAATGGGCAAAATTCTTAGGAACCCTATCACTATTTTGATTCCCCTTTCCACCTATACGCCTAAATACATGCATGCTAAACGTGGCCTTTAGCTCTTGTTACCTCAGGCTCTGTCTACCCCGTAAGGGATATAGATGTGATTTGTGTATGTGTATCTATGTATGTGTATTATGCTCAGGACTCACGTTAGGTTGCTGCTGAGGCCTCATCTGCTCCAACAGTGGCAGCAACGACAGCGGTGGTCCCGGGTACATGCCGTGCTGTCCGCGTCGCACCAGCTCTTGCCGCCGAAGCTGTTCTTGTTGCAGTCTTTGAAACTCTAACTCCGCTGTCACGTTGCCTATGTTCTAAAACAAAAGAGAACAGACTTTTAGTATACTCGAGATTACACCAGAATTCCTTAACGTTACTAATATTATCCTTACAATCACTACATAGTATAAAACAGTCGCTTTCCCGCTGTCTGTGCCTTTGTATGCTTAGAACTTTAAATTTACGCAACGGATTTTGATGCGGTTTTTTTAATAGATAGAGTTATTGGAGAGGAAGGTATGTATAATACGCAGACTAGAATAAGCTAGTCTAACTAATATTATAAATGCGAAAGTATGGATGGATGGATGGATGTTTGTTTGTTACTCAATCACGCCAGAACGGCCCAACGAATCTGGATGAAATTCGGCACATAGATAGAGAAAAGTCTGGAATAGCACATAGGCTACTTTTTATCCCAGAAAATTCCCGCAGGATAGCGATAAACGAATTCTTTGCAAACGAAGTCGCTGGCAGCAGCTAGTAATTCAGGCAACTCTGTTGTGTTACCTTTTTACGCTTAAACCGCTGGACCGATTTAGCTGGAATTTGGTATACATAAATATAGTCTCAGTCCCGGGGACATAGGATATGTTTTATCCCGGAAAATTGCATAGTTCCCGCGGGATAGCGATAAGCGAATTATGCGCAGACGCGATCAACAGCTAGAATTATAAATGAACATGTGATTTTGTTTGTTGGACTAAACAATCGGACAGAATGAAACATCAGTAGACATTAGCAGGTGTTAGTTGGAAGAAATTGATGGAATTTAGTACCTAATCTCAAGTTGGTTTAGAAGACATGATGATATACTATGGAGACCTTAGTACAAGAACCAACCAATTAGAACAAATGAGTAAAGGGAAATCGTTTCGAACATTGTAGCTGCTCGTGCATGCGCGTAATGCCTATTTCAACGGCCACTAAGAATAATTCGTAGTCATAAGATTTCGATTAACTTGGAAACAGAAAGCGGTGATTAAACGCTGAACCTCAACCATTTGTCTTTGAAAGCGGTTTTACCAGTTATCACTCTTTCCACGGGTCCGTCCCCTACAATATATCGCACACAATAAAGAAAAACAGTAAATCGGGTTACAAATCAAGCGGAGGACGCACTAAATCTTCCCGACCGTAAAGCAAATGCACAAATAAAGAAGTTCGATTAATTGCAGGGAGTCGTGACGAACAACACAATATACATTTTATCAGCTCTTCATTAAGACCACATTGAACTGTTAATGGTTGTACAGAGCAAGACGTTATAAGGTGTTGAAATCGAAACAACTCGATGAGACGGGCTTCCGGACGACGCGACGGCGGCTCAAAGAATGCAAATTCAAGTTTCTGCAAAAGTGCATTAATGTGCGCTGACAGGAATATCACTTTAAGTGAAATACGGGACGGCACTAAAAAAAGAATCGCTAATGGAAGACAAAAGGGAATGCATAAATAAACATGACATAATGAGCGGATAAAAAGAGGCCGCTTAGCGTAATAGGCATCCCTTGCCGGCGCCACGGTAATCGAGCAAGTTTTTCCATCGCCCTGACAAATTGCTGTCATAACCGAACGGATTAAACTTTTTATTAAAAACAACAAACTGTGCATAATGTATGGCAATCGGCAAGGGACAGATGCTCCCGAATAACGCGCGCGATTTATCTAATGTAAAAAGACTTTTATTTAATAGCTTTGCGGAGATGTCCTAGCAATTGGCGCTTATATTTTACAGCCGACCGTCGTTTTGGCATTTCGACCGCGTTTTGATAGCATTATTAATGTTAGAGATGATATAAAAATGCGTGATTTGATTGAGGAGGGCAGCTGCGTTTTAATATATTGTTTCTCCAGCGCAGGTGGGTCGCGCGGAGACAGGGATGATGGAGCGACGCTAAAAGTAGATGGAGACCAAAGCGATGACAATGGCAGCCTTGCCAATAGCAACAGCGGGGCGTGATTTGGCGCTATCGCAGCGCCGATGTACAATCAATAAAGATGGCCACGGTATAAATAACTCCCATCCTTGAACATCAAACGTTATAGCAGTTAATCTCCGAGATTACACAACTTTTCATACCTATTAATCCAGCGACAAATTATAATAATCTCATTCAACAATTGACAAGCTACTTAGCACGAACAGAAGGGATTATGATGATATAAAGGATTAAAGATCAAAAAACAGAATGCGTTAGAAATGTAGAAGTTAGGAGTGACACAGAGATTAGAACTGACGACCGGACATGCCGTGGCATAATTTATAAAACCCACAGTCGATATCAAAATAGTTTAATCCCTTAGCGTTGCGAAAGAACGGGTTTTAGTGGTAAGAACTTAGAGTTGATAATGCCTGTGTTCTTTGGCAGAGTGATAGAAATCCGTATAATGAAACAGACGTCACATTGACGTAAGAGGTGCAAGATCTTGGTTGGAATCATAATATACTGTCATTGGGCGACGCATTCTTATTTTCAGATGGATTAGGTACCTAGTTCTTGAATGTGGGTTTCTGGACTTTATAATTATACGCGAACTCTGCGCTTTAATTTATGTTGCGGTAATATTAATAATCACATTAGCTTCACGCGGTATTTGCGAATTAGTTGTATATCTCGTTTTAATAAGATGTTATAAATCAGCGAAACGATGTGATTTTGAAACATTAATTCAATAATATTAAGACTTATTATTATTAACGACACGAGTTTCAATTAATCTTACGGTATGATCACTTCCCGCTCCTTAAATAGAAGAAACTTAGATTTTATTTAGGTAATAGATCTATAAATAAACACTAAAAAAGCAATTTGGTTCTTCAAGCGGATACGAGCAGAAAAAAAACAAAGTATACGTAACATACAACAAAGTGTTGATAATTTAAATAATAGGATAAAAGTGCGAGGGCTGGCACAAAGGGCATTACGCCGCGATGACATATCAAAATGAATCGCTAATGCATGTAGCAGCCGGGACTAGGCGCAGTGGAGAGGACATACTTTATTTTTTAATCCCATGTTTAATTTTATTATCTATCAGATAACAGTGCATCAAATTCCTAATTAAACCAAGCTTCGAGTTTAATAATTCACACAAGTATCGTTGAAGACGCGACAATTTTCTATATTGCATGATTGTAGTAGTAAACGCCATTGGCATAATTTTTCTTCCTACAATTTTACATTTACATGTTCCTCAGTCCACCCTTTCTAGTGAAAAGTGTGTTAACAATTTATTTCTCCACGTTTCCTTTAGTAATATCGTATATTTTCCGTGAACTGTGTTATTTTACATGATTACGTCAATCAATTTCATTTTTATTTTCATTTCAATCAATTTATTCAACCGTATCAAATTCTCCTAACATCAAAATATTTTACATCAACATCGTCTCCGCGCGGTCCCCTGTCGCGTTTAAATGCATTTTAATATCGACAACAGATTGCACAATTGTATCCTGAATTAATTATTGCATCGCTGAGTTGCAAGACTCGTTTTATCGCGATCGGTCGCCCGATTGATCCGAAGATTAGTCCGATGACTGGGACATGTGATTTTCGTGATTGCCGAAGAATGATTAGGTATTATGAGAAACAATGATTATGATTCGCGGTAATGTGGTGGAGGAATTTTAAGGGGGTATTTGTGGGGTTTTTAGGAGCGTTGTAAAAACGGATTTATGTTGTTTCAAAGTTTGTCTTGCTATTTATTTGTATCTATCTTTATCCTTATTTTTGTTTATCTTTTCTTTATTTAGCTTGCTATCTGATCTTTAATTGTTGTTTTGTTTATTTGTCTTTACTGCGCGTGTGGTAAGCTCCTGTTAATTCGTTTGTTTTTATATGTCTCTTTGACATTTGCCTTTACCAGACACAAATAAAATATAATTTAGTTATAATTAATAATCGACGTCATTTTTAATAGACGCCGAGTTTTATTATTGATCCAATGCAAATAGTTTCCATAATATTATGACAGTTCAGTTGTACCGTCACCAAATAAAAGATGTAGGTACCTACACCTTACAAAATATTCGACAAAAAGAGCAATTTTTCTTTCTTTCCGAAACTTCGTGCATCATTAGCTGCTTCAATCATTTCCGCTTAAAAATGCTGTCTATTTTCGACACAATATTCTGCCAAATTTAGTGTCCTTTACATAAAAGTCTATATCACAATTTACCCATAAAAATAAAAATAAATACAGTGATTTCGTTGGCGGTACCTCGCTTGCTGTCGCTACAGCACCCCCCGCAGTACCAGTCATGTTTATCACAGGTTTTTATCAAGTATTGTAATCCGCAATGATGTGCAAGTTTTAATGGCCGCTGCACTAGTGTTGCCGCTCGATAGTCCACTATCGATGGTATTTCGATGGAGTATCTATAGTTTTTTTTCAAAAATTCTAAACTTTATTTGGCAAATAGGCCGCTAAGAACTCTTTAATAGGTCTTTTTTTGAAACTACCAACGCATTTGGAAAGACCATCATTGCCAAGAAGATGCGCCGCGCCGCAAGAAACTTGGCAGAAATAAGAAAGGAATAAAAGTTTGAGTAAAGACAATAGTATAGTATCGATGGTTTTGTTACAATACAATACTATCGATAGGTACTATAGATAGTATTCATTCCCGACTTCAAACAAATTATCGTTAGTTTAAACAATCAAATTGTTACATTTATTTCAGTAGTAAAGGTGTCTATACTATCAATAGTATCAAGACTTAACATTTATCATTTCTTATTATGGATAGTCCTATCGATAGTATGAAATTATTTCGTTAAACTATCGATAAGGAAGCTATCGACTTTGCGACAACGCTACGCTGCACCGACCGTATCTCCATGCAGTGATCATGCATTTTGCATGTTTTTGTTTGTTGCGGTTTGTTAGACAATGTATTTCGTTCGATAATGCTTTTAGGTTTGATGGATATTTTCGGTTTTGCGTGTTCATTGCTTTAAATAAAGGGGTTTGCATTAGTTTGACGAGCGCTAAGGTTGTTTTTATTACTTTTTAATCCAAGTTGTGAGAGGCTTTACCACCATCATCGTCACCATCATCATAATCATCATCATCATCATCATCATCATCATCATCATATTATGGCACGTGGCCGGTTTTTCATCACTCACGCGATATTTCATAGACAAAACGCGGTTTTGCACTATCATTTTCTAAACATCAAAAAACTAGTGTCAATAAGAACCATCATTAGCGGACACGTGCGTAGCACGCTCCTCTTACATCAACTCATGCGCATCGATCATTCAAATTTCAACCATATTATAAAGGTTATAAAAGCGTTTACGAGTGCACGCATGGTCGGTAATGCTAAAGATTGATGCATGGGGTTGCTAATACGACCGCCGTTGACAATAGATGGCGTTAGAGGGATGTTAATTATACGTTTGACACTTAACTTAAGCTGTGAACTTGATTTGTAAGAAAAAATAAGTTACTACCCTGACGGTAAAACAGTTAAAAAAAATTAAACCCAAGTGAAAGCCGCACTAGACACAATAAAGTCGAATTAATCCAACCATCAGACCCTGTAAATCGTCAGCAATAGGTATATATAGGTAATATCAGGATAAGACAACACAAATAGTGTTGCGTTAGAAGCCACTGAAAATTTCGTCTACTCATATACATTTCAGAAGATACATACAGTAACAGGCAGACGGACAGGCGTACCTTTATACCGTAAAACATCACAAAAATAAATCTCGAAATATTCATTTATATCAATTATTAAAACGTGTAGCACAAACTCAGAATTATTCGTCACTGAAAACGTGCACTGCAACTCTTTTTCAAGTGCTCACCGGAACAGAAAACCGTAATTACGACAACAATATCGAAACTCCTTCGCACAACGTTCGTGCACTTTAATACATTTTCATTACGCTGTTTTTGTTCAGAAAGATGCAAATTACATTGAATGCGAACTGAATAATGACGCGCCGCGAACGCCCGCAAAAGGTCGTCTTGAATTGTGATGAAAGTTATGGACATTCCACGTAGAAAATAATAGATACATAAGTTCTATTTCTAACGTCCATCTTTCTATCTAATCAGCCCACATCCACCCACTGCTGAGTAAAGGCCTCTTCATTTTCACGCCACTTTGCCCGGTCCTGTGCCAGTCTCATCCACAGTTTTCCAGCCGAATGCCAATGTCATCTGACCAACGGGCTGGTGGTCTGCCCACTGACCTTCGACCCTATCTTGGCCACCACTCTGTGTGTGTGTTTCTAATGTACCTAATTTTAATCGGCAATCATCACGTGAATACCGAAAGCGTAGGTGTTTGGTCAGTGGACGAAGAAAGGAAATAAAAGCGGAAATTCATAAAGATCCTGCATGATTAAGTAAAGAGGAATAAAAAGGGACCTTATTTTGGAAAATACTATTTGAAAGTGGTGGAAAAATGTACGTAACTGGAAATACGAAATAGAGTTGAAGAAAATTACAGCTCAAATTTAATCTAAGTTGAAATTTATTTAAGCCGTATAGTTTTGTAGTTGACAGACAACCGTTGGGGGAGAAAGAAAGATTGGCGAAGAAGAGGAGAGGCCTTTGCCCAGCAGTGAGACACGAACTAGGCTATTAAAAAAATCCGAGTATTACGAAAACTCAGTGAACAGCAAATAACAAACGAAATACCATTAAATGAAATAATGAAATACATAATATATTAAAAACGTCACACATAAATCGGTAACCCCACCTTAGAATTCTAGAAAAGCATACTAAAACCAATAACGGAAAGAACATCATCAACTACTGCAGTTTAAACGGAATATCCACACAAACCGCACGCCATTATTTCCAGCGGCTAACGGAAAACAAAAATAAACATAAGAGGCAAGGAATAAAAGAAAAGCTCGAGTGGGACGAGCATCCGAGGGGCAAGAGGCGAGAGGCAAGAGGCAAGAATGAGGCAAGGGAGGCAAGAGGGGTTATTTTCTGTTTGAGCGGACCACGGGAGCGTCCCTCAGGGTTTGGGGTCTCTTTTGTTTAACATCAAGTTATTTACGGTGATATACTTTCTTTCAAGTGGGTATTTTTAGGTTAACGGGAGGGATGGGCACTGATGATAATTATGTTATTCGAGTGCTTTTGAGTATACGTTTGTTAGAACTTTCCTGTCGTAGGTATCTTCCATTTGTTTACATGAACTTACATACATAGAAAGCCGTGGTAGCCTAGTG
Source organism: Pandemis heparana (assembly GCA_963854515.1). NCBI lineage: Eukaryota > Metazoa > Arthropoda > Insecta > Lepidoptera > Tortricidae > Pandemis > Pandemis heparana. The sequence goes on from OY978025.1 coordinate 7,177,355, forward strand.
GTTTGACCTGTGGCCTCTCAAGCAGAGCGTCGTGGGTTCAAATCCCGGGCTCGCACCTCTGAATTTTTCGGAATTTATGTGCGAAAATTACATTTGTAATTTGCCATGAGCTTTTCGGTGAAGGAAAACATCGTGAGGAAACCTGCACACATCTGCGAAGAAATTCAATGGTGTGTGTTAAATTCCCAATCCGCACTGGGCGCGCGTGGGAACTATAGCCCAAACCCTCCAATACACGGAGGAGGCCTATGCCATGAGGCACGCCGAATTTCGCGACAATTTAATAAAAAAAAAAAACAAAAAAAAAGACAATAACAACAACAACATCTACTTACCGAAATTGTAGCGAATTCGGAATAAAAAGGCTTATAAATAAATAAATAAATAAATAAACATACATAGACTTGTGTGAAAATTCTTATATCTAAGCTCATAGAAGAATGTTCTTTTTTAATTTGTAAGTTCAAACAAGTTAACAGTACAAACTTTGAAATCACCATCACTACTCATCACTGTTTATTTAAAAACTGTGCTATGCCTGACTGACCTAAAATTGGGTAAGTTCATAATTATGTAGATCTTAATTAATGGTATCTTAACAAAGTAAGCTTTATTATCAAACGTTGACGCTTAAACATGGTCAGTTTCAAGCCATATCATATCATGAAAATGATCGAATACATAATGAAGCAATCAATTCTTAGATCGCCGACTTCATTACTTCCGCTAGTTTACATTGTGGTTTGACGTATCGCAAGTGAGCTAGAAGTCAGCTGCCGCCACATATTGCAATTTCTCTATCAAACTATTTTAAATTTATGAATTACGATGTCGGTGTTATTATAGACTACTAGCTTCTGGCCGCGACTTCGTCCGCGTAGAACTAGACTTAAGAACTGATGTTGATAGTATATTCTGCAATAATTATTAACGTCGCGACTCTAGGCGCCTGCGACCTTTGACATGTTTATCGCTATCCCGCGGGAACTATGAAAATTTTCGGGATAAAAAGTAGCCTATGTACCAGCTAACTCCGTTCCAAATTTCAGCGACCATCCATCCATCATCCTCACAAACTTTCGCATTTATAATATTAGTAGGATCGTATTAAATAGGTATGTACTGCAATTGAACATACGTTTTCAGATCGTCCTATATCATTGAAACTAAATAAAACATTTTCTTTCAGTGCTTTCAGTACCAAGAAATGTTGCGTCAAAATGTCAGCCAACCTTACTTATGATGTTAGCGTGAAATGTTTATGATTAATGACACGAAGTGTGTATGAATGATTGTTTGTTTAAGTTTTTCGTGTGCTACGGTTATTTTCGCTAACTATGACGTGCAAAACCGTGCGATAAATATTTTCATATTGTGTAAATAAAATGGCCGCGGGTATTGAATTGGCTCCAAACGCTTCAGTGGCTACGCAGCAAAACGATATTTTGATAAATCCTACCGCGTATTAGCTCGTTCAAGTTGCAATGGGCAGGCCATATAGCACGGAGAACAGATGGTCGTTGGGGCCGAAAGGTCCTCGAGTAGAGACCGTGGATCGGCAAGGGCAGCGTAGGACGTCCACCAACGAGGTGGACGGATGACCTTTAAAGTCGTGGTTCCACGGTGGATGCAAGCCGCTTCCGACCGAGGCAACTGGAGGTCAATGGGGGAGGCCTATGTCTAAACAGTGGGCTTTCTATGGCTGATATGATGATGATGAAGAATCCTGCCGCCAAGCCGCAGTGCTGCTTTTATCCCGGAATATTGCATAGTTCCCACGGGATAGCGATGAGCGACTTTTGCGCAGACGGAGTCGCGGGAAACAGCTAAATAAATATTAAATAATCATCAATCGCCTTAGATAAAGTGAAGTGATGAAGTGGAATGATATTAGTCAAATTTTAAAGTCTTACCCCCTTGCCATAAACGCTTTGAAGCCTTTGTTAACTTAGCAATTGTTTGTCCTTATCTGTCACTTTGACATTTACCTTTCACAGATAAGGACAAACGATTGCTAAGTTACCAGAACCCTATAGAGCGTTTATGAATAAGGCGGTAAGGTAAGGCTCTGAAAACCACAACCTTTATTTTTCACAAACAAGATTTTCCTGCAAAACAAAAACGAAAAACAAAACAAACTCGCTCTAAGGACGAACTCCGCCTTATAAATCATTCACAAGTCCCAAGACGGCAACCTACAAAGATAAAATTCTAAAATTCAAATTACCCGCCGAAAGCCACAAAGGCATAGACTCGAGACGGGTGCATCTCGTTTGCATCTTGCGTCGTTACGTTGCGTTCCGAGTTGCCTTTTGCCCGGATACGCTTGTTATGCCCGGCCGGTTAACTCGAGAATCCTCCAATTATATCCGGCGCAAACCGGGTGGAAGCCGCTGTAACTTTTTAATTTTTTCGGGCGTCGAGGTCTTGGGCTTAGTTGTTGAAGGCTTGCCGAGTTTTATATTTTCTAGTCAATACGACCACTAATGCTGGTCATATACTTGCAAGACACCTACAAACAAGTATACCTAATAAAAGCTTTTAAAAAATATATAACCTCTTTAGTCAGCATAAGGTTATGTTTAAGGGTGTCTTTAAAAACCGAGCCTTCCTGTTCTTGAAAGGGCCGGCAACGCACCAGTGATTCCCCAAGTCTTGCAGGCGTCCCTGGGCGATGGTGATTACTTTCCATCAGGTGACCCGTCGGCTCGTTTTCCCCCTCTTATATAAAAAAAAAAAAAAATGTTTTTCCACTAAAATAGAGTCACTTAAAAATCCTAGCATTATTCCCTGCCCTCAAACTACGTTTTCTTTTGCCCGGAGATTAGGGCAACGGTCCATTAGTGACAAAAGACAGGTGTTGCGCGAGTGAGCGCTAAGCTTTATTAATCTTTTCTTTTTGCGGCTTCGCACTTTTGTGGAATCTCCATTGACGCGGAGAAAGACTTATGTCTCTCCAAGAATATAGAAAGGTACAGTAATAAATGCTCCAGGGAATTATGTTGGGGATGCCCGCTTATCGGAAAAACAAAAGAGAATCGCCAAAGTGCCAGTACTGTGTCGATTTTTCTTTGTTTTCGCTAAAAGCGACCGATATTCAAAAAAATTGCGTCTAGAAACAAAACTGGCGCGTTGAAATTTGAAATGAAGCGGTCACATTTTTGAGATTTTGATATTAAAATGCTCCAAGTGTAAAGTAGGTAATCTGCGATAGATTTCTTTACTCATGTGTAGGTACTTAATTATTTATGATTTGCTTCGCTAAAAAAAAAATACTAAACGTTAACTATTTAAATGAGTTGTTTTAGTGCAATGTAAACTGTAGGTATTTGTATTGTTATTGTGTTTAGTTTCAAATTAGAATTTTGTTTCTTATACGTTAAGATAACAAAATATTGTTTTGTAAATATTGTTTCCTTTTGTGTGAAGTTAATATTTGGTCGTCAAACTATACATAATAGCATTGTCTCAGTTATTAATTTTATTACTTTGTAGTTGCTATGGTTTAAAAACAAAAATAACGTGATGAGCTACAATTATTGAAAGTATTGTTCTATTTTTGCTAAAAAGCTTAAAACTCTGTTTTATCTGTACTTTATAGGTAACTATAACAAACATCACTAGGTACATAGTATAAAACAAAGTCGCTTTCTCTGTTTCTATGTCCCTATGTCCCTATGTCCTTATGTATGCTTAAATCTTTGATATATGATTTTGATGCGGTTTTTCTTAATAGATAGAGTGAATCAAGAGGAAGGTTTATATGTACAATACATGCGTAATATACCGTGCGAAGCCGGGGCGGGTCGCTAGTTAATAATAAATATTTCCTACTTCCCTACACTCAGTTAACATAGTCTATAATCCCACAACAAATGCGTTTGTTTCATCTTCGCATTCAAAAGAACTGAATATAAATCAAAAACTAATCTGCCCCATACTTTATACCGGCTTGAAAGGAAACCCATAACAAAGAAATCTCACACGTCCGGTACTAACCAAGCTCATAGGAAACGTGATAGAATAAAAAAAGTGCAAACTATAGTCGCTATCGCTACGCTACTGGTCGCTAACATCTTTTTCTTTAGTACGAATTGATATTAATAGCTGTCAGAGAGGGTAGTTCCTAATTTTACAAAAAATAAAAAAAATAAAAAACACGGAAGTCCAGTTACACAAATCACGCAAAAAGTGACTCTACCTCGACGTCACAAGAGCTACGAAGTACGCAATATCGCTATGGTAATTCTAGTGCATTCTTCTTTTTAAAACATTATCAATCCAGCCAGTCGCTCATCGCGTCGTTTAAAACATAAAGCGGTTTACACACGACGCTTGCCGAGTGACGGCTGTCGATCCCGCCTCTGACAAATCATTGTATACCCATCTGTCATCGCCTTTACTGCTGGTATATTGGAAACCATTTTCAATGTGATATTTAAATGTGGAGTGGTTGGAGCATTATTATTTATAACAGATCGGAGGCTTAAAAACAACGAAACTTCATTAAGAGCCCTCATACCTAAATTCAACATTGTTTATTTACATATACGTCAGGTTTACTTCATTTGAATTTAAGACATGAATGATACACAGAAAACGGAAAATAAACCATAGCAGAGAAAAAATCGAATACTTAACACTGTAGAGTCAACACTTTTCCTGTAAACATTCAATGTAACTTTTATTTACATCCAAAATAGGTCCGAACTTATTTACAAGACTCAATCGGCGCGCAAGCGCACACTCCACCATTTACAAAGATATTAACCTTATCCCCATACAATATAACAGCGGTCAAAACTAAATATTTATTTTTATACCTACAATCCTGAAGAGGCCGACCAAAATACAACGCCAAGAATAGGAGATATAAAAAGTTTAAATACACAACACTTGTATTGTATAAACATGTTTCTTTGTGATGTACTGGCCGGTTACAATAAATCGATTATTTCGAAATCGTATCCCGTTTTCAAACTGATTCGAAATTCGAACTCTATCGCGCTTTTCAAACAGGCCGTTTTTCGATTCACGCATACAGTAAGATAGGAGGTCGTGAGAGTAACTAGGTAAAACGTATTAGAACACTTAATAAAATAACAAACAGAACTGTTCAGTGTTACCAGACGGATCTAAATACTTCAGCCGTAAACATGTGCTTTTGTCTATCCAACATTCTGAGATGGAACACAATGCCGGGAAAAGTTGGTGAAGTATTTCGCTACGTAAGCAAACCATTAGTTATTGTAACTGATAAAATGTTAAGAGTCTGTTTTTCCACTTTTTGGTAAATAAATATTATCTTACTTACTTAATTCTGTAAGTTAAGTGTCACAAAACGGCTGTACTACTCATATTAGATGTTTTGACAAAAGAAAGCTAAAGGAACAAAGATTTTAGTTTTTTTATTACTATTTATTATTATTTCCATCTACGGGATAAGTTAACGCTAAAATAACCTAAAAAGTTAAAGCTGCAAAATTCAGATGGCGCAATTTGGCTATAGCATTATCATGTTATGGATTTTCGCAATACCACATTATGACTCATACTGAAAAGACCAACTGACCTCAACCGTCCCGAACGGTACGAATTACAAATATAAAACAAAATCGATTTTTAAATTAAACCTCCACGCGGAGTACGCAAAACACAATAACAATAATCGTTATTGTCATCGGCTCGATAACAATCACGATACTGGCCGGCCACAGATTCCATATTTAAATCTCCATAAACTCAAAGATTTGTCGGCCACTTTTAAAAAGCATAACATAAGAACAAAATGGCGGGTGTCATTTTAAATATACCCCTTTATTCCGTCGGCGCCGATTTTAATAATAACATCTCCGCTTTCTTTATTCGTTCTTTTGAAAATCTCTTTTAAAGCAAAGTAAGTTTATTACTAGTCAGATCAGGAATTTCAATCTCACATCCTGGAGTTAACTGTCTTTGATGTAACCGGTGCGGATGGATCGAATGACATTCAACCTTTCTCACCTTCCTTACGGTTGACTTCGCGGAGTAGTCGTTACTTCACCCAGCAGCATTCAATGCGATTTAGAGGTGAATTCGCATTGATAGCGATTGTGGCTCATTAATACCGGAAGCTATGAAGAATGGGGAAAGATAGCATTTGGAATTTCCTTTTGAAATTATGAGGTACAAATTTTTTCTAGACATTTATTATGCATAAACCGAGGCTTCAATTTAAAAGTTCACTACCAAAACTTGGATAGACGGACGGGGTTTTGTTACGTTGTACGTTCACATTATAATATCGACGTAACACAACCAACAGGGAAATTGTTAGGGACAGTAAAATTATTTTCTCGCTTGAGGATCGGTATCGGTAATTATATTAATATAGAGCATAAACCACTAAGACTTCCTAAATTAAAAAAAATATTTATGATTTTTTTAAACTCACCAGAAACATGACTTAAAGCATGGTAATGAATTGGTAAGATATTGTAATACTCTACTCTATGCTTCCCGTCTTAATTTTTATAAGGATTTATTGGGTCAAAGTCTAGCTAGAGCCAAAGGAGTTAAGAAATCCTACTTCTTGGTACTTCATAAAGGAAATTTTATAGACCTACCCAAGATGCGATTGCTATCCTGCCGCTAAGCAGCAGTGCTTGCACTGCTGTGTTCCGGTGTGGGGAGTAAGACAGCCGGGGAAATTACGAGCACAAGAGGCATTTCATCTTAGCCCTCTAGGTTGGCAACGCATCTGCGATCCCTCCGGAGTTGCGGTTGTTTATGGGCAGTGGTGATCACTTACAATCAGGTGACCCACTTGCTCGTTTGCCTTCCTATTCATATAAAAAAATATATTCAAGCTAAACCTATGCAGAACATAATCATAAGATTACAAAAATATGAAAAATACAATGTAGATAGGTAATAATAATAATAAGTTATAAATACTGAAGAGTAGTATTAGGTATTCTTTATGTCAATAAAAGTAGCAAAATACAATAGACAACAAATTCAGAGAGCATATAGAGACGATACATTACATTGTCTACAAACCATTAGTGAAATCACAAACCGGTGTATTAGGCTTTTGTTGTGTACAAAAGGGGTAAAGGCATTTGGCCCATTCAACCGGCCGCTGCCCATTTGGGCAAATCATGTAGATAAATTAGTACCGATACAGTATATGCCAGTTTGAGTAAACATATGTATAGTGATGGCAAAATGTATCGTGAAAATATTTTAAATAGACTATATGGTCTAGCGACGTCTTAGGGGTTTCAGAGCATCGAGTTTTCGAAAGATGTTGTAAAGTAAAGGATCAAACTTGCGCCTGTGTTTTTGCCCTTATTATAGGAATCTCATCTTTACTCTCATTACCATAATAATTTTCCCAAGAAAGTCGTCACAAATGTTCAAAACCTCAACGGTAACTAAAAGAGGTTTCGTTTTCTAGATTTTTTCCAGATTTGTCGATGATCAGTCAGGCCTTATTGAAGACTGAGAGTTACACAAATTAAGCAGATTTTTAAGATTATGCTTAACATGATGGCCGTTGGGAGAGACTGGTTTTTAACTAGAGACTGCGTTTCGGCAAGCGTAGTGTAGAGCGGCTTGCGGCTAGATGGGGCTATGATATATAACAGTTGGTAGGGGATTGAGCTCTGTGGAGAGGAAGACATAGGTCCAATATTGGAATGACACGGACTGATGATGAACAATCTCATAGGCTTTTTAACTACATAAATGTTAAAGGCAAAAACCTGAATACCTAACAAGACGTTGAATTTGAATTCCGACATTAAAAATATGTTTAAGTATCTAATTATTATTCCCATTAATTTTTCATTACAACATCGAAATGCCATTCAGATGACATAAAAAAATCGGCATCAGATGCCTCAAAGACAACCGCGTCATTATCTTCAAACAGATCAAAGGAAGTGAAAATGTCAATACAGAATGGAAGCCTTTATAAAATACATAATAGGATTCCCGAAAGCAACTTAAAGAAAATGTCCAAATTATTTTTTCCGATCCGTAATTTCTTACAAAAGGCCATCCTTTCTATAGGACGTATAATTTATGCAAGTGGTCAGCGATTCTTCAAGCCCTCGTTCGAAAATTTGAATCGAATCCGCATGTTTCTGGCGATGAGATCTCCGCACGCCAAATGACGAGTGGTTTTGAATGGGCCCTTTGAGCCTTTAGGATTAGTGATTGAAAAAGGACATGAATTTCATTAATTTCATTGATGCATTTGATTTGATTCGTATAATTATCGGATTTGTTATTTTGTTTTGGGTTACAATTTGGTGAAATTACTTAACTTTTGTCAGCAAAACCAAAAAGTTGTGTAAGTGTGTACTTACTTCACTAAATTTATGTGTCTTTTCAATAATTTTCCTGACACATACGTAATTATAACTACGCATAAAGACGAATTTAGACAAGTAGAAATAACACGATTGGCAGACAGAGAACAAATAAACATGGCCGCCTAATTTGCGAAAGTTACATATCGGCAGAACATCAAATTTCGAATTTCAAACGCCTTTGATTCGCGAACGATTATGTACCAAACGCTAATAAAAGCACCATTTTAAATTGATCCCCCGCCCCGCGCCGATCATTACCGCTACAGGCGACGGAGGGGAGGGGCATCAAACATCAGAGGCCATAGTTAAATGAACGTCTTTAAATTCAAAACAAGCACAGAAATGTAAACAGACAATCAGTAACAATTTCGAAGATGGAATTCCACAAGGGGAATGGAAGGCAATTTGACAAACGCTTTGAGAGTTCGGCGCGAAGCCGATTCGTGTTTGAATTTGGAACGTTAATCGTAACGTTTAGCGCTTAATATACGAATATTACAAACAAAATTTGCGAAGCTTAAACACGAAATTTATGTAAAGGTATCTAATAAGACTGTGTACATGAGAAATTAATTAGCTGGATTATTGGTACAGAAATATTACGCGTAACTAAATTTATGACAGCGATGATAAAATACATTGCGAATCATACTTTGTTGGCGGTAATGACATGGTCATGAAAAAGCAATGAAAATACCGTTAGCAAATAAAGCGCGCAGATTAATCACCGTTGGGTATTTTTTTGTGCACAATACGTGTAAAATAAAAGCATACCGTATTTGTTTGACAGGCGCGCCGAAAAAGGTTTTTTATCCGTCACTGTTCGAGTTCCATCGGAATGGAAGAATCAACCAAACAAACGCCCTTTGAGATACGCAAATGTAATCAGTTTTGTTAATTTTGAACGTCGTTCCGTTCCACGGCGATTTTCTGAACTCGAAAAGGAACGGTTAAGTCGTGTTTGCTTACCGGTAATGATTATTTAGCGTTGTTGGGGTAGGGAATGAATAATGAGTTGGTTTGGATTTTGGATGCTTCGAATTAGAACGTTAAATGTAATTTAATTCTGTACAGTCCAGAACTGAACATGAAAAAAAAAAATTATACAGACAATAAGAATCGGGAATTAATATTGATAGAAATTTAAAGTGCTCTGTTACTCGTAAATTTACAACTCATTAAAATTTGTAACCTAACAGTTAGCACCCTAAAAAGAACTCATTCAAAAGCATTATAATTAAAAACAACATAAAGATCTGTGTAGCGAGGGACTTATTTGAATAAGCACAAATTGTCAAAGAGATTTTATCTGTTTAAACAAAGATGCTTCTGTTAGCTTTTGCCCCTAGGGTGGTAAATTTACCCTTGATACCGTTGGCTCCTTGGGGAGACAGGTATCGATATAGAGCAGGGACCCTTGGCCCGCTAGTTGTTAATAGGCTGTACTAATACATTTGATGATGCCTACGATTTGTTACCCTTGCTAATCGCGTGATGTTTTGTTTCGCTCCCTCTTGTTTTCACCGTCAAAGAGGGAAAGGGCTGGCCTATTGTGAAAGCGAGGCCGGATTATTGTTTAAGCAGCTTATAATTCTTTGTGGTAAAGGTGATTACATTATTTTAGGTCGTAATAACGTTGTATTAAGTGTCATCTGCTACGGTACGTATGCACTTAATATAAATATGGTGAATTTACATAATTAATTGTAATAATGTTGTGTAACGTAGCTAAGCTGGTAATAATGGTGACAGTGGTAGCTTTTGAGCTTTGGTAGAAAGTGCGGTAAGTGTAAGCGTGCCTTTTCTACAATATTTAACTGAAACATTGTGTACAATTTTATTTCTTAACACTACCAAGTTGTACGTTCACAGTTGCTCGGTAAGCTACTTTTATATAATAGGTAAGGTGTTAGAAAATTAGGTGCGGATATTTTCAGGCTATGTAATTAATAACCTAAGAATTTATTTGCGTGTCGTCAATTGTTACTCTAGTACAAATTGTTAAGAGATTACAGTTCACGAACCGCAATATAATGTTGTTGTGGTTTCTCATCCTAAATTTAATGAAGTATAACGACGGGGCAAACAATTGATCCTCAAAATATCCACATCTGATATTCTAGCATCCTGTATAAATATCTCAGAAAACTTAACGGGAAACCAGGTGCTCAAATAAGTGCTTGAAATCTCCAACAATAGCGCAAAACCAAAGCCCATTGAAACACCCAATCATCAATCCCAATTAAGCCACAATCAACAGTGAGAAAAATCAAACCGTTCGCTGCCCACAAAGGGTGGGTTTTTTAACAAGCCCAAGCGTCACGGTGACGCTGTAAAGATTTTTGCGTCATTAACTGCCGCTGCGTCATCGCCACACGATTTGTCTCAGGTTATCTTGCTTTTTTCGTCATGCGTGGTTCGCCGCTCTCGCACAATATGCGAATTTCATGACGCTAACGTGATGGAAGGAAGTTTGAGCAGATAAGCTAAATGCTGGCGGGCGATTTTTAAAGTTTGAAAATGGAAGCGCAAGTTTTTTTTCGGTTGCTGGCAGGCGTAGAAATTTTTATGTGGTCACACTGGATACGTCAGTTTCAGCTTTATTTTGTGATCAGTAAAATTTTGCTATAAATGAATTCGACATTAAATATGTACGCCGGATCGTGATTTAAAGACATGAAACGAAAAAGACACAAGTTCCTATCGTATGAATCTAATGAATATCGTATGAATAAAGTTGCCAGACGTGAAAAAGCAACTTTTTCGCTATCCTCTTTAGTGTCTATGATATCTATCCTTAGAACTAGTTAAGAGTGATGAGCGATGAGCAAGTAAAATCCAGCTTTTATGTCAATTGCATACAGTACATTATCAGACGATAAACAGAAAAGAGTACTGGCATTTAATACACATTTTTTCCTGAAAACCCGCCAAACTTTTCCACTAACAATAAAAATAGCATTCATTCCAGCAAAGCCCTTGACTGCGAGTGAACATGATTTTTTACCCATTATTTTTTCAAAGTACCGTGTATCTGAAAGGGCGTATCTGACTTGAATGGGTGGGTAGTTACGCCATTTTGAATTGGGGTTGTGGGGTAAACGTGGGCACTAAAAAGCACAAGTGCCCTCAGTATGGCACGCGTCAGGGACCACAACAAACGAAGGCGGTAACGACAATCGGAATAATTTTAATTAGAGAAAAATTGCCGCCACAGGGAGCGTTGGGTTAAAAATTAGGGAACGCGTTGATTCTGAAGTTTTGTGAGATACATGAGTCAATGAGATTACTTTTATTTGTTTCTTTAGGGTGCAATGGAGATAAGAGACGGCATTTCATTTGTTTTTGGTATATTAAATTACGATTGAAATCAAGCGAATTTATTGATGAGAAGTAATTTGATGCAAAATAGGTTTTACATATTTATTTGCACTGAGCGTGTCTATGTACCTAACTACCTAACAAAAATAATTAGACCTTAAATAATTACGCGGTTAAGTCCCGAGTGGTGGTTATATATGTTACAGTGTTAAAATAAATACTCGATTGTTATTAATACAAAAATATCATTAAAATTCGAACCCTTTTTTTTGCTGACCGTATATAAACTCACCGCAACAATACTCGAGCAACCCTTTCCGCAAACAATTAGCGAGCGAGAGCACTTCCCAAACAACGGCAATAGTCCCTTTAAAGCGCTTCAAAGCGCTTCAAGTCGCTTCGAGCGCAAATGGTTTCCGACTGGCTGGAAACTATCGTTCTTTTTCCTTTGCGTCGCCGCGAATGTCAACGCCAGTCTTTTATTTTCCGAAATGGAATGCGTTTGGAATTTGAATTTTTCGGGTTATTAATTAGGCAACGTTTGTTGTTTTCCCCTTTAAATTTTTATGGTTAAGTAGGTAATGTCACGAAAACTAAGACTTAATTTGCATTATTTTCATATACTTAGTTCCTCTTTTTTAATGCGAAGACACCATAAATAAGTCAGTAAAATGGTAATTACCCATGAAACTTGAACTTCATGTAATATTAAAAATTAAAAAAACAAGTGGCAGTAATAAAACATCTTTCATTATTTTATACCAGTGGGAACATAGCACACGAAACTTTTAACTACCAATTCCAAATGTTGTCTCATTCTCATTCCTCACCTTGTAATTGTGTAACTTGATTCTACGAATTATTATCTCACTAATGTTCCCTCACTAAATACTGCCTCGTAATTTGTAAGAGATACCAGTACGATCCCAAAAAATATAAATGCTGTTGAAAAACGAGTCCCAAATGAAGTAGCATCCATAAAAGACCTTATTCGAATATAACAATGCTCGTTATTCGTGGGATTAACTTTTTTAAACGGGATTCCTTTTTCGAATTTATAAGTCGCTTTATCGGAGAGACGCCGTCGTAGATCTACTAATTATGCCAGTTCTTGTTTTGTCTACTCGAACCTGCCGTAATGGTTCGCCTATAAAGTATCTCGGGTATCAAATGTCATTATCATTACTAAGCCGTAATGTTGGCAAGACTGATTGAGAGGACTTTGTTATCTTAGTTAATTACAGGTGGCTACGGCTACAACGTTTTCGTTTTCAAAATTAAGCTAGTTACTTTATCAAAGTAAACATGTACCTACACCTAAATTCAATACAAACCAAAACAGTTAACAACAGACAGACAGTTCTAAAATATTTATTACGTACACACCCAACAAAGAAATGAAAAATACCGAGTAGTTTCGTAATTAATTCCCACAATGGCAACCCTCAAAGCCTCTCTGAATGTCTGAATCCTCAGGTCATACATTGTAATTACTGGATGAAAGTAACCTGGCTGTATGATTAATGAGCCAAAGACAACCCGTCATTGTTCCGCCAATGAAAGACCTTTTGTCTATGGCAGAGACAAACCCTCGGTGTCTATGCCCCGTTCTTTGTTGACCGGCGCGGTATTGTCGCTGCGCGCGTTGGCGGAATCATTAAATTTAAAAAGAAACAAAAAGCCGTTGCAAATATTTGCGAAATTCTCACGCTCAATTAGTGAGGTTTCCATTTCGGTTTTCACTTATTATAATGTTACCTAATATTTACATAGGGAGTGACAAGCGTGGGCAGTTTGACAATCTGACGCATAGTTATCTTGGACATCATCTTGACTATGTTTGAAGCGCTATTATGTTTTGCCGCTAAAGAGACCCATTAAGGTGAGATATTTTCACCATTAATGATGTGTCCTCTAGATCGCTATTTAGATAATACGATGGCATATTTATATATAATTCACAAGGACGCGAAAGCGTGTAATGGTCGAATTCTTTCGCAAACTTGGATGTTAATGATAGACATGCTTCATCATTTACGCCGAAATAAGTCACAAATTAAGATGTGAAAATTTGTCAATTTTAAACAGATGTACGTAATTAATTTACTCCAGTTTCAGAGTTACAGTCTGGATAATGGAAAATTGGGGACGTTCATAATTATTATGCTTGAACTGCAAGACACATTGTAAACATTAATTAAAATGAGATACACTTTAGTTCTAGTTGGCTTTTGAGCTAACCATGAACAATAACCACAGACAAGTTCAAAACGTGTCGGGCATAAGTTACTTATAAATGTGTGTCTGCATAAGTCTTCTATCGAAAAAAAACATGCGAAAACCTATCCCTAATCGAACTATATCGCTTTCTAGTCTTTCTTTTTCTATTAGTAACAACAGCTACAAAACATAAACCACAATTCATATGTCCTAAAATGCCATCGACGCAACTAAAAGATTTGATTTCACCTAATGACAGCCAGCCGTTCAGAATACTAAGAAACAGCGGGAAAACAATAAGGCAGCGGAATCCGCGGCCATCTTGTCCCATGCGCGTACTCACAAAGCTTCATTGTGCGCCCATATGGGAAAATATCGCTTGTTTTGTCATACCCATTGTCCGCGACAGACAGACGGACAACTGAAAAGACGCGCTTTGAATACTTATATAAGAAAGGCTATGAATATGGAGGAATTGAGATTATGTAAATATGTTTGTTCTTGTGTTCGTGCCGTGGCGATTAGGTCTGAATGGAATTGTGAGGGACGAATTCGGATAAATGTGCATTAGATAGCGGGTCTTACGACAATTTCTAGCAAAACGAAAAGCATGAAGATTTTTGAAAATTATCCAAAAAAATTACCACCGACTGCGTTCCATGCGAGGTTCTTAGGCAAGTTTGGCAAAAATTGGTCTAGCAGTTTTTGCGTTAGGGGTTTTTTAAATTCTGAAAATTGAAATTTTGATTATTTGCGTGAAAACTTACACTAGCTAGGCTTGAGAATCTGTAGATAAGTCCATCGATTGATTAAAAAACTGGTCTGACTAACATACAGCCAGACAAACAAACGATTCTTCTGTAAAAGCTGAAAGGAACTCATTTCGCTCACGCATCGTGTTCAGTCTATAAATACTAAGCTCGGATAAATTGCTTTAAGTCCTAAAGTTACAACAAAAAATAACAAAATGTAGGTACTCCCCCTTATTTGTACGTAAACGCTCTATAGGCTTCTACTAACTTAGCAATCAATTGTCCTTATCTCTCACAATTGTCATTTACCTTTAACAGATAAGGACAAACGATTGCTAAGTCAGTCGAATCCTAGAGCGTTTATGAATAAGGGGGTAAGTTACAACAAAAAATTACAAAATGTAGGTAGTTCCTGACCATGAAAAAGGTGACTGTCGTGTGTGTTTTGGGGAAAATACCAACAGTTCCCACCTGTACCCAAAGTTACTGCCATAAATACGTCAAATTGATTGTATCGACGTTTTTCGACGTTTATTAGGGCCCACGACACGTTTACCAATCGAGGCATCTAAGATATGTACCACTGTTTC
This sequence comes from Pandemis heparana, assembly GCA_963854515.1. NCBI lineage: Eukaryota > Metazoa > Arthropoda > Insecta > Lepidoptera > Tortricidae > Pandemis > Pandemis heparana. The sequence continues at coordinate 7,192,601 of OY978025.1, forward strand.
TGGACATTCCGTGTGGGGAATGTTGGCGTTAAAATATCCAAAAACCTGTTGTTATTGAGTTATTTGAGTTATTTAGAATCAACGAATTCGTGGTCATTATACTTCATTCCAAGTAAGTATTCACAAATTCGAGAAGAGTAAAAAGTGTGGAAAATTTTCGCCAAGCTACTACGGCGATTGCTGTACTGAAATTGGACGGCCCAGGGTCAAACAGGACAGTAAGACTTGGATAAGCAGACATTAAGATCGTTGTTGGTAGTAAAACAGAACTTGAATGGCATTTTCTATTTCTATGAACTACGTACCTACCAGTTTTTTTTTTATTTATTTTTTTTATTTATTATTATTTTTTTATTTTTTATTATAAACTGTATAAATTATAAGCAAATTATATTTCTTACTACGAAACAAACAGAGCCGGCATCGTAGATAACCCATACTGAAACAGGGCCATATAGTATCATAGTATTTCGCGTTTCAACGCAACTGTTTGTTGCGACAGTAACATTACCTACTGGTAGACTGTAGAAGTAGAAACTAATAAAATAAAAACAATTTAAATTATACATCATTTTGCTCCCTTGTGATACAAATAACTATTGTCTACTCCTACATGGAATGAATAATGGTACTATAGCCAATGAATCGTAGACTTTAGGTATAATTAGGTTGATGGGATTCGTGCCGCCTTCGGTGTTACAATTTAATCGATGATTTAAACTATATGTTGGATTATAGCGACAGTTATTAACAGCGTGATATATGACATATATTATATGTTAGTTTGTTTGTGACCGGCTTCTTTTTTAATAGGATTAAACAGTTTTTCACTTCTCATGCTCATAAAGTTAGTATTTATGCCGGATGTAGGCTGCATAAAATTACGTTTTATGCTAAAGTGCATAAAGTAGAATATTCGTTTAAAAAGCTACAGAGCTCTCGTATAATCATGGCCGCTGCCCGAGATGAACGAATTACAGTATATTAATATATAAGCTCATTATAGTAATTAAAAAACTGCCAAGTGTGAGTCGATCTCGCGTAAGAAAGGTTCTGCTCGGTAGCACGCTATTAATATATTATATACATAGGTACATACAGTTTTCCTTCTTCGTGAACCACTCTATCTATTGATGAAACATGCACGACAATCGGTTCAATAGTTTTCGAGTTTATCGCATACACACAGACAGACGCGGTGGAGGACTTTGTTTTATATGTTGTGATACTTTTTAAAGCTTGGCAGTTTTTTCTTTTTTTAATAAAAAGTAGGCTATAATAGGCTATTAAAAAATAATAATAAAAAAAGTAGAGTAAGATAAATGATTCTCTTTTCCATCTACGCCCACAATTAAGCATGCTAAACGTGGACTTCAGGTCTTTTTACCTTAGGCTCTGTCTACCCCGTAACGAATAAAGACGTGATTTATTTTAAACATGACTGTATTAAATCCACACATTAAAATTTTCGTCACATATGTACCTACTTATTTACTTTTTGTTCATTGTGTAGCGTTCTAAAGACGTATTGTAGTGAAAGAACTAATAACTATTTTTTAATTTAAAATTATTCTAATTAGAATTTAAAAACTACTAAATTCGCAGTTATTCCAATTTACGACTCTTAAAATCAATTCGCATTCTTTAGATTTATACTCAAAAAAATACCGCAATAATGCTACCGTTATCAACCAAAAATCTAAGTAATTCCATTAATCACCCAATAATGTTTTAATTTCGCAGATCAATTAATTTCAACCCATCACAAACCGAAGCCACACTTAACAAATCATTAAATATTAATTAATTATAATTAGATAATGATGCCTGTGAACCGATGCGTGGGACCGTGGTCATATACCCATTCATATTTGAATATTTTATTGGACACTTGGCCGCTTGAAATGTCTCGGTCAATACTTCAAGTGGTCAATAAGCGCATGAGTTTATACAGCACAGGATAACAGAACTGACACTCCCTTCCCCCCACCGATATAGGTTGCCGCCACCCCGCAGGCGAAGGTTGAACTAATGTAACCTTTTCATGTGTTCGGGCTTTGCGTTGTCGAAGGCTGAGAGGGCAAGGGTGCACCCTGGGCAACACCCGTAACTAATATCTTGTTCTATATTGACAGTTATATTATTAAGGATAGTTATAGTTAGCTGGAATTTGGACAGGTTTTTTTTGACTAATCGCGTATAAGAACAGATATTTGAAAATTCCTAAGGAAAAGGGAACTGCAGTTAATAGGTACATTTCACTCTTTCATTATGGTAAATTTACAAGCAAAATCTAGTTTATATATAAATTAGTCGCCCGTAGCTGTATTTGGAACCGTTTTAAAATTAAAATAACGGCTGCATATTAAAGATTCAATTACCAAAATACACTACACTTACTACACTATCATCAAATTCAGTTAAAACACTAAATACCAAGTTTCACGGACTTGACTACTATTTCTATGCTAAAGTACACACACCAACAACGTGAAATCAATACCTTTCCAATTCCCATGACAATTCATATAAAAATAGCAATTTAATTTGCCTATACATACCTACTGAATGTCAACAGGCTGTTTAGACGTGCGTTATGTAGCCGATATAGCGCTTGACCCCTTAACAGGCGATTATTGGACTCGTTTAGTAGCTATAGTAGTGATTTGGTAGTCGATGTAACTCGGGAGACATAAATATCGTTCGGTTACGCGTATAATGGGCGGCGGGTGTCGATTTCTGTTCGAAATTCGAATTCGAATCGGACTGGCCACAAATTATGGTCACGACCGTTAGACGGTGGAACGGAATAAATTCGGTTTTTAAAATACGAATTAAGATCGGGGATAGAAAATGCTCTGGCTCTTAGACAAGACGAATAGATTTTCCAAAATGGATTCTGGCTTGCTTGTTTAGATTAGCTACAAAAAAATATGTAGCATTTTATGACGCAAGTCAGAGACAGTAAATCTATTCAATTGTACGACAGCTCATTTTCCCAGGATAAATAATACATATAAAATTAATATCCATATCGAACAAACTCTCAAAGCACAGCACAGATCCATAAAATCCTTATCAGCCAGTAACGTGATACAATCACGCATCAAAAAAAAAGCTTCATTCTCTCCAAATACTTGAAGCTACAAGTATCTATTACAATTCAGATAACACATTTATGCGTGTGAATAGTGATCCCTAATATAGTTCACCAATAAAAAACAAAAGCCGAATTAAAACAAAAACAGCCTAATCCTTTTGAAATAAGGATCATGGTTGGTGTTGGAGTTAGTTGGTGCCAGTGGTCGTGTTTATCCGGTATGTCGCAACGCAATTAAAGAAAACGATTAAAAGTGAGCATTAGAGAGGTCTCCAGTTTCTCCGTACAGTTAATTATTAAAGCGTGGACTATCCTAATTTAATCAGATAACTTTCGTAAATGTCCTTGTGTTCACGTAATTAAGTGAAACATAAATCCTTTCTAACTGTCTAAAGTAAAAGAAGTTTGAGCTATTAAGAAATTTGAGCATTTTCATAGGTACTTACGATGTTTTGTGAAAACCAACTCTCCAATTGTCGTACCTGTAACCGAAAAATTGTGTTAAATAACATATCAGGAAGTTGTTAATTTTTACTGTTAAGTACAGAAAATAAAATCAATCGTTTAGTTTTTTATATTCTCATATTTATGGACGCACTGTTTAAGTACCTAAGCTATCATAAATTATTATATAAATAAAGTTAGGTAAGAGACTGCTCTTAATTCTATTATCACCAAGAAAAATCTGAAGTTACGTATAAAAGTACCTCAAACAGAAGCTCGCTAGACTATCCGCCATCTTTGAGTCATAAAACATCTTAACCATGCTAAAACTGACATAATAAAAATGTCTGTGTCCACAGTTTAAATAAAGTCCCACTAATGAGCATAATATTCATAATATTGTGCCAAAGAGTCTTGTTAGTCGTGTTAGTGTGTACGTGTCGCGTAAGGAGCGACTTTATTAAATTTCTACGCTGCGGTTCGAGGTAAAAGGAAAGGCGTAATAGTCGGCCAAAATAATAATAAGAAAATTATTACTAACGTCGTCATCTTGTGTGTGTTGGATGCGTGCACTACGTTAAGGATAACACGGCAAGAATTATAAATTTATGAAAACTTATTTTTGTTTCTGTCAATAAGAAACATTATTTTACATGGTCTCTTAAAATTGTTTTCGAATATTTCAGCAGGTGATTGGGTTAGTTTTGATTTTTGAATTGTAGTTGACAAATGTTTCCATTCATTGATTGATGTTCTAAGTGAACCGAATCAAGGAAGGAACTAAATTTTGAATCAAAAATTTAAATGATAAATCATTATTGGGCTGTTCAATCAAATTAATCCAACCCACTAATGATACATTCCGGAAATAAATTGCAAGATCTTGTAATTGCTTTATTAAGTTATTTTCATTAAAATAAGCTCGGTTAGCCAAACATAATTTTATACTTAGATACCTACACCTTACAAGTAGTTCAAATTAAAAAAAAAAAGTAAAGGTGTAGTACAATTTTCTTTTTACATTTGCGTAACTAAAGTGCATCGCTCACACCTTTCGCTTGCGTGATTCCTGTGGGCAAGCTTTAAGGCCTCACATGCAGCCTGAATGCACAAAGGCGAATAATAATTATAAGGCAGTCGCAATTAAAAAATTTAAGCCACTTTGTCGCTACCCTTTTGCGTGAGGTAAACGCTGGCTAAGAACGTCATTATTCTATGTTACGTACCTACTTTTAATTAATGGCGATTTATTAAGAATCCTTTTAAGCGCCATATTTCTTTTTCATTTCGTTTTTCTAGCGATATTTTTGAGGTACTCCTTTTGTAAGGATCAAGTTTGCTTCCAAATAAACAGTAAATTCAATGATCACCAGTTTATAACAAAACTAAAAGTTTAAAAAAACTGGCTAATATATTTGAAAGACTCAATAAATCATTACCTATTGTTTGCTATTTCTATTTTGATGGTGACCTTTCGCATAGCAATATTCATCGAGCGAATCGTTCCATTTTCAAAGACAACCTTTTATTTTCGTCATAGCACCTCCAACCGGCCAGTATTGAATCGTAATTTAAACAAATGAGTCACCTCCCCGACCCGCGGACGTACTAATAGGACCCTTCGACTTCTCTTTTCGACATTATCGCATGTAAATGTCGGCGACGGAAAGGCGATGACAGGGGGCCAATAACGTGTCCGCTGTCGACGGATTTAAGCGTACGCCTATTTAGGTGCCATGGAATAATGTGTTTGCAATTCAGTGCGACCAATTTTTTCTTCATTTTCGATAGTTTTTTCGTGCAATTGGTGCCGCTGTTTATTGCATCTGTGTTATGTATAAGCACTATTAATAAACTCGAAAGTTGTGATTACAAAATTTATTCGATTAACAAAATCGTACTGTCAAGACGTTGAGTAATAAAATTAAAAGTTCTTAATTACTCATCATATAATCTAAAAGCGCTAAAACAGTTTACGGCGTATAATTAACTCATTTAAACCAGTTGCTACAAAAAGCCAAATTTCTAAACACGTCTTACAAAACTAGTACAGATAAACACAGAGTAATAAACAACAGAAGTGTCAGTTCGCGGAATCCTATTAGAGAATAAAGTGATTTCGCAATGGAAACGGATAGTGGTAATACTGGGAAGTGTGTAACTGCTAGACGGACGGACGGATGCGATCTCTTTATTATTCCAATAACAATCCGTAATGAGTGCTCTGGTCATACGTAAATAGCGACTTCATACATTTTGAATGATGCCAACGTAAACGCTGTTTCGTACACTATTCTACGTGCTAGGGTTGCCGATTAAATAAAAGTTTTTTTTTTTAATAAACTAATATTAATATATAATTCATAGGATTATTATCGTCTATGACTAGGTAAGAATAAATCACTAGATAAAAAATTTCCCTATTAGGTATTGCGATGTCTCTATAACACTTATTGTGCTAATGATCCACAGTGATTTTAGATCCAACCGGTACGATTGTACCTTGCCCATTTCCATTACTCACTCACTGACTAATCACCAAATCTCGAAACTACTGGACCAATCGAGATAAAATTTGGCAAGGAGGTATCTTAGAGGTAGGACAGAGCTAATTATGTATACTTAACCAACCTTTTATAAAATGTATTAATTGTATTATAGGTAAGTTAAGTAGAATTTAAGTACTATTGTAAATCTATTTTGTTTTGAAAAAAATGACTTTCTGTTTCTGCCAAGTTTCTTGCGGCGCATTCTTCTTGGCAATGATGGTTTTTCCGAATGCGCTGGCAGATTAAAAAAAAGACATGTAAAAGAGCCCTTGGCGGCCTATTTGCAAAATAAACTTTTGACTTTTGACAATGAGGCGTCAACGTTAAATTACAAAAGTCATAAAACATAACCAACAACTCCAAACTCTTTTAGAGACTTTTATACAGTCTTGATATTATATGGAGTACTCCATAAAATTGATAAACGTATTCCTTTTTTATTTTCACTGGGCCAACCCTGTAACGAACGCGGCGGAGATCAAAGCATCTCACACGGGTTTACATTGTAACCTGTGTGTTTACTCTGTCACTGACTACTGACCTCGGCCGGATGTATCGATTGTTGCCGATACACTTAAATTTACGAGTGAGGTCGCTGTGTGTGATCAGTGCTGTTGCTTTTTTTAAGTCTTATATTTTAAAGAGGCTTAAGTACACAGGGGTGACTATGTCAGCCTCATGGGAGGACTCAGTTGACATTGTTGAAAAAAATTTTTTTTTAAATGTATATGAATATAAATAATGGAAACGCGGATTAGTACATGAATATAATGAATCTGGTAGGTAATAAAAAAATAAGTGGCTAAAGAAGGACTAACATTTAAAAAAATATATATTAGTTAATAATGTCTTACAATTTTGATAACAAAACAAACAAAATATCAAAACGAATATAATTATCTAAATGCGAAAGTATGGATGGATGGATGGATGTTTGTTTGTAACTTAATCACGCCAGAACGGACCAACGAATCTGGATGAAATTCGGCACATAGATAGAGAAAAGTCTGGAATAGCACATAGGCTACTTTTTATCCCGGAAAATTCCCGCGGGATAGCGATAAACGAATTCTTTGCAAACGAAGTCGCAGGCAACAGCTAGTCAAACATAAATCTTACATTGGAACCAAAAATACAGCAAATCTACAAAAAACCGGGAGTTACAACTATATGTATTTTAGAAGACAAACAAGACTTAATTATTTATCACAATAATACTTCTGCTCGACTAATTCACTGGAACATGAAAGCGCAGTTTCAAGTTACTCGTCTGCCAGTCGCTGACGCCTTTTTCTTATAAAAACTAAACGTCTATAATGTCTGATTAAAATCAGTAGTTTCCAATCGGACTTCAAATTACAAAAGCGAATTGAGCATTAAAGCTTTTTAGAAAAAAAAAAAACTTGTTACTTTTAATTTTATTTCGATTTTTAAATACTTGGTTTGTACTTAGGTACTCATTTTATTTTTTAAGATTATTAAGAAGTAATCCACGATATAATGAACTAATAGAAACTTAATTTCAAAGTGAAATAATTTTATTAAAAAACCTGAATAATTGAAGCAACTTAGTTTACGACATGCATTTAAATAGAAATCAGCTTGAATTTCCAATGGCAGAGAACCAAAAAAAAAACCATGTACTTGACATTACAATGAATAAATTAAAAAAAAACGTACAAAACTTAGGTACGTAATATATTTTTTTAACACAATTAGGCGCGTAAAATACTTTAATAGTGTAAATATGTGAACAGAGAGAATTCCGGAATGCAAGAAACGGAGTGACGAGGGATATAGAAGAGTTGGGAATTACCGTTTATTAAGGCCAAGCCGTGATGTTTTACAAAACGTAAAAACAAATGACTCCGATGGTGGAATGGAAAAGCAAAAAGTAGGTTATGAAATTACGTACAGTTGAGCTCTCCAATATCTTGTATTGCCGACCGTTCAAAAATATCTAAACATAGACACTATTTTCAGTTACATAAGAATCGTGTTTAGATATTTTTGAACATACATACTGTCACGCCTCTTTCCCACAGGGGTAGGCAGAAACTACTTTGTTCCACTTGCTACGATCCTGACATACCTCTTTCGCTTCATCCACATTCACCAATCTCTTCATACATGCTCGTCGGTTTCGGGTACTCTTGACCTGACTTTTTTCCAAAACGTCTAAATATTTTTGAACAGTTGGCTGCATAGATATTGGAGAACTCGACTGTACTAAAAAGCAATGACGAAAATTTTAAAGAAACGAATGTAGCAGAGGCCTTCATAAAGTCAAAGTCAAAATTCTTTATTTCCAGAACACAGCGGTTAGTAAGATTTTAGTGGAACAGTTTGAGCTTATGTTCTAAGTACCTAGGTATAGGTACTAGGTATTAAAGAAGATGTAATCGAGAAAGGTCCAGTCGTTTCGGAGCCTATTCAATTAAAATAAACGATCATATATTTTCTCTTTATAATATTAGTGTAGACAATACTATTATGTATTAATTAAAACTGTAAAAAAATATGTGCGGGAGAAACTTAGGTAAATAAATAAGCTTCGAAAATTTTAAAATATTGTCAGAAATTAATCAAGCCCAAAAACGTCCCCTTAACCCGTCAGTTACAAAACAGCGTTTGTATTCGTATATTGGTCAGTTAGTGATTGCCACCCCTGACGTCTATTAGATAAATCGAGGGAATGGTTGACGACCGCTGCCGACAAACGTATGGCGCTATTATAAAGAAAAGAAAATGTCCCCGACCGCTACCCGCTTAGAAAAATAAGATGTTTTCAGAACATTATTATGTGAGACAGATGAAAATGTTGCATTATTCAAAGAATGAACACACATCTAATTTGCTGCCCGGAAAAATCGACGTGACTCTTATTGTTTTGTAATAAAGTAGCATATTGTTTTACACTCATTTAACAGATTTAAATTGAGATTTAATAAAAAAAAACTACGTTTGTTATTTGTCACCAGCCAGGGCGTTTACGGTAATCGATGAAAAAAAGTATAGATGAAAATTGAGTTCCTATTACTCTTTTGTTTTGACTGGAATTTGATTAAACATCCATATTTGTTTTGTTAATGTTGCCATACGAAATATTTTTTAGCGTTCTCATGTAAGCAATTAAGTAAATATTGAACAATAAATTTCAGCTCGGATTCAAAGCTGTACAATAAAATGGATTTATTGTAACATTGTAAGTAATGCGTTCGAAGAAAAGTGTCCGCCGAACGATTTATACGCGGCTGCGTAAACAAAAAGTCTTTATTAAAAACTGAATTTCTACGAAGTGTTGTTTTACCCCAATTTTTATTAAAGCGATTCACTGTGGAGCTTCCAATCAGGGGCCTTGCCATGAAGTCTTAACGCGATTCAGGTTAGGTTCGCTCGCTGTCAGATCGATACTAAAAATGATAGCTAAAACCTGGACTCTATTATGTAGTGTACCTAGGTAGTTTTATTTAGGTACTTTTATGAATTGGATTAGGAGACACTACATAGTATTATTGTTTATTATTATTATTACCTTAGTGCCTATTGTCAAATTTAATATATAATATTGCCTATTGTAAATGTCTCCTATTAAACACCTAATTTGATTGTGCAATCGAAAAAAAACATCCATAAATTATCTCAACTATTGCAATCAGTCCCGATCGTGCGTAGCTTCTTGTCTTGATCGGGACAGATGGCGTGCTCTTGTTTCAGAGGCCAAGGCCCTATTTGGGTCCCTGAGCCAAATTAGTTAGTTAGTTAGTCATTGCAATCAGTATTAGCAAACCTGTATCTGTGGTCGCAGTTTAATATAAAATGTAAAAAAGACCACAATAAATTCCTAAACTATGAAAAATCGCAAATGGGGGGTGAGTTCCTTAAGGCGCTCTACGTATGGACTTTCGCTTGATTTGAAAACTATTATCTACTTCCTGGGACATTCTGAATAAATCGTCAATGTTCACGACAAAATAACCAAAACATTATAAATCGAGAGGATAAAATAAAGTTTACTACTGAATCTAAACTAAGCCGCACAATAACGTCCCATTCCCAACCAACAATGGCCTGCAATTAATAAGTTTTAAAAAAAGACTCCAAATTCGAAATGCAACTCCCGCGTCAAACGTTGAAACGCACGAAATAAACGCTCATCCCGCGCATGCGTTCAAGATCACGTTCCGCGCATTACTCTGACGGATTCGATTATTGAAAAGTTTTTGTTTTTTCGACCACTCTATTTGCCAGCCAGGAATAAGACAGTGACTCTTAACTGTGTTGACGTAAAGACGCAAATCGTTGCGCGTTAAGTACACCAATTGATTTGTATTTTTTTACAAGTTTTATTTTTTACCAGCCAGTATTATCTCTTTAACTCTTATGGTTACTTTTTTTAAGTTGTAAATTCTTTCAAATTGGATTGGCAAGTTCATATTGTTGCCAGCCAGTAATGTTCATGTTGCTACATATGTTGCCAATATACAATAAAGCCGTTACAGATATCCGAAACGCGTTTAAAAGATTGCGAATGAAAGGTATGCACGATTGTGAGATTTTTGAGGTAAATTGACTTAATTAGCGTGGGATTTTTCTTAAGCATGGCAAGTTAAAGATTGAGTAAGTATTTACTTTACAATTACTACAGAAATTTGTTTTGAAAATCATCGTCATATAAGTAAGTTTAATTCCAACGACTTTCCTTACAACCTTCAGATTATTAATATAAAATATTCCGCCGAAGAAAAGCGTCTCAAAACGAAATAATGCAAAGAGACGTAGCAAATAAATAAATTGTATCTCTCAATGAGAAAAACAAACTAAAGCTCCGTTTTGTGTAGACGAAGATTCTAAAGAAATATGAGTCGAGATCCCATTCAACAAGGACTTATTAAATAAATTAACCGCAAGGAAACGGAAAAACTAAGCTCTCATTTTTATGGACAAAGCGGGTGATTTCTTAAAACCCGCCGGTATTCTATTGCGTATTCACCGCGGACTGTGGCGAAGAAAGAAAGCAAAAATAATTGGAAAGTGACGGGAACAACCTTAGCGAGGGGTGCGCGGTGTCGATACTTTTTGTCATCGCTGTTTTCAAAACTAACATTAGACCTATCGCTGAAATCATTATGACGAAACTCTTATTTAAAAACTTTACAATTTTATTCTTCTTAATATGATGCGACGGTTAGTTGATAATTATTTTAATAGATATAAATACATAATCTTATGACGAATTGCACGATTTTAAGACGAAACCTTTGAAGTAAATATTATACTAAATAAAGTAGTTATCTATATAACAGTGGAAAACGACACCTACAATTACAAAAACCTCCTAAATAAACCTCACTGTCAATTAATAGTAAAATAAATTTAGCATGAAAGTTTCAAAAAAAAAAAATTTTTCATCTATACGTCCACAATCTTGCTAAACGTGGCCTGTAGGTCTTGTCCATTAGGTTCTGTCCACCCCGTAAGAGATAAAAACGTGATTTGTGTATGTATGTATGTTTTTTAAAAAAAAGTGATGCACCCAAAAACCGTAAACGCATATCGACAAAGCCCCGCACTAGCGGCTCGGCGCGTCCCACATTCCAACTTTTCATCATTCTCCTTGCCTTCCCGGCGCATTGTGTCCGTGGGAACCTTTATTAACCCCATAGAAAACCGGTGAAAGCCCAAGAAAAGCATTTGTGCTGTGAATAAAGCGCCCCCAGTGTTGATTCCGTACCGGTTTCAGAGTTTCTTTTCATTCGGTATTTCCCGATTCGGCCGGCGTGTTTTGTATCGGTAAATGAGTTTCTTGTAAAGGTTAATTTACTTTTCAGAGCTTTATGTCGGTCTGTTTTCTTTGGAATTCTTTGGTATGGTATCGACGTTTGTTTTAGATAATGTTAGGACGTACAGATGTATTAGTATGGTACTTTTACTAATAAAATTGTACCTACAGTCTGGCAAAAAAGAGTAGAAAAAAAAAGTGGCAATACTGGCAATACAGTAGTGTCGTCCCGTTTTCTCATACTTATAGTCTAGAAAGGGACGACACTACAGTATTACAACTTTTTAATTTCTACTCTTTTTTGCTAGACGTACACGCGTCTAGCCCCCTTATTCATAAACGCTCTACAAGCTAAGCTAACTTAACAATCGTTTGTCCTTATCTGTGAAAGGTAAGTGTCAAAGTGACAGATAAGGACAAACGATTACTAATATAGCAGAAGCCTATACAGCGTTTATGAATAAAGGGGTAGGAGATTTACTAGTTTACGACTTGCAATAAACAAGGTGCATAGACTTAAATTAGCTTTGCATAATTTCTATTAAGTTTGGTTCTTTGATCTTGTTCTGCGATGAGTGAAATGAACGTTCGGAATTTAGCAAATTTTTCTGTTCATTGCTCGTTCGATTCGCTCACCACCGATTGGTTAATTAACAATACCAGTAATGTAGTACAAAAACAGTCGCGTAGTCGTGACTGGCCCATTAAGTTCTTAGTACCCCATGTTTTTCTTAAATTGCAAATGTAGGTCTTTGGGTGGTGACAGTAAATATTTCGCTAGGTATCCTAAAAACAGTACATGAGCAGCCAGAACTTGAAGACTTAATTTTAAAGTATAGAAGCAAAGTTTTAATTATTAATATACAGCGTGTTTTTTTACTTCCCCGACTTCTCGGGTAACTAAGCGTACACTATTTAATTATGGACCACCCCACCCTCCACCGAGGGGGGTGAAATATAATTTTCTCAAAGGCTTCTTGTCGACTGTGACTTTGTTTTCTTCGTGGAAAAGCGGTCAGCGTTTCTGGATATTACTTTGCGATATGATGTGAAATGTTTTTAGCTGGGAAATATAAAACAAAATCAATTTAGCTGTAGGTACTTATGTAAAAGTAATACCATAAAAAAGCTTATTTAAACTTCGCAATGTATATAAAAGAAAAATGTGCCATCACCGGCATTCTAAAGAAATAACTTAAGATTCTCTGTTACTTATTTCTCTGTCTTATTGGTTGTCTGGTAGAGATCGCTATTAAACGATAAGACCGCCTATTGTATAATTTGTTCTTTGTTTCTGTATTGTTTAGAGTATTTGTACCAATTGTATTATAATGCAATCATGATCAATACGTGTATCACATAAATTAAGAAGAAACATTACTCCCGAAGCGTTGACCAATACAGGCCAATAAAGAGAACACGAATCACATTGACTACTAATACTAACTATAACATGAGTACACCAGTATTGGCCACCTACGCCAACTAGTTTGGCCAACATTGGTTAATACCTCACATCAATAACGCATATGCTAGAGTTGGCCGATGTTGGCGCTGTAGTCGATAATGTTGGGGCTAGTGTTGGCCAACTGGCACCAACACGCGTAAGTTACAAACGTAATCTTCACCCATTTGCTGGCTCACGATTTCACCTTTGTCGCGACGGTAGCGACATCTGTTAATAGCTTGCATTAATCTGCCAGCTATCGGGTATTCGACTTTACGAGTATGTCGCTTTAATAGTACCTACATGAAGTACAGGGTGTCACTAAAATAACGCATGCCAGGAAACATGAAAATCAAGTTAATATAGATAGTAGCTGTTGCTCGCGTCTGCAAAGAATTCATTTATCGGTATCCGGCGGAAAATTTCCGGGATAAAAAGTAGCCTATGTGACTTTTCTCTATGTGCCGAATTTCATCCAGATTCCTTGGGCCGTTCTGGCGTGATTGAGTAACAAACATCCATCCATCTATCCATCCAAACTTTCGCATTTACAAAATTAGTTAGATTTTATTCAAGAAGTAGGTACAAGCGTTTTTATTTTACCTACTCATTTTCACCGCTGAACACCTTCATTCATTCGATAGGTATCAATTGAAAATGAGCTGAAATGTTAAGAAGTAATATAACGTTGTCCTTTGTCCTGATGTCTATTTTTAACAGTTTGCATAAGTTAGATAAAAAAAAAAAGTTTCCAGTTCTACGTTTTAAAGATGTCGTGTGAGTTTGTAACAGCTTGTACCCTTATCAGATCAGAAGGAACAAGGTGTACAAGATACAAACAAATATAATCAAAAGGCATTTTTACTAAGCTCAAAATAAAACGTGTTTTTAATTCTTAATAATTAAAATTGTTATGTAGTTATAAAAGGTTTACGTCGTACGCAATAAACTTTAATATAATTAATGAAGAAAATATTTATTAGTACTTACGTTTTTGATTACACTGTCTTGTTATTTTAATGGTAATTGCTCATTAGGTACCTACCCACTGTTTTTTTTCCCTATAATTATATTCTTTGAATACAGGTGCTTGGTACGAAATCTTTTCTGTACAGATTTTTTAAATCCTCTTGTACACAAGACACTAAAATTTTATGATAGTTTAGTGTCAAATCTTTCTTTTTTCGATTTTCAGTCGAGTAAAACCGACAAACTACTCATGGATAACTTTACTGGCTACCAGTCCGCACTATCAGTCAACTTGCGTGGTCTCTGATTGGCTAGCCTCATTTGTTCCAATATAGTCACCATATATTACTTGTCCACCGTTTTAACATTCAAACTAAAGCACTTAAAGCTCCGCACAAATTAAAAGCACGACTCGGTTATCTTAACTAGAATTTTAATGCTTAAGACGAGTTACTAAACTCTAGTGCTGAACAATTTACCGGTTAGTATCGATAAACTTTGAAAACGTGAGAAACAAAAGTTGAAAAGATGGAACTTATGTTGCGCATTGTTAAATTACAACAAAATTAAAACTGACACAAGAAGCCCTTAACTATGTAAGTATTGACTACGCGCAGATATTCTTATTTGTGACTTAGAATAAACGATTCTATTTATATTCTATTTTTAACATAACTTTTATGATTTTTTTTTCAGCTTGCAAAATTGTCACGCTAGTTTTATCGATATGTTTGCTTCCAGCTCTAGCCAATAGCATTGAAATTAGAAACTAATAAATGGAAGAATGAAATCCCTCTTGCAAAATTTGACGACGCGCGGCGCCAGTAAGTGCTAAATCGGAAAACCGGTCGGAAAAATTTAGTACCCGTTAGGAAAACCCGACACTAGTTTACGATAATGTTGCCACTAGCGATAAAATTAAAAATAAATTTTATAACTATTAAAATTCAACTGGCCAGCAATAAAGTGCCATTTGTTGAGTAAAGATGAAAACGCATCGGCGAATGGAAGAAAAGCTAAACCACAATAGGCGTGCCCGTTTTCCATTCGCATTGTGTTAGAACGCTACAGCGGTTTGCCGTCTCGTTCTCACAAAGACGCCGGCGAGATGGGTAAGAGAGATAGTCGTCACAATAGACAATTGTTATCCCCACCGTCGGATTGGTGCCCTAGTGAAATTTGCGAAGACGATCGTTCCGCACCGTATCAGTGGGAGCGACGGTTGAATATGCCGTGTTACAGGAAGTCATTTTATGTGGCCAATAATTTAATTCGTGCTTTATCATTGGGAAGACAATGGTGTAGGTAGTAACGGTTTACAAGTAGGAAGTTGGGAGGAGAGCGTAGGCGGCGTTTGCTATTCTAGTGGAATAATTAGAAACGTCGGACTCAACTGACTAGCTGTCAACGAGGTGTTACTTTGTTTCAGGTCATTCGTTATGAATAGAAATGGGTTGGAAGAAAAGTTTTAAAAACCTACGTCATATTCATATTAGAATACGACAAATATTGTAGCTTCGACTTTTGTTTCTTCAGGAATGTCAGTTATTTTCATCCCAAATACATTGCAGTTAACATTTCACTAAGATTGCATGTGAAATAGAACATCAATGTATCTATGTTTTATCGGAAACCATAGACAAATAAAAAAGTACCACTGAAAAATGCATTTGTTTAAAAACGAACGAATTCCATTCCAAGATAACGTTCGAAAATTTTACGCGTGGTGACGTGACACGCGCGACACTTACCGGTTTTTAATCACTTTTTATTTTTTAATCAAAAAAGTTGTCAACACATGTCCACGCGGTCCTCTAGTTTTCTTTCACCAACTAATTGGTCTGACACTAACCCCTGCAGGAAATATTTTTCAAGAGCCGTTTTTTATAAGAGCGACTTGTTGACACACGATTTTAGCCACAGTCGGACGATTAAATTTAATGAAAATGACACCTTTAAAAAAATCGTTTCGCTCGGGCTGGGGTTAATTATTTGATGTGAATTTCTTTGACGTTACGTTTTTACTTGAAACTAGACGATGGAGTATTTTTAGCGGCAGATACGAGTATTTATAATGCGGCACATTTACTACTCAAACATGTTGAACTTTTAGTTACAACCTTTGAACAGTTTACGACTGCATTGCAATAAAAAAACTCCACAGATATGCGAACATTAGCGCGGTCGAATCCAAAAAAGATGGCCCCCTGTAATTTATTTGTTTTTAATTTTTTTAAAGTGAAGCGCCCAATGAGACGCGTCCCCCGGCTGATTGTCAATTAGCGACATCAAACGGGCTTTTTGCGAATTAAGCGTCCGTTTGTTTTTTTTTTTCGACGAGTGCGGACGCTGGATGCGTTTCGTTTTCATATTTCCGTTTGTCTATACAGGGGCTGCATTGTGGGCGTATGTACGCCACTCCCTCCCTTTATGCTCGCAGATATTTAATACAAATGAGTGCTTTCAGAAAAATACCGATTTTATAAAAAGCGCCTTTGTTATTATGGTGGGAATTTAATCAGATGTAGTAAGAAGATTTGACAATATACTGCAACATTGAGGTCCTTTAACTAACTCTGGATTTTTACTAAACTACATATTTGCACTCAAGGACCGTGTTAGTAAATATCAAAATGTACAGTTATAATACTTAATCTAGTTGACTCTACTTTGACGTTTCATTTGGTTTTGTGATCATACTTATAGTTAAAAAAAGGTCAACCCTCTCTGAAAGTGACAAAAAAACATAAAAGTGCCTCTATGACTCATCCTTCAGCTACCAACACACAGATAATAAAAACCGGCATCACACAGAATCCATAATGCCCAACAAAACGGACTGGCAGCAAACAACTGAAAAAAAACAGGCAGTATCGAGCGCCTATTTCGATTTTCGAATGGATTCGAACGTCAACAAAGGGACGTTCTGTATTTGAAAAAAGCGCGCGAATGCAGTGAGCTGCCATTAGCCGTTCCCGTTTGAAATAGGCGGGCCTCTTCAATCTGTACAGTCAACAATGTAGGGCTGGCACAATTAAAATTTAAGTGCTTAATTTTTTGGCAGTCTATTGTTATTAGGTAATGATTTTACATAAATTAAGGACCGCCTCTTCAGTGCGTACATTACTACATTTATCTTAATGTAGCATTTAGTTTTTCTATTTAAGTGTAGACAATGTTTTAAGATTATACACTAGGCCAGTAATCATTCCATGAAGTAAAGTATCAATCTACTCGATCAAATACGCCTCTTCGTTTATTAAAAATATTGTTCGATTTTTTGGTGCGTATCTAAACTACTTAACTACACCAATTTACAAGATTATAATTACCACGATTTTATAAAAAAAGGAGTATTTAATAAAAAAAAAAAAACAAAAGACATCTTTATATAATTTATATTTTTTAATTTAATCGACAGCCCTGGCCCGTGATCGAGTGTTGTTCGCGTTTTTATCTCTCTCATTAGTATGAGAGTGTCTTTGTTGCACCGCCCTAGTGCCTACTGCCTACAATATGCATTCAACATGAAAATTGATTCGAATTTCAAAGTGCTACAAAAAAAAACAGTGGTTTCTACTTTATACGAATATTTATAGAACTGTTAGGGTGTTTGATTATTTCTTACTAAGGGGTTAAAACAAATATGACAACGGAAAATGGGACTAACGCGTTCTTTTTTATTGTTTACTTTCTTATAAGCTAAGCCACAAACTCATCCTAAAAGAAAATCCTGGATGGCCCACAGTCCACAGTTACAATAGACACTCCAGTGTCTGACATTTTGACAGAATGACTAAGTATGTAGATTAGTCATTTACAACAGCAGTGTCTGAAAACAATCGTAAACTTTTCGTTTTCCATTTTACCAAACTCAAAAGAAAACAAATTCCCTATTCATGACGGGTAACATTTTATCACCAAATCCGCTACCGACATAAAAGAGCACTGGCAGCATGGATTTAAAATTCGAACAACACCCGAGACCTTTTCAAATCTTCGTTGAAAGCAACAAAGTCAATTTAAAAAGAGAATCGGCGCGTAACAAACCTAATTTGTTGAAAGGGTAAACAAATGTAGGAGCGAGGGGAATCACAATGTCTCCGAGCAAGACCCTCCCATTTCGGACACTGGCTGGTTTTAAAATTTAAATCTTAACTTTATGGCTGGCTAGCAAGAGCGCACAAGGTAGTCCGAATAGCGTGGTCGACATGTGCCTTGTCAACATGAAGTTTTTTTTTATAATGACTGGCAGGTTATCGTAGAACAGTCATAGAAAAAAAAAACAAATTCTGGTTTAATTAATACAACGGTGTTACAGTAAGTACCATCAGAACAGTGCGTAACTGTTAGTCTTTCAGCTACCTGGCAGACCCGCTTGCGTACTAAGTAGTTACATCTTGGACATAGACATCTGAGCTTATTTTGGTTTGCTTATGTGCGTCGCAAACTACTCTCGCATCATCTGTAGCAGCATAATCTCGGACAGTTGTCTCTTCTACAAAGCTTTCTACAGTCAAATCTCGGACATGGACGTCAAGAGCTTACTTTTCCATGCTATTGCTGCGCCAGAAACTGCTCTCACGTCATCTGTAGTTCTATAATCGTCTCGGATATTTACTTGTCTCTTCTACTAAGTTTTATACGGTCAAATCTCGGACAGGGACGTCAGAACTTACCTTGGCATGCTCCTGCTGCGCCAACAACTGCTCTCGCACCATCTGTAGCTGCAGAATCATCTCGGACAATTGTCTTTCCTTTTCCAGCACGCTTTCGCCAGCGAGGGCTTGAATCGCTGCTGCGTCTAACACCCCTCGTCTATCGCTGTGGACAAAAAGAAACCATAAGATATTTTGTAAGATGATGCTCTTTGGTAACATTTGTTTTCCAACTAATTTCAAGTATTTAATACCCTAAAGACATGGTCAAGGGTAAGGTTAAGGTCAGGTCAAAAGTACCCGAAACCGACGAGCATGTATGAAGAGATTGATGAATGTGGATGAAGCGAAAGAGGTATGTCAGGATCGTAGCAAGTGAAACAAAGTAGTCTCTGCCTACCCCTGTGGGAAAGAGGCGTGACGGTATGTATGTATGTAATACCCTAACCAATTCAAAACCAATCTTCAAAAACATGGTCGGTAAAAAATAACAGATCGCTTTACATACAACTTTGCATGGAAAGTGACCTGTTATTTTTACTCGTCAGCGTATAATATTATACGCGTGGATTCGAGAACAGGTCGAGAAAAGTGGTTTACCACCGTCGAAAACCCTTCATTTTACAGCACTTTTCGACCTCCCACTTATCTTAGATCTACTTCGAATTCAATTTTTCGGCCAGTACAGCTACCACTAAAATAATCTAAGAGTGAGTTGTACCAAGTTTAACGGTAACTATGCCGATAACTTTGACGTAAATTTGGCACAAAACCTATGAAATATTACGTCGAAATCTCTGGTTATACTTAGTGCACCTCACGCTAAGCATTACCTATTTCCATTTCCAGCCTAGTTTCCCTTCAGACGTCCAGCACGAAGCGCATAAGATTGCCTGTCCTTTTCTTACTGTTCGTTCTAGAAAAGGACGGGTAGTATAACTCACGCGCTCTCGTGCTGTACAAATTTCAGCAGTATTAACAGCATACATGTAATTATCTTACACTGGTTCCTGAATTATTCATAACAACAAGTTTTCAGCGCGCTCCTATAATATCAACAAAGATGAGCACGCGAGTTGGGCTTTCTATGGCCCTTACTGTCGTCACTCGAACGCGTCTCGAATAGGTTTCATACTACGTCTCAAAATCTTAGGAATCATGTTATGCGATGCGGCTACTATAGCAACCCATCACTACTTTGGTTCCCCTTTCCACCTTTACGCTCATAATCATGCTAACGTGGCCTTTAGGTTTTGTTATCTTAAGCTCTGTCTACCCTGTAATGTAAGGGATAAAGACATGATTTATCTTTGTCTCAAAATTAACCTGGAATACTTCGAAGGTGGTCAGATTAATTTGATTGAACACATCTGTAATTTTCTCAATTTATTCATTGTGTCTGATGAATTGTCCAAGTCCTACGACATTGCATTAACTATAGAGAGATTTATAAGTAGGTACGACTGGTGTTATGACCTGTTCCTCTAATAAATTTCTGTCGCTCCTTTTTCACAAAATGATGGAGCAGGGTAAACGAAGGTATTATAGAGAGTAAAAAGTATTTTTTTTTGCTTCGGGTTGCTTAATTTTTGGCACGAAACGCCACTGCACGAGAGCGCACGAGGGTCGCGTCGCGCGCGAGTTGATTGCGTCTTTTTCTTACTATTCGATCTATAAAGAGAAAGGTAGTCTATCTCGACTCACACGAGCCTCTCGTGTTAGACCTCGAAAGCGGCTGTAAAATTTCTAAACGTTTCGTAGTAAGGGTTCCGTATACACCACGACAAACAAATGCACCGGCGGAACCGCAGTTGAATTATTTATGTTGCACTCGCTGACGTAACGTCTCTCAAGAAACTTGTGCCGATCGTCCTTTGTACATGAAAATGTAGGAAATAGTCTCTTTGAAGGTAAAACTAAGGCACATAGAATTTTATAGGTAGCCAGTATGTCAACTCCCGTTTTCCACAGCACATTAAAGTATCCACTTGCTACGATCCTTTAGGCTTATTGTCTAACTCGCTCGCAATCGTGTTCATTTTGACAGTTCATGTATGGGCTGACAATTGGCATTGGAATCAGCTAGCTGTCACATACAAGAATACCTCTGTCATAAATAGATATGTACTACTTTGAAGATGTAAAACAATTGGGAAACAAAACGGTTCCGAAACGCAAGACAATAAAAGCGGATTGTTTTCCTGGAAAATTGCAGTGATTGTTTAAAATTTCTCTCGCTTGGGCCCTAATTAATTTAAATTGGGCGCCTTAAATGGCTTTTCCAACCCAGCACAATGGGTCACTTTTGCCTTTCTCCACTCGTGACGGGTACAATAAGTGCCGATTTTGCCTCTACATTATTAACATAACCGACGGATGTAAGAATATTTTCACAAAATTGATGCTGGCTCTGGCTGGCTGTTCCAAATTGATCAGTGTGAAGATTTTCACCCTTATTCATAAACACTCTGTAGGCTTCTGCTAACTTAGGATTCGTTTGTCCTTATCTGTGAAAGGTAAATGTCAAAGTGACAGATAAGGACAAACGATTACTTAGTTAGCAGAGCGTTTATGAATAAGGTGGTTTATATTTATGAATAGTTTGTTCTTAGACTCACTAAAAAATGGAGTGGATCCATAAAATTATTGTACTTATGGGTAGGTACTAATTGCAATTTCGTTTTTTTTTTTAATAACAATTGGCATGGCATGTTCTTTTAGAAAATAATAAAACTGAAAAGTTTAAAATGAAATTGGAAATAACTACATACATATTACATATTATCAATAGTATTTAATTTAAACATTAGTTTGTTTTACGTGTTCTTTTTTTTAATTTTGCAACTAAGTGCGAAGTCCCTTTATTTTTGCAAAAATCCCTATACAGGGTGTATCAGATACCCCCTAACAATAATCAACTGGGGTATATAACCATAGCTACAGAAGCTAAAAAAAATATTTAAAAAAAATTGGAGTATTTTTTTTTTATATTTTCTATAGGAATGGTAGTATTAACTGTAATCATTCCTATAGAAAACATAAAAAAAAATTACTCGAATACACCCTGTAGAGATTCACTTATCTAAATGTTAAGCATGCCTGCCTTTCAAGTCCTGGGGCCTTAACATGACGTACCTATTCATGCGATTCAATTCTGACTCAGTTCAGGTTTTACCTGTCATTTTAAGTATTGCACTGACAGCGAGCAAACCTAAACTGAATCGCATTAGGACGTCATAGTAAGATCCCAGCACTTCTAGCCCCAGAGCGCACCAGAATCGCGTCGCGCGCGAGATAGATTGGCCGTTTTTGTCTTACTGTTCGTTCCAGAAAGAGACAGGTAGTCTATATCGCGCGCGACGCGACTCTATCGCGCTCTCGTGCTAGCCAGGCACCATTGACTTACGATAAACAACTAAACTCCCAATCGCAAACAAAAGTGTATTGTGTGTGTCAACACATCAACTTACACAGATAACATTAACATATTCGTTCAAATTAACACCTTATTTCGTGGCAGTAATGTTTAATGTCAATTGCATACGATCGTGAGAAGTAATAACACGACGCCACGCGCTGGAAGCCGTCTGTCTCTTGTTCTCAAGCGTTTGAGATTACGGTGCGAAAGAGACATGTACATTGTTATCGAAGCGCGGTCGAAACACGACTGAACCAAAACTCTGCACAATAGACGCGTCGTGCAGACTTTTGCTTCCGACAGTTTTTGAGCGTGATTGGGAGTCTAGTTGTTTATCGTCAATGCCAGGTACTTACAAACAAACGAAAAGTATGGCCTTGTAAATTGCCATTAAGTCAATGTCCGACTGTACTCCACAATAACAGGCAAAGACGTAACCGCATTGTTTTTACCCAATACCTCAGTGGACCGTTTCCAAAACGAGATCGTCGGACCTGTTCAGAGCGCGGCCGCAGTAACGGGTCTAATTAAATGAGTTTAAACTGTTAATCATTGGTTCAAGGTACAATGAGTTAAGTGAGAGTTTTGCCGATTTTTAGGGTACCGTTTTACTTTAAAGGATGTCGGTTATTGTTGGCCATAATTCTTTTTTTCACGACGGACGGCACGGAGGCGGTATGCGTTTGGGGTTAGAGGTTGTGTTTTTATTTTAAACTGTTGATTGCTTAGGATTGTTATAAAACTAACCCAACAATCTATAGAGTTCTTTAAGATGGTAATTTCAATGCTACTGAAAGATTCGAAATATTATAAACGGGATGTGAACCGCGATTACCTTTATTGAGCTTTATATAAGCTTATATAGCTTTATCTAAGTAAAACTGCTAGGGAATTCGCACTGCAGCACTAACCTTATCAGTACGTATAAATGCTTTTAAAATGACATTATGATGGTCTTCTGTTTTTTTTATGTTATGGGGTGGCAAATAAGCAATCGAGTCATCTGTTGGTAAGTGAGCAGCAGCACCCATGACAGTTAAAGGATTACAGACGCGTCGTCAGCCATGAGGGCAAATATGGAATAAATCATGTGCCAGTAATTTCCAGATTGTCTTACTCTTGACGTCAGAATTAACGAGGTCCAATACCTTAGGATGGTTAATGATTTTTTAATTAGACTATACAAACAAGATCGTTGTTCTCAGCCGCCACGGTTGAACCAATGATTTCTTCTAATAAAATACAATATAGAGGGTGTTCCCACCTTGTCGCACAATATGTCGGTATGCGACGCTTATTTTCTTGTTCACTGGCGCCGCCACTCGCAATTTATTGTATCTGTGGCACCGCCTGATTGGCTTATGGATGAGTAGCGATCTACACAATTTGATACGTCATTGGTCATGGAGTTATCGGGGTATAACCTGGATTGGTAAGCTATAAAGTACACATACACAAATGACATCTGTATCCATCACGGGGTAAACAGAGCCTATGGTAAGACCTAAAGGCCACGTTTAGCATACAATACAATAACTCTTTATTGAACACCACATATAACAATCAAAACAGAAATAAGGTATACAGAAGTAATAATGTAACAATAGGCGGCCTTATCGCTACAGAGCGATCTCTACCAGGCAACCATAACGGACCGGAGAAAAGAACAGATCTAATTGTGAGCGTAGGTGGAAAATGGAATCCAAATAAATATGGGTTGCTAGCTGCGTTGTATAACATGACTAGCTTCTGCCCGCAACTTCGTCCGCGTAGAATTAGCAATTGAAATTTTTATCGCTATCCCTCGGGAACTGTGCAATTTTCCTGGATAAAAAGTAGCCTATGTTTCAATCTAAGGTACCAGATATCTTCGTTCCAAATTTTATCCAAATCCGTCAAGTCGTTTTAGCGTGAAGAAGGAACAAACATACACACTCACTCACTCACATCGTCACAAACTTTCGCATTTATAATATTAGTAGGAGTAGGATTTCTAAGATTTTCATCCATTCCCTAGATGGGCTTTTACCATGCGCGGGAACAGAAGCAACTGGTACATTTTATGTTTTCTCTTAACTCCCAGATCAGAATGGAAGAAACCAACCAGCTGCTGAAATAATTCTAAGATAATTTTGTATATCTCTTCAATTTCAAAAGCACTTATTCAAATCGCGTCTCATGTAGCTCACCTATCTTTTTTTTAAACAAAGGGCACCGCGCCGCTCTCAAGGGTTGTCTGGCGCAGGAGCGGCGTCATTAAAATGGATGCCAAGGGGTTGACACGTCGAATTTTGACAGTATACAGCGTGCGACGATAAACTCTAATAGAAATTTTAAGATGTATCTCTCAAGCTACAAGCTACAAATAGGTAAAAAAAAAGTTACAGTTAAACCGTGAAATACAATACAATACAATACAATACAAATACTCTTTATTGAATACCACAAATCAGTACAAAACAATACAGAAACAAATAACAAATATACACTTAATAGGCGGTCTTATCGCTTAGTAGCTGAAATTGAGTTTTGTTGTAGTAGTTGAAATGTATAATTTTGGATATATTGGTAGCAAATGATGGAGAATATTTTCTTTTTTTTTTGTAGTTAGCTTATGTAAGACGGCATCAAGCACTACTTTGTACTATAAGGGCCTGTCTTGTCTTTGTAAAGTTTATGTTAACTTAATTGTCAGCTATGATTCCCTCTCTAATGGTGAAACAGGCCCTAAGAATAACAGTTTTAGTTTAGTTTATTAGAAGAGCAAACGTTAAATAACATCGAAACACCAAATTCAAAAATCTCCAGTTCCTAAAGCGATGGCGTTCGATCAAACAGCCTGTATCACAGACTTACCAACTTTTAAAACAAAAATATTTTCAAGAAAACGGCGATATCGAAAATTACTCCCGTCAGTACCACCTGCCGGTATAATTGTGAATATCTTTTTATAAGTTCATTCTTTTATATTGGCAGCAATGCTTTGATTTTTTTCTTTTACGCCCTCTTCGATTTCGATCAAACTTCTTAACGGCTCTTTGAAGACTTAAAAGAAGGTAGTAAATGAGAAAATAATTGCTTAGGCATTATTTGTTGAGATACCGGGGCTCGTTTTGAACATGCTTTCATTTGGGTATTAATAAGCAATTAATTAGGTATCGGTTACAATTATGTCCTTTGACGTGCTTTGAGATTGTTTTAAAAGAAATTGTTTTCTTTTTCGCTACAATAGACTGCCAATTTCTTTGTAATAGGTGCCTTGTTGTAAGATATTAAATTTTCTTTGTCTCTTTTTGGCACGATGTTTGAATAATTATAATTATCTACGTGATTTATTTTTAAGATCTTTTCTCTCTTTATAACATGAAGTCATAGTTAGTTACATTAGACCGTTTTTCTTCGTTTTTTGATATGAAAGAGAGCTCGTCAGAAATAAAAAATTGCGATCGGTGTAAAAATTCTATTCTTTGCTATCTAGTACATCTTCACCAAATACCCATGTTCGAATTATGAAATTCATCTATTTAGACACACTGACGCAATACCAAAAAAACAGCGTTTCTTTTTACGCTTTCACTTGTCTAAGGCTGCCGTCAGCGGGGTATAAGGGTATAACTTATGCAGGGCCACAAACGCCACGTTTTGTGGCAACAATAAAGAAGCCCTAACGGACGTCGCGGGGTTATCCGTCTTCGCCCCTCGATACTTGCGATAGGAGTGTGGACATGCCTTTACAAAAGTTTTTTGTAAGGCTTACACTAAACTTCACGCTTCTTTTTTTCGCAATATCTTAAATACGGGATGCTGCTTCGATAAATCCTTTTGAAATAACTGTTCGTCCGGTTGTAAAGAAAGTCAGTTATGTACCTAACGTAGCAATTGTTACATGCATTATAATGAAATTAAGATATCGATCAAAGGCAAAAATTAACGTAATACCAGAAAAGACTATCTACATACATACATAAATCACGTCTTTATCTTTTAGGGGTAGACAGAGCCTAAGGTAACAAGGCCTAAAGGCCACGTTTAGCATGATTGTGGGCGTATAGATGGAAAGGGTAATTAAATAGTGATGGGTTGCTAGCCGCATCGCCTATAACATGACGATTATAATTACTATCTAGTTGGAGGTAAATAACCTAAATTCTGTCAGAAAAAGTTATTTTGAAATTTTCACTTTTTCATCATTAAATTAGATTAGATTAGATTAGATTAGATTATTTATTCATTCAATATAAAATTACATCATAAATTGTACAATGTCAAGTTACGAGAACTTATATTGAAATCCAAGCTAAGTATGTAAATTAACTTATCCAGTAGTAATTGCACTAGTGCAATAGTCTTCTACATTACACATTGTGTCTACATTATTGTAAAAACTTAATATTTAATTTATTGTAAATGTCTTATCAATAGACTTCTTTCGGCGAGAGTCCACAATGCACTCATCATTATTTCACGTCCCGCCGTCCGTCAACTCGCTGCGTTTATAGCAGAGGGTTGGCTGATAGCATTTTAAATCAGGTTAAGGTCAGCGTAGTACGGAACGTAGCGCGGGTAAAATCGAACGGGAGCTCGCGACGTTCCATTCTTTTGTTTTTTCTTTTTTGCCAGGTTGCCAGTATTAAGTTAAGTAGAGCATCGAGGGTGATGAACTCTGCTTTGTATGGTCCGTTCAAGAATTTAGTACAAATCTATGTTGAGTTTTTTTTGACAAATTTCAAAGCCGAAAATAACGCGGGAAGCTTCTAGGTAATGCAATGTTGATTCTTTACACGCCGAAAATTTTGTAGCCACACAGTAAATCATTTCCGCAAAATGCCCCCATAAACGTTGGCATATACCAATATCACCTCAATAAATAAAACGGTCCGGACCTGTGCAATACGTTGTGATCAATAAAAACAGATCCCAAATGTAAACGCAGATATGAATTCTTCATTCGAAATTGTGTGGCTGACCATGTTAGGGCATTATCATTTTTAGTGCTCGCCACATTGGCGGTATATTCAGATGGAATTTTTGATGCACTGGCGACACAGCCGCGCTGCTATTGGCCGTTCTGAATATTGTATGAACCAATCACAGTGTTGCGCTTAACGTTGCATTCCAATTTCAAATGATGAAGGCGGGAAATCGTTGGCTACATAGTAACATCTCTTTTGCAATGTAATGGGGTTATTTGTTACAAAATCAAATGCAATATCATCGCGTCCAAGTGACATTTGGCTGCCTGCGGTCGCCACGTCAGCTTTGCTGATTTCGTTTAAATAATTCGACCTAGCCTAGAATTTTAATGGAAGGAATGCGAATTATTTTAGGATGCGTTCAAGAAGGACCTCAAGTAAAATTAGTGTAACATCTATTAGAATGCCATACGGGTTTAGCTTGCTGTCTCACTCACTCTTATGGGTTTGATACTTAAATGGCCGAAGGTACCCGAAACACGACGGGCATTCTAAAAACTCAAGGACTGTATAAATCAAATGCAATATCATCGCGTCCAAGTGACATTTGGCTGCCTGCGGTCGCCACGTCAGCTTTGCTGATTTCGTTTAAATAATTCGACCTAGCCTAGAATTTTAATGGAAGGAATGCGAATTATTTTAGGATGCGTTCAAGAAGGACCTCAAGTAAAATTAGTGTAACATCTATTAGAATGCCATACGGGTTTAGCTTGCTGTCTCACTCACTCTTATGGGTTTGATACTTAAATGGCCGAAGGTACCCGAAACACGACGGGCATTCTAAAAACTCATACTACTACAACTACTACAACTAGTACATACACATACTCATCACAGAAGATCGTCAACGTATCACTCGCGTATCAAAGTCGAAAACTGCTCGACATGTTTCGAACTAATTCTTCGTCATTAGTCCTAAGCAGACTAAGATAAGAGAATTGAATCTCACGGCAGTTTTACGTTAAGTGTCAAATGTCAAAATAAACGTATTGCTTGACTCTGACGAATGAGATAGCAAAAAAGAAGTTAATGCTCGTTGAAGGATGTTGCAGTTTTGTGATGATGATGACTGAACTGACCACAATGATCTAGATAACCATAAAATTACCAAAAAACTAGGCCAAAATTGCACAAATCTAGATGAAAACAGACTTACTTAGCACTTACATCATGATTAGAACTTTGCGGCTAAACGCAATGATAAATAAAAAAACAACTTAGTGTACCATTGAGAAACATGTTTGCAATTTCAAGCAGGTTTCTTAGCACTAATGAACAATTTATTCTAAGGTATTGTGTCAATGGACATGTAACTAATGATATCAGTTAGATATTCAAATTAGTTACACGCAATGACCACTAGTACGCATAACTTTACTATCAAGACGACCGGATAGATTAGTGGTTAGTGACCCTGACTACGAAGCTAGAGGTCCCGGGTTCGGATCCTGGTAGGAGCATAGGCAGGCTTATGTTGAATGTTTGCAAATACCAGAGCTATGGATGTTGTAAGGTACGTTGGGGTAAGTTGAAAAACGGGGTAAAATAAAAAATCGACCGTAACTCCCGTTTTTTAGGGTTCCGTACCTCAAAAGGAAAAAACGGAACCCTTATAGGATCACTTTGTTGTCCGTCTGTCCGTCCGTCCGTCCGTCTGTCTGTCAAGACCTTTTTTCTCAGGAACGCGTGGAGGTATCAAGCTGAAATTTATATCAAACTAGCTGTTGCCAGCGACTTCGTCTGCAAAGAATTCGTTTATCGCTATCCTGCGGGAACTACGCAATTTTCCGGGATAAAAAGTAGCCTATGTGCTATTCCAGACTTTTGTCTAGGTATCTATGTGCCAAATTTCATCCAGACCCGTTGGGCCGTTCTGGCGTGATTGAGTAACAAACAAACATCCAACCATCCATCCATCCATCCATCCATCCATACTTTCGCATTTATAATATTAGTTAGATTAGATACTCAGGTCTACTGCCTCTTGGAGCTGTGAAGAATTCAAACTTCTAAGCCAACGCAATCAAAAGATACAGCTGTTTATGCCGCAAATTTCCGCAAATTTTCGAAACTCTCAAGAGAATCAAAACCTACAGGGTACCTACTTCCCGTGAACGCAGAATCTTGAAATTTGGCATGAAGGTAGGTCTTATAGCACAGATTAAGGAATAATTGCGAAAACCGTAAATATGTATGTATGTTTGTATATATCAGTGACCAGTATAAAGTGACCCCACAGTGCGTAAATTTTGCTTTAGACCAGGGCTCTGCTTACACTGGTTTATAGATATTAATAGATAATGGTACGGAGCCCTCGGTGCGCGAGTCCGACTCGCACTTGGCCGGTTTTTTTTTATCTTACCCCGCTTTTCAACTTATCCCAACGCACTATATGTATTTATCCATTTAACTTATAACCATCTGTTAGCTATTATGAGTATAGTTTGGAACTAAATCAAATTGGTAGGTATAAAATGTCCCGTGATATATATTTATCCAAGTCATACCTATGCATTGGTGCAAGAACAACTTTGGAGAGTAAACAAATCATACTTAACTAGCTTCTGCCCGCGACTTCGTCTGCGTAGAATTATATTATAATATAATAAACCTTCCTCTGGAATCACTATGTATTAAAAAAAACCTCATCAAAATCCGTTGCGCAGTTTTCTAAGCATACATAGAGACAGACAGACAGCGGAAAGCGTGTTTGTTTTATACTATGTAGTGGTGTATACTATTAGCCGCTTGACTGTGTGCCGGCAAAACAATTGTCAGAGTTTATCATTTCCCCATCTGTCACCCTTTGCATCCGGAAACAACAGTGTTAGCTCTGCTTCTAAGCAGTCGAATCACAATTATGTTATGAAACCTTTGTATAATGTGTAACCTTTGTATGTATGTGTTTGTATTTGTATTTTTGTAAAATATTTTAAAATTATTTCTACTTGACAAATGTTATTATTCAATTAATGAGTTTCTCAATGATAATTAGATGACTAAATGTTTTATATTGTTTCTAGGTAATTTAAGTTAAGTCGTTGCTAAGTGCTAACAATATATTTGTACGCCCTATCAGGCAAAACATGGACGACTCTATATTTAATGTAACGCCTTTTTTGTACACCTATGTTTGACAAATAAATAAATTGTATTGTATTGTATTGTATTATTTCAAATTGGCCAACAAGCTCCATGGAGACATTAACATTAATTTTCAACTAACCACAAACTTAAACCTCGTCACAAAAGCTCAAACATAAAAAGGCTAGACTTCACTGGTAGTAAAATCCATTTATTTTATGATGCAAGTGTGTACCAACGTTATACGTGTATAACCTCAAAAGCATAAAACAATCACTTATTCACAAAATACTTAAATAGACACTACCGCGAAATCTTTGCAATGCCTGTGTGTCGTCGTCATAAACGCCCATTGTCCCCACAGAGCCTTATTGTGTTGAGGCCTTGTCGATTGTCTGCGCGCGCGCATCTTTCATTGTCACGTGTAGCGCTAGCTTTAGCTTGCGACTCTACGCGTGTAGAAGTTCTCAGAATTATTCCGGAAATTTTCAGCAGGTGATTGGGTTTTCACTGAACACTGTAATATTTTTTCAGGATGTTTCCAGAAATTTTTGTCGATGATCAAAGTGTACGGTTTCAAAGGAGTGACATAATTTTGAATCCATGATTACTATGAAAAATTTGTACAGTCCGTAAGCTCTCAGAATTTGGATATCGATGAATCCGAATAGCATTCTGAAATGCTCCTGCTGAAATATTCCGGAATTATTCTGAGAACTTTTTTTTTTTTTTTTAACAAGACTTCTCATTTTATTGTACATATTCTGAGAACTTGTCCATGTTGCAAGGAAAAGTCATGGGAGAATTTCTTAGTGTAATTACACTAAGAAATTACTAGAAACGTTTCGATACAAATTTTAATTATACGTGGACGAAGTAGCTAATAGCTAGTTTGAGATAATTTCTCTATATTTTATGTCACAAAAATTCTTAGTGACGCCAATAGACGGACAGAGCAATAAAATTGTATACTTATTAAGGTAACATATAAATAAACAAACGTTGAATTGTATGTTAAGGAGATGAGGTAAGGATTGCGATAAGTGTATTGGCGGCATAATCGCTAAAAATAACTTTAGGTATGCAATTACCTTTATGGGTAACGATTTAATATGTTATGTTGTCTTTTAACTATTAGAACAATAATAACAAAAAGACAATAGTTATTGAACTAGCGTAGCGTAGATGCAAGTTCCTCTGAGTAATGTCCCGTGTGTTACAAAATATGTACAAATCAAATCCAAAACACAGTTTCCCCGCGAGCACGTGCGGTATGGTGTAAGTGGTCACAAGTAGCAAATATCTCGTCAGTCAACATATTCGTAACACACAAGACACGGCATCTGAGACAGAGAATTTGCCCATAGTAATTGAGACAACGCAAACGCGTTCGAGACAGCTTACGTGTCAAAAACTTACATATAGGTAAGTACTAACCATACTTAAATAGACTTAGAAAATTAAACATACTTACGTCAATTATTTGGAATATAGGAAAGTTACTGCTTTTTTAAAACCGCTTTTATATCAATAAAGCCCTAAGATGCTTGATTAATCAAAATGCTTTTGACCTTCGAATATAAAAAAATACTATTACAAAGAACAATGATACGACCTTTTGAAATTGTTTTTACTACGTACAATACGCGTGGGATGTTCAGATAAATTGCATTGGCGTCTTGAAATTCTATTATGTCGTTTTCCGCATTACAAGTAGGTACATATGTGGGTTTTATTGTTGTAATCTTGAAAGCGTAATCACTGAATAGAATTTTATTAAACATGTTTGGTTGTACGTCAAATAAAAACTGATGATGTTTTCTTCCACCTAGAGAGTGCCTATTTTTTATTACTTGATACCTTGGAACATCATCATCATATCACTTGGAAGACGTCCACTGATAGTTTAGACCAGCGTTTAACCTCAGGTCGCGACCAAAATTGGAATACCGGGCAGTACCTATTTCAAATATTCATTATCATCATATCAGCCATAGGACATAGGTCTCCCTCATAGACCTCCTGTTGCCTCAGTTGGAAACTCGCATCCACCTAGAACCCGCGACTTTAACCAGCATGCTTATTGTCTAACTCGCTCGTGATCACCATCGTGTTCGTTTTGACAGTTCATGTATGAGCTGACAATTGGCATCGGAATCAGCTAGCTGTCACATTCATACAAGAACTGTCAAAATGAACACGATGACGATTGCGAGCGAGTTAGACAATAAGCGTACAGGGGGGCTACTCCGAAATTCGATTTTCGAAGTTCGTATCATACCGTCCCTCTCGCACTCAAATTAATTACTATTAGTGTGAGCGGAACGGCACAAAACGAACTTCGAAAATCGAATTTCAGAGTACACGGCCAGGTCATCCATCTACCATCGAGGTCCTACGCTGCGCTTGCCGATTCGCGGTCTGTGGAAGAGCTAAAGCGACAATCATCGGAAGACTAATACATTTACAAGCTCAGCTTTCTCGCTCTTACAACAACAACACGCAACAACACTGTTTCAGTGTTACAAGTACAATTAAAACAACAAACAGAACCCATTTCTGTAACAACCTCGCCTCATCTTTGTTTTCTCCCACAATACATTTACGGAATTGGTAATAAAAAATAATAACACACTAACGCGTTACAAATTAATATCAATATTTTAAAACTGAAACGCATTGTCTCGAACACGGCTAAGCATCGCCCGTAGCCATCACTCAAAACAATAATAAATAAGATATTCACATTAACTAATGTTACAAGTCTTTTATAATTTGGAGCACTTACATTGTGCTTTCAAAAAATATATCACTACAAATTACGGCTCGCTCATTGTTAACGTTTTTAGTGGTGTGTGGTGTAGGAGATAGACTTCTGGCGTGGCTGCGTTACAAGTTGTAATCTTGAAGCGTTTTTGGAGCTAAGAGCTGCCATAAGTATTTAAGCGCTGTGCGAGAGAATCCGCTTGTTATTATCTCACTCGTTACTATTATCCTTGAGGCTTTAAGAAATTACGTAAATATTTATTTTGTTCAACTATATTTTAGCAAAACAATACAGCTTGAACCGCCAATTCGTCTATACAACGTTTCTACTATTTACGCGAACGTTTCATATCGCGAACACTGAGAGCGCTAAAAATATTTGCTAATTAATTTTTATTCTAGTGACAAAGCTCGTTTTTTATTGCCTAATAAATTATTAGAACCTATACTATGGTAATCCTTGTATACTTCCAGTATTTACTCTCATTGTCAATCTTTGAATCTTTGATACCATTCCGCTGCGAGCAAGGCCACAGCCTGCGCTATGAAAGAGATAGATGGGGGGGCATTAAGCACACGTCTTAATCCCAGCGGTGGCGATTAGGCGTTTAATTGCGGCCGCGGGCCAGGCGGCATTTGTCTTGATTTTCAGCTGAACTCGGGAGGCGGCGGTAGGTTAAATTTGGTCTGAATTTGGTATGATGTACATACGTACATATATCACGACTTTATCCTTTACGGGGTAGGCAGAGTAAAAAGACCTAAAAGCTACGAAAATGATATAAAAAAAGTATGAAGTTACTTATTTAGTTTTAGCTATAATGTATTCATGATGAACTAAAATTATTATCATTTATCAGTGTCTAGTAAAACGTCGCACTCTTGGACTTTAATATACGGAAGTTTCAGAAGCAATAAAATGCTTGATATTGCGTTGTCAAAATGGATAAAAAATAATTCACCTGCTATGGGTGGAGTAGCGGTATACAGCACGCCTCATGAAATGAGGATCCGGGTACAATTTCCGGCCATAGCTTTTCGGATTTTTCCATGTGTTCTAATTTTTAGTGTCGTTTAGAAATTTTAAAAATAAATGTAAATAAATAAATAACAGAGACACTTTTTTAGTAATTATTAGGTGCTCGTGCAGACAGTCAATTTAGCATAATTGCATAAAGTAAAATAACAAATTGTTTACATTCCTAAATATAAACAGAAACAATGTAACCCATAGTAACTGCTCCAACAATAATCATATCAACAAAAGCTATTAATTATAATAGATAACAGCTGATAACGCACGCAAATACAAATATTGACACAGATCGGTTTGACACCGCCTTAACCTTTATAATAATATCGCCTATTACTTATCCATATCTTATTTTATTGTGAATTATATCCAAATTAAAGTGACCCCTAGTACCGAGCAGTAGTAAAGTTAACAAAGCCCAAGTGGCGGTGGTTCTGGTTATCTTTTGTTGTGAACTTTATCTAATGAGGAAGTTTTAAATTCCGTTCTAATCACCATGCCAATTAATGCAAATTGGCATTTCTTTTAGTTGTTTGTGATTACGACAAGGTTCTTTATAATTTGTCTACTAAAATCATGTCAACATCTCCAGCTCACAAGTCCCGTATATCCCACTGTGGACACTAGTTCTCGTTTTGAATACGAGGACGAACTGTTCTTGGTGTTACGATGCATAAAAGAGTTTTATTAATTTCCAAATTTGAACTGAGTAAAATTGTGAACTCATGAACGGAAACTATCAAAGAAATAATATTTCGCGTAATATTCGCTAAAGCTCATTTTCCTAGTCCATTCGAAAAGGGATTACAAGCATAACTCTGAAGTGCAACTCTTATAAAGGTATGTAACTAGCATGACATAAATTTCCCACGTTCTAAGAGACACGCGCAAGACAATTAGGCGAATAAATTCAAATAATTAAGCCCAACAACTACGTTTTTACATTAAATTAACCACATTACGACTAACCCGACATTGTAGCAGAAATTAACTGTTGTTCTTAAGTAATTTACTTCAACAATAAACCAAGTTGATGTGTTGTTGGTTAATTTTAGAATAGTAGCTAGTTAGATTATGTCGCTTGGCGCTTGTCACTTGTACAAGTATTACAAGCGAAGCGGAGAAATGATTTTAGTGTCAAGCAGTTTCATCCAATTCCTACAAATGCTTTCAGGTATCAATAATCAATAAGTATAAATAAAAATGAATGTTGTTAAGCGCAAAACTCGAGAGCAGCTGGGACCAGTTTGGGGTAGTTTTTTTCGTATGTTCCTTAAGTTTCGCGGAACGTTTTTAAAGAGAAAAAGAACGACGATAAAAAAACAATTCAATTTTTTCTACAATACAAATTTATATTTTTTTTAATCTCGTTTTAGTACATTTAAAATGGCAGATATTTAAGTAAAAAGGTTGAGATCCATGTCTGTTTCCGTATTTGCAGACATTTTTATACCCGGCACATCACTTAAAAAAACTAAACCACTGTAGTCAGAGAAATATAATTTTGCAGACATATTCCTTGAGGGCCATAAAATACACCTAAGAAGGCATAGATTTAAAATTACACGGGACAGGGCATAAGATTAAATATGTTCGCTTCGTCTTCATCCCTCTACGTTACGTAACTATAATTATTTGAATCCGAATTCCAAACTGTTTTGCATTAAAAATCTTAGTGTAAACGCCATTTTAAATTAATACTTAGGTGTTCGGCTGTGTTTCCACCAATCACAGAAGTTGAAGTTAAAATTCTTGTCTTTCCTAGCTCCCCTTGTAATATGACAATATAAATGTATTTCTACTAATCTGACGTGACGATTCATCAAGGTAGTGGACTGCTGTTCTATGAGAGCGCATCTTAAGTATGTATGTTACGCTACTTTACATTGTATTAGCTCCTTGCCTGTTAATATATCGTAAGTTACAAGTATTGTCGCATGTCTAAACACAGCCGGAGTATTCTCGGTCGGTCGTTTCACCAGAATTTAATTGGCCATTATACGACTCATTAAAAACAATGTTAAGAGAGACCACCGCAAGTTCACTATAAAAGCGTTAAACGCTAGTTAACCAGGGTTTTATAGGTATTCGGGGTTTAACGCATGCGTGCGCGTTGCTTGACTGGCGGTAGGAAACGGTGGTGTGGTGACATGGTAATGATACTGCAACAAGGTATCTGATCGTATAAAAGCAAATTTTATTTCTAAGAACAATTTGTTCAAAGTCATATAAAAACTTTTAAGAAACGATTGGCGTTGAAGCAAAACATTCCCTCTAAATAACTTTGCTTTTTCAAACGATCCAAATGAAGTGAAACCAATTGATTTTCTAACTGATTGCCAATTGATTGGCTAAACTAAAAAGAGGATGTCAATATTTCATTCATTACAAGCTAAAAAGATTTCTTTCAAATTTAAGAAGATGCGGAAGGACTACCTCATAAACGCACAAGTTGCACTTATCGATGCCAAAATCGGTAACTAAATTAATGATACATACACACCTATTTCCCACAGGGCTGGGGTAGGCAGAGACTACTTTGTTCCACTTGCTACGATCCTGACATACCTCTTTCGCTTCATCTACATTCATCAATCTCTTCATACATGCTCGTCGGTTTCGCAAATTAATGATGATTCTGACAAAATATTCTCAGAAGACAACCGTGGTGAAGAACTAATGCAATCTTATCAAGACGCAAGAACAATCAAGCAACTTGTAGGTAATCTAATAATGACTGAACTGTGATACTAATTATCATTTCCGAGTCGCGATGTAAACAGAGGGAGACAAAACAAAACACTGGGTTAATGGCATGACCTAAGCAACCAACCAGAACGTGAAGGTGACTGATAGACTGATAAATACTAATCAATGCAATTTCAACAATGAAATTCGAATGTCTGAAGAGCCAAACAGTGTCACAGGTTCAGTAGATTTGATCATTGATATGAGTGAGATAAGAAAGCAAACGTTTGTTAAATGTACTTACTTACTACAGTTTATTATTTTTTTTCATCGATGGATAAACATTTATAATTGTCAATAAGTAATTAATAAGATTAGATTGAGTCATTATCTTCACTGCTTCGTCTTCTAGATTAGATTTATAAACACATGTAGTACCACGTACGGTGTCGCCAATTACACACTGAATTTTGAGAGTTAGGTAGATTTTTTTTTTTTTTTTTTTTAAGGAGGGTATGCTGCCGTCTTGTTCCAACGGGTCTCTCCGGTCATCATTCACGTTACAGTGCTCCGCCAGTTAACACGTCTAAATTATTTTAATAGGGAAATAGTTATAATTTAGTGCATTATGGGAAAAAGGATAGCGTTGAGGATTACGAGTATATAGCGTATAAGATAAAGAAGACGGAAAGACAATTGAAACGCGGGCGACGTCGCTATCGGCAAGATTCTAATTCGGAGCCATATCAGTATCGTCAAAACACTCACCGTCAAACACGGAAGGCTAATAGCTACCTCAAATTACACTTATTAGATTTGGTGCAATATATCACCACAATACGAAGAAAAAATAGAGTGGTTTCTACTTTAAAGAACTTTCACGTGTATGGTTAATAATGCGGGCAGTTTTTGGGACTGTCACTTTATTTTCTGACGTGGTATCATGCGAGTGATGCGGGCAACCTGTGGGGTTGTCACTTCACCGCGATCGTGTTCTTTGACATCATTAATATGTGAGCGAATAATAAACGATGGATTCATCAGTATTTATCACGTAGAAAGTCAATATTGCGGGCTGTCTTTGGGACAGTCACTTTATTGACTAGCGTGAACCTATATAGTGTTGCGGGCAACTGGAACGGGTTGTCACTTCACTATTAAATAATACGTATACATAAAATAAATTAGTCGTTTTCTTACAAAGAAGATACATGGATAATAGACAACGAAAACTACGTTAACAGTGTTGCGGGTAGTTTTGGGACTACCGCTCATTTTTAATTCTACAATCGATTACGTCACTTACAGACAATGAATATCCATTGGAATACTCGGACATCGCGTCCACGGCAGAGGAGGTTGTGGCGGACGAGCATGCGG
Organism: Pandemis heparana; assembly: GCA_963854515.1. Lineage (NCBI taxonomy): Eukaryota > Metazoa > Arthropoda > Insecta > Lepidoptera > Tortricidae > Pandemis > Pandemis heparana. The sequence continues at coordinate 7,230,892 of OY978025.1, forward strand.
TACGCTCAGTGGTGATCGAGCCGGGCCCGTCCACCAGCGCCGCCAGCGCAATCGATCAATTATGTGATCGTGTTCCTCAAGCCCAGCTATTGCCACCTGAAGGACAGGAACCCTTAGAACCTTCGGAACCTGTTATGGAGCTAGATAAGTAGTACTATTCTAGAAATATTCGGTGATGTGATGACCCTTCAGTAGTTAAACAGTATGGTAAAGAAATTCAGGCCGATCTCGCAGTGAAGTTACAACACATTGCTCCTAATGGTCTCTCTAAAGAAACACACAAAGAAAATAAAGATACGTCAGTTGTAAAACTACTGATGAATGCTTATCGCTTATTTTGCGATAGTCAAAATCTCGACTCGGCTACTTGACGAAACTTTGTCCTCTTTAACCTAAAAAATGAAATGAAGGATCAAATACAAAAGACAAAAATCGATAAGCTTTTATTTGGTGCAGATCTTGCAGAGACCCTTAAAACCGCGAAGTCAATCACGAAATCCGGAGATGTGCTTAAATCATCGGCACCGCCTAGTAACAAACTAGCGGCTCCTAAGAATAAGACCCCACTGCAACCGAGTACTACCTTGCCACAAAGAAACAATTTAAACCGGGAGGCTCCTCCCCAGAACCGCAGGCTTCAGGGGAGCCAGCGGGGCAAGGGCCCTGCTCCGAGGACGCAGCACGCCAACTGTTCGCGGACGTCGTATGGAGCGCATCAACAACAACACCGATACAACAGCCGCCGCTAGAAGACGAATCGGTGAGTTACGCGGGTTGACTTTCCCGGTTTTACCACCAATGGTCATTATTGACTAATGACCCTGTTATATTATCATGGATAAGTGGGTATGAGATTACTATATCTCGTCCGATCGTACAGGCTCAACCTCCAATAAACAATAATCACACAATAAGAGTTTTTAATGATTCACGGTTATTCGGTTCGAATAATCACACAAACCAAGATAAATTCCACATTAAAAAATTTATTACCGATACCGATCTTGTAAGATACGGTGCTATACCTATCTGAGTGTGAGCCTTGCGACGGACAGTACCTGTCAAGTATGTTTTTAGTTCCGAAGCCGAACGGTGAACATAGATTCATTCTTAATTTAAAAAAAAAAAAAAAAAAAGTTCAACGAAATCATTAATACCGAACACTTTAAACTTGAGGACTTGCGCACTGCCCTAAAACTGGTTTCAGAAGGCTGTTATATGATCACTTTAGATTTAAAAGACTCCTATTTTTTTGTACCTTTTCATAATAATTCGCGCAAATATCTTCGGTTTGAATTTAATAACAGGTTGTATGAATTTACGGTTTTACCATTTGGCCTCAGTACAGTAGTTTTCACAAAATGAAACCGGTCGTAAAACTACTCAGATTATGTAATTACCTATCTACTGTCTATTTAAGATGACATCTTTTTGATACGTAACACATATGAATCCTGTTTAGACAACATTCTAGCCAGTAAACAATTGTTAACAGCACTAGGCTTCATTATTAATAATAATAATAAAAAAAAATAAAAAAAAAAAATAATATTGTAAAAACCTAACTTAAGATAAAAGATAAATATACATAATAATAATAATAATAATAATAATAATAATAATAATACCATGTAAAACATGTAAGTTTATGGGCTTCATAATAGATACGAAAAAATTCTAAATCAGCTTGCCAGTAGAAAAACATTAAAAATAAATAAAGAATTAAGTAGATCAGTTTAAAAACATTGATCGATGCAAAATCAGGGATTTTGCTAATTTAGTTGGTCTACTTATTCTGCATGCCCTGCCATAGAATACGGATGGCTCTATACTAAATAGTTTGAAAGGCATAAATATCTTAACTTTAAAGATTACCCAGATAATTATGAGAAGTATATGATCTTGCCCCAATCTCTGGTTTCTGAATTCGATTGGTGGTGTAAGGCTATCGATCAACCGGCAAATAAGATCAAATACGATGACTATTGTCTTGAAATTTTCAGCGACGCTTCTACTACGGGGTGGGGAACCGCCTGTGGTGGGGAGACTGCAAGTGGCCCCTGGTCTGCGGAAGAAGGCAGCAAGCATATCAATCACTTGGAAATATTAGCTGCTTTCTTCGGCCTAAAAGTGTTTGCCAAAACATTGTCGAATCACCAAATTTTACTTCGTGTTGATAACACTACCGCGATTTCTTACATAAATCGAATGGGGGGCGTGCAGTTTCCTGACCTGACGCGAGCTGCAAAGGATTTATAATAATAATAATAATTTATTTCAGACTGAGTCCATAAAATGGTTAGCGGTACAATAAATCAATTATGATTATGGCAATGGTGCGAATCCAGGAACATAATTGCATATGCATCATATATTAAGTCCGCTGACAATAGCGTGGCTGATACTGTCACGTCGTTCACACCCAGACATTGAGTGGGAACGGAGCAATGTAGTTTTTCAGAAAATAATTGATAAATTTGGAATTCCAGATATAGACCTCTTTGCCAGTCGACTGAATAGTAAATGCGATAAGTATGTGTCCTAGTATCGGGATCCCAACAGATCCCGACGCGTTTGCCACTAATGCCTTATCATGGTCGAAGTTTTTCTTTTACGCGTTTCCTCTTTTTACAGTGATTTTGAAATCATTAAGGAAAATCATTAGAGATTTATAACGCTACATGAATCCCTTTATGGCCAACCTAGCCATGGTATCCCTTATATAAAAAGATGCTTGTATCGAAACCTTTGTTTTTTGAACCTAGAAACGATTTGATTTTGTGTCATTCCAGCGACCGCAGTATACACCACTGGCTTACCCTGTCTTGTCCGCGAGTCACTACTAAGAAAAAACGTCCCAGCAGAGTATATCAATATTATGCTAGCTTCTCTTTCAGAAAGTTCCATCAAGCAATACGATTCATGTCTAAGAAAGTGGTATCAATATTGTAATTTACCTACACGGTATTCAGTTATTCGAAACATCAATTTCTCAAATAATATTTTTCCTGACAGAGCTATTCCACGCTGGGGCTCAATATAGTACTTTAAATAGTTATAGATCGGCAATATCCCTTATTCTTGAAATGCAGGTAGGCAGCGATGAACGCATTAAACGCTTCTTCAAAGGTTTTTACAGACTGCGCCCACCGTTGCCGAAATATAATTACACCTGGAATACCTCCATTGTTTTGGATTCATTAACTTCTTGGTATCCCAACGAAGATCTAACTTTAGATAAAATCACTAGTAAATTAGTTACTCTTCTTGCTCTTGTCACTGCTCACAGAGCACAAAAACATTGAGTAAGGTTCTCGTTAGCAACATTGAGTTTCAGTCAGACAGAGAACTTATTAAAGTCCCTGATTTTATAAAGACTTTTATAAAGATTTTATCTTGCCTTACTTTAAAGAAAAACCGGAAATCTGCCCGGTAAAAACATTAAATGTTTACCTGGCTAAGACAAAGTTGCTACGCGGTGATCATCTGCCCCTTTTCGTAATACTTAAGAAACCTCATAAATCGGTGACTTCTCAGACGATAAGCCACTAGATTAAATTGACCTTAAAAGAATGTGGTATAGACATCACAATGTTTACCGCCCATAGCACGCGTCACGCTGCAACCAAGGACACAGCTTGGGAGTAAACTTAGACCTCATTAGAAAAACCGCGCGTTCTTCTCACACATTTCGTAAATTCTACGATAAATGTATAAAAGAGACTGATGATTCATCCTTTGCTAGAAGTATTATGTCTACCCAATGACTTAAAGGATTGATTAAGCTATAACTAAATAATTAGTATTATTACATATATGGTAGAAGTTCGAATATTTACTTTTCCTAAATTAGTAAAGTACAGTAAGTGTTTGTGTGGATAAATGATTTTTATACTTACGATATTTTATGGGACCTCTCAAGATCTACATGTGTTTATAAATCTAATCTAGAAGACGAAGCAGTGAAGATAATTATTGATTAAACGAACTTACCCTACGTGAAGTTCTATCATAATTATCTGAGCTGCTTCGTCGAATAGATTAGACTCCCACCCTCCCATTTACTGTTACCCAAAGCATAAAATATTTTAAAAATCATTACAGAAACTCTAAACTAAATGATGACCGGAGAGACCCGTTGGAACAAGACGGCAGCATACCCTCCTTAAAAAAAAAAAAAAAAAAAATCTACCTAACTCTCAAAATTCAGTGTGTAATTGGCGACACCGTACGTGGTACTACATGTGTTTATAAATCTAATCTATTCGACGAAGCAGCTCAGATAATTATGATAGAACTTCACGTAGGGTAAGTTCGTTTAATCAATAATTAATTTGCAAAGACTCATTTGATTGAACGAACTTTGAGTATGAATTAATTGTTGGTAGATATGCCAACCGTTCACGCGGAAAATTGCCACATGAATATCATGGTATTAGATCTAGAAATTTTACCTAATTTTTTAATAAAAACAAATATTACATCTTTAAACGTAATGATAATAGTGGTTAAACTTACTTGCTCTGTTTAACAGGCGTAGTAGACGGAGTAGGCCTCTTTTCTTCTTTAATAGTACTATTGTTCATTTTCGAGGTCAATCTCTTTAGCACGTCATCCATCGACCGCTTGTGAGGATTGCCAAGCGACAGTGCACTATTATGATTCAGCAATGAATTGTTGTTATTGCAAAGACCCAGAACTTTCGCTTCAGCGCCAGGGCTGCTGCATTCAGATGAGCCACGTCTCCGAGCTTGGAGGTCATTGACTTGGTGGAGACTTAAAAACGATGAGGGGACTAGAAGATTGTTTGTCATGTCTAAGTTTTGTTCGAATCTTTGCTTCTTGCTTGGCCGTTCGTCTTCGAAATTGCTGGGGTCTTCCTCGCTGATCGAGCTTCTAGTTGAAGAGCTAGGGGAGAACTTGTAGTAGGTTTGGTGCTCGTTGTCAGACTCCTGAGGTTCTGGGAACTCCAAGTGCGCTGGACCGGCCTCAGGTTTCTCTGTGTCTACTGCTCCCTCTTGCAATTTCGACGGAGGTGACTTTCGTTTAGATGACATGTTTCTGTAAAGAAAAAGACATACGTTAAGAATGATCAAAATTTGAACATAATCGGGAGACGTGACGATGTTTGGAAATAAATAAGACACAACATTTTTCTATAGGTATGTTACCTATAATTGACATTACTGTCTGGTTTGTAATGGTTTAAGGTTTACGTAATTTTTAACTCAAATACTTTTAATGACTGAACTAGTTAAGAAACAATCTTCAAGAGCAAACTTAAGATAATCTAGATGGTGAGTTCTTTATACGCTATGCGTCTCTGTAATTGTGCCTTCGAGCATGCCACCGTCTGTATTAGCTTAGCTTTGAGAACCGTACAACCAATCATCACCCCTGATTTAAGACAATCTGATTCATTTCAATCAACTAATCATCCCGTAAGATCCTGCTGATTACAAATGCAAGCATATCCTTCAAACGGGTCGGACGTCAAATGTCACCAAAGTGCCGAGTCGCAAACTCGCTTCGTTAGGAAACCTAATTGGGCTCTGTTAATTGCACTGCCTTTGGACTTAAGGTGTCCTCTATATACAAGCAGGGTTGCCATAAGTCCAGTTTACCCGGACTATTCCCTATTTTGGAGACACATACGATAAAAAGCCGTGGCAGCCTAGTGGTATGATTTTTCGGAATTTATGTGCGAAATTACTTTTTAAAAGGGACGTCAGCAATGAATTTTAACTGGTATTGTAAAAATTGATTGTTTTTCCGGAGTATACACATACTGAAAAGCAAAAGCAGTGCATGTAATTTGTTTAGCATGCAAATTGTTTCGATCCGTTATTGCTAGAAATCTTATCTCGATTTTTTTTCAAACAGTGTCTCGTGTCGAAGATTTTCCAAGATACATCTGGCAAGGCAACCCTATGTACAAGGCGTCCAGTGAAGCGTGAGCTCTCCCGTAGCTGAGCCAGTCCTGCTTAGCGTTTGTTTTGATAAGAAATTAGGGGTATAGGAGGGTCTGGATAAATGGTTTGGTTCAGTGAATCGGCGGCGACAGTTCGGATAGTGGTTACGGTTAAGTACATTTAGGTACTCATGTACTTATACATAGGTATGTTTTATTGTGTACATACTGTCTAGCAATAACAAGGCATAGAGGTACATAAACACATTGAAATTTGCAATTTGTTTTTTTTTTCAAACATGCAGTATTACCAAAAGCAAGGAGTTACTAAATGGTAGTTTGCCAAAATCAACAGTTGTAATTTATGTTTCTTTAATTTATGATCCCGAAAGTATTCAAAAACTACTCGTTCCACAAATTGGCCTCTTATTATTAGTGAAACATTTCATGAAGCACATAATTATAGAAATAAGTGTTTGTTCAAATCATTATCGAGTCTGTCTGCAAAGTTCGATGTACTTCGTAAATTGGCTAAATGAAGTACAAATACTGCTTAACGTTTCTTTATCTTACTGAAATACTCAAACATAGATTCGGGCTAATTTTAAACCCCTGACGCAGAAAGAGGAATTTTATAACTTTGACGTCGAAGTCTCTGTGTGTGTATGTATCTGTCAGTGGCATCATAGCTCTCACGATAGACCGATTTCGATGCGGTTTCTTTCATTCGAAAGCCAGTTTCCTTGCGATGGTTCTTAGCTACGTCTGATAAAAATCGGTCCAATAGTTTGAAGAGTACCAGCTCTTTTCCAAAATGATGTAAGGTATTTTTGGCATAAAATTAAAGCTCAGCGTTTTCTCTATTTTTTCACCGAAACTATCGTATCAAATACCTATTCCGCTTCCCGTCCCCTCGCCAATAATGCAATCATGGACCGATCGACTACTCGGCGGCGTGTAAATATATTAATGCCACGGAATTGTGTTAGTCGGGGACAAAGGGGAGAAGGAAATTGTAGAGTGTGAATTGCTACCGTCAATAATCTTCCTACACTACCGAGAAATGTTAGCTGCAAGTCCTGGATGCCCATGGAGTTTATAGTTGAGGACCCGTAGAATCCTGACTTTCACCGATCTGCAAGGCTAGCAGGACAGCACGAGAGAGCTGCGTCGCGCGCGAGATAAGGAGCACCACTAGAGGCAGCCTCGGGTCGAGCGGCAGCCTCGAACCGAGGCCGCGCAAGTGGAGACGCTGCTTCAACGCTGCCTCGACGTCTTAGGCAGCGTCTTCACTTGCGCGGCCTCGGAGTGAGGCAGCCGCTCGACCCGAGGCTGCTTCTAGTGTATAAGCGACTATAGACTACCAGTGTCTTTCTAGAAAGAATAGTAATAAAAAGACGTGTATATAGTCTATCTCGCGCGCTCTTATGCTAGTCGTGCGGCGGTATAGTTATTTATTTTTATATTTTCTTAATTTACTTAGATTCCAATTGAAAATAAAAAGCTTATCAATAATTAAAACAATGTTGCGTTGTGTAAATAATACAGACATTTTTCCAACATGGAAACTACCGAGTATCATAACAATATTATTTACATCACTGTATTTACGTCACTAAGTCTAATACTAAGATTTGATCTGATAAACTAATAAATTCTCTCTCACGTATTAATTGGAATTGTTTGTGTTTATTTTTCGAGTACATAATTATGTGATAGTTATCATTATCACTTTCAAACGACAAATAAAACTCATGTCTCGTGGAAAATTATGAATTATCAAACTCTAAATGTCTTGGAAAACAAGAACATAAATATTGTTTCTCTAAAACACTTCCAGGTTGATTATAGACTATGTTTAATTATGACATTTATGACAGGTGCGTCGAGAGCTGATCGAACCATCGAATCTTTTTTTTTTTATTTGGCATAGAGCATAGGTTTATCTTATCACCATCTGAAATCCAATAAAGAAATTCTAAAATATAACAGAAATCAATTTCGAACAACAATACAAAACGCCTGTTCTCAAAATATCAAAACAACTTTATACCCAACGCAAATAAATTTAAGAAATCGTTCTACCATTATTTTAACTAAAACATTATGAACTCTAAGGATTAAATCTAAGGGTTCAATTATGTAACTAGTTCCGACCCTTTACGGGGACAATGACGTCACGCCGCGCAGACAATATGGCGGCGGAAATTTGACAAGTCAATTATGGTACGGAGTTAGAGATTGACGTTTGGCTTTCTAATAGTTTATTCTGAAGTGTAACGAAGGAAAATGCAATAATGTTGGAAAAATCAATTACCAAAGTAGACTTGGCTGAAGCCACTTCCACTAGTACTTTATTATGTTGCGTAAATATGCAGTGTTACCCCCTTATTCATAAACGCTCTATAGGCTTTTGCTAACTTAGTTATCGTTTGTCCTTATCTGTCACTTTGACATTTACCTTTCACAGATAAGGACAAACGATTGTTAAGTTAGCAGAAGCCTATATAGCGTTTATGAATAAGGGGAATAATGGTCAAAGCCGGTCACACACGCTAGGTTATAACCGATGGTTATGCCTGCACAGTTCATTTGTGCAGGCATAACTGAACGTGTGTATGACACGACTCCTTCCTTAAGGGACAAGCGTCGACCGTCAACTAATAATTGACAAATACTTGTCACCTGTCACTAGTCAAATGTGTGAAAACTCATATTACCTAAGTACTAATTGCAAGTCTCAGATCAAAGCTCCCATAAGTGATGCTTACAAACTAACTCTTTCACTTTATTGTTTTTTTAGTAACAAGTGAATTGTTTATAACTCGATTTCTAATTGAACATTGAACACCCTCTAACTCTGCAGAGTTCAATAGGACATCAGCTGATTTCAATTTGCAGGGGTGAAACAATGACGTCACCAAATAGGAAGTAAATTGTTTTACTAACTGCCACTCCCCTGTGAACAGTGGAGGTGTTAAGTTTTGTTTGTTTTACTCGCTGACGTTTGGCATAAGTAGATATTTTTATTTTAAACCGGCCAAGTGCAAGTCGGGCTCGCTCACGAAGATATATCGTTACTTTATGAGGGAAGCCGCTATAATTTTTTTTTTACATTTTAGTTACTTTTTGTTTATTTTTGTGAATGAATTTAACAAAAAAAAAAATTTAATGGGATCCTACCTAGTTTATTTTCTGTAAAAAGCGATAGTCCCGTTACTACCCTTAGGGTATGGAACCCCAAAACTAATGTCCATATTCTTGAGTTCTTAACCACCGCAACTCAACCAATAACACAATTTACAAACAGCACGTAACATTCTTAATCTCCGCAGCACACAACCATCTAACATTCATCACCATTCACACACACCATAAATCAATCTTCGTGTACCAATCAACGGCGAGCTAGTTAAATTCTGTATATAAACATCCGTTAAAATTAATGAAACTGACGTATGGACAGCCGGACCATCTTAACGAAGACACCTTCAATCCATTAGTGGAAGGAAATTGCAACGCCTCGTCTTAGATCGGTTCCTTGCATATACTCGTTTATATATGATTGGTTCCAAGCATTTACAGTGACCACCTTATTCATAAATGCTCTGTAGGCTTCTGCTAACTTAGCAATCGTTTGTCCTTATCGTTTGACATTTACCTTTCACAGATAAGGACTAACGATTGCTAAGTTAGCAGAAGCCTATAGAGTATTTATTAATAAGGGGTTAATTTCTTAATGACCCTCAGCGATCATGTTTCTCAAGTTCAGACGTTAGTCTTTAAATAACATTAAATTAAAAAACCTCCTTTTTTAAAAAAGAAATAATTCAATTTTATGCCAAAAATGCCTTACATCATTTAGGAAAAGAGCTGATAATCTTCAAAGTACTGGACTGATTTTTACCAAATAAAGCTAAAAACCATCGCAAGGAAACTGGCTTTCGAATGAAAAAAACTGCATCGAAATCGGACCATCTGTTGGACAATGCCACAGACAGATACATACACACAGATATCGACGGCAAACTTATAACACCCCTCTCTTATAATGTTTCTCTCTCTCTCTCTCTCTCTCTCTTTTTGCGACGGCGGTTAAACGAAGATTGCGGAGAGACAATAAGCGCGAGTTGCATCAACTTACTTTGACCATAACAATAACCAGAGATTTTAACATAATATTTCGTAGATTCTCTGTCAAATATCGCGCTGTAAGTATGCGACCACAGCAGCAGATAAACCAAATGTGGTTTTCGCTCGCTGTTCACACAAAATCTGGTATTTTTTGTAATTGATTTGAATAAATAATAAAAAAAAAAAAAAAAAAAAAAAATGTGCTTTAAAATCTTCGGTAATAGTTATCGTTAAAGTTAGTGCATCTCACTGTAAGAAAACAGAAGAACTGTAGAGCTACGACGAAACACGCACTAAGTATTAATTTGGCATGTTCTAAAATCGATGAGCGTCTAGTACCTACCTATAGCAAATATTTAAAACAAAACAGGCTCTTCCTGATATGACAATTGTCGGTGACAAGCGACAATTCTGTTTACATTACAAACTCAACCAGTATCTACGCCGGTTGGCTTTATATTGACTACGCCTTGGATTTCGAATTGTCATATGTCGCCGACAATTGTCAAGCTTGTGAAATAGGGGCTTGGTTGTTACCTACTTAATATTCGTTTGTTTTTATCTTCAGATGTTTTTACCCCCACGGATAGAAATAAATCTGTTCTATTGGAAATCAGTCACGGCATAGCTAATATTTTGCTAAAAAAATGAGATGCAGATAATAATAATGCAAAGGCAACGAAAGAGGCAAATCAAAGTTCTATTAAGAAACTAGTCAAAAAACTAAGCGAATGAAAGAAGAAAATTGAAGATAAGAAATTCAAATGAAGTTAATAAAATGAAAGGCGCCGTCACAATGAGAAATAAAAATTAAATAGAAAATATTGTGCCCTCGAGTAATTCAATGAGAAAAGCTTCCCTTAGAAAAAGCGGCAGCGATTCCTGGCTGGCACTGCTGGCAGTAAGTGAATTATTTTTATTTCTATCCATAATAAGTTTATTCACAATAAGGTGGATGGAATAAAATAAGGATTTGTTGTTGTCAGGTCTTGTTCACTTGTTTCCATGATTTCCACATTTTTTTTCATTCAACTTTGCATATTACTAACTTAGTGTTACTGTAATTTTAAAAGTCCATTTTGTCGTTCGCAATAGTCATTGTCTTCGAATATTGGCATTTTTAAGAAAATAAACTACTATAACATTAAATATTTACCCCCTTATTCATAAACGCTCTATAGGTTTCTACTAACTTAGCAATCGTTTTTCCTTATCTGTGAAAGGTAAATGTCAAAGTGACAGATAAGGACAAACGATTTCTAAGTTAGCAGAAGCCAATTTCTAAACGACACTGAAAATTAGAACACATAGAAAAATCCTAAAAGTAAAGCTATGGCCGGAATGGCTATGGTTTAGCAGAAGCCTACAGAGTGTTTATGAATAAGGGGTTTAATCTCCAAAAACTTCTTCTCCTTGATACTTTTGGTGAATGGTTCTTTAAATTTGATTTATTTACGACCTAAACTCAATTGCAGTCAAATCTTCAAAACATCGTCTGTAAACAAATTTACTAATTTCATGGGGTTTCTTTGGTATAATTGCTTCGATTACGTCAACCTGAAAAGCATACAAATGACATGTGCATTTTGCCGATTGCCCCCATTCATAGCCGGAGGGGGTACGACTTAGCGAATTACAAGAAAAGTAAAGCTATAGAAATAGGGGACCGAAGACATAGGATTCTAGAAATGACATAAAAACCATGACATTTTTGGAGGTTTTGCTCTTGCTCATTTACGATGCCAGTTGAGAAAAAGTCTAGAGGTATAGAAAAGTGTATGATTGGATCTAAGGGTTGTTTCTTGTATGGTGATGGTATTGTGATGAGCACTAGGTACGTAAGAAATAAAGATACCAGAGGGCTGTGATTCTCAAAATGAATGAAGTGTACTAGCAGACATTATAAAATTTCAGGTGTATGGATGTAGGTCTTGCGCTGAACCGCGTATCGATGTCGACACACGCTTGTCAGTAATTTGTTCCTCTAGTAGATCACGTGTTTTTTCGTAGGCTTATATTATACCATTATTATAAGAAAAACGGGACTTAATCACGTAAAAAGTATTTTTTGCAAATACCGCAACATTTCGGACGCGACTTTGCACCCATGGTCGCGAGAGGACTGAAGAGGCGGGTATCAACATCTTCTGATTACCGGATTCCACGAAGAAGAAAGCTTAAAACCTGTTTCCTGATACATACCATAATTATACCGTTTATATTATACCATACAATTTAATAACATTCTCTTATCGTTATCGATATTCGAAGCCGACTTTGTTTAGCCACTCAGTATGCTTAGTGTAAGTTTTCGGTTACAGAACACGTCTCGACCGCGTTTGCGTTAAAATGTCAAATACTATGGGAACAATTTGTTGCCGTTTTGATCCGGAAGTGGCGCTGCCAATTTTTCCATAGTAATTGAGACGTTTACGTAAACGCGTTAGAGACGTTTGTTCGTGTGAAAACTTACACTAGAGGCTCAGTACAAAGCCTATCACTAGAAACTCTAACTCGACTAAGACTAGAACTTGCTTCAAGTTACGTATTTTTTCCGTACCTCTTCCAGTAAAAGTCAGTGGTGATTTTCTTGCGATTGCGAGTGACAATGGAGAAAATTACCCATCGGCGAGACGCAAGTGGGCGTGCGACGCTCAATGTATGGAGACTGATTTCGTTCTCTATTATACCTACGTTCGTAAATAAAAAAAAAAGTCACATTGCAATAGACATAAGAGGGATGGTAATACGCGTTTTTAGTTGGGTCAAAAAGAATCAGTTATTTCGCACTAGCTGTTGCCAGCGACTTCGTCTGCAAAGAATTCGTTTATCGCTATCCCGCGGGAACTACGCAATTTTCCGGGATAAAAGTAGCCTATGTGCTATTCCAGACTTTTCTCTATCTATGTGCCGAATTTCATCCAAATCCGTTGGGCCGTTCTGTCGTGATTGAGTAACAAATAAACATCCATCCATCCATCCATCCATCCATCCATACTTTCGCATTTATAATATTAGTTAGATTTATGTGTGTGATACGGTTTTAACGAACGTAACGAATTTTGACATGCGAGTAGATTGTAACTTGCAATCTGCACGCGTAAACCTCACAGCTGACAAAAAAAGATAAGTAACTTCCTTCAAATTCAAATAAATATATTGCCAGTACATAGTCAATACAAAAAGGTCCCAAATGTTATAGGAAGGAAAACGAGCAAGTGGGTCACCTGATGGTAAGCGATCACCACTGCCCATAGACACCCGCAACCCCGGAGGGATTGCAGATGCGTTGCCAACCTAGAGGACTTAGATGAAATGCCTCTTGTGCCCGTAATTTCCCCGGCTGTCTTACTCTCCCCACCGGAACACAGCAGTGCAAGCATTGCTGTTTAGAGGCAGGATTGCCTCAAAAACATGAAACTGAGTCTATCGACAAACATTAGCTACGCCTACGTCTGGGATAAGTCTGTTTTTTGTACTTATTGATTTTCCGGATCAAGTACAACTCAAAGATGTTCAACAACGAGCCTACTTTTTTCTTAAAGGGCCGGCAAAGCACCCGTAACCCTTCTATGTTAAGGATGTTGTGGGCGGCAGTGATTGCTTTCCATTAGGTGACCTGTAGGCTTAAGGTCCGACCACACCGCCGCGTATATGCAGTGACGTGTCGTAGGCGTCACGTTTTCTCACCATTTCTTCATACATTTTGTTGCGATTCCGTAACGTCACCGTTTTTTAAGCGGCGGTGTGGTCGCACCCTTATTGTCTAACTCGCTCGCAATCGCCATCGTGTTCATTTTGACAGTTCTTGTATGAATGTGACAGCTAGCTGATTCCGATGCCAATTGTCAGCCCATACATGAACTGTCAAAATGAACACGATGGCGATTGCGAGTGAGTTATACAATAAGCCTAACGCTCATTTCCCCCTAGCACGTAATTTTTGTTTTAAGTACTGAACACTAAAAATATTACGCAAAAAATAGTCCGACTCCAGACTCTCGCGCCACGCACCCTCGACATTATGATTATTCCGCAAACAATACTGTTAATATCGCGTGAACAATGACTCAATCACCGGTGAAGAACTGTTCACCGGTGAACAGTGTTCATCATTGTTCACCCGCTAATCGCTTTTACGGGAGCTTACCGGATTTAGAGAAAATTATACGCTTGTGGAAAAGGGAGACAAAAGAATCTTTGTGCTTGTATTGTAAATACGAGGGAAATACCAACAAGACATTTTATCTGCATTAATCTACTTAACGTCTTCTACAGTTTCAAAAATGTAATTTCAGGCAACTGAGAATTTCTATCTTTTCTTTATAGTAGACTTTACAGAAAAAGCCAAAGATGAAACTCACTGGTTTACTAACAGTCACAATTCTAGCCCAAAATCCCAGGTTGTATCCGGAAATATAGTAGACAGAATCACATACCATTGTTAAGGAGTTCGCTTAAGAAAAAAAAAAAGGATAATGCGAACTGACTTTTTATTGCTCGTTTACATGTAGGACTAACGTCGGGCCAACATTATGGGTAGCCAATAGGTTAGACTCTGAAGAAAAGAAACCGGATATCAATAACCGGCACCTTATAAGCGGCGCTCTTGTTTAAATTCTAACTGGAAGTCTAAGAGTGTAACGTATAATGGTGCGACCACACCGCCGCTTAAAAAACGGTGACGTTACGGAATCGCAACAAAATGTATGAAGAAACGGTGAGAAAACGTGACGCCTACGACACGGTTTGGTCGCACCCTAATCCCGTCCCTAAGGTTGGCCAATGTTGGCCCAGCATGTGGCGCAAATATTTTGATCACATCAGCCAGTCATCCCAATATCGATTATCGTGTTAAACTACTGGCAGCTTAGCACAGCTTGCTTCAGTGATATTAATACAATCCTAATCATCACTTATTATGGAAATTTTATACTAGTACCTACCCATCCTTACGCATTACTATTTCTTTTAGCTAACTTAACCTCCTTGTTACTTTATCTCCTACTGCCGCGTGCCCTCGACTCCGTCTACGTAGAATTCGCTTATCCCGCGGTAACTATGCGATTTTCTGATAAATTTTATCCCATGTCCTTTAACGGATCTGAAACTGTCTCTGTATCAAATTTCATTAAAATCGGTTCAGTCGTTTAAGCGTCAAAAGCGTAACAGACAGACAGACAGACCGAGTTAAGTATATAAATCTTAAAGAAGGATTTGGTTCAACATCTTTCCTCAAAATGCAAGCAGATCGCACTAACAATTTCCTCGTCTCAAAAGCTCAGTCCCGCTGCAATTTGTTCTTAGTGACCTAAGGACAATGCGGCCCTCATCAACCTCTCTTGTTTAGGGAAACGGTCTGTATGTACTTTAATTTCGTCTATATAGACGTAGATATTTGAAGGAGGTAATGTTTTTGCAATGCAATCAAGGTTTTGTGTAGCTGTTATAATATTATAGTTTGCTGTCTCATCAATCTCATCATCATTCTGGAAAGTATTTGAAACATCGTCATGATCGTTTGTTCTTATTATCTCGGTATAGCTTTCAGATATACCTATTTGTAGTTTAAATTTTAGCTCATTGACTTTTCTTAATTTAACTTTTAACAAGCTTCCTCAAGAAATATAACTTGTTGTAACTTGATTACAGGAGCAGGATCGATTCTACATTGTTTCTTCTAAAACTTTTAAAACCAAGCGCAACAAATAAAGGTTTGCCGAAGCTACAGATACACTCAAACACAATAATTGACTCAAGCCGTGCCGCCAGCTTCCGCCCCTCGCCGAGAAACTAAGTTTCGAGTACCACTTCGACTTGCCCGATTTACTCAAATAACATTGGCCATACTACTCGGGAAAACGAAACCAATATCTCTCCAATTGTTGCACTACTTAAATCTCGGAAAAGTTTACGAGTAATAAACTTTTATTGCCCCGACAATCAGCATTGTGTACCAAAAACCGAACCAGATGTGATAATTAAATTCAGACTAAAAGAGGATTAAAACAAGACAACTGTATTACTTTTCAATAAAGTTTGGAGCGATGTCACATTGTTTATATTGCGCCCCCTCCGTAGTTATATAAAACAAACAAGTGCACATCCTTTGACGGAGCACAAACAATTGTCTAAATCATAAACAATGGTGTACATCGCAAATATTATCTGTGCCCCGCTCAAAGTATCCCCACGCATAATGAACCATTCATGCTTCCAAACAAAATCCGACCAACCATACGCAATAATTCCATACGATGATACCCACATGGCGAACGCAACACACACCCCGACACAAACGACTATAAATCCACCCGGGTACATAATAAAATTCAAATTTCACCGAACGACAGAATAGTTGTAAGTCCTTGGGTGACTGACAAAGAACAGAAACGATTTCACGACATCAAAGTGGAACACGACATATTACGCTTCAAAATAAACACCGGAATAACATCGCTATGTTTGTTCCGAAATATCCGACGATGGGGTGATCATGATATTCTAAATCATCGGTTAACAGAGGGTAGTTACTGAACCCTTTTGACGTCGGATTAGTTCGCTGTTTGTGCATACGGTTGTCTCTGCGTCCGGGATTTGCAATTAATGCGGCCGCAGCTCGCGACCCCGAACATTGTGGCATCGTCGCGAGCATACGAACGCACCGCACAATAAGACTGTATTAAAACTTTTCTAACGAACCCAAATTGTTCCCGCGCTCCGTTGAAATTCCAGTTTAAAAATGGTAGCCTATAATTTGCACATAAAACACATCCTAATGGCCCCGTACGTGATCACTTATTCGGCACTCACAAAGCGAGACATCTTCCTCTGAAAGCAGACTCTGATTTAAATATATTATTTTAGTAATAACGGCGCCGGACGGAGGGATCCCCATTGAAGTCGTAGAATACATTATTTTAATTCGTACCACCTCTTTGTGACCCCATCAGGGAATTAATGGATTCAAAGCCTTCTCTTCCGTTCGACAAAGAATAATTTGTTAAGTAAATGAACGGCCAGACAATCCTGTTACGCTTCCAAGTTTTGTTTCAGAGATTAAAGAGTGGCGAATCAGTGAAAAGGGGCACCTTTCAATACAGCCTTTGTGAGTTATCTCGCTTAAGTTCGGGAGGTCAATTAATACAGTACGATTCCATTATTTATCTTTGATACCTTTGATATAGACCCCGGCGTAGGCCGAATTATATTTTGGCTCGTGTTTGTATAACTCGAATCTCTTCACTTGTATTTTGCAAGTAAGCGAGTGATAATCTAAATTGGAAACGTTTGAGTGTAAGATCCATGAAGGCAAGATCTCAATGTAGTTCATTCATTGGTAGACAGAGCTATCGAAAATTATTGTTAGCCCTCAAGAGAGTTCTGGTACGATCAAGTCACACGGATTAAGAAAATGCTTCAATCGCGGTATTCGTCTTTGATAAGTAGTTTTGCAACTACTACAGAGATAAATCAACGCTTTTTCTTGAATATGAAATATTTCGCAGTGACAAATCTGTCTTTGATACACCGACAATTTGTAATTTCATCAGAATATAGCACGATACATTGTTAACAAAGTGTGCGTCGGATTTTCTCTTTGTGCAATATTACTTTATTCCCAAAATAATTTAACACGACACTATCCAATATTCCTAGATCGCGGGCCCCGCAATGTTTAAGGGGAAATTGGAGACGACGCCGTCCCAAGAGACGGAGTAGTTGTTACAACAGACTTGCTGACATCGTGACTTACTGGTTAGTATATTAAGCTATATATTGCTTTTCTAAGGGTGAATATATCAGTAATATTGCCAGTTTCGCGTTTCTTGACAATATTCTTCCACGATCAACAGTTTTTGTTACTTCTTTTAGATCAATCATTATTAAAGACTTTTTTTTAGTTGATGGTTGGAGTATCAGTAGACTTAATTTCGGAAGGTTTTCTTTAAGTTTTTCCGAGAAATCCTAATAATATTCAGGACTGATAGAGTTCCCGAAAAGTCTCATTAGTACACAAACAGAAACAAAATACCTTATGTTATGACAGTTCGCTTGAAATAACACGAAAGGCCGAAAGCATTGAATATCGGCCCAATTTATTATTCATGCGACCACTAGGTACACGTTTGTAAATAATTTAGTCGGTTACATATTATTTTTGGGTCGGTTTTTGTCCTTAAAACATCCCTCAGCCGAAGGGTAGTCTAGCTTAAATAGGTCGTTTTGCTTTTTACTTTAACTCTTCACTAGACAAAAATTAGCATGAGAAATATTTTAGACGAGGCGGTACTGAACAGAAAATAACAAAAAATAGTAATAAATGTGTTGATAATAAAAATGAAATCAATAGAAAGCTGTCAAGATCTAAGTCCCGGTGATAACTAGAGGAGACAATAACGTAATCTAAAATGCTGAAACATTTCTACTGATTTGTATTGTAACCGCAAATGTAACCAGGATCCAATCCAGTTCCAACTACATCACAATACCCTTATACAAGTATAATGACGTAGTAATCCAGAATAAGGACAATTCCAAACGGAAACATCTTAACATCCAACCTCACACACACGTGGGTAAATAATAGCGTACATTAATAACTCCATTGACTTCCGAAACGCACAATAAACACTATTCCGACATAATTAATTGTCGTAGAAGCCTTCACACAAGTCCTTGCTCTGTTGCTTACAATAGCTCAATCACAAGACGAGATTTCTAACTGAATTACAGGACTGAGACGGTAAATGTTAGAGTAACAGTAGGCATGCTGCTAGAATATTCTTCAGATTGTCATACCTAATACTGGTGACGACAGCAGTTTTTTTGGTGTTGACATTGCATCGTGTGATGTGATCAAGTGGCTTGAAAAATGTTACTGAAAAAAGGCGTAGAAGCTTTTGTTGATGCGGTTGAGTCTTTAGAATTAACTTTGTTCGTTTCATTATTAATACAGTGTCTACGCGTAGAAGTTCTAAGGATTTTTTTTTCGAATGGATTGTTGTTGATACCTTCAGATGGCTTTCACAGCTTACCGGAGACAGGTGAGCTACCAGACTGCTCAACAAGGGAAAACCCCCGGCAAAACATTGTTTACTCTCTCCGAAATATGTGGGTAAGTAGACACAACCAAATATATTAAGCAGCTAAATACAATAACAGATCCTTTAGCTATGTACAGTACCCGGTCATAAAGATTGCACTTTGGAAAGAGACAACTGATGTCACGTAAATTAGAGCAAGACAACGCTCTACGAAGCCGAGACGACCGATGTACTGAACTGTACTTACATGAGTGACTGACAAGAGTAATCTGATAGATGATACATTTACAAATGCAAAAAATTGTTTTATTTCTATCTTTAATGGTAATAAACGTTTATCTTATCTTATCTTATCTTATCTCAAACTCATCTTAACCCTCAACCTGCCGCACTGTCCTTATATCCATTGTCCCCACTCCACTCCACAATCCCACGCCATCAAGCAATATTAACCCTTTCAGTGCAACGATTTGCGGTTGTTTATCAAACCGGTAATGTCTACTCGTTCCACTACGTTTGGCTAAGGCTTGTCTGCGGTCGTCATTTTTATTGTGATTTCTTCTAATATTGTGTTTGTGGTTAATACGTGTTTAGTAACTGTTTAGTGGATGGTTAAGAACTTAACTGCAACATTACGTGGTGAAACATTTAACTGTTCTCGTTATTCGAACGTGTCATCGACATCAACAGGCCAATTCAACTCGACAATTATTGGTGAAAACAGACAATTCAAAATGCAATGCATATTCAATATGAATCCAACCGGCGTAGATTTTCTTCGATGCTGTATTGTAAACAGGGGGGCTACCACGAAATTCGATCTTCGAAGTTCGTGTCATACCGTCTCTCACACTCTTAAATGAATGTGTATTAGTACGAGCGGAACGGAAACAAACGAACTTCGAAAATCGAATTTCATAGTATAAGACCTGTATTGTCACTTGTCACCGTCACCGACATTGTCACGTTGGCGAAACAGGGGCCCATTTTTTTAACCCTTTACCTACGGGGACCCTGTAAGCCGAGTCACTCTTCAATACGGGCATGTTTTGGCTTGCTTACGTACTATACTTCTATTACATAGACATGGTCAATTTTCATCAGAAAAAAAAAAACTCTCCGGACAACTATAGATGCCACTGGTACTGGAGCGGTACTGCCTTACTGGCAACTCTGGTTAAGAGGCTGACAAAACCTAATTTTGTTGAAATTGATGTTATTTAAGCAC
The DNA here is from genome assembly GCA_963854515.1 of Pandemis heparana. Lineage (NCBI taxonomy): Eukaryota > Metazoa > Arthropoda > Insecta > Lepidoptera > Tortricidae > Pandemis > Pandemis heparana. The sequence goes on from OY978025.1 coordinate 7,251,212, forward strand.
TTTTTTAAGAAAAACTACACACAAAAAAAATACAAAAAAAATATATGTTAATTTTCATCATATTTCAAAGACGCTGAACGGACTCGATACATAATTGAACAAAATCGGCTCGATAGAAAAAAATTGCAAAGATTGGTCTTAAAATCATCATTAAGCGGTTCTATGTCTTTATTTTTTCGACGTATGGGTTTGCGATTAAAAACACGAAGTCAACATATTCATACCTACACGGCTAACGAGTCATATTTCACAAATAATCCATACTTTTTTTTATTTCTTATTATTTGTGTCTTATTTGCAAGATTTTAGACGCGCGCCAAGCTGCCGGAATAGTTTCTTCTCTTTCACTAACAGGCACGCGAACCGTATGTGTGAAGAGTAGCGTTGCTCAAGGTCATTTGCTGTTGACAGCGCCTTAAGGTAGGGTTAAAGTATCAATGGGCGCACGAGAGTGGCCACAATAGCCATAACGTCCCTATTGCGTCGGGGATTAAAAATGAGCAGGGGGGCTACTCCGAAACTCGATTTTCGAAGTTCGTATCACGCCGTCCCTCTCACTCTCCAATTAATAACTATTAGTGAGAACGGAACGGCACGAAACGAACTTCGAAAATCGAATTTCGGAGTATAAGGCCTGATTCCTTCCAAGATTAAGTATGCATCTTTCAACATGAAACTCACACATAATTACAACACACCGGATATCTCGCGTATAAAAGCCGAAGGATTGCGCCGACAATTGTTTCGGACTATTTCGTAGCCCTTTATCAGGGAGCGCGGGGGGGAGGGAGGGGGTGGGAGTGTTGTGTGCTGCCCTACTTTAGACTATATTAAAAACTAGCTTCCGCCCACGACTTCGTCCGCGTAGAATTAGCAATTGACATGTTTAACGCTATCCCTCGGGAACTGTGCAATTTTCCGGGATAAAAAGTAGCCTATGTTTCAATCTAGGGTACCATCTATCTTCGTTCCAAATTTTATCCAAATCCGTCCAGTCGTTTTAGCGTGAAGAAGGAACAAACACACTCACTCACTCACATCGTCACATCGTCACAAACTGTCGCATTTATAATACTAGCTGTTGCCAGCGACTTCGTCTGCAAAGAATTCGTTTATTGCTATCCCGCGGGGACTATGCAATTTTCCGGGATAAAAAGTAGCCTATGTGCTATTCCAGACTTTTCTCTATCTATGTGCCAAATTTCATCCAGGTCCGTTGGGCCGTTTTGGCGTGATTGAGTAACAAACAAACATCCATCCATCCATCCATCCATCCATACTTTCGCATTTATAATATTAGTTAGATTAGATTAGATGACGATAAAAATGAGGGTAGTTGTGCGCCGATGTCAGCTGCGCCGAGTAGCCGCGCAAGCAGAGCGTTGGCGCGCAGTGTTCGTTTCGCTGCCGCCGGGGCGAGCGCTCCCTGACGAAGGGCTACGAAATAGTCGGAAACAATTGTCGGAGCAATCCTTCGGCTTTTATACGTGAGTTATCCGGTGTGTTCTAATTAAGATTATGCATGTTACCTATATCTTCTTTTTATACAAGAAACCGAACACAAAGACTGAAATAACGGTCAAACGTTAGTTCTTAGTTTTCGGGTACCATCGGCCGATTCAATAATAAAACTAAGAGTGAGTGATACAGCAAGACAAACCCTGAAACCCTGTCTAGGAGCTCACAGATTGTTAATTCAACTTTACACTCGTACCACCAAAGATGACAGTCACATAATTTACACGTCAAGATTGAATTGCAAATCTTGAAAGGTAATTTCGCAACGGCATTAGTTCGTTCACAATAGTTTCGGAAACAATAGAGAATGAATTGTATACGGTCATTATTAACTTGAATAGGCTTTAGCGGTTGTAAATCGATTTTAGACTCGCAAATAGAAATAGTGGTTTTAGCGGGATCACCAACGTGGCTTGACAAGTGGAGTTGCTACCGGAATCTAACTAATATTATAAATGCGAAAGTATGGATGGATGGATGGATGGATGGATGTTTGTTTGTTACTCAATCACGCCAGAACGGCCCAACGGATCTGGATGAAATTTGGCACATAGATAGAGAAAAGTCTGGAATAGCACATAGGCTACTTTTTATCCCGGAAAAATGCGTAGTTCCCGCGGGATAGCGATAAATGAATTCTTTGCAGACGAAGTCGCTGGCAACAGCTAGTTAATCATAATTTGGATATATACAGGTGCGCTGTGGTAGCCAAGTGGCTTGGCCACTGCTGGGCATAAGGCTCCTCTCAGACAGAGAGGACTTGGGCTATAGTTCCCACATAGCCCCAGTGCGAATTGAGAACTTCACATACACTATTCAAATGCTTCGCATTCGCAGGTGTGTGCCGGTTTCCTCACGATGTTTTCCATCACCGAAAAGCTCATGGTCTAGCGGATCAAGAAAGTGATTTATCTTTTAACATGAAACTACCGTGAGTGAGATTCAAACATACTTACAAAAACGGATAACTCACGTATAAAAGCCGAACAATGCTCGACATATGTTTCGGACTATTCCGTTATCCTTTTTCAGAGAGCTCTGAAGAAGGCCTACGGAATAGTCCGAAACATATGTCGATATGAGTTATACGTTTTTGTAAAGTGCTTTATCATTTTTTAGTTCCTCCATCAAAAAAAACGGAATAACGCTGATTGTCATATTGACTTGTCAGTGAGGATGTTTTAAGCCATACAAATGACACTGAACTTTAAGGTGGCAAAGGACTGATATAATCCTAAAAACTCAAAGGCGCGAGCCTGGGATTCAAACCCACAACCCTCTACTCGAGAGGCCATAGTTCAAACGAGTAACCACTTCAGCGTAAGCGAGTACCTAAGGTTTAAAAACAGGCCCCTGTCCTATATGTAGGCATCCGCCGCTCGTTCTAAAACAATCTAACTTTTCATACAAACCAAACCGAAGTCATAAAAACGCATCAAACGATACATACAACAATAATACTCTCAAACACTCGCCACATGGCCACACTGTAGCACACTCAATATCTAGAGAGCATTATGACCTCACTAATACACAGTTCCATCTAACATCAAAAAGATCGTGCGTTTACTTCGACAGCCATTGATTAGGCCCTTGTCACATCAAAGGCGCCATTGTATAACCTTAATAATGATATTTCCATTTTTCTCCCTCGTGCGTTATTCCTAGTTTTCTTTTTATATCGGAACAATACGTTGCTAATAGTAATGTATGTTTTTATTCTGTCAAAGAGATTTAGAAGTTATGGAATGGATTTCAAAGAGGACGTATTTTCAAAGCTTTTCTAGGAAATTGTTCCACAAATATTGTGCCTGTAAAGTTCAGGAAGTATTTATTGACTTTGGATAATATCCATTATTATTTTCGCGGCTTTAGTTAGGTACCCCCTCTACCCTACCTACTACTACCCGGTCCTTTCTTCTAAAACAGAAAGAAGAGTTTAGAGGAGTTTAGAGAGTGAGTATTTTTATCCGTTATCTAGTGCCCATATCACAAGCTTTGCTTAGTTTGGGGCTAGGTCAATTGGTGTCAATTGTCCCAAGATATTTATTTATTTTATTTATTTATTTTGAAAGAGAAGAGTTGAGTTGAGAGTTTCTGAAAAGTGACTACAATAATGGGCTTTTTGGCAAGAAATATCATAATTTTAATATACAAGATAGTTCATATACAACGAGACACAACACAAGAGTGCGCAAGAATGTGGGCACAAGAGGCATTTCATTGAAGTCCTCTAGGTTGGCAACGCATCTGCAATCCCTCCGGGGTTGCGGGTGTCTATGGGCAGTGGTGATCGCTTAACATCAGTTGACCCACTTGCTCGTTTGCTTTCATTCACATAAAAAAAAAAGTTTCTTTATTTTATTACCTACCGATAATAATTTGAACTGCGCTTCAGTTAGCTTTTTACCATCTTTATTTGTGTATTTTTGAATGTTTTATTTATTTATGGTCACTTTATGTTAAAAAGTTAAAACCTTGAGGTAGCCTAGTAGTTTCAACTATGGCCTCTCAAGCAGAAGTTCGAATCTGAGCTACGAAATTTTCGGAATTTATCTCCGAAATTATAATTGATCATGAGTCTAGGTAAAAGGATGAAGCAATTGAATGTTTTAAGTTCTCAATCCGCAACAGACACACGTGGAAGCTATTATATATACCTTTCATTCTGAGAAAAGACACATGTCCAGTGGTGACACGTATTTAGGCTGCAGATGATGATGCTGAACCTTAGGTTGCGAAATTTCGAAACTGATATTAATAAGAGGTCATTTTTTAAAAGCATTTTTCATCGTATACATTTTTGTTTTTGAGCAAAATTTACTTGTCAGTGTCTCAATTATAATAAAATGCTGTTTAAAATGTAAATGACAGTAACTTTGATAGTTTTTAATCTGTCAAACTACACACACATTTCAAGCTAATTATGATCAAAACAGTAGCCATTTTCAAAGCTAATACCGTCGTCAAAGCACAAAATTATTGTGGTATAAATCCATTAAAAACCTAGTGTTGTTTTAGCAAAGTGACTCTTAAATAAGTGACATCAAAGCGAGTGCATTGACAAGTCTGCGAGATCGTCGCACGCGCACCGGACAGTGCCAAATTGAAGTGAATTTGAAAAAACAAGACATTGTTTATGTCTCGTCTTATTAGTGCGAGATTTATTAAATGGCTGGCTATAAAATGCGGAATTTAATTTTTATTTAAACTCTCCTTAACGAAGTGCCTAAATTGACATTGTTTGTGGAATAATAAGGATAAATGATACGTTGCAAAGTGGCGGATACGTACACAGATAAAGTCTTATGGGCGGTCGGAAGAGTGTAAGTTTTTTGTCTCAACAAACGTCTCGAAAGCGTTGGCACTGAAGTGTTAAGTACCAGATGCAGGCAGTGTTGCAGGTATCCATGGGTGGTAGTGCTCACGTACCATCCGGAGACCCACTTGCTCGTATGCCTTTCTTGTTCTTCCCATGTCCGGCTTAAAAGCGATTTCCAACGTACTTGACATTTCCTGTTGCTAACTATTATTAACTGACGGAGACAATTCATTGCTTTGTTATTTACAGAACTATTATTACTATATCTCCAACTTAAATTCAATTCTATCTGAAATATTTTGAAAGCTGAAAGCTATTGGCAGACATAGGCACTGGAGTATAATGTTGTTTCGATAAACCACAACAAAGTTGCAAGTACATTTCTGTTGCAGAGCGGCAAATAAGTAGCAGTCGAATATATGTAAATTTAACGAACATACACAATAATAGTGGGCGATGATCGAAATATACTGAAGAGCAAAAATAAAGAGTCGCTTTTCATACGATCTTGTTGACTTGAAATTTAAATTTCGGTTAATATCAAAAAAGGGCAACATTTTACGTACTTTTTGCTATGGCTTCAGGATTTAGTAATTAGGATTACGGCGACAGGTTGTTAGTTCATAGTAAAACTTGACAATCAATGTTTAGTACGATAGTAAAGTACTCAGTTGGCCATCATCATCTAGCAGTCGACTGCAGGACATAGGGCTTTCCCTAAAACGTGCCATTTTCCCCTGTCTTCGACTCGTCGCATCCGATCACCAGCCTTTCGCAAATCAATTCAGTTGGTCTAACTCTGAAAGTATGATACAATGTATTACGACTAAAATGTATACCTACTTAAAACAAAGCTTGTAGCAAATAAATTTATATTGTGTTTGGAGATGAAGTACATTCTCTAATCGAGAACATATGGGAGCATTCCAGACACGAGGCATGTTCAAGACATTGTTTCAGAGGAATGAATTGTTATGAGAGTGAGATTTGACGATATTGAAAACAGAATACCTTCAAACGAGCAATTCTTGTATATGTATATTATATAATCTGAATCTCTGAACAAGCTCCAACGATTTTCATGAAATTTAGTATGCAGGGGTTACGGGGCGATAAATCGATCTAGCTAGGTTTCATGTTTAGAAAACGTAGCAAAATAAAAGCTCGGTAATCCAGGTACTAAGTTATAGATAAAAGTAGCTACTATTACATCTTTGCAGTATGAAATTCTATAAAAAAAATGATGAGGCAGATTTTTCTAAGAATATCGTTCCGTTTCAGCTTGATTGTTTGAACAAAAAAAATGACGACGAATTTTTATCATAAAATTATTCGAATGACGATAAATTTATAAAACAAAGTCACAACACAATTCCTAGAATAGTTGACGCAAATTTGTAGGTTTAAACAATGACATTATTATGAACATGGTGACAATAAAAATGTAAGGAACGCATAAACTGTCGGATTCATAATTTGTTTATTGTAATAAATGCATAACTAAAATTAGCAGAATTGTAGCGATACCATGATAACTGAATGCTGTTTACAATTCAGTTTTAAAACAATGACACTCGAAAATAAATAGAGGCAGAAATATTATCCCAACGTATTTTTCTTCAAACAAACACGTAGCTACCAGAATATGTTGGCGCTATTAAAATTTGAAGATATTCTGTGTTATTCAGAATAACAGCGAACTTTCAGTGCAATAGGAAACGGATGTTGATCCATTTGACTTTGTCTGTCTGTTTAAATTTCAATAAAAACCACCCAGACGTTCGTAGTCTAAAAAATCTAATAAACATAGACCAAGGACTACCATTTCAACGTTGATGTACAGAAGACGATAGTAAAATGCTCTTAGTTTTTATTCTCTTTGTTTATCTATCTCAGCATTAATGTTTGCAGAGTAGATATTACTGCCGCTCCTAGAGACACTCCAATGAAATTTAAATCTTTATTTAAACCAATTCTAAATTAAAACTATTATCATTGCGTTTCTGGGGGCTTTTGATCTGTCTATGCAGTTTTTTTTTAGTCGTAGTAGTCATTTAATTTAGGATGAGAAACCACAACAACATTATATGGCGGTTCGTGAACTGTAATCTCTTAACAATTTGTACTAGAGTAAGACGACACGCAAATAAAGTGACATTAAAACAATTTTATTTTGCGGCTGCCAAACTATTGCACTGTACTATTTTCTACGTAAGAAATAGTTGACCAGACGCAATATAATGCTAATGAGGTTTCTCATTCTAAATTAAATGAAGTATAACTTCTACCAGTACAACGCGCTAGCGTACCATTAAATACTAGAGAACAGATTGTTGCTAATATTAGTCGCTTAGAGGCGCTCCCAATTCAATCATAGTTAATTGAGAAGTCAACGCGAACGTGTACGAAGCGTTTTATTGTGTTACAACTCAAAACTCACTGCAAATGCTCCGATAAATTCGTTTCTTTCAAACTAACCAAATGGGTTAAGTCGGTTCCTCATCGAACTGTTACCGTAACTGTGGCACGTTACAGCTTGCAGATGAGTACCCGGCTTTAAAGACTTAGGGCAAAACACGTCTTTGAGTGTATCATCATCATCATCATCATGTCAGCCGAAAGACGTCCACTGCTGGACATAGGCCTCCTCCAAGGCTCTCCACTCGGACCGGTCCTGTGCCTTCTGCATCCACCGCGATCCCGCACTTTGAGTGTATATCTACATGATAAAATGGTAGGTAATTGATGTCTAACTTTTTGGTAGCTTCTTTTTTGTCCAAACCGCTATACACGTGGTGGACTATGACACACACTAACCGAACAATTAAGATAACAATTACATAAAGCCACAGTTCAAAACAATACGTTACAGAACAGTTTACCAACAATGGGACAAAAATATTTGTACAAAACGATAACCCCGACGACCCGCCGTATTTCGCTCAGAGAAACGTGGAAATGAATGATGTGATAACCCTGGGTTGGTTGGAAATTTAGCAATTGTTTTGACTAGGACATATGCACTTGGATTGGGTAGACATTGAGTCTTTTGGCCTGACTAATTAGACTAGCTGTCTGGCTTCTGAAAGCGGCTTTCCGTGTTGATAAGACAGAACTCGGCATAATATATTCTAGACCAAAAACAGACACGAATGTGTTCGCTTCCTTATGTATGCATACATACATACTAAAAACGTCTTTATCCCTTACGCGGTAGATAGAGCCTTAGGGAACAAGACCTAAAAGCCACGTTTAGCAAGATTGTGAGTGGTAATGTGGTATCAAAAGGCGTATCAAAATAGTGATGGGTTGCTAGCCGGATCGCCTATAACACGATTTTTTGACAAGCAGAATGGTAGTACCGAATTCTACATTTAATTTAGTCTCAGTAACCCGTTAAACTCGCATTGGCTTATGCCTTAGGGATTCTTCTGTCCTTAAATAAACAAGGGGTATAACGTTCTCGGAAAATATTGATTTAGGGTACATTTAAAGGACAATTAATGCTTCAGTAATTTAAATTTAAACTTACACTAGTTTATTTAAAGCAAGAATACTCTTGTTACAGTTACGTCTGATAACCGCTTTATACATTGGGTAAGTACATTAACTTATTTAGTAGATTAACTTGTAAGTAAAAGTAATCTAGCATTTTAAGCTTTGATACTTTGAAACTTCTTTGTGGTATAGTATCGTTGTTCAAATAAAATTTCCGCAGTGACTTCAAAATAAAAATGTATAAAAACAGCTGTGTATTTATTCCAGAAAGGTTTCTTACAGAAAAGATGGCGGATGGGCGAACCCTATAACACGTTCCACATTAACATGGACTATAAACAAAATTGACATTTAATTAGTACCTAAAATAGCATCTTATTTTAGATATAATAACAACACCTCCGAATTTGTTGTTGTTATTGCAAATTATCTCGAATAACCTAAATTAAGTGGTCCCAATCATTAAGATAAAGTCACTAAATTGGAAACAATAACACAGTTCAAATACAATGAAGACGGTTAAAAAGTGAAGTTATCTTTGGGTCACGCATCGAATCTTGTGACCCATATTATATTAACACACACCAAAAATTAACCGGCGACAAAAGACCTCAGACATCTATTGCAAGGAAATCAACTTCAGTTCTAGTTACACTGGTCTTTATTGACAAAAGGTCCTAGCGAAATTTAAGTGTTCCATTCCTACTACTAGTATCACTATATCTTTTTCTACTGATAATTATTCAAACTAAAATTCGTAAATGGATTTAAATAGTGATAATTATTTATGGTTAAAATACAATAGATACATTAATACGAGGAGTTCACAGTAATGTATAACTGCTACCATCCATCAAGATTGCTTTTCATTACATTAATGGGACATTAAAACTAAATAAGCCATACAGACCTTCAAGCATTTGACGCCACGGCGACAATTAAATTTTTATAGCTTCTTAGCTCTTGTACACCCCTTGCAAAAAATACGGGCACCCATGGTTTTTGTATTCTATGTGCATAAAAGCTTACTTTCTAAGCTCAAATGCCTGAAAATCTGAAGAATTTTAGTGCCCGATTATTTTTGCAAGGGGGCGTAAATAGGCTTAATGTGTTCAGCAGAATTATTTATAAGGCCAACTGGAAACAGTGTCTGTTAGAGGCGAAAACACTTCATTGAGTCCACTGAATCTCACGGGTCCGACAAACAGACGTTTAGTTAGAGCTATTGTGTCAAATTCCAAGCCAAGAACCCTGTCAGCATCCCCATTCCAATAAGAATACGAAGGAACACAAAGCATTGTGAGGAAGACGCGGCATTAGCACCGTTGTCCGCCAGCACGTGTGATAGAACTACCGGAGAACTCATTGTAATTGTACCCTCTTATTTGCATACTCGTCCACCATTCGATATTAATCAAAGGTTTTATTAGTGAACATCAAAGAATAAGCACAATGATAAAAATCTCTTATAAGGTACCCTCAATAGTATTGTTGCTTTTGTCGAGGTTGATTTATGAGCGGCCACTGTTGTTGGCCGGTATTGTGTTGTCAGTTTTTGTTTGGACCTCGCCGACATTGTGTGTTACCCCTTCTTGGTCCAGCTTTGTGCCTGATCTCACTTTGATGCCTCTAAGCTCGACAATGACCTAAACGTACTTACACAAATTCTTATAAGAATCCAGTTGCGATCAATTTTTTGAAGCAACTAATTTTTTTAACATTCGCAACTCATGCTTCTTTAAATATCCTTATTGCAACAAAAAACGGCGAAGACATTAGATAAGACTACCTGCTTATTATTTGATTGCTTCACATCCACCCACTTCACATTCATTCAAGAATTTTATTAAAATACAACAATAGTTTCGCTCTAATATTCTACCGTTTTACACAGGCTCGCATCCCGAAACATCTCAGCCGCAACCCTTTGTCCTTTCCCGTCAAGTCCTTGACCATTGTGTACCCACATTGTGCCTCACAAAAGCGCGGCCGCGATTCAACTCGCTTGTAAATTTCATGCTTCGCTCCTCGCATTCACGCTTGCCTACAGTGCCTCCAACCACTCTCTTCCGAATCATTACGTCTTTACCAGCTTTGTGCTAGTCCCCTCCCCGTAATTCTTCATTGTATACATCTTATTATTCATTAGACATTGCTTCGGGAGCGACTTGATTGGCTCTTAATCCACCGATGTTTTGGTAATGTTTGCGTCATCAGCACTAATGATAGCGACCGCCGACACAATACTTATTGTTACATCTTTCTCATTTGTCGGTGAATGTTTTTTGTCATCGGAATCTACAGCGTCATTACATTTAGTTGGTTCGTTTTGTTGCCGTTTATTGTCAATAAAACATCGGTCGTGCCGCGTAAATCAAAACTAGATACTTTATGTAAATATTACTTTTAGGTATGTCATAAATACGACAGTAAAATCAAGAGTTAGCATAATATATTGGAATTTATTAATTGGTGATACGAGGATGGGGACATTAAAATTATAAGTTTTCACGTTATGAATATGGAATGGTTGTTAGAAAAATTGTTACGAATATAAAATTGAGGTTTGAAAAGTCTCATCTACATACATGAAGGAATAAGACGAGTATCTTTATAAAGTATTACTATCGTGATAATAAAACAAGTAGGTATTTATAGAACAAATATGTATGGTTTAAAATAATCTCATAAGGTATCTTTGTTTGGCGAACAACGGAATAGCAATAAAAGTTTCATTTATAATCTTGAAGATAGCAGAACAGTTGTATGATTGAAACAGCGGAGTTGAAATGCGCACGTGCAAAGTAAAAGGACATACACACTAGCGGACTTCAAATGCGGCTGAAGTCAATCCAGTAGAATCTATTTTAGACAATAGAGAAACGTTTATTAATAAGAATACCTACGATAAAACGTACGATTAAGCATTTACTAATAACGGGCGGTGAAATAAGCAGAAAACTTATTAAAGTACGTTGAAAACATTAACAATAATAAAGACTGGCCAGTAAAGTTGAGGACAATACTTGTATGAATAAAATAAAATTATAAAGAGGAAATGGGCGTAGAGGAAGACAGAGAAATGGAACACTTTACATTGACGATAGCTCCATAAAAAATGTAATACGCCCACAATTACTCAAGAAGCAATGAAAACTTAAAAATAACGTGTAAACGCCATGGATAATAGCGAAGTACTCGTAAACGTCAAACGTCCGTTTCAGTTATAAATTCATTAAAAAGCGCACCGCAGTGAAAGGTCTTCATAATGTTCTATATCCGTACACAATCCATCGTAAAATATGGCAGCAACAATAAAAGAGAAGTGCTTGCATCGCCCAAAGTGCTCCATATCCAGCGTTTTATTTTTACGACTCTAGTTTATTTCATTATTCAGTTTTAATCCGACAAAGTTTTGATGGATTCTTTTGTTTTTCTATTCTTGTGTTTCAAGTTGGATTACTGTAACCTATCATATTTTTATACACTCTAAACTTTATTCTGTGCATTACCATCACTATATTTTCATTACAAAAAATGGTGGATTTCTTGGCAATTTTTTTTATTAGCAGGTTTTTGTTTTGTTCCCAGAACCCAAAATATCGAAATTAGTAGAATCGTCTCCAATTTATTACCTATACCTAAATCGCCTGTTTATCGATTTTGTTTTTTTTTAGATAGTTGTCAATAGAATATTTATTTTATTTTTACCTACCTAATTCCTAAAAAAATGCACCATTTTAAATACTTATTAAAGATTTGACAACACAAGACTTATGAGCTTCTCAACTAACTCGCAATTAAAAAAATTACTGTTCTACACATATTAAGCATGGCATTAAAACTAAACAATCTTAAATCCATTACAAATTACAAAACAAAACGACCTTCAACGGACCTTTTCTATATTCTTATTCTAAATGAATGATCGAGTTCTGCACCGGTAGCATCCATCACGATGTTATTGTTCCTCTCGGCATTGGTATGCGAGAGGGAGATGAGGGATCGTCCACATTAGTCACAGGGCTGCGTTTTATTCTGAATAAGGATTAGCATGGTGAGGGATTGGAATGTTTTAAATTTGAAAATCGAATCGTTGCTTCAAGCATCACGCCACCGTGCCAAAAAAAACAAATGACACCGGTGTCAATGTGACTAGTATGTGACTGTAGTTTCCTTTGTTTATCTTTATACAATTTTTGTCATTTCGTAGGTGCGATTGTACGGCCGGATAAATAAGTGGTCTATCACTTTTCATACAACTTTCTATCAAATGAAAATGTCGCTAAAGTCGAACTTTCAAGATCTTGCATCTATACCTTAACATATCTGTCTTTCTAAGTTTTATGATTACGAAAGATGTAACGACGTCTAAATTTAGAAATTCAGTCAAGGTCAAAATATACATATTCGCATTAAGTTGTTTACAACGGCTGTGCTGATGAACGCTAATCAAATAATTATGAAGTTATTCATGTGAGAGAAAAGTTATATTTTCATTTTCGATTTTCACGAATTGTAAAAAGCGCGAAATTATGGAAAATCAGGCTTCAGCCATTCAAACAGTAATGTGAAAAAATCAACAACTAACGATAGCAACGGATTTCAAAAGCTAATAGTACCTAATAAATGTGAAACGGTAGCCAATATGATGTTACCCACGAAAATCCTAATACCAAAGCCAGAACTAATGCCACAAAGCACTTTGCAATCAATAAAACGGCGTTAATAGCTGCCTAGCTAATTAAACGCGGCCCTACATTATCATCATTAACAATAATCGCCCGAACGCGCAATAAACTATGAAAATCCCGCTTTACGCACCATGAATGATCCTCATATTCGCGTCCACAACCAAAATAAACCAAAAGCCGAACGGAAACGACCGCCGTATTAATAGACACGACAATTCTATTATTTTTATTCGTAACGGAGATTTGCCCATAAATCAGGGTTGCCAGTTAATGCCGAGGTGTTCCTAGAACAGAAGGTCTTCGCACCTCATTAGAATCGGGGTAATACGAAGCTTCATTTAAAATTTAAAATCGATTTTATGTTCGCTTTAATTGGAGCCGCTTTCGTTGTAATTGTTCCCTTGCGTGATACTTAGCTGATAATTTATAACAAATCTTTATTCAGTATGTGGTTTTACCGGAGAATCGAATAAACGTTAGTGTCGTCGGTGTGTTTAATTTGGTAGATTTTTAAAATGATAATTAACAGAGCGCCCATTAATGTCAAAAAAAGTTTAATGAAGACAATTTTTTTTTATGTGCAGATTCCAAACCAATGTCATTTATAAGTAGGAACATATGTTGCTCACCCCCGGCGCAAGTATCATCAGCAGTCTGTACGAATAGCTTAATCGCTACGTGCATCCCTTTCCGAGTTACAATGTAGAAAAGAGACACAATGAGTGATATGCAAGAAAATGGCAGGAGTTGTTCATTGTTTCATAATAATACATTAATTTTGTCAACGGCCGCCACGGCCGACCGCCCGTCCCAGTTCAGTTTCCGTTGTTAATAAAACAAAAAACATCGCAGATTCAATAAATCTCAACATCCAACGAACACTAATACCGCGCTTGTTCTCTAGAGAAAATCCGTATCGACGGATGCAGTCTTTAAAATTTGTCTCTTTCAACGGTTTCGCACACATGCAAATCTTGTACAATCTACAAAAACAGGAGAAGAAAAAAATTACTACACGTGCAACGAAAACGATAACAAAAAAGGTCAACAATATGCCTAATCTACAATCCGTGTCACAGGCGAAAGGTTACGGAAAGTTGAACAAAAAATGATCACACAACAAGCTGTGTTCAAACGAAATCGTCCGTACATCCTATTAAGATTATTAAAGCTTCGTGTTTTATCAATAGGGTGTTAAAGTCTAATTTTGTGCACAGGCTCGCTGGCTTCTAATTCACGCTCAGCATTGTTCGTATTCGTACCTTCGGGAGTAGTGACAACAGATTTTGTCTTTTTTCTCGTTTCACATGTGGCATCGCAATCCTGGACGATATGTGACACATGTGTCGGTTTTGGGTTACTCTATAATAATGACTGGCTCAGCTTCTCATGTCTTCGCTTCACAAGATTCGTGTTTTAGGTTTATTCTGATTTCTAAAACGGCGTCAATGCACTTTTATTTCCTTTGATGTGTTCGCGTATCACATTACAACGTTGGTTTCGGACGTTTCATTAACAGGTGAAATATGTTCAACTACTATTTACTTTCACGCAAGTGACATCTAAAAGATCTGCTTTGATTTTTTTATTGGATTACCACTAATTTTACGACTTAAACAAAGCAGGATACCGCCACAAGTAATTCGAAACCGATGCGCTCCTGAAATGTATCTGGCCGATAAATTGTGCTATAAATAGGATCATAAAAATATTTTACGATACAAGAGATACATTAAGACAATGTTACCATTTCACAATGAACACATTATGGGCTAATTGATTCAGCCACAATGCGCTTTATGCTCGCTCGTGGCCACAAAGATATTATTGTCTATGCCAGCAGACGTCTGGCAACACTTGACCAGAGACAAAATGCCTTTGTAGTGCTGAAGGCGCCATCCGTAATTCGATACGAGTACTAAAACGAAGCTTGATTTCGGAACGATCCATGCATTAATACTAATTCTTGTTAATGTTAATTAATTACTGAGAATTGTTCTTTGAGGCGATCCGAAAATTTGTTTATTGTAACAAATTATTATACTCTATTGGCTTTAGGGTTTAATTTAATGCTTAGAATGTTTGCAGGATTTTATGTACTTACATAGCGGACACGATTTTTTTTAAAGATATAATGAGATTTTCTTATGGCTGGAGTTAATTTTTACTATATTCTGTTTGCAGTAAAAAGTATTTATTAACGCTAACTTACATACAACAGCGGAATATACTTCGTCTTTCGTATAGTGTGTGTAAAAGACAACAATAAAATCAATCAAACAATACATCAAAATTATATTACAACAATTGGGAAATCTTATACGAAATGAGACAAAGCGTCACCCAAAATCAATGCGGGCAACATAACAAAAAAATATTTTTGCAAAAAGAACGTTTTTAAAATTGGAAATCTGATATTTTTTCTCTGCCGGCCAGATGCGTTAATGCAGTCCATGTGTTCACAATGAATGGATGATGCGTTCTTATTTTGAATTTATTTATAGAAGCTTTTGTTTAGATCACTGACCAATTGATTTTACTCGTGTTGGGAGGTTCGGATTTGAAATTGGAATGATGTTTTCAAAATTATATTAATAAACATAAATGTTTACCGCCAGTTACAAAGTTTTACTTTTTTACAGTATAAAAATTGACGTGGTTAATTAAAATAGGTAGCAAAAATTAACTAGAATTTTCCTACTTTCCTCGAAAATTACTAAAATAAGAAAACTTTCTGTTCTATTTATATTAAGCAGCATCAGTGGTGATCCCTTTCAAATTCAGCCATTTCGAGAAAAATAATTATTAAAGTACTAACCCAGGGTTTACGTATGTGTACCTAAACACTTTATTGCACACAAAATTAAAATAACAACAAATATTATCAGAAAGCAACACAAAGACTAACTTATCCCTAAAAGGAATCTCTTCCAGCTAATACATACCTACTTATATGTGATAATTTTACTCATTTATTTCGGAGCACACTGGGCTATCCTACCTCAAAACTCAATCAATATATATTTTAATCACTGTTTCCTTAAATCATTCGCGCATAGATCCAAGATCTACGAACGGCCTGCGCTCGCGCATAAATCCGTCAACAGCACATAAAACCAGAGACAATGAAGCGGAGAGCGAGTTATTTCCCGGGAAGTTATTTGGAAAACAATTTGGGGAAATGTATTATAGGAACTTTGTTTTATGTCAGTTGGATTGTCTCTGAGACATCGGATAACTGAGCATACAATTTTTCAAATAAGCTTTGAATATGAGACTATAATTACTAATGTCAAAAAACTGACAAATTGTTAGTACTGATTTTTTTTTCATAAATTTCAAAAATGTTACAAAACACTGTGTATACTGTTGATCTTATCACAAAAAAGTTTATATGAATGGGTGAGGATGCGAAAAATTATAACAATTGATAACACGTTTCTTTATAAACTGAGCTTATACGCCCTATAATTAAAGTCGCGTACAACAACGAACGGAAGTCCCGTAACGCGCTAGAATTATTATGATAACCGTTTGTTCATAAATCTGAACTACCGCTCACTTTTATAGGTATTTATAATAAAATACGCTTTACGAGTTTACGCATCGATTCTAAAATTAATCACAGGATGCAGGACTAACTTTGTTGTTAGAACAATGTGTTTTTTAGTACATTAGAAATAATATCATCATCATCACCTCCAGCCTATATACGTCCCACTGCTGGGCTTGGGCTAGTTGGACTATAGTTCCCACGTGGGCCCAGTGCGGATTGGGAACTTAACACGCACCGTAGAATTGATTCGCAGACGTGTGCAGGTTTCCTCGCGATGTTTTCCTTCACCGAAAAGCTCATGGTAAATTTCAAAATATAATTTCTCACATAAATTCCGAAAAACCCAGAGATGCGAGCCCGCGATTCGAACCCACGACCCTCTGCTCGAGAAGCCACAGGTCAAGCCACTAGAAACCATTAGAAATATGATACAAAATATGTGTCAATCGATAAAGGCCGAAAAAAACATTTAAACAGTGTTTTAAAATTACTCTAAAAAACTTAAACCAGTGAAGAATCCGGTTAATGTTTTTCAGGATTCTCTTTCATTATGTAACATTTGCATAAAATACTATTGCCGCTATGCATTAAAAAAATAGAAGCACTGTTAATCTATGCCAATTTTTATTAAATCTGACAGCTTAAAATTGCAAGGTTAAAATTGAACAAACAAAGAAAAAAATCTAAGGTTATTGACCCAAAGTAATTACTAAACACAATACAGTCGATATGTCAATCGAGTTGCGGAGACAGATTTACAAACACTATTGACAGTAACATGTTTATTTTTTTATACATTCATCCAAAATAGCCGGTCTAATACGTTAACCACAGACATCGCAGCAAAATTCTACATAACATCTGTGTGTATGAAAACTTGTATTTTTGTAATTCAGACATATTAGGCACTTTTAAACACATAAAGTTCTTAGTATAACTAGGTAATTTGGCAAACTTCGTTACGTCGCATACTATTTAAAAAAAAAATCATTCTGCTATTCGGGGTGGGTTCCAACAAATCAAATATCATAAAAATCGATGCAGCCGTTCTTGAGTAATATACCTATGATGTACAGATATTAGTCCATTGTCAACATCTCTAATTGTTTTGATCGACAAAGTTACACAATTTACTTATACCTTTACTTTAGCTTTCAAAGATTTACACCCTTATTCATAAACGCTCTGGCCTCTGCTAACTTAGCAATCGTTTGTCCTTATCTGTCACTTTGACATTTACCTTTCACAGATAAGGACAAACGATTGCTAAGTTAGGAGAAGCCTATAGAGCGTTTATGAATAAGGGGGTTAGAGTGGTTTCAACGAGGCTTTGTTTTTCAATAACAGTAGTGTTATTAATTTATAAATTTTACTAGCTGTTGCCAGCGACTTCGTCTGTAAAGAATTCGTTTATCGCTATCCCGCAGGAACTACGCAATTTTCCGGGATAAAAAGTAGCCTATGTGCTATTCCAGACTTTTCTCTATCTATGTGCCAAATTTCATCCAGATCCGTTGGGCCGTTCTGGCGTGATTGAGTAACAAACAAACATCCATCCATCCATACTTTCGCATTTATAATATTAAGTTAGATTAGATAAATTGAATCCAACATTTAAAAGCTTTGCATACTTCCAAACCCAGCTCCATGCCATCGTAGTCCTTTGTTAGACTGCCCTCATTTCACAAATCGATGCTCCTTTGCGTACTCATTGTGCAACTCAATTGTCATACCCCTTTCTCACGCACACGTGTTGTGATTCAAACAAAATGCTTCCTCTGGGCCTAAGGTTACAGGAAACACATTATTTTCTAGATCCTCACACAGTGCGAGTTGGCACGTTTGAATTTTGAACTACAATGGTTCGATTAACGTTGTTTCGAATCCGGCTTCGAAGGACCGCGTCTGTCGTAAGATGGCCCTTTGAACCGGATTTATTAGTATATTGTTTCTTGCAAAGTTAAAAATCGTTGTTGCTAAAGACAATTGTTACCTCAAAGAACTTTATCTGACGCACTCAGAAATAAAATAACTTACTTAACTTCTCTTATTTTTACATTTTTGAAAAATAAACTTTTATAGAAATGCGATTGATTGTTGATAGGTTATCCATTGGTTGTCGCAGTGCTTGCCTAATAATATGATAAGCAAAGAGTTCAGAACGCTATTAGGTGAAAGTTAACCTACACAGAACCATCAAAGACCTACCTACTTGCCATACCGATTATTAATCATAGGTAATCCTACTTCCTAACCTTAACTAATTTTATCACTCAACTTACCTTATGTCTACTTTTCCTCGTCACATCAGCAACAAAAAAAACTCAGCCGGTTAGGCAAAGACAACTCAATTCTTAATATTTAAATTAACTTATCAGCTACTTTACCCCCTGAGGAGGCACACAATGGCACTTCCTCACCATTGACTGCCCAGTTGTTCTGTGATTGTGCCATAATAAAATAAAACACGTGCTAACTGAAGGGTTCCAAACAATAGATACCTATTGCATATTGTTTACTGCGTTCTAAGATGTAGGCAAGTGTTGATAGACCGAAAAAAAAAAGAAAAAAATCGAAATGGCCAGTTACATTTTTGCATCGTTCAAAAACGTTCCTTTTACAAAACCACGTAAAGCAGCCAGCTGCTGTCTAATCACCAGCGTATTGGAAAGCTAGAACTTCTATAGTAACGTAGTTTGCTGGTTTTGCACCTGATTTCCCGAAACCCAGCACAGTGGTGCACGCTTCAAAGCGTTGGGACAAAAATAAGAATTCCCCTTACGTTATTCAATATTTTTATTACACATGTACTTACAATGGGACGAACAAAGACGAGTCGTCGAGACGTGGAGGGAATTAATAAAAAAAACGAAGGGCAAATGTAGGGTGGCGATAATGCTGCCGAATTACGAGAATGGCTTGTCACAATGGTAAGCGTTACGTGACCTAGCTACGCAATTTGGTCGTGCAAAGCTAGTAATGATAAGGTGATGGTGATGGTTTATTGGGATTTCTATACAGCAGACTACCTAAAATGTTTTGTAAGGTGAGCTTGTCTGCAATTGATTGTGTATAATATTTACACATTTCTTCGAATTTGGAATAGGTACCTTTAAACGCTACTGATGAAAGAGGAGTCTTATTTTTTTTACAACTTATGCCAGGACAAATCAGTTCCAATTTGGTATTTGAGATAACTTAAATATCACGAAAATGAAAATACTAATATTTAATGTTACATTTCCTATGGCAAAATAATTACCTACAAGAAGATACAGAACTAGTGCTTTATGATTATGACTTTTCGTCTACACTTACTTACAATTTAAACGTTCATTGCCATCATTAAACACCGTAACGGTGCGTTTCTAGTTGATGACAGCGCAAATTAACTAACTAAACACCCGAAAGTGTATAAAATTTGCAAAACCATACTAAAACAGTCATTAACCCATTTAAACACCGTCAAGTGCTCCAAGGATACTTACGAATTAAAGACGCGGCACTTCGTAAAGACTATTCAGGAACTCGTAAACTGGTAAACGATCTAATACCACAATGTTTGATTTAGTCATCGGACTTAAAGGTAACCACATCCTATAGATTTTTTTAAAACTAATAAATCCAGCATAACCGTAACCGCATCTTCTTTTTACGACTGCACTGTAACTTTGACGTTACCTATTTAGTATATCTGTTTGGTTAAATAGTTTCATTTTTTTTAATATCTCTTGCATCCGGCTAGGTTTATATTCGATTGAATTTACGACTGTTTTCATTGCGGGCACTGTTTCATATAAATACGTGGACGTTTCCTGTCAGTGAACAAAAATAATATTTATTAAAAACAATTGCTTGTGTAACCGCAGCGCTGGCTCTGGCCTGCAGTTGAATATTTATCAGTAATCTTAATGATATATGCAACATTAAATCATAGATCGAACATATTCTAAGGTTCGTCCTAACTGAAATGAATTTAGAAATAAACGTGACTTATAAAATTCAACAAGCAAAGCAAGCACTTGAAGGTGCAATATTTGAAATTATAAAAAGGGCTACCGCAGCTTACGTTGTTTTAAAATTTGATAGACGAAATATCTTTGACATATACATAGGTAGATAAGTAAAGTTTAGATCGCTACCGTGATTTATACAAAAATAAAGCACCAGCAGTCCAAATAGTACTGGAGGTGTCTATGAGCGGCGGTGATCACTTAGCATCAGGTGGACCGCATGCCCGTTTATCGGCTTTAATATAAAAAGGAATAAATACAAAAAAGAGTCTTTGTAGAGAGCTTTTTATACGTAGACTATCTGCTTAATGCTCACGGGTATTTTCCATGTAGACGATTAAAACAGGTTATAGGTATTCCTGTAAACTAATCACACAATCTTATGTCTTAAACTGTTTTAAAGTTTTTGAACTCATTTGATTTACGGACATAATAAATGATTATAAGAGGTTACCTAAATTTATAATAATTTTGAGAATGAACTTTATTAATATTTCATTAAGTACGCGAATATGATACCTCCGCAAAATTATCTTACTACTAAAGCTGAACTATTAGTGGTAAATATTATTGTCTTAA
The DNA here is from genome assembly GCA_963854515.1 of Pandemis heparana. Lineage (NCBI taxonomy): Eukaryota > Metazoa > Arthropoda > Insecta > Lepidoptera > Tortricidae > Pandemis > Pandemis heparana. The sequence continues at coordinate 7,272,392 of OY978025.1, forward strand.
TTTTTTACTCATCATTCAGGTCACAGATAAGACGAATTTTCTCATATCATTTAGAACACAAGGTCTCCCAATTTCAGCCCTATTAAGATATCTCTTTTTATATTTCATTAGTGCAATCAACTTACACAATTCTTCCTGTGTGCATTATATAGCTATTATTTAAAAGTAAAAACGAGCTAGGGTTTACTTGATGGTAAGAAAATGATCTCAGCAGCTCATGGCTACCCGAAACACAGAGATCTGACATTCTTTTAGAAATAACAAAACTTGTCATCAATCTTGCTAAACGTGGCCTGTAGGTCTTGTCACCTTAGGCTCTGTCTACCCCGTAAGGGATAAAAACGTGATTTTTGTATGCGTATGTCATCAATACGTTATACTCTATGAAAAACATATATATTTTGCATAGGTTTGGTTATTCCACGTTAGTAGCGGAGTAGCAAGGTAAATATTTTTGTTCATTGAAATAGACCGCTTGACAGTAACGCCTGATTCAATAAAATATCAATACGCTCTCACGTCTAATTCAGATATTACTCTGGAATTTTTAAAGTGCTAATTTAGCACTCATTAAACCTTATCAAAAAACCTCTAAATTTTGCAATAAAAAGTCAGCAGCCAAATAAATCGTATCAGAAACCTGAAACCATTAGCATTTCGCCACGTTACTGGCCGCAAATGCAGAGGTCATTAAATGTGAAAAAAAGAAGAAAAGTTGCCAGCAATTTGGGCAAACAAGAGATCAATTGACGTTAATTTACCACCTACTTAACTTTAAAATTTAAACACGGTAATTTGTACGCCCGTTCGACAATACCGCAGGTTTGCTTTTATACCGACGAATTAAGTGGGTAATTAACGATTACCCCTTTTGTTGGGAGTATTTTTAGTGCGTATTTTGCGTATTATTTAAATAAGGCTTTATGTTAAGTATACTAATTGAATTTAGTTGATTTAATTTTGCAGTTATACGAGTGGATAGTCTACCTGTTTTTGAATATAAATGACCCATAGGCTTCTATAGTACCTAACGATTTCAAGTTGCACTGCGAAAGAATAGGTGGTGATAAGTCCACTAAGACATTCTTTTACTATCCTAGTGATCAATGTCAATTGTAAGACTAAAACCATCTTCTTTCTTAAACGAGCAATTCTTGTATTCATTATGTATATATACCTATATATATCTAATCAGAATCTCGGAAACGGCTCCAACGATTTTAATGAAGTTAAGTATGCAGGGGTTACAAAGGCGATAAATTGATCCAGCTAGGTTTAATTTTCAGAAAACTTACCAAAAAAACCGTGAAAAGCTCGGTCATCCAGGTACCTATCAAAGATTATCAAAACTGACAAGCTAACGCGACGATCAGCTTTTTGTTTTTTTTTATTTAATTTTGATAGACTCGGATTGCATTAAAATTGTTTAGTCAAGATCAATCAGAAGGGATGTAGATGAAAGTTGGTATCAAAGTAGTATAAGGTCGTAATTCTCATAGGTATTAATTTCAGTACATTTAGTGCTTGCACTGCTGTGTTCCGGTGTGGAGAGTAAGACAGCCGGGGAAATTACGGGCACAAGAGGCATTTCATCTTAGCCCTCTAGGTTGGCAACGCATCTGCGATCCCTTACCATGTGATCCACTTGCTCGTTTGCCTTCCTATCCACATAAAAAAAAAAAGTAAAAAAACTCAAAGTATTTATTTAAATACCGCCCCCAAGAATAGCGAGATATTCAACATTATCATTTAAAGCAGTAGCAATTAATAAAAAAATAACAGAGGTTCTTACATCTCGTTTCAAATCGCCGCAGGCGACAAGTTAAAGAACTTATATTTATTGTCTCATTGTAAATACTTACCGGGGTTATTATGTATTCACTGACAATGCGTAAAATTACAGATATTTATTTATTTTTGTCACTTTTGTACTGTAAATGGCAATTGCTCACAATAACCCTGCTTAAGTATCTACCTATAGTATAGTAGTAGTAGTACCTATCTAACTAATATTATAAATGCGAAAGTATGGATGGATGGATGGATGGATGTTTGTTTGTTACTCAATCACGCCAGAACGGCCCAACGAATCTGGATGAAATTCGGCACATAGATAGAGAAAAGTCTGGAATAGCACATAGCCTACTTTTTATCCAGGAAAATTGCGTAGCTCCCGCGGGATAGCGATAAACGAATTCTTTGCAGACGAAGTCGCTGGCAACAGCTAGTAGTAATATAAATCCGACAAAATCATGATTTCAAACATAAAGCTAATCATTCTTAATCATAATCGTATCGAGTTTTAAATAGTAAACAGGCTTGCTTATCTATTTATTGAGATGCGTATAATTATAATAAAAAACTAATAAACAATCATTCATGCTTTAATAAATTCTGCATATGCAAAAGCTGCAAACATTTACACCGACTGGTAAAAACAAGATTTTTTTTTAAACTACTCGGGACTGATTAATTACAGTAGTTGTAAAATACAGTCAATTTTATGATGTTACAATTGATTACAACATTCAATTGAAATCAATGTTATCCTTTTAATAAAACCGGAGATCAAAAACCCCGACCATCATCCATCATATAACCATGTCAAATGTCAACCGATTGAATGGAGTTGAATGAGAACAGGTTCTTTTTAAAACGGACAACAGAAATCGCAAAGGATTTCGCAACCTTTTGCCACAATAAGGAGATTTATTCGAATAAGAACGTGAAAAATAAGAATTAAATTATTAGGGACTTTTGTCCGGGATTCAACCGTTTCGCACCACTGGGCATGTCGTAACATGCATGATTCTTTGACAACAGCGAATTTGATGAATGATTTTTCTTATAATAATTTTAGAAGTAAAAAACTAATAAAATACGTCAGTATTTAAAAAAAAATGTAATTCTTACCTTTAACAGTGTTACCATTGTTCCTTTCTGTTTCGGAGACATCAGAAAAAACCGGCGTATTCAACATAAAAAAAAAAACAAAACACGACTAAAGAGTCAATACACAAATCTTTGGCATCATAAAACACAGTCCGGAATCAAAACTCAAAACAAAACACAAACACAGAGCGAACACAATTTTTTAACTCGTAATTCGTAAGGTAAAGGAAATTCGTACACGCGTCCGTCGCTCGCGGCGAAGCGACACACAATGCTGGCAGATCGAAGCGGGCGACAATACGCGCGCGCTACAATAACCCCCGCCCCGCTAGACAGGGACGCACCTACCTAATGTCAGTGCCCTCTTAACAATGACGTCCTTCGCACTCACTTACGGCTAAAACTAGAAACAAAATTCCCATAGAAACTATAGAAGTAAACGCCTAATTTATTAGAGGTTAAGATGCTAATGTTAAATTACAACGTTTTATTCAAAAAAACGTTAATAATCAATTGTCTATGCGGAATCTATACAAAGCGCCCATCCTTGTCTAGCGAGCGCAGTGCGACCGAGCGGCGTGCGCTGTCCCACTCCCGCGCATTATTCCCGCGCTAGCGGTCTCGCTCTAGGCTCCGCCCCGCCGTGGCCCGCACAGTGGTGCCGACGGCATTGTGGTTCGCACACAATGAGACACAGTGGGTGTGCGATCGGGGCGTTTAAAAAGTCAATACAATCGGTCACGTTTGCCGAGAAAATTTTCTTTCTTGTCTGGGCGTGTGTTACAATGCAAGGCGTGGCCAAGAAAAGTCGGTCTATTGTGTGGGATTGGTGCCATTGTAGCGCCGGAGTTTCCCACAGTCTGTAAAGCCCAAACTGTGACGAGTTATTCCAATTTGCATGTTGGTATGATTGTAAAAAATGACGTTATAAAAAGAGCGGGTTACTCGAGTTATATTCGTATCCAGCCAGTGTCAAGGTTGAGCTAAAAATAATTCGTTTGCTAAAAATAAAAATAAACGGAATGTTTTTTCGTAATTTTGTAAGTGAAACGGTTAATTACGGAGGGTAATGGCGCATTTCATCGTCATTAATTGCACGTGTGAGCTTTTCGTTTTTTCGTTTTGGATTTTTACTTAACTGTCATTTGTCATTTCACTATTCACGCTTTGGTTATCATTAAAATTCATTAGCAAAGTTATTAAATACAAAGAAACAGTTATTTCATTTTTAATTTTATTTAATGTTAGACCCGATTCTCAAAACTCGATTTCCGATACTCAAAATGCTTCTCATTTCATCAAAAATTAAGTCTAGTAGAATTTATTGATAAGTGTTCATAAGCAAGTATCTATTTTCGACGTAACTGCCGTATCTATAACGTACCCAATCTGTTTATTACTTATTCTATAGTCTATATTTAACTGGGTATTTCATGACGAATTGCCAAGTAATTAGAACCAATATTGAACCATTTAGTCACCTTAGATATCGTAACAGCCACCTTCAATGTCTCGGCGGTTACAACATCACGATATCACTTGTTTTTCCTCATCCCAACATTTCATGTGGAAAGCACAATTATGACCTACATTGTGTGGCGCAGGCGTGCGTGGGGGTGGAAGGTAGAGGGGGAAGTCCCCCTCCCCTTGAAATTATCTCAGTTAAAGAACACGAACTTATACGCTCGAAGGAATCTCTTCCAGGGGACGCGAAGTAAGGAAATGGAGCTGATTTGGTTATTGAGTTGGTAGCGTCAATTATGATTCGATAGGTCGATGTCTATTATGTAATTCATCGAGTTTTAAAGGTCTTTCAGTGGATAAGTGATGTTTGCATCTCAATAGAATTATTTGTAGGTAAGTACTGTAAATTGCAAAACGTAATAGTGATTTGATTTAGGTTTACGTATACTTACCAGCAGCCTGAAACGATTGAAGAATATACATTTAGTGTAGATCCTACAATAAGTGACGATAAAATTTTAGACATTTAGATAGGTACCTTAGGTACGAAAATTAAATCCTACTTCCTTCCCCCTAAAGAGCTTGTCTAGTATTCGCACTCAGAACACCGAATTATGACCCATATAGGCTCCAGCGTGGTATAAAGAGGGTGCCCCCCGTATTATCACGGGTGCGGAAGGGGGAGGGGGTAGCTTTTATTAGTTGTTTCAGGGAAATTGCTTCTTGTTTGATGGTCTCGCTTACATGTGTTGGCTGGGAGTATCTGTTGTGTTGCTAGTATGTGTTACTTTAGTTTATTTGATGAAGTAGGACTTTCTGTTCATGGTACTTTCGTAGGTAATAATAATTAGTTGATTATGCAACGAGTGCATAAAAAGGGTTTTGAGAACGAGTACTCTGCGTTTTAGTAAAACACATTTAATTAAACAGCATCATTCAGTTATAATAAAAAATTAGATATCTTGTTCAAAATTTTGACAAAATAGATTGATTATGATAAGGCAAAAGCTTAAAATTAAAACTGCGAGCAAACGAAAAGATACGTAGGTACTAATGAAATGACCACATTACGGAAAAGTAAATCTTGACTTAAGTTAAGCTCGACAATTAGATACTTACCTAGGTCAAAGTCAATAGGATTATCAAACAGACTTAACGACTAAATCGTGTTTTCTTCCCTGCAATACGGCCCAATAATCCAAATAAATTGTGTTGGGTTCAAGAACTGTAAACATCCACATAGGTACTGCTGATCAGATATACTTAGTGCACCTACGCTGTGGTTACTGTATCCACCCTTAATGATTGAAGATATCAATAAAACCGTAAAACAATCCACTTCCAACCCACCTTCCCTTAAAACATGGTCCCTTCCTTTTGTCCCGAGTAATCAGAATTATCGACTCGCCATTACTTGATTGCTCTCCAGTTGTTGGCTCAGCATCTTTGGCCCATTCAAAGGCAAGATTGTTTTCAATGTCTTTGATTTTGTTAATTGGAGTGGTCAGTACCTTGACTTTTGGAGTACTTATTCTAATTAGAATGGGGAATCTTGTAAATGTAAGTTTTAAAATCGTTGAACTGTTGCACATCGCGAAAGAGTATCAATTAGTTGTATTACCTTTTGTGGGTAATCTAAAATAAAAGCTCAGGGGCTCGATATTTAAAAGAGCTTTGAAAATGCTAGAAAAAAGCAACCGATTCTAAAATAAATTTTCGAACATCGATCAATAGTAGTTGACCTAAACATTAGTCAGCCACAATTAAACATTCGAATGAAACTAACCCAAGGACTCGCTAGAGTATTCCGGCTCAATTTTGCGACAAAGTATAGGTACTCTAATATCGTGATTATTCTACACACAAAGCTGTATACGCTAAAAAGAATCCCTTTTCAATTCTTTTTTCAAACCTCTAAGCCCTTTTCAAGCAGATATCCCGCGGTATAGAGTTAATTGGCCCCGCTGGCTGCTATCTGCCTGTCCACAGCTTCCGAGTCATTGTCGTGTTTCCGGCGTTTCGTTGCGGCAGTCGGCTTTGGTTGATCAACAGTTCGGAATAATTCGTTTAGAGGTCTGGCCGTTTCATTGAGAAGTTCATAATGTACTATCAAATGAATCTAGAATTTTACTTCTTGATTGTTTATATTTTTACGGTTTTTCCCGTTAGAAATTATATTTATCATTCCTACGCTTTCGGATTTTTCTGTGTTCTAATTTGCAGTGTCGTTTAAAAATTTAGGTAAGTTCTTAATGTCTAAAGTTGTAGGATACTGGATCAATGGAAAAAAGAAGAGTACCTAAGTAACTTCTTTTATTAAACGATGTTGACAGTATTTCTTGTTTACCACCAGATATTTATTTAGGCATGGTTTGCATAAAATGGCAATGTCATCATCGGTTAGTACAGCAAACCAACTAACCAGCCTCTAATGTGCCTAGCACGAATGATCTACCTAGTAATTGATTAAAAAGCAGTCAGCTTAATTCAGCCTTTTTTAAACGTGATCTGTATTGTGGAGCTACAAATCTAACTTCTTACTACTTCGTGGATAAAATGTTACAATGGTATTGCACTACAAAGTGGCTTAAATTTGATGTTATTCATAAAGTAAATCTCTTACTTTGTCACATTAAACATGGTAAACTCATGTATGATAGCTAACAATTACACGAGGTTACTTACGAGTAAGCTATTTGAAGCGAGTAGGTACAAACTGGGCAGCTGTTTTTAATATCGATTTTATCTGACTTGATATTTTGCTATCTGATATTACAAACATTTGAATATCAAAAGAATCACATAAAGATAGTAGTGACAATTCGTATGCTAATCTTATTGAAACTGCCGAGGTGTATGATATTATTAAACAAATAATGTTAAAATGGCTAATTATTTTTAATACTGTTGATTTTCCCCTTTAAAATGGCGTAGGCTGAGTGTAAAATTAACTATAAATATCGTAAATTATGATAACGTAAAATTTATGCTATCTTCGTGATTATAGGACGTTTATTAACTGCTAAAAGACATTTAGGTAAGCCTACAACATTACTTGATTAGGTTTTAATACTATTTTGGAAGAAAAGTGTAAGAATACTATTATTTCAAATTGTGAAACTCGTTGGCATGATTTTATTCATAAGCATTCCAGTTGTTGTCTCGGTAATCGTAAATATTAACTTACTGAAATTTTGATATTTCTTATCTAAGTTTTTTTGTTTCAAGTATGATTTTAAACTTAAACTGTCTGGTAGAGATCGTTATTAAGCGATAAGACTGCCTATCGTATACTTTGTTCTTTGTTTCTGTATTGTTTTGTACTGATTTGTGGTGTTCAATAAAGTATTTGTATTGTATTGTATTGATTTCGTCATCCCTCTTACAGAACAGCACCTCAAATTATTATGATTCATTCAAACATTTTATAATACGGTCGTCTTTAAACAGTAAACATGAACTGATTACTCTCTTGATCTCATCAATAGCTAACAAACTTAATTACCAAAGTTCAAAATTTTAACCAACTCCAACTAACCTTAAGATACATTAAACCTAATACACAAGTTAAAGATTGTTTCTTATCCCCCAACGTTCCCCTCTGAAGATAACGGGTTCATTTCAACCCTTCTTCCCCCAACTCTCACAAACGAAACTTTTGATGATGCGTTTTGGGCACACTTCCCCTTTTTGCCACTCGCGCAAATTTCTACCTTAACTTTGAACTGCTAATGTTGACTATCGTTTGGAGTAAATTTGTAATATTAATTCATAATCCACACAATATGCGTGTAGTTAAACACACATAGACATAAGTTACCTATAGGTACCTGTGTATTAATAAGTAATGTACGTATTATTATGATGTTTGATGGGAAATGTTTTCAACCTTTTGATCTGTCAGTTGTTTAATTTTGTGACTATTTTAAATGTAATCAATGCTTTAGTGGTGAGTTTAATGTTCGATTAGGTAAAGAAAGTTTTTCTTTGGAGAATAGAAATGAAATTAGCGATAATTTCATTTACCTAATAACGGATAAAAATAACTACTTTGTAAAAATTGGTTTGATTTTACGTAATCATCATCATCATATCAGCCATAGGACGTCCACTGTTAGACATAGGCCTCTCCATTTACATTGACACTAGGTAGGTACTTAATTAAACTGTGTAGGTATAACTTTACTCTTCCAAGAAAATGACAATAATAAGCACTAAGTATATTGACTTCCTTTAATTAGTTATCTAACACTAGATAACCTTAGGGCTACCTTGCAATACAATCCAACAAGATAAATGATAAAACCTACCATTCACACGACCCTTAACCAAAAGTCAACGACTTTGTACTGGGGGATACATTTTTACACATTTTAACGTAAAAATATCGCTACTAACTCACCTTAATGGAACCATTAGTTGAACTAATCTCCATTTGTAGCGACCGTGGCTCCCCCTACAACATTACGTAAGTATTTTCAGTTAACAGATGTCCGTTTCACTTAGTTTTTTAAACGACGCTTTTACGGAAAAAATGAGCTTCATTTGCCCACTTAAGTGTAGCCATTTACAAAAACGCTCTAATGTGCTTTTCGACGCTTTTAAATGCGACTCGAACGGCTCAATCCGAAAAATAGAATTAAAAAATTATGAATATTTTTTTCTTGAAAATTTGTAAATCGAACCATTGGGCGTCGCTTCGCAGGTGGACGACAATAGGGCATTGTGTTGTGGGCGTGGCCCATTGTGCCCCTCGACCAATCAGAGGGCACCGTTCAACAATAGCGCACCGAATTGGAACGCTGCGTCGACTCTATTGTGTGATTGGTGTGGTATGCGTTCTAAATTTGAATTTTGCATGGTATAAAATAGATTGGCCAGTAATAGAAATTAGGTAATTATCACGTGGATTGAATTAATTATAGAGGCGAATTAAAAGTGTGCTATTATGTCAATCCCTTCCTACTTATATTGTCAACCAATTCAAATCCTGTAAAGTGACATTAATTAATTTCCATGAGAAGAAAAATAGTGAAATATTGTGACAAAGTTTCATCTATCGCTCTGTAGCGATAAGGCCGCCTGTTGTTACCTTATTACTTCTGTATACCTTTTTCTGTTTTGATTGTTATATGTGGTGTTCAATAAAGAGTTATTGTATTGTATTGTATTGTATTGTATTGTAAAGCGGCCCGAATACAAAATTGGCTGCGATAGAGTTCTATTACACTGTCAGTTAGGTATCTACCTAGGTACAAGTCAAGTGTAAAGTTATGCCATGTGACTTGTTTTTGTTTCTCTAGTTATTTGTAGATGTACAGTATGAGTGCATACATTTACTTACTTTATTCCGTCTAAAATAACAACAAATATTTCCATCATGCTCGTTTGTTATCTAGTCGTGTAACGATAGCGACTAACTCCAATAATTTAAATTAGGCAAACTATCTTCCGCTATTTTACTAAAACATGCAATTAAATTGACATAATAACATTTTTATTACAACAATTTTTCGTATTAGTATTCGCACTCGCGAACGAGCGGTTCAAACGCGGCGTTTACACCGCGAACAGGTGACGAGCGACCGGCCCCCCTACCACGATATTAGCTACCGAGCAGCGACAGTTTAGCGACAGCCGGTCAACGTCATGGTACAGGGGAACGAATCGTTCTTATTTTAATGAAGTTGTGTTGCATATAGAGGTGACAATGTTCGTGTAAATTGACGTCGGGAAATTGAAATATATGTAACGACACAACAAAAGATACATAATATATATTTAATTTTATTGTCAACTGCTACACACCACCAATGTTTCCTCTCTACGTCTGTGTGTGTGTGTGTGTGTGTGTGTGTGCTTTAGGGCTCATCCAGAAATCATGTGATGGTTTATGGGGCGGATGGGGGTCAGCAAAATATCACGAATGATCACGATGGAGGAGGGGGTGTCCGAGAACATATTACCTACCTACGTGTAATTTTTTTAAACAGCAGGAAAGTAAAAAAATAACGAAATTATATACGAGCGCGACATGGCTTAAATAAAAAAAACTGGCCAAGTGCGAGTCGGACTCGCGCACCGAGGGTTCCGTACCATCTAACTAATATTATAAATGCGAAAGTATGGATGGATAGATGGATGGATGGGTGTTTGTTTGTTACTCAATCACGCCGGAACGGCCCAACGGATCTGGATGAAATTCGGCACATAGATAGAGAAAAGTCTGGAATAGCACATAGGCTACTTTTAATCCCGGAAAACTGCGTAGTTCCCGCGGGATAACGATAAACGAATTCTTTGCAGACGAAGTCGCTGGCAACTAGTTATCTATAAATATCTAAAATCCAGTGTAAGCAGAGCCCTGCTCCAAAGTAAAATGTATTTTTACTAAAGCGTTATTATAAGAGGGGGGTTATAATAAGGAAGGGTGGGGGGGCGTTAAAAGTAGGCCAAATAATGATCAAAATGATTTCTGGACAAGCCCTTACTATTAAACCTCTTAATGACTGCAAACTAGACACCTTACAGTCCGTAAGCTCTTAGAATGCCCTTCGGGTTTGCCTGTCTCACTCAACCGATTCAAGTACCTATCTAGCTAATAAGAGTGAGTGGGACAGCACAAACCCGAATAGCATCTAATAGTCCCTTTACCAGCTTAAAACAAACATATTCATCCAATATACATCTAAATCAAAATAAATCTAAGTAGATTTTTCTCTTCCCATAATAACAAGTGTTAGAATAACGATTTTGCGAGAATGCCTGCGCCAATACAGCGCGTAATAGCTCTACGTATTGTATAACATACGGGGCGGGCACAGAGTAAGCAGCGCTACGAACAGAGGCGACAGGGTCAATGCCCTATTTACAGAGTCACCAATCAATCGTTTTTGATGTGAAAACTTCTTTAGCGGCGCTGAGCACTTTTCGGGATGGGTAATTTATTATTTATTTATTTTCCACACTTACAATTATCTTTACAGGCGATGCCTAATGCGACAATGAGGCCAAATAATAATAATAATAATAATTACATTCACGTTAATTAGCGTAACACATAAATAAATAAATAAATGTTAAACTCGCGTCAGGCGTAAAACGGAGGGAGAGTTTTAAGTACCAGGATATCAGGATCCTCTAAGAGCTTACCTTGAAATACGAATAAATCGCGTTCGATTCTTGAAGTGTTTTTTTTTTTGTTGAGTCGTGGAGCACATTGTTATAGGTCTGTCAATATAGATTATACGTTCGTTTTTTTTTGTAAGCGGCCAGTACGATAAGCGTATTGAGCATCATGGAGGTTACAACATTAAAATCTAATCTAAGCTGCTGTTTTCACTTCTGCCGGCACTACCACAGTGCTACCCGTCGCTTTTTTTTATCCTAAGCGCAATAGGCTACTAAACTCATGTCGGACGCAATCTCTTAGGAAATTTACAAAAACCAGTCAAGAGCGAGTCGGACTCGCGCACCGAGGGTTCCGTACAAATTTGGGAAGTGAATAAGAAATCCAGTGTTGACAGAGCCCTGCCTCTAAGCAAAATGTAGGTAGTGTGAGCTCATTTTATATTGGTTATCTTTGCTTCTTGCGGCGCATTTTTGTCAACCATGTTCTTTCCGAAAGCGCCGGTGTTACAAAAGCGACATGATTTTTGACTTTTTAATGTGTGGAAATTCAACATAAACAGTCCTTCTTAACCTACTTATGTAAGTATGTATGTATGTATGTAAACTCTTTATTGAGCAAAATAAACAAGACAAATACAATACCAAACCCAAACCCTACCCAATACCTACTTCAAAAGAGGAGATTCTGAATTCGGTTGCATGTAGGTACTTTGTCCATCTTCATTAGTCATAATTTTTATTCTAATATGTCGCATCTCTTCGCCTTAGTCTTTCCCCCCCATTCCCCCTATTCCTCCCACGTCTTGGAAATGTTTAGTAGAGCTTGTGTAGACATTTTGTTTGCGCCAGACCTTGTGGAGCGTCTTTTTAACCGCCTTTGTGCGGCGTGTCTTTTGGTCTGACGGAGGAAAATGGCGGTTAGGTATTTCAAGACAATGTTAAGGCATATTTACATAAGCGCGACAACCAAATGTGCATAATGTAGCATGTTTTAATTACTACAATGTATTACATAATCTACTTAACTAATATTATAAATGCGAAAGTATGGATGGATGGATGGATGTTTGTTTGTTACTCAATCAAGCAAGAACGGCCCAACGGATCTGGTTGAAATTCGGCACATAGATAGAGAAAAGTCTGGAATAGCACATAGGCTACTTTTTATCCCGGAAAATTGCGTAGTTCCCGCGGGATAGCGATGAACGAATTCTTTGCAGACGAAGTCGCTGGCAACAGCTAGTCTAACTAATATTATAAATGCGAAAGTATGGATGGATGGATGGATGGATGGATGTTTGTTTGTTTGTTACTCAATCACGCCAGAACGGCCCAACGGATCTGGATGAAATTCGGCACATAGATAGAGAAAAGTCTGGAATAGCACATAGGCTACTTTTTATCCCGGAAAATTGCGTAGTTCCCGCGGGATAGCGATGAACGAATTCTTTGCAGACGAAGTCGCTGGCAACAGCTAGTTAGTCATAATTTTTATTCTAATATGTCGCATCTCTTCGCCTTAGTCTTTCCCCCCCATTCCCCCTATTCCCCCCACGTCTTGGAAATGTTTAGTAGAGCTTGTGTAGACATTTTGTTTGCGCCAGACCTTGTGGAGCGTCTTTTTAACCGCCTTTGTGCGGCGTGTCTTTTGGTCTGACGGAGGAAAATGGCGGTTAGGTATTTCAAGACAATGTTAAGGCATATTTACATAAGCGCGACAACCAAATGTGCATAATGTAGCGTGTTTTAATTACTACAATGTATTACATAATCTACTTAACTAATATTATAAATGCGAAAGTATGGATGGATGGATGGATGTTTGTTTGTTACTCAATCAAGCAAGAACGGCCCAACGGATCTGGTTGAAATTCGGCACATAGATAGAGAAAAGTCTGGAATAGCACATAGGCTACTTTTTATTCCGGAAAATTGCGTAGTTCCCGCGGGATAGCGATGAACGAATTCTTTGTAGACGAAGTCGCTGGGAACAGCTAGTACATACATAAGTCACGTCTTTATCCCTGATGGGGTAGACAGCCTAAGGTAACAAGACCTAAACGCCACGTATATAATATGATTGTGGGCATATAGACGGAAAGGGGAATCATGATCACAAGATTTTCGCTTGATTTTGATTTGGTTTTGATGGGCTTTTACCATCCGCGCGCGACTAGCAACACATTATTATTAATGTTTTTTCATTGCTCTTAGATCAGTATATAATTACAAAGTAGGTAGGTATAAGTCGAAGATCAATATCTTCCACTGTAATGTGAAAAAAAAAAATTGAAACTTCGTAGTGTTTTTAGGGTTCCGTAGCCAAATGGCTAAAAACGGAACCCTCTTATAGATTCGTCATGTCTGTCTGTCCGTCCGTATGTCACAGTCGCTTTTTTGTGAAACTATAAGAGCTATACTGTTGAAACTTGGTAAGTAGATGTCTGTGAACCGCATTAAGATTTTCACACAAAAATAGAAAAAAAAAACAATAAATTTTGAGGCCATAAATATAAACTGAAACTCATACATGTATCTATGAATAGGTCTTCAAAAATGATGTTGAGGTTTCTAATATATTTTTTTTCTAAACTGAATAATTTGCGCGAGAGACACTTCCAAATTGATAAAATGTGTCCCCCCTGTAACTTCTAAAATAAGAGAATGATAAAACTAAAAACAATATTGTGATTTATGCATTACCACCGAACAAACTTCCACCGAAAATTGGTTTGAACGAGATCTAGTATAAGTAGTTTTTTTTTAAAATTTAATATCTGTCTGTCTATAAAAAACCAATATAAAATGACCTCACTCTGCCTACATTTTGCTTAAGAGCAGGGCTCTGCTAACCCTGGATTATATAATAACATGGCAAATTTGTACGAACCCTCGGCGCCGACTCGCACTTGGCCGGTTTTTTTATTTATTTATTAAAACCTCCCAAAATGCACTCGTATAAATTCCACAGTGGGTTAGGAATAGCAAAGTCATGAGTTTTATTTTATGCTAGATGATGAAAATTGCCAAAAATTGTGTACGGTCGACCAAAGAAGTGGGCTTTTCGTCCAACTTCCTATAAAACAAAATAGTCGTTAAAGTCGAACTTTCAAGTTGACAGCCACGTGTTATCGACATTATAATATTGTGATGTGCAAAGGATTTTTAACCTTAGGGTGGTAGACCACATATTTGGCTGGTGATATATACCTCGGGCGGTGATAAAGAATGCCTCGGGTCGCATGTTTATCGCCTTGCTTAAACACTCGAACGTAATAAAAACATATCGATGCCACTTTTTAAGTAACTTGGCTATTTTTTAAAGCTCTTGATAAAGTTTGAATACGTAAAAATGAAACAGTAACTGAAACAAACGTTCCGTTGCAAGGGCGAGGTGGGGGGTGCGGGAGGGGGTCCAAAAAGTAAAAAGTAAGAAGCAGGGCAAAAGAGCAGTCTCTTTGTGTGCCACCCCTAGCGTAGGGACAGCAAAACAAGCAGTTTATAAATAAAAGGACGCTTTTATTCTACATTATTAACAAATACGAAGGTATTCATTCATTTTTTTTTAAATAGCTCCACCGATACTGTCGATGATTCCGCCAATTTCGAGGTTGAAGAAGACAGTGTCGTTATTTATTTAACCGTTGTTTGGTGGCTTTAAATAAGTACCTAGTAAGGAAGGCCTCTTCATTGGCACTCTAGGCATACATTGTAATAAGTGCTTGCTGGCAAGCAAGCTGCCCTCTATGTCAAAATTCGAAATCCTCGTTTTTTAACCGACTTCAAAAAAAGAGGTTATCAATTCAGTTGTATTTTTTTAAAAACTTATATTTTACTAGCTTCTGCCCGCGACATCGTCCGCGTAGAAATAGCAATTGACATGTCTATCGCTATCCCGCGGGAACTATGCAATTTTCAGGGATAAAAAGTAGCCAATGTTTTAATCTAGGGTACCAGCTATCTCCGTTCAAAAATGGATCCAAATCCATCCAGTCGTTTCAGCGTGAAGAAGGAATAGACATACACACCCACTCACATCGTATCTTGCAATTCCCCTTAAATACTTCAGTAAGTACCTATTTATCCAAATCAAAAAATTGAAAAAAAGTAGATAATTTGGATAAATCTACAAGACAAAAATATCTAAGCGAGAACTAAAATTAAAGTATGTACCTAGGTATAAAAGAGTGAAATCTTCCTCACGAATCCGTTCTCTTGTTTTTGAGTTTATTGCAAACAGAGAGACGCGGCGAGAGCCTTGGGCTTTCGTCTTTCGGCTGACATGATGATGATGATGATGATGATGAGACGCGGCGAAGAACTTTTTTATAGTATGTATGTTCTAGGTATGAAAATAAAAATAACCTTAAAAAAATATTCGCGTAGTATTTGTTTTGCTAACGCTACGCAACAGATAAAACTCGGTAGAGGGGGAAATTAAGAGACACTTTGTGTCGATTCATAAAGGAATGTGTATGTCTGTCTGTATATAACGGACACAGTAAACGCTTTGATACGGCTGTTACTGGTGTAATTATAAAGAGCGCTGTAGGAAATGTGGGTATATATTTTTTCATTATTCGTTTGTTTTTATTTCTCCGTTTCGTCGGTGTATTTTACGAATATCGTATTTACTACAGACAACGGTGAGGAATCTTTGAAATAATACCTAGAGACACAGATATAAATTATTGAATAGAATACCCCTGTAGCTACCCTAGGCTCTGTCTACCCCGTTAGGGTACGGATATGTACCTATTTAACAAAAATAACCTACAAAAAGTTAAAAATAGAAATTTCAAATAAAAATATTGTATTAAATATTTCGGTGTTCGTTACCTACATAGTATGTATGAAGCAAGGCGAGGCGTAGTTTGACTCTACCTCACTATGCCATTCAACTCAGAACTCAGTCTTGACTTTTTATTAGTCATGTAAAATCAACTTACGTCTGCGCTCCCTAACTTTAAAAGAAAAAATAAACAAATATCTGAACGACACTTAAATTTAGAACACAAAAAAATCCAAAAATAAAGCTATGGCCGGGAATCGAACCCGGATCCTCATCATTCCGTGATGCGTGCTATACCGTTACACCACCTATAGCACCTATAGTAACCGTAAACATAAACACAAAAAACAAGAAGTAAAATTCTTGATTCATTTGATAGTACCTAAGAATAAACATAAAAAACATCTCACTTTCATTTCCGAAATTCATCCCGACATATCATTTTACAAGGTATTCCATTAGCGGTCACAAAACAATATTTTTCCAGAGTAATGGCGGATTTCGCAAGATGGCCGCTTCCGGTGCATGCGTGTGCGCATTAATAATGACAGAATTACACTTTTAGCTGCTACGGAAATATCTAATCGAGATCTACTCGTTGAACATTGAACATAATATATAAGTAGAGCTACAATCAGTCACAGCTGTCTCACTGAGCGAAGTAGGTATCGACTCATTATTGTTTTGGCCATCCTGTTTATTTTATCCTACTAATATTATAAATGCGAAAGTTTGTGACGACGTGACGATGTGAGTATGTGAGTGAGTGTGTATGTTTGGTCCTTCTTCACGCTAAAACGACTGAACGGATCCTACTAATATTATAAATGCGAAAGTTTGTGAGTGACGATGTGACGATGTGAGTCAGTGTGTATGTTTGTTCCTTCTTCACGCTGAATCGACTGAATGGATTTGAATAAAATTTGAAACGTTGCGACTATAGGCAACTACAGCCTTTGACATGTTTATCGCTATCCCCCGGGAACTACGCAATTTTCCGGGATAAAAAGTGGCCTATGTGCTATTCCAGACTTTTCTCTAGGTATCTATGTGCCGAATTTCATCCAGATCAGTTGGGCCGTTCTGGCGTGACAAACAAACATCCATCCATCCATCCATCCATCCATCCATCCATCCATCCATCCATACATCCATCCATCCATCCATCCATCCATCCATCCATCCATCCATCCATCTATCCATCCATCCATAATTTCGCATTTATAATATTAGTTAGACTAGCTGTTACCCGCGACTCCGTCCGCGATGAATTCGCTTATCAGACTATCATTATGTCCGTTCTTGGGACTGTATACCACACTAGCTGCAATGTTGCTCGCGATTTCGTCTGCAGAGAATTCGTTTATCGCTATCCCGCGGGAATTTCCCGGGATAAAAAGTAGCCTATGTGCTATTCCAGACTTTACTCTATCTATGTGCCGAATTTCATCCAGATTCGTTGGGCCGTTCCGGCGTGATTGAGTAACAAACAAACATTCATCCATCCATCCATCCATACTTTCGCATTTATAATATTAGTTAGATTTCAAGTAATAATGACGGTGGACAATTTATTGACATGTCAATCATTTTTTACGATAATTGATCGACGCATCGTGAGTTATAGTTGCCAGGGTATCCGATAGATCACTATACTGCATGTATACGGCGATCTTAACTAAGATCGAAACTTCAACAGCTGAAATTAAATCATAAAGCCACACAATGCCAATACATTGATCCTGCATAGATCTATATTTAGGCGCGGGCGCGGTGTCCATTCTTCTGAGAGCACGAACGAGAATAGATCACAATAATTCATAACCGTTATGAGCACCGATATGCGCCCGCGCAATAGACTTGATTTAGACACGGCTGGACAAAGAAATTTGCATTTGGTAGGTACTAGTTCCAGTGATAAAATAACAAATCTCCAGTTAGAATCTCTATAGACTAGGTATTCTATTCTGATCCATTTTATTGAATTTGTAAACAAACCAATTTCATCTCAATTTCCACTGACACTTTGAAAATCTGATCAGTAGTTTTTGAGTTTATCGCGAACAGACAGACATACAGATTTGTTTTGTAATATGTAGTGACAAGGAAGGCAAACGAGCTAGTGGATCACTGGTAAGGCGGATTTTGCATAAAATCATAAATCATGTTATCATAATTATTATTATTATGTCGCTCATTCGTAGCTACGTTGCACGTGTAAAATAAAATACATACAATACCATACAAATGCACTTTATTGAACACCACAAATCAGTACAAAACAATACAGAAACAAAGAACAAAGTAGACAAAGTAGTAAGTAGTAGTGTAGTTGAATTATTCTACTTATAAACGTAACTATTGTTACATTTAAGTAATTTATCTACCGACGGAACATATAAAGGGTGGAACCGGACATTTTAATAATGCTATAAATCTCGAACGAGGAACAACATAAATCTGTTCGTCGCCAACAGATGGCATTGTTATCGCCGACACTTACTGAGAAACTAATGACGGAAGCGGATTGGATGATCTGTGTCAACTTTGTTGAGCCATATCCATGACTATACCATCACGCTTCTTTCCCATAGGGGTAGGCAGAGACTATTTTGTTCCGCATACTACGATGCTGACAAAACTCCTTCGCTACCGTCAGGACTTCTACCATCATAGATTTAGTATATATGTATTACCTAAATAGCGTCCGATTAGAATAAAATAAATATCTTGGAACAATTGACACCAATTGACCTAGTCCCAAAGCAAAGCTTGTAATAATGGGCACAAGACAACGGATAAACATACTTATATAGATAAATACATACTTAAATAAATTTTTAACATCCAAGACTCGAGAACAAAACATTCGTATTAAAATATTCGTATTATTAGAATTGATTAGATCTGCTGAAATATCTGAAATGAGACCAGAAAATTGGACATGAATACATACAAACATAAATCACGTCTAATATCTCTTAAGGGGTAGACAGAGCCTAAGGTAACAAGACCTAAAGACCACGTTTAGCATAATGTAATGAAATGTTTTATTACCAGACTTACGTGCATATTAGAACGAAATATTTAAAAATAAAGAAAAATTAAATGTCGGAAATAATTGAATTTGCTCATACAATAAAAAAAAAAAGTCAAATTAAATTAAATTACCCTTTTAGACAAAATTATAATCAAAATTAAATAAAATTGTGTATAATAATTGTAGGAATAAAGGTGAAAAGGGAATCCAAATAGTGATGGGTTGCTACCCGTTATTATCCTTTGGGTACGGAAACCTAACCTTAGATAGAATAGAACTATAGAACCGTAGAACGAACTAACTTCTTAAGCTGTTATAATGCGTACAAAACTACAACGCAGCATCTAATAAACCCCGCAACAAGACAATGTTACAGCTTGTTGGCATTAATAATGTATTGTCCTGCCTTGAACTAAGCTCCCTTTTAGCCTTGGATAAGGTATGTCGTACAGCGACGAAGCTGTACTTTTGCTTAGGAATAATAATACTACTGTAGCACCACTCAATTCCGACTCAGTTCAGGTTTTAGCTGTCATTTTTAGTGTGGATCTGACAGCGAGCGAGCCGAAGCTGAATCAGAATTGAATCGCAAGACGTCATGGTAAGGCCCTCGGTATCAGATCTACGCATATATTACGCAAATATCGCGATTTTATATTGAAAGACGCCACAGCCAAGATTTTGTGACGGGAACTCCCAACCGATTCGAAAACATCGCTACAATTGATATCATTCAATTGGAGCCACCGTCCTTCAAAATGGCTTCTTATTTTCAAAACGTATTAAACAAACCTCGATGCTTGGTCGCTCGTTGGTTGATATATCTGTTATCTGTGGTAGCAACCCAAAAATATAACGTAGAATAATTGCTTCGTACTGGAATTTCGTACCTCATTTTAACGTTGCTATAGGATCTATTGAAGACACGCAACGACTGTCATATCATAATCTTGATAGTTTGACGTTACGATAATGATGTGCCCTAGATATTATTAAAGACTAAACATCAAAAGTGTCTGTCATAAGATCAAAATTACGTACACATTTTATTGTCTCACGCGTTTGATCATGTCATTTATTGATCAGGGCAGTGATCGTTAGCTATCAAGTAACTGCTAAACGTTGAGGATTATAAATTAGACACGAGCATTCTGATATTATTTAAGACTTTGAATTAATACAGTAGTCTATACAAGCAGAGTCATAGTCACCTCTGTGGGTGGTCGGACTATACTCTATACGTGCATGGTCTGCCCGGGTTGCTACCACCTTCTTACTAGCTAATACTGCAGCTGTTGTGTTCCGGCGTGGAGAGTAAGGTGAAATTACTGACACCTGAGATATTCTTAGCCTGGCTTATCTGCAATCTTTTAGTGTGGCGGGTGTCAAAATGTTTGGTGGTGCTCAGCTCCAATCAGGTGACCCAGTTGGTAATTTGCCGCTTTATTTCATAAATAATAGGAAACATTTAAATTAAAATTACCCCTACGTATTTTATGCCAAAAATACAGGACATAATTTCGGAAATGAGCTGATACTCATGAAACTGCTGAACCGATTTGTACCAAACATGGCTGAGAACTAGAACAAGGAAACTGGGCTTGGAATTAAAAAAAACTGCATCCAAATTGGTACATCCGCTTGAGAGCTATGCCACAGACAACACACACAGACATAGACGTCAGAAAACTTATGACACCCCTCTTTTTGCGACGGGGGTAAAAAACACGTTTAAAAGGATTCTGTTGCAATGAACACAAAATATTTACCTTGCTACTCCGCTACTTACGTGCAAGATAACCAAGCTTGTGCGAAATATATACGTTTTGCATGCAAGCCCTCCCTCCACTACTGCCACACAAAGCGCACACAAATCCCGCAAACTTAATTAATCCTAACACCACACAAAGTAACGGTGTACAACGACGTAACGGTGTACGACGTTGGTTCGCATGTACATCGGTTGTGCTCTAACTTTGAAAATGATCCCGTAGAGGGATCGAAACGCGCGTCAGTGTTTGTGTGGTGTTAGGATTAATTAAGTTTGTGGGATTTGTGTGCATTTTGTGTGGCAGTAGTGGTGGGAGGGCTTGCATGCAAAACGTATATATTTCGCACAAGCTTGGTTATCTTGCACGTAAGTAGCGGAGTAGTAAATATTTTGTTTTCATTGAAATGGACCTCCGCAAAGTAACGCCTGATTCAATAAAGGATTCTGTTGCCACGGATATTATCCTACGAGATAGGTACCTATAGTCCAGTCTACATAGGTAAGTAGGTCATCATGGGATAAATGATGCATTAACTGCGTTCAAAATCACGAGCTTAAAGGTAATCACACAGAAAAGTCTTATGTCACTCCTTCACTACCTCGAAGGTTCAAGTTTCAAATGTCAAAAATTCACCCCCGCTTACCTCACCTCACCCCTTTCCTTACCAAACAAACTAATTTTTTTGACACTTAGAACTTGAAGTAATGTAAGAGCGGCATTATAGCATATCTTGGTGTACAGTATAAGACTTATCTCATCCTTTGCGTTCAGATTTAGCACAATTGTCTTTGCGGTCGTATGTCGTGGTTGAAACGGATGCCGATGTCACTGTTGCCAGTGCCAGGTCGTATTGTCGACGGAGAGGTATTAATTGGGGCAGGGGTTAGGACGTGACATACATTTGGATTGTAAACATTCAATTGATGAATGAGGCTTGTGACCAGCAGTGGAACGTATATTTGGAGATGATGAATTAGGGATGTAAATAACGCGTGATAATATTATTTAAACTTTCCTAAGAAATTCGTCACCTAACTAATTCGTCTAGGCTAGCTCTACGTACTTTTTTTAAATTTTCATCTCCGTCTGACTGAAACCTTTACATACTTACTCTACTTACTTATCAGGTCACATTATTGGAGTAATCGTGTTAAAATGTTTGAGTCAGGTGTTGAAATAAAAATCTCATCATCGAATGAAGACATTTTTAAAAACTTTGCGGACCTCAATATTTTCATAAATTAGTTTAACTGACTCATATAACTCAGGTTTTGCGGGTACTATAGCCTCGTGCAAAAATCTGTCTGGATTACTATCGCCATTCTTACGTGCTAATCCTGCCGCCAAGCAGCAGTGCTTGCACTCCTGTGTTCCGGCGTGGATAGTAAGACAGCCGATGAAATTACTGGCACAAGAGGTATCCTACTTCCTCTATGGTGCATCTGCAATCCTCTACTGTTGTGAGTGTTCATTGGGTGGTGGTGCTCGCTTACCATTAGGTGACCCACTTGCTCGTTTCCCTTTCTTGTCGTATAAAAAAGGAAACTAACAAATAAACAAATTAGTCGGAACTTATTCGTTTTATTAAAACAAACAAACGCAATAAGCGAAGCCATTAAACCCGTTTTTAGTCAAGATGCAATAACGAGCCGTTTTTTTTGCTTAATCTAATAATTGCATTACGTTAACAGGTGAGTAGTCAACATATTATAATAATTGACTGCCAATTAGCTCGCTATGGGACGTTGGAACGACTTAAATCGTCATCTAATGGTCGGTATTTCAGCTACCGCTTTTTAAATTAGTTTTATTCGTGTAATTAATAATGAGGCCGTTATATTTTAGGTCTAACATTATTATAGCTACATTGTTTCTACGTCTGGCGGGCAACGATTCAAAATCTCTGAACCCAGCGTCACGCTTTTGATATAAGAAAATATTGTTAACGTTTTTGAACATCCTTTTGAAAAACGCAGTAGTTATTTATAATTTTAAACTCGCTCATTTTCCGTTCCTTTTATAAGACTCCTCTCATCCACTCAAAGGTTAACTGTATTTCAAATGAAATGTTTGTCAATTATGTTTCTTTATTTTTAATTTTGTACAATAAAGTGTTGATGTTAGACCACATGCATATCTGCAAACATTTTTATTGTTATAAGTACTCTTTGCTCTCTTATTGGTTAACAAATTGAACAACGAAGTGTACCTAAAAGTGTTTTCTTTCTCTTTTCTAAGGTGCCGAACCCTTTGCCTGTGCCTTAACATTTGATGCTGAAACCAGGATGCGAAAATTATGACCAGCTATAACGCTCACGTCCAAAAATACCACCCGTGTGCACGTCGCTTTATGCATTGTTGGTTCTAAACTTGCGCGCGCATGACATTTGCGATGGACCGGGACACTTTTGTTTCATTCATACATACGTTTTATCTCACTCGCACAGTATACGGACAGTTTACACATTAAATTATTTAATGGGCCGACTAAGTGGTTTCTAAAAATGTTTAATATAGTTTTGCGTTCAGTTTTATGCGGCGTTAAACTGTTTTTGTACTGGCTTTATGTTTTACGTCAATCGGTGTTATTTCTGTCAAAAACTGTTACTGTGGAAAAAGTTTATTAACAGAACTGTAACCTACACGGCTAGCACAAGCGCGCGCGACAGCTGTGTCGCGCCGCGCATGAGATAAACTACCAGTCTTTTTCCCACTGTTCATTCTAGAACGAGGCCGGCAATGATAGTGCTCCAAAAAATGTTATTATCTTGCTAGAGTATCAACAATCCAAACTTGTGTGGGGAGAGGCTACAATAGTGAAGTCTTTCTCCGGGCAGATGTTTTATGCCTGGAAACCGAAGTTCGAAGAAAGAAAGTTGGAAGTTGTATTTATGCATCCGGGCTAAGAAACTTCCTTGGTGCGATGTAGAACTTGGGTGACGTCGCAGTTGGTGTAGTCGATGACTAGGTGGCGCTAGGGTTTAGTGTTGGGTCAGCGTATGCTGATCAAATTATAAGCGATAAAATATAACCTAACTTCTTTCAACATGAACGTACCGTGAGACTCTATACATAATTACACAAACTGATAACTCACGTATAAAAGTCGAGTGATGCTTGGCATGCTAGTGCGTGTTCGTTTCAGTGCCGCCGGGGTTAGCGCTCCAAGAGGAAGGACTACGAACTAGTCCGAAACAGTCATGTCGAGCATCACTTGACTTTTATACGTGAATTCGTTTGTGTAATTATAACCTAACTTCAACAAAAATACTACCTTTGTGAAAAATACTACTTTTGTGATTCTCATAAATAACCTTTTTCTTTCTTCCTTTTTATTCTACCAACAAAAATGTTCTGCAAACTTTGCGTATACGGTTGTTATTAATAACAATACACAGGCAGCTGCCGTTCGTTAACTCTGGTTTAACGTGTGGTTACCACTAACAGTTAAACGATGGTTAACTAAATACCTTCTGCTGACAACAAATATATACATATAAGACATAGTCAAAGCAGATGTACAATCCGTGGCTTTGCTCGCTTGAATGATCAGGTCTAAAGCGAAATTACGATAAACAAGGTCTCTTTTTTTTACTTATTTATTTTTCGTAGGTAGAGATCGCTATTAAGCGATAAGACCGCCTACTTTGTTCTTTGTTTCTGTATTGTTTTGTACTGGGGGGCTACTCCGAAATTTGATTTTGGAAGTTCGTAACATACCGTCCCTCTCACTCTCAAATTAATTACTATTAGTGTGGGCGGAACAGCACAAAACGAACTTCGAATATCGAATATCGGAGTACAAGGTCTGATTTGTGGTGTTCAATAATAGTTATTTGTTATTTGCAAATTATAAATAACTACTGCGTTTTTCAAAAGGATGTTCAAAAACATTTACAATATTTTCTCATATCAAAAAAAGCCGTGGTAGTCCAGTGGTTTGACCTGTGGCCTCTCAAGCAGAGCGTCGTGGGTTCAAATCCCGGGCTCGCACCTCTGAGTTTTTCGGAATTTATGTGCGAAAATTACATTTGTAATTTGCCATGAGCTTTTCGGTGAAGGAAAACATCGTGAGGAAACCTGCACACATCTGCGAAGAAATTCAATGGTGTGTGTTAAGTTCCCAATCCGCACTGGGCGCGCGTGGGAACTATAGCCCAAAGCCTCTAATACACGGAGGAGGCCCATGCCATGAGGCACGCCGAATTACGCGACAATTTAATAAATAAACGACAATAACAACAACATGTACTTACTGAAATTGTAGCGAATTCGGAATAAAAAGGCTTATAAATAAATAAAAAATTTGCAAGGCTGCAAAGTTTTTGTTTGGCGCGCGTGCCTTTATTGAAACTCGAGCAAGCGAAGGATTCTATGATTGAATCCTTGATGAAGAATCCTGAGCGTCGCTAGGGTTTCAAGGCACGAGACACTAAACAAACTTTGCTGCCGAGCGAAACACACAATTTTTCACCTCAATACAGCGAGAAAAATAGTGGATGGAGGAATTTCAAATTTCAAATTACTTGAGTATAGGAGTAGGTGGTGAGGTGGTGGTGGTCGTGGTGGAATGGTAGTCAGCGCGGCGTTCGAATTTCAAAAACCTTTTCCACCCAAGAGGGGAAAAAGCACTTTTCCACGCAGATTTTTAAGGAGAAAGACAGCCCTTTCGAGCAAGTGAGGTGAAAAGAGTATTTGTATTGTATTGTATAGTATTCTCTTAAAGTTGTTCTGGAGTATTTCAGCTGATTGTTGGGTTACAGCTGATTGCAGTTTAACTTAATAGCCCTGTAAATGATTTCGGAGTCTTTGAATCATAGTTGTCAAATTTTTTGGCAGTTGATCGAAGTTCAAAGTGAACCGTGTCAAAGGCGGGATTAAATTTTGATAGGCACTATCAAATGAATGAAGAATTTTACTTCTTGATTTTTTTATATTTATTTTATGGTTAAAAATGGATTGCCAAACGACATTGAAAGTCAGAACACAGAAAAATCCGAAAAGCAAAGCCATGGCCGGGAATCGAAGCTGGGGCCTTAATGCGATTAAATTCCAACTCACTTCAGGCTTTAGCTGTCAGTATGGATCTGACAGCGAGCGAACCTAAACTGAATCGGTATTGAATTCAAGACATGGTAAGGGCGCTGATATTTTATTTTGTTTGGGTTGCTCCGTCATCATGTCAATTTATCAAGTTGGTACGAACCTGTTGAGTTCACTCATGGTAGCATCCCTTTACAAGACAAATGTTTGCGCGTCCCACCCCTATTATTTGGGGTAGCATTGTTGATAGGGTTGTCACAAGGCGTTTTAAAATCTATTATTTGTAGTTGAATTTGAATATTAGTAATTTTCTAAGTTATCAAGTTACTTTTTGCGAATACACTGGATACAGCTTTAGAACAGCGTTTCCCAACCTTCTTCAGCTACGCAGCTACGGACCCCTAGGAAATCAAGCACATTTTTCACGGACCCCCTTAATAAAATAAACAAAAAAAAATCGGATCAGGTATTTTTTTTAGTTATTACAGATACAAAATTACGAGACTTATTAGCATTTACATTAGCCTGGGGTCCACGGACCACAGGTTGTGAAACACTACTTTAGAACAATAATATGAGTGACTGAAACAACAAGACAGACCTGCAGGTCTTTTTTTAATACTATCGCTTTGTACTGATTTGTGATGTTTATTTGCGACGGAAATTTAAAACCACATAATTAAGGTAGCTTATTGATTTGACCTTTCTCAAGCAATGGTGGCAAGATTATGGTTTGGTTACATTATTATTATTATTATTTTTTATACAAGAGGGGGCAAACGAGCAGACGGGTCACCTGATGGAAAGTAATCACCATCGCCCATGGACACCTGCAAGACTTGGGGAATCACAGGTGCGTTGCCGACCCTAAAACAACACTTTAAGACACTTGAGAATTACTACACTTTAAGATTACAATACAATACATTACAATACAAATGCTTTTTATTGAACACCACAAACCAGTACAAAACAATACAGAAACAAAGAACAAAGTATACAATAGATTACAAATTATTCTTAGCTGTTAATTTATTTTTAGGTTACTTTTACGAATTGCTTGGCAAGGGCAACGTGTCGTATACTTTTCATTTTTCAATTGACTAAAAAAGGAGGTTCTTAATATTGTATTTTTTTAATCCATTTTCCTCGCAGCGACAACCCTAATTAAACGACAGGGGTAACAGATCACTTGTTGCTGGCCCGCACTATTTATATCAATTTGCGCGCTGTTCAAACCTATTTGACTTTGATAGTTCCTGCATCGATGGGCTTGTCCCTTTACCTGTAACAAAAAAAAAAAACAAATGAGATCAAACGTTTGAAGGTAAATTTTTAAATTTGGAATATTTTAGTTTAGCCGGCCGCACTCAAAAAGCATGACTCATTGCGTTACGTTCCGCGTGACGTCAGAGTGTGCAAGCGAGAGCGCGGAACAAGTGATAGAGAAACACGATCAGCCCAAGCGTCGGCTTGTGATACATTTATCGTTATCACGTAAAACTACCGTCCGTAAACCGACTTTATAGACAATCGGTTTTTTTATACGACAAGGAAAGCAAACGAGCAAGTGGGTCACCTGATGGTAAGCGAGTACCAACACCATGGTCTCCCGCAACGGATTGCAGATGCCAAATTTCCCCTTCCTGGCCCGGGGAAGACGTAAAATTGTGTACACACCTCAGGCGGTTATAAAGAAAGCCTCAGGTCGCACGTTTATCGCCCTCGCCCTTCGCTCGTGCGACAAGTTCCAGCGATCTGAGACATTCTTTGTGACACCACATCTCAGTGTGTAATGCACTACAATAGAAAAGCTCACACACACATTTGTTTTATGTGCGGGGTGTAATGTACTATTACATAACGCAGTATTCTACACTCTGACAGCACCACACACACAATACCGCGTAGGCGCAACAACTAACAACTCAATCGCGGCATATCGTAAAGAAGTCGCAAATTCAATGTACAATAAACCGATAGACATATACGACCGCAAAGCCTTGTCCGACAATGTGGGCTAGTTGTGTGTCGCCATGTTTCTTTCACGCAATAGTTCGTTATAGTTAGGCAAACCGGGTATATTTTCGATCACGTGCGTATAGTTGTATTTTATAGGTTACGTTGGAAATTTAATACGAATGAGCAATGTAAAATGAAAAGAGTCACAATAGCATTGAAAATTAAAATATCTTCTTCAACGAAGTAAAATTTCCTTTTTAAACGAGAAAAGGCAAAATTAATTGAAAAATAGGTACTAAAACAAACAACGTCTGTGAAAGTGACATAAAGGCAAACGACCGTGAATAAGCTAAAGTAGCTGAACACTACGAACAAGGCAAATTAAATACTAGCACCTTAAACCTCGACATTAACAGAATCATTGACAATATCAACGGATCTAGCTTGGAATTTGTTTTCGACGGTATATAGACCACGATTCGATTACCTTACATAATCTTTCATGTACTTACCTGTGATCATTGATGCATGTAACTACGTAGAAATATCGTATCATGGGAGCTCATCAAAAATCATCACGGTCTTTGTACTTCAGATACCATATAAGGAAGAGCGGTGTCTCTTAACACAGGTTTTTAATAAACTTAATAAGAGGCACCAAACAATTGTTAAACATAGTAACTTAAGATAACGAAATAAAAGTTTTTTTTTTTATAACTCATACAAAACTTGTCCAGTGTAATCTGGACTCATTTAAAAACTATTAATAACATAAGTTATAATAATAAGTAAGCGGACCGCACATCTTAGGCAAGGTCTGACAAGACGTACAAAATCAAAGCTTTATTTTAAATGAAAATAGACCGCCAAGAATGAATGAATGAATGAATGAATGAATTATTTATTCGCAGTAAATGTTGTACAAAAATGATGTTATAAATATTATTATTGTTATATTTATGTTAGCTCTTTTACATTTCTTTGTTTGAAACTACCAGCGCATTATTCGGAATGACCATCATTGCCAAGAAGAACGTGCCGCAAGAACTTGGAACTCTATTCAAATCTGCCCCGCGTTCGAACTAAATCAGTTCAAAATAAGTTTCATTTCAAAAGTTAAGAGTCAAAAGTTTATTTTGCAAATAGGCCGCCAAGTGCTCTCTTATATGTCTTTTTTTTAATCTACCAGCGCATTCGGAAAGACCATCATTGCCAAGAAGGCAGTCAAGTCCCTTCATTCGTCCGAATATGGTATAGGTATAAGTCTTTTGAAATGACCCTCCCGTAGAATTCTATCGGTTAGGCTGGGTTAGTTTTTTAACAATTCTGAACAGCGAGCTTAAGAGAAAGAACAGTTATGGAAAATGATCATTAGATGTGACAAACAATACATTTATGGCATATAAAATTATGGCAAACGATATGGAACCGTTTTATTTATTTCGTGTTGCACCCCTGATCATATTATTATAAATCTAATAGTAAATTTTCAACAATATTTCATCGATAAGGTTCGTTAGATCTAACAAGAGCGCTAACACGGGCGGTCGATCGAGAATTAATAGTTGTAGCATAACATCGGCAATTGTCGTGTCACTTCGGGCCGATCGGCTTTACGCGATTTTATGGGTATCGTGCGCACACGCAAGTGTCCTTTGGCTCTTGGAATGGAGCATGGAAAATGGTGGAGACCGCTAAATTATACGGAGAAAATTATATAACAAGATTAGATTGGTCTAGTTCACATTCATAGTAATATTTTTTTAGATAATGAAACTGTAGCTTTATGGTTTGTGCTCTATCGTCCTTATCATATCAGATTCCCTATTATTGATACGATTGTGACCTAGTATTGCCATCGATACATAAAAATTCAAAAGCAAGATTAAGATCTATCTGTTAATTGTTAAGTTAGTATAGGCATTGACGGTTTCATGGTATATTTTTATAATTTTTATTATTATTATTTTTTTGTACCTAATTATATATTTTTATAATTCTAAATTCTAAACTTACATTAGAAATTTATTAATAGTAGTTAAGTGTGATGATATTTTTAAAATTAAAGAAGCTCGAGTTCTTAAAATGAAAATCTGCTTGGAGCAGTCAGTTTTACCTTCTGATACCTTATTAAATAAGATTTTCACTCTACTTTTACACGTGAGTTATCCGTTTTTGTAATTATAATTTCACAATACGGCATTACAGTCTTATCTTTTGTCTTTAGCGTCGATGTTAGAGGCAACTCCAATGTTTTTCGTACCTCATGGCTCACAAAGAATAATATAATTGTCCATGTCGAAGAAAATATACGGTATTACAAGTCAATCGTGGTCGTAAGGGGCGCGATTAGTGAAAACGTCGTAATTATGCCCAGGCGCAGCTTCGGGAACATATTTTATTGCGAATGCGTATTATAATTTATCGAAGGGTTTTATGATAGCGTACCTAACTGAGGTATTTAATGTCTTGGAAAGGAAGTGTTTCAGAATTAATATTGCTATATAATACGGTACTCGTTCGCGATTTGTTAATAAAGAGCTGGCAGTTCTTTCTTCGTATGGTAATTGTATCATAGTAAGGAAGTCGATTATAAAACTCCTAGTACCTACCATGGACTACGGTGATTGTAACCTGCCGAGGCAACTTTAAAGTGTACTTAGTGTGACGATAAACTATCCATGTTTAAATAGGTTATATTGCGGAGATCTAATTCAATGAAAAAAACATTTCATTTTAATATTTTTTTCGCGTTTTCCGGTCGATATTTTTTTTTTTTCTCCATTAAAAAAAAATATGACTGCTCGTCCTCGAGTCTTAGGTGTTTAACATGTATAAAAGTACATATATTTCCATATACAAAGTAAACTTAGTACAAGCCTTGCTTAGTTTAGGACTAGATCACTGGTGTAATTCGTTCCAGTCTAAACTAAGAATTTTTCACTCACGCGTTCTAACACCGATATTTCTGACTTATAATTTCGTATACTCATCTTATTACTACATACACTTTTGGCAAGCACAACAGGATAATTAACCAACCATTTGACCTTTCCAAACTAATTACATGCCTCTCCCATCGCGATTCAATAGTAGCTTTGTATTTTCAGTATTCATTCTCATCCTTTTGCTAAAAACCGCTTTCCGGTGGACAATTGCCAAGAGCTGGCTAAGGACATCTTGCGTCTCTATCCAACCAACTAAATATAGCCAAGTGCGTCCCGTTCTTGGAGAGAGAATTCTCTGAATGAAAGGATGTTTTTGCCGTTTTGCGATGCCACTGTTGCCTGAGCCAACTAGTGTGTAATTTTGTCGGTGCTATAGATAAAATATGTGATAATGAGCGCTCCGTTAATTTAAGGCTTAAAGTCGTTTTCGTTGCTCGTTTAGCTTAAATCTGTGGATAGAATGCGGATTCGGAGATAAAATAAAATGTATAGAATAAAATAAATAAATATCATGGGACAAAGACATGATCACATGGAGTGACCAAAGCCTTGTCAAAAATCAGAATTTTTTTTTTACACCAATTCACTCAGTCCCAAACTAAGCAAAGCTTGTACTATGGGTACCAGGCAACGGACAAACATACTTATATAATGTAGATAAATACATACAACATCCATGACTCGGGCACAAACATTTGTATTCATCATACAAATGTCTGCCCCTACCGGGATTTGAACCCGGGACCTCTAGCTTCATAGTCAGGGTCACTAACCACTAGGCTATCCGGTCGTCGAAGAAAGTGAATTAAGATCTGTAGGCTTATTATCTAACTCGCTCGCAATCGCGATCATGTTCATTTTGACAGTTCATCTATGGGCTGACAATTGGCATCGGAATCAGCTAGCTGTCACATTCATACAAGAACTGACAAAATGAACACGATACCGATTACGAGCGAGTTAGACAATGAGCCTACACAGAAGCGAGAGTAGAAGATCCAACGCGTGGAATACTGCTGAGTTCTTTGTCCCTGCTAGGTATCATAATGATACCATCATCATCACCATCATAATTAGGTATCACATCACCTGTATGAAATCTCTTATGTTTCCAAATGATACCATCAACAACTAATCTTAGTTCACTAATTCTTGCATTAATAAATATCTTAACCTATGAATTCTTTCACCATGAACAACTGAACACTTACAAGTCATTATGACATTACTCTTAGGGCCTGTTTCACCACTCACTGTTAAGTTCCAGCTATCTTAACTGTCAGTTATCTATGATGACGTCTCTATCTGTTTCGTAGTAATAAATACAGACGGATGTGTTTTGATACGAAGCGCAAAAAAAATGTTAAAAAGAGATTCCGCAAAAAGCTACAATGCTATCTCAATCTTTGCATTAAATGACTCGAGCACAAACAACACAGTCAGAAGACAGGCATTAGTTATGTTCTATCCATCGGATTCAATCATTGTTACAGGAATACCCGCTAATAATCAGGGGTTCATCTCTGGCTCAAGCCATAGAGCTAACAATGATAATACAATCCGAGTTCTTACCCCATTATTCATAAACGCTCAGGCTTCTGCTAACTTAACAATCGTTTGTCCTTATCTGTGAAAGGTAAATGTCAAAGTGACAGATAAGGACAAACGATTACTAAGTTAGCAGAAGCCTATAGAGCGTTTATGAATAATAGGGTAAATGTCTAAACAGGCGACAAACTTCTAACAGTTCAGTGTAGTATTGCATCAAATGAACGCGCATTTTAACCGCCCTGGGGGGTTACTCCGAAATTCGATTTCCGAAGTTCGTATCACACCGTCCCTCTCACTCTCAAATTAATAACTATTAGTGAGAGCGGAACGGCAAGAAACGAACTTCGAAAATCCTCGAAAGGCCTCGGAGTGCGAGCGAGAGCTGTGCCGCGCGCGAGACTACCCGTATTTTTCTTACTGTTTGTTCTAGAAACAGGGGGTAATCTATCTTGCGCGCTCTTTTGTCTCTTTCTCCAACTCTAGATCATTCGATTTACCTGTCAGGTACTGACTTGTAATGTAACATTCAAAGTACTGAGATCTGTTATGAATGTATACGGTATAATGAAAATTATAACATTTTAAAATTTGATCGTCTTACTAGATGCAGATATTACTTTATTTATCACAGGAATCGTGTTTCATTGAAAAACAAGTTCATTTTAGATAGTACATAGATAAAAAAAAAGGAAATTAAATATTTTGTATTTTTTTTTCACATGCAACTGTGAAATTTGATCTCACAAAACGAGTGAAGAAAAAAAACCGAAATCTGCTAATCTCCGCTTCTAATGAGTTTAACTATATCGTCTAGAAGTAGCCTTTAAACCACGGTTCCTAAAGTTTTTGTATAAAACAGTGAAAATAGCTAAAATTCTTTAGTTTATCGCCTTCCTAACTCTACTCGCGCGATCGGCTCCTGAGCAAGTATTTCTGTCCGAACATCAATGAAGAGCGCTCCATTCAGCTATTCCCCCACTTTACTGCGCACGCGCAATAAGACAATGCACTTTGATGAAACCACATTGTCGGTTCGTTTAGATTTGATGCGATTTCGAAGCCGCTGTGATTTAGTTTGGCACCAGAAGATAATTATAGAACGTAGTCTATTATAGTTCTTGAAATTCACGATGATGAGTGAGCTTTGTTTGTGGTAAAAACGTATCTGCATACGTGCCAAAGTGTGCTTGTGAAGACTGTGGGTACTGTAAGCATAAAAAAAGAGAAATCTCGCTCAAAAATCGTCTCTTAAGAAAGACACACTTTGTATTGGATTTTATACATTCACTTGCCGAATTACATGAAATGTGTAGGTATTTGGGGGGGGGGGGAGCCACAAGAGAGAGATCTCTCACCAGGCAGATGTTATGCCTTGGGACCGAAGTCCGAAGGAAGAGAGTTGGAAGTTGTATATAAGCATCCGTGTTGAGAAACTTCGTTAGCGCGATGTAGAACAATGTGACAGCTGTCACTAGAGTTGGCGCTAGCTACTCGTGCGACGTAGTGATTATGTAGCTGTCAACTAGGTGGCGCTGGTGACGCTACAGGTACAATAAATAAAAAAAAACTAAATTACTAAATATTATGTACAAAATTAACCAAAACCTAGCCTAACTTAAACTACAAGTAAAACACACCTCCCAGATCACTGTCAGTGCTCATTGTGCCCAGAAGCCTGGCAGCATTGCCGCGTCGAATCGCGAGGCTAATTCTTTGCCCAAAATAACTGCAAGCCCGCTGGTCACCAGAAGCAGATGCCGAATTTGTACGGAACCCTTGGTGCGCGAGTCTGATTCGCACTTGGCCAGGTTTTTTAACAAATAAGCAAGTGGATTCTGATGGTGAATAATAACCACTGCCTGTAGATATCCCCATCACCGGAGTATTACAGATGCAACGACAGTCTAGAGGGCTAAGATAAAAACATAGAATGTATCATTGGCTTCTCTTCCCGTGCAGATGGTAGAAGCCCATCGAGAATGCGAACAAATTTTAGGAACCATTTTTATAAGCGATGTAGCAACCCGTCACTATTTTTACATTCCCCTTTCCACCTATACCTATGCCTACTATCATGACAAAGGTTGCCTTTAGGTTTTGTTGCATTAGGATCTGTCTACCCCGTACTGTAAGGGATAAAAACGTGATTCATTTATGTATGTATTTGTATCGAAACTTAACAAGGATACGACTTTTTATACAGAAAAATGTGTGAAAAATCTTTAATACCCGTTTATTCAATTGACGCCAATCGCTAAACCGGAAAATCTACAGCTAAATTCAATTTACGCTCCCTACAATCACTTAAAGCAAAACAAAGCAATAGAGTTTAGAATCGCGTGCGCAATCCCCGTGTATCCCGAACATAATCAATCACGCTTTGCCTGACATTGCTATGGAATTTTAAATTGGATCCCGGTTAACAATACAAGGATTAGTACCAGACCAGTGTACTTTTGTTCGACCCCGTACCACGATACTTTCTCACTTTACGCTACAGCTAAACATAGTTTTCATTGCGTGCTCGCTAGAAAAACGTTGGCTCTATGGTTGAAGTAAAGCAGCATTGAATTGAGAAATTTTAGAATTGTGGATGTTTTGAGGGTGTCATAGTACTGGTTAATTCTCGTATTTTACAGTGTCAATTCTGCCAGCAATGGTATTATACGATATTTATGAGGATATTTGAAATTGAGGATTTTGAAGTAACGTGTTGTTTGGGTATAGACATAATGAACTAAGTTTGTCTACACACTTCTTCCAATGCAAGGTATGATTTTGTCTGCGGAGAATCCGCAAATCGCTATCCCGCGGGAACTATGCTATTTTCCGGGATAAAAATTAGCCTATGTTTTAATCTAGGGTACCAGCTATCTCCGTT
This sequence comes from Pandemis heparana, assembly GCA_963854515.1. NCBI lineage: Eukaryota > Metazoa > Arthropoda > Insecta > Lepidoptera > Tortricidae > Pandemis > Pandemis heparana. The sequence continues at coordinate 7,307,868 of OY978025.1, forward strand.
ACAAATTTGATCCAAATCCGTCCGGCCGTTTCAGCGCGAAGAAGGAACAAACATACACACGCACTCACATTACCTCTACCTATGTAGGATTATTAATTTTAAAAGGACTTTTACCACTTAATGGAAATGACTGGCTCATGCGTTACAGACAGTGAACGAGTTACAGTTAATTTCTAAACGACACTGAAAATTAGAACACATAGAAAAATCCGAAAAGTAAAGCTATGGCCGGAAATCGAACCCGGGTCCTCGTCATTCCGTGACGCGTGCTATACCCCTACACCACCCATAGCAGGTGAGTAAGCCTCCGAATTTTTCTATCTGTTGCCAACTGTCACGTGACCATGTTACTATGCGAATATTTGTCGCTAAGCGTCATCTGTTTGAATGATGTGTCTGTACGACACAATTACAAACTCCCAACAGTTACAGTTACAGTTACAGACAACGAACGGGTTACAAGCATCGAACGTGTTACCTAAACCTGGCGGCATATTGTGTTCCCATCTAATGTCAATCTAAAAATGTTTGTAAAGAAACCTGCAATAAAATATTACGAGGCTCATAAACTTGTACAATGGCGCTCGCTTCGATTATCCCCCGAGTTTGTCTGCTTTATGGGCCCGGTACTCGGGTTTATGGCATTTCGATATTTCGCGTTTTTTCGATAGGATACCGCTAGTGTCATGTGGATAAGACTATTTAAAAAAATATATAAAATGGACATTGACAATATGCAATGTAACATTAATTATATTGGTGTTAATTATGTATGTGTGTATAACTCTTTATTGTACATAAAACACATAAATTTTACAGGTAATAAGATACACAGATGTACAAAGGCGAACTAATAACTAATTATAACTTGCAATGTACGGTGATGGTATAATGCGTATTTTAAACCAACTTCTAAAAGGAGAAAGTTCTGTCTACCGTCATTATTCATACCAAATAGACCAGCGTTTTTTAAACTTTTTGCAATCACGAAACTTAAAGAATTCAAAAAATGTTACTGTCTGTCGATAATTATTATGTTAAAAAAAAAAACAAGATCCAATCATTTTTTGTTAAGATTTATCTTAGCTCCCGTGGATTATGTAACAACACTAACAATTTAAAATTGTCTTAAGTACATTTTACTTTCAACAAACAGTCCAAAGTACCTACCTACCTACTCCCAACCCACGTAACATGAACCAAAGAATACGTAACAAGATCCAGAAGTGAGTAATTCCTTAATAAATATCTAATTCTTATCCACCCCAGTTTCCCGGATCCAATGTCCTTTACAACACCACTTCAATATATCGGGAATTTAAAAAAAAAATGTAAAACCACCCTCAGCTCAGTGGAGAGTCGTAAACTAGTGAACGGTAGCGCCAATTAAATATGGATGTGCTGGTACTGGCCACCCCCTATTACCAGTAGGACGTCGAACATCGACTTGAAACAAAAATGCTTTTTAAAGGCATGTTTTCATACAGGGTGTATCTCTAAACCTCGAGCGATATTCCACCGGGGTATATAGGTATAGCAGAAGCTAAAATTTGGTGTCTCGAAAAAGTCACAAAAACCGAATAATTTGAATAATAATTTTATTCTGATGGTTTGTACACCTCTGAATTAACTTGCAGAAGGTAAACGATCCATATTTACCCCCTTATTCGTAAACGCTCTGTAGGCTTCTGCTAATTTAACAATCGTTTGTCCTTATCTGTGAAAGGTAAATGTCAAAGTCACAGATAAGGACAAACGATTGCTGCTTGAAGGGGTTAGAATTTAGTATCAATAAACTAGCCCTACCCTATTTCGTAAGTAATTTTTTTTTTTTGGTTCGAATTTTACTTGGAATTTTGATTATCGTTAGCCATCTACAGTGGATTATCGTTCGGGGTGTTTGTTATAACGTATGTATACAGTGACAAGCGAGCAAGTTGGTCATCTGATGGCACATAAGGAACTCAATCTGCAGACAACAGTTACAACAGAATATTGGAGAGGCGTTGTCAGTCCAGAGGTTTAGGATAGAATAAAATGCCTCAAGTGCTACCAATTTCACTGGCTGTCTTAATCTTACGAAAGCCACGTGTCAATGAAAAATAATACAAAATTGAATCCTTTTCCATTTCGATCTCGACTCGATATCTAATACGCGTGCGGACCACTCACATTACAACGTAAAATTCTAGTTCGACCCCTCTATTTTGTTTATGCTCATTGTATTTTGTGGTTTTTAGGGGAAAGGTCAGTATTGTTTTATGAATTATTGAGAGTCAATTTCGCATAAAACTTTATGCGATACCTTTAAATACATAAAGGCAAAGAAAATATGTAAGTGTAACGCGACCTTTTTTATTGTCATTTATCATTTATTCTCCAATGTCTAGAATTCGTATGGCTATCATCATCATCACTGTCATTCGCGTAAGACTGTAGTAGGTAGGTAGTTAGTACTTACCCCTTATTCATAAACGCTCTGTAGGCTTCTACTAACTTATAGTCCCCGGCCGTTACGAAGTCAATCCTGACACATTGCACAACTATGAAGTTCCTGATTATTGCTAATGTCAAACCTCTGTCAACCACAGGAGAAAAATGCTAAACTTGCTTGTTGCGTGTGATAGAATAGTGAGTGGCAATAATACCACACAATATATCGATTCACGCGTTGAAAAGTTCGTATAGCAAAAATATTGTCTATGATTATGTGCATTCATAAAATTAAATTTACAGATTGTAAAAGTACTTATATTCTATTTCATTTACACTAGTATTATAAAAAGGAAGGATTCGAATAAATGCGTAGGTATGTTTATTTATTTGGCAACTTCTAAGAACTTAGAACAGAACCTTTTTAATTATAAATAGGTATTTCTTCACTTTCTTTCGTATTTTCGTACAACTGATAAATATTTTTTTATTATAGCTGTAGAAAACTGAATTTAAGTCGACTCACGCTTGACTCAATTTTTATCGATACAATTATCGAACGTGTAACAAACAACCCTAGAGCATGTGTCAGGATTTGCTTCATAGCGGCCGGGGACTAAATAGTTTGTCCTTATCTGTCACTTTGACATTTACCTTTCACAGATAAGGACAAACGATTGCTAAGTTAGCAGAAGCCTATAGAGCGTTTATGAATAAGGGGGTAAGTTTTTAAAGTTGATTTTTACAATAAAATTCAATACAACAAACAATTTTACACAGACGGCAAATGACAGTAATATAGGTACTCTTTATGCCTTGTTAATATTTTGCTTCCAAAGTATTTTTATACTCGTTACAATACAAAATTAATGACGTCTCAGAACCGATTCACGAATAACAACCATCATTATTGGACCGCAACGCCTTCAAAGAAACTAATTAACTTAAAAAAAAAACAAGTGTCACCCGAACAATCCACAACCTGTCATACCTACCACCTACATCTAGTCCTTTAAAAATTACAAAAACACTCTCTGTAGCAAAACCAACCTTAAGTCAGAGAAATAAAGGTTGCGTAACCAGCAAGAAAACGCTGCAAAAATGATAGGGGGTGTTGTAATTGCGAGAGGAGACAAAGTCGTCAAAGGCATTGTAGGCTGTATAGTCTCTTAAGCATTCGAGTTGACATCGGCTGCGAATAATTATGGCGCGTCAATAGGACACCCTGTGTCACTAAAGACCGCATACAGGGTGTTGTATAAGCGACAGTTGTTTCATTCTGTGGTTTGCATAATGATCATTATTGTATTTAATAGTCATGTTTTGTATAAAGAGATTCTACTTAACATAATTGTCAGGGTTGCTAAGTTTTGGCACGACGCGTCCTGAATTTTCGTGTGAATGTAGATCCTGCTGATATCAGCCCTATCAACAACGAAGTCAGACTTGTATAAAACCGTATGATTAATGCGTTTCCACATTAGGCGTGCGAGGGGGAGAGATAGCGCGAGCTGATGGGCCAGAAAGAGAGCGATTGTTCGCGACGGCATAATGCTCTGTTAAACATATTCTGCCTTGGTTATTGTATTAAAACACTATACCTTAAAGATCCGTGATCACAGCAGTGAGAAGGCCTTAGTTTGTCTGGCATAGTTATTAGCAACAAAATCATGCGTAAATTCGGTTCGGAGCTTGTGTTTGCGTTGAAGTGTGAGTATGCTTAGTGTAAGTTTTCGGTCACAAAATACGTCTCGACCGCGTTTGCGTTAAAATGTCAAATACTATGAGAAAAGTTTGTTACCGTTTCGATCCGCAAGTGGCGCTACCAATTATTCCATAGTAATTGAGATGTTTACGTGAACGCGTTCGAGACGTTTTTATATGCGAAAACTTGCAGTAGAGGCTCAGTACCTACGCTTTGTGTAAGTTTCGCTCACAAAGTACGCCTCGAACGCGTTTGTCCTAAAATATCAAATACTAGCTGTTGCCAGCGACTTCGTCTGCAAAAAATTCGTTTATCGCTATCCCGCGGGAACTACGCAATTTTCCGGAATAAAAAGTAGCCTATGTGCTATTCTAGACTTTTCTCTATCTATGTGCCGAATTTCATCCAGATCCGTTGGGCCGTTTTGGCGTGATTGAGTAACTAACAAACATCCATCCATCCATCCATACTTTCGCATTTATAATATTAGTTAGATTATGAGAACAGTTTGTTGCCGTTTCGATCCGCAAGTAGCGCTATCAATTTATGCTTTAGTTACAATAAATCTTTAGTTTAATAAAATTTTGATTAGTTACAATAATCCTGTCGCGTCGCTTTCGTTACGGCCCCACTCCTAAGGGATTGATACCACCTCGTCTGAATCGATTCGAGAATTAACATAAGCGATCATTGTACATGTTAACACCGCTACAAGACACTAGAACAAAGGGTAACTCGTGTAGCGCCGCTTTACTATACCTAATGTCATTTACAAATCCAGCTTTCAAAAGGTATCTAAAATTCTTGTCTAGTACAATTTTAGAGCAATTACTCTCATGTGGTTCGTCTGGCAGTAGTTAGTGTTCTTTTAACTGTGTTTTTAAATTAATTGCTTTCAATGCTTTACTGTACAAAAATAAAGAAACAAAGTTCAGTTAAGCTCTATCCTGGTCAAAAGTCACAGTGATTCACAATTTTTAACAAAAATGAGTACTACTTTGATTTTGGTAAGGCACTGCCTTAATTTAGTCAGTTTTAAATGCTGAATACTGACCACCATCGTGATTCAATTATTTCCATAATTTCGTATAATTCCGCAAAATAAACACCTAATTGAAAAGTAGCTCTACATAACTATAGATCAATGGAGAACTTTCGATCCACATGAAGTGAAAAGGGTAATAACTGACAGAAAACAAGATTATAAATAAGTACGTACTTACTTACCTACCAAGTTAGCTAAAAAATCTAAAAAAAAAACTATAGTTTAGTGTGACTGTATTCAAAAATAACTGTTGTAAATCTAAAGTTTTAACAAATCTTTCTAATACTTCATTATTAAATATTACATTTAACATAAAAACAATTTATAGACCGCAGAACTTGCTTAATCTTCCTACAAAATGGACATTAACCATTTCAGACGTAATCCTTTAATATCAACTCCAATATTTCTACTAACACCTACTTTAATATAATGAAATTATAATGAGTTATTTGTCAAAAACGAACAAAAATAACCACCCTGCGCTATACACTCTGTCATACAACTGTCAAATGTGGCCTCACTAATCGTTTTGGATGAAATATTTCTTTAAAACGTGACTTTTCGTAAGACGCAGTCATATTTTTAAATCTATGCTTTATAGCGCGGTTTGTTAGTCGTAGAACTGTTTTGAATTTGATACTACATTTTAAATAAAAAAAAAGCAACCTAATTGTTACCAAATTACTTCTATATAAGTACCTTTTTTCTGTTTTGGTTGTTATGTGGTGTTCAATAAAGAGTAATTGTATTGTATTGTATTGTAAGTTATGGGTGGAAATTGTTTTTTTTTATTGACGTGATTTTATAAGCCTCTTTTTTTATTTTATTCCGAACTCGCTACAATTTCAGTAGGTGCATGTTGTTGTTGTTGTTATTGTCGTTTTATTTATTAAATTGTCGCGTAATTCGGCGTGCCTCATGGCATAGGCCTCCAGCGTGTATTGGAGGGTTTGGGCTATAGTTCCCACGCGCGCCCAGTGCGGATTGGGAACTTAACACACACCATTGAATTTCTTCGCAAATGTGTGCAGGTTTCCTCACGATGTTTTCCTTCACCGAAAAGCTCATGGCAAATTACAAATGTAATTTTCGCACATAAATTCCGAAAAACTCAGAGGTGCGAGCCCGGGATTTGAGCCCACGACGCTCTACTTGAGAGGCCACAGGTCAAACCACTAGGCTACCACGGCTTTTTGATAACGTCTTATAAATCGATGAACACCGGCTGCACGCATGAAAAAGTGTGTTAGCAACTCAAAATAAGTACTTAATGCTCGATAGATGCTTTTTTATGAACTGTTACTAACGTTAAATTTTCAACATAGAAATAATTAATTTACACCTTTTATAATTCTTAAATATCACATAAACTCATAACCATTGGCCACAGTCAAAAGCAGTAAAACAGCTTGGTCTCAAATGCTCTCTCGTGGTTTGTAGTAATGATAACAATAAATAATGGTCCTAGGAAAATAGCCGTTTTATAGTCGGGGTCACAACGTTGACGGATTGGACCGCACTGCCTTCAGTTGGGCCAATGTTTGAGCCAATGTTCGGGTCGGGCCAGTGCTTGGGTCAATGCTTGACGCCAGTTTTCCTTCCACTCACTGATTGAAGAAAAAATAAATAATTGCATGCAGTTTTTGTTTCTGCGGCAGTGAAAGAAATTGAATAGGTATTTTTATTATTATTCATTTTGGTGTTCGATGGTTCCATCAGACGACACGTCTACTCATTTGTCCCATACTATACATACATACCGTCACGCCTCTTTCCCACAGGGGTAGGCTGAGATTACTTTACCATATCATACCTTACCATCTACCTCACTAGTTAAGCTAAGTCAGGATTCCCTCTGAAAAGGAAGTTCCTGACTTCGCTTCTATATTCAATTATAACAATAATAAAACTTTAGCAACCTCCCAAACATTTGCCACAAACATTGGCCCAACATCAATGACGCGCACAACCACACAAAAGCGTCACAATGCAATGAATTGTCTCCTCATCGCATAAATTATACGCATGCGCTAATTAACCCCCACCACTCGTAAACGGACTGTGGGAATCGCATGAATATTATTATATTGATTTCAATACAATACAATACGAATAGGTATTTTTGTACTGGAAACTTAGGCAATTATTATGCAAAGTTTGCTAATGATTTATCTTCCGAGCTCTATCTTAATTATCTACCACTTTTTATAAAAGTAGGTAATTTCGATTTATATACTTTTATTTTCAGCCTATACGTCCCACTGCTGAGCATAATTGTGCCTTCTTTCAAAAGAAGGGGGTTATTATAGCTAGCTCTAGTTCCCATACAGGCTCAGTGCGGGATCACATACACCAAATGGCTATGCTGGACGTGCCAGTTTTCTCACAATGTTTTCCTTCACCGAGAAACTCATGGTAAATTTCAAATGTAATTTCACACATAAATTTAACAAAACTCAGAGGTGTAAGCTCGGTTTCGAATCCACGACCTTTCGCATGAAATGGGCCTTAACTCGCTAACCACTAGGTTACCGAGGCGATTTGCCATTATAATTTCACATTAGAGATATACTTCGAAGACACTGAGAATAACTAATTTCACAAGGCACAAGGGATTATAACAAGCGATACCTATGTCTTTCTTTCGTGTTTCTTGTACTGGTATCGCGTAAAGACAGACGTAAGTAATGGTGAAGGGTTTGCTAAGGATAGGGACTCTATAAGGTTCAGTCAATCACATGACTCCACTTAAGTAGGTAGGTTGTTTAAAGCCAAAACAAAGATTCTTTCAAACGTTGTATTTACTTTAATAATATCCAAGATTAATTTCCAATTAGCGAAGTAAAAGCTTCATAAAGACGGTGTGTGACAAGAAAACAAATGCCGATCGCTTCTAGAAACGAAAGCGTTCACTTTATTCCCAAAAACAATGGCCATAATCACAATTCACAAGCCAGAATTTTCCATAAAAAAAGATCCTCTGCTCCTTTGAAAAGTTTTTGAAAATGTCGCCTTATTACCAATGAATAAAACATTATTTTGATGTTTATAATTGGTGCTTAGAACATTGTAATAGTGAGATTTTCGTGAATCAAAGTTCCGAAAAGCAAAGTTCAAAGGACTTGGCGAAATTAGTTTTAAAAACGTCAACGCGTTTTTTATTGTTATCATAAAATGTCTGCATTATTGGTCGCTTGTTTCGACTGATTTATGCGTTACTGTACTCTGGGTATTTGTTTATTTAAATTATTATTATCTGGCTCATTAAAAGCACTTGGTAAAAATATTAGGGCGATTTCTTAAAACGAATGATCATATTTTTTTAATCGGAGTTAATTTTCTATTTCTTCCCATCCCACGATTTTGGTGTTTGTATGCATACTTTAGTGAAGATATTTAATATTATTAAACTAGATATTATCGCCCAATGAATCGAAAAAAAGAAAGCAAAAGTTTATTTATTACAAAGCCAATTAACAAAAACAATTCATAAAAATCAAAAAACAATTAAAAAAATATCAAAATAATTGCGATGCAATACAACGCGGAAATTCTGTCTGCGTGATGTGTTGAAAATTAAATTTTGTAGAAAAATCACGCAAAGAACGCAATAAATTGTTACTAATGTTAAAAAAAAAAACAAACAAAAAGAAACACTGAGAATATAATTTGAGAAGTTCCAAGGTAAGACTACCTTTTATTTTCAACTTTCTAACTTTACCTATTTAAAGTGTTCCGCGTTTTCCAGTTGTTTTGCAAATCATTGCAACTAATTACTTAAATGAATAATTATTTCGTTGTTTGGAAAATGAACTTTCATTGTTTTCAACGTGTCTACTGTTTACACAAACGTATTGGGTGAATCTAACTAAGAATTATAAATACGAAAATATGGATGGATGGATGGATGTTTGTGTGTTCAATCACGCCAGAACGGCTCAACGGATCTGGATGAAATTCGGCGCATAGATAGAGAAAAATCTGGAATAGCATATAGGCTACTTTTTATCCCGGAAAATTGCGTAGTTCCCGCGGGATAGCGAGAAACGAATTCTTTGCAGACGAAGTCGCTGGCAACAGCTAGTACATTATAATCGCTGACAGATAATTGGTAGTTTAAAACTCATAGGTACATTTTTCGTCTTTCTTAACCGTTATTACTTTTAATTTCACTTTTCTTCATCTTTTTTAAGATATTTTCATATTTTATTAAGAATGTGCTATATTTTTTTTATTGCATATTCACTTGAAAAAAAAATTTGTAATCAGTGTCTCCAAGCCCCTTCTTTTTATAAACCGTGACAAATATCCACAAGTCGTAACCACTAATTACTTCATCTCCAGTATTCCGAAATAAACTGCCATTAAAACAACACGGCTTAGTATAATTCCCCATTATAGTCTTGTCTAAGAAAAGTTCCTATTATTAATTGTCCGAAAACAAGTTATTTATGGGTAGAATTTAGTTTTGTCTGCCATCTACCAAAATAACCGGCCCACCCATAGAGAAGCTACAATGTCTTTTCGGTTATAAAATTAAGTGTTTCTCTATTTTATTGGGTTATAATGCTACTGTTATCGAATAAACATTTAAAAACTCTTAATTGAGGTTAAAAGTTAAAACATAGACACAATAAATACATAATCTTTTATCTCTCAGATTACATTTGGACATATTTCTCGGTCTAATTTAGTGACCCCCCTCATTAATTGGCAATTTGTTGTTAGAAAAGGTCAATTTTTATCTAAATTTATTTCGAGCCTAAAATTGCTATTAACATGAAAAATATAATAAAAGCAATTTTATAAGCATAACTTTAAAATGAGGTAGAAATATTATCCAAATTAGATGTTTTTGAACCTCAGGGGTATGGGAACAGATATTTGTATATTTAATTAATTATGAGCCCGTTACTTTTTCGAGACTTGGTGGGTTTTTGGAGTTCAAATAATTGAGAAATATATCTTATCCTACGACTATAACTTATTCAATAATGCAATAGACATAATTAATACATCTTCAGAATATAAAAATGCTGTCTTTTCTAATTCCACCTTGTTCAGGAAATGTCTGATAAAAGCGACTATATGACGTTCATCCGCCATAACCCTTCACTGCTTTGCTGTCAGAAAAAATAAGTTTATATCTTTATACCTGCTATGATGTGTGACATAAATTAGGTACTTAAAGAACACGAAAAAATTTTTTGTCTTTACATTAAATTTCCATGAATTGTTTTGTGAAAAAAGAAATGTATGTAAACTCTTTAGTGTGCAAAATAAACAAGACAAATCTATATATTTAATAATAATGTAATAAAAAAATGTGGTAATAAAATAATTGTGTATATTGTGAAATAATCGAATCCTTCTAATATCAAAGCCAGCTCAACATGATTCGGATTATTATTAAGTACGAATACTACCAACTGCTAGCAGTAGTAGCAGTAGTAGTAGTGACAGTAGTAATAGTAGTTATTTAGTGTCGCTGTCCTCGAAGCAAGTGCACCGGGAAGACGGATTACGGATCAGTACGAAACAAGTCAAACAGTACTACATTATTATAAGACCCATGCGGGTGGTAGGGCCTTCTGCAAGGTCCGTCCGGATCGCTACCACCATCTTACTCGCTAATCCCGCCGCTAAGCAGCAGTGCTTACACTGCTGTGTTCCGGTGTGGAGATTAAGACAGCCGGGGAAATTACGGGCACAAGAGGCATTTCATCTAAGTCCTCTAAGTTAGCAACGCATCTGCAATCCCTCCGGGGTTGCGGGTATCTATGGGCAGTGGTGATCGCTTACCACCAGGTGACCCACTTGCTCGTTTGCCTTCCTATTCACATAAAAAAAAGACAACGGGACTTAATCACGTAAATAAAAAGTATTTTTGTAAATACCTCGACGTTTCGGACGCGACTTTGCATCCATGGTCTCGAGAGAGTACTACACTCGATGAGTACTACATTGGCAACTAAGTGATCCAATTATTTCATAGTGTCTACTTAATATCAATGCAGCTTTATATCAAAAAAAATCAAGAATGATTGCTGAATTTAAATAGAAATTTAACAAGTCTTTTTTATCTTAAAAAAATACTTTCACACAATTATAGTATATTCGCGTTTTTATTCGACAGGTACACAATTGACACGACGATTTCTTTCAGAGTTGACGTATAGTACGTCCAATTAGAGGTGATCTAAAAATACATGAACACTCTGTATCCATTTGTCACGGGACGCCCTGTATTTATCAAGATACCGTTCCTTCCTGGTACAGGTTGATTGTAAATAACGACCATTATACTTTTAGTTATTACAACGTTTTTTAAAGTAATTAACAAGATATGGCAAAATATTTGTAAGCTAAAAAAATAATAAAAAAGTCTTTTTCTGTACGTATTATACGTGTTTTTTTAAGTAACACATTTATTCAGGATTTTTACATTTTGAATTTTTAGTCTAATTATTTGATTTTCAAAAATTATATAAAAAAAATATTTTTGTACCTACTATTCACACGGTACACTGTATACATTAGTTAACGGCGTTCAAACCGTATTTTTTTTCGAATAACGATACGTTTTCTTTATGAAAAAATTAAAAGTCAACCCCCTGTGCGCCGCCCGCAACGCGTTAAAATAACCACGGTTAACATTCCTATAAACAAGATTGTTGGGGAGATTGATGAGTCCAACTATTAGTACAAAAAATAATTAGGAATGGAACTCCACATTGAGACATAAAATACCGTTGATGCGCGGTATGTCAAGCATTAGGGTATGGACGCTGGAAAAGTTCCAAACATCGAGGCGATTCCCGTTTGTTTACCCTGGGCTTGTTAACGATACTAAATCCCTACTAACATTGTTGAAAAGTAACTCCATCTGTCTGTCTATCTGTCTGTCTGTTACGCTTACACGCCTAAACTACTGAATTGACTTAAATGAAATTTGGTACGGAGATAGTTCCTGCGGGATAGTAATATGCAAATTCTACGCAGACGAAGTCACGGGCAACCGCTAGTAAAGTAATATAATAACGTTTTATTTAGCAAGGTAAATGGTTTTTCCCTGGTGGTTGGATCGTAGCAAGTAGAACAAAGTAGTCTCTGCCTACCCCTGTGGAAAAGAGGCTTGACGGTATGTAAATGGTAGTTGTTGATTACTAAGGGCCTCCGAAAAATACGAATGATTCAACCGAAAATTGACGGAAAAAATAACTCTTTTTCGTTACAATAATTAACGGTAAAATCTAAATTCTAAACGTTATTTTTTTACAACGTTAATCGGTCGAGTTACAATAACCAAAAACACTAAGAGGGTGTGGCTCGCGAGCCTGCCATACTAGGCTTTTTGGTTGTTTTTACTGTGCAATAATTACGGTTGCAGCTCGCAGATCAGGGGCCGTACCATGACGTCTTAATGCGATTCAGTATAGGTTCGCTCGCTGTCAGATTCATACTAAAAGTGACAACTAAAACTTGAACTGAGTCGGAATTAGGACGTCATGGTAGCCCCAGGAGGGTTACCACGACATCTTAATGCGATTCAGTTTAGGTTCGCTCGCTGTCAAATCCATACTAGAAATGACAGTCAAAACCTGAACTGAGTCGGAAAGACGTCATGGTAAGGCCCCTGAAGGACCTGGCTATAATCAATCAACACAAAACATACATACAGTACTGTCACGCCTTTTTCCCACAGGGCTAGGCAGAGACTACTTTGTTCCACTTGCTACGATCCTGACATACCTCTTTCGCTTCATCCACATTCATCAATCTTTTCATACATGTTCGTCGGTTTCGGGTACTCTTGATCTGGCCTTTTTCTAAAACATCCTCAATTTGATCACGGAACGTCCGTCTAGGCCTTCCCCTCCCAATGCACCCATTCACGATCCCCATATAAATCCGTTTAGACACAAAATATCATCACCATATTCATATTCCATAGAAATGTCCCCATCTGAGGTCACTGATCCATTTCGTATTAGATTTGTCAGAGCCGGTGTTTATGTTGGCAGCGTTTGGGCATGCGGATGCGCACCTTTTTCTGGCCTTACACTCCGAATTCGATTATCGAAGTTCATTTCGTGTTGTTCCGCTCACTCTTATAGTCATTAATTGGAGAGTGAGGAGGATGGTATGATGATGAACTTCGAAAATCGATTTCAAAGTAGCTCTCCTGATAACTGCGCAGACGCGTGCGGACGATACTGATTTATACTTACCTAGTTAGGCTCAGTTTACACTCAAATAGAGTTTTATGATCTTTTTTAGCGTTCTGTAGTCAAATTGGCATAAACCTTATGTGTATATGGCCATTGTAAGTATGTAAACTCTTTATTGTGCAATGGGAAAGAAGTTACGATGGAGAGATCTCTCTCCCGGCAGATGCAAACTTATAGGTACAATAAAGTTAATTCCTAATTAAGTACAATATCGTAACAAAATATATGTTTCTATAGACCGACCCCTTAACTGAGTCCTCGCCCGCGCGGTGCAGGGGCGCGGGGTGGGACGACCACGGGGCCGAGAGAGGTGCGGGCGGCAGGCGCACTACCCACCCACACCTCTCTCGGTACCCTTTGTCATCCCACCCTGCGCACCCGTGCCAGTCGGTCTATAGCGGCGCGTTTACGCAACACGATTCTCTCATAGCAATTGACTTTTGAACACGAAGGCGTTTACGACGCATGTTGCGACAAAAAACTTGAACTCGCTCTGAAACATTTTCTTCACTCAAGTACCTACTAACAGTAAAAATGAAGCGGAATCTCACCCAGATATCAAGTGTTTGAAGCAGCATCTTATTATTATCATATTTGTTTGACGTCTATTTTTCAACAGTGCTCAATATTTTTGAAAGTCTATTTTTGTTGCTCAAACGGCTCTATAGGTGGCAAAGATTAAGTGAGGCAGACCGGTTACATGTTTTTACCTCTCTCCAGCCTATATACGTCCCACTGCTGGGCACAGGCCTCCTCTCACAATGAGAGGGCTTGGGCTATTGTTCCCACGCGGGCCCAGTGCGGATTGGAAACTTCACACACACCATTGGATTGCTTCGCAGTTGTGTGCAGGTTTCCTCACGATGTTTTCCTTCACCGGAAAACTCATGGTAAATTTCAAATGAGATATCGCACATAAATTCCGAAAAACTCAGAGGTGCGAGCCCGGGATTCGAACCCACGACCCTCTGCTTGAGAGGCCACAGGTGAAACCACTAGGCTACCATGGTCATGTTTCTACCTATGATGGTTTATTTTACAAATTGATCTTTTAAATTTAAATAACTCTAGCTATTTACGTCGTCGGTCATCAGTATGAATTTACTGAGTAAATGCCTCTTCATTCTCACGCGACTTCGCCCGGTCCTGTGCCAGTCTCATCCATAGCTTTCCAGCCGACTGCCAGATGTCATCTGACCAACGGGCTGCTGGTCTGCCTTCTGAACTTCGATCCAATCTTGGCCACCACTCTGTAACCACCTTCGACCAGGCGTTCCTTCTTGCTAAGTGCCCCACCCATCGCCACAAGTTTTTATTAGTTATCGAAATAGATTTACGACTAATAAAATGAATTATTATCATAATTTTTGCATTCATTTTAGCTTCATTACTTAACAGAGCGAATAATAGACACATTATTACACAAGTTCACAGCAGCAAGCAATAATCAAACTGAATTCATCTATTTTATTGATCTTTATTGACAGTCAATATTCTTATGCATTCAACACGTCTTGCCGTGTGACACTTCGTAGTAACTTATTTTCGCAAAACAGGAATAGTAATCGACTTAAAATCTGAATGTATAATATGATTACATTTAGTACACCATTCGTGGTAAAATTTATTATCTCCTCAGAGATATACAACTAAAGAATACAAAAAATGAATTGGTGCACAGTTGGCAAAAATATTGACGGACACATATTATAATTAATAAAAAGAAATAAGTTGAATTGAGAGCTTCTTCCATTTTTTTTAAAACAAAAACTATATCACAATTGAAAACGGTTAGTATTTAATTAATTTTGTTTTCTAGAGTTAATAATATATTTAATTGATCCATCCGCATCTTCCTGTCAGACCTAAACAACATAAACACGATAAAGACAATCGCATCTGGATGTGCTCATAGTCACGGGCAGACAGTATTTCGTCGACTAACGACTGTTCAGTCTAATTAGAATTTATTGCGTTAGTCTGTGACTTCACAAGTCAGCCGCAGCATCGTTCTGTGGCCGTTCTACAGCTCTTTATTGTCGCTTGCCCATTGTTTATTTAAAACAATAACCGGTATTTTTATTTCGACGACGTTTTAACGATTACAAACGATGCCGTGATGTAGCTGGCCGCTAGACATTGTCTCAGCCAGAAAAATAACTCTCCGCGTTTATTTATGAAAAAAGAATCGGGTTGTAAATTTTCTTTTTATTACAAATCTCGTCCTAAATAATTACAAATGACACTAATGCACTTTTGCTGGGTGAAATAGGTAATAATGTTATTAAAAATAGTTCATTTGGAACAAAAGCATAGTATTAGCTCTTGGTGTTTTTCTCTAGTTCGTTATTTATTTCAATTTTGCGGTTAACCTAAATTTTGTTAGAAGAATGAGAGTGCACGATAAATTTGTTTCACATAATTAATGTAAGAATTTGGTTAAGAGACATAATGGATGATATAATAATGCTACATTATAACAAAAGCTATTTCTTAGTTAGCCCGTGGATTGTTTTGACGCGTGCTCTATTCTGGTATTCGAGGAATCAGTAACAAATCAGCACCTGTCAGTTTTGTTAACGAAGCCAGAAATATCTGCCCCATTGTTTTAAATCTAGGAGACAATTCTATCTTCACTTGAAAATTCTTGTGTTATTTTCAAACATCTTTTTAATGGCGTTCGGCGGTCCGCTAGACGGTAAGTCTAGCGTTCGTTGTTGGGACAAAAAGCTTTGTTTTCGTGGGATAAGACTGAAATTGGTTGGTTTAGTGCTGTGTCGTTGGTTGTTTGGGTTGTGGTTTGAGTAGAGGCCATTGTTGTCACAGTGACAATGGAGTTGGAAGCGTTGACAGTTGATTACCGCCGACGAGACAATCGGAATCTTCAACATCAGATTTGACTGACAAATTGCCTCGAAATGTGGTCTCTTTTGTTTTTTAGAGCATTGTTTGTCACATCCCTGTCGCGAGTCAGGAACATAACTCTCTGCTTTATTACTCTTTACGAGTAGGATTACCGCTTGTATGATGTATTGGATTATTAAATTTTATAATGCACGACGTTACGCCCGAATAAAAGCCGATTCTTATATTTGTCATTTTTATTGCTTTTTGTTTCGCGTCGAAAGTTTTATTGTTGCTTTGTGCGTTGTTCTTTTTAAATTTTTTTGGTAACGTGACAAAATTTTCTTTTCATGCGAAATAAATTATGATGTTAAAATAGTCTTTTATGTTTTGTCGCCTCTGGAATGCGCTTTATCATTTTCGCAAAAAAATCGAATCAAACGTTTGATTGTACAAAAGTGAAAATATTATACGAAAAATGATAAATATCTAGTAGACCTGATATTTACGGTCTGCCTAGTCAGAGGACAATGACTTATATGTTTCTATTAAGAAATGTCAAGTCTTTTTAGTCACGTTAATCTGGTGATTATAATGTCAAGGCGGATGTCACCTAAAGCATACTTTGACACATTTCGAATACGTGACTATTTATGTTTACGTTAGCACATCACTAGCCGGCCGTGAGGAAAAAAAGTCGCACGATTCCAAATTATTTTGTGCTCTCCGATTATTGCATAGAACTGAAAATCGAGTATAGATTATTTGAACTTATTTGTTACAATGAGAGATTACATTGTCAACTGTACAGTTTTGGAAATTTGAATTTGGAATATTTGTCATCTGCTACTTTGTTTAAGTCAGTTTAAGGTGGCAATGCGAATGAATTTGTTTTGAACTGAAATAATTTCAACAGTTGACATTTAAGAAATTAATTCACCGAATGATTTGAACCGGATTGTTTGGTTTCGCAACGCTTGGATAACAATTATTGTCGGTCACTATTGTTTAATAAGTGACCTGCTAAAAAGCCGTGGTAGCCTAGTGGTTTGACCTGTGGCCTCTCAAGCAGAGCGTCGTGGGTTCAAATCCCGAACCCCAGCTCTGAGTTTTTTGGGAATTTATGTGCGAAAATTACATTTGAAATTTGCCATGACCTTTTCGGTGAAGGAAAACATCGTGAGGAAACCTGCACACATCTGTGAAGAAATTCAATGGTGTGTGTTAAGTTCCCAATCCGCACTGGGCGCGCGTGGGAACTATAGCCCAAACCCTCCAATACACGGAGGAGGCCTATGTCATCAGTCACGACGAATTACGCGACAATTTAACAAAAAAAAAACAACAACAACAACAACATGTACTTACTGAAATTGTAGCGCATTTGGAATAAGAAGGCAATTAAAAATGCTATATTATTATATTATTAAGTGACCCGCTTGGCCAGCAGTACTTTACTTCCTATGAATTAATATGGCATGTCCGCTTTATTAGTCACCCCTCTTTGGTTTCACGCAAAAAATGATTCGAACGCGGCATCGAAAGCGTTTAAATTTGATACTAATAGGATTACTAGCACGTCTGACGTATAGTAACGTTTGTTTAATTCAGTTTTGGATTACTATGCTAGGTCTTGACACAAAGAAAAAACAGTATGTACCAGTTGCCTCTCTTCCCGCCCAGACGGTAATAGCCCATCGAGGAAACGGACAAAATCTTAGGAATTATGTTATAACTAGCTGTTGCCAGCGACTTCGTCTGCAAAGAATTCGTTTATCGCTATCCCGCGGGAACTACGCAATTTTCCGGGATAAAAAGTAGCCTATGTGCTATTCCAGACTTTTCTCTATCTATGTGCTGAATTTCATCCAGATCCGTTGAGCCGTTTTGGCGTGATTGAGTAACAAACAAACAAACATCCATCCATCCATCCATCCATCCATCCATACTTTCGCATTTATAATATTAGTTAGATAATATGTAATAATAATCTAATCTAACTAATATTATAAATGCGAAAGTATGGATGGATGGATGGATGGATGTTTGTTTGTTACTCAATTACGCCAGAACGGCCCAACGGATCTGGATGAAATTCTGCACATAGATAGAGAAAAGTCTGGTCACATAGGCTACTTTTTATCCCGGAAAATTGCGTAGTTCCCGCGGGATAGCGATAAACGAATTCTTTGCAGACGAAGTCGCTGGCAACAGCTAGTAATATAATAATAACTCTTTATTGCCATAGTGTAGGTGTTACAATCAAGAACATTACAAAATAATAAAATTAGGACTACACTTTGACAATGGGTACCGGTCTCAGCAAATGCTGGTTTCAGTTTCCAGCGCTGGTTTTCAACCCGGTCCCTTTGGCAAGGTTATAGCATCCTGAGCGTGATAGTGGGCAGGTTGGACAGTCGCTATGTACAGCACTGGGCTAATCTGCGCCGTTCTTTGACAGTCTATGAGCCTAATTAACTAACTTAGTGATTAAGTTGTATTACTAACCCGATATGGATCCTCGATGTCCAAAATAAATGATTTTTATTTTGATTTGATTTTATTTATTTATAGGCGATGCTAGCGACCCATCACTATTTGGATTCTACTTTTCCACTTATACGCCTACAATCATGCTGAAATTGGCCTTTAGGTCTTGTTTCTTTAGGCTCTGTCTGCCTCGTAAGGGATATAAACGTAATTTATGTATGTCTTGATACAAAAACGCCTCAAACGCGTTCGTGTTAAAGATTCAATTACATACTACGAACAAATTTATGCACGGTTTTAATTTTAACTTTTCTATTTTCTTTCTCACTTATTTATACATTTCTATTTCTATTATATAATATGTACACATTTTAATCGGTTTTACAAGTATTTTCTTATCATAAACTATTGTCGAATTTATGGCGTTCTGTTGTAGTAAATTACAATAAATATTTTGACGATATTCTAAACATCGGCTCCCGAGATAAACGGGTAGCGAATGGCATGGACATAGTTGTATGTTACTAATATAAACATATAAATTTGGAAATGCACCTATTCTCATATGTTAAGGCCAAGATTGTTGCTGAATACGTATACCTATACATCTATACACGCGGGTGGTAGTTCGTTCTCCGGATCGCGCTACACCCCCCAATCTAACTCGTGTATTCCACTATAGAGCAGAGCTTACACTGCGGAGAGGCATTCTTTTAGCCCTCTACGTACAGCTAGCACGAGTGCGCGCAGGATAGACTATCCGTATTTTTCTTGCTGTTCGTTCTAGAAAGAGATGGGTAATCTATCTCGCGCGCGACACAGCTCTCGCGCTGTCTTATACTAGCCGTGCGGGTTGGCAACGCACAATAGTATCTGCTGTTAAGGTTCTCATTTAGAGCGCTTGCGTTGACGTATCAGATAATTAATTGGAAAATTGGCAGCGCCTTCTGGCGGCACGTGTGGATAACTAATTATTGTCATAAAATTTAACATTTTAACGTACTTTTCAAGAAAATTTATAGTAACTAAATTTATAGTAAATTGTGTGTACATGCTCTTATATTTGTGTGTCTTGCAAAATGAATAAATGTCTTCTTTCTTTCTTTCTTTCTTTAACGATTCAGTAAATTATTGATTCAGCAAGACACGACATGAAGGACTATTATTTTTTTTCTCTGCAACATCTCTATGTTTACACTAACTACTCATGTTGAACAATAAAATAGATAAAAAAAATAAAAATTCGGAGGCTTACTCACCTGCTATGGGTGGTGTAGGGGTATAGCACGCATCACGGAATGACGAGGACCTGGGCTCGATTCCCGGCCATAGCTTAACTTTTCGGATTTTTCTATGGATAGAAAAATTCGGAGGCTTACTCACCTGCTATGGGTGGTGTAGGGGTATAGCACGCGTTACGGAATGACGAGGACCTGGGTTCGATTCCCGGCCATAGATTTACTTTTCGGATTTTTTTATGTGTTCTAATTTTTAGTGTCGTTTAGAAATTCAATAAAATATCTTTATCTTTAAACCTGGTTTTCCCGATAAATTCGTCATTATCCTAATATTATTTCAAGAAACTTGCGGTTCTAAACTTGGACGGACAAATACGCAAGGCATTAAATTAATTCCTCAGAATTTCCACAAAAACTATAAATTTATACTTTCGAACCATAATCGCTACTTCCAAAAAATCACTAATAAATTATAACCCACATACATCTCCCCCTTAACACAAATCAGCTTGTCACATTATTAAAGAGTTATGTCGTTTTAGACGCGGTCAAGCAAAAAAATACACAAACACACGAACATTTGTCTGACGTCAACAATGATCTGAAATATTAGTCGCGGGCGATATTAATTGCGCGGGAGTTGCGATTAAGTGCGTGTTTATAGCGTCTTTGTGTGACGTCACTGACGTCTATTAGTAGTATAGCGTCTAGTGTAGTAGCATTCAGTTGCAGTTGGAATTAGACGTACAATAGACAACGCGACAATCTACAGTGTATAAATTTCATCTAAGTAACTAATTTTACAGATGCGAAAGTATGGATGGATGGATGTTTGTTTGTTACTCAATCACGCCAGAACAGCCCAACGAATCTGAATGAAATTCGGCACATAGATAGAGAAAAGTCTGGAGTAGCACATAGGCTACTTTTAATCCTGGAAATTTCCCGCGGGATAGCGATAAATGAATTCTTTGCAGACGAATTCACAGGCAACAGCTAGTATCTAACTAATATTATAAATGCGAAAGTATGGATGGATGGATGTTT
Source organism: Pandemis heparana (assembly GCA_963854515.1). Taxonomy (NCBI): domain Eukaryota; kingdom Metazoa; phylum Arthropoda; class Insecta; order Lepidoptera; family Tortricidae; genus Pandemis; species Pandemis heparana. Next base: position 7,328,904 of record OY978025.1, read on the forward strand.
GTTTGTTTCTCAATCACGGCCCAACAAATCTGGATGAAATTCGGCACATAGATAAAGAAGTCTGGAATAGCACATAGGCTACTTTTAATCCTGGAAATTTCCCGCGGGATAGCGATAAACGAATTCTTTGCAGACGAAGTCGCAGGCAACAGCTAGTATATTTATAAATACTCACCTAAATACATATTCGTACGTCACTGCATAAAAATTCGGAATAAAAATATTTTTTAACGCCGCTTAAGACTGGGTGCTAATTTAACGCACCCAAATTGGTTATTTTCACTCAAAATACGAGCGATTCTCGCTTCGCATTCTCCATTATGGTTATGACATGCCAACCTAATGTTTAACTCGAGGAACTTTATGCGGACGACTGTACGCAGTGCAAATTTATGTCCATATAAAAATGGCAACACCAGAGATAAATACACGCTGATTCCGATTTAATTGAAAATAACGTTGAATTCAATTTTGAATGCTCGCTCTTAGAGAGTTAAGACCCCTGTGTATACGGCAGTTTGATTGGTTAAGGTTTTGATAGTATTTATCTGAGTTAATATGACAGTGCATGTATATTTTATTTTTTTCTGTTCCGGCATCAAATTAGCCTTGTTGTGAATGAAAGTTGGTTTTACGCAACGAATTCTGATTTTCCGTAACTGAACCGCAATACCAATTCGCGCTACTCATAACATTTTTAAGTAGGTATAATGCTTTATTGAGTACTAGGTTCTACCCGCGACTTCGTCTGGCGTAGAATTAGCAACTGACATGTTTATCGCTATCCCTCGGGAACTGTGCAATTTTCCGGGATAAAAAGTAGCCTAATGTTTCAATCTAGGGTACCAGCTATCTTCGTTGCAAATTTTATTCAAATCTGTCCAGTCGTTTTAGCGTGAAGAAGGAACAAACATACACACCCACTCACTCACATCGTCACAAACTTTCGCATTTATAATAGCCAGCCAGCGACTTCGTCTGCAAAGAATTCGTTTATCGCTATCCCGCGGGAATTTTCTGGGATAAAAAGTAGCCTATGTGCTATTCCAAACATTTCTCTATCTATGTGCCAAATTTCATCCAGATTCATTGGGCCGTTCTGGCATGATTTAGTAACAAACAAACATCCATCCATCCATCAATCCATACTTTCGCATTTATAATATTAGTTAGATTAGTAGTTATAATATTAGTAGGAGTAGGATACGTACGTATAGTATACAAAATAAAAAGCCTTTAGGAGCCAAAACTGATAGCAATGATTCGTGTAAGACGGTGTGATGTCATCAAGGTTTCCTTCAACTATATTTGCTCTGGTCCTAAGGTACACTAAAATGTCATCTAAAATTTCCCCGCAATGAAATTTCTCGCCAAAATAATCGCTCAAAACACACTAAAGAGGTATAAAAAAAAAACAATAGCTCCCCTAACCCATCAATAACCGAAATTACATTTGACGCAATTATTGGTCGATCCATCATCCCCGACGGGAACACAACTAAATAATTTCGGGTTAAACATTCAATTTGGGGAGCGCAGGGGTGGGGTGGATAATTAGCGGGGGTGGGGAGGTGGGAAAAACTAGAGTGGGAAATTTTCTGGGGTATTGTGGGTGAAGTGCCATTGCAATATTGACAGTTTTGAGGCTAGATTTATTCTCACCAATCAATAGTGGATTGGCATAGGCTAAGATTGGGATGATAGGAAAGTAGTCGTCTTAACTACTACTATGTGAATTGGTACTACCAGTCGCTAACATGAGTTTCGGTAGTTTTTTTATTAATTGCATCCATATTTCAATACCTATAGGTTATCTAGGTGATATAAGGCTCTGAACTAGGTTATTATAGGCGGAAAAGCGCCTGTGATTATTATTTATTATTCTGATGTTGCTGATGTTTATGGACGGCTATGATATGAGGGAATGGGCAAAAATCTTAGGAATCATGTTATAGATGCGGTTAGTAACCCATTTTGATTTCCCGTTCCACCTATACGCCCAAAATCATGCTAGACTAAAATCAAAATGAACTAAAAAAATGAATCAAAATGATCAAAATCATGTCATGCTAGGCGTTTTCTTATATAATAACGTGGCCTTTAGGTCTTGTCACCTTAGGCTCTCTCTACCTTGTAAGGAATAAAGACGGGATTTATGTATGTACTTAGGTATGCTCTGATTATTTGCCACAACCATTACTATAACCTGTTAAAATGGTAACCTACGTACCTCTAAGTACGCCAGTTAATCACTTATCGATCCTCCAAAGCACTCTAAGACGCAATAAACACCCAGCTCCCAATTTCATTTCAAATCCTTAACAAAATTCATCGCGTACAAAACGAACAAAGCGCCCCTGGCGGCGGGCGTGGTAATCTCTATTGAAGTATGCGACAATCTGCCGGGAGATGGCGCCACAATAGAGGATTAGCGGTTATTACGTCACCTTTGTGGGCTATGATCGAGAGAGCGAATATTAGGGCTTATGACGGGGGCTTTCTTTGGGGTGCGGAGGCGTAGGAGCTGGTATGTGGATTACTAGCTGTTCTCACTTCGCGCAGAAGTCGCTTATCACTATACCGCGGGAACTATGCAATTTTCCGGGATAAAACTGTCCTATGTCCTTCCGCGGGAGTCAAACTATCTGTGTACCAAATTTCAACTCGGTCGAGCGGTATAAGTGTGAAGAGGTAACAGACAGAGACAGTTTCGCATTCATTATTAGTAGGTAGCGATTGTGTGGCTAGCCAAAAAGGTATTGGGAATGGGTAAGGAAATTGTGGTGTAATACGACATGACGGTAGAAGGATAATGAGTTACATTATTCATGGATTGTCTTCATGTGCCATGGGCTATCGAGTAGCTCTATATTTATTTTAAGTATTACTTTAGGGATTTAACCGCGTAATTTTTTTTTTAATTACCTCAACGTTTCGGTCACGCTGCAGTGGCCGTGGTCCCGAGCAGACTGTCATGTAGGGTATCACTTTTGTTTAGCTGCGCGAGTTTTTTCGAACTACCCGCACTTGGTCATTATTTTGCAACGGCACCATTATCATAGCCACACCACTGACTTTAGTGGTACTTATTAGGTATTTTATTAGTGTTCCACACCGAAAGGGTAAAAACGGGACTCTATTACTAAGAATTGGCTGTCCGTCCGTGTGTTTGTCTGACTGTCCGTCTGTCACCAGGCTGTATTACATGAACCGATCACGGCTATCAAGCTAGGCAGTTGACATTTTCACAGACGATGTATTTCCGTTGCCGATATAACAAAAAAAAACGTAAATAACCAATTATGTATAAAACTCTACAAAATTTAATTTTGCTAATTTGTACGGAACCCTCGTTGCGTGTGTCCGACTTGGCCTTGGCCGGTTTTTTTTTTGATCGAGACTTTCGTTTTGTAGGTCCAAGGGTTGGTAAGTAAGATACGTAAATGTTTTTGACACAGACCTTCTAAAAATGTCAGATACCTAGTTTTATCCATGTTTAGGGCAAGGGTCTTTTGTGGACTTGTTGACGCAACGCATTAGGCCAGTATATTGGTTTTCGGGTTTGTTTTCAAAAGGGTTCCGTATTTGGGTAGATTGTGAGGAAACGTTATGGATTGGGAATAACTAACAGTTTTATAGATTATCCTGGCGAAAGCGACTCGGTCAGATTAGGTTAAATTAGATTAGGCTAAGGTCCCTTCGAGGTTATTTTTTTTAATTGACAATTGCACTTTGTAATTATGCTAATTTATTATTTTGACTTTTTGTATTTATGCTATTTATTTTGACGTTAGTCTTCACGAAGATTATGCTTTCTGTATGTATGCTTTTTAATTTTATGCGTTAAAAATATGCGTAAAGATGAGTAGGTACTATGCACATCGCTAAAAGCAATTATGCGTAGCAATAATATTGCAAATAATTTTATGCCATCCAATAGAGAACCGTTCTAAAGGCTACAAAGTAATTATAATCAAATTTGATCTACTTAAAGTGTCAATGCTTGCCTACATTAAAACGACACAAATATCAATATTCACAATGATTAATGATCCAACTGAAGCCTTATTTGCACGAAACGAGAATTATCGTGCGTTTGGTATACATTGCCCTGTTCGATAGATTTTTTTAATACCTGTAACATACGTACATACATAAATCACGTCTTTATCCCTTACGGGGTAGGCAGAGCCTAAGGTAACAAGACCTGAAGGCCACGTTTATATTGTGGGCGTATAGGTGGAAAGGGAAATCAAAATAGTGATGGGTTGCTAGCCGCATCGCCTATAACATCCTTATCTGTCACTTCGACATCTACCTTTCACAGGTAAGGATTAACGATTACTAAGTTAAAAAAGCCGTGGTAGCCTAGTGGTTTGACCTGTGGCCTCTCAAGCAGAGGGTCGTGGGTTCAAATCCAGGGCTCGCACCTCTGAGTTTTTCGGAATTTATGTGCGATATCTCGTTTGAAACTTACCATGAGCTTTTCGGTGAAGGAAACATCGTGAGAAAACCTGCACACAACTGCAACTAGCGAAGCAATTCAATGATGTGTGAGAAGTTCCCAATCCGCACTGGGCCCGCGTGGGGACTATAGCCCAGCAGTGGGACGTATATAGGAGATAAATGATGATGATGATGATTACTAAGTCAGCAGAAGCCTAGAGCGTTTATGAATAAGAGGGTAATAGATTAACCCGACACTATACCGAAGACATCCCGGACGTCAGCCTGTACGAGATTAGTATGGCCCTCAAACAGCTTAAGAATGGCAAAGCCCCGGGTGCCGACGGAATTACAGCCGAACTCCTGAAGGCAGGTGGTAAACCAGTCCTTAAGGGCCTTCAGACGCTGTTTAGTTCCGTCCTCCACCAAGGGAGAACGCCGAAAGCATGGAACAGAAGTGTGGTGGTGCTCTTCTTCAAAAAAGGTGATAACACCTTGCTCAAGAACTATAGACCCATCTCACTTCTGAGCCATGTTTACAAGCTGTTTTCCAGGGTCATCACAAATCGCCTCGCACGCAGGTTCGATGACTTTCAGCCTCCCGAACAAGCCGGCTTCCGAAAGAGCTATAGTACCGTAGACCACATACATGCGTTGCGGCAGGTTATACAGAAGACCGAAGAGTATAACCGCCCCCTTTGCCTTGCATTTGTGGACTACGAGAAAGCCTTTGATTCGATCGAGACTTGGGCTGTGCTGCAGGCTCTCCAGCGGTGCCAAGTTGACTACCGGTATATCGAAGTGTTGAAGTGTCTGTACGAAAACGCCACTATGTCCGTCCGATTACAGGACCAGAGCACGAAGCCTATTCCTCTGCGGCGGGGAGTCAGACAGGGAGATGTGATCTCTCCGAAACTGTTCACCGCCGCATTGGAGGATGCTTTTAAGGTTTTGGACTGGAAAGGACGAGGCATCAACATTAATGGCGAGTACTTCTCTCACCTTCGATTCGCCGACGACATTGTAGTTACGGCTGAGACCATGGAGGAACTCAGCGCTATGCTCGCTGATCTCAGTAGAGTTTCCGACCGAGTTGGCCTGAAAATGAACATGGACAAGACGAAAGTCATGTCTAATGTCCATGTTGTGCCAGCTCCCGTAATAGTCGGAGGCTTTGCGCTCGAAGTTGTTGACGAATATATATACCTGGGACAAACGGTCCAGTTAGGTAGGTCCAACTTCGAGAAGGAGATCACTCGTCGAATCCGACTCGGCTGGGCAGCGTTCGGGAAGCTTCGCAGTGTCTTTTCGTCCAAATTACCGCAGTGTTTGAAGTCAAAAGTCTTTGACCAGTGTGTGTTGCCAGTGATGACATATGGATCTGAAACATGGGCGCTAACGATGGGCCTCATGAGGAAGCTCAAGGTCACTCAGAGGGCTATGGAGAGGGCTATGCTCGGGGTTTCTCTGCGAGATAGAATCAGAAATGATGATATCCGCAGTAGAACTAAGGTGACCGACATAGCCCAAAGAATTGCGAAACTGACGTGGCAGTGGGCGGGGCACATTGCTCGCAGGACCGATGGCCGATGGGGTCAGAAGGTTCTCGAATGGCGTCCGCGGACCGGGAGACGAGCTGTTGGTAGGCCTCCAACAAGATGGAGCGACGACCTGATCAGAATCGCGGGATCGCGGTGGATGCGGAAGGCACAGGACCGGTCCGAGTGGAGAGCCTTGGGGGAGGCCTATGTCCAGCAGTGGACGTCTTTCGGCTGATATGATGATGATGATGATGATAGTAAGCCGACTGTTCAGATATTCCCAACGCTGTTGTATTTTCCATAGTTCCTCGCCACGCAATGTATTACAACTCGAGTAATATTTCTGGAGCAAGCAAAGTTTTCATGGCTAGCTTACTTAATCAGCGGGTATTCTAGATTTATTTGCTATCAATGATTTATTATAGGTATAATAGCAAGAAACAAGTAGTTGTTAGTAATAAATAAGTTTTGAACTCGCTCCTAGTTTACACAGATTACAACAGCGCGGCTGGTACGAAATAAACGCCCACGATTATGAAGTCACTTGGAAGCACTACAAAATTTTCTAATAACTATTTCACTAACTGTAGCGTGCAGAGGGCGGGTCCAGGGTAGGAAACGCGTACGAATTGTGTTGCGTTACTTCCCACTGCCCATATTCAGGCTATGTGTATCTTCTTCTTCTTCTTCTTCAGCGTGTAGACGCCCACCGTTGGGCATACGCCTCTCCAATCTGTCTCCATCCCGAACGGTTGCTCGTTTCCCTCTTCCAGACTGGTCTTGCTGTCTCCCTTATGTCATCGGACCATCGGGCAGGTGGTCTGCCTACACTTCTTCTGCCTAGCCGGGGTCTCCAGTCCAGAACGCGCTTGCTCCATCGTTCGTCGTGTCGTCGGCACACATGGCCGGCCCACGCCCATTTTAGCTTGGCGACTCTGTGCCCCACGTCAACGACTTTCGTGCGCTGTCTAATGAGCTCGTTCCGGACTCGGTCCCACAGCGTTATTCCAAGCATAGCTCGCTCCATATTTCGCTGCGTCACCTTGAGCTCGTGGACCATCCCAGCAGTCAGTGTCCATGTCTCACAAGCATACGTCATAGCCGGTAGTACGCACTGGTTAAAAACCTTTGTTTTGAGCGATTTGAGGGAATTTTCGACTTCAGCACGCGACTCAGTTTCCCAAAGGCTGCCCATCCCAATTGCTTCCTTCGCCTTATCTCTGCCATCATCGAGTCCCGGCCGAGCTTTATCACTTGTCCTAGGTACGTGTACTCCTGCATACTACTCTATGTGTATATTATCAGCTAAATCCCACAACCATTTACGTGTGAATGAACTACAAAGAATCCAACAATCTTTCACATGTATAATGATTACCTAAGTAGTAGTAAGATAAGTGTTTCGCTAGTTTCGGATATTGAATTTGAGTTTAATTAAACTACGGCTGGAAGTTATATTATTCTCTGGCATGTTAATCGCTTGGATCCTTGACTTTGTCTTTGTCTTTGCTGGAAAAGTGTACGTTTTATCCCGGAGCTAGAGCTTTTTATTAATTTGCTAACTTGTTTTAGACCAAGTGGACTTGCTGGTATTTAAATTACCTGTGAAGGATAATTAAGGGTTAGCCCAGTAGAGGTATAATCTTCAATGTTATCGCTCCGGTCGACACATGCCAAGAAAATAAAGGTTATATGACGTTGTGATTTGAAACCGTTTTACGATTTGGCTGTTCATTGTTTTTTGATTTAAATAATCTGCAAAAAAGTACCTATTAGTTCATTCGAAATATTATAAACGGGATGTGAACCGCGATTACCTTTAATGAGCACCCGATATTTCCCGATGATGCATGCAACTGTATCGAAATATCGGGTGCTCAATAAAGGTAATCGCGGTTGACATCCCGTTTATTATATTTCGAATGAACTTAACCGTGAATCATTAAAAACTCTTACATATTAGTTACTTTAGTAATTTTTCATAAATTAAAAGCAGATTATTCAGTTAACAAGTATCTTACTTCCTATGGCTAAGTATTATGTAACTATGTAGTTTTCTTTACATTAAGGTTTTCGGCAGAGCGATTGAAATTATACCGTATACCGCATAGTTCTATTCGAGAAGACTGTTTTTTAACAGTTTTTCCAGTAGTTTTTTTTTATTTAAATCTGATAAAATGCAACTATAGCATATCATGTCGTATTTCATCTAGGAAGAAGTCGCGGGCAATAGCTTTTCAAATTATATTTTCAAATGTCTTCCAGTATTTTTTATTTATTATACTATACACACACCAAAAAAGCTTTGAGATAATCATTATCCGTACACAAATTTGATGTTTTGACTCCGTAATAATATGCCAATTTGAAATGTTCAAAACTGTCTAGGGATATTTTTGATGAGTGTATTAATACAAGTAGTCTCTCTGTTAATTATTTGTCTGTATATAGCAATCAGTCTTTACGACAATAACTAAGCTGCATTGGCTAAGTTTGATTAGCGGGGGCTTCCGTCATTATGTGTTATGTTGTGTTATGCTTATGCTATGCTTAAGCCGGATTAGGGCGTTTTATGTCGTGATGAGGACGATATTGTGTGATGTAAGGAGAATTAGATGGGGATACGGTTTGCAAGTGCGTCGGGTTTTGTCAGCGCGTTTACCAACAAAATCCAGTAAGGTAGCTTAGTGTTAAGTTTTTGAGTTGGGAGTCGCTTGTAAATAAAGGTAATTCAGTCAAAGGGCTGAATAAAAATGTAAAATAGTAGCAGTAAAAATATTAGTAGGTACTTAAATATTGTCAAACAATACTAGCTTGCGATAGAACAATTTAGAAACAGGAGCAGTGTATATGGTCCATTCTATGGAAATGAAACAAATGAATGCAAATATAAAATGTCATAGAACACCATGATCAGAGAGTCGTCATAAAATGGAACAAGTTTCACTGATACAAATTTATACTGTTCCGTCGACAACTCTATTACTGACAATCAAATTAACACGCAGACAACCTAATTGACTTCCGGCTGATACGACACGCCATGGCCACATCCTCCGGTCTGAACTCGTAAGAACAATATTTCATGTTAATCGAATGAGATCAAAGAGTTTCAAACAAGATCGGTGACGAAAGAAATTTGAAATTCACATTTTTTCGAGGAAACAAAAAATAAAATGCCCAATAAATCGCGGGCGCACCCGCCTCTCCTTGATATTTTCTCCGGGGCCCAATAAAACAATAATATTATAGCGCGAATTAGTGTCGTGTAGTTTCTGACGTTATGAAATAAATAACGACTTTTTATTTATATGAACAATTTTATTATTATAATTTTTGTACAATAAAATATCGTGTTTGTAGGTGGACGAAACGATTTTGATCGAGGCGTCGCTAACGCGTTAGTATAATGATGGCGGCGAAAAACGACTCGACATTTGCCTTAGGAAAGTGTTTTTTTATTTATCTAATTTATTAACCGCTACCGTGTTCTTGTTGAGCAAACATAATAAAGGGCTGATACTAAAATAATTTTACGACGCCACAAAAATTCTTGCAGGTAAAAACAGGGGCATAAATCATTTTGCTACAATTACATATGCCTACCTTTGAAGTGGATTAATTTCAATGTAACAGCTTACAATGTCTATGTTGCAACATTTTTGACAAAATAGGCGGTCATCAGTTGATGCAAAACTTTATGACGACTTTTTTGATGGCTGCCCCTTGCCTTTCACACGACAATTTTGGAGTCTGGAGTTCGTAGTAAGGAATAGAGAGCGCTGCCACCCGCCCTTACACTCGTACGAGTATCAGGTCTTTAGATTCTTTTTACGACACCCATCCATCCTGTTCTAAGACCGGGCAAGGCTAAGAACCATGATGATGATAAATTAACAATAATGGGAATAATTGATGGAAGGAGGATACTCGTAGAAGTCGTGGTTGAGCAACAAATGGACACTACAGACATCCCAACTGCCACCAAACTCATTCCGTTTTGAGCCACAGCTCGTTAATTGAAGAGGCGTTTAGACTACCTACCCTTTTTAACAGTTGTCAGACGCCTATTTTATCTGTGTAAATAATTATGCGTATAATAAATGTCTCTCTCTCTCTCTCTCTTTTACCTAGGACGCTTTTTGGGTAAGGTAAGGTTAGTCATCTCTTTAAGAAAATTAAGCAAGCTAGAGCAAGGATTGTTCTCAGAATTTTAATACTGACTAAGATCCGTATGTCTTCTTCACCTCTTCTTTAACTTTAGAACTAGGTTCTTTTCGGTGGAGCAATTTCCATTAGTCCTTTTAGGGCCTTTTCTTAAGGCACTACCACTGCGCCAAATCACCCAACTCATGAATGAGGTGGTAAAAGCAATGGAATAGTGCGAAGGAGGGGTAATTACACAAAAGTCCACAAATGGGTCGAAGTGTATCCGTAGGGAGCCCTAGTTTTTAAGATAAGATAAGATAAGGGCCGTTTCTTTGACATCCTGATACGACACGACTTCTACCTTCTCTTACACCTGGTCCATGAATGTTTTTCTTGGCCTGCCTCTACCGTGTATGTATGTAACTGTTCTAAAAACGATTTGAATAGATATATTGTCCGCAAAGTATCAAGACGATCCAGACACGTGCCACAAAATTATGAATTATGTCCGAAGCCCGCGCCCATACGGCGCGTATAAAACAGCTCTAAACTATTTATAATATAATAATTTTCCGCCCCAATTATTCCGCCGCTGACACGTTTTATTAGTAAAAATACGATTGTTATGCTTAACCCGTAAATAAATAATTTTTATAATTCTCATTTCGTGACAATATTGTAAACAAAATTCCATGTGTATGTGACATGACTGTAAATTATGTAATTTTGTCACGTGCCGTTGACAGGGACACGTTGTTTACATAACGTGAGAGTTTAATAGCATTATGTCTGACTTAATATTTTTAGTTGTAGAATCGTAGCTTAGCTGGAAGAAATTGATACTATTCCATACTAATAATATCGCAATATGCACTTGAAAGCACAATTTTTAATTTTTAAATTCATTTTCCAAAAGGATCTAATACTTTTTGCCAAATGAAAACAAAAAGTGAAACCAAAGTAATCTGATGCTTTAGCAATTTCGTTTTTAGAGAATCTTCGATCAATACATTACACAGCAAAACAAAAATAAATTCAAAGCCCTTCTAATTATCTACGAAAAAACGCTTTTTTATCAGTGCATTTCGGTCGCGCCTATGGATCATACAATCATATAAAATCGGCTCATACAAACTTACATTCAAAACTACACTGCCTTGAAAGTAGCAGTGAGTGATCGTTCTTTGACTTTTTTGAAAAATAAAAATATTGTACTTATTAAAGCTCTGGTTGCCCACCATTTCCTCTATTCCCGCAGTTGAAAAGTTGGCATTTATTTCGTCATTCTATCGGTGAAAGAATATTTAATTAAAGGTTTTTTGTTAAAACAATTTGAAAGCACACTTGCTGGTTGTACTTGAATCGTCATTCGTTCTAATGTGTACCAAATTTCAAGTTAATCGGACAAAACAATGAAAAATTCCCTCTTGCGGAGACGGTCCTAGCCGGGCCTCCAGGATTCTACTACCAGATTGTTGTGTTGTCATTTGACTTACATGAGTATGGACAATTTCAGCTAATTTGGTTAAAGATATCTTCTTCAAAATCGAGTTATAAGATTCCACATGGACAAACATACATTGGAAGTTTTTTTTTTTATGTGAATAGGAAGGAAAACGAGCAAGTGGGTCACCTGATGGTAAGCGATCACCACTGCCCATAGACATCCGCAACCCCGGAGGGATTGCAGATGCGTTGCCAACCCCCCATTTCCCCGGCTGTCTTACTCTCCACACCGGAACACAGCAGTGCAAGCACTGCTGCTTAGCGGCAGGATTAGCGAGTAAGATGATGGTAGCTATCCGGACGGACCTTGCTCAAGGCCCTACCACCCGCAAAAGTTAAATAAAAGCTTGTAAAATCGGATGAATAAATTTCGAAGATTATCTCCTACGTACAAACTCACGAACATTACTTCTTTATAATATTAGTACAGCTACATGTTTATAGGTATTATTACACTTCAAACCAGCTAGCACAGTACTCCAAGTTAACTTTGTCCAAACTAATCAAAGTTGAGCGACTTGGTTGCAGTTTTACGGCTTAGCGTTATGATTGTCTGCCACTAGTGGCTTAGCTCCTCAACCTTAGTTACAGGGTGGAGTCGCGGGGAAGCTTCGTCATCTTTTATCCAACCAAATAATGTACTGGCTATGTACAGGCGTAAAAATGCTCAAGAGTTTTTGAATTTATCGCCAACAGACGGACAGACCGACTGACGCAGCGAAAGACTTTATCTAACTAATATTATAAATGCGAAAGTATGGATGGATGGATGGATTTATCCCGGAAAATTGCGTAGTTCCCGCGGGATAGCGATAAACGAATTCTTTGCAGACGAAGTCGCTGGCAGCAGCTAGTATTGTAATATGTTGTGATATTGGATAAAAGCTTTTTTTGACAAGTGTACTCGCATCTACGTAAGGATACTCAATTTTAAGGCATTCCGATCACAAGAAGAAAGAGAAATGCGACCTGCAAGATTTGACTCGAACCTTAAATCAAAATGTAACCCGCAATTTTCTCATATTTACTCCAAAGGCTTGTCCGATGCTTTTAAAGATTTTCCAATAGCAAAGTTTAATATCAACGATGACCTAAATCTTTGAACATATAGAGGCCGCAGATTGCTTTGAGGTTGATGACATGGCGGATTCCAAGACGGTTTCTTATGTGAGATCAAGTAGGTATGTCGTTTACAATCAATATCCTATGAGTTAGTATACATAGTGACGCGCATTGACGACACGGTTGGCCTAGTTGGTAGTGACCCTGCCTGCGAAGCAAGCGCCCTGGGTTCGAATCCTGGTAAGGGCATATATTTGTGTGATGAGCACGAATATTTGTTCCTGAGTTATGGATGTTTCTATCTATATAAGTATGTATATCGTTGTCTAGTACCCATAACACAAGCCTTACTTGCGCTTAGTTTGGGACTAGGTCAATTTGTGTGAATTGTTCCCAAATATTTATTTATATTTATAGGGCTGGTGGTGATAATATAGAAGCGAAACATCCGTCTGGTCATCAACGCAACTTGAACTAAAGTTGCTACTTGTTTTGTTTGGCTATCATGTCTGAAATAGAGCAACTGACTGCATGTCACACTGTTTTTACACAAATAAAATAGCGTGCCTACAGAGTGACGGTAGCTACTATCATGAAAGAAATGATTCGCAAATCGATGTCTTTCAAAAACTTCAAGCCCATCTCAAATAATGAAAGTACCTACCTAAACCAATCAGATTAAACCCAGTCTCTTACATTTTAATTATAAACAAACAACTCAAAAACTTTATATTACAGTATTAAATCAATTCCTGCTAACAAGCCTTGATAAAAAAAACAATCAAAACACGATTTTATCCGGCGGAGGCATCAAATACCACACCAAAAACAATATAGCTCCTTTCGCATCAATATATTACTCAATTAAAGTATTAATTATGAGAAAAACTGCACATAAAAATGAAATTTTACTGCATGTACGATTGATATATATCTTGGGCCATTAAAACGAAATGTGACTTCTTAATTGAGGTACAATGACAGGGGAGTAAAAAAAGGAAGGATGTACCGAAATAGACGGAATAACAAACACATGGAGGTAAAAAGCGAGTGTTGGGTAACGGGTTAAGGGTGTCCCATACGATCGGAGCGAACGTCGAGCGTTTCTGCAGCGTTATTGCCTAAACTCGCTTGCCGGCAAGTATAAGAGAGCGCGAGAGCTGTCGTCTCTTTCTAGAACGAACAGTAAGAAAGACTGGTAGCCTATCTTGTACGCACTTGTGCTAGCTGGCGGCGCGGCTAGGGTTTTTGTACATTTGTAAAATGGATGTTTTACATTGAGTCTTGTCAATGGAACGCCGGATGGTGAGCCTGTTGGCCGAGAAATGAATAAAAAATTCGGTCGCCTAGCTGCGAATGCTCGCAAGCATTTGTTTTTTCTGATGAGTTTTATTTAAAGACCGACCGCTTAACTGAGTCCTTGCCCGCGCAGCACAGGGCACGGCAACAATAATAAAATATTAGGCTTTGTCTTTTATCATTATGCCATAATATTATTTCCGAACAGATAACGCTGCGTTTCTTGACACCGTGTGGCGCACCTTTACAACCACAACAACTCTTTATTTGTCACCCACTATTTATTGTTTCAGAAAAAGATTCAGGTTACTGCAATAATTTAAAATAAAAAAGCGTTCGGAGGGTTAAAATTAACCCTAAACTGGCAGCGATTTGTTAATTGTTGGGGTGTTTTTGTACTTGCTTTGAAGGGTTTTTGGTTTATTTATGAATCCAAATGGCCTTTGAAGATGGGTTCCCGCTAATTTGAATTTTATGAAGTTTATTTTCGATACGGTAAAGGGGAAAAGTCCCTTGGGAGACGCATCGAAAGGTGTCTTTCAATTAGCCGTTTTAAAATAGATGTGTTTACTCTTTTTAATTGAGTACTTTTGGACAACACTCGTAGGCAATGTACGGTCAGTCAAGCAAGTGGAACCCTAGGCCACTGTAATAATAATAATAATAATAATAATTTATTTGTTGTCAGAACCTTACCTACCTTGTACCTTATCGCAATAAGTGATCGGCTTGTTATTTGTGTCTGTCAGTGTCAAAGTACTCCGGGGTTGACTGTGAAAAGATTCTACAGGGGCTAAAGTTCCGTAAAGCTGACTGTAGATATTTGGAAATCCGGGATAAAAAGACTAATAAAAAAATAAATCTTACTTATATTATAAAGGCGAAAATTTGTAAGTTTGGTGTTTGTTGCTATTTGAGTGCAAAACTTCGTACAAAAAATTTCGTACAGAGATAATTACAGTCCCGGGAAGGACAATAGGATAGTTTTTATCCCGGAATATCGCATAGTTCCCGGCGGATAGCGATAAGCAAATTCGGGCAACTGCTATTGAAATATTTTAACGCTGCGACGTGGTGTGCTTGTGGTACGTGTGAAACAACCTTTAGGTACCTACAAAGGAAAGAGATGCAAGAGCAATTGCGGTCTATTTAACTGAAACTCAATTTCAAATCAAAAAGAAACATTTGAAGCTACATTTAGTCCGAAAGTAAACATTTTAAAAATGACGCACTCAGTCGTCACTCAAATTATGACAGGCGAAGTAACAATATGACAGGAATATGGTTATTGTCATATTGTCAGTGACAGCTGGCGAGGCGCTTTAGCTCTGAAATAGAACTGGGATTTGAACTTTCAGATGGACTTTGTTTCTTTTTTAAAGTTCTGTAATCTAACTAATATTATAAATGCGAAAGTATGGATGGATGGATGGATGGATGGATGGATATTTGTTTGTTACTCAATCACGCCAGAACGGCCCAACGGATCTAGATGAAATTTGGCACATAGATAGAGAAAAGTCTGGAATAGCACATAGGCTACTTTTTATCCCGGAAAATTGCGTAGTTACCGCGGGATAGCGATAAACGAATTCTTTGCAGACGAAGTCGCTGGCAACAGCTAGTGGTTCTATATTTAAACATGTGTAATCGGTTGACCTACGTGGATAATTTTTGTTTCAGTTACGGGAAACATCTGCAAAAATGGCACTCGAAAGTTACTAAAATACGTCCGTGTGCTCTTAGAATGTCATTCGGATTTGTCGTGCTGTCTCTCTCACTCGGCCGATTGAAGTATCGAACCCATAAGAGTGAGTGAGACAGACCTAGAGGTACAGACCCCTATTTCACCAACTCGACAAATTGTCGATGACTACTGACAGTTCGAGATTTCGAGATGCAATGCGTATTCAATATGACGCCAACCGGAATAGATTCTCGTCGATTTTGTGATGTAAACAGAATTGTCACTTGTCACCGACAATTGTCGCTTTGGTGAAGTAGAAAATTATTACTAAGAAAGGAAATAATTTTGCCAACTAGTCCAAAATTTCACTCCAACGAAATTATCGAAAAAATAAACCGAGTTAGTTATACTGTTTTTCGAGTGATATTTTTCCGTAGTGTAATCCAAATTGGCTCCCATGAAAGCTATTTATAGCGTAAATTGTAGTAGGTACACGAATTTGTATCATTTAGTACATAGGTATATTTTCGAGAGTTTCAACTTTCGGACTGAAATATATTGACGCAGTCTGTGTTTTTCTCTTCCTTCCATTTTGAGATGTTGGCGACACATCCCTCCATCTATCGACGTGTTGCTGTACTACGTAGTTTATTTGGACTTTGGTGATGAACAAGAAGTGGCCATGGAAGGATTTTACCATAGAGAAATATATAACAACAACATACCTACTTAGCATTTGTAAATCAATAGACTTTCTCATCACGGACAACAACAAAAACACCGAAAATTTGCAAGTGTTGATTTTCTGTACTCCTCACACGTAAAGAAAAAGAGAAAGACACATTTTGAAGGCGCTAGTCGCCTTAATAAAATAGTTAGCTAAGAGTAGATCACGGCGGTGAGATTCGAGCTCTAAAAGGCGCAGATTGAAAACAGTACGAAATAAAATTGGTATGTTTTTACATACCGCGCTGAAATTATGTGCGATTACAACAATGACAGTCGCAATTGGAACATTATTGACTCTGGGAAAAGTGGTATTTTGTAACAATTCTCAAAATATACACTGTGTCTTAATATCCGCAATACTTCAGAGTGATTGTGTCAGTTTGTCTGAACACCCCTGTTAACGTCAACTAGGATTTTTTTGTTGTGATTGACAAAAGTTTGCGGTGTCAACAGTCACTCCGACTTAATGTTTAGGGCAAAATTACGATAAAAACCCTTTACAAAAGTAATCTACTAACCTCTGGTTTGCCTAGACACAAATCTGTGCTAAATATAATGCTATCTTTTTATGACTAACGAGACTTGAATGCCGTTTTTTTACTTTTGACATACAAGGGGTTAAACTAGATAGTCTAATCTCAGTTAAATATTCCGGAACAAATCTAAGAGACTTTGTGTTAGCAAATGAAATAGCCCTATAACTATATTTTGGAATGTTCTAGTTTTGTATAATCTGTGTGTTGCGGTGGGCAAGCTAGACCCCCGCGGAGGCGCATCTTGATGCAGTTAACGAGGAACAATGTCTCTATTAGCTTATTCTGGACTTTTGATTAGGACAGAGAGAGGCATGGACCTGGTGTTGCTGTGAAAGTATTTGGTGACGCGACCAGGGTAGCGTAATTTACTTTTATAGCTACATTTTCGAACTTAATTTACCTAAATTCTAATTTCAATGAATGAATATTACCTATGTTCAAACTTATTTATGTGATGTCTGAGTACCACATTTTTTGCACTCAAGCTCTTTAATTTCAGTTTCTAAATTTACTTTAGTATAAAATACAACAGGTCACCGACATTTTCCGTCACCGGTGTCAAACCTGACTCTGGCCGCTTTACCTCTCTGAACTGCTATTCATTATCTTGAAGAGAGGTAAGCGACCAGAATATACATTTTGCTACCCAAGTATAACATAACATACCATTTTTCCAAAATAACATTTAATGAAGTGTCGCATTACGTTTATAAGGCCAGTCAATTATTTATCACAATTAGGTGTTTTTCCAGAAACACCCATTTAACATCGCCTAAAATATCATTTGTCTGATTTCATCAGCACATTTTTGACAACTACAAGTTACATGCTGTCACTCAATTTACATCCCATGATAAGTTAAAAAATACTTTGTAATAAAAGAGCTCGATGAGTGCCGAAGAATGGCCACCAGCAACGAGACAGATCAAGAAGGCTATGGCGAGAATTTGGACGCGTATATGGATGATGGTGAGTGGCCTGACATTGCGTCGCACCGGGACTCGTGGAGGTCGAGCAGAGAAGCCTTTTGCCCAGCAATTAAAAAATAATAATTACAGAGCCTCTCCACTGTTTTCTTTGTGCTCCGCGAAGCATGCCTTTTACTCGCTATGCAAATAAAGCTAGTAGCAAAAACAAAGCGAAACACGGTAATTACAGGGTAAATTAACTGACTACGATACGGTCCTTAATGAGGACGGGTTGTATTGGACTGGATTAAGTACTTCGTGTGTAAAAATAAAGGTTTATTTTTTAGGTTTGGAGATGATTCTTAAGGAATAGTATCGTGATCGCTCAAGGAAGTATTATTAGTTTGGACAGAGTTATGTTTATGATTTATATAATATTGCTTGATGCCTGTGACATTTGTCTTATCCGTGTAGTTTTGAGGTTTTCTTGGATAAAAAAAAAGTCAACGAAATTTTGAAATAGACTGAATCTTAGATGATAGTCATAAGTATAAAGTAAGATAAAATTGGAATAGTTTTACTTTGCATAAAATATGTTCACGTCACGTAAATTGCAATCGAAAAGAGAAGACGTATAGGTACTTATTTTTGAAAATTCTGGACACTAGAAAAGAGTAGTAAGCAATAAATACGTGATTATCTTTATCTTAAGTTAAGTTACATTTATGTTTATTTTAATGTGGATAATGCTTAGCGCCTTTATATTTTAAATCAATACAACTTATAAAATCTAGAAACGTTTCTTTCATTATTAAAGCTGTACACATCCAGAAATAGACATTTTTTATAAATGAACCGCTACCACTCTATTTTCGTGGGCAATTTATAAAAGAACGAAACACGATCTTTTCTGCATGTGAGGGTTAACTTAACCCTATGAATGCCACATAAATCTGAAGCCAAAGGGTTGTAAATCCACCACCCCTACCGGACTGTGATATACTGCTAACCATTTAAGAAGACCTTCCCCGCCTCCCTTGTGGGTAAAGAAACAGGCGTTCGTGGGGTAAATCCATGGCTGTACAGGGATCTGTTTATATTGGACATCGTTGTAAATGTGAATGAAAATTTGAAGATGTTGTAAAGATCTTACCCTTTCTAGTGTTTTCCAAATTGATATTGGTTTCCGGACGTCACTTATTTATTGGTTTTTGAATTTTTAATCTATTGAAGATTCATGTTTATTGCTAATTTTTTCGTTATTTCGATGTAGAGGATTTTGTGTAGGTATTTTATACGTAAGGGTATGCTGTGGAATACAAAAACTGTGAATATATAAAGGGTCAATAGATGAAATAGCTATTTTCGTTTTCAGATACTTATTTAAGCAAGTTTCCCATTCTATAATAATTATGTATTATTTTATTGCATGCCTAATTTTACTATATTTTATTTTTAATCAGTATTTATGACATTGAATTTGACATGTACCTATTTATTGATTTTATTATTAGATTTCTAATTTACTAAACTTTACTATGTTTTTATTTTATTTCCAATTGACGATCTTTATGTTTTGACATAAAAATATAATGTAATTTACAAATATATTTTTTTTTTAAATCTAATCCAATCTATGACGGACCCACGCAAATTGTAAACTTTATATTCACAGGTTAAGGCTTTCATTTAAAACCAATCATGTCTGAAACAGAAACAAGGGATAATTTAAATTAACTTTAGCCAAAAACATTACCTATTGTCTACGCGTAATTCGATTCTCAATTTACTCGTTAAAAATCTATTTTTTTACACCTGCAACTCCAAAATCGAATCATTAGTCAGCCAATACGAAACACTCACAAAGATTAAACCACAAACTTTGATCAAGACATACGAAAAAGCCCGAGGCCTTATTTTTTAGTTTTTACAGGCCCGGGGAAACATGGCCACCATTAGGGTATTGACACGGGGCAAGGCGCGCCCGCAATAATTCACAAAGAAAGCCTGCCTTCGGAAATAGTAGTAGTTTCAGGTGGCAGAGTGGGAAATAAATCGAGAGATATAATTTAGGTACTTATTATTATAATTTAATTTAGCATTTTTTTTAGATTGATAAATGTGGATGAAGCGAAAGAGGTCAGGATCGTTACCTACAATGAAACAAAGTAGTCTCTGCCTACCCCTATTGGAAAGAGGCGTGACGGTATGTATATAATATTATATATTGCAAACATACATACCTACATACATAAATCACGTCTTTATTCATAACAGGGTAAAAGAGCCTAAAGGTAACAGGACCTTAAAAGGCCACGTCAAGGTGGGCGTTTAGGTGGAAAGGGGAATCAATCACTACCCTACTTAGAAAGCTCAAACTTTGCACTGTGTTTAACTATTTTAAACATATACCTCAAGTCAAAGTAAAGAGAAGAATTACGAACTCACTGATCTCCATTTTCAATGACAAGTATTTTGACAACATTTATAGAACTACCGTACAATTTGTACGAAAAATAAAAATAACTCAGCGCCACAAAATTTGGCCCACAGTCCATACAAAGTTACCTATATATCTCATACATATGAAGGTCACATTTTTTACACTTTTTTAAAGCATGATAACTCTATCACACCATTCTATAATCACTATTTTGATTCCTCTTTCGACTTATACACCCACAATCCTGCTAAACGTGGCCTTTACTTACCTTAGGCTCTGTCTACCCCGTAAGGGGTAGTCGTAATTTATGTATGTGTGTACGCTAGCTCTGTTATTTTTCACTACTCTATTTGCCCCAAACGTCCCGCGTAACTCTTCCGCCACAATATACTGATCGCGTTCCCGCCCGGGACCGGCTAACTTGAATATCGATAGTTCCTGGGACCTCGTGTATGCTTATTGGAGATGTTTATTCCCTTGGCCTTTTTATGGTTCCATCAGGTTCGAGCTTGATGACGTAATTACTTGTTATAAGCTTTTTTTTGTATGTAAGTAAGTTTGTCCGGGTGGAAACTTGGAACTCAATTTTAAAATAAATAAAAAAATATCTTGGGACATTGACACCAACTGAAGCATTTATTCTTGTAGCAAAGTTTGTAATATGGGTACTAGACAACCGATATATATAGATAGATAGATAGATTTATTTGTCGCCTTTTAAAAATACAATACATTTAAATGTCAAACATAAGTAATTCACAAAAGGATCGTCAATTGAAATACAAAAAAAATAAAATAATAATAATTGAAATAAAATTAAAACAAAATAACAACAACAAACAAACAAAATAAAACCATATTAAATGTCAATTTCGTTTCACAAAAAGATCGTCATGTGTATATAAAAAAGAAAATAATAAAAATTTAAGCAAAAGCAACTTAAAATGTCAAATAATAAATATAAAACCACAAAATGTGAAAATATCGTCAAAACATAAATAACAAAAATATAATATAATAATAAATGAGGTACTTATCATCAAACATCCAAGACTCGAGAACAAATATTCGTATTTTTCATAAGTACAAATATCAGCCCCGACCGGGAATCGAAGCCGGGACCTCAAGCTTCATGGTCAGGTTCTCTAACCACTAGGCCATCCGGTCGTCTAAAGCAGATATCTTCAACCGATTGAGCTGAAATTTTGCATACTTGTGTAACTCGGATGACAATACAGTAGTAGAATTCTGCTGCCCCAGCCAGGACCGTCTCCGCAGGAGGGAACTCTTCAACAGTTGGTCAGATTGACTTGAAATTTGGCACACATAATGTAGGACGGATGGTAATGCAAGTACAATCAACAAAAATACATTCAGCAAAAAAAACTATATCCAAAATAGTGCAGCCGGCGTTCATCGATATATAAGACGTTGTCACGCCAAAAACAGTGCCAAAAATAACGTTATATCATTGTATCCCGCTATAAAAGATGGTGTTTAGTTGTTTTGGTAAGATATATTTTACGTTAAAAAACAAATCGTCAGCAATTACAGAAAAATGGTGAAAACAAAATGACATGACAGCTACTCGGTAAATCTTATTGAGAGAATACATATTATTTAGGTTAGAAAGGTTAAACTTTGGTTAAAAAATCGTTAAGCTAATCGTTTAAAATGTTAAATTATACAGTAGGTATATGACACCGGGGTTAATATGGTATTAATCACGAAAGTCAATGATGTCATCCGGATTCGTATATTTATAGTATTAACTATTTTAATAATTTATAGTAAAGTCATTAATAATAATCGCTTTAAATGGATACTGGAGATAAACAAAATATTTGGCGTGTAACAAAATATTTTAAATCTTTTTCCATTAAAGCAATTGTAAAGACAGATTTACGGTTTTGTTAATAGCGTTACAAAACATTCAGTGTTAATTTTGAAGGTTTTTTACAAATTCTGTTAATAAATTGGTTTAGGTGACACCATCCAATTCTAAAGCTAGGTTTTACCCGCGGCTTCGCTCTCGTGAACCACCAGATCTGACGGCCTAAATTACGGGAATGCTGAATTTCGTCGTGTGATTGCAAAAATGACGTAGGAATTCGCGTGAGCAATAAATTTAATTATCTTGTTATGTCTCTAGACCTAAGTCCCGAATTTTGCAAGGTCAAACATCAACGCGTTTGGGACGCGTTTATTTTTTTTATCTAAAAAAAACCGATATACATTTTGTAGACACAATTGTAAGAAAACAATTAGGAACCTAATAAAATATAGGTATATAGCTTAATAGCTTATACCCTAAACCAATCCCCACTAAGAGTTAGTGGTAGGTAGACATAGGTAGCAGTGAATCAGAAACATAATAATAAAACAGACAGAAGCGTAACCTACTATTAAGAAGTCACTTATTAATGTGTCTGAGCCTCACGGTAGTTTTATATTAAAAATTATTAAGACTACTATTAAAAACGACACTAATTAGACTACGTAAAGTACCTACAGGTAAATGAAACGGGTACGCTCGGCTACTAAATCTACGACATAGCGGATTTTTTCTCGATTTCTCTAAGGTCAATGCCTCTTGTGCTAGACCCAGTGTCGCCTCGTGTGAGAAAATACCTACCGATATTGGTCACATTACCGCCGTATTAGCATAATCGTGTTTTAACTAAATAATTTAAGAAAACCAGTCCCAAAGCTGCAAGGAGGCTTTCATTATTAATTCACGAATGTCGGACTTTTCCTCTCACGTTGCATTGATCCCATTTTGTTTTAAAAGTGCTTGTGTAGAACCTTTGCGCAACATATCTCACTAAAATTGTAAAGAGAAGATTTAATTGTTTGTTTGAATTGATTAGGCTCCAAAACTACTCGGCCGATTTCAAAAATTCTTTCACCATTACAATTCTACATTATTCCTGATGAAAATTGGCTGTAATTAATGTCATTCTGCGTGGACGAAGTCGCAAGAAACTGCTAATAAATAAGTTGGGTCATTTTTTCTGTTTTAATATTTAACAGCGAAAACAAAAGCAGTGTCTTTGGCATGGATTAGTCGGAGGAAGCGTTACATAGTATCGACCAAAAAAGTACTTTACCACATTAAAGTTCATTAATGTAATTTGTATGGCTTAGAACATCAAAGACTCAAAGTCTTTTTTCTATCATAATAAATGGCAAAGCACTTTCTTGGTCGTCTATACAAGTAACTCAGCCTGTAGTGTACCTACTTTTATAGCCAAAGGGTAAAATAAAAGAGAAATAGCAATGTTTTGTTAAAAGTGCTCAAACATCTAACGGTTTCTCTAACAATTACCAACCGTTATGTAACAAAGTTATTCGACTTTCATACTAATTGCTTGTTAGACGATTTTATTACTGGCTTTTATTTTTCTAACACAAAATCGAACATAATTTGAACTTTCGAAGCGCACACCGGGAGTCTGCTCAGGTTTCTTCTTATACTGGATGTTAAACATCGAGGCAATCTCCGTGATAGTTTATATCTTAATAAGCCATGATTGTAACCTCTATAACAGAAGTTGATAATTGTTTTTGAATGTTATTCTTACATTTTTATTATTTTATTGTTTTTTAAAACAGTATGGCGCTGTGTTGTGATTCATTTGGACGTCAAGATTTTTATTACACTTCGAAATGACATAACTTGTGGGTAATAACATTGTAAGACTTTTTACAGCGGCAGTTACCTATATTAAATCGTTTTTATTAACTTTTGACAGTACAAAATGAAGTGGTAGATAAAAACAATTTATCTATAGCGGCAAGCAAGTCTGCAAGGTTTTTTAACTAAGTAAATTCACTTATGCTTGAGTATATTAACTACCCTGCATTTAAGAACTACCAATACATTCTGTATGAACAAAACATTGTCTGAAATCTAGCAGATAACATTCAGATTTTCTTTTTCACGGTTGTATCGGTCAATTTTTTTTTCTATAGACGAGAATACACATACAGTTTGTCTATAAAGTCGTGACATTAAAAAGTGGCAATACTGTAGTGTCGTCCCGTTTTCTTATACCTATAGATTAGGAAGAGACGATACTATAGTATTGCTATTTTTTAGTGTCACGACTTTATAGACAAACTGTACAGCACTGCAATAGAAAAATATAGCTGAGGCTGGGTACCAAACCTAGTTCCTCGTCTAGAACAAGTTATTTCATCAGCTAGAAAATAATCCCTTTGACACTCCCCTCGTTGCCACCAAAAAACTATTCCATAGAAAGTGCAGAGTTCCTTTTTTCAATCGGTCAAAAACCGACGTATCGCCGCCATCTTGCAATTTGCTAATTACTCCCGAAGTTGTGGTCTTTGTGGGTAGGCGGAAAAAAAGGGATGTGCTCTTATCTTCGATTTTTAAACTGAAAAGCCGGCGTTGGTGTTACACCGCGTTAGTAGTCTAGAATGTGTTTTTTGGATGGAGGGTCAATGACTTAACTTCACTATATCGCGGAAATAGCAAAGTAAAGTTAATAGTCTGGGGAGAGGTCACAATACAGTGAGAAGAGTTCTCTCCGGGCAGATGTTACTCTATCACTTCGTTTACAAAGATAATAGAAATGTCAGCTCATCTTTTGCCGTATTGTCTTTGATGTATTCTTTCTGTTTCATTGAATTACGTGTCCACATACATACGTCACGCCTCTTTCCCACTAGGGTAGGAGAAGAGACTACTTTGTTCCACTTGCTACGATCCTGACAAACCTCTTTCGCTTCATCCACATACATCAGTCTCTTCATACATGCTCGTCGTGTCCGAATAGGATAAATACGGTGAGTAACGATTTCACACCAATAAAAATATATTTTATTAGCAAAAATATTATTCCGTGACACTAGAACTGGGTCGATGTCAACTATCTCAAATTTCGTATACCTAAATAACTATAATAAAATAATTATAAATTTAATACTAATAGTAGCCGGGGCCCCACTTAATAATTTCAGATTCCCAGCAGGGGGGCCGTTAAATTTATAATTATGATATATAACATAGTCTTTGGAGTTTAGTTTTAGTTCTCACATTATTTTGTTAGATTTGTGGACTTGTTAGCTACTGATGGGAGTGATTCAAAACATGTTTCGTGCTGATATGTGGAGTTGTAATGTTAGATCTAGTCTTGTGACGTAATTAACGGTTATAGGCAAATTCTTTCTTCGTGAAGGTCACAAGTTGGTCAATTAATAATACCTACCTGAGACTTTGCAAATTCGATGTTAGTTAATCTAGAGGAATAAGTTGTAATGTTGGTATCTTTAATCGATTTCAAAAAAGTAGGTTCTCAATTTGTCTTAGTGTCTGTCTGGTTTGCAATTAACACAAAAAACCAGTAAAAATAAATGAAATGAAATGTTTTTATTGCCAGACTTACGTCCATATTAGAACTATGAAAACTAAATAAATTGAGATAAAATAAAAAAAATAAAAAGAAAGAAAAATTAAATGTCGTATACAATGAAATTATATCAAACTGAGTCCAATTGAATTAAATTAAATTAAATCACAATATTAATAATAAAATTAATTAAGTTAGATTAAAATAAAAACCTTCGTGCGGTTTTCACTAATATACAGGAGCATATTAGACCATGACGTCTTAATGCTGTTCAATACCGATTCTTTAGCTGTCATTTTTGACACTTCTAGTATGGATCTGACAGCGATCGATCCAACTTTGGTTCGGAATGGAATCGCTTTAAGTCGTCATGGTAGCCCCAGAGTGATTCACGGGGAAGGTTTAAGTACTTATATTATTACTAGCTGTTGCCAGCGACTTCGTCTGCAAAGAATTCGATTATCGCTATCCCGCGGGAACTACGCAATTTTCCGGGATAAAAAGTAGCCTATGTGCTATTCCAGACTTTTCTCTATCTATGTGCCGAATTTCATCCAGATCCGTTGGGCCGTTCTGGCGTGATTGAGTAACAAACAAACATCCATCCATCCATCCATACTTTTGCATTTATAATATTAGTTAGATTGGTCAAGTCAAGGTTTTGTGTAAATTGTTTGGAACACAACGGTAATTGTTGGAAGTGTCGGGAAAAGACAAGCTGCCTGGGATACAAATTTTAAGACTGCGCGGACGAAGCCGCGGGCGGAATATAGTAGTAAATAAAATGGTGCGCAAAATCTGAGACATTGTAACGACCAATCAAACGTGTGCTAGATGTCAATTGACATTTGTTTTGTTGCCAAGTGTCAAAAAGTCACGTGTGCGAGGCCACTTTTGTTCTCAAAGTGATACATGCCACTTGACACTTCAAACACAGTGTGGGAGCGCCATTCGAAAAATAACAAAGGCAAAGTAATAAAGTAGGTAAACTGACCTTTTTCTAACTCATCCCGGAAAACGTGGAACCGTAGATTCTTGCTTGGTTTTCGAGGGTGTTCTTAAGTACCTGTAATGAAGTAAAAAATAAGCAACCGTCATATCTTCTGACCCAAAATTAAGAAAACCATCAAAATTATACCCCCTTATAGATAAACGCTCTATAGGCTTCTGCTAACTTAGCAATAGTTTGTCCTTATCTGTGTAAGGTAAATGTCAATGCGACAGATAAGGACAAACGATTGTTAAGTTAGCAGATGCCTAGAGAGCGCTTATGAATAAGGGAATTAGGCTTAGAAATATGAAATGTATATCAAGCTGTGGTTTTGTAGCGATACACAAATTTTGAATCGAGGAATCAAAATAGTGATGGGTTGCTCGCATAACATGATTGCTATGATTTTCGCCCAATCCCTCGATGGATTTATAAATAACTAGCTGTTGCCAGCGACTTCGTCTGCAAAGAATTCGTTTATCGCTATCCCGCGAGAACTACGCAATTTTCCGGGATACAAAGTAGCCTATGTGCTATTCCAGACTTTTCTTTATCTATGTGCCGAATTTCATCCAGATCCGTTGGGTCGTTCAGGCGTGATTGAGTAACAAACAAACTTCCATCCATCCATACTTTCGCATTTATAATATTAGTTAGATTAGATTAGATGTTAAAATGACGCGTTCCAGTTATCTCAACCGGTAATTGTTTTTGATACCCAATTCGTTCGAAAACCCTTTAGTATCGGCCTGTAAACCGTAAATTTAAAACTGCCTCACAGTTTGTCCATGTTCCATAAAACCAATAAATAAATGTTTTGTCTTTATCTCTCAATGTTATTGTGACAGATAAATCAATATTGTCAGTGGCTACTTGAGCTTATTTGCAGAAGTATTTTCTCACAATCTGCAAATCGCACGTCCATCAAAAAAACAAACCTTTGAGATTTACCGGGCATACCGCGCTCAATGCAATCGATGCTTGGATAATTTTAAAATATAAGAAAAGAACAAAGGAACCGGCCGCTTTGTAAAATTCACAGATTACCCCGGCATCCGATAAACCAATAACGCGTATAGTGCGCACGAGTTGAATTGGCGATGCGCATTCTTTTAAAAAGATTTTTTTTATTGTTTGCATGCTGGTTTTGCAGGCTGCCAGTACTTTTCGTTGACTTTACTTGTATTCATAACTAGGTATCACACGGGATTAAATGATTTCTTCACTAAATTACCTCGTATTGGGGTTTAATATGAATCCCTATTGTTGCGAACTCTTTACCTTTTTGATACTTTTTATATATTTTTTAATTGTTTTTGCTTTTTGAATCTTTCTTTGTTATGTCTTGTCAGTTTGTCAGTCTTGTTGAAGAAGTAAAAGAGTGGTTCAGTTTTGCTGGTGTTCTCATTTTCCATTCATTTATCCATTTCCTTAAATTATAATACAGTCCACATTTCCTCATCACATTTCGTACGCTTCACCTATTAATATTATAATTGCGAAAGCAACTCTGTCTGTCTGTCTGTCTGTTACGCTTTCACGCCTAAAGCACTGAATCGATTTTAATGAAATAATTTCTTATAATAACGTGTAAAAATCGCGAAAAATTAAATCAATTTTAATGAAATTTGGTACATTTGGTTTTTGGTTTAGTCCCGGGGAATGACAGGATAGATTTTATCCCGTTTAAGCGAATTCTGCAAAGACAGACTCGCTGGCAACAGCTAGTATTTATTTATTTGTATATCACTACATAGTATAAAACAAAGTCGCTTTCAGCTGTCTGTCTGTCAATGTGTATGCTTTAGATCTTTCAAACTGCGCAACGGATTTTGATGCGGTTTTTTCTAATAGATACGAGTGATTCAAAAGGAAGGTATATATGTAACATTCTACGCAGATGAAGTAATCAATACGGGTTAATACAATCCGATTTTTAACGTGTACAGTCTCGGAAATAACAATCTCAGCTTGCTCTTAGAAAATTATTTATTTGGCTTAAGCTGAAATGGAAGCACTCGTTCGGTCAATAACACTTTCAACGACACAGGGCCTGTCTCACCACTCTCTGTTAAATTCCAGTTACCTATGATTCCGTCTCTCTTTATTACTACGAAACAGACAGAGACGTCATCATAGATAACTGACACTTAAGATTAACTGAAACTTAACAGAGAATGGTAGAACAGGCCCTTTCTTCAAACGAAAACCTGACCATTCCTTTAATTTACACTACATGTACAACGTTATCACAAAAACGTTCCGCGCTTAATCAAAATCCCAAAAACAAGTGAAAGCGGTACATCAGCCAAATCCACTCTGGCGCACTGTAAAAGACAAAGTGTCAAGATGAAAGCCGCCGCCGCCGATTGTCGCGGCATTGTATCGTCACTCGTTAGTCGGGCATTATCGTAGCAAGATTTATTTTAACGATTAAGTGGGTGGTGCGAGGCAAAAGAGATAGGCTGAGCCTCTGTAGTCCATTTCAGTCCTTTTTAAAGCTATTGTAAACAAACAAGTTCCCCCCCCCCCCCCGTTATTTTTTTTATATATTAGCCTAATTGAGTGTCCCACTGCTGGGCAAAGGCCTCCCCTTTTTTCCACCGCTCGTCCCGGTCGAGGGCATGCCCCTGCCACTCTACTTGATATGCGTCCAAGTCATCCCGCCACCTTCTTCTGGTGCATATAAAATAGAAATATAATAAACATAGTTCAATTGTTATAAGATATTGTAAGATATCAAGTACCTACCTATCCTTCAATATTTTAGTGAATGTGATGATACATACATACGTGACGTCACTTCTTAATCCCTTACTTAATCGTGATGGACATTTAATTTCGTATTAAAGGGATACCAGAATATATCTCGTTTCATAAAAAAATGAAAGTCCATAACGATTAATTATTGCATTAGAAACATTAATGTACCTACTAAAAATAAAGAACACGAACATTTTGAACTTTCATTCAATTTCTGTGAAATAATCGTAAAAAAACACCAAAAATGCGACGTTGCCAGCTCAGTATGAATAAACCCTCTTAAAATGGATTAGAATGGATAATGTGGTTATAAAGTGGTTGCTTCACATCAGGCCCCTATTTCACAAACATGACAATTGTCGGTGACATGTGACAATTCTGTTTACATTACAAAACCAACGAGAATCAACGTCGGTTGACTTCATTGCATACGCATTGCATCTCGAATTGTCACTGTCTTGTTAAATAAATATGACAATTGTCGGTAACATGTGACAATTCTGTTTACATTACAAAACCAACGAGAATCAACGTCGGTTGACTTCATTGCATACGCATTGCATCTCGAATTGTCACTGTCTTGTTAAATAAATATGACATTTGTCGGTGACATGTGACAATTCTGTTTACATTACAAAACCAACGAGAATCAACGTCGGTTGGCTTCGTTGCATACGCTTTGCATCTCGAATTGTCACTGTTTTGTTAAATAAATATGACAATTGTCGAGTTGGTAAAATAGAGGCCAGGTGATCCGCACTAGCACGCTTGCCATCCTCATCTCATCTCCAACCTATATACGTCCCACTGTTGGGCCCAGCGCAAGCCTCCAGTTATATGTATGTTCTTAACCTTATTTTCATCGCAGAACACTGCAAATTAACAAAGAGCAATCGCTATCGCTTACTACTTAAACCGATTATGCGTCCGCTCTCGCTACATCCTATGACATGGGGCACACGCCACACCAACGATTAACGCTTATAGCCAGTCATTAAACCACAATTGGTCCGTGTGTTCCCCCTTTACAATTTTAGTATGTTGCCACTATTGTTTTAGACCACAATAGGCATTTATTTATGTAACGTTACATAATCGGTCATAATTAAGACGTTTTGGTAATTAGAATCGCGGGTGGTAGGGCCTTGTGCAAGGTCCGTCCGGATCGCTACCACCATCTTACTCGCTAATCCTGCCGCTAAGCAGAAGTGCTAGCGCTGCTGTGTTCCGGTGGAGAGTAAGACAGACGGGGAAATTACGGGCACAAGAGGCATTTCATCTAAGTCCTCTACGTTGGCAACGCATCTGCAATCCCTCCGGGGTTGCGGGTGTCTATGGGCAGTGGTGATCGCTTACCATCAGGTGACCCACTTGCTCGTTTGCCTTCCTATTCACATAAAAAAAATAGAATTTGAGGCAGCATTCAGCATCATCGTCATCATCATATCAGCCGGGACGTTCAACTGATGTAGGTACACACAGCAAAGCTAGATTTTTATATCAAGATATAAAAATCTGTTTACGGAAACACAAGAGATGTACTCTCGCTATGTTAGACCGCAATATAAATATAAATTGTATAAGCCACCAGCAAAACTCGCACTGTCGTCCAAGAACACCTACATGATGTGTATTACTGTTTACAATAAGCTACCGGATGTGTTCAAAAGCAAGAATTTAAAAATATTTAGAAAAATGTTGCTGACATGGCTATATGACAAATGTTTTTACAGTATAAGTGAGTTCCTAAATGAGTAAACCATATAATACAAAGTTGCTTGGTATTAGTATCGGTATTCTGAGATTATCAAATCCGTAATGCATTAAATACTTACCTAAATATGATATTTGTACGCCTGTCCAAAGGCACAATGTGGAGATCCAATGTTAACCTATATCATAACTTAAGACCAATTTTGTACACCCGCTTTGACAAATAAAAATTTCATTTCATTTCATTTCGGTAAGCACCTTTGCATGCACGCGCCGCTTTAAACCTGCTTACCGAATAGCTTTGCTGTGTGTACATACACTCGTAGGCTTCCCAAGGATCTCCACGACGATCGCTTTTGCTAGCCGGGACAATGGCTTCCCGTGATCTTTACCAAATCGTTTGTCCTTGTGGGAGGCCTACCAATATTTTGCCTTCTGGTACGCGGACTGATTTGACTACCGGATAGCCTAGTGGTTAGTGACCCTGACTATGAAGCTCGAGGTCCCGGGTTCGAAACTCGGTAGGGGGCAGACATTTGTATGATGAATACGAATGTTTGTGCTCGAGTCATGGATGTTGTATGTATTTAATTATGTATTTATCTACATAGTCATAGTACAAGGTTTGCTTTGTTTGGGACGGGTCAATTGGTGTAATTTGTCCCATGATATTTATATATTTAAAAAAATATATGTGGATGTTGCGGAATTGATCAATTAGGTACTTACCAGAGATGGGAATTACTAAAGATACAAGTATCTAAAATATTGACACAAGATACAAAAAGCATAATTTCATGGCTGAAATACTTTACTTTATAGAATGTAGCAGTTGCTTCTCTTCCCGCGCATGGTAAAAGCCCATCGAGGGATGCACAGGAATCATGTTTTAGGCGATGCGGCTAGCAACCCATCACTATTTTGATTCCCCTTTCCACCTATAAGCGGAACTTTTCTGAACTGTCCAATCGGCGCCCACTCCCATTTAAGCCCAGACAAAACGCGAACGAAACGACATTTCGTTCGTTTGGAACTTTCAAAAATCTATTTCCCGTCTGGACGCGTTTCCGGTTGCCCATGGCGCTGTATCCGGTCATTTTGGAAGCCATTATTTTCCCTAATAAAGGGTGCAGGACAGTTTTTCGACTGACTATATGTATCAAACTGAACTAGGTATTTAAAAATGAACTAGTATGTAAACATACATAATACGAACACATCTCTATAAAAGAATTCAAATACCTTTGTATAATTTAATTATCAATTATCTTTTATTGTTGTCATCATTATCAGTCTATAGTAATCCAGGATCCAGGTAGTGACTAGGATAGAAAAGAGTAGGTATATTTAGTTGGTTTGGAGAGGATGGTTGAAAGAAGATTAACTAAACAGATTTATAATGGGGAGTGTGAATGGGTGCATTGGGAGGGGAAGGCCTAGACGGACGTTCCGTGATCAAATTGGGGACGTTTTGGAAAAAGGTCAGGTCAAGAGTACCCGAAACCGACCGTGTATGAAGAGATTGATGAGTGTGGATGAAGCAAAAGAGGTATGTCAGGATCGCAGCAAATGGAACAAAGTAGTCTCTGCCTACCCCTGTGGGAAAGAGGCGTGACGGTATGTATGTATGTATGTATGTATCCAGGGCTGAACTATAAGGCTTCCCGAAAAATGGACTGTTTTACCCTCGCATTCGCATTAAGTTTTTATCAGCTACTTTGCGTAAATAAATGATCGCTCCACTTATAGCTAAAGGGCGTACTACACTAGCCGAGTCGCAGTCATATCAGCCGAAAGACGTCCACTGCTGGACATAGGCCTCCCCCGCGGCTCTCCAATCGGACCGGTCCTGTGTCTTCCACCGCGATCCCGCGATCCTGATCAGGTCGTCGCTCCATCTTGTTGGAGGCCTACCAACAGCCAGGCAGGAGTTGAATTAACACTCAGGAATTTCTTTACCTTAGGATATATAAAATATTTCGTTGATTTTAGCCATTTCTGAAAAAACGTGTTTGTGAATATAAAAGTGATTATTTGAAAATGAAAAGAGAAACCTACCAAACCAATTTAGATACGTGCGCTTTAATAAAATGCATTAGAAACTTTAACCAGTTTAATTTCCAAGCACAACAAGATAAATTGAATAAATAATGCATAACAAACTCAAAATTACTTCCTTCATTGAATAACAAAAATCTTAATTTAAATGCATGAAATCGAAAAAAAAAACAAAAATGCACCGCTAAGCAAACAATCTATTCGTATGACTTTAATCCATTATTGTATGAGAAATCGTCATTTTTGTATTAAGCGGGCACCACCCGTCGGCACCACACGTTATGTGGGAAAGGCGACAAATTGCTTGTTCTCTTCATGTGTAATAGTTCTTAAATTATGGTCACTCTACAGCCAACATACGTGGACCCATTTACGCGCTCCCAATTAATGGGTCAAGAGCTCTCTTTATTTTGGTTGGTGGAGTCAGCTGGAGTTTTTTCTATATAGGCTATCGAACCTGTAATCAATATAAGCAGTAGGGGGTCCCTAATTAAATAATTTCCTTCGTATACATAAGTTGATGTGTTTACCATACAAATTGTTTGGACTAATAGCGGTTGCTAAGGTGGTCAACGCCGTCTGAAATCCGATATGGAAATTAACTAATTATTAATGTATTTCATTGGAATTTTAAGTAACGGGCGATTGTCAAACGAGCGTGTGAATTTATTTGACAAGTTGTCGTGACATGAGTCATGTTGTGATGCTGCAAGTGTATCCTATTAAAATTAAATGCGAAAATTTTTGAGTGTTTGCGTTTGATTGTTTATCTCTTACGCGAAAACTACAGAATGGTATTAAGTGGTATTTGGTATATCGATAGTTAAGTCATTGAAACAACACGCAGATCTCTGATTAATCCGATATTGTTAAAGTATTCCGGAATCTGAATTACTGAATTCAGAGACATTCAATTTTGCACAACGGCTTTTTTGGATTTTTTGAAATATCCCTTGAGAATTCAATGCAAACCGGACTTTAAATCGTTAGGTGAACTAAGTACCTAATGTTTTTATGATACAAAATATCATCATCATCATCAGCAGCAGCAGCAGCAGCTCGTGTCAGTCCACTGCTGGACATTAGGCCTCTCCCATAATATACCATTCCTAAATTTTCAAATATCTTTGTCAGAAGAAAAACACAGCTCCTTTGTGTTTAAGTCAAAGAATAAACTTAAATCACACAAGAACCCAATGAAACCTCACAATACTTCACAATAGGTATAGATGGTGTTATACCAAAACCAGCTTTGAGTAATTCACCCAAAATTTCCTTCGAATACCGTAGAGCGAAGTAATGAATAAATTTATCAAACAACAATCTATAATCATACATGTCAAATGAATCAAAACTACGACGGAACCCCTAAGCCATCACCTTGCATTCAAAACACATTGTATAAAAATTGACCAAGTACGAGACAAACTTGAATACGAAAGGGTTCTATATTACCGCACAAAAAAATACATTTCTTTTATTTTGCTGTAGAGTACAGGCTTTTTTATGAAATAAGGTAGCAAATACATGGACTAAAGTATACAACAGTGCGGACAGCAGTAACAAAAGATTGCAGGCCTTACACTCCGAAATTCGATTTTCGAAGTTCGTTTCTTGCCGTTCCCTCACACTAATAGTAATTAATTTGAGAGTGAAAGGGACGAAAATTGAATTTCGGAGTAGCCCCCCAAAAGCGTTGCCAGCCTAGACGACTAAATATCTCATTTTCTAGTAATTTACGGCACTTTTTCTTACCGGAACACAGTCGCGAACTGCTGCTTGACGGCAGGATTTAC
Organism: Pandemis heparana; assembly: GCA_963854515.1. Classification (NCBI taxonomy): domain Eukaryota; kingdom Metazoa; phylum Arthropoda; class Insecta; order Lepidoptera; family Tortricidae; genus Pandemis; species Pandemis heparana. The sequence goes on from OY978025.1 coordinate 7,363,906, forward strand.
GAGATAGAGATAGAGGTTGAGATCCGCAAAATCTGTTATAGTTTGAAAGATACAGCCCTGTGGCAGACTGCCAGACTGACAAGAGAGGCTTAATAATTAGTGTGATTTGTACAGAAAATCTTAGGAATCATGTTACAGGCGATGCGGCTAGCAACCCATCACTATTTTGATTCCCCTTTCCTCCTATACGTCCACAATAATGCTCATCGTGGCCTTTAGGTCTTGTTACCTTAGGCTCTGTCTACCCCGAAAGGGATACAGACGTGATTTATGTATGTACTAGCTGTTGCCAGCGACTTCGTCTGCACAGAATTCGTTTATCGCTATCCCGCGGGAACTACGCAATTTTCCGGGATAAAAAGTAGCCTATGTGCTATTCCAGACTTTTCTCTATCTATGTGGCGAATTTCATCTAGATCCGTTGGGCCGTTCTGGCGTGATTGAGTAACAAACAAACATCCATCCATCCGTACTTTCGCATTTATAATATTAGTTAGATATTATGTATGTATTTGTACAGATCTTCAGATCAAGTATTTTGAGCACCTCAGTAGGGAACCCTAAATATAGTGATTACCTATTTTTATTTTGTTATTCAAACAAAAATCAATATCTTGGGGTCACCGACTTAGTCACATTGTTATGAATAAATACATTTTAATACTGTAGTAAACATAAACATAAAAATACATAAAGTTCGTAACAATTTTCTCGTGAAAAAAAACAACTATAGTGACACATCTCACAGAGCTTTTATTTCTATTAATATAAAGTTGGTTTTGGTGTGTCGGCCAGGTTTAGTATGTTGGTGGTAACGCGGTTATGGACAGACGGACGGGCGGAATGAGTTTGTGCATATTTCAAACGCAATCTCAAGTCGTTGCCCACTAAAGTTCCTATTGTTCTCGGTTGTGGGTCGGTATGTCTGTTTACTCTACTTTCACGTTGAGATTCTTAACTTTGGTGCTGTAGGCTTATTGTCTAACTCGCTCGCAATCACCATCGTATTCATTTTGACAGTTCATGTATGGGCTGACAATTGGCATCGGAATCAGCTAGCTGTCACATTCATACAAAAACTGTCAAAATGAACACGATGGCGATCGCGAGCGAGTTAGACAATAGCCTAGCTGAATCCTCAAAACTTTGTATAAAGGTAACGGTACCAGTGTCGGACAAGGGCCCAGTAATGGGCAATGAGTGAATGGGCCTTATTAAATAGAAACTAACGGATAGTCATTTATTTATTTTACAACAGTCAATTTACAACCGCATGATTTTTAGAGTAAGAATGAAGTGTCCATTACTGGTGCTTGTCAGCTTAAAGTGTCCAATACTGGTGCCGTTACCTTAATACAAAATTGTTGTCGGTTTAGTAAAACAAGGCGAGTCAAATATTTGACTTCAGTAACATTAAGTTGTTCTTAATTAAAATAAAATTCAGGGGTCGCGTTTTTGTAGTTCTGACGTGTTTCGAACCAATCTTTGGTCCTTCATCAAGGTGAGCTCGAACGGAAAGTCAATTGTTTATCCCGTAGCAAAGGGATAAAGACGAGATTAATACGTATATGTATGTAAAAAAGCCGTGGTTTGATCTGTGGCCTCTCAAACAGAGGGTCGCAGAGGTTCGAATCCCGGGCTCGCACCTTTGAGTTTTTCGGAATTTATGTGCGAAATTATATTTGAAATTTATCATGAGCTTTTCGGTGAAGGAAAACATCGTGAGGAAACCGAACCAATCCCAATAAGGCTTAGATACCCATCTGGGTAGGAAGGTCAGATGGCTGTCGCTCCTGTAAAAAATAGTGCCTACGCCAAATCTTGGGATTAGGTTGTCAAAGTGGACCCCAGGCTCACTGAGCCGTGGCAAATGCCGGGAAAAACGCTAGGAAGATGAGTACGTATATCTATGTAATTCAAGTAGAGCCTCTCGCCAGGCACTCCTGCGCAAGTCAACAGCTTGTCACCGCTCGCATTGTGCGCTGAAAACAAACAACAATAGGGAGGGACTCTCCATACAATATCCTTTGTCAACATTTCGCCGGCACAGCGAAATGGTGGGAGATGCTGGGTAGAATTTTGCGTATAACTGTGAAGTTTTTCCCCCTTATTCATAAACACTATACGCTTCTGCTAACTTAGCAATCGTTTGTCCTTATCTGTAAAAGGTAAATGTCAAAGTGACAGATAAGGACAAACGATTACTAAGTTAGCAGAAGCCTATAGAGCGTTTTTTTTTTTTTTTTTTTTTTTATGTGAATAGGAAGGCAAACGAGCAAGTGGGTCACCTGATGGTAAGCGATCACCACTGCCCATAGACACCCGCAACCCCGGAGGTATTGCAGATGCGTTGCCAACCTAGAGAACTTAGATGAAATGCCTCTTGTGCCCGTAATTTCCCCGGCTATCTTACTCTCCACACCGGAACACAGCAGTGCAAGCACTGCTGCTTAGCGGCAGGATTAGCGAGTAAGATGGTGGTAGCGATCCGGACGGACCTTGCACAAGGCCCTACCACCCGCAAAAATTATAATTACGCGCCTTTATATTTATGGAAAGCTCATAACGGAAAAGAAGGAAAGTTAAGATAAGTTATCAACGCAATCTAAGACTAGGTAATACAAAATTTTACCCGATTGCGGCGGCAAGGCCTTAATGGGCCTAAAGGGGGGTTATGTGTTTTTTATGGGCTAATATTTTGTCCCGTATAACTGAAGTTCCGAATATGGTTAGACATAATTTTTGTTAATCATAGAGCGTTTTATTTCTGAAACGGAAAGTTTTTTTTGTTCGTTCCATCAATTGGGATTTCACTGGCCTATTTGGCATTTGTTAGTTTAAGTATATTCACCTATTTTATTTTATTTTATTAGTGGAACGGCCATCTCACATTTAGGAATCCTAGTTTTATTCACCTATGTAGTCGCCATCTTGCATGGGAACAGTGTTGGACCATCAATGTTAACAAGTAACTGTAACGAATGGACCTCACGAGACAGGCTCAGCCTAGTGTGAAGGTCATAGGTAACATGTTTAATTTTGTGAAACTTTTTAGTGAATAAACTTATATTTTTTTTATTTTTTTTATTGTCGAACGAAATAAAATAACGATATTTTAACAATACATAGATTAAAAGGTATATCAATAACGGGTCCGGTCCCTGAAATAAGCATTACTACTCGAATAAATGCAACGAGATGATCACACAGAAATCGCATGCGCAATTAGCCAATAAATTAAACCCCTATTTACCTCACTTAATATGTAATGAGATTACATAATATGCTAATAATAATATTAATGAAAGTGAACGGAATCTTTAGAATGATAAATGAATATATAATATTGCATAGGTTTTCATGTCAAGGCCGCCACGCCATGTGTGAATATGAGCGGATTGTATTTATGTATGTCTGTTTGACAGGCTGTGGTTATCAGTACGATGATTTGCATAATCTCTGTTTAATTGTTTTTGCATTGGCTTGGTTTTAAATGGAGTGCCAATAAATAGACCTTAGAGGTATTTAATAATAATAAAATAACTAACGAGTATTATTAACTTGTGTGCTTTTTGAAGAAACCAAATATTGACATTAGTTTGTTAAGAATGGATAATTGCTTCCTTACTTTTTCAGGGTTCCGTACCTAAAGTGTAAAAGCGGGACCCTACTAATTGCCAAGACTCTACTGTCCGGTCCGTCTGTCACCAGGCTGTATCTCACGAACCGTGATAGCTAGCCGATAGAAAATTTCACAGGTGATGTATTTCTGTTGCCGCTATGTCAACAAAATAGGTAGGTACTAAATCAGAATATTTTTATGTCAGAAAGACATTGTATGTAAGTAAACTAATATAAAATGACCTGACACTGCCTGGATTTTGCTTAGGAGCAGGGCTCTGCCAACACTGGATTTTTGGTATGAAATCCTTGGTGCGCGAGATCGACTCGCACTTGGCCGGTTATTTCTAAGTTATCAATTTTTTTCGTATCCGGTACATACGCTACGATTTAAGCCATAAAACGTCCAAATGTAAAATAATCTCTATTCCCACTGCCTAAAGGTTACAAGCAGTTAATTTAAACTGGGTTTTACACCAATCACCTTGTCAATTTTTTATTAAGTGTGGTTTAAAAATACTAAAACGGGCTAAGAGATTAAACAGTTGCAAAATAAGATAATAAACAACATCCTAGACATTAAAACACGTCATTTAATTAAGTACTGAAATCACTTTCCGTTTTTTTTTTACTATCTATGGTAAACCGACAGGAACCAATCAAAACCGATTAAACCACATCCAGGATGCATAAAATGCTGTTTGCAATATACATTCTCTCGAGCAAGGACTTAGAAGACCAGTTGTAAATAAATTTCAACTAATTACTATTCAGGAAAAATGTTTAGTCAGGAAAAATGTTCAAACGTAATTTGACGAGATGGTTATTGGAGAAATGTTTCTACAGTGTCAAGGACTACTTAAATTATAGACAAAAATTACATTATTCATTACATTAATTGCATTGTTGACATTACTACTATCATTATCATTATTATCTATAATTGTTATTTTTTTATTATTATTAATATTGTTGTCAATTTTAATGAAATCTTCCCGTGTTAGTTTAAATATGTTAAAATATTTGTGCGCTTGCTTGCATGCTGAATACAAGGACTATTTTTACCATTTAAGACCACTGTACAACAGTACATTATACTGTATTCTTACAAATAAATAATTTTGGATTTTTGTTTTTTATTCGTCGCTCGCGCGGCATAGGGCAACGCAAAGGGGACCGAGAGAGGTGCGGGCGGCAGGCGCACTACCCGCCCGCACCGCTCTCGGTCCCCTTTATCGTCTTAACCCGCGCCCCTATGCCGCGCGGGCGAGGACTCATTTAAGCGGTCGGTCTGTAACGTGTAACGCGTGACGTTACGATTTCACGTGTAAACTAGGTACATAACTGGGGTCTTACCATGATGTCTTAATGCGTTTGAGTTTAGGTTCGCTCGCTGTCAGATTCATACTAAAAGTGACAGCTGAGACTTGAACTGAGTCGGAATTAGGACGTCATGTAAACCCGCTGATCGCGATGAAGTTTGGTATGGAAATAGTTTGGAAAAGGCATACAGGCTGTGAGCTCTTAGAATGCCAGTCGCGGGTTTGTCTTGATGTCTCACTCACTCTTATGGGATCGATACTTGAATCGGCCGAGTGAGGGAGAGAGAAAGACAAACCCGACTGTAAAATAGTGTTTGTAACGGAAAATTGCTTTTTATTTCGTGACCAGCGCCCTTTTTTCTAGAAGAAAACATAGAATGCAGTTGCTTCTGTTCCCGCGCAGGTAGCCCATCGACGGAATCAGCGAAAATTTTAGGAATCATATTATAGGCGATGCGGCTAGCAACCTATCACTATTTTGATTCCCCTTTCCACCTATCGGTTTCGGTTTAAAGACATTTATTCTCATAAGAACAATACAGTTCACTTAGATGAGATACAAAAAAAAATTCTTAAAGATAATAACAACATAAACCACCATAATTTTAATATATGTGATCATAAATGTAGTTTTTTAATTTAGCTTTAAACAGACCCAAAGATTCGCATTCTTTAACATCTCTTGGCAGGTTGTTATATATCTGTGCCCCTTCTGATAAAATATTTCTTTTACCATAGCCAGTTCTGTGCCTAAATAGTTTGATTTTGTTTGTATTTCTCAGATTATGCTTAAATGTTCTTTTAGTAAATGTTATATGGGAATGTATTTCCTCTCTAATATCTTTTTGATGAGCATGCAAGTAGAAAACGTATAAATTTGTTTTACATTGAAAAGCTTTGTCGTAGTAAACAGTAATTTTGTTCTTGTTAAGTAATGATATTTAAACAAGGTTTTTATTAATCTGTTTTGCGACGTTTGTAGACACTTTAGATTAGTCTTGGCAGCACAGCCCCACACTTCGATAAGATAGTCCAAGTGAGATTTCGCCAGTGAGTTATATATCATTAGACGTGCCTTGTAAGGTATGCAGCCTACACATTTTTTTAAAGCTCCAGTCAAGGAAGACATCTTTGTTTTTACAGCTTGGATATGGCTCTTCCAGTTAAGTTTATCGTCCAACAATAATCCAAGATATCTTTCCTGACCGGATCGATGAATGCTTTCATTATTTATTATTAGATTAGGGTGCTGCAATATTTTTTTATTTTTTGCTGCAAAAATCATATACGATGTTTTTTTTGTGTTTATCGTCAAGAGATTACTTTGGCACCAAGTGTTAAATTTGTGTAAATCTGTCTGTGCTTCATTAGTTATATCTGAAATACTACACCCAAAATAAAATAAACAAGTATCGTCAGCGTATAAAGTTATTTGTGCTGTTAAACCGATTTTACTAATGTTGTTTACATAAATTGAGAGCACCTATACGCACACAATCATGCTAAACGTAGCCCCCGTAAGGGATAAAGACGTGATTTACGTATGTACGTTACAAGTTACAATACAATACAATACAATACAAATACTCTTTATACATACATACATAACACACATACATACCGTCTCGCCTCTTTCCCACAGAGGTAGGCAGAGACTACTTTGTTCCATTCGCTACGATCCTGATATAGCTCTTTCGCTTCATCCACATTCATCAATCTCTTCATACATGCTCGTCGGTTTCGGATACTCTTGACCTGACCTTTTTCCAAAGCGTCCCCAATTTGATCACGGAACGTCCGCCTAGGCCTTCCCCTCCCAACGCACCCATTCACACTCCCCATATAAACCTGTTTAGTTAATACTCTTTATAAGTTAACTTAATTTTTAAGTTAACTTTTTTGTACAACCGTAAAGCGTTTTAAACCGCGTCGGGAATCCAAAAAGCTTCGCATCGCAAATCGCAATCCGGAGTTTCGCCTCAAATAAACTCACATCACTTCACCATGGTCTGTGAAATCGCAGCGGGTCAACTCTGGCGCAAGTATTCAGGCATGGTCGCAGGCAAGTGTACATTGTTACTTATACAACACACATTGCAACGTATCAACGAGAAGACGATCAACTTATTTTGTATTCTAAGTCAAGTGTGCACGGGTGAAGTTGCTTTGGTTTGCGACTGGTTGTTAAGTCGTTTTGTGTTTTGAAGTGCGCCATTGTTGCGAAAAATTGATTTACGTACAGCATCTGTTAAGAGCTTAGAGGTTTAATATTGCTGTTGTATTGAAAGTTATGTCTACAGTAAGCCTATGCTAGCCTAGTTTAGGTGCGAACTGGCTTAAGCATGCACTTTGCTTGTCGTAATGACCATGTGTGAAAATCGTTGGTGAAAGTAAAGTTGATATTGTATGTATGTAATGTATGTAAACTCTTTATTGCACATAAAAAATTTAAAAATACAGCTGTACATATAAAATAGTACAAAGGCGAACTCATCCCTAAGAAGGGATCTCTTCCAGCTAACTATTGTGAACTATGTTTTTTGATGCATGACGAATTTGGTTAAGGTTTTGAAATGATTCTGTTAATAATTTGATAGTTAATTCTTTCCCGCGGCTTTGTCTTCGCAGTTAACATAAAAGTGACATTAGTTTATCAACTTCAGTCATTATTTTATATCCCGTTGTTTTGTCCCGTGGGAAATTTTATAAGTCTTTTCGTAGTGCATACTTGCACGCCAAATTTGAAGGCTCTATACTTCATTTAATTTAGAATTAGAAACCACAATAACATTATATTGCGTCTGGTCAACTATTTCTTACCTAGCAAACAGTACAGTGCAATAGTTTGGCAGCCGCAAAACAAAATTGTTTTAATGTCACTTTATTTGCGTGTCGTCAATTGTTACTCTAGTAGGGACCTACAAATTGTAAAGATTACAGTTCACGAGCCGCAATATTAATGTTGTTGTGGTTTCTCATCCTAAATTAAATGAAGTATAGCAATTATACATTGCAGCAAACATAGGTATATCGTCATCATCATCATCAGCCTAAAGACGTCCACTCTTGAACAAAGCCATAAGAAAATCGGAATAAAGAGTACCCTCTGTGCGTTATTCCAAACAACCAGCTAGATACATACCAAAAACCAGGTTAGCTGGAAGGCCTAGAAGATGTCCCTTCTTAGAGATAAGTTCGTCTTTGTACCTACTATTTTCTGTGTACTTCTGCATTTTAAAATTTTTATGTCTAATAAAGAGTTTACATACATACATACATACATTTCATACAAATCCGCCGTTTTAGCGTCAAGAACAAACAAACTTTCACATTTATAATGTTAGCTGAGTGTATGACAGATCTTACACTATGATACTTTACCTGTTGGACGACAACAATTGGCCGCAGGTTTGTCGATTAATTAAACCGATCGGATCTATAGCGACAACTCATCGATCATTGAGAGGCGCCGGGCCTGATGGATAGAGGCGGCGCGCGCGCACCAAAAGGATTGTTAAAGCTTGTTCGCTGATTAAGGGATAAAAGATTGGACAATGGCTCACTTACGTTACGGAGAAGACTTAAGCAAGTATAAGATATTAGTGAGTGTAGATTGTTGTTTACTTTTGTTTTTATATAAAAGCGATTTTTATTAATTACTAAGTAGATGGATTGAAATATAATCCCTTACGAGGAAGACAGAGTTAACAAGACCTTAAGGCCATGTTTAGCTTGATTGTAGGCGTATACAACAAATAAATTACAAATCTGCTTGATATATCTCTATTGTGGTCAAACCCCACAAATGTAATCATGAACAACAACACAAATTGTACACATTGTTGTTTGTTGTTGGGTACAATTTGTGCGCTCACAGATTGTACCCAACAATAAACAACAACAATACAAATTGTACACATTGTTGTTGGGTACAATTTGTGAGCGCACAGATTGTACCCAACAATAAACAACAACAACACAAATTGTACACATTGTTGTTGGGTACCATTTGTGAGTGCACAGATTGTACCCAACAATAAACAACAACAACACAAATTGTACACATTGTTGTTTGTTGCTGGGTACAATTTGTGCGCTCACAAATTGGCGTGTAACAAGTCGTCTATAAATCGTAATTTAATGATCTCAATTAACCCTAAAATGGCATGAAACGGCCAGTGTTACCTATTACCCAATTACCGTAACACTGCCGATGCTCGCTGCTCGGTTCTCACACTAAATTATAATGTTCGCATTAAAGTAGAGCAGCTCGCCTTGTGGTCGATTCTATATACAGGATGTGTTTTATTTGTTAAGTATTTATTTTGCGTTTTTTTATTGATTTTCCGCTGTTGCTTCCTGGGGTCTTACCATGACGTTTTAATGTGATTCAATGCTGACTCATTTCGAGTTTTAGCCGTCGTTTTTAGTATGGATCTGACAGCGAGTGAACGTAAACTGAATTGGAATTGAATTGCATGACCCCTTGAAAGCCCCTGATGGAGTGCGTTGCTGGAAAATGACTAACGTATCTACTATACAATACAATACAAATACTCTTTATTGAACACCACAAATCAGTACAAAACAATACAGAAACAAAAAACAAAGTATACAATAGGCAACGTAGGTAACGTAGTTAGTTCATACAGGTGGCGGCAAATAAGTAAAACGTGGAGGGGATATGCGCAGTATGAAAAACAACATCATTTTCATACTGCACATATCCCCTCCACGTTTTACTTATTTGCCGCCACCTGGACTGGGTTACTTTTTATGAAAGTGAAGTTTACTTTTGTTTTCATGATGTTACACAATATTTTGAATTTTTTGCAACTTTATATACATCACGCTGTATACCAATGGAATCGCCCACCACATCGAAAGTGGACTCTCCCATTGTGCAAGCAACAATCGAGAGTGGCAAGTTACGATAATTAAATAAATGTGGGCTCTTTGATAACTAGTTTTTTTGACCTCTAAGAGCACATAGAGCTAGGAAAGCTATAGTATGTCCACTCTGAGCTTCCATAATCGCGTGATGGTCTAAAATATCACGGAGAGGTCGTAGATATAAATGTTTCATTCATCATCATTCATTCATTTAATAGCCCATGGAAGTGTCCCACTGCTGGGCAAAGGCCTCTCCCCTCGACCTCCACAACTCTCGGTCCGGCGCAATATCAGATATAAATGATCCTACTAATAATATAAATGCGAAAGTTTGTGACGATGTGAGTGAGTGTGTATGTTTGTTCGTTCTTCACGCTGAAACGACTGCACGGATTTGGGTAAAATTAGGAACGGAGATAGCTGGTACCCTAGATTGAAACAGGCTATTACTTATCCCGGAAAATTGTGTAGTTCCCGCGGTATAGCGATAAACTAGCGATTGCTAATTCTACGCGGACGAAGTCGCGGGCAGAAGCTAGTACCTAGGTTATAATCTTACAATTTATTATCTTATGATTACGATTATTTGCGTATATGTATTTGGGAACTATAGGCCAAGCCCTCTCATTTTGAGAGGAGGCCTGTACCCATCAGTGGGACGTATATAGGCTGGAGATGGAGATGATGTATTTATTTTTGTTTTTATAGTCTGGTCAAATCAAAGTGTTTTAAACACATACTAACAGCGGAAACCCCTTTTTTTCATCTCTTTCCTCATCTTTTCCTTTCTCCTTCATCTCAGTCTAAATGAAAATAAAGGCTACGTTTGACAAACAACAAAATGAGGCCGGTTTAAACTGCGCCTCACTACTGCGAGCACATGTGCACGTGTAGCTCAACTGCTTGCCTTGGAAAAGTTTGCTTGTACAGTACGGGTCATTCACATACCATCGTAGTACCCTATCGCAATAATGTGACATATCACTCGAGTTTGAGTGACGGCGATCTGTCAATTGTGACAGGGTTCTACTGTGGTACGTGAATACATTTCCTTCGCTAAACAATTCTTTAGTAAGTCTTTGTCGATTTTGTAAAAACCCTGTCTTTATTTTTATTTGTTCCGAGCCCTCTAAGATTTACTTAGCTCTATGGCAAATAAGCGATATGCCAAAATAACGCAATCCTAATTGATTGTTGTGATTAGTGATGTTTCAGATATTTATCGATCAACAATTACCTAACACCTGACTATTAAAACCAAATCATACCAACTCGAAACCTCTCACACTCTAAAATCAATCATCACACGTTTAGATAAGATCTAAAACGAAACAAATCAAAATAGGAGTTAGTACGTTTGTGGTGATAAAATGTCTAACTATATTGATCTATAAAATATTATTAATAGCCGTTAAAAATGAGAAAGTAGTACTATTATCGATTAAGTTATAGGTTACTGGTGTTATGGTCAAAATGAGCCGACTTCTTCATAGTTAAGTTAGTAATTTTGACACAGAATCAATAATAGTCTTTTATGTTCCTGCGCAAGCTTTTTAGAATATTTATGGACCAGGTGAAAGAGAAAGAAGTCGTGTCGTATCAGGAATTCAAAGAAAAGACCCTGGAAAGGAAGGACCACATGGGAATTATTCTACCGACAAGACCCAACCTAATAATTATTTGCTATAATATTTTTCTGCATAAGTTCGTTTTTGTAGCAGTGATATAATAGTTCATTTTAACCAGATAGTTTTTGAACATTTTCTTTCATTTTACGTTCTCGATTTTATCCAACTATGGTGCTTAAATTTAAATGAAGACCAATACAATAGTTGTTGCAGTAGAGGGGCCTTACCATGACGTCTTAATGCGACCAAATTCGGATTCAGTTCAGGTTCGCTCGCTGTCAGATCCATACTAAAAATGACAGCTAAAACCTGAGCTGAGTCGGAATTGAATCACATTAAGACTTCATGGTAAGGCCTCAGTACCACACAAATTTTAATTTGAAGATATTTTTAATGGCTCCTAATCATTTGCATATCAATCAAATATAATTACTTACGTTGGGCTATTAATAGTACATTATCTCATTAAGCTTGGTAACAATGCGAGAACTTTGATCCGGGATACGCGATTTTACGTTAAATCATCCAATGTGACTTGAGTGACCGCAAAAAGCTTGACCGGGGCGGTAAAACGCTGCTTTACTTGCATGTGATTAGTTTTTCAATAGATGCCGTTACAAGGCATAGGAGTTGAATTATTTTTAAATAGAAAATCAGAAATATTCGATTTATTAGCATAAAATAGCACGATTTTTATGTGTTTTTTAGCATTGCCACTCATGTACTTTTTTAGCATCTTTTGTTGTTTTGGTAACGCAATAACGAAAATGGAGTGGAGTGGAGTGGTTAATTTGCGGAGTAAAGAGGTAAAATGTCTTTTGTTTATTGAAATGGAGCTATTAGGATTGCCATTAATTCAAAAATCCAACACACTACTCCATAAGCCATTATCTAGGTACCGAAATAAACAAACTTTAGAAATTTGAGATGATATCTTCCGCTAAATTCGCTAAGTAAGATTTAATTTATTCATCCTTACTACATTAATATAAATGCGAAAGTACTTAACTCGTTCTGTCTGTCTATTCTTACGCTTAAACCACTAACCCGATTAGCTTTAAATTTAATATACACGTAGTTTGAATCCCGGGGAAGGACATAACATAAGATAGTTTTTACACCCAGAAAAAAGCGTAGTTCCCGCGGCATATGAACAATAACAAATTCTGCGCAGACGGAGTTGCGGGCAACAGCTAGCCCTTAATAAAAGCGTCATCTTACCGCTCTCTCGAACAATACACCGTGTATTAACACGTCATACATACTATTTATCATGCGCGGACGCAGGTGATTCAACAATGCCTCTCGATTACAATACACGGATTCGGCATTTTTTGAATATTTTTATTCTTAGTGTATAATCATTAATTTGAGAGGGAAATAAAAGGTTTGACGATGACCTTTTGAATATATATGGTGTATGGTTGTGTATGGTCGAAATGATTGAATCATGTCTCACTGATGTTACAATTGTGAAAGTTTGTTGAAAGTCGCTGGTAAAATGTGTGTAAGCTGTTTGAGCGTGTATAAGTTAAAGTTAAACCATTAGGCTATATACTTACATACTGATGGGAGCAAAAGAAAATCATATAATGTACTCACTTTTCCTCCCGCGCAGAAGGTAATCGCATCGAGGTAATGGCAAAAATCTTCGGAATCATGTTATAGGCGATGCTATAGGTAAGCCTGCTCGTGCTAAACGTGGCCTTTAGGTCTTAATATCCAAGGCTATGTCTACCCCGTAAGGGATAAAGACGTCATTTGAAAGAGAGAGAGAGTTAGAGAGAAACAATTATTTACACACATTCGATACACGAAGATTTAAAATATGAAAAAATACAATATATTTAAGAATAGTACCGATATGGTGTAAAATGGGCCCCACATTAATGTATAAGGTAAAAATAACCGACGTTTAGTCCGAATTACAAAAATACCACGCCCGTTAAAATTTTCACATCTAATGATGAAAAACTTAACTTTTGCGTGATGTGATGTTTTTTACAGAAGACAAAGTTTATTTAACCTTTATACGATAAAAGAACGCTCAAACTCGTTAAAAAACCAACGAAACACAATAAACGATAGAAACTACAATAACATCTTGTAACAAATAGCTGTATAAACACTTGGAAAAAGTCTCGTCACACCCAAACTCCAGTGCACTTGACCTTTGCGGTTAAAGCATGATTTCACAGGTTCTAGTATAAATATATTCTTAGTGGACATAATTGTCTGCTTGTAGTGTTTGACGGCGGTTTTGACATACATTCTGAACAAAGAGAACGTAGTTATGTCATCCACATACGCAGAGTTAGATTGTACCAAGTAAAAATGACAGAATTGGTAACTTCAGAAAAACATTACGTAGGTATTTATTGTTAAAATGGTTTTTTTTTTATGCGAATAGTAATGCAAACGAGCAAGTGGGTCACCTGATGGCAAGCGATCACCACTGCCCATAGACACCCGCAACCCCGGAGGGATTGCAGATGCGTTGCCAACCTAGAGGGCATATATATGTCGGAGTCAGTTGTCAACCAAATGTAAGGTAGACAGGATTTTTATTTCTTTATTTTTGTAACTCGATTCAAATACCCTACAACCGTTATGTACTGACTATAAGTTGTTATTTTGATATTAAAACTGGTCATTAGATCATTGTAAATTAGTTATGATAATTAATGATCGATTATTTATTGTTTTTAGCGTATACAGAAATGATATTTAGTTGTGTATTACGATTTAAGTTTTGAGTAAACAATTGACGCGGCAAACCGCCCGCCAATAGGAGTGGGTTGTCGGCAGCGAGTGGAGGAAGGGATTGCCTATAAATACGGCTTGCAGCCGCAGTATCATCAGTCTTGCCTAGTCTTGACTCAAGAGCACTCGCTCCCGACAAACCAGTCGGTTTACTCAAAGGGTTTAATACACCCTCTATACAGGTTGATGCAAGGAACTCTGGAAATACTAAGTACATTGTTACTCTGCCTCCCTGTACCTACCTACCCCTGGATAGTGTTAAGTTGATGCACGGTACTCTGGAAATACGAAGTACATTGTTACTCTGCCTCCCTGTACTTACCCCGGGTGGTGTTATCTACTATAACACTAAATTAAAAATAACGTGTGTTGGATGTAACATTAGCTTATTGATTGATGGGTTGATTTATTAAAAGCAATGTAATCATAAGTTGCGCCTCTCATTTTTACTATCAAGAGCATCTTTTTCCCAAAATACGGGTACCCGCAAGTAGGATCATGAGCGCCCTTGTTGCCATCGATCCTACATCAGAAGTGGGATCGCAATTGACACGCTGTTCTACAACATCGGAGTTGGAATTGTGACTACGTGAAGAAAGTCAGAATTTTGATTGAGATGGAAATGTGACTGCTGTGACCGACGCGAGCCACGTCAGCCTGCTGTGACTCTGCAGCGGAGTCTTCCTGCTACTGCGGCTTGCTGAGTTTCCTGTGCATGTGCTGTGCACGTGGTTTACTGTGTGGAAAGCTAGAAAGGACAGCACCTAACTCCATGGATTTTAAAAGGTCATGTGTTTGTTCATTTTTTTTAAAGCTTTACTTTTCGGATTTTTCTATGTGTGCTAATTTTCAGTGTCGTTTAGAAATTAAATTGCTAACGGTAAAACCGTAAAAGTAAAGAAAAGAAAAATAAATCAAGAAGTAAAATTGTTGATTCATTTAATAGTAATAATAATACTAGCTTTTATTTCCGACCAACATGGGTCATTGAGTTAGTAACAATTCAAAAACTTATTCTAGTATTCATTTGATACTTCTTTTAATGACAGAATCAAATTTGTCAGTCTTACAGCAATCAAACGCGATGTATTTGCATTTTCCAGATCTTGCCTGTTGGGTCGTACCAACGTGTATTGTCATGCCTACTGTGCTTCCAGCTAGTGCGGATCTAGGGTCGTGTGGACCTCCGCTACGTCGGACGGATGAATTTTGCCTGTGAGATGTTTTCAATTTGTTTAAATGAGTGTGAAATGGTTTTCGTCAAAATTTCGTTACCAGGGTTACGAAATTCAATTAATAACGACTGCTAGGTAAGCATGCCGATTATGATGATTGGATACCTATTATTATTATTATTTAACCTTTAGTTACAATTTTTTTAATTAAATGATGATTTTGTAATTTTGAGCCAGGTTAAACTATTTACAATAGTTAGTTGTGAATAGTGTCTTTGTCTTAGGCTGTTTACACCTCGAATCATTCGTAGACTTCCGCGTATAAGTCCCGGGCTCATACCGGGCTACGATATTTCTGTTGCCGTGCGGCCACGACTGTGGTCGAACATAATTGCTGGATGTAAGCGATGGTTTGAACTCTGAATTGAGTGCACGGTAACTGTTGCCGGACGGAGGCGACCGTTGGTTCGGCTACCGGATGGAGGTGGTTCGAATCATCTTGGTTTATTGTGCTGACTATCAACCAATCAATCATTTGTTTATTGTCAAGACTGTAAACAAGTTCACATTTCAAAATTACAGTATCGACAGTTTATCCATTTTGGACGTACAATACAAAATTAACTTAAAGTTTGCTGAGATCGTTACCAATAAAATTGGTTGTAGGTACCTGCTTTTTGTGGTGATAATGGTGGGTAGAATTATTCACATTGATTCATTGTTTTAAAGATTTTGATGTCTTAATTTGATGCGATCGAGCTGAACATTCAAAATTAATGAAAAATGAAGTGTGTAATATGTAGCCATTGTTTGTTGTAATTATTGAACATTTTTTCAAACTGAAGTGATCGTAGTGTTGAACTGATGTCATGAATCAGTGTGTCATTGATCACTCAATTGACAATTAAGTATCAAGTAAAGTAATCCTGTTACTTTTAGTTTTAATCAGGATTGGCCGAACGGAAATTGTGCTGTTTCGTTTTCTATTTCAGATGCACACATGGGGACGTGTGTAACACTGGATGGCCATGTCGGAGCGTCGTTACAATGACTAAACTCATGATAGTTGATAACCTTTGACTGAATGACTAAACTTATGATAGTTGATAACCTTTGTGATTACGAACATTTGTTAATTGTACTTTGTTGAATGTACCCTCGTAAAGTTATTGCTTTTATGAAACTTCAAGCGATGACAGCTATTATTTTGGTATAGCTTGGGGGTGGTAGATGCTTGGCTCATTTGCAACTACCTGCAATGTTTGTTAAATAACAGAATTATTATCTGGTAATAGAACTTATAAGCATGCCCATGATCATGTGCAAAGAATACCTAAATGTCCTGTTTCTGTTTGACGATGACGATATTTGACGATAATGATGACGAAAACATTGATAGTTGTACCGCCACAGACGTAATAACGCTTTTGGATGTCTATGTTGACTCCACGGATGTCTATCTTGACTCCGTCCGCGCTTTTGGATGTCTATGTTGACTCCACGGATGTCTATGTTGACTCCGCGCTTTTGGATGTCTATGTTGACTCCACGGATGTCTATGTTGACTCCGCGCTTTTGGATGTCTATGTTGACTCCACGGATGTCTATCTTGACTCCGTCCGCGCTTTTGGATGTCTATGTTGACTCCACGGATGTCTATCTTGACTCCGCGCTTTTGGATGTCTATCTTGACTCCACGGATGTCTATTTTGACTCCGCGCTTTTACTTATTTATGTGACGTTGCAACTGTTTTGTTCAAACAACATCCACCCATAATTTCTTCAGTCTACCCGTGATCATGATGCATACAACTGTATCGAAATATCGGGAGCTCGATAAAAGTAATCGCGGTTCACATCCCGTTTATAATATTTCGAATGTTTTGTTCAATACTGTTTTAACTAAGTAATTAGAAATTCGGTTTCTTACTAATATGGGTCTGATAGGCCAATCATTGCTTACATGATTGTATTTTTTGCATACCCACATGAGGACATGTGATTGTCAGTTCTGGCCGTGTCGGAGTCAGTTGTCAACCAAATGTAAGGTAGACAGGATTTTTATTTCTTTATTTTTGTAACTCGATTCAAATACCCTACAACCGTTATGTACTGACTATAAGTTGTTATTTTGATATTAAAACTGGTCATTAGATCATTGTAAATTAGTTATGATAATTAATGATCGATTATTTATTGTTTTTAGCGTATACAGAAATGATATTTAGTTGTGTATTACGATTTAAGTTTTGAGTAAACAATTGACGCGGCAAACCGCCCGCCAATAGGAGTGGGTTGTCGGCAGCGAGTGGAGGAAGGGATTGCCTATAAATACGGCTTGCAGCCGCAGTATCATCAGTCTTGCCTAGTCTTGACTCAAGAGCACTCGCTCCCGACAAACCAGTCGGTTTACTCAAAGGGTTTAATACACCCTCTATACAGGTTGATGCAAGGAACTCTGGAAATACTAAGTACATTGTTACTCTGCCTCCCTGTACCTACCTACCCCTGGATAGTGTTAAGTTGATGCACGGTACTCTGGAAATACGAAGTACATTGTTACTCTGCCTCCCTGTACTTACCCCGGGTGGTGTTATCTACTATAACACTAAATTAAAAATAACGTGTGTTGCATGTAACATTAGCTTATTGATTGATGGGTTGATTTATTAAAAGCAATGTAATCATAAGTTGCGCCTCTCATTTTTACTATCAAGAGCATCTTTTTCCCAAAATACGGGTACCCGCAAGTAGGATCATGAGCGCCCTTGTTGCCATCGATCCTACATATATATATCTCATTTGAAATTTACCATGAGCTTTTCGGTGAAGGAAAACATCGTGAGGATACCTGCACAACAACTGCGAAGCAATTCAATGGTGTGTGTGAAGTTCCCAATCCGCACTTGGCCCGCGTGGGAACTATAGCCCAAGCCCTCTCAGACTGAGAGGAGGCCTGTGCCCAGCAGTGGGACGTATATAGGCTGGAGATGGATGGATGGAAACGAATTAAAAATCTATATCTATACATACATAAATCACATCTCCCTGATCCTCTGATCCCTGAGGTAGACAGAGCTCAAAGTAACCATACCCAAGGGTTGCGCTTAACATGATGAGCGTATAGGTCAAAAGGTGAATCGAAACAGTGATTGTTTGCTAGCCGCATCGCCTATAACATGACTCTTAAGAATTTCAGTCATTCCCTCGATTGGCTTTTACCTTCTGCGCAAGACGAGAAGCAACTGGGTACATTCGATGTTTTTTCTTTGCTCCCAAATCAGCTTGGAAGTAAAAATCTATTATCATGGAATACTGATATCATGAAAGACATTTGGCTAACAAAAGACTTCTCGTTTAAATAGGGAAAGTTATGTAGTTGAATATTTGAAGCTGATTTCAGCCAAACTTGGCAGCTTCCAAACTTATTTGGGTACCTAAGTAACCAATCAGCAAGCTCTTACCCGTAAGGGCCCTCGACCACCGCTCTCAATTACGACACAATGTTAACACTGGTGCGAGTAAACAGCAGTGAAGTGACAGTATGGGTGTGGTGTGGACCACGTGACTTTATGAGACAGACTGAGCTGCTACTTATGGGTATATGAAATTATGGGTAGGTGTCGTTCTGCAATGAGATGAACGATTGATTTGACAATCAATGAAAGCGGTATATCTTTAAGAAGTTACATCTTTTTGCATCTCATGCCGAATTTTTTTTTTAATATTAAAACCGAGAGGTGCACCTGATGGTAAGTGATAACCGCCGCCCATGGACAACCACAGCACCATTGGGACTGCTAGCGCGTTGCCGGCCATGCAAGAAGCGGTACACTCGCCTCTTAAAGGTACCCATGTCGTAGCCAGTTGGAAAAACCCCAGCCCATTCCAAATTTTACACGAAGGGGGAGGAAAGACCGTTTAAATCGTACGGTGTTGGAGCACCATCCATCGAGGTGATGTTGATGAAACTACTTTTGTATCGAGTAGTACGGTGATGGAACTTGGCAGCTGGAACAAGGTTAAAAAGTTCTTCGGAGCACACCCCATTATAGATCCTGAAGAACACGCAAAGAGAACTTACGTCTCTGCGAAGAGGAAGAGGGTCAAGTTTCACAGAGAGCATAGGGTCACCAATGATGCGGCATGCCCTGCGTTGTAAGCGATCAAATGGTAGGAGCTTGTATTGAGGGGCCCCAGCCCAGAGGTGCGAGCAATACTTATTCTTATGTTATGTCCTTTATTAATACCATCTAAAAACTGATGTGAAATAACAACTTTCGCATAAAGAGTGACTACGCGGGATAAAAGATAATTAAATCGCTACGCCACCGGTCGTGCAGAGTCATACCCAGCCCGTTACATACTTGAATTTTAGACGTAATATAACAATTTCTCTCCACACACACCTTTTTTCAAAAACAATACGCCACATGACAACACGTTGCACAAAGCACACATTTTCACACTACCTATGAATGTCCACAGTTCAAACACTGGGACGTTAATCAAACAACAATGCTGAGGTCCGGTGCGGTGGTCCAGACCACCTCAGTGTCGCGTATTATGGACAGTCTCTTGTTTGTTGCTTTCACAATTAACGCGAGGAAGAAATGTTTGGACAATGATGCAATGGTGAATGAAGAATGTGGCTGAATGGCGAAAGAGATTCGTTTGGACTATCAACGGTAGCATACCTCTATAGCTGAATGGTTTTATCTACCACTAAGCTGTTGCCTGCGACTTCGTCTGCAAAGAATTCGTTTATCACTATCCCGCGGGAATTTTCCGGGATAGAAAGTAGCCTATGTGCTATTCCAGACTTTTCTCTATCTATGTGCCGAATTTCATTTAGATTCGTTGGGCCGTTCTGGCGTGATTGAGTAACAAACAAACATCCATCCATAATTTCGCATTTTTAATATTACCTAGTTAGATTAATACATCTATACCTAACTATAATTGAACTGATGCTCCAAATACAGACTTTCGGGAACCAATATTTAAAGTAAGTGTCATTTAGTTTGCCTCACCTTTGAGGCAGACCAAAGCGTACATCAGAATCGACCGGTACAGTCGCGAACTGGCATTGTTGAGCCACATGCCATTGTTCGCAATTTAGCCGTGTAATCAATGACTGATATTACCGACTAGCTGATTGCTATTAGATTTGAATTACATGGTCAAGTTACAAACGTAGGTAAGTGGCTCAACAATCCGGGTTCGCGACTGTCAAGTTAGAATCCACATCTCATTCCTCTCATCTCAAACTTTTTCAATCAAGGAAGATAATCGTGACAACATCACAGAAATAAAATCAAAATGATTTCGACGACAATAATGTAGGTAAGTCTAACATCCAGACTATGGTCTAGTCTGTTTCAATTTCAACATAAAAGAACTGTGTTAAATAATGAAATATAGAGATGAATGATGTTAAATTGTTTTCTAATCATCTCGCGAAATCTCATTGAAGTCAAGCAAAAAACCACATCATCAGAACAAAGAATGGGTAATGACTTAACGGAACAATTGATTTCAAATTTTCGTGTCAACAGATTTGAGTAAAGTCATGATGAGCGAGTCACGAAATTTACTCATCATTATGTCAAATACTTTACACCTATGATTGACTTGTAAAGAAAACGGTGAGTGACGGAAATACCATAAATAAGTAAGCAAGATAAATGATTTTGAATAGATTGTTAGAAATACGATATTATTAAAATTATGATAAATGTTTTCTCGAGTGGCGACCACGAACCGGAAGAGGCAGTATTGGCAGGCCTCCCACTAGGTGGACCGACGACAAGACGACATCGTGAAAGTTGCGGGAAACCGGTTGATGCAGGTGGCGAGTTGTCGTTCACTATGGTATAATTAGGGGGAGGCCTTTGTTCAAAGGTGGACGTCTTCAGGCTGATGATGATGATGATGATGATGATGATGATGATGATAAATGTTGTTTTTCGTAGTTTCAAACTAGTATCCATGTAAAAGAGGTCATGTTCGTATAAGTATTACTCGTTTTCACTGGATTATTAAGCTCAATAAATCTGTATACATACGTAGACGATATGATAAATATGAAATGCAACTTCATTTCATAACTAAACACAATAGAAAGTTGCCCGATTAACAAAACAAAACAGACAACAATGATAAACGAACGCTGATGCGAATAAAAACAAAATCAACAACAATAAGTCAACGGCACTCAACATCCATTACAAGAGGTCAGAAAGCATTGTATGACCGTACAAATCGTTGGAGGAGCCAACCACTGTTGGATGGTCTTTAATCCTGAAGCTCAGATGAAGAGAAAGTACCTGTAACAAAAAAAAACATAATCAAAACAGTTTCTACGTTTGTAGTAAACATAAATATTTCTGGAAGTGTTGCAACTGTAAGTTGACCCCAATTTTATTCCCGATGAAGAACTAAAGTTGGAATGGAATTTGGAGAATTTTACCTTATCAAAATATAGAATACATGTAACACTGAATGAGGTGGTAACAAATAGTTTGATTACGACAAAGTGATACATAAATTTAGTTTGATCTACTCTCTCTTTTGTTTAATGATTAAAGCTACATTCTCAAACATTGTCACTTTAATACTTGTGACGTTAAACCCCGTATTGCTGCATGAAGACTTAAAATAAGTTGCAAAAGTCCAGGGTAATCTCCAATTTAAATTGCCAGTGTTCCCAGTCCCATAGCTCGCACAAGCCTCCTCTCAGAATAAGGCTTAAGGCATATTCCTCCACTCCTTTTCGCAAATAATCCAACACCAATTCAATTGTTAACTTCAGTTTCTCTATTCCCAGCTCACGTTAAGCTGGCCGAGTGAAATTTTAAAACCGAAGCCAAAGGTTAAGCATTATCTTATGTTAATGCATAGTCCAATGCGGCATAAATCAATTATGTTGCGTGACCCGTAGAGGTCAGGTGCGGGTTTGGATCCCGTGCGCTTTTACACCTATTAGTGTTATATAAGTGCCAATGTTCTTTGGTAATGGCCATTGCTTTTCCGGCTGGACTGATTTTGGGCTGAGCCATTGTTGTAGCTATCTTGAGTTTTGTCTTAAGATCAAGCGTTATAGGCTCTCGGTTGTATTTAAGCTGGGAAGATGCGTGATGTCAGAAAAATCATGTTTTATGTGGGTGTATCATTTATTTGTTAACTAGCGATTGTCTCGCGGGAACTATGTAATTATCCGGGATAAAAACTATCCTATGTTATGGCCTGGGAAAGCCCCGGGATTGCAACTATCTCCATACCAAATTTAATTAAAATCAGTCTAGTGGTTTAGGCGTGAAAGCGTAACAGACAGACAGAGAGAGAGAGACAGAGTTACTTTTGCATTTATCCTTTCTTATCTTTACTAGAATTATAAGTAAAAAAGTAACTTTGTGTTTGCTCTCTTCACGCTTTACACGCCTTAATTAGACAATAGGTAACCGAACACATTTCGTACAAGAAACAAAAAAGATAAGATAAGATAAAGATAAAAGATGATTTATTGCCACAAAAACAGTTATATTAAGTTCAACTTTAACCTTATTTTTACTACCTACATTATAGTATTAATTTAATGTGAAAGAAACAAAACAAATGTAGTAAATGTGTGGCTTTGTCATTACTTAATACTCCTGATAATTGCATAGTTCCCGTGGGACAGCGGGTGACGTATTCATATAAAAAGGACACCACACTTTTCGCTCAGAAGTTGGAGCGTAGGAACATCTCCTAGTGCTTACATCGCGTAAAAAACGCCTAATTACAAATTAGGTCAACGACACTAAAACCCCAAGTTAACACTGGTAAATTTATATATTAATAATCATTGAAAGACAGCCAAGTGCGAATCGGACTTGCGCGAAGGGTCCCAGACGCCTGAGAAAAAAATGCCGAAGAAAATGATTCTTGCACGACATCTTTCGACCTCTTTAATGCGACGAAAAGTTGAATCAGCTAAGGAAGTTTGCATTTTTTTTTTCTTTTTACAAACGATTATTTTTATTTTGTAATGAATTTGTATGTTCCTGTGGCTCTAAATGTTAACGTTAAAAACGACACAATAAAGAAGAGTACTTATTTAAATTTAAATTTGTTTTTTTTTCGTGCTGCCTTATAAAAGTGAAAACCCATTAAACAGATTTTTTTTCATTCATTCAGAAATAGTTTTTTAATTTACCTCTTACGGCGATTTAAAACTAAGAAATGGCGCCTTAGTGATAGGGTCTAGTTGCACACAGAACCATAAAAACACAAAAAACCATGACTGAGCCGTTTCTCGTACCGTCAACACAAGAGTTAAGCTTCCTATTAACAATAGAAGTTTTTTGGCTACTTATTAGATTACAATCGAATCATGATGATGTGCAAGTATTCATTATAATCTATTTGTGAGAGTTTGTACGCGGTTTTAACATTAGTAGTAACCTAACTAAGAAACGTTGGTAACTGCTTAAAAATCAACAAAAAAATACACAGACGGACAACGAAGTGATCTTATAAGGGTTTTTTTTTCTTTTATAGGTACGGAACCCTAAAAATAAGTTATACTGAGCTTGGGTTTTTCAGCATAGAACAAAAGATAAATTATAAAAGGAAAATTTAACTGGCCGTTTGACCCTCTTATAAAAGTTCTTACAGGTCGTACAGGTAACTTAAAAAAAAGATGGCTATCTTCGACTAAGTTCACGATTTGGGGTCACTAGCAACCATTGAGGAATTAACCAAAAGAGTGGTAATATGGGCCATTCAATTCTGCCACACGTTACAGATTTGTCACTCGTATAGGTAGCACGGAACAAAGCCGTTTCAGTTATTTTAATTACGATTACATCTTGACTATTAATTTCTAAACGACACTGAAAATTAGAACACATAGAAAAATCCGAAAAGTAAAGCTATGGCCGGGAATCGAACCCGGGTCCTCGTCATTCCGTGACGCGTGCTATACCCCTACACCACCCATAGCAGGTGAGTAAGCGTTCGAATTTTTCTATCTATTACCAACTGTCACGTGACCTTGTTACTATGCGATTATTTGTCGCGAAGCGTCATCTATTTGAATGATGTGTCTGTACGACACAATTACAAACCTAATAATAAACCTAATCTAATCTAAACTAATCTTGACTATTGTTTATTTATTTATTTATTCATCAAACAATAAACACACTATACAAACACTATACAAAACTATACAAGCAATAGACTGTAAAAAACAGGAAAGTTTTGTTGACTATGCCGCCCAGTAACTCCCTTGTGTATAAACACAACACGGACAAAATATGAATTTTGTTCAAATAAATTTGTGACTTCATGAAGAAAGTTGTAAACATTCTATATAATGGATATAATTGAACATAAAATCTGTAAGTATGCTTAGTGTAAACAGTTTGCGTTAAAATGTCAAATGCTATGAGAACAGTTTGTTGCCGTTTTGTTCCCTTAGTGGCAATGCAATTGGCCCATAGTAATTCAAACGTCAACGCAAATGGGTTCGAGACGTATTTCGTGTCGAAAACTTAAACTATAGACTTTGATTGTTTAATTCTAGCATCCTGTTCACCTTAGGCCCGCCAAGAGAGCAGCAATCGCTACAATCAAATTGAGGATTGTTTAAAAAAATACTTTGCACTCTATTGGTTTTTACCTCCATGCCAACTACACATGGTGCCGTGTATTGTCTTAGAGTAATTCTGATTGTTAGCACAGCAGAGTTTGATTTCACACGGTCTTCTTATATGTGGAACGAGGCACGAGCGACCAGCGGATATGAAACTACAATTTTCTCTATACTTGGGTTAAGTTTACCACCGTAGAGACGACCCACATTAAAACTTTCTCACAATAAATGCCCTAGTAATTTCTTCGGCGAGCGCCATTATGGATTACCTACTTCTTTTGACAAATAATCTAAAAGTAGGTACCTACGAGTGTAAAATAAGGTGTAAGTTGCGGTGCGAAGGACTTTCATATAAAGCCGTTGCAATTATTGATTTCTTATGTTTCAGTCACAGAAATTAAAATGAAATTTCGACACATCGGAGACCTAATAGTAAAGTATAATACCTAATGATGTTTTGAAAGCGGAATAAAGTACAAAAAATGTGCAGTAGAGTAGAACTAGCAGTAAAGTGCAATATATACTCAAAATTTAATCTAGATTTAGTGGCTAAACTTTACTTAAAGCTTGACAACTCCATACGTTTTGATACTAAAACTAAGTTTAACACTAAATAGAGGTTTTTTTTTCTAGCGTGTGGCTATTAGTGCTATAAAAACGCTCTCTTATAACTTGAACCACTCACAAAATTAGACAATTCTTCGCATCAATCATCTGCACGGAACAATCGTGACGCGCGCGCACAGATTTACGCCGTTGACAGATTGTTAGTATAACGTATGGTCAACAACTCATGTTTCATTTTTAAATATTTGACACCTGATGTATAAAACACGTACGTATCAGACATGTTATTAAAAAGCACCCAATTAAAATAGTTTCATGCCGGCAAAAAACATAGAATGTACTATTTGCTTCTCTTCCCGCGCAGATTCTAAAACTAAAAAGTAAAAACCCATCGGGAAATGGGCCAAACTATAAGAAATCATTTTATAAGCGATGTATCTAGCATGTACCTTAGGCTCTGTATACCCCGTTAGAGATAAGGGCGTAATTTATAAATGTACTAGCTGTTGCCAGCGACTTCGTCTGCAAAGAATTCGTTTATCGCTATCCCGCGGGAACTACGCAATTTCCCGGGATAAAAGGTAGCCTATGTGCTATTCCAGACTTTTCTCTATCTATGTGCCGAATTTCATCCAGATCCGTTGGGCCGTTCTGGCGTGATTGAGTAACAAACAAACAAACATCCATCCATCCATCCATCCATCCATCCATACTTTCGCATTTATAATATTAGTTAGATGTACCTATGTGTGTTTGTTTATTCATTTTTCCTTTAATTTTATGTGAAAATTATAAAATCAAGAAAAAACTGCTTTAAAGTATAAAAAAAAAATGGCAGTCATTTTGGCATTTTTTTTTAAAATAAAAGTACAACAAGGAAGGCAAACGTTTGTCCTTATCTGTCACTTTGACATTTACCTTTCACAGATAAGGACAAACGATTACTAAGTTAGCAGAAGCCTATAGAGCGTTTATGAATAAGGGGGTTAGTGTACATATTTATAAGTGAACCTAACTTCTATCAATTTGTGGGCATATTATACGTCAACGTTAAAAGTTTGCTGCTGTCCGTACTAGCCAATCGCTTCTAACTTACACCCTATACCAAGGCAGTAAGGTGCGTTTTACTTGTCGAAACGTCATGTTGTGCCATTCCTGACATTTATTTGACAGCGCACGCCAAGTTTCGGAGGTTTACGATTTGTATAATAAAATAATTGAGACGAGGAACTGACGTGGACTTCTGTCAGTGAGGTGGGTTATGCCAAAAGGTCTTCGGGTTCAAAATAATTCGAACTAGTTTGAAACATGAACATGCAAAAATGTTGCCGCAACATTATGCTGAGCCTCTAGTGTAAGTTTTCACGTATAAAAAAGTCACGAACGCGTTCACGTAACCGTCTCAATTACTATGGAAAAATTGGCAGCGCCACTTGCGGATCGAAACGGCAACAAACTGTTCTCATAGTATTTGACATTTTAACGCAAACGCGTTCGAGACGTATTTTGTGACGGAAAACCTACACTAAGCATACTGAGTGGGGCCCATTTTACACCATATCGGTACTATTCTTAAGTATATTGTATTTCTTCCTGTTACACATCTACGAGTAGGTACGTGTGTATCAAATGTGTGTAAATAAATGTTTCTCTCTCTCACTTTCTCTGTCTCATTTATACTTCATTTAATTTAGGATGAGAAACCACAACAACATTATATTGCGGCTCGTGAACTGTAATCTCTTTACATTTTGTACTAGAGTAACAATTGACGACACGCAAATAAAGTGACATTAAAACAATTTTATTTTGCGGCTGCCAAACTATTGCACTGTACTATTTGCGAGGTAAGAAATAGTTGACCAGGCGCGATGTTATTGTGGTTTCTCATTCTAAATTAAATGAAGTATAATAACACAATTCATCACAATAAAAGTGAATAATTTTATTGTGTTTTTATAACTCGAAAGTATTATCATAAAAGGCCGTAATGACCGCGGCAGCCTATTTAATGCCGAACTAAGTGGATATTAAAACTAGAAATATACTAAAGGTGAAACAGGTCCGGGGCATAATAGAAATTGTTTAGTGGCAATTTTATAAGCACCGCTTTTTATGTGTTTAGCGGCAGAGGGCTTAACCTATAGAGTAATTAAAGGGACCGGATAGCCTATTGGTTAGTGACTCATGAAAGAGATCCCGGGTTCGAGTCACGGTAGGGGCATTTGAATGATGAATATAAATGTTTGTACCCGAGTCATGGATGTTATATGTTCTTAAATTCAAGAGCGCAGGGGCCTTACCATGACGTCCTAATTCTGACTCAGTTCAAGTTTTAGCTGTCGCATCAGGTGCCTCAGCATACTTCCTCTTCTATTCTCAACCGTCCTCAGTAGGGATCTCTTTTCCCTCACGAAATCCAAAACTAATACAATACTTATTTTGTTCTTCTCTCTGTCCAGTTTACCCCCTCCATCCTCCGCCAACACCACATCTCAAATGCACGCAATATCTCCCTATCTCGCTGGGTCAATATGGATGGTATATGTAATTTAAGTTTAAATAATGTCTATTCGTTGCGTAGGTACTCATAGTACAAGCTTTGCTTAGTTTGAAACTAGGGAAATTAATGTAAAGTATCCCATGATATTTATTATTACTATTTCGTTCGCCAATTTCTCGTGAATCACTTTATCTACTGGTGCAAACTGCATTAAAATCTGTTCGGTAGTTTTTGAGTTTATCGCAAACAGACTGACAGACAGCAGGGGAATTTGTTTCATAATTATGTAGATGCTAAGGTGGAGTATGATGTAAACCCCTCTCATTTTGAGAGGAGGCCTGTGCCTAGTAGTGAAACGTAATATAAACTTCAGATGAGTTGAGAGCATATAAGATAAAATCTACTTTCATACAACGCACGTCATTCCTGTTTAAGTAATAACATCTTTCCCATACACTTTTACGAAAGACTGAGTGCCTAGTGTATCGATATAAACTATAGTCACATACTTAGTTACATCTTTAATCACATCATATATCTGTTTACAAGGTAACAGTAAAAGGAGCTACAACCATCTCATACCATATACAGATACGCGGCTGAGATATAAAGACTGACTGGATGTGGCCATTAATTATGTACCGTAAAATGGGGTGAGAAGAGATTGCGGGGGAAGCAGGGATAGAACTAATATTTTGTATTTTCACTTGCTACTTTAAATTTCTGGCTCAACTTGCCCTAAAAGTTTAGTTTTGTTTTTAGACATAATTATGTCTCCTTTTTCTGGTGATTTGTTATCGTCATTTTTTTGTTCCTATCCCTTCTGACCCCACTACGGGGTGAGTTGGGATTTGCCTATATTTAGGTGTTTATTGTTTATACTATGAAACTAAACGACAGATAACCATTAATAAAAACTAAAATTCAAATCACCGGAACCGTTTTTTTTTACATATTTTTTTATCGAAGTTTGATCTTATATTTTTTCCCTACTCTCCTCGTTTAACGGTACTTTAGAAGCGTGGTTGCATACACTAACAAGTAGCGAAGGATTCGTAGCAATAGCAAATGGCAGGGCACATGATTCTGTGCTGTCTGATAATGGGACGAGTTATTGCCTCCAGCAGCGATCACTGTCCAGGTGAGGTGATCACTTTCCTGTTCTTTAAGGAAATGAGACGACTTCAAACCTAAGCGTGAGTTGTACCAAGTTTCTTAATTTATGATAACTTTAACAATAACGGAGGATTTTGACATTTTTTATAGCTTTTCTGTCAAATTGTGTATATGCCAAAATCGTTGGTTATAATATAGTTATTATTATTGTTATTGTTATAGTGAAAATATATGTCACTGTCACTTCCAGCCCCCTAGATCGCAGGTTATGCGCACACGCAGCCACCTAATCAACGCAATGCTCAGCGCATGTGTGCGCGTTGTCATTCTACTTTCTACATAATTTTTTACACCGGCCACATTATAGTGCGGGTTTTGTACCATTTGTGAAACCGGTTTTTGTGGGATGAGCATTTTTATTGATTGTGTGAATTGAAGCAGATTTGAGAGGGAAATTTATTTTGAAGTTTTAGTGTTCATAGTTCTATTTTAAGTTCTTGATATCCTTAAGGCCGGTTACACACTCTCTGTTAAGTTCTAGTTATCTTAAGAGTCAGTCATCTATGATTCCGTCTCTATTTATTTATTACTAAGAAATAGAGAGAGACGTTATCATAGATAAAGATAACTGACACTTAAGTTACCTAACTGGATCTTAACAGAGGGTGGTGAAACAGGTGGTTCACTAACGTTTGACCTCAACATTATTGACAAAATGGTCATTTGACAAAATGATCATTTTGACAAACTTTAAATATCTGATAAACCGTAAACATTTTTAAAAACTTATAAAACAAACCTTTTTTTTTTTAACGTAGTGAAAACTTCTTACGAGTACCCCAGGGCCTTATAAAACAAACCTAACCTAACCTAATGTGAGCCACGCATAAAGGTTTTTAGATTTTTAAAAAAGTGCACGGTTTATAAGATATTTAAATTTTGTCAAATGATCATTTTGTAAAATGATGCTTTTGTCAACAATTTTTAGGTCAAATGGAAGGACACCGAGACAGGCCCTTAGTGTTAGGAGGAAGACATTTTATTTAAATCAACTAATCTAAAATTACAACACATAAAATAAACATCGAAACCTAAAATTGTCCTAAACTTAATGTATAGCTGTAAAATAAAAATAATTAGTGTAGTTGTTGGTTTAAGTGATGGGACAAAATTATTTTTCTTGAGATGTGATATCGATGGGCATCGATGTTGCGATTATTGCGAGTATACTTTATTAAGTTTAAATCGATAATGAGTTATTGAATTAAGAAAAAAACCAATTACATTACGTAATTATTTAACCTAATCGCAATCGGTTACCTAATTGCAATCGTCCTTCTAGTTTATTTCTCACGTTCTGCTTTACGGCTCAATCCTAAAACAATAGTTTTACTTTTCAATACCTGCATATATGGTCATGCCTATAAATACGGCCCGAGACTGGTCATCTGTTCTGTGTGCTTTGTTATACCTACAACACGATACCATCTAGAGATATATCTTGAGATAAATCTTGTTATATTTGGAACGTATGAACGAATTTATGTTAATGAGACGCTTCGATCTAAAGATAAAGAAATGAGGAGATAAAATTCTAAATACTATCAGTTTAGAGTTTTGAATGACATAATTGATTTGTACATGTTATTTTCTATAATCAGGTTGCAATCATTAATTAGAGAATAGATAAAAAAATAACTATAAAAGAAATACAAATTAATTCAGACAACTACAAATTGAAGGAACTAAAACATTGAAATGAAACAGCATTATTAATTATTTACAGTAACAGAAAAGGATGTCCAAACCAATTTAGATAAATACGCATTAACAAGTAAAATGTTGTATCGATAGTCGATAATTCATTTTAATTGAAATGTTCGACTAATAGTGCTTTCTGGACGTTTGACAGCGCATCATTAGGGATGTGATAGAGAGAAGATTGAAATTACGATTAATTGTTTGCGTTTAGTTGGTTTCAAGTAATTTAGACTTTTAACGGCTTCCTTTGATTATGAAAAGTTTAAATCAATTACATCGAACACCTAGCCATGTTTTAATTCTATATTTAAAGCATTTTCTTTACAAATAGACAGGAACTATATTCGTAGAATAAATACAGCAATAAATGGCATACCAGCAAATATCTGCCGAAAAAAAACGAGTACCTAGTAGCAAGTTCAGTTCACATTACCCCGTTAACCGCGCATAACCATTAATTAAATAAAAATAAAAAATAAATTAATAAACGCATATTAAGCATCCGCCACCAAGCATTAAGAACGTCGGCGACAAATAAAGTGGCGATCCCGAGATGCTATCTCGACGCGAACGCCGGACAAATCGCTGTATGCACGCACACATACAACTGTGAGAACCTAACGCACCTGTAGACGTACCGGTCGACCTGCCAGGGCCGCGCTGGTCGATACAATGCTTTAATTTTATCGATAAAAATGACTGACGTTCCGAAGTCACTATTTTTATTAGTTAGTAACAAAGTTTACTTGGTTTACTGTTTTGTTACAATTAAAAAAAAAATAGTAGAATAGAAATAATACCTAATTCAGAAACGTGTGGCGAACTACATACAATATTGTATTATATCAGATTAAGTATATTGATACCATAAAAATTGTTATTAGTTAGTAAGACTGTTTGTGAATAGAAGGGAGGTGTTATATGTGGGTAGACCAGTAACTACGTCGGTAGTTGTATATTTGATGTCAATAAACAGTCTGCTTGGAATCTCTGTCTTTTACTAACGCAACAGTTTGAAAGCTATTTAGCCTGTTTTAAAAAAGAAAAATACAATATGTTTGATAATAAATTTAAGAAGCGACGTTGCTTTTCATTTAAGGTTTGTAGTAGCTTTCAGGTGATTGCTTTTAGCTTTAATGGCACATATTTGAAAGAGTGCAGTATGTATGTGACATTGACACATACAAGCCATATAACCTTACTAGCTGTTGCCAGCGACTTCGTCTGCAAAGAATTCGTTTATCGCTATACCGCGGGAACTACGCAATTTTCCGGGATAAAAAGTAGCCTATGTGCTATTCTAGACTTTTCTCTATCTATGTGCCAAATTTCATCCAGATCCGTTGTGCCGTTCCGGCGTGATTGAGTAACAAACAAACATCCATCCATCCATCCATACTTTCGCATTTATAATATTAGTTAGATTAGTAGTCCTATTTCACGCAAGTCACCTAACGTACGTGTTATGTCATAGCTAACTTACTTAACATAGGCATCGCGCCTATATCGACAACTTTACCAACAATCGATAGTTTTCCCAACCCTAGATCTCACGCAGCGTTCCATCGCGCAGCTCACATCATAAATCACGCGCTAATAGCCGGCACATTCGCTAATCCGACACGGCGCGGGCGCAGGCTTTCTTATTGAAACTCTTACCGATTGATTGAGATGCTTTGTCGCGGGAAATTGGGAACCTTTACCGTCAATCTCGATTCTATCGAGATAATCTCACCCACGAGAGACTTCGTGGCGTGGCATAGTTTGAAATCGCGTATTCGAGACATCTCGATGGCACATAACTGGGAACACGAACAATGTTGGATTGGCGATGTTTTGTCTCTTTCTTACTCAAATAAATTGTGTGTAAGAGTGAGATAGAATTTGCCATCTTCCTACTCTCACTGTTTTTCGTTGCAACAAACGTCTCGAATGCGTTTGCGTTGAATTAAAACACTATTTGAATACTTTTAACATGAAACTACCGTGAGACTTAATCATAATCACAAAAACGGATAACTCACGTATAAAAGTCGAGTCCGAAACAACGGATTAGTCCGAAACATGTCGAGCTTCGGCTTTTATTATGGTTTTAGGGTGCCACCAAACCGCCGCGTATACGCAGTGACTTGTCGTATCCGTCACGTTTTCTCACCGTTTCTTCATACATTTTGTTGCGATTCCGTAACGTCACCGTTTTTTAAGCGGCGGTGTGGTCGCACCCTTATTGTGAGTTATCCGTTTTTAGGGTTCCGTGCCCAAAGGGTAAAAACGGGACCCTGTTACTATTTTAAAACACTATTTGAACAGTTTGTTGCATTTTCGTGTCGCTAGAGGCGCCATTTATTTGCCATAGTAGACGGTACCAAGCACAGTCTGTGAGCTCTTAGATTGTCATTCGGGTTTGTCTTTCTGTCTCACTCACTCTTATGGGTTTGATATTTGAATTGACCGATGGTACATACCTACCCGAAACCCGATTGGCATTCTAAGAACTTATGGACTCTACAATACAATACATACATACATACATACATATATATCGTCACGCCTCTTTCCCACAGGGGTAGGCAGAGACTACTTTGTTCCACTTGCTACGATCCTGACATACTTACCTCTTTTGCTTCATCCACATTCATCAATCTCTTCATACATGCTCAACAATACAATACAAATACTTACTCTTTATTGAACACTACAAACTCTACTCTACTGTCTCTACTATTTTACTCTAGTATTTTATATCAAAATCAGCTGACTCAACAAACTTTTAATCAGTTTCAGTCATGCCATCAGAAATGGCAATTTTCATCGTAAACTAGCTGTTGCCCGCGGCTTCGCCCCCGTTTCAGTATTTTTTTTCCATTTTTTTTTTATTATTACTTATACTGCTGTTTGGGGTAGAAAAAAAAAACAACAAATCAAAGATCAAAAAAATCTGCAGCAGTATAAAACTTATAAATGGTTTAAGCAACCCGACGTTGTTTTATATACTTACTGTTAAAAAAATTGGTACCTTTATTTATGGTACCTTTTAGTAGAATTAGGAATAACTTTGAAAACTTAAAAATATTATTTTGCATCTTCTAAAAGGGCGGCACGGCAGTAAAATCAAAAAGCGTAATGGCCGTCGCCGGCGCCGGTTTGTCAGCCGGCGTAAAACCCGCGCGTAGCCGGCGCAAGCGCAAGACATTACCTCGGCGCGTATCCATTGCCTATTAGTTATTCCGCTCTTAGTTTCGCTCCGAAGAAAGTTTAGCTTACGTCAATATCCGTTGATGGAACGTGTAAAGGAACGTAGGACAGGCACCTGTAGGCTTATTGTCTAACTCGCTCGCAATCGCCATCGTCTTCATTTTGACAGTTCATGTATTACTATGGGCTGACAATTGGCATCGGAATCAGCTGACTCTCACATTCATACAACATACATACATACCGTCACGCCTCTTTCCCACAGGGGTTGGCAGAGACTACTTTGTTCCACTTGCTACGATCCTGACATACCCTTTCGCTCATTCATACAAGAACTGTCAAAATGAGCACGATGGCGATTGCGAGCGAGTTAGACAATAAGCCTACTGGCCTTACACTCATCATTATCATATAAGCTGTAGGACGTCCACTGTTGGACATAGGTCCCCCATAGACCTCCAGCTGCCTCGGTTGAACCCGCGCCTTTAATCAGATCATCCGTCCACCTCGTTGGTGGACGTCCTAGATGCGCTTGCCGATCCACGGTCTTCACTCAAGTAGCTGTCGGCCCAACGATCATCTGTTCTCCGTGCTATATGGCCTGCCCATTGCAACTTCAACGATTAGCGGCTATTGCCTTACAGATACACTTTGAAATTCGATTTTCAAAGATCGCTTAGTGCTTCTCGCTCTCGCTAATAGTCATTTATTTGAGAATGAAAGGGATATGATACGAACTATACAATGGCTTTAAAGTAGATTGGGACAATAAGTTCGTAACTTTTCTTTATCAATTAGGTACATGAATGTGTTGTAAATGGTTCTGGCAAGTGGTATACTCTAATAGTGGTAAAATGGTATTTACTCGTTGTTTTTTAACTAATCTTCAGTCAAAACTAGCTTTTGCCTGTGACTTTGTCCGCGTAGAATTAGAACTGATGTTGATAGTATATTCTGCAATAGTTATTTATAAAGCAACTCTAGCCAGCTATAACCTTTCAAATTTTTATCGCTATCCCGCGGCAAATATGCAATTTTCCGGGATTTAAAGTAGCCTATGTTTTAATCGAGGGTATATATATACCTACCAGCTATCTCCGTTCAAAATTTGATCCAAATCCGTCCAGTCGTTTCAGCGTGAAAAAGGAACAAACATACACACTTACATCCTCACAAACTTTCGTATTTATGATATTAGCAGGATAAATACGTAAAAACTAAAAATATACATACAACGGAAACATACCCAGTGAAGTATGAAAATAATTACGAATCGCTCGCTTATAATTGGTGGGCTGCGTACGCGATAAACTGCTATTAGCCGCCTCTACGAAGAGGTAATCTTCAGAATAATATGCAATAGTACAGTATGTCCTAATAGTACAGTAGAAGAATACCTACTCAATTGACCATTAGAGACATACAAGCCAAGGGACTTTCTTACTGTATGAGATGAATAAAAAAACATGTTACTCTGCAACCAAAGCGAAGCGGTAGCGGAGTAGCAAGGTTAATGTTTTAACCTAATCTCCTTCGATACAAGCCGATCACAGTTATTTGTTATGTAAGGCTGCAAAGTGTTTGTTTGGCGCGAGTGCCTGTATCATCGGTTTCAAGGCACGAAGCACTAAACTTTTCCGCAGAGCGAAACACAATTTTTCTCCTCGCTACAGCGAAAAAATGGTGGATGGAAGAAAAACAGTTGGACTGACAGTAAGTCAGTTTTTTATTTAGCAACGAACGTTTGCAAATCTTGAAAATAACTTAATTAACAGATTTAAAAAAAATAATTAATAATGGATTTGATTGAGATTGTTTGCGACAGCGTTTTGTTTTGCCTTGGGCTCTATACTATGGCTCTACATTAAGTATTGAAGTTAGTTCGTTAAGAAGAACCGTAAAATTACTCAGATACTTATGCAAACTACTAGCATACGTGTGGTTGGGTTAGTCTACTTTCTAACTATTTAAAATGTATCATTTTGCACGAGCTGCAGTGGAACTTGCTTGTAAACGATTAGTACAGGCAGCACTTTCATTCATACAATCTAACATGTTTAGCCATGTTTAAAGAAAATCTTGAGCTTCGTTTAATCCTAAGTTATCTACTAAGCTAAGCCCCTTATTCATAAACGCTCTATATAGACCTCTGCTAACTTAGTAGTCGTTTGTCCTTATCTGTGAAAGGTAAATGTCTATGTGACAGATAAGGACAAACGATTGCTAAGTTAGCAGAAGCCTAGAGAGTGTTTATGAATAGGGGGGTGAGTAAGTAAACATTTTACTGTACAAAATAAAAAAATAAAAATACAATAATGGACAAGAGTACAGAGGCAAATATACCTAAAAAAAAGTATCTCTCAAAATAGAGGGCCGAATTGTCAGTTAATTTTTTACAGAAAATCAATTATAAACACTCAACACCAACGAGTCCTAAGATTTCTAGACCAATATTGTAAAGCTATTATTATTTAGTTTTAATAATTTTTGTAACGTTACGTTTGCTTTATCAATATAAGTATAAGCCAAATAGAACGTGAAACAAACAAGCTTGTTATCCACCAAGTTGCTAAATAAGTCTATGTGAAACAGTTGGCGTAAATACGTCCACCGTACATTGTGTGGACCAGGTCTACTCTAAACATTGGTTTTACGACATATGCTCTTTCGAGTGTTATTCTGAACCAAACATATTATACGACAAGAAGTGACCAACTCGCTATATTATTGTTATTATTTAAATACACCCCCTTGCAAAAAAAAACGGGCTCCCATGGTTTTTCAGATGTTTAGGCATTATAAAGCTTAGAAAGTAAGCTTTTATATGCACACTAGCTCTTTCCAGCGACTTCGTCTGCAAAGAATTCGTTTATCGCTATCCCGCGGGAACTCCGCAATTTTCCGGGATAAAAAGTAGCCTATGTGCTATTCCAAACTTTTCTCTATCTATGTGCCGAATTTCATTCAGATGCATTGGGCCGTTCTGGCGTGATTGAGTAACAAACAAACATCCATCCATCCATCCATCCATCCATACTTTCGCATTTATAATATTAGTTAGATAAATTACAAAAACCATGGGTGCCCGTTTTGTTGCAAGGGGGTATATTGTAAATGCAGATCGAGCCCAATGGCGTGCTATGGGAGAGGCCTATGTCCAGCAGCAGTGGACTGACACGGGCTGATGATGACGATGATGATTATAAATGCTAAAGTAACTAACCGATTTAGTTTCAGGCCCGGGGAAGGACATAGGATAGTTTTTATCCTGGAAAATAGCATAGTTGCCGCGGGATAGCGATAAGCGAATTCTGCGTAGAGTTAGAGAGGAGAGACAGATAGACAGACAGACAGATAGACAGACAGACGGACAGAGAGACAGACAGATAGACAGACAGGCAGGCCTTTTGAGAAAGTTATTTTTTTTTTCTGTACATACATATCGTCACGCCTCTTTTCGTAAAGACGTGGCTTCATAGATTCATTCTAGATTTAAAGATGGCGGTACTGTAACGTTCAGACAACTTAGATGCAGGCCGGATACAAAAGACACTAACTTACACTAAGCCACTTTCAGCAAATTTAAATCTCAGCAAATCGTAGTACTTGCGGTACTCGCTATGACATCACGCCTTTGTCCGGCGGGAGTGGGCAGACAAAAGCGAGTGTGTGTCAAGAATATATTGACTTGAACTCGGATGTTACATGCGGATTAGGTGGATGCGGTAGTTAAGGCTATCTGTTTCTGTCTGTACCCGGTTTTAATTAAAGACGAACCCATCTTTTCCTACGGATGGCGTAAAAGGCAACGAAAGGACCAGCAGGCTTATTACGTAACTCGCTCGCGATCACCATCGTCTTCATTTTGACAGTTCATGTATGGGCTGATAATTGGCATCGGAATCAGCTAGCTATCACATTCATACAAGAGATGTCAAAATGAACACGATGGCGATTGCGAGCGAGTTACGTAATAAGCTAGCTGATGTGAGAGTATTGAGAAGTGACCTATCCTAGCCCTTCTAGGCTGGCAACATATTTGGAATCCTCTAGGGTTGCGTGAGTCCATGGGTGAAAGTGCTCGCTTACTATCAGGTAACCCACTTGCTCGTTTGCCTTCCTCGTCGTATATAAAAAAAAACTTTTGTGTGGAAGGAAGACCATATAACACTATTTTCCCAAGAAGTCGTCATAAACGTTTTAACTGCCACTTAAATTGAAATTAAGATTGATTTTTTTTCTTAAAATGATTACTTAAAACTATTTTTTGAAATATTCCATATTAATTTTAAGAAAATCTGTGTATTCATCACACACACGGATTACCTAACTTGCGATCATAAACCACGTCCAATATTTAAATTCTATTCAAAACCGCACGCATACCGCCTCCAACACTTCGTAACCACAAACAATAGAAGCTGTCCAGTGTTTACAGAGACTGTTTGCACAGCGACAAAAGCGTTGCGTCAGCGGCGCGTTTACGAGGCGCGTTTCCGATGGGCTCGACAGTACGTAGGTGAAGTGAGACTTGTTCGAAATTTGAAATGGCAGTCACTTCAACCCGGAAAATTGAGTCCATGGTTGATTTTTTTAAAGGTAAATTTAAATTTAGAATCAAAAACTGCCGGTATTTTATTTTATTAGTTATTTTGTAAATTAATCGATAATAATAATATTGTAATAAGTAGAGAAGCTTTTGGGATACGTCGTTTAAAAATAAATACGCGTGCCAAAGTGTGATGTAATAAAATGCTTAAGAAGATATTTCATGCCGATTTTCTATAGTTAGTCAGTTTTTGCAAAAAGCTCTAACTTGCTTAATGTAATGTCACTATGACATTATTTGTGAAAGGGTACCAAAGTGGGTCAGGAATCAATTTGCTCGATAGTGCATAAAACGAAGTTATTTATAGTTTATAGACCGACCGCTTAACTGAGTCCTCGCCCGCGCGGGATAGGATGACAAAGGGGAACGAGAGCGGTGCGGGCGGGTAGTGTGTCTGTCTATTATACAACATTTGTAACTTGTAACTCAAGAACGGCTGCACAGATTTTTCGATCTTTAATTTGTTTATTTGTCTCCACCTGAATGGCAGAATAACTATTTTTTTTTAAAATGTAAATTGGAAGGCAAACGAGCAAATCGGTCACCTCATGGTAAGCGATCACCACTGCCCATAGACACCCGCAACCCCGCAACTAATGGAAAATGTGAAAAATTGCAAAAAAAAATCGTATGCAACGCCATCTCTGATAACAATGACAAAACTGGCCCTAAGGCGAAACTAACCCCATTATTCATAAACGCTCAATCAATTTCAATTTTCATAGTTATAGCTCCATGGATACTGTCGATGATTCTGCCAATGTCGAGGTTGAAAAAGACACTGCTTGTTTTTAATCAGCCGTTTATAGGTTTCTGTTAACTTAGTAATCGTTTGTCCTTATCTGTGAAAGGTAAATGTCAAAGTGACAGATAAGGACAAACGATTGCTAAGTTAGCAGAAGCCTATAGAACGTTTATGAATAAGGGGGCTGGGGTGCGTGTCGGGTTACCTCCACGTGTGGTCAGGAGCTGCTGTTCGTTTCTGGATCCGTCCGGGGGGAAGAGCAGTGCTTGGTCCGGTGCACCCTGGGCAACGGCTAATAATTTCCTGGCAGTATCTGAGGGATATCATTGACCGTTGGCTAAGAGCCCGACAGGGGGGGAGGGGGTCTTTGACCATATTACCGTACAACGTTGCCGACATTTTGTTGATTTTGTCACAAGATTTTATAATAAAATTTTACCCTGACATTGGCGAAGTTGTCGCTATAACGACTTGTAACGCCACAAATAAAAGAAGAAGAAGAAGAATAAGGGCGCAAGTCTGCCGGGTCAGCTAGTGAAACATAAAAAAATCTAGAATAGTTTTTGAATGCTATAAACACACATCTAAGTCAGATAATTGTTAAACAGCTACTAGTCCCCACATCACATTGCTCTCCAATTATACGACTCGATGCAATCTAACAGCGGAACTCTCTTAATAACAGTACACACATAAATTACCACGTAAATCCACATTAATCATTACTATTGTAATAAAGCTTGTTCCGGAGTCAACGTAGATAAATCTGTGGCCGGACAAACAGACGTCGAGATTGTGGATCGCATCTTAGCATCTCATCTGGACAATGAGACCTTTTGTTCGCTACCGGTTTCGATTGTGTCGATAGTGGGATTGGTAGAAAAT
The DNA here is from genome assembly GCA_963854515.1 of Pandemis heparana. NCBI lineage: Eukaryota > Metazoa > Arthropoda > Insecta > Lepidoptera > Tortricidae > Pandemis > Pandemis heparana. The sequence goes on from OY978025.1 coordinate 7,404,332, forward strand.
TTTGTTGAAATGGTAGATATAGAAGAATAGTAGATGTGGTGGACTAAAGTAAGGTTTTAAGGTTTCTACTGAATTTTGCGTGTACCTACCTATACATAAGTTAAGTCTGTAATGTTTTTTTTTATTATAACTTGAAAAGTTTATTAACAACAGTACAAGCAAATAATTTTTCATTTCATGTATATTCACAGTCTGTACAACAAAAGTGTCTCACAAAAAACTCGAAGTCGAAATACAGAATGTTACAAAAAAAATTATAAAAATTGTTGTTCTTTAGCTTTTGTTACCTTAGGCTCTGTCTGCCCCGTAAGGGATAAAGACGTGATTTATGTATGTATGTACTAATGTAACTTACCAACTTAGCAATCACGGTTGTGATTTAACAAATAAACTAAAACCACAGCTAAAACTAAACTAAACAATGGCCGGGCCGCATCTCAATCCGAACACTTATCATAAATCTAAATCAAGATAAACGACATTAAGCCTTTTAATGGAGCTCGTTTTATTAATGTCCTATTCACCACGACGGAATGCTAACGGGTGGACACTGGTTATCTACGTGCAGGTGATTTTTAATTGGAAGTATTAAACTAAAGAATTGAAGTTAAGTAAAAAGCCGTGGTAGCTTGGTTTGACTTACGACCTGTTACCACAATAACTCCTCTTTTTCGGAATGTATGTGCAAAATAACATTTGAAATTTATCAAATTTTCGGTGAAGGAAAACGTGAATCTGTAAAAAATATTGTGTCACGAAATTGTCAACTGCACTGGGTCCGTGAGGAAACTATAGCCCAAGCCCTTGTCTTCTGCGTGGAGGCCTATGTCCAGCGGCGGGAAACGGTTTGGATTGGAGATAATAATAATAAAATATTAACAATAAGTAGTGTAGTCATCATCATCATCATCATCTCCAGCTTATATACGGCCCACTGCTGGGCATTACATAGGCCTCCTCTCAGGCTTGGGCTATAGTTCCCACGCCCAGTGCGGATTGGGAACTTCAATTCAAACACACCATTAAATTGCTTAACAGATGCGCAGCTTTCCTCACAATGTTTTTCCGTCACCGAAAAGGTCAAGGGATATTTCAAATGTAATTGTAAATAATTTCGCACATAAATCCCGAAAAACTCAGAGTTGCGAGCCCGGGATTCGAACCCACGCTACGACCCTCTGCTTGAGAAGCTACTGGTCAAACCATTAGTCTACCACGTCATAATAAATAAAAGCAAATCTCGGGTGTTATTTAAGTATATTATGGCATTAAAACTTAGAAAACTTGACAATCAGTGTTAATAAAAGTGTAAACCTAGACTCTATCACATAACGTAATTATCCTTTTTTTGTCTCACGCTTTCTCTCCATTAATCACTTTATTACACATAATTCTAGACTCCATGATAATTAACTAGTTCTAGAAAAATCTAAGCTTTACCAGTATTGCATTCTCCATCAAAGCATCTAAGTAATTTTATTGAAATCTCGTTGAGAAAGTTATTTCTGCTGATTGAAGTCGTAGGATATTATAATTAATCATATTGAATTTTCTATATGACTCCAATATGGTTCTAGGAGTGGTCAGTTCCACCGGATGCTAGGTATGAGTAAGGGCTATGACTCAATGAGTAAATGAAAGCTATTTAAAATAGTTAAGTAGTAACTATACAATACAATACAAACACTCTTTAGTGATCACCACAAATCAGTACAAAAACAATACAGACACAAAGAACAGTATAAATTAGGCGGTCAAAGGAGGTGGGGAGTAGTGATATTGTCATTTTTGCGAACACTTTAGTATCTAATCTAACTAATATTATAAATGCGAAAGTATGGATGGATGGATAGATGGATGGATGGATGGATGGATGGATGGATGGATGTTTGTTTGTTACTCAATCACGCCAGAACGGCCCAACGGATCTGGATGAAATTTGGCACATAGATAGAGAAAAGTCTGGAATAGCACATAGGCTACTTCTTATCCCGGAAAATTGCATAGTTCCCGCGGGATAGTGATAAACGAATTCTTTGCAGACGAAGTCGCTGGCAACAGCTAGTATTTTAATAATTATTGTTTATGTTTTTACTACCACGGCTTTTTTCATATTCACTACGCGTTGCAATTAGAAGTGTCACTTGTCACCGACAAGTGTCAAGTTGGTGAAAGTGGCCTGTCATACTCAAAAATCTAATTCGCATAAATGTACGTACTCTCTATGATGCAAGACAATTCAATGCAATACAAATACACTTTATTGAACAATACAAATCAGTACAAAACAATACAGAAACAAAGAACAAAGTATACCTACAATAGGTGGTCTTATCGCTTAGTAGCGATCTCTACCAGACAACCGATAAGTCAAAGAAATAAGTTGGAGACAGTTTGAGTGGGTGGCGGAAACAAATAGACAGGACAAACGCAGGTATAATAAAAACAACAGAACAACAATACAACAAGGCATTATGTAATTATGGATTTACTCGTAAGATTCCAATTTAACAAAACGCAAACTGAAGATGAACGTACTCGTAAAAACAGAAACACAACGTACTTAAAACTATGTATCAATTAGAAAACCATAAAGACAATCCAAACTGTCTTAGAACCTCACATTCGCAACTTGAAAAGAATACTATTAGAAAGCCGACCAATCGACATTTTATTACAATATTTAACACAAACATCCACAATTATAAACGTATCACAATATCATGAGTCGTACGTTAGAGTCTACTGCCGGGACGAATCGTTGAATCGGTATCGTGGAATCGGTATCGTAAATCGAATGGGGTTTGGCTACCAAAATGTACAATCGATTTATCACGACGCCAGTGCTGTGCTTTCTAGTGTTGTGGACAAAACGAATTTCACCTCGATTGGGTTATTTATATCAGCCGGTCCTAACAGGTGTGTCTACAGGCTGTTTTTTATTTTGCTTGAGCCTTCACGATTATGATTTTAATGGCGTGTTTATGAAAATTCTGTCGAGTTTTTTTTACCATTTTTTTACCATTCTAATAGTTATTCATTTGTTCATAAAAAATTGGATCTGTTGTAAAAAAACGTATAATTTTTCTGTCATCTGACTCCTGAACATTTTATGTGTATGAAAGAAGTGTATGAGGATTTTTGATTATTTTATGTTTAATTAGCTTGCGCCCGCGGCTTGACTCCTGTCGCCAAACTCAATATTATCACAAAATCAAAAAATTATTATCATCATCATCATCATTATCATCATCTGATGGTTCGTGAGCACTACCATCAAAGGATTGCGGATGGATTTCCAATTTAGAGGGTTAAGAGAATACTTAATGTAGGTACTAGTAATTTCAACAGCTGATAAAACACTATTATTTGCAATAAAAATGGTGGTAGCAATTCGGAAAGACCTTGCAAAAGATAGTTACCTGCATTTTGTAGCTTCCTCAATACCCATCACTATTTTTTTTATTTTGATTTTTTACCACACCCTGTACCACCAGCGGCAGTGCCCAGAGGAATGTTATTAATTCGGAATTTGTTACAGCCTATACTTAAGCCGGGCTACGCATAAATATGATCGCTTTGTACCGACACCGGTTTGTGTGCAGCGTGATATGTGTGAACTTTATTGTTGTGTGAAGTGTGAGTGAGTTGTAAAGGGTTTTTTTACGTATTCATTGATTTGGCTTTTGCGAATGTTGTCAATATAAACCACTGGTCGGCGGCGGTCGATTTTATTTTTATTTAAAAAAAATGATTCCAAATATGTAGTAGGGTTTAAATAGTGCCTTATTTAAGTTTGGTGAGCGTTTAGTTAAACATGTATTGAAATCTATATTTTTCAAAATTTAAATTTTTTTCAAATTTTTCAAATTGCATATTTTTTTACATAATACCTACTCTACTATCGATCGAACAAATTGATATTTCCCAGTTACTGATATAAATGGCATAAAATATATTTTTTATTTTATTAGCCTAACTACTTTAAAAAAAAACATGGTACAAAAATATTTCCTTGTTTTCTTTAACAGCCTGTATACACTAAGCCTAGCTTTACTATATCTACACCTGAGCGACGCACATGTTCGGACCACAGAGTAATATTTTACTAATCGATTCGTATTGGTTACTGTTCATTTAGAAATTACGTAACATGCTATAAATTTTGTTAACAGCGCATTATTAGGGTACCGCAGACTACAAACAATTTTTTTTTTCGTCAGTTCGTTCTGTACGTTTGTTTGTTACGCCATAGTTATTCTAGACAGACAGTTTTGGATTGAAAACATAAAAACAAGGTTTTTTTTTAATGCATGAATAGGACTTACAACCTTAATAATTATTTGCACCATTTTACTAGAGTAGGTAAGTATCATTGGAAATACAGGACTTATCATTCCAGTGTAGTAGTAGATACCCATACATACTTGAAGTTGTTTTTCTATACTGTAAGTTGTGTGTCTCTTTCACGCCAGATTGGCACAACCGAGTTAATTTAAATTTGACACAGAGATATATCTGTCTGGAATAACATTATATTATGCTACTTTTTTTGCCTAGAAAATTGAGTAGTACCTAGTTATCGCCATAAAGCGCTAAAAGAATCCTTTGTAAGCGAAGTTCTATTCATAAACATTACGATCTTTGTGACAGTACCTATTCGAATAATTAACAAAAATATTTTTGTTGAAACATCTTTTTTTTCGTAAAGTCCGCGGAACCCCATCATGTTAGTCCAACACGGTCTTAGTCAGTTTTTTCAACAATAGCCCAATTCCAGAGGTCGACGGACAGGAATTCAGTTTTTTTATGAGGCAAAAAGAATAAAAACTTTGCGGTATAAATTTACTTAGAAACAGTCTGTGACTAACTGAATCGTTATCTTAGTTAAGAGCATTTTACGTGAAACGACCATTTATTATGTCTTGCCTTTTTGTTTTAAATTAGGAGACCCAATTAAAGTTGGAAAAGTGTATAGTTTTGGTTAGGTTAGCTAGCATTGATGAACTTAAACTTGTCAATCTGTCACGTTTTCCTATTATTTTAAAATAAGGTACACTCCGTATCCGTGAGCTCTTAAAGTGCCATTCGGGTTTGTCTTGCTGTCTCACTCACTCTGACGATTCAAGTATCAAACCCATAAGAATGAGTAAGACAGCAAAACAAACCCGAATGGGAAAATCTATGAGTTTATGGACGAGAGGATGGATGAAAGATTGACTATGTAAACAGATCTTATGGCGAGTGGAATAGGAAGACCTAGCGCAAGTCCCGCGACCAAATTGGGGACGTTCTTACAAAAGGTCGGGTTAAGAGTACCCTAAAACGACGAGCATGTATGATAAGATTTATGAATGTGGATGAAGCGAAAGAGGCATGTCAGGATCGTAACAAGCGGAACAAAGCAGCCTCTACCTACCCCTGTGGAAAAGAGGCGTGACGGTATGACGGTACTAACAAAAAGCTTGTAAAATTTATTTAACGCTGAATCAGACTGCTATTGATGGCATTTACTGAAATAACTTTACATTTACTATACTGGCTTTCCTTTGTTACGTTGGTTGTCTAGTAATACTATCAGTACTTTGATATAAAACAGTGGTAGTAAAATTTAGATATAGTTTATCTCAATTAACGCGATTCGATAAAGGGTAAACATCTGGGTTATTGAACTGTGGTTTCCGAGGTTCTAGCTTTATAGGTACCTTTAAAATCATTCATAACCACTCACTTGATTTTGGATTTTAAAAATGGTGGCCTATATTGCTTCGTCATTTGTGAAAATTTCCGCGAAATGCCGTGTTTTATTTAAAAATTCATAACTTGGCTTCTACTGAACCATTTGCTATGTTTTTTATACACAAAAAAGCCAATGAAACAAAGAATTTATTGCTGTTGCTTATTTTATGGGTTACGATATTGAAAATATTTATAATAAATGCGTAAAACGGACACACTGATAAAGTTAAAGACTTCAAGCGGAAATGTATTTTTAGAAAAAAAATTAAAGCGATAACACCCTTTTTGTTTGCATGCAAAAAAAAGTAGATTAGTTGTTCTTTCATTTGAAGCCAAATACTATATAAGTGTTCATATAAAATTATATAGTAAACATCATTTCATTTTTAAATATGTGACGCAAGACTGCGCAAGTCGGGGCGAAATTGTTTCTTTGTTTCGTGATTTATTTGTGGCTAATTTTATAACTCCAGAACCGAAATAAAGTTCTAATTAGAACAAGCAACTAATAATCATAAATTAGAATAGATATATTTTGCAATAATCACGTAATTTACGGTTCTATGAGTCAAAATAACAAAAATTATGTACGTACCACCGAAGTTTTGATTTCCAGTTGAACTAAAAACGCTTTAAACCACAATATCACACAAAACAAACACATTATAAATCACAGTCTGTACCTAGCAAACCACAATTACACAAAGAAAATCGTTAATACATAGAATCACACTGATTTTAAGGTAAATAAACAAAGTCGGTACGCAAAAAACAAAACACATGCGACGTTACCATGCCAACTGCCGATTCAAATACAAAATACAACATGGCCGCCCGTTAGGGTCGGAACACAACGGAGCCGCCAGGTCTATGCAGTGTTTTAGAATTAAGCGCATACCTACGCTATTTTAAGTGGTCTATAAATATAGTATAATGTAAAAAACGTAATATTTGCAAATGTTTTACCTACTTTTCATTAACTTATGTTCGAGTCTTTACCTATGTTAGTCGTTATTTATTTAAACCGACTTCAAAAAAATAAGGTGGTTCTAGGTTAGACTGTATTTTGTATGTATATTTAATTAAATGATAAAATAAAGTTCTTACTATGGAGATTAGGCATTTAAAGAGCTTTTTAGCATACTTGCTGTTAGGCAGTGAATAAAAAAACGATCGAATGTGGTTGGAATTTTATTGTATTTTTGCATGACTAAAATGACCAGACACCAAATTAATGATTATAAAATGTAGTATGTATGTAAACAATGGGGTCGTGGTGTCATCTAAAAAAAAAATGTGGGTCCAGGTGTGGCTGTGAATATCTCATGTCTTCCAGCCATTGGCGAACGTCTTCGGCTAAATTTGGTGGTAATATAGCGACTCTCCGCAAGTGATAACGCCGGGAGTTCGCTTATCATCATCAATATCACCAATATCATCTTCCTCGTCTTCATCACTTTCGGCCTGCATGGTTTGGCACCAGCCCTTGAAGATCTCCTCCGCTCTCGTGGTTCCGTAATCTAAAAATTAAACAAGCTATTTGATTATGTTCATACTTACATACATACCGTCACGCCTCTTTCCCACAGGGGTAGGCAGACTATTTTGTTCCACTTGCTACAATCCTGACATACCTCTTAAAATGATTTGATTATGTTCAATAACAAATACAACAATAAATGATAAAAAACAAAACACCGCTATGAACATCAAATGTGTTTTTACAAATAATCTTATTCCATCATTGTGTCCCAAAATGTTATTTCAAATAAAGTTGAGTATTTTTACCCGCCGGCGGCATGTAGGATTTTAGTAAAAGAAATCTAGTATCAGATTGAACATGAATACTCAGTAAGTAGGAACAAATCACAAAAGCACCAATCGCGATCGCAGCGCGTCGGGTGTGCTCTATGCCTTACAACGTCAAAGCGAGTAGTTGTCTAAACTGATTATGGTAGCTACGGCTACCACCCGTACTTACATGGACCGTTACTTGTTTTATTCGCTAATCCTGGGTAAATAAGTCATAGACGTTAATGATTTTATGTTTATTTAAGCAACTAATACTTAAACTGTTTTATTCACTAGAATATTACGAGAAATATTCTTTATTCTTCAAAATGTTGGCCATTTCAATAGCAAGTCACCGAAAAAATATCTGTCTTAACTACTTTGAAGTGAGATTGTATTTCATAATTATTCATTGGTACTGAAATATAGCTATAATCTGATAGTTGGATAAACACTGAATCGTTTAATGTATAACTTTAATAGTAAAATATCAATTTGAATACTTACGGCATTTTCAAAATACTGTCCACTTTTACGCAACTTCACTTTTTCACAACGTTGAGAACGACAGCTATTTAAAAATATTTTAGTTCTATCATGTTGGTTGCCAATTTTTTTTCTGTGTTGCCATCTTATTTGAGTATGTTTTGGACATAGTTTAAACCGCTTCGAAACTGCCCTTCACAGATTAAAAATCAAAAATTGTACAAAGGTCGTCTGGTAGCTCTGGCTACCAGAATCATTTTGTAGGTTATCAAAGTTGGTAGCTCTAGTTACCGCAATCAAGTGAGTGGATAAGGATTGGCAACGATGTCAAAATGTAGTCATGAAATAGATTCTTAACTTTTGAGATAACGTCATGATAAATATATGCATTTCTAAAAGATTTCATACTACAATGATACACTGAAAATAGTGTCAAATATTAAACACACTACTAATATTGTAACATCAAACAAATGACTCTCCTTGTCTTTGTTTTGCAGAAATTTTTGAACTGTTACCTAATTCAAGCTCGTCTCCCTAGGCTCTATGTTAGGATACATTGTATTTTTCCAGTAATTAACCGCTTATTTTCAGCATGCATCATTATTGTTTAGTTATTTATACTTCAAGCTAGCTTAGTTAAGAAATAGTAATTAAATTGTTGCATTAAGCTTTACAGGTTTTTATGAGTCACTTCCTTTACGCATAACGGAAAACACTTGCTAAGAATCTTGTTTAGTAGTAAATAAACCGTAAGCTCTAGCTTAGATGGTAGATAATTATAACAGGCACTAGCTTTTTCTTAAGCTTGATAATAAACTTAAAACCTATGACATTGGCTTTAAAGGCAATAACTGATTTATTTCTTCTCAAAAAATCAATGGAGTGACTCTTCATTCTTGCTATTATTAATCGCGATGACGTTTTTATATTCACCAAAGTGTCATCACATAGATGGGATGTTCTGTTGCTGCGTAAGAAGGATAGAAAAACACACACTTTTGTACATACCTACATACATAAATCACGTCTTTATCCTTTACGGGGTAGACAGATCCCGAGGTAAAAAGACCTAAAGGCCATGTTTAGTATGATTGTGGCGTATAGATGGAAAGGGGAATCAAAATAGTGATTGGTTGCTAGCAGCATCACAAATACAATACAATACAAATACTCTTTATTGAACACCACAAATCAGTACAAAACAATACAGAAACATAGAACAAAGCTTTGTATACAATAGGCGGTCTTATCGCTTAATAGCCTATAACATGTTTCCTAAGATTTTCGCCAATTCTCTCGATGGGCTTTTGTGTCTGTAATATTACTAGCTTTTGGGCGACCTCATCAGAACAAAATTTGTTTATCGCTATCCCGCGGGAACTGTGCAATTTTCCAGCATTAAAAGTAGCCTATATTACCTCAGAGTTCAAAGTATGTTCTTGCCTCGTCATGATCGGAAAAGTGTTGCTTCCGTGTGTAGCAAACAGACGAAAAAGATATAGACCAGTTACTTTCATCATCTCATCATCTCCTTCCTTTAATTCGTCCCACTGATGGGCACAGGCCTGCTCTCAGAATGAGAGGGTTTGGGTTATTTGAGTTACTTTCATATTTATAATATTAGTATGATTTTAAATTATAATAACGTATTTCACTGACTCTCAAACACTTTCTTTACCAAATTGCAAGTGTCTGATTCGAGGTTTGGCAGCGCATTATTTGACAATTAGTCACCAATCAAAGATAGTTAGTATTCTTTGTTGTTTATAATTGAATGTCGCATAAAAATATGTAAAAACAATTATACAGATTCTATTTCTCAAGACAATCACAGAACTGGTCAGTAATAAGGGACGCAAGGTGCGGGAGCGGTAAGCGCTGTCGTAATCGTAGGAAGTAGGGTTGCCAGCTTTCCTAATACTATAAAGATAGGCGTTTATTTTAGTATTTGTTCGATACCTACTCATTCGAGCTGTTGGTAGGCCTCCAACAAGATGGAGCGACGACCTGATCAGGATCGCGGGATCGCGGTGGATGCGGAAGGCACAGGACCGGTCCGAGTGGAGAGCCTTGGGGGAGGCCTATGTCCAGCAGTGGACGTCTTTCGGCTGATATGATGATGATGATGACTCATTCATGCTAAAGAAGTTGGAAGGAGTGGGGGTAAGTATGTCGATATTCAGATATCGTGAAAATCAAAAGCAAACAATTTCATAGTTAATACGGAAAAACGATAAAGGCATTCTACGTAGATGAAGTCGTGGGTAACATAATTAACATTATTGAAATAGTTGTTAATTTTTAAGTAAGTAATTAACTAATTAACTTAGAGACTAAGAAAAAAAAAGTATTGTTTCCTTAATCATTTAATTTGTACTTTTTTATTTAGTTGGTTTTGAAAAATCAAACAAACTGCTTCTAACAATGTTTATTAAAATATTTTCGGTATTAGGAAATTTCAACAAGACAGTACCACAATTAGTTCGTTTAAGTTAAGCTTAACTCATACTTTGTTACTTTCCGTGATATCTTATATTAAAAGCTGATGGTTCTCTTTTGATAAATAAATAAATAAATTGAAATTTAGTACAGTGCGTCTAGTTTGTTAATGTATTTTGTCAGTTGCTGTGTTCTGATTAAACACGAATGAAAAATAATGTTGTTAAGATCGAGAGCAACTAAACTCGCTCTCGTCCCCAAAGATACAATACAATACAATACAAATACTCTTTATTGAACACCACAAATCAGTACAAAACAATACAGAAACAAAGAACAAAGTATACAATAGGCGGTCTTATCGCAAGATGTACTATTTATTCATGTTTATTCGAAACACGGCAACTGTCAAATACATTACGAAACTAGAATCGGTAAATCTGATCGGTGGTCAACCCTAGAAGGAAGTGGCATAAGCGGCGCTTGCGCAAGTGTAACTCGGATGTCGGCGATTACCGCGCTCCTGTCTAGGCCTAGAGCCAATAGTGTCCAACTTGCCCTAAGTACAGTCGCCTTTAAATACAAGCGACGAGAATCTAAGCTTGGCTTCATAATTGAGTACGCATTGCGTTTCGAATTGTCAATGGTAATTGACAATTGTCAAGTTGGTGAAAGGGGACTGGTGTTTAGGTTAGTCTGAATAAACAATCAATCAATCAAATCAATCATTTTTGCGGGTGGTAGGACCTTGTGCAAGGTCCGTCCGGATCGCTACCACCATCTTACTCGCTAATCACTCGCTAAGCAGCAATGCTTGTATGCTGTGTTCCGGTGTGGAGAGTAAGACAACCGAGGAAATTACAGGCACAAGAGGCATTTCATCTTAGCCCTCTAGGTTGGCAACGCATCTGCAATACCTCCGGGGTTGCGGGTGTCTATGGGCAGTGGTGATCGCTTACCATCAGGTGACCCACTTGCTCTATTGCCTTCCTAAAAAAATGAAAATAAACAGCCCCGTTAATGTTTTTGAGCATTTTTGAATCATAGTTGACAATAGTATTGATACATTGATCGATGTTCTAAGTGAACTATGTCAAGGGCGGGACTAACCCCCTTATTCATAAACGCTCTATAGCAGGGGTGGCGAACTTGATTAGACCCAAGATCTCCTGTTTATTAACAAAACCCTGCGCGATTTACCAATTACATTACTTCATGAAACCTTAAATGAAACACGTTGCGCAGTCTGGTCTACGTATTATACCTAATATTTTTTGCCTTGCCACGATCGACTGGTCTAACAGTCGCGATGACCTGTTGGCCACCCCTGCTCTGTAGGCTTCTACTAACTTAGCAATCGTTTGTCCTTATCTGTCACATTGACATTTACCTTTCACAGATAAAGACAAACGATTGCTTCGTAGAAGCCTATAGAGCGTTTATGAATAAGGGGGTAAATTTAAAGTGAAATATCTTTGTAGTGGTGCTTAATTGAGCCGTGTGAGAGACAAAATGACGATTCCAATTGCGACCCTGAAAGAAGTAGCCAAGTTCTAAAAACCTCCTTTTGCTTTATACCTACTCGTTAAGCCATTATATTGACATCATAACTTGTATACTAATACTAGTATCCTAAACATTTGCAAATGCGTACTTAACCTACTCGGGTATTAAAAAAGTAGGTAAAATATGTGGTAAAGACGGGTAAAGAAAATAATGTATTCCGGTAAAAGCAAAAGTTATTTATGCATATAAAGTTATGATAATGAATTTACCTACTTTTGGTGAAATTGAAGCCTCAAGCGATGGTGTAAATTGTGTTCTACGATACACCCTGTCGTATTAAAATCGTATGTGCTGTTAACAGTTCTAGCTTGATACTGTTAAAGAGACAGAGTTTTATAAGTTTGTATTTAAAGGTCAAGGACCTAAATATTAAAGTGGAGGACATAAGTTTGGTGAAATGTATGAGAAATTAATGTGTCTAGATATTTTGAGAAAAATGAAAAAAAGTGAAAAGTGAATTATTTTTTGTAATGTTTGTTTTGAGTGTGAATTAATATTCTTTTATTTTATTTTTATTTATAAAAGTCATCGACACAATGTTAGTGAAATGTACCTAAGTATTTATTTTTTCCAGATTCACATGTTTCGTAGTAAAAAAAATTTCGTTAAAATAAATGAAACAAAGCAATAAAATTTGGTAAAAGCATACTTGCCTACGTTATTTTTCACTATAAGTTAGTAGGGTGGAAACTTAATTTTATATCGATTCATAAAATTCATAAATTTCTCAAAAGATTACTAAGTATATCGTAAAATAATTTTATCTTCAACTATTCAGGTTAAGAAACTTGAATTATAGATTTAATGCTTTAGTCAAAAGCTAAGCACCCGAAATATTTAAATAAAGCAATAAAAATACAAGCAAATACAACGGGAATAATCATAATTAGCTAATATATACAATACTTATCGAGAGACCAGTAGCTTCATTAGTATTCATTAAAATCTCGTGGGTCGAGTAAGGAATCAAGCTACTGCCTCGGGTGACAGGCCAGTTACTTGCGGGAAAGTGTAAATACAAGCGTCACTTGAAACTTCACTTGCTCCACTAACTAGTCAAGTACTTGACATATGCGACACTCCCTTTTATTACGAAGTTAAGTTTTTAGTTGCTACAATTTTAGACAAACGTTTCTAGTTTTAGGTAGGAAATGGCTTAAAATGAAAGCCTTATAGTTTCAGATTTGTCTAGCTATCAGGCTATCACTGCAATTTTCAGTAATCTCCTATCTTTTAAGTATTATCTATCTACTTATATAAAAAAAGTCGTGTTAGTTACACTATTTGTAACTCAAGAACTGCTGAACCGATTTTGCTGTAAATTGGTGGGGAAGTAGCTTAGAACCAGGAGACGGACATAAGATACATTTTTGTCATTATTGTCCTAACAATGTGGCTTCTATTCCAAAAGAAGCAACTGCAACCGCAATATTGGATCTCGCCAAAAGGGCCAATAAAGAACCATTAAAATAGGTACTTGTTTTTATATTTATTATCCTTATAAAATATTTCACTTAATAAAATCCAAAATCTGCTCATTTATCACTAAGGCGTAACAAAGTGCGCCGGGTCAGCTAGTCTAATCTAACTAATATTATAAATGCGAAAGTTTTCTCTATCTGTGTGCCGAATTTCATCCAGATCCGTTGGGCCGTTCTGGCGTGATTGAGAAACAAACATCCATCCATCCATCCATCCATCCATCCATACTTTCACATTTATAATATTAGTAAGATAAGAAGTAAGATGGTCCTTACCATGACGTCTTAATACGATTCAATTCCGACTGAGTTCAGGTTTTAGCTGTCATTTTTAGTATGGATCGGACAGCGAGCGAACTTAAACTGAAACTTAAGACGTAAGGCCCCAAATAAATGAGTAAAATCTAAAATCATTTATCTTTATAGAGCAGGCCGCATTATATTCCTATAATTGAACAAAATTGATGAAGCCTTTTCACAGTAAAAGCCGGAGAGACGTCACATAGAATTTACTAGGAAAATAACTATGACACTCGCTGTGTGAACGTTCTACGATGGCCCACCAATCAATTCATTGATAACTCGTACACCTCGAACACAAAGCTTTCCGTCTACCGATCTAGACTTCTACATTATCCAAAGCTTCACGCATGACAAAAACATAATTAAAAACCGACGATCCCATCACACGATATCAGTTCTTGTCTACGAATTCATTATAATACAACAATAAGACAAAAACCTGGTCGGGTTTCCGATTCGTAAGTGAAAAAAACATATAAGAGTACCGTAGAGATTGACATCTGTCCGGCGAAGCGACTGCTCTCGCTCGGTTGAGCAAAATCAGGTATTACAATTAAATTAAAAATCACTCAAGGTGACTCTCTGATAACATACCGTTGGCAGAACAGGTATATGTGCTGTGAATTGATTTGTTTGTTTCGTGGTGTAATAATACAACTTGGTGACTTCGGTGAACTTATACTGGTCTGGGAGTAAAGAAAAACATAGAATGTGCCAGTTGCTTCTCTCCCGCGCATGGTATTTTGAGCTAAACGTGGCCTTTAGGTCTTGTTACCTTAGTTGATTGGTGCAAAAGACGTCATGTTTCGTATTTGCTCTATCTTCGCACGCTTGAAGCTATATTTAGATTAGTACTATATTATATACGTAAAAACATTTATAATTATATCGCAAAAGCTAGGCTGTTTAGCACGTGCGTAGTGGCGCAGCAAAGTAAAATGTATTTGTTCATTGAAATGGACCAATCACGCCTATTCAATAAATTAATAGTAAGAGCGTATAAATCGATGCACTCTGGGCAACAACGATTCACAAATTTATTTTTCATCATCATCATCATCATATCAGCCGAAAGACGTCCAATGCTGAACATAGGCCTCCCACAAGGCTCTCCACTCGGACCGGTCCTGCAAATTTATTTTTACATTAAGTACTTTACTTTTCAAAACGGAAGGTATGGAACAGTAGCTTGCCATGCTGACCGTACGAACAGCATAATTAATGCTAGAATGATTCAATTGAATCCTTGGTATGCATGGTTTCAACTTATTGTGGACTGGGGACACTTTCTATACTTATAAATAAGGTGTCACATTGCCCAACGTGGTTTTGGTGACGTTATTTTTTTTCCTAGCCGTGGGCTAGCGCGACTTTCTTTTGTTTTTTGTGAGCACGTGTGGGTGTTAATGTATAATTAAGGCTGACCTATTGTTTTGGTATTAATTAGTGATTTGGAGAAATCGTATCGCTAATTTCTATGTTATTCGGGCTTTGATAACTGTGAAGGCGACTTCGTTGCATAAATAAGTGAGTAAACGCTTCATTTTACAAACGACATGTCTTAAAGCATTGCCAAACCAAAGACTTTCAGGTGCCTCCGTCCGACGCACATGTGCGTTCAAATGCCTGTAAAAATGATGACAGCGACACTGGGCGAAATTAATAATATGCGTCGGCAGTGAATGTGTAAACAATAAAAAACTTTTTTTTTTGAAGTGAAAACTTTTTTGAGATGGGTAAAAAATGTTTAGATTCGTCTCAGGCGTAAGGCGGAGGAAGAGTTTAAGTACCAAGGAATCAGATCTAAGAGCTTATTTTGAAATACGAATGAATCGCGTTCGATTTGTGAAGTGTTTTTTTATTGAGTCGTGGAGCAAAAGTACTAGGGCATAGCACATTGTTAGAGGTTTGTAATAAGTAAGTTTTTTTTGTAAGCAGCCAGTACGGTAAGCGCCTTGTGCGTCATGGAGGTTACAACATTATCTAATCTAAGCTGCTGTTTTCACTTCTGCCGGCACTCTCGGAGTGCTACTCGTCCTTGATGGAAGGCAAAGATGAGGCCTAAGATGGTACACTTTTGCCTAGGTGTCTGTTCATATATAACAAAAAGCAAAACACCGTTGTGCAAGCCGTATCTAATTAGCAAATTTAATTATAATGCCATTTTATACAATAACCATAAATATACGAACGTAGTTATACTTAACCGTTTACAAACCTGTCATTCAAGCTCTATTATTACACTGAATCTTCTGTTATAATCTGCTATTTTCTAAAATAACTCCCAAAGGCGATTTTGCTAATGTAACGAAACAGTTATTTTCTAATCATTGGTACGTGGCAGATATGAACAGCCTTTTTATTGAGCGTGTAGCCGTTCGTTTGTTCGCAAAAAAATAATTGCTCCGATGTAAGCTTTAACTTATCGATGAGAGACAAAGACCTTGCACAGTGCCAATATCGGTTCGAATCTTTGTGATCAAATTGCCTTCTCGAATCAAACACAAAGTTTTTGCGAAGGTAATACCCGCCTTTCTAAGTTTTTTCAAAACAATATTTAACTTCAACCTGAGTCAAGAATAACCAAAATCATCAGCTTGATCATATCGTCGTGAATGCGTCACCAAGACGCAGATTCATTATTAGTATTTGAAGTATAAGTATTTGAACAAAATCAGCAGATAAGTTTACTGTCTATAGAATAGATGTAGAAAACACTGGGACATTATACAGTCCGTGAACTCCTCGATCGACATTCGGGTTAGTCTTGCTGTCTCACTCACTTTTATGGGTTTGATACTTGAACCGGCCAATATTACCTGAGACTCGTATGTCGTTTTAAGGGTTTACGGCCTGTAAATGGTTTTAAATCACCAAGCCAAAAAATGAAAGAAATGTTCAAAACGCGCGTTTTGCCTCAGATGAAAGGATGGGCTATTTCTCTCTGGCATAATGGCGAAGGCGTAATTTTGCCAGTAATAATACCTATAGGTTACAATTAACCGCATAGGTGGCGAGTATTAAGAGCGGTAGAGTTACTAGTGCTGTGCTGACATCGATGAAATCGACTCTATACAATTATTAATTAAGTCCTATTCCGTGTAACCCTGACCAAGGCTGACTTTCTTGACCATTTTTTTCGACCATGAAAATAGTTCTGAGAATGTATTTGTTATGCGGTCTCCAAAAAAATGGATAAAAAGTTATAAAAGAACCATTACAAAAATAATCTTGATAATATACCTAATTATGATTGTGTAGAAAAAATATTTTTTCACACACTTTAAAAAATATTGTAATGATTTATATACATAATATACACAAAAATCGGACCAGTTTTTTTATTACCTAATGTCACTTTCTAAAGCTAAATCACAAATACAATTAAGTCAACCAATTATCGATCATAGAAAATAAATAGCATATGCAAATTTATAACAGAAACGTTTTATAGGACACAGTTATCCGTTGCGAGTAATTTAATTACGAATAGATTAGATTTCTCTTTGTAATTTGACCTAATCGTCCGTTTTAATCAAAACAAAAGCATTCATCTTGTTGGCCACCAACACAGCGCTCTATTAATTCTGATATTTTAAATTTATAGCACCATTTGTATTGTTTCAATTAGAAAATATAGAATTAGATTTATATTTGTGACGCCCAAATTGCTGTATAGTTCCCATTGTATAGTTATTATTTATTATAAAATATCAATAAGCTTGGAATATTCCCTAAAGCTATGGGATAGGATAGGTCAACACAGTAGCGTAACTTCATTGACAGTGTAATCTAATATTATAAAGGCGACAGTTTGTAAGTTTGGATGTTTGTTGCTCTTTCATGACAAAACGGCTTAACCGATTTTATTGAAATTTGGTATAGAAAGTTATAGTTACAGTCCCGGGAAAGGACATAGTTTTTATCCCGGAATGTCGCATAGTTCCCGCGGGATAGAGGTAAGCGAATTCGCGAAATTCGCGAAGCGAAGTGATTAAGTTAGTTATTTGCATTTTTGCTAACGAAATACTATTTAAGTCGGCTGGTGTAACGTTTCAGAGTGCTGTCGTGTAAAAATAAGTCCCACATAATTGTGTAATCATTAACACGTACTAAAAAAACTGCTGACAAAATAATTTACTTACGTATGTGGAAATGGTGGAAATAAATGTCATAATAATATGTTATAGCAAAAATAGTTATGGCCAAGTTGCCCTTCATGTTTCTTCTTGAATCGAACTATGTAACTGCATACAACATTACAAAATTAGGATTCTCATGAAAAGAAAGGATAGACTACGAATAGGTAAATTACATTTTATTTCATCGAATAGGTTAATAGCACTGAGGACTTAACAGTAAGACTCGAGCATAGTTCTATCCCGCTTTTATACGCACACATCTTACGCGTAAGAGCAGCATAGAATTTCGTTTGCGCCTATTGTTAATGCTTGTAGGCATCTTGTCTGTGGGAGCTAATCGGAGGCATAGGAATTACTCTTCTGCGCTTCATAATAATCTATGGTTTTACCGATAGAGGACACGCCTATATTGTGTTACGAACTCCATTATTTTAGTCTCAAGTTTGATTTAAAATTCCATTTGGTTACAGCGAAAACTATCGTAGCAACTTTGTTGTTTGATACTTTAGGTATATAACATATAACCATGTCACACGGATATTAAGTTGCAAATGTATGGGAATATTAATATCGTTTATACGGTGTTTGATTGTTATTGTGCTATGGAGGTTCTTTTATAGTCGAGTTGACAAGCGTTATATGATCTGTCAACAATTTGAAAGTGAGTATCTCAGTCATTAGAATAAGGGAACTTGGGGCGTTAAGTCAATATTTTCGTGCATGCTTTTCGATTTCTTTTAATAATCGTCTCTGATCTCGAGCAAAGATTTCACACCATTTTTTCCCTGTCTATTTTTGGCAACTTTTGTTTTCTTCTGTGTATAAAAGGCAACGGCGACTGACTGATCGATCAACGCACAGCTCAAACCACGTATCGGATTGTGTTGATCTTTGGCATGTAGATAGTTATTATGACGTAAGCATCCACTAAGAAAGGATTTGGTAACAGGGCCGTATTAAGGTGGTTTAAGGAAGTCCACTACATTTTTTTAATTTTGCGCGAACTTGCGTTATTTGTTCTTAAACTTTTTTACTTTATAGTCTTAGTTTTAGGACTTGTATAGATATTTAGTTTATATTTTTTTTTTAATTATTATTATTATATATTATTATATAGAATTAAGCCTAAATATTGTACGCCTCACAGAGGCAGGACATGACGAATTGTAATCAAACTTATTAAGACCTGTATTACTCATGACCAAGCAATAAATATATTTGTATTTGTATTTGTATTTGTATTTGTAATTTTTGACCAATAAATTAGAAATAGAAGATCTTCTTGTAAAATGCTTTAAATATTTTGATTCGTCATTTCTATCCAAAGGCAGTTTGAAAAATATCCATCAAACCAATAAAGTAAGGCGGCTAATTTTGTAGTGTTTCAGTAAATATCTTTTTTATTACCTATACATACTACATGCAAACATACAGGTATTTGCCTTATTAAAAGTCTCAACAAACATTTAAGTACAAACTCATCCTATGGATTAGAACCCACAACTTGACCTCGCTAACCTCACATGTAACTTCCTACACCATACAACGCATGTTCCAACCAATCCCCTTAATTATACACCATACATACACTCATACACCATCAAATATGCCGATACAACGCGTAGAAAAAGCCTCCCATTCATAAAAGAGTGCCAATTAACAATTTAAAAGAAAGCATGACACTTTTTTTCATTCTTAAGTGTCTTTGGTGATGCAACCAATTTGTGGTTTGATTGATACTAATCCTCTTAATCCGACGAACTGTCTGTCTGTGGAGTTACTGGGAGTGTCCAGGGTTGAGAGACACGAAGGTTTTTCACATTGATACGGCATATAGAGTTTACTGAGGAAAGTTTTAAAACGGAAATCACATCGAGATAAGGAGCAGTATTTTTTTTATACGACAAGGGGTACTGTACCCAGCCATAAAGATTGCACTTTGGTCTTTGGAAAGAGACAATTGGCGTCACGTAAGTTAAAGCGAGACAACGCTATACGAAGCAGAAATTAGCAGAGAAGACCGTTGTGCAACCTTTACAGCCTGGTACTGTAAGAGCTCAAATAAAATGGCAGACGTGCTTGTCTAGACGTAATTTTGTTTCTCCTCCCCCCAGGTTAATTGCAAAATAGATACACTTTCTTAACTTTGCAATTACGGTAATATCCCCAAACGTACTAATAAACATTAAATTTCTAGACGCCTACACCCAACCGGCAATTTCTGTATAGCACATTACATAAAACAATCTAAAAACCGTGTCAATATTAACAATAATTATTACTCCCAAATTTACTAACAATAAATTACTGGCTATTAAGAAATACCTCCTCCAAAGTAACTGGTCAACGTTATCTATGTAATTATAGAGATATTAACGCTAGCATGGACAGGTGTGTCTGACTGCCCGTTACCTGATTAGCAACAATTGAACATAGTAGCGGATGCTTGGAAGGATTAGAAAGACTTGACACTGATTTTGAATTAACAATGAAATCAGTGTTCGAAGTCCGAAATTGACGGGTGACTGACTTTGTTTTTTGTCGGTCGGCTTTTTACTACACTTTGTGTTTAGATCTAAGCTTTGGGTTAAACCATTGTGTAATTATACGGAAAAGCAAAGCAAAGGCTTGAGTTTTGAATATTTTTATTATAGAAATAAATTAAATGGAATTAAATTAAAATTGCAGGATATTTTACAGAAAAATGTTGACCTAGTCCCAAATTAAGAAAGCTTGTAGGCACTATAGGCAGTATGCATGGGATAATTTTACCCAGATAGATAACGACATTATTGACATCAAAGATTCTGGAACAAACATTTGTACCTACCTTTTTATTTTGACGACCGAATAGCAAATGACCCTGGAGCCTGATTTTTGAAAGCACATCGCTCGAAAAAATATCATTTCAAAATAGCAAAAGTCAAATTAAATTTGACTTGTCATTTGCAAAGACTTAAGTGTAACTTTCTTCTTCACTTTGATAATAGGAATTCAAAATTCAGCACTGATTATGAAGTTTAAGGTCCCGGATTCGATCAAGTATAACTGATACAAAAAAATCTTGGAAAAGATTACGTTCTTAGTTCCCATAGTAATATTCAAATATGTATGAACTTTCGGTCATAAAGCAAGCGCACCGTTAGTCCGTCGATACATCACATTATACAAGCAATGGATGTGTTGAGAAAAACATGGAAATTAGTAACAATAACCTCAATTCTTCAGTGACATCATTCTGAACTCTCGTATATACAACAGAGCATTCTTGGTAGGTAAATCTAAGCTCAAATACGACCTTTCTTTACCTTACGAAGTTCATTGATGATTTACAAGGAAGCATAAATTTAACGTCTGTTTAAACATTGCAATGTATTGGACGGTACTAAATTACCATGAACACAAAATATTTACCTTGCTACTCCGCTACTTAGCTCCGCTGCGTTTTAGTTTTAAGTAGCGGAGTAGCAAGGTAAATATTTTGTGTTCATTGAAATGGACCTCCGCAAAGTAACGCCTGATTCAATAAAATACTAAATTACCAGTTTTTTTATAAAGTTTATTGGTATTGTTCAGTAATATACTCGTAAAATCAAAATAGGTAAGCTTAAATTGAATAACGACATTGAAACATAAAAGTTTACAACTCCGTCTAAATAGTAACTTTAGCACCTATTTGATAGCAATAAAATATAATCTCTCCAGAAATGTAAAGCTGTGTGACTCGTAATAAAAATAAGAATTAATAAATGACATCCATACTAACAAATTGAGTACTTTTATAAGGTTAAGTTTCAATAAAAAAATGAGCATTAAATTCGATAATTTATTTGGAAGCTCAGTTAATTTAAATGTTTGGTTATCAATTAAAAAGGGCTTTGCATCGATCTTTTCAGTCGATACGTAGGAATCGATACTAAGTAATCGTTTGTCTTACTCGGGTGTCATCGAAAGAAGTTATGTTAAAGATATCGCTGTTTTAACGTTAACAATTCGTTTTCTGTGTTTGTAACGTTTGACTAATGGTAAATGGCATCCCTTAGCACAACTTTAGTCGTCTTTTATTTAAAGTATCTCCTTACTTTTCTATTGTTGTCGATTTATCAAGTCACTATAAGCTGATGGTCATTTCTCAGATTTATTTATAAGTATTTGTTCCCCGCGGCTATGCCCCCGTTCCATTTTTTACTATATAAATATACTAGCTTTTTCCCGCGACTTCGTCCGCGTAGACTTCATTTATTGACAAATAGCTTTTGCCCGCGTGTACCAGGAGTATTTAAATCCCGTTTTTTCCCGTTCCCTTAAGAATTTCGGGAAATGATCTTTTAATGCTCCCTACACTCCCCAAGGAACCCACTTGACAAATTTCAGCTTTCTACGACCAGTAAAATGAAAAAACCCGTTTTTCCCGTTCCCGTGGGAATTTTGGAGATTCCTCTCTTAATGCTCCTCTACACTCTCCAAACAACCTAACTGCCGAATTTAAGCGTTGTACAACCAGTAAAACGAAAAGTCGCGTTTTCCCGTTCCCGTGGGAATTTTGGAAAATTATCTTTTATAGCTTCTTTGCACTCATCAAGCAACCTACATGCCAAATTTCAGCTTTCTACGACCAGTAAAACAAATCCCGTTATTTCCCGTTCCCGTGGGAATTTTGGAAAGTCCTCTCTAAATGTTTCTCTACAGTCCCCAAGCAACCTACATGTCAAATTTCAGCTTTCTACAACCAGTAAAACGAAAAGTCCCGTTTTTCCCGTTCCCGTGGGAATTTCGGAAAATTGTCTCTTAATGCTTCCTTACACTCGCCAAGCAACCTACATGCCAAATTTCAACTTTCTACGACCTGCAGTATATAACAAAAAATCCCGTTTTTTCCCGTTCATTTCCGTAAAAATTTTGGGAAATCCTTTTGTAGTGCTCCCCTATACTTCCCAAGGAACCTGAAGGCCAAATTTCAGTTTTCTACGATCATTAAAACGAAAAATCGATCCCGTAGAACTGAATAATACATCCCGTTTTTTCCTTATCCCGTTGGAATTTTCGAAAATCCTTAACCTTAAAACTGTTTTTTACTATTACACTCACTTACTTCTATGCCAAATTTGAAGTCTAGTAATTATAATTCATAGGATTTCGTTGTACTGAATATATAAATCCCGTTTTTTCCTTATCTCGTGAGAATTTCCAAAAATCCTGAAATTATTTTCTTAGTTTTATAATCATCTATTTGTGTACGAAATTTGAAGAGTATATTTATTAAGTATAGTTACCTATTGAGATAGGGTCACGCGGAATCGAATAATATAAATCCCGTTTTTTCCCGTTCCCCTGGAAATTAGTGTATGTGTGTGTGTGTGTGTGTCAGGTAGGTATGTGTGTTGTTGTTTTCTTAATCTGCGACCCGATAAACCGTACAAACAATACTACCCACTATAATATAATAATAATAATACCCACGTTGATTTTCAGACTTTGTCATCCCCTATCCCCTTTTAGGGGTTGAATTTTCAAAAAAACCTGAAACAGGTGTTTACTCATTTATTGTTAGGAATACTCCTGTGAAGTTTCGAATAAAATAGTTTAACTAATCTTGTTTCCCCATACAAACTTTGGACCCCCATTTAACCCCTTTAGAGGTCGAATTTTGAAAAATCCTTTCTTAGTGCACCCCTAGACCTTATAAGGAACCTACGTGCCAAATTTGGAATCTCTAGAACCAGCGGTTTGGGCTGTGCGTTGATATGTCAGTCAGTCAGTCAGTCAGTCAGTCAGTCAGTCAGTCAGTCAATCAGTCAGTCAGTCAGTCAGTCAGTTTCTTCTTTTATGTATATAGATTTATATTAAAACTAAAATAATTTCTTAAATGGTTTTTTCTCTATCTTAACATTCCACGAAACTTCAGAAACATATGAAAAAAAGAATAACTTAGCCGAATTGGTCCAGCCATTCTGAGTTTTGCGCTTAGTTTAGTAACATTATTTTTTATTTGTGGTTTTGATTTTTATTATTATTATCCATAAAAATAAAACAATTAACATATTAACTAACAATAAATAGGACTAATCTAAAATAAAACTAAACTAAAACTAGGGAAAAAAATATAAATAAAAAAGTTTTCCAAGACATCCGTGGAAGATATTTTTATTTATAAAGAAGATAAATCTATATTTAACTTCATTTGTTATTTATAACCACGAGAGACATTTACTTGACATTCTTTTCACAGCATTGCTGTCAATATAAAGGACGAGAGTGGCTGTAATCCTTGGAAAAATTTACATAATCTGCAAAATAACTGTAGATAAATAATTAATGCCCGCCCCACACAAGGTCTCAAACTCCATGCATCATAGAATAATGTGACAATTATGAAAATAGCAGATTGTATTTCTTCAAAGTGTTAATCATACTAACAACAGAATTATGATAATTTTGTGACTCGTTCTTTCTCGGAACAAAAAAGGCTGTGCTGGTGTAAATTTAGCTGACGTTAACTTTTAGTATTATGGTATTACACACATGTTAGTAGGTTGGGTATTTTGAGACATACTTAATGGTTTTTAATATTATAATAGGTAACCTTTTTTCCTTCGCGTCATTTTTGATGCATTGATCGGTTATTGCTGATTGGTCGTCATTGGTCGTGGTCATATCGTAAAATAATATCCTAACTAGCCTTTTTTTTTTTAGGAGAAGAACTGTCTATAACAAAAAGGGAATTCGCGTGATGCCGTAATCAAAGGAAACAGGGATTCATTTATGTACTTATTATGGACAGTATATGTATAGACATAATATATATATTATGATTGTCGACGTTGTACTGTTTTCTACGTAGTACCTAAAGGTTTTAATTACGCTTCATAGAAAATAAATAGCAATTTCGCCCATGTAAATGAAAATGAAAACAGGAAATTAAAATAGATTCAATCTAAATTAACTTCAACGGATATTAGTGTGGAATTACAATGATTTTATTTTCTATATGGAGCTTAAACCTGGCTGGCCGCATTGCCTCTCTGAACTGCTATTTCTAACCTTTGAGAGAGGTAAGCGCCAGCCCTAGGGCCACCTGTGGCCAGCACTAAACGTGTCGAAAGTTCATTTGCATATTTTTTGTGTCCGCCGATCAAGGTCTCATTGTTTCGAAAGCAAGCGCCACAAACTCATGATAATTAGTTAGTGCAGAATAATAACATCAAATATTAAATTCTTTCTTGCTTCTATGTCAAGCAGTGGACTCTTGCGGCTGATTATGATGATTCAATTCTTAACTTGCAAGACGACCACATTATTTCGTGGAGTAGGTAGCAAAGTAAGGTTGCGTATTTAGATTTCAGCGTCTCTACGTTTAAAAGTCACCCAGAAATCTAACAGCGCGATGTCAAATAAATAATAGCACGCAGGTGGCAAATCGACGAAAGGCACATTCTATAGGATTCTGTTCGATTCAAGAAATCAATAAAGAACCTGACTTATTTCGTTTTCGGGCCGCCGTAATAGTAGATATTGGTTTACAAATGCTTTTCAACAATGGCCCACGATAAAGACATTTGGAAGTTACTGGCACTCCTTTAGAGAATTTGAATAAATCTGGTATTTGAGCACCGTTGCGCATACGTATGTTGGATTATGGTATTGTGTAAAAACAGCGCGGAGGCGTTCTTGAGATCAGATCAAAGGTAGGCTTCATTGCTTGTGCAACTAAATGATGAGTTTAATCTGATTAGGAACTATGAGGAGTTTTGTACACAACTGGAAGCGGAACGAAGTGACCGCAAGGATACGTAGGAGAACGCGTGTGCCTAGTAAACACAGGTATGTTGCAAGCTAAAGACGATTATGAAAAATACGATAAGCAGAATCAAACACGGCATTAGGTGATAGCGTTTGCAAATGATCATTAAGTTACCGCTTGAAGAATCAGCTTATGACGACACAATAACGGCTAAAAATAATTCTATTTTTGATTTTTGAAGTGATAAAAACTTCTTTTGCGGCGTTGTGCACGTTTTTGGTATGGGTAAAAAGTCAAAAACTCGAAATTGATATAAATCTGTTTATATCTTCAAAA
Source organism: Pandemis heparana (assembly GCA_963854515.1). Classification (NCBI taxonomy): domain Eukaryota; kingdom Metazoa; phylum Arthropoda; class Insecta; order Lepidoptera; family Tortricidae; genus Pandemis; species Pandemis heparana. Next base: position 7,430,359 of record OY978025.1, read on the forward strand.
CTACGGCTATAATCAAATTTTTGACTAGTCCACATGATTAATGAGAGCCATAAGTATTTTCTAAGCTACTCGTATTTCAAATTCGGCACAATTTTTCACCACTTTCGAGTGGTATTTTCACACAATGTGCTTTCAAAAATCGGTTCCCTGATCGAAAATTCGCAAGACGGAGGGAGAGTCGACCGCGCGCGGCGTAGGAGAGGAAGTAATATCCCCCTCTCTTTCTACCGCGTGGTTCAAGTTGTCACTTCTGCTGGCACTCCCGAAGTGCAACCCGTTTTTTTAATGGTACCTACTCTGATTTGTTTAGTGTGATCTGTTATGACGTTGGTGTTGGTGTTGGTTTAAACAGTCCATAAGTATTATTGTTATTGCCACTAACTAATGAAAACTTTGAAATGGCCATAAATTAAGACACTCCAAGTGAAAATCTCATAAAGCTAAACGTAGGTGTAATAATAAACCTGCGTGTGCTAAATCAAAACCGGTATACATTGAACTTTGATTACTGCTTTATAGAAGCTAGACATGGCTCTTGACAAATTTGTGGCCTATTCAGTAGCATAAGTCTACAACACCCAGTATATTTTGATCTCTAACACCAAAGAAACACTAATTGTTTTGAGGTTTTTGTGAGATGGTCATAGTCTCTCAAGGAGCTATATTGTGCCTAACTGTTTAAAATAGACTCTTCATTTAGTTCATTCATTTTAATTATAAATGGTTAGCGTTACTTTAATGGAGGAGGTCCTAAACAAACATTAAATATTAAACTTATCGTTACTATTAACAAGTTTATTACCGGACACAAATTAATTTGTTACCAAATTGTAAATATAATATTAACTAGTTACCTACTTTAGTACGCACGTACGCTGGCAGGATCTGCGGGGCAACTCCGAAATCCGATTTTCGAAGTTCGTATCACACCGTCCCTCTCACTCTCAAATTAATAACTATTAGTGAGAGCGGAACGGCACGAAACGAACTTCGAAAATCGGATTTCGGAGTATAAGGCCTGCAGTAGAATCCGCCGCCAGAGCCAAACTCTGCAAATATGCCACACTAACGTCAGACTACGAGTTCATTCCTTTTGCTGTGGACACTGCAGACCCTTGGGGTGAAGAGGTGAAGGGGCTGTTGAGGGAGCTTGGCCGCCGTCTGCGCGACCGCGGAGCTGATCCCCGCTCTGGGTCGTGCCTGGTTTAGGAAAGTTCCCTGGCCATACAGCGTGGTAATGCTGCTAGTATTATGGGAACATTTGCCCCATGTACGTCCCAAAGCAGTTATTTTTGAAGTAGGATGTAAATTTGTTTTTTATTTTTAAGTAAGTTAGATTTAGTATTATTTTCTTTAGCAGTATAAGAATTATGAGAAATATTTTAAAGAGTAGGAAAAACGACAAAATTTAGTAAATATAGGTAATAGTAGAAAACCTCGTTTTTCTTTTAAAACACAGCTTTGTATCACCATGTTTGTGTTTTGTTTGGAATATTATAGGCTACTTAAATAACCGGACATTACCTATATTGATTAAAATGACCACAGTTCATTCAAGATCGTTATGACATTATTATAAAATACATAAAAAGCTAGTTTTCCATAGCACTGTTATATAAAAGTAGTAAACTCTATAAAACGCTCGATAAACTATCACTAAAGTAGAAATAGCAGTCGCTAATGTATACCTGGGTCGTAAAATTTCGGCTACACTTAGAAGTCACATGGAACATATAAAATTACTTGAAGATATCTTTAACACTTTATTTTGGATTTTATGGCATTTACTGTGGGAAATGATTGTTGGAGATTTTTATGGACAAATTATTTATTAGAACGGTACCTCTGATTTCGTGTTACGATTTATATTTCTTGTATACGTTTACGGTAATATCATTATTAAGCATGTCGGTCACCTGATACCGGTATTGGGTGGATAAGCTGTTTGTCTGTAAGTATTGGTATTTTTAATAATTTGTATGTTTAATTCCTACCGCTTATACCATCTGGTGTAGTTTTATCTAATAACAGATCTTCCCCCAGTTCAAAATTACGAATAGACAAAGTTCGTTGCAGATTTATTATTTGTACTGGTCGTGTGGTTTTCTTGGAACAAACATAACGTTGCAAATAGAATAGAATTAATAAGGAATAATCAAATTTAGCATTTAATCAATTTGACATAATAAGAAAAAAAATCAAATACAATTTTCTCCATGCATCAGATCAGATCAGATCATTGAAAAAAATGTCCCCTTTACATAACGCCTAAGTTCCAGCATCCAGAACACCTTCCGCGTCATAAATCGTCTATTCTCTTCAACTCAACGCAACACGATAATACTGTAAATCAATTCGTCAACCGTCAACGGCACTTTAACAAGTCTTGCCCTCACCGTCATTTATGATAATGCTATCTCTATAAACCAACTAACGACTCCTAACGCACCGTCAAACTACCGTTCGCATATCACAAGCCAACTAGAAAACAATTTGAGTGAAAACACGGCAATGCTCAAAATTGCCTGGTTTGCAGCAGATGGCTACCGCGACTTATCATTGTAAATGCTTTAGCAATTTGCGTCCAGTTCCTTGTTCATCAGAGCGTTAAGGCGTGTGCCCATGCGCACGCTTTACAAACACGCCAGTTTTTTTAATGATATTGATATGCTGACAACATTGTAGTGCAATGTTTTTTTACTATAATAGTTCGAGTTATTTTGAACCTACAAAAAATTGAAAACAACTGACCAAAAAGGAGATGACAAGATTAGGAGAGAGATTAAGACAAAGAAAAGAGGCGAGATAGCATACAAGAGAATAGAATAGTCGTGACGTCCGTTTGGCTCCACTATTTGGGACCCTCCTTGTAATTTTTGTGTCTGGGGGATCCAAATGGACGTCACGAGAATAATTGAATGCCGGAAAGCGAAAAGACAGGTGATGACTAAGCACAGAACAGTCAGACAAAAAAAATCTTGCCGCTCATTATGCGTGCGACACGCGATTCTTTTACAAACTAGTCTTCATCCTGTCAAACCATTAGAGTTGTGACCTTTTCATTGTTAAATATCATCACGTCTAAAGGAAGCCGGCATGGTACTTACTAAAACAGGTCCTATAATAACGATACAACTTTCTGGTCACTTGTTCAAACTTGTTCTCCTTTTCATCCCTCATCAGATACGTATACCTTATTATTAGGCTCTGTTCACACTGGCCCATCTGCGATCTCATGCGTCGGCGATGTTTTCATAGGACTTGTTTACGTAAATGTATCCTCAGCATTAGATAATTCATGCGCTCATCATACCACTGCTTTTCCATTCTGCGAACAACCTATTACGGAGATTAGAGCGTAAGTGAGTGAGATCATTTTGCCAACGGTTTTCGGTGATTAGTCTTGGCTTTATTAGGTCCTGGTATCGTACTTAGTTTAGCTAAACTAGTTAGGTATAGTAAGTTGTATGAATAGACTATACTGGCGATTGGTGTTGGCCACCGATAACAACTCCTTAAGGAAGTTGTTTTTAATAGAATATCTTGTTGTGTCCTTTCATTACTGTCATCTTTTACCTAAGAGTTGGTTTAAGCTCTCTTGCTAAATTATTGTAACGCGTCCATAAAAAAAATGACATAATTTGACATTTTGCTACATTAGTTGTAACAGTTACAAAAAATCGTTTGTTGCATTTTTTTGAGCCCTTAAACGATTTAAAAAACGTCACGCAATACATCAGTTACCATTCGATTTGATTTCCTTAATGGTTGATCGAGTCGTGATTACAATCGTAATAAGATTACGATTACAATTGACGATTTCCGTCGACGAGTTCTCACGGTGGCCGATCTGCACAGCTTTCGTTTGTCGCGTGACAGGATGTTGTCCTTGTAGTTTTACACTGGTTAGAAAGAGAGGTATGACAAGGAGTCGTCACAAATAGTCACAATAAAAAAAAAATGTTCACGGATATTATTTTATCTACGGATGTTTGGCGTCAAAAGCAGGAAGCAAATTTTTGTTTTTTTTTTCGTTTTATATTTGCGTGGGTACCTATATTATATAAGTTTAACTAAGTAAACCGGTTATAAATGACGGCGAATTGCAGAAGCTTTATCGCGTACCACAGTATAACGAAAAACGACTACCTACCTACCTACCTATTTATTGGTAAAGATGACCGTAAACCGACATTGCCTTTATACTTAGTTGTTCCAAAAGGTTCTGACTTGCAGTTACTCCAGCGCCATCTAACTGTCAAATAATGAACTACCGTGACAAACGTGTGCTTAGCTAGCACAGTGAAGTGACTCAATGATTTACACCGCACTTTATAAATATCCAAACTCAGACTTCAATGTCCATGTCCAAGTACATAATACAGTGCGGGTTTTGCGGGTGGTAGGGCCTTGTGCAAGGTCCGTCCGGATCGCTACCACCATCTTACTCGCTAATCCTGCCGCCAAGCAGCAGTGCTTGCACTGCTGTGTTCCGGTGTGGAGAGTAAGACAGCCGGGGAAATTACGGGCACAAGAGGCATTTCATCTAAGTCCTCTAGGTTCGCAACACATCTGCAATCCCTCCGGGGTTGCGGGCGTCTATGGGCAGTGGTGATCGCTTACCATCAGGTGACCCACTTGCTCGTTTGCCTTCCTATTTACATTTTTTTTTCTTCTTTATAATATCGGCAATCAGTCGCAAGACTATAATGAGATTAGTTGTGGAGTGTGGATGACGCTTTCAGAATATGAGGGCCATTGCCCTAACTTCCATTAATGTCCAGCACATCAGCTCTTTTAAGGCGCCTGGCATAGTGAGGCTCGAGTAGTGGGTTAATCAATGGATTTGGGTGGATAGTGAGGCGCTCCTTGTAGCTGTCACTATAATATATTATCGCTTTGCCTCCTCCAGGACTTCCTATTCACATAAAAAAAAAACTGGCTAATAGTAGGATGTAATACAGGCTAGAGATGATGATAATGATTTGTAGTTCAACGATGATCAACAAATAAAGAGTTACTCTCGTTTTAACCAACCGATGCTGCGGCGGTAAAAACTAAAAGGCGACCGCATGCGCCCACGCACCCTTGTTACTATCACTGGTCTTGTTTGACACTTAAAATCGTCGCCCATACAAGTCATCAGCAGAACTGCAGTACTACACTAGACTAGAACTGGAATTCACGTTATATAAAGAATTAACAATCCAAATATCAGACTTCTAGACTTTGTGCAGGTGCAAAATTTACTGCAGGCAAAAAAACCGTTTTTTTTAATATATAAGAAAAAATAAATTTAAAAAATATTCAATTACACTCCCTTGTAGAATTATATGTTGTGGTGTAGTTTTATCTCTTCCATACTAGGATACATAGACCCATTGATAGGTGGTTTTATAATTAAAAAGAAACGTTTATTTTGCTACTTCAAATCACAATAGACTACTGGGTGACAACACACTAAAAGCTTAGAACTGGTCCACATTATTTAAAATAAATTGCTTCAGATGCATAAATTAATTATAATGTTTGGGGAAACCTAATGGCTACCTAACGAATCGGAGTCGTATATCAAATAATTGGAACAATAAATTAAAAGGGAAATTAAAACAAAACCTCGAAGTGACAAATTATGCATACCGGGAAATGGCCGTTAATGTTACTGGCCAAATTTAGATCCGTAATAAAAAAAATTGACACATCCTAAAATAATCAGACGTTCCATTACGAATCTTATTCCTTCTCTTATAAAAACTAAGTTACAAACGAAGCAACTAAAAATAAGCGACGGTAAATGTTTTCATTCTTTTAATTTTTTATGGCTTTGTTTTAAATTTGGAACAGTGGCCGTTCTAAATTTTAAAAGCATTTTTTTTTAATAACCGGTGTCACAATAACGGTGTATTATTAATTGACATGTGCAAATCGTAGACAAAAGTGAGTTTTTACAGGCTATAAAACACTAGTTTTTATTATGATTGAAATAGCGTTCATTTGCAAATATTAGACATCTTATTAATTCTCAAGTTTTTTCCCGCAGCCTTTATAAATGCATTGGATTGAGTTTTTATTTAATTGAAATAATAATATACGTAGTACTTTGTATTTTTTTCAATTTTAAATTTAACGGTACGGTATTTATCAAAAATTGATAAATAATTATACCTACTTGTAATATTTTTATTGTTGAGTTTTTTTACATAAATCAAAAAATCAAAAAAAAAATTGGTTGCCTGTAAAGTCGGTATACGGGCGAAAGTTTTACGTGACAACGACTTTGAGTGGTAAAATAATTTTAATGTGAATATTCATTCGTATAGTAGGAAGAAGGATGAAATAATAGTAACAATTTAAAACATTTATTTATACAAAGAATTATATTTAAAACATTAATTTATACAAAGAATCTAAATCGAAATAGAAGCGCAAGACATGAACCGGTGTGTATGCCTATCTCTCTCACTCTCTCTCTCTCGCTCTGTCTCTCTCGCTCTTAGGCGGGCTAACTGTGCTCGAGTGGAAGGGACGCGTGCCTTTCACTTTTTATGTCTGTCTCTCTCGCTCTTAGGCGGGCTAACCATGCCCGCGTGCCTCTCACTCGCTCTCATTGTGAGCGCATAACGTGAGCGGAGCGTAACGCAGTTTCTTGAAGTGTCACCCGGCAAACCAATTTATAAGACGTTGTCACGTCAAAATATCGTACGATTTCTATGGAAAACAGAGTTATTTTCACTTGTAGTTGGTAATCCAAGCTAATTAAAGTATTATTTTAAGTAATTTATACGGAACCAATGATTCGCGAACACAACACGTACTCAGCCAATTTTTTACATTATTATCACAAAGAAAGTTGTACACTTAAGATATTCAACACCACAACATAATACGGTTTAAGCAGAATATTTATATGCAGTATTTATACTACCAGCTAATTAGTATTCAAGTTATAAATATTGATAGAAATATCAACGCAAGCGCAACCGGCAAAGTAAAAAAACCGTACAAGTCCTTTTTAGGTAAAACTTTGCAGCCTCAATCGGTGTAACGGTATTTTATCTTATTTTCATCGGCTTATGCTAATTCATGTGCGATTTTAATAATGAATTACAATCTATTTGTTATGCATACATACAAACATAAATCACATCTTTATCCGTACGTAGACAGAGCCTAAAGAACGAGACCTAAAGGCCACGCTTAGCGTGTGTTGCGTGTGTACAGATGGAAAGAGGAATTAAAATAGTGATGGGTTGCTAGCCGCATCGCCTATAACATGATTTATAAGATTTTCGCCCATTCCCTCGGTTCACCTATTTGATATGATTATGAGGTTTTTTTTGTAATATTACTACCGAAAATCTAAATAAATAAAAAGAACTTTTGACTGACCGACTCTTTAATACCCAGCTTAAATCCTAGAAGGCTGAAATTTTATGTAGAAGTTCCCCTAATGAAGTAAGATAGCACGCAAGAAAGCTGCAGTTGCAAGCTAAGGCTAATAATCATATTGCTAAGTCCTTGAACCTGTTATTTTATCATAGTAGGCAGAGTTATCATTTGCTTCTAATTTATTTTCTAATGGTACCTACCTATTCAGCTATCTAGCTGAATTCTTCTTTCATTATCTAACCAGAATCATATTTTCGTAAAATAGTATGATGTTCGACTCAAGATGGTCGAAATAGAAATATTCTTACTGTCCTAAACTAAGAAATCATAGGAATCATTTATTATACGCGATGTAGCAAGCATCTAATCCCTATTTTGATTCCCCATTCTACATAATACAATACGCCCATAATCACGCTAAACGTAGCCTAAATCTTGTTACCTGGGGCTCTGTCTACCCCATATATAAAAGATATAGACGTGATTTGGGTGTGTGTATGGTAAGTAAAAGATGCGGACTTAGTAAAGAACCATTCAGATTAAATAAAATTGGCTAAGTAAAGTTTTTGGAAGAGGTGCAAATTATATTTTTATTCGACAGTCCACGTCTTAATAACCGAGGACCTGCAGCTCTTTTATTTTTATTCCCTCTTGTTAAGGCTCCTTACAAGCTCAAAGAGCGAATTTAGCTAAATTCTTAATTTTTCTTCAAAGACTATGGCGTATGTGTTCATAATGTCAGTAATATTATTAATGTACAAGATAGTTCACTTCTTAAACTACGATACTGCTGTAATCGGCGCTGAATGAGGGTGCGGCGTAAGTCCGCCGTGATATATAGGTGATATTTAAAAATTTATACTGAATTTAATTCAAGACCGATACTAATGTTTTTTTTTTTCTGAGTCAAAATAGAGTTGAGCATTGCTAAATAATTATTTTTAGAGCAGAATATCAACACTGTTTTCGAGAATCAAATAAAATGTAACCCTCTTTTTCATCAAAAAACTAGCTAACATTGAGTAGCTATTCTATCTATTATTAAGATGAATCTTCAAGTTTTTCACGATGACTTTTTAGTTCAAGATATACTGAATTGAATTGAGTTCACTTTAGGCGAGAATGAGATTCCGTTTCACTTCGAAATTGAGAATGAAACTTCACCTTTTAGAGCAAAATTTTAAAAGCCCTCCCAAGGAAACACCTTTTTTTAGATTTCACGCCAAAAAATCAATAATTTAGCACAGCAGTATCTTAGTTTAAGAAGTGAACTATCTTGTACATTAATAATATTACTGAAATTATGAACACATACGCCATAGTCTTTGAAGAAAAATTAAGAATTTAGCGAAATACGCGCGTTGAGCTTGTAAGGACCCTTAATTAGAAATATTTTTTTAAGTGGTCGATTTGACATTTGTGAAATTTAATGGATGACCAGCTACGCGTGCCTAGAACTAGCTTGTAATAAAAAAAAACTACGTCAACCGTACGTCAACTGTCACTTTTGACTGAAAAAACTACGTCAACCGTACGTCAACTGTCACTTTTGACTCAAAAAACTACGTCAACCGTACGTCAACTGTCACTTTTGACTCAAAAGTGACAGTTGACGTACGGTTGACGTAGTTTTTTTTTTTATTACAAGCTAGTTCTACGCACGCGTAGCTGGTCATCCATTAAATTTCACAAATGTCAAATCGACCACTTAAAGAAATATTTCTAACTAACAAGAGGGAATAAAAATAAAAGAGCTGCAGGTCCTCGATTATTAAGACGTGGACTGTCGAATAAAAATATAATTTGCACCTCTTCCAAAAACTTTACTTAGCCAATTCCAAGGATTAGCTGTCCGGATTATGAAGGATGAGTGAAACCGCCCTGTAGGAATTTTTGGGATGCTGATAACATAAGGGAAGAACCTGCCTACCCTGCCTCTGGTCAAACTGAAGAAGAAAGCCGTGAAGAAGGTGAATGTAGACTTTTTGTGACTACGCAAATTGATTATCCAAAAATTTTTCGAGGAGTTACTTAGCATTTTATTAGGGTGACGGCATCAGTAATGGAAACTTCATTCTTAGTTAAAGATGATATGGTTTTAAATTGACTGTTGTAAAATAAATGACTATGCCTTAGTGTCTTTTAAATAAGAGTTATTGTGCATTATTGGGTCAATGTCCATTACTGGTGCAATCACCTAATAATGGACATAGAACTACTCATATTGCGAAAAAATGTATAACTTTTAAGCAGCCATAGTAAACGGTTAAAGGTTTTTTTATGTCCACCGCGAAATTAAAGCCGAGACAAGTCAAACACATAAAAATATCTGGTCCAGTTTTATGATCAATAAAACTAATATATATATCAACCCACACTTTTAAAACAATACCGGGGATTGACAGCTTTCCGATTAAGACATTCGGCCTACACAGACGGAATTTAGCTGGTAACTAAAAGGCTTAAGTGACAGAGGAATGTGTCAACTCCAGGTCGTTTTTGAATTAGATCGCCGTGACAGCGCATTTGAGAACATAATCGGAAGGGTGTGGTTGATTATACTTATAAATGGAGATAGTTCTCTTTTTGTCACCGGCTATAAAAAGCTGGCGAAGTGCGGGTCGGACTCGTGTAACTACGAAAGATTCTGTCACCTCGAAACTGTATAAAGAATTGAACAAAAAAGAAATAACTTTGTTCTAATTCTACGCAGACGAAGTCGCAGGCAGAAGCTAGTTGCTCATAATCTAACTAATATTATAAATGCGAATTTATGGATGGATGGATGTTTGTTTGTTTGTTACTCAATCACGCCAGAACGGCCCAACGGATCTGGATGAAATTCGGCACATAGATAGAGAAAAGTCTGGAATAGCATATAGGCTGCTTTTTATCCCGGAAAATTGCGTAGTTCCCGCGGGATAGCGATAAACGAATTCTTTGCAGACGAAGTCGCTGGCAACAGCTAGTACTAAATATATTTGGGCCAGAAAACTCTGGAGTGGCAAACCACATTACAGAAAGGCGAATTGTAGGATGTGAAATGTAGAAACGGATGATTTGGCAAATATAGCAGAAAACCGATTGTTGAAGAGATCCTTGGGGAAAGCCTAAGTCCAGCAACGGATATAAATATTCCGGCTGATATGATAATGAACAATGATGATGTGATAATGAACAATGATGATGTGATGACTTAACGGTCAAGATTTCTAAGACCAAATAATTAATTAAGTGACAGGGACCAGGTCCTGGGAAGGGTTTCTTATCTGTAGTTTAAGTTAGGCTAGGTTAAGGTTAATTTTGTACTAATTTTTGTTTAATTAAGTACTGCAATTCAGCCACGATCAAGTATAAATACAATGTTGAGTACAAGTTCCGAAACTCACACTTGGTAGCCAGAGTAAATTCTAAAAACAACTTGAGATAAAGTGTACAACAATAAAAGTCAAATCAAAACAATTTTAATTTGTCTACATTCTCTTATGCACTTGAAGAATAATCAAATTAACTAGAAAAACATTGTGAGCGCGTCTCACCTCTAATCATTTGTATGATGGATGACATGTCAAATACTTTTAATTGTATGATTAATTGGCTTTATTTAAAGAGATGCAGTCGATTCTAAACTTTAACGTTTTGGAATAAGTAACTTAACAGATACTTAAGGCTGTATGATGACGGTTAATTTTCTTTTTGTATTTGTCGTAGCGGTTGTATCCTTTCATTTTTCACGCCAGCGGAATTATGTCAAGTTTTGTCACAAAGTTTTTTTTTTTAAATTAGATAGCATTGGCAGTGATGTAATCAGTTATTGATTCAATTGCTTATGTAAAAAAATTAATCGAAATTTATTTTCCATCAATTCATGTCGAAGAACGGATACCAATTGAGGTTGGCAAAATAAATTGCTATTTCATGTAACTATTAATAGAACTACAAAAATAGACACATGTTTTTTGTCCAGTTCATGATCGTTATCGACTCCTATACATACTCCTCTAGATAGAATAATCATCATTTCTATTCACGATTTAATGACTACTTCTCAAACGTGTCCTGTTCCCAGCAAAAAAGCACAAAGCAAGAAACAACCTCGATATAACCATAAAATTGTCCGTTAATTTCAAAACATCCGAAGAATTCCTCAACAACCACAGCAAGAAAAACAAGACGATCCCAATTCATCATGTCTAATGCGATGGGTATTGTTTTTCACTTAATGTTAGATAGCAAGAAGTGTTGAGTACAGACGAACCGGCTGATTGTTGATTGTTAGAGGTACTAAGGGAACTCGATTAGAATTCTTTTTACGCTCATTGATGTCTTCGCCAACTGACGCACGTGCTTATACGTTAGAGTGAGCACCTTGTATATAAGTCTCATTTTAGCTAACTGCTTCCTTTACTTGGGGAAGATAATGTACACTATCTAAATCTACACTAACGTTACAAACAGGAAAAAATGTATTTTTGTATGAATATTTGTAAGTCACGATTTCACGGTGGATGCAAGCCGCTTCCAACCGAGACAACTGAAGATCGATGGGGGAGGACTATGTCCAAAAGTTGACGTCCTATGGCTGATGTGATGATGATGATAATAATTTGTAATGAATAAACTCAAAAACGTCAATATAGGATCGGAATCCACGATCCTATATTGACAACCCTATTGGTGCAATCCGCATCAATATTTCATGATAAGGACCGCAATATGCGTGGATCACACAATAATATTGACTGTCTAGCCCATTTCATTGCCCACTCACAAAAACAAATGAAATAACAATGGCGGTTGTGTTCGAGTTCCCGTCGTACCGCCGGCGCGTCACGAGATGCGCGGACGCAGCGATGAGTCGACAGGTGCGCGCATTATGATGATTGAGCTATTGTTTCCCACGACCCTTTGCTTTAACACGTTGCGTTACCAGCATAACTTATGCGCACGACCGTCATAACGGATGGGGTGGTCAGAGACAGTTACTGGCCATGATGGCCATGGCCATGGTCAGATTTAGGTCGTTTGTAAGATTTTAGCAAGGTTTGCGGGTGGTAAGATCCAGATTGCTTCCACCACCTTTATAATTACTAGTCGTAATCCTAACGCCAAGTGCTTGCATTGCTGTGTTCCGTCGTGGAGAGGACCAGTATTTTTGTCTGTTTTTTCTACTTCTTCAGAATAAAACGCTTTTGGAATTTAGCAAGAAAATAGTTTTAACATTAACTTAAAAAATAAGCGGAGTTTTATTTTAAAAAGTTGCAGAGCTCTGGTGAGATCATCTTAGCTAGTGTCTCTTATACGCAGACAAAATCGCAGGTAAAGGCTAGTATTCTTATAAAAAACGGGCTGTCACACGCGAATTTAACAGGATTGAAATTAAATCACCTTAATCCGGGCCTGTACAAAAAAATTTACTAACGCGTCCTACCTTTAAACTACCTCCTGATCAAATTTCAGGTCTCTAGTTCAAAAGACCAAGGAATTTTAAACAAACTTGCAAAAGCCTTTAAACCACCTTAATCCGGCCCTGAGGGCTAATTCCTTATGTTACGTTTAGTACCTATATACTACCTCTTGCTCAAATTTCAAGTCTCTAGTACTAACCAAGGACTTGATCACACAAACTTGCGGGAGCCCTTAAGCCACCTTAGTCCGGCTCTGTTGCAAAATCCTTTCTTAGCGGATGCCTCCGTCATAACTATGTGCCTGCCAAATTTTTGAGCTCTGCGTTGATCGGTCAGTCAGTTTCTTATTTTATAATTATTTACATATAGATATACAACGCTCCAATATCTTTAAAAAGGCTGAACAATACCTGTTACATTTTCTTTGACCGGCGCCTATAAGTAAAGTACTACCTACGTGTATACGAGAACCTTCGTTACAATATTAATAGTACTTAGACACCCTACTGCGTGTAAACGTCAGTCTGTCCGTGTGTCAGTGATGAACGAACTGGGCAACGGCTAATAGTGCGTTGGATTACCGTTTTACATTAATGACGTAATATCGGCTTTCGTAGGGTATTAACGGTAAGTTATGTACTAATTTTGGTTAGATGCACATCTTACACTTTTATGATACCACGCTTATTACGTGGTTATCATTTTTACTTCATGCGCAAAAATATCAGTTATTCCTGTACAAATAAAATATTTGATCATAAGGAACAAATCGAACGCATAAATGCATTCACTTATTGAATAAAACGTACTAACGGTATAGATACATATTACCGATTCATTGATACCTACAGCAAGACAAACATGTTACTTACAACAGTTTCCTAGTAAAACAATGGGCTATTACAACACAATAACTTTAATACATACAATCTATAGAACAAAAGCAAAACTGCATTTTCCAGTCACGATTGTACAAAGAAATCAAGCTTTTGAGTGAACAATGATATTTGCAGAAGGTCTGAGAGTATTCCTTATAGCTCCCATAAATAACTTTATAAACATTGAGTTACCACACATGATGGCCGTGCGCCGTTTTAGCAAAGAATATAAATTTCATCAAATATCTATCATGAGGCTAGTCTTAAATAATTATAAAAAAAATATGATAGGTTTGATCTACCATTCACAGCTACTAATATTCCTATTCAATTATTTTGTTGTTTATTCGTGGATAAAACTATTAGTACCAACATTTTTATTTTGTTGCGCAAGCATGCATTTCTTAGATCAACTTAACTTGAAGTCAACGCAAGAAAAGTTACCGACATTTTTGCATCCGCCGTTTGGATAACTTCGATTTCAAATAACCAGTTTACGAAGACAGTCACTTTTATCAAAGAGGTGTTACAAAACCTATCTAAGTTGAGGACTCTTTCAAGCGTTCGGTTTATAGTTATACTGCATAATGATTCATTATTGTGCTTGGCTTTGCCTGGTTTTGCCTCATAACTATGTGCGTATTAAATTATAATAACACACCATAATCCGTAAGTAATATCGTGAAATACTACGTACTGAGAAACGTACGTATAAAGAGTTATTGTATTGTATTGTATTGTACTGGCGCCATCTGTATGCTAAGTGTAAGTTTTGCGTCGCAAAATACGTTTTGAACGCATTTGCGTTAAAAGCTCTAATACGCATTCACGAACACTTGTGCTAGCCGTACTGGAAAGAACGGCCCACTAACTTTCTATTCAACGTTTTAATCCCATTTATATGAGATTTGGTTTTGGATAAAATCATGTTCAACCAACATCGCAAACTGCACGACTAGCACAAGAGCGCTGGCCACCTCTCGCGCACACTTGTGCTAGCCGTGCTCAAGTCGGCTAAGCACGTCAACCAGGATCTACTGACAACGTTAGTCAACAATCAGTGCCTTTTACAAGAAACCTGTGGACGCCTTATACGGCACCTAGACCATCTAAAAAGTGGAACGCTACAGTGCTACGTTATAGCCAGGGTTGCCAATCTGTGGGAAATCCCCCTAAACTGCGGGGAAAGCGAAGCTGATTAGGGATTGTGTGGGGAGAGCTTCCAGAGAAAATGCGGGGATTTTAAGCGTGAATAAAATTACGCGATATTTAATATCAATATTCTTACAATTCACTAGTCGAAACAGGGCTTTACATTTTTACTAGCTGTTGCCCGCTACTCCGTCTGCCGTCAATTCTTTTATCACTATCCCGCGGGAACTATGCGATATTCCGGGATAAAAACTATCCTATGTGATATGTCTTTCCCGGGGACTGTAACTCTGTACAAAATTTCAATAAAATCGATTTAGCCGTTTTGCCATGAAAGAGCAACCAACATCCAAACTTACAAACTTTCGCTTTTATAATATTACTAGCTGTTGCCAGCGACTTCGTCTGCAAATAATCGTTTATCGCTATCCCGCGGGAACTACGCAATTTTCCGGGATAAAAAGTAGCCTATGTGCTATTCCAGACTTTTCTCTATCTATGTGCCGAATTTCATCCAGATCCGTTGGGCCGTTCTGGCGTGATTGAGTAACAAACAAACATCCATCCATACTTTCGCATTTATAATATTAGTTAGATTAAGATAAGATATAAGATAAGATAAGATGGATAACCAGCACACACGTGGGGAATACGAGAATACGTTTGGGGATTTTAGCATATTAGGTACTTTCGGCAACCCTGGTTAAAGCTGTCTTAAACAACGGATTCAAAGCGGATTTTAATTATTTTAGTACCTATTAAGTGCGTAAGTGTTTGATGGTTCCCCGTTAGAATGGTACAGGTAGTTTAATAATAATAATAGCATTTATTTACTCCACAACAATTCCAGTAGATACAATCGGTACGGGTACGTATTAAAATCCATAAAGTTTAAAATGTATAATGGGTTAAAATATGTAATGGTTCAAAATATATAATGCGATTTTCTCAGAAAATCGCAAATTAACAGAATTGCTATAAACTAAACCTAACCTAACCTAAACCAATCTATAGATCACGCTATAAAAAAATTCTTATACCTAATAGTTTCACAGAAAATTACATTATTACAATACAATACAATACAATACAAATACTCTTTATTGAACACCACAAATCAGTACAAAACAATACAGAAACATAGAACAAAGTATACAATGGGCGGTCTTATCGCTTAATAGCGATCTCTACCAGACAACCTTTGAGACAGAGAAATAAGTTGGAGACAGTTTAAGTAGGTGGCGGAAACAAATAGACAGGAGAAACCCAGGGATAATAAAACAATACTTACATAAATATAATACATAGCTAAATAAATAAATAAAATAATACACACATACATACACACATAACATAATTGTATAATAATACTTAAAATAAAATAAATATGAGAATGTAATAACGAAAAGCATAAGAAGGCCATATAACAGAAAAGGAATAGATCAGAAGCAAAAGAAAATAAATGGGACTATAGACAGGAAGTGGATTCAATTAGTGACAAATAGTGAGATTTGAGCTGGTTCTTAAAAATAGGTAAAGTTTTAGCACGCCTTAGGTCTACAGGAAGGGCATTATTATATTTTGAACTATTATAAATTTTAATCCATTATACATTTTAAACTTTATAAATTCTGATCCGCTCCCAATCGGTACACATTACAATTTTTTGCATTAGATACAAGACTAGTGCGGTGGAGGCTGGTGCCTGAACTAGGGGAAACCTGTAGGCTTATTGTCTAACTCGCTCGCAATCGCCATGGTGTTCATTTTGACAGTTCTTATATGGATGTGACAGCTAGCTGATTCTGATGCCAATTGTCAGCCCATACATCTACTGTCAAAATGAACACGATGGCGATTGCGAGCGAGTTAGACAATAAGCCTACTGAATGTCAGATCACCAGGCCTCCGATCCTCAGGCCATGTACTCCGAAATTCGATTTTCGAAGTTCGTTTCCTGCCATTCCACTCATACTAATGGCCATTAGTTTGGGAAAGAGAGGGATGGTACGATACGAACTTCGAATTTCGGAATAACCCCCCGTATGTCTGTAGCCTGTAGCCGTGGTAGCCTAGTGGTTTGACCTGTGGCCTCTCAAGCAGAGCGTCGTGGGTTCAAATCCCGGGCTTCGCACCTCTGAGTTTTTCGGAATTTATGTGCGAAAATTACATTTGTAATTTGCCATGAGCTTTTCGGTGAAGGAAAACATCGTGAGGAAACCTGCACACATCTGCGAAGAAATTCAACGGTGTGTGTTAAGTTCCCAATCCGCACTGGGCGCGCGTGGGAACTATAGCCCAAACCCTCCAATACACGGAGGAGGCCTATGCCATGAGGCACGCCGAATTACGCGACAATTTAATAAATAAACGACAATTACAACAACAACAACAACATTCATGTACTTACTGAAATTGTAGCGAATTCGGAATAAAAAAAGGCTTACAAATAAATAAATAAAATGTCTGTAGCCACAGGCTAGAGGCTATGCTGTGAAAAGTAAACTTAGGATTTATGTGAAGTATACCAGTTAGTTTTGATAAAGTTGCCTTTGATAACTAGTTTATTTAACCCTGTGGGTATTATCTATCGTATTTTTATCGATCTGTTCTTTTTATCCACAGTAAGCTGCCACATAACAAGGGTATTCATTGAATCTGTCCAGATTCAATGAATACCCTTGTAATGTGGCAAACCATTTATAAGCCGTGGTAGCTTAGTGGTTTGACTTGTGGCCTCTCAAGTAAAGGGTCGTGGGTTCGAATCCCGGGCTAGCACCTTGGAGTGTTTAGGAGTTTATGTGTGAAATTAAATTTGAAATGTACCAATTTTTGGTCCAGCAGTTTAAAGACCTATCAGCTATTTTCCAAAATGATGTACCTAAGGCATTTTTGGCATAAATTGTTTTTTTATTTACGTAATAATGCATGAGGGATTTCAATTTTTTTTTATTTAGGATTTGGAATCACTATTGACAAAATGTTTCCTACATTGATCGATATTCAAAGTGAACCGCGTCTTACCCCCTTATTCATAAATGCTCTATAGGCTTTTGCTAACTTAGTAATCGTTGATCCTTATCTGTCACTTTGACGTTTACCTTTCACAGATAAGGACACACGATTATTAAGTTAGTAGAAGCCTAGAGCGTTTATGAATAAGGGGGCAGGTCTCTAAATTTTGAATCAAGAATTTAAATATATATAATCTTTTAGGGGCGTTTCGTCAAACTAACCCAAAACTAACCACTTGCTGAATTAATACGGAAAAATTCCTTGTTACTTGTATACTATAAGAAGAGTTGACAGAGAAAAATTACTTTACGACCCAAGGTTCAATGTCAGTTGTAAAACTCAAAACAATAAGGACTATTGCCACTTAAGTCCATATGACAATTATTATTGTTCTGATAATAGGAATTGTCATAAAATAGAAAAGCAATTACTGGCCGGCTGCACCTAAGATAAATAAGTATTTTTTGTTCGCCTATAAAAATAATTGCACACTCGGCCTACGGACGACAAGAAAAGCAATCCTGTTTCTGAACTTATATTTTTACTGTCTCTCGTACCTAATAAACAGTGCGTACTCTATGACTTGATAGGGTATGTTTTCGTAGAAACGGATGGAAGACACGCAGAATCCGATCTGCTTTTGTAGATTGCATTTTACCATGTTCTGCTTGTAAAAAGTGTTAGGTGACTATCAACTACGTGGTATTTAATGTGATTCGACGATTGCGAGTCGTTTTTAATGAAATGTACGCAGCCGTTCCATACTCAAAGTGCCAATTATAGAACAACGATTTCTCCACATCTAGAAAATGTAAAATTTATATTTCTATGCGAGATATGTTTACAACCATTGTTTCCGTAGGCCAGTCGTTGTGGGCAATCAAATATTTAACGAGCGCCTTTACTGCGGCAATAGGGCAATAAATAAGAGGATATTCAGATGAGTTATTGCCTGTTGCTGTAATTAATACAATGTCTTTGAGTTTACATTAAATTGTGAGGGTTTTGTGTACAAATACCAGGACTATCACCATCATCATAAGCCTGTACACTTACCCAACTGCCGGGAAAATGCCTCCTCTCAGAACGAATTATAATTTCTACATTTGTAATTCCCACGCAAGCCTAATGCGGATCGGGAACTTCACGCGATCATATTTTTCTTCAACAAAAAGGTAATAGTAAATTTCAGAAGAAAGAAAGAAGAAATATGAAGAAGAAAGAAGATAGAATTTCAGAACACATAATTCCGGTAAACATAAGTGCGAAGACCGGGGATTCGAACCCACTATCGTCTCTATTAATGAATCAACAACCCAACTCAACTTTTACTTCTCGATATATGTATTTATTTTTACGGTTTACCCGTAAGAAATTATATTTCTAAACAATACTGAAACCAACACAGAAGAATTCGAAAAGTAAAGTTAGGGCTCGAACCTGGATCATCATTCCGTGATGCGTGCTTTTACCTCTACAACACCTATAGAGGATAGAGGTACCACTATCGTCTTTTTGAGAGGCCATAGGTTGAGCTACTAGACGGCTTTTACAGGTCTTTGCGAGTGACAAAAACAACGGCTTTGAGTTGCGTGACATTGAAAATTTATACAGAGTTGAGAACAGGTCCAAGAAAAGAACAGTTATTTTTACTTTGGACGGGAGCTTTACCTTGTCTTTAAACTTATTTTAAATTGCCCATTTTAACGAGGGATGGGATACACATAATATATGTAGCATACACCTACACTCGCGACACGCACACACATAAATACCTCTTTTTGACGCCTCTTATTACTATTTATAAAACTTATGTTTTCTTTTCATTCATCTTCTTGACTATTTAGAGCATCTTATTCTAATTTCGTTACTAATGCAGGTACGCTATAGATAACTTAAAATTTACTTTCTTTTTACTTTTTTTTTACCAGCCTGTTAAGGTGACATTTCACTGCAATGCAAGGTCACGCTACACACGTGGGTACATATTCGCTCCGTATCAAAACGTAGACGGTCGTTTTCACGCGCACGCACACGCTACGCACGAAATTGCCAAAAGACCCACGTGGTTGACATGTATAATGTATAGTGAAGCAGTGGGGCGTCACATTAATAGTAACATTAGTGACCTAATGGGTGAAGGTCTCTCCCCTAGACTTCCAACTCGTCCTGTCCGCACTTACGTTGTTTCACTTATAACTTAAAACCAATCAAGCTACTTTTTATCTCCATAATCGAAACAAAACACAACTTAACAAACAACTGTTTATTATTTCATCCTGTCAAACAAACTAAAAAAACAAATCATCTCACAACTTTCGCTACCTCATTCTCGACTCGAACTCGCATTTACAATCGCAACTTTAAAAAGTTAAGATTATGGCAGCTTTTGCAAGCACCGGTTCATCCAAGATGGGAGGTTGGGAGGGTTATTGCGGAGATATCGCGTGTTGCGCTTGCGCACCCGTTCGCTTCGCACGGAAGGAGCATCGACTTTTTGCGATAATCGAAAGGTAAATTGAAGCCTTTGTCGATAAGCACGATAACGTTTCGAAAAATGTAAACTTCTAAATTTTACGCACAGATTTTCAGATAAAACGGGTGGCGCGATACATTATTTTTATTTTAAACAGTTGATGAAGAATAAAAATCCTACTTCTTTAGTTTGTAAAATAAATACGAAAATTTGTGGGGTTATATGGATGTTCGTTTCTCTTTCACGCCAGAATGGCTGAACAGATCTAGATGAATATTGGCACAGAGATAGATTACAGTTTGAAAGCACACAGACTACTTTTATCCCAGAAAATTGCGTAGTTCCTGCAGGATAAACGAATTTATCGGCAGACGAAGTCGCAGGAAACATCTAGTACCTAGTAAATAAGTTCTAACTATGTGAAAGCCAAAGTCACATTATGTCGAATGGTGCAAGAACCCCTACTCAGCTTTTAAGGCCCATTTAGACACATGCAAGAATTGTATGCAATTATCGTTACATTGCGAAGTTTGACAGATCGGTTGAATTCTGTTTACTCCGGCAACCCGCAATGTAATGAAACTTGTATGCAATTCTTGCATGTGTCTAAATGGGCCTTTAGTGTTAGTTTTTGTTTCAACAAACGTCTCAATTCATCATAACTGGATGATACTCGACTCGACGTTCGTATCATACCATCCTTTTCACTCTCAAATTAACAACCAATAGTGCGAGTGGAATAGCCCGAGACCCAATTCAAAAATCGAATTTCGGTGTATAAAACCTATACCCATAGAGCTACCAATTTGTCCATTGAAATGGCAGTGTTAAAACATACGCGTTCTAAACTTTTGAATCAGTGGATAAAAAAAAATGTTTCCTTTAGGTCCTGTTTCATCACTCTCTGTTAAGTTCCAATTATCTTAACTGTCAGTTATCTATGTTGACGTCTCTGACTGTTTCGTAGTAATAAATAGAGGAATCATAGATAACTGACACTTAATATAACTCGAACTTAACAGAGAGAGGAACAGGGCCTTAGAGATGTGACTGTCTGATTTTTAAAAAGATAGTATACGTCAAAAACCTGCAACATTTTGTTTAAACCCGTTTGGATCTTAGGAAGTTTAACAAAATATCGAAGTGACTAACACAACGTAGTGTCGAATTTAATTACTATCCACCTTTAATTATTGAGGTCCATTGATTACAAGCCACGCCCTCTCTCTCAATGAAACGCTGTTAGGTATAGTTAGGTATCACACAATATAACGGATTTTTTTACGACGCTACCTACTTTGTATGTGGTTTCTATTTTGAGGTATTTGCACAAATTTATAAATTATAAACAAATTTAATTTAAAATAATAATAAAAAAAAAGTTAACAAGACAAAAAAATTAACATTGAGTTTTTGAAAAAGTCCACCCGTTTATTAAGGGCATGAAAACGTGAATTTGTTCTGGTTTACGATGCAATTGACTTTAGTGTTTTTATGGTTTTAAATTACTTAATTTAAGTACTATTAAATTTATACCTAGATATTAAAGCTTAATATTATACTAAAACCCCTTTAACTATTAATTCAGGAAAGTGTTCACAACGTACGACGACACCAATGCACATATTATTGCATCTATTGATGCAAAAAAAATAACACTGATAAATCAGGCCTTCGCTGGATGCAAATTATAAAATCAGCGACACTATCATTATTAACATTAAGTACAATTAACATAAAATTGTATTGGTATTTAGAAATAATTATAATAATTCCAATCGTCTGTAAAAGATAAAATCTCGATAGAAACAGTTACCGACGGGATGCGCAAACGCAACTATACGAACGACTTCAACGGGCTGCTTCGACCATTACTGCGTTTATGGGTAGTCTAATGATACCTAGAAGAATTTATAGAGGGCGCTGTTTTTTATAATTGCCTTTTTCACGCTTAATATAATAACGATTAAAGTGTGTCTGCTCAAAAGAAAATTGCGGTATTTGAAATTCGGTAAACTTCAAATTGTTAAGCGAGTTTTTCCAATTTGTAATTTAAATCGATTTAAATAACACAATTCAAATATGAGTAGGTATTTGCATGTATTGAAGCAAAAACACAAGCTTATTTGTTATTTTTACTTTCTCTATGAAGCTGACTGCTTCCATATTTTCTTTTTATTAGCTACCTATAGGTACATGATTTTTTTCTGTTTTCGCTTACATTTGGACATTATAATTAACATCTAAATAATGAGTATTATAGAAACACAAATACAATGAATGTTTCAGAAATAAGCGCAATAACAAGTTGCATAACAATTCTGCGTCAAAAAATCGCGAGTTACGTTATTCCGTATATGGTGTGATACTTAGTAGGTTTATTAAATTATATACTAATTTAAAATTAGAATAATCTGTAATTTATTACAAATACCTTGGCTTTTGACCTAGGCTTGGCCGCCGTGCACCTGTTGTTAGTTTTTACATATATACCTATTTTTTTTTATCGATGACAATGGTAACGTATAGCACAATCGATTATGTTGAAAACAATGTTTTGTATTAATACTAGCTTTTGTCCAAACATTGATCAATATAAATCTCACGGTAATCTAAAAGCACCTAATTTATTTTGGTTCTAGTAGGTAACCTAATGAAAGAATCTTTTGAATCTGATCAGTAAATCCAGAGAAAACTACCTACAAAAAAAGCACAAACGAACAAGGCTTTTTATTATTAGTAGTAGTTACATGTAAGAAAAACATCTGCTTGTAATACTATGCTCAAGCATGTTGAAATCCTACTAATATTATAAATGCGAAAGTTTATGTAGATAAATATACACTTAAATACTTCATATATTATTATAACATCCATAACTCGGGTACAAGCATTCGTATTCATCATAAAGCTCTTACCGAGATTCGAACCTGAGACCTTTAGCTTCATCAGGGTCACTAATCACTAGGCTATCCGTCGTCAAATTTTGTTCGAAATCTTACACTCATACTATAAGAGTTTTCAATGATTCACGGTTAATTTCATTCGAAATATTATAGACGGGATATGATTCGCGGTTCATATCCCGTCTATAATATTTCTAATTACACTAATACTGTTTTTCATACGCTTCAATGATGCCTTTATTGATTATAGAGACAGCTTTCGTTACATTTCTGGTCCAGTTGGCATTACGGAACTGTCACGGCGTATGCGCATGCGACAGGTTGTAACAAAAGCCTTTTGTTTTACACCTGTGTTTGTAGCAATCACTTTCTGAATATGCTTCTAATGTTCTTTATAATCATGTTATAGGCGATGCGGCTAGCAACCCATCACTATTTTGATTCCCCTTTCCACCTACGCCCACAACCATGCTAAGCGTGGCCTTTAGGTCTTGTTACCTTAGTCTCTGTCTATCTCGTAAGGAGTAAAGACGTGATTTATGTGTGTATCAGTGGCGTGGCGTCCATAGAAGTCGATTCCCACTGGCTTGCCTATTTTATGGCAGTTGGGCAATTTATTGTGCAGAATTAGAGGAAAAGGCTAGTTAAGTTCTCTCCGGCTTGCCTTCTGATATACTTGACGCCACGCCACTGGTGTGTATTGTGTTCTTGATAATCCTTTAACCTGTGTAACGGTAGTAAGATTGATGTTCAAAATAAACTACAGCCATTAGAGGAACTTGGTCAAAAACCTAAGTATTATAGAAGTGCACGAAAGGATTTTTCTATATTTCCATGTTTTTTTTCTATCACGAAGGCACAACCACCTGCATAAGCTAGTGTATAGGTACTAAGGTTTGAATTAAGAAGCCCATTAATTGTAGCTAACTTTTTTTAATTCGACCGTAACTCTGTGATCAGTGCACGTGCATTCCTGATTTTGAAAATTAAAAATAAAACTTTCACAAAATGAGAGATAATGTCTAAATAAATAATAATTCTAAGATAAGTTGATTCACACAACCACAGAGCGGACAAAAGGTATAGAAGCTTAAAATAGCTTCCCAACAATTCGAGTATTAATGAAAATAAAAAAAGACTGTCTACACCTGATTTAACCACATGACCCGACCGAGAATATTGACCCTAAAACAAAACAAACAGTTTAATTGGTACCAGCTGGATTGATCCTGAATCGAAATTGCACTTAATCTAGTAAATGTAGAATAAAAAAGGTACTTAATAATGTTTTGTTCGTTAAATGTAGAATAGCAAAGGAGAAGAAAAAATAATCAATTTTATTGGATTAATCTTTTTTAAATCACAAATGAAAAAAAAAACTAAAAAACAAAAACTATTCATTACAGTTTATATTATCAGATCATAATTAAAAAAATAAAATTTTAATTGAAATAACTGAAAATTGCATCGTTTACTACATAGGTATATAGTTGACGTAGATGCAACTACATACAATTTAAAAATTGCCATGTAGTTTGATTCTACACTTTTTAGATTTAGCAATTTTAAACATTTCACGTTAATGTCCCTTATTGTTTTTTTCATCACGTAGAAAATAAGAAACGTATCCCGAATGGCACTAAAATTCTTATAAGATTCTTACTAGTAGAGGTATCAATAACTATTTACTAAGTTTCGCTTTGTTTTTATTTCATAAATGAAAACCAATCATCAACACATGCCTACTTCTCAATACTGTCGCATAACTTCTAAAATATGTTTTTTCATTAAATTTCAGTAGGTATTTACCTGAATTCTTGTATAAGCATTAAAAACTAACTTGTTTTGTATGTATTATAATCAGTGTAATTTCAAACGGCAACCTATAAATTTTCATACTCATAAACGCCGCTAGCGATAAAAATATCGCACTTTCGGACGACCTTTTGCGCTGAAACTAATGACCTACAATTTCGATGGTCCAAGCTAACCCCTAACAGGTGCTAAGCAAGTGCTTCAAGTGTCTGGGTTAGATTTAAACCTACCTTATATCCAGCAATCGGTTGTGTTCACAACACTGTCCACTCACAACCAGTTAACCCAACACAGCACATGCACAAAAAGAAAAAAAAAGCACAAAAAAAAGTTTGGGCACTCGTTACATTGTCATTCATTTGGGGTAGTAAGTCATTACTGTCATTCGCGTCATGCGTACCTCATGCCTGCGCGCAAGCAACTGGAATCACCTTGCAAGGCCCAGTGTTGCTCTCTCGCTCAGGGCCCGGCGCTCTCCCTCGCACGGGCATTGTGCCTCAACTGGTCAGCCTCACAATAAATTACCTATTGGAATCTAATCAGTTTATTAGATGTGTGATTTTTTTTAAATGCATCTTTGGCTTACGGTAAAACGATTATTTTTAAAAGTTGACGCAGGGCTGATGTTTTTGTGGTTTTTACATGTAAAAGTATTGTATGTTTTTGTATAAGGTTAAACGTGGTTCTCAATGCGTTGTGTTTCTATTATTTTTAAAAAGTAAGGGAATGTTTCTATAATACTCCTAGATTTCGATGAAAGCTCATCCAATGAGATTTCTATAGAATACTTACTGTATTTAAAAATAAATATAACATAAAATATCTGGTATCCACTTTTTTCACTTTTTAAAACTGGAAAATATAAAACCGTAGTACCTGACAAAACAAATCACAATATTCCAGAGATTTAAAATTGTAACTTGCCGTTATTTATTTTTAAAACTGTTTTTCAATAAAAAGACATGTCAAGACACAAGTAACAAACAATATAAAAGAAAATATTTTTCAAATAAGTATAAAAATAATCGCGATGTATGCTATCAAAGATTTGTCATTATTTTTTTCTAGAAAAACAGAATTGAATATGGAGTGTATACTCGTATGATCGTAATGTTTTATGATGTCATATGTCAAGTCGGATCTCTCTTTCTAATCGGTGTCTAATTAGTAGTTTAAAATTCTTATAATTTCCGTATTTCTTGACCGATATTACTTTTGATTTCATTTGACATCTTTACGATATTTTCATATTTTGTAAAGACATGTGATTAACAAAATGCAATTTCTTATTCGGCTAAAACGACGAGTTAAAACTAAGCTTTTGCGCTATCGAGTTCAGAATTTGCATCCAAGGGATTATATTAATACTCACAGTTAACATTTCATCCTTTCATCGTGGGTAAGATAAACGTCCGTAATGAGTTACCTATTTAACGTTTACCAATGGACACGAAATTAGTACCTACTTCGGTATTTTAAAGATGGATTAACGTGCCCGATTCGCAGGTCAAGCTAATACCTTAATTCCACTGTGGAGCTAATTATGAATCGCGTATTACTTTCGATATTTTCGTCTTTTGACTCTTCTTAACTACAATTTGATGCGAAAACAGACTGCCCTGCCAGGAAACTGCTGAAGACGTGTACATGCGTCTTCACTGCTGCACAGTACCATACCTTTTTGTTAGTGATTGTGGACTTTTTTGTTGTTGATTTATACACTCACTCACTCACATCGTCACATCGTCACAAACTTTCGCATTTATAATATTAGTAGGATTCCATATTCGACTATACGGGTCACTTGTGAACCTTTGCTACTAATTCACGCAAAATGTAACGGAAATACTACTGACTTACTATAATAATATACTGAATTTAATACAATGTGATACTTACGTTGTACCGGAATAATCTGCATCGTAGTTTTCACTATTATCACAATTTTAAACTCATTCTTTGTAAGTCCATAGTTTAATGCTTCTCTCATCTACTCAAGTTAACTGGTAGAGATGCCTAATAAGGATAAACTCACCTTTATTACTATATTTATCTTTTTTCGTCAACTGTCTTAGTTTCTTTACTTTTGTACAATAAAGCACTATACTCATAGCGATAACTTTAAGACGTGTCGCGGGCACCTGCTGATAAATCAAAGGCATTACAGTTAGCAATAAGCGTTACGTAATGCGGCCTGCGCATGAGTTTCCCTCATTGCGTATGCGATAAAGATGATTTTCCTGTTCCATACGAGTTTCTAACACAAACAAGTAGTATGACAGAGTAGGCATCACTTGCTTGTAATTCGATGTGTTTGATTGTAGTTTTCTCTTTGGGCGGATACATAAAATAATCACAGCCGATTATTAAATAAGAAAGTTAGTAACAACTTGCGAGTGCGATTCTTTTTTTAAGTACCTATTTTGTACTTTCGTCAAGATTTTTTATAAGATCGGACTTCTTCTGTTCATGAAACCTCGTCTTAAAAATCGAAGATGCGCTACCAGACCCTCCTTTGCGTAGAAAAAAAGGCAATATTACATATATAGTTTAGTTTGATAGTTTCTTACGTATAGGTTTATGGTTTATGTAGTATATTGTATCTGTGTATCGTTTCGTGAGTCGCAGACGGTTCTGGCAGAAAATCAGTGCTGCATGTGTCTAATACCTCAGCGTAATGCCGAGCCAGCGACCGTTTCACTTTTTTGCAAAGACACACTCAGCTCTGATGATCTATTTTTCATTGTGTTTTTTATTTATTGTTTATAAAATTGTGTATATGCTTTTATTTTATGTCATGCAAAAACGAATATAAATGTCTTCTTTCTTTCTTACTATTATTTTAGGTCGGCTGGGCCGTAAGTTTGCCGCGGGCACTATTATACGACGTTATCAAGTATAGTCTCAGCCTACCCCTGTGGGAAAGAGGCGTGACGGTATGTATGTATGTATCAAGTCAAAAACTTTAGTCAACCTAACCCAGCCACTTACAATACATATTCAGGTTTAAATTTGCGACACATTGCAATTCTAAAAAGGTTTTCTTCTCTTTGGTTCTCTTGTTGCCATTTGGATGATTCCAAATTCATGCGCATTGCTCTAACTCGTCTTCCCGTGTTCGCGCGCCTAGTTTTTGTCCGCTGCGCGGGAGCATTGTATTACAAATTGTAATATTCGCTATGTACGGCGGTAACCTTATTCTACGGTAGTTACGTGTAGTCAAGTTTTTGTATTACATTAACGTACATGATGTGGGTAGTGCTAGTTATCTGTGAGAAAAAAAGTTTTGACATGATGGCGAGTTTCCTTTTTTTTTATATGAATAGGAAGGCAAACGAGCAAGTGAGTCACCTGATGGTAAGCGATCACCACTGCCCATAGACACCCGCAACCCTGGAGGGATTGCAGATGCGTTCCCAACCTATAGGGCTAAGATGAAATGCCTCTTGTGCCTGTAATTTCCCCGGCTGTCTTACTCTCCACACCGGAACACAGCAGTGCAAGCACTACTGCTTAGCGGCAGGATTAGCGAGTATGATTCCTTTTAACTTTTTCGGCGGTAAGCTGCTATATGCTTCGTTTTTTTTGACATTTAAACTAAACGTGGTCTTTAGGTCTCGTTACGTTAGGCTCTATCTACCCGTAAGGGAAATAAAGACATGATTTATGTATGTATGTACTAGCTGTTGCCTGCGACTCCGTCTGCGATGAATTCGCTTATCGCTATCCTGCAGGAACTATGCTATTTTCCGGGATGAGAATTATCCTATGCCCTTCCCCGGGAAAATCAGTCCCACAGTTTCGGAGCCTATTCAATGAAAGAAAGAACAAAAAACAAATTTTTCTTCTTTATAATTTTTGTGTATAATATATACCGATGGAAATAGAACTCTTTAATTTTTTGATGTCAATTAAATACAAGAGAAGAAGGTATATCTAAATGTTCCTCAGACATTACAATGCGCACACGCAAGTTTTAGAGCAAAAACTCGCATCTCCCTATCGGAAGAGTGACAAGCGCCTATCTTGTCGTGATTCCTTAAAAAGACCCCGCCCGAGACGTAATCGCTGAGCTCGGAAGACAATCCTAACTTGATCCATTCAACCGAAGGCACAACACGAGCTCAGGTGTCTTGTTATTTGGCATTCCGTATGGCCAGCAAGACATGGAAGACACCTGGCTCCGTGTAATGTCTTCGAGCCAACGGATCAAGTTATAACAGTATCAAAGGCAGCTATTTCTTCACGGAAGAGCTCGGTTTTGAGAATAGCATCCCTATGTAGAGTGTGACATGATGCGAATAGCTAATCCCCTTATTCATAAACGCTCTATAGGCTTCTGGTAACTTAGTAATCGTTTGTCCTTATCTGTCACTTTGACATTTACCTTTCACAGATAAGGACAAACGTTTGCTAAGTTAGCAAGGGGGTAAGTCTTGTGCCCAACTTTTTAAATTAGGTACTAAGCTCAGTGGAAAGACATCCAATGACAAGTGAGAGATTTTAAGCAGCTTTTTGGTCTCGACGATAGTTCAATTTAGACTAGCTCTTCTTTGATTAGGGATGCTACATGAACCCGTAGATTTTTAAGTAGATCTTACTTCCTACTATTTAATATTAAAAATTCGAAAGTTTGTGACGATGTGACGACGTGAGTGACTGAGTGTGTACGTTTGTTCCTTCTTCACGCTAAAACGACTGGACGGGTTTGGATAAAATTTGGAACGAAGATACATAGGTACCCTATATTAAAACATAGGCTACTTTTTATCCCGGAAAATTAAATAGTTCCCGCGGGATAGCGATAAACATCTCAAATGTCGTAGCTGCCTAGAGTCTCAACGTAAATAATTATTGCAGAAATCATTAGTTCTTAAGTCTAAGCGTTGATTCATATTTGAAATCAAAGAAAAGACTAATGAATGACTAATGACATTTGCTAATAATTGCAAGAATAACAAAGTTTTTGTTCTTTACGTAAATAAACAAAAGATGGTAAGTATAGTACCTGTTCGAACAATCTAACTGAAAATAGTGAAAACAAAGCTTCTGAAATCATTTTCAGAACTCAGTGCAACTAGCCCTTTGCTTTAGACATTGCTCAAGTCTCTTCGCTACTCCAAACGTCTTATCATATTTTCCATCTATCTCACCATCTGATTATTTTCCATAAATCAAATTCTATTAATTTCACCATTAGCTAACCAGATTATATCTCCCAATAAACTTATTTGGTACCTACCGGACGCGCCACGGATTCCCATACAAAATGCATGAAATAGCTCCGCTAATGAGAACAACTAATAAGATGTTATCATTTGCCAAAACTATCGTTAATGAAGGATTAAGCCATAAATTAAAGTTTTATTTTATGAGTGATTCGTTAATTTTGATCCATTAGTTTGGTTTCTTGGTGTGCGTTATGAGAATGTTTGGTATCATTAAAAGCAGGTTGGACTACATGTTGGGTAGCTGTAAACTTTGTGCCCATAACAGTGATAGTTAATTTTACCTTAATATCTGAGCTTCTAAAGACCGACCGCTTACATGAGTACTCGTCCGCGCGGGTACAGGGGCACGGGGTGGGACGACAAAGGCCCCCTGTACCGCGTAGTATTTGACATTTGACGTAGTATTTTGCCACTCTGTTCTCATAGTATTTGACATTTTAAGCAGCATATCACTATTCTGGTTCCACACTCTTATACATCCACAATCATGCTAAACGTGGTGTTTAGGTCCTGTTACCTTTGGCTCTGTCCACCCCGTTAGAGATACACACGTGATTTATGTCGGTATGTATCTCCGTGCTTTTGCCAGTAATCGTAGGCTCAAACAAGTTTTCGCGTATTACACATTGAGTCAAATAAGATTTCAATTAAACATACCCATAATTCATGCCACCGTTCCAAAGCACACAACTGGTATAAAGTTATACCAACTAGTTTTATAACCACAAATCTCAGTCCCATATTAGTTAACCTACAAAGTAAAACAAAAACAGTAGGTGGTCCCCCGAATATTTGTTAATAATTGACACTATATGAATTACTGGCGGTTTTAATTATACACGGCCGTGTAATTTTGTATAATTGTGTTTTTGTTGATTTATCGATACGCGCGCGGTGGGAGGGGCGGCCAATTTTATTGTTACGCCGGTGCGGTTGGTGGTAACGGTGGTTTGGGGGCAACGGAGGGGGAGGAGAAGGGTGCGTAAAGAAATGATGTGATGCTCACTGCTCAGTTTTTTTAGTTGGTATTCATAATGAACATAGTATAAACCTCCATGGTGTGCAACTGGCCACTTAGAAAAATAAAAAGTTCGGAATTCAAAATTGTCGATTCACTTTTGTTTTTTCCTCTCATCCGCATTTGATTTTGTTTTAGAATTATTGTCACTGTTCTTATTTCTTGTATTCAATTTGTGATACGTAATCCAAATCACGTTTCGTTTTATTTTGCTTGGAATGGATAGGAAATTCAAGCAAATATTTGAATTACTTCCTTTATTATTCCGTTTATGATCTCTATTTTCTTCTAGACTTGCTCTCCTGTGTAAAGATCCTTTCTAACATCCAATGAAAGTCAATTTAGTAGCACACATCGTTTTATTCACTTGTTCAACAACACATTGAGCTAGTTCAGTATGACTCTCCGTGGGAAGAACTAGCAAGAAACCATACGTGCATAGTCTTTTCTTATTAGTCGCTACGTGTTCTATTACCATTAATCCAGATTTACACTTCGAACTTATCATTACACATAATCAGCATCTCTCAGTCAGAACCTCAATAATTATCTCAGCGTCTCGAGCGCTTGGCGCCAAACAGTGTCGTTGACATCTGTCAACTGTCAACGTCACTGCCCTGTCCAATGAGTATGTTCTCATAATTACAACAAACCGGATAACTCACGTATAAAAGCCGAAAGAATGCTCCGACAATTGTTTCGCCGGGGCGAGCGCTCTCTGATGAAGGACCACGGAATAGTCCGAAACAATCGTCGGTTTGTTGTAATTATCTTTGAGTCTCACGGTAGTTTCATGTTGAGAGTGTGTTCTCTTTAACAAAGTCTGTTTTCATTTACCATAACGAAGGATCAGTTTTGAATTCGCCTGCTTCGGAAATACGAAGCTTGTATTTTATACACTAAATGGACGCTTTGAGTCTTCTTTAATATCCTGCCCTGCCTTTCCACCTATACAGTAGTCATAAGGCCAGTCATAATTACATCAGTCATTATTATTAGTTTCATGCATAAGGCCAGTGTTTATCATCGTTCAAGAGCAGTATACTGACTGAAATATTTTGTGCACACTTTCTGTTTCCCATTGTATTAGTAAGAGTAGTATCTATTATAAATATGCTTTATACATGGCCTGAGATAGGACCGTGATAAGTGTTGTTTATTTTGCAAGGGTGTTAAAAGAAGTATTTACGATAATTACGCAATTAAACGCAAGTGAAAAGTTCGTGATTTTGACACTAACTTCAGAGGCAACGATAAGATTATTTAAAATTTATTACCTTTAAAAATACCAGTTCACTGTCAAATTAACATGTTTTTGTCACTTGTTTCTAATTTACACCGAACATGTATAAATTGACAGTTTTAACTAAAACGTGTTGGAATATTAATTCGATTTTCTTTACCTTCACGAACTGTGATGGCTGCGATTAGCATTAATTATTATCCTTCCTTGATATAATATGTTTTAAAGTATATTTACTTAACTTTTAGATTCTTGTTCTGTTTAATATAAGCATACATTCCGAATTTCCATTATGTTTCACTAGATTAATATTAACGGCTCGCATTAAATATTCGTGATCGAACCGTCATACTTTATCACCCGTTCGCGACTGTTTCCAATTCTTAAAATCTTAAATCTTAGGTGTTATTAACATCTATGGTTAATTTATTACACTCCGATTTCTCTTCGTTAAAACGGTACCGTAATTAAACGCTAATTTAGAAAAAAAAAACACAACGTGTCTACGCGGCCATCACTAAACTTTTGACACAATAAAAAGCAAATTGATTTTGAATTTGGAAGTAAGTTAAAAGCGATTCGTTGTTCTGATTACGGTTTGAAATTAGAAGCCGGGTGTCGCTGGTCCGAGTTGACTTTCACTCAGTCGCGCGGGGTCTTCCCACGATGTCGGTTGTATATAGTAACAATTAGACAATTGTCGGTCATTTTAACGATCACCCATAAAGTCGGGTTTCAGCCCGTCATTAACCGCATTCTTGTGATACTTCCGCTTTTATAGTTTTACTAATCAACGCTTCGAGATTAATACTGGCCAGTACGTAATGGCGTTGGCTGTTGGATTAATTTTATTGGTCCAGCTTTGGACAATTGGTCGTATACCGTCATATAGATAATTGAGTTTCGGTCGGATCGGCTTTTTTCTTTGGTTTTTATGTTTACTGTAAGCCCACTTATTTCGGTAACTTATCGGCGGCCCGAGTGGTGACGGCATGGAAGAATATCTAATTTAGATTAATGAAATGGATGTTGACGTGTTTGCTTTTCTCGGAAATTATTTAGGTTCTTTAGAAATTTACGAGGCTTTGTTTAAAAAATTACTGACCAATTATTTGAGACGGTTTTCCTCAACGCCATGTTCTACAAAACGCATGACTTTAGTTCGACTGTATCTTTTATTATATTCGTGAAGAATTATCCGTGAATCATTAAAAGACTGGACACTTTCGTCTCGTTATCTTTATTACTGTACACTTCACTTTTATATATCAAAAGTAATCTCTAGTTGAAGCAAAACATTAACAACTTTAATGACAACTTTTTACAACTGCAGTGCAGTCCAATTAATGTTTCACAGAATTAATGTAGACATAAATTATTCGTATTCCCAAAGATAACATCCGAATTTATTCATTTACATAACTTTTTAAATGCGATGCGTTTTACGATTATTGATAGCGCTGAAACTTTTGTAATCTAATCTAACTAATATTATAAATGCGAAAGTATGGATGGATAGATGGATGGATGGATAGATATATGGATGGATGTTTGTTTGTCTCAATCACGCCAGAACGGCCCAACGAATCGGGATGAAATTCGGCACATAGAGAAAAGTCTGGAATAGCACATAGGCTACTTTTTATCCCGGAAAATTGCATAGTTCCCGCGGGATAGCGACAAACGAATTCTTTGCAGACGAAGTCGCTGGCAGCAGCTAGTAGGTATTTATTTTTAAAAATTGTTTCAATCCGTCGCCAATTATTTATACTAATATTATAAAGAGGTAAAGTTTTGTGAGACTGTAGGGCTTATCTCTAGACCTACAGAACCGATTTCTTTTACCAATAGAAAGCAACATTATTTGCGAGTGTCATAATGGCTAAATTTAGCTAGTCACTTATAAAGTTTAACCATGACTAGAATATTGTCAAGAGGGTGATATAATTAAGTAGGTATTGTTTGTTTTGAATTTAAGTCCAATGAAACTCCGCAACATAGCGCAAGGTCTTATAACTATAATGGTTTGATTTTTTTCACGAAACCTTATCACGCAGAAGCAGGACACGAAGTATCGAAATTAATGAATTACTGCTCGCTAAAACTCGGGAATTCCTGAAAATTGCATAGTTTCATTTTAGATTTGTAACATTTGTGCAAGTCCAGGGAAGGTTTAAATGATGAGGAAACATTAAGAAAAGGAACGGGGGCGAAATTGCTAACTAACGCTAGTTCGGAATAAATAAATATTGAAAAATTTAAGTTTTAGAGGCGGACAAAATTATCCAAGGCTAATGTAACACGTAACCCTGCACGGAACGTAGAAGTCTAACTTAAAAGTCTTTCTCTTATCTCTACAAAGTTCCTATTCAAACCTATCCGTAATTTAATTACAAATGGGGCCGGCATGCATGCTGTCCGGACAGTGACCAATTAGGCGGTAAGTGACACGACGCTCCTGTCCGGCTGTGTCCGGCTCTGTCCGGGTCCAGAAAGAGCCGTGTCAAATTAGTTTGGACCGGTGATTTGCTTGGTGCCGACAAAGTGGTTTAGAATTAAAAAATAGCACAAAAGATAATCGGTTTGGCTTAAATGTTTATCTAGTTAAATTAAAACTTATTTTTGTAATATTTTCTTCATCTACCCAATTAGGTTTTTTTTTTTTCAGGTTTTTCGGAAACGGCTCTAACGAGGTTATGGTCGAAATTTTCTATGTAGATGTTTTTAGGGGCGCAAAATGACTCTAGCTAGGTGTGATATATATGAGAAAACTTATTTTCCCAACTCTGGACAGCAACGGATTGCTCGGGTTCTCATGTTCTTTTACTAAGTTCATTCGTAACGTTCATTAGACACATACTAAAAAAAAATACCATTATGCTCATTAATATTGGTCTCCGCAAGTTAACACCTGATTGTAACAATCATAAAAAAATATAATAAGTTGAAACATTATTTTATTATATAGGTATAATATACCTATAAACCCAAGCACCAGAAAATCCGATTTTCCGCAGACACAACGAACGCGCTGTACCGCGACACCCCTCATCAAAACATAAAAATTAAGTTAATTTATCGTGCAAACAACAGGTCGTTTTTGTTCGACCAATCAACAACAATCATCACGCTATTACATGCCCCGTTAACCCTGTAATCGCTCAATAAAAAACCTAAGCGCGTGCGACGTGCAATCTTGAACAACCTTCCGTTTGCATTTAACAATTGAAAAGAACATCATTCGTTCTTCCTTATGCTGCTACGAATAAGAGCATTTTTTAATTTTCGTCATCATTTTTCAACGTCAGCAACACAGGTTTTTAAACAAAGGTAATTTTGTACACGAATTAACGAAATACGTGCAGTTTTAGGCATTAAGTTGATGAAATAAGAGTTTTGGTGCAGTTTGCAAACGGTAAATAAAACAGTGGAGCATCGGTGCGTGAAGCATATTTCGGAATGGAACGTGCTAGCTTTGCTGCACTCGTCTAATTGTATGAAAATTTTATACAATTTGCACCTAATTTTGATATAAATCGCTTGTTCATTTAGTTGCGGTTGGTTAGCCGAGTGGGGGATTGTGTATTCATTTGTTTTCACACGTAGTGATTTGTTTTAATTGTTTCTGGGCGTGGCTGTGAATGTTTGTAATGCTAGTCTTTGTGTGGGAGTTCATTAGTGAGAATTAATTTTCTTTGGGATTGTGTTCATTTTGTTTTGTATTTAAAGTTACACGTACCTGTGGAATGGAACGTAAGAGTGTGTGAAGGTGACGGATGATATAAGAGTGAGAGAGTGAATATTCGATTTGAAGAATGAGATGATGTATGTAAGATCTTTAGGCATTCAGTTAGTCAGTCTGCGGTACGATTTCGATATGTAAATATGTAACTTGAACAAAATATAATTTAACGGCGACTAAATTGGTTTATTTTATTAATTTAGTCCCACAAATGGGGGCTCGACCGAGATTTTAAACTGAATATTATGAAGAAGTGAAGAATTACGAAGAATTTTTAAAGACGACGAAAAAATATTGACAGAAGACAGTAAAGAAGAAAAGACGAATGACGGATGACGGAAGACAAACGACGATTATTATAAAAGACGACGACGCTAAAAGAAGACTTATTTTTACAAAGGACGACGAAAAACGACAGTAAAATGTTTCGAATGACGGCGGACTTGATACCAGCGTTCAGTGGGCGAGATAAAACACAGTCAGTAACAAAATGGATCGAAGACGTAGACGGCAACGCTGAGATTTTTGGCTGGACCCCGCTGCAACAGCTTCTGGTGGCGCGACGTGCGCTGACAGGTACGGCAGCGTTATGGATACGCACGGAACGACTACATAGGACGTGGGCTGATTTGAAGACAGCTCTTGCTGAAGAATTTAAAGACTCTTCGAAGACGGTTTACGAAAAGATGAGCGCAGCAAAATCGTTACAAAAAAGACAGGACAACGAACGAAGCACCAATCCGAAGACTACACGATGTTACAGCTGTGAAATGAATCATTCATCGGTGGAATATCCACACAAGGAAAAATGCGTCAAGTGTTTCAAATGTAACGAATCTGACCCTATTACCACCGAGTGCACGAATACGCAGGCGCAGATGCAAGTGGAAACTTCAGGTTATTGCAAGAATGACGTGAATTTAGCAACCGAAAGTAGAATGGCCGAGGCGGATTGGCAACCGAACCTGAAATCCGAGAGCGACGTCACCAATGGCGACGCGCATGCGTATGTCGACCATGCCAAGACGGCGACGTCAAAGACTGAGAATGACAGTGACAACGAAATTTTACGCATCGAACAATCTGCGAACGAATTTTCGACTAAAAAGCAAATGGAAAGCGTAAGAATGTGCGAAAATGCTTTGATTGACACGGGCAGCGACATCTTTTTGATCACAACGGACGTTTACAACACGAAAAGTAAAGACTATCATGAAAGGAATCCCGAGGTGAAAGAAGAGGTTTTGCGGCAGGTTGACAGCTACCAACCCAAACAAACCATGGGAGCATACTTTGGCTTTAAGAGTGCGAAAGACGACGTGCCAGTGACACAGAGGCTACGGCGAAGGACCCAGCAGCGAGTGGTAGAGCGGCAAAACGCAAAAGAGTACTGGTTAGAAATTGGTACAATGATGACAAAACAGTGGAAATGGTACAAAAAGAAGCTGAAGAAGAAAATTTGTAGGTATTTTATTTTATACGAGTTTTATTCAGAAGTAAGATGTTTAGTTTATTGTTTGAATGACGTTATGATGTTTATTTAAAGTTGTTTTTTTTTTATTGTATGATATTGTAAATGAAGATGTTAGATTAACGGTGTTTCTATGTTTATAGCTTCAGGAGTGTAAAGGACGGATGTTAGCCTGAGGACAGGTGTTGGATCAGGACGGCCGAATGTGGAATGGAACGTAAGAGTGTGTGAAGGTGACGGATGATATAAGAGTGAGAGAGTGAATATTCGATTTGAAGAATGAGATGACGTATGTAAGATCTTTAGGCATTCAGTTAGTCAGTCTGCGGTACGATTTCGATATGTAAATATGTAACTTGAACAAAATATAATTTAACGGCGACTAAATTGGTTTATTTTATTAATTTAGTCCCACATACCTATGTATAAGTATTTACTGTACCTATATAAAAATAATAGACGTCAATGATCATTGTTTTCTAAATTCTTTTATGTATTAGACAATTCGATAATATCGCACAATAAAATTATATAGTAATTTTGAACTTTTTAATAATACCTTTACGGTTTTTAAACTAAAATCAGTGGGTTGCTAAAACTTTTCTCATACAGTCATGGAATTTAATTCCCTGCCCACCATGGAACCTTTTCACGTATAATGTCATAGTGACATCGTATTACTTAACAAGGAAAATCGATACTACGCTTACTATAAATAGGTTCCATGGTGGGTAGGGAATTAAAAATTATTTGACTGTACCTACTTGTTCATTGGTCCTTTTCAGCAAAAACAATCATGTCTTGATTTAGTTGTTTTAAACTCGACAACTCCTATACATTTTGACACAATTTTAGTCGGTATTTCGCTATACTTAATACTTTTTTTTCCAGCACGTGGCTATAAGGTAGTAAAAAAAGAAATTGCCAAAACGATTAATTTTATTAATACTTGAACAATATCCATTCCGATATTTAATCAATTTGCGCGGCCTTTAACCGTTTTATGCAATTAAAAACGTTTAGCCGCATCATCGAATAATTGCAAGGTGTATAAATGGTTTTGAAGTACTTCCAAAAGGGCTTATCATTTTGTTTTGATTTGACTTCACGGACTCCTACATAAGGATTCGTTCGTTAAGGAGGAGGTGTTCGTTTCGCTGCCGCGGGGCGAGCGCTCTCTGATGAAGGACTACGGAATAGTCCGAAACAATCGTCGGAGCATTCTTTCGGCTTTTTATACGTGAGTTATCCGGTTTGTTGTAATTATGTTTAAGTCTCACGGTAGTATCATGTTGAAATAAGGATAAAATTAGACATTTCTTAATTTTTTTTAATTAATTTTGAGTCAGCACGCGCTTGTTTTAGGTTCGGTTGTAATTTTTTGTATCAATCGGCCACCCTTAAGCCGCAAACATGTTTATTTTAATTTAGAAATAGTCTTTATTTTACCTTAGAATGACCTGGTAATGTAAAACGATGTATGGGGGACAAGCGGTTTTATGTATGTATGTATCTACGTGTATCGAATGTGTGTAAATAAATGTTTCTCTCTCTCTCTCTCTCTCTCTCTGTACCATAGTTGACAGTAACTTTTGAAGCTGCCGGTGCTTTTATTTCGTACCAATTGTGCCTTCAATAGCCATGATTAGCGAGCTAGCAACGTATCTCAGAGGACATCGCATTCCGCCTCCTATTTGTAAGAGTTCACAGCTAGCGCTAGTTAGTGGTCGCCATTGACATGTCTGTCCGTGCGCCGACAATGGCCGAGGCGCCTGCGCAGAGCGTAGTGATAGATGATTTTGAATTGTAATTGGCCGAAAGTGTGGGTTGCTCGGTACGGTAGTGGCAGAATACGAGAGCTGAGGATGGTTTTAATTCTATTTAAGTATTAATAATGTGTAGCTTTTATTTTATTTTCTTTTCTTTATTGGGGAATAAAAGATGCAGACACAATTTACAAAATAAACTATTAGGAATATGGTGCAGGAAACTTAGCCTATAGCCTAAACCAATTCCCACTAAGAGTTTGTGTGTGTGTGTGTGTGTGTGTGTGTGTGTTTGTGTGTGTGTGTGTGTGTGTGTGTGTGTGTGTTTTCATACGTTTTTTGTTTTTTAACTACTTTTTTGATTGCATAGGTAAATAAACTTTTCTTTAGTTTATTTCTTTCTTTTATCTACATAAGTATGTTTATCCATTGCCTGGTACCCACCATAGTACAAGTTTTACTTCGTTTGGGACTAGGTCAATTAGTATAAATTGTCCCACGATATTAAAAAAAAACATAGTTTTTGAACATTCTGAATTAGCTTATGGGATACTTTTTACACTATATATTCCCGCGGGATTGGGATTTACGTACGGGAGTCTAGAGACATGGAATTTTGCACGGGTGTTGCTCATGCTACGTAGGTAACTAAATAAAGACCATGATGGTATTTTTGTAATACCTGTCCCGGAATTTCAACTGTTTAATTTCAAAGCAGGGATCACGCGAGCGAATAGCAAAAGTAAGTATTTTTAAGTATGTTTATTTGTGTGTAGTGTGTGTGTGTATTTGTTACAGCTACAGGTGAAATTCACACAAATAGGTTAATAACCTGTGTCAACAGCATAATATAAGATCTTGTTATCTCGGTTAGCATGCGTTGTCAGCAGAAAATCTAACCTGAAATATTGGATAGAAAGGACACTACTAGGGACACTACTATGACGCTACCTCTATCCTGGATCCTGGAATGCAACTTGCATATAAAATAAGTAGCCAGAAGCAATACCCTATCTGCCTTATTATCCCCCACTCCAGTGTCGCTAACATATACAACGTATATATAAACGTGTCATTTTGTTTATCAATTTGTATTTGTCCCGCCGTTATCGCATACGCCGGTCGGCGTACATCAGACGATTGAATTTGGATCTATGTAGAGCTGGTAAACTCCTTCCGTGTGATACTTAGAAAAATGACAAACAAACTAAATAGACAACTTTACTTTGCAACTCGATGCAATAGTCATGTCTAGCAAATAAGCTGCGTTCGCGTTGAATTTTTTATTATCGCGATGCAAAAACGAAATATTCGACACAAGTACAACGAAAGGTAACAACTGAAAACGTAATTTTTAAAGAAAAGTAAGTCACACAGACTCTTCGTCCGTCCTTTATTATCCAGACTGCTGAGGAGTGAAATTCCTTGCTTAGCGTTTGTTTCCTGAACAATATGACCTGGCGCCTATTTCACCACCTTGACAATTGTCGGTGACAAGCGACATTCTGTTTACATCACAAACTGGACCAGTATCTACACCGGTTGGCTTCATACGCCTTGCATTTCGAATTGACATATGTCGCAGATAATTGTCATCTCAAATTAAGAGCAAGGGTGCTGTGGGTGCTATATATAACTTACTAGCTGTTGGCAGCTACTTCGTCTGCAAAGAATTCGTTTATCGCTATCCCGCGGGAACTACGCAATTTTCCGGGATAGAAAGTAACCTATATGCCATTCCAGACTTTTCTCTATCTATATGCCGAATTCCATCC
The DNA here is from genome assembly GCA_963854515.1 of Pandemis heparana. Lineage (NCBI taxonomy): Eukaryota > Metazoa > Arthropoda > Insecta > Lepidoptera > Tortricidae > Pandemis > Pandemis heparana. Next base: position 7,471,644 of record OY978025.1, read on the forward strand.
AGATCCGTTGGGCCGTTCTGGCGTGATTAAGTAACAAAAAAACATCCATCCATCCATCCATCCATACTTTCGCATTTATAATATTAGTTAGATTCTAAATTATTACCGCTTCAGTTTAATTAAAAAGATCTCGCCAAGACGTTGGTATTATCAGCTCAACATATATGTATATTCACAATGCATCAACATTTCTCATATTGGCTACTGCCGTCATCGCACTTTTTATTGGCCCCCGTTTGTTACTCGATAATGCTATGTTAGCTTTTATCCTATCGCTATTCAGTATAGAAGCCTTGATGACTGCAAATGTCAGTGTTATAGTGCAAATACACTGCAAGACATCGAAACTACGGAACGAAGCTTGGTAAGAGAATGCCGTGGTAAGATTTTGATACTTAATTACAACAACCGGATAACTCACGTATAAAAAGCCGAAAGAATGCTCCGACAATTTTTTCGGACTATTCCGTAGTCCTTCATCAGAGACGAAAGTTTACAAAGTGACGTGATCAGTGTTGTGTGCTGCTTTACTTTATAAAAATGATGATAAAAATGAGGGTAGTTGTGCGCCGATGTCAGCTGCGCCGAGTAGCCGCGCGAGCAGAGCGTTGGCGCGCAGTGTTCGTTTCGCTGCCGCCGGGGCGAGCGCTCTCTGATGAAGGACTACGGAATAGTCCGAACCAATTGGCAGAGCACTCTTTCGGCTTTTTATACGTGAGTTATCCGGTTGTTGAAATTATGTTTGAGTCTCACGGTAGTTTCATGTTGATTTTGAAACATCATTTCTGGACTCCTCATTCCTATTGGGCGCTCTGGGTCAGGCCGAAGGGCCAGGAACAGTGGGGGCTATAGGTTGAAAAATATTAACAGTTGAATAAATGTAGACTTTAGTTCATCTACTTCATTTGTTGGTCAGTCTCCACGCCGGAACACAGCAGCGCCGGCGCTGTTGCTTGGCGGCAGTATTAGCAAGTAAGCCAGTCCTACCACCCGTTAGGTGACCCGAGGTGCCGTCTATTGCGGTCTTTATTATTCACGACACCTTTTGCTGATACATTTTGATACATCCTTTAAAACGGGCTGTTCAGAATAATCAATAATATGAATATGATGATTATTTGCCAAATATTTTTCTTCCGAACTACTATTCCTATCACATCTCACTAAAAACCGGCCAAGTGAAAATCAGATTTGCGTACCAAGGGCTCCGTACAAATTTGGCAAGTGATTAATAAATCCATAAACGCTCTGTAAGCTTCTGTTAACTTAGCAATCGTTTATCCTTATCTGTGAAAGGTAAATGTCAAAGTGACAGATAAGGACAAACGATTGCTAAGTTAGCAGAAGCCTATAGAGCGTTTATGAGTAAGGGGGCTACTCTTTAGCAATACATAGGCAGTGTGAGGTCATTTTAAATTAGTTACTTAAACAGACAGACAATCATAAGATCATAAAAAAATATTTGTTGTCATAGCGGCAGCAAAAATACATCATCTGTGAAAATTTCAACTGTCTAGCCATCACGGCTCATTAGATTTATCCTGGTTGCAGACGGACGGACAGACAGAGAAGCCTTAGTAATAGCGTCACGTTTTTACCCTTTGGGTACGGAACCCTAAAAATCAGCAATCAACTAAAACAAATAGCGTTAAGTGTTTCGCCGTATTATTTGAAAACGGCCGCCTCACGTTCAACTTTTTTTAAAAACATCGGTAAGTTATTGTCAAGATACCGGACATTAAGATGTTATAAGTCATTGTTTTTTTTAACCGTGTTTTAACCACCGGATTGAGGCGTCACTAAGCACTTAACACAGGAGTTGCCTTTAAGTTGGCTCTGAACTGCATTCCTTCTACGCGTGCGACGGGGATAGAGCTCTCTCTCTCTCTCTCAATGCCACAAAATATCATTGAATGTTTTGTATTCATGCAGCGACTCTTCTTTCCTCTACTTAAAAAGAAGCGACGGGTAGCACCCCGGGAGTGCCGGCAGAAGTGAAAACAGCAGCTTTTATTAGATTTTAATGTTGTAACCTCCACGACGCTCAAGACGCGTACCGCACTGGCCGCTTACAAAAAAAAAACATACGTGTATTACCCATACATAATATTGACAGAACTCTAACAATGTGCCGATACTGCCGATCAAAAATCGAACGCGATTCATTCGTATTTCAAAATAAACTCTTAGAGGATCTGATATCCTGGTACTTAAACTCTCCCTCCGTCTTACGCCTGATACTTAAGATAACAGGAACTTTATAGAGTGGTGAAATAGGCTCTTAGCGAATAGGCATGTCTTCGTCAGAGGGAAAGGCGTTTGTATCAGTCTCCAGTAGTAAGTACTTTACGGGCGTCACGTATCTATTGATTGTGGTCATCTGTCAATGGCGGAGCACGTACGATTTAAAGTAATACTATGGATAAATCAACTGTCAGTGGTAGATAGGGGTCAGAAAAATATTGGTTTTGGATAATTCTGTGAATCTATTTTGAAATGTTATGTTTCTGTTTTATCTTTGCAAGTAGGTATTCATACTAATGCGTCTGCTAAACGTTATCACTACAAACAGTATAAAACAACGTCGCTTTCCTCTGTCCCTATGTATGCTTAGATCTTTAAAACTACACAACTGATTTTGATGCGGTTTTTTTATAGATAGAGTGATTCAAGAGGAAGGTTTGTATGTATAATACGAGCATAATATACCGTGCGAAGCCGGGGCGGGCAGAAGCTAATTACTTTATATGATGATCATATTGCATTTCTCATGGTTTTTTTTTAGGGTTCCATACCCAAAGGGTATAAATGGGTCCCTATTACTAATAATTTACTGTCCGTCTGTCTGTATCTCATACCAGGCTGTATCTCATAAACCATGATAGATAGACAGTTGAAATTTTCACAAATGATGTTTTTCTGTTGCCGTTATAACAAAAAATACTAAAAACAGTATATTTTGAAGTCTGTCTGTCAGTGACCAATATGACAAGTTGACGTTGAATCTGCGGGGCTGATATATATGTGTCGTTGGCATCCAAGAGGTTAATGGAAACCATACCAAACTTGGGGACTTTAGCCCTCCGTGGTAGGAACGTGTTTTGATGTCCATGAATGCTTTATTGCTTTACTATCACTTGATCCACTTGCTCATGCTCCACAAGAGTGACAGTCATATGAATGTAAAGTCAAGAAACTTGATTCCCTATTCACCATGGAACCTTTTTATAGTAAGCATTGTAATTTTCCTCGGTAAGTAATGCGATATCATGGGCGTAGCCATGGTGGGGCAGGGTGGGGCGCTTGCCCCATCCTGGCTCTGTAACCTTCTTGTATGAAAAAATTAACCGGGTTAAGACCGCGGGTATAGTTTGCTAGTTATATCGTCAGTGGAAAGGTCAAATCGCTAAAGCGCCACTTTGGTCGAAAATGAGTTATATACACCATTGGATTGCATTTTTTTTTCTGCGTCGATCAGTCTGGGTCTCGTGTGAATCAGAGCACTTTTTTGGCGCTTTAGCAACACGATTATTTGGGATTTCTCATAAAATGAAACGCTAAAGCGACTAGTTTTTTGATGTTTTTTAAATCAATGTCGTATAAGCAATAAAAGTTTTGAACACGTGTTTGTTAGCAGTTTTTGCTTACTAAAAAAAAATTTTTTTAAATATATTAGTGTTTTCAGATTACCGTGTTTCAGTGAAATGATGCTTATTAGCGATTTTAAATTATTTTACTTTTAAGTTTTAAGACGTATAAACGAATTGCCTTTTTGTGCATGCTCGGAAATTTGTCGCGTTAGCAAAAATAAACGCCAGTGTTGTAAAACAAAAAGGCGGCTAAGAAATTCTCATATTTGTCTGTGTGTTGAATAGTCGTACGTTAGTCAAATAAAATTAACGAGTTGGTTGAATGTTGAGTGGATAGCTTGCTTTACGCCGCAGAACCCACTCAGACTACTGATAGATAGGTCTTGTATTAGTACTTATGTAGGTCATTTTTCTCTGATAAGATCTATAGTGTTTTAAAGTCAAAAAATATTAATTTCGCCTTTAAGACAAATAATTCTTTGCGCGCGAGTGATGTAATAACAAGGAGAGGGTAGATAAAGGTAGTAGATCTGATTTTGATCTACAAGCTAACCTGTAGTGATTGCAATCTAATCTAACTAATATTATAAATGCGAAAGTATGGATGGATGGATGGATGGATGGATGGATGGATGGATGGATGTTTGTTTGTTTGTTACTCAATCACGCCAGAACGGCCCAACGGATCTGGATGAAATTCGGCACATAGATAGAGAAAAGTCTGGATTAGCACATAGGCTACTTTTTATCCCGGAAAATTGCGTAGTTCCCGCGGGATAGCGATAAACGAATTCTTTGCAGACGAAGTCGCTGGCAACAGCTAGTGGTCTATATGTGGGACAAACGGGTCGCAGTTTTATTACAAGATTTAAGTAACATAATGTTGCCTCGTTTAGGCTTAATCATCCAGATAGGTCAAATTTTGCGAAACATTTCGTCATCATCATCATCATGTCAGTATAAAGACGTCCACTGCAGGACATAGGCCTCCCCCAAGGCTCTCCACTCGGACCGGTTCTGTGCCTTCCGCATCCATCGCGATCCCGCGATCCTGATCAGGTCGTCGCTCCATCTTGTTGGAGACGTACCAACAGTTCATCTCCCGGACGCCATTCGAGAACCTTCTGATCCCATTGGCCATCGGTTCTGCGAGCAATGTGCCCCGCTCACTGCCACTTCAGTTTCGCAATTCTTCGGGCTATGTCAGTAACCTTAGTTCTACTGCGAATATCATAATTTCTGATTATATCTCGCAGAGAAACCCCGAGCATAGCCCTCTTCATAGCCCTCTGAGTGACTTTGAACTTCCTCATGAGGCCCATCGTTAGCGCCCATGTCTCAGATCCTTATGTCATCACTTGGAACACACACTGGTCAAAGACTTTTGATTTCAAACACTGCGGTAATTTGGATGAAAAGACACTGCAAAGCTTCCCGAACGTTGCCCAGCTGAATCGGATCCGACGAGTGATCTCTTTCTTGAAGTTGGACCTACCTAACTGGACCGTTTGTCCCAGGTATACATAGTCGTCAACAACTTCGAGCACAAAGCTTCCGACTATTACGAGAGCTGGCACAACATGAACATTAGACTAGACATGCCGTTCGTCTTGTCCATGTTCATTTTCAGGCCAACTCGGTCGGAAACTCTGTTGAGGTCAGCGAGCATAGTGCCGAGGTCCTTCATGGTCTCAGCCATAACTACAATGTCGTCGGCGAATCGAAGGTAAGTGAAGTACTCGTCGTATATTGATGCCTCGTCCTTTCCCGTCCATAACCTTAATAGCATCCTCCAATGCAGCGGTAAACAGTTTCGGAGAGCACACAGAACATTTATTACAAACAAATCATTCATTATCTGATTCAGCTACATTCGATATTTTTTACACTTTTGTGAGAAGAGTTTACGGTTGGACGTTTTGGAGCTGTATGGGCTGACAATTGGCATCGGCATCAGCTAGCTGTCACATTCATACAAGAACTGTTAAAATGAACACGATGGCGATTGCGAGCGAGTTAGACAATAGGCCTACAGTTGCTGCCCGCTACTCTTTTAATGTCGTTTTTCCATCTCATCTCATCTCATTTGTGGTCCACTGACTGGGCTTTTACATTCCCATGGTCTCCAATCTAGAACAGCTCAGCACCACGAATCAGTTTTTCTGGCTATGTGTCCCGCCACTTGCCTTGCATTTCCACTTGAGCTTCGCCATCCTTTTGCTGATGTCGGCGAATCTGCTGTGTTTCCTGAGCCATTTATTGGTTTTCCTGTCCCTCTTTGTGACTCCAACCAGCTTCCGCTCCATTGCTCTCTGGGTAATTTGCACCTTCTTGACTACAGATTTAGTAGTCCCCCAGGTTTCCACTCCGTAAGTTAACTACATTTATACTTAATGATTATTGTCCCAAAACCCAAAACCAATGCTGTGATGATTATTGTTAAACAGAATTAAATATATTTTTTTTGTATTATTATGTTGACGCTTAAGCTAGACCTCTTGTTGTAAAAGCATTATTTTAGTTCTAAAATAGGTGTCATTATGGAAGTTAAAGGCGCTGTCAATTGAAATTGCGAAGAATGTAAATAAACCATTTAATGAAATATCCATATTCTAGCACTTGTTTATTGTTGATGAGGGAAAATGGAAATTAAAGACATTTTAAATACAAGGTTTGTTTACATTGTTTGCAATTTTCAATTGACTGACAATTTAAGGCATATTTACATACAAAATGAACACTATATCTTTCATTAAGTTGTTTTTACCATTCTTTGATTATATTAAGTATCCTTTGAAAGCATTTTTTCTTTAACCAGTTTAATGAAGTTAAAGTTTATTAGTAAACTTTAATCGGAATTAATGTAGAAAACTTCTTAATTAGTCGTGTCCGTGTCCTATAAAATCAATTTTCGTTACACAAAAGCAATTCTCCTTTTACCGCTTCCATGAGGATGACATTTGTTAGTAAATTGAAAATTTGAAATAATGCGGATAATAACTTTATTAGTCATTTTCGTTTTCTGTGATGTATGAGGATGATATTAGTTAGTAAATTGAAAATTGTGAATAATTCAGATGATAACTTTATTAGTCATTTGCGTTTTCTGTGATTGTATGGTTTGTTGAACCTTAAGCGATTTTTACCTGACTGTGTTTTTGATTTATTTTTAGTTATTTTTGCTAAAGCGACACTATCGCGCAAAATAGCAGATCTATGTGATTCTTTGTATTACAGATAAATAGCTAAAAAATAAACCAGCAGTTTGTTTTAAGTAACATTGAAATACCCCTTATAGAAACTAAGATAATGATTTAAAAAAAAACTTTAAACCTCTCTCCTGTAAAGTTGTGTATGTGGCGCTTTAGCGATTTGACCTTTCCACTGACGATATAGTATTTTAGACTGCTGCCCCACCCTAAGCCCATGGCTGGCTACGCTGCTGGATGTCACCGTTTTGTTTTTTTTTATATGTACTTACAGTTTACAGTAGCACTTGATGGTCTCAATGGAAGACCAGTGCTGGCTGTAAGGTCACCATTATGCTGAGGTGGGACCATTTCGTGACGTATGTTTCCATTTTTTTAACTTCTTTTTTTTGTAATTAATGCAATAATGGCACGACTAAATGATTTCTTTCTTTCTTTCTTACTATGACGTTTTATATGAAGATGTTCCATGGTGGGTAGGTAAGGTAGTAGAATAAATTCCTTGACTGTACTTGCGTCATCAAAAAATTCAATGGAAAACAAATGAATGAACTCAATTCACACTACAGTCAATGGATCACAAAAAGTTATTTTAATGAATCGTCAAGCTAAGCCGCAGCGGCTTGCTCAAAGGGTAAGCGAGCAAATAAAAGGGCATGTGAAAACCTCAGGGTATTGTCTTATAAAGGGAACAACAATAGGTAGTCGTTTCAATGGTGCCGCTACAATGAGGCGGCTGGCTTACATGGAGATGTTTGTGCGTCATTTATTCGGAGACAATCCGTAGATAAACTCAAACTGTCTCCAGCTTATTTCTCTGACTTATTGGTTGTCTGGAAGAGATTGCTACTAAGCGATTAAACCGCCTATTGTATACTTTGTTCTTTGTTTCTGTATTGTTTTGTGCTGATGTGTTGTGTTCAATAAAGAGTATTTGTATTGCATTGTATTGGATAAGCTCTGTTTTGCAAGACGAACATTATTTATATAGTCATTCTACAGACGCTTATTGTATTTTTTTGACGTTTAGATTGAAGTAGTGGTTGCCCGCGACTCCGACCGCGTAGAATTCGCTTATCACTATCTCGCGGGACCTATGCGATTTCCCGGGATAAAACTATCCTATGTCCTTTCCCGGGACTAAAACTATCTTTATACTAAATTTCATTAAAATTGGTTCATTGGTTAAGGCGTGAAAGCTTAACAGACAGACAAACAGACAGACAAACAGACAGACAGACAGACCGACAGAAAGACAGCGCTACTTCCGCATTTATAATATTAGTAGGTATTAAATTTAATCCTGGCTCTTTAACGATTTAAGGTTTTGTACCTCAAAAGGAATAACAGTGAACACTTAAGATCATTTATTTTGTTGTCCGTTTTTCTTTTCAACTGTCTTTTTGAAGATTCTTTTTCTTAACGCGTACCGATATCAAGCTGAAATTGATACTAAATAATCAAATCAGCAATATCTTGAAGCTGTAAGAAAAACTTGTAAGTCTAAGCAATTACTAGATATACTTACTAAAAAAGGTGTTCCCATAGGTTGTCCCAGGAACTTCAGAAAGTATGGGACGCGTATTTTTACTTTTTTCAAATACCTACTCAAACTATTCGGAAGATCTAATGAGTTGCAATGTCGCATGACGTCACGTGTTGGTACACTTTAGATGTGACGTCACAAGCCCACATTTGACGTCACGTGTTGGTACACATTAGATGTGACGTCACAAGCCCACATTCCCGAACCTTGAAAAATAAGGTTAAAATATTTTTAATAACCTAGAGTAACCGACGTAGCTAGAAGGGTAATGTAATGTACGTTGAAGTGGCAATGGGCAGGCCACATCGCTCGTAGAACAGACAACCGTTGGGGGAGGAAAGTTCTCGAGTGGCGACCGCGAACCGGAAGACGCAGTGTTGGAAGGCCTCCCACTAGGTGGACCGACGACATCGTGAAAGTTGCAGGAAACTGGTGCAGGTGGCGAGTTGCCGTTCATTATGGTGTTCTAAGGAGATCTTTGTTCAACAGTGGACGTCTTCAGGCAGATGATGATCCTAACTGATAGAGTAAATAGGTAGTCCGTTTTCGTTATGCAGTTATCATTTCCCATTGCGCCCCATACAAACCTCGCCCATAACACAAGTGGACATGGGGACAATAGCGGACAACAGGCTGCTTGTGAACATAATGTTAATGTGAAATACAACATCACATTGTTCCGTCAACCTCGGCGGTTTCATTACCGTCACTTGTGATAGGAGTGTCGATTTATATAGTTTAAAAATAAAAATATATGTAAAATAAGTTTGGATGTCGGTGAAATGGTGGTTAAACAGAGCAGCAATTTCTGTGAGGATTTTAAGAATCTTTTTGAAGAATCTTTAGTCTACGGGGATGAATATTCTAAACTTGCATACACACATAACCGAGGTAACCGGAGATCATGTGGGGGAGGCCCATAAGTGGACGTCCAATGGCTGATATGATGATGATGATGATGACTTTAGGCTCTGTCTACCCTGTAAGGAATATACACGTGATTTGTATATATAAGGCAAAAATTAAGGCCAAGCGTATGTATGTAAGATGAAGCCGAGACGGGGAAGGAGAAAGATGACAGTGTACTTGATCAACATGCCATTTCGCATCTTATTATTTCCCTTTATCCCAAACTAGCGACCAGCCCCGGCTTCGCATACATAGGGACAGACAGACAGCGGAACGCGACTTTGATTTATACTATGTCGAGATTATGGATGAATATACCGTTTTTCTCACTAATGCAGTGAGACAAAAACTTAGGTCTTGAGTTAAAAGTAAGGATCTAACGTACCTAAAGCTTTCATACAAACTTTGTTTCGTCTTCAAATCGTTTTCAATTAGCACTTATCGATACTAACAAAGCCGGTGTCATAATAAAACCGCCCGGAGATGTCCTCAGTTGTCTTTTTGTCCGTCGGTCCGCCGCTCATTTACCAGGATTAACAATAAAAACGAAATTTGATCATTGTGGCTGAGGCGCGTTTGGTTAAGGGAAAGATGGCAGTCACATTATAATATTTTTTCCTTATATAGGTATAATTTCCGTGCTGGTCTGGGAGAAAAGAAAAAACATTGAATGTACTTGTTGACGATGGAATTTAAAAACGTTTCCGCTATGGTTCAAATGGTTTAATAACATAAACTAACACACAAAAAAGTAACTAGGAGTTTAAGAGGGTGCATCCGTGCTGAGCTCGCAACGTCGCATTTTTGGTGATTTTTTGCGATTATTTCACAGAAATTGAATGAAAGTATCAAATATCCGTCTGTAGTGCACTTCGTTTTAAGTGTATTAATGTATCCAATGCAATGATTAATGGTGACGGACTTTTATTTTCGTATTAAAGGGATAAAATACAATATCTCGTTTAATAAGAAAATAAAAGTCCATCACGATGAATTATTGCACTAGACACATTAACACACTAAAAACGAAGTGCACTGCAGACGGATATTTGATACTCCCATTCAATTTCTGTGAAATAATCGCAAAAAATCACCAAAAATGCGACGTTGCGAGCTCAGCTCGGATGCACCCTCTTAATAGGAATCAGTTGTTTACGCTAAAAGCCTGACAGAGCAACTGTCTCAAAAGTTAATGTCAGCACAGAGAAAAAGTGTTTTGAAAATGGAACTTAAGAAATATACAAACTATGTACTTACTAAAAAGAGGCTCCAACTCAGCCAGTCGCCAACAGTGCCAGTTGTGTCTGTTCCCTCGCAGATGGTATGTACGCCCACAATCGGGCTAAACGTGGCCTTTAGGTCTTACCATAGGCTTTGTCTACCCTGTAAACTGATTTATGTATGCACTAGCTGTTGCCAGCAACTTCGTCTGCAAAGAATTCGTTTATCGCTATCCCGCGGGAACTACGCAATTTTCCGGGATAAAAAAAAGAGCCTATGTGCTATTCCAGACTTTTCTCTATCTATGTGCCAAATTTCATCTAGATCCGTTGGGCCGTTCTGGCGTGATTGAGTAACAAACAAACATCCATCTATCCATCCATCCATACTTTCGCATTTATAATATTATTTAGATTAGATTAGATATAGGTATAATCTGGCATCATCGTGAACAAAGTTACCGCAACTACTTGTAGGTAGGTGTCTTTTCCGTTCCATCGCGATAAAAAAATACGCTTCAGACGAACAACACATCTTACCCTTAACAAGTTCTTAGTTATCAGATCTCGGCTGCCTGCGCCTAATAAATCCAATACTTTACGGCCTATCCATTGTTACACTCATTAACCCTTTGTCTCATTAGTTCCTTGATTTCATATTCTACCTTATTTTCGTTGATGACAGTTGGGTTTTAAATTTTGGGGTGTAGAGTTACAGGGAATTGTTTTGTTGTTTCGTTTTTGACTTGGATTGTGGTGATTATGTTTGGTTGTGGATTGTGATTGGTATCGTTATTATTTCAGTTTATTTTTAATTTTGTGAAAAAAGATGCATGTAGAATAATAACAGATTATAACGAGTGAGACATCCTTAAGAATGTAACTAAATATACATATGTATGTGTAGGCAACGCGTCTATTTAGGTAGCTCCGTGTTTATAAAATTGAGCTATTTTGGCCCTGGCCGCAAATAAACTTAATTTCACGCAGCCATTCTTTTTCTACGCACGCAGCGCTGCAAGAAAGAAAAACAAAAGAAAGTCAGTTATGTCATTGCTCTTAATATGTCAGTGCTGCGTGTTGAATTTTCAATTGAATTTAAGTTATCTAATTTAATTAGTTTTCTAGAAGAAGAAGAAGAAAAAAGTTTATTTATGACAAACAAAACATCAAAATAAAAAAAAACACATAATACAGCAGATAAATAAATAATTTGTCACAAAATGGTCCCAACTCAGCATTTGCTGGCCTTGCAGCCAGCGCTGGTCTTCCGTTGGGACCATAGGGTGATACATATACATTGAAAAGAAAAGAATGATACAACAGTTAAAATAAACATTAAATAAAATAAAACATAATTGGATGTGGTTGCCTGGGCCAAGAGTCAGTACTTCTACAGTCAGTACTTACCTATTGTCCGGGTGGAATCTTGGAACTCAATTTTGAAGCAGATTTATCTTCAACCGATTGAGCTGAAATTTTCATACTTATGTATCTAGTATCTAAATCAGGTGACAGTACAATAATTTTTGTTAGTGGGATTCTTTCTGGTGGCTCGGCCAGGACCGTCTCCGCAGGAGGGAGCTCTTCAACAGTTGGTCCGATTGACTTGAAATTTGGTACACATTATGCAAACGGATGACAATGCGAGTACAATCAGCAAAAAAAGCTTGTATTCAAAATAATAATATAATTATTGTACAGATTAAATGTATTTTTGTTTGACAGAAATTTATTAAGATAAAACTGCACGTTCCCTTTTACGAGATTCATATCGAGTTATAAATTTTTATTATCATTCAGTAACTATATTGCTAATATTTTATCTTAGAGAGATTAAAACTTATCTAAACATACATACTTAAGTATTATTTAAGTACTCAGTAAAACGTGAGAGTTGGGTAATTTAAAACGACTTACCTACTCGTCGTCGTTACCTGTAAAATTAGTGTGTTTTATGTACAATAAATAGTTATACATACATACCTGCAAGAGACTAGATATTTAAATGATTTTACTTATTGGTACAGGCTTTAATTGGTAATCATAATGAGCACGATGCATGGACACTCGTATACCCAAAAATACATGCCTACTCTCCACGACAGAACACAGCAGGATGAGCATGGCTGCATGGCGGCAGGATCCCTTACCAGAAACCCGCTGTACACGGTTCGAATCCTTGTAAGGGCATATATTTGTGTGATGAGCACGAATATTTTGTTCCTGAGTCATGTCGTGGATGTTTGCTATCTATTTAAGTATGTATTTCTCTTTAATAATATACGAGTAAGTATGTATAGCGTCGTCTAGTAGCCATAACACTAGCCTTACTAGCACCTAGCGCTTACTTTGGGCCTAGGTCAATTGCATGAATTGTTCCCTAAAACTTATTTATTTATTAAAATGCATTGGAATGTACTATATATTCATGTCTTGTATTTAATTGTGTATTTCTCTATATAAGTATGTATATCATCTAGTACCCATAACACAAGCCTTACTAGCGCTTACTATGGGACTAGGTCAATTTGTGTGAGTTGTTCCCTAAAATTTATTTAATAACTAGCTGTTGTTCGCGACTTCGTCTGCAAAGAATTCGTTTCTCGCTAGGTATCCCGCGGGAATTTCTCCGGGATAAAAAGTAGCCTATGTGCTATTCCAGACTTTTCTCTACATGTGCCGAATTTCATCCAGATTCGTTAGGCCGTTCTGGCGTGATTGAGTTACAAACAAACATCCATCCATCCAAACTTTCGCATTTATAATACTAGCTTCTGCCCGCGACTTCGTCCGCGTAGTATTAGCAATTAATATGTTTATCGCTATTCCGCGGGAACTGTACAATTTTCTGAGATAAAAAGTAGCCTATGTTTTAATCTAGGGTACTAGCTATCTTCGTACTAAATTTTATCCAAATCCGTCCAGTCGTTTTAGCGTGAAGAAAGAACATACACACTCACTCACATCGTCACATCGCCATCGTCACATTAGTAGGATTATTTAGATTAGATGCATTATGGAACGGACTGTACATTGATGTCGTGTCAGCACCACTAGCCGGTACGCGTAAACGGTCTATAAAAGTCAGCAAAGCATTGTAAATAGTCAGTATTTGATTAAACATCCCTGCTAAGGGCGTCGGTTGACAATCGCAGCGGCGAACGCAAAGGGCTGACGAACAGGTGTTGTCGCACTGCCCTTTCTGCCGTCCGGGCCGGCGATGCCGCGCTGCCGTGTGCCTGAGGGAAAGGAGATAAGCGATTTGGATGAATAGTCGTGTTATGGCCTTAAAGTCGTCACAATTTAAAAGGCCCGTTTTGACAGTTCACGCCCATGAAGTTCTCAATTTTTTACCGATCGAAATGTTCTGAAGGTAATTGCATTTTTCATTGATGGGTATCGCTCACTCAGCTAAGTGCTGTGCATAACGATTTTTTCATATTGTCCACAGACTATTAATAATCGGTTAAGGAAAAAATAAATCGATGTAGATAATTTTTTTAAGGCCGACTCGCACTTGGCCGGTTTTATTTATTTTATGTAGACCAATTAATTACTGCATTTCACCGGCTGTGTAGTGATCTTTACTGAAAATTATGACCTTGGAGCTCAAAGCCGTAAACAATTGCAACACTGATTTCAATAGAATGGCTCGTCTTCATCATCTGAAGAAAATGATTGACTGAAGATTCACTTTCTAATCAGAACTTTAATCCAATGCCACTTTACAATACATATTTAAATCGATCAAATACTCATGCAAATTTGAATCGATTTATCGTGAGTATCGAGTACCGAGTCGTACGGTGACATCACTAGTTACGTCGGGAAGACAAATGTCAAAACGGGCCTTTTATTTTGCGACGACTTTAATTATTTAGGTTAACCCGTCGTTCGACAAATTTACCTACCCACCTGAGTAGGTTATCATTTTTTTTTTAATAAGAGGGGCAAACGAACAGACGGGTCACCTGATGCTATAGAAATAACTAGGTAAGTATTCAAATTTAAAACCCCCACGCAAAACAGACATTAGTTTCAGAAACAACCCTTAAAAACTAAATTAAAACATAATTCAAGCTTCTGCCAAAAATGCCTGAAATCATTTTGGAATAGAGCTGATACTCTTGGAACTGCTAGACCAATTTTTAGATGTAGTACCTCTGTAGATGTTTCCTGAGGGACATTCCATTGAAGAGGAGGGTGTTGGTGTATCGGAATGTTCCATGACAGTGATCACTTTCTCCAAGTAGTTTCTGAGCTCTGTGATCCTGCTATATTTTGACAACATCTTTAATAGGAAGAGGACAGGTCCTGGAAACTAACAATAGCTATGAACCACCGTAAGGAAGCTGATTTTAAAAATTTTAATGTTAAGTTTTTGAAATTCTCAATGTTAGTGCCCATTATCATTAAGAAACAAGGGCCATTTCTCGAAGCAGTACGTTAAAACGCCACTCGAGTGGTGAAAAATTGTGCTGCATTTGACATGGCTCTAATTAATCTAGTCAACTAGTCGAAAATTTAGATTTAGTTTTGTAGCGATACACATATTTATTTCACTATCGAGGTGTGCTTTCGATGTGCTTTCAGAAATTTGGCCCAGCTGTAAGCTTCCTACTTGCGCCTGCGCCAATATCGATGCGGCTTTTCTGTTTAAT
This sequence comes from Pandemis heparana, assembly GCA_963854515.1. NCBI lineage: Eukaryota > Metazoa > Arthropoda > Insecta > Lepidoptera > Tortricidae > Pandemis > Pandemis heparana. Next base: position 7,486,782 of record OY978025.1, read on the forward strand.
GCCTACACGTGGCAATAGTGCCAATTTGTTGCATATTATCTACTTGAATGACAGTATAACTGACAGACTGCCTTGTAAGTGCTTAAAGCGAGTAGCCTGGGAAAAAAGCTTAACTATTCCAAATTAAATGTCAGATTCCCTTTGCACTTAAAAGATTAGAAGAGGATGCAATTGCCGACGGAGTTTTTATGTTGACATGAATGGTGGACAAATGTCAACAGCAGTAGAAGCAAGGATATTCTACAAAATACCTGCATGAAACTAAATCGTCATGTTTCAAGTCAGTATAAATTTAACATAGATGTCAATGTAAGGTACTTATTTTCATTCTTATTCTTATTTGGTACCTGTCCTATTTGGTAAACAAAATTCTAACCTCAATGTGCAAATTTTTGTAAAGAATGAGGTGTATTATGTTTTCAAATAAACCTGAGGCAATATTTTGTAAGTATATAATTTTGCTGATATTTTATCTCCAGTTCCTTTATTTACAATGAAATAGTTAAAAAATTACAAAAATGAAACGTTTTGAAGTCAGAATTTTGTTTACCAAATAGGACAGATAAGAATGAAAATACCTTAGGTACGGCATAGTTCACATTTTGCTTTTCATTCTTTCGCTCAGGCCCCGCGACAATTGTCAGCGACTTGTGACAATTCTCTTCACATTACAAACTCGACGAGAGGCTACGCCGGTTGGCTTCATGTTGAATGCGCATTGCATTTCGATTTGCCACATGTCGCCGACAATTGTCGAGTTGGGGCCTGACAAAATCATCCAGCGATTACTAACTATAACATTACCGGATAAACATCCCATAGTTTAGTTTAGACAGGGGTGAAAAGAATTTAATTCATTGTTAGCAGAACCCTATTCCTTAGCAAAATGAAATAGGATTTACGACCTTTACACCAACCCCCCTCCCCCCACCCCTTATAGCTCCACCCCACCCAGTACCTACTTTTAGTGGTTTTTGTTTTTCCTACTCCTGTACTATTATCTGTGATTTATGTTATCACGAGAACCACTATAAGAACACTCATAATAAGACTTTGGCTAAGTCTGTATTGTCTATTCCCTCTAAAAGCACTTGTTGGCTTATGGCTCTAAAAGTGCTCCATCGTTAACTCTGCCAGCCCAGACTGCCAGATCTAGGTAAAACTTTTACAGGATCAACATTAAATTTAAGATAAAAATGCATGGCTACCAACTTAATAAATTATTTCATTCGTATGGTTTTTTTATTGAACTAGAACTTTCTGAACGAAATGCGTAGCTGCCAACATAACAAACAAGATATTTTAATAACGTCACTGGCAAGTTGGTAAACGTTTTGGCTAAATGCGCCAAGAATGCAAGGCTATAAAAAAAAAGTTAACGTTAATTAAAAACAAAGTTTACTATAAACAAACTTTAAATTTTTTCGTTAATCGTTTTCATGTTTCCCGCTTTTTTCTTGTTTGTTATTTGTTATTTGATTGCAATAGTTTTAACAAAGTTTTGTAACATTAACATAATTATCATAAAAAAGCATCGATGAAAACGAAATTAACTCAACACCGGAAGAAATATCCGCAGCGGCCCAGGAAGTGATGGAAAATTTGTTATCTAGAAAATCTCGGCAATGATAAAACCTAGGTACGAGAATTTCTGCGTGGAGACTGGAACACTGGACTTCTTCATTTTCGGAGAACGTATTACTCTAATTTAGTAAGTACCTCTACCTACTTAGTCGTAGAAAAAATATCGTATGCAACGTTGTATTAGCAAGTCAAAAAAAGCTCGTGGTTTATTTCTTACGATGTTCGCTACGCTCACATCGTAACCCACACCACTCGCCTTTTTTGACCCCTCTAATACAACTGTTGCATAAAATACTATAAAACACCATTCTCTACATCTATGCCAAAATTCGCTATATACGAGTTTTTTCCCCCTGAGTTTCCTTCGTTGTGTGGCCTATAGGCAAGTGTGAGGTAATTTTACATTTACAAACAAACACAAAAAAAATAGATTTTTAGTATTTTTTATAGCGGCAACAGAAATACATCATCTATGAAAATTTCAACAGTCTAGCTATCGTGGTTCCGTGGCACGTGATTCAGTTTAGAATCGCTGGCTGTCAGATCCATACTAAAAATGACAGCTGAAACCTGAACTGAGTCGTAATTGAATCGCATTAAGTCGTCATGGTAATGGCCCAGTAATACTTGTGAGGATAATGACGAAAAAAACGCCGTAAAATGAATATTGGCGGTACAATCAATTAAAATATAGGTCATAATAATTAAGAACGACGTTATTTACGATATCAGATAATGCATATTCATAAACACTAAAGTCTGAGACTGAGAGAAATGTAAATTATAATTAAACATTTTGATGCAGCATACAACCGCATATAAATACAAGTATATATTATTAATTACAAATATACATCATAGGCCTGAAGACATGAAAATCAACCTTAAATCTAAATACGTAAGAAGTAGCATCAAATTGGTTTTGTGTTTATGATAACGTCTAAAATTTCAATACTTTTACGATGTCACCGACATGCTGTAATTTTGGTAATTATTAAATATAATTAATTAATTATGGCTATGCGTAACCCTGCTCAGTGTGTTTTGATTTATCGGAAGCCAAGTTTTTACAAAATACGAAGGATTGGATTAGAGCTGATATAATTTCTAAACGACACTGAAAATTAGAACACATAGAAAAATCCGAAAATTAAAGCTATGGCCGGGAATCGAACCCGGGTCCTCGTCATTCCGTGACGCGTGCTATACCCCTACACCACCCATAGCAGGTGAGTAAGCCTCCGAATTTTTCTATCTGTTACCAACTGTCACGTGACCTTGTTACTACGCGAATATTTGTCGCTAAGCGTCCTCTGTTTGAATGATGTGTCTGTACGACACAATTACAAACTCCCGTGGAACATGTACTGCTCACCAGGGACGAGAGAAGGCGCTGTTTTTCAAATGATAGGAAATATCAAATGAATCATGAATGAATTCTTGATTTTTATTGTTTACTTTTTACGTTTTACCGTTTAATATCAATCTTTACGAGTTGTAGTATAATGTTTATCCCTACTAATATTATAAATGCGAAAGTAAGTCTGTCTGTTACGCTTTCACCCAGGGGCCTTACCATGACATCTGCGATTAAATTCTGACTCAGTTCAGGTTTTAGCTGTCTTTTTAGTTTGGATCTGACAACGAGCGAACCTAAACTGAATCTGAATTGAGTCGCATTCAGAAGTCATGGTAACCCTGTACGTCTGTAGAGAATCAATGTTTTAAGACTTCACTATATTTTTAGCAGAGTTCAATTATATATTAATGTAAACAAACGGATAAGTCACGTTTTATTACGTCGGAATATTACGTCGGAAAAGATCCGACAGTTTCGAATCGATTATTATGTCTGAGCTTCACGGTAGTTTTATATTAAAAAAAGAGTTCAATTATCTATGAACCCAGGGTAAGTAGGTTTTTCCACTACCTAACTACGTGCATGTATAGCACCACAAAAGTCCCGATCGATACCCAAGTTCACGAGGTCTTAATTGTGATATGGGCCGTGAGAATATTCAATTAAGCGGGCGAACTTAATTGCAACTTGATAAAGTTAAGTTGGCTCTAAGTGAACTATCTTCCAAACTAAGTTAACTGACCATTATACTTGCCTTTGTAGCACCGTTCTCGATTAATTGGGGGTCAGAGTGAGGCAGCATAGGGCAGATGAGACCGCTTCAAAGATTTTAAAGGAATGTAAAGAGAACCAATTATAAATTTAAACTTCTGGACTTAGTTGGGACACATGGTTTTAATTGCCTTGATGATTGGTTCAGCATAGATTGACTTTTTGGCCTGTGTTTACACAATTAGCCATGTCCAATTGTCCAGTTGTATCTTCAATTTGCATCCGGAATTTAATGTATTCGTGTAATTTTTTTCGCAAAGATTTTGGTTATTTACTTATTTAATGCGCTTTAGGACGTTTGTAAATTAGATCTCTGATTTTTATGCATTAAGTAAATTTGACAAGCTTACCTACTTTTATGTTAACGACGCGGTTGGCCTAGTTGGTAGTGACCCTGCCTACGAAGAAAGCGGCCTGGGTTCGAATCCTGGTAAGGGCGTATATTTGTGTGATGAGCACGAATATTTGTTCCTGAGTTATGGATATTTTCTATCAATATAAGTATGTATTTCTCTATATAAGTATATCGTTGTCTAGTACCCATAACACGAGCCTTACAAGCGCTTACTTTGGGACTATGTCAATTTGTGTGAATTTTCCCTAATATTTATTTAATATTTATTTATGTATTTGCCCTTAAGCTTGAGTCAAATAATTAAATAAATAGAAAATTCCGATAAAAAACTAGGTAACTCTTTGTACAACCCCTACTATAAATCCAAGAAAAAAACGAAACAGTTCCTTTAAAAAAAATACATTAATAATTTAACTAGAAAACTGAACTTCAAGTTACGTAAGAAATAATCATTCGCACGTTGACAAACTTAACCATAGTTTACGCCCGTCACATCCACTCTATCTCACCCGGAACCGAGTCCGGTCGCCGTCCGGTGCGCTAATCGAGTTATTGTTCGCGCTACAATACGGCAATCAGCCGCAGCCGCAACCGGCGCCGGACGGACCGTACTTCCCAGGTGCCGTGCATTTTCCATCGTCGGTAGGTCGGTAGCTTCAAAAGTTTGAGAAGGCAATGAAATGAGGTGCAATTTTTGGTGATATTACAAACTACACAGAGGAGCAAAAATCCCATAAAAAGTTGTATGATAAGTGACCCGATATATTTGCTCTCGAGTATATTTCATTCCAATACTCGCCTATTACCCTCTAATTTTACTATGTAATCCCCGACATGAAAAGAGGGGTGTTATTAGTTTCACGTCGATGTATGTGTATGTATGTCTTTGGCATCGTATAACTCTCAAGCGGATTGACTGATTCAAATGCGGTATTTTTCATTCAAAAGCCAGGTTCCTTGTGAAGATTCTTAGCCATGTTAGGTTTTTCTTAAACTATAAAAGTATTTTCTGTGTGGGGGTGAGAGGGGGGCGGGTGTTCTAATTTTTAATTTACTTGTCTGTACTAATTGCATTAATACGAGATTATATTCTCAAGAGCTAAGCCAAGCCATGGCTTTTGTTTTTATTTAAACAATTGTGTTCAATAATGTCATTCGTTTGTAATTAGTTTAATTGCACATCTTCATAACCAAGTATCAAAACACATACGGGCCTCATTTTCATACAATTGCATTAATATTCATTTATTCTGACAGCAAGTTGTTAATATATTGATGTCATATAATTACGGGCGGTAATATTATCTGTAAGAACTTAATTTCAAAAGTGGTTAAATTTATTACCAGTAGCAAGTACCTAATGAGTTACAATAAAATTAAGTAATGACTTTCTGAAAAACAAGTGTGCTTCGTTTTGGTTAAGTGAGAGTTGCCCCAAGTTATTTCAAGTTTAATGGATACTTAGATTCGTCCTTCCATGCCAGACGAACGTGGTTGGCTTAGTTGGTAGACCCTGCCTGAAAAGCAAGTGACCCGGTTTCGAATCCTCGTAAGGGCATATATTTGTGTGATGAGCATGAATATTTGTTCCTGAGTCATTGATGTTTCTGTGTTTAAGTATGTAATTCTCAATATAAGTACCTGGGTATCGTTGTCTAGTACCATTAATATAAGCTTTATAATAGCGCTTACTTTGGCACTAGGTCAATTTGTGTGAATTGTTCCCTAATATTTAATTATTTATGGTGGTCTGGGCTTTGTTCCCACGCAGATGGTAAAAGCGCATCGAGGGAAACGGCAAAAATCTTATAGGCGACGTGATTTATGTAGGTTTATTCAGAGCAAATTAGCTGTGACAGGCCTATAAATGATCCATTTATGCATTTGAGCTCCGAAACCTTAAAAACAAACATTACAAACCAATCCACTTTAACTGAAGCATAAAATCCGCAAACCCACCGCACGTACCAATAAAGATGAATAAAAATAAATAAAAATAAGTAAACAGACCGGTTGCAAAACAATACGCTGGATTCTTGACGTTTTTATCATTTCAAGCGAGAACAAAAGCTAAGGCTTCCTGTTGATGCCGCATCACCATTCTGGTAAGGCTGGTTGGTACACACGGCTCTGGCGGATGACCAACTACACCACAAATCATCTGCAGCCTATATACGTCCCACTGCTGGGCACAGCCTATGAGAGGGCTTGGGCTTTAGTTCCCACGCGGGCCCAGTGCGGATTGGAAACTTCGCACACACCATTGAATTTCTCCACAGCTCTGTGCAGATTTTCTTAGGAAGTTTTCCGTTATTGTACAATAAAAAAACACAAGAAATCGTTAATCATCAATAATTATATCGTTTTTATTACAATAAAATATCTTTATCTTTATCTTTTGTGCTCACGGTAAATTTCAGATGTGATTTTGCACATGAATTCTGAGAAACTCAGAGGTGCGCGTCCGAGTTCCATCCAGCTGGAGTGGTCAAACCACTAGGCTACCACGGCTTTCGGCTTCTTTGTCTAACGCTGTCGCTCGTGCTAATAAAATGTTAGAGCAGTCGAAATCGTACGAAATCACGGTCACTAGATTAACTATGCAATAACGTCACTGTTGTAGTAAACAAATGTGCGAACGAAATACAAACGAAATCTCCTTTCCAGTGACAATTGCCATGGTGTGAAAATTTCCTGTTTAGTGTCTACGTGTTAGTGTTCAAAAGACACAACTACACTCATCAAAAATATCTAGGGATATCTTTTATCCCTCCTAATAATCTCCTCCTCTTTTATCCTAGACAGTTTTGAACATTTCAATATAGGCATATTACTACCGAGTCAAAACATTAATTTGTCTAAGGATAGTGATTATCCCAAGGCTTTTTTGGCATAAACACCCATGAATATAGCCAGGTCCTGACTTAGCGAGCCTCCTCGCAAGTCAGCTGCATAATGCATGACGATGTTTGATACAAGATTCAAAACCGGACCGAACAGCGCGCTGAGTCAGAATCAAACACTAAACAAGCAAAATGCTCGCAATCACCCCTCATTCGCCATCCCAGCCGACAGCATGTGCGTCATCAAAGCGAGTCTTGTCCAAGTACATTAACTTACAATAGAGGTGGACGATCTATTCATCTGCACCGCAATGCGATCTGCCGATCGGTCCACGGATCGGTCTGACGATCGCGCGTGATACCACTGTCAAGTGTGCGATTCTATGAAAATTGAAGAAATTGGTCAACTCCATACGGAGCCGGTTGAATTTATACATGACCAATCAAAATGCTTCGGTCGTGTTTTTATTGTCGCCATTGTATTCTTTACTGTTTTTGAGGTATGAAGAAGTTTTGCAAAGTTTATTGCGAGCGAGATGAGGTTATTGACTGTATCTACAAGGTACACAGCGGTACAAAAATTAGTCCAGTCTCCGTACAAAATTGCCTATATTGCATACATTTTTGCCGCTAAGTACATATTGTAGATAAACAGTGCCTCTTAATTTTTTTTATAGCCTAATAGCTGCTGCCCGCGACTCCGTCTGCGCAAAAGTCGCCTATCGCTATCCCGCGGGAACTATGCAATTTTCCGGGATAAAAACTATCCAATGTCCTTCTCCGGGACTCATCTCAATCATCCGGCAATCATATCTGTATACCAAATTTCAACTAAATCGGTTCAGCGGTTTAGGCGTGAAAAGGTAACGACAGACAGATTTACTTTCGCATTTATGATATTAGTAGGGATTGCGGTGTCCCACTGCTGGGCAGCTTCTCCTCTCGACCTCCACAACTCTCGGTCCGACGCAATATCAGGCCATTCCTCCATATACGGCCTCGATCGAAACCAATATTTATAAAAACGATGTCGATTTTTAAAAATCTATTACGATATCGATACGCGTAACCGAATAGTATTATACTATAATAAGACAATAAATCTGTATGAAAAATAATCAGCAGCGACCGTAAGCATTTATTAACGAGCCTGCGCGTGAGCATTTATTAACGAGCTCGAGCCTGAGCATTTGTCAAAAGAATACACAATAAGTGTTATGGATAACCGATAGTTTGTTGCTTAGTTAGCCGTAACGATGGGACGTGGTTTGAGTTAAGACGGCGGCGCACTGGGGGACAAACAGCCATCAGATAAACAGTTCCCGGCAAACATCTTGAGCCTGACCTTGAATGCGTAGAAGCGAATTTAACTTCTCTTTAATACAAAAGTAAATAGGCAAACTTGCCTCTTCCACGGCGCCCTAGCTCAGAAGTGTGCTGTACTTATTTCTCTGACTTATTGGTTGTCTGGAAGAGATCGCTACTAAGCGATAAGACCGCCTATTGTATACTTTGTTCTTTGTTTCTGTATTGTTTTGTACTGATTTGTGGTGTTCAAAAAAGAGTATTTGTATTGTATTGTTTGTTAGCCTTTACAAATGCATCTATAATTCGCGGTCCAAACCCCGACCAAGGTCAAGTTCAGTAGTTTAGTAGGCTTTTTATTGGTAAAAGAATTTTCAAAATCGCTTCAGTTGATCCATAGATTACCTCCTACAATCTGACATATTCAGAAACTCGCAAACTTTACCTCTTTGTAAAATTACTATAGACAATAATTATGAATTTACTGTTCTCTGTGTATCCCGTAGCGTTGGGATGCGCTCACGCAGAACAAATGCGGCGCGCGCGGCGGGGGGCGCGCGACCGAAACGCGCATTGTCGCTCGTTACCGTGCGACAAATAGCGACTGCGACCTTAGTACACCCTTTATCGCGTGACCTCTGGTATGCTCAACAATATTATAACAGGGGTCTTTATAATTTGGTGGTCAAACTTGGACTGTGAACTTTTATCGTATGACCTGTGATATGCTCAATAATAGCTTAAAGAGGTTTTTGCAATTTGGTGGTTGAAATTGAAGAGATGAGTAGGTGTGAGCTGTAGCAAGTATTGCTTGACCTATTAGTATGCTTAACAAAGGTTCAAGCCACGGTTTTCAAAATTTGGTGCTAATTTGTGCAGAGTGAAGACGACAGGAGCTGAATTTATTTTGGCACAATCACTGATTCGCCATCTATGCTAACATCATGAGAAACAATGTTGCACTTATTGTTAATCTGAAAACTAGTTGAACCCTTATATGCCTTGTCACATTTACTGATTTGACATTAATAACCCGTTACAGTTCTGATGGTTACTACAACAAGGTACTGTGTGCACCTAGATTTGAAGTCTCTACGTATGTTATTAGGTTGTTGACCTTTACAGGCTGGCAAACAATACTACAAATAAGTGTTGTATCACAGAAGAACGACCATGATCCTGTGGATATTTTAAAAAGAAGTGCAAGAAAATAACACAACAAGCCAGTCCGCATAATAACAGCCTGTTAAAGAGAGAAGTTAAAATAATTGTCAATACATGAATTTGAACGGCGTTTACAACATTGTATGTAAGTAATGTTATACCGGGTTTTTCTTAACAGCTTATACTACCTAAATATTTTTAGGGCCGGTTTCACAACTCTCTGTCAAGCTCCAGTTTAATAAGTGTCAGTTATCTATGATGACGCCTCTGTCTGTTTCGTAGTAATAAATTGAGACGGAATCATAGATAACTGACAGTTAAGATAACTGGAACTTAACAATGAGTGGTGAAACATGAGAAAATAGGATAGAAAAATAACTATATAGGTACCTAAACGGTATTAGAGAGAGAGAGAGAGAGAACATTCGATACACTGAGATATAAAACAAGGAGAAATACAATATACTAAGGAATAGTACCGATATGGTGTAAAATGGATCCCACTCAGCATAATGTTGCGTGATGTGTATTAAAAACGTTGCCAATGGTTTCCAAGTCAACAAGGACCTAAAGGACGTTTAGCCTGATTTGCGGGTGGTAGGGCCTTGTGCAAGGTCCGTCCGGATCGCTACCACCATCTTACTCGCTAATCCTGCCGCTAAGCAGCAGTGCTTGCACTGCTGTGTTCCGGTGTGGAGAGTAAGACAGCCGGGGAAATTACGGGCACAAGAGGCATTTCATCTAAGTCCTCTAGGTTGGCAACGCATCTGCAATCCCTCCGGGGTTGCGGGTGTCTATGGGCAGTGGTGATCGCTTACCATCAGGTGACCCACTTGCTAGTTTGCCTTCCTATTCACATAAAAAAAAGTTCCAGGTATCATAACTGTCAGTTATCTATGATGACGTCTCTGTCTGTTTCGTAGTAATAAATAGAGACGGAATCATAGATAACTGACAGATAAGATAACTGGAACTTAACAATGAGTGGTGAAACAGGTCCTTAGTGAAAAAGAAGGGAGAAAATAGGATAGAAAAATAACTATGTAGGTATTAAAAACGTTGCCAATGGTTTCCAAGTCAACAAGGACCTAAAGGCCACGTTTAGCCTGATTTTCGACATATAGGGGGAAAGGGGCAAAATAGTGATGGGTTGCTAGCCGCATCGCCTATAAAAATTTCTAAGATTTTCGGCCATAACCTTGATAGGCTTCCATTGTTTTTTCTTTACTCCCAGACCGGCATGGAATCATAGATTTGCTTCAACTGTACTGTACTATAATACGCCAGTAGCTACGTAAACTGACAGAAATGAACCATTTCATTATTTATCTCGTCAAAACGTCGCTCAAGAAAAGCTTCCGCTAAACAAGAACACTCCAAACACCCGCTAATTATGTCATTTCGGTGCACGCAGAACACTCAACGGGCCGATTCCGCGAAATCAAAATTTAAATTTCCAATAAAAGAACGCTACACTTTTAAAACTCGCATTCCAGAAAACAATGTCCGAACTGACGTACAGCCTTAAGGCAGCGAATGCATTAACGAAGTACACCTTCTTTGATATTAAGCGTATTATTTTTAAGTTTTTTTATTCCTCTTTTTTATACTCTTTGTATCACGGACTGGTAGCTCCGCGAGTCGCCCGGAGCAAATCGCGGTTTATTACCCACCGCTCGGTAATTTATTATTACATTTTTTGCATTATCAATAGCTTACGGTCTTATTCTCTTTTCGATACTAAAACGGCTATTGTTTATGAAAAATCGCTGGTGAGATTCTTATCCGGCTACGGACGCTCAATCAGTAATTGCCCGCGTATTTAAAATAGCTCCTGAAGTGTATACGTAATTACATTCACAAACAATAACCATCAAACGGACGTTTAAAAATTTACATGACAACGGCGTGTTTACTGCGACTGTAAAATGACTAAAACAGGACGGTGAACATCTAAAATTAGTGTCCGACCGAAGTTTCGTTTTTGGTTTCGGCCTAAAATCATGTTTCAGCCAATGGTTTGGTTTCGGCCAAAAAACAGCCGAACCTTTCGGCCGCGGCGAAACTTACAATATCGCACTTTCATGTTAAATTCAGGACCGGTCCGAGTGGAGAGCCTTGGCGGAGGCCTATGTCCAGCAGTGGACGTCTTTCGGCTGATATGATGATGATGATGATTATGTTAAATTCTCTCTGCTTTTATAGACCCAGCATCACTATGATAATTTTGAAATTTCAATCCGAGAAAAGTGAAACGTAGAACCTAGTAATAACCACAGAGAAGTTTAATTTTTCATAATATGTTTGGAAATCACGGCGCACTATCATTTTATTCAACGTTTTAATCAGACTTATAAAAGGTACTATGTCCATTTCGGCCGAAACTATAATCAAAACCGAACTTTCGGTATCGGTTTCGGCAAATAACATGTTTCGGTCGGACACTAACTAAAACGGAGACATAAAAAACCAGTCGCCGGCCCTTTTTGCGGCGAACGCATAATCTATTTAATTTACAACCTGTTGCGTATCGTCAGAGTAAATGAGATAAGTGCTTATCAATTTCGGGAGGAACGGAACAAAGTGGCCGAAAGTATTAACAATCGTCGCGCCTCGCAATTTTCCAAATTTGCCATCGAAAAAAGTGCAAAAGTTTTACAACGCACGAATTGTTCTTTCGAAATGTCCAATTTGGCGATAAGAGAGGTCGCTGGCATCGACTACTGGTCTTCACGTAGCGTGCTGAGGGTGATCTAATATATTTAAATTAGCGCGAAAAGCCATTGTCGTCGTGAAACGAGGAAGACTGGGATTATTGACGCAGGCTCTTGAAACAGGAACGGTGGGTTTTTAAAAAAGGAGTCGGTTAAACGGCGGTCGTTTGCAGGTAATCACTGGCGACGGGCAATGCGCTAAGGCTGCGTTCACTGATTCAAATAAATCTTAGCTCTACGCCGCACTTGCTAAGCACAGTCCCTTTCCGTCACAGGCCGACTAGAGACAGACTAGAGAAAACTTAGTTAGTTTGCAGTTAGCATGTTAATATCGAATGAATAAATAAGCACAGAAATCTGCACACACCTGCGAAGCAATTTAATGGCGTGTGTGAAGTTCACAAACCGCACAGAACTATAGCCCAAGCCCTCTCATTCGAAGAGGTCTGTGCCCAGCCATGACACGTATGCAGGAGATAATGCTGACGAAGACAAAAAAACCGACTTAAACTCATATTATGTGTTTGCCACGACGAACGGTAAAGCAAGCACGTTCTGGACTGGAGACCCCGGCTAGGCAGAAGAAGTGTAGGCAGACCACCTGCCCGATGGTCCGATGACATAAGGGAGACAGCAGGACCAGTTTGGAAGAGGGAAACGGGCAACCGGTCGGGATGGAGACGGATTGGAGAGGTGTATGCCCAGCAACGCTGAAGAATAAGAGAGAAGAAGAAGGATATTTTTGCATATAACGGCGCGCGCTATTTAATAGTAGCTTTTTGATTAAGAGTTGTCAAGTTGACGTTTATTTAATTTGTAAAATGATGGTAGTTTGCTATTGATTGTTGATTAGAGCGGTTAATACCGAATGGAGTTGTAGGTAGGTGTCATGGCGGCGACGGTGGACAGGTCATTCGTTAACAGGTCGCCGCACGCGGTGCACGCTTACAAACCCATTGGCTCTAAATCCGTTAATATTAGTGTGATCGTGATTTAATTTGATTCTTTGTGTATCCGATTAATTAAAATAGTGCAACTGTGACATCACTGTGTTATTATTTCCGCGCCGAAGTAACTTTGGACATAGCACCCGTCATGGAGCGGTCTCAGGAGTGTGACTTACTTCCTGAGGGTGCTCCTCGACCACCTGTCGCTGCGACACATACATACATACCTAAATCACGTCTTTATCCCTTACGGGGTAGACAGAGCCTAAGGTAAACAGAGCTAAAGGCCATGTTTAGCAAGATTGTGAGCGTACCTATAGGTGGAAAGGGGAATCAAAATAGCTATGGATTGCTAGCCGCATCGCCTATATCATGATTCTTAGGATGTTCGCCCATTCCCTCGATAGACTTACCATCTGCGCGGGAAGAGAAGCAACTGGTACATTCTGTTTTTAGGCTTCCGTACCTCAAAAGGAAAAAACGGAACCCTTATAGGATCACTTTGTTGTCCGTCCGTCCCTCCGTCTGTCAAGACCCTTTTTCTCAGGAACGCGTGAAGGTATCAAGCTGAAATTTATATCAAATACTCCAGTCTACTGCCCTTTGGAGCTGTGAAAAAATCAAACTTCTAAGCCAACGCAATCAAAAGATACAGCCGTTTATGCCGCAAATTTCCGCAAATTTTCGACTCTCAAGGGAATCAAATCCTACAGGGTACTTCCCGTGAACGCAGAATCTTGAAATTTGGTATGAAGGTAGTTCTTATAGCACAGATTAAGGAATAATTGTGAAAACCGTAAATATGTAAGTATGTCTGTATATATCAGTGACCAATATAAAGTGACCCCACACTGCGTACATTTTGCTTTGGAGCAGGGCTCTGCTTACACTGGTTTATCGATATTTCTAGATAATTGTACGGAACCCTCGGTGCGCGAGTCCGACTCGCACTTGGCCGGTTTTTTTTCTCCCAGACCATCATGGATGCATTTTTGAATAGGAACACAAAAAAGAAAAGTGTTTAACTCTATCGTAAGTAGATCGAGTTTATTGTGTACCATTTGCCCTGCGAAAATGTGTGTATAATTTTAACAAAACGCAGCCTTAGATCGCGTGCAAGATATACAGGTGTGCGCCGCGAGCGACGCCCGCGCAGACTTCATTCATTGTTGCTGGACAAGCGTAATATCGCATTGTTACATGCCTTATTTATCTACGCGCTACTTGAAGCTAGTTTTTAATTAAAAATGCAATTCGATTTCAATGTAAAGTGGATTTCTTTATGCAGTTTTGTTTAAAAACAGTCGGTTAATTTATGTTATCATACTAGTAGCTTGTGAGTATGGACGTTTGTATGGATGTTTGAACAGATCTGAAGTAAATTTGGAACATAGATATATAATTTTTATAGTCTGGAATAAAACAAGCTACTTTTTATCTCATACGGGGTAGACAGTGCCTAGAGCACCAATACCTAAAGCCCACTTTAGCATGATTGTGATAGGTGGAAAGGGAAATCAAAATAGTGATGGGTTGCTAGCCGCATCCCCTATAACATGATTCCTAAAATGTTCGCCTAACAACAATACATTTTTCAGTCTCCTCCCAGTTATTGAAGCAATCTAATCCAACGGTATTTAGTATATTGTATATAGGTACATAGTAGTACATATACTATAGGCTAGGACAGGGGTAGCGAACATTTTTTGGTGGATATGCCAGTTTTTCACAAATAAAGTAATATTTGGCTCTGACCTGTCATCAACCTTAGTTTTCAATGATTCACGGTCACGTTCATTCGAAATATTATAGACGGGATATGAACCGTGATTACCTTTATTGAGCTCCCGATATTTCGACGCAGTTGCATGCATCATGATCACGGGTAGACAATAAATAATAAATAATAATATCGGGAGCTCAATAAAGGTAATCACGGTTCATACACCGTCTATAATATTTCGAAAGATCTTGTTGTCTTAAGAGGGTGTTGTTATTTTACCACCATATGAACACATTGTCGGTTTTCCGTCCTATTTCATAGTAAAAGAATCTTATGTTGGTGCTTTAATGGACAAAAATAAACCGGGCACACTTTTTTTACTATTGGCGTGCGCGATATATTTTGAAGCGTGCTTGGTTCGTCATCCCTGGGCTACGACATTACGGGTTATAACAAACTAATTAAAATAATTCCTTATTACAATTTGATTACGTACAGACATGCGCTTGTAGCCATTACGGAAAGATTGCGTGCATGCGTCTTCATTACTATCTGAATCTAGCAACCTGATCACTCAGCCAGGCTTCCAACTAGCTGGCACACAACAGACAAACTTACAGTAGCTCCAGAGGGTTCCGGCGAGATCATGGCACCCTTTCTATAAAAATGAGGGCCGTCGATGTTCTTTAATAGGTATAAATCCTGTCTTAAGCACTACATTTGGTAAAAAATATTGGAACTCAGAAGGTTAGACGAGTAACGACAGCCAACTGTGCTCGTGATAATTAAGACGGTTGCGACAAAGACTTAGAATCAAAATTTCCATATCGTGCAGTCCCGCTCACATTAGTGTTTAATGAGAGTGTATTCCCTGTCCCTGTGACGGTAAGCTACGAGCATAAAATTTCGAGTTTGACGTAGATAGTGGCGCTCTCATTTCATTTCTACTCCGGTCCAGTCGCGAACCAGGATTGTTGAGCCACCTATGTAACTTGGCCGTGTAATACAAATCGAATAGCTGTCATGCTACAGTTTGCTTTATAGCGAATCATTCGGGCGAACTCGAACTGTGTTCGGGCTACTGTCGGTGTCTAGCACAGATCAAAGGATTTTATCACGACAGAGTTCGTGTTCGTGCAAGTGTCTACACTTCGTACTTTGAAATTTCTGAAATATACGTCAATTTTTGACAAGTAACATTTCAATAATTGTTTACAGACATATAATACAAAGCAAACGCTTCCTCTATATTTTTGTTTTTTAGCGCTCTTGGTTAATTTTCCCACCAAATTCAGACGCGACATAGTTCGCCCGAAGTTTTTATCGCGATAATTTGGTCTAAGTGTGGCCACGTAGTTCGTGGTTACAAGAACTCGAACTTTTTATCGCGACAACGCGACACTAACCTTCGCCCGCAGATATGGCCCGGGGGTCAGAGTCGGTACCATCGGTCATTGATTACACGGCTAAATTGCGAACAGTGGCAAGTGGCTCAACAATCGACTGTACCTGCTGTAATTTTCTCCCCCCACAGCTTCTTTAATCATTCCCTGGCATGAGCGATGCCTGCGCCCGCGCCGCATCCGACGCGAAACGTTGTAATTATTTTATTTATGTAACAAATAGCTTCCTTTATGAGCGTGACATTGTAAGGCTGTAACTTATGTAGGTATGGAGATATACTTAAGTTTTATACGCCATAAGTATAAAAATGAGAATTGTGGCTGTGAGATTTGTAAAGTGGGTGACAGACGGGCGGGTAAGTTCGAATACTTACCTACGGCTCGACGACTTTACTCGCCTGTGTGGTGTGTCAGTCTGAGCCTCTAGTGTAAGTTTTCGCATATAAAAACATCTCGAACGCGTTCACGTAAATGTCTCAATTACTATGGAAAAATTGACAGCGCCACTTGCGGATCGAAACGGCAACAAACTGTTCTCATAGTATTTGACATTTTAACGCAAACGTGTTCGAGACGTATTTTGTGTCCAAAAACCTACACTAAGCATACTGGACCGACGACATCGTGAAAGTTGCGGGAAACCAGTCAAGTGGACGCAGGTTGTGGCGAGTTGTCGTTCATGTGTGCTAAAGGGGAGGCCTTTGTTCAACAGTGGACGTTCATGAAATGGGTAGAGGGTGAAGCTGCGGGAATAAGCTAGCTTAGAGAAACTCGTCATCATCAGATTAGCCGAGAGTCGTCCACTGCTGGACATACCTCCTCCCCAAGCTCCACGACGAACGGTTTTGTGCTTCCTGCAATCTTTGCCTCGCAAAAACGGGCATAAAACACTTTTATAGGCTGTTTTGGTGTTCCACTGCTCGCCAAAGGCTTTCTCTTTCTAACTTTGTCTATTGCGACATTTGCAACGATTCTCCAATCCAGTTCTTAAAGCTCTAAATCTTAATCGTCCCGCCATCTCTTTTTTCTATTGGTAGGCCTGTCTCTGCTATTTCATTTTCATTACTTTTGTAATATCGGATGGCAACACAAACTGGCCAGTAATGTTACTTCAAAGTTAATTTCCTTTGCATCTCAATAAACTACAGAAATAATTATCTAAATCCAGTATTATAGTAATTATTACAACACAATTAATTACGGGACAGGCACGCAGCGAAAGGATCTGATAAAATTTAAAATTGAATTGTCAATAATTGCAGCGTGTACGGGGTCGAGTATACTTGCCCTTTCCAGTGCCAGTGATTTAGTGATTTAGTAGTAAGTGAGGGTCTTTGAAATTAATAGCTAATATATATGTAGGACCGGAATTAATGAAAAATAAGAATTTGACTTCAACAAACTGCGTTTATTAATTTAAATAACCAAATTTGCGACAGCGGCTACGAGCGCGGCACACCCATCCATGCAAGTCCCTCTTTCTTCCCTCTCACGTTACTGTCTCCTTCACACACAATCTTGCATCCCAATTCACGCTTTCATTCCTACATACATACATACGTAAATCACGTCTTTATCCCTTACGGGGTAGACAGAGCCTAGCATTAAAAGACCTAAAGGCCACGTTTAGCATGATTGTGGGCGTAGGTGGAAAGGGGAATCAAAATAGTGATGGGTTGCTAGCCGCATCGCCTAGCATGATTCCAACGACTAGCGATAAGCTACTACAGGTGTAGTGCAAAATGATTTACCATGACATTTCGTAAAATTTTGTCCCATTTTCAACTTTAAATGCATTTTGTTAAAGTCGTATATACAATGCAGCTGTCAGATTAAATTGTTTTATAACTAAGAACCTTATTCTAATGTTATTAACGTTGAAAACCGCATGGGATACAACGAAATATCATTTCGCACTACATGTATATCATGTGACAATTGACCATTGGGCTTAGTCCCAAACTAAGCAAAGCTTGTTCTGTGGGCACTAGATAGCCGATAAAAGTATAGGTTTGATAGACATTAGCAAAATTCACATTTCTGGAAGTTAAATAAGTAGGCCAGTAAACGTTAAATCTAAAAATACATGTCATCATTCTTCTAACAAGCAGGGCGTTGTCTAGACATTTTGTTTTATTTTGGTCTGAGGTAGTCGTATTTTTCATTTGGAAATTTGAAGATTTTCTCCATTCTCAAAAACGTTTAATAAAGTCTTATTTGTGTTAGTGTATGTATAACATTCATCTATCTTTGTCTGTTACTTTAACATCTAAACCTCTGCAAGACAGAAAAACATAATTTTATCATTATAAGTTCCTAACATTTTATCGTTACGTGAGTTCAAGTTTACAAGGCTCTGAATAAATAGGAACTATAGATAAGTATAGAATATATAATTAGCAGACTAGAATCGAACCCTGGAACAATTAACACCCATCACAATGAATCACAAGCAACACTGCATCGCTACATATTAGTAACTCATAGAAACGGTGTATCTGTCCGTCTGTAGCTGTCAATATATCATCGCGATGGCTGAGGGCTAAAATGTAGTAAGGCGCAATATTTCACCTTTACATCAAACAAATAATCAAATTGGATTAAAAAAAAGTTAAGACTGCTGATTTTTATCATGCAGGTTGGTGAATAAGCAAGTGGGAGAACTGATGGTAAGTGAGTACTACCATCCATGGGTATAAGCAAAACCAAAGGATTGCAAAGGATGCTTTGTAAGAGGGCTAAGATGGAATCTCCTAGTTTGTCTTATTTTCACGCCGGAACACAACAGCGCAAGCATAGCTGCTTGGCTTAGTTATAACTTTTGGCAAAATAGTCATCATCATCATCTCCAGTTTATACACATAGGTACCTACGTCCCGCTTATGGGCGCAGCAGGCTTATTACGTAACTCGCTCGCAATCACCATCGTGTTCATTTTGACAGTTCTTGTATGAATGTGACTGATAGCTGATTCCGATGCCAATTGTCAGCCCATACATGAACTGTCAAAATGAACACGATGGTGATCGCGTGAGAGTTACGTAATAAGCTTGCAGGTCTCCTGTTATAATGAGAGGGCTTCCCAAACAAACCCAGTGCGCATTCGGAAATACAGCGTAAGTTTGAATCGGTACAGCGTACTATATATAATATTTAATTGCGTTGCAGGTGTATGCAGGTTTTTTTTTTACCGAAAAGCTCATTGTGAATTTATAATATGATTTCGATAAGTCAAAACACTAATACGACTTTTTTTTGACAAAATTGGTCTCAAAGAATCTTTAAGAAAAAAAGAGACTTTAAGAAAGAATAGGCTCGTTTTCTGAAAATCCCTAAGTTGTACCGGTAATTCTGTTTTATCTCAGTTACTACAGTTGGCCGCGGCGTCCATATCTTCCGCTAGACATTAGCATCGGCTGCGCTCCGCCATCTTTTATTTATTTACAATCGCACGTGGGAACGTATTGGCTGTTTATTTTAACTGCGTGTCTGAGATAGACCCTCTTGCCCAGCAGTGGGACATCAATAAGACTATTTATATTAAAAAACACCGAGTAGCACTCCGGGAGTGCCGGCAGAAGTGAAAACAGCAGCTTAAATTAGTTTTTAATGTTGTAAACTCCATGATGCTCAATACGCGTTATCGTACAGCGGCCTTACCATGACGTCCTAATTCCGACGCAGTTCAAGTTTTAGCTGTCACTTTTAGTATGAATCTGACAGCGAGCGGACCTAAACTGAAACGCATTAAGACGTCATGGTACGGCCCCTGGCCGCTTACAAAAAAAAACGTACGTATTATCTATAATATATTGACAGACCTCTGACAATGTGCTGATGCCCTAGTAGGTACTTTTACTCCACGACTCAACAAAAAAAAACTTCATCGAACGCGATTCATTCGTATTTCAAAATAAGCTCTTAGAGGATCCTGATATCCTAGTACGCCAACGTACAACGCCACTAAAGAAGTTTTCAGTTCAAAAAAATCTGATTCTGATTAAATTATAAAATTACTACCTGTTGCCTGCGACTTCGCCTGCAAAGACTTCGTTTATCGCTATCCCGCGGGAACTACGCAATTTTCCGGGATAAAAAGTAGCCTATGTGCTTGTAGCGTACGGAGTTCGAAAATGGAATAAAAATGCACTTTTTTTGGCTAATTCGAGAGAGAGTTCGCGTGGCACGTGACAGGGAAACAAAGCGACAACCTCAATCATAAAAAAATAGTTTTGAGGTAAATCTGTTCTACTCGTACCGTGCGATGCGAGCGCCCTCGCGCGGATTTATTGCAAAATCTAAATCTAGTTACAAGCTCTTTAATAGATGGCATTACTAGGTACTATAATAACACTTAAATTTATGGTTCATAACAAATGCTCACGACTTAAATCCCAGAGAGGGTAGCCAGTGGCAAAGCAGTGAATATACAACTAAACTTAAACTAAATTCTATGTTTTATTTAATAATTATGCGCGTCGTCTACATTCTGCCCCCGTAGTGCTAGTAGAGCACTATTAATCTACTGGAGTCAGTAAGGCGACGCGCGTGACAGGTCTACGTAACAGACCCAAGCGCGTACGCACGTCTACTACACGAGTGCGGCCATCGCGGCCAGCGTGCACCGCGCTCACTATCCCGTGCCGCCGGGAACCGCGCTCTAGGTTGGGATCGACAAGTACCACGTAGTCTCCTATCTGTAAAGAACGCGCTTCTTTGTTCCACTTTTGTCTAGGCAAGAGCGTTGGTAAATACTCTTTCGTCCACCTTACCCAGAACATGTCTGTTAGCCGTTGAGCTATACGCCATCTCTTGCGTAGACAAAGGTCGTGATTGTCGTACTTACCGAAGAGTGGCCCCGTTGACGAGCTGCCAATGAGAAAATGATTCGGGGTTAGAGCTTCTGGGTAGTTCGGGTCTGTCGACACGTGTGTAATGGGACGACTGTTAACTAAAGCCTCTACCTCGGCCATCAGCGTGGACAGAGTCTCCGGGTGCGGGGCGCGCTCTTTCAGGATGACCTTCAGGGCTGTCTTTACAGTACGAATCAGTCTTTCCCACGCCCCACCCATTTCTGGGGCACCTGGAGGTATGAAACGCCATTCTATGCCGCGCACAGACCCATCTTCACGCAGTCTGTCAGTGTTCAGCTGGCTCAGGCTCTTTTTCAGCTCGGTGTCGGCTCCGCGGAGGTTTGTACCGTTATCTGAATAAATAACCGTAGGCGTGCCACGACGAGCCGACATTCGTCTTAATGCCATTATAGCCGAGTCAGTACTGAGTGATTCGGTTAGCTCAATATGAACGGCACGCATCGTGAGACACGTAAACAGCATTCCGTATCTCTTTTGTCTCCCTCGGCCAATGGTGGTTTCTAAAGGGCCGAAGAAGTCTAGTCCGGTAAATGAAAATGGACGTCGATTGAGCTGCAAGCGCGCATCAGGCAGGTCTCCCATGCGTTGCGCGTGCGGTGCCGCGCGGCGGTGGCGGCACAGCTGGCAGCGCGCCGCGACTCCGCGCACCGTCGGTCGCAGATTAACGATCCAATATTGTTGTCGCAGTTCATTAACGACATATTCATTCGCTGTATGCATAGCGCGTCTATGGTAGTACTCGACTAGCAAGCGAGTAGTTTTGTGCTTGCCATCCAGTATAAGAGGCCGTGTGGTTGCACTATCGACACCTTCGGCTTTATCAATGCGGCCGGCGACGCGAAGGACACCATACTCATCCAAGTATGGTGTTAATTTAAGTAGACGGCTGTTGGATGGCAGCGCTTTACCAGATGTCAAACAAGCGATCTCCGTTGCAAAGGTATCGCTTTGACTCTTTTTTAAAATGTATCTTTCAGCGATTTTCATAATTTCCGTATCCAATACCATTTCCTTTTTATCCAGTGTATTTTTCTTTCCTTTATGATTTTTCTTGTTTTTGTTTTTAATTTTTAGGTTTAATTTTCTAATATAATATATTACTCTTGCAGCAGTGCGTACAAGTCTGATCCAACTGGAAAATCTTTCTTCATCGGGTACAGGTAAGTAGGGCATTTCTGTTGTTATTAAGTTTATATTTCTTTCTTCACAGGTAGCCTCTTCAACTATCTTAGCGTGCTTCAAATCTTTCGGCCAATGATCCTCTGGATGGCGCAGGAATGCAGGTCCTTGAAACCATAAGTCGTCGTATTTAAGTGGAGGAGCCTCTGTCTTCGTGGCTACATCGGCTATATTTAAACTGGACGGGACGTAACGCCACTCTTTTATGCCGGTAAGCTCATCAATTTCACCGAGCCTGTGAGCAACGTACGCTTTGTAGTTCCTGGGGTCGCTACGAATCCATTGAAGAACAGTGCTGGAGTCAGTCCAGAAGTAACGCTTATCCGGCTGGACGTCCTTGTGTTCCTTGGCTATAGTTTGCGCCAAGCGAGAGCCCAACAGTGCCCCTTGCAGCTCCAGCCTCGGAATCGATACAGGGCGTAACGGAGTTACTCGGCTTTTACTGGCCGCCAAGCAAACGAGCACACAACCATCCGCGCGAATAAACCGCCAGTATATCACCGTCGCAAAGGCTTTAAGCGAAGCATCGCAGAAAATATGAAGCTGAGTTTCTATGATGTCATCACAAGCGGAGGACGCGGACGTTGAAGGGTAACACGGCGTCCAGACGCCGGCGCGGCGCAGCCATCGCGGGATGCGCAAAGACTCCAGCTGCTTCAACTCGCCGATCCACGATACCCAGCGCGAGTGCTCCTCTGGTCGGATGCGGCATTTCCAATCAACGCCGCTTCGATGTACGTCTTGAAATAATATTTTACTTTTTATTACAAAAGGCGCTAAAAAGCCGTGTATGTCATAAATAGACATAATAATGCTAAGCATTTTGGCCTTTGTCGGTGGTATGCTACCGTCTAAAATTTCATGTGGCATGCGATCGAGTGACACCTTTACGCTAAAAGTGTCATCCGCGGGATGCCACATCAATCCGAGCGTGCGCTCAGTCAGGTTCGTAGCTCCGTCCTTGAATTGAACAGCTGACTGCGCGAGCGCGTCAGCAGGAATCGCTTCCAGAACCTGTTTGCTGTTGCTAGCCCAGCCGCGAATCTCGAAGCCGCCCTGTTTATGAACAAACGTTATGTCTTTAATTAATTGAATAGCATTTTGTTCACTATTCGTTGAATAATAACAATCGTCCATATAATGGGAATTAATTATGACTTGAACGGCTTCAGGATAGCGATCGTCGTACTTGAGTGCATTTTTATTTTTTATATATTGCGCGATAAACGGAGAACAGGTGGCCCCGAAAATCAAGCTTTGCATGACGTATGTTTTAATAGGAGCACTCGCCGACGCTTGCCACAAAAATCTAAAAACATGTTGGTCTTCAGGCCGAATTTTAATTCGTAAAAACATGTCCTTTATATCGCCAATAATAACAAACTCATTTTCCCGAAATCTCAACATGATACCTAAAAGTGAATTATATAAATCAGGCCCAGTCAGTAGGTAATCGTTAAGACAGTTATTGTTTACTTTCGATGCCGCATCGAAAACTAATCTCAACTTGCCTGGTTTATTAGGATTTTGCACTCCAAAATGAGGAATGTGCCATAAACGCTTGACTGAGAGTTCATTATCGTGCAACTCCCTAGCATAACCTTCCGTTATAAGCTTGTTTATTTCTACACCATACCTATCGCCGTATGCGTTGTCTTTCTCGAATTTATGCAAGAGTGAGTGCATCCGAGATAGCGCATTCTTATATGAATCAGGCATTGTAAAGTTATCGTTTTTAAATGGTAGACCTACTTCCCATCGGTTACCTATTTGTCGTGCTGTATCGTCTAATATCTGTACAGCGCGCAAATGTGCCGAATTTTCACGGCTTACGGTTGAAATTCCTGTGGAATCTAAACAAAAGGAATGCTTAATCAGTTCGTTTAGTGCATTGATATCGAGCGATGTACTGTCGATCCCATCATTAGTGTGAGCGAGATGGCAAACATGGTGACTTACCTGTGACGCGGAAGAGTGAGCGCGACCACAGTAGCCGTGAATAGACCAGCCCAGGCGACAGCGGGTCGCATAAGGTGAATTCTTGTTGCCATGGATAACTTCGAGCGGTGCAATAACAAAATAATTATCTTCACCTATAAGTATACGCGGTACTACACGTTTATTACAAACAACATCTTTAATTCTAGACAAATTTGTACACGAAATTTTGTTTACAACCGACAAGTTTTGCGCAGGCAAATTTAATTTCGACACTTTTCGTAAATTTATGTCAAAAGAGTTACGGTCGTGTCCAGAAATCTTAGCGCGCACTCGAGGCGCGTCCGATTGAAACACTTCTAGTCCGAAAGCATCAATAAACTTTATATCACTTGCACTTTCACTTTTTAGCCCTAATTGATCCGCCAAATCTGAGTCTATTATCGATACCGACGCAGCATCGTCGAGCAGCGCATATGTTTGTACTTCTCCACAGGGTCCGCGCAGCTTCACTGCTACTACTTTGAGCATAATATCTCCTTCGGGTGACGGCGCGGAGTCATCGAATGCCGCAACGTGAGCCACCGTTGCGTCGGCGCGGTTAGGAGCGGGCGCCGGCGCGCGCGCCGCACGCTCCGTGCTGGCTGGCGCATGCGGCGGGCTCGGCTCGCCCGTACTTGCCTCTTCTGTTCGCTCAACAGTTACTGGCTTTTTCCAGTGCAGTATACGGTGATGTAGCAAGCCACAGTTGTCAATGTCACAAACAGGTGCAGGACATATTTCTATGTCATGACGGGCTACAAGGCATACGAAACAGAGTTTTTGTGTTTTAATAAACTTCCATTTATCTCTGCGCATTGCGCGCTTAAAGACACGACAATCAGGTAGGGTATGCTCGTCTTTCTTGCAAAATTTACATATTTGAGTGTCAGTGCGCATAGTGGCAAATATGGGGCGTGAATATCTAGTCTTATCATCAGGTCGTTTGACGTGTGGGCCAATCGGCTCGGACAGCGGTTTCTTGTACTCACGCGGCGGGACAGCTCCGGCGATGGCAATCATTTCAGCTTCTCGTTTTAGAAATTGCCCCAACAGCTCCAGCTTTGATTCGCCAGCTTTAAGTTTGTCATAAGCAAACTCGGTCCATTTGCCCAACAAAGTGCTCGGTAATTTAGAGGCAACAGCTGATGCGAGCTCTGGATTGCGCAAATGGTCACTTTGATTTAGAGCACGAATAGTTGCTATACAGTTATTTACTTTCATAGCAAAGTTTATCAAATCTTGTTGATAAAATGTAGGTAAAGGTGGTAACTTACGTAGATGTGACGTAATATTAAAAATGATGCATTCCGATCGTCCAAACTTGAGTTCGAGTGCCTCCATCACGGCTGCGGGCGGGGTGTTACCTATCAGAAGGTCTGTAACTGCTTCTTTAGCATCTCCCCTAAGTGCTCGTCGAAGTCTGGATAGGTTTTCGTGGTCTGTAAAATTACAGGTGGACGACGACTCGTCGTATGCGTTTTTAAAATGTAGCCACTCAATACAATCGCCACTAAAAATAGGAAGGTCCCTGGGTATGGCAAGGCGGCTGAGTAAACGCTCTTCGCGTCTCGATGAGGACTGTTCCATCATGTCCTTCAACGTAGTAGCAAGCTGTAGAATGCTGTGAGCGGTGTCCGTGTGCTGTGCCGGCGGTGAGGCTGCACGGTCGGCGGTGGGCGCGACCGGCTCCGGTTGCACAGGTGTTGGCGGTCGGTGTTTAGTAACATCCTGGTACTGATTTTGATTCAGCCACTGCGAGACTCGATCAGGTACCTCATCCCGGTTTGCACGTACGTCGATATATTCAACCGGACCCTCATCCTCTGAGTCGGCTTGCGCTAATTGGGCTTCAAGACGCTTGTCTATCAGGTCCATTTGGATGCGAGCCTTAGCTTCGGCCGCTTTCAATTCCAGCTGCTTGCGTCTTGCCAGCGAAGATGCCGTCGATCTTTTCGATTTGATGGTACCGACGACAGAAGGCGGAGGTAAGACTTCACTTTGAGCTGGTTGTTGCACGGCTAATGGCATTATTGATGGAACACTCTCTT
Organism: Pandemis heparana; assembly: GCA_963854515.1. Taxonomy (NCBI): domain Eukaryota; kingdom Metazoa; phylum Arthropoda; class Insecta; order Lepidoptera; family Tortricidae; genus Pandemis; species Pandemis heparana. The sequence goes on from OY978025.1 coordinate 7,513,032, forward strand.
CTGCTTTCATTTTAGAAGGATCTGCTGGCTCTGAATTCGTCTCTCTTTTGTTAGCTAACTCGCGAGCACGTTGTCGAGTCAAAACCATTTTCGGAGGCGTACTAAACATTTAGTATTAAATTCGCACTAGTAATTATTATTCGGTTCGTAGGATCAGCTTATTGTAGCGTACGGAGTTCGAAAATGGAATAAAAATGCACTTTTTTTGGCTAATTCGAGAGAGAGTTCGCGTGGCACGTGACAGGGAAACAAAGCGACAACCTCAATCATAAAAAAATAGTTTTGAGGTAAATCTGTTCTACTCGTACCGTGCGATGCGAGCGCCCTCGCGCGGATTTATTGCAAAATCTAAATCTAGTTACAAGCTCTTTAATAGATGGCATTACTAGGTACTATAATAACACTTAAATTTATGGTTCATAACAAATGCTCACGACTTAAATCCCAGAGAGGGTAGCCAGTGGCAAAGCAGTGAATATACAACTAAACTTAAACTAAATTCTATGTTTTATTTAATAATTATGCGCGTCGTCTACAGTGCTATTCCAGACTTTTCTCTATCTAAGTGCCGAATTTCAACCAGATCCGTTGGGCCGTTCTGGCGTGATTGAGTAACAAACAAACATCCATCCATCCATCCATCCATCCATCCATCTATCCATACTTTCGCATTTATAATATTAGTAAGATGAAAATTTGTGTCAAACACTTAGTACGAAATACGTACGATACGAACTTGTGATTACTAAATCAAGTATCAGTAACATTTTAACTGAATTAGGATTAATTAGGTAATGAAAAATAATTACTAGGGTACCTACTAAATTATTTTTATGTTCCCTTAAGTGAAGTGTATAAAACATTGCGTGTGCGGCATTTTTGATTGACATGCGGGTCTAATAAATTAAATTTTACTACCGATTCTATACCTCAACGGGTTTTAGTGGATGGGTGAAAATAATTGTTTCCCATAAATCAGAGCCGTAATAGTTAATATATTCTCAATATTTTGACAAATTTAATGATCTTTTTGTATGAAATAGTGTTGATCGGAATCGATTTTCAATTAAGCTTGATGACCTTTGAAGTTCGAGTGAGACTTATTAATTTCACGTGTGTTTCTGTTCATGAATTTTTAACTGTTATTCATTAGGTGTATCATAAAATGTAGCCAACCTATACGAACAAATAAAAGCTGAATTTAATTGTTTCTAATTTCAAAAAAATAAAAATTTATAAGTGGTGGCAGCCTAGTTTTTTTTTAATACCAAAAGGAAGGTAAACGAGCAACTGCCTAGGGATACCCGCAACGCCGAAGAATTGCAGATGAGTTACCAACGTAGAAGGCTAAGATGAAATGCCTCTTGTGCCTGTAATTTCCCCGGCTGTCTTACTCTCCACACCGGAACACAGCAGTGCAAGCACTGCTTCTTGGCAGTTGGATTGGTGAGTAAGATGGTGGTAGCGATCCGTACGGACCTTGCACAAGGTCCTACCACCCGCTAGTGGTTTTGCATGGATTAGATTAGACGATCAATATTATCGTGATACATCTAACTTCTAACTGCTAACTATATGCGAAATTGTGGATGGATGGATGTCTGTTTGTTACTCAATCACGGCAGAACGGCCCAACGGATCTGGATGAAATTCGGCACATAGATAGAAAAAAGTCTGGAATAGCACATAGGCTACTTTTTATCCCGGAAAATTCCCGCGGGATAGCGATAAACGAAGTCTTTGCAGACGAAGTCGCAGGCAACAGGTAGTACATACATACATACAAAAATCACGTCTTTATTCCTTACGAGGTATACAGCCTAAGGTGACAAGACCTACAGGCCACATGATACTGGTATGTCAATATAGTATGATATCGTGGATTACAAAACAACCGGAATCACTGCGATACGATAGGTATATCAATGTGTCGTGATATGGATCACGATATGAGTCGATCACACGATAATGTTTCCCTTTACCTGTGTTCTCTCAAGCATGAGTCGTGGGTTCGAACCTTGCGCTCGCACCTCTGAGTTTTTCGGAATTGTGCGACATTATACATTTGAAATACCATGAGTTTTTTGGTGCAGGCAAACATCGTGAGGACACTCGTGATGAAATTCAACAGTGTCTGAAGTTCCCGATCGCACTGGGCCAGCGCGGGAACTACATATAGCACAAGCTCTCATTATGAGACTATCTTCAGCTTCTTAAGTGCCAGTATGATACCATTGTTCATCAACTCTTGCACTGTTGCAATCGTGGTCAGTAGGCCATCACCAGACAGACAAATCAACCGACCAATTACTCACAATATAATTGCTAACGGTCCAAGAGGCCGCACAATTAACAAACCAGTTTAATAAAAATACCAAAACTAATTTATTCACAATAATTCTTGTCACACCAATCTGAACAGCCATCATTTTCGCATACACCATATCCACCAATCGCGTGAGCGGTGGCGCCTCCTTTGATTTCCTCGGCCAATGGGATTGCGCCATTTGAAAAACAATAGAACATAAAAAATGCGTCACGCTCGACGGCGCGTGATCACAATTCGTGGTCTCACTATTAACTGGAAGACGATATTTACCATTGGTCTATTATAGCTATTGTGTTTCAATTGGAGGAAAAACTATATTGGTGTATCAAGGAATCACATGCATTGTATGATAATTATAGCTGTAAGGTAAAATGCCTTATGTATGTATTAATTGCATCAGTATTTTATTCAAGATCATCTTCCATACGCGGTATGTTTTCATACCTACTACACATGTATGTGTATGTGTAATACATACATTATTAAATTGATGGTTTAAAGGTCCGACCACACCGCCGCGTATACGCAGTGACGACCGTGTCGTATGCGTCACGTTTTCTCACCGTTTCTTCATACATTTTGTTGCGATTCCGTAACTTCATCGTTTTTTAAGCGGCGGTGTGGTCGCACCTTAATGTGAATGCTAAGTCAATCTATTTATTCAAAAAATAAAATATTTTTAATATTGATAATGGTTATTATAAGATGTTCTTAGGTTAGCTATTTACGTACCTAATAACTTAATACAGGAGGTCTCTTTAGTTAGGACTGAATAAATTAACCGACTTGGTATTACATGGATCTCACTACTTTTTACGGTAGAAGAACTGAGTTGCGAGATTTGTTTTTTTTTACAAGTTATGTTTTTGATGAAAATAAATTATTTTGTTCGGAGAATAGCCACAGTCTTCTTAGAAGTAAAATTACTGAAGCAAGCATTGTTTACCATTCCATATGAACTCAGTGCCCGCGTCCATAATGAGACTTAGTTTTTGTCAGAATAGCCGAACAGTTTTAACTCAAGCGAGATTAAGTTCTGCGCACTAACAAGTACGACCCAAATTCCATAGCGCATGGCACAACAGAATCGTGAGCCATTCTTTCAACAAATTACTGGGCATTTAATTGAACAAAAGGTTCAGTTCCAGAATAGAAAGCTACAAGGATTCCAACACCTCGCGAACCTAATTAGGAGAGGAACACCTACGGAACCCAGCACTAACGCCATGGTGTTCTAGGGTTACCACTAATTCTTGATTGTGTATCATCAACAAGATTAAATTACTCTTGGTTGCACCGCGCTGCCGTGTCCAAGGACCTCCTTGGTCAACCCAAGCTATAGCCGGCCGATATCCTCCTGATGCCATGTGGTTTGCGCATGCGGCCGCGGCACTGCAACGCGCATTGTATGTATCATCATCATCATTATCAGCCGAAAGACGTCCACTGCTGGACATAGGCCTCCTCCAAGGCTTATACCTTTGGGGGGAAAGATGCCTTAGTCGCCACGCTTGGCAGGCGGGTTGGCGACCGCAGTTATACCAGACAGTTCAAAGGGGATGCTGCTGCCCATCCTCCGGTTTAGCCCTTGGTCGTCTTTTACGACACCCATGGGAAGAGATGGGGTGGTGCAATTCTCGACCGACACCACACGGCAATTGTATGCATGTGAACTCTTTATTGCACATAAAAAATTTAAAATACAGGAATACACAGAAAATAGTACAAAAGGCGAACTTATCCCTTAGAAAGGAATCTCTTCCAGCTAATCTGGTACAGAAAGGAACAGTTTACAAAGAAGCATACGCATTGTTATCCACTAATTCATAAACGCTCTATAGGCTTCTGCTAACTTAGTAATCGTTTGTCCTTATCTTTCATTTTGACATTTACCTTTCACAGATAAGGACAAACGATTGCTAAGTTAGCAGAAGCCTATAGAACGCTTATGAATAAGGGCGTTAATGTATATAAAATAACCTAACCTAAAAATTTAATTTTAGATACAAACTGTTCTGCTGACTGTACTTTTTGTTGACTGTTTTCAAGTCAACCGGACCAACCGTTGAAGAGTTCCGTCCTGCGGATACGGTCCTGGCCACACCAGAATTTTACTACCAGATTATTGTATTCTCATCTGACTTACTTACAACAAGTATGGAAATTTTCAGCTCAACCGGATAAAGATATGCTTCAAAATTGAGTCGCAAGATTTCACTCGGACATACATACGTTGCAAGTTATAATAAAGCTTGTAAAATCGTCTATGTCAAAGAGCGAGAAATACTCTCCTGAAATAAAACCTTCGATAAAGCGGAGCAACATGCTAAATAAGACCCTTGCCATCCGCAGCAGGCCCGTGGCCAGTTGGATCGACGGCGAAGGTAAGTCCGCCTCCTTATTTACCTCGGCACGGGCAGCACCAAAATCTTGGCAATGTTGTTTCCCCTGGCCCGTTCATCTTAGTGTGAGGATTTTCCCGCCTTCTGGTACGATGTTACATCTACTTTCTTCTTCATTAGATTTACGAGTAAGTTATTAGTTATCACTCCAACTTTCCGCTTCTTTCTGCCTTTCTACCATTATTCCCCTTCATTCTCCGCCAACAACACATCGAATGTCTCCAATCTTTTGGTAGGTCTATTATAGTGGCTAGTCTGATCAATCTTTATACCTAAGTATCTCGTAGTAGGTATTGCGTGGTGAACTACGAGTGAAATAATAATAAGATTTACAGTACCTTTTGAAGGTTGCTATTAGGTCTTATAAACTTGAAACTTTCTATCTTTCTTTTTTGTCTTTTTCTTTGTGCCGAATAGGTTCTAATAAATGTTTTTCTTCTTCTTAAAAAAATCCACCCCATGGCTAATTTTCGTCTATGTGTCTTACCGTTAAGCAAAGGTCCCTAATAGGCAGCGATTTGGGTCACCTTAGTCCAATTTAAGCTTAGCACTTTTGACACCCACATCTTCATCCTCTCCTTTGATAAAGCAAAAATAACACTCAAGTATCACATTATCTTTAAACCAAGATTAAATATCGTTTACCAGCCCTAACTACCGCCAGGCGTTGCGTGTAATTAGAGATTGTATACATTAGCTAATACAAATAAAGCACAATGCAAGCAGCGCCGGGCCCGACATTAGTCTTGCAGGGGTCGCTAAGGATACCTTGACCACGGGCTGGTGGCTCGGCGGGCTAAACGGCGGTTAACTTAAACGACTGTTCACAGGTTAAGTTAAAAGTGGGACTAATCCAGATTCAAAATAAAAAACTAGAATGTGCAATTTGAACCACCAAGTAGTAAGTAGTCTCTGCCTACCGCTGTGGGAAAGAGGCGTGACGATATGTATGTATGTATGTATATTATTAAGTTACTGTAGCTACAAATCATGCTAAACGCGTGGCCTTTAGGAATGGTTACCTTAGGCTCTTTCTACCCCGCAAGGGGTAAAGACGTGATTTATGTATGTATTATAATGTATATATCCTCAAAATTTTCTCTTGTATTATGATTCATAATATTGGTGATTTAATTTAACAATTTCCACATGTTGCTGAATGTTGCTGAACTTGATAATCGTTATACCATTTGATTCTTATTGAATACATTTAAAAACTGTTGATCGATCTGTTTTTTTTACACTTATGACAGTTAAAAGAGATAATTTTGTGAATTCCGAACGTTGTTAATTATACTTTTTTCATATGAACAAATATAAAATCGTAGTACGCAAAACTTGGTGCAGATTAATTGAAAAACACCTATTGTTATTATCAGAACTACCAGTGACACTAACCGTCATTTAACAACAGCAGTACCACCGGCCCGCAACAGTGGCATGAACCACTCTAATTAACATAAACACATCCACACCTGCATATATCGTACCACCATATCCACTATCCAATAATATACAGGCGGCGGGCGTGAGAGTAATTATTCTGCATGAGATTGTCTCACAGTTATCGACGTTATCTTTGATTAAGATATCTAAATGTTTTCTTGGTGTTGTTGAGAACACCTTCCATTTTGTCGGGATTGTTGGCAAAAGACGTTTGTTGTTTTGCTATTTGCTGTGGTTTGAAGAGTTAGAATCAGTGTTGTTATGGATATCCATATCCGTAACCGAAACTATCGGATATCCGAAATAAAAAAATATCCGTAACCGTAACCAAATCCGAAATAAAAGTTTTGGATAGTTTTGGATAGGGCAGAGTCTAACTAAATACTACAACTCGTACGTATTAACTGTGCACTCCGCTGGAATGCGACACCTCTCCCGCTACCTAATGACGTCACAGCGCGAGGTGCACAGCTAATTGGTACGGGTTATACTTTATAGTAAATATGACACGTCATGACAAGTTTTTGTTTTTGCCCGGCCGGCAACTTTAGAGCAGTGTTGTTATGGATAAATCCATATCCGTAACCGAAACTATCGGATAATCCGAAATAATTTAATATCCGTAACCGTAACCGAAACCGATATTATATTTTACCAATATCCATATCCATATCCGGATCCGAAATTATATATCCATAATATCCCTGGTGTGAAGAGTTAGAATGACGCAGAATCCTAGAGCAGAGCACCGCTGAAAAGCTGCAAGGCGCTCGAATTAATTAATAATGATAGTATGGCATACTAACCAGTGTTTTGTACTGATTTATGATGTTCAATAAAGAGTATTTGTATTGTATTGTATTGTAACCAGAGGGGTTTCGTTGTTCTATAAATTGTATACCATTTCCGTAGTTTATCTTAGACTAAAAGCCACCCACCACCGAAAAGCTGCCAGGCGCTCGAATTAAATATAATAATGATGGTATGGCATAATAACTAGGGTTATTTCGTTGCTCTATAAATTGTATACCTATTTCCGTAGCTAGCTCTTAGACTATTACAAGCTTTATATATTAACTTGCAACGTATGTATGTATGTATGTATCTCCTGGTGAAATCTTGCGACTCAGTTTTGAAGCAGATAATCTTCAATTGATTGAGCTGAAATTTTGCTTATTTGTGTAAGTCAGATGACAATACAGTAATCTGGTAGGTGGGTAGTAAAGCAAAATTGATTTGTTAGATGGGTGCCTTGAACGCATTTTCCATCGGTAGGTGTTTTTCCTAATCACATTTTGCCTCGATCGTGTTTTGTCATGTATGCATTTTTTATGAACGTAATTTGCCCTGTGGGCAAATTGTCTAGTAGTATGGTGACTTACTAACTTTTTGCTGCGTAGGTAAATAGCCTAATTGATTTTTGCCTCGATTGTTTTTCTTCATTTGTGCATTTTTGATTCTGGTGGTTCAGCCAGGGCCGTCTCCGCAGGAAGAACTCTTCAACAGTTGTTCCGATTGACTTGAAATTTGGTTCACCGTATACAAGTACAGTCAACAAACAGTACAGTAAGCAAAAAATCTTGTATCTAAAATGAAGTTTTCAGGTTAGGTTATTCATTTCATTTCATTTCATTATTTTTTGTAGACTGATTTATTTATTACTGCAAAAATGAAACAACATAATGTAGGTAGGTACATTTAACAATATAATACGGTTTTATGCGTCCGGAATTTAACTACTTAGACTCGGTTTGATTGCCTTTTAAAGAAATAAAACAATGTGGGGGAATAGAAACCTGTTATTAAACGATCTTAAATACAGGATACAATAAATTTCAATCTAGCGTACATCACTTTATTCACGGTGGCGAGGGAGCAGGCTGTTTACTTTGAAAATAAAAGCGCGTTTGTCTAAAAAAAAAGTTTTGAATACTAATCTTTCTAATTGACAGACTGACTTAACAATAGAATCAATATCGACATTTTCCATGGGGTTATTTTAAAATACAGGCAAGGAATAAGGATAGATTTTGCAATATGCTCATGTACGTGAGTAACGGAGTAGCAAGGTCTTTTATAATTAAAATAAACCTACGTAAAATAACGCTTGATTCAATACATTCAATACTATAAGGTAATTAGTAGTTTGCTCTACTAAAATAAATACACATATACACATAAATCACGTCTTTATCCTTTAGAGGGTAGACAGAGCCTAACTAAGGTAACAATTAATGGCCACATTAAGCATAATTGTTTAGGTGGAAAGGGGAATCAAAATGGGTTGCTAGCCGCATCGCCTACAACATGATTCCTAAGATTTTCGCCCATTTCCTCGATGGGCTGTTACCGTCTGCGCGGGAAGAGAAGCAAACTGGTGCATTCTATGTTTTTTCTTTACTCCCAGACCAGTGTAAGGTTGTCATTTTGACAGGCGACGAGCTGTCACTGTCAGCACAAGTTGTTCGAGTCGGTGGTTTATCCTTCCTTTTTTTTTGGCGTTTTGTTTCGTGTTACTATGACATTTTGACGGATTTCAGATTATGAAAGTGCAAGCTGATTTTCTAATTTAAAGATTTGTTTTAATATAGTGGACTTGTCTTTGGAAGTCCAAAATTGTATGTCGGTTTTTTACCGAAAAAAAAAAAAAAGAACGAACTTGTCACAGCTCTACGAGGAATGAGGCCACGTTTTGGGTGACTGCCATTTTGTGTTGATGTTCGTGAAAGGAGGCTGTTTGTGATAAAGTAATTTCTGTTGTGGTGAGTTCCACTGAAAAAGCGATTAGAGTTTGTTACAATGCCTTCTTGCATACTTATTTTTGATTTTTTTCCAGTGGGACCAGTGTTGGGACGGCAAAGAGCGACCTACGCAGTTTGTACCTTACTTCTTGGTACGTGGCCAAATCGCTGAAGCCCTTGCCCCTTCTTGAGCTGATGATTATGCTAATCTTCGATCTTTGCTTGTAGTGGCTGTGGTTTCGTGGTCTGCACCTCCGTTAGAGTTGACAGCGTGACCTGGGCGCTTAAGCAAGTCTGCATTTCCTCTACCGGTGGGTGTTTATTTTAATATCAAAGTTTTCGCGGTCGCTTGGCTGCCAGGCAGAGCTAATCTGGTCCCTCTCGACTCTGTGGGACGCCTGTAAGCTATTTTCTAATCCGTGTGCCATCCGCAGGAGGTGTAAAGACACGGCCTGAAGTGTGGCTGTTGATACTTCGTGTGAGCTTGGTGGTTGTTGTGGCTGTTCGATCTGCGCTGCAAGTTGCCCTGTTGGCGGCGCTGGGACGCCAGGCACGAGACGACGTCCGAGTGCGGCCCACAGTTAGTGATTAGCAGCCAGGTTTGACCGACTGAGTACCAGCTATTGGTGTTATCCTTACAAACTTCGTAGGGAGTTAAAGTGTAGTCTTGCTGTAGAGGGTTGTGGCTATCTGGGCTGAGCCGTTAGGTTTCCTGTTGGCGGCGCTAGTCCGCCGGGCACGAGACGACGTCCTAGCGTGGTCCACGGCTGCCTGCAGCCTGGCTTGGCTGGTCCGCACTCGATGGCGTGATTTCGTAACGTAGGAAATATAAGTAAAAGATCACTGGCCAATTGCATTCACGACCCTTTGCGTGTCTGTAGTGTAATACATTTAAGTTAGTATTTAAAACCTAGCTTCTAAGCTAGACTTTCCTGACGTGTAGACGGGGTAAACTGCACTTGTTCTAATAAACTTGCTGTACCAAAGTCTTTGTTTCATTCCTTATTTAAAGTGCCCTGTTACCCCGAGTGAAAATTTAATTACACCAGCATTTAAGAAGGAATATTAAAATTGAAGTTACACATACGAATGGTAAGTCTGTGCCCCCTCCCCTGGTCGACCATATTTAAATACGTTCGCGTGATGTGAAACAGCTACCGGAGAGCCTCCGGGTGTTTTTGATTGTATATGTCTAAGTAATGCACTATCTGTTTCTATTACGAACCAGTAAACTTGTTTACTATGAATATTTAAGATAATCATGGAAGAGATAATTTGAATTTATTTCTAGAGTAGTTATGTAATGGTTAACATTTTTTTTACTTGAATATTGTGACCGTCATTGTGTAGTATTTCGCAAATTTACTAAAGTATCCATTTAATAGGCACTGCAAAGATCTTTGAATACAAAATCCCTCGCCCGTTAAGGTTTTCTTTCATCGGCCGTAAAAAACTTTCAGAAATATTTTTCGTACATGTTCGTGACGTTTTCCTTTTTGATAACTTTCTTCGGGGTCTATTCAAAATAGCAAAAATGGAACTTACAGTTCATAGTTTTGTTATTAGTCGTAGCACAATATCCATCCAGCGGATACGTCTTTTGCCAGGCGTCAGCATGTACAACTCGTACATAAAAAAAAACTGAAAGATTTACGACGACATATAAACATTCTTAGACGAGAATCAATCATCGATCAGCACGCGATCACAACTCCGATCTTACAAAAACAATTTTTCATAAAATTTAAATATCCTACCCTTATAAATCTCCGCGGTGTACAGTAGCTGCGCACACGCAAGCTAATTAATATGGAGTACGCCGGGATTTATAGTGGCTTGTGTTCGAGTTACGTGTTGCATTGGTAAGAGAGGCACGGGCGTTAAGGACGGAGAATAAGTTCATTGAGAAGTTAAGGCATGTTAGCTTTATCTTTTAGAGAGTTTGTATGTATGACTGGAGGCATAGTCATGTCTTCATAACAAACACACATATTTGCGTACACAAATCTAGTAGGGTACACAGAGCCCAAGGTAACAAGACCTAAAAGCCACTATTCCATCAAGTACTTAATAAATATATGAAGTTGAAGTTTTAGGGCCTGTTTCACCACCACTCTTTGTTAAGTTCTTAGTTGTTATCTTACATACATACATACATATCGTCACGCCTCTTTCCCACGGGGGTAGGCAGAGACTACTTTGTTCCACTTGCTACGATCCTGACATACCTCTTTCGCTTTCGTTGTTATCTTAACTGTCAGTTATCTATGATGACGTCTCTATTTATTACTACGAAATAGACAGAGACGTCATCATAAATACCTGACACTTAAGATAACTAGAACTTAACAGAGAGTGATGAAACAGCTTGATGATTGAAGTCGCCCTTAAATATTCAAAAATAATAAAATAATTCAGACACCAGTAAATATAAAGCGAGATTTTTTTAAGGAAGCTATTATTGATCATTAAACTTGATTTCAAAAAAGGAGGAGGTTCTCAATTCGGTTGAATTTTTTATATCTATGCTTCAACTAAGTAAACATTGCTCACTGTTCAAACTTTTTTTTTATTAGCTTCTTCAATATAACCCCATAATAGTAATAAGCTTTACTTTCCACGCAGCATGTCCGTAGGTATCAACAAAGCATACACCATCTCATATTACAGCGTTGTCTTCACAGAAGTATGGACAGACAGATCATTATCTCGCAGTAGTTCTTGTAGGATACCAAACACCGATCGCTGCGCGCGCCGCCTTCTGGTGGTTTATGGGAAACAACTGTTGAAATGATCAAGCTGTTATCATTATTGTTTCAGACCTACAGTTGTTAGTTTATTTGCAATATAAGGGCTTACATTGAAACTACAAAAACTTACATATCGTTCTCAATCAAACTATCATTAAAAAGTGACCGTTACACACCATCAACATTCTTTATTTTTAGTGTTAATAATAATCGCATCGTAGTTAACAAGATGGGAGTAACGTTATCCCTCAGAATTGCTTTTTTTAAATATATTATCAGAAATAAAAATAATTGGTGCCGTAGAGTGTCATGTTAAATTGGAGTCCCCTATTGGAGTCGGCTTATCAATTTATAGCTCTCCAGACACAGAAATTGCTGAGAAATTGAGCCGAGAACTTATTTCTGATTTTTATATTCTAGAGAAGCAACCGATGAAACTGAGACGCATCTTAGTACCAATATGCCATTTGTTTACATGACATCTTTATAATACACACAAAACGCAACTTTTATGCAAGCTACTTAAGAATAAAACCTCCGATCTGGGCTTATTTTGTTCCAAGTACTTGAATAGGAGAAAAAGGTTTGAAAGGCGTAGTGGGTGTAAAACTCGTTCCGCAACTACGAATCGTTCAAAACCAAAATGCTCATTCTGGGGTTACCTACTCATACTAAGCAACCGTCAACGTATACAGACCTTATACTCCGAAGTACGATTTTCGAAATTCGTTTCGTGTCGTCTCGCTCATCATATACTCTCTCTCTCTCTCTCTCTCTCTCCAGCCTATATACGTCCCACTGCTGGACACAGGCCTCCTCTCAGAATGAGAGGGCTTGGGCTATAGTTCCCACGCGGGCCCAATGCGGATTGGGAACTTCACACAAACCATTGAATTGCTTCGCCGAAAAGCTCATGGTAAATTTCAAATGAGATATACTAATAAACATTAATTTTAGAATGAGAGAGATGATATCGGTATCGGTAAAATCGAATTTTGGAGAAGCTCTTCAGACTGATTGAGTAACTTACGAGGAAATTGCGTGTGTATTGTTGATTTTACCACCTTCTAGAGCGCGAAACGAAAAATACAAAAACAGACTTTTCAATACTCTTAAATTGTATCTTTTATTAAAATAACCAAACCTGAACCTCAAACGCTGAAACATTTTCTATCATAAGAAGTAGTTATAACACTTTTAATAAATTACTTGTTAAAAGGATATTAAAGGACGTCTAGTAATTGCCTGACAGAGCAGCTCTCTATCAAAGCCTTAGGCTCCTTTGATATTAATAAAAATATATTAATGGAACTTACAGACTACCAGTCAGCTGCATTTTCTTTAAAGAGCCAAGAAAATGACGTCCGATCATACTTTAGGATGTTAGGGATACGACTTAGGAATCTTAATGTGAATTTAGTTATAGCTTATGTATGTATAACTCTTTATTGTACATAAAACACATGTAAAACGCAACGCAACGCTTTGCTTATTTAATATTAGTAAAGTAAAGTTTTTTCTTTGTTCTGTTACAAAACAAACAGCCTCTTTACAAACAATCGTCGGTGTTAACTCAGAAATATTTGGAAATTGAAAAGGGAATTTAAATGTATTATTTTGTCTCCAATCACTTTGGAAAAACTAACATGCTTTAAAATATGATTAAGTTTTTTATTAAAGGATATACCTTTGAACCAAAAAAATTCTTCAAATAGGTTCTTACTCGTATTGGCGTTCTATACTACTTATTGGTTGTAGGGCCGCTTTGCAGTTGGATTGTTGACTACAGAGTTTTGTGCTACTCTCAATAAATCATTTAAGTACTCACAAGAATATCTTTCTCCCCCTCTTTTTTATAGCTGTAACGGTACCTTGATACATTCAGCCATGAGACACACGTGAAATTGCATACCACAGTTAGTATTGTTGTCTATTGAATTGTCTGATTTACTTAATTATATCATTTTCGTTCAGTAACATTTTTTCTATATCTAAGCGTTACCTTACATCACAACAGATATAGATTCGAAATTAAGATAATTGTATTCGGTTTCGCTTTAGGCCTTATTTTATTAATTTCCACGTTTATTTTTAACATTACAAGTTGTTTCGTCTAAACAGTTGTTTCTGAAAAGTTGTTGTTAATTTTATCGCTCCCGTTCAAATCCTATTTGTGTCAACAATATGTACTTCTTCCTCATTATCTTTAATTTTTTAGTCGTATCCATATTAACTTTCCGAAGTTCATAACGGCAGTACCGGATAAAATTGCACGTAGCATAAAGGAAAACGGGCGGATATAGAAAATCACTCAATACCATCTCGGACGCGGACGCTCCAAAGCCGGCCGTAATAACTTGCTTCGGATTTTGGATATTATCAAAGTTTGCAAGTTTCATTTTGGAAGTTATTTTAATTAGGATGTTGCTTGTTTAGTTTTTATTAGTGAAGCTACTTATACGGAATATTTCAGCTGGTGGTTGGGTTAATTTGATAGTACCTTCTTTGACCCATCTGTTTACCGTATAAAAATTGTTAAAATAGTGTAATATTAAAAAGAATTGAGACTAACTGTTGCCCGATCATTGTGGCGAATTAAAAAATATATTCAGCGAAACAAAAACAATGTTGTCTTAGAAATATTCTGGAATAAATTTTATTAGTTCAATAAAATCAAGTCACCTCTTTGACACCGTATAGGTACTTTGAACATCAATCAATGTATGGAAACATCTATGAACAACGATTAAAATAATCATGAATATTATTAACCGAGGCGTGACACAGATAAATTGTAAAAGCACAGTATTTTTAGCAAGTCAAATGTCTTTTATATTGATACTAATACGGCCAAACTAAACAAAATAACAACCCAAATATGAGTGTAAATAAATCACAAGCACAAAGTTTTCCCTCACAATCAATTACAAGGCAACTGTCAAAGAAACTCCGGGAAAACAGGTAAAACACGAAACAGAAATAATATAAAACGAGCCGAGAACCGGGAACAAAACATTGATTAATGACGAAATGCACTCGAAAACAAACTGTCGAACTTCTTCAAATTCTCAATACAAATGCCTTCGGAATAACCCCCCAAAATAATGGTTTCCTTTCATCCACATACCACCAAAACGTCATTACCAACGCAGAAAGCCACAAGCAAATTCGAAGCTTGGAGCCGACGTAAAAGGTTTATTTTGGATGCGGCTGCGAAAGTAAGGTAGCTGTTCGCGAAGTTGACACAAGATTTTCTTTTCCCTTTAGCCGGTTTTGTTATTTTTTTTGTTACGGACTCGGAAGTGGTGTGTTTGGATGTGTTTCCTCTTTTTTTGTTGAGAAATTGTTTCGGTGCCATTAAGCCGTTGACAGATAGCTTTCAGCAATGCCCTTGAATTGTTTGTAATCGCTGGGGTGGGCGCCATTTGTGTGACAATGCGAGGGGTAGTTGGAAGAGTGATAGCTTAGGGTAGGTTTGCGGAGCTAATGACCGGATTAATCTGGATTGAACTAGTTTGATCGTCTCAGGTTACGTTTAGATTGTATTATGTACCTAATAAGTTTCTATACGTACCTGTTCTCTATAATGTTTATTATGTAGAGTCCAATGTAGAGGCATTGTGTTGTAGAGTAATTAAGTAAAAACCGAGTATTTAGTACAGTCCGCAAGCTCTTAGAATGCCATTCGAGTTTGTCTTGCTCCCACACTTGGCCGACTCAAGTCTCAAACCCATAAGAGTGAGTGAGATAGCAAGACAAACCCGAATGGTGTTATAAGAGGTCACGGACTGTACCTAGTTTCGAATGCCTTTTTTACTATGACAAGTCAGCATTTTGCTAACGCGTTTTGTACCTACTGATTGCCGGTTGCATTGCTTTGCATTTCGAATTTTGCCATATCACCGACAATTTTATTGTGGTTTTTTTTTTAATTTACTAATCAAAAATAAAAATATATAATTACATTAATACTCTATCGCCAAACTGCAATACAGTTTTTTGGCGAATACTGCACACCTTATTTTTCACATGCATTTAAACTTATACAGGTACACTAAGCTTCATCTACCATCACTAAGCCCTACCACACGTTCTTACCTAAATTTATTTATTTATTTTCCTCCAGGAAGGTATCCATCAAACACGCCTTCAATTTGGTTTTAAATATTCTTTTAGTAGCACACTCTGAAATAATAATGAAATAGTCTGGTGCCAATTTCACCAACGTGACATGTGGGCACAGAATAAATAATAGTACTAGAGTACAAGTGACGATATTATGTTTACATTGCAAACACAACAATGAACACGACAATCTACGTCAGTTGGTTTCATACTACGCCTTACATTTCGAATGACATTGAATTTGACATTTATTTCTTGATTTTAAGGTATTATTGGATTTCTGATTTCTATTATTATTATTATTTTTATTGTTTTTATTTTATTTACAATTGACGATATTTTTGTGACTTTCTTATGTTTTGACATAAAAATATATTGTAATGAAAAAAATAAAAAAAAATTCACATGTCACCGACATTATGTGAAATTGGTGAAACAGGGGCCAAGGGGCCTACCATGACGTCTTAATGCGATTCAGTTCAGGTTCGCTCGCTGTCAGATTCATACTAAAAGTGACAACTAAAACTTGAACTGACTCGGAATTAGGACGTCATGGTAAGGCCCCTGATCGCAATGTTACCCGAAAACATTTGACCTGTCATTTTTACTGTTTTTGCGCGTTGTTTAATGGACCACCAATCACCATATCGAAAGCACTTCCCTTATCGTAAGCTCAGCGGGTCAAATATAATTATTACATGCGAAATACAAAGTCGTGTGCGTGTGTTAATCACCAAAACCATTTATCACGCCGCACCTCACTTGTATGACTTGTGTGTACATATATGTATGTGTGCGTATATCTTCTATGATCTTAACATTCTACACAGACTTAGGGCCTGTTTCAACACAGTATGACATGGATTAGACGGTCAAAATTATCGTGATACTGGTATGTCAATATGGGATCGTAGATTTCAAAACAACCGGATTCGCCGCGATACGGATCAATATTTCGCTCGTATTTCCGCTCAGTTTGGGCCTTCGGCCCTGACGCAATTCTAACCTATCCACAAAAAATCCATCATTATTTTTTATTTGATGATAGTTAGTACGATGCGGTTAAATGTAGGCCGCCTTATTAATAATAATAATCATAGCTTTTATTTCCGACCAACATGGATCATTGCGTTAGTTACAATTCAAAAACTTATTCTAGTATTAGTAATCAATTAGGTACAAAATTATTAATAAGAGTTTTCAATGATTCACGGTTAAGTTCATTCGAAATAATCGCGAAGAAGACGGATTCGAAGGTAATCGCGGTTCACATCCCGTTTATAATATTTCGGACAAAATTATTAAGTTCAAAATAAACTCAATTCTTAATCAAATTTGATTTATTGAAGAACTAGCTGTTGCCACAGCGACTTTGTCTGCAAAGAATTCGTTTATCGCTATCCCGCGGGAACTACGCAATTTTCCGGAATAAAAAGTAGTATATATATTATGCTATTCCAGGCTTTTCTCTATCTATGTGCCGAATTTCATCTAGATCCGTTGGGCCGTTCTGGCGTGATTGAGTAACAAACAAACATCCATCCCTCCATCCATACTTTCGCATTTATAATATTAGTTAGATGACAGTCCAGCTAATATAATGAATTGGATATTATTATAAGGAATTTAACGGAGTGGTGTAGCAGGGCCTCTACCTACGTACGTACGTACGTTCTATCTTTAATGGTAATAAACGTTTATCTTATCTTATCTTATACCTACTATTTTTGCTACTTCTATTTTTGTGGACAACGGCTTAGAATAAAATCAGTAAGTACTAAAGGCATTTGTAAGCAACCGATTTGTTCTTCAAACTGGGATGCGGTTTCATCAAGCTTATTTACGGCATAGACAGAAAAATTACTTATTTAAAAATTTAAAACACCTATTAAACAAAAATTACACGGACGACGCACATTTCTCACATCTTACCCGCCCATAAATCACCGAGTAACCAGCGATTATAAATTTTAATTGATCCATCAACACGACCCGAGCATTCCCCATCAGGCGCAGGCGCATCTTGCGCGCACTAAATCAGTTACATGTGGAAATTGATAGTGAATAACGCCGTATATCTTGTAAAGCATTAAAACAGTCACTTAACAAGATAACAATTGAGATAAAATTCGTGTAAGTAACGCTACATGCGGTGACTTGCGACCCCTAGGGGGCGGTCTTAGTGACAGAAAAAGCGACTACACAATTATTAAAAGCAAACTTCCACTTTTTCTTCCATGCTTGGTCTGGAAGTAAAGAAAAAACAGAATGCACCAGTGTTTCTCTTCCTGCGCAAAGGGTAGAAAGTCCATCGAAGGAATGGGTGAAAATCTTAGGAATCATGTTATAGGCGATGCGGCTAGCAACCCATCACTATTTTTAATTCTCTTGCCACCTAAGCCGTGATTTATGCATAGTTAGGTTAGGCTAAACATTATAAACATACTTCTAAATGTTTAACAAGACTTTTTTACTATGGCCGACAAACTACATTGATCGATGTTCAAAGCGTATGCCTGGTAGAGATTGATCTGTAGCAATAAGGCCGCCTATTGTTACCTTATCACTTCTGTATACCTTTTTTCTGTTTTGTTTGTTACATGTGGTGTTCAATAAAGAGTTATTGTATTGTATTTACGGCGTCATAACGTGAGTTGCAGTCATTTGCAGAAATATTCTTGACCCTATAGACAAACCGCTTAAATGAAGTCGTCGCCCGCGCGGCACAGGGGCGCGGCGGTCGGTCTATAGTAAGACAGCTTAGATTATACCAAGTTAACAGTGTGGCAGCACCCGAATGTCACAGGTAAAGGTGTCGATAAAGAGTTACAGCGTCTATTGTGATATATGACCAGCGACACCGTGGGAACGTGGACGAGACACATGGCCGGTGTTTTTGGCATAATTTGGTGTTTCAAATTACTTGAAAGCTTGGGGTTTGATTGATAGTCATTGGAAAAAAACGTTTTTATCTACAAATGACAAAATACTGGCCACAAAAATAAGATGTAAAAAATTGTTACGCCAAAACTTTTTTATAGAGGGCCTTACTATGACGTCCTAATTCAGACTGAGTTCAAGTTTTAGCTGTCACTTTTAGTATGAATCTGACAGCGAGCGGACCTAAACTGAATCGTATTAAGACGTCATGGTAAGGCCCCTGATGACTGACGACCACAACTAAGATATGAATGAGATTTAGAAAAAAAAAATGTTACGCTGTTACTGCTTTCTTTTTATAATAGATACGAAAACGCCCTATTATATAGGTAAGTACCCACTTTTCTATCTGGCTAGAAACATTTTACCACCTGCCAATGGATTACAGGAAAGACCGATCAAGTCTGCATTTGAAGTTTTTGCCGCTAACGCAAACCTGCACGTTTGCAGTACTGTACTTGACTATAAAATTCTTCGGAACGCTTTATTACTAGCAGTAAACGGTTCAAATTCGAATGTATAAAGTGCATTGGCTAAATAAAAGTATAAGAATGCAAGTAGTCTTGTCCACTTTCATTGTCAGACGGACGTAATAATTGCTACTGTTTTCTATTTATCGCACGCGTGCTGTAATGAGCTGTTACTGAGTTCATACTCGTATAATATTTAGGTTTATAACTGCAACCAAAGTAACATGAGGATAGGGAAAATGTGTTATGGAACATAGCCTGAAACACAGGTTTTCTTAGTTCAATCATCGTGGGTGCCAATCCTCGTAGCTCTGACTTTTTCGGAATTGGCATTGTTCATTTTTTTTAAGCTGTGCTTTTAACACCTTTATTTGATAGAATGGACTATTTCAAGGAACTAATTTGAATATTATGCTTCTACGTAGCTTTGTTCATTAATAATAAATATTTTTTTCGCTGTTTGATAATTTGTTAATTTAGACAGGATCCCAATCGCCTTCGTACAGAATTATAAAAAAAGACAGTTTTGTCTATGGTTTTGTCTATATGTCAACATTGTCAACGTCATAGATCTGTGAATGTGTGTGTGAATTTAACGTCAAAAACAATAACAATATTCGCGTGTTCGATTTATTTCCGTTCGTTGGTGTTATTATTGTTTTTCGTGCTGTTTTTGCTTTTTGGTTTCACCCCTGCACATCTCTCCTGACTCCTACTTACATTAAAGTGGTCTTCGCAACAGTACATCGTGTAAACATTGAAATATTCCACATTAGCTTGCATACACCATTCGTTCCGCAAATTTTCTCTGATTTTCACAATGATTTTGTTGGGGCTATAGTTCGAGTAATTGTTGCATCCCGGAACAAAAAATTTTTTTATAAATATCCATTGTTTATTACAGTTTTATACTTTGAATTTGCTTTTATTTGTAATGTTTGCAGGTTAAGTTAGATGTGACAGTGACAGCATGACAGATACCGTAGTGGCGTAGATAAACCTTTTTTTTTCCATTTTTGTGGCAAACATTTAATACCCAATTCTGACTAAAAACCCGGTCGTTAGATCAAACAAAGGTCAAAAGTACTTTTACAAAAATATCTGCAATCGTAAAGTATTTTTGAAATCGGACAAGATAAATCGGTTATTTGATGGTTTTCCTCCAAATGGTTTTCGAATTAGAGCATACTAAAAAAAATGAACAATGCCAATTTATGTGCAAAATTACATTTGACATTTACCATGAGCTTCTCGGTACGAAGAAAAATATCGTGAGGAACACACCTGTGAAGCACTTCTGTGGTGTGTGTGAAGTTCCCGATTCGCACTGGGCCCGCGTGGGAACCACACAGCCCAAGCTCTCTCATTCTTAGAGCAAACCTTTGCACAGCAGAAGTAGGATGTATATAAGCTGGACATGGTGTTGCTGATAGCACAACTACTAGTGGAGTCCAAGTCTTATGATTTTAACTTGTAGTTTTGTGTTACATGACAAGTATTTCATGAAATTGTGTGGCAAACGTAGCAAGTCGGTCATTTCATAAGGTTATGTTATGTTGTACTTACCTACGTTCTTGTTGAATGTCCTACTAAAATTACAAATGCGAAAGTTTGTGAGGATGGATGGATGAATGTGACGATGTAAGTGTGTATGTTTGTTCCTTCTTCACGCTGAAACGACTGGATGGATTTGAATGAAATTTGGAAAGGCATAGCTGATACCCTAGATTAATACATAGGCTACTTTTTATCCCGGAAAATTGCATAGTTCCCACGGGATAGCGATAAACATGTCAAAGCTCGCAGCTGCCTTATGTAAGTCTAATGTCGTAGCTGCCTAAGGTACTTTAATTCTACGCGGACGAAGTTGCGGGCAGAAGCTAGTGTATAAAAACAGCCAGTCAGTTTCTGACACCCGTGCTTCTTTCATGCATCTAACCAGTATCGCTTATATTTGACAGTAGCGACGAGGATACATAACAGTACCTATACCTACATATTATATAGACGTTCAGAAAGCTAGGCTTAAACTCAAACGTCAAAAAAACTAGCCCCGAACGACTTCGTGACAGAAAGTGGAACAATAATTAATTTCGGTTTTCACACGCTTCCATGAAAAAAACCGTAGGGTTGCCAACGCGTGATCGTTTCTAATTGGCAGCGACTGATGGATGGAACCGACGTATTCTCATTACACCGACGCCAACTTAACTTTGCTGCTTTTACAACTAAGCTCACCGAATTTAGACTCTAATTTTCGAGTGTTTAGGTTTAAGCTTGGATTTGGAGTGGCAAACGTAACTTGGTACGTTTGTAGAAACAGTTGGTAATTATTGGCAGCCCTAAGAGGTATTTTCCGCGGTAAAACAGAAACCTGTTAACTTATTTATATGTCGAGAGCCAGTGGTTTTAAGTGAGACGGTAGTTCAACATAGTACTTACTAGCTGTTGCCCGCGACGTCGTCCGCGCTAAATTGTAATTTGTAGCGAAACAAATGCACGTGCAAAGCATTATAAAACAAAGCCGCTTTCCGCTATCTGTCTGTCCCTATGTATGCATAGATCTTTAAAACTACACAACGGATTTTGGTGCGGTTTTTTTGATAGATAGATTGATTCAACAGGAAGGTTTATAAATATGTATAATATAGTAGATACACAGATTGCACCCGTGCGAAGCCGGGGTGGGTAGCTAGTTATCGATAAAGCTCAACCAATTTACAATTTACCATAAACCTTGATATATTTTATATTTAAAAACCGCATGGAAATCCATTTACTTAGTAGTTTTTGAGTTTATTGCGTACAGACAGACAGACGCGGTGAAGGACTTTGTTTTATAGAGTTACTAACGATTGCCCGCGACTCCGTCTGCGATAAATTCGCTTATTGCTATCCCGAGGGAATTATGCTATTTTCCGGGATAAAAACCATTCTATCTCCTTCCCCGGAACTGTAACTATCACTGTACCAAATTTCAATAAAATCGGTGTAGCCGTTTTGCCATGAAAGAGCAACAAACATCCAAACATCCAAACTTACAAACTTTCGCCTTTATAATATTAGTAACATGTAGTGATGCTCCTTTGAGCAAGCTTTATTTAGTTCAGTTAATCAGCTAGCCGGAGGGAATATGTACTTGGTACGGCTAGCACGAAAGCACGCGAGAGCTGTGTCGCGCGCAAGATTGAATACCCGTCTCTTACTAGAGCGAATAGTAAAAAAGAGACGGGTAGTCTATCTCACGCGTGGTATGTATGTATGTATAACTCTTTATTGTACATAAAACATTAATTTTACAGGTAATAAGATACACAGATATACAAAGGCGAACTTATACCGCAAAGGGATCTCTTCCAATTAACTATCGAACGATTGACAGGACAACAGAAACCAGAGCATAGAGAGTATTTCCTCTTTGGTATTGGTATCGGGATCCCTCCATTTCCCATAGTTTCATTTGTACTAATTTCATTTGCCATAATGGTCACTGGCTATAACCTTCATTTGCCCTAATATCACATGCCATAATTTTTGAATGCCATAATACTCAAACGTCATAATGTTCAACATCCCTAATATTAGATACCATAATATCACTTTCCATAATTTTTACTTTCCATAACTTTCAAAATCACTAATATTTCATGCCATAACAATCATTTGCCATAATTAAGGAAAAAACAGATCCAGCCTGTTGAAATTTACTGCTACCGAAACACGGTAGGTTCGTTAGGTTTCTTGCGACCCTCAGAGCTGAAATAGAAGCATCTCTAAGGGCTCGGGGGGCAAAGACCCCCTCAATAGCCACATGCCTGGTCAATTAATTAGGTTAGGTTAGGTTAGAATGGCGTCAAGGCGCGAAGCGCCAAAACTAGGCGGAATAGGAGCTCCGCGAAGCGGAGCTCCGTCGGCTTCGCCTCAGGGTCATTCAGTTCATATTTATGTTTGTTTCTACACATGTCATCACATCTGTTAAACGTAGATAATTAACACAACCCGTAGTAAAAAAATAACATTTTGAATTAGTTATTATTATTATTACAAGAATCAAAATTCTGGGTTTTTTATGGCAAATAATTATTATGGCATTTGAATTTTATGGCAAATGATATAAGAACAATTGATAATAGGAAAAACGAAATTTATGGCAAACGTATCGTTATGGCACCTGAAAATTATGGCAAATGAAAATATGGCTAATGATCATTATGGCATATATATCGTTATGGAATATAAAATTATGGCAAATGAAATTCGGGCATGTGAAATTAGTTTATATGAAATTCGGGCAAACAATAGAGAACCATTGGTATCTTCTCTTCTCTTAAATTTAAGAGTCCAGCGGGGTTACCGCCATCGCTTAATGCGTGCCAAAGTTCCATTCAGCGTAAGGGACAGCTATTATTATTATATTATTATTATCATCACTGGAGTAGTCGCCATTAACTTCTTTTTTCCGCCATTGCTTTAAGCTCCTGATACTACAACTGCATTAACCTTTACCTTTTCTTGATCCATAAACGCACGTCTTCCTTTCTCTGCCTCTTCTTCCTTCTATTTTCCCTTCTATAATTTTTTTTATGTAATCTTATTAGAGGCTATATAGCGCCTAGTGTACTGGCTTGATGTAATCCATACATGTTCAAAGGTTGTCTAAGCATCATAGAATATTTGTTTAGACATAACTATTATGATTGTACCTAGAGGCTGACGTGTGCACGTCGCGTGTGCTTTTTAAATATTTAAGGTGCGACCACACCGCCGCTTAAAAAACGGTGACGTTACGGAATCGCAACAAAATGTATGAGGAAACGGTGAAAAAACGTGACGCCTACGACACGTCACTGCGTATCCGCGGCGGTTTGGTCACACCCTTAAACCTTAATATACTATTTACTGTTTACTCTGGCTGCTTATTTCCACATAATCTCATTTGGTTAATCTTCATGTCGTATCAGGTGCGCCAGAGTATTTCCTCTTCTATTCTCACAGACAGACACTACAGACAGAGAAAAGAAAAAGAACAAATGAAGCGGGCTTAGTTAAAATCCGCATCATTTTCTTTACAAAAAAAATACAGTCATGTATTTTAGATAACGATTTATTGTTGATTTTGTCTACGATACAGTTTACTTGTAACATTTTAATTTGTTCCTTATTTTTCCGTCTTAAGCTTACACAAAAATACATATGTGTTTATGCAAAACTTAGTGGGTTCAGTAGATTCGAAGCAACAGACCGACACACAAGTGATACTAGGTTCCATTATTCCTTTTGAAGCACAGTACCCAAAAAAAACTAAGTCATTCAAACCGCATTTGTATAAATCCAACTTATTAAACAAAACACGTACTTAATTATAGCCTAAATAATAGTAAATAACGCAGGAAGTACTCGGTTGGCCAACATTAGCATAAGTAGTAGGCGATACTGCGCCCATTAGGTTGGCAGCACGTAAGGCGTGGAGACAATTTCTTGTAATCCACAGGAAATTAATTAATCCGTCTAGAATTGTGTAAGTTGTTACTTTGTAAAGGGATACATGAATATTAAGTGTCATTGATGAATCAGAGTTGGATCTGTGGCTTAGGTTACAGTTTTATTAAAGCGGATCAGAAGCGAGAAAAAAAAAACACAAAAGCAAAAAGAAAGTGTTACAGAGGCGAACTAATTCCTAAAGGATGTTACAGCCTTACACCAGCAGCTTACAGTATCTGCATTTTTCTCAAAACTTCCTTTTTGAAGATAGAAGAGTTGTGCGTGACACGGCAGAGCAGTCCTGATCAAGAAAGCATCATTCTCTAAATGAGCAGCTTAAACGTGGTACGTGAATTATCAGGTGATCGTTGCATTCCGAGGCCGTACGTAGGTTTACTATCCTGTGGGAAATTTAAAAAATCCTTTATAGAGTAGGTACCAGTGGCGTGGCGTCCATAGAACTCGATTCCCACTGGCTTGCCTATTTTAAGGCAGTTGGGCAACTTACTGTGCAGAATTAGAGGAAAAGGCTACTTAAGTTCCCTTCGGCTTGCATTCTGATATACTTGACGCCACACCACTGGTAGGTACCTCTATGATACTCTAAGTATAGTCTGTCAAATTTCAAGTTTCTAGCTTTAGCAGTTTACACTGTGCGCTGTCTGTCAATCAGTAACAATACTCGTATTAAATATAGTACGGTCCGGCTTAGCACGTCGTATTACCTAACTATTAAATAATCTGTGGTCTTAGGATGCCATTCGGGTTTGTCTTGCTGTCTCTCTCACTCAGCCGAGTCAAGTATCAAACCCATAAGAGTGAGTAAGACAGCGAGAGTAGCGAGACAAACCCGAATGCATTCTTAGAGCTCACGAACTGTAAATATTACGAAACGAAATAAGTCATGAATTCCTTTAGAGTGAATTTTCAACTAAGGAAATCAATTTAAAAAGGGCAACAATTTGTATTCAGCCGTTGCAGCTAACGGGAAACGGCGAAACAATCGAACGGCATTCGAATTGCGAACGTTGATTGAAATTCAGACGGGCGATTGGTCAGCGGCAAGTGACGCGGGACAAACTGAGCTGTAATTGGTGATTGACATGTGTGCGTGCTTCCTGATTGGCTGGGAGACGGTTAATAACGTTGCGTTTGAAATGTTGTAGAGGTGTGCGGCTATGTGGTGCTAGTGGAGTTGGTAATTACATTATGGATACTATTTTAAGTGTTTATTCTGATTTAGTTCACGGTTAGTTTTTTTGAAACTGCCTGTGTTATATTGGCGATAAACCAGGCTAAGTTAAGATTGTGGCTTTTGAAGACATCTTTATCCAAAATTGAACCTATGTTAAAGGTAATAAAGTTTTTTTTTTAGTGCATTTAAATATTCTACAATAAGCGTTTGTTTAGCTCAGTAGAACTAGATTTTATTTTGCAGATTGTAAGTACCTAGGTATTCTATTAACTGTAGTACTTGTTTGTAATGTCATCCATCTTTCAAAATGTGTACCAACTTTTAGAGCGTACAACTTACGTACAAACTTAATCAAACACTGCAAATTAAATAAAAAGTCTGTAAAAAGTTATTTAAAAAAAAAGAAAAAAAGAAGGAAAAAAAGGTCAGGGTCAAGAGTACCCGAAACGACGAACGTGGATGAAGCGAAAGACGTATGTCAGGATCGTAGCAAGTGGAACAAAGTAGTCTCTGCCTACCCCTGTGGGAAAGAGGCGTGACGTTATGTATGTAGGTATGTCATTTAAAGGTGCAACCACACCGCCGCTTAAAAAACAGTGACCACTCTGACACTTTCCTACGCCTATGACTGTACCAAAATGGCGATATCATTATATTCGGTCCGCAAGGAATCCGCTCGGTAAGGGCGCGTAGTAATCGCTAGCCATTTCTGGCTGAAAGAGTAGTTCTAATCAGCGTGTGATTTACAGGCATAGATGAATTAACCAATAGAGTACCACATACATAACCCACGTCTTTAGCAAACACCCTTACGGGGTAAACAGAGCCTGAGGTAACAAAACCTAAAGGCCACGTTTAGCATGTTTCTGGGCGTCAAGTGGAAACTTACTTACTTACTGGCTGGGCGCAGTGACCCGAAGTGGATCTTGGCCTCCGACACCAGACTTCTCCATGCCTTGCGATCCTGGGCCAGCTCTCGCCAGCCATCGGCCCCGAGATCCGAGAGATCCCTTTGGACCAAGTCGCCCCAACGGTACCTAGGGCGGCCAACTGGTCTACGCCCGCTCGGCCGACCCAAGCGGTCAAGTGGAAAGGGGAATCAAAATAGTGACAGGTTGCTAGCCGCATCGCTTATAACATAATTCCTAAGATTATCATCTATTCCCTCGATGAGCTTTTACAATCTGCACGGGAAGATAAAACCGTAACATGTAAAAGATAAAGAAAAAAGTATCACGGAAACTAGTGATAACGGTGTAAGTGACGGGTCACTGATATGTTGCAGAATTAGGTAGCATCTTACTACTCTATTGGCAATTCTTCTGTTATAGCAGACTAGGGTTTTGAGGCTACGAATAAGTTAGTTTACCTTTGATCTCTACGTCGGTAGCTTAATTAATAAGCTCGTGTTTGTTAAAACCTAGCCAGTTTTAAACCCGGCCAGTATTGACTTCAAAGAAAGCTATTAAAAATAACTTCACAAAAAAACACTGGGTAGCACTCCGGGAGTGCCGGCAGAATTAAAAACTACGCACTCGCGCAAAAAGAAAAAAAAAGAAAAAGAAAAAACTTTTTCTACACGAGATTCGAACTGCGGTCACTTGAGAGAACGCTCTATTATTCCACACCCAAACACGCATAATGTTAAAGCGACGAAATTAACGTACACTTCAAAAATCGAACGCGAATCTAGCCTCATTCTTATTTCAAAATAAGCTCTTAGAAAATCCTGATATCCTGGTACTTAAACTCTAACTCCGTCTTACGCCTGATGCAAGTTTAACATTTTTTACCCATCCAAAAAAGAGTTCAACGCCGCTAAAGAAGTATTCAGGTTTTGACTTTAATAAAACATACACTAAAAACTAAAATCAATTTGGATCCTTACGTAGGGGGACCACGCAGGCAGGATTTCCGCGATGTATTGCAATGGCGAGTCTTTGCGCGAGAAAGCTAAATAAGCTCACCTGCTATGGGTGGTGTAGCGGTATAGCACGCAGCACGGAATGATGAGGTTCCGGGTTCATTTCCCGGCCACAGCTTTACTTTTCGGATTCTGTGTTCTAATTTTCAGTGTCGTTTAGGAATTTACAGCTCTAAAGTTGTTTTTTAGCTAAGCTATTAGTACAATGCCTCGATCAGAAGTGGCGTGCATCCACCGGCGTGAACCAGTGACTTTAACTAGGTCTGCTATGCTGTGGGTGCTATGGGTGGTGTGCAAACATTATCTTACTTTCTAAAGTGGATTTTGTAGTTTGAAAAATTTAAGTTTAAGAACTACCTATAAAATGTGTTCCTCCAAGGTTTTAAATAAAATGGGCAAGTTGGCGAATATCGTGTTCTATATGGTCGTCGTCTCGTATTGACCGAATTAACCGACTTACATTACATCTCAAAACTTCTGTTTTACAAGAACTTTGTTGCAAAACTTGCCTTTTCTAGTTAAACATACAGTTTTATATAGTCTTAATACCTACCCTTTTATTTGGATTCCAACATTATTTGATACTTATATTACAATCAGAGCTCTTAATTAAAGATATCATATGGCATGCTATTCATCAAGGGATTTGTCTCCAAGGACCACCCTGCGACAACAGATTGGACGTTAACATTGCGCCAGTTAAAACTCATCTGTCTGTTACAGATAAGTGGGACTTAAAGTTGTGCACTTTGCTTAAAAACGTCGGCAAATTGATTACATTCAGTAATTTATGTTCAATGCCAGGCTTAACGGAGACGCAAAGTTTAACTAGTAATAGGTAATTAATAGGACAGTAATTGAAACGTCTGTTTTTCTAGTACAATTTAAACTATTTCTGTTTCTATGACAAATGACATACATGATTTTTTGGACACGTGTTCAACAACTGTTTAACTTTTTTGTAATAGCACTGTTTGTTTTCAACCAGGAGACTAAATAATTTGACTCTTAAAACAGAAACGGCATTTGAGGTGCATTTAATCAGAGCGCTTAGTGTAAATTTTTGTCGCAAGACGAATGCATTGACGTTGAAGTGTCAAATCAAATACTATGAGATTAGTTTCCCGCCACCACGTGCCACTAGTGACGTTTTGAATTTTTCTATACTTAGATACTAATCGAGACGTTTACGCGAACGCGTTCGAGAGTTTATTTTCGTCAAAAACTTACACTGGACGTTTCTAAACATCAAGTTACCGATCTCGCGTCACGGCCAAATGGAAAATCACTGTGTGACGAATAAGTGACAAATATGAGGCTGGAAGTACGTCATCTATAGCGCCCTAGACACAGCGTTTCTATTTCAAAGTGCAGCATCTTTATTTCTGTTAGCTGCGCCAATTCACCCCTGTAATGAAATGCATTATTAAACAGTGATGCTATGACCCCATCTGAAACGCATTACGACGAATTATATCTAATTTGCTTGTTTTAATTCAGTTTTAATTTGAACAAAGTGAACTGTTCAATTATTCAATGAGA
Source organism: Pandemis heparana (assembly GCA_963854515.1). NCBI lineage: Eukaryota > Metazoa > Arthropoda > Insecta > Lepidoptera > Tortricidae > Pandemis > Pandemis heparana. The sequence goes on from OY978025.1 coordinate 7,542,377, forward strand.
GGGGCGTTTTGCTTACTTGAGTCAGAATAGGTATAATTATATTATACTTCTATGTTTACAGTATTGAATGTGTTGGTGTGGGTATGAATCTACATTAAGGCTGTTGAATTATATTTTTGTTATTAAAACACAGGTATAATTGTTAAAGTAACTAAGTACCATCAGCCAAATATGTGGTCTACCACCCTAAGGTTAAAATTCCTTTGCACGTCACAATATATAACGTCGATAAGACAGGCTGTCAACTTGAAAGTTCGACTTTAGCGACATTTTCATTTGATAGGAAATTGGATGAAAAGTGGTAGACCACTTATTTGGGCGACTGTACTCATACATTTGCGAGTTCTGGGTTGGTTTTCCTTTTGAACTCATTGAGGAAGAACCACGGATTAATCTGAAACATGTCGGGCATGCTCTGACTGCAAAATGCAAGTGACCCGTATATTGTTCTTTTAATTAAGAAGGCCTAGTTTCTAAGATTTAATTTTCTCGTTTTTTTTTTCGCCAACTGTCTTTAGTCTCTTGCACTCGAGCGACCTCCTTTAACTTTCTTTAAATTGAAACGGCAATAACTAACAGTAATTTTATACAGATACAGAAGGATGGCGAAGCTCAAGTGGTAATGGGCGGGACACATAGCCAGAAAAACTGATTCGTGGTGCAGAGCTGTTCTGGATTGGAGGCCATGGGAATGTAAAAGACCAGTCGGTAGACCACAGATGAGATGGAAAGACGACATTAAAAGAGTAGCGGGCAGCAACTGGACTCTCACTGCACAAAATAGATCGGAATGGAAGCGGTTGAAGGAGGCCTACACCAAGAACTTGGTAGAGAAAGGCTAAGAAGAAGAGAGAAGAAGAAGAGAATTTTATACAGTGCAGGAACAATTTTAATTATTAAGAGAGTTTGTTTGACACTTCTACTTCGCACAAGACGAATTCAACATAGGACTACTCGCATTGGTACAAAAATGCCCCAAATCCTTAAATTTCGATTTCATTTTACATACCTATTAACTTAAAGTGCACCCTTATCGACAAATACCCGCAACACGGTTCTCAAACAAAAAACCGGCCCAATACGAGTCTGACTCGCACACCAACGGTTCCGTACAAATTCGGCAAGTTACCATAAAAACCAGTGTTAACAGAGCCTTTTAAGCAAAATGTATGCAGTGTGAAGTCAGACATAAAATATTCTGTCTTTAGTATGTTATAGCGGCAACAGAAATATTGTCTGCATCAGAAATCTGTGCAAATTTCTTGTCTAGCTATCACGGTTCATGAGATACAACATGTTAACAGACGCCACGGATAGACAGACGGACGGAAGTTTTAGAGTCCCGTTTTCCCCCTTTGGGTACGGAACCCTAAAAAGGAAAAATTTTAACATTTTAATGTAAAAAAATGCATGAGCAACCCTCAACAGTCCATTAATCATAGAAAACAAATCGAACAAAACCATACATTCCACAACAATCCTTTAACCCTTCGTTTGTCACAACATGCCCCTACGGAGGGCTTAACCCTTTATGACATCAATTAATCCGCTCAATTTATGAATTACTGCAGTGACAGAGGGAATAACTGATGAGGGAGGAAAATGTATGATGCTTGTAACTGATCATTACAATACAAATATATAGTCGTTACTTTAATTAATGGGAGTAAAATTTCTAACCCGGATCCTGATTCCGTGATGCGTGCTATACCGCTACACCACACATAGCAGGTGAGTAAGCCTTCGAATTTTTCTATCTGTACCAGCTGTCACGTAACCTTGTTGCTAAATATGCGAGTTTTGGTCGCTAAGCGTCATCTGTTTGAATGATGTGTCTGTACGACACAATTACAAACTCCCGTGGAACGTCTACTGCTAACCAGGAACAAGAGAAGGCGCTGTTGATTGGCGCAAATGATTAATACAATCAAATTACATTTTATTTTTACGATTTTGGAAATTAAACTTCTAAGCGACACTGAAAATTAGAACACATAGAAAAATCTGAAAATACTGTACTGCCGTTTTTACATTGCATGCGATCAATTTTCCAAAGATTTTGACTGACAGATTAATATTTTTTGAAGTATCTCTTCCTATTCGGTATCACTCTTGACAGAGTGGTCGTGGTCATCACTTCAGGTATTGGTGGCAAGCTTCACAACACGCCGCCACTCCTCTCTGATGGCCGCCTTCCTCGTGCATTCATGCAGTGATGACGAGCCATTTACTGCCGCTTTTAAAGTATAAGAGAGTTTTTGAAGTATAAGAGAGGGCAAATGAGCAGACGGGTCACCTGATGGAAAGTGATCACCATCGCCCAGGGACACTTGCAATACGTGGGGAATCACAGGTGCGTTGCCGGCCCTTTAAGGAACATGTAGGTTCGCTTTTTAAAGATCCCTAAGTTGTACCGCTCGGGGAATGTTGCAGCAGGAAGTTGGTTCCATATCTTCGTCGTATGAGGAAAAAAATTGCGTGGAAGTGGAAAGTTTTCACAGCAGCTTTAATAATGGCCACTAAACTTAAAAAATAATATTTACACAATTTTCCTTTTCTTCACAGGCCTTATGGAGATATAACAGTCGCCCATATTTTGATAAAGAAATTAATCAAATTAGAGAAGATAATTCATAGCTGGCGTGTCTAAAAACAATAAATATGCCAGTGGGGTCTCTATGACCCCTTGATGTGACCTTAAAGGGTTAATCTCAGGGGTAGCCCTATAAATCATGTTGCACTTTATTTTATTAGGGTTGCCTCTCGTAAGTTTAGCGATTCGATTTTTTATTTCAATAACGTAGGTAATGAAAATTTCTAAACGACACTGAAAATTAGAACACATAGAAAAATCCGAAAAGTAAAGCCTAAACGCAATGGTGGTGGTGGTAAACGTAATGGTTTTAATCTTCGATCAATAACAAATTCTAGTTACTTACACATCATTCATCATTGACATTTTAATATTATCGGAATTAAATATAATTTTAACAAAACTCCTAAAAAAAAAACTCTTTCATCATTTACATAATGGATTATTTAGGTATTTAGCCAAATTTCATGCTTCGATAAGTTTTTTTAACTTTTTTTTGTGTCTACTCCATTTTTTTCGTTGTCTCGTCAATCGTTCGGAGAGTAATTGGGAGAGATCCCTTAAAGGATATGTGCCTATGTACAGTCGCGGGCATAAAATATCGATACATCTATCATGTCAAATATTATGTGTCACCGACCTACCAGACTTAACAATATAAATCCTACTAATATTATAAATGCGAAAGATTGTGACGATGTGAGTGTATGTTTGTTCCTTCTTCACGCTAAAACGACTACACAGATTTGGATAAAATTTGAAAGGAAAATAGCTGGTCCCCTACATTAAAACATAGGCTACTTTTTATCCTGGAAATTTGCATATTTTCCGCGGGATAGTGATAAACATGTCAAAGGTCGTAGCTGCCTAGAGTCGTGACGTTAATAATTATTGCAGAATATACTATTAGCATCAGTTCTTAAGTCTCCTTCTACGCGGACGAAGTCGCTGGCAGAAGCTAGTACAATATAAATTTGCTGACAACCCTAGCGTCTTGTAATAACTCATGCAGTTGACACAGATGGCGCTTCGCGTCAAAATGGCCGACGAATGATTTATCCGCGCTCCATCTCTATGCAAATCCGCTACTTGTTTCATAGATTTTTAATTGGATATCCAAGAAATAACAGTGAAGGGATTTAGTGTGCTTACTTTACTTGGGAAAGGTACTAGTTTGCTTGCATGGTTAATGCTTGTGCTCACTTTGAGAATGATCCCGTGGAGGGTCGAAACGCGTCAGTGTTTTGTGTGGTGTAGGGGATAGTTACGAGTACATAAGTAAAAGTAAAAAAGTAATAAAGTTCTCTTATTCTTATTCTTATTCTTATAAGTACATAAATCACGTCTTTATCCCTTACGGGGTGGACAGAGCCTAAGAAGGGAACATAGTTAAGTTCGTGGGAGTTATGTGTTTTATGTGGCAGTAGTGGAGGGATTGCATGTAGAAACATAATATATACTACAGGCTTGGCAAGGTAAATATCTTTTGTTCATTACTTTTTCAAATCAAATAATGTACCTACTCTACAGGCTCACCAGATATAAAAGTGAGTAGCAACTTCTGACGTCGACTTTACTATGTCTGTCATCGGTCATATTATTAGTTATATTATTCTATGCCCTGTGCTAAAGCACTAAAGACATTTTCTTTTAATAACCACATCCACTCACTACGAACACAAATAGCTAAAAAGATTAGACATCAAGTACGGACTGCAAAACGAAACCATGGTTGCAATGTAAACAAAAAACAAAATTAATTTATTTATACCGGTAAGTATCAAACGGCATATAGATTTTCGCTTTATCATTATAACTGGAACCTTTAAACAGCATTCATTCTCTTAGCTACAATTAAATTAAATTAAATACAGGTATGACATTGATCGCACCATGAAAATCCGAGATCGAGTTACGAATTAACAACAGTTTTTGGAGAGTTATCTTTAATAATCTGCTAATCCATCCAATGCATATTCATATTCATATTCATCTAACTAATCTAACTAATATTATAAATGCGAAAGTATGGATGGATGGATGGATGGATGGATGGATGTATGTTTGTTTGTTACTCAATCACGACAGAACGGCCCAACAAATCTGGATGAAATTCGGCACATAGATAGAGAAAAGTCTGGAATAACATATAGGCTACTTTTTATCCCGGAAAATTGCGTAGTTCCCGCGGGATAGCGATAAACGAATTCTTTGCAGACGAAGTCGCTGGCAACAGCTAGTTTATTCATAAAATTACAAATTTTACATGTCAAATTATTAAGTATATAAATTCATTATTACAAGTGACTTTTCTATTTTATTCAAATGTCAACTAAAAATTAAAATTGACAAAACAATACATGCTGAGTGTGGCCCTTTTAGCACTTGCGGCACATGTAATATTTTTTGAAATGTTCTTTTTTGTTTTTTATCTTATTTTTTATGTGTCGTTTTGTGTCAATAAATGTTTTCTTTCTTATTTTCTTTCTTTCAATGTATCAATATAAACAGCCCGGAGTTGAAACTATTAGGTAAGCGAGCTCTCTCATCGTAGGGGAAGGCCTATACCCAGCAGTGGTGGGACTTAACCAACACTGTAAATGTTTTATTGCAATCATAGAGCAGCATCATCATCATCACCACTTTCTACAATAAATCCAGAGAGATCAAAATTATCCCAAACAAAATCCAATATTGCAATAAAACTTAATTTTAAGTTCCTTTAATTAGTTTCTCCCATACTTGAGAAGTAATTAGCGTCTGAGGGAATATTTTAGGGCAAGTAATTGTGGCAATAAAAGGAGTTTGCGAGCGGCGACGGGCTCAACAATTAGTGAAGTACTCAGCTATTCTGAAAGATTCGGGGCTTGTTGGAAAGTTTCCGAGTTTTACTAACTATAAATATTGAGGATTTAATATTTCGCTCTGATGTTACTCTAGTGAGGACGATGCTGTGGGTACTCGATTATGTGCATGAAATTACTTGACGTGGGTATTATTGCTGAAACAACACCAAAAACTCTACAACAAATTATATCGCAGGACTTTTTGGCCGTATTTATCCCCATTAATAGGAACCTGTATGACGGACTATTTGTTAAAAGCAATTAAAAACCGGTGTTCTCCGGATCCTTGCCCCAATGCCTTAAAACCAAGGTCTTCGATCAGTGCGTTCTCCCAGTGCTAACATATGCTTCCGAAACATGGCCTCTTACAATTAACACGGTTAAGAAGCTCAAAATCACTCAGAGATCCATGGAGAGAGCCATGTTAGGGCATAGTTTGAGAGACAGAGTGCGGAATGAATGCATCCGGAATCGCACCAAAGTAACCGACGTCTTGAGACGCATTGCAAGGCTAAAATGGAACTGGGCAGGGCATGTGTCACGCCGAGTGGACAACCGCTGGGCCCATAGATTGCTGGTGTGGAGACCACGGACCACAAGAAGAAGTGTAGGCAGAGTGGAGGTAGGTGGTCTGATGACATAAAAAGTTACGCCGGACTGTACTGGCTCAGGAAGGCGGAGAATAGGATGGAGTGGAGGAAATAGGAGAGGGTTACATCCAGCTGTGGATAGAGAAAGCCTGAAAAAGAAGAAGACAGAAGAATTAAAGACAGCAGTTGTCTTTCGCGTGATAAAAAACTTGCTACTTTAAGATTATTTTTCTGATTTTACTAGTATTTGAACACTACGAGTATACGTTGCGTCACTACATAGTATAAACAAAATCGCTTTCAGTTGTCTGTCTCTACGCATTGTATGCTTAGATCTTTAAAACTACGCAACGGATTTTGATGCGGTTTTTTTAACAGATCGAGTGACTCAAATCTTTTGTCATATCCAGAAAGTCGCAAACCTAAATCAGTTTCTTACCGGACCACCAGTTTGAATTGAAGAATAATTACCTGACATCTCATGACATTATCATGACAATCATGCTATGATTATTATACTTAAGTATTTAATTTTTATATGAACTTGGGGAGACTTAATTGTGTGCTTGCGTGGTCTTCATCAATAAATAGAACAATCCAAGAGGAAGGTGTAAAACTATATTTAAACCTACAGTTAAATAATCTTCGCAAAGCCGACGCGGGTCACTCCTATAATATAAAATAGAATAAAGCTAACTTTGTTTTCCCAACGCTACATAGCGCGGCGCAAGCGCATCCCAGGTAGCCTGATTTACTGCAGTCTTAATGAAACCTGTTATATAACAGGAATTATTTATTATTTCGTCCTGCCACAGGTTGGAATTATGAGCTACTGTGTTAGATAATAATTGACTTCCCAGGCCGTTGTATGGTTAGAATTAATGGTCTGAGATATCATTACAAAGGCTTTAATTGGCTTCTGGGAGTGCTGCAGGTTTGTAATTGCTTGGGTAACGGTTGTGACATGGAATAACTGAAGATGTTGGTTTCGAAATTTGTCCAGAGGCGGTGCGAGTAAGACAGCTAAAGTTTGCAGCAAAGGACCTTAAAAAGGATGAGGGAACAACTGCTAACATACATACACACCCACAATTCACATCTAATATCCCTTACGAGGGTAAGTAATACAAGATATAACCACTTATTATATAGTGTTCATAATATATACGCTCACTTTATATAAACTCGTTTAGTATAACGTTTACTGGATATAATGAACGAAAATTATAATCTTAAAATATCTAATTTTGTAAGGTATAACGTTGTGTATCTATAATATCAATTGAAATAACGATCGAAGCATATAATGTTCATAACAGCTAACATCAAAAAGCATAATGCACAGTTGTTTATTGAATTTGCTATGTGGTCAAGGGGTTTTCTAGGTGGTTATAAAAAAAATAAGTAACACCAAAGGCTAATGCGGGAGCTTCGCTGCGCTACGCTCCTGCATTAGCCTTTGAACCTAACCTATCCGAGTCGCTTCCGCTCCGTACCGTCATGCTCGCTCGCTTCGCTCGCTCGCCGAAAATTAAACAATGTCTTGCAGCTGTTTCAGTTAGGTTAAATGTTTGTTATATTAAAAGAAATTAGTCCATATAAATCTTATACAAATTGAAGTTATATAAAAATAACGTTATATTAATTTAAGCCTTATAGGTTAAAAAATTATACTTTTTGCTGTTATAGCTAACGTTCATTATATCTTGTGAACGTTATTATTATGAAATTAGATATTTTGTAGTTATATCTCGTGGGACGGGGTAGACAGAGCCTAAGGCAAGACCTAAATGACCCGTTTAGCATGACTGTGGGAGTATATGTGGAAAGGGGAATCAAAATCGTGATGGGTCGTTCTAAGATTTTCGCCCATTCCCTCAATGAGCTCTTACCATCTGCTCGGGAAGAGAGGTAATTAGTACATCTATGATTTTTTTTTACTTCCAGACCGGCATTGAACGTTTCTAGATAATGACTATTAATTAGTAAATTTACTAATCTTACTAATATTGTAAAATGTGAAAGTTTGTGAGGATGTATAATGTACCTATCGATGTTTGTCACGGAACGGCTGATTCGATCTGGATGAAATTTGGCACAGAAATAGCACATAAGCTACTTATTACCCCGAATGAACTTGTCCAACTGCTAACAGCAGTGTTAGATATTTTCTAAGTGTTAGAAGTCTTGATATAGGAGATTAATATGTAAATATACACTTAATGTAAGTACCTGAAGATTTGATGTCAACGTTAGGTCCAACCAATAATTACCGTTATCTATTACAATTTAATACCAATCAGATTTCAAAATACTTTAATTTTATTTACCGTACACCACGACGTCAAGATAACCCGGCTTCCAAATGTTAATTGTTCTTGTTCCAACCGGAATCTTACAAAACAACATTTCTATGAAAATACCACAATTACCGTCTCAAATAAGTAGGCATTATATTAAGTTATTTCATCAATTTATCGAACATAGCTTCACATCTTCGGTTTTAATTCCATATAAACTGTATATTTAAAAGTTAATTATGCTATTAAAAGAAAAAAGTGTTTTTCTGTAGACGTTCTGACGCTTAGCAGCGGTCATTAAGAACACGTATCTACATCTAAAGGAATCTATCGGGCGTCGGTAAAGGCCGTAATCAATTTCGACGAAAATTCGACTTAAAAATTCAAGGCATTTGCGACTTGACTTTTGGGCATCAAAAGGGATCTATGTGGAGAAGTTAACACCTCTATTTTTGGTTTCTGTAATTTTAATTTAATAGAACTATTAAAAGGTATAGAAATTCACTTCATTAATAAAATGAAATGAGTCAATAACTCTGTTAACATACATAATAATATACATTATACGTTTTGTTGTTTTTGAGTTTAAAATTATCATTAATACGTGAGTACTTATAATGCACAGGCAATTACCATTTAGATTAATTTCACGCGGTACACAAATCTGGAGAATACATACATACTGTACTGTCACGCCTTTTTCTTATAGGGCTAGGCAGAGAATATCAGAGATCATTTGGAGAAGAAGCCTAATAATTGGTATTTCACTGTCTTTAATTACTAGTGTATTGATAAGGAACCTTATTGTAGTGTATTGCGGTGTCCTCCCATTGTTTAAAATTAAGACCTTTTGTACACACAAAACAATCAATAAATGAACATGAATATGAATACACACACACACACACACACACACTTATCACGTCTTTATCCCTTACGGGGTAGACAGAGCCTAAGGTGACAAGAACTACAGGTCACGTACCTATAGCAAGATCGTGGATATGAATAACTGTGATAAATATTCAAAGTAGTAGAGAGTCTTGTCATAATATTTCATTTTTCCCTTTTGAGTCATCAATTTCGTATTTAAATGAAAGTGGTAATAACAGCTCTAAGTACGACATCGCTTGTCAACGTACATTGTTTTGTTCCACCTAAGCCGAGTAACGATCTCACTTGATCGCATCTGTGTATTTATTATTCTTTATTGTTTATTTATTCTCTGTTCCTTATCAATACCGATTTATTAATGAAGCGATTAATCAGCCTTTATCGATTCGGCATCGATGCTTTCGTAAAAGTCTTTAGTGTTGCCGGTGATGAAATATTTTCTTTTTTATAATTATCACGTGAAAAATTACTTGTTCCGCATTTGTCCTTATATGTCTTCTCTCAACCTTTAGTTTGACGACGCGGTTGGCCTAGTTGGTAGTGACCCTGCCTGCGAAGCAAGCGGCCTGGGTCCGAATCCTGGTGATGAGCATACATTTATTTTGTGTGATGAGCACGAATATTTGTTCCTGAATCATGGAGGTTTTTCTCTGTGTATATTTTTTTTTGTCTATTATGAGTATGTATATTGTTGTCTAGTACCTATAATACAAGCCTTACTAGCGCTTACTTTGGGACTAGATCAATTTGTGTGAATGTTTCCAAATACTTATTTATTTTATTTATTAAATTTGTTTAGTTAGACGACGTAGACTCAATTATACCAGAGTTCTCCTCCTACCCCCAACTTGCATGTATAATGGATAGATATGGTGATTTCGATTGCGAAACGTGCATGCACTACAACTACTGGCACTACAATGTAAGCTCAAGTATAATCGGTCTGTGTGCGCTGTGGCAAACGGACATGTGATAAAACTTTTTTTTTTATATATATAATCACAGGTGCGTTGCCGACCCTTTCAAGAACAGGAAGGCTCGCTTTTTAAAGATCCCTAAATTGTACCGCTCATGGAATGTTGCAGTAGTAAGGAACTTGATGTAATTGAGAGAAATTTGTTCATCATATTTTGGACTTATTACTGTTAGTTCAGCCCCGATCTAATCAAACGGTAACTACTTATAGTAAACTATATTTATGGTTGCTCTCAACTCGATAGGGGCACTGCCGTGTCCCCAGGTAATTTGTAAAGATGTTGTTTTTTTGTAGGTACTCGTCCATAAGCGATAAGACCGCCTATTGTGTACTTACTTTGTTTCTGTATTGTTTTGTACTAATTTGTGCTGTTCAATAAAGAGTATTTAATATTGCATTGTTTGTTGTCCATTTCGGAAGTTTCAAGTTTCATCATCATCATCATCATCAGTCTGAAGACGTCCACTGTTGAACAAAAGCCTCCCCCTTAGCACACCATGATGAACGACAACTCGCCACCTGCATCCACCGGTTTCCCGCATCTTTCACGATGTCGGTCCACCTAGTGGGAGGCCTGCCAACACTGCGTCTTCCGCTTCGTGGTCGCCATTCGAGAACTTTTCTCCCCCAACGGTTGTCTGTTCTACTAGCGATGTGGCTTGCCCATTGCCACTTCAAAGTACATACTCGACTTGGCGACCGAATAGCCTAGTGGTTAGAGAACCTGACTATGAAGCTCGAGGTCCCGGGTTCGATCCCCGGTCGGGGCAGATATTTGTATGAAAAAATACGAATGTCTGTTCTCGAGTCTTGGATGTTTAATATGTATTTAAGTATGTTTATCCGTTGTCTAGTACCCATATCACAAGCTTTGCTTAGTTTGGGACTAGGTCAATTGGTGTCAATTGTCCCAAGATATTTATTATTATTATTATTATATTACTCTTTCAAGTTTAACCCGTTAAAAATCTAACATGGACACAACAAAAAGCTAGCCTTCCTTAGTTCATGTGTTTCAAAGAACTCTATTTGAGGGTCCTTACTTGGTATATTTGTGAAGTAATGGCGTGTATGTAAATGTACGAATCTACATACATAGATCGCTGACGATCCCGATACTGGGATGGGACCACGACGTCGCCGCTTTCCATTGTTGTCGACACAGTGGAAGGGCTTGTGATGACTGAATAATTAAGAAGCACACACACACACGCACACCCACACACACACATATAAATCACGTCTTTATCCCTTACGGGGTAGACAGGACCTAAGGTAACAAGACTTAAAGGCCACGTTTAGCATGATTGGGCGTATAGCTGGAAAGGGGAATCAAAATAGTGATGGGTAGCTAACCGCATCGCCTATGACACGATTCCTATGCCCATTCCATTAGTTAAGAAGCATCGCAAAGAAAAGACACAAACTGGGACTGGCAAAGGCAAATATCAAAGTGATAGTGGTGAATGAGAAACTTTTTATTAAGTAGGTACTCGAAATATTTTAATATGTTACGATAAAAAAAAAAATAAGTAAGTATTAGGGTATTTTAATGTGTATAGTACTTATGTAAAAAGGATCATGATGAAAATCAGCGCTGTGCTGAATGTGACACTTTTGGCAGTACTTGCCACTTGTTTGTTGTGTGTTAGTGTTTAATTTTTTTTTTCTTTACTGACATAATATAGAGTTTATGAGTTTGTATAGCGGTAATCTCAATGTTAAAAATTCTTTTACCACTGAAAGCCTCATTATTTGCGAGTGTATTAAGCTATATTTGGGTGAAACACAACGTCAAAAATCCACCCATTTAATTCTGCAACAGCTAGTTATTTATAGTTTGGTTGTCTGTGTCGAATTTCTGTTAGTACTTAAATGTATTTCTTCTTCTTCTATACAAAATTTACAACCGCTTACAAATGAGGAGGTAAGTCAATCTGTGCTTTGTCTATACAGTTTTGTAGGTTTGTGTCGACAACAGTGGCACCGCTCACCAGCTTCATCGATGTGGGAATTTCCCCGGCGATATCTTCTCAACCTGCGCGCGCGCCACTTTTTGCACTCATTCAAATTCACCTTTGTTTGTTAGGAATCTTCCTATGTTTTTGCCTCTATTCTGTTACGCATACTTATTTACATATGCGTTATGTCTTCATTATGTTGGTGGTCGATGTGAATGACACGTGTTAGAGCTTTGAACATCCAAAGTAGGTATTAACATATATCACGTCTTTATCCCGGGTCGATAGAGTCTAGGGTATCAAGTCTCAAAGGCCACGCTTAGCATGATTATGGGCGTATAGGTGGTACGGAGAATCAAAATAGTAATGGATTGATTTGTAAGATTTTTGCCCATTCTCTTGATGAGTTTTTAACCACCTGCGCAGGAAGAGAAGCAGCTGGTACATTCTATATTTTTTCTTTGCTCCTAGACCAGGTTGAAAGCTTAGGGATATGGCAGAAGACAGACAGACAGGCAAGTAAAGTCGTCGACCGGTAAGTACGCGAACGCGAACTTACTCGCCCATCTGTCACCCACTTAATAATAATTATTCATAAAACACCTCGCAAGCATTAATTTTCCATATGAAAGTTGCACGTCGGATGTGCAGTGTACGGCGCATGCGTTGCGCCAGTTATAAAGGAAGCTATATCGACTATATCACCCTATCAGTCATGCTGGTTGACGCGCTTTCCCGAGCCCGTTAGGATGTGGTCATACATCCAAGAGATACTTTGCTTAGTTTCTTCATGTCTCTCGGCAGTTCGTACTTTTTTATATGAAAACCGACAGTGCATGCTTTCCAGCTGACGTTAAGTGATCACCGCTGGACACCTACAGTACTTAGAACTGGTGCGTTGCCGGCCTTGCAAATTATATATGTTTTTATGCAAATAAATGATTGAATATGAATATGAATATAACGAGTTGGAAAAAATTCAGCTGCCAGTCCACTCCAAATCTTACACGTACGGGGTAAGATACACCGCCATTCATCGAGATGGTGTTGATGAAAGCTACTTTTTTGTTGAGAAGTACGATAATGGAGCTTAGTTGCTAGGACTAGGTTAAAAAGTTCATCAAAACACTCCCCATTATAAATCCGGTAAAGTAGGTACGCAGAAAGAACCGACATCTCTGCGGAAAGCCAGAGGGTCAAGTTTTCCAGAAAACACAGGGTCATCAATGATACGACACGCCTTAAGTACGTTGGAGGATTTCTTCAATTCGGATGTCAGTCATGTGAAAAACGAAGATTGCCAAGAAACATTAAGGAATTAGTAGCATCTATTCATGTGTCGCTAAAACACGCGGAGCAGCTAAGGGGTCCATAAAAGAATGCCAGAGATCCACTACATCACTGTTATATATTAAAAATAAAGGACAACTGCAACAAATGACACTTTATTACTGTTCTTAAGTCTACTCCGAATGTCATTATTGAAATTCTGAAATTGTTCACTGTAAATGTTCAAGAGACTTATATCTCGCTAATACTGACTGTGCAATATCTTCGCTTACAAGTCAGCACTGATCCTTACGCATACGTTCATATCAAACATTTAATCTTTTAACATCAAGTAGATCTCAAATTAATAGATCACATGAAGCTTATTTCCTTTCGTAATCAATGTGTCAAATGTGTGCAGTTAGACCCATATTATATTAAGAACGTCTATTGATCATTATCATTTCCTTTTGCGTATTTGTCTGCTTGTAAAGATAACGACTGTACTATAATTTCAAAGAAGGTAATAATAATAACCCGATTATTAATAGATGATTATTTGGCTTTTGTTAACGTATTTTTATCACGTTTTCGGAAGTATCATCATCATCATCGTAATCACCATCAATTCCACCAAAGTTGAGGTTGTAAGATAAGAAGGACATAATTATTAATGTAAAACCTTAACCTCACACCCTTTTCTAGCAAATAAATGTTTTGATTGATTGATTGATTGATTGAAAAAGTCAGTTTAAATTATTCGTGGTTCGATTTTGTCACTTTGCCTATGCTAGAAGAATATACATTTTTTGTACTTAACAGATTTATAATTTTTGACGAACATGAGAGAACTCAATATTTAGAGGATTTTCAACGACGACTTTGAAAGCCTATGTGCACACTCCTGAGGTACAGCACTGCTTTGTTTTAGTGCAAAGTGGTTCAATTGTTTCTATTACAAGAATTTCATAAAACAAATAATAGTCGACAGCCCTAACAAGGTCATTAGTAGGAGAATGGAAAAAGTACTCACAAACACCTCGTATATCCCAATCAGAGGCACATCAGTGCTAAAAGAAACGTCTCTGCAACAAATCAGCGACAACCCTATAAAGTGTGCAACACACGACCGCACCTTTCGGCGAACTGTTGCGCGAACAATTTGTTTGATTACTCAAATATTTTGCAGTTATTTTTGATTGCTTGTAGCGAGACGCTGAGCTATTTGACAGCTTTATTTATAACTGCATCTTCCACTAGAAGGGTTCCACCAATTGGATCATCGGTATATACTCTCGACCAGACTTCCGAAAAACTTTATCGCTTGCATACACCATTATTTTGGATTTGAGGGAAAATAGATCCCTACTGAGGACGATTGAGAATAAGAGGAAGTGTTCTGAGGCGCTGATGCGACATGACGATTACATAAAAACTTTGATAGAAGAGAAAATAGAAGGAAGAAGAGGCAGAAGAAAGAAGACGTGCATTTATGGGTCAAGAAAAGGAGAACGAAAATACAATACTAAACGTTGCCTTTAAGTCTTGTTAACTTAGGCTGTGTTGTGGGATAAAGACGTGGTTTATGTATGTACGAATAAACCGCTCGCTGTCCTTTCCGACACTGTACAGATACAACAACGCGACACCCAATTAAAGAGGTTGAAGAGCAAATTTTTCACCACATCGCCATCCCTATTTGGTTAACATGCTCGTCACCGCGCGTACACTAAAGTCTCATACAAACGCCGATCAAGAGTGGATTCTTAACACTCCACCCGCTTTATATGGTACCGCACATTAAATTAGTAGATGCAATTGTGCTATACAACGGTGGAAGTCGTTAAGCCTTGTTTCCACTGCGGATTGTCAATCGGGATTTATCAGGTTGTTAGGGCTTCGTATAGGGAAATGTGTTTATTGCTTTCTTAGGGGGTGGTGGCATAGAGTTAGTGTACAGTGGAAATTTGGGTTGTTTGAAAAACAATGCAGATTGCTATAAAGAATTGGCAGGTAGTCTGAGTTGGGCGAGCAGATATTAGGATTGATTTAGATTACGAAAATTTTGTTGTTTGCGTGACACATGTATAAAAGTCATTGGTTTGTTTCACGATGAAAGTTATTACTTGCTTTTAATAATTCATTGAAAAAGGTGACTTTTGTCACGTTTTTTTTTTCGCCATTATCCTTTCCGCAAATATTGAAGCGATGTTGCTCACAAATTTTGTCAGCAACCGTTTCTAGCCTTATGCGTTACACTACTGGGCAGACGCCTCCTCTCAGAATTAGAGGGCTTGGGCTTTGGTTTATGCTCGGTAATACTATGAATTGAGAACTTCACACAGCGCTGAATAGGTCCATGGTTGTGTTTAGATTTACTCACAACATTAAATTTGCCTTCATCTTAAAGCTCATGCTGCAGGATAATTGTGTAACTATTTTGACACTCGTCATCGGATTGATGTGACAGTTCTTGTATGAATGTGACAGTTAGCTGATTCCGTTGCCAATTGTCAGCCTATACATGAACCGTCAAAACGAACACGATGGCGATTGCGAGCGAGTTAGACAATAAGCCTACTGGTTAACCTTAAATAAATTATAAAAAACTCAGAAGCAAACATTGATTCGAAACCTCGATCCTCTATTTGATAGACCATGAGTACCACTAGGCTACCACAACTTTTTTTGTTAGTAAAGTAAAATGTAAAATCACAAACCGCAGAACTAGTAGCTTAAGCTTAAGTGCACTAATCACATGCATAGCATATCTAGGACTTACTTATCTCCTGTCACTGTAATCCAGGATTAAGTCCAGTCTAGGCTTAAGTCTTCAAATAGGTTTCTTAGTCTATAATTAGTTCGGAACTAGCATGAAGGGATTCTGTACACTCGAAGTCTAAAAAAGAGAAAAACATGATGGTGGCGAAAATTAAAAAAAATACGAATTAAGAACTAAAAATAGATCTCGTCAAAAATTTCATTGTTAAAACAAGCTTTCTCTACCGACTGTACTTGCATTGTCCAACTGTTGAAGAGTTCCCTCCTGCGGAGACGGACCTGGATGGGTCACCAGAACTCCACTACCAGATTATTGAATTGTCATCTGACTTACTCAAGTAGGTATGCAAGATTTCAGCTCAATCGGTTGAAGATTATCTTCAAAATTGAGTCACAAGATTCAATCCGGACAAACAGTAGACAAGGTAGCCTCGGCTCTTTGCCGAAATCTATTAATCCATACTACCTAATAATTGTTAACGTGAAAGTGGTATCTGTTTTTCTGCCTGTTACCTCTTCACGCTTAAACCACTGAACCGATTTAGCTGGAATTTGGTATAGAGATAATGTTAATCCCGGAAAAGGACATTAAACAGTTTTTATCCCGAAAAATTGCATAATTCCCGCGGGATAGCGACAAACGAATTCGGCGCAAACGGAGTCTCGTGCAACAACAGCCTGAGCATGAAAACGCGCGAGAGTCGCATCGCGTGCGAGATAGACTACCCGTCTCTTTCTAGAACAAACAGTAAGAAAAAGACAGGCAATCTATTTCGCGCACGACGACTCTTGTGCGCTTTCGTGCTAGACGTGCTGGTGAAACATACTTAATGCGCGGAAATCGACGTCTTAATGCTCAGTTTAGGTTCGCTCGCTGTCATAATAAAAGTGACAGCTAAAACTTGAACTGAATCGGAACTAGGACGTCATGGTAGGCCCCTGCCTACGCAACCCGCGTTGAACAAAACGACATAAACAATAATGAAATTA
This sequence comes from Pandemis heparana, assembly GCA_963854515.1. Taxonomy (NCBI): domain Eukaryota; kingdom Metazoa; phylum Arthropoda; class Insecta; order Lepidoptera; family Tortricidae; genus Pandemis; species Pandemis heparana. The sequence continues at coordinate 7,559,574 of OY978025.1, forward strand.
AATTATTGTACTGAAACACGGCTAAATGAATAAATTACAGTATCTGTTGTATCTCCCAACAAACGAGATCTAAATAGACGCGCGGCGACGCGGACAAATTGACGGGCCGTGTCGCACCTTTATATAGGCTGCTTTACGGTACTTGATACTTGGCCGTTGCTTTGATACCAAGTGCACATTTTGTACATTGTTGTACATACATACATAAATCACGTCTTTATCCCTTACTGGGTAGATAGAGCCTCAGGTAACAAGACGTATTAGATTGTGAGCGTGGGCGATTGTTATACGACGACGATTGCAGGCTACTAAATAATACGATATACTACGACTCAATGACTATTTTTGCCACAAGAACAACAACTAACTAATATTATAAATGCGAAAGTATGGATAGATGGATGGATGTTTGTTTGTTACTCAATCACGCCAGAACGGCCTAACAGATCTAGATGAAATTTGGCACATAGATTAAGTAAAGTCTGGAATAGCGCATAGGCTACTTTTTATCCCGGAAAATTGCGTAGTTCCCGCGGGATAGCGATAAACGAATTCTTTGGAGACGAAGTCGCTGGCACCAGCTAGTAACATAATATATTGAGAAAATTTACAGGACACCTGTACGGAAAACTTTAAGAAATTTCCACTTTGATGGACTAGGAATTAGCAATCCAAAGACTTACGGTTGGACAACCTGCCGTCCGATGTATAGTCAAAATTACCTCATAATTTCATAAATAAATAAATAAATAAATAAATAAATAAATAAATAAATAATTAAAACGATATACTAGAGGATCAAAGCAATCTCATATAATAACTAATCTCAATAAAGATTTGATTAAACAATATCCAACAATCTTTGAGATTTGAACGAAAAACTGACACAATGTAAACTTTCTTTCTCTTTATTAATGGTTGTCTGGTAGAGATCGCTTTTAAGCGATAAGACCGCCTATTGTATACTTTGTTCTTTGTTCCTGTATTGTTTATTACTGATTTGTGGTGTTCAATAAAGAGTATTTGTATTGTATTTGTATGTAACTACTAATAAAAACTTGACAGTCAGTCAGTCTATCCATTAAGACTCGCAGATTTATTAGATCTAACATCTATCTATCTAGTCCTTAAAACGAGCAATTCTTGTATATGCTATATCTAATCTGAATCTCGGAAACGGCTCCAACGATTTTCATGAAATTTGGTATGCAGGGGGTTTCGGGGACGGCAAATCGATCTGGCTAGGTTTCATTTTGAGAAAACGTACCAAAAAATATACCGAGCAAAGCTTAGTCATCCGGGTACTACTCACTTTCTTTTTTCTTTCTTTTTGTATGAATAGGAAGGCAAACGAGCAAGTGGTTCACCTAATGGTAAGTGATCACCACTGCCCATAGACACCCGCAACTTCGGAGGGATCGCAGATGCGTTGCCAACCTGAGGGCTAAGATGAAACACTTAACAAAGCAGAGCTTTTTTACCTTTCAACAAATATTTCGACTTCAACCATCAAGACTGCTCGGTCCCCTACACTTATTAAGTGCGGAAACAATAGGGGGATCAAGTGCACAAGCGGCTCAATTGGCCGGTTGTAATTTCGCTCCATTGTCTATATCGGTCCCCTGTGTCCCCGGTGGATCCACTGTCCCACGCGGTCCCCCGTCCTAGGGGACATCGTTACGCTCTTTTTATGTCAGCGGAAAATGATTATTGCGTAATTTACCGTGATACTTGATATTTTTGGTGCATGTGGTTTATAGCAACGTTTTTTAATACAAATAATAAATGAATATCTTGAGACGATTGACCCCAATTGACCTAGTCCAATATTAAGCAAAGCTTAGGTACTAGACAACGGATAAAAATACTTATATGGAATCCACACATAAATATACCTATATTAAAACTCCCAATACTCGAGAACAAACATTCGTATTTTTCAAACAAATAATGTGCCCCGACCGGGAATCGAAACCGGCAAGCAAGCTTCATAGGCAGGTTCTCTAACAGATGGGCTATCCGGTCTTCCTATTGATTAAGATGATTAAGATTATGATAACCACGAGCATGTAGAGTTAATAAGACTTAGGTGTTACCTAGTTATGCCACATTAATTGGTCATTTTATTAATTAAATTTAAATTTTTTATCTCACTCATTAAACTAGCATAGCTGACCTTTAAAGGTGCTCGCAAATTCCGCGGTTCAAGTAAAAAACTACGCCTATTTATCATCTCAATTAACCGAAATGCTCCAATCGATTAAACGTCTCACTGTGACTTAAACAAATATCGCGGCGGGTGAAAAAAAAAACTAAAAATACTTAAGACAAAGGGGTATTCCAGCCTTCTGGTCAGATACTAATGGTCAGCCGACTTCGCAATCACGCAAACAGATCTCGCTCGAAAGCAATTAAAGCATTCGAGATTCCACCGAGGACAGCCACCGTGCAATCAAAATAATCACCGCGATTTAACACTTTCCTACCTCAAGATACGAGATAACTTTGCCCAGTGTAATTTGGACCCTACACAGAGCTACATAGGCTGGTTCTTAGGTCCAATGTGGCCTTATCTCACTTTCAATTGAAGTCCGAAACGGACTGGGCCGTTGTCTGTTTTATGTCTTTACTAGCTGTTGCCAGCGACTTCGTCTGCAAAGAATTCGTTTATCGCTATCCCGCGGGAACTACACAATTTTTCGGGATAAGAAGTAGCCTATGTGCTATTCCAGACTTTTCTCTATCTATGTGCCGAATTTCATCCAGATCAGTTGGGCCGTTCTGGCGTGATTGAGTAACAAACAAACAAACATCCATCCATCCATCCATCCATACATCCATACTTTCGCATTTATAATATTAGTAAGACTAATCAGGCTGAAATAAAATTAGGTATTAGGTGGACGTAGATGGTTTAGGTTTTAAACAACTATTGTAATTATTAAAATAATACGAAGGTCACTCACGGGCTTAATTAAGTAGACAAGGTATGTCAGACATGTTTCTCACCAATCGGTCTTTTTTACTTAAAAAATAAGCTTAAGAGGGTGCATCCGTGCTGAGCTCGCAACGTCGCATTTTTGGTGATTTTTTGCGATTATTTCACAGAAATTGAATGAAAGTATCAAATATCCGTCTGTAGTGCACTTCGTTTTTAGTGTATTAATGTGTCTGATGCAATAATTCATCGTGATGGACTTTTATTTTCTAATAATTAATAAAAGTCCATCACCATTAATCATTGCATTGGACACATTAATACACTAAAAACGAAGTGCACTACAGCCGGATATTTGATACTTTCATTTAATTTCTGTGAAATAATCGCAAAAAATCACCAAAAATGCGACGTTGCGAGCTCAGCACGGATGCACCCTCTTAAACGGAAAGCCAGCCGAGAATCATTTTAGAACTCATTTTATTGGAATTATTTCTGTTTCAAGTTACCCATGTCAAATTACGGACATGTAGTAAATATACAATTTTAGGACTTTTGATTCCTCTTTCCGTCTATACGCCCACAATCATGCTAAACGTGGCCTTTATGTGTTACCTTAGGCTCTGTCTACTCCGTAAGGGATATTATACGTGATTTGCGTAACTACTAGTAGCCTCTAAACTGGAGTAGAAATACGGATAGATAGACAAACGTGGGGAAACTAGATGAGTTCCTACGTAACCTCAAAAAACCTTTTCATTTACAAAATAAATGAGCGGTTACGTTGGTACGAAATTGAAACTAATATCGAAATTATTTTCTTGGTCAATCCGGTAAACAATTAAAAAATACAAAAGACGCTTGATTCACAATCTGGCATCAGTAAAAAAAGATAAAAACTGTATCCTGAGTAGGTACTAAAATGATTCCTAAGTCGCAATGCAGGCGTTATCTTAAGCAACCCGTAATCAACCAGTTCCACTTAAAACCATACTTTATTATCTTCAGCTAAGGTTCCATATAAATTGTACTCAGTTGACAATAAAATAATGCAAAATACTCAAAGATGGCCGCTGTTGATGTCGTTCTTGTCTACGGGTTGTCAACAGGTTTTGATACTTTAGATGCGCACAAAGTAAGGCCGAGCATTAAGATAATGTGCAAAGTATCAAGACTGCTTAGATAAGATTGTTATGGAAATGTAACTACTAGAGCTTAAGCGTTCTATTTTCAAATATGAGCGGAGAACCTGGGTCAACATGGTTGCGTTTGCGCGTTAGACTAGGGATGAAAAGGAAACCATGTCTTGGTATTTCGCTACTATAGCTGAGTGTAGCACAGCGTTTCGTAGCGGAGTAGCAATGTAAATATTTTTTGTTCATTTAATATGGATCTCTACGAAGTAACGCCTGATTCAGGCACTTGTCCCACCGGCGGCGAGTAGCGATGAGCGAGCGTCTTTTATTATGGAAATTTTGTCGCTTTTGTCGCCGGGCGATAAAATTTCCATACTAAAAAACACTCGCTTCTCGCTACTCGCTGGCGGTGGGACAAGTGCCTCCAACTATCATTGATTTTTTATTTCAGTGGTTGCTAATCACCGTACTTACCTAAATTCTCGCGGGAGGTACGGACGGCTACGATTCTATGATCATACTAACTTGGATTTTAGTGCTATTTATGATTAAGATAAACGAACATGTCCGTCAATTATATAATGAGATGGTGAAGAACAAGAAGTGTATAACACATAGTTATATAAGCTGGGGTGTGCAGTCAGTGCTACCCTCCCGCTGCCTACCTCTTTTTTTTTTTTTTTTTTAAATTATAAACTGACCAGCGATTGACCTCTATCTCACCTGATGGTAAGTGCAGATGAGGCCGAAGATGTAGCTCACTGGTTCAGTAACAGCCTGTTCACTCTGGATTTTAATAGTCCAAGGTTATACTTCTCTGCCCACCCTTGCGACCCCCATATAGGTACGCCACTGAAATTCATCTGCTGATTAAAAAATCAACCATTTCGAACTTCAGGATCTTAACAAAAGCATAATGTACTCGCGCACAGTAATGACGTATTTAAAAAAACGTCTGACGCGACCGTCAGTAGCGAAAAATGCAAATGGCGGGCCGTTTAATCCTCCTTTTTAATTCTTTAAAGGTTTATTTATCATTTAAGAGCTTGTCGTGTTGGCTGATTGCTTTCGTGAGCCCGTGTTATTGTTCTTTTGTGCCGCCGAACCTTTTACAGTAGGAATTTAAGATATTGGTCACGATTTAAGACTCTTATTGGGGTAGTAGCTAATAAGAAAGGTAATGTAATAAGTTATAGCGTTTTGTTGTATGTAACTTTGGAACTATGAAGTACGTTAATAAGGCCGCCTACTGCTAGCGTTGTGTTTGTATTATATGGACGGTGGTTCAATGAATTATATAGGTAACTGTTGCCCGAGGCATCGCTTCCGTTCCAGTTTTATTCTTTTTTTTCTAAAATATTGTTTCATAAGAACAGAAAAAAAAGAAAAAAGAAAAAAAGAAAGAGAATAATAAAGAAATTGTGAAATCGGTCCAGCCGTTCAGGCGTTGATGCCGTGACCGAGGCAAATATGGATTCATTTTATATGTCTAGATTGTTGTACCTACGTACTTTGGGTATGCTATTACGTTTGCGTCAAAATTAAAACCGAAATGAAGAGTACAGACTTATCTTCGTTCAGAAATCACTTAAAACATTACGCGGCGAGTTTAGACTTCATTTAAATATTGCATTTGAAGTTAATTTTTAAAAATATTTCGGACACCTGTGAGCTTAAAATAATTGGCTATCACCTAATAAACCGAAGACTTAAATAGACTTTGAGCGTTAAGAGATTATAATGGCAGTTCTTACTATTTCTAGATTTAGACAAAATACTCTGATTATTTCTCTATTCGTGCTAAATTTAACTACACCTAACCAATTATTAAAATAAACAGTCTCGGGTCTGACCTAAAAAATCACTTGACATCATAAATCCTTACTAAAGCAATATTTTCTGTAAAAGCAACACGTACATAGTTAAACAAGCCTACTGTAGACAAATGATTACTGTATCAACTAACAACATCCGTAGAAACTCATTTAAAAATATCTAAAGGTGCTGACAGATTGTCACTTGTACAGACAACGAAACATTCGCTGATTTTAATGTATCAAAATGAGAACGAACAGAGCTATAGACCGACCGCTCAAATGAGTCCTCGCCCGCGCGGCACAGGCACAGGCACAGGACGACAAAGGGGACCGAGAGAGGTGCGGGCTCGGCCCCCTCTGTCGTCCCACCCCGCGCCTCTGTGCCGCGCGGGCGAGGACAGAGGCGCGGGGTGGGACGACAAAGGGGACCGAGAGAGGTGCGGGCTTGGCCCCCTCTGTCGTCCCACCCCGCGCCTCTGTGCCGCGCGGGCGAGGACAGAGGCGCGGGGTGGGACGACAAAGGGGACCGAGAGAGGTGCGGGCTCGGCCCCCTCTGTCGTCCCACCCCGCGCCTCTGTGCCGTGCGGGTGAAGACTCTTTTAAGCGCTCGGTGTATAAGCGTAGAGTAACATGGCAACGAACATTTCGCGATCCTTCTAGCAAATGCTGTAGTAAATCAATAGGTAAATATCAGAGAAAAAAAAAACATTTTTACTACGTTCATTGTTTTGGACGGTACCCGACTAATTGTTTTATCTTCAAAACACTATTATAAAGGTGTGAAATTTCAAGTCAATCGAAGTATTGGAACTGGGTAAGATCGAGTTTTAAGATTATTAATTAGTCAGTTAGTCATGAGAACTGCTATTTTACTACTTATAGTGCTATACGTTGCCACAAGAAATTTAGTTGGTTTATATTTAGGCTGTTTAGTTAGTTAATTAGTTATTTACAAAATTAAATAAAGTTACTATCTACTGCAGGCGTTCGGGGGAGGGAATAAAAAGAATACGCCGCTCGGAGAATAATCTTGAAGAATATTAATACAACTGTCGTTTTACCGTCGTGTATCGTAATATTTGCTAGAAAGAACCAGTCAGTCAACACCTTAAGACCGCGGAATAATTACGCTCTAAACTAGGTCTTCCTTTGAAATAAGTAAATACAAACCGCTTGCCATAGTAAATGCAGTGTATTGCCAAACGCGCGACAGTGCAACGACCGCATACCGACAACCTGATCTATGTGATGTCAGAGAGGCTAGTTGTTAGAACACTTGTGGTCTAAGCTATAAGCTCGGAGAACTATTCTAAATACTCTTCAACGAAGCGCACACTACGAAATGTATGGTAACAATATAATACTCCTTTCATCCACTCAAAGGTTGACTGGATCCCTTAAAGGGATAAGTCCGCCTTTGTGCATGTATTTCAGTGTTTGTCAATTGTATTTGTCTTGTTTATTTTGCACAATAAAGAGTTTACATACATACCTATGTAGGTATGTATGTAAACTCAACTGTACTGTCAACAAATTAAACATTACCTCTTTATTGTATGTACAATAAAGAGGTAATGTTTAATTTGTTGACAGTAGGCTTAAGGGAATTCTGAAAGAGGTAAGTGTAAATTTCTTCTTTAAAGAAATTGTACTCAAGATAAAAAGACCTTTTTTAGACTACTTGTATCTTCATGGTGCGAGTGAGTGAACTTGAAAGTGTGAAAGTCTGCAGCATTTATAATAATCTTCATCATCATTTAGCTGATATGTTTGTTACGCATGATTTAGACAATACTGTGTACACTTTCTTAGGTATATAAAATTTATTCGACAGTATTTAAGTACATAATACCTAACTTCTAATCTAACCAAAAAAAATTAAGTACCTACCTACACAAAAACAGCATCCTCAATTTTTTAATGTTTTTGATGAACAACAACTTGCTCGCTTTTGAATACGATGTAAACTACGCTTTCTATTATGAAGCTTATTAGAGGAAGTCGCTGCCGCTTTTGCTTTAAACTCATTTTCCTGCCATACTTTGCTACTTTAGGTAGGGCATCAAATCAACTTCTGAATTCACTTTGTATACAAATATGTTCCTTCAATTACTACATAGTAGCGCTTCGATACGTGTCAAAACTACACACTGCTCTTTATGTATGAGTTTTCTTTATGCTTCATTAGCTTTGCTTTAGGCATACTCTACACTAAGTATCATTAGTATCATTACGTTAGTTGTAGCCTGCAACTTTGTCTGCACCCCATAACAACTGCATTTTTCCAGCATTGCTTCTCTTCCCGCACAGATGGTAAAAGTCCATCGAGGGAATGGGCGAAAACAGGAATCATGTTACAGGCGATACGGCTAGCAACCCATCACTATTGATTTCTCTTTCCACCTGTACGCCCACAGCTTGTGGGCTGCTAAACGTGGCCTTTCGGTATTACCTTAGGCTCTATATACCCCGTAAGGGATAAAAACGTGATTTATATATGTAAAGAGGCCTATCATCAGCGATAGAGTAGTTTTCATTGTTTGTAGAAGCGCTTCAGTAGTTTCTAAGATTAACTAGGTACCCTCTACATGAAAATATACCTTAGTAGGTATTCATTTTGTTATCTTAACTATTTTGTTAACCAACAGCACACGGCGGCCACGACGTACAAAATCCGCGTTCTGAAATGAACACAGGCACGACGTCGTCTGTACACGCGTCAATGTGTGCGTAAGATACACAGGGCTGTCTATCGCAAAAACCTGGTACTATAAGTACTACCAATGACATAAATATACTAAAGATATGGCTTAGATGTGTGCAAATAAATGTACTTAATCGTTATCTATTTATTTAAACTTACTTAAAATGACGTGTCTGTCTGTGTATTTAAGCATTATTATATTCAATTACAATAGATGTACGACAACAAACTTATGCGAATGATTCTGTAGTTATTTCATGTATTAATCGCGATAATTTCAGAAAGCATTAATTTTCTAATGTTTTATAAAATGAAGTAGGTAGGATAGGTTCCCGAACTTGTGACGTGCGGCCGACATACATCGCGTTGCGAGCCCTACTAGTTGCCAGCAGCTTTCCGGCAGACTGCGCTTGAGGGGTGGGGTAACTCGAATAGGTGCGGGGCGGAGCGTGGCCATTCTGTACGTTAGTACTATTATATATTCTGTGCCAACAGTGTCCCTATCCTCTCTCTCTCTCCCTCTCTCTCTGTCTTCTTCATTAATCACTAATTTACCAATTTGTGGATGAGTGCATCGCAGCGTTAAACTAACCAATCAGACGCCTCCAAAATACGCTCAGCCGACGCCTGCGGGGGGTAGCCGATACAGCGCGGGGCGGGTAGTGACCCTTCTGTAATAGGCACTGTTGCATGTACTGTGCTTGGATGCTTATTAATAGAAACCTGTCTCCTATTAATTTAAACTCAGAGTGCCTTTTAAACGGTATAATTGAACGCAATTTGATTTAATGTGGAACGTTACACACTTTTACAGTTGCAATCATGGTTTTGTGATGACATAAAGTTACCGCGAGGAATATTCAATTCAGCGTTGGCAGAACTGGAAATCCAAACGGCCTTTTAAGCGGCTTCTTGTTCCGCGCACTTGTTAATTGCGTCTATCTGTTTTATAGTATTTATTTGTTAAATGTCTGTGTGTTATTTCATTTAAATTAAATGCTATGACTTTAATAAGTATAGAGTAACCAATTAAATATATCAATTAAATATATTTAGTCATCATATTTTTTATTCAATACATTATAACATTAGTCGCTTGAAAGTAAGTCAGCGAAACAATTGTCAAAGTCGCTTTGAATGCTGTGCCTAGATTTTTGGTGAAAAAAAAAATGTCTCAGATCGAAGGAACTTTTCGCACGAGCAAAGGCGAGGGCGATAAACATGCAACCTGAGGCTTTCTCTATCGCTGTCCGAGGTGTGTACACAATTTTACGTGTTCCCCTGATCAGAATGTGGAAATTTGCGCTCGCGTAGCGGGTGGTAAATTGCTATTTACGGCCTGGGACGACGTAAAATGCATAAAAAAGAGCACGAGCTAGATTTAGGTTTCTTTAACACTAGCTGTTGCCCGCAACTTCGTCTGCAGAGAATACGTTTATCGCACGCCTGCGGGAACTATAATTTTTTCTGAGATAAAACTATCCTATTTTTTTTACTTCTAATAATGATGAATGCAAAATTTCATCACAATCGGTTCAGTAATTAAGGCGTGAAAGTGGAACAAACAGATAGGTATACAAACTTACTTTCACACTTATAATTATAATATTAGTACCTAGGTACTTAAGGATTTTTCTACTATGACCGCATAAAAAAACTTTTCTTAACTGTTAAAATTTCGGGCAAAACATTTTTGCGTTTAATGACGATGCTTTATCAAAACGAAGTCACTGAAGGTCATCGAACTGATGCACTTGTACACTAATACACGGCACTAAAAGAATGACAACGGAACCCTGCAGTCCGCAAGACTTATGGCAAACCAGGATGCGCACGCGCAAAAACGTCAAGCGCGAACAACGGTTGCTCGTTACCGCACAATCGGTGCGTTTTTGCGCACCATGTCTGTCAGACCGGCCTCTATAATGCGACGGCAAATCGTTTTTGTAATACATTGCGTGTGATGCTAGCTAACAACTTTGGAGTCAGCGTGTCCACGATGCAATGAACATCGAAATCGCTCGCCGGTCGTGTAGTCATGGCTTGGCCGTCAGACCGGTAGATGGCGCTGTCTAAATAAGAACATGATTGTTTTTATTGTTATTGTTGTTGGAGATGTACGCACCTTAAGAGGGGCAGGAACGACTTGGATTAGACTTTTCTGTAAATTAAAAAAAAATGGTGTTCAAAGAAGGGTTTTGATGTTTATTAATACCTAAGAGCGCATCAATAATAGTTGCTGTATGTTTTATTTGGGAAATAGTATTAGTCATAGTAAGTAGTTCATAGTGTTCCAACTAATAACGAATTAGAATAAACGAAATTTGGAACTGTAAATGTGTCATCGACATCATGGATTCACTTCTTTTTTCTGCCATTGCTTTGAGCTCCTGATACGACTCTACATTAACCTTCTCCTTTGCTTGGTCCTTAAATGTACTTCTTTCCTTTCTCTGTCTCTTCTTTGTTCTATTTTCCTTTCTGTCAAAGTTATATAAAGTGCCCCAGGAAAATTATGTTTCCTCGTATATTCTCAATCGTCCTCAGTAGAGATGTCATTTCCACCACCAAATCCAAAACAATGTAAATGTGTCTAGTCATTATTATTGTGTTTAATAATATTCGTTCTTGATAATAACTACGCCAAACTCCTGAAACAAATTATCATTCATTAAAAAAGTTCCACATAAACTGCGACAAACATTACCGTGAATATATTTACTTACATATAGTACTTATGACCTTAGTGTGAGCCTGTATCCAGTTGACATGTAATTATGGCTTAATATTGACAGAAAGCTCATAGAACGTAAAGTAGTGAACAAAAAGAAAATGAAGTATCTCTAAAAAGAATAAAATCAGCGTTTTTTTAATCCGACAAGCATTGTAAAATAATGCGTTTACAAAGTCGTGACCAAATCTGCTAATTATAATAAAGTTTTGCCAAAGTGTAAGCATAACTTAGCATTTTTCTATTCGACTCTATAAGTGTTGACATAATAAAAATATAGCACGATACTACTGAGTTCATTGACACTTAAATGAAATCTAGAATCTGAGGTCAATTATATTCGCAACGACATAATCCTAGACTCATGAGCAATAAAATAATAATTGGAAATTATAACTGCATACCTAGGTATACGTCTATACCTACTAAGTCTAATACAAAAACTAAGCTAACTTAACTACTTTGTTTGTTTGTTAGGTGCGGTTAATCCGAGTGCAAAAGTAGGATTGAACACAGATTTCACAGTTTTAGAGATATATCGCCAAAAAACTGTCTGTCTCCAAGACGTAAACGTCACTATACCTACGTATTTCTATAATAATAATTAATAATAATAATAATAAGAGGTCAAGATGGGAAGAAGTAGGGTATGTCAGGATCATAACAAGTGGAACAAAGTAACCTCTGCCTATCCCTATGGGAAGAGGCGTGACGGTATCTATGTATGAATGTTCCGTCATAGCATAGTCTTCTACAAGCCGTACATACAATATTCCGGTATTATAATCAGTAATAGCATAGTCTTCTAAAAGCCGTACATACAATATTCCGGTATTATAATCAATAATAGCATAGTCTTCTACAAGCTGTGCTATAACGCAACAACTACAACATTGTTAAGCGTTTTGTCAACGTCGCTTGTGAACCTAAAGGTAAAAATGCGACGTTGCCAAACCTAATAGCACGGATTGTAGAAGACAATAGGCTATGGTAATAACTACCTGTATTTATTCTATTTAAAAGCAATTAGCAGAACAAAACAAAGCTATATTTACATGCAGCTCTTAAATAAATCATCCGCTTCACTTTCCTAAATTGATATTGTAATCCGTGATGTTTTGTTCTTTTCATCTGAATAAATGAAGACGTTCTGATGTCGGTTCGTTAAATTGCTATCTTGTTTCTGTTCCACGACGGAGACGTTGTATGCTTTAAAAGAATTTAGAATACACCACCGGTTTTCAAATTTAATTTCAAACTTTAAATACCTACTCTAAAATATTATAATCAGTGTCTCAAAAATAATTCAAAATATTAAGTTCCTGCATGCGTTTGTGTTAGTTTAACCAAACAGTTCAGTATTTTTTTTTAGTTTTTTTCTGTATTGTGGTTGACAACAATGATTCCATTGATCGATCTTCAAACTATACAGTATAGCAAAAGGATGGCCTAATTACTACTAGCTTTTTTTTAAACTTGCAATGTATAGTGTTGCAAGGGTATGTTTGTCCAGATGGAATCTTGAGACTCAATTTTGAAGCAGATATCTTCAACCGATTGAGCTGAAATTTTGCTTACTTGATTAAATTGGATGACAATACAATAATCTGGTAGTGGAGTTCTGGTGACCCATCCAGGTCCGTCTCCGCAGGAGGGAACTCTTCAACAGTTGGCCCGATTGACTTGAAATTTGGTACACATAATAGGACGGATGACAAAGCAAGTACAGTTAGCCAATAAAGCTTGTATTAAAAGTGAAATTTTTGCCAGAAACTCATTTTATAAAAAAAAAATGGAAAACGTAAAGAGGAGTGGAGTGTTCAAAAAAATAACGTAACCTGCTGAAATATGCTGTAGATATTATACTTAAGTCCTATTGTATAGGTACTTAGTGAATGGCAAAGTGAGGCCGACGTAAGCTACGCCTTGGCTTTGTGAGTGTACGAAGAAAGCTATACCAGTTTTCTGTGTTCTTAGCGACGTTTGGTTCACTTACAAAAATAAACTCATGTCCTCTCCACTCGTGCCGGAACTCCACTTATCGTATTCCCGATACAAAATGGAGGATCACGATGTACAGAAGCTGACTTATGTCCCAACTCTCCCAGTGATATGTTCATCTCAACAATAAATATTGTTGGCCAATTACACGGGAATGGTATAGAGTATACTATCGACGTTATGATGGAAGCTAGGTTTGTTAGTGGCTCAAATAGGGACATATTTTGCAGTTAGCGAACGCAGCGATATGTTTACGAGATAGTTATTTTATTGAAAATGTTTGTAGTTCCAATTTTGTATGTCTTGCGGAGGAACGGCGAAAAGTAAAAGGCTTTGTGTATCGCTCGATTTCAATTTCAATTTTACCATTTCTTTTTGTTAACCTGTATGAGAAGGTATTAGAATGAGATTTCGTAGGCACGGATACTAACATAATACAATATAATTTCTAAACGACACTGAAAATTAGAACACATAGAAAAATCCGAAAAGTAAAGCTATGGCCGGGAATCGAACCCGGGTCCTCGTCATTCCGTGACGCGTGCTATACCCCTACACCACCCATAGCAGGTGAGTAAGCCTCCGAATTTTTCTATGTGTTACTAACTGTCACGTGACCTTGTTACTATGCGAATATTTGTCGCTAAGCGTCATCTGTTTGAATGATGTGTCTGTACGACACAATTACAAACTCCCGTGGAACATGTACTGCTCACCAGGGACGAGAGAAGGCGCATAATACAATATGTCTTGTATTATGTTATCTGAAATAAAAACTTTTTTTTTTTTATAACCTATGGCTTCAGTCACACACTAATGGGGTAGACAGAGCCCCCCTAAAGTGGATGTATAAGTGGGAAGGGGAATCAAAATAGTGATGGGATGCTAGCCGCATCGCCTATAATATGATTTCTATAAGATTTTCGCCTATTTCCTCGGTTGGCTTTTATATAACATAGGCGCGGAAAGAGAAGCAGTTAAAACATTTTTAACTTTAGAGGAACGAGGGACAAACAACAAAATTGCTTGCTCAAAACATAATTGACCTGCTAACCAGTATACATACATAATATTATCTTGATTAATGAACATAAAATATTTACCTTGCTACTCCACTACTCGCGTGCAAGGTAACCAAGCCTGTGCGAAATATATATGTTTTGCATGCACGCCCTCCCTGCACTACTGCCACATAAAATACATATAAATCCCACAAACTTAATTATTCCTTACACCACACAAACACTGACGCGCGTTTCGTTCCCTCCACGGGATAAAATAAAAAAAAATCTAATAAAATAAAAAAAATATCAATAAAATATTAGGTACTTACCTATCTTGATTTATTAGGAAAACTGTTACTAAAACCTGACTAACTCAAGTTCACTGTAACTTTGTATTTTGTTATTATCATTTTGAATAAAAGCTGCATCTACGTAAGTCACGTATGTCACCAAATGCATTTATTTTATACATATATTAAATCGCAACATATTTATTCAAGTTGTTTCCCTTGAGAAACTCATCTGCATATTCAGTCGCATGTCGTTCGATGAAATTGTTTTACCGAATCGATTAAGCCGATCTCCAATCGATTGTGGATCGATTTTTTCTTTCGATTCAACCGCCGTGTGATGACTGTATTAAATCGATATAAATGTGTTAAAAGAAATGCTACTTTTAATAAATGGACCTCGAAACAGGTATTTTGACGCAATTTATTTGTTATTATTTTGGACTGGTTTATTCGTTTTTTAATCGATAAAAGGTTTAATAATATTGTTCTGAAGATGAAATAAACTTATTGAATGTTCGTAATTTAACAAAAAAGGACGTTCATCTTTTTTCTTTATACGAGTCTTCATTTCTTTTCTTATATAATTATTTCCTGAGCAATGCTCTGCCAACCTGGGAATCAATTTTAAAAATGTATAAAGCGATCAAGGAAAGTGGGATAAGGAGGAAATAGAAAGGGAGTATAAATATAGGGAATACGCGAAATATTAGTGGTAAAAAGTTATTGCCTACTGATAGTATTTACTACGAACAATGTATAAGTACCTACTACAATATTAGTCATAATTTTATCTTAATTTATTTTATTTATTAACACTAGGTACCTACATAGTATAAAACAAAGTCGCTTTCTAACTACGCAACGGAATTTGAAGGTTTTTTTTAAATAGATACTGTGATTCAAGAGGAATTCTATTATGTAGCTACCTATACTTACCTAATACACACATAATATAAAGAAACACTAATTGCACCCGCGCGAAGCCGGGGCGGCTCGCTAGTACGTATTAAACTACGCCGCCATAATATTAGGCTAAAGAAAATCGTTGATCTTAAGCAAAAGGATGATTCATTCTAAAATAAACATTTGAATTAAAAAAAATGCAATGAACGTTATCAATAGTTAAAAAATTGCTTGAATTGTATCACAGAGCTTGATTTTCTCTACATGTAAGATCTACTTATGTAATTCTTCTGTTGTGTCAGAAAAAAAGCATCGCTTACGTAAGAGCGTGTGAAGTAAAATCAGACATTGATAAAAAATAACAAAGTTTAAAAAAATAATAGCCATCGTAAACGCATTGGGGCTTTCTAATGGATGGCAAGCCAAAGTATCTTAATAGTTCTGACATACGATTTGACTTCGTGTAATTTCGTGTCAAACTCAACATTACGTTATAAAGTATTAATAAATAAAAAAAGCATTAGAGACGACGCATCGACTTGACAAATTGATTGTTTCGTGTTACCTAAACTATGTTTGATTAAATGTTGGGGCCAACGCGCCAACGTCATTAGCATATTTGCTCCAATGTTTGGACCAACTGCCAGCTGTTTATGAATAATTCCTGCAACCATTCTTCATACACACTATTTTTGGAAAAGAAGATAAAAAGAGTAGAAAGTTTTTTACCATATAATTACAAATTAATGACAAAAATGTGTGAAGTTGTTTAAAAGCTACAACACCATTCCTTAAAAAGTGACAATTCTAAATTGTTATTATTTTTAACTGAATTTGATTTGATTTTAGCAGTTTCCGGGCTCGTTATCTTTGTTCAATATTTTTATAACAAACAAATTACCCGATAGCAAAATAATCTCTGCAACCCATATACTCTGGCTCCCTAGAGCGCTGAGAAAAAGGCCTTTAGTACAAGTAATTTTGTTCAAATATTGCGTCAAACATTGGCCATGTGTGGCCAATATGCTGGCGTCCCAGCAGAGTTGGTAAGCGGATAAACAAATTATAAAATGTTAATGGAATGGAACCTTTGACTCAGACGCACAATACATCATTGTGGGCCGTTAGCGCGCCCGGTTTGGGAAGGGGAAACGTCCACTGACGGTTTCTATTTATTTATTTAATAAATAAAAAATCATAGGATAGTGCAATACCGCGTAACTAGCACTGGTAAATACTGCGTATCTTCCAGTGGCGTGGCGTCCATAGAACTCGATTCGCACCGGCTTGCCTATTTTAAGGCAGTTGGGCAATTTACTGTGCAGAATTAGTGGAAAAGGCTAGTTAAGTTCCCTTCGGCTTGCCTTCTGATATACTTGACGCCACGCCACTGGTATCTTCACAACACATATGGAAAATCCGCGTAACTGGCATTGGTTAATACCGCGTAAGTATCTAACAAAATGTAGCCAAATTAAGATTTCCCGCCAATTAACGTAAAATTCTGAGAAGAATAAGCTAGTCCAAACCAATACAAAGTCGGGTGTTGTCTAGATACGCAGTATTTACTAGTGCTAGTTACGTGGTTTTCCACTATGGGTGTTGTGCAGATACGCAGTATTTACCAGTGCTAGGTATTCTCTTCCTACCCAAATGGTAAAAGTCAATCAACCTCGATGGGCGAAAATCTTAGCAATCATGTCATAGGCGATGCGGCTAGAAACCCATGACTATTTTGATTCCCTTTTCCACCTATACGCCAACAATCATGCTAAGCATGGCCTTTAAGTATTGTTACATTATGTTCTGTCTACGACGTAAGGGATAAACACGTGATTTATGTATGTTATGTATGTAGAAATGACAAGATTTTATTTGACATATCTTACATTTCAGAGGCAAAAAGTAGAGATTTTCCGTGTTGTAAATTTGCAAACAACTAAACCCACTGTACGCACCCACCTTATTCTATTAGCGTTGCTGACTAGTCCTGTTCCCACATTAACTGAGACATCACAAGCATCCGTCTAAATACATACATCACATTAATTATACCGCCGATCATATAACTATATCACTAATACACCTAAAGCTCTCTAGCTCATTGTCTATATTCAATTCCAGATAGTAATACGATTCTATCAACCTACAGTGCAGTATTTGAAAAGACCTGAAGGTCTGTCTTGCTGCCTCACTCACTCTTATGGGTGTGATATTCGAGTCAGCCGCTGATGGTAACTACAATAGGAATATCTGAGGACGAAATCTATGTAACAAGGTCTCATCTCCGTGAATAAATCAAATGGTTGAACTACTTCGAAAGACTGTGAGCATTTTGTTTGACAAGTATAATACCGCTCGTGTCAAATTTGACTATCGCTATATGGAATGAAATATACAGCTTTAAGCTATATGTTATAGACTGATTTAATCCAAATTAACATTTTATGATCTCGCGGCGTGATGCGAAGAACCATTTTTCACTAATTAAGGGATATACAAAAGAATTATATTTTTAATATTAAATTATAATGTGAGACCAACGTTCGTTAGAGCGGTGCCGCAATTTGGATATTATATTCGATACCATCAGAGTAATATAATAATAATATTGTTACGGCATGTAAGCTACTTAATATTATTTTTATGGATGACTGACACCATTCCGCTTTGCCGCATTTATAAAGAACGTAATTCTATAACTTTATTAAATATGAAAAAGCATCTTGACTAATTTTTAATTAAACTTCCCAATTTTTCAATTTCCACTCCATTTTTTTTTTGTTTTGGTTGTTACATTCTGTCAAATATCAAACTTATTAGGTATCTTAACTGCATTATTTACTGTACATTGCGAGCTGAATAATTTTGTATGTTTTTTTTTTTCGTCTTATCTAACTAATATTATAAATGCGAAAGTATGGATGGATGGATGGATGGATGGATGGATGTTTGTTTGTTACAAATCACGCTAGAACGGCCCAACGGATCTGGATGAAATTTGGCGCATAGATAGAGAAAAGTCTGGAATAGCACATAGGCTACTTTTTATCCCGGAAAATTGCGTAGTTCCCGCGAGATAGCGATAAACGAATTCTTCGCAGACGAAGTCGCTGGCAACAGCTAGTTTTTAATAAGGGTAAATTAATCCTATCGGACCTAAACTTACCGCTGTTTTAAGATTCGCCCTCACTCCAAATCCACGTTCTATAACGAGGGCAAACCCGTAAACGCAAGCTAGTTTGATTCACACCTTGAGACTTGCAGATTTGAACTTTCTCACTATCATCCTGACCTCACGTTTTATGGAATCCCAAACTAACACTCCCGTGTTAAATAATATTGTTTTTCTTATCACCAAATACCGCTAACACTAATAAAGCATGGGAAACCGACTTAATAAAATGTAAATTAATTCATCATAGCTTCTGTAATCACCATAATGCCAGAGAATCCCATAAGGTGTGTTAATGTAACTCAGATAATTACATTTATTGGGCCGGCCGCATGGGAAAGTGCCTAACTCCGAAAAGCCAGTTTCTGTGCAACATTGTTTATAGTGCCATTCGGTTTATTGCTACGAAGTGAAGTGAATGTTAATTCTTAATTAAATCTATTTTTTTGGGGTTAAGTAAAGTCAGAGAAAGAGTTATATTAAATTACGTAAATAACGTATACGTGCTAAGTAAATTGGGTTTATTGGAGCTTAATGTGGCCGATAGAACTGATAAACGATTTTGTTTTTAGTATGTAAGGTTGATGTCCTCTACTCACAAAAATCTAACTAATATTATAAATGCGAAAGTATGAATGGATGGATGGATGGATGTTTGTTTGTTACTCAATCACGCCAGAACGGCCCAACGAATCTGGATGAAATTCGGCACATAGATAGAGAAAAGTCTGGAATAGCACATAGGCTACTTTTCATCCCGGAAAATTGTGTAGTTCCCGCGGGATAGCGATAAACGAATTCTTTGCAGACGAAATCGCTGGCAACAGCTAGTAAGGAATAGACGTCATAATTATAGAGTGTATATTTACGTTGGTAGAAGTACCTTACTACAAGGTAAACGGTCGATGACATAGACATACTAGCTACTTAACTATCATATTGACCTATCTACTCGGTCGGTCGTAGCAATAATAATAAAAAAACTTGTGGGTGAGAGGACCTTGTACAAGGTCCATCTGGATCGCTATCATCTTCCTCGCTAGTCCTACCGCGAAGCAGCAGCACGCTGCTATGTTCTGTCGAGGAAAGTCAAACCACCCATGACTTTTTTATATAGAAGGGGAAAACGAGCAGACGGTTCACCTGATGGAAAGTGATCACCAGGGACACTTGCAAGACATGGGGAATCACAGGTACGTTGACGGCCCTTTCAAGACTAGACTAGCAACGCCTCTGCAAGCCTTTGGGTAAGCGGGTGTCCATAGGCCTCACCATCTGTAGGCTTATAGTCTAACTCGCTCGCAATCGCCATCGTGTTCATTTTGACAGTACATTGTATGGGCTGACAATTGGCATCGGAATCAGCTAGCTGTCACATTAATACATGAGCTGTCAAAATGAACGCGATGGCGATTGCGAGCGAGTTAGACAATAAGCCTATTGGTGACTACGACCACATTGTTGCAAAAAAAATCTGCATCACAATTCTCAAAAATTAACTTACGCTCTTCGCCCACCCAGCAACTCCAAAAAAACTCGATCAGAATACAGAATCGCTACTCCATGAAAAATTGCAAGCAACAAAACCTTTATAACACCGTAACGTAATTGGTACTCTCGTCCAAAAAAAGAAAGCTCCATTGTTCGTGGTTGCCTTCGGTGGCGTATGATAAACCTATAACCGAAAAACTCGATAAAACCGAGATAATACGTTTATAATTCTCGTATTGCAATTCTTCGCGCCTGGCACAAGTATAGCCAGAGAGGGCAGCCACCTCAATGCGATTTAATAATTTATTTATTTATCGTATGGCGGTTACACACTGTTTACAAAATATCTGATAGATTTCCAGTGTGCGCTGCGAGATTCGGAAGGAACGGTGCAGCTGCCAAGTTTGTTGTTCTTTTAACACCACCCAGAGGTCACGTGTAGGGTTTCTAGGGTTAAACCTACGGACGTAAAGCAACAATCGACCTCCAAAATAATATAGATTATTTTTACTTTCTAAATGGCCAGTAGAAACTTAAATAAACATACATACACATACACAAATCACTTCTTTATCCCTTAGACTGTAGACAGAGCCTAAGGTAACGAGACCTACAAGCCACGTTAAGATTGTGGGCGTATAGGAAAGGGGAATCAAAATAGTGATGGGTTATTGCCGCATCGCCTGTCTATAACATAATTCCTAAGATTTTCGCCCATTCCCTCGATGGGCTTTTACCATCTGCGCGGGAAAAGAAGCAACTGGTGCAGTCTATTTTCACAGCGGATTCCTTGGCGCAAATAAATAATACGTTTTTTTTCTTTCAGTATCTTTCAATATTAAAGTACCAAAATACGGATACCGCGCGTAGCGTGTAGCGTAGCGTGCTGTGCGGGACGCGAGTGAGCGCGCCCCTCCTCCCGCGCCGCTACCCCGAGCGTCACTCAGTTCCCGATTATCCACGCGTTGCTAATTATTTATTCGGACAGAAATTTTATTTTGAAAATTTTTATACATTTTTTTTTACAGAAATGATATCTTATTGATACCTAATGCCTGGGAAAAATATGAACGGTCCTTAAAACTTAAACATAGGTATATAAGTATAGCTAAGAATGCATCGGCTGTGCTTCGGCTGCGTAAGGAGCGCCGCCGCCGGCACCGCCACTCTTTATAATTTGATCACATTTGTGCCACAATGCTGGCCCAAAGCGCGCTGAGACAGGTGAACAGGGAACTCTGTGGAGACGTGCTTATAGTAAAAAAAATGGAGTAACACTGAAACATTAACAAGCTTCAAAGATCACTCACTTTTACATACATACACAAATCGATACCTTGCAAAAGGTCGTAACACGTTTTTTAACCAAAATGAGATTTTTTAGTCGCTGTAAAGACATTTAAATCCATACTGTAACTTCTAAAAAGTCAAGTGTGAATATTTTTGATAATTATGGAGTTTTGTAATTGCTAATAGTCGTATAATTTGAACTTTTACACAAGTCGTCGCATCATAACATTCGACGATTTGCGCCACTTCATTAGTCATCATCATACCCCATGCACTTCTAAGTTAAGACTAATGCGTAAACAATAAACGTAGTTACCTATGTCTTTTTGTTGCAGTTTTATTTTACAATTGTGGGTAGTAACTTACAGTTGCTTTAGTGAGAAGGTATAAGGGTCTTAACCGTGAATCATTGAAAACTCTTAAGGTATATCCGTTCGTATAGGTAGTCGTATTTATGACATACAACTTTATGCAATGGACCTGATCTTTCGAAAATGAGCATAAAGTCTTTAGGTTTTTTCTACATAATTTTGAAATTGTGATATTTATTTTAATAAACATATTTGTTTCATGTTAAGAAACCTATTGTTTTATAAAAGCGTGTAATAGCGACTCCACACTCCAAACGTCTCCCTGTCGGGATATAAGTGCCGGCACGTAAATCTAATCTGACCTTGTATGCGCAGAAGTATAAAATACGGTATCCGTGGGTGCGCAGATCCCCTCCACGTGACTCGTCATCGTTAGACTTACGTGCCGGCACGTATATCGACGTGATCAATGCATGCAGCCAACAAAAATTCAGTCAGCAAAAGTACCGTCGAAAATAAAGCTTGTCTTAACTATTTATTAAAGCGTGTAATAACGACTCCACGCGTCTCCCTGCGCCTTTCACGGGCTTGACTCCTTCAGTGGAGGCGCCCGGGGCGAGGTACAATGGCTACTTTTTCCCGACATCATAAACATTTGTATGCTGCGCGTGCGTCACTATAGCCACGGTTATGGTTCAATTGTTTTAATGGTGCTTTTTAAACTGGTTAGCTGTACATTGAGTAGTTTGATTGTTGTTTATTTGGTGGTTTGGTTATTAACAAGTTTTTATTTGACTTGCACCTGTATTTGACCCACTAGTTCGTTAGTCGGGCCTCGCTAACATAAAAAAAAATGTTTTTTTGGGTAATGTTATGTTGCAAGTCAAATTTTAATAATTTCTAGAGGGAGAAGTGACTTGAAATTTGATAGGCATCCGTATTTAGGATGGATGACAATGCAAGTGCAGTCAACAAAAAGGTTTTCATTTTTTTTATTAAAAAGTTATTTTGACTTTTTTCAAAAAAAAAAAAAACTTTAGCACAAGTGCAAGTGAGTGCAAATATTTTTTGAGTATTACCTATTAAAAATGGTTCTTAACGCCCACACTCCTTTTTGTACGCTGAACCCTTCGTATATGATAATGACCTAATCTAAGTAATCTACCTAAATGGATTCAACTACTAATTATAAAACCATATCTTTATTAGCCTTACTAAATAACAATAATTACTGTCACTAATACCAAACTTAAATGTAGCTATCAACAGTGTTATAAATTGCAATTAAAGAACAATGTCGTAAAGAATACTCTTATAACGCGTACCATGCGTACGCGCATGTTATAGCTATTAATACTCGGTTTCCCATAATAATAAAATCGAATTATAATGGGTGGGACGTGACTGAGGTTGTAGAGGTAAGAGAGTCAGATGGTTCACTTTATAATAATAATTTTGTTTACTTTTACTAAAGCGACTGACTCTCATTAGTTGTGTGATTCCACAAATGAACTGAAAAATGAACTGGACCCATACGCTAGTATTTATTAATTAATATACAGAGCTTCTTAAAATTGATTCTGAATATTTTTGCACGTTGTTGGGTTAGGGTGACTTAATAGCCCTGTTAATGTTTTTCAAGATTTTTAGAATCATAGCCGACAAAATGTTTACATTACGTTGATTATTATGTTTAAAGAGGTTTAAAGTGCACCATGTATAGGCGTGTCCAGGGAGAAAGTAAATTTTGAATCAAAAATTAAAATTACTTTTTTTGTAGGAGTTTAAAATGATAAATCTTTATTAGAGCTGTTCAGTAAAACTAACTGAACAACCTGCTAAAATAACCCGATACATTTTTAAGAGACCTTGTACAGAGTCAGTTGATGTTGACAAGAAGGTATCTGACGGGTCAGAACGGGTCAAATTATGAATTTGTTCATAATAGAGAAGCACATCTACTTAAGCGTATGACAAATTCGAGAATAAACATTCGTATTTTTCTGTCATAATATTTTATACGCCCTGGCCCGGGTTCGAAACCAGTAGGCTTCTTGTCTAACTCACTCGCAACCGCCATCGTGTTCATTTTGACAGTTCATGTATGGGCTGACAATTGGCATCGGAATCAGCTAACTATCACATTCATACAAGAACTGTCAAAATGAACACGATGGCGATTGCGAGCGAGTTAGACAATAAGCCTACAGGATCGTAAGCTTCATAGTCAAGCTCTCTAACCACTAGGTGTACGAGTACCGTTCGTTAATTTATTGTAGTTTTTTTTGTGCTTTCGCTGTTCTAAGCTGTGTCTCACAGTACTGATGATGTTCATCCATGGTTTGCTATCGTATGAATTAAACATAGAACGGGCCAAACCAGACAACAGGTGTATTTTCCTATTCATAATGCATAGAATATATTTTAGCAGCTTTTACTTTGCTATCGAATTTTCTCCCACGAAATGTAAATTAAAGAGATTTGCCTTTTACTTAATTATTATTGTAGCTTATGTGATTATTCCTGATACTCGCGATTATCTAGCACACCTACGTAGTTATTGTATACTTTGTTCTTTGAATCTGTACTGTTTTGTACTGATTTGTGGTGTTCAATAAAGAGTATTTGTATTGTATTGTATTGTATTGAAGTTTACTATTTTGTGATGGTGTACTTACTACCTTACTAGCTACAGACACACACGCTGAGAGAGAGTAAGAAAGATAAAAAAAGAGGTCGTTTTAACTCTACCCAAAACATCAATTTTATTACTCTATCCAAACGCTCCGTACCTCTCAAAATATACTCACGAGCAAAATTAACGGGTCACTTTTCATACAACTTTGTATAAACCTTTTTCTTTCTTTACTTTTGCTCGTCAGTGTAGTTCAGCTATACTCGAGAGATAGCCACTGATTATTATAAAAAATATTTATAGAAATACCAGAGATGAAACCTGGCGGAATCGATTTTACACATCCAAAAACGTACATGAACACAAAATATTTACCTTGCTACTCCGCTACTTAAACCTACCCACCTACCTTACCCCCTTACCTTACTTACCTTGCTCCGTTACTTAAGTAGCGGAGTAGCAAGGTAAATATTTTGTGTTCATTGAAATGGAACTCCGCAAAGTAACGCCTGATTCAATAAAATATTTAAAATCAATAAGTACATGAATCACGTCTCAACCCCTTACGGGGTATAGACAGAGCCTAAGGTAATAAGACCTAAAGGCCACGCTTAGCATGATTGAGGGCGTATATGTGAAAAGTATTATCAGAATTAGTGATGTGTCACCTAAACACACCTACATAAATTAAAAAATCGTTAGAGCTTTTTTCGAAGCCGCCAAAAAGTTGAAGACTCATTTCTCTATGAAAACCATGCCAAAATAAGGCACAGTGAAAAGACAATTCTTACACACATAAACAATATATTGTGTTCTTAATATAAAATAAGATAATAATATGTAATGGAGAGGAGGTAATATGCAATATGGAGGTAGATAATAATATGCAATGGTATAAATGGAGAGGAGGCCTATGTCCGAAGACGGACGAACTAAGGGCTGCTATGGATGGATGGAATAATAATTATGCAATAAATATATATATAGTCCTCCTCATCGGTTTCGACGACGGCGACCCTGACTACCAGAAAAATAAATATAAATTAAAATACAATAAAATAACAATTACACATATATACAACAATTATTTACATATTTCTATTACGAGCCCTAATGTGGCTCGCTAGACCGAACTTAGTTTTAAATACCCTATTACAGAAAATGCAATAGAGCTGGCCACGTGAATTGTAGGCATAGTTGTAGGAAGGCTTAGGTCTTTCTTTTTGAATTGCCAAATGCAATAAATACTTTGGTAGAGAAGCGTTTGCAACAAAGACTAAGGGTGCGACCAAACCGCCGCGTAGACGCAGTGACGTGTCGTATGCGTCACGTTTTCTCACCGTTTCTTCATACATTTTGTTGCGATTCCGCAACGTCACCGTTTTTTAAGCGGCGGTGTGGTCGCACCTTTAGCATACCTCAAAAAAAACACGAAAGCAACTCGACCCCAAAACAAAACACTAACTCGTAAACCTTAACACTACAATTAACGACACAATACGTTAAGTAATCCGACAAATTATAGACACTTTAATCGTGTATAAGCGCGCTCGATAAATTTATCGACCGTTCCCCGTACATTATGAAGTTAATGGCATTTTAAATTCGGCCAACTGTACCCGCTCATTACGGGGAACAAAAGGGTGATCATCAGAATAAATTTGCCAAATTATTGTTATTTTGAATCTGGACCGGGGGCGATCGTTTCGAAATTACAACCGGTACTATGTGTACTCGACTCACAACTTTATTACGAGTATACAGTTGCCAACAAACATCTTGGGCATGACCATGAATGCGCAGAAGTGAATTTTAGTGTCTTTGGTATATTTTTTTTATGTGAATAGGAAGGCAAACGAGCAAGTGGGTCACCTGATGGTAAGCGATCACCACTGCCCATAGACACCCGCAACCCCGGAGGGATTGCAGATGCGTTGTCAACCTAGAGGACTTAGATGAAATGCCTCTTGTGCCAGTAATTTCCTCGGCTGTCTTACTCTTCACACCGGAACACAGCAGTGCAAGCACTGCTGATTAGCGGCAGGATTAGCGAGTAAGATGGTGGTAGCGATCCGGACGGACCTTACACAAGGCCCTACCACCCGCAAAAGTACATGCGCGAGCTTACCCCTTCCACGTCGTTCTTGCTCAAGAAGTTTGCCGTAAGCTGTACTAGCTGTTGCCCGCGAATCCGTCTGCGATGGATTCATTTATCCCTATCCCGCGGCATAGAATAGATAATAACAGGGTAGAACGGAATCTCTTTTGACCGCGTCCAAAACGCCGCCATATATATACCTACTTCCCCCTTCACGTCGTTACACCCCTCTGTCGTCCAGGCGTATTGCTAGGGTTGCTTACCGTTAAATATTATACTTACGTCTAAAGATAATATCGCTAAAATATAAGTTTTTATTTACTCTAAAATCATTATTTTATTCTAGTTTTACAAAATATGAAATTTATAAATCATTAGGTACGTACCTACATATTATAGATAGGTAAGTACTTCTAAGTAAGAAGTTATTACAAGTGCCATACCAAATGAAGCCATTTAAGATGATTTAAGTAAGTATTGCTTACCGACAAAAATAAAATAAAATACATACAGGCTCACGTAAAACTAGTAGTAGTTTAAGTGCCAGACGCGCGTGCGGCGGCGCCGGCCGTGGCAGCCTGACTGAGTCGCTCGCTTAGCGAGTACTGTAATATCGTGACCTTGTGTCCGGCCGGAGCGGGAGATTCCATTCTACTATGTTCTTACTTATTCTATGCCCGCGGAAACTATGCTAATTTCCGGTATAAAAACTAGTAGAAAACTAGTAAAATTTTGTAGGTACCAAATTGTAATAAAATTACTTTACTTTAAACATAAAACTACCGCGAGACTCACAATCATAACATAACACATTATATTGTGTTCGTTTCGCTGCCAGGGCGATCGCTCCGTGAAGAAGGACTACAGATTAGTCCGAAACATATGTCGAGCATTATTCGGCTTTTATACTTGAGTTATCCGTTTTTGTAATTAAAATTGGTTTAGGCGTTTTGCCATGAAAGTGCAACAAACATCGAAACTTACTACTATACTACTACTACTACTACTACACACTACTACTACACTACCTACTACTACCAACTACTTTTCCTATACTTATTCTACTTTTACTATAGGCCAAGTTTAGCAAGATTGTGGGCGTAGCGTATAGGTGGAAAATGGAATCAAAATCACGTTACAGTAGCCAAAAACCCTGGGACTGGGACCTGGGACCTGGGACCTTGTACTCCGACATTCGATTTTCGAAGTTCGTTTCGTACCGTTCCACTCACACTTATAGTCATTAATTTGAGAGTGAGAGGGACGGTATGATACGAACTACGAAAATCGAATTTCGGAGTAGCCCCCCTGCCGCGAGTAGAACGACAGGCCACACTAGGGTTTTTGTTTTAAAAGTCCTACAGTAACAGTTACAGGGGCGTCTTAATGCGATTCAATTCCGATTCAGTTTAGGTTCGCTCGCTGTCAGATCCATACTAAAAGTAACAGCTAAAACCTGTAGGCTTATTGTCTAACTCGCTCGCAATCGCCATCCTGTTCATTTTGACAGTTCATGTATGGGCTGCCAATTGGCATCGGAATCAGCTAGCTGTCACATTCATACAAGAACTGTCAAAACGAACACGATGGCGATCGCGAGCGAGTTAGACAATAAGCCTACTGAACTGAGTCGGAATTGAAGGTAAGGCCCCAGCTCGCAGGTGAGTCGACTCGTTACATTTTAGCTTCGAGTTACAAAAGTAAAACGTTTTTAAATTACGCACCACCCAAAGTAATGGACTCGTCCACGCACGTGATTTAAAACACAGGTGCTCGTATAATTGCGAATAATATCGCCAACGACGCGAATAACAGCTTAAACGGAGACGTTAAAAAAACTTGCAATTACTTAGTAAACAATAATGGGAGTAATGTCTTTGTTTTCGCGTGACCGCTTTTTGATAGCGCTTGAAGTTTTTGTTGGGTGTTAGATAGGTGATATTAAGGTGTTTAGATGAGTGCGCTTAAGAAATAATTTTTCGGATTTGGTATTTTAGGGTGCCAACAGAAGCCTGAGCTGTCTATTGAACCGTGGTAGGACACTTGTTTCTTTTTCATTTTCTAACAAAACAAAATTATTACAAAGTTATGTCATCATGTTATCACGAAATGTTTATTGGTAACAAGCGTAACATGTCGTTAAAGCTTATTCTATCTATAACTTAGGGCATGTTTCACCACTCCTTAACTGTCAGTTATCTATGATGTCGTCTCTGTCTGTTTCGTAGTAATAAATAGAGACGGAATCAGTGAAACAGGCTCTTCCCATAATTATTAATACCTACTTAAATGTAAAAAATATTCGCCAAAACAATAATTTTCCGTATCACACTACCAAGTAACAGCACACTACATTCCTTTAAAAAAAACTCGTTCTCATGCCTCAATGTCTTTATAATTTAAATAAAGCCCCAAGATAACCCTTAACGACCCTGTTTCAGTACAATAGCTGTGTAAAGGTGGTGTAGGCACGCCAAACTGCAGTTTGAAGCGAGCGTTAAACGGGTTAACATTTATTATAAAACTTTATGTTTGCAATTGTCAGGTTTTATGTGAGTTTTAATCAAGTCCTTAAAGTATTACGTTGTCGAAATGTGGACAATAAAATTGGTGGGCTTTAATGTCATCGTTACATGGAGAATCTTTAACTTAATCCAGCCTATATAGATCCCACTGCTGGGCATAGACCTACTCTCAGAATGAGATGGCTTGGGCTATATTTTCTCGCAGGCTCAGTGAGAATTGGGAACTTTCACAAACACCATTGAATTGCTTTGCCAGGTGTAAGAGAATTTTCTCAGGAAGTTTGCTATCACTTATGGTAAATATGTAATTTCACACGGAGAATATTGTAACCTAATTCGATGTCAGCGAACAAAAGCCGTGATGGCCTAGTGGCTTGAGCTATGGCCTCTCAAGCGGGTCGTGGATCCGATCCCGGGCTCACGCTTCTGAAAAATTACAATTGAAAATTACCATGAGGTGTAGGAAAGCAAAGGAAGAAAAAATATGCATTTAAAAAACTACATTACGTTACAAAACTCCCTATTCCGTGATTTTTATGTAAAACTCGGTCCTTTTTTCGTTTGCCTCTAGGGATCAACCTTCATGCAAAAATTCGAATTTTGTATGTGCAACGATTAACAGGGCTTTGATGAGCTTAGCTCAGTCACGTTAGGATTCAACTCTCCTAATCTACAACTAAAAATATCTATAAAAATCGCGATTGTACCTATTTACTATCTCAAAACTACCATTTTCTCCTCAGAACACGAGAAACTTGGCTATTTTCATAGATAATCATTAAACGTTCTTGTTTCCTAATAAAATGGTTGCTATTGTATTAAAATCTACAACATTGATTTCGTTATCAGCCGTAATAGTACTAGAGCGATAAAATCCTTACTTATAACACCACCTGTTATCCAAAGCATTCTCTTTGTTTCAATAGATACGAAACCAACTATATTGTACTGGTCACGACGACCTACGCATGCCATAAAGAAAATCTAATCTCATTCCTAATCTCAGGCAGTAGGAGTAGTGAAAATGACTTCCATTTCAATAATCTACACAAATATTATCTAAAAGATCATAAATATTAATATTAAGTCAAGTGCGTTGCGCGTGGAAACCTAATGCCACATAAACTCCAAGGCGCTCACCTGCACTAAATGACGATGCCCTAGGCCATACGTATAAGCTGTTGTTTTCTCTCGCACCAACATCTTCAACTCCAATTTTAACTTTAACATCTAGAGAACTAAGTACATTATCTATTGCACCATTAACATCTTCACATATTTCAAACGCACCCATTACTTGACTCCTATCGCCCTACGTAATTTCAACTCATAAAGCTCGAAATTCATCTCACTATTTCACGTCTTTTGTTTTTAAGGCTACTGTAAACTAGTAAGTTAGGTCTCGATTTATGGCCACAATGGAATCAGCAGGTTCCATGGCCGGCGGGGAATAGCGTTTTACTTATTGCCTGGTAGCGTTATTCGCTCGGAATCATTCACTATCTTCCATCTGGTAGATTCTGACATACTTTACAACGCAGGGCTGCGCTGATTTTCTTCGGTTTAATGATTCTTGATTTACGAGGTCTTATGAGAAATTTGTTTCTTTATGTTCGAGTTCACATCTTGACGAGCTTAAAGCGAATTTCTTCGTGCTCCGGGCGTTTCATGGATTGGAACTGTGGAGTGAATTTATCGTTTCTCAAGAACTTGATGCGAATATAATTGTGGTGATGATTGAGGGCTTTTTTCAATTAATTTATTGTGGCATAAATCGCGTTAACACGCCAAATTTTTAACACCGTGCTAATTATTGCGTGGTATTCTTATTTATGTTCGCCTCGTGTGATATTTCTAAAGAATGATGAAAATACTACATGGTTCTTATGACTGATACACAAATTATCGTTGTTGACTGGAGGATAACAGTAATCTTTAAGTCTTATCTACATACGACTTTTCTAATGATAATGATATTTAACAACCTACATTAATAAACATCAATGGTTTAATTTCACACCCTAGACTCTGTAAAAAGAAATTCTTGGCTTAATTATTTTTATGGAAAAATGGAGGCAAACGAGCGATCGGGCCACCTGATGGTAAGCGATCGCAGCCACCCATGAGAACCAGCAACACCAAGAGAATTGCCGTTCCATTCCCGGCCTTTAAGGGGACAGTAAACTCTTTTTTTTAAGGTCCCCATGTCATATTCGTAATTAATGTTTCAGTTTTTACATACACAAATCACGTCTTACGGAGTAGACAGAGCCTAAGGTGACAAGACCTACAGGCCACGTTTAGCAAGATTGTGGGCGTTGAAAAACGGAATGGACGGATGGTTCAGTTTTTAGCTTTTAGATAAAGTTTGTTCCTTAATTAATCAACCTGTCAACCCTAGTAAACCTCGATAATTTCCTGCATTGTGCAGTCTGACAAAGCTGCAAGCTTATGCAAGCGATTGATTTGCATAGCAGAGCGTTTATTAGATTTTATTAACTCCAACAATGCCTCTGGCTCCACGGGGAGTCGTTGTTACATACAAATTTGACCCCCCGGGCACTTTAGTTGGTAGATATTGCGTTAAACCGCTTTGTGTTGTGAAAATGTTTGAATTTGTATAAATTATCTGTTTGGTCCATTATTCTGTTTTATGGTGCGATTGAGTGGCAATAGACGTTTGAAACGTCCTGTCTCGATGTTATAATAGAAAAGGTTACCTAATATTAAGGCGGAATCAGACCTGGCCCCTAATTCACTAATGCGACAATTGTCGATGACATTGTGACAATTCTGTTGCAATTTTGGATCGTCACTCCTTTGAAGCGGTACATTTTGAACAACAACTAACGTATGGAAACTTTGGGAAGTCGACCACGATTAAAAATCCGTAAAAAATGTAACCAGGTTGTTTATTTCAATTATTTTCTAAAATATTCCAGATTTTTTTTTAAAACACCTGCGGTAATAAAATAGGGCTATGTTCAGTGATGTAATTTAGTTGAACTACAATGACGAGCAATAAACGGTCGCCTTTCATAGAAATTTATATGAAAAGTGACCCGTTTTTTGCTCGGGATTATTCACGCAATGATTTGGCGATATTTTTGTCAAATTTCAAATCTCTAGCTACAGTAACTAAGCTGAGCGTTGTCTGTGAGTAAGCATGTCACACTTTTATAGGATAACCAAAAGATAAATGACAATTATGCAAAAAAACATAGTTATATGACACGAGATTCCCTGTTAAGAATGTGTAAACACAAATCAGTTATTTCAGTAAGCTAACATAAAGTTGCGGAAGCATAACAATAAACTGAGCAACAAACAGAGTGAGGAGATACCATCGTTATGACACGTAGGGTGACCAAGTTTAAATTTGAAGCAGGATAAAGCATAAACTAAAAATTCGTCACTTCTCCGTGATTTATGATTGAGAGCAATGTATGTGTGACACATTTTTTATACGACACGGAAGGCAAAGTGGGTCACCTGATGGCGAGCACCACCACCCATGGATACCCACAACACTAGAGATTGAAGATGCGTTGCCAGCGTAGAAGGCTAGAATAGAATACCTCTTGTGCCAGTAATTTCAGCGGCTGTCTTACCTTAAGTGTGTAGCTACGTAATACTCGTATGATAATAAAATATAAACCTTAACTAACAGAATAAGGGCCTACCTCACCACCCTCTGTAAAGTTTCGGTTATCTGAAGTGTCAGTTATTTAGGATTCCCTCTCTATTTCTTACTGCGAAACTGCGAAACAGACAGAGACGTCATCATAGATAACCGGACACTTAAAATATCAGGGTCTTAACTGAGAGTGGCGAAACAGGCCCTAACAGTAGTAATGATACCTCTTGATAGAAGTTGTATATTTACAAGGAAAATAAACGTTCTAACACTCACTAGGCGAGTGCTAGGTATGCTGCAACGCTCCTCTTCCCCGATTCTAAAGTGCTCGCGCGTGGACTGTACTATTAATATCCTCGAAAATTTTGACGTGTGGTGACCACAAAACAGTAGCAGCGCAGGCGCCGCACAGCGGAATAATGAGACGAGTTCTGTTAGGAAATGTATGCGAAATGCCTATAAGTGAGGCTGCAATCTTGACATTATCAATTTTGTAAATGATCCTGTGTCAGCGAGTTGGGAACAGGATTGCTTTAGCGTGGCACTGTTTTACATTGATGTATGAATAAATTTGAAATTGATTACAAAACTGTGATGAAGGTAACGAATGGGAAAATATCTGACAGTTAGTGGTTTGCTTGATAACTACTTCATTATTATTTATGTTACTTACCTGTAGAGAGAAAAGATGTCCCGAAATTTTCATACATTTTTATGTTCTTCATTTTTATTATTTCATACAAAGAGTAAAGGAAAATAGTAACAAAAGAGGAAAAAAACTTAGGGATTTGTTTTGTCCCATTAAGATTGAAAGAGTGATTCTGAGTAGGAACAACATGAATTTGTTAGGGTATTCCCTTTATAGTGGCAATTTTTTTTGAAAAATGTTCACTTGCAGATTTTTAATTACAAAAAAAATAATTATATCTTGTTTGGGAAACACAGAAATATGACTTCATGAACAAATTGTATTTTTATTAAATGCTATAATGTTAAATAAAATACGTAATGAGATGATTGTGCTCTATTTAGAGAAACATACTAAAGAGCTGACATGATACTTGCATGAATTTCAAATGTATCCAAATCCAATCAGAAACTTATCCACTTATTCATAAACGCTCTATAGGCTTCTGCTAACTTAGCAATCGTTTGTCCTTATCTGTGAAAGGTGTGACAAACAATTGTTAAGAGGGTGCATCCGTGCTGAGCTGGCAATGTCGCATTTTTTGTGATTTTTTGCGATTATTTCACAGAAATTGAAGCAAAGTATCAAATATCCGTCTGTAGTGCACTTCGTTTTTAGTGTATTAATGTGTCCAATGCAATGATTAATGGTGATGGACTTTTATTTTCGTATTAAAGCGATAAAATACTATATCTCGTTTAGTAAGAAAATAAAAGTCCATCACGATGAATTATTGCATTAGACACATTTTTATACTAAAAACGAAGTGCACTACAGACAGATATTTAATACTTTAATTCAATTTCTGTGAAATAATCGCAAAAATCACCAAAAATGCGACGTTGCGAGCTCAGCACGGATGCACCCTCTTAAGTCAGCAAAAGCATATAGAGCGTTTATGAATAAGGGGGTTAAAGATTATTAATTCGTAACGGTTATTATTTTTATTGTTTTTTGTTTTATTTACTACAATCTATTAAAAAGTCAAATCACCAACTTAATTACCGACTATCCACAATTACCACACGCATACATTGTTTTAACCACTCTAGATTCCGCTTCACTAAGTGGTATTACCAGCTCTATAAAGTGACCGCTCTGTGCAGTTCCGCGAGTAGTGGTTAGCCGGTCGAGCTGGTAAACAGTAGCTGTTGTTATTATTACATGCCACATACCACGGCCACAGAACATCAGGAAAGATTGTGCACTTTATGTCTATAAAAAACAAAATAAAAATTAGAATCTCCATGCTGGAATAACAGAAATTCCAACATTGCTACTACCTCTACATACATACATATCGTCACGCCTCTTTCCCACAGGGGTAGGCAGAGACTACTTTGTTCCACTTGCTACAATCCTGACATACCTCTTTCGCTTCATCCACATTCATCAATCTCTTCATACATGCTCGTCGGTTTCGGGTACTCTTGACCTGGCCTTTCTCCAAAACGTCCCCAATTTGATCACGGAACGTCCGCCTAGGCCTTCCCCTCCCAACGCACCCATTCACACTCCCCATATAAATCTGTTTAGTTAATCTTCTTTCATCCATCCTCTCTACGTGACCAAACCAACTAAGCATACTTTTTTCTATCCTAGTCACTATATCTTCTTTCACACCAGCACATTCCCTTATCACACTATTCCTTATTCTATCTTTCAGTGATACACCTTCCATACTTCTTAACGCTCTCATTTCTACTGCATTTATTCTACTTTCATGCTTCTTTTGCCATACTACCTCTAATGTGCGTTTATTTCTTTCTCAGATGTTTTTACAAAATGCTGTTCTAGAATACAGTTTTTTTTTTAATTATTTAAGTGTCCTTACTAGACTAAGACTTTCCCTTCCGCCAGCCTTCCTTGTGGAGAGCATGTTCCTGCATTAAATTTACTGAACGCTTTAGTCAGCTCGGCGACGTGTGTGTGTATGTATAATATACTTTATTGCACATATAATAAAATAAAATAGCACAACAGTAACAGAAAGTACAAAGGCGAACTTGTCCCTAATAAGGGATCTCTTCCAGCTAACCTAATTGACGCAGCCAGCTACCGTTTAAAACCATTAATATTATATAAGGCAGCTCACACACTAAACTTGGTGACAGTTTAGTGACGTGCAAAACTTGAGAATGGCTATATCGATACGTAACAACATTTTGACTTAGGGGCAAGTGTTGTACCTGTGGACGAGTGTACCTAAGGACACTAGCAGTAACAAAAAAACTACAAAACATAGACTGTTATCTTGAACACACCCGAATAGCATTTTTCTCGTATGGCAACATTAACTATTTGTCATTTTCGTATTTGTCAGTTAGTAGTGTTTTTAAGGCTGCGGAAAGTTTTCGTTGCCAAAAGTAATTTTTTATTCGTATTTTGAGTGTGTTTTCTAAAGTTTTAGGCATAATGCTTCGAGTATCTTCGTAGTTAATGAGTGATTTCATGATTTGTTTGTTATTTTATGTAGTTATTGCTGTTCTCGGGCGACTTATAACGGACTGACATCAGTTTAAATTGTACAGTGTCGAATTTGTACCTGTGGACAAGTATTTTTTTGTACCTGTGGACTGTCAACAGATACAACATCATAGGCTTGTACCTGTGGACAGTTAAATTTGAATTTATTTTTCTCTTTAATTTCGGTGCCTTGTAGTAAAACTAGCCAAACGCAAAAAAAATATGTCCTGAAAGTCTAAAAGGCCGTTAAAGAAGTAAAAAAAAAAATGGATGTTCTCTAAGAAAAGCTGTTGAAAAATTCAATGTGCCTAAGTCGACTTACAAATTTATTTACATGCAGCATTTGTACTGCAAGATATCATAAGACGTGTGTTTTAAAAGCTCACAAGGTTACTGTTGATTCTGACGATGAATCTAGCTTTATATGTCAAAAATGTTATGGTGTTAAATGATGACTCAGATGATTCTATTAAAGACGCAGGCTATTGTAAATCCGACGATTCTGCTGAAGAGTTATATCGAGAATACTGTAATTCTAAAAAATAAAAATATATTTAGGAATGCTAAATGTGTTGCCAAATACTTTGCTATTTGTTTTGTTTTATTTTATTAAGATTTGGATGTTTAATTATTTCTTGTTATTTTTTTGTCCATAGGTACGGTTCCGCCCACAGGTACAATTATGTCGTCCATAGGTACAAACTGTAATTGTACCTATGGACAAAATGAGCATTTTTTTTAATATGCTTAGATCTCTATAGTTTTAGTAGATAATTAAAAACAAAGCGGTGATTATGAAAGGCTTTTTAATTAAGATACTAAAACAATAAATAGTTTCACAGAATTATTGACAGTTTTTTTTTAAATATTCAAAATAGTCTAAAAACTGGAAAGTGTCCACAGGTTGAGCACTTGCTCCTAAATTCGTTGCAGTCTCGAAGAATAAAATCGGAAAACTAGCTACGTAGGACGTAAAACAGCCGTTGAGAGAACAAAGTCTGATTACGTCCAGGGGCCGTACCATGACGTCTTAATGCGTTTCAGTTTAGGTCCGCTCGCTGTCAGATTCATACTAAAAGTGACAGCTAAAACTTGAACTGCGTCGGAATTAGGACGTCATGGTAAGGCCCCAGCACAAGTTTAGTGCACGCGAGAGCTGTGTCGCGCGCGAAATAGACTACCCGCCTCTTTCTTACTGCTCTCTCTGCATGTTTCTTTCGTTGTTCATCAGCTAGCTGGAGAGAATTTTTTCTCAGCACGGCTAGCACGAAAGCACATTACAAATGCGCCACGCGCGAGGTACTCTACCAGTCTCTTTCTTTCTTTCTTACCCGATCAGTAAGAAAAAGACTTTTTGATTACCTCGTGCTAGCTGTGCAGCTAGTTTGCAAATCTCACTTCCTACTAGTGCTCCCTCTGTATTTCTCTGTCGCCACACATACGGGTGCGTTGACTCCTTTTAATAGTAGCCT
The DNA here is from genome assembly GCA_963854515.1 of Pandemis heparana. Classification (NCBI taxonomy): domain Eukaryota; kingdom Metazoa; phylum Arthropoda; class Insecta; order Lepidoptera; family Tortricidae; genus Pandemis; species Pandemis heparana. Next base: position 7,596,889 of record OY978025.1, read on the forward strand.
GCGTACGCGCAGGTCCAGCCGGGTTTACATGGATCAGCGTTTTTGTATGCGGTGACAGTTTCTTATATGGCAAAAGGCTGTGGTTTAAAAAATTACGTATACGGAGTTATAGTTACGTGAAGTAAAGTAAATGTAAATAGTTCGCTAAACTGTTGTAAGGGACGCCATTTTTTTATGTTTTAATGCAAACACGATCGAGACGTATTTTGTGACCGAACACTTACACTAAGCATATATTATACTATCTCAGTGCCTGTCATTTTCCCGGCTACCTTACTCTCACCAAAACACAACAGTGCAAGCTCTGCCGATTAGCGAGTACGATACCTCTACGCGTATTCGCTAATCGGCAGAGCTTAATAAATTGTATCGTAGTATCTAATAAATTGTACCAAAATGGTGTAAATTACTTCTAATTTATACCAATTTGGGACAATTTATTAGATTAGTAGGTTGCCCGCTACTTCGTCTGCAAATAAATGTTCCAAATTTCATCCAAACCTGTTTAAGCCGTTCTGGCGTGAAAGAGTTAAAAAACATCCATACTTACATCCATACTCACAAACTTTCGTATTTATAATAATTAGTAGGATGTTTCTTTTTTTATCCATGTGTAATATGAGTAAATATTTTTTTTTTCTCTCTCTCTCTCTCTCTTTCTGTCTCTAATTTGAGCAAACCCTGCAATATCCATGATAAATCTATTTGTTAACAAGATGCTGTGTAAGCCGAGATCAAACAAGGCAAAGATTGGCACATCTCAGCTACCGCCCGAGGCAGACTTAAGTAATCACTCTTATTATGTACGTATTGCCGGTCACAGCGCTAGATTAGTACATAAGTGCTTATGTATAATGATTAAAAGTAGCAGAACACAATTGGTTTAATAATTGGTACGGTTTCAAAGTCAGTTTTATTGTTATTTTATCGGTGTGTAAGTGTAATTAAAGGTCGTAACGTGATCATGATTAGTGTTGCGAGATGTGAGGAATTTACATATTGTATGTTTGTTTGTATGTATGTATGTAAAACTCATTATTTTACATAAAACACATGAAAAAGACATATTGCATGCGTATTGTATTGCATGTTGTTGTTAGCTTTTACTAACGTCTGACTATTATTAATAGTGTCATTGTTGACTGATTGGATGACCTGACTACGAAGATTGAGGTCACAGGTTCGATCCCCGGTCGGGGCCGTAACCATGGAAAAATTACACTAATTGACTAATAGGTTTAGTAAAATAACACAAACATGCATATCACGCATAAGTCATCATCATATCAGCTGTAGGACGTCCACTGTTGGACATGGGCCTCCCCCATAGATCTCCAATTGCCTCAATTGGAAGCGGCTTGCATCCACCGTGAACCCGCGACTATAACTATAGCTCATGATAATCTAACTAATATTATAAATGCGAAAGTATGGATGGATGGATGGATGTTTGTTTGTTACTCAATCACGCCAGAACGGCCCAACGGATCTGGATGAAATTCGGCACATAGATAGAGAAAACTCTGGAATAGCACATAGGCTACTTTTTATCCCGGAAAATTGCGTAGTTCCCGCGGGATAGCGATAAACGAATTCTTTGCAGACGAAGTCGCTGGCAACAGCTAGTGTTGATTATAAATATTAGGTACTAATGGTCTCAATAACAGACACGTGCGCGGTTTCCCGGTTATTCTAGATACCAATCAACAGAAAAATACCTAAGTTAAAATTCAAATACATCTGTCTTTTTTTGGAAAATAGCCACGCGGTTTGCCCAATGATTATACGCATCACAAGTCACAGACTAAGGCACGGTGGTCTCTTAGGACCACCGCAATGGACGAATTACTCGTGAGCGTTGGGCCTATCTTTACGAAGTAATATATATCTATGCATCACAAAGACGTCTGTTGAATTTCTAGATTAACGCACAGTTGTTGAGACACGCAACGAGATAATTGGTCCATTCTGACCAAAGATTGCCCATGCTCATCCCTATCACAGCATCAGAGCACGTATTACTGGTTTCCTTGAGATAATCACTGGCAGAATACTATTATGGAGGATTAACCGTAGTTAGTTACTTGAGCGCACTGTAGTTTTCCTTTTGGTATCAAACGGGTATCAAACCTCTCGACGCATTCACAATAGTGCCAAATACTATATATATTTTTTTTTTTTATTATTAAAGAATCCTCTCTGGAATCTCTTGGGAATACAATCTAGTCTTAAGACTAATAAGTATTTTAAATTTGACCTAAACTACTAATAAGGCTAATAACTAAGAATGTGTCCATTAACACTTTTCTTATTGTCTCTATTAAGGGGAAGACACTTAGTTAATGTGTTCATAATATACAGCACTCACTGCACTCATTACACTATCACTATACTAAACTAACTCAAATGGTTTTGTCCTTTTCAGTCTTCTCTCTATGTCCGTGGTGTCGAGGAGCTGGATAGCCTCGACATTTACATGGTGATGAAGCCTGTGCTCGTGGGCTTCGGCATATTTTTTGATGATTTGGCTGACAGGTTCCACTGCGAGGTCCCGGTGGAGGTTGTCGTTTCTTATGTACCAGGGTGCGTTTACGATACATCTGAGTACTTTATTTTGGAAGCGTTGGATCATTTTGATATTGCTTTGTTTGGTACAACCCCATAGCTGAATACCATATGTCCATATTGGCATTAGGACTTGTTTGTACAGTAGTAGTTTGTTGTGCACTGACAACGCCGAGTGTCTCCCGAGTAGCCAGTACATCTTCCTATAGCGAAGATCTAGTTCATCGCGTTTCTTTTTGACATGAGCCTTCCAGTGAAGCTTGACGTCTAGTGTCATGCCCAAGTATTTGGCTGTGTTTTCGTACGGTATTGCTTTGTTATTAATATATACCGGGCTATATGGGTTTCTTTTGTTAGTGAAATCTATATGAGTTGACTTGGACTCATTGAGTTTTATTCGCCATTTCTTTGTCCAGTCATAGACAGTGTTAATGGCAGATTGTACTTTTTCCACTGCTTCTTCATGACTGTCTCCTATAGCCATGATAGCTGTATCGTCTGCAAAAGTTGCAATGGTATTGTTTTCTAGCGCTGGAATATCACTTGTATATAATAGGTACAGGACCGGCCCTAAGACACTTCCTTGTGGTACTCCGGCTTTAATTGGCTTAATTTCTGAGTATGATTCATCTTGTCTAATGCGGAACTTCCTGTCAGATAGGTAAGATTGTAGAATATTTGTAAATTGTTTAGGTAGCATTTTCTTTAATTTGTAAATAAGACCTTCATGCCACACCTTGTTAAAAGCCTGTGCTACATCCAAGAAGACCGTAGAACAAACTTTTTTCTCTTCTAGTGTTCTTTCTATGATATTGGTTATTCTATGGACCTGGTCTATTGTGGAATGTTTTTCTCTGAAACCGAATTGGTAATCAGGGATTAAGTTTTTATCTTCTAATAAAGGCTTTATCCTTTATATGAGAAGTTTTTCGAATAATTTAGACAATATTGGTAACAGGGAGATCGGCCTGTATGATGATACTTCATTAGCTGGTTTTCCTGGTTTGGGAATCATAATGACCTCAGCGAATTTCCACACGTCGGGGACATGTTTTAGTCTGAAAGAAGCATTGATGAGTGTGGTAATCTTTACTATTGCTTTACGAGGCAGATTACGCAATATTTCTCCGGTTATGAGATCGTAGCCAGGAGTTTTCTTTAGGCGAAGGCGATTTATTTCACTAGACACTTCTCTTGGTGTGACAAGTTTTATTTCAAGGTCTTCTTGTACTATACTTTCATCCATTATAGTGTCATTAGTATTAGTTTCGTGTGGTTGAAAAATTTGTTCGAGATGTTGTGCAAACCTTGCAGCTTTTTGAGCGTTACTTACAGCCCATTGACCATTATCTAATTTAATAGGAGGGACGTGAGTGATAGGTCTTTTTAAATTTTTTGTGACTTTCCACAAGGAATAGTCTGTGGCACGGTCACTTGTCAGCTGACGAAGATGAGTAGTCATGGATACATCGAGGAAGATTTTAATTTCTCTGTTTAATTTCTTTGAGAGGTTATTTAGCAGCGTCTTGTCCTGAGGAAATCTCGTTTGTTGCCATTTTTTTCTCTGCTTCCGTTTTTCAGCAATCAGATTTCTAATTTCTAAAGGGTATTGATTGCCTATAACCCTTTTCTTGGTGATAGGTGTATTATTCCAGGCACATTGTTGAATATCTACAATGAATTTCTCTACTTCTAGATCTAGCTGCTCATAGTTTTTAAGAGGAACCTTCAGATTGATGATGTTATCTAGATCCAACTTAAAGCTTTCCCAATCTGTATTCTTTGTCACTAAAGACGGGTTGCTTTCTTTTAGGATAATTTTTTCAGTTAGAGTTAACATTATGGGTGAGTGGTCCGAACTCATATCGTATCCTTCCTCAATGTGAATGAATGAAGTAGTTATGTTCTTATATATAAAAAAATCGATTAGATCGGGAACTTTGTTGGTATCAGTTGGCCAGTAGGTCGGCTTTCCTGTTGATATAACGTCACATTTCGTTTCTTTGATGGCATGTAGCAATTACTATGAGAAAATTTTGGTGAAAATTGTGGCCTCTCAAGCAGAGGGTCGTGGGTTCGAATCCCGGGCTCGTACAATACAATACACTACAAATACTCTTCATTGAACACCACAAATCAGTACAAAACAATACAGAAACAAAGAACAAAGTATACAATACCGTACCACCTACCTCTCGTACCTTACCTCTGAGTTTTTAGAAATTCATGTGCGAAATTGCATTTGAAATTTACCATGAGTTTTTCGTGATTTACGTTTGTAGGTATAAATGTTGTTGGGGAAAATCTTCGATAGCAATTAGAGAAATGCAGACACTTACCTAGGCTTTAGGAACGTTGCTCCTGGAGGCCCTCGGTGTAATGTCTTCCACAGTCGATATATCTGGGTTTGTAGGCTGTTTAGGTGCTAGAATTTTGATTCTTGAGATTTTGGATTTTGAGCGGAGCAGTTTCGCTACGACGCACGCGGGACGGTGGTTTAAAAGTTGTGTGGTTTTTACGTTGGCAGCACTGTCGTACAGGTGCTGCGTTTTGATATTCCTCTGTTGAAAAGCGTTTAGTTCGTATCTGCATTAAAGTTTGCTATCGATTTAGATCAATTAAAATTAATAAAAAAGGGGAAAACTATATTGTGCTTGTTAGACACTAAATTCAAAGAAATACGGAACATATGTCAATTTCACCGGTTGTTTTACTCTTCACGCCGGAGCACAGCAGTGCGAGCACTGCTGCTTGGTGGCAGGATCAGAGAATAGTGCGCGTACTTTTTTTTCTTAATTTTATACAATTTGTTTCTAGTTGTAAGATCATTATAATTGGGCTTCATTGGTGCTGTAGAAGTAATCTACTCTGTAATTCATAGCTGTTGGTTTTCCAAAAATAAATAAATAAGATAGCGGTAATGATCCGGGGTGACCTTGCACTGAGGCTCCTATTTTTATGTTCATTATACATACATACACCTAAATACACCTAAATCTTTCTTGTGTAGAATCTAAGCTATGAAAAATCTTCAACTCGCCAAGCCGATAGAACCCGCTAAAACAACTACCCCACCACAATTAAACTATAACTATAACCAATACTATAGCCCATAAATAAGGCACCTGCTAAAGATCCGCGCCGCGTAATGGCGCCAATGATTTATGACTCCCATATGCCAACGGTAGTGCCTCAATACAGCACGAAAATGGTGGTGAGAAAATAGTCGTTAAATCTTATATAGCGATATTAGCGATATGCGGTGAGAGGTTTGCATAGGTTTATTAGATTGTATACGTGCCGGCACGTAAGTCTAACGATGACGAGTCACGTGGAGGGGATCTGCGCACCCACGGATACCGTATTGTATACTTATGCGCATACAAGGTCAGATTCGACTTACGTGCCGGCACTTATACCCGGTTCTAACCAATACATACTTACGTAAAATCACGTCTTTATCCCTTTCGGGGTAGACAGAGCCTAGGATAACAAGTTAAGGGCCACGTTTATCGTGGTTGCGGGAGTATAGGTGGAAAGGGGTATTAAAATAGTGATTAGTAAGTATCGGTGATAGTAATTTATTTTACAACTATATCAATCAAACTAATATTATAAATGCGAAAGTATGTATGGATGGATAGATGGATGGATGGATGTTTGTTTGTCACTCAATCACGCCAGAACGGCCCAACGAATCTGGATGAAATTCGGCACATAGATAGAGAAAAGTCTGGAAAAGCATATAGGTTACTTTTTATCCCGGAAAATTGCGTAGTTCCCACAGGATAGCGATAAACGAATTCTTTGCAGACGAAGTCGCTGGCAACAGCTAGTACATAGTATAAAATAAAGTCACTTTCCGCTGGTTTGTCACTATGTATGCTTAGATCTTTAAAATTACGCAACGGATTTTAATGCGTTTTTTTATAATAGATAGAGTGATTCAAGAGAAAGGTTTATTTATGTATAATTCTACGCAGACGAAGTCGCGGGCAGAAGCTAGTTATCAAGAATGATTAAATCAAGAATGAAGTGTCCATTACTGGTGCTTGTCAGCTTAGTGTCCGACACTGGAGCCATCATCCTAGGTGACATCTGTGAAATTGTATGTCATTTTTCCTCTAGTTATTTCCTCTATGCTTGTGTCCGATGACGTCACGTGTCCTGTTTACTTTGCCGTTGTCGCGCTAGTGCACAATAAGCACCGGTTGTTGGCGCTATTAAGTACTCATATAGAGCTGTCACGAATATATAGGTACTAGCTGTTGCCCGCAACTTCGTCTGCGTTTATCGCTATCCCGCGAGAATTTTCCAAAATAAAAAGTAGCCTAAGTGCTATTCCAGACTTTTCTCTATCTCTGTGCCGAATTTTATCCAGATTCGTTGGGCCGTTCTGGCGTGATTGAGTAACAAACAAACACCCATCCATCCATCCAAACTTTCGCATTTATAATAATATTAGTTTTGCGGGTGGTAGGACCTTGTGCAAGGTCCGTCCGGATCGCTACCAATATCTTACTCACTAATCCTGCCGCTAAGCAGCAGTGCTTGCACTGCTGTGTTCCGGTGTGGAGAGTAAGACAGCCAGGGAATTTACGGGCACAAGAGGCATTTCATTTTAGTCCTCTAGGTTGGCAACGCATCTGTAATTCCTCCGGGGTTGCGGGTGTCTATGAGCTTGCGTTTGCCTTCCAATTCATATAAAAAAAAAGATATGACATTTTCACTCTATTTAATAATAGTTTAAGTATGTTTCTAGCGGTTATCCGCAAATTTGCTTGCGCAAAATTCGCTTATCGCTATCCTGCGGAAACAAAGCAATTTTCCGCGATAAAAACTATCCAATGTCCTTCCCAGAAACCGAAATTATCTCTGTAGTAAATTTTATTAACATGGGTTCAGTGAGATAAATTTAAGTTTGGAACGGCACATAAGTAAAAATAAAAAATTAAGAACAGCTATTATGGAATAAAATTACGTAGGTAATATCAAGCTGACATCGGGGAAATGACTGCTAATCTAAAATGGGACTGAGCTGGACATGTCTGCCGCATGCATCCACAGCGGTGGGCCCACTCAGTCACTTGGTGGGTGCCAGAGAATGTCCAACGACAAGCCAGACCAAGAAGGCGATGGCGGGACTATTTGGACGCGTATATGGAGGAATGGCCTGATATTAATAATAAATAATAATAATAAAAGCATTTATTTACTCCACCACAAATTCCAGTAGATACAATCGGTAAATTTATACATTACAATTGCATTAGATACAAGACTTGTGCAGTGGAGGCTAGTGTCTGAACTAGGGGAAACCTGTATGTCAGATCACCAGGCCTCCGATCCTCAGATGTCTGTAGCCACAGAGGTTATGCTGTGAAAAATAAACTTAGCATTCATGTAAAGTAAATATAAAAGTTAAAAAGAAATATAAAAGTTAAAAAGAAAAGATATGATATTGCGTCGGACCGAGAGTTGTGGAGGTCGAGAGGAGAGGCCTAGGCCGCAATAGGCTATAAAAAAAGGTAGGTAATATCAGCTCTATATTGATGTAATCTATTGCAATTAGATAGTCAGTGGACAAGTGTCGCAGACCTGCTGGGCTGCGGTTAAGTAACGTTAGGTATAATTATGAGATTGCAGCTTTCTTCGTGATTTTAGCGGTTCGACGGGTTAGGTGACATTTTATTATGGTATTTTCCTTTTGTATGGTAAAAGGGTAAATTAACTTGTAGGTATGTCTTGAGTGCGTAACGTAGTAAGTTGCTGGTTACTTGGTTTTGTATCAATTTTCACTACACATTGAGTTATAAATAAGTGATTTGCTACTTTTGTAAAAGTTTCTACGTCAAACAAAAGGCTAAGTTTACATAATAGGGAATAAAGGAGACAAACCCCTTTGCTGACTTAGTAATAGTTTTTCCTTATCTGTGAAAAGTGAATGTCAAAGTGACAGACAAGGACAAGCGATTGCTAAGTTAACAGAAGCCTTATGCGTTTATGAATAAAGGAGGTTAATCTTTCCCACTGCCGCATGAAGCTTATTTTATTGTTAGTGTGTAGAGTAGAATAAAATAGAATCGTTTATTGCAAGTCACGTAATTATTATTCAGAACTCCTAATTATTCCACTTTCCACCTATACTATACGCCCACAATCTTGCTAAACGTGGCCCTTAGATCTTGGTACCTCAGGCCAGGCCCTGTCTACCCCGTAAGGGACAAGGACGTGATGTATGTATGTATAAAATAAATCTCGATATAGTCGCTAAATCTGGTTTAAATCTTGACAGTACTAAATAGAACTAAACACTTTACCTCCTTATTCGTAAACGCTCTATATAGGCTTTTCTAATTTTTTTTTTTTTAATAGCCTATTATAGTGTCCCACTGCTGGGCAAAGGCCTCCCCTTCTTTCTGCCACTCGTCCCTGTCAAATGCATGCTCCTGCCACCCTTTTCGATACGCATCCAATTCGTCCCGCCATCTCCTCCTTGGTCTGCCTCTGCTTCGATAGCCATCTCGCGGGATCCAATGGTTGGTAATTTGGGCCCATCGCTGTGGATGCATCCGGCAAACGTGACCAGCCCAGTCCCATTTAAGCTTGGCGCTCTTGGCACCCACATCTAGAACGCGAGTTTTGGAGCTCCATTGCCCGCTGGCAAACCTTGAGTCTGGACTTTTGAGCTTCAGTTAATGACCAAGTTTGAGCGCCGTAGGTTAGGATGGGAAGAATACACATGTCGACGAGTTTACGCTTCAGTGACAGAGGAAGGTTGCCCTTCATTAGCGTCTTCATGGACCAGAAGCTCTTCCAGGCTTCTTTCTAACTTAGAAATTGTTTTATATCTGTGAAAGATAATTTTGATGTCAGAGTGACAAATGATTGCTAATTTAGCAGAAGCCTATAGAGCGTTTATGAAAAAGGGGTAAATCTAGTTTAACTTTTTTTCAGAAAGTCAGTCTTTTTTGTAAACACACAAAAACTCGTCAAAATATACGTTCAACAAACGCATTGCTGTACAAAATGATCATTTGCATATAACGGTTACGTTTTCTGCTATAATCGCGGCTTACGTCAAAATAATTACATATTACTCTCTGATACATACAACTTCTGTATAATTGTATAACCACGTATATACAAAGTAAAGGTGCACAGAACAATCGCTGCGCAAGCGTCTGTTAGCGTACGGGAGCCGCGGTAATGATCGGCTATCATGCCTGATGCGGATGCTTAGCGATAGGAAATGTGGACATGCCTTTTGTTGATTTTAATGTGCTAATGACGCTATGACTGATTCTTGAAGTTTCCAAAGCCATTCGTTACGTTAAGTTTATAAATATGATAGTGGCCATTTTGTGCTTTACTTATAAGGACACAAAAATGATAACTATAAAGTTGTCATTTTGTCCATTTATTTATGACGAGAACGCGAAGAAGACAGCTGAAAGATCGACATCTTAATCTTAATCGACAATTTTTCATGTGATCTCATCGGAATGCAATCATTTAACTAGCTCATAATTTGGCAAAACGTTACTATCGGATAATTAAAAAACATTAAAAATAAACTAAAACATACAATTGCGTTTTGCATTTATCAGTCTGTAAAATATTATTTGCAAAATGATGATAAACCTCTCGTCTCGGCTGAAACCGAATAATAAATTCAAATACAAAAACCAAATAAATATCGAACACATGGAAACAACATCTTTTGTTGGAAATAATCATGTCCACTCAATTCTTTCGTCCACCGATCGATTCGCGCGTAATTCAGTCGCGTACAAACATACAGTAAAACAATATACTAAGACAATCGACGGACGGACGGACGGTCACGTGCGTCTGCAATCAATATAGATTGCCTTCGATTTGTGTGGTCGGTGTGTTTGTTTGAGCGAGGAAACACGAATTAGTTGTTTACATTCAAAGCTAAACATTATTATTTTTTAGGTAAGTAGGTACACTAAGTATATCTTTAGGAGCAACTGTAACTATTGAGCGTCATGGTGACTAAAAACCTGCCTGCCGCAAGCAGATTGCCTCTAAGAGTCATACACGAAGAAACAAAAGTTGTCTCTCCTGTGGGTATCTATCTATCTATCTCCAGCCTATATACGTCCCAATGCTGGGCACAGGCCTCCTCTCAGAATGAGAGGGCCTGTGGGTATAAAATTAGCGAATCCGAGTCGGCGAACTTAAGGTTTACTTATTAAATTGGCCGAAGGTTGGGCAGGCGTTCCACACGCCGATATAGACTTGACTTAAAAATATTGACTAAGTATAGACCTTTAACTTTTGCCACGTCCACAGGAGAGACGCGAACAAATCTTTTTGACCCAGGAGTACTGCTTCTTTTTCTTTGACACTCTCCGACCGACAGCTGTATTTTTTTTCGGTCTCGATATTGCCATTTCAGTACCGAATTAATCTAAAGTACCTAGTTAGTATACTATATACCTATCTACGTTTGTACGGTACGGTACGGTCAGGTCAAAGAAGCGGTCTAACACTTTTCACCCAACTTCCTAATCAAATGAATATGTCGTTACCGTTAGTGAAATAGGGGCCTGCTGAAATAAACATACCGTAACCCCTCTTTCCCACACGGGTAGCTAGGCTGCGACTACTTTGCTCCACTTGCTACGATCCTGACATACCTCTTTCGCTTCATCCACATTCATCAATCTTTGATGAAATATTCTGGGACAATTCTGTGTAGCCTAGTATTTGGCTGATGGTACAATTATGTACAAGGTACCATAAGACCGATACACTACTAAAGAATCTACTTAGGTATAAACAGGAATAAGTAGCTAAAAATTGTGACTACCGCCTGGCCGAAGAAGACCCGCTCAATCTCACCCAGTGATTGATGACCGAACGAACGAATGGATTGACCGAATGGAATCGATTTAGTGAGCAATGGTGCCATTTGCATATGTATGGGACGAGAAATGAGTTCTTTACAGGAACTGCTCTATTTGAATGCTTAACGCGTTTAAAATAAAATAGGCTAGAAATGTATACATCTTGAACTCGATGGTTTAATGTCGTACGCAAATTTTTATCTGTAATTTTTTATGCAATGGCAACACTTGAGAATTGCATAAGCTTTGCCAGCCTAGAGAGCTAAAATATAATGACTTATGAATGACAACAGGAAATAAGTTTACCTTATTAGCGCGATAATAACGCGTTCAGGATGCTGTTGGGCCTGCCATGGCGCTGCAGTGCATCGGGGATGTTCGTGGAGGCGCGGACGGACGGTTTTGCTTCCATAAAAACACGAATAACGACTAACGAATTTGAGTTGGACTTTGTAAAATTAATTTAGGCGCTATCGCATTAGGTTGTAACCTGTAATGATAGTTGCTTGTGTGTGAAATAAATAAATAAATAAATAATGCGCAAGCGCTGCGCCTCCCTGATGGCGCGGCTCCGTGCCAGCTCCAACAGTATTCTGAGCGTGTTTGTGGACCGCTGGGACACTGCGCTGATGCGTCGGTGGACACAGCTACATGTACGCCAACCGCTGTTTCAATATTAAAATCTGTCCTACTAACACTAGTTCCTAAGTTTATGTAATAACTAACATTCTATGGATATTAATCTGAAAATAAATATTATTATTATTATTATTATTAGTAACCCTTGACATTCTTAGGCGAAGGGTTTGAGCGATAGACTAACATCGAACGTGATCTGATAAGAGTTCCTTTTTTCCTTCTGAGATAAGGGAACCCTAAAAATTGAACTATCCCACAAATTAATACTACTTAATAATATGTTAATTGTTCAGGACCAGTTCATCATCATCTGCCTATGTCCGTCCACTGCTGGACATGGGCCTCTCCCATGGCACGATCCTCGGCCACTCTCATCCAACTCTTGCCAGCCGCTTTGAGAAGATCCTCGCTCCACCGAGTCTGAGGACGTCTTACGCTACGTTTGCCGATCCGTGGTCTCCACTCAAGAACTCGTCCACCCCAACGGTTATTGGTTCAGGACCAGTTATTAGGAACAATAAAAGTAGCGCTTCCCGTGTTTTGAAGCATTTATTACCATATGTTAATCTCACATATAATTTTCCCACAGTATGTCGATAGTTCTCCGGTGAAATTGGAAACTCATAAATACTAAGATAATGCGCTACTATACTTAACTCTAATGCTATGTTAATAGTGATTGATTAAGTATGGACGACGTTATGCGGCACGGCAGCAATTTAATCTTTTTTTTTAGTCTAAAATTTCTTTGACGAAAGTCACTAATTTTTAATAGCTGTTCAACAAAAAAGATTTTCACCGCATTGATTAACACAAAACTATGTTAGCTGATTTGCCGAACATAGGTACAATACCTACAATTCAATACAATAACTCTTTATTGAACACCACAATATTAATCACAATCAAAACAGAAAATAAGGTATACAGAAGTAACACACATTGACTGACATTGAGGGTCAAGGTGCATAAAAAAAGATATTAGAAATTTCCATTGGATATAAAACTAGCCGGTTTCATTTCTTTCACTGGAGCAAAGCTATAGTCATAATCCTAAGCCAGTACACTTACAAAAGAGTAAGGTAAAAAGGTAAGCAGGTGATTGGCTGAGAGACAATGCACAGCCTAAAATCACTGGTATTAGACACTTATACGTATACTAGCTGTTGCCACCGACTTCGTCTGCAAAGAATTCTTTTATCACTATCCCGCGGGAACTACGCAATTTTCCGGGATAAAAAGTAGGCTATGCCAGACTTTTCTCTATCTATGTGCCGAATTTCATCCAGATCCGTTGGGCCAATCTGGCGTGATTGAGTAACAAACAAACATCCATCCATCCATACTTTCGCATTTATAATATTAGTTAGATTAGATAGTTAGATTTGGCAGTTGTACTCCTTGAGGATCATAGGTGAATTACTAAGAAAACAATGTAGCCGTATTTTCTGTACGTACCTACTTTGGTTCGACCGTAACAAAGATTTAAATTACATTTTTTTTTACTATGCTTTAAGTGGTTCCCTTCAGTATAACTTTTCATAATTAGTATCACATTGCCTTTCGGCGTTTTCGTTTCAACTGACACAAATCTTAGCTGACAAATTTTAAAACAGACTATGGTCTTTGAACAGAGTCCTAAAATATGGATTTTCCAGTGATTATTTTATTACCGATTTCATAGTATTCGCGGAGTGAAAAACTTTGTTCACTGCGCGTGAACTGTGAAACCGATCACATTTTGGAAAATGCATTCAAAAGTGTTGAAAATTTGTGTGACACAAGTAGAGCATAAGAAAATTACAGCTAAATTACATACCGAATTTTTTTTGATCGAATTTCATTTTCGCCGAATGTTCACTTTGATAACTAACAATTGGCAAAATTTTGTATGCCAACCTCTCATATTTGGCCGAATTTTCGTGAAGACGAATATCATTTTGATTTTAAACTTTTGGAATACCTATCTTTCACATGGCAAATGTTACATTGGGCCGAAAAACTCTTATGATTAATTTGGATTAATTTAGGTTTAGGTGCTTAGCCGCGAACATGTTTGTTTTAATTTATAAACAGTCTTTTTTTTACCTTGGAATGTCTTATTTTTGAATGGTTATATTTAAGTACCATTTGGCTATATATATTACAGTAATGACATTTTAATAAGTATCCATGTAAAAAAAAGCAAACGTTGAGTTGGCAATCGTGAGGTTGGGAAATGAAACTAATCATTTTAACAAATTGCCATATGATGATTCGGCAAAATGAAATGCGGCCAAACGTTGGTTGGGAAGTGAAATTCGGAAATAATTTTTTCGGCAAATCAATAGAGAACCCTTGTTAGCTTGAGCTCTGTCTACCCCGTAACAAGACGTGATTTTGTGTATGTGCATGTATGTATCGAATGGTGCTTTTACAACTCAAGCTCCTGATCTTTTGTCCAACTCAATTCGATTTCAAAAATGGCGCACGGTTCAAATCGTGTCACATAACTCATAGTTCCAATTTTCCGGGAAAACATCAACTATTTTACGATTCTCCTCGAATTGTCGGTACTTGCTTTGACAACCAGCATCAGCTATGAAAGCTTATTGTACATCTTAAAGCACATTCACATTATGATGCTACTGATACACAGCATTCACGTGAATTTTATAGTTGCCATCGCTATAAGAGAAAAACAAACTTATATCACCGTTGAAACCTTCACCCATGGTACCTATCTCAATTTAAATAAGGTTGAAAATGATGTTGAATGTGCAAAAGGAAGTGTTTGTCATGTTGCCTTTCTAACACCACTATTGTGGGCTTTGAGATACCCTTGATTGAATATATGGTGTAATCGTAAACTAAATCGAATTTCGCGACTTGTTAGAATAGCTTCCAAGTTAGAATAAGAGAAGATAATCTAACTAATATTATAAATTCGAAAGTATGGATGGATGGATGTTTTTTTGTTACTCAATCACGCCAGAACGGCCCAACGGATCTGGATAAAATTCGGCACATAGATAGAGAAAAGTCTGGAATAGCACATAGGCTACTTTTTATCCCGGAAAATTGCGTAATTTTTTGCAGACGAAGTCGCTGGCAACAGCTAGTCTTTAATAAAGAATACAGACCAAAGACATAAAGAAAATATCACAGTGACTTGGCAATTAAGTAGCAAAATCTCAAAATCTCTTGCATTTTATGATAGATATGAATTTTAATGATTCTAATATAATGATTATTAATATATTGCAATTCAAACACAAAATTGTATTGTTTATGAATAAATAAATGAATGAATGAATGAATGAAATAATTATAAAAAATATGTTACCTACCCGTCAAAATAAGCTAACTGGGATTACTTACATCCTGTAGACAACATGTTTAAAAAAAAATGAAAACGTGCATCATTTAAAATTGTAATCTCTACTCTAAGTTACGGTAGTGAATAAAGTAATTTGACATAATCTACTATTTTAATATCAATGCCGCAATGTTTACAATGTTTACAACCGTATTCTAAAGCAACTAGCTATTTGTTCTCATTTCAAATCGACTTACCATATCGCACGGCTCGGTATGTATCGGCACAAATGGTACAAATTATACGGCAGGATTCTTTCGAGATAATGTATTCGATTCCGAGCGAGTCGATGGCATCGTTCACGCGAGCTTCGAATGTTAGCCGACGTTTCGGGGTTACCAGTGGAAATCGAATGGAAATAAAGAACTGTAATGCTTAGTGTAAGTTTTCGGTCACAAAATACTTCACGAACGCGTTTGCGTTAAGATGTCAAATAGGTACTTTGGGAACAGTTTGCAGTTTCGATCCGCAAGTAGCGCTGCCAATTTTTCCATAGTAATTGAGACGTTTACGTGAACGCGTTCGAGACGTTTGTTCGTGTGAAAACTTACACTAGAGGCTCTAAAACTTATTTCCTTGTCACACGATTGCATGTGCGAGCGAAGTAATGCTCCATCAACTGCTTCCTCATGAATCTATTCACCATACGAACTAAGCTGACTCTAAGTTGGTTAAAGTAATAAGGCCCTTTAGCTAATATTTCCCCACATAGCTAAAAAAAGCATAAGACTTTAAAATACACGTTGCCCACTTCGTTGCAACAGTCATGGTTGCAGAATAACTGGAGAACACAAGCTGTCATCGTTGTCCGTTTATCTTGGTCTCCCTACCTCAGCCGATTCAAGTATTAAACCCATAAGAGTGAGTGAGATAGCAAGACAAATCCCAATGTCATTCTTAGGGCTCAGGGTACCATGATTTAAAAAAAAACCCTCAAATTTCAATTTCCGAACCCGCGCAGAATTTTACCAAGCCATAAGTAAATTCCATGCTGTAATGGGTACGTATTAAAATAAGTAAAGTTTGAAATAGATATTATGTATGTATAATGCAATTTTCTCAGAAAACGGCCACTTAACATGATTGTGAAATAAACCTAACCGAACCTATACCATTTTCATTCTTACCTGTCCTATTTGGTAAACAAAATTCTAACCTCAAAACGTCTCATTTTTGTTATTTTTTAACTATTTCATCGTAAATAATGGCACTGGATATAAATTATCAGCAAAATTATGTACAAAATATTACCTCAGGTTTATTTGATAACATAATACACCTTATTCTTTACAAAAATTTGCATATTGAGGTTAGAATTTTGTTTACCAAATAGGACAGGTAAGAATGAAAATGGTATAAACCAATGTATAGTTGCGCGATCAAAAAAGTTTGTCTTAATACATAGTTAAGTTTCACCAAAATTTCTTGTTGTAAGTATTTTGAGCCATTACCCATTTTATGCATAGGTACCGGATTATCTTACTTCACGTACATATTTTGATCTGCACCAATTTTGAATCGTTGTCGAGAAGCCGTAGTACCGCCGCAGATGAGGACTCGATACACGAAACAGCAGCGATTGTATCGATACACGACGGAATATTTTGTCGCATTCGACAAAACTTGTCAGCAATACCGCGATAAAATACCCAATTGCTCCTCTTCGCGCGGATCGTTGTCATTTCACGTTTAATTGGGAAAAAATATTTGGAAAAAAATCTGCTTTCCAATTCGAAATTACAGCAGTAAAAGAGAAAATTGATGAATTAACTTAATTATATAACTTTACTAGCTTCTGCCCGCGACTTCGTCTGCGTAGAATTAGAAATTGACATGTCTATGGCTATCCCCCCGGGAACTATGCTATTTTCCGGGATAAAAAGTAGCCTATGTATTAATCTGGGGTACCAGCTATCTTCGGTCTAAATTTTATCCAAATCCGTCTAGTCGTTTTAGCGTGAAGAAGGAACAAACATACACACTCACTCACATCGTCACATCGTCACAAACTTTCGCATTTATAATACTAGCTGTTGCCAGCGACTTCGTCTGCAAAGAATTCGTTTATCGCTATCCCGCGGGAACTACGCAATTTTCCGGGATAAAAAGTAGCCTATGTGCTATTCCAGACATTTATCTATCTATGTGCCGAATTTCATCCAGATCCGTTGGGCCGTTCTGGCGTGATTGAGTAACAAACAAACATCCATCCATCCATCCATCCATCCATACTTTCGCATTTATAATATTAGTTAGATTAGTAGGATTACAATATCTCAAGCACGCAAATAGCTCTAGCAATTGTGTAAGTAATTCAGACACCACATTGAAAACAGGTTTGAGCGAGGAAAGACCCCTCCTTTTTCTTTTCGATGAACGAGACCCAAATAGCCTGTTTCTTTTGTCAAGGATCTCGTTGTGATAGATACACATAACATACATAAATCACGTCTTTGTCCCTTACAGGATAGACAAAGCCTAAGGTAACAAGACCTAAAGGCCACGTTTAGCTTGATTGTGGGCGTATAGGTGGAAAGTTGAATAAACTGATGGGTTGCTAGCCGCATCGCCTATGACATGATTTCTAAGATTTCCGCCCATTCCCTCGATGGGCTATTACCATCTGCGCGGGGAGGCAATACTATACAATACAATAACTCTTTATTGAACACCACATATAACAATCAAAACAGAAAAAAGGTATACAGAAGTAATAAGGTAAGCGATCGATTAAAAATCTAATCTAACTAATATTATAAATGTGAAAGTATGGATGGATGGATGGATGGATGGATGGATGGATGGATGTTTGTTTGTTACTCAATCACGCCAGAACGGCCCAACGGTTCTGAATGAAATTCGGCACATACATAGCTGGGCACCGTTAATCAAATAGTTAACTTCGTTAATCGTTAATCCGCTACAAAAAAAGTTAGCTTCGTTAAACGTTAAAACGTTACATTTCGGAAGAATTAACGCAAGTTAACGTTAATCGTTAATCCGTTAATATAATGTAAAATTGCATTTTTATATCGTTGCGTTAGTGAACTTATAAAACCTGTTGGTTTAGGTTCTGCGCTAAGTAATGAAATGATCAAACGAAACAAATCTCTTCGTAGTTTTCTCACTCGCACGCACTAGCAAAATATATCTAGTTTTAGTTTAGTTTTTATTTCACTCGCTGCCACGCGCCGCCCGGCACTTGTCGTTTCAAACTTGTCTGAACCTGTTTTTCGCGCAGCGCCGCGGTGTCGTGCGGTAAATAGTAGTCATAGGATTAACGATTAACGGACTTCTGCATTATTAACGGAAGTTAACGTGTCCGTTAACATTTTTAAAAGTTAACTTAAAAGTTAATCCGTTAATCAAAATGTTAACTTCGTTAATTAACGATTAACGGATTAACGAGTTAATGCCCAGCTATGGGCACATAGATAGAGAAAAGTCTGGAATAGCACATAGGCTACTTTTTATCCCGGAAATTTGCGTCTTTACCGCGGGTTAGCGATAAACGAATTCTTTGCAGACGAAGTCGCTGGCAACAGCTAGTATTAAATACATAACACGAATACAAAAAGATACCAATGCAACGTATTATCTTCGCTTACAGTCCATTTGTAAGAACAAAATCACGCCACCTGCCCTATTACTACGATAACACATCTCGAATGCAACGACAGATCGGCTAACACAAACGGTTCAACGGAAGCGAGATAATATTTTAATTGGCGTGAAAACTCAATAATTGAAGATAAAAATCAGCGGCGGGGACCAATTACTGCACTGTGTGGCACTATGCATCCGAGCTATGGACGTGTGCTAGGGATGGGCTGCTTATCGATAAGTTAAGATTGTATCGATAAAACATTGTGCAAACAAGAGCTATAGACGACCGCTATAGGGTCGCGGGGTAGGACGACAAAGGCGCCTGCCGCCCGCACCTCTCTCGGCCCCCTTTGTTGTCCCACCCCGCGCCCCTGCACCGCGCGGGCGAAGACTCATCAAAGTGGTCGGTCCATAAATGATATAAAATTAGCTGTTGAAACTACGAGATTGGAATTTGGTGTGTAAGCTATGCGTCGTCTTGCTCATGGAATGTCGAATATGGACGATATAACACCAATTAACCTAGTCCAAAAGCTGTGTAGTTTTAAGATTTGGTTAGGGGTAAAAAGAAGTAAGGAACGCATGAAACGGTTAAACGAAAGAGGAAGCGAATTAATCGATAAGGTGATTACCACACCTCAGAAGTTCAAATAACGTGGGTCTAGATGCCGCAATTCACAAAACCAAAAATTCACAAAAATAATCAACTTCATTTCAGTAATCGGAGGATTAGAAGGGCATTCTTGAATCTCATGGTACTTTTAGCGGTAATAATCTATTTTTAAAGTTAAACGCCATTTTATCGATGCTTTTGGCCAACCCTATCATCAGCTCGTGCGGTTTTTCAGCGGGCACGGCGGCTCTAACAACTCATTAGGCGGCGGCTTTGAATTTCTGCCAACCCTGACCGGGGGTTAATTGTTCTTTTTTTACCAGAACAGGGTTAGCGAAAATAAGTATTTAAGAGGGTGCATCCGTGCTGAGCTCGCAACGTCGCATTTTTGGTGATTTTTTGCGATTATTTCATAGAAATTGAATGAAAGTATCAAATGTCCGTCTGTAGTGCACTTTGTTTTTAGTGTATTAATGTGTCTAATGCAATAATTCATCGTGATGGACTTTTATTTTCTTATTAAACGAGATATAGTATTTTATCGCTTTAATACGAAAATAAAAGTCCATCACCATTAATTATTGCATTGGACACATTAATACACTAAATACGAAGTGCACTACAGACGGATATTTGATACTTTCATTCAATTTCTGTGAAATAATCGCAAAAAATCACCAAAAATGCGACGTTGCCAACTCAGCACGGATGCACCCTCTTAAGTGTAGGGTAGCTCTAAACAGTAAGCTTAAAACATTATACCAGCCAGAAACATGATGAGCCTACGCCTCTGTAAAAAGACCTTCGAGAATGCAATAGATCGAACGCTTAAATAAGTCCTCGCCCGCGCGGCATAGGGGCGCGGGGTAGGACGACAAAGGGGACCGAGAGAGGTGCGGGCGGGTAGTGCGCCTGCCGCCCGCACCTCTCATCCCTCGCGGCCATCCTACCCCGCGCCCTTGCACCGCGCGGGCGAGGCCTCAAATTTTTTTTTTTTAATATAAGAATTTACAAACCCAAAGTACACCTTTTTTTTTTTAAGATACATAACATCTGCGATCGTTTTTTAACCATGAGCAAATCCGTTGCATGAAGTATGGCATTTGGAACGAGAAGTCCATCGACAACTCTCTTCCTCATTAGTTATGTTTCACTGTTGTAAGCGCCAAAGTACACCTACCTAAAGCTAGATTTTTGCCGAATTTATTGGAACCTTTTACCAAGAAGTAAACCATGCATTATTATTTTTATGTTAATTTACATGAACAGAGGCCTTACCATGACGTCTTAATGCGATTCAGTTTAGGTTCGCTCGCTGTCAGATTCATACTAAAACTGACAGGTAAAACTTGAACTGAGTCGGAATTAGGACGTCATGGTAAGGCCCCAGTTCGTTTGGTTTTACGGGATGTAAGCCCTCCCTGTACACTTAATAGTTGCACGCTCTTGCATTCCCAAGAGCTTAAAAAACGTGAATTTCGGTGCACAACTTAGGGTTTTCATTTCATCGGATTACACACTGTCTGGACACAGACATTATTTTGACAGGTCGTGACTGTAAATCGATTTGATGCTTGTCAATCCCTACGAATATTATAAATGCGAAACTAACTCTGTTTGTTACCTGTCCACGCTTAAACTGCTTTAGTTGAAATTTGGTACTACAGGGATAGTTTCAGTCCCGGTGATACTTAGGATAGTTTTTATCCCGAAAAATCGCATAGTTCCCGCAGGATAGCGATGACCTAACAAAAGATGACTTTTTGATAAGAAAAAAATTTTCGCTTGTTGTATGCTCAGCAATAGACTGAAACCCTTGTACAATTTATGCGATTCCATTTCTTTTTACATTTTTTCCTATTTTTATTATTTAAAAAAGTAGAGACCTTTGAAATTCACAAAACCAAATTCAAATGCCATGATTTTCAGACGTTAATACAATTATTTTTAAAAATAAGAAAACACAGAGACATAGCCAAAGTCCTTTTAACAAATTCAGGTTTATTCAAATAAAATATAATTACAGGACAGGATATAAACAAAATCACAAAAGTAAAAAGCTAACGGTAGCTTAAGTAACTCATGGTCTTGAACGAGCAGCGCCATCTACCGTGCGATAGAAGTCCTTTTAATGATATACCGGATGTTATTTTAAGCATAAACCCCACAACAAATGTTTATCTATGACAATAAATTGAACCTAACTGTGGCCGTTAACTTTGAAATTGTCAACGCACTAAGCTACGTAAAAGATGCCAAATACATTATAAGCCATAATAATTAGAAGCCAATATTAAAGGTTAACTTTCCCGGATGCTATTAACCGGTACTTGATCGTTTTATCTGTGTAACGTGTAACCCATTTCAACTTTGTATACAATATATTATACAATGTCACCGTTGCAAGACATACCATCCAGGAACTAAAATCACGATTCTGGTTTCGGTTATCTCAAATGAGTGATTGCGTCTCGCTGCAGAGCACACTTTGAAATGCGAAGAATTTTGCGACACATCTGATCACAGTCTTTTCGGACTGATAGCAGATTAAACAGAAAAAAAAGAAAAAAAATGTCACCGTTAATGACAACGAAGAGCTTTCCGAGAAGTTCATTTGTTTCAGATTTCTTTCCTAACAGATATCTCATTATGATATTTGAGTACCGGAAGACGAAATGTTGAATGAATAGACCGTCAGGTTAGACGGACGATCTGGTACTCGTAAAGAACGCGGGAAGTTATTGGCCGTAGGCATCACAAAACCGATCGTCCTAGAGATCCTTGAGGAAGAACATATATATGAGAGTCTCCTACAATACAAGAAACGTGTTTTTTTTTTTGGCTTTTTTTGTTATAATATCGTGTACGAATTCATCTTGAACTTCTCAGTTTTTTCCACAGTCAAACCTTCTATTGCAAACTCACCTTATTACAATTTGCTCCAAGCTTGAAATCCTTTTTTTTTATTAGTTAAGTACCTCCTAGATTTAATAATATGGCCTTACATAATTTTGCTCAGCGTTATCTCTCTGGCCCTTTTTCGTCTCATACGCAAACAATGAGGCAAATTTCATTAACAACCCGAACAATGTTCCCACGTGGTTTAATAAATAAAGCATTATCTGCAATAATAACTTGGTTCGATTGAACGGAACAATGCGAGCGGACGTGTGGGCGAGTAGCTGAGAAGATATCGCAGGAGATGATATTACCTTACAATAAAATTACAATCAATAAAATAAAAAATACCCCAACGAAAGAAAAGAGAAAATTTAAGAAGCTGATGGTCTTGAAACGGTTTTAGATAAACCATTTTGGAACAAAAATAAATAATAATTAATTGATTTAGGTAATTGCAATAATGTTATAAGAACAGCAGTAAACTCTCGGCTATTTATAAAAAAAGTAGAGTTAAAAATTGGAAAAAGGAATTCCATACTACAATAAAACGCGTGTGATGTATTTAAAATTGAGCGACTATCAAAAAGAACCCTGACTAACATATTCAAGATCATGCAAGGAGTGGTTAATTTAACTTTAGTTACCAAATTGGTCAAATTATAACATTTTATCTTTATTACATGAAAAATAAAAAAGGTTTCCAACAGAGAGGTATTACCATCTCCTTTTAATATAAACGTCCCAAGAAGCCTTTGTAATAGCAAGTTCGCCTGATTTAATTGTGGCCAGCGTTAATTGGCCATTGTCCGGTGTATTGGCTGCCCTTCGCTGTTCACCATGCCCATTGTCTCCAAGACCCTGAGATACTACGCTTATTAACTGTGCGTATTAAGTTATCAAAGGTGTTCATGATATAGAATTAGAAATTAAGAAAACAATAGCAGCAAGCTCATGTGCCTCTATTGAGCGCTTTTGTTTATTGATGATGTTATGATTTGCAAACAAGGAATCTGTATCTAGCACTTTTTGACTGAATTGTTGTTTATTTATTTGGTTATGAGTTGGTTCAACTGTTGAGAAAACACTACTGCCACATTGTGCTCATGTCCTTACAAGTTCTATGAGCATAATTATATAAATGTTATCGTGATTCACAAAATGCTGTACCATAAACCCCTTACATTATAACAACCTGCGTAATATGTTCCAGTAAGAAACAAAGACCACAATGTTCCCTGAAATAACTATAATCATAATAATTAAATGTCGCAAGGCACTCCCTTATCACCGGACGCATGGGGCTACTGACCAGTAACCATCATTTTCATTACACTACCAAAGTGATCCAACGTTTATCAGAAAACATTGACAATCATTGCGGGTTTTGGGATGCAGCTCGGAATTATTTTCTAATCAAAGCAGCAATGCGCTTGGACCCGTCGCAGAGTGTAGTTGCAGATTTGTGTCTTGCTACGGCAACGTGTCAGAGTAAGAACCAGTTAGGCAAATTATCTGCGAAGAATCAGTGACTCCACCTGCCGTCCTGTCTTCATTTATTTATTTATGTATGCGTGAAACAGTTACGTCTGTGTGCGTGATTAGTTCAGCGATTGTTTTTATTTGTAGTTCAATAATGGATTTCTGTTTTTTGTTCGTGCGCTTCGTCGTGGTGTCAGTTTTCATTAAGCTCATTTATTTGTGTTTGTTCAATCGTTTCTTCTGTTTAATTGTTTTCGAACTAGACAAGCTCTGTTAGTGGATTCTAAATGATTTGTTTCTCTTTGATTTGTTTGCCAGACTTTGATATATCGCGTAACTGCCACTGTCTCGTCTGATTCATCATTGGAACATCGATATTTAAAACAAAAAGCGTAACGTGTAACTAATCTTGCACAATCCGTAACATAAGGCTTGTAGACGAGATTTTTCAATCAGCGTCGCAGCGTGAGGCCTAATTAAATGTATAATGATCTGAATGCGTACGCGCTGGTTAAAAACGCACACGTTGTTCTGGGAAAATTTTAATTGGATACATTAGAATAAGTAAATAATGCTCATGATGTTTTTAACGGTGCTGTTATCGTGATTATTTTACTATAAAAAATGTTTTGACCGTTGATTCGGGACACGTTTGGAGCTCTTAATTACACGAAATATTGAAATTATATCATTTTATTTTCTTACTCCCAAATCCTATGCTTAATGGATTTATTATATCGTCTAATATGGACTTGTATTAAAAGAGGTTAACATCAGTTTTCTTGTCCTATTTTTCGTGCTTGAAAATTTTAGGGATCATGCTATAGGCGATACGGCTAGCAACCCATCATTGTTTTGATTCCCCTTTCCATCTATACGCCCACAATAATGCTAAAAGTGTCCTTTAGGTGTTACCTTTGGCTCTGACTACGCCGTAAAGTATAAATAAGTGATTTATGTAGTATGTATGTAAAGGTGCTAATGATACATGCAAAAGTTGACACGTTGAGTTCTCATAATACGTGCCGGCACGTAAGTCTAGCGATGACGAGTCACGTGGATCTGCGCACCCACGGATACCGTATTTTTACTTCTGCGCATACGGTGTCATAGCTAGACTTACACTCGTAAAGATCTATCCCAAGTTTTCAAGTGAAAGTAACTTACAGTCTAGCTCCCTTTTTTATGAACGCTCTATAGGCTTCTGCTAACTTAGCAATCGTTTGTCCTTATCTGTGAAAGGTAAATGTCAAAGTGTCAGATAAGGACAAACGATTGCTAAGTTAGCAGAAGCCTACAGAGCTTTTATGAATAAGGGGGTTTGAATTTAATTATTGACCCATCAAGGAACCTTTTCACATTAAATACGTTACGACGCTTACTAGGTAGAAAAAGGTTCCATGGTGGGTTAGGAATTGAATTCCTTAACAGTATTATTATTAATTTGAAATCTATTTAGACTGGGTATAATAGCTATTGCTTTATTAGTTGAACCCTTTTCTTCGACCTCTTCCCATTTTGGTAACACACTTCCTGTTTTAATAACTGCATTATCTAACCATTCACGATTGCAATTAGCAATCTGTATGTTACAATTAATATAGTTGAATTAATGCATTAGTTCCCGCGTTATTAACTGAGAAAATAAATCAAAATCAATTTAATCCAGCAAGCCATAGAATTGATTAGCTGGTGAGATTAATGCACATTATTTTATGTTATAATTAAGACGTTTTCATTTACTCTCGATCTGCTCTTTGAAATTTATGGGTAGATTACCCACTGAAGATTGCTCGTTACGTTAGCAGATTGCAATTTTGCGTTACATATTTCTTGACTAGCTTCTGCTTACGACTTTGTCCGCGTAGAATTTGCAATTGACATGTTTATTGCTATTCCGCTGTCACGTAACTTTGTTACTATAGACCGACCGCTTAGCTGAGTCCGGGCACGCGCGGGTACAGGGGCGCAGGGTAGGACGACAAAGGGAACCGAGAGCAGTGCGGGCGGGAGGTGCGCCTCCCCCGCGCCCCTTTGCCGCGCAGGCGAGGACTCAGTTAAGCGACGTCTATATGCGAATTTTAGTCACCAAGCGTCATCTGTTTGAATGATGTGTCTGTGTGACACAATTTCAAACCCCCGTGGAACATCTACTGCTCACCAGGGACGAGAGAAGGTGCTGCGACACTGAAAATTAGAACACAAAAAATAAATATATATCGAAGAGAGTGAATGTAAAGGGTCAAGACCCGACTAAATCGTGTGTTTAACGTGGGCAAAAAGGGAATTCGGACATTAATGAAACTCGAAATATTATAAACGGGATGTGAACCGCGATTACCTTTATTGAGCTCCCGATATTTCGATACAGTTGCATGTATCATGATCGAATTGTCGGAAGTCTACTATTGTAGCAAACTCAACACCGAAACATTATTAGAAACTTCCACTGCAACTTAGGTAACGTCAATATCACAATAATCCACAGTAACGAAAAGAAAAGCCTAGTTTTCAATTAAGAAACGCGGGACAGTTCCCGAGGTCACTGTCTGCGCGTCCATTTCTTTTTATACTAACAAATGACAATCGTTTTCCCGCGCAACAACCTCAAGCCCTGTCTAGCGCGCCGCATATGGCAACACTGGCGTTTCACGTGTACTATTGCCAATCTGGATGGATTCACAACGAAGCTCCTGTATTAATAACTAATGTTCATTATCCGACATATAAAACATCAAGAAGTAATTTCTTGAATCATTGTATAGTACAAATATTAATTGTCTTGTGAACGCTACATCCATAGTACGTTGCTGCGGCCCGATAAATGGATCATTCTAGCGAATCTCCTACCATTATCAGCAGATGAGTACGCTTGATAATTGTGTTGAACATAAAAATATGTTGCTTATTCGCGGTAACTCTTGAGCTTAAGATCTTTCATAAAAGACGATTTACATTCATTATTTTTACTTTATTTATTGGTGTGATACTTTGATCTGAATCTAAATAATTTTGATTGCTTTGTTTGCTGTTAATGCTTAAGTAAAGTATGTACTCTTGACCTAATTGTGTGTCAAGGCCCCTATTTCACTAAGTCGACAGTTGTCGGTGACAAGTGACAATTCAAATTGCAATGCGTGGTCAATATGAAGGCAATCGGGATTGTTCATTTTTTTAACCCCCCTTTTTATATTTTTTTTTGGAAATATGGAGCACTTTAAGAAAGTAATTTGAATATTTTGTCATGTCATGGCTTAATTTAATTAATATAATTGGTTAAAAAAATCAGATACGACTTTTCGTAAATTATATACGGCGGCTGAAATAGGCAATTTTCCCACAATCCTTTGGAAATTTTGTTTTTGCCTTACTCAGTGCTTTGGTGTAAACAGCAAGGCATCAAAAATATGTTAAAAAAAGTCACGAAAATTTCTAATACATAGAATGTTCACAGAAATATTCTGCAACTTTCACATTGCTAGGCGTAAATGTAAACTGTTATGCTGAAGAAGTTTTCATGAATCCTACTAATATATAATAAATACAAAAATATGTGAGGATGGATGAATGTGACGATGTCAGTGTTTATATTTGTTCCTTCTTCACTCTAAAACCACTAATCGGATTTGGAGATAGCTGGTATCCCAGATTAACACATACGCTACTTTTATCTTGGAAAATTGCATATTTCCCGCGGGATAGCGATAAACATGTCAAAGGCCGTAGCTGCCTAGAGTCGCAACGTTAATAATTATTGCAGTAGAAGTTAGTAAATCCTACTAATATTCTAAATGCCAAAATTTGTGACGATGTGAGTGAATGAGTGTGTATGTTTGTTCCTTCTTCACGCTGAGACGACTGAACGGATTTGGATTAAATTTGGCAAGAATTTAGCTGGTAACCTACATAAAATCTGTCTTAACATAGGCCACTTTTTATCCCGGAAAACTGAATATTTCCCGCGGGATAGCGATAAACATTTCAATTGCTAACTATACGCAGATGAAGTCGCGGGCAGAAGCTAGTAAATAATAAATGGCCAAGGTCCTGTAGACCTAGGGAATCTTCTTAAACAAATCATATCATTTTATTTTTCGAGATAATCCTACGCTTACTAACTTGTCTAGTTTATGACATATGAAAAACAAGATAGCCGGGTAAAGGGCACGGAATGAAATCGCACACTTAGTGGTATCTTTGTCTGTGTGGAGATTATGCGACAATGTGACGAGATTAAGGGCGGAGATACACTGGGGGTCGGCATTGTTTTCAATTAAAGGTTTATAAGAACAAAACTATTTCATATTTATAATTAAAAAAGCAATTTAATAAAAAAAGATCATCTAGTCCAATTAGCTTTATAGTATACTCTTCTTCGGTGAAGGAAAACATCGTGAGGAAACCTGCACACATCTGCGAAGAAATTCAATGGTGTGTGTTAAGTTCCCAATCCGCACTGGGCGCGCGTGGGAACTATAGCCCAAACCCTCCAATACACGGAGGAGGCCTATGCCATGAGGCACGCCGAATTACGCGACAATTTAATAAATTGAACGACAATAACAACAACAACAACATGTACTTACTGAAATTGTAGTGAATTCGGAATAAAAAGGCTTATAAAAAAAGAAAAAAAAATACTCTGCAATAATTATTTACTTTGCGACTCTAGGCAGCTACGACCTTTCGCATGTTTATCGCTATCCCGCGGGAACTATGCAATTTTCCAGGATAAGAAGTAGCCTATGTCTTAATCTAGGGTACCAGCTATATCCAAATAGGTCCAGTCGTATCAATCCTACTAATATTATAAATGCGAAAGTTTGTGACGATGTGACGATGTGACGATGTGATGATGTGACGATATGAGTGAGTGAGTGTGTATGTTTGTTCCTTCTTCACGCTAAAACGACTGGACGGATTTGGATAAAATTTAGTACAAAGATAGCTGGTACCCTAGATTAAAACATAGGTTACTTTTTATCCCGGAAAATTGTATCGTTCCCGCGGGATAGCGATAAACATATCAATTGCAAATTCTACGCGGACGAAGTCGCGGGCAGAAGCTAGTATTAGTAAAATAATATTTATTATCAAATTAATTCTATCATTTCCACAGGAATAACGAGAACAAAATGCGTATGAACCACGCATGTAAAAATTGCGGTAAAATTAATCAACAAAAAGCCGTGGGAAAATCACATACTCAACATACTTCGATTTTGATATTATTAAATTTTATTCCGCTCATAATTAGGCTGACTGGATAATTTCCATTCCAACATTTCCTATGCGAAATCAGCTTTAGTTACTCAACACGCCCCTGCGGGCCTAGCATGCTGAGTTTTGTCATAATCATACTAATCTAACTAATATTATAAATGCGAAAGTATGGATGGATGGATGGATGGATGGATGTTTGTTTGTTACTCAATCACGCCAGAACGGCCCAATGGATCTGGATGGAATTCGGTACATAGATAGAGAAAATTCTGAAATAGCACATAGGCTACTTTTTATACCGGAAAATTGCGTAGTTCCCGCGGGATAGCGATAAACGAATTCTTTGCAGACGAAGTCGCTGGCAACAGCTAGTATTATAAAAGCGGAAGTTTGTGACGATGTGACGTTGTCAGTGAGTGTAAGTTTGTTCCTTCTTCACGCTGAAAGGACTGGACGGATTTAGATTAAATTTGGAACGAAGATAGCTGGTACCCTAGATTAAAATATAGGCTACTTTTTATGCCAAAAAATTGCATAGTTCCCGCGGGATAGCGATAAAAATACCAAAGATCGTAGCTGCCTATAGTCGCAACGTAAATACTTATCGCAGAATATACTATCGACATCAGTTCTTAAGTTTAATGATACGCGGACGAACTCGAGGGCAGAAGCTAGTAATAATATACTACTTTCAACATTAAACTACCGTGAGGCTTCATAATTACTCACGTATAAAACTCGAGTGATGCCCGGAATGTTTCGGGCTTGTTCGTAGTCCTTTCTCTTGGAGCGCCGGCGGCAGCAAGGACTACGAACTAGTGCGAAACATGTCCAGCATCACTCTACTGTTATACCTACGTAAGTTGAAGAGTGAACTTTTTTCTCTCCCAACGGTTATATGTTCTACTAGCGATGTGGCCTGCCCATAGCCACTTCAACGTAAATAATCTTCGCGCTATGTCGGTCACTCTTAACATCCCTACTAATATTATAAATGCAAAAGTAAACTGTCTGTCTGTTACGCTTTCACGCCTAAACTACGGAGCCGATTTTAATGAAATTTGGTACAGAGGTAGTTTTAGTCCCGGGGAAGGACATAAGAGTGAAAGAAAGAAAGAAAGAAGACATTTATTCATTTTGCAAGACACACAAGTATAAGAGCATACACACAATTTTATAGAAAAGAAACATCAAAAACACAGACATGAAAATTAGATGTGTCTTCGCAAAAGTGAAACGGTCGCTGTCTCAGCGACCGTAGCGAGGATAGTTTTTATCCCGGAAAATCTTATAGTGCCCGCGGGATAGCGATAAACGAATCCTGCGCAGACGCAGTCGCGGGCAACTGCTAGTTATATATATATTTTTTTTTTATGTGAATAGGAAGGCAAACGAGCAAGTGGTAAGCGATCACCACTGCCCATAGACACCCGCAACCCCGGAGGATTTGCAGATGCGTTGCCAACCTAGAGGACTTAGATGAAATGCCTCTTGTGTCCGTAATTTCCCCGGCTGTCTTACTCTCCATACCGGAACACAGCAGTGCAAGCACAGCTGCTTAGCGGCAGGATTAGCAAGTAAGATGGTGGTAGCGAT
The DNA here is from genome assembly GCA_963854515.1 of Pandemis heparana. Lineage (NCBI taxonomy): Eukaryota > Metazoa > Arthropoda > Insecta > Lepidoptera > Tortricidae > Pandemis > Pandemis heparana. Next base: position 7,627,748 of record OY978025.1, read on the forward strand.
CCGGACGGACCTTGCACAAGGCCCTATTACCCGCAAAATGCATACCATGCATGTTAATACCGTGCTAAACCCTCGGTGTGCCTGGCAACGTTGGTATCGTAATATTTGTGAATAATCCTCAAACTGGTAATAGTATCCCGGGACTGAGAACCGAGATAAAGAAAATATCAAGACTATTATAGCCCGTCGCACGCACGTCGCTCCGACGTTGGATTAGGGGGGATACGCTTGAGTTTATTTTTTTGCATAGTATTACTTTTCAATACAATATGAGTCTTTAAAACACCACATAATTAACAATACAGAAAACAGATATACCTACATAACGAAAATTACAAGGTAACCGCAATTGGCGGCTTTATCGCTTTAGAGCGATCTCAAAAAAAACTTAACACTAGGTTTTTTGTTGGGTGTACGCGTGTTAGTATTAGTACCAAATTGGAAGTGGCTCCGACCAATAGAAATGGGTTGAAAGCTTGAAAAAATGTACCTACACAAATTAAGAATGAGAGTGCAGTTAATATTTTTTTTTGTTAAATACGAGTTAAATAAATTGTTAAATATCAGTTAGGTAATCTAGGAAGGTTTTTAGAAACTTTCGCCGTAGAAAGAAAAAACTAGGTGATTCGTCTGCCTACTGGATGACGTTCAGTGTGACTTTTCACACGGGAAACCACCACGAACTTGTTTGCGTAAGTAAAGGCTTCAATTACAATGGGAAAATTGATAACGCCTCTAGAATGTTCTCGTATTTTACACTTTAACGTGAACTCATTCAAAACTTCTCAGTGTTTGTCAATTGTATTTGTCTTGTTTATTTTGCACAATAAAGAGTTTACATACATACATACACACTTTCATTAGTTTTATCCCTCTAATATAAGCATAGGTATACACTGCGCATGCCCCCACATGCATTCAACCGCTAGTTTTACACCCCACGTGAGGATAATAAGAACTGAAGAAGAAAATATCGAGTTTAACACTTAATCAAGGATTAGTCAGCTCCACACAAATCCAACAGCCAGCCCGCTTGTATCTTTTGTACTCCGCATCCACAGCCTGTCATGCCGCGGCTCGCGAATTAACACCGGCCAGGGCCTTTGCTACTCGCCGCTTATTACGTTGCGTTATGTTGGTACGCCTGTTTGTGCGCGTTTGCATAATCTGTGCGAGGAGTTCGAAATTTGAATTTAGCCGTTTTGTTTCCTTTTATTCGGTTGGAATTTGCATTTGGGTGGTTACCTATAAAATGGTCGCTTTTTCACACTGGCCAGTTTGAATTGGAGATTATTTCATAGAGTACGGTACAACACTAAAGAAACTGATGAAAAGGAACTAAAAGCTGTCGCACAAAATTAAAATATTTAAACTATTAAAAGCTAGGAACTAGCGCAAAGTTTTAGCTTGAGAAGTCTGGTTTCTTTATGCTAAATATAAATAAATTAACTACATCACCAAGCAAAACAATTACAATAAATCTTCCCGCGTCCCTCACGGCGTGTATTCTAAGTCGATAGACAAACGCACACATACCCATTTCCGCCACAAAAGAGAATTGTCGCCGGCATAAACGGTCAATCGTTTCATTCAAATACGATTGTTTAATTTATGTGTCTCATTTGCGAGGTACGCCGAGGTAAAATAAGGAAGACAGCTGGCTTTTAATTGACCAACAATTAACGATGAAGTTGAAGAATAGGGGTCTTTAGCGGAGCCTTTATTTTAATTGAGCTTTGACTTAATGGGATTTTGGTTTAGCGCTGAGATTTTAGGCGATCCAAAATGGAACTAACTAATTTTGAGACTTTTGCATAGATGACGTTTCTATTTTCGCGGATTTTTTCCGTGATTGTAGTGTTAAGTTTTAGTCTTTATTGAGTAAACATTTTGACAAGTTCGCGGTAAATTTTCAAACACTGAGAACAGTTGTTATCGATACGACGTGTCCCTATAGACCGTCCGACCGACGAGCATGTACGAAGAGATTGATGAATGTGGATGAAGCGAAAGAGGTATGTCAGGATCGTAGCAAGTGGAACAAAGTAGTCTCTGCCTACCCCTGTGGGAAAGAGGCGTGACGATATGTATGTATGTATTGACCGTCCGCTTAAATGAGTCCTCGCCCGCGCGGTGCAGGGGCGCGGGAATGGACGACCGCGGGAACGAGAGAGGTGCGGGCAGGCGCGCGACCCGCCCGCACCTCTCTCGGTCCCCTTTGTCGTCCTTCCCGCGCCCCTCCTTCACCTTTTCTTTGGCTTTTCCTTCACCGGTTACCACAACCCTCTTGAGAGGCCACAAACATGTCAAACCACTAGGCTACCACGGCTTTATACAGGGTGTATCAGACACCCCCTAACAATAATCCACTGGGGTATATAACCGTAGCTATAGAAGCTAAAAAAAAATATTTTGAAAAAAAAATTGAGTATTTTTTTTTCTATAAGAATGATTATAGTAAATACTACCATTCCTATAGAAAATATAAAAAAAAAATACTCCAATTTTTTTTCAAAATATTTTTTTTAGCTTCTATAGCTATCTATGGTTATATACCCCAGCGGATTATTGTTAGGGGGTATCTGATACACCCTGTATGTTGTCAACCATCTTTGAAACACAATTTATAGACACGAAACCCCATAGGTAAGAGAAAACAATATATTTCCTCATAATATAAATAAGACGGTCAAGTATAAATCATCTAAGTGAGCATTTACGCATTAAAATTATTTATTGCTCAAACGCAGAAGGCGTTTGTTTCAACAATTGAAATACACCTTTTATGTTTCAACTTCACCCATGTTGAGTTATTGCCCATGTCATACAGAGTAATGGCGTAAAAACATACAACTTAAATTGTTTTCTTTGCCAGAGAAATCCAAAGAGAATATAATCACTACCGGAGAAAATCTTACTAATCCTACTAATATTGTAAATGCGAAAGTTTGTGACGATGTGACAATGTGAGTGAGTGAGTGTGTATGTTTGTTCCTTCTTCACGCTAAAACGACTGGACGGATTGGATAAAATTTGGAACGAAGATAGCTGGTACCCTAGATTAAAACATAGGCTACTTTTTATCCCGGAAAATTGCATAGTTCTCGCGAGATAACGATAAACATGTCAAAGGTCGTAGCTGCCTAGAGTCGCAATGTAAATAATTATTGCAGAATATACTATCAACATCAGTGTTTAAGTCTAATTCTACGCGGACGAAGTCGCGGGCAGAAACTAGTATTATAAATGCGAAAGTTTGTTACGATGTGAATGAGTTTGTATACCTATATGTTTGTTCCTTCTTCACGCTAAAACAACTGGACGAATTTGGATAGGAACGAATAGCTGGTACCCTAGATTAAAACATAGGCTAGTGAAGCGTACGAACTGTGGACTGTATGATAATTAAGGAAAATGTAAGTATTGGATAAAAGAGTAAATGAAAACACCAACTGAACTCCTTCTTTTACTGCTTCTTCAACAAGACAAAAACAAACTGACAAAACATGACAAAGTATGATTCAAAAAGCAAAAACAATTAAAAATATACATAAAAAGTATCAAAAAGGTAAAGAGTTCGCAACAGCTAGGTACTTTTTATCCCGGAAAATAGCATAGTTCCCGGGGGATAGCCATAAACATGTCAATTGCTAATTCTACGCAGACGAAGTCGCGGGCAGAAGCTAGTCTTAAATAAAAACTTACAATAAAAAAATCAAATAAATCTTTTGAAATAGTAGTTAAAAGCTTTTTTGCTAACTGTATAGTAGGCGGCAAATAAGTAAAACTTGGAGGGGATAAGAGCAGTATGAAAAACAATATCATTTTCATACTGCGCTTATCCCCTCCAAGTTTTACTCATTTGCCGCCTACTTACTTGTAGTGTCCAACCTACATTCATCATTATCATCTCCAGCCTATATACGTCCCACTGCTGGGCACAGGCCTCCTCTCAGAATGAGAGGGGCTATAGTTCCCACGCGGGCCCAGTGCGGACCAAACCGTTCTAGCCTAGTGGTTTGACCTGTGGCCTCTCAAGTAGAGGACCGTGGGTTCAAATCCCGGGCTCGCACCTCTGAATATTCGAAGAAATTTATGTGCAAATTTACATTTGCAATTTACCATGCGCTTTTCGATTAAGGAAAAATATCATGAGGAAACCTGCACTCATCTACGAAGCAATTCAATGGTGTATGTGAAGTTATACTAAATTGCAAGTCAATCCGATAACCTACATTATGTACATTCATGAGATTTTAACACATTTCTTAAATTTTCTGTCAAATGTATGTCAAAATCGTTGGTTATGCTTAAAGTTATTGTTAAAGTAACTCAGTGCAACTCACACTGCGCAAATATAAAGCCGCATCTACACTGCCACATAAAGCTGCGGTCTCAATTGCTGACACGGAACTGAAGAACAGTTAAGATACCTGTTCCAGTACAAAGGTCCGTATAAAAATATCGAGTCGTCTCTGAGCCTTATATGCCGTACAATGGGTACGTGCTTTGCGGGATTACGAAGGTAGAAGGTAAATGGTGCCTAGGTGCGTTAGACGGGTGTATAAGAGCAGTGCTTAAAAAATCTACACTAATATTAAAAAAAATAGACCGCCTTCAAATATAGCCTAAATCCACTAATAGATTTTATAACAAACTAGCGACCCGCCCCGGCTTCGCACGGTATATTATGCATGTATTATACATATAAACCTTCCTCTTGATTCACTCTATCTATTAAAAAAACCGCATCAAAATCCCTTGCGTAGTTTTAAAGATTTAAGCATACAAAGGGACATATGGACATAGGGATAATAGGGACATAGGGACAGAGAAAGCGACTTTGTTTTATACTATGTTGTGATTGTATTAATTACGCTACTTTAGAAAGGTCAAATATTTTTTTTTTGCTCGGTGTGCGCTACCAATTTACTTATGTTTGAAGTCAGTGGATATTTGGTGTTAATGGGACCAAACTGGAAGTATTCCCCTCTAACATAAATAATTTTCCAAATCGGTCCACAACTGACGGAGTTCTGAGGTAACAAACATAAAAAACCGGCCAAGTGCGAGTCGGACTCGCGCACTGAGGGTTCCGTACAAATTCGCTAAGTTATTATAAAATCCAGTGTTAGCAGAGCCCTTGCTTTTAAGCAAAATGTAGGCAGTGTGAGGTCACTTTATATTGGTTATTTATATAGACAGACAAATATTAAATAAAAAAAAACTACTTACTAGATCTCGTTCAAACCAATTTTGAGTGGAAGTTTGTATGGTAATGTATATTATATATATATTTTTAGTTTTATCATTCTCTTATTTTAGAAGTTACAGGGGGGGGACACATTTTATGACTTTGGAAGTGTCTCTCGCGCAAACTATTCAGTTTAGAAAAAAATGATATTAGAAACCTCAATATCATTTTTGAAGACCTATCGCTAGATACCCCACACGTATACGTATGGGTTTGATGAAAAAAAAATTTTTCAGTTTCAGTTCTAAGTATGGGGAACCCCCAAAATTAAGTGTTTTATTTTTAAATTTTGTGTGAAAATCTTAATGCGGTTCACAGAATACATCTATTACCAAGTTTCAACAGTATAGCTCTCTGACTTAATTTGATTTTTATATTTACTATTGCTAATTTAATTTAATTTATTTATTTGACATGTATAATTAATGAAATTGATAATTTGATTGAGAATTGAGTTAATTTTGAATTTGATAATTTTGTACCTAATTGATTACTAATACTAGAATAAGTTTTTGAATTGTAACTAACTCAATGATCCATATATTGGTCTAAAATAAATATATTATTATTATTATTATAGTTTCGGAGAAAAGTGGCTGTGACATACGGACGGACAGACAGACAGACAGTCATGACGAATCTATAAGGGTTCCGTTTTTTGCCATTTGGCTACGGAACCCTAAAAAGCCAATGCGCTGTGAAATTTTTAGGAACCATTTTATAGGCGACGGGGCTAGCAACCCAGCACTATTTTGATTCCCCTTTCCACCTATTATGCCCACAAATTATTCTAAACATGGTCTTTACGTCTTGTTACCTTAGTCTCTGTCTACTTCTTAAGATATATAGACGTGATGTGTGTAAGTATGAATGTATGTACTGTACTGATCATTGTAGGTTAGATATTCCCATTCGGGATACATTGAAACCCTATAACTAATGCCAGTTGACGACCGAATGGCCTAGTGGTTAGAGAACCTGACTATGAAGCTTGAGGTCCCGGGTTCGATCCCCGGTCGGGGCAGATATTTGTATGAAAATACGAATGTTTGTTCTCGAGTCTTGGATGTTTTATATGTATTTAAGTATGTATTTATCTATATAAGTATGTTTATTCGTTGTCTAGTGACCATATTACAAGCATTGCTTAGTTTGGGGCCAGGTCAATTGGTGTCAATTGTCCCAAGATATTTATTTATTTTATTTATTTATCACTCACAGCTTTAGCTTGGTAAAGTTTCATTCGTCGCATAAAATCACAGAGAACGCAACACTTTTACGTCCTATGTCCCCACGCCGAAGAGAAACGCGAAAATCACTATTTATTGTCTAAGTGACGAGCCATAAATCCAACGACAACTGACGCAGCCCATTGTCATCCATTGTCGCTTTATTGGTATTTGTACTTGGTATTTATTTGTACTCTGTATTTCAGCATTAAGCTAAGGAGGAGTCAAGCGAACTAATTTTGGAAATAATCAAAAATATTCGCCACAAGACACATATTAAAGCGTTATGAAATGGCAACACTTTTCCGTTTAAAAGTAAAGTCATAGCTTTACTTTCGGTTTTTTCGGATTAACCGAAAAATAATACAAAAATCGGAAAATGAAGTTTTCGGTGCACTGGTAGTCTAATAATGCCTACATTTGTTGTGAAATTCTCGAAAGATAGTTTTGAACCCTATTATTTCGGAATAAAACAGCCAAGGTAAACGAGGACAAGGCATATTACATACGATATTGACCTGGAGAGTTTGGCAACGCTTCAGCAATCTCTTTCGTAGTGATCATATTAAGCATAGGCTAATCCACGTGCACTTTTTACTTTCTTATTCGTTTAAAAAAAAACTTAATCACACACTCGCAAAATTAGTTATCACTTTTGGCAAAAGGGTGTAAAGGTGTCATTTAACACCCTGGTTTTAAATAATTCGTGATTACATTACACAAATTTCCGACGGGATAATAGACTGCGACTACCTACCTTTAATGATCTCCCTACCGCAGTAGCATGCGTCATGCATGATCACGGGTAGTAGCCTCATAAAAGATAATCGCGGTATATCGCTTAGCAAATATTTCTCTGGCACCACCAGTTGGTTAAATGCTCTAAGTACTCGTTGTACGTACTCGGTATTATTGAATTACCTTCAATTGTTAAATACTTGGTATTTTTACGTTTATGACTCTGTTGGGTGGCTTGTTTTATGCGGCTGTTAAACCGTTATGGTTTTTGTAAGTATTAAGTTAGTCGAGTATAAGTAGAGTGTAGTAGGTTTTACGTTTTGATGTTTGCTTAGGGTTTTCTGTATGCTCTGTGTAAATTTTCGATTGCAAAATACGTCTCATTCAAGTTTACTTTGAAAAGACACATAATGAGAATAGTTTGTTGCCGTTTCGTTCTTCTAGCGGCGCTGTAAATTTTTCCACTGTAATATTTGAGACGTTTAAGCGAACACATTCGAGACGGTTTTTTACAAGCTTTTTATGTGTGTATGTTTGTCCGGGTGGAATCTTGAGACTCAATTTTGAGGCCGATATATTTAACCGATCGAGCTAAAATTTTGCATACTTGAGAAAAATCTGTACTTAAATTTTTTACACATTGAACATAGTACAACCCAAAGTAAGCGGACACCATTTTACTCACTTTTTTCCACTTTACTGACAAACACAAATCCCCACGCTGCATTTTGCCTCCTAACAAAATTCAAACCAAAGAGACAGTTCATAGTCTCTCATTTTCAAAAAAAGGGGGGTTACCATGACGTCTTAACGCGATTCAGTTTAGGTTAGCTCGCTGTCAGATCCATACTAAAAATGACAGCTAAAACTTGAACTGAGTCGGAATTGAATCCCATGAGACGTTATGATAAGGCCCCAGAACCTTCTTACCGTCGATTAATAACTATAAAACAAACCTTTTTCTCCAACGATGGATGTCGCGTGGCATTTTGAAAAATTCCCCTCTTCGCGAGAATCGCTTGCGCATACATTAAAACCGTCTTTGTACTGGTGGCTTGTCTGACATGTCATTGCTCATTGTACTTTAGAGAATCTTTTGGTATTTAAATTTTAAATGGATTTGATTCGTTACTTAATAGTATGTTGGTGTACGTAGTTGTACAGAGTTAAGGCGAAGGGATAGGCAAAAGCTCATAAATTGGTTGTTTTTGTGCATGTTTTATGGCGATAATACACAATTTGGAGTTTTGAAAACTGCACATTCTATAAAACATGTCTTGAATTAGAATTCACCGGCGAAAACATATTCCTTAATGTCGTAGTTACTACATAAATTCGTTTGCTCTAAGAGTCTCGACAATATTTTGTACAACTTTTGCTCGGGTGAAACAAATCTATTTGCTACCAATCTCGACGAGGTTACTCTAGTAACTCATAATTAAAATTCCACGGTGCGTTTGCTTCAATTAGCCAACAAATAAGGCTTTAGAGAGTAGTACTGCCCTGAGCTTGTGAAAAGGGCGAACGCAATATTTGCCCGCACATTCAATCAGGCGCTTTTCAATGTACAAAAAAATTCGTAAACCAAAAAAATGTTAAAAAGATAATACAGTGAAATAAATTATTAAGATAAAACCAAAAATGTTCATAAAAAAAAATAAAAAAATAATAGATAAATAAATAAAAAAATAATTTAGATAACACGTATGAAAAAAATAAGGAAAAAGCAACGTTGCATGTTCGCTCGGTGGCGGCAGTGCGTAAGCGACGCGACGTTGCCAACATTCGCTTCGCGTTTTTTCATATTGGTTTGGCTAAGCATGTTGTTTGAGTCACAGAATAGGCGCGAAACAGTGCTTCAAAAAGTCGTACTCGTTCGCTTCGCACGTATAATACCTATATTAAGGCGAAGGGATAGGCAAAAGCTCATAAATTGGTTGTTTTTGTGCAAGTTTTATGGCGATAATACACAATTTGGAGTTTTGAAAACTGCACATTCTATAAAACATGTCTTGAATTAGAATTCACCGGTGAAAACATATTCCTTAATGTCGTAGTTAGTACAAAAATTCGTTTGCTCTAAGAGTCTCGAAAATATTTTGTGCACGGTTTGCTCGGGTGAAACCAATCTGTTTGCTACCAATCTCGACGAGGTCACTCTAGTAACTCATAATTAAAATTCCGCGGTGCGTTTGCTTCAATTAGCCAACAAATAAGGATTTAGAGAGTAGTACTGCCCTGATCCTGTGAAAAGGGCGAACGCAATATTTGCCCGCACATTCAATCAGGCGCTTTTCAATGTACAAAAAAATTCGGAAACCAAAAAAATGTTCAAAAGATAATACAATGAAATAAATTATTAAGATAAAACCAAAAATGTTCATAAAAAAATAATAAAAAAATAATAGATAAATAAATAAAAAAATAATTTGGATAAGACGTATGAAAATAATAAGGAAAAAGCAACGTTGCATGTTCGCTTGGTGGCGGCAGTGCGTAAGCGACGCGACGTTGCCAATATTCGCTTCGCGTTTTTTCACATTGGTTTGGCTAAGCATGTTGTTTGAGTCACAGAATAGGCGCGAAACAGTGCTTCAAAAAGTCGTACTCGTTCGCTTCGCACGTATAATACCTATATTAAGTTAAAAGTTATTATTTTCAATCCGTTTTTTGGGAACTTAGTGGCAGGTTGGTTTGATACTTACTTGCTGTTTAGCGAACAAGCATGGGAAATAGGATTTTGGTTGGAATTACTGCATGAAAAATTTTGATAATGAGGCAAGTAGTACTCCAATGTATAGTCTATCATTAGAAAGAAAAAAAAAATGATATCTGAAGGTCAAAGTGGTCCCAAACATGGATCCGTTATCAAAATAAAAAAGACCGCCATATTGAAATCTTTAGTTTTTCGACCGATTAATTTCAAAATCGATATCTGAGGATCCGAGTTGTCTCCAAACACGTATCCGTTATCAGAAATGACAAAAGTGGCCGCTATTTTGAAATCTTTAAGTTTTGGGCCGATTATTTTCAAAATCGATATCTGAGGGTCCGAGTGGTCGTCAAACACAAATCTGCTACCGAAAATGAAAAAAACTGGCCGCCATTTTGAATTCTTTACTTTTTGGACCGAATATTTTCAAAATCGATATCTAAGGGTCCGAGTGGTCGTGAAACACAAATCTGCTATCAAAAATGAAAAAACTGGCCGCCATTTTGAAATCTTTAGTTTACCGACCGATTGATTTCAAAATCGATATCTGAGAATCCGAGTTGTCTCCAAACACGTATCCGTTATCAAAAATGACAAAAGTGGCCGCCATTTTGAAATTTTTAGTTTTTGAACCGATTATTTTCAAAACCGATATCTGAGGGTCCGAGAGCTCCCCAAACATAAATCCGTTATCAAAAATGAAAAAAGTGGCCGCCATTTTGAAATCTTTAAGTTTTGGGCCAATTGTTTTCAAAATCGATATCTGAGGATCCGAGTGGTTCCCAAACATGAATCCGTTTTTAAAAATTAAAAAAGTGGCCGCCATTTTGAAATCTTTAAGTTTTGGACCGAATATTATCAAAATCGATATCTAAGGGTTCGAGTGGTCGTGAAACACAAATCTGCTATCAAAAATGAAAAAACTGGCCGCCATTTTGAAATCTTTAGTTTACCGACCGATTAATTTCAAAATCGATATCTGAGAATCCGAGTTGTCTCCAAACACGTATCCGTTATCAAAAATTACAAAAGTGGCCGCCATTTTGAAATCTTTAGTTTTTGGACCGATTATTTTCAAAACCGATATCTAAGGGTTCGAGTGGTCGTGAAACACAAATCTGCTATCAAAAATGAAAAAACTGGCCGCCATTTTGAAATCTTTAGTTTACCGACCGATTGATTTCAAAATCGATATCTGAGAATCCGAGTTGTCTCCAAACACGTATCCGTTATCAAAAATGACAAAAGTGGCCGCCATTTTGAAATCTTTAGTTTACCGACCGATTGATTTCAAAATCGATATCTGAGAATCCGAGTTGTCTCCAAACACGTATCCGTTATCAAAAATTACAAAAGTGGCCGCCATTTTGAAATCTTTAGTTTTTGGACCGATTATTTTCAAAACCGATATCTGAGGGTCCAAGAGCTCCCCAAACATAAATCCGTTATCAAAAATGAAAAAAGTGGCCGCCATTTTGAAATCTTTAGTTTTTGGACCGATTATTTTCAAAACCGATATCTGAGGGTCCAAGAGCTCCCCAAACATAAATCCGTTATCAAAAATGAAAAAAGTGGCCGCCATTTTGAAATCTTTAAGTTTTGGGCCGATTATTTTCAAAATCGATATCTGAGGGTCCGAGTGGTTGTCAAACACAAATCTGCTACCGAAAATGAAAAAACTGGCCACCATTCTGAATTCTTTACTTTCTAGACCAATTGTTTTCAAAATCGATATCTGAGGATCTGAGTGGTCCCCAAACATGAATCCGATTTTATAAATGAAAAAACTGGCCGCCATTTTGAAATCTTTAGTTTACCAACCGATTGATTTCAAAATTAATATCTGAGAATCCGAGTTGTCTCCAAACACGTATCCGTTATCAAAAATGACAAAAGTGGCCGCCATTTTGAAATCCTTAGTTTTTGGACCGATTATTTTCAAAACCGATATCTGAGGGTCCGAGAGCTCCCCAAACATAAATCCATTATCAAAAATGAAAAAAGTGGCCGCCATTTTGAAATCTTTAAGTTTTGGGCCGATTATTTTCAAAACCGATATCTGAGGGTCCGAGAGGTCCCCAAACATGAATCCGTTTTTAAAAATGAAAAAAGTGGGCGCCATTTTGAAATCTTTAAGTTTTGGTCCGATTTTTTTCAAAATCGATATCTAAGGGTCTGAGTGGTCGTGAAACACAAATCTGCTATCAAAAATGAAAAAACTGGCCGACATTTTGAAATCTTTAGTTTTCCGACCGATTGATTTCAAAATCGATATCTGAGGATCTGAGTGGTCCCCAAACATGAATCCGATTTTATAAATGAAAAAACTGGCCGCCATTTTGAAATCTTTAGTTTACCAACCGATTGATTTCAAAATTAATATCTGAGAATCCGAGTTGTCTCCAAACACGTATCCGTTATCAAAAATGACAAAAGTGGCCGCCATTTTGAAATCCTTAGTTTTTGGACCGATTATTTTCAAAACCGATATCTGAGGGTCCGAGAGCTCCCCAAACATAAATCCATTATCAAAAATGAAAAAAGTGGCCGCCATTTTGAAATCTTTAAGTTTTGGGCCGATTATTTTCAAAACCGATATCTGAGGGTCCGAGAGGTCCCCAAACATGAATCCGTTTTTAAAAATGAAAAAAGTGGGCGCCATTTTGAAATCTTTAAGTTTTGGTCCGATTTTTTTCAAAATCGATACCTAAGGGTCTGAGTGGTCGTGAAACACAAATCTGCTATCAAAAATGAAAAAACTGGCCGACATTTTGAAATCTTTAGTTTTCCGACCGATTGATTTCAAAATCGATATCTGAGGATCCGAGTTGTCTCCAAACACGTATACGTTATCAAAAATGACAAAAGTGGCCGCCATTTTGAAATATTTAGTTTTCAGACCAATTATTTTCAAAATCGATATCTGAGGGTCCGAGAGGTCCCCAAACATAAATCTGTTTTTAAAAATGAAAAAAGTGGCCGCCATTTTGAAATCTTTAAATTTTGGATCGATTATTTTTAAAATCTATATCTGAGGGTCCGAGTGGTCATCAAACACAAATCTGCTATCGAAAATAAAAAAAACTGGCCGCCATTTTGAATTCTGTACTTTTTGGACCAAATGTTTTCAAAATCGATATCTGAGGATCCGAGTGGTCCCCAAACAAGAATCCGTTTTTAAAAATAAAAAAAGGTGTCCACCATTTTAAAAACTAGTTTTTGTACCGATTGTTTTCAAAATCGATATCTTACGATCTGAGTGGTTCCCAAACACGTATCCGTTATACAAAATAGAAAAGTCATCATCATTTTGAAATGTTTAGTTTTTGAACAGATTGTTTTCAAAATTGATATCTGAGCTGGCGGCCTCTTTTTCCATTTTTGATAACGGGTTGATAAATGGTGGCCAGTTTTTTCATTTATAAAAACGGATTCATGTTTGGGGACCACTCTAATCCTCAGATATCGATTTTGAAAACAATTGGTCTAGAAAGTAAAGAATTCAAAATGGCGGCCACTTTTTTCATTTTTAAAAACAGATTTATGTTTGGGGACCTCTCGGACCCTCAGATATCGGTTAATAATCGGTCTGAAAACTAAACATTTCAAAATGGCGGCCACTTTTGTCATTTTTGATAACGTATACGTGTTTGGAGACAACTCGGATCCTCAGATATCGATTTTGAAATCAATCGGTCGGAAAACAAAAGTTTTCAAAATGGCGGCTACTTTTTTCATTTTTAAAAACGGATTCATGTTTGGGGACCACCTGGATCCTCAGATATCGAATTTGAAAACAATCGGTTCAAAAAGTAAAGAATTCAAAATGGCGGCCAGTTTTTTCATTTTCGATAGCAGAATTGTGTTTGACGACCACTCGGATTCTCAGATATCGATTTTGAAAATAATCGGTCCAAAACTTAAAGATTTCAAAATGGCGGCCACTTTTTTCATTTTTGATAACGGATTTATGTTTGGGGAGCTCTCGGACCCTCAGATATCGGTTTTGAAAATAATCGGTCCAAAAACTAAAGATTTCAAAATGGCGACCACTTTTGTCATTTTTGATGACGGATACGTGTTTGGAGACAACTCGGATTCTCAGATATCGATTTTGAAATCAATCGGTCGGTAAACTAAAGATTTCAAAATGGCGGCCAGTTTTTTCATTTTTGATAGCGGATTTGTGTTTCACGACCACTCGGACCCTTAGATATCGATTTTGAAAATATTCGGTCCAAAACTTAAAGATTTCAAAATGGCGGTCACTTTTTTCATTTTTAAAAACGGATTCATGTTTGGTGACAACTCGGATTCTCAGATATCGATTTTGAAATCAATCGGTCGGTAAACTAAAGATTTCAAAATGGCGGCCAGTTTTTTCATTTTTGATAGCAGATTTGTGTTTCACGACCACTCGGACCCTTAGATATCGATTTTGAAAATATTCGGTCCAAAACTTAAAGATTTCAAAATGGCGGTCACTTTTTTCATTTTTAAAAACGGATTCATGTTTGGAGACAACTCGGATTCTCAGATATCGATTTTGAAATCAATCGGTCGGTAAACTAAAGATTTCAAAATGGCGGCCAGTTTTTTCATTTTCGATAGCAGATTTGTGTTTCACGACCACTCGGACCCTCAGATATCGATTTTGAAAATATTCGGTCCAAAACTTAAAGATTTCAAAGTGGCGGCCACTTTTTCCATTTTATATAACGGATACGTGTTTGGGAACCACTCGGATCGTCAGATATCGATTTTGAAAATAATCGGTCCAAAAACTAAAGATTTCAAAATGGCGGGCACTTTTTTCATTTTTGATAACGGATTCGTGTTTGGGGACCACTCGGACCCTCAGATATCGATTTTGAAAACAATCGGTTCAAAAACTAGAGATTTCAAAATGGCGGTCACTTTTTTCATTTTATATAACGGATACGTGTTTGGGAATCACTCGGATCGTCAGATATCGATTTTGAAAACAATCAGTCGAAAAACAAAAGTTTTCAAAATGGCGGCTACTTTTTTCATTTTTAAAAACGGATTCATGTTTGGGGACCACTCGGATCCTCAGATATCGAATTTGAAAACAATCGGTTCAAAAAGTAAAGAATTCAAAATGGCGGCCAGTTTTTTCATTTTCGATGTTTGGAGACAACTCGGATTCTCAGATATCGATTTTGAAATCAATCGGTCGGTAAACTGATTTCAAAATGGCGGCCAGTTTTTTCATTTTCGATAGCAGATTTGTGTTTGACGACCACTCGGATTCTCAGATATCGATTTTGAAAATAATCGGACCAAAACTTAAAGAATTCAAAATGGCGGCCATCTTTTTCATTTTTGATAACGGATTTATGTTTGGGGACCTCTCGGACCCTCGGATATTGGTTTTGAAGATAATCATTGGAAAAACCATGCCTTATTCTGTATCTTTCCCGCACACGTTCAAGTTTTACTTTATTCTGCAATAATAATTTACGTTGCGACTCTAAACAGACTCTGGACACCTTTGACGTCACGTTCATCACTATCCCGCGGAAACTGCATTTTTCTGGGATCAAAAGTAGCCTGTTTTAATCTAGGGTACCAACTGTCTTCGTTCCGAATTTCATCCAAATCCGTCCAGTTGTTGTAGCTTGAAGAAGAAACAAACATACATACACACTCACTCACATCGTCACAAACTTTCTCATGTATTATATCACATACATACATACATAAATAACGTCTCTATTCCTTGCGGAGCAGACAGAGCCCAAGGTAACAAGACCTTAAAGGCCGCGTTACGAATGCCGAAATGTTAATTTTTTTATTATTTTTGCAAAATCTGATTTGAACATTATGCTGTGTCTGTGTAGGCAATCGGAAAACTAAAGCAAGCGCCATCTACTAACATCGCAGTGCAATATTTCAATCCATCAGCACGCGCCCATTCGCATCGAGTTCACGCGTCGATTATTTAACAGATGTCGCGTTGATCGGACTGCTTGCCACGTCACGAACGGGCAAGGTCATTTGCCTATCCCTTCGCCTTAAGTTAAAAGTGATTATTTTCAATCCGTTTTTTGGGAACTTAGTGGCAGGTTGGTTTGATACTTACTTGCTGTTTAGCGAACAAGCATGGGAAATAGGATTTTGGTTAGAATTACTGCATGAAAAATTTTGATATTTAGAATAGAATAGAATAGAATAGAATATATTTTATTTCTCAGAATATGGTAGGTACAAGGTATTGTGTATAATAATTATTCATTCACAGCATATTCTGCCAGTTTTGGCGTAGAAATATTAATTAATACATTACATTTAGGCAAGTAGTACTCCAATGTATGTATATGTCAATCATTAGAAAGAAAAAAAAAGATATCTGAAGGTCCAAGTAGTCCCCAAACACGGATCCGTTATCAAAATAAAAAAGACCGCCATATTGAAATCTTTAGTTTTTCGACCGATTAATTTCAAAATCAATATCTGAGGATCTGAGTTGTCTCCAAACACGTGTCGTATCCGTTATCAAAAATGTCAAATTAAAGTGGCCGCCATTTTGAAATCTTTG
The DNA here is from genome assembly GCA_963854515.1 of Pandemis heparana. NCBI lineage: Eukaryota > Metazoa > Arthropoda > Insecta > Lepidoptera > Tortricidae > Pandemis > Pandemis heparana. The sequence continues at coordinate 7,644,244 of OY978025.1, forward strand.
TTTTTGGGCCGATTTTTTTTCAAAATCGATATCTGAGGGTCCGAGTGGTCGTCAAAAATAAATCTGCTACTGAAAATGAAAAACCTGGCCGCCATTTTGAATTCTTTACTTCTTGGACCGATTATTTTCAAAACCGATATCTGAGAGTCCGAGAGGTCCCCAAACATGAATCCGTTTTTAAAAATGAAAAAAGTGGCCGCCATTTTGAAATCTTTAAGTTTTGGACCGAGTATTTTCAAAATCGATATATGAGGGTCCGAGATGTCGTGAAACACAAATTTGCTATAGAAAATGAAAAAACTGGCCGCCATTTTGAAATCTTTAGTTTTCTGACCGATTGATTTCAAAATCGATATCTGAGAATCCGAGTTGTCTCCAAACACGAATCCGTTGTCAAAAATGACAAAAGTGGCCGCCATTTTGAAATCTTTAGTTTTTGGACTGATTATTTTCAAAACCGATATCTGAGAGTCCGAGAGGTCCCCAAACATAAATCCGTTATCAAAAATGAAAAAAGTGGCCGCCATTTTGAAATCTTTAAGTTTTGGGCCGATTATTTTCAAAATCGATATCTGAGGGTCCGGATGGTTGTCAATCACAAATCTGCTACCGAAAATGAAAAAAATGGCCGCCATTTTGAAATCTTTAGTTTTCCGACCGATTGATTTCAAAATTGATATCTGAGAATCCGAGTTGTCTCCAAACACGAATCCGTTGTCAAAAATGACAAAAGTGGCCGCCATTTTGAAATCTTTAGTTTTTGGACTGATTATTTTCAAAACCGATATCTGAGAGTCCGAGAGGTCCCCAAACATAAATCCGTTATCAAAAATGAAAAAAGTGGCCGCCATTTTGAAATCTTTAAGTTTTGGGCCGATTATTTTCAAAATCGATATCTGAGGGTCCGGATGGTTGTCAATCACAAATCTGCTACCGAAAATGAAAAAAATGGCCGCCATTTTGAAATCTTTAGTTTTCCGACCGATTGATTTCAAAATTGATATCTGAGAATCCGAGTTGTCTTCAAACACGTATCCGTTGTCAAAAATGACAAAAGTGGCCGCCATTTTGAAATCTTTAGTTTTTGGACCGATTATTTTCAAAACCGATATCTGAGAGTCCGAGAGGTCCCCAAACATAAATCCGTTATCAAAAATGAAAAAAGTGGCCGCCATTTTGAAATCTTTAAGTTTTGGGCCGATTATTTTCAAAATCGATATCTGAGGGTCCGAGTGGTTGTCAAACACAAATCTGCTACCGAAAATGAAAAAACTGGCCGCCATTTTGAATTCCTTACTTTCTGGACCAATTGTTTTCAAAATCGATATCTGAAGATCCGAGTGGTCCCCAAACATGAATCCGTTTTTAAAAATGAAAAAAGTGGCCGCCATTTTGAAAATTTTAAGTTTTGGACCGAATATTTTCAAAATCGATATGTGATGGTCGGAGTGGTCGTGAAACACAAATTTGCTATCGAAAATGAAAAAAATGGCCGCCATTTTGAAATCTTTAGTTTTCCGACCGATTGATTTCAAAATCGATATCTGAGAATCCGAGTTGTCTCCAAACACGAATCCGTTGTCAAAAATGCCAAAAGTGGCCGCCATTTTGAAATCTTTAGTTTTTGGACTGATTATTTTCAAAACCGATATCTGAGAGTCCGAGAGGTCCCCAAACATAAATCCGTTATCAAGAATGAAAAAAGTGGCCGCCATTTTGAAATCTTTAAGTTTTGGGCCGATTATTTTCAAAATCGATATCTGAGGGTCCGAGTGGTTGTCAAACACAAATCTGCTACCGAAAATGAAAAAACTGGCCGCCATTTTGAATTCCTTACTTTCTGGAACAATTGTTTTCAAAATCGATATCTGAAGATCCGAGTGGTCCCCAAACATGAATCCGTTTTTAAAAATGAAAAAAGTGGCCGCCATTTTGAAATTTTTAAGTTTTGGACCGAATATTTTCAAAATCGATATGTGATGGTCGGAGTGGTCGTGAAACACAAATTTGCTATCGAAAATGAAAAAAATGGCCGCCATTTTGAAATCTTTAGTTTTCCGACCGATTGATTTCAAAACCGATATCTGAGGGTCCGATTGGTCGTCAAACACAAATCTGCTATCGAAAATAAAAAAAACTGGCTGCCATTCTGAATTCTTTACTTTTTGGACCGATTGTTTTCAAAATCGATATCTTACGATCCGAGTGGTTCCCAAACACGTATCCGTTATACAAAATAGAAAAGTGACCACCATTTTGAAATGTTTAGTATTTGAACAGATTGTTTTCAAAATCGATATCTGAGCTGGCGGCCACTTTTTCTATTTTTGATAACGGGTTTATGTTTGGGGAACACTCGGATCCTCAGATATCGATTTTGGAAGCTATCAACCTAAAAACTAAAGATTTCAAAATGGCGGACACTTTTTAATTTTTGATAACGGATTCATGTTTGGGAACCACTCGAACCCTCAGTTATCGATTTTGAAAACAATCAGTTCAAAAACTAAGGATTTCAAAATGGCGGTCACTTTTTCCATTTTATATAACGGATACGTGTTTGGGAATCACTCGGATCGTCAGATATCGATTTTGAAAACAATCGGTCCAAAAACTAAAGATTTCAAAATGGCAGCCACTTTTTTCATTTTTGATAACGGATTCATGTTTGGGGACCACTTGGACCCTCAGATATCGATTTTGAAAACAATCGGTTCAAAAACTAGAGATTTCAAAATGGCGGTCACTTTTTCCATTTTATATAACGGATACGTGTTTGGGAATCACTCGGACCCTCAGATATCAATTTTGAAAACAATCGGTTCAAAAACTAGAGATTTCAAAATGGCGGTCACTTTTTCCATTTTATATAACGGATACCTGTTTGGGAATTACTCGGATCGTCAGATATCGATTTTGAAATCAATCGGTCCAAAAACAAAAGTTTTTAAAATGGCGGCCACTTTTTTCATTTTTAAAAACGGATTCATGTTTGGAGACGACTCGGATCCTCAGATATCGAATTTGAAAACAATCGGTTCAAAAAGTAAAGAATTCAAAATGGCGTTCAGTTTTTTTATTTTCGATAGCAGATTTGTGTTTGACGACCACTCGGACCCTCAGATATCGATTTTGAAAATAATCGGCCCAAAACTTAAAGAATTGAAAATGGCGGCCATCTTTTTCATTTTTGATAACGGATTTATGTTTGGGGACCTCTCGGACCCTCAGATATCGGTTTTGAAAATAATCATTGGAAAAACTACACCTTATTCTGTACCTTTCCCGCACACGTTCAAGTTTTACTTTATTCTGCAGTAATAATTTACGTTGTGACTCCAGACAGACTCTGGACACCTTTGACGTCACGTTCATCACTATCCCGCGGAAACTGCAATGTTCTGTGATAAAAAGTAGCCTGTTTTAATCTAGGGTTCCAACTGTCTTCGTTCCAAATTTCATGCAGAGGTATTTCATCTAAGTCCTCTAGGTTGGCATGGCAACGCATCTGCAATCCCTCCGGGGTTGCGGGTGTCTATGGGCAGTGGTGATCGCTTACCATCAGGTGACCCACTTGCTCGTTTACCTTCCTATTCACATAAAAAAAAGAAGAAACAAACATTACACACTCACTCACATCGTCACAAACTTTCTCATGTATAATATCACATACATACATACATACATACATAAATAACGTCTCTATTCCTTGCGGAGCAGACAGAGCCCAAGGTAACAAGACTTTAAGGCCACGTTACGAATGCCGAAATGTTTCAATTTTTATTATTTTTGCGAAATCTGATTTGAACATTATGCTGTGTCTGTGTAAGGCAATCGGAAAACTGAAACAAGCGCCATCTACTAACATCACAGTGCAATATTTCAACCCATCAGCCCGCGCCCATTCGCATCGAGTTCACGCGTCGATTATTTAACAGATGTCGCGTTGATCGGACTGCTTGCCACGTCACAAACGGGCAAGGTCATTTGCCTATCCCTTCGCCTTAAGTATGTAGTTCATAAGATCAGTTCCCTTATTATCCGCTAGATGTCGCTGTACCGGCGATAAACTAGCAAACGTTTGTTCGATACAACTTTTATAGATTCAAGTGCTACCTTCATTTTTGAGAATGTTTGTGTGGAGGAATAAACATTACGTCAGATTATCATCAGTCTCGGTGTTATTATACCTGCTCCCCTCGAAACCTTGGTGCATTACTGTACATGGTCCATTCCAGCCGGAGGCCATTTGGAATCAATTGGCGTGTTTAATTGGTAGTTCAGTGTGAGCTACACTTCACCCCCGCGCGTATTAAGATGGTGCATCCCTACTGAGCTGGCAACGTCGGCTTTTTTGAGATTGTTTGCGATTATTTCACAGAATTTTTATTGTATTTTTAGTGTGTCTAATGCGATGATTAATCGTGATGGACTTTTATTTTCGTATTAAAGGAATAAAATACTATATCTCGTTTCTAGGCTTTGCGCATTTTATGAAACTACACGTATAAAATTCCTCTTGAATCACTCTGTATACGAAAATTATACCAAAATCCGTTGCGTAGCAGTTCGGTATGAACATAGACGAAATAAGGTATAGACCGACCGTCTAAATGAGTCCTCGCCAGGGTGCAGGGGCGCGGGGTGGAACGACCGCGGGGGGCGAGAAAGGTCCCCTTTGTCGTCCTACCCCGCGCCCCTCTGCCACTCTTAAGCGGTCGGTCTATAGGACTGACAATCTCCATAAAAAAGCGCGATCAAGTGAACTATAGTACAAAGGTTCCTGAAAGATGTCACTTTAATCGTTGCAGCCGTTCTTGAGTTACCAATGGTATGAATAACCCGACTTTGTTTCATATATGCACTTCTCAGTTTATTCTAATAATCATGAGCACTTCTCATTTTATTCTAAACACTCATGCGCAGAAATTATAAATTTAGCATAACTTTCTATTCCATGATTGTTTTGTAATGCTCAATAGACGTGTACCCGGCAATAAAGATTGCACTTCGGTCTCAGGAAAGAGACAATTGGCGTCACGTAAGTTAAAACGAGACAACGCTCTACGAAGCTGAAATTAGCGGAGAAAACCTATTTACTAGATATCTTTGTCTGAGATTACAAACCGTTATTATATTCACAATGAACATTTGCAATCTAAGATAAAATAATAAAACTTAACACTTAATATAATACTCGATGCGTAACTTAACCAGTTAGTTATCAAATTCACTCGTAGTCGTAAAATCGAGTACGTATTTGTTGGGGTATAAAATACTTTGACTTTGTCACCGGTATCTAAGAACAGGTTAATAACTGGTACCTAATAATTAGTACAGCGTAGGTAATTTGAATTCCAGCTTATTTATGAAAGGCAAAGAGTGTTGGTAGTAGCTACTTTAAATGTATTATTGAAATTTGTTCCGACAGTAAAACAGTCAATTACCTACTTAATACTTAGAAGCAATCAAGTCGCACTGCATTTTCCCAATATCACACAAATTTTATTATTTTTTATGCATTATTTTACAAGAGTCACTGACGTAGCCAAGCTAGTTGGCGTGTTGAGGTGGCAATGGGCAGGCCATATAGCACGGAGAACAGAGGGTCGTTGGGGCCGAAAGGTTCTCGAGTGGAGACCGCGGATCGGCAAGCGCAGCGTAGGACGTCCAACAACGAGGACGGATGACCTGGTAAAAGTCGCGGGTTCACGGTGGATGCCAGCCGCTTCCAACCGAGGCAACAGGCGGTCTATGGGGGAGACCTATGTCCAACGGAGGACGTCCTGTGGCTGATTATGTTGATGATTTTTATTATTTTACAGTCTTCAAAACTACTTCGATCGTCCAATAAATAACTTTCGAAGATATGATAGGAATATGGTGAAAATTTTGTTCGTCTGGAAGAGACCCTTAAAGGGATAAGTCCGCCTTTGTGCATGTATCTGTGTTTGTCAATTTTATTTGTCTTATGTTTATTTTGCACAATATAGAGTTTACTTACTTACTTAATATTCCTTAAACTATGTAATCAAAGATAGCTGAAGTGAAATGCGATTTCTTCAATGCTTATTATTAATGTATATTCCTACTAATATTACTTTTCTTTACTACAAAACTGTACAAACATTTTATAGACAAATAAAACGCGTTTCTTATTAATGCTATAATTTTATTCCCATTGTAATTTCATCTTCTGTAGTTAGCCTAGCCTCTTTTCTTTATATTCTTGTTTGTTACTTGAAATGCTTATTATTTTGTTTAATGTTAGTATTATAATACTATAAAGTTAACGAGATTTCCTTTTATAGTTTTGTTTGTTAGTTACTTTTCTTAGTAACCCAATAGAGTTAAATAAATTTATCTTGAAATAAGAAGCAAAATTAAACTTCTTCAAAAAAAGGGTTCCGTATTTTTTTTTACGTTTTTGGGAAGAGTAGTGCTTAGACCGGTGTGCTGTTATTTATACTAAGTATTATTAAAATTGGTTCGCTAATGATTTCCTGGTCGTGTTGTTATGTTTCGAGAGGAGAGACATAAGCTTAAAACTGAAAGAGAAAACGGTTTTTAGGTCTAATTCGTAATGTTTCTCAAATTTTGACATCTTTATTTTATTTTACACTAGCTTCTGCCCGCGACTTCGTCCGCGTAGAATTAGCAATTGGTATGTTTATCGCTATCCCGCGGGAACTGTACAATTTTTCGGGATAAAAAGTAGCCTATGTTTTAATCCAGGGTACCAGCTATCTTCGTTCCAAATTTTATCCAAATCTGTCCAGTCGTTTTAGCGTGAAGAAGGAACAAACATACACACTCACATCATCACATCGTCACTCACAAACTTTCGCATTTATAATAATTACTAGCTGCTGCCAGCGACTTCGTCCGCAAAGAATTCGTTTTTCGCTATCCCGCGGGAACTACGCAATTTTCCGGGATAAAAAATAGCCTATGTGCTATTCCAGACTTTTCTCTATCTATGTGCCGAATTTCATCCAGATCCGTTGGGCCGTTCTGGCGTGATTGAGTAACAAACAAACATACATCCATCCATCCATCCATCCATCCATCCATACTTTCGCATTTATAATATTAGTAAGATAATAGCTGTTGCCAGCGACTTCGTCTGCAAAGAATTCGGTTATCGCTATCCCGCGGGAACTACGCAATTTTCCGGGATAAAAACTAGCCTATGTGCTATTCCAGACTTTTCTCTATCTATCTGCCGAATTTCATCTAGATCCGTTGGGCCGTTCTGGCGTGATTGAGTAACAAACAAACATCCATCCATCCATCCATCTATCCATCCATCCATACTTTCGCATTTATAATATTAGTTAGATAGTTAGATTAGATTCGATAGTTAGATTTTACCACGATTTCGTTTTTTTGTATTATATGTAATTTAATTTTGTTGCTTTGTAACGGAATAAATGAACGAAAGAGGTTAGTGTAAAAACTATTTTTAAAGAAAATATGAAGTTATTGTTCCTATTATGCAATAGTATGTATCTATTTTTATTGTGCAGTAGTACCGAATGATTTCATCATGACTAGTGGGTCCCTAAACATTTGATGATTTTTAGATTCCGTATACAGACAAGAGGCAACTGATGGAATTACATAGCCGTGATTTAGATATTGATCGATCATGGGAATTGACGAATTCTTTTTTACAGCTTTTTAATGTCTCTTTTGCCTTAGATTACTTTTAACATAAATTCCATAGAGATTTAGATTTAGATTGTTTATTTTTACCAAATAAAAATTGAGATGGTTCTTTTGGTTGGACCATCGTTAAATCTCGTTTGAACTCAATCCAATTGAATATTATGACGATTGTCCAATCGTCCGCACAGGGCCCGCGTGGGAACTATAGCCCAAGCGCTCTTGCCCTTGCTCTCTGTGCCCAGCAGTGGGACGTATATAGGCTGGAAGTAGTGTATAATTGGGGGACCTGGATCAAACGAGATCCAGGATCCCCCAATCATACGTTATAATGATTACTGATCATGAATCAATACATTAATACATGTCAATCGAATTATCTGTTGAGCATATAATTACAGTACAATCCGATAATCAAGTGCTAGTTCAATCAAAAACTACTTCAATTAAATTCTAGTTCTAATACACTCTGAGCCAGAACCGCCACAAAACACCCTCGATCACAAATACTAGTCTTGCTTTATTTACGAACTTTGAATAGTGAAATAAAATGCACTGATATTTATAATTAAAATCATTTATTTAATTATGAATAAGGTTGTTACATTCTATGTACCACCGTCTAATACACTTTACATTTGTTAAAGCACATCTTTTTTTTTTATGTTTAATACATCTAAAATACAGATCGCCAACATCACTAAACATTTTATGCAATTCTTCAAAGTCTGGACACCCCATTTCTTCTACATCAATAATATCACAATTAGAACTTATTTCTTTTACCCACTTAACTTTTTCAGAACCTCTCACTAAAATGGTCTTATTTTTTAACAAATACTCCGCATATCCTTTGAAATCTGGATAGTCAATATTTCCTTCACTCCATGTTATGCCATAGTTTTTCCTAGTGCACTGCACCTGTTTTCGTTCTTCATCTGTTAACTTAGAATACGGGTACGGTGATTTTATTAAACTATTTTGCGCATAATTTTCTGCAGCGAAGGCAAATTCCTTTATTATAAAATTATTCTCCTTCACCTTGAAGCCTTGCACGTCGACTATGTAAGTATTTGAATTCATGATACTTTCTTCGCAAACAAGAAGCAGTTCTACACGATAACGGTTGGGATACTACTGATTGAAGCCTAGCGTATTGTTTGTATAAATAAATAAAGCACTAACTAGGCGACCGAGCTTTAGCTTACATTGTAAAACAGCGCTCCTCGTTTTCAATCACACAATGTTAATGCTCAGATTCATTAGCTTTTGCTCTGTCGAACAAAATCGCAGAAATGTTCTTGGACACACCAGATACGGATTGATGTTTTCCAGATTCACAACCTTGAAGCCTTGTACGTCAATTATGTAAGTATTTGAATTCATATTAGTTTCTTCGAAAACAAGAAGCAGTTCTAGACTATGACGGTTGTGATACGAATGTTGAAGTGTAGCGTATTGTTCGTATAATAAACGATAATTATTATGCTCGAATTTCGCAGACGGTAATCAAATCAAATTATATCTTTAGGTTTATTCCTAACTTTAGGAAGAAAGTAAACAAGGATTAAGTATACATGATTTATTTATAAAACATACATTTTTAAAGGTACAAACATTAAAATCAAAATGTTTATTATTATACACAGTGAATAAATAGAACACCATCATATCCTTCACAACACTACTATTTCTATTTATAACATGCTCAGGTTTCTATAACCACTCAGCGTAATGATTTAGAAACTTCCAATTAGATTGGTAGCAAGTCTATATAACATTTATCTATTCTAATTACTCGAGCTGCTACTTGTAATCCCGTGTAAAAGATTCGTGAGCGTTTAGTTTTATAATAACTCTGAGTTATTAGCACACCAGAATAGTGCTCAGCGTTTAATATTTTGACATCATGACGACCATGAAGCTGACATTTATCAATGATAACCTCAACGATATCTCCTTTGTTGATATTCATTTTGATTATATACTTATTATAAAATATATACGTTGACAAATATCAGTATTAAACAAATATATAATATGATTGTTGATTTATTTACTTAAAAATATTATTATCTACACACCACTTATTTAAACAAGATACATTTTTAAAAGCACATGTTTTGGTATGGTAAATACAATTATAAATGTCGGAAGAAATCGAATATTTCTCACTAAGTGTTTTTAAATTAGGACAATTAAAGTCTTCTAAATTGTAAACATTGTCACTTTCTATTATCTTCTTTAACCAGACCACTTTTTCAGTACCTTTTGTATAAATACGTCTATTTTTACAAAAGTTTAATATCAAACTCTTATAGTTGAAGTATGGCACATACCCCTCATTCCATAATATTCCTCTGTTTCTCTCTATCCATGAGGCTTGCAACCGTTCTTTCTTAGTTAAATTATAAAAAGGATAAGGTGGTTTAATCAACAACACAATGACACCTTTTTTGCAAATAATTGCTATTTCTTTAGGTATAAATGTATTGTTTTCGTTTTTAAAACCTTGAACATCCATAATCACATTCATGATAATTTTCGCACTATATTACTCAAGGGTTTATACTCGATTAGACGATCATTTATGATTAGACAGTACGCTGTTGTATTGTCAGGTATATCTTCTGAAGACTCGATTTCTAAACGGACATCAACCGGTCCTGTTTTCAACGAATCATTTTGTCGTGAACAATCAATAACGAACAGTGGGGCTTTTTTCCCGAATGTATTTAAATCAAGCAGGGGATCGATTCCGGTGTTGTAATACGACTGACGAAAGTTAACATACATTTCGTATAATATACTATACTTATCTTCATTAAATTTTAAATTAAGTGAATCATAAGGAAAGTACTGTGAATTTAAAAACAACTTGACATTTGTTATGTTACAATGATCAAATTCTGATGAACTCTTCGTTCGATTCAGTTTTCTATCAGTTTGAACACCGAATATAACATATCTCGGTTTTTCTAACTGAGAAGCAGTTTTGACAGACCACGAGTGTTTTGTTGCTTTAGGTAAAAGCGGATATTCATATAAATCCCAATTTCGGAAAGCTAGTTGTATTGCTCGATCTTTTTCCAAGTGCTTAAGCAGCAATAATCTATTGCGATCCGAAACTTTAACATGAGGGATACGCCACTGAACCTTATGTATGTCTATTTCTATAGTATCATTTGTATCAGTTATAACACTATTCAAAACGGAATTGTTTCTATGAAGTATAAGTTCATGTCTACAATTGGCAACAATTTTGTTATAATCTTCTGCAAACCCTAACACTTTATTAAGCGGTATAATAACAGAAAAATTATCCCCTTTTTTCGCACTTCCGTTTAAATTCCACCCCCACAATGCTGAACTTTTACTTTCGCCTACGTTCATTGAGATAAGAGATTTAATCGTAGTTGTGATTCCAGCATTTTTAACATGATCTATTTCTACCCCATTTAATTCGTATCTTATATCTTGAAATAAAAACAATATAGGATTATTTATAAACTTAAACTCTTTCTTCTTCTTTTTTCCTGCTGTATCTAGTTCAAATACACTCGCATGTCCTTCGATGTAAATGGAGCTTGCAGATGGTAATACATAAACATCTTGCTGATGAATAGGTATTCTGATTTCATCGTTTTCTTTAAAGCTGTGATTGTATGGATTGTAGCTGTGAATCTCGTAGCTTTCAATAGAATTATCTTGCTGCGGTAGTTCAGTTATTTGCAGCATATTATATTTATTTTTATTTTATTTTTAAGCCGAGAGAATGAAGAAAGATTTTATTACTTTTAGTAATTTTATTTGTCGTACTTAATCGTGTTCTTCCTTTGAACACTGGAAGATTAATAGTACATTTTTGTTCTTTGATGTTGTTTTTATTGAAAACATACATATTTAATTGTATACTTATAATAAATTGAAGCGGTTATTTGTACTAAACTCGGCAGACTGTTATGTACTCAACGCCCAATTCTGAATACTGTTCGCGAAGGAATGTCCTAATCCGGTTTAGCATTTTTATTTTATTATCATTTAACAACCGTAACTATATGTTTAATCCGTTTCGTTATTTATTTATTTAGTCTCGATTTACTTTTCCAAAATGATTTTAGAAATTTCAAACATAAATGTCCACAGTTGTATAAATGATTGCCTTGTAAATTGACATAATTATACCGAATATTTGTTCCGACATATGCTAAGAATTCTTTTGGCGGTTTTAAGTTACCGTAACTGTCAAAATATTCAATATAGTCTTTAATTTTTCCATAGGCTACCCAGTGAGTACCAACATTTTTAGATGAATCTAAATTAATCACACCGCATTCCATCAGCCACGGCTTTTCTGGTAATTCATCTCGCATAAATACGCCTCGAAAATGGGGTATATTTTTCGCATGCTTTATTATATCGATATTAGTTAGCGCTCGATCAGGTAGCCCAGTATCTAGTTTTTTTTGTTTGAAACGTAAATTCCTAACCCGTGTTTGTACGGTTTAAGATGTAATCCTTTACCAATACACATAGCCTCCATTTTCATGTTATGTCTTTTTAACTCTGCAAGATGTTTTTGTGCCGATTTATAATGATTGATAGCTTTGGTGATTCCTGCAACACCTCCAGCCAAGCTCCCCGTAGCAGATAAGCCGGCAAGAATAGGAATTAATGGTAAAAATCCACCAGTTTTAGGTACAGGTATCACTCTCGGGGATTGCACGGTTATGTCAGAAGCAAATTCTCGAGCAGCCGCGTATGCTAACTCCGTTAGCAATTTCTTGCACTTTGGTTTCAAATTTCGAATATGTTTTTTAGTGTGCGATACAATATTACTAAAGGTTTTTTTCAGACCAGCTCCCGTTTTCTGGGAGGGTGCTAATAATGTTTTTTCCTTATGATGCGCTTCTTTTTTAGTATTACTTCGTGTGTGTTTCATTTTAATAATAGTAATATTGGTATGATTAAAATGCTTTATTTAAAGTTGACTTTCTTGCATAAAGATCCAAGTGCAAATGAGCGTATTAAGTATGAATAGCTTATTTAATGTACTAAAATCACTACAAACGATTGTTTTTATCAATCCAACTGTTCTCACTTGATGGAAGACCCAGCCACTTAACATATACTTTGTTTCCTTTGCTTTTTACAACTTTTTCAACAAGATATACATCAGGGTGAGCAGTTTTCTGAATTTCTTGTCTGTAGAATGCTCCTAAAATAGGCCTAGACTTTGCGTCTTCTAATAAATATGTGAGTGGGTTAGTTTGTTGGACTTTTCTTATCTTAAATATTTCGGTTGACCAATTAGGTGTAAATCCTTTTTCAAAACATCCCTTGTATTTACTGATTCTTACAAAATCTCCGACTTGAAAAACATGACGATTCGGTCTTTTTTCGGATAGCGAATTGTTAATGTATCTTTGTAAGACAATTTCTTTATTATTATGATTAATTTCAGCCGGCGTTTTTCCTATGGTTCTATGAAAGGTATGATTGTATTCGTAAACTTTCTTGTCAAGAGTCCCATCGATCCATTTATAATTTCCTTTCAAACTAAATTCTTTGTAAAGCTTAGTTTTGAGAGTTCTTATAAGTCTTTCTACGATTGATGCTTTTTTTGTAGAATAAGAAGAGTAATGATTTATGTGATACTTTTCAATAACTTTTTTGAATTTATTATTATAAAATTCTGTACCCATATCAGTTTGTAAATTTTTTGGGTGACGACCATTTTCCAACAATGTTTGAAACTCTTTAGATACGATTTCTTTAGTCTTTTGTTTAATCGGGAATGCCCAAGCATATTTTGAGAAACCGTCTATAATTACTAGTATGTATTTATAACCAGCATTTAATTTGGATAAAGCTTGCATATCTATCAAATCCGCTTGCCAAAGGTCATCTATATCTCTTAATATTACGCTTCTCCGAGGGAAGTTTACTCGTACGTTTTTATGAATTTCATTAACAACGTCGGCTTTGCTCATAATGCTTGTTTAATTTTCCCTCAAGCTCCTTTAATGCAATATCTTTTTCAATATTTTTTACACGGTCTGTTAAAATCATAACCAGCTTTTCAATATGCGCAAGTTTTTCAGAATTATTCTTATTAAATTTATCAACGATCTCTTTATTAACAACGTCGGATACTTCACGTTTATCTATAGATGATATTTTAATTACTTCCAGTTTATAACTATCAACATTAAAATTTCCTTTTTTCTCTTCATTCATGTCTAATGCTTATTAGATTACTAGACGAAATGACTACACGAAAACAGAATTTATTCTTTTATTATACCCGCTTCCTTTAACTCTTCAATAATTGATATAATTTCATTGTCATGATTGCTGTTACCAGCACTTTTAGATGCAATTAAAAGTTTCAGTCTTTCAATAAGTTCGTTAGGATCATCCCAATAAATATAATCCGTATTACTTTTATATCGTTTTAATTCAGGCAAACCTTGACCGATTTTCAATTGCGGCAACTGTTGAGTGAACTCATTATTTTCGTCAGTTACTTGTGAAAATAGAGGCTTGATTATTGTACAGTATTTTAATCCTTTGTTACCTTTTAATTGTCCGGCCGGGTCAAAGTCCCGTTTGTGCGCGTTTGTGTTACTTAAAATTTCTTTGTATTTTGTTTTATCTTCTTCAGTTACAAGCTTAAGATTAGGTCTGTTTCGCAATAAAAGTTCTTTTAAACCACCGGTCAATTCATAATTCTTATTTTTGACAGTAATCATGTATTTTTTTCCCAAAGTATTATCAGTGTTATTTTTAAAAGATAAACTAACAACAGTGTTTCCCATCATCAGGTTCTTATCTTTAACATAAATACCAAACGGAACATTGACTTGCTCATACATATCCATCATGTCTTCTTTTTTCAAAGATAAAAGTGTATCGTGACTGTTACTTTGATTTGTTGTATTTTTATCATTATCATTAGAACATCCATAATATTCTGAATGGTGATTAGAATCAGCATTAATTATGTCTTTAAAATTATTATAGTCTAAAGAAGAGTTTAAATCGATCTGCGTGTTATTTTTACCATTTCTTGGTGTTATGTTAAAAGCAGAGTGAGGTGTTTGATTTATCTTGACAACTGTTTCTAAAGAATCAGTAATAGGTTTAAATACTTTTTTGTATTTCAGATCAGCTTCATAATCTTCATTTTTAATCTTCTTTATTTTGTTTTTTATATTGTTAACTGATTTAATGAGTTGTGCTTTTAAATCGGTATCCATTTTACTTTCCAACTTATTAATATGACTACCGTTTCTTAAAACCCCTTGTTTTCAAGTGAGATTTTTAAACTAGAAATCGGAATATATAACTAAGTTAGAAGCGGACAAACGTGTCAAATCCTTGTCTATATCGTCCGTTATTTATCGCGCAATCTTTATTTATAACTAAGAAACTGAATCGATCTTGCCATATAACAGAACAAAGTTGCTTAAATTGTATCCAATCTAAATCTGTATTTACATGTTCATTGTATATATGTTTTAAATTGGTATCATCTTGTTTGAAGATAATTAAAACATTAACATTATCTCTGATCAGTTGTTTAGGTATTTTCGAATAAGTTTGCGATAAGTAAAAACAATCTATCTGCCTATGTCTTCCCATAGTAAAATAATTTCTAATATTAATTTGATTTTCACATGCGACATCATCGAAAATCATAATGGAATTTGTCAAAGCATCGTTGGGGTGAAGAACTTCTTTGTGATCATTAAATACAAATAGCTCCGCTCCTGGAACACTTTCCATAACTTGTCTTAAAAAGAGGTACTTTGGTTGAAAAGCGGTCTTCGAGTATAAATAAATATGTTTAAATTTCAAACCATTTTCGTGTAACAATAAATTTAACATAACATTAGTTTTACCACAATTTGAAGGACCGCATATTATGCAGCGAATGGTATTAGGTAACAACGAACTATGTTTTAATTTTTGTGTGTCATTTTTTACTTTGAAAGTATTTACTTCCAAAGTTTGACTCTGTTTATCAAAGATCATGATGAAATGCGGGGAATCTCGGATTTTATTGCTTATATAATCTTGGGTCTAGTCTAGATCGTTGCTTAAAATGACGATCAAAAGAAAGAGATACATTTAATAATTTATTTGATTTGATTTGGTTGCATATATAAAAACTTTTTCATTCATGCTGAAATATATTTATTCCTTTTTTAAGCTCAATATAAACAAAGCATAATTATACTTCTAAACACACATCACACGAATACAATTTTACGATTTCTTAAAAAGAAAAACCAATACATAGCTCTAAATTACATTTAAAAATATAATAACCTTTTATATAAGACTGTTTTTTTTATTAATATCATATCTTCAATATGATAATATAATTAACTACTTATATACTTAAAGAAATCTTTTCAAATACGTACAAGGTATTTCGTATATCTATTAAAAAATTGTATTACAGTGACCCCAGGGGAGCGTTTCTATGTTACCAGCTAATATTTGCCTCTTGTCATCATTACTGTTTAAAACTACTTTGTTTACTTCCTGTGAATATAAAACATGTTTAATGGATTTAATCAGATTCATTTTTCGTCTAAAATTTTTTTTGGTGTGTAGCGCTGTTTTATAATCGGAAAGTTGTAATCGATTCGTTATAGGTTTCGAAACACCTTTAGCTTTGTTTAATGAAGTTTTAACTGTCTTTAAACAGTAGAGTTTAGCTCTTAAGCCTACAAATTCAGTAATTACGTCACCACCCATTTCATCTTTAAATAATCCCGGTACTTTAGCGTTAATTTGAGGTATGCCGTACGGGTTATCCTCATCATAATTACTTGTATCAAATTTCGTAATATCATTATGTAGGTCTTGGTAAAAGTCTGGTGTTACAATATTATACAGAAGACTATCAGTATCCGTGTAACAAAGTGCAGCCTTTGAATTATATTTTTTTTTTATAACATCATAGTGAAATCGATACAAATGCTGTTTAGCGAATTCTAGTACTGTAAATCCGATATATATTGGTCTGTCTAGTAAAATTTTTTCAGGAGCTAAATGGATAGCTACAAAATTTTCTGAAAATATGCATACGTTTTTTACATTTGGTTTTAGTAAGATTTTTTCTGCTCCTATATATTTATTTGTTTTATTGCTACAATCCTTCCATTTTGTGACTAATTTAACTTCTATTCGCTTTCGTTTATTTTCAATCGTCTTACCGAATACCGCATTATTTAGAAGTTTGAAAAAGTCTTTTTCGAACGCTGTAGTAGCACTTTGTCTTAAACGAGTATTTAAATCAATGTACTTTTGTAAAAAGTTATCTTGTCTGAAGCGTAAGACTCTGTGAACATTCCTTAATATTAAACCATTTTTCAAACATTCTTTCAAGTGAACATAATGTATGACGTAATTGTATTTATCATATAAATTAGCAACTAATTTTTTTGATTTACCGCCTGGCGGAATGAATTTTTCTGGGGCGAAAGGTAACTCACTGTGATAATCATGTAAATGTTCGGGATAAGTCAGGTCTACTTCTAAAATATATCCAAATTCTCCATCATTTGGCACTGTCATTACGTTAAAATATTTAACTTCATCTTCAGTTAAAAATTCAAAATCTGAAATAGGCATTTTTTTCCTCATCGCATAACCGTATAGATTGTTACAATCGAGATATATTAAATATGATGATGGTTTTGAATCATTAAATTCTGGAATATATTTATTATTCGCCTTTACATGTCGAAGAGAACATTGAGCTAATCCCCCTCGTATCCCGTTCTCAAGCATCTGATACATATTTAAATCATCTAATAGCTGTAATTGAACACCTGTACACAAAAGCATAGCATCCCAACTTAAACTAGGTGCAGACACATAATAAGCCGGATCAAGATTATAATGTCGTAAACTTGTACTTCTGAAATGTTCAAATATATCACACAATAATAGAACGTCGCATTTCAAGTATAAGTCGGTATATTCTCCTAATGAACTTATATTAAAGGTAGACCATACGAGTTGCGCATGTGTATACTCAGCATCAGTGATATGCTCATCTTTTAAAGAATTGAAAAAATGTTCTTTATATGGTAGTTTATCCTCTTCGTATTTAGACCAAGAATTAATATAATCATAGGGATAAATACCTTTACGTCTCAGCAAATTAATTTTATTATAGCTTTGAAATTCTTTTGATAAGTTGTGGAAATCCTTTTCATTCAAATTTTTTGTTAATTCATTTAAGCCTGAACTAAGAAATTGAAAAGAATCTATAAACTTAATATTGATTGGTTGCGACTGGTTTGTTGATTCTATAATTTTTGTAATAGACGTATATTTCTCTTTGGATTGAGGAATAATTTTCACAGAACCAGGATATTTTGCCAGTTCTTTAATAAACAAATGACAGTCATAACCAGCTAGGTTATGAAAAACAACTGGTATAAATGGACATATTCTGTATCTTAAATTGCAAAGTGAATGAGCGGCACCTCTATACTCTGAAGTAATATGATCATGATCATGAACTTTATCACCGAACAAAAATTGTTTGCATATGTGACATTTATCAGCATTTGTATGGCTAGCTACTTGTTCGGTAGTTAAAGGTTTCATTACATTATTTTGAGACAATATTGAATTAATGTTCTGTATATCATCGATTAACCACTTTATAAAAATCTCGACGCAATCTTCACCTCTATAGGTAACATATTTGTTTAAACGAGGATCATGCGAACAACAAATATAATACCCAAAACATGATGGAAGATGCTGTTTAACGGTTTGAGTGTTTTGTGTACTCGCATCTTCACAATTTATTAACATACTCTCAAAGTCAGCGTAAATTATATAATTAATTTTTTGTTGTCGTTCAAAGTTTTTAAATTGAATCGCTGCATTTTTTTCAGGTAAAACAGTAAGAATGTGAGAACAATGATGTGAATTATATTTTTTTTCAGTGGTGAAAAATTGAAGGCAAGAATCGCAAAAATACATATTACCCTTGTGGTGAGTTATTTGACGACGAACTAGACGCACTAGATCTTTGATTAAGCAGTAATGACCTGCACCGTTTTGTTCAATATATAACAAATTGATATGATTTATTTTCTTGGATTTCGTGCGGTACAACGGTCCTGTTACAATACCCTTGTCTAGCCCATAGATATTAATGCTTATATCACTATTACTTTTCTCAAACAACCTTACATCATTAGCAGACGGAGGGAATGACATTCCTTTTATATTTAAAACGGTTGAATAGTGCGGATAAGACTTAACTCGACACGCATTATTCTTTGAAGGAAATAGAGCTGCCATAATGCTCCATAAAAAACAATGACTATCGCTGTTCTGAATGTTTATACAGGTTTTAGTATTCTTGATATTAACTGGTAACGGTATGTAAGTACCACCTCTCATTGGGTTATATTTATTTATATTGATTTCTAAGTGACTAATTGTAGAATAAGACCACCCGGACTCACGATGTTCGAATTCGATTAGTTTATTTTTTAAGTTCTCGATCATAGTCATATATAATTCATTAAAATTTGTGTTTTTAAATACAATACTATATTTTGTGTTAAAAGACTTAAGCTGTTGGTTACATGAATTCGGTAATGTAAAATGAACAAACAGCTCGCTGTTCATTTTAACACAATCATGTTTCAATAATGCGGATTTCATAAGGTATAAAATATCACTTCGAATCCCGCATAGGAAAGTCTCAGGTGTAAGGCATTCGACATCCTGTGAGGGGTTTAAGCGATATGTAGCAATTCTGTTTCTAAATGCTGTGCTAATTATTTCAATGTGTTTAAAATCGGTTTTCGATAAACAATTTGATTTATGCAAATTTGTTCTTAAATGAAATCTGTATTTATTTATAGGCATCTCGATCTGACAATGATCACATCGCATAAATACATTGGTGGATGACTCGGGGTAAGTAGACGGAGCTGTAAACAAAAATATGATTTTATTGATAGTATTTATTCATAGATTTATCTAATACATAGGTTAATAATAAAGGCATGAATTGGTAAGCGCTCTCTATAATGCACTAATCATGAATAACATACTAATTTCGTAATCATTAAATACAAAAAGAATAAAAATAAAACATTAATAGTAGTTGCTAACAAATGTCGGAGTACAAGTTCTATATTCCTTACGAGTCGATGTAATAAAGTTTGATAAGTGCTGCCAAGCTGTAGTATTATCATCCGTCTGAGTTTTTATGCTGACTATGGCATGCCGCCATCTATTAACAGGTAACACGTTTTTAATCTCGTCGCACTTGTAAACTTTTAGTTCAATAAAGTGTGAACCTGTTTTTGAATGATTCTCCTGTCGTGAAAACCCATTGGCTAGTCTTCGCGTGATACAAGACTGTAATTTACCAGGTGCAGGGGTGATACTCGAGGACTGCTTCTCATCCTCGCTACCGCTTCCAAAAAGCTCCGCAGCAGTTGCGTGGTGTGGTTTCGCAGGTACAGGATTAATTTTGATCTTCTTTTTTGAAGCACTTGAAGATGATTGCGGTGACTTTGCGTGCTTTTTCTTTTTTTCACTCGATTCAGCCGGTCTCGCAGCTTCATCTTCAGAGCTTGACGAAGAAACTACAGCTTTAGATGAATGTTTCAATCTGAAAAAATAAAAACGATCGTTAAATTAAATCGAGCTAATAAAATTTTTGCAGAGACTTGACTACATTAGAGGATATTCAATGAAAGTAATTAAAATATTGATTGGGTCTGATTAAACTTAAACAACATCATTCAATAACACAGAATAATCTTTAGTATCGAGTCGAATCAAAAGATAAATTGAATACTTACGTTTTGCTATGCTTCCTCTTTCTTATCTCACTCGATTCGGCCTGCATCGCTGACTCGTCTTCCGACGGAAATAGTGTTTCAGCATTGTTAGAGCTATAAATCTTCGACCTGAAATAAATATTAAAACATTTTAACTACAGTATTTAAGTTATCTATAATATTTGACCCTACTTTTCGTTTTATAGTAAGTATTTAAATAAGATAGAGGTATATTTAAAAAGTATCGTCATTCGTCTTGTTTCATACAATTTACTAGCGCAGCCCTCCCCGAAATTATAAAATTTTGCACTACTATAAGAATGACGCATAATAACATAGCATCATTAAACTATTATTCTTTACCGCTATTCGAATGACTCATAATTTTATTGATGATATTAAGTTAAATTACTCTATTCAATAAACAGCATCATTTATATTGAAGCCAGAATTAGTTAGCATAACTCTATCAAATTCCAATATTTACACTACTATTCGAATGACGAATAATTTTATTGATAATATTAATGACTCCAATGTATAAAAACATCAACATTTAAATTATTAGACAGCATAATTGAAGCTAGAAAAGTAATTAACTTTTCTAGGTATCTATTCGAATAGATAAATAATAAATAAATATCCATCAGTCCAGAAATCCGCAACCTCGCTTTATAGTCGGTGTTATGTTACAAACGACTCGACTATTCAATCGTAATGATGGTTGCATAATTTAATAAATACATTTAGTTAATAAGATAGACACTTACATTTTTTTTGATGATGATCCTTCAGCTTAGGAGATGAGGTGATGGCTGGTTCTTTACTTTGCAGAGGAGATGAATGATGCACTAGATTCGGTATCAACCGCTTAAGTACTCTCTAATCCACGTGAATATCTTCCTTATACGGAAAGTATCCGCGTGACTTTAAAATAGGTCTCATCATGTATCAGCAGTAACCCTTTTAAGCGGTGTAATCTTAAACTTCTGCGTTAACGCTTAGTCTTAAATGGGAAGCGATGATTTTGTATAGTTTAATACTGTGGTTTTGCTTGGCCGATACGGATTTACTAACTGATTCACTAACTTCACAATTGGTTTTAGTTTATATAACCTATTGTGCGAAATAAAATAAAAAAACGTTTGTTAGTTTTCATATACGAGATCAACAAACAGACATACTTACCTCCAAATTCAGTGTATGTGGATGCAAATGTCGACATTGCAAATCATTGAGACTCATTTAGCATAGACATCTTTCATATATGGTTAGGTCTCATATTAACGATAAAACGATTTTACTATGCGATATTAAACCTTATGGTTTCTTTTTTATACTTAAAAAATAATATAAATAACAAGAAATTAGAACATTTTAACGATTAGTATTTTTGCAATACACTGGTGAGCAGTTCAGTAATGTCGGTGAGTGTGTACCTATTTTATTATACTTGTTATTATTTAATAATAATCAATATCCATACCGACGACTGGATAGCTGAGTGGTTAGAGAATCAGGCGACAAAGCTTGAGACAGATATTATGTATGAAAAATATGAAAGTTTGTTCTTGAGCTTCGAGTGTTTAATATATAAGTAAAGTGTTTAGTATTTAAGTATATATCTATCTATATAAGTATGTTTATTCGTTGGCCAGCACCTATAACGTAAGCTTACCTTACTTTAGACTCAGGTTAATCGACATCAATTGTCTCTGATATTTATTTATATAGTAATCCAATGCAAGCTTTATTGTAATACTCGATTTATAAATTTTAATGTCGTTTAGTCATGATAAGAATTCTTTTGTTAATTATCGATAAATTACGATTAATTGTTATCAAACACCAATGTTACTGACAATTATTTGATTCAAAAATTTTGAATGTCTTTTCTTTACAGGATACAGAAGATCTCTTTAATTTTGTACCAGCGGATCAGCGTGCTACGCATGGAGCAGAACAAAGATCTACCACTCATGATGGCGCTTCTCGCAAGAGAACCAGAACCGAACTACCATATTCTTCATACATAAAAAGAACTGTAAAACGTGCGACAAAAATAATTAAAATAGAAATTTATGACGCCGAGAACGCACCGAAATCTGAACATTCAATGTGTACTTGTGAAGCAGAAATCTGCGCCCAATATGTTGTGAAGGGTATATTATTTGATGACGTATATAGCGCAACTAAAGAT
This sequence comes from Pandemis heparana, assembly GCA_963854515.1. Lineage (NCBI taxonomy): Eukaryota > Metazoa > Arthropoda > Insecta > Lepidoptera > Tortricidae > Pandemis > Pandemis heparana. Next base: position 7,666,960 of record OY978025.1, read on the forward strand.
ATCATAAGTAAAATTCAGGATGATATGGATTTGAGAATAACTAAAATGTGTTAGTTAAGTATAATAATGTACTACTATATTGTCTACTTATTAAAAATAAAGGAGTTAATGTAATATGATATGTTTTATTTATAATAATTCAGATACTTAACTATAGCGTTAATAATCTTATATAATTACGAGTCTGAACGCTGAATAAATAAATTTAGACTTCAATTTAGAATTACGTAATTAAATTACTATTCAAGAATCAAATAAAATAAATAAGTTTCTGCGTAAGACACGTAATATAACATAGTCAGCATAGTAACTGGTGAGCGAGGTAGGTCTGTTGCACAGTGGTGTGCAGCGGATTCTGCTCTAGGGTAGGCTGGATACTTTTCTGATTGAGCTTTCAATCCAAATTGAATACCTAGTAGAATGGACAACGGTTTCTCATGAAATATGCATCACTGATGTTACACAATAATGATAACATATTACCTATTTAATATCTTACCCGTTTCGAACGTCAAAATCAGATTATTGAATTATATTAAGCAATTTATAGTGAAACATATCGAAACCTCACATTAAGTATTCTCTTCTTACAATAAATTTATAAACAAAGAATTATTGATTAAATAAAAAAATAACAAAATTGAATCCCTGTTTCATATTATAGCATCGCTAGTGAAAGATGACAGCTTAAAAACTCGGTCTCACCTGAGCCGTTGTTTATACTACGTCTCAATGATTCGTCAAACAACACGCCATTATCACGAATGCACTAGCTTGCATTTTCTCTATTGCTAACAAAGAATTTAATATCGTAAGTATTTGAATGATAATATGATTGTATAAAAATGGTGACTTAATATATATGTTTGCTCCATAACCAACGATATCAGAGTGTACCTATTAGAAATAGAATTTAATTGAAGTAGTTTTTGATTGAACTAGTATTTGATTATCGGATTGTACTGTAATTATATGCTCAACAGATAATTCGATTGACATATATTAATGTATTGATTCATGATCAGTAATCAATATAACGTATGATTGGGGGATCCTGGATCTCGTTTGATCCAGGTCCCCCAATTATACACTACTGCTGGAGATGATGAAGATCGTCTAATTAATGATGTGAAAATCATCACTGACATTTTATTTTAAGTGAAGTGTGTTTACTCTTGAAAATATGTAGATAGTAGTCAGTGGCGGACTCATACCCGAATTATTGTTGTTTAAAATACATTTTCAACACCAAACTTCATCGGTCGTTTTCGAAATTTGAAAAAGGAAGTACTTTTTACGTAAGTGAAAATTTTGATCATTTAATGTTACCATAGGCATAGAATTAATTAAACAAATTAACTGAAGCAAAATCAAAGATCACACAGCAAACTAAGTTAATAAAGGCGATCCTTTAACAAATTAACGTCTATCAAACTATACCCCGAGGCTCGCGCTCGGGCGTGCTCGGGAATCCTCGGAAGTCTTCGGAAGTCTTCGGTAGTCGTCGGTAATCGCCTGCGCAGCGCCGAGAGCGACGCTACCGTAACTACTGGAACTATTTGTTACATTGAATGGAAAAACAATTTGACTTGTCTCATTATGCTATTGGAGGTTTGTTTTGATTAAAAAGTTATTTTTCTGAGTAGTTTAGTACTCTACGCCTACTCGGTTAGGTTAATAAAGCTTTTTGTACCGGTGTGGGGAGTAAGACAGCCGGATAAATTACTGACACATGACACACACATACATAAATCACTTATTTATCCTTTACGGGGTAGTCAGACCCTAAGGCTACAATACCTAAAGACCACGTTTAGCAAGATTGTGCTGGGCGTATAGATGGAAAGGGGAATCAAAATACTGATGGGTTGCTAGCCGCATCGCCTATAACATTATTCTTTCGATTTCCGCCCATTCCCTTAATGGGCTTTACCATCTGCGCGGGAAGAGAAGCAACTGGTACATTCTATGTTTTTTCTTTACTCCCAGAGCCATGAGGTGCTCTATATTAGCCTTCTACGCTGACAATGCGTCTGCAATCCTCTATACTTCATTTAATTTAGAATGAGAAACCACAATAACATTATATTGCGTCTGGTCAACTATTTCTTACCTAGCAAATAGCACAGTGCAATAGTTTGGCAGCCGCAAAATAAAATTGTTTTAATATCACTTTATTTGCGTGTCGTCAATTGTTACTCTAGTACAAATTGTAAAGAGATTACAGTTCACGAGCCGCAATATAATGTTGTTGTGGTTTCTCATTCTAAATTAAATGAAGTATAGTGTTGCGGGATCCATGGATGGTAAAGCTCTCTTACCATCAGATAACCCACATGCCAGTTTTCTTAGGCACCTTATTGTATAAAAAAATCGTACTTTTTTAAAATCCCTAGCTAAGCAAATGCTGTTATGGGACCATAATACTACCTTCTCATCCTTCTAATCATTTACAAATCTCTTTGCTTTTTTTTAACCTCTGCAATGCCCTTACACAACCTACAGTAACTACACTGCCGAGGAAAAACTACAGGTCACTTCCAAAAAAAATCGTATGAAAGTTGACCCGCTATTTTTGCACAGCAGTGCATAAATCCGTTCAATAACTTTAATTAGCACGTCAACCGCTTTACTAAAAGAAAGTACGACCAGTTGGCAAGAGCAGTCCTTATAACGTGTATGTCGAAAGCAAAGAATGAGAAATAGGTAATTTCCACATGCGACCACTAATTTATTCATAGAACCTCTCAGTGTCGTTGATCGGTTGCAACTCTCATGGTATGCTTGCTTTGCTACCGGGTTACTGTATCTATCTTAATTTTAACTAATAATATCAATACAAATGTACCTATGTATGTTTGTATGTATGTAAACTCTTTATTGTGCAAAATAATCAAGACAAATACAATTGACAAACACTGAGAAAACTAGCAACAACTACTACTGATACTACTACTACTACTGCTGCTGCTACTGTTACTAGTTTCAGGTTTCTAGGCCTAGTTGTAAGTTTGTTTGTTACACTTTTGCGCGTAAACTACTATACTGATCGTGTTAAAATCTGGTATGGAGATATGAGAACAGTTTTTATCCCACTAAAAGCACTTCATGAAAAAATGGCGGCCAAGTCCACTCCAAGGAAAATTCAAGCCCCCTATGACTTTACTAACCATACTACACCTCGGTTTTAAAGTGTGACATAGCTATTTCATAACTCTACTGCATATCATAATAGGTATTGAAATAATATTTACCATACATACCTAAGTCAATCGGCCAAATAAAAGCCTGTGGTTTGACCTGTGGCCTCTCAAGCAGAGCCGTCAAGCTCTGAGTATTTTTGGAATTTATTGCGAAATTACATTTGAAATTTACCATGAGCTTTTCGGTTAAGGAAAACATCGCGAGGAAACCTGCACACATCTGCAAAGCAATTCAATGGTGTGCGTGAAGTTCCCAATCCGCGCTGGGCCCGAGTGGGAACTATAGCACAAGCCCTCTCGTTCTGAGAGGAGGCCTGTGCCCAGCAGTGGGTCGTATTTAGGCTGAAGATGAAGTCAAACGGAACATCTGGCCGATATTGTAAGAAATTAAGATTTTTTTTTTTCACAATATTGAAGACAAACTAAATTTCTTGCAATATCGGCCAGACGGTCTGGTAGACTTAGATAGGTGTATGTACGGTAGAAAATTATGTCACAGTCCCTTAAGTGTACGCCTTCTTCTTCTTCTTCTTCTTCTGCTTCTTCTTCTTCTTTTATTTCTGGCGTTTCAAGTCATTATAGCGACGACAACTTCGCCAATGTCAGGGTTAAAAAATTTAATTATGAAATCTTTGTGACAAAATGTCGGCAACGTTGTACGGTAACACGGTCAAAGACCCCCCTCACCCCTGTCGGGCTCTTAGCCAACGGTCAATGATATCACTCAGATACTGCCAGGAAATCATTAGCCGTTGCCCAGGGTGCACCGGACCAAGCACTGCTCTTCCCCCCCGGACGGATCCGAAAACGAATCGCTCTTGTTCACACGTGGAGGTAACCCTTGCACCCCAAGTGTACGTCTTTTGGCTGGTGATAATGATGACAAACGTCAAACGTCCCCCGTCAGCTGCGCAAGCGCACCGTGGGCCGATGTCGCGTCGCCCGGGGCAACGGCTCACCTACAATTACGTCACAACACGTACCCCGCCTGATTTGTAGGGAATTTTAATAAAGGTTTACATGCTTCGCGTACAGTCCGGGAGGATTACATGGATACTAAAAAAGTAGAGGTTGAAGGTAGTTTTATATGATCTGGCATTAAAAATATTGTTTTAGTCGATTTTGTTTTAAAGCTTGACATTTCTATACATTATTTGACAATACTAATTGGGTTAACACTAAGTAAATTGAGATTTGTTTTTCACCAATAAGACCAACAAAACCACCATAGATACAGTAAATTTCTAGGGCATTACAAAAATTGGGACAAAGGAGTCATAAATAGCATTGATTATGCATAATTGCATACATCTGAGACTCAAATTTATTTCTTAACGGAACATAAGATTCTCCAGCTCTGTAAACGTAGACTGATTATAATGACCACGTTTTCTTGCGTTTGACTGTACCTATTTAGATATCGGTATTTAGTCACAGTGTAACTGTACACTTTTCCGTCTAGGCAATGCTAAGAACCGTTCATAATTTTACATATTTGGAGCGTGTATTCGCAACTAGTACTGTTTTTTTGTAATAATGTGTGTTTATGTCAGTTACAAGTTACTTTTAATGTGTGAACTTACGTCGACTGTCTTTGATCACTCGTGGGAATTTATTTTCCTTTAAATTTCGTTATTATTTTCGGATGGATTGAATAAAAAATGTAGTTTACGAGTATCATTTGAAAACTATGAATTTAGCGTACGAAGTAACTTAATAATGATTAAAGAAAAGTGTCTTATATCTTACATTTAATTTTTGTGCAGCTGCAATAAAAGTAAAGCAATTGCATTGGTAATAAAATTGATTGGTGGGTTTATTGAGTCTAGACATTAGTTTTTGATTAAAGCCTCATCGGTGGCCTGTTCAAATTATTAGACTAACTGATTATGCCGATCAGATGGCCTACGAGTACGAGTCGAGTTTTATGGCTTTGCTTAGTTTGGAACTTCATAGATCAATTGGTATCAATTATATTTGTTTTATTGACTACTAGCGACCAGCCCCGGCTTCGCACGGTATATTATGCACGTATTATACATATAAATCTTTCTCTTGATTCACTCTATCTATTAAAAAAACCGCATCAAAATCCGTTGCGTAGTTTTAAAGATTTAAGCATACATAGGGACAGAGAAAGCGACTTCAAGTAGTGTGATAAAACTTCAAGTAGGTAACTTACACAGTAACATTTTCTATGAAACAGACCCAAAGTAGGAGAGATCACCGTAAAATCACCAGCGACTCAAGAATCCAAGAACAAAAGCGCCCACACGATTTCACAATAAAATTTCTGATTTTCCCGCATTATTCGTTCGAAATTTTAATTAAACACCGCCCTTATCGAAGGAACAATGAAAACAACAATTACAGAGTTACGGGACCAGCGAAAAAACGCAGCGACCCAGATTGGTCTTTTTGCACGCCGCCGCGGAGACGGGTTGCTGCCAATTGGCCACTTGGCTATTCGGCAGGGAAGCAATATTGGTATTGGCGCTCCTCTATCAGTTTCACTTCACTCTTTTGCTTGTGGCTACCGTGCAACTTTGCACAATTCTGCCAATGTCGAGCTTAACACATGTCAAAAATAAAAGGGGCCAGACAGGAGGTGGGTCTCTATCAGTTTCAAGTGTCAAAGTCACCTCCACCTACCTCACATCACCTCCTCCCTCTTCCAAATGTCATTATGAGACAATTGATACTTGAAGTAGTGTAGAAGAGCAAAGGTTTGTCGCAAACGCGTTTGTTAAAGTTTCTATCATAATAGTTTCAGTGGTTTTTTTTAATCGATCAACACACAACGCGGATACAGTAACAAATAACGAAGTGCTAGACAGTATAAAAAGCCGTGGTAGCCTAGTGGTTTGACATGTGGCCTCTTAAGCAGAGGGTTGTGGGTTCGAATCCCGGGCTCGCACCTCTGAGTTTTTCGGAATTTATGTGCGATATCTCATTTGAAATTTGCCATGAGCTTTTCGGTGAAGGAAAACATCGTGAGGAAACCTGCACACAACTGCGAAGCAATTCAATGATGCGTGTGAAGTTCCCAATCCGCACTGGGCCCGCGTGGGAACTATAGCCCAAGCCCTCTCATTCTGAGAGGAGGCCTGTGCCCAGCAGTGGGACGTATATAGGCTGGAGATAGATAGACAGTATAAAATGAGGAAAGGAGTTTGCTGGTGTCCATAGGAAACAAAAGAGGGATTATGATGGGGCGTCGGCTACGACAATGACTACCTACTTCCTTAAGGATATTATAGAGGAAAAGATAGGAAGAAGAGGGAGACAGACCAAGGAGGAAATTATTTTTAGCAAAGAAATGGTTGAAGTCGTGTCCTACCAGAAAATGAAGCCATTGTCAGAGTACAGTAATGGCTGGTGACAATGCCATCGACATGAGCAAGACTTTTAAGTTAGAGAGAGAAATTGCCAACACCTTTTGTAGGAGAATCCACGGCTACCTCATGGCGTGGAAGCCACGGTACTGTAGAGTTAGGTAGCACAGGTCTTCGGGCTGGCTGGTAAGAAGCTACAAACGAATGTTCGATTTATGAACTTCGTCTGTAGCCTCTTAACAGCCAGCTCGATAAGTCTGTCCTGTCCTCCTTGACGTATTTGTCAACGGCTAACCCTGCTAAATGGAGGTGAGAACGAAAATGGCCGGCGAAACCAAATTTGGTTTTAAAGGAACGCATGGCTACAACTGACCCACGGAGTTGTGTGTAATTGAAGGAAGACTTTAGGACGGTTCTTTTTGTGAACGCGTTTTGCTTGAAAATTTGAAGTGTCGAATCGCGAAAGTGCCCAAACGGGCCCACATCACGATCTCGATAATGGTCGAAATTTGCCGAAAGCGAGTCGTTTCGGGGTCAACTTGATTTATTAGCAGTTTGATACAGTTCGCTGTATACGCTTTTTTACTCTTGTCCGACAATGTGACTGGAATTGATGAGGTGAATGCTTGCGGTTAATGAAGACGTTAAATAATTGGTTGTTTTTTATGTAAGTTTAATCCTACCTGTGCACCTACTTCCTGGTTGGCTCTGGAGCTTTCTTATGACAAGAAAGTACTGAACTAACCATTCGTAAACCTAATCTCCTGACTAAGTCATGATAGTACAACGACAGCACCAATTTTTTTTTTCTAAAAGCCGTTCATAAAACTTGGTTATTTATTTTTAAACTGGCATTTTTGTTTTATTTTATTGATTAACAAAGTTATCGGGTTACAAAACAATTTTCATATGATGGATTTGATTTATGTTCATACATAACATAAAACCTAGAGGCGTTTAACATCCCGTCGTAATCAAATAAAGATATAGTAAAAAAATGTTACAAAAAAGCCGTGGTGGCCTAGTGGTTTGACCAGTGGCCTCTCAAGCAGAGGGTCGTGGGTTCGAATCCCGGGCTCTCGCACCTCTGAGTTTTCGGAATTTATGTGCGATATCTCATTTGAAATTTACCATGAGCTTTTCGGTGAAGGAAAAACATCGTGAGGAAAACCTGCACACAACTACGAAGTAATTCAATGATGTGTGTGAAGTTCCCAATCCGCACTGGGCCCGCGTGGGAACTATAGCCCAAGCCCTCTCATTCTGAGAGGAGGCCTGTGCCCAGCAGTGGGATGTATATAGGCTGGAGATGATGATGATGAAAAAAACAATGTCTAACATTCAAAATAATGTTATACCTACTGTTATGTTGCCAAATAAGCAGATAATAACACATCCGTGTTAATTCTATGACCATGATGACTTATTGGCGAATGTAGAGTATTTCAATTGTACCAAAAGTCTTCTCTGATTCTTATCAGCAGCCTAATATAAGTACGTCCCAGGGCACAGGCCAAGTACGGGCACAGGCCTCTTATCAGAATGAGGGGGCTTGGTCTATAGATCATAGATGCCACACGGGCAGTTCCACGAAACGGCAATCCGTGATTCTCTCCTACCAAGATCAAAAATATCCTCTGTTCCTTTTTACGCACAAAGTGTTTATCACTTCACATTTCTCAACATAAAGGTAACCCCACACACAGGTCAAAGTTATGTACAACGTTTATAAATTGAGTTTGAATAAAATACACACACATTAGTATGACTTGTGGTAGCGCCTTTATAAGGCTGCGCCGGCGACTCGCAACAAACTAGACTCCTACACCTGCCCTTTATGTTTCAAAGGATATTAAACACTACAGCCTTAAAACAAGGCTTGTTCTTGAATGGTGTTTAGTAAAAAACTAGTAGAAAAGTCTAAATCACATGCACTTTGGATTTAAGTATTCTTGTTTATTGCAATTTGTCAGTGGAACGAGATTTTAAACTGGTTTTAATTGCTGGTCGTTTAGGACCTAGTACACGGAGATAGTTATTTGAGTTTTTTTTCTAAGCTCAGGTCTGTTTAGTAAGAGAAATTACGGCTGAGATATGTTTTTTTTCTCTTTTCTACATGGTTGTTCCGATGGATCCTTCTGTTGGAAAGGAATAAGTGCAAAGGCTGGGAGGGAAGGAGTAAGCCCTAAAAAGTCAATTGCTCCCTTGAAATATATAAATATATTGATACTATTGGTATGGAGAGATTAAAGTAAGCAAACTAAGCAAATAAGTAAGTAATTAAAGTAAGTAAGTACGGTCGGTTTCAATAAGGAAGGGTTGCGTGACAGATCCATAGAATGTAACTGTTAGTGTTCACGAAAGTTTTGACAGCAAAATAAATACTAAATTTAATTACTTAGAAATAAACCAATACTTGGTACTGTATATTAATAACGTTCTAAAAAGAATCACGGCGATGTTTTTTGCGTTTACATAATTTTCACGTACAAATTTTCAATATATGTCATTATTAACGAGACGTTGCTAGGTTACGTTCTATGGTCATTAAAACTAGAGGCGACTATGTATAATTGGGTAATCGGTTAAAATCGCGTATAATCGAAAATCCAAAGACAACCTACAAAAATATGAAGCGAGTATTTTACATTCTTTCACACTCACTACACAATACCAATCGATTTTATTGGTAATAAATAGATTCCTTAGAACTTCAATTACATTATGAAGTTAAATAATATTTTTACAACCTATTTTGTTGAAAAAACACAACTTGGCAAAAATAGGAATTATAATTATTACATATTAGGAGATTGACTTGAGTATCATTATATCGAAATAGAATTTACGTAATAAAATAATACGCAGTCGTTATTTTTATGGAATCGATTGTTATTAGTACTAAGATATAATCGATAATCGTTTTATGTGAAAGGTGTCACAAAGAAGCCTCACCTCTAGATTTGCCAATGTTACCTAATGTCACATACAACCCTTCCTTATTGAAACCGAGTGTAAGTGGAGATTATAATAATCCCATAAAAAATGTACCTACTACAAGCTTTTTTGTTCACTTTACAATGCATTGTTGCCTATTGTTGCTTATTTTACACAATGAAAATGGTTGAATAAAAAGTTTACGAATCTTGATACCAGTGGTCATTGCCACTTAAAATAAAAGATTTCGAAAAGATTGTCGAAACAAATGAAACACAATTATACCCAAATGCTGTAAATTTTAGCACTTCCATTTCATCCCCGAATACCTTAAAGCAATTCTCATTGTACGATAACAAATTCAAAAATCATAATACTCCCTAACATCCCCGCACGCTAGTAGGTACGCATGTTTTTTTTATTGTATCACTCTACTATGTTATCTGTGGCCTCGCGCGGGCGCCATCTTCTTTTTCATTTTTCCCGCGCAATATTTATGAATGTAACCGTTATTACTTCATTGATAAATTGCTAGTCGGCCTGGGAACTCTAGTACAGGTGTTCTGAAGTACATTCTTTAGGATTACCATTTATTTTTTACATCGTATTGGAACACTTTTTAATACATGTCGTGTTCAAAAGTATTTGTCGGTGGCTTTTATAAATGGTTATAGAATTTTAGGCGTGTTTTGAATTAATAATAAGCGGGTTTACAAATTGAGAACTATGAAGTAGCCGGTTTAAAAATTACCTAGTTGGTTTGGTGTTGTAAGAAATTGTTTTTTCTTCGATTCAACAGAAAGTAGGTGGGACGTTTAAAACTATTACCGTTTTTAAATAATCCCGCTGACACTTAAATTATTTACACACTTTATTGCGTTCGATAATCGATTCTGCCTATTTCCATTGGGATTGTTTGAGTGATTCCGCAGTGACAAGCTGACAAGACACCCGTTCCATAAAAAAAACATGACGTCTGTCACCTTTGTTTTTAAAACTTGTCAATTATAAATTTCTTTCGAGGGAGTAAATTACTCGCTGCCCGCGGTTATTGGTTTTTTCAATAGTGTTAGCGCGCACTTCTAATTTCGGAATAGACCACTGAATACAAGCTTATCTAAAAAATGAAAAAGCGAAAATTTGAGACGGTATGAACGCCCCGTTTCGGTATGGGGCGGTAATTGTTTGATAGGCACGTGATTGTGGGCGCTCCCGGATATTGCCCGGATTGCCATTCTCCGGCGCACTTATAAGCTGCAGCGCCATCTAGGGGCGTAAATGGAAGAAAAAGTGAAACTAAAGGTGGAAACACATTATTAACACGCGACGCGACCCGATGCAACGAATGTATGCGCATGGCGTCGCGTCGGATGTTCATAGTGTGGTTCTGGTCATAGAAAATAATACAATTAGATTCGACTCAACACGCGTCGCGTTGCATCGGGTCGCGTCGCGTGTCAATAATGTGGTTCCGCCTTAAGAATCCTCCGAAGAAAATTTGGCGCGGCCAAAGTACGTCGCGGAGTGTGTAGGTACGACTAAGAATGCGTGACCAACAAACAAACATACATATGTACGTAAATCACGCCTTTATCCCCTACAGGGTTGATAGAACCTAAGGTAAAAAGACTAAAGGCCACCGTTTAATAATTGGGGCTTATGTGCAAAGGGCGGCATAATGCAATATATCGCGATTATCGGCAATATGTAAAATATAAAAAGTCTAGGATATTGTGAATTTCATTATGTTTCATTATGTTTGGCTCTGGCGAAAAAAAAGATGATTACAAAATACAATAGCCGTAATAGGTTTTTACCTTCCGCTATGTAGCCTGGAGTCCGGATAAATCAACGAGTCTCTGAGATAAGTTAACGACTTGCCTGGAGACTCGTTTGAATCATGCAATTTACTTGACACTAACTCTTTTATCAGCGGGAGTATCCAGTACTTCTTTTTCCAAATGTATCTGCAAATTGAAACAATTTTATCATCTTTTGAATCATCTGATAGCTATTGTTAACACAAGCTTAAATGTGCGCTTTTATAAAAGCCGAGCAAATCACTACAGGGGCCTTACCATGACGTCTTAATGCGATTCAATCCGAACCAAAGTTGGATCGGTCGCTGTCAGATCCATACTAGAAGTGTCAAAAATGACAGCTAAAACGCTAAATTGAATCGGAATTTTATTCAAAAATTCAAAAGGTTATTCTGCAAATAGGCCGCCAAGGGCTCTTTTACGTGTCTTTTTTTTAATCGTATGGTAATTCCCCTGTGGTCTTTGCAGAATTGACACATTATGAGAGGCGGGCATTTTGCACTTGTGCAACTTGTTGTGGCAAAGTAGCAAATAGCACTAAACTAAGCAAGTCCAAGCAAGCAACTAAACGCAGCACATAAGCCAATGATGGGTAGGGTTTAACTTATTGTTAGTCAAATGCTCTGTCCACCATGGAACCAGTGTTGCTTCCTACAGCAAGATTAAGTCTCAAGCGCTCAGATTTATGCTCGAGAAGTTGTGCGATAAATCTGTAAACATGTCCAGTAAAAACTAAATAGCAATCGTTGCCTTTGTCCATACAAAGACAGTCCAGGCTATGTGTTTTCGGTGAACGAAGCTCTTATGAAGAAACATGAATGTGTGAAGTTGCTGATCCGCATTAGGCGACTAGGCTTGAGAAAAAAAGAAAAATAAGAGGCATGTTCCTGGCAGAATAGACAGATAGGTTTTCAGTTTACTTCAGACAAGTAGTGTACCAACGTTACACTAAACATGTCGCCAAATATAAGCAGTTCGCAAAAAGATCGTCAACATACGAATAAGAATAAAATAAAGAAGGAATAAAATTAGGGGTAATGTCTAAAACATAACATTTGTCAAACACAGTTGAAAAATTCTGAAAAAACATCTACAGTGGCGTTCAGTGAAACTAACCAAACCATAATACAACAATACTATACAAATACTCTTTATTGAACACCACAAATCAGTACAAAACAATACAGTAACAAAGAATAAAGTAGACAATCGGCGGTCTTATCGCTTAGTAGAACAATACAATACAAATACTCTTTATTGAACACCACAAATCAGTACAAAACAATACAGTAACAAAGAATAAAGTAGACAATCGGCGGTCTTATCGCTTAGTAGAACAATACAATACAAATACTCTTTATTAAACACCACAAATCAGTACAAAACAATACAGTAACAAAGAATAAAGTAGACAATCGGCGGTCTTATCGCTTAGTAGAACAATACAATACAAATACTCTTTATTGAACACCACAAATCAGTACAAAACAATACAGTAACAAAGAATAAAGTAGACAATCGGCGGTCTTATCGCTTAGTAGAACAATACAATACAAATACTCTTTATTGAACACCACAAATTAGTACAAAACAATACAGAAACAAAGAATAAAGTATACAATAGGCGGTCTTATCGCTTAATAGCGATATCTACCAGACAACCAATAAGACAGAGAAATAAACACCTGCTGAATTCCGGAATATTACTGAAAGCCCCTGTACAGTACACTATAGTAAAAAAAAGTACATTCTACAAACGCCGCATCAGAATATACCGTGCCTTCAGAAAAATCGGTGAACCAACTAGGGTTCCAACAATCCCGTCACTCAATTTGGCTATCAATCGAAAGTATTCGATTGTCGATTTCCGCCCCCCGATGTTGGGTAATTCCAAATCGGAAGCCAAGGAAATCCATTGAACGAACAAACGTATTGGAATTTATTACCCTTGATTGTTAGGAGTAACATGTTCTATGTACAGCGGACTGCAAAAGTGCAAGGACAATTTTGCAGGCGACCGTACCTACTTATTTTAGCAAAAAGGCATCAACAATTTTTGTATTCTTGATACAAATATCTGCCCCGACCGGAGTCTAAACCTCCTCAAGCTTCATAGTCAGGTTCTCCAACCACCTACCCATCCGTTCATCTAAAGTTTGAAGAGTTTTCTGGATTAAATTTTCATGTTTAAGTAGGTATATCAGATATGCCCATGAAATGCCCCACTTTTGAGGTGTTTGGTGCAATACTGATTGAGACGTAAAGGGAATATTCAAGAAATATTCTGAACCTAATTGGCCTAGTTTACATAGGTTTCATATTAAATGTGTCAGCGTCGCTGTACGAACAAATTTATCGTAGGCATACTGGAATTAACCCATAGAGTAGATATTTACTATTACTACGAGCATTATTAGCGTACAAAAAATGCTGAATCATTCGCAGCTCTCTGATTGGCCGGAATAATGTCAAACAGGACTCAAGGTAAAGTTGGACAAGCAGATAATAATAATAAATAATATTTCTTAGTCATTATTGTTACGTGGCATAGCAAATAAGCCACTGATAAAAGCGATCGTCGTGGAGATCTTTGGGAAAGCCTATTTCGAGCCGTGGACGTCTTGATATTATAAAGATGATATAATCTACAGCCATTGTCCGTCCACTGCTGAACGTAGCGTTCCCTCATATTGCACCAACTTTCGCGATCCTGGGTTTCCCTCATCCAGCCACTGCCAGCTGTCCTCCTAAGATCATCCGTCCAACGCGTCGCTGGGCGTCCCACACTACGCTTTCGCAAACGTGGTCTCCACTCTAGGATACGTTAGGATACGGATGATGATGTAAGTAAGTATTTATTCATTGTAAACTGTGTACAAAGATGGTAAATGACAAAAACAAAAGTAGGTATCAACATTCGCTCATTTCGAGCATAAGTACAATTATTTTTTCATAGGACTAATATTAAACATGAATTAATTACTACATGCAGCATTTGAAAATGATGATGATGAGACAGATTATATTGCGTATACTGTACACTATACTGTCCTGTAATTTGAGATTTAGGAAATAAAATTTTTAATAATAAACTCTAATAAAATAAACCATAGTTTTGTTCCAATGAGAACAAAAAGAAATCGCAAAACTGCTACTTAATATTTAGAACGTTATAAGTGAAAAATTACTAGTTGCAAAATTTATATTGCTCGTGTTACTTCTGTTGGTTGATTCATCTTTGACCGTAGGTTATCAGAGACGTCAATTTACGGTAACAGATGGCTTCTTTACAATGTACGAGTAGTTGTAGAATCTACATGCCTAAGGGACGCGGTTACGATAGAGAGAGATGAAAATACAATGGTCACTCTAACTTACAATAGAGTCCTATCCTATTCTTCACATTCGTAATTATCATCATCTCCAGCGATACGTCCCACTGCTGGGCACAGGCCTTCTCTAAGCATGAGAGGACTTAGGCTATAGTTACCAACGCGGGCGGGGATTATTTAAAGAAAAAAATCTTAGTAAATTTTAGATATGGTTTCTCGTCTAAAGTCCTGTTTTCCGCACCAATTAATCTTACTAATATTATAAATGCGAAAGTATGGATGGATGGATGGATGGATGGATGGATGTTTGTTTGTTTGTTACTCAATCACGACAGAACTGCCCAACGGATGTGGATGAAATTCGGCACATAGATAGAGAAAAGTCTGGAATAGCACATAGGCTACTTTTTATCCCGGAAAATTGCGTAGTTCCCGCGGCATAGCGATAAACGAATTCTTTGCAGACGAAGTCGCTGACAACAGCTAGTAAGTAGATAAAAGTATTTCATTGTAAATTTCTACCGTGGTGTACGTTTCTATCGATATGTCACGACATACGATTTGGCCAAAAAAAATAACGTTAAATCTGTTCAAGTTTCTAAATGGCTAGCACAAGTGGGCGTGATTGTTTTGGCATTCTGCATCCTTGTCTGACAGACCCAATCAGAAAGAGATGCACAAAGTCAGTTGTATTATAATGTGAATATTATTCAAATTACACTTTAACAAACTAACAATAAATCAATGAAAAGTAATTAAGTCTCAATAGATACTTAATAAATTATGGTAATCTATGATATTACTCAAGATTCAGCCGAAGTGAGTTGGTGACATTATTTTATTATTTATTTATTAAGCGTCGTGGGAAATGACGATTTCTAAGCTGACGTGTGACGAAGTATTTTATGTGGAGACTATTTTTTTTATGTCATTTTGTGTATTCGATACTTTTAAAGAACTTACAATACAATACAATACTTAACTCTTTATTGAACACCACGTATAACAACAAAAACAGAAAAAAGGTACAGAAAAAAATCGTTTCAGTGGTGTAGGTGTGAAAGCGTAACAGACAGACAGACCGACCGATGTTAGTTTCGCAACCTTAATAAAATATCTATAAATCGTAATAAATAATAATACAACATGACGCGTAACACCAAGCCACTTCAGTGCCACAGCTTACACCGCGCAGTTAAATCACTGAGAACAATCCGGTGTTTGTTTAACGCTCGTAAAGTATGGTAACGACCCGCTGCAAGTCAGAATTACGACAGTTCTGTTGTCAGTGCGCCCTACCTAAATCAAGTTTGGTTGTCTTTAGAAGGTGCAGACAGGGCCAAATTTTAATTCAAATGACATTCCAGTATTCATTCGGATAAAGTAGGACCTTGTACAATGCTTACCACTGCTACTTGCTTATGTTGCTAAGCAGCAGTGTCTGCCCTGCTGTGTTCCAGCGTAGTGAGTAACCCCCTTATTCATAAACGATCTTCAGCTTCAGCTAACTTAGCAATCATTTGTCCTTCTCTGTCAAATGTTAATGTCAAAGTGACAGATAAGGACAAACGATTAGTAAGTTAGCAGAAGCCTATAGAGCGTTTATTAATAAGGGGGTAAGAATACCTAGGTACTGGTGAAATTACTGGCACATTTAAGCTGGCAATAATAATAATAAGGGCAGTTTGAGGGGCCCATTTAGTGGGCGGCGAGTCACCGCCTACCAAGCTTCAATTTGTTGAGATATTGAAATGGTAGGTGTCCGTTTATCTCACTCCATAGCCCAGTAATCCTGCCCACAGCATCCCAACCCCATAGCCCAATCTATGTCGTTCCCTACCAGGCAATAGTTTGGCAACTGTGGAGGACTGTCCGCTAGCACATCTTCATGGTGTATTAGGGGATAGACCTCCATAGTTGCGCCCATCTCATGTTTATATTATATGGTACCAAAGGCCTCTTCATGTTGGCCTCGGCCCCATGAATGCCTTTCAAATGACCAGCAGGCTTATTACGTAACTCGCTCGCGATCAGCATCGTCTTCATTCTGACAGTTCATGTATGGGCTGACAATTAGCATCGGAATCAGCTAGCTGTCACATTCATACAAGAACTGTCAAAATGAACACGATGGCGATTGCGAGCGAGTTACGTAATAAGCTAGCGGGTCCCCATGGGCCCGTGATCGGAAACCCGTACCAACATAATAATATATTTATTTTAGACCAACATATGGATCATTGAGTTAGTTACAATTCAAAAACTTATTCTAGTAGTTATTAGTAATCAATTAGGTACAAAATTATCAAATTCAAAATTAACTCAATTCTCAATCAAATTATCAATTTCATCATTAATTATACATGTCAAATAAATTAATTAAATTAAATTAGCAATAGCAAATATAAAAATGAAATTAAGTCTGTGACACAAAATTACAGAAATTGTAAATTAATGCGTGCAATCCTTTGAAGTTGGGGGTGTGGGTGGGAGTGCTGACTTATCATCAGGTGTGTCTCTTGCTCGTTTGCCAACCTAGTTTTTTTAACTACTATTTTGTATTTGTGACGGCTTCTCGCTTGATGGTTTTGTTTGTGTGTATTAAGTAAAGTACCACTTACGAACTAGGTATTTTATTTACACTTAGTTACATTACATAACTGACATAAAAATAGGATTACTACAAACCGTATTGGTTTAATACTCTTGCTCTGCTCTTGGTGAAGGACTTTGGTTGCAAAACACTCTTTATAATATTGAAAATCAGATTTCAGCCGGGGAAATTACGGGCACAAGAGGCATTTCATCTAAGTCCTCTAGGTTGGCAACGCATCTGCAATCCCTCCGGGGTTGCGGGTGTCTATGGGCAGTGGTGATCGCTTACCATCAGGTGACCCACTTGCTCGTTTGCCTTCCTATTCACATTAAAAAAAAAAAAGATTTATTGCTTTATAATTACAACTGTACAGTTCCGTTAGGTAGAGTTAATCGCGACAAAGAGCAAGTGACTATATCACCGATGCCGTAAAATGAATGGCCGGGTATGCCGATGGACAACCCGCAGATTAATTTAATTCCCGCCATTTTACCTGCTTGTGATTGCTCGTCGATAACTATCAGTCTCGGCCAATCACAAATCAGCACAACTACCTTCAATTATGAAAAGTTATAAAAATGAAATAAAAAAATCCGTGGTAGCCTAGTGGTTTGACCTGTGGCCTCTCAAGCAGAGGGTCGTGGGTTCGAATCCCGGGCTCGCACCTCTGAGTTTTTCGGAATTTATGTGCGATATCTCATTTGAAATTTACCATGAGCTTTTCGGTGAAGGAAAAACATCGTGAGGAAACCTGCACACAACTGCGAAGCAATTCAATGTTGTGTGTGAAGTTCCCAATCCGCACTGGGCCCGCGTGGGAACTATAGCCCAAACCCTCTCTCATTCTGAGAGGAGGCCTGTGCCCAGCAGTGGGACGTGTATAGGCTGGTGATGATGATGATAAAAATGAATGTAATTATTTAATCGGCATACAAATAATAATATGTATATCTAAATATTTATAACATTACATTGTTTTTTTATGCACATTCGTCGATGTTCGTCGATTATTGTTAAGAATTTTGTGACATATAATTGAAGAAAAAATGTTATTAGAAGTAGAAAATAACAACACGTTTGCACAATCATACGCGGCTAGCATGAGAGCGCACGAGAGCTGCGTCTCGCGCAAAAAACACTACCCGTTTCTTTCTGGAACGAACAGTAAGAAAAAGACAGGTAATGTATCTCGTGAGCGACAAAGCTAAATACTTATGTATCTATCTAGACATTCTTAACTCCTCGTACGGAGGCGTTATATGCAAATCCATGCCTCGAAAGAAACTTATAACAAGTGCGGGTCGCAAATCCGTCCGTCTGTCATCCTCGGTTAGTTATGGACGGTTCGTTTGTTTTAAAAAATAATTAGCTTGAGTGTAAGCATCAGAACCTCACACAATGCTTGTGCAGATTAGGGATCCGCCGGCAGTGGTTCTTTTTTAAAGAAAGCAATTTTTTTATCAAAAAAATAAAAAAAAATACCGGGCAGCATTCCGGGAGTGCCGGCAGAAGTGAAAACTACACACACTCGCGCAAAATGAAAAACAAAGAAAAAATACACGACATTTGAACTGCGGTCACCTGAGAGAACACGCTGTTATTCCACTAGGCCAAACGCACATACGTTAAAGCGACGAAATTAACGTACACTTCAAAAATCGGACGCGACTAGCTTCATTCGTATTTCAAAATAAGCTCTTAGAGGATCCTGAACTGATATCCCGGTCTTACGCCTGACGCGAGTTTAACATTTTTTACCCAACTCAAAAAGTGCCCAACAGTTTTCGCTTCAAAAACTTCCCAAAATCTGTAAAAAATTGCAAATAATTGTAAACCCCCCCCCCCCCTTTATTACAGTATTTAAACCACCCGTTATTTGCGATTTCATCTGCGACTATGCGACACGGGATAAAAACTATCCTACGTCCATCCCATGGACTCAATCCATCTCCATAGTAAATTTCATCTTAATCTGTCAGCAGTTTAAGAGTCAAAATCTAACAGACAGACAAACAGAACTACTTTCGCATTTATAAACAAAGAAATAAAGAAAGAAAAAAGTTTATTTATGACACAACAACAACAACAAGACAACAACAACAACACAAGTTTATTTTTGGGATTGTTTTTTTTGTTTTTTGTTTGGGGTTAATTTGGTTTGTACTCGTATTCTTCGAACATCGCAAAAACTGTGTAAGTATACTCAATTCAATTAGCTTATAAAATAACATACAGAACCAAGAGAACAATGAAATTAAATATTAATCCTCTGTCAATCGCAAAAAGATCAAAAATTGGTACACAACAAAAGGCGATTTATCGTCAGCGTAACAGGAACAGAGTGACGGGGAGAGAAACGAAAACAAGGTACGTGCTGATTGTACAGGGTGATTTTAACCACGATAATTGGTAAAGCTTGTGGCACAGTGCTGCGAGTGGCTTAAATTTGTTCATGTAGGCTTATCGTCTAACTCGCTCGCAATCGCCATCGTGTTCATTTTGACAGTTCTTGTATGAATGTGACAGCTAGCTGATTCCGATGCCAATTGTCAGCCCGTACATGAACTGTCAAAATGAAGTCGATGGCGATTGCGAGCGAGTTAGACAATAAGCCTACTGAGCCTCTAGTGTAAGTTTTCAGACGAACAAACGTCTCGAAAGCGTTCACGTAAACCTCTCAATTACTATGGAATAATTGGCAGCGCCACTTGCGGATCGAAACGGCAACAAATTGTTCTCTTGTGTTTGACATTTTAACGCAAACGCTTTCGAGACGGTATTCTTTGACCGAAAACTTACACTAAGCATACAGAACACTTTAAACCTCTGTAAAGTAAGTAAGTACTTTATTGTACAAAATATAAAGAAACAAACAACTCACAAAAACAGATTACGAGATATGCAAATTTACCTTACGTTTAGTGTAAAAAAGTATTAATTATAAACATGGATGGATACACTCCCAAATTTTCGCATTTTATTTTTATTTTTTTACAAGGTTATCTTGCGACTCAATTTTGAAGCAGATAACTTCACCTGATTGAGTTGAAATTTTGCATACTTATGTATATGACAATACAATAATCTGGTAGCAGAATTCTGATGATCCAGCGAGGACCGTCTCCGCAGGATGGAGCTCTTCAACGGTTGGTCCGATTGACTTGAAATTTGGTACACATAATATGTAGGACGGATGGCAATAAAGCTCGTATCTAAAATGCAATTTTTAGTTAGATTATTTAATCGTAAGTTGGACACTTTTTTGTTAATAAAGGCAATATTATTGTTATTCGTTATGCCACCCCAGAATGGCAGCGTTTCGCTTTATACATAAAATATAATCGTACAGCTTAGCTTGTCCACTGTGTCACAGGCCTGACCACCCGACAGGTCTTTCATAAATATAATTCACATGATTTATTCGTCAGAGCGGTCTAATTATGTGGAGCATGATATACTTTTCACGAGAAAGTATGTGTGAAGTTGCGCTTTCATTAAGTACTTATTTCTGTATTGGTAAAAATATAAAAACAAATACTCAAATCTCGTCTACATCCCTTACGGGGTAGACAGAGCCTAAGGTAACAAGACCTAAAGGCCAGGCTTAGCACAATTGTGGGCGTGATGGAAAGGGCAAACAAAATTGATTAAGCATCAAAAGTTACCTATATTTTTATCTTGTTAATAATTCAAAAGAAATATAGGTATTTTTAAGTGACGCCGTAGTAACCCAGAGGATTGAGCTGTGGCCTCTCGAGCCGGGTCGTGGGTTCGAGCACAAGCTCAAATTTCTGAGTTTTTCGGAATTTTTGTGCAAATTTACATTTGAAATTTATCATGAGCATTTCGGTAAGAACATCGTGAAGAAACCTGCACACGCCACAGGGAGAAATATTCAGAACTGACTGCCAACCTTCGCTGGTCGAAGAGGCATCTTAAGAAGAAGATTTTTAAAATGTGTGGAACAATCTTCAACACTTGGTCGGGTTCCGGACAGGCGAATGTATTTGCGTAATCTATTTTACATTAATCTGAGCCTCTAGTGGAATAATTGGCAGCGCCACTTGCGGATCAAACTGTTCTCACAGTACCTATTTGACATTTTAACGCAAAGGCGTTCGAGACGTACTTATTTTGTGACCGAAAACTTACACTAGGCGTTTACGTGAACGCGTTCGAGATGTTTGTTCTTACACTAGAGGCTCTGATATCTGTAGGTAATTTCTAGAACGTCAGTAACGCTAATTCAGTTCAACTGTCATTGCGAAATGATGCTCCATTGTAAAATTGATATAGTACATTTGTTCCTAGCTTTTTTCCAACACATTACTATTTATACCGTAGCTATTATAGCCCGGTTCACATCTCAATCTAAAGGTTAACTGTGTGTCTGTTACTGTCAGAGATCGCGCCCCGCTGAGCGGAGGCTGCGCATCTTCTACTGCGTATGCTCGGGAGAAGAGAGAGCGGCAGCGGAAACTTAAGCGGAAGCGGGGTTGAAAAGTTGGAAACTGTGGTGAAACTTAAATCGTGAACAAAATTTAGAGTTTCATGCTTAGTTAGTGCTGGACAATATTATACTCGTAATGCATCGACCCGTGTAAATAGTTTGAGAAAATATTCAATTTCCATCCACTGTTCAAATTAAATCTCAACAACGATAAATTTCAACAAGCAACACAGTGTCTCTCTTGGTGAGGATATACCTACTGCTGACGTGTTTTTTATTTTATTGAATCAGGCGTGTTCAGGTGTGTCAGGTGTGTTTTATTGGCAGGTGTTTTTTTTTATAAGTCTACCAAGTGTGGTCAGCTTCATAGACACAGGATCTATCTATTTACTGACGAGACTCAACGTAATCAAATACATACAAAGCAAATATTTTAAAGAAACCATATTTCTGTACAAACGTACGCTCTTTTGTCTTGCTTCGATAAACTAGATCATACAGCTCTGTGATCCCCTTTAGAACATAATATAGTCAATACGCAAAATGTACACTACACGCAAAACATGAGCAAAATGTACACACAACGCATATTGCAAACTACGCAAACTGTACAGAAATAACAGAAGCAGAAGGTACGTTCTACATTATTCAAACGCTGACAGCTCATAACTTGCGTCGTCCCGATATAATTTGTTCTACTAAATTGTCTGTAAAACCTGCGCTTAGAATGCGATGTTTAATAACTTGTACCATGGGAGGCTGATTTGTAATTGTATGCTTGTTTTGTGAGATTAGATGCTTTTGAGAAAACAAATATGATAATGTAGAGGTTATTTCGAGTGTGGCATTGTTTTTTTAGTTGGTAAGACTGACGCAGTGTTAAGACTCAAGACTGGAACAGTTTTTTATGTTGGTCGTTAAAGAACTAGAACCAAAAGGTGGTTGAAAATATTAATGTTAGTATCGGCGTTGGAACGTTATACACGTATCTACAATATTAATCAAACCTATATATTCTATCATCAAAATATGCCGTTATGCATTAAAAAAAAAACACGTTTATCCCATTAGAGGGTGTTACTTTTTAAATTAAACAAACTATTACACAAACAAAAATCAGAAAAGTAAAGCTTGGATCGGGAATCGAACCCGGTTCTTCCTCATTCTCTGATGCATGCTTTCAATTCTACAATTTTCTAACGCTTAGCATGGCGAAGTTCTTCAACGTGTGTTCCGGAATTTTACTTTTGTATGTAGACGATCTATTTGTTAAACAACTAGGTAGTAAGCTAGTAAAATTAAACAATATTTAAAACTCTATTTATATTAAGTATAAACTAGCGACCCGCCCCGGCTTCGCACGGTATATTATGCATGTATTATACATACAAACCTTCCTCTTGATTCACTCTATCTATTTAAAAAAACCGCATCAAAATCAGTTGAGTAGTTTTAAAGATTTAAGCATACATAGGGACATAGGGACAGAGAAAGCGACTTTGTTTTATACTATGTAGTGATGCGAAAGTTCGTGGGGATGTATGCAATTCTTTCACGCTAGAACTACTGAAGAGACCACAAAGAAATTTGGCACAAAGATATCATAGTCTGGAAAGAAACATAGGCCACATTCTATCCCGAAAAATCGCGTAGTTCCTGCAGGATACGAGTGGCGACAAACGAATTCTTTGCAGACGAAGTCGAAGCCAACAGCCAGTACAATAACTAGTCACGTATTTTCTTCCAATTCACTTTGTTCGCGCAAATCATCTTGACCATTGCTTACAAGATAGGGCATTTTGTTCTCATAACCAATGGTCCAATCCTAATGGGGCAAGATGGGCCAATTAGGATGCCTACATGTCCACATGTCATGTCATTTGGTGTGACAGAGTGGTAAACCGAACTGATGACGTCACGGAGAGGTAATGACGGTATGATTTGTACGTGACGTGTGTGTGCAGTGCGTGGCAAACAAAAGTATAGACCGTAGGTTAATTTATAATAAGTTTATTGGTTTATGTATTGTGTTAGGGGGCAAACGAGCAAACCACAAATAAAAGAAACAAGCCAAAGAATAAACAAACGAAGCAACCAACAACAAACAGGAAAGAAATAAAACACATTCGACCAAAGAGAGTGCGGAATTTTGTATCATTTTTGAACGTTTTTTTAAATGGATTGATGATATTTATCACGTTTTCCAATCCTGTGGGTGCGCCGTTTTGTAATAATTTCCAAAAACTGAACCAATGAAATAAATTGAACCAGTGGCCTTACCATGACGTCCTAATTCCGACTCAGTTCAAGTTTTAGCTGTCACTTTTAGTATGAATCTGACAGCGAGCGAACCTAAACTGAATCGCATTAAGACGTCATGGTAAAGCCTCTTCAATCGAGTTTGTGTAATTCGAGATAAAAGGTACTTAGGTACTTAAGTGGATTTATTTTCAGAAAAATGCCCACCTCCTTAAAACCCGCAGACGTTTGCGCATGCTCGGTCGAAATATTGTGAGAGATAGAGAAACATTTATTTACACACATTCGATACACTGTGATACATTGTGGTGGGTTCCACTTGCCTTGCACACCGCAGTGCTGGAGTTTGGAGTTCGTAGTTGGCAACAAGGGCAACAGAGAGCGCTGCCGCCAAGCGTCAGGTCCCTGGTCGCCTTTTACGATACCCACGGGAACAGATGGTCAAGCTAACAAAATATTCAGCATTTTTATTTTCAAACTTTAGCCTTTTCTCGATTTTTCACAAGTTTTTCTAATTTTTATTTTTATTTTCCTTTTTTTAAAGCCGCCATTTTTTTGCACGCAAGTGCATACATGATTCTATTTTCGAACTAGCCTTTTCTTGTTTTTTCACAAGTTTTTCTAATTTTTTATTTTAATTTTCCTTTTTTTAAAGCCGCCATTTTTTGCACGCAAGTGCATACGCGATTACATAAACCTCATGAGAAAACGTCACTTGCCTGCGCCTGCGCCTGCGTCGCTTTGCGGAGTCTGAAATGTGTCCCCATTGAGGATTAGGTTATGCACAAGGTAACAACGAATATAAAATGTTTCTTAGAATTGGTCTACAGTGTGTGTAAATTTCATACGAACATATTATATTTTTTATATAGCTTTACATTTCGGATTTTTGTATGTGTTCTAATTTTCAGTGTCGTTTAGAAATTTATAGTTTTATATTTACTTATACATTTATTATATGTTAGAATGATATTATTTTATATTGTTAGTAACTTTTATTATTGAAGTGTAATTATTTTATTAAAGTTAAGTACTCTTAGGAGCAATGTAAAACGTACAATTTCATTTCATATAAGTATTATGACGTTTACGTTGTGTGTTGTGTGTGGTGGCATTGTGTGATACAATACCACACACTTAATATGGCACGTCACCAATAGAGACAGACTACCTGGGAATCTGACATTGATTCTATCTAGTGGGTGATTGAGCTAGAATTTAAGCCAAATTGGGTTGTTACCATTTTAAACAAATTGGATTGACATATATGTTATAGTGTAAATTCGTGGTTAGGTTTAACAACTACGTAGTTTTATTACTTCACTTTATAGTCTTTCTCTATTTACAGCACGCCATATTAGTTGTGTCGTACTGTACATTGCTTGCTAAATTTATAAGTACCTAACTAAGTAAAATTAAAATTCAACTTATCTTGCTGTTACACATGTTTTGACGTTAATCATTGTGTATATTATCACATTATTAGTTAATATAATAAAATATTATGCCCGTATGAAATTTACGTATAAATGTATTTTTAACAAATGCTGCTGGTTCCCTCTGGCACATCGCCATCCCCATCAGTAATAATACCTAGTTACTGCAATGATTGTTACAGGTACAAGCGACAATCAGTGACGCGATCATGTGAAATAATACTAAGTGTACTCGTATTATAGTAATGTTATAATACTTATTCTTACCTTGTTACTGAGGAATTTGTTCAGCACGTATTAGATTAAAGACAGATTGATCAGATTATGGTTATGTCAAATGGAGGTTGCCTGTAATTTTTTTTTGTTTTTACATACATACAGTCACGCCTCTTTCCCATAGGGGTAGGCAGAGACTACTTTGTTCCACTTGCTACGATTCTGACATACCTCTTTCGCTTCATCCGCATTCATCAATCTCTTCTACATGCTCGTCATATTCTAATTACTTTCATCCATCCTCTCTATGTGACCAAACCAACTAAGCATACCTCTTTCTATCCTAGTCACTATTATCTTCTTTCACACTAGCACGTTCGCTTATCACACTATTCGTTATTTTTGTTTTTGCTATAAATAAAATTGGAATAGGCAGGTACCTACTGTTTATTTATTATTTCATATTTTAATTATTGGGACAGTTCAGAATGTGATATGGAGTAACACAGTTTATAATTGCCACTTGACTTTTTTACCCCTCAACGCATAAAAAGGGCATCCTTTACAGAAAATATTACAATTTGAAATTATACAATTGTAATAATTACCATAAAATTACACTGATTTGTTGCGTTCAATTGGGGAGCGGATCAGAATACATAAAGTTTAAAATGTATAATGGGTTAAAATACATAATGGTTCAAAATATATACCTAATGCCATTATCTGTAAAACTATTAGCTAAATGAACTTTTTGATATCGTAATCTACAGATTGGTTTAGATTAGGTTAGGTTAGGTTATAACAATCTTGGGGTGCGAAGTCGGAAACCTCCTCGAGAGCTCTAGTGTTACAGTTCCCTTCTAACAGAGGCTCTTGGCCTCACGGGGGGGGAAGGGTAACGCTTAGGCCGGTGCACCCTGGGCAACAACGGTTAATTAATTTATTTAGTAAGTTAGTTAACTGTTGGCTAATATCCGACTGGGGGGGAGGGGTCAACACGCGACCCGGCCCATGGGGTCGGAACGTGGGCCGCTTGTCTTTTTCAAGACAGGGGGCCGTGAGGAGTAAACCTCTATAAAAAATCTAGAGGGTCGCACCCGCAGGTGCTTTTGGTGACGGACGCGATCATGCCTTCGGTACCGCTCTGCTTTCAGAGTATTACATGAGGGTGTGAGAGCTGACGTGAGGGTCGGCGGGCATAAGCCTGCCGTCGGAGCGGTGCGCCCCGTAAGGGACGCGATCGCGGAGCGGCGTGGCTCCGGCCACTGTCGGTCAACACGTAACCCCGGCCCGCAGGCGCCGGGAACGTGGGCCGCTGTCTTTTTCAAGACTGGGTCCACGAGGAGATAACCTCTATAAAAAATCCAAGCGGCACCAGCGGGGGAGGGCGGGAATTCCCAAACCTGCATTGCACAGGTGCCGCGGAGAGGGAACCCCATCCCGGGGTGGTCGTGGGGCGTTTGCGGTGACACCTTGTTCTCCCGTAGCGCCTCACATTCGACCGAGGAGGGAATCCGTGTGGTTTTTAGTGGGTATGCCTGCCGTCGCGGGTGAGCCCCACATACCCCCGGTAACCCCGTACTGGGCGGATGCATAAGGCGCATTTTCCACACCATAAAAAAAAAAAAAAAAAAAAGGTTATAACAATCTTGGAAATGTCACTTTCCGAGAAAATCGCATTACATAAATATTTTGAACCATTATGTATTTTAATTTTAACCCATTATACATTTTAAACTTTATGTATTTTAATACGTACCCGTTCAATAGAGAATATTTGTATTGTATTATGAACGGGTTTGTGTGATTGAATACTCCTGCACAGATTTTTCATCATAGTTTTGGAATGAAAATTTAGCCTCGCCTTTACGCGGTTTACTTTGAACATCAATCAATTTATGGTAACTTTTATGAACTATGATTTAAAAATCCTGAAAATCATTTGCATGGTTATTAGTAACTAACCCAACCACATTCTGAACTATTCCATAACTAACTATTCCTTGAAACCTTGTACAATAAAACCTGAGCCTCTAAAGAAAGAAAGAAAGAAAGAAAGAAAACATTTATTCATGATAACATTACAGACAAAAGAAGAAAAGGAGCAAAAAAAAACATAAAAACATGCATCATTTTCTAGTGTAAGTTTTCTCATATGAAAACGTCTCGAACGCGTTCACGTATACGTCTCAATTACTATGGAATAATTAGCAGCGCCACCTGCGGATGGAAACGGCAACAAACTGTTCTCTTAGTTATTTGACATTTTAACGCAAACGCGTTCGAGACGTATTTTGTGACCGAAAAACCTACACTAAGCATACAGTAGGGTTATTGTCTAACTCGCTCGCAATCGCTATCGTGTTCATTTTGACAGTTCATGTATGGGCTGACAATTGGCATCGGAATCAGCTAGCTCTCACATTCATACAAGAACTGTCAAAATTAACACGATAGCGATTGCGAGCGAGTTAGACAATAAGCCTACGGGTCCCTATTTCAACAACTCCACTATTGTCGGAGACCAGTGACAACTCGAATTGCGATGCTTGGTCGATTATGAAGGCAATCGATGTAGATTCTTGTGAGTTTGTAATGTAAACAGAATTTGTCACTTGTCACCGACTATTGTCGAGATGGTGAAGGAGCCAGTGGTCCGTTTCTCGACGCTAAAAGTTTCAATTTTACAAGTGTAATTTACTTACTAGAGTACCCGAAACCGACGAGCATTTTATTGTATAAAGAGATTGAATGTGAATAAAGCGAAATACCTTATGAGGATCGTAAGTGGAACAAAGTAGTCTCTGCCTACCCTTGTGAGACAGAGGCGTGACGGTATGTATGTTAACTAGCAACTGAACATTAGTCAAATCAAATGGATGGGACCAATGTTGCTAAGTCACTTGTATCTTCGAGAAACGGGGCACAGTTAATTCAACAAACAAACTTCATTCACAATCCACCCATCGGAACCGCGGTACGCGAGACAGTAGATAACCTAACAGATTACATGTCATTATCAATATCAGTGTGCTCGGTCTTAGTCTATATGACAGGCCGGCAGGCTGGCAGGCTAGATAAATGATCTAGTCCCATGGGTATTAAGGAGGTGGGCATTTTTCAGAAAATAAATCCACTCACCTTTTTTCTCTAATTATACAAACTTCGATTGAAGAGGCCTTACCATGACGTCTTAATGCGATTCAGTTTAGATTCGCTCGCTGTCAGATTCAAACTGAAAGTTTAGTGACAGCTAAAACTTGAATTGAGTCGGAATTAGGACGTCATGCTAAGGCCCCAGGGCCCCGATTTTTGAAAGCAAATCACTCGAAAGTACCACTCGAAAGTGGTATAAATCTGTTTATATCTTCAAAACTACGGCTCTAATCAAATTTTTGCATAGTCCACATGATTAATGAGAGCCGTAAGAATTTTTTAAGCTACTCGTATTTCATATTCAGCACGATTTTTCACCACTTTCGAGTGGTATTTTCACACATGTGCTTTCAAATATCGGGCCCCAGTTCTGCTCAGAATTACAAGCACTATTCATTTTAGTTTAAGGCAAAAAGTGTCCCAAAGGTTTCATACATTTTTCAACTTTCCATTTCGTTACTCTCATATAGTTACAAGTGTGTATGGAAAAGTAGGTAGGTAACGGAAAAGGAATGAAAAAAAATAGGACACTTTTTGCCTTTACACTAAAAATCAATAGTTCTCATGAAGCAGAACTGCCATCGAAGTTGTGTAATTTGAGAAAAAGTGTAGAGCAGATTTATTCCCAGAAAAATGTCCAGTCAGTCAAGGGCATAAAAAGTCGTTAGGTAGGTACCTACATCATTGAATTGCTCCGCAGATGTGAGCAACTTTCATCACGATGTTTTCTTTCACGGAAAAGCTCATGGTAAATTTGAAATGTAATTTGGCAGATAAACGAGAAAACTCAGAGGTGGGAGCCCGGGATTCGAATCAACGACCCTCTCTCTGCTTGAGAAGCCACTGGTCAAACCACTGGGCTACCACGGCTTTTTTTGCCGACATTCAGTTTTGATCGGTCATTTTTATTTACCTAATACTCGTTTATTTGCAAACCTGCATCTTTTATTTATTGTTCTTACCGTTGTGAAATGATGAAACGCCATTTTATGTGATAAAATAAAGTGACATCTTGCGCCGTATTTTAGAAGCACGTAGTGAGGCTACGAAAAAGATTGGTAACTTTCATAGTAGAGCAAGTCATATTTCTATAATTCGGTAGATGGCGCTAAAACAAAACTAATGTGAGCGCCACCTAGTAAAATCACTTATAACTAAATAGCTGTCTCTCGCACCAGTCAGTCGCTACATTTCGTGGTTTTAACGGGTCACCTAGTTCGCTAGTTCGTTTGGCCTGCTACAACTAGATGGCGCTGTTTTACAACACAACAATGACTCGCGTCTTTTTGTAATAAAATTATAAAGATGGCAGCACATGACACATTGGCATCGTTACATACAAAATAATTTAGCTAATGTTTAAAACATTTTTTGTTTATTTGTTTTTGATTACGTTTTTACCAGTTTAGTAAATAATTTTCAATTGTGAAAAAATATATAATTATTAAAAAAATGCGAATGATGTTGACGGTTAAAATCTGAGTGCATTAATTAGATAAATAAAACTCAATAATTGGCTAAGTAAAGTTTTTGGAAGAGGTGCAAATTATATTTTTATTCGACAGTCCACGTCTTAATAATCGAGGAACTGCAGCTCTTTTATTTTTATTCCCTCTTGTTAGTTAGAAATATTTTTTAAGTGGTCGATTTGACATTTGTGAAATTTAATGGATGACCATGACCAGCTACGCGTGCCTAGAACTAGCCTGTAATAAAAAAAAAACTACGTCAACCGTACGTCAACTGTCACTTTTGAGTCAAAAGTGACAGTTGACGTACGGTTGACGTAGTTTTTTGAGTCAATTGTGACAGGAGACGTACGGTTGACGTAGTTTTTTCAGTCAAAAGTGACAGTTGACGTACGGTTGACGTAGTTTTTTTTTATTACAAGCTAGTTCTAGGCACGCGTAGCTGGTCATCCATTAAATTTCACAAATGTCAAATCGACCACTTAAAAAAATATTTCTAATTAACAAGAGGGAATAAAAATAAAAGAGCTGCAGGTCCTCGGTTATTAAGACGTGGACTGTCGAATAAAAATATAATTTGCACCTCTTCCAAAAACTTTACTTAGCCAATTTAATATGTATAATCAACATACCTACTTTAAGATGGTCTTTTTGTATTTTTTTATTTTTTATTTTTGTTAGTTTACGATTCGTAACAAGAATCAATATTGAGGCTTGAGCTTGAGTTGGTCCGACTGGCGAAATAAAGGATTAAAATAACTAGTAAGTCACTTTAGTCAGTTACTTGTTACTTAAGTAAGTACGTACTTAATATAATCCTAGAATGCGATTTTTTATCTACTTCTTTATTTTGTGGCATCCTCCTTAAAACCATACTTAGAATGTGACGTTGCTTCTAAACTTCTCTTTTAAATTCAGTCCCACTTTTGCGCCGACCTTTAAACTAGCAGCGTTTGTTTCCAACAAGTAAGTGAGTGTCCATGTGTCCCGAGTCCCGACACGTGCCTCACATTCCGCCGGCACCAATAAGCGACGCCTATACGCGTTGGGCCACTAAACTAGAGGGTAGGTAACTACTTCGGTTTAGGCGTTATTATAAGCTGGAAAATTCCAACATGAAACTACCGTGAGACTCAATCATAATCACAAAAACGGATAACTCACATATAAAATCCGAGATTAGAGCATTAGCTCGACATGTTTCGGACTAATCCGTAGTCCTTCCCCGTGGAGCGCTCGCCCCGGCGGCAGCGAAACGAACACCAAAACATGTCGAGCATTACTCGGCTTTTATACGTGAGTTATCCGTTGTTGTAATTAAGCTGGAAAGTATTAAGAACCGCATAATAAAATTACTAGTCGGACTTGCGCACCGAGCGTTCCGTACAAATTCGGCAAGTGAATAAAATCCAATGTTAACAGAGCCTTGCCTCCTAAGCAAAATGTAGGCAGTGTGAGGTCATTTTATATTGGTTATTTACATTGACAGTCAGACAGCCATAAATAATAGCTTTGGTTTGTAAGCTAATAAAATTTAAAATAATACGATCGTGGAAGGTACTTTTCCTCAATAAAGTAGGTAACAGATAAAAAAATGTAAAAGAGCTTCTTTTTCACCACTCGTTATAATTTTCCCTGCTCTAGATATCGATAAAGTCAACCAATTTGATTTCCAGGCCACCACATAACCTTGTCATAATGACATTTACCTACGGCATTGTCATACAAACAAATAATATTATTTACTATGATAACTATGATAAGGTTCTATTTTTTACTTCTAGGTAGGTACCGCTCCAGCATTTCTCATGGCCGGATGGATGAAAATTATCAGCCAGTACCTATTCGAGGTATTTCAATTAAATCACACGTCCCTCAATCAAAGACATTCCTCAAGAGATCTTTCTCGAATTACTGTTGCCTTGCCAGTCAAAGAAATTAAATACTGGCAAAAAATAGAGAACAAAATTTTCAAGAACCCATTTCCGCGGTAGAAAAGTGTAAGAAGATGAAAAACACCTGACAACGGCACATCGCCACTATCTAAGCCAAATTAAAAAAAAACTCTATTTTTTTAATTGCTTGGATCCTTTTATTATTCAGCCATATGGCAGCAATGCTCTATTCAAATCCGTACCTATTAGTAAGTACCAACATAACAACAAAATTATGAAATCTAACTTCGCGAAGTCCGAGTCTGATGTTCTCGAATTTTCTTTTCCTAAAGACGGTTTTTTTAACCCGGGAGCATCGTTAAGTATTGGAGTGGCTTGAAATGAGCAGACCACTTACAGTTACAAAATAACCCTCTTGATAGGGAGGGAAATGTTTTATTTATTTGGTTTTCATTCTAACGATGAGATAAAAAGGTCTCGCATTCGAATATTATTATTTCTATAATAATAATGTATACCTAACTATGTACGTATTTGAAATCGTAATGAGATTAATTTAGTTTTAATCTTACAAAATTTTATTACGTTAAACTTTTTTAACACCGGTAATTTTAATTTAAAAAGGTGAAGGACCTTCCACGGCGACCGCGAAACGATTTAAAAAGGTCGAGTTCCATGACCAACTTCTAGCCACATAGAAAACCGCGCGCCATAAAAAAAATAGAAAAAGAAATCAAATTGTGAAATTTCGAACGCGGATCGTCATAGAAACAAAAATAACAATAGAAAACGTCGCGAGTGAAAGAAAATTTGTTGTGATTTTGTTAAAAAGTTGAATATTGCAAAAATAAATGATGTTTTCTGACGATGAAATAAAAGAAATATCTGAAAGTAGCTTCATGAGACCCGGTGATGAAATAATAAGGTCCGATCTTCGATTATTTTATTTTCGCGTTGTAAATTATAACTGAAGCGCGACCATGTTGATTTAACGTTATTTTACGCGTGTGTTTATGTTTTAGTGATATTTTTAACAAAGACGGATTGTTTTAATTCGTGTCGTGTTTTATTTCAGTATTCGTAAAGTTTGCTTGAGTGACAAATATGACAAACGAGATTTTAGTTACAAGGAGCCGTTACTATCAAATTCAAGTCGCAATGATGTAAGTCGAAAACTGAATTATATTACTTAGTATTTTTCTTTCGAGCAATAGTTTTCACTTAATTTGCGATCAGATAGTTTTAAAACTTTTTTGACACAACTTGCAAAATACTAACTTTTTTTTATTGTATCAAGCAAGGATCCAAAAGTTTTTCAGCCACCATGTTTCATGTCAAGTCGGAAACTTAATTATATTACTTAGTATTTTTCTTTCGAGCAATAGTTTTTACTTAATTTGCGATCAAATAGTTTTAAAACTTTTTTGACACAACTTGCAAAATACTAACTTTTTTTATTGTATCAAGCAAGGATCCAAAAGTTTTTCAGCCACCATGTTTAAAGTATAACGTAAAGATTTTACTGTAATTTTCGTCCAAGTGGTTAAAATCATGAGTTGGGTGGATTTAGTAAATCCTCACCAAAATTATATTTTTGGACTTTTATTTAATTTTTTTGGGATTTAATTCAGTTAGGTATCGCTTAATTAAATAAACTGCTTATAATACAATTGAATCGGTGTTGCCAGCTCGACGTGTCCCGATCCCTCTTCCGCGAAGGCTTATTCCCCGATAGTATGGACCAAGCGCGGTTCGCATGGACAGAGGAGGATGGCAACATCGCGTCGCTGGTCTCCGAACCGGGGTTTGGCACCACTGGCGAAACTACATTCGGGAAGGATTTGGATGCAGCACTCAGTGGGGAAATAAAGGTTTATTATCATCTACTTAGCCTATATGCGTCCCAATTCTAGGCACAGACTTCCTCTCAGAGGGTTTATTTAGGCCAGCCATACTCAAAGTGTGTTCCGCGGAACCCTAGGGTTCCACGAAGCCCACGTACCCCTACCTAGCCGTCGTGGGGGCTCCGCAATAATTTCGAAATAATTCAAAACACCTCTTATTTTGGTTTTAGGGTTCCGTCAAGTATTTCGCTTTCTAAAAGGGTTCCGTCAAAGTTAGAGAGCCGCTGATTTAGGCTGTAGTTCCCATGCGGGCCCAGTGCGGATTGGGAACTTCACACCATTTAAATGCTTCGCAGATGTGTGCAGGTTTCCTCATAATGTTTTCCTTCACCGAAAAGCTCATGCTATATTTCAAATGTTACGCACATAAATTCCGAAAACTCTGATGCGAGATCGGGATTTGAACCCACGATCTGCTTGAGAGGCCACTGGTCAAACCACTAAGCTACCACGGCTTTTTATTTTTAAAACAAAAACCTTTACCTAAAGTCTATTTAGTTAAACTAATCCAACCATCAGGTGAAATATTCCGGAACAATTTTAAAGACCTTATAAATTTACTTGTAGTTCGTTCAATATAATTATTTGACTGACTTTATTTGTAGCAAGAAGCTGATACATCGAGCGCTGCATTCCCGCAGAACAGCAGAGGGTTCCTCCGGAAGACCACGACGGAACCACACCTCGTCAGCTCTACTTCAGCTGGTAATGATTTAATGTAATCTCTAAGGGCCACGAACTTGCACGGACCAGGGGTTAACGACTTAACCCCGTGTTAGATGCTAACCCGGGGCTAAGTAGTGTCAAAATGTATGGAACTGTCAAACCTAACCCCGAGTTAGCGATTTAATTTTTTTAACTCTGGACTGTGCAAGTGGGCCTATTAGCTGTTAAGTTTACTTGAAATTTGGCAGACATACATATATGAATTCCTTGCTGATCATAAAGGTGCACTAAGAAGTGTTTTAAATTACCAATGGATAGGAATTGGAGTATATTAATTATTATTCCACGAGGGTCTGTCTTTCTGGCAACTGTCTGCCCATGTTGTCTTGAAAGTTCAAATCCTGAAGTGATGACCACAATCGTTTTGTCCAGAATGAAGCGTTTAGAAGCATTACCTTTGCAGATTGCATCAGGCCAGATTTTTGGAAGTCAATTTTTTTGTGAAATATTCTGGAAAACGAGCAAATCACCACCACCCGTGGAAACCCTCAAACCCCAAAAGATTGCGATAGAGATAGAATATCTTTGTGCCTGTAATTTCACTGGTTTTCCTTCTCTCCATTCCGTAACACAGCATCGCAAGCACTGCTGACAAATGAATAAGATGGTAGCAACCCGGACGGACCTTGCACAATATCCTACCGCAACTATAATTATACTATATCCTTAAATAAGGACGGAATATAACTCTTTCTAAAAGAAACGAATGTACTGCGTATTCTCCGATGGGCCTTCATGTTTTAATCTTACAAATGGAACCCGTTTCAATGTGTTTTATGGGGCAGGCCTTTTATGATCATCCATCACCGTGGCTCTATTACTGTATACACTATACTCGGGTATGAATTCAGGAAAATAGGTTTCACATTATTACATTAATGCAGTAATGCCAATTCAGGTCGCACTGTGGAAATACATACATACATACATACATATCGTCACGCCTCTTTCCCACAGGGGTGGGCAGAGACTACTTTGTTCCACTTGCTACGATCCAGACATACCTCTTTCGCTTCATCCACATTCATCAATCTCTTCATACATGCTCGTCGGTTTCGGGTACTCTTGACCTGGCCTTTCTCCAAAACGTCCCCAATTTGATCACGGAACGTCCGCCTAGGCCTTCCCCTCCCAACGCACCCATTCACACTCCCCATATAAATCTGTTTAGTTAATCTTCTTTCATCAATCCTCTCTACGTGACCAAACCAACTAAGCATACTTTTTTCTATCCTAGTCACTATATCTTCTTTCACACCAGCACATTCCCTTATCACACTATTCCTTATTCTATCTTTCAGTGATACACCTTCCATACTTCTACTGTGGAAATTACATTACAAAAAAAAACTTTTTTCATCGTTAAAATTAAAATAACAAAATATTAACCCCCTTATTCATAAACGCTATAGGCTTCTGCTAACTTAAAATCGTTTGTCCTTATCATTGAAAGGTAAATGTCAAAGTGACAGATAAGGACAAACGATTGCTAAGTTAGCAGAGGCCTACAGAGCGTTTATGAATAAGGGGGGGGTAGTTGTTGTTTTGATTGGTTGAATCGAACAATGTTGCTACTCGTACGTTAGACTTACAATACAATACAATACAATAACTCTTTATTGAACACCACATATAACGATCAAAACAGAGAAAAGGTATACAGAAGTTATAAGATAACAATAGGCTGCCTTATCACTACAGAGCTATATCTACCAGGCAACCATAACAGACTTAAAACTGTAACTGGCAGCTTCGAGAAATGTAAACATAACTTTGGTTTGTATTTGGGGAATTTCAGAAATAGGGTGCAATTACGTTTTTTTTCTCGGATTTTAGAAATTTTTGCATAGATCTACTCAGAATCGATAGCACTAGCGATTCTATATAGGGGGAAAAAAGTGTCCCGAGATCACTTTTGTTACTTTTCATTATACTTATATTAATTTTTGAAGGTTACAAAACCGACACTAATTTTTGTAGCAAATAATGGGGTAATTTTTTTACACCATTATAAATCAATTGATCAATTGATCCTGACTCCTGAGCAAATCCACGCAAAAAT
Source organism: Pandemis heparana (assembly GCA_963854515.1). Taxonomy (NCBI): domain Eukaryota; kingdom Metazoa; phylum Arthropoda; class Insecta; order Lepidoptera; family Tortricidae; genus Pandemis; species Pandemis heparana. Next base: position 7,703,759 of record OY978025.1, read on the forward strand.
TTCTAAAATCGCAGAAAAAAACATAATAAACATAATTGTACCCTATTTCTGAAATTCTACATTTAGTTATTCGGTTTTGCCGTTTTCAGTTCACCTGAATGAGCGATCTCGAGGCAACCAAGGCGCATGCAAAGTAGACAAGACTGATCCGCGGTCGCGGTTCCACTTCGTCAAGTACGTGAAGAGGCATGGACGTACTGTGAAACTATGGGAATGTGGCATTTGTGAGTATACATAAGTTCCAGATTGTACCCGCGGTTTAACCCCGTTTTAGACCTTCCTGTCTCCGAGAATTACCGCGTACCGAATTAGGCACAGGACCGGTCCGAGTGGAGAGCCTTGGTGGAGGCCTATGTCCAGCAGTGGACGTCTTTCGGCTGATATGATGATCTCCGAGAATTTGGAAAACCTTCTTTATTTCTGGTCTTGCTTCTCGAATTATTATCTGCTATCTTAGTCTAATGGTTAACTTCAATAACCCTTTGGGTTTGCCGTAGTCGGGTAAAAAAGGAGGTTCCAGTTCCTCACTACAGAAACACACAAATCTTACCTTTCTTTTTTTTAACTCCTGAATAGGACCCCTGATTACTGTGTGCCCCAGGGCCCTGGCTCATAGAAATAACGGTCCTGGGATGGTCTCAATTCTACTGTAGGCTGTTTCGTGTAAACCTAATCTGTCTTTGCAGACTGAGGACTGTGTCGCTTTCCATTTGATAGATCATTCTAATCTCAATTATTAAGTTGCTGTTATCTTAGGGCCGATCTTTCTATCCTCAGATGCTTATCTAAGTGCTTACTTAGCTGATAGATGCCCATAGAGTTGTTCGTCGAGTAGGACGATTGAAAAATCAACCCTTACTCTTACATATTCTTGTTTTGGGCCTAGTTATAAAAAAGACTACCACCAATTTCATTTTTAATATCCAGTTATATCATACTTTTCAGTGTGTCATGTATGTGAACAGGTAGCCGAGAATTTCAGCATCAATACACCTTGATGCGTCATCTCCCGACGCACACAGACGAGCGAAACTTCCACTGTGACGCTTGCGGGAAGAGCTTTCGACAGCTCTCCACGCTCAGCCAGCACCGAGCCATACATTCCGCTGAGAGGCCTTATGCTTGCGAGGTATATTAACAAAATCATCATTTTACCAATCTAACTAATATTATAAATGCGAAAGTATGGATGGATGGATGGATGGATAGATGGATGGATGGATGTTTGTTTGTTATTTTATTGAATCAGGCGTTACTTTGCGGAGGTCCATTTCAATGAACACAAAATATTTACCTTGCTACTCCGCTACTTACGTGCAAGATAACCAAGCTTGTGCGAAATATGTACGTTTTGCATGCAAGCCCTCCCACCACTACTACCACACAAAACGCACACAAATCCCACAAACTTAATTAATCCTAACACCACACAAACACTGACGCGCGTTTCGATCCCTCTACGGGATCATTCTCAAAGTTAGAAATCGCAAGTAAGTTGTCACCGGCTAGCGGAGAACAGCAAAGGAAAACAAGGCGTGGGTGTAAAAAAATATAATACAAAATAAATATGTACAAAGTCGTTTCAGTCAGTACTGCTCTTGAACGGATAATAAGCACTGGCCTGAGACTTCGGATAGGCAGGAAAGCAGGCAGGGCAGGGTGTCGTGTCAGGATGGCCTCGGACTGCTCCGAGGCGTCAGAGCGGAGAGTTGGAGGAGCGGAAGTGTGGTGTAGGTAGTAGACGGGAAAGGAAGGGCTGTAATCAAACACCCTGCTTAAAGCTCGTAAAGCCTATCCAAGCCTCGTTTCAGTGTAGCCTAGGCCAGTGAGAAAAACTAAACGAGACTTGGATTAGGTTTCACAAAATAATTAAACTCTAGAAACAGTAAAGCTAATATTTACAGTACCTGCGTTAGTGGCAGCCCTTTTACAATTATATACAAGTAGTTTACACAAGCAATCTTCAGTCTTATAAAATATAATTCGAATAAAGTACCGAAATGCGGCTTATTCCTTGCCAAATAATCGAGCGAGTGCCAGGAAAAAACAAAAGCCGATCGTAAATTTAGAATTTAGAATTTAGTTTTTATTTGTAAGCGGCCAGTGCGCTTTTGGTGCGTCGCGGAGGTTTACCATGTTACAGTACCCCGCGCGCCCAGGAGAATTTTCCAAACACAAACGGTGGAGGAAAATTCGGTAAAAGTAAAGAAGAGAAATATACAATATTTACAACTTAAAGTCTTTAATATGCCACCTTCCAATAGCGCGACCATTATGATCAGCCAATTCATATACAAGAGGTGACAACTTCTTTAACACTGTACACTTTACAAACTTAGGTGCCAATTTGGCGCTAAAATATTTACCAGCGTCGCTAAGCTGGTAGTTACGACGCCAAACAACATCACCCTCATTGAACTCAGCTTGCTTACGCCTCAAGTTATAATATTTACAGTTTTTTACATGTGCATCCCAAAGTGCAGCTTGCACCTTGTCAAATATAGGCGACAAGTGGCCTAAGTTTTCCGCATAAATATCGCGGGGCGCGAAAATTAAGTCGTCGTAGTCGACGTCGGTAGAGTCGGCGACGCCGTACAGCGACCCGCACGGCACGAGCTCGCGCCCGAACACCAGCAGCGCAGGGCTGAAGCCCGTCACCTCGTTGACACTCGAGTTCATGGCAAACTGAATTTTAGATATATTTAAATCCCAATTTCTGTGATCGTTTTCTACAAAAGAACTAATAGCGGATATTAAAGTACGATTATAACGTTCAACAGAATTTATATGCGGACTAAATTTAGGCGTAAAATGGACGTGAGGAATTTTATAACTAGCAAATAATTCTTGCATTTCGTGACTTATGAACTGGCTACCGTTGTCCATGATAAGAGTTTGAGGAATACCATATACGAGGAATACGTATTCTTCTAAAATTTTTGAAATAATTTTGGTTGTAGCTTTTTTAATTGGAAATATTAAACAGTACTTAGAAAAACAGCAATTCACAACCAAAATGAAACGATTTTGAGTTCGAGTCATAGGTAATGGACCAACCAAATCGATAGATAGACATTGAAAAGGTCTACAACACTCCTTTGGTTTCCCCATCACACCTAAAGTTTGATGGTTTTGATACTTGTAAGCTAAACAAGTTTCGCAATTAGAAATGTATTTACAAACGTCCCTATACATGCCAGGCCAAGTATAGCGCAGAGATAGCCTTTTGTAAGTTTTAAAAATGCCGAAGTGTCCGGCAGTAGGCTGGGCATGATTTTCGTGAATAATATCGTCCCTCATCTCCTTTGGAATAACGAGCTTCCAATCATATTCAGAAGTTAGAATACAGCTACTTCGCTTAAATTTGTACAAGTTATTATTTACAATTTTAAAATCAGGAAATGAGGAAGGATCGTCCTGACAACCTTTATACACTTTATTGAACCACTCGTCGTTTGACTGTACATAGACTATGTCGACTGGCACTGAACGTGACAAAACATCAGGTACAACGTGTTCTTTACCCTTCTTGTGCCTGATCTCAAAGTTAAACGCAGACAAACGAACACTCCAACGAGCTAGTCTACCAGTAGGGTTGTCTAAGTTTAAGAACCATTTTAATGCCGAATGATCTGTGTATATAATAAATTTTTGGCCATTGTCTAAATAACACCGCCAGTGTTCCAAAGAAACTATAACACTAAGCAATTCGCGTTCAGTGATAGAATAATTCTGTTGCTGTTTCGATAAAGATCGGCTGAAGTACGCAATCGGTTTTTCAATGCCATTTTCTTCCTGAGTCAGCATGGCACCAATCCCATAATTAGAGGCATCAGCATGTACCGAGAAAGTTTTAGTAAAATCAGGACAAGCTAAAACCGGACTGGATACTAGAGCTTGCTTAATGTTCCTAAATGAAACGTCAGCCTCTTCGTTCCATTTAAAAGGAGGCGCCTTCTTACCCGTAGACGTAAGTAAATTAAGAGGCGCAGCCAATGTACTGAAATTGGGTACAAAACGCCTGTACCAACTGGCGGTACCTAAGAATTTCTTTAAGTCACGCTTAGAAGCAGGTGTGGGGATATCAAGTATGGCTCGAACTTTCTCGGGATCCGTACGTAAACCCTTGTGATCAACAATGTAGCCGAGGTATTTAAGTTCGCGCCTAAAGAAACAAGACTTTTCAAAATTAATCGTTAATTTGGCGTATTTAAGTTTATCTAATACGCGAGATAATAAAGAAAGGTGATCCTCGAACGTATTAGAAATTACAATTACATCGTCTAAATACCAGAAAACACGGTTTTCAAACTCAGGTGTAAATAGTAAGTCCATTAAACGCTGTTGCGTAGCGGGAGCATTAGTCAAGCCAAAAGGTGTGACCTTAAATCTATACATACCGCGGCCCGGGACGTAGAACGCAGTTTTGTCTCTATCTTCCTCACAAAGAGGTAACTCCCAGAAGGCTTTCGCGATATCTATGCTAGATAGATATTTAGCGTCTCGCAAGTTATCAAGGATTTCGTTAATAAATGGTAGTTTATACGCGTCTTTTTTAGTAACAGAGTTCAGTTTCCGACTATCCAAACAAAAGCGCCAACTACCATCTTTTTTAGGCGTAACAAGAACAGGACTCAACCAGGGGCTCTCGCACGGTTCTATAATATCTAAAGATAGCATCTTATCTACCTCTTCTACCAGCACTTTCTGTTTCTCTGGCGAAAGACGATAACACCTTTGCCTAATAGGTTCGTGATCACCGGTATCTATGTGGTGAGAGATTAGATGCGTTCTACCAAGCGGGAGAGACTCAGTAGAAGCTTCTCGAAACTGCGATATTATTTTATTCGATTGAGTCCGTTGAGTGTCAGATAATTCCTCAAAAGGAAGAACCTGTTTAGGAGTGTCGTTAATAGTCAAAGATGTACAGTTCGACGGTCGTTTAAGCTCTACATTTTTCAGACAACTTGGCAGCAAATTAAATCTCTTCCAAAAATCGATACCGAGTATGAAATGAGACGAGATATCAGGAATAACATGTGCATTTATGATAAAAGATTTACCATTAAACTGCACAGGTAATTCTATAAAGCCAATAGAATGAGCAGGCTGTCCATTAGCAGCTCGCACGGAGATTTTACATGACGAGTTAAGTACAAATCCCCGATTAAGTAAGTCTACATGCGAGTTATTACCTAGGATGGTAATAGAACTGCCGCTGTCAAGTAAGCCACAGAGAGTCAAATTATTTACATTAATATTTACATAAGGTCGTTCACCATCAATTTGGTCATCGAAGAGGATCAAAGAAGTTTTATAGGAGAGCATAAAGAGTTTAACAACCGAGAGCCAGTCCTCCCACTCTTTACGCGAATATTTACAATATTTCTTTGACCCTCATTTACTCGTTTTTTGGAACAGACTTAGTTTTACTATTTACAGATTTATTACAAGTAGGACACTCAGTGCTACGAAAGCCGTCCAATCCACATTTAAAGCAAACGATCTTGCGCGGCTCTTTGCACATGCGCAGAGAATGACCGTTGGCTCTACAGCGCACACAAAACTGCTTATTAGTGCTAACAATATTTACCGAATTATAATTTACAGGTTTATATACAAAATCCTCCGTCAAAGTAGAAGGACTACTGATAGGAGGCTCCTTAAAATTTCTAGAGCGGTCTAGACATGCCTCGTACTTTTTACAAACCGCCTTTAAACCCTCGATAGATTGAACGTCAGACTGAGCAACCATAATGTCGTACTCAGGACGAATATTCCTCAGCAAAATTTTAAGTTTATCGGCTTCAGGCATGGTATAGGAAAGTTTAGCAAATAAACCGCACATAACAGCAAAATAAACTACAACCGACTCGCCTCTACCTTGAGTACGGTCTTCAATTTCGCGAAGCAGTTTGTAATCGTAGTCAAGTATGTCAAAGTCATCAAACAATTTGGTTTTTAAGCTCTCCCAGTTATGAAAGCTATCTTTATATGCACGAAACCAATGTAGAGCCTTGTCAGTGAAAATTTCGAAGGAATGAGCCAGTAAAATGTCTTTAGACAAATTCCGAGACACTGCGAACTCTTCCAGTTTTTGTATAAAAGCACGCGGACAGCCGGCTCCTGCGTACGTGAACTTGCGGAACTCACTGGTTACTCCGCGGTCGCAGTGTACTATTATCTTAGTGTCCGCGCTCAGACCAGAAGAGCTCGCCGTGACGTAAGACGTCGAAGACTGACTCGGAATTTTGTTTCTCCCGTCAAAACGGATCTTTAAAGCACTAAATTTAGAAACTAGGTCCTTATACGTAGTACGGTATTCCTCATTATCAGACACATCGATACGCTGAAGGCGTAAATAAATGTGTATCAGGAAAGACAGAATATTCGATACGAGCTTCTCATCGCATGTACTTTCGTACAGCAAAATTTTGTCCTCAACAAAGGAAAGCGATTTTTCAGTGCCACTACAGTCTTCAGCAACTGAAAAAGTTGAAGTCAAATCCTCAGCACTAAATTTGGCCCGCAAGTCAACGAGCTGCCGCCGCAGCTCTGCGACCGTGGTGAGCGGCTCTGCCTGTCGAATGCTCACCTCGTATGTGAGCTCATTCTTATTTAACAAATTTACATTCACAGCTTTAAAATCCATTTTAAAAGCTTGATTTTTTTATGTACAAAAGATATTTATATAGTACTTATTTACACAAGAAAATAAAATCAAACATTGCGCAAGCAAGCGTAAATTTGTAACTCTAAACACACAAAAGAAATATACACACAAAATAATACCGTTATAAACAAATTAGGCTATGTACAAAAACTTAAATGTACTTAGTTAACAAGTGCTCTATGTACATAACCTAATCCAAGTCAAAAGTAAGACCCACGTACTGACTGAAACAACCCTTGGGCGCCACTGTCACCGGCTAGCGGAGAACAGCAAAGGAAAACAAGGCGTGGGTGTAAAAAAATATAATACAAAATAAATATGTACAAAGTCGTTTCAGTCAGTACTGCTCTTGAACGGATAATAAGCACTGGCCTGAGACTTCGGATAGGCAGGAAAGCAGGCAGGGCAGGGTGTCGTGTCAGGATGGCCTCGGACTGCTCCGAGGCGTCAGAGCGGAGAGTTGGAGGAGCGGAAGTGTGGTGTAGGTAGTAGACGGGAAAGGAAGGGCTGTAATCAAACACCCTGCTTAAAGCTCGTAAAGCCTATCCAAGCCTCGTTTCAGTGTAGCCTAGGCCAGTGAGAAAAACTAAACGAGACTTGGATTAGGTTTCACAAAATAATTAAACTCTAGAAACAGTAAAGCTAATATTTACAGTACCTGCGTTAGTGGCAGCCCTTTTACAATTATATACAAGTAGTTTACACAAGCAATCTTCAGTCTTATAAAATATAATTCGAATAAAGTACCGAAATGCGGCTTATTCCTTGCCAAATAATCGAGCGAGTGCCAGGAAAAAACAAAAGCCGATCGTAAATTTAGAATTTAGAATTTAGTTTTTATTTGTAAGCGGCCAGTGCGCTTTTGGTGCGTCGCGGAGGTTTACCATGTTACAAAGTCAGCCAGTTAAGTTAAGTAAGTAAGTCAGTTGTAAGTAGCGGAGTAGCAAGGTAAATATTTTGTGTTCGTTTGTTTGTTACTCAATCACGCCAGAACGGCCCAACGGATCTGGATGAAATTAGGCACATAGATAGAGAAAAGTCTGGAATAGCACATAGGCTACTTTTTATCCCGGAAAATTGCGTAGTTCCCGCGGGATAGCGATAAAGGAATTCTTTGCAGACGAAGTCGCTGGCAACAGCTAGTAAATAAATAAATATTACCTTAATTGGTAGTACTACTCTGACAGAGTCTAACTTTCGAGCAGTTTGAGCACTTTTGATTTTGCGAAAATGCTTAAACTACGTTTGAACGTACCTAGTTGATTCATGAATATAAAGGAAGGGTAAATGACCACATTTGTTAAAGACATCATTACAAACGCATTATTAGAACGATTGATGAATTTGACATTTGAACTACCCCTTTGCAACATATTTGCGCCAAAAGGGGTGATTGTATTGTACAGTGATTGCGTTCCCCTAAAGGGCAATTTGTAGAGAAATGCGTGTCGATGGAATGTTTCGTTTTTGGCATAACTTATTGTAAAGTTTGCTTGATGATTGATGAAGTTAGTTAAGGGAGGTAAGTTCTACTTTAAACTGTCTTCATGTTACGAGAAAAGCTTTACATCCGTTGAGCATGGTCATAGAAAACTATCTTTTGAGAATTGTGTAAGACGTTTTCAAGTTATGGTAAGTATTATTACAATACACCCCGAGGGTGGTGAAATAAAGAATGTCTCAGATCGCAGGAGTGCGTAGCACGAGCCAAAGGCGAGGGCGATAAACATGCGACCTGAGGCTTTCTTTATCACCGTCCGAGGTGTGTACACAATTTTACGTCTTCCCCTAGCGACGTAAAATAATTTAAACTACCTGAATATGTGAGATAACATTTGTTTGTAATTGCACATAGTGTTCTAGGGTAAATGAGTAAAAGTAAAACAAGACAGCCCAAGTACTAATGTAATTTAATCGATAGAATCAATCTTAAAAGGTAAATGTTGATTCAGGTATGTAGCAAGACGTTCAATCGCGTCTCCACCCTGATCTCCCATCGGAAGACCCACTCTAACGAGAAACCATACCGCTGTCACATCTGCCCTAAGGGATTCCACCAGAAAGGTTACCATTCCTTACTCCTTTACTTTACCTTTCCTTTTCAGCTTTATCTACGTCAGTGCTATTTTTATTATAGGCTTATCTGTCACGATAAGGATATTGTCTATCTTTTGAACACTTGCTGAAATATTCTGTAATTTATTAATTCTAAGATACCCTGCATTACTATTTCGGTGCCAAGAATTACTTTTTGAAATGCTTAATTGAATTAGATACTCATTTTCCTATGGTCATGTTCCATTTATTGCTTAGGTAACTTACGGAACCATCTATTCACACATACCAACGAGAGGCCTTACCGCTGCAACATCTGCTTCAAAGGATTCAATCAGCAGTCGAACCTCGTATGCCATAAGAATAAGGTAAGCTATTATTAAAATTATCCTCTAATTGAGTGAAATATTCCGTCTGAGGTGCCCGCTTTTCTTTTTATTCACATTTAAGGATAATGAACTTTTCTGGAGAAAATACGTCATATCATCCGGGTTCCATACTCTGCCTGCAAATATTTCTTAACCCTTTATAAGACCCCATTTATTGGAGCATAGCATACCTCACAAAGTGTGTGTGACGTATATTGAATAAAGGGTTAAACTTCGAACTATTCCCATTTCTCTGGTGAATCATAACCATGTTACTCCATTCCCCACCTTGTAGCCTTCTAAACGCAGGACAAGAACAACGTATTAGGACGTCTACAGGTTAACTTTACAGAACACATTCCTTATGTAATCATGTATATTCGTGTCAGGCTCATCCAGAGGACGGTTGTGTACCTGTTCCCCGTGGCCGCACCACTCCTCGCATCGCTCGCCCGGCGCCAGAGGCTCAGTCAGAAGCTAACAGGTAAACTATAGAAGTAACAGAAGAGTTCATTTTTCGGATGATAATGTACTTTAACTTTTAATTTGGGGTGATGTCGTTGAAACATACTCGATGATGAATGGCTGTCTTATGAAGGCATGTACATGCACTCCTTGAAAAATAAAGAGGCTACAAGCGAAGAGTAAGACTAATCTCGCATGGTAGCCGTAGGCGACTATGTCAAAATTTAGTCACAATAGGCTAGGAACAAAAAAGGTTTGGAGACCACTTTTCCAGTGACGACCTCATGGCAAAATGTCTTGTTATTTCTCCATTTAAAAGATAGAAGATTGATATTAATGTAGTGTGTCTTTTTTATACTGTGTTTTACTACATCGTGTCCGTTATTTAGATCATCTGTCGACCACTGCGAAGTGTCCTCCTCGGTGGGTCCTTACCTTCCACCAATGGAAGGAACCTCATCGATTTGGACCCGTAAGTCGTCTCCAAGCGTGGACTCCCGAGACAGCTGGAGCAGTGACTTGCCCTGGGGTTCCATGAGCAATGGGGTCATAGTGGACCCTATAAAGACCTACCATATGGGGGTGGCTTTGGCCACAAGGCAGACGCCATTTGCTTTGTTGAAGCCAGACAATAGTACTCCGGTGCTGGTGAAAGTGATTGATACTAAATTGCCCGGTGGAAAACAGGTGAGTAGGGTTTTTAAACATGCCTCATCAGAATCTTAATAAGGTTTTATTAATACTTTTTCGACGCCATTGACACATATCAGCACCGCAGATTCAACGCCAACGACCTATTGACCTATGTATACGTCCATTACTTCAATTTAAAAGCAACTTTCGTTCAATTAGGTTTAGGTTCAATTTTAGGCGTCGCAATAATAAAGTCTGGCGTATGGGTGGCGTCTCTTGTATTTGACGTGGCGGCGAAAGGGTAAATCATAAGTAATTTAAAACTGCATAAGGTAGGCTAATAAAGGTACTATGTTTTAGATGCTGGTACCAGCTACTGCTGAAGACTTGAGAATTGGTGGGAAAATCGTTGTGAATTCGGAAGACTCACGATCTCAGGTAAAATAAGACATCTCGTCGAAATAAAAATTAGCTGAATGTTTAACTTGATTAGTTGTAATGGCACTTGCGTTAGGCTCCCAAAGGTGTGACACAATGGTTCTGATGAAACACTTATGATCATCTTACCATGGACATAAAAGTAGGTCGGCGTTTGGCGATCCATATAAATTCTATTCAAAGTATTATTGTCGGGACTTAACGGCGTAAAAACTCGCGCAGCTAAACGAATGTGATACCCTACATGACAGTCTCTTCGTGACTACGGCCGCTGCATCGTGGCAGAGTCGAGTAATAAAAAACCATTTTTAGGGGTTAAGTCCCGACAATAATACTTTAAATATGAGTGAATATCGCGGAAGTTTAAAACATCAAATAAATTCTAAAATAGCAACACGATCCATTGCATACTGCGAGCTACTGTAGTCCAATGTAAGGTCTTTTTATTCTTAACTGTCTTATTTGGTAAACAAAATTCTAACCTCAATGTACAAATTTATGTAAAGAATAAAGTGTATTATATTATCAAACAAAGCTGAGGCAATATTTTGTACTACATAAATTTGCTGATATATTATCTCCAGTTTCTTTATTTACGACGAAATAGTTAAAAAATAACAAGTCAAAAAAAAGTCAAAAGTCAAAAGTTTATTTTGCAAATAGGCCGCCGAGGGCTCTTTTACATGTCTTTTTTTTTAATCTACCAGCGCATTCGGAAAGACCATCATTGCCAAGAAGAATGCGCCGCAAGAAACTTGGCAGAAAGTCATTTTTTCAAAATAAAATAGATTTACAATAGTACTTAAATTCTACTTAACTTACCTAATACAATTAATACATTTTATAAAAGGGATGTAAAAGGTCCCTAAGGTCCCCAAGAATGAGACGTTTTGAGGTTAGAATTTTGTTTACCAAATAGGACAGTTAGGTACATTGGCGATGTATACCGGAGTCCTGAAGGCCACTGGTAATGTATAGGAGGCTGGTCGTGTTGCTCCGGCTGCGGAAGGCGCGGTGCAGATTCGAGTACCGGTAGTAGCCACAGTGGTGCCGCGCATCAAACCCGGCGGTCGCCTGCATCTGGCCGTGGAAGAACCACACCATGCCTTCCACACTGCGCTGTCTGCTGATGGTAAGGCGACTATTAGTAGAGAATCCCTCAGAAGGGCAATCTTCGTCAATCTGATAATGTAAATGCAAATGGGTTATTGCCTGAAAAATATGGTCACTTAATTTGAAACGTATAGTGAAGATCGCTTTTAGGCAGGATCTTTGACCATTATACTAACTGTATACTATACTACTGATGTCTTTTTCATCCTAATGCCTTTATTTATTATCCCGCATAATTTCTTTGGAGATCGCAATTACTTAGACAAAAGCTGCATGACTAGAACGAATCGTAATAAAGTAAGTACGAAAAGCAGTAGGGTTATTGTCTAACTCACTCGCAATCGCCATCGTGTTCATTTTGACAGTTCATGTATGGGTTGACAATTGGCATCGGAATGAGCTAGCTGTCACATTCATACAAGAACTGTCAAAATGAACACTATGGCGATTGCAAGCGAGTTAGACAATAAGGCTACAGGTGAGGGCAAATAGGAGTTGCTGAAAGTTTTTTTCCACCAAATGGGGTCGCGTGTTGAATGAGGTTGAAAATCAATGCTATAATATACTGCAACATTTACAGACAGATGAACGACAAGCATCTATTGTACTGTTCATTTTATCAAAAACTTTATCATGTATTTACCTACGTCGTATGAGGACTGTAGCAGTTATCATCCTCACTTACTCTCGCAGTAGGAGAAGTGAACGTGGAGCCCTGCACCATCAAAGAGGAGCCTCCCTCGGTCCTGCCTCGTCTGAAGCCGCGTCTAGAGCCCTGCTTGGACCCTCACCTGCCACCCTTGGAGCGCCATCTGGAGCGGAGCACCTTTGACGATGTCAGACCTGGTATGTTGGAATTTTAAAAAATTTCATTACATTTTTTTACACCTTTAGGAATCCATAGCCATCCTTAGTACTCGTATCTGACATAACTTTCATGCTAATATCATTACAGAAAAACAAAGATGTGTACACCCCCTTGCAAAAAAATCGGGCATCTATGGTTTTTCAGATTTTTAGGCATTAAAGCTTAGAGAGTAAGCTTTTATGCACATAAAATACAAAAACCATGGCTGCCCGTTTTTTTTCCAAAGGGGGTATATTATAATGGTACGTATTTCTCATTCGAGTCACAAAACCTTCCATTTAACGTTTTGCTTGAGACTTGTTCCTACCATTATTGTATAATTGCAGGAGGGAGGATCTCTTCGTCGTGCGCGCTGCCGCCGCCGGCGCCGTCGCCGACTCTAGATCTCATCTCCATGGATCTGTTCGAGGCTATGGAGTGTATTCCCTTGGGTTAGCTACTACTCTTTAAGTTTTACTTGCTAAGTACGGTCGCAGAGCAAAATTTTTTGAAGTGAAAAGTTCTTTAGCGGCGTTGGGCACTTTTTGGATGGGTAATAAATTTTAAACTCGCGTCAGACGTAAGACGGAGGGAGAGTTTAAGTATCAGGATATCAGGATCCACTAAGAGCTTATTTTGAAATACGAATGAAGCTAGAGTCGCGTTCGATTTTTGAAGTGTACGTTAATTTCGTCGCTTTAGCATATGTGCGTTTGGCCTTAGGCTAGTGATGTAAGGTGTGGAATAACAGTGCGTTCTATCAAGTGACCGCTGTTCGAATCTGGCTCGCGACAGCTGGCGGGATTTGCCTTCGCGCTCGCACATAACGCAATGACGGTAAATAACGACAGGTAATTGTAAGAAATAGGGAATAGTCATGAAAATAAAAAATCATTTATGTATCAAACAAAATTAAGAATATTTCTGAAATAACAATCAGAATAACCAACATACAAAGCTATCAAAGATTTTATTTCTGTCTGTATTATTTGTGCCTCCACGACTACTTTTATCAGTGGTTAAAGAGAACGTAATAATGTAGGATTTTGTTTAGAAAAAAAAAAACTTTCCTACAAGATTTTTGCGACTTCTTTCTTAGCAAAAATGCTCTCTCCGAAACATTTAGTGACCAAAAAGCTTGTTTTTGACGATATAAGTTCTTATAAATCGACGAACACCGGCGGCACGCACGAAAAAGTGTCACGTTCCGCGTGACGTCAGAGCTAGCAGTTTTCATCAATGTTTCTTTATAACGTTATCACGCAAAACTATCGTCCGTAATCCGACTTTACAGACAACCAGGGTTTTTACCAGTAATTTTTAAAGACAGTATTTTTTGCACAGGACCACAAATAACAGCCGTCGACAATATCGATGAGCCTCCTCATTCCGACGACTCTGATATCTTTATTGGAGAATTTGAGGTAAGAATATATTGAATGCACTACATCTCATTACCACACAGGTGTGTTTTCTGTAAAATAAAGATCGTTAACTTAATTTAACTTAGTTATAAAAATAATCATAATAGCAATTTATTCGCTAAACTACATTTAAAATTTAATTTAAAATATCAACAAATTGCCTTCTTTTTCAGGAAAGCATCCCCCTGTCCGATTCGGATTGAAAACGATTTGTTTATTTATTTAGTTTTGTTCAACCGCGAAAATGAAGTTATGATTTAGATAGTGATAAGCAAAACCAAGTTTTAGTTGTTTATTTTTATTTGTATAAGCTAGGCGTTTATTTTAAATATACCTTAGCATGTTATTAAAAAATCTTGTTTTATTTTCTCTCCTACTGTTGCTTGCAGTATTGAGTGCGTGCGTATGCATTTTTACGTGATGAAAAGTTACTAAGTAACTACAAAGTGAATAATAACCCAGTTAGGTACCTATTTTGTAAATGCTAGAAAAAACTGCAATAGAATAATTGATTTGCACAGATTATAAGATTGATGAAATTATACCAGACTACCTATTTAGGGGTGGCACTGTTTACAACCTTAATGAGCCTTTGATCTACTTCAAGATTGATAATCTCAGGGATCTCATGTGAGATTCGAAACCTCAGGGAATCATTATCAGTTCGAAACGATATTTTCAATGCGCGAGTAATCCAATCTATTACATTATAGGTAATTATGTCCAAGTCTTACGGTATCTAGTGTTTCTATTTAATAGTTATGCAAGCGACGGTCTATTCTAAAACATTCTTCATTGTTCCAAATATCATGGAACATCTCTATACTTTAATAAAACAGCGTATTTTTCATAACTATCACTCCAACCCCTCGGAGGGCCAATTTCCTGTTGTCCGTAATAATCCTCTATTATGACGCAGCGATGACATCGCTATTGTATCGCCCCAGCATCGCCATTGTTGCAATATCGCTCGCATCGGCACGTGAACGGAAATAAGGACGGGGCGGTTTAGTTTAGTTCGGGGCGAGAGATGGCGTTAGTAGTCGCAAAAATTATGAGCAAGTTAGTACCAAGTCTTTTTCTCTTTCTACGCTTTTTCTGATCTTTGGCGCGTTCTATTCACTCTTAGCTCTTGGAATCTAAGATATGAGTAAAGTATCTAGTAGGTCTTGTTACCTTAGGCTCTGTTTAACCTTAAGAGATTTAGACGCGTTTACGTTTATGTTTATGTGTGTTTGTATCTAGTAGAAAATTACAGCTCTGTCTAGGTACCTAGTTTTCTCAAGTAGGTAGTGAGTAATACGAGCGGTAGTTTTGGTACTATACCTACAGATTTTACCACTTCCGAATGGGTATTTTAACAAATGTGATTTTTTAAGTCAGCGGTCAGTTTATTAGAATAGATAAAGTTTCAGTGTGTAAACGCATCTGATTAAATTCTATGGTTAAGCCAAAAATTTGCGAAAGTTGCGAGCATTTTTCTTATGATTCCGCTACTTTTACGTCGTACATATAAATCGGAGTATTTAGGCAACAATCTGCAAACAATATAAAATCCGTTAAAAACTTTTTAAAGTATTAATTAGGTAGGTCTTTGTTAGCATTTTATGATGTTTCTCGCAAATTCTTCAAATAATCGAACGTATTTTTACTAACTTTACTTCAATTGCTGACACTTTTTGTTTCCGTGCGAAATGCGAACAATAGTTAGTTAAATTTGTACATACGAAAATTATCAGGCGGCTAATTACATCGCTTTAGAATCTAAAATTTACCATATGAATACTTCATCCCGGCCGCATTTTAAAGCGGCGTCCCTCAACAAAGGCTACCATCCAATTTGGTAATGACAGTCCATCCACGATCAACCACAAAGGAAACCTAGCAAAAAATTAAACATTTACGAGAATGACAATATAACTCGAATTATTCGGCCTACAGTTTTTTATCAAAGCGCGACGCGTGCACGACACGTGACCTAAAATATTATAACTGGTGTTAGAACTGACACGCGGCCTTTCCCACCAATAAATAGAGAACTAGCAACCCTACTTTATCCCTCACAATCAAAAACGCACTCAATTTCGAGCGCAACAAAACTCTCTTTCAATGTAACCTAACCTAACCCATCCCCGAACTCCTAACATCCTAATTTAAACTCTAAAGCTACTTGCGCATGGTTGTTTTTTTGTAGAATAATGTAGCACACTTTGCTAGGGTTGCCCTCAATAGTCTTATACCGCCCCCGACAGTTATCGAATAATGCTTCGGCACGTGGCAAAAGCGTTTTTTATCGAACTTTTACTTCGTGCGAACGCAGAAGTGGCGTTTGGCGCTATGCTTGTGGGATTGGATGCCATTTTTTTATTGTGGGCATAACTGGTTTTTTGTGATTTGGGTAAACGGGGCTGTAATTGGCACCTAATAAATTTTTTTTTTTGCTATTTCATTGATGTATTAGTTTAGTAGTAGGTATCAGTCAGTGGCGTATCGTCAACATTACTTTAGGTACCTAAGCTGGAAGCTAGTGCTACTTTTTGGTAAAATATGTACGCAGACACGTCATATTGGCCGGATTTAGGTAAATCGATGGAAGTTGAGTCCTATGGGCGCCGCGGCATTGGAAGGTACCTATTTTTTTAAGGATAAGGATAAGGTTGTTTGTCGGATTACATGCATTGGTGAATTTACCGTTGGTAATTTTACTTACCGTTGATTCTACATCTCTTAAACTCGAGTCATCATCATCATAATCTTAGATCGATGTGTTTTATCAACTTTTATGACATGATTATACAGTACGATTATTTTTTTTAAATGAAGCAAAACTTTAACATTCTCCGATAAAAATACATATGCAAATCAAGACACACGCAGAAAACAAACAGCAGACTCGACAATCATTTTAACATACTAACTTTACAACGATAATTTAATCATAATCCTTACGATATCAATATCACAAACATTAGAACAAACATTCGCCCCCGACCCTTCATATTTCGATTATGATATCAGTGACACCCACTCGCATTCACTTTTTATGACCATTGTGTTAATACACATATTAACCCATTACGAGTCGCGTGGCGACATAATAAAAAAATTATACGTATAAAAGTATTGTTGTAGTATTGATATCGTTAGTGTAAATGTTGGGAACTCGCTGAAATGTCCTTTGGGTGCTGGGTCTGTTTTTTATTGGGCTGTAATTTTATTGTGTCAAAGATGGTAACGGGATTTCCTCAGATGCTGCAAATTCACACGTGCGGTTTAACTGACTCCAAAATTATGAATAGAACTAGAGTCAAGACAAAGCATACCTATTAATATGCGTTCCCGGCATTAAAATGGGTTAAGTAGTTAATAATATCACCGTACACACAAATCATATACACTCAGGGACATATTTAGCAGAACACAAAAAAAGTTAGCAAAACGCATAGGTACCTACGAGTACTTAATGCTTGACCAGAAAAAAAAAATAGTTACCATAGTAAGTACACTTTTTTTTGTGTTCCGCTAAATATATCCCTCGGTGTATTTGACATTGTTTACATATTTTTGAGCACTCGTCATCTCATCAGATATAATACATCGGAGCTGCCTAGTTGCTTAACAATTACACGACCGTGTCAAACGTGTAATTGTGTTTTCATCATAATTTTCGAGCACCTTGACACCTTCGATATATTTGTCGGCAACTGTAAAGTCTGTGAACTCTTGCTGTATCACTCACTCTTAATGAAATGAAATGAAATTATTTAATTCGCAAGAACTTACACAGGTGTTATTTAATAAAATTTTAGACATGCCAGAGGAAGGTAATACATGTCATGTATGCTCTGCCAAAATACTTGAATCGGCCGAGTGAGAGAGCAAGACAAACCCGAATGACATTCTAAGAGCTCATGGACTGTACCTTTTAAGGGTGCGACCACACCGCCGCTTATACGCAGTGACGTGTCGTAGGCGTCACGTTTTCTCACCGTTTCTTCATACATTTTGTTGCGATTCCGTAACGTCACCGTTTTTTAAGCGGCGGTGTGGTCGCACCTTAACGTATGTTTTCTATGACGCTGTTTGTTCTACGTTCTATGCTTGTAAATGCTACGAACTTCCTTTAAACAAGTGCTACGCCGGCGGCGTAGAACCATTCTAAATATATACAATGTGTAACTTCAATACCGACTCTGTATAAAATAGTATGTAAAGAGTGATTCTTATCTTCCAACCTGCCTATACAAACCAGGTTGGATATTGGGAACTCACAGTGCCACCAAGCTGCCTCGGGACTCGGGTAGGATAGTGGGAATTATTTGATTATGAATTTCTCTTCCCATCTTCCTAGGGGCCATTCAAGTATTACGTAAGCACATTTTTTACTATTATTTACCCCCTCCTTCCCCTTGTCAGCAAAAGTAAGCAAACCTCATCCCCCCCCCCCCCCATGCTTACGTAATCGTTGGTACCTATAGGCATTTTTCTTTTAATGTATTCGGTTTTTTTATATATTTGTGGGTTGCCATTTGTGTAAAAAAGTAAATAATAACTGCTGACGTAATCACGATATCGACCCCCCCACCCAACATGTCATCAAAAATAAGCAAAGCAAAGACCCCCTCGCCCCCCTCAAGCACTTACGTAATACTTGAACGCCCCCCTATAAAAAACTGGTTTTTTCAAAAACTTAGCAAATAGCCCACGTATTCAAATAGAAAATGCTTGAAAGTACAATGTTCAGCCGCTAAATACAATTAGAAACTTCTTCTTCGGCCTGTGGTCATAAATTTTTGATGGGACACAAATGTCACTGAAACTTTTTAGGAAAAAAAAAACTACATGGTGTGATTACAAGGATAGAACTCTTACTATGGATTCACTGTATTTAATTTGCTGGTTATTTGTCAACTATCTCAAACAGAGTCCACGTCAAGTCCAGTCTTAATTAATGATGTTCATCGTTCACGATTCGGCACGACCAGCTTTCGGCGCCCTTCGGCACGCGTTCGGCACGCGTCGGGCGGCGTCGGGCGTCGTCGGTAATCCCGCGCGCGCGCATCTGACGTCTCAATCGCAGTTTCACAGCTAATGAAGTGTGACAGTGCTACATAATGAGGGTAAGTATGTCGAATGAAACGGTACGTGAAATTGGCGGTTGTTCTCATAGGAAAGCGATGGTTTTTTTGTTTGCGTAAACACTGCAAATATTTGATACACAACTTTTTTGAAATGAAAACAACAACAACAACATAATTTGCAATAAACCATATGAATATGAATATGAATATGAATAAACTTCTTTAGCGGCGCTGAGCAATTTTTGGGATGGGTAAAAAATGTTTAACTCGCGTCAGGCGTAAGACGGAGGGAGAATTTAAGTAACAGGATATCAGGATCCTCTAAGAGCTTATTTTGTAATACGAATGAAGCGAGATTCGCGTTCGATTTTTTAAGTATGTATGTATAACTCTTTATTGTAGGTGCATAAAACACATTAATTTTACAGGTAATAAGATACACAGATGTACAAAAGCGAACTTATCCCTCAAAGCGATCTCTTCCAGTTAACCTTCGAACGATTGAGAGGACAACAGAATAAATAGAATTTATATGTAAAATAAATTTAAAAAATTATAATTTAAATCATAAAAAACTTGTGTAAAGTGTACCTACGTTGATTTCGTCGCTTTAACGTATGTGCGTTTGGCCTAGTGGTATAAGGTGTGGAATAACAGTGTGTTCTCTCAGGTGACCGCAGTTCAAATCTCGTGTATTTTTTTTCTTTTTGCTCGAGTTTGCGTGTGTGTATAGTTTTCACTTCTGCCGGCACTCCCGGAGTGCTACCCGGTGTTTTTTTATCTGCCAGTTGTACTTACATTCTAATGCACTTACACGGGGTTACTTCAAATTGTTCTGGAATAATTCAGCAGATAACTGGGTTAGTTTAACTAAAATAGGTACCATCAGCCAAATATGTGGTCTACCACCCTAAGGTAAAAATTCCTTTGCACGTCACAATATATAACGTCGATAAGACAGGCTGTCAACTTGAAAGTTCGACTTTAGTGACATTAACATTTGATAGGAAGTTGGATGAAAAGTGGTAGACCACTTATTTGGGCGACCGTACCCTGTAAAAGTTTTTCAGCATTTACATTGGTGGACGTTCAAAGTGAACCGCGTCAAGAGCGGGACTAAATTTTGAATCGAATAATTTAATTTAAAAAATCTATCTAGGGTATTTAAATAGTCGTCCTAACCCAACCACGTGCTGAAATAGTCCGTTATCGTTTAAATTCAAAGTTTCTGCCCCTGACTGCATCCACGTTGAATTTGTGATTCGCCAAAGTTGTTTTTAATATAAAATGTATAGGCGACAAAAAAACTCTTTTTACCGCTCTAAGGTTCAGTTCAATTATATTCGTACTTAGTCCGAGATAACTATGTAGTTCCGTCCTTTCTTGCTACTTGAACGCGACGTATAAAGACACCATAAACAAAAAACAGCACCTGTCAATACTAATCACATATGTCATCTGTCATTTCGCGCTCGAGCGCAATGGACACAAAAGATGTTTTTTCTTTCGGGAAAAATACTTTTTATTGTATCAGTTATCGAAAATATTATATTGCACCATGCCAAAAAGAAAGAGAGATGTCGACGGAAATACTGCAATTAGAGAAAAGGCTGGATAGAGATAGGAAAAAGTACGACGCAATTTCTACAGAACATTGGCTTCTCCAAAGGGTAAGTGATTAGGAATAATATAATACAGGGGGTTTAGACAAAGAAATATACATCTCTCTTCGTTATAATTATAAGTTCATTACAACACGGGAAAATTTTTCCCAAAAAATAGTTACGAAGATATGAGAACGTACGTAATTTCCGTGGGAAAGATATGTACCTACACGTCTCACTGTATGGAGACTTGAGTATAATTAACTCTTTTTAAAAGCATTATCGTGTGACGATTTTGCTATCTATCCGTTGGATAGTATTGGGTCAAACCTTGACATGTTTGTCACATCCCTAACCTAAATTGTTTGGGATAAACAAATTTTTGTTTCAAAAACTTTTTGCCTGCATATAATTCAGCTCAAATACCAGAGCTTGACCCAGAAACGGAACCTGAAGCATCAGAATTAGAATCTCAGATTACTTAAATAAGCAAATAAATAATTCTGATCTAAGTGACTCAGAAAAAGTGACTGATATTTTGTCGGCACTAGGTGAGTCAAATACTGGTGAGAAACAGTATGGAGACAAGGTGTATGATCAGATTTATAACACAATAAAGAATATTATTGTAGAAGGCCTGCCCATAAAACAAAGAGAAACTTCTCGAGTCATTGCTGGTCCCTATCAACTGTAAATTATTTGATGTCACTAGATAGCTCCAGGGAGTGTTAAACAATCCCTCTAACACATGTGGACACGTGGTAACTTATTACTTATCGGAGGAGGACTTTGACAGTCTGAATATCAATGCATATACCTATGCCTAATGCATTAATAACACTTATAAGAAATATTTAAGGTTCCAATTTGATTCGGGTTATAAATATAAATACTGGTATAAACTGGTATAAATACTGGTAAAAACTGGTAAATGGTATAAATACAATTGCTTACCATTTGGCATAAGCACCGCACCATTCCATTTCACAAATTTGTTAAAGCCGGTGATAGGATATCTTAAGATAAAAGGCCATTCGGTTAGTGATTTATATCAATGATCTGATTTGTCTGGGCTCAACTTATGATGAATGTGTCAGTAATGTAAAAAAATTAAAAAAGACATTTACTATGTCTAGGTTTGGTCATAAATGGGGAAAAGAGTAATTATACTCCACTTAATATCAGAATTTTTTGGTTTCCAAATAGATTATAAAGATGATGTTAGCCCATACAAATATAAAATGGGAAAGACTGCGGAGGATAATCTAGTATTATTTAAATTTAGATTACTGCTTAGTTAGGGACTTGGCAAGGATGTTAGGTAGTTTAGTTTCAGTATGTATGACAATATCTTAGGGTGTGTAATGTTCGTCATAACAACGATTTTTGTGATTTTTTATTTCTCATAACACATATCAGAATTTCAATCTGTCGAAATATTGAGATCATATAAAATTTAGCATTTAAACAAATTGCCGAATTTCTCAAATCATAATATCAATTTGCATAATTAAATAATAATACATAATAATTATAATAAAAAAAAAAAAAAAAAAAAAAAAAAAAAACTAACATTGAAGGCTAAGGCGGAAGCTACGCTACGCTTCGCTCCCGCCTTAGCCTTCTGAACCTAACCTATCCGAGTCGTTTCTGCTCCGAACCGTCTTGCTCGCTCGCTTCGCTCGCTCGCACAATACAAATGTTTTATGCATTCGGCACCAGCCAAATTTAAATATGCGACAAGAGATAGTTCGCTTACTTATTAAACATATTTTACATGATGTTATACCCTCTAATCATTGTCCTAAATATCGTTGGGGATTTTAATTATTATAGTGAATAATCGAATATTCAAATGAATTTATTGCAATCGTTGTTATGACTAATGAATGTTATATTGGTTGAAGTTTATGCTCGGTAAGAATATTATGATTTTTGAAAATAGTAAATTGTAATTATGTTAATGAAACGAAATTAGTATGATAATTGAATGGCACCCAATAATATCTAATGATTTTGTGCATACAATAAATTTAGAAGCAGCAAAATTTAGGGCTTTGTAATGGTTGTGGGTAATTATGATAACATTATTACCATTGGCCAGAAGGCCAAAGAAGATCTCACATGGTGGAAGAATAATATTAGGACTAGACCACATAAAGCAGTATACTTTTGCTTTAGAGATTTTCTCAAACGCATCTTTATTCGTTGGGGTACAGTATGTAATGGGAAGAATGCTAAGGGAAGTTGGGCAATAGAAGAAAATATAAATTACATTAATTATTATTATTATTATTATTATTTAAAATAATACACTAGCAGCTCTTTGAGCTGATGCGTGTATATCACTGCACTGGTGTTCTTTGAGTTTTTAAATGAAGGATTTATCTAGAGTTATTAGCGTTATATTTTGCTTTACGATGCCTTGCAGATGAGATTTTATTACGAATTGACAATACTACTGTCATCATTTCCTATATAAATAGGATGGATTCTATTCAATTTCCACTGTTAAATAACCTTGTAAGACAAATTTGGAAATGGTGCGAAGCAAGACATCTATGGATTCTTGTATCATATATTAATTCTAAAGATAACTTTCTGAGACAGATTATGAATCTCAGAGTTCAAATCAGGATACAGAATAGGAATTATCTCAAGAAGTCCTTCAAACAATAGTTGACTCAATAGGGTATCTATCTATTGAACTGTTTGCTTCTCGTTTTAATGAAAAATGTGTTAAATACATTTCCTAGCACAGGGATCAAGCATGGAACATTGACGCCTTTACAGTCTAATGGAGGGGGGTATTTTATACATCCCCTCCATTCTCGTTAATCTTAAAAGTACTGCGTAAAATCAAGACCGATAGAACAACAGGAATATTAGTATTTCCAGTATGGCCCAACCAAGCCTGATATCCATGGTTAAAATCTCTCATAGTCTCAGAAGTATGGTCACCACACCCCTTACATCTTCAACTTACCCTGGGGGTCTGTATATTATCAGGGAATCAATGAAGAGAAGAATGATACCTAATGATGCAATTGATGTTATGGTAGTATCTCTAGCCAAGAATAGCTTTAAGCAGTATGATTCATGTTTACGACAGTGGTGGCAATTCTGTAAAACTCATAAGGAAGATGTAGTAAGCGTTGTTGTACCCAAGATTATATCATATTTAATGTTAGTATTTCAAAAAGAAGCCAAACTTTGAATTGCTAACGGTTAACTTGGTCTTTAATTTTAGATAGCCATATAGATCTGATAATGACGATAGAATAAAACGCTGGTGTAGGGGAGTTTATAAACTACTCCCAGGTATACCTAATACTCAAGTAATCAAGTACCTGGGACCCAGCCACTGTTCTGTCTTACCTCAAATACTGGTATCCTTTAGAAACTTTAAATTTAAAAGAGCTCACTTTAAAGTCTAATGTTATTAGTTTTGACTACATGACAGAGAGTCTAAATGCGGTCGCTAATTAATTACAGTAGATTAAATTTTTATCAGATATCCAAAAAACCTCAGCTTTAAGACGGTTTATGAATAAATTATCTCTACCATGTTTCAGTAATAATCTGTTAGAATATTGGAAAAAGAACTAATGACTTAAGACAGATAGTGACTGCATTAAACTATTTCTGACTGTAAAGGACTTTACAAACCAGCTTCAACTCAAACAATATAAGTAGATGGCTCAAATTAGTGATGAAAGACAGTAGTATAGATGTCAATAAGTTTTCTTCACATTCAACTAGGCACGCAGCATCGTCGCCAGCATACCGTACAGGTCTCACAACAGACAGTATTTTAAAAACTGTTGGGTGGTCTAGCAGGTGGTCTACCTTTGCGAGACATTATAACAGACATCTAATCATTGAGTATAATGCACAAAATGTATTTGCCCAATCTGTGGCATTGCCTAATTATTCATTAAAATAACGTTAAGATTTTATATTTAAATGTAAAATGTAAATTACCAAAGGTTGATTTTCCTAGGATTTCCTGTGTTTTTAAAATTATAAGAAGTAATGTTACTGATTTTTGTTGTTTTAAATAATTATGTTCATTTTGTTTTATTATTAAGAAAATA
Organism: Pandemis heparana; assembly: GCA_963854515.1. NCBI lineage: Eukaryota > Metazoa > Arthropoda > Insecta > Lepidoptera > Tortricidae > Pandemis > Pandemis heparana. The sequence continues at coordinate 7,728,557 of OY978025.1, forward strand.
AATATTGAAGTTTAGTTTTGGATGTTTATATGTTTATTTTTGCTCTAAACATCTACATAGTTATCTCGGACTAAGTACGAATATAATGATAGGATTAAACGAACTTACCTGAAGTGAAGTTCGATCCTGATTATATGAAGTACTTAGTCCGAGATAAGGGAGCCTCCCGCCCTCCTCACGGATAGTCACTTTCTTACTATCCCCCTAGGCCTTATTATGTCGACTCTAAACGTAATGACATATGTGATTAGTATTGACAGGTGCTGTTTTTTGTTTATGGTGTCTTTATACGTCGCGTTCAAGTAGCAAGAAAGGACGGAACTACATAGTTATCTCGGACTAAGTACTTCATATAATCAGGATCGAACTTCACTTCAGGTAAGTTCGTTTAATCCTATCATTATAGCCCACAAGTCCATGTGACAATCAGCCTTATTGTTTTTTTCTGATGAAGGAACTGTCAAAAAAATGATAAAGCACTTTCTTGTTCGATTATACCTATTAATTACACGAATTCAAAGTGTAAGGAAACATTATATCACACACTCAGGCATTAGAATAAAATGTGTAAGCCATGTTTCATCATGATGACAACAAATTGTCATGTTTTTGTGACTAAAATACGCAAGCTTAGAAATTGTGCAAATAGTTTCCAAACCAGACAAATCAAACGAAAATTCAAACAATTGCATTGCCAACAAAAACCGCAATCAAATCGCACTCCAGGCGGATGGGAATAAAAATCAATTGTGGTACAGAACAGACGGGATTACGCCGCCATATACCGCGCATCGGCGCACACGCAAATTGTGCGCTAACCTGATTACAACTGCTAGTTCCACGTTGTCTTTTACCCCCTCGGCAGCGGGGGGGCTTATAAAGTTATTGCTAGAAACGACAGCAAAATCATGGACCAAATGAACTGAGTTGACGCTCGAGCGGAGCATGCAGCGGGGCGGGCGGGCGTTTATGTTAAACACAAGCAAATGTATGGGAGCGTCCTGAGTGCACGATGCACAGAGCCCTTTGCCACCTCCCGCCACGCTGCCCGCCTCGCTGAACGCTCTACCAAAGGCCTAAAACTCAGACAGCAATGTCAATCGTTATGCAAAAGTGCGACCACGCGAACTTAGTACAAAAGTTCCCGATAGATGTCACTGTAAGTTATGTAACGATGGTTAACATAACTCGAGTTTTTATTCGACTTTTCAAGTAGTTTTTTTTTTTTTTTGTACGATAATGAACAAATCGCAGTCTTCGCGAGAGGTACGGGCGACTACGATTCCATGAACTAATGGACAAGGATGTTAGTGCTGTAATTAAAATAAACTAATATGACTTAAGGTCAGTGATGTTATGTAGTTTTCACGTAGTTGTCGAAATGTGTTTTATATTTTATAACTGAACCAAAACATACCCTTACGATATAAACAATAGAATATTTATTAACGGCAACTGTCAAAACTAGGTATTCAAATAAAGCCATTTCCTTGAGGCGCTAATTCACCGACATGCCTTTTGAGCACTGACTCGTTATAAAAGTTTCTGATCGAAGGTTATGAAAATCTATGCATCCGTCCACCAAAAGCGATCTTATGTCATGATTACATCATAAAGCTTCAGTAGGTATCAAAAATTGCATAAATTTCAGACGTTTCCAGTACGTAGACATCCTTGGAAAATATAAGTCCCTCAAACTACTGGGTTCCCATTTGTCGAATTAAAGTGGAATCGCTGAGCATTTTTAGTAAATAGATTAAGTTATGATTGAATTGTCTAAGTCGGCCATGTTGGTATCCGCGGCTGATCAAAACTAGACAAGGGAATTTCAATGTCGGCTGCCTTTTTATACGAGTAGCTATTATGTATAGCTTTCTATCATCCAAAGATTTTTACAGTCTGTTCATTAATCCAGAGATTACCATTTACAATTTACAATACACACACACACACACTTTTACCATTTTTCATACTTACATAAATCAAGTCTTTATCCCTTACGGGGTATACAGAGCCTAAGGTAATACAAAAGGCCACGTTTAACATGATTGAAAGGGTAATCAAAATAGTGACGGGTTGCCGCATCGCCTATAACATGATTCCTAAGATTTTCGTCCATACTCTCGATGGTCTTTTAGCATCTGCGGGGGGAAAGAAGCAACTTGTATGTTCTATGTTTTTTCTTTGCTCTCAGACCAGTATTTTCTAATGTTGATAAAGATTAGCACTTGTAATTTTAATGGACACTATCCTATTATTTGTTACTAATAATATTAAATACTTATAAATAAACAACCTGTCTCTAAAACTTAATATCCTACTAAGCTTTTGTTAAAAAAACATACTGACTTATAGGTACCTGCAATTGTCATCCATTCTACATAGATTTCAAGTCAATCAATACCACTAGAAGTTAAATAAAATAAAAACTCGTCAAAGGATCTTACTATCCAATACAAGTTAATCATCGTTCCTGAGTGCGGTAGAAAATGCCCCAAACGGGTCGCCAGTTCAGCCGCGCACAATGCTTTATAATTAAATACCCCAGAGGGCGCCTTATGCAATAAACGACATAATTTGATTTTTATTTTGATCTCATTTCTGCTTGCGCCCGCGGCGCGTGGTTGTCATTTTATTATATTAGACTAGATATTGTTACATTAATATTTAAGTTTGTTAAAGAGTGCATAATTTTTAGATTTAGCTTTTTATTTGTTAGTTGCTGTTGCAATTTTGTACATAATATTCAGCTTTTTTCATATGATAGGGGCCCTTTAAGGAAATAATAGACTCAAAAGTCAAAAGTCAAAAGTTTATTTTGCAAATAGGCCGCCGAGGGCTCTTTTACATGTCTTTTTTTGAATCTACCAGCGCATTCGGAAAGACCATCATTGCCAAGAAGAATGCGCCGCAAGAAACTTGGCAGAAAGTCATTTTTTCAAAATAAAATAGATTTACAATAGTACTTAAATTCTACTTAACTTACCTAATACAATTAATACATTTTATAAAAAGGGATGTAAAAGGTCCCTAAGTTAAGTCCGTACCTTAAATTACATTGGTCTATAGTAGAGATGTATAAAGTCTCTACTGGTCAAAGCGAAACAAAATATGCGATAATGATAAGAAAGAGAAAGCAAAAGCAAAAAGTGAATAAAAATAATCTAAGTTTAGTGGAGGTGTAAAACGCCTCCACCGTCAAATAAGTTAATTGGAGATATCTCCAATGTCGATGAGAAAAAGAGCAAAAAAAAAAAAAAAAAAAATTATTATATATAATAAAAAATATGAAATATGCATTTCATGTCAAGTAAGTAACTGATAAGCTTTTGGATTCCGAAGGCAAGCTTACGTCTGCCGCCCCCAATGTTGGCTCACACGCGCTCATGTCATGCTCTGAAAGCAGAGCGGTACCGAGGGCATGTGTCACTTCCGTCCCCACAGGCTCGCTATGGGGACGTTTTAGGAACTTCGACGCTGCTAGCCTGTAACTAGACAGTAAATGAAAAAATAAAACAACAAAAGAAAACGGAAATCCATAAGCTTAACAATATACCTACCTAATACCTAACTTAGCACACATACACATACGACATAGCAATATTTATGTCCTTGTAAATAATTAATAATAATAAAAATAAAAATATTACTAAAGTAAAAAGAAAATAATAATACAAACTAATTAAAACAGGTAGGCACAATATTTAAATTGATAAGATGCTAATATTGATAATGTCTATATAATCTTTAATCTTAATAAAATTTTTAGTTCAGTACCGAGATCAGCAAGTCTACAGCAGACGGTAGCAACAGGGCCAGAGACCGTATATAGATACTACACACACGCACACACACTCGTTTTAAAAGATCCCTAAGTTGTACTCCCACTTACTGCCTGGGCACAGGCCTCCTATCAGAATGATATGGGCGTTGAGCTATAGTTCCCTTTGAAGATTTAGCCTACTTTACAGACGTGGGGGTTCCCTCACGAAGTTTCCCATCATCTAAAAGCTAATGGTAAATTTTCTTGAAGTAAAATATGCAGAGATAGAGCAGGGACAAAAATAAAGTTTATTAATATAACGGTAGCAAGTGAGCGTACAAAGACAAGACAAGATAAGGAATGACATATTAGGAATACAATAGAGCGTATTCAAAATATAAACCAGTAGTATCAAAAGTAGCCAGGGTATTTACTATTAGCAAATAGAAACAAGAAAGTTTAACAAAATAAATTTCATATGAATTTTTGCATATAAATTCCGCAAATTAAAACAATACGAACAATACTAAAACACAACAACAACAACAACAACAACATTACTAACAATAATATGGACAATATTGTTTTGTTTTATGTGGTAAATGTTTTTTTTCAAAGATGCGAACCCACAACCATTTACTTGGCCATAGTATCAGCATCTAAGCCAAGCAACAAGCAACTATTCTAATGCATTCCAAACCATTCTAAACAGAACTCATTTACGAAGCGAAAACCAAATCGGATTTACGAATCAATTCGCCTTCAACTGAACAAATAGTGAGGTAAAATGCTCAAATGCTTACTCACAAAGAATGGATTAGACCAGACATGACTAATCTAAATCATAGAACATTCAAATGAAATCATAGGAATATTTGCTTTTCCATCTTTGTAATTTTCTTGAAGTCGTTTTTTGTATTTTTTTGTTTGTGGTATTAAACAAAGTTTCCTGATCCCTATTATAATCATATTATTCAAACAGCTCTTTGTGTATCTTTGCATCAAAAATAATGTACGGTACCTAGCGGCCCACTTTTTCATACCTTGTAATTGTCGGATTCTGACTTTTCCTTCAAAAACCAGCGCATTTTACCATCTAACTAGTGACTATGGAAAAACATAAAGTCGCTGTCAATGGAAATTGCGAACAATGTATAAACCATTTAATGAAATATCCATATTCTAGCACTTGTTTATTGATTTAATGGTTCAAGATAATATTGTGGTAATTGTATTGATTAAATAACACACGGATTCAGCAGTATTTGATGAGGGAAAATGGAAATTAAAAACATTTTAAATACAAGGTTTGTTTACATTTTTTGCAATTTCAATTGACTGACAGTTTAGGTATATGTAAAATTTTTAAACCCACGTCTTACCAACGAAAGAAAAATGTAACACGGCACGTCATTTTTGTACAATCCTCGAAACAAATTTAAAATTACACTGCGTCGTCTCACATGAGAGAAATTTAAATTATAAATACAGTATCAGCCCAAAACTTGCTACAGTATCGCTTGGCGCGTCTGTTCTATTAATCTGTGGCAGCGTCTGGGCATGTCGAATCAGTACCAGCCTAGATTTAGTGAATTTACTAAGTTTAAAATCTCCGGCTTCCTTGAGGCGCGCAATGCAAATTTGAAACTCTTGACGCACTGTGCGTGAAAATGCGGCGGTTAAAGGCCCATTTAGACACATGCATGAATTGTATGCCATTAAGGTGGAAACACATTATTGACACGCGACGCGACCCGATGCAACGCGACGCGTGTTGAGTCGAATCAAATTGTATTATTTTCTATGACCAGAACCACACTATGAACATCCGACGCGACGCCATGCACATACATTCGTTGCATCGGGTCGCGTCGCGTGTTGGAAATGTGTTTCCACCTTTATAGTTGCATTGCGAAGTTTGACAGATCGGTTGAATTCGGTTTATCCCGGCAACCCACAATGTAATGAAACTTGCATGCAATTATTGCATGTGTCTAAATGGGCCTTAACAAATCACGTAGAAAATGCACTGTCTTAAAATTAACCTGGAATACTTCGGAAGATGGTTCGGTGAGTTTAACTAATCATCCCTGTAAAATACTTTTCATACATTGGTCGATGTTCAATGTGTGCGGTGTGATTTAATTTTGAATTAAAAATTATGATAAAAACGTATACAAGACTATTCACTCTAACTAACCCAATAGCTGAAAAAAACGAGAACAGTTTTAAGAAGCTTTGTTATGATATAACACTAACTGTAAGTCGTGGCTTCATCATCAAATTTGACGGTTGAAACTACAGGATTCTAGATTTTACCGATTCCTTACCCGAATACCTACGTTTGTTGATAAGCGAACAACCTTTAAGACGATCATAATCTTGCTAAACGGTGGCCTTTAGGTCTTGTCATCTTAGGCCCTGTCTACCCCGTAAAGACGTGGATAAAGACGTGATTTATGTATGTATGTATTAAACACGACTTACTTGGGAAAATAGTGGTGTAGATTCCCGTTGCCTTCCAACGTTGTGCTGGACTACGCAATGAAGAGTTCTGCTGCCTATCTATCAGTCGCCAAATACGACATCCACACTAACAGACCAGTCCGTCCTATAAAAGTACTACACAATATAGGTACTAGTAATAACGGGCGGGGACGGCACAGAGTTGGCGTTTGTAAGGTAAAAAAGCGTTGTTTTAAAACCGCAGCAGTTTCCCATCCCAGTGCGTTACGGAGACGGCGCGGAATTCCCAATGAGTCTGTCACGGAAGGGTTCTGTCGTGACATTTGCTCGACTGTTCCAACAAAGGTTTTCGCTCGCATTTATTAAACCCTGATTTTAAGGATAAACGGGAAAGTTGGGAAATTGATGGCAGTGTTTATTAGTTTGTGGTTTCGACGGTTCGCGGGGTCCGGGTGTTAACTTTAATTTAGTTATGAAGTTCTGAATTTATGTTTTATCTTAACGTACAGGTAGGTACCTGTAGGAACTTTTTTATCTTGAACTTTTTAGTAGGTAGACCGGCAAACACTCATTGACACCTGGAACACCAAAGGATTGAAGAAGCGTTTCCAGCCAAGAGGGCTACTCGAAAGATGAAATAGGTATCTATGTAATATACCTATGTAATATTTTGTAATGTGCCAGTAATTTCACCGCCGTTGTATTTTAAATAACTATATTTTTTAGGCTAGCCAATTTTGCATGGTCTTCTATTCTTTGTAAAATTTGTAGTAATGACAATAAAAAAATAGAATGACGAATAGCTTGCGGCGTGAACCCGATTCAGCCAACATCGTAAACCGACAATGCGTCCACTCAAACGCAACATTGCCTATATGCTACAAAAAAAATCTAAAACCTAAAACGCACTGGCCGCAAAATCTATTGTTCAAATTTCGAACAGCCCGCGGCCGTATTCTGGCAAATTAAAAACGTTGGTTGATTCAAAATGGCGGCTTCCGCACGAGTGGCCGTGCAAAATGGAAACTTAACAACCGCGGTAAATAACCACAAATCAACGCTTCCTAACCTAGCGCCCCCGGGCGAGATTTAAATTCACGCGAATGTGGCCATTAGAATTTATCGGGTTTCCATTGTTTTGTTTTATAGAAACCTGGCGTTAGTATTGGGCGAAATAGCAAAATATAAGCCTCGTTTAGGTACATTTTTATGGACAATGCCAGCTAATTCATAGTTCAGAGTCAGCGAAGTGAGATCACCAGATTTTATTCCTTGTACCTTCATCATTTTCCTGGCGTTTTTCCCGGCATTTGCCACGGCTCAGTGGGCCTGGGGTCCGCTTTGACGACCTAATCCCAAGATTTGGCGTAGGCACTAGTTTTTACAGAAGCGACTGCCACCTGACCTTCCAACCCAGAAGGGTAACTAAGCCTTATTGGGATTGGTCCGGTTTCCTCACGATGTTTCCGTCACCGAAAAGTTCATGGTAAATTTCAAACGTAGTTTATTCCTTGTACCTTAATTTTGCTAAAAGTTCAGGGGTGTGTCAATTTATTTGTAAACCCATGTAAAATCAAAGAGCGTAACAAGAAGTGCCAATTTTGAATCCACTATGAAAATTTTACAGTACTTACCTTTATTTTAAAAATGTCCTTGCATGACATTTTAGACCTAAATCTAGCTAGATCACACTGTATATATTCCCGTGCCGTGTAAAGCAACGTACACACACACGTCAAACAACATAAGCGTAACATTACGGTACACTGAATCAAAAAGACAGCGATGAGAGATGACGTATTATTATTTTTAAATTCATACACGGCGAATTTCACCACATCTACCCCATTAGACTTTAAACCCTATTCTCAAAGGAATAAACCTAATAATACCGCTTTTGGTTCAACTAATGACGTCATTGTTGCACTTGTCTCTACGTGGGTGTAAACGCGATCGGTGCGTAACAAATTTTCGGTTTTTACAATTCGAATAACGAATCGAATTTTCACCGTGACCGATTCGAAAATCGCTTTGTCTGCTGAATAGGGATGCTAAGTTTTATGGCCTTTGAAATGTGTCATTTTGATACAATGATTAACTACGGAGTAGGTAGTGTTAGTTGAGGAGTGCATTGAGACTTTAGAATGTTCAGAAGCCAGGGTATTTGCATGAATCGTCACTACATAGTATAAAATAAAGTCGCTTTCCGCTGTCTGTTTGTCCCTATGTATGCTTCGATCTTTAAAACTACGCAACGGATTTTGATGCGGTTTTTTTGTAATAGATAGTGATTCAAGAGAAAGGTTTATACATATGTATAATTCTACGCAGACGAAATCGCGGGCGGGAGCTAGTATGGTATAACAATTTAAAAATGAAACAGTAGGTACAATAGTTGACGTAAATAAATAATTGACACACGAGAGTCTTAGGAGGCTGAGCGTTAGCGAGGTTATCTAAAAATACCAGGAAGCTATCGTCGCGGTGTTTAAATGAAAGGAACACGTTCATAATATTGAGTCAGTTACATTCTGCAGTCGAAGACTAAAATTTTACTATAATCGCGAACGACTATACTTTTACTATAAATTTGAACCGTTACCCACGACAGCTTAATATTATTCCAATATCAGTTTAAAACAGTAGATCACCTATTAATTTCCCACCAATGGGCACGCCATTGCCCACCGGAAGTGACGTCACGCACGATCTATGGCGCGCGCGCACTTCCGCCGCCCAATGTCGCGATGACATCCGAATGCGATTTACCATCCATTTGGAGAACGCGGTTAATGAGTGTGGTTAGCGCGATTTAGTGCGGATTATCGATAAATAATGGGGTAGTCAGACATTATGGATATAGACTCTAGACACGCGGCAGCTTGTCAAGCCAAGTTGAAGCTTACAGAACTGGCGAGCAGGGGCCTTACCATGACGTCTTAATGCGATTCAGTTTAGGTTCGCTCGCTGTCAGATTCATACTAAAAGTGACAGCTGAAACTTGAACTGAGTCGGAATTAGGACGTCATGGTAAGGCCCCAGCACCGTGTAAGTATACACACCACCACTTTTGACCGCGTCGTAACTCAAAAAATATTTCACATAAACATGTCAAATTTGGCTAACATAGAATAGAATTGAATCGTTACAAGTCACATACACTCAAAGATTGACTGGAAGAGATTCCTTAAAGGAATAAGCCCACCTTTGCGCATGTATCTCAGTGTTTGTCAATTGTATTTGTTTTATGTTTATTTTGCATAATAAAGAGTTTACTTACATACATTACACCCACCTATATTATACATACACTTATATTACCTGATTCGCGTACCGAGGGTTCCATGTTGTATCGACTTAGGTCCTAAATAGGTTCCGTTTTACTTTAGACTTTTTGATCTAAACTGTTACTTAAGAGGCTGACAACACCTAATTTTGTTGAAATTGATGTTATTTAAGCACTTTTTTAAGAAAAACTACACACAAAAAAAATACAAAAAAAATATAATGTTAATTTTCATCATATTTCAAACACGCTAGACGGACTCGATACATAATTGAACAAAATCGGCTCGATAGAAAATAATTGCAAAGATTGGTCTTAAGATCATCATTAAACGGTTCTATGTCTTTATTTTTTCGACGTATGGGTCTGCAATTAAAAACATGAAGTCAACATATTCATACCTACACGGCTAACGAGTCATATTTCACAAATAATCCATACTTTTTTTTATTTCTTCTTATTTGTGTCTTATTTGCAAGATTTTAGACGCGCGCCAAGCTGCCGGAATAGTTTCTTCTCTTTCACTCACAGGCACGCGAACCGTATATGTGAAGAGTGACGCTGCTAAGGTCATTTGCTGTTGACAGCGCCTTAAAGGCATGAGTATAATATATTTTCTACTTTCAACTTTTCTACCAAACATAGAAATTTAGACTCTAGGCCTGGCACATATTTAGAAACATTCACTAATCCAATGTGCCAAATTAGGTACTACAGTAATCCTAACACCATAACGAAAACATTATCAATTCAATACAAAAGGTCGGCTGCGCGGGAGTGTATAATAAGATGATGTTCGCAAACAGTTGGCAACCCCTGGCAGTTCATTAAGCAACAGTTTAAGATGTTAAATAAACATACTAAATAATATTGAATAACTGGATGGGTGCATGCAGAAGTGAAGGATTTCAAAAACTACTTTTTCCAATATCCACCTTTTACGGCTAAAGCCTTATTTTGCTATTATTTTTGTAACTTGTGTGTAGAAAGTTAGGTACCTTCATAAAAAATAAAAAACCGGCCAAGTGCGAGTCGGACTCGCGCACGTATAGGGTTCCGTACCAGAAATACTCTGTTGTATGGGAGCCCCCTTAATTATTATTATTATTTTGTTTTTAGTATTTGTTGTTATGGCGGCAACAAAAATACAAAATCTGTGAAAATTTCAACTGTCTAGCTATTACGGTTCTTGAGACAGCCTGGTGACAGACAGACGGACGGACAGCGAAGAATTTAATAGGGTCCCGTTTTTACCCTTTGGGTACGGAACCCTAAAAAGCACTTGATTCATAACAATTATCAGTTCTACTATACTCCAGAGCAAAGGAATCGGCGAACTTCCCATAGAAAGCCAACAAAAGTGACCCGGTTTCTTTGCTTCCGAGTATATTTTCAGCTAAAAACATCCAATCGTAAAAATATTGCACGTAACTGCTGTTGTCTGTAAAGAATTATATCAATTTCGCGCCATTTTTATGGATTAATGACGAGCGCAAGCGTAAACTACCAAACGTCGAGGAAGATCACTTGGGCAAGCGTTTCGACCGCTTGGCTCATGCGTCATTGTCGTCCCACAATTATTAAGGTGGAAACACATTATTAACACGCGACGCGACCCGATGCAACGAATGTATGCGCATGGCGTCGCGTCGGATGTTCATAGTGTGGTTCTGGTCATAGAAAATAATACAATTTGATTCGACTCAACACGCGTCGCGTTGCATCGGGTCGCGTCGCGTGTTAAAAATGTGTTACCACCTTTATCCTAACAGAAGGATAAGTCAAAAGTCAAAAGTCAAAAGTGTTTTATTTGTGAAACATAGGTGATGGCTGCATAAATACAGAGATGTTACATTTCTTAGTGTTGCACTATGTCTTGCCGGTTGGCGTACAAAAACTTTGGCTATTAAGCCAGATAGCTTATGCTTATCTGAACAAGCCGCAACAACTTTGGATAAACTAAATGCAGCATCGATACTGTGTTTCGTTGTCATGAAAAGTTAAGTCTCAGCATCATCTCTTTTAATGGCATATGCTGAGAACGCCAAAAAAAACGCTGAATATTCGCCCACTTTGTTGTTCTTCAGCTCAAAAACCACTCATATCCCAGTATTCCATCAGCTACTCTCGCATAACACCGTCCACACACCCCCATAGATTAACAGCGCTAATCAGTGAGGGTGCCAACTACCCCATCCAAAACTCGGGGCAGCGAGTTAAAAATACAATGACATACAACATAATACCCACAACTACAGTCCAACAGCTTTAAAGACGACAAAATAACAGAAATGAACCTTAAAACAAGGGTTAGAAGAGCTACAAGTAATTTTCGGGCGATTTTTATTACTTTGTACGGATTTATTTATAATTCGCAACGCCTTCAATGTGTCATATCATTCATGGGGATATAAAATACATATTTTGAATTGCGCTATTATACTTGGCGTGTTGAAAGGGTGTATTTTGTTAGTTTTATGATGCCACTTTAGAATGCTGTAAATATTTTTATGTTTGTCGTCAATGCGTCCAGAATGAAACAGTGGCGATATTGTAATTCATTATCATAAGCTGTGTACTGGCCTACCATAAAGTCTTAATGCGATTCAGTTTAGGTTCGCTTGCTGTCAGATTCATACTAAAAGTGACATCTAAAACTTGAACTGAGTCGGAATTGGCTAAGTAAAGTTTTTGGAAGAAGTGCAAATTATATTTTTATTCCACAGTCCACGTCTTAATAACCGAGGACCTGCAGCTCTTTTATTTTTATTCCCTCTTGTTAGTTAGAAATATTTTTTTAAGTGGTCGATTTGACATTTGTGAAATTTAATGGATGACCAGCTACGCGTGCCTAGAACTAGCTTGTAATAAAAAAAAAATACGTCAACCGTACGTCAACTGTCACTTTTGAGTCAAAAGTGACAGTTGGCGTACGGTTGACGTAGTTTTTTGAGTCAAAAGTGACAGTTGACGTACGGTTGACGTAGTTTTTTTTTTATTACAAGCTAGTTCTAGGCACGCGTAGCTGGTCATCCATTAAATTTCACAAATGTCAAATCGACCACTTAAAAAAATATTTCTAATTAACAAGAGGGAATAAAAATAAAAGAGCTGCAGGTCCTCGGTTATTAAGACGTGGACTGTCGAATAAAAATATAATTTGCACCTCTTCCAAAAACTTTACTTAGCCAATTGGGATGTCATGGTAAGGCCCATGTTCTTATTGAAATCCTCAGTTTATAGTATCCGCAAAACCAAGTGTCGAGTCAGGCCATAAATCATCGGAATCATGCTATCTCTTTCGCACCTTCACTACCTTATGGAGCGGGCCGTGCAACAATTAGTGCAGTTAGCGTTAGGTATCAAAAGGAATGGAACTGACGTATATTGCCTGAAACGGCACTTGGTTTCTCGGATAATAATAGTTCTTTTGCCATAACATGAATCATCGGTATCTGTTATTTCCAGTGTACATTATTATAAGTCCTGGGCCACTCAGTTCAGATTTTAGCTGTCATTTTTAATATGCATCTGACAGCGAGCGAACCTAAACTGAATCGGAATTGAATTGCATTAAGACGTCATGGTAACCTCCATTATAACCCCCGTTATTGCGTATAAATGTTGTGACAAAGATTTAGATCTAGATCACGTCATGCAGTCTCAAAAATGTACCCTATAAGGGCACAGCAGTTTATTATAAAACAATCTTAAAACTAGCAACAATACTTCTTAAATGTTGCAGGATCATGTTACAAAATTTGAATAAGTAAACAAAAACAATCAAAATACACTTGAACACATGAAACTTGTACACATCTGCGAATAATTCAAAGGTGTGTGCGAAGTTCCCAATCCACACCTTACTATCAGGTGACCCACTTGCTCGTTTGCCTTCCTATTCACATAAAAAAAAAAAAAAAAAAAACTATAGCCCAAACCCTTCAATTCTCCAGGAGGAGGCCTATGCCTGGAGGCACACCGAATTACGCAATTTAATAAAAAACACAAAAAGTGAAGACATGTACCCTACAATGATCCCTGTAAGCGTCCAAAAAGTTTTTACGGGCCAAACTTAACATTCAAATACCTAAACCCCTATGCGGAATTTCCACAAAAACATCCGAAAATAAAGCCAGAAAATGTGCAGTAATAATATATCAGCTTTATTATTATTTAAATTCGCCCGCGCTGGATGCGTCGACAAATCTGAATGACAATGGAACGGGACCGTTGAAGTTTAAAACGGGGAGCTCGGGAAGGTTGAGAGCGCTTCCAGAAAGTGCCATCAAGATAATTTTGGAATTAACTTTGGTATCTAAAAACAAAACACGCACGTAGCTGGAACAGTTGTCTGTAGCTTGTACGTTTTTGTGTCATATTTCTAGGAAATTTTACACGATTTTTTACAGACAAAATTATCAGCCAGGCCCCCTATTTCACCAACGAGACGATTGTCGGTGCCCATTGAAAATTCTAAATGCAATGAGTATTACTACTATCGCTTCACTACATCACTATCACTACATAGTATAAAACAAAGTCGCTTTCTCTGTCCTCATGTCCCTATGTCCCTATGTATGCTTAAATCTTTAAAACTACGCAACGGATTTTGATGCGGTTTTTTTTAATAGACAGAGTGAATCAAGAGGAAGGTTTGAATGTATAATACATGCATAATATACCGTGCGAAGCCGGGGCGGGTCGCTAGTGATAGTATAAAACAAAGCCACTTTCAGCCGTCTGTCTGTCTCTATGTATGCTTATATCTCTAAAACCTCGCAACGCATTTTGATACGGTTTTTTTAATAGATAAGAGTGAGTCAAGAGGAAGTGCATTCAATAAGCATATCCAGTTATTCAGTAGAAGAATTGTTGAATTAGTACTGTCTACATGAAAAGCCAGGTCAAGAGTACCCGAAACCGACGAGCATGCATGAAGAGATTGATGAATGTGGATGAATCGAAAGAGGTATGTCAGGATCGTAGCAAGTGGAACAAAGTAGTCCCTGCCTACCCCTGTGAGAAAGAGGCGTGACGGTATTTATGTATGTATGTACATGAAAAAGTCACAAAAACATGTGACCGAACTGAGAAATGCCATTAATCTGGTGCTGCCCCTTTTTAAACTCCCCCAACACATTTGCAGTAACGCGGGTAATAGATGGCGCCACTAGCCAGTTTCCGGCACGTGACCGGTTTAAAATATTATTCAGTTTATAGCGCATTTTAAATGGTAATTTAGTCGGATTTATTGTAGAACTTGTATGGAAGAACGTATGAATCGATACAGTAGACACAATACCAAAGGTGTCTTAGGATTGTTTTCGTTTTTTTCACCTGGCACCTTATCATGACGTAACTCTCTTAGGGCCTTACACGGACCAAGGTTAACGACTTAACCCCGTGTTAGATGCTAATAATACAATACAAATACTCTTTATTGAACACCACAAATCGGCCCCGCCAACCCAACCCCCGCTAACCCGGGGCTAAGTAGAGTCAAAATGTATGAAACTGTCAGACCTAACCCTGAGTTAGCGATTTTTTTTTTTAACTCTGTAGGCTTATTGTCTAACTTGCTCGCAATCGCCATCGTTTTCATTTTGACAGATCATGTATGGGCTGACAATTGGCATCGGAATCAGCTAGCTGTCACATTCATACAAGAACTGTCAACACGATGGCGATTGCGAGCGAGTTAGACAATAAGCCTACTGGACTGTGCAAGTGAGCCTTAACCTCTTTAAGTTCCCGTTAGTGTAATAGGAAAATTGGCAGTGCGACTAGCGGCGTCACTGCAACCAACTGGGGCCTTATCATGAAGTATTAATGCGATTCAAATCAGATTCAGTTCATCTCATATTATTTGAGAGACGTCTTATGTGTCACAAACTTACACTAGAGGCTAGTAACTCATTTTTTATTTGCCTTCCTCTT
Organism: Pandemis heparana; assembly: GCA_963854515.1. Classification (NCBI taxonomy): domain Eukaryota; kingdom Metazoa; phylum Arthropoda; class Insecta; order Lepidoptera; family Tortricidae; genus Pandemis; species Pandemis heparana. Next base: position 7,744,012 of record OY978025.1, read on the forward strand.
TTCATGAAAAACAGTATCCTTTCATTCTACCGATCTGAATGTTGCCTTTTTATCAAAACTACAAAGTTAAAAAAATCAGTTGTTCCCACTGAAGTGTTCGTTATTGTCAACTAAATATAAAAGTAGTATGTCTTCAAGTCTACAATTTCTTTTTTTCATAGTTCTGCTACCAAATTTAAGCATACTTCATCTTGCTTGAAAACAGCGTAAATTCACCCGGTAGCCCTCTAACGCCTCGCATGTCGGAGCTAAAAAAAGAACCGTATTCTAGACTCATCTGTTTTAATATGCACAAATTCTGCTGATCTAAATAAAAATACAAAAAGATAGTCTTAAATTTGGCACAGGGCCCCGATTTTTTAAAACACATCACTCGAAAGTACCACTCGAAAGCGGTATAAATCTGTTTATATCTTCAAAACTACAGCTCTAATCAAATTCTTGACTAGGTCACAAGATTAATGAGAGCTGTAAGTATCTTCTCAGCTACCTACTCGTATTTCAAATACCTACAGCACAAGTTTTGCTACTTTCGAGTGGTATTTTCGCATACGTGCTTTCAAAAATCGGGCCCCCGATCTGTGTCTTAAGCATTCGAGGGGTTAATCAAAACAAGACGACATCAAGTCTCAACTTCCCAATATTCATTGTCAAATGAAACATTATTGGCAAATACCGAAGATGCTCAAAATTAATCATCAGCTCATCACCTCAACAATGGGGAATGTCGGCAGTAATTATTCTCAAGTCGAAGAAAACGGAGAATAAAACGATAACCGCTACGGTGAAGCTTGTAATACTCATCCGGCGATTCGGGGAGAAGGTACGAGAGAAGTAGATGTATTAAACGAATTAACATACATACACACATACATAAATCATAAATAGGGTAGCAAGACCTAAAGGTCACGTTTAGCATGATTGTGGGCGTATAGATGGAAAGGGGAATCAAAATAGTGATGGGTTGCTAGCCGCATTGCCTATAATACCTAAGATTCCTAAGGTTTTTACTTTTACCATCTGCGCGGGAAGAGAAGCAACCGGAACTTTTTGTGTCTTTTCTTTACTCCCAGAGCAGATTGGAAGAAAAAACGAATTAAACGATTTTTAGCAAGTGATTAATCGAAGTTAGAAACAAGTCGCAATGATTACTTTCTTTTTAGGATTTAAATTTTTATGTCATAAGAAAAATCATAAACATTAAATAAAACGATGAAGTTAAATAAAATTATCTGTTTAAATGTTTTTTTTTTTACTGAAACTTAATTATATTGCAAGCTTTGGTGACTGTATGTAGGTACTTACATTTTCACACAATGTCATGTAGACCTAATTTCAACTTAGAAACCCTTTTATTCAAAGTGTTGATTAATCAAGGTACTTTAAGATCGTCTTTTTTTGTATTATTTTTTGCTATTTTAACAAGAGTCTAATGGATTGAATTGAGAGCACTTGGTCCGACTTTCGAAAAAAAGGGTTAAGTTGAAAAAAGTGGATCAAGTTTGGGTCAAACTTGCTGGATTTGACCCAAGCACATACCTACACCATATTGTCACTACTTTGAAAAAATGTCGTATCTCCAAATCCCTAATCTTACGAAATGAACTTTATTACTGTAGGTACTTTTAGGTTTAGTCATATTCATTTAAGATACGAGCTTTTTTCAAAGTAGTGACGATATACAATTAAAAAAAAGTTTGTAAATGGCAAAGCACTGAACAAAATGGTTGAAAACATTAAACTAACATTTAACTGCTAAGTTTACAACAGCAGTGTTGCATTGATAAAGAAATTTAAGATTGTAATCTACTTTCAACAACCAAAGAACTCTCTCGTACCCTCTCTCGATCACAAGAAAAAAATGGGCAAGAAATTCATTTCCTACAATCCCCGTGATGTGGAAACCGAATGGGAGCAAAAACGCGCGGCCGGATTGAAAACCAGCCGAGCGGAGTCGCGGGGCGCTCGTAGTATACCTATGGATTATAGGTTGAATGGCTTAGTATAATAATTCCAATGATATTATAAATATGAAGTAGCTTATAGCGCGAATTTGAGGGAATGGGTGACTTTCAACATAAAACTACCGTGAGACTCAATCATAATTTTTAATTACGAAAACGTATAACTCACGTATTTAAGCCGAATAATGCTCGACATAATGTTTCGGACTAAACGAGGGTAGTTGTGCGCCGCTGTCAACTCATCAAAAAGTACAGTCAGGAACAGGAAAAAACTAATTTAACGTTTTTTAGGGTTCCGTAGCCAAATGGCAAAAAACGGAACCCTTATAGATTCGTCATGTCTGTCTGTCTGTCTGTCTGTCTGTCTGTCCGTCCGTATGTCACAGCCACTTTTCTTCGAAACTATAACAGCTATACTGTTGAAACTTGGTAAGTAGATGTATTCTGTGAACCGCATTAAGATTTTCACACAAAAATAAAAAATAAATCAATTAATTTTGGGGGTTCCCCATGCTTAGAACTGAAACTGAAAAAAAAATTTTTTTTTCGTCAAACCCATACGTGTGGGGAATCTATGGATAGGTCTTCAAAAATGATATTGAGGTTTCTAATATCATTTTTTTCTAAACTGAATAGTTTGCGCGAGAGACACTTCCAAAGTGATAAAATGTGTCCCCCCCCCCCCTGTAACTTCTAAATAAAACTAAAAAAAATATGTGATGTACATTACCATACAAACTTCCACCCAAAATTGGTTTGAACGAGATCTAGTGAGTAGTTTTTTTTTATTTAATATTTGTGTCTATATAAGTAACCAATATAAAATAACCTCACACTGCCTACATTTTGCTTAAAATCAGGGCTCTGCTAACACTGGATTTTACATAATAACTTAGCGAATTTGTACGGAACCCTCTGTGCGCGAGTCCGACTCGCACTTGGCCGGTTTTTAAAGCGTAGTGGCATAAAAGCTTAAAAAATATGATATTCACTTGACAATCATTTCATCATCTCCAGCTTAAGATATACGTCCCAGCAGTGGGCACGGGTCTCCTCTCAGAATGAGAGGGCTTGGGCTATAGATCCCGGCTCAGTGCGGATTGGAAACTTCACCCACTTGACAATATGACAATATATAGGGGCATGAAATTCAACAAACCGATCAGTTGCAGGCCTGCGAAAGCGTACAGGGCCTTACCATGACGTCCTAATTCCGACTCAGTTCAAGTTTTAGCTATGTCTTTTAGTAGGTATAAATCTGACAGCGAGCGAACCTAAACTGAATCGCATTAAGACGTCATGGTAAGGCCCCTGCCCCGTCTTAAAACAATAACAGTCAGATTTTTACATGAACATTACACTAGCCCCCAAATAATAACGCAATATTTGATCAGCATTTGTTTCACATATGATTGCAGCGCGGCAGATGCAACATGCAACCGCATGCACTGATGCGATTTGCCCACACTTCGTTACACACGGCAGTAAGCCCCTCGACATAACTGTGTTATGTCGGATTGGCTAACTGGCTGGCTCTTGGCTAAGCAGCGTAGCTTTTAGTTATTACACATTGTATAATTCACTTTTTTTCATAAGAAAGAAGGTAAACAATCTTGATAATATACATGGTAAAAATCGATAAACGAAACATTATAAAACAACTAGCTTCTGCCTGCGACTTCGTCCGCGTAGAATAAACTCGCGCGTAAGCGCCGAATAAACGACTTATGACTTATGACTTTTTTATTGTAGAACTGATGTTGATAGTTATATTAGGTATGCAATAATTATTTACGTTGCGACTCTAGGCAACTACCACCTTTGACATGTTTATCGCTATCTCGCTGGAACTATGCAATTTACCGAGATAAGAAAGTAGCCTATCTTTGCGTTTGTGTTTTACCAAACCAAACATCAAAGTAATAAGAATGTATAGATTTTTTTGAGCTGTCCTTTAGAAAGTCCCATTCGAACGTAATAAAAACTGTGCTGAATTTGAAATACGAGTATAGAAGAAAAGAAAATTACAACTTTAATTTTATTACTCCTGCAAATGCAAACTAGCCGATAATTTAATTTGAGCTGTTGTGAAAAATTACCCAAAGTTTTGAAACTTCAAATACTATTTTCAAGAAATGTGCCCCGCTGTGACTATACTAGATAACTCAGAAATACTCTCAGCTTGCAAAGCCTGCAATACAAAGAAACCAAAAAGGCACAAACAATGCTCCTATCAGTTAAGTGCAAACCAAACCATTGGTATCAAGCTCTCAGCTATTTGCTATTAACCTTAAAAGTTTCTTCCAAAGCCTTTTCCGACTCCAAAACCCAGCATACTTACGTCGAATGCCATCTGCATAGTAATCTCGGGAATGCATTTTCTAAATGGGCGTGGTTTAAATCAACCAATGTGCACTCAGGCGATATATAGTCCATACATCTAAAGCAGACCTTCCCTGCCTCCCTTTTTGTATACAAAACGAAAGCAAGCAGAGCGAAACCAGCAGTTTTCAGAGCTCCTTTTAAACCGGTGGCTTTAGAACCCCGCCCATCGGATCGCTTGGTTGCTTTTCCTACCAAGGAAGAAAAGGATGGCTATAAGAATTAGATAAGGACACCGATAGCTTTTCTTAAAGATAGTTGCGAGATTATGTAAGATGACAATGTCAGGGTACATAAGGATATATAAAGTGTATGTAAATGAGATGGATATTTATGGTGGAACAAATTGAAGAAATATGTGGAAAGTCAGGCTTGTTATTTATTTGTGATATTGGTTCGGTTAGGCGGAGAGATTGCTTAACGAACGCGGGCTATTTCAACGAAATCACTTTATTTGTATGAAAAATGATTTCTTTGGAATATTTAAATTACGGTTACGAAAAACAAAGATTGATTCAACTGTATTATGCTTTAAAATGGTTAAATCGTTGTCGTTTGCTTTCATTTGTGAAAGACTATTGTAGAAGTCTGGTCGTAAAATATAACCAACACGACATAACTTTTCTATACAGTACAATAATTAACTGCTTGTATGCTGGTCTGGGAGCAAAGAAAAAACATAAAAAGTACCAGTATCTTCTCTTCCCGTACAGATGGTAAAGCCCATCGAGGTAATGAGCGATAACTTAGGAATCATGTTATAGGCAATATTAAGTCTATTTTCTAATTTGGAACGTCAATTAGTCTATTCGTACAAATTACGAACTCACACATACAACCAGGTCATTTTCTTCTTAAATTGTTCACCTAAATAGGTACCTAATTGTCAATTGTAAATTCTAAACGTAACAACTTTTTTTTAATTTAAAAATATTTGTCTTCCGAAATATTGCCACAGTAAAAGAGTGCTCTGAAAATTTTATTGTCAAAAATTTAGCCTTTACATTTTGACCCCGCAACTGTCTTACATTCCCAATTTCCATAAACACAAAACCTTCCATAAATCCAAGAAACTATTGGAAGAAATACGTCTTTCTTTAGAGCGGAGAGGAGGCAGGGGCGAAATGATTTGCATGCTGAGGGTAGCATGGAGGATTAATGTTATGATTAGATAGTCTAGTGGTTAGAGAACCTGACAACGAAGCTTGAGGTCCCGGGTTCGATCCCCAGTCGGGGCAGATAATTTATTAAAAACGCGGATGTTTGTTCTCGAGTCCAGAATTATTCTGAATTTATTTAAACCTTGCCGTTTATTATTTCACAAACTGATAATTTGGCAAACCTTTACTACTTATCTGTTAATATGTAGGTACCTATACAAACTTTATGAAAATGTTTTAAAACTCATTTTATTTAACCTAGCGTAAAGGCATGATGAATAAAGTAATTTAGTTACCTATATGACACTTAAAAAACAACTGCAGATAAATATAAAAATTAAATGTACAAGACAACTAGGTAACAAACTAGACTACTTAAAATAAATTTTATAAAAGCTCCCTGCGGCATATAACCAATTAAGAAAGAAAAAAGAATGAAAAATGTTTATTTGGTGCAATGGTGCAATAAAACAAAAACCGTACAAAAAAATTAACAATGAAAACACACACCAAAAAGGTAAACGCCAATTAAAGACGCTGACAGAAGTTCCTCGCTGTATCAAGACTTCATCGACATTTTTGTTTGATAGGAAGTTGGATGAAAAGTGGTAGACCATTTATTTGGCCGACCGTACCTATCGCGGCGAACCCGGTAGTTCTGAAATATACGATCCTATATTAACATACCGTATCACGATAATATTGACCGTCTAAACCATGCATACATACATACCGTCACGCCTCTTTCCCACAGGGGTAGGCAGAGACTACTTTGTTCCACTTGCTACGATCCTGAAATACCTCTTTCGCTTCATCCACATTCATCAATCTCTTCATACATGCTCATCGGTATCGGGTACTCCGTTTCAGGTATCCATGCATATTAATACACGTATTTTATAACCACATAGGTACTTTATTTACTTCAAAATGACAAATTCCATGAATTTCAAATTATTCCCCATGCGTCTCCGAAAGCCTCTATAAAAGAATATCTTATTATAATACTTTTGCGGTCTTAGTTTTTATGACACGAGTGAATTACGGTTATGGCCTCCCCCTCTCCCCTCCCGGCAGTTAAGGGCGCCGTATGGAGATTTGAACCCTCTTAAATCGTAAGGGGCAGTTGGAACCTTTTTGGAAGAATTATCGATTTTGTTTAGATATGAAAATAAATTTAAGCACTGGAACGGGGATTCGTCGCGAAAAACATTTTTGTTATTTACTATTACTAAGTTGGGTACTGTTTGTTATGGCACTAATTTTACCAACAACTTATTTAGTAGAGCTTTTGTAAACAACAATAATACAACAGCGAAGATATTTTAGCTTTAGGCTTAAAACCACAAAATTTCATAATACCTTATTCACTAATACCCCTAATTTACTATCTCAGCGACACATTTCGGACACGCTACGATGTCCATGGTCTAGAAGGCATTGAAACTAAGGGTAGACAGAGCCTAAGGTAAAACTGACCACGTTAAGAAAAATTGTGGGCATATAGGTGGAAAATGCGGATTAATGCGGGTGGTAGGGCCTTATGCAAGGTCCGTCCGGATCGCTACCACCATCTTACTCGCTAATCCTGTCGCAAACCAGCAGTGCTTGCACTGCTGTGTTCCGGTGTGGAGAGTAAGACAGCCGGGGAATTCACTTGGCACAAGAGGCATTTCATCTAAGTCCTCCAGGTTGGCAACGCATCTGCAATCCCTCCGGGGTTGCGGGTGTCTATGGGCAGTGGTGATCGCTTACCATCAGGTGACCCACTTGCTCGTTTGCCTTCCTATTCACATAAAAAAATAAATAAATAAATAATAATAAATGGAATCAACTGCATCGCCTATGACATGATTCCTATGATTTTCACCCATTGACGATGGGCTTTTACCATCTGCGCAGGAAGAGAAGCGACCGGTACATTCTATGTTTTTTAGAATAGTCATAGATAGAAGCATGAAGGAAGTATTCATTGTATAAGTTACAATTAGCTTTTGCCCGCGACTTCGTCTGCGTAGAATTAGCAATTGACATGTTTATGGCTATCCCCCAAGAATTATGCTATTTTCCGGGATAAAAAGTAGCCTATGTTTTAATCTAGGGTACCAGCTATCTTCGTTCCAAATTTTATCCAAATCCGTCCACTCGTTTTAGCGTGAAGAAGGAACAAACATACACACACACTCACTCACTCACTCACATCGTCACATCGTCACAAACTTTCGCATTTATAATATTAGTAGGATTACATTTCACAATTAGGTATATAATCTTACATTCTAAATTACAAATCGCCCGCCATTCATAAATTCAAATTCAAAATTCAAAATTCTTTATTCACATAAAGCTGGCTTTACACACCGGACTAGTCTACTAAGCCTCACAGTCCGCTCTTTTGTAACATGTAAAATCTAATCCCTGTACAGAGCTATATACAGGCTGTGTAGCTACGTACAGGGTGTATGATGCACATACGGACAGCCACTGCGGACTGGATCAGCCATTACTGCTAATGACTTCGCCACGGTACCTGCTTCGGGCAGGGTTGCCTCATGAGGTTTAATTTCATTTTTAATACAGCTTAGAATTAGCAATTGACATGTTTATCGCTATCCCGCGGAAACTGCAATTTTTCGGGATAAAAAGTAGTATATGTTTCAATTTAGGGCACCAGCTATCTCCATTCCAAATTTTATCCAAATCCGTCCTGTCGTTTCAGCGCGAAGAAGGAACAAACATACACACTCACTCAGTCACATCGTCATAAACTTTCGCATTTATAATATTAGTACAAAGAAAGAAAAAACAATTTATTGCCACAAAAAAAACAGATTTACAAAAACACAGGTTTAGTAGGATGGTGGCCAACAAGCAAGAGAGTCTGATGATGGTAAAATGAGCACCAACACCTTTAGATACCATATAAAAAGCCGTGGTAGCTCAGTGGTATGACCTAGGGCCTCTGAAGTAAAAGGTTGTGGTTTCGAATCCCGGGCTCGCACCTCTGAGTTTTTCGGAATTTATGTGCGATATCTCATTCGAAATTTACCATGAGCCTTTCGGTGAGGGAAAACTTCGTGAGGTAACCTGCACACAACTGCGAAGCAATTCATTGGTGTGTGTGAATTTCCCAATCCGCAACCAGCGTGTGAACTATAGTCCCAATCCTTAAGTCCCACATTCGTGAACCAAATTTCAAGTCAATTAACCGTTGAAGAGTTCCCTCTTGCGGAGACGGTCCTGGCCGGACCACCACAATTTTACTACTAGATTACTGTATTGTCATCTGACTTACGCAAGTACAAAATTTTAGCTCAATCGGATGAAGGTGTCTGCTTCAAAATTGAGCCGCAAGATTCCACCCGGACAAACATACTTACATACAATACATATTTACATCTCCAGGGAAATATCTACGCGCCTGATAGATGCTTCTGGTGACCAACGGGCTGGCAGCTATTTTGGGCAAAGAATTACCCCCTTATTCATAAACGCTCTATAGGCTTCTACTAACTTAGTAATCGTTTGTCCTTATCTGTGAAAGGTAAATGTCAAAGTGACAGATAAGGACAAACGATTGCTAAGTTAGTAGAAGCCTGTAGCGCGTTTATGAACAAGGGGGTTAGCCTCGCGATTCAACGCGGCAATGCTGCCAGCCTTCTGGGCACAATGAGCAGTGACAGTGACCTGGGAGGGGTGTTTTATTTGTAGTTTAAGTTAGGCTAGGTTTAGGTTAATTTTGTACTATTTAGTTACTTTTTAATTATTTATTGTACAGATTTAATGTAATACAATTGCATATTAACTTGCAGTAATAATGAAAAGCTTGTAATAATAATAAAATAATAAAAATTGAAATTTAACGGCACTAGCGGCAACCCTGCGGCATGCATGAATGCAGTAACGTACGTACGCCGCGGCATAAACATCGCATGCACTGATTGGATTTACGTATGCTGACGTATGCCTGCTGACGTACGAGTATGCTGACGGCACGTAACGTTGATTGTAAGTTTGCTGTAAGATTGGAATAGCTGCCGTTTGTTTAGCTCACGTTCGATACCAGTTCGTATTTATTATCCATTGCGATTCATTTCAACGCCTCTGTTTTGTACATAAGTAAACCAATTTCATTATTAGGTATTATGTAATTAAATTTCATATGAACCTCTGGGAGGACTTATTTGTTTGTAAGGTGGAATGGAACGAAACGTATTGCATGAAAGAGACAGAATGAGAGTTAGACTGAGGGATGAGCGTGATGCAAGATAGTTGACTTTGAAGGATGAATGAAAGGGATAGAAATAGGGTTTTAGTATGTAAGAGCGAGATGAAAAATAAAAGACATTATGGCGGAATCTGAGTTTAATTTCTTACATGTTAACCCCCAACGCAAAAGTTGGTATTATAAGTTTGACGCCGATGTCTGTCTCTCCGTGTGTGTGGCATCGTAGCTCTTAAACGGATGGACTGATTTCGATGCGGTTTTTTTCTTCAAAAGCCAGTTTCCTTGTGGTTGTTTATAAAAATGGGTCTAGCAGTTGAAGAGTATCAGCTCTTTTTCTAATTGATGTAAGGCATATTTGGCATAAAATTGTTTTTTTTTTTTAATTTACGCATGATTAATTTATTATATTATAATTTACAAAAACGTTAAAATGGATTGAAATGGGCTATACACTGTAACTGTGTAGTGGCATTTCAATGCGTGAATAAAAGCGCCTCTGACGGGCACAATTTAGGCTTGTCTTGCTCTTTTTAACCGACTTCAAGAAAAAGATCTTCATTTCGACGGAATCTTTTTTAATTCTACGTTATACTTTACTAAACTTCTTCCAATGATCTTTAGCAGAATCAGTTCAAATTTCCATAACAGCCTTGTATTTCCAACCCACTATTTCAAATTACTGGAGGTCTAACCACGAAGCTAATAGAGGTTTGATGTTTGTTCGGTGGGTGACCAAATTGTTGGGCTGGACTCGGGGACATCGACTTCGACCACGCTTTGAAGCGTCATTACCCTCGTTCAAATTCAAAATATCGTAAGTATCGTGTGCTGAGAACGAAACTGACCTAACTCAAAAAAGACGTGGGCTGGTTCCAACTATGCACATTGTGAGATATGATTTTGATAATAATAATAACAATAATTTATTTAAATCCATGCAATAAATTTTATTGCAAGCACACATAGCATTTTGTTGGTAATTCTGTTATTTTAATTCATTTATATGAGTTTTGGAATTGGGTCACTTTTGTTTTCAGTTATATAAGATAAGTTAAGCATTTTGTCCCATCATACGAGTAAGTTAAAATTGAATAAGGCGAAAAAAAGGATGATCGTTATTAGACAAATCTTGCTCGCATATCCTGCCGCCAAGCAGCAGTGCTTGCGCTGGTGTGTTTTGGCGTGGAGAATAAGATAACCACTAAGGGCCGATTTTTTAATCCTCAGATAAGCACTTAACTGATAGATACCCATAGAGTTGTTCGTCGAATAGGGCCTATCTGACGATTGAAAAATCGGCCCTAAAATAATAACACTTGAGACATCCCATCTTAGCCGTCTTAGCGAATAAAGCCAACATTAAATTTTCCTGCAAGACGCCTAAAACTAGCACTCAATTTTCGTGAAATTAATTAACAAATATGATATTGAATGCTGCATTGATTATTTTGTAATAGGGTTCATAAATGCAGATAAGCTAATTTAGTAGGTAGGTACTCGTATTAGTACGATGCTCTCGCAGGCAGGTACAAAATCTGCATGCAAAACGGACGAAGGCAACAAAGGGTGTAACTTGGATAGGCCTAATGGGCGTAAAGTGTAATTTTGTAAAGCTGAGTGACCTCAGCGCAACCACACAGGGCTGTCACGAGGCACTGTCAGATTTATTGACAAAACAAAAAAAAAATTAAAAGAATATGACGTCTTTGGGCTCCAGAACAAATAAATACAGATTAAATAAGACAGTGTCATTTCGTGTAGGTAACTATCTTTTCGGGAATGCCGAAAATCATACGTCCGCGATTTCTTAGAACAACATTCGGGTTTCGGGTACCATCGGTCGATTCTGTATCAGAAGAAGAAGAAGAATATTAGAAGAAGAGTCAGACCCATAAGAGTAACTGAGACAGCAAGACAAACCCGAATGTCTTTAAATAATATCGCGCAAAGTAAAGTACTAGTAGTAGGTAGTAAACAAGTATCTAAATTATCCTAGTATTATAAACGCGAAAGTTTACTATGAGTGAGGATATGAGTGACTTGATGTGTATTTTTGTTCCTTCTTCACGCTGAAACGACTGGACGGTTTTCGATCAAATTTGCAACGGAGATAGCTAGTACCCTAGATAAAAACATAGGCTACTTTTTATCCCGGAAAATTGCATAGTTCCCGCGGGATAGCGATAAACATATTCTTTGCAGACGTCGCGAAGTCACAGATAAAGTAACAATAGTTTGTAGTATGGTGCAAATTCATCTTGGTAACCCACTCTCCGGCCGTCAGTCTTTATTTTTATGAATTTATTTTAAGTGCTTATTTTTTTACACCGAGCATCCCTTGCAAGTTCATTCTTCGGTCAATTAGCGTGTAAATAGCCACCGAGCGGTTAGTAACAAAACGGAACAAGAGAGAACCCTTACATCGTTGTAACACGAAGAGATTGATAGTATAGGTACAACATTGTATTACGGATGACAGCTATACCTACTTCCTTTTTTTTTCATTAGAAACAAGTTAAAAATCTTGACATGTCTTTTTCATTAAGTAACAAACTTCAAAAAGCGGTAACTTGGACATACCACATAAATTATTAAGATTTCAGTGGTTTTAAATCAAAACTTGCTGTTATTTATTTTTGCGAAGTGTTTCTCGATAAAAAAAAAAGCATCTAAAGATTGTTTACCTTATTTCTAATGTAAAAAAAGTGGCTGTGACATACGGACGGACAGACAGACAGACATGACGAATCTATAAGGGTTCCGTTTTTTACCATTTGGCTATATACGGAACCCTAAAAACGATGTTTGTATAGTTTGTCACCAGCGTAATAACTACATTATTAAACAATAAGTTCGGAATTGAAATAATGCATTTAAATTTATACAAAAAAACAACAACCACAAAGTAATATGAGACACAAAATGATCATCATTTTTTAACTTTCATTTCATTACCAAAAAAAATATTGAAACTTTTTTATAATCACCATTTAGTTGAATCATCATTTTGATCATTCGAAATTACCATTTAACCCTTGAATCATCATTGATCATTCGAACCTCCGCCATTTTGCAGTCGGTCCACGCGACCGGAAAACTCGTCGTTATTAATAAAACCACGGTCCTGCTTCGAATCTTTGTCACAGCCGAGTCAAACCAACGGCGCGTAGTCTTGCACAGCTCGGTGCATGTACAAAACCGCCTAGTGCATAAACACTATATGTGTCAACCCTGCTAGCACAACTTCAACTCTGAAGGGAGTGTACAGGGTGTACGTTTGAAGGGAGATTGTACAAGTTGTGTATACGGAATATGTATGGGGTTATGTTCCAAGCTTGACAATAATGCATGGTCGGACTAATGTTTGCTTTGTGTCGCTAGTTATGTTGACCGCGTAGCTCCAGGCGTGAATGTATAATTTGTGTAGAGGCAATTAAAGAGGCTCATGCATTTTGTATAGGATTACGGTGGGTTATTATGATTGAAATGTAGACTTGAAATTTGTTCAAGATGTGTGGGACAATATTTTTTAACGATTGTCGATTTGTTATTGAGCGGTTTTTTCGTATCGAAAAATAGATATAAGGTTTCGTTCTAATTTCATTAAAACAGGTGTGACTTTTCTTCCAAAAGCGAATGGTTTTTTTTGAGCTTCATAAGTTTGTTCCACGTTCAAAATTTCCAAAACACAACTTCGGTAAAAAAAATGGAAGTCAACATAATCAAGAATCTTAAATGATAACGTGGCCTTTAAGTCTTGTTACCTGATTATGTGATTTAAGTGTGTATGTATTAAATTATTATGGTAGTTTTTATTTCATTGTCTCCCCCATCTCAGCCACTTAACTAAGTATTATGAATATGTAACTTTAGAAAAACATTATTACAAAAATAGTTGATAGCTAAATGAAAGCTAAGCATTAGTACCACTCTACCAAATCACTACCTCGAAAATTGTAACAAAAATCCATCACTATTTCCCGCCGACCATTTCCATCCTTCACGCACACACATAGCGTATTCTCATAGCATATTAAAATCACGTAACGTACTCTTCACGCTCGCTGCACGGGGGAATATGACTTTTTACATCCAGCCAGCACTAAAAAAATATTTTTCCAAAACTTAATACAAGAAACATTTCGGGTGAACCAGCCATGTGTAAAATTTGAACAACGGACCTATTCGCTAATTATTTTGTGAGCTGGAATATGACTGGCCGGTTGGAATTTAAAATAGGAATGTTTTTGGTGTGCACGTGTGTTTTGTTTTTTTAAAAAGCTGAAGAGTAACGAGGTTTATTTTGAAGTTTGCGTTTCGTTTTTCCTATAATTATAAAATAATGATCCATAAGCAAGAAAATTGTAGTGAAGTCATTGTAATAATTTATATTATGGTCACTTTTTTGTAAAAAAAAAAACACAATTTAGCGTTAAGCTTAACACGTTGTATGGACTTGGAAACTTAAACCAGTTTTAAGAAATAAATGTTTCTCTTTCAGCAACATTTTCCTACCAACTAAGTTATTGAAAACCTTGTAACACAACGGCATTTACCCACATTTAAGGGTGAAAACAACCTTAACAACTCAAAATTTACCCAAAACAGCACCAAATACCTAGATTACCTAGTAAACGGTACTCAGTTAAATCCGTCTCGGTCTAGGCTGAGAAGCCAGTGGGCTAGATGATGCGATTTAGATCTAAGTAATTAGAATACCTATAGGTTAGGTTGATGTCTAGTTCTCATTTGCAGCGCGCTTTGACTGTAACCATCAGCCAAATATGTGGTCTACCAATCTAGGGTTCAAAATCCTTTGCACATCACAATATTATAATGTCGATAAGACGTGGCTGTCAACTTGAAAGTTCGACTTTAGCTACTATTTTGTTTGATAGGAAGTTGGACGAAAAGTGGTAGACCACTTCTTTGGTCGACCGTACAACTCATGGCATCGAAATGTATAAAGCAAACGGGAAACTACTAGTTCATAACGTCACTCAGAGGGGTACCGATCAGAATATATAAAGTTTAAAATGTATAATGGGATAAAATATATAATGGTTCAAAATATAAATAGGTACTTAGTGGTATTTTCTGTGAAACTTTTAGCTAGGTGAACTTTTTTGATAGTGTAAGCTGGTTGATTGGTTTAGGTTAGGTTAGGTTTATTTTATAACAATCCTATTGATTTGCCGTATTCTGAGAAAATCGCGTTACATAATTTTGAACCATTATGTATTTTAGCCCATTATGCATTTCAAACTTTATGCGTTTTAAGCAAGTCTAATTTCAACTGGAAATGCAGGTAGGTGCTTAAATAACATCAATTTCAACAAAATTAGGTGTTGTCAGCCTCTTAACGTTAAACCGCGTTCTTCAGGTTGACAAAAAATTGGCCAATATCTAGAGAGACAGATCTCTATCACGCTTTCACTAAACATGTAAATTCCACCATCGAATCCAGTATGCTTAGTGTAGGTTTGCCGTCACAAAATACGTCTCGAATGCGTTTGCGTTAAAATGTCAAATACTATGAGAACGTTATGTTACCGTTTCGATCCGCAAGTGGCGCTGCCAATTTTTTCATAGTAATTGAGACGTTTACGTGAACGCGTTCGAGACGTTTTTATACGCGAAAACTTACACTAGAGGCTCAGATAAAAAAATCGAACACTGGGCCGCTATTCTCAGAGCTAAAGCATTCAATACGCGTTCGATAGTTATCGACAACCAGGAGAAGCGAGCGAACCGTGAAAACTGAAATCGGTTGGCCGTGCGCCAACGGAGTAGTGTGGAGTGCATTCATAATAGGACCCTGGGGTATAAGGTTTTGAAATGCGCTAAATATGAGAAATGACGCGGTTTAGTTGGATGACAAGATTGTCGAACGATTGGACTATCATTTGTCGTGCGTAAAAAATGTAGGCGGTACTTACATAAAGTTAATTTGTTCACAAATATTTCCAGCAATCAAAATGGTGTAATATTATAACTCCCTTATTCATAAACGTTCTATAGGCTTCTGCTAATTTAGTTATCGTTTGTCCTTATCTGTCACTTTGACATTTACCTTTCACAGATAAGGACAAATGATTGTTAAGTTAGAAGCCTATACAACGTTTATGAATAAGGGGGTAATTCTTTATCTTACAGCACTTTTGGCAGAGTTTTGACAAAAGGTCAGGTCAAGACTATTCTAAAACTATATGAAGAGATTGATGACTCGATGAAGCGAAAAAGGTACGTCAGGATCGTAGCAAGTGGAACTAATTAGTCTCTGCCTAGTTATGGGAAGAGGCGTGACGGTATGTATACATACATATATAAATCATGTCTTTATTCCTTACGGGATAGACAGAGCCTAAGGCGACAAGACCTTAAAGCCCACGTTTAGCATGACGATATGTAATGTACCTATGTGTGTAGGTATATGTATAACCACATTGAAAATCTTTACTATGTAGGCAGGTGAAGGTCCGTTTAGCATGACTGTGGACGGTATGTACCTGTGTGTATAATATATGTATAACCGCATTGAAAGTCTTTACCTAATATGTACGTAATCCGAACTCTTATATGTATTTGTTAAGATTCGAAACTATGTCATATGAGAAATATTTCATAAATATCCTGACTTGAGGCAAGTTTGCTCTAAGTTCAAAGTTTGTATATTAATATCAATGTAGTTGCGAGGTGAAAATACCTCGTGGAAGGCCGGTTACACCACAATTAACAGTCGTTTGATTAACGCTATGTAAAAGTCTGGCGGCAGAGGTTTTCTCAATTTGCCAAAACATTGGAGGTCTTTAAAAAGCGCTCTCGCTTTAAAAAGTCTCAATTACTGTAGGTGTCAATGAGCGGCGGTGATCACTTAACATCAGGTGAATCCCGTGCCCGTTTGTCGGTTTTCATATAAAAAGTATCTCTAGGTAATTATTAGAAACTCTTGATTCGAACAATCTAAAAAAAGTGATAATCATTACATAGTATAAAACAAAGTCGCTTTTTCTGTCCCTATGTCCCTATGTATGCTTAAATCTTTAAAACTGCGCAACGGATTTTGATGCGGTTTTTTAATAGATAGAGTGAATCCAGAGGAAGGTTTATATATTATGTATAAAATACATGCATAATATACCGTGCGAAGCCGGGGCGGGTCGCTAGTGTTGTAATAAATCGTAAGATGACTTGATTACCATGCTTTAACGACAGTTAACTTGTGCCACCGGCTTCAACTAGCAAATATTGGCGTCAGAGGACAAATTGTGAAGCGCCATCTTTGATCACACTTGCAAGTCAAATTGGCGGTTTGCGGTTATCGCGCAAGTCATATTTGACATTTCAGAGCGAGAGCTATATGTAGCCCTGTATTTAATCAACTAAAATACTATGTTACATGCCTTTGATATGTGTTGTATGATCTTGCGTATTTTGGTTTTGTTTAGTTTCGCTACGTAAGGGATTAATCCTCTTTTTGACTTCGTTACTGGTAAATTAAGTGAATTTATTAATTTATGAATTAGTTTACCTCATACGCTATAAAATATCAAAAGGATGCTGGAGCTAAAAGGAATAGGAAATTCGAGGCGTGGCGTTTGCCCTACAGTGAAATGGTTACAAGCTATAGTTATAGTATACTATACATTTATTCCTATCCCTATTTTTCTCTCACTATAATGTCGTGTAATATAGCCGATGCCCCCCAAACAATATTTTTACGCGGCAATCCCAGATCCTTTAATCGTAACATTAAAATTACTTCGCCCATCCTTCTGATATATGACAAGTAGGTACCTAATTGTAACAGCGAGTAACAATATGCTATGAATTGTACGCTCGAATCAAAACCACGCTCCCCAAATTAGTCGAAATGTAGCAGTTAGCGCGTGCGTTTGACAGCGCAACAGCGTAACTGGTTCACGGACCACCGGCCCGGATTTGACACGTCACAACGATACCTTTAGCTGCACCAATTACGAATATAGATTTGTTTTTTGCTAAGGCTCAATCGTTTTTTTTACTTGTCAAACGCGTGCCGCGATGTTAACCGTTGCATGTATCACCGGGCCGAATTTGACATTTCGTATCAGTTATACTTTTTTATTTAAGTACTAGGTTTTTGTAAGTTGCCAGTGTCAAAACATTGTGTAATATTTAAAAATATATTCGAGAACAGCCAGTTCTATCAATGTGCAAAGCAACGATTTCTAAAATGAATGATAATAAAGTGACTGAACAGTATTTCAAAAATAAAAAGCAATCCCAAAAAACAATACATTCATGTTGCTAAACTATATTCCCGAAACTTCCAAGTAATTTTGGACACAATTTTGTAAACTCCGCCATTTTGGGAAGCCCCTCCTAATCAATAGTCGATTAATCAGTCGCAGGGCGCAGACGCAATCGCGCGGAAAATCTTACAAAAAATCGCAGCCCTGCACACGCACTAGTGGACCGCGATTTAGGCGTGGAACAGGAGTGAAGTGGAGTCGTTGGAGTTTTCAGCATTATGTAAATTTTTAGAGATAATTTTAATATTTTTTTTTTTCAGTTCAAGTACCTTTGTAAATGTTGGTTTTTAGGATCAAATAGACTAAGCTAGTTAAGCGAGTAAATAAATATAATAAGATACTAAATAGCTCAACAACAAGTCGACACCACAATTTTACAAAGTTCGCACTGTTTTTTTTTTCAAGCGGATGGAGTGCTTTCACCCACACATAATACAAAAGTTGCGTTCAGGAACGTTAAAAGCCAAGACGTTTACAACCATGGCATATGATAAAAAAAGATCAACGTCTTATACAAAAAAGTATTCAAATTTTTATCATAAATATTAGTATTATATTTATCTAGCGAGATTTCAATTAAATTCCCTGTTTAGATAACTTTTTTAGATAAAGTTTTAATTTCGAGCTAATGCTAGAGGTGCATTAGCACGAAAGACCTAAATTGTAAGGCAGCGCAACAAATTAAAAAAAAATTACTTACCGCCCGTGGGTTTCATGGTAATAAAAAAGCCCGAGGGTTTTATATGGGGCGTTGCGGCCAAGTTAACCTGTATGTTTTGTTACCGTTTACGAGCAAGTGTGATGAAAAACAATATACAAGGTGTCTTAAAATGAGTCTGGAAAATTCCAGCACGCGATCGGGTCACTTTTGATTTGAAAGAAAGAAAGAAAGAAAGAAAAAGGTTTATTTGGTGCAATATAAAAACAAAAACCGTACAAAAATATCCATAAAATGAAAACACACACCAAAAAGGTTGCCGCTCAGCATGTGTCAGACAAAGGCACCTATGTCTGACGCTGGTTTTCAGGGCAACCAAAAACAAAAACAAAACAAACAGAAACTTACAGCTAAATTGCTATTACTAAAAAACAACAATATCATTTGTGTACACCCTAAAAGATCTGAGCGATGGTGAGATGGTGACATACACATAAATACACACATGCACAGTGAAGACAAGTTTGCTGCCGGAAAAGTAAGCGAACTTCGTAAGCAAACTTCGTTCCCGCCAATAGTTGCAACCCCGTGTAGCCGAAGCCAATTACCCACTAGCTACTCCTGTTCCCCGAAAAAATACGCACGAGATTTAGTTTTAAAACTATAAACAGATCTCAGCGCACGGATCGGCGGGGGAAGGTTGTTCCAGCATTTCGTGGCTGAATATCTAAAACTACCACGAAACGCGGCTGTCTGGTGCGGCGGAAACACAAGCTGCAGATATCGCAAAGGCCTAACTTCCGCGGACCTGGCGTTATGCGCCCATGTGAGCTTAGTGTAAAGGTACGATGGCAATTGCTTATGGACGACACCGAACATCAACGTAGCCAAATGAAGATTTTGACGAGTACGCATTTTTAAAATATTATTTTGGTTTAGATATGGGGTCACATGAGAACGCGGTGGAATATGGAAACAAAAACGTGCGCAGGCGTTTTGGACGCGCTGAATCAACCTCTGCGAGCGCTCTAGCAGGCGCGGCCCGTACACGATGTCGCCATAATTTAACGTTGAAAGCACTAATGTATCACAAAGCCTAATTCTAAGTTTGACATCTAGAAATTCGCGAATTTTGTACAACACTTTCAATCGGAAGAAACAGTTTCGTACCGTGTTCAACAAATGCCCTTCATAACGCAATTCACCATCCATAACGATTCCTAGATTACGAGCTTCATGTACACGTTCCAATGGATCGTTGTTAATAGTTAATGTAAAATTAGAATTAGCTATATTGTCAATTTGCTTTTTAGACCCCAGTATCATGTACTTTGATTTTGCAGGATTTAGCATGAGTGAGTTTGAATGTGACCATTTAGCAATTCGCTCAAGATCCTCATTAAGTTTTACAATTTCTGAGGCTATTGTTCTAGTGTTACAAGAGACATAAATTTGTAAATCGTCTGCATAAATATGAAATTTAGAGTGTCTAATAACATTCACTATATCACTTGTGTACAAAATAAATAAAATAGGCCCCAAAATGGATCCCTGAGGCACGCCTCTTGAGACAGCACGTGACTCGGAGACACTAGTTTTACCACTGCTCCCGCATATTTCGACTAACTGTCTTCGGCCAGTAAGATAGCTCCCAAACCATTTTACAGTCTCACTAACAAATCCGTAATAGGTTAACTTGGAGAGTAACAACGAGATATTAATTGTATCAAAGGCCCTAGAGAAATCCAGGAGCGTAAGTACAGTACCTTGACCTTTATCTTGTGAGGATAGAATATTATCAGTTACATCAAGTAGGGCGGTGACGGTACTACGATGTTTTCGAAAGCCAGACTGCACGGCTGGTAAGATGTTATTAACCTCTAAGTATTCTGTCAACTGGTCACATATCACCCTTTCTATAATTTTGGAGGGACACGGCAAGATACTTATTGGTCGCAAGTCCTTCAAAGATACTGGGTTAGAGATTTTGGGCAGTGGTTGCACCCGAGCAGTCTTCCAGGCGTCAGGGAACGTGCTTGTGGATATTGACCTATTCACAATGGCAGTAATGACACCCAAGGTACGGGGCAAAGTGAGCATAATCATATCAAGTGAGATACCATCAGTACCCTGTGCATTTGACGCTAAGCTCATGATCACCTTATACACCTCATCCTCGCCGACTGTCTTAAGGTGAAAAGACGATGAACAATAACGATTAAATTCATAAAAAGTTAAACTACTAATTGAAATGTTGTTATTGTCAGGTAGGTCAAGGAAGTGTTTATTTATAATGTCAGGGTCTTTGAAGTGGCTCGGCAGCACTTTGTCGGACTTCTTATCCCAGAGAACATCTTTTTTAAGGTTTTTCCACAATGCCTTTGAATCACCTATGTTTGAATTTATACGATGATTGAAATATGCTCGTTTTTCATTAAACAATGCAGAGGAAACGACACGTTTGAGATCTTTGTAACATTCTTTATGTACTTCACTTTTACTAGATCTGTATCTAGCATGAGCGTCATTCCGTAGGGCCATCATTTCTTTAATGGTATAGGTGATCCAAGGATTATTGTGCGATTTAATATGTATGGTTTTAAGTGGGGCAAAAATATCATATAAATAAATAAACTGTGTATTCAACACTTCAACCATATCGCTAGGATTCGAGAGGCTGAGAATATTTTCCCACGGGATACCATTTAAAAATTTTTCAAACTCACTCATATCTATATCCCTCAACGGCCTATATGTGATACATTTTGGAGTCGCCCTATCCAGGTGAATGTTTAATTTGCATGCAATAAAAGCATGCGAACTAAGGTCCGGTATGTAGTTTACACTGATATTGCATACTGATGCGTCGGTACAGACCAGATCCAACAAAGTGCTGCTGTGCTCCGTAAAGTGGGTGGGTTCTTGCGTATGTTGTGTCAGATTAAAACAATTTAAAAAATTATTCAACTTAACGGTGTTGATGTCATTTGCGGCCAACATGTTTATATTGAAATCGCCTAGCAGAACTATGTAGTCATATTTCGCAAATGCACTAAGGGAACTAGTAAGGGCGTCAATAAATACGTCAACATTCAACCACGGCGGCCGATATGCCGTGCCAACTATAACCCTCGCACCCCTAACACTAAGGCTCAACCACATCTGTTCGACCGGCGAAGTTACAGGATGCGCACAGATCCGAGCACTGATACCCTGTTTAATGAAAAAACCTATTCCCCCACCCCGCGACCGCACCTCCGGCGGCCTAGGCACGTGCCTCAGTCGGTACCCAGGAACTGACGGAGCGCAGGTGTCACCCTCTCTTAACCACGTCTCATTAATCGCCATAATGTCCACCGAATGTGCTTGCATTGCTACTATAAACTCTTCGTGTTTTGTACCCAATGAACACGGATTCAGTAAACCTACTAAAAGTTTATTCTTTTTATTCATCATGGCGGACAATAGATACAAATGAGAACAATGGTTTGTGTGCGTTACGTACTCTTACGATTATACTATCTATATTTACTACATTAATTATCAGGCGACTGATGTGAGACAACACAACAAAGGGGATAAGAAATAAATCAATGCGTGCAAGATATTGTTTCAACTTTAGGTACAAACATTTCAGGCGAGTATTAGCTACTTTTTTTATTTTTTTTATACAATTTGGGATAAATATCGCAAGATATTTACTTAAAATAATATACAAACACATTTCATACGCTGGCTTTAACATGTACCTCCGCCAAAAACCTGTGCGACGTCATCTGCCGATCGGAGCCGACGGACAGGCGCATCCTTATTGGGGCGCACGAAAACGCGACCGTCCCTAGTCCAAGGGTAACGCCAGTCCAGCCTCTTGGATTCCTGCCGCGCGCTGTAGAAAAGCGACCGGTTCAGTCTGGTAAGTCGCTCGTTCACATAGAACCGGCTCGGCGACCCGGGTAATCCGAAGCCCGATGTGTCAGCCCCTCGGCGCACCCTCGCGGCACGCAACAGGTCGGCGCGCGGCGCACGCCGGGCGAAGCGCACGACCAGGGGTCGCGCGCGTGCATACGACGCTCTCACGGCGCTGCCCTCTACACCGGCAGCACCCACCGCACCGGCGGCGCCTTCGTCCTCAGTAGTGCCCGCATCAGCTCCCACCGCGTCAGCGGCACGCTCTCCCCCGGTAGCGACCGCATCCGAGGCAGCGCCCGCCTCTCCGGCAGCACTCTCCTCCCCGGCGGCGCCTTGCGACTGTCGACGAGCCCCCACGCGCTCCGCAAAAACGACGTCACGCTCGTCCAAGGCTACACCGAGCTTCCACGCGACCATACGCACGATGTGGGTCCGGCTTTCATTGGTCGTCTCGGCCACCCCCGCGATCTCAAGGTCGTTGAGGAGGAGGTCCTGATCGCGGTCGTTGAGCTCCGCCTTAAGCTCCGCAACCGTGCTGGCCAGGTCGCTGCTAGCGCTGTCTTCGGTCCGCTGTTCCGCGCGCTCCTCCAGGCGCCTGACCCTCTCCTCGACGGCTTCGAACCGCGCTTGGAACCCGCTAAAGGACCCTCTCATCTCCGCCATCTCATGCCGCAGATCAGCCATCTCCTCCCTCATGGACACAAGATCCGCACGGAACATGCGCAATTCGTCCGCGAGATCACGCGTCGGCTCCCGAGCAGGTGACGACTCGCGGGGCCCATTCCCCTCCGTCTCGCTGCCCCTGACCGGCGTGTCTGTGTTATCACGCCGGGGGATCTGCACCTTGCACGCTGGACACGCCCAGGAGGACACGCGCACATCAAGCGGCAAGTTCACGCAAGCCCTGTGGTACACACAGCCGCACTTTTTGCATTTGGCGCCATCTGTGGGATTGGTGGAACAAAACTTCCCGCATGCGGCGCACTTAGGTTGCGGCATGGCTGATCGATATTTATCTAACTAACTACAGCTTGAAACGGTACAGCAGCCAACCAACAGATGGCGCTGTGATCAATCAGAAGTAACAATCCAGTCCAGCCGTACTATTTCAATAATAAAATTGCCTTAGATGCCGATCTATTAACGCGATATCAGCAGCACTGAACTTGTCACTCAGATTAATCGTAAGTTTAGTTTCCTTAAGTTCATAAGTATGTATTTCACTATTATTGTTTTTTCTTTTCCCTTTAGAGGGTATTAATCGCTTGTGATGTTTATGTCTGTATTTAGCTTTAAGATTAAAACAAAACCACACGATATTGTCACTAGATAACAACACTTCCAATTCACAGACTTGTAGACTGTCTAATTACAATAACGCCACTTATAGAAAAACTGTTTAAGTATTTTAAACTTTCAGTTAGTACACTCAGGTATAGGTTCCAGACAGTCTACCTTCATTATCTTCATTATATACCTTCATTATATTTGATTGAGCGTTCCTGTAAAAGTTTTGTATCGTAATTTTGTATTCAAAATTAATCCAACCCTTTGACGCTGTGTGGAAACGTGGTGGAAACATTTCTTAATAAACTAGCTGTTGCCCGCGACTTCCTCCGCGTAGAATCAAAAATAAGTAGCCTATGTTGATAAGGGATAATCTAGAATTCTGACGGTTAAAGAATTTTTCAAATCAGTCCTGTAGTTTTGGAGCCTTTCAAATCAAACCTTTCCTCGTTTTAATATTAGTACAGATGGTTAATAACGGTTTATTAATGTATGGTTAATGAACCAAAATGAAAATAAACCTGAATATTCCGGAATATTTTTTTGACAGCTTGTGTTTAGGGAAACTCCACTCCACTTCTGTTCCTTGTCGACAGTAGAAGGGTAGGCTGCGTCGTGTCGATAACAGAGCCCATAAATCATGTGCTAGCAAATGTCCCGTCGTTGCTTGCAGATTTGCCTGTGTCCGACATGCCGGTGAACACGGGCGCCGCGTATTTAGTGGTGATTTAGGGATAGCATCGAGGTTAAAGTGAATTGAGCTAAGAGAAGACTTTACAACTATGCGATACGGTCGATAATCATGGTTTTTGAAAATTCTTTATTAAAGCGACTAGTGCCTTCAAATGCTGTAAATTAGGTAATTTCTAAAGCCTACTTCTCTTAAACGGCTGAGCCAAAACATAAAAAAAAAATCAACTCTTATACAAAATTTTCAACATACTTAGGTCGTTTAGGTATCAGTACAGCAAAAGTTCGGTATTGAAATAAAGTTCAACCGAATGGTGTTTTTGGCTTGCATTCCCTACTGCTCCTAAACGGTAACGACTTATGAAACTATTTAAATATTAAAAAATAAAGAATCTGATTTACCTTTAAACACAACGTAGCATTTGTAAATCAATAGGCTCTCTCATCACGAATAACAACAAAAACACCGAAAATTTTCAAAAGTGTGTGATTTTCTTTACTCCGCACACGTAAAGAAAAAGACAAAGACAACATTTTGAAGGCACTAGTGCTGCGGCAACAGCTGTATGATTCTCGATAACTAAACAGGGGCTACCATGACGTCTTAATGCGACTCAATTCCGATTCAGTTTAAGTTCGCTCGCTGTCAGATCCATACTAAAAATGACACCTATAGTCTGGCAGATAAATCACTGCAGCCAGATGACACTTTCAGTGTTGTCAGTTTTTGGCGAATATTAAATAGTGATGTGACTTAGTGAGTGAATGAAAGAATGAACAATATAATGAAATTCATTTTCGTCATTTATGTTGAAATAGTGAATTTTCAAAGCGAATTTTAATAAAATTATTTGTTCAATAAGGTTTTTGTATGTTTTCTAGTTAGTGGTAGAGTAAGAGCGCGATTTGGAAGCATGTCAAATCAGTTACCAGTTTTCAACTCATTCCCCATTTTGCCATAAATGAAACAACTATGATCTCATTAATATTTTATTCTATCTCTGTACTTTACTTAAAAACTTAAATTATTCCGAATCAGCGGACCAAGCCTTTAAAGTTTTGAGTTTGGTTGCAGTTCGGAGTGGAAATGCAAAAGTCGTTTTTGTTCATTAATATGAACCTTGAACCCATCAAAAGTATCGCGTTTAATTTAAAATATACTAAACTAAGAATGTGACATTCATAAAATATTTCGTTCGTTCAATAATCAAATCATTCATTACGTGACCTTAGTCGAGCACTAGTGAAATAAATGTGGTATCATTATTTCGTAAAATGACATTTGGAAGTGTCATCTGGCTGCTGTGGTTTAGCTGCCAGACTATAAAACCTGAACTGAGGCGGAATCTAATGGCACCTGACCTGCGACGTGATTAGAGACAGCCAGTGTTGAGTGTAATCTTTCGGTCACAAAATACGTCTCGAACGCATTTTCGTTCAAATGTCAAATACCTACTATTAGAACAATTTTGTTGTCGTGTCGATCCGACCCTAATTTTTCCATAACAAGCAGGCGAAAATTTTAGCAATCATGTTATAGGCGATGTGGCTAGCAACCCATTACCATTTTGATTCCCCTTTCCACCTACACGCCCACAGTTATGTTTTACGTTGCCTTTAGGTCTTGTTACCTTGACTTAATACATTGGCAACCCTGCATTTGACAGGGATTTGCGCTATGGTTGTTTGTGGTTACTTCCAATGCACGCTTTTTCTAAAATGACTAATTATAATTTTGCTAGAGATGGTTTCGTAATTGTCGCATTAGAAGCTGTTAGATTTGTGTTCAGACGGATTGTGATAATAAAGAAAGAAAGAAAGAAACAAGACATTTAATTATTTTTTGCAAGACACACAAATATAACATACACACAATTTTATAGAAAACTAGCTGTTGCCAGCGACTTCGTCTGCAAAGAATTCGTTTATCGCTATCCCGCGGGAACTACGCAATTTTCCGGGATAAAAAGTAGCCTATGTGCTATTCCAGACTTTTCTCTATCTATGAGCCGAATTTCATCCAGATCCGTTGGGCTGTTCTGGCGTGATTGAGTAACAAACAAACATACATCCATCCATCCATCCATCCATCCATACTTTCGCATTTATGATATTAGTTAGATAAACAAAAACACAGACACGAAAAATAGATCATCTTCGCAAAAGTGTAACGGTTGCGTTATAATTTTCGTAAAGCGTGTGTAAGTACAACGAACCCCCTGAAGAAACCGGATCAGCCGTATGTATAACTCCTGCCATGTAACCTCTTATCACAGACACATGAAACACATGCCTCTAATGAAACACCGTTCCCTAATTCCAGGAATGCCTTCTAGATGGCGACACTAAATAATTTAACGTGTCACGTGTGACGTCACGCGTGTACTCATACAACCCGTATATCAGTATGCCCTGTTGGCTCCTTTAATTAATTCTCGAATAGCTCAAGTAATGTATGTTGTATATTTAAAATTAATTTAGACGGTGACGTTTTGAGTGGAAGGTCACGTGGTCAGATGCGAGTATGAGAGCGTGAGGAAATAGTATTTGAAGTGAAAACTTCTTTAGGGTGGGAATGGGTAACAAATGTTAAACTCGCGTCAGACGTAAGACGGAGGGAGAGTTTAAGTACCAGGATATCAGGATCCTCTAAGAGCTTATTTTGAAATACGAGCGAAGCTGCTAGAGTCGCGTTCGATTTTTGAAGTGTACTTACGTTTATTTCGTCGCTACGTATGTGACCAGTAAGTTTATTACGTAACTCGCTCGCGATCAACATCGTCTTCATTTTGACAGTTCATGTATGGGTAACGTGATACGTCCCGCTTTGGGCGGGACAGTCCCGCTTTCAGGCAGTCTGTCCCGGTTTTGCAAACACACCAAATAATAATTTAAAATGTATTTTTCTCGCTCGAAATGCGTGGCACGGAGACAGCGCGTCACCCGCCGAGCGGTGTCGCGCTATCGCGTGCGAGCAGGATAGATAAACCCCTTCCACCCGCACTTACTCGACGACTGCATGTAGTGTTTTGTTTTAGTTCAAGTAGTGATTTGTAACAAAACAATAAAGTTCCACACTTATCTAAAAACAAGACCCGATATTTTAAAACAAATTTGTTCAGCCGATAAATATAAAAATACAAACTAGAATTCACGTCACTACTTATTTGCTTTGATTATTTTGAGTTATTCTATTCTATGTTCTATATTTAAAAAAACTTGTACAACACTAACCTAACTTTTTTTTATTACTTAATTCCGCAGATGTCCCGCTCTGACAAAAAAAATAAATGGTCACGTTATGTATGGGCTGACAATTGGCATCGGAATCAGCTAGCTGTCACATTCATACAAGAACTGTCAAAATGAACACGATGGCGATTGCGAGCGAGTTACGTAATTAGCGTGCAGTGTGTTCTCTCAGGTGACCGCAGTTCAAATCTCATGTATCTTTTTCCTTTTCTTGTTTTTTCTTTTTGCGCGAGTGTGCGTGTGTGTAGTTTTCACTTCTGCTGGCACTTCCGGAGTGCTACCCGGTCTTTTTTTTTCAGACTGAAGGGCTAAGTATAATACTTCATACCTAATTTCACTTTATTATAAGCTTAGTTTAAAAGTTATCAGGATTCCAAGTTATGACATTGTAATGCTGACCAATCATGACTAGTCGAGTCACTAACTGATTCATGATATAGTCACAAGTGGACGAGACTTGACGTTAAAAAATATACGTTTTCAACGGCAAAAGTCCTAAAGAATTCCTTAATATAATGTATGGTTAGAATATAACTACCTAAAGGTCAATTACTTAGGGCCTGTTTCACCAGTCTCTATTAAATTCCAGTTATATTAAGTGTCAGTTATCTATGATTCCGTCTCTGTTGATTACTACGAAACAGACAGAGACGTCATGATAGATAACTGACAGTTAAGATAACTGAAGCTTAACAGAGGTGAAACAGGCCGTAACGTGTCTAATTTCTTAATTTATCTCAATGCTTGGCTGTGGCAGATGACTTGGCTTTTTATGATAAAATGATTTTTTGCCAAGTTTCTTGCGGCGTATTCTTCTTGGCATTGATGGTCTTTTCGATTGCGCTGGTAGATTAAAAAAATACATGCAAAAGAGCCCTTGGCGGTCTATTTGCAAAATATTTTTTTGATTTTATTTTTTTATGAAACTTGACTACTTTTGTGACTCAAATAATGGCAAGCGAAATTTGGCATGTTTACACCTTGTTTTTGTTGGTATATCGCCTGGCGCATTACATATCCTTCAATCTTCCTCACATGCGGAGTTTTACACATTAGGTAAATTTACATGAAATTAAGGGTGGCCCAAGATCCCTTGTCTCCCAATTTGTTGGAGGGGCGATTTGCGTCGGGCCCCAAATTGTCTTATTGAGGCCTCATCATGGCGCAATCCAATTATGCCTATACTCCGCCATTCTGATTGTTTCGTAACAATATTCTAATAGAGCAGGATTTATAGGGATTTTAAATAATTACAACTTGACAGCCGACAAACCATTTGCGATAAATAGACCGAGAATAAATACATACTCATACAGAAATCACGTCTTTATGCCTTACGGGGTAGACAGAGTCAAAGGTAACAAGTCCTGCCACGTTTAGCAAGATTGTGGGTCGTATAGATGGAAAATGGAATCAAAATAGTGATGGGTTGCTAGCCGCATCACAATATATAACATGATTCCTATGATGACCAAGAATAAACATTAAAATTAAGTACCGTAAAACCGTCTATTCGCCTAGTACACCTATCTTCGCCTATTTTCATAAAAGTTGAAATTCCCGCCTAGTTTTTAGGCCAGGTTCCACACAAAACTGCTAAATAGAAAGTGTTTTTTATGCTGGACCATATTCTCGCATTAATTGTCGCTAACTTAACGCCGTTTACGATCAGTGCCGTTTTTTCGTTGACGTGGCAGCACGTGTTTTTTTTTACCTCTGCGGAACTTTGCTATAAGTAGCGCTAAAGAAGAGATAAAGGAAAGTTTTTTTCTTGTATTATAATCTACAACTAATGCTCTTTCCTATGGTTTTAGTATTTTTTAACTAAGCTATATATTTACGTCGCAATCGATTAATATATGTAATTGAGGTCATTTTCCGGCCCTCTTGTAGCTATTCTTCGCCTACCCCTAGGGTTGTCAATCAAAGTGTGTGATATATTTAAAATCTCAATCAACATTGGAGAATTCCTTTTGTAAATATTTTTCCAGTAATTTAATAATTATTTTTACGGTTTTCCCGTTAGAATTGATTTCAAAATATTTTTGAATTGAAACAAAAATACAAAAAAACCAGAAAATAAAGCGAAATACAGAATTAAATGTGACTTATCTAATCTGATTGTGATGTAGTATAAGAAAAAATAGATACCTACTCAATTTTCTAATTTATTTGTATTTTTTATTAGTCCTAAACCATTACCCTTTTTTTTTGTAGTCGAGTAAGTTAGCGTGATTTTTGACAACCCTATCGAAAATACAGCAAATGTATGAAACTAGCTTCAGATTGGTACCTGTCTTCGCCTACCATCGTTTTCTTTTAAATGTGACCTATTTTGGAATGGTTAAGGCTCATAATCGAAATACACGTTAAAAATGCATAAGATTGCTGGAGGCAATTTCAAATTTCGTCTATAATTGACGCCCCAACCATATGTAGGCGAAGACAGAGCATTTTGCCTATACTTCGCCTACCACCTTTGGAGTCTAATTGTAGCCATCCCTTAGCAAAATTTAGACCTTATGCTACTGTAATCTATGGCCCTAGATAGGTTAATTAGTTTTTTGATCTTAACAAGAAATTACGTGTAAATCTGAGAGGAATCTACAAAAGTGTCAAAATCCAGGCGAAGTTACGGAACTCTACGGTAGGTACTTATGATATTTTGAGGCCAAAATTTAACGGATAAAACTTGGCCAAGTGCATGGGGACCATGATGTCTTAATGCGATTCAATTCCGATTCAGTTTCGGTTCGCTCGCTGTGAGATCCAAAAATGACAGCTAAATCCTGAAGTGAGTCAGAATTTCATCGCATTAAGACGTCACAGTAAAGCTCCTGTAAATATGCAAATGATATAAACTTGTACAAAAAATATTGATAAAGAATTGGGAAAAAGCAACCTAATAGGTTTGGCCTTTTTTCTGTAGAGATGGTCAATAAGATACTGGGGCCTTACCATGACGTCCTAATTCCGACTCAGTTCAAGTTTTAGCTGTCACTTTTAGTATGAATCTGACAGCGAGCTAACCTAAACTGAATCGCAATAAGACGTCATGGCAAGGCCCCTGTTCTGAAGAAGGGAAAATAGGGATTGTACACTGAAAAAAATATTTAACCAAACTACTTCGGCTATTTCATCAATAACCATAATTCGGTAAGGCGTTATTAAAGTTAATTTGACAAACAGGTTCACCTATTAGTAAAGAACAAAACATAACCAAAGATTTTGGTAAGATATTGCCTTAGTTATGTAGTCACTTTTTTAAGTTACAGGCTTGCGAAAGTTCGGTTAGCAAATTATTTTTTTCACTGTAGCCGTTGATGTTCCAAACAGAACAACGAGCTGTTACACTGAAATCCAGCCAACAAGAAATGCTCGAAACGGGTTCTCTCTGAAGTTAATAACAAAGAACTAAAAGAATATCGCCTCTAAGTAACCTAAAGGCTGAATATGAAACTATAATACGGAAAAAATAAAACATCTCCCATTCTCTAGGGCAGGGAGGGTAAAAGCCACATCTCCAAATGGGGAGCGATCTTTTAGCTTTTTTTACACTCATTACTAGAGCGGTTTTCTGTTTTTTTGCCTTTTCCGGTAAAAAGAGGGAAAAAACGCGAAGATGAACTGGCGAGGTGCAGGGTAAATACGGGGTCAACTAGGGATGGGATGGACAGGATTAACTGCTATCGATGATACGCAAAAAAACATTGCATAGGCGATCAAAAAATTAATTTATCACCTTAAAGTGTCAATTGTATTTGTTTAATTTTTATTTTGCACAAAAACGGGTTTACTTTACATACATACATAATTACAAATGTTTTGTTAGGTAGCCAATGTTACATCCAACCATGTTTTTTATGTAAAAATTGTCGTAACCATGTGTTATTGCATTACCGTGTGTTACGTTAAAATTTGGAATGGGCTGGCGACTGGGGTTTTTCCAACTGGCTACGACATGGGTACCTTTAAGAGGCGAGTGTACCACTTCTTGCATGGCCGGCAACGCGCTAGCAGTCCCAATGGTGCTGTGGTTGTCCATGGGCGGCGGTGATCACTTACCATCAGGTGCACCCCATGCCCGTTTGTCGGTTTTAATATATAAAAAAAAAAAGGTATCACATGGTAATGCAATTAACTTGTTCAACTACTTTTTTTCTATTAGATATCACAAGCAAGAGCATTATAAGCTGAGTCGGATTCCTCCCAAAGGGTATGGAAGGTAGGTACAGATGCGGTCGAAAGTTTTAACTATTCTTCATTGCAATTGCCTTTGTAAACTAATCAATTTTATCTATCACATCCACGAGAATGTTGAAAAATCATAATTGATGTCTCAAAACATTATAATTTTGATATTATTATGAACTTAGGGGAGCTTGTTTACAAAAGCTTTAAAATGGATTGGCACGGGCTATTCCAACTACAAATCAGACGACATACTTAAACAAAAGTCTATCTGTGGCTATGGTATATTATCGCTACGCGTTTTCTTTTCTTGCTAACCGATACCAAAAAATACCACTTTTATTAGATAGTAAATATCTACATCTATTTAGCTTTTCCCACCATAAGATAAGACAAAACAGCGTATTCTTAACTTGTTTATAAAAAAAATATTCTATAGTATTCAACAAGTCCCGAGTGACGTCATCGACAATACAAAATGGCGGCCGTCCCCTCCCTAAACCGACCGGCCTCACGGGCCGCCAGACACGAAAAGTCCCAAAAATATATTAGAATATACATTACCCTACACGACTTGGGAAATGAATAGCCTATTCGCAACGCAAACCACATTTATCTATCTCATTTCTATTCATTTATTACTTACGGGGTTTTATAATTAGTCTAAAAAATTAAGTAAATAAGGTAAGCTATCGAAATTTGTTTGCCAAAAAAATTGAGCTTGGAAATCGGGTTTTTAGTAATAATATATATTACTAGCTTCTGCCCACGACTTCGTCCGCGTAGAATAAGACTTAAGAACTGATTTTGATAATAATAATATATCCCATCACATTCCCCATCGTGAAGTGAAGAGGTACCAAACAGACAGAAGGACACACTTATATAATATGTATAGTATAGTATGGATACGACCTTTCGTTAAGTGTGTGTTGTGTGTGTGTGTGTGTGTATGATGATATTACGTATTAATTTATATTATTATGTACCTAGCCCACCGTTAGTTGTTCACTGTTAAGTTACTAAAACACAAA
Source organism: Pandemis heparana (assembly GCA_963854515.1). Taxonomy (NCBI): domain Eukaryota; kingdom Metazoa; phylum Arthropoda; class Insecta; order Lepidoptera; family Tortricidae; genus Pandemis; species Pandemis heparana. Next base: position 7,777,061 of record OY978025.1, read on the forward strand.
TTATTTAATATCGATTACCGCACACCAAACTTCTCCTTCGGCCTACTTTGCCACGCAAAAGGATTTCAACATCTCCTGCGCATATTTTGTATTATGGATCACGTCTCTTTATAACACTCGAAACAAAATAAACCCAAAACAGATCCAATAAACCTCGCTCTTCTATAGACTTAACACAGTGTCTCCATTTGGACACTACACGTAGTGGCAAGGTGATATTGTAGACATTGTGGTTTCAGTACACTAATATTGTCTCACTCTCACTTAGTAACCTGAATAACCTTCTTTTATATGAACACTAAACACTATACGCTATACCGCAAACTGGAGCAACTTTGCCACCTAGCTCCAACATTGCCAAAGCTTCAGACAATTTGTCAGCATTCATAAAGGTTTAGCAGCTCTTTTTTAGTTCACTGAGTCATCCTTAATCAGTCGGGCAATGTTGGTGCCATTAGGCAAAGTTGTAAAAACTGACACATTTTCAAAGATGGCTGCCGGTCAGCACCACAGTAAACGTCAACTCACAAAACACCACTGATACGGAATTCTTTCAGCGGTCCCTTTTATACAGCGTGCTTATTTCCAACGAAGCTGAAACTTGCAGTGGAGCTTAAAGCCCGTGTTAGATGCGTCAGTGCGCCTGAGTCGAGGCGCGTGCTTGAGACGGAGCTTTCGAAGTTGTCAAGCTGTCTATGTAGTTACTCGTATGTAGAGCGGTAATTACAGTATCTTATTAACAAGTTGTTGCTCGCAACTTTGAACGCTCCACGGTGACTTCGTACATTCTCGGGAGAAAAAATGCAAAAAAAAATTCTTCCATGCTGGTCTGGGCAAAGATAAAACGTAGAATGTACCGCTGCTACTTCTCTTCCCGCGCAGACGGTAAAACCCATCAAGGGAATGGGCGAAAATGTTAAGTATCATCCGCTGAACATGGCTCTGTCTACCACGTAATTAAAGGATAAAAACGTGATTAATATGTATGTTTGTATATATAAAAGATACAAACACACAAAACAAAACATAATCTATCATAAGGATATTATACATATACCGACAGCCGGCGGCCGAGTACCGTCGGAGAGATTGTCCTTGAATTCTAGAAGTCTTTATATTTCGGATCAAAACTAGGTACTTGGCTTTTGCAGCGATTAGACTTCTAAAACTTAAATTCTTATATCATAAGGTTGTAATACGAACCTAAGCGATTAGAAATACCTACGGACATGTTCTCAGTTCTGATATTTTTAATCACTAATCTACTTTTGACGGTGACAATGACGCGTGTACTTCGGATGTCCTGATAACGAGCACTATGTACATTTTAAATGGGGGATACGAAAAATAAATAATACAAATTATAAATGCGGAAGTTTGTGAGGATGTTATGGATGTTTGTTACCCTTTCACGCCAGAAGATATTACGTGAATGCACAAATCAACGCAATTGTCAAGTTAACCCGTAAATGCATACCCGGCACGATCAGCGAGTAAATAGTTGAGCAGTTAGCGGCGGCGGGCGACGGGTTTGGGGGCGATTATTGCATCACTAGACATTTAGCGAGTGGGAGACCTCAGCGTTCATTCACCATCATCAGGGTTTAATTTCTGTTACGTAACTCTCTGTCCCGCTGGAATTTCACTAACGACTAGGTGATCCAGTTTTTAACCAACTGAGCAGATCAGGCCTTATTGTTTAACGTATATACTTGGGATACCAATTGCATTAACCTTCCCTCTCTGTCAAACGATAAAGAATGAGGGTAGAAAGAGATGGTAAATGCGATCGCTGGCGTCTGCGCGTTGGACAATAGGGCCTCTGGTCTAGAAAAAAAACCAGCCAGTTTTACCAACCCATTCCCAATTTCACCCTCCAGATTTTTTTCATATCTCACTAATAACCGTAAGTAATTTTTTGAAGTGATAACTTCTTATGGCTGAGAGAACCACTTCGTAACATAACGCGTTACGGCACCAGTCTGTCTGGCTTCCCTTTCTCTGACGCATACGGCAGCGGTAGACAGGATCTTCCTCTCCCTCTCTCACTCTAACCCACAGCGCTAGTCGTATTTCGGACAGACGCTTCCCCCTCTTTCTACTCAGTTTAGTGTTTGATAGTCATAATACTGTTAGTAACTTATAGTTATTAGTTTAAGTTATTTCTTCTGTCGGGCTCGGGCGTCCCGAGACGCACACGTTTATTTTATTATAATTACATTTTTATCAATGCAAATAAAGTCTTAAAAATTGTTTAGTCATAACATACAGTTAAGTATTTTACTTTTAGTATTGAAGCGCAGGTTTTGTCAGAGCTCCTAAAAATTTACCTCTAAAACTACTCTAAATTTACATTCTTTACCCCTAAATTTAGAGATAAAACCCCCGAGTTGCTCCTCTGAAACCAGTAGATTTTAATATTCGGATTGGCACAAGGCGTGCATATTTGAGAATCTGCCCTAAATCCCTCCGTCTAGCCTCTTGCCAGTTCCAAGGATGGCGCACGGTATAACAATGAACTACGACACGCAAACGAGATCGCAATGGCCGAAGTTAGTCCCCTTCCCAACTTGCTTTATTTTGCCAAACTTCGGAACTGTGTAAGTTTTATGCTCTTAATATGGGAACGTTGGCTTTCTTACATTGAAGAGACTATTTCAACTTTAGGTATGTCTTTTAGACAAAATTAATGTTAGGTTAAGAATAGGATCAGATTGCGTTAAAATAATGGTAAGTTTGGCAATTGGGATTGTTCATTTTTTTACAACATACCCTGATTTGAAAACCATTTCGAAGTATGGGGCTTGCGAACTGTTTTATCTTACTGGCGTTCAAAAATACTCAAGGATTACGGATATTTTGCAAAAAAATTATTTGACCTTTATTCGACCTTACCGAGCGGCTGTTGGTAGTTAGTTCCAAAAAATAAATCGGCAAATCTAGTCTGTCTATTAAATTTATATGTCAACTAGTTATCAGTGTCACCCAATGTCAGTAAAGTAAATATTGTTTTGTTGAAAACTTAAAATTGTCGGTCGATTTAAAACGAAACAATGGAAATTACAGAAAATGCTTCGTTCCAACCTGAAATAATGACTCTAAAAACAGCTCCAAAACAATAGTTCGCACGGATCCGAGAAGATTTAAGAGAAAAGTGGTGTCGCGAAGTAAATGTTGAATACCTACTTACTTCAAAGTTTATAAGTAGGTACACAATATTGTTGCGAGGATCATTTCGATGTAAGTAGGTACCAAAACACAATGTCACATACTTCCACATTCATAAATTTTCAACTCATTATAACCATGATCAGGATTTAACGCAACATACAATAAGCTTGTAGGTAAACCAAAGGTAAACAGTATATTTGACATTGAGATGACAGTCACAACAGTTATGACAACTATATTTTTTTTAATTTCCAAAGGATTGTGGGAAAATTGCCTATTTCAGCCGGCCGTATATAATTTACGAAAAGTCGTAACTGATTTTTTTAAGCAATTATATTAATTAAATTAAGCCATGAAATGACAAAATATTCAAATTAGTTTCTTAAAGTGCTCCATATTTTCTAAAAAAAATATAAAAGGGGGTTAAAAAAAATGAACAATCCCAATTACCTACTTTTCAGAAAAATACTGTTCTATTTAAATTGTGCAATTCGTGTAACAATCTTTTTTAAACTTCTTTCGTAATATTGGAAAAAAAATAGGAAATGTTCAATAAATACAGAAATAATTTTAAAGAAAACTGTCAGACATTTTTTTTAATACCTACGCAAGTTGTAAAAATATAAAGATACTGCGACAGATTGCAATCACACTTAAGGTATAACCATACTTTTTATCTTCCGTATACCATTTTGACATGACAAAACATCCTTTCATAAAATTGTGCACAAATAAAAAACGTAAAATCCAATTTTGATCGTCGCCGCGATCTTTTGGTAACCGCTAAACCGTTTTTTCGTCACTTATCGTCACGGATTAAATTTTCACCTTCAGCTAACTGAAAAAATCCATTACTTCCGCCAGATGTCACTGGGATCAAATGTCGCGCCGGAGAAAAGCAGTGGAGAGGCTGTTATTTTTACCGACGACGGTTGAGTTTATTTTAAAAAGTTATATTTAAAATGTAAAATATACCTAATTATTAATATATTATGTAACAGTGTTATATTACATGTTTAGGAATGTCATGGTACGTTAGATTGTTCAATAGTTTTTTGACATTTTAGGTTAGGTTATATGTAATTTTTAATGTTTGATTATGTGAGCAGCTTGCTTGAGCTTAGAATTTTATTGATTGTTAATAAAATTTACACCATTAGGCTTATTCTTTAATCGCTCGCAATTGCCATCGTGCTCATTTTGACAGTTCTTGTATGAATGTGACAGTTAACTGATTCCGATGCTAATTGTCAGCCCATACCTGAACTGTCAAAATGAACACGATGGCGATTGCGAGCGAGTTTGACAATAAGCCTACTGGTCTTTAATTATTACCTATCATTATTAGATTGTTTATTTAATCATACATGCGTTGGTTGACTTAAATAAGTGTGGGACTGAAAATAACCCTAAAGATATACAAAAATAAAATTTTGTCATTTATTTTAGTAACTATTCCAGACCTTTTATTTATACTTAATGTACATATCTACCATTCAAGAATCGAAAATGTTTTTTTTTAACAACTGACTCTACGCCTTCTTTGTCCCGCGGAATCACTGAAACACAAAGTTTTTTTAATCGAAACAGACAGACAGACATTAATCAACGTCGATCACGCGCAGGCTTGGGGGACAGGCTGTATTGGCTTTTGTCTTCGACGTTAGGAGCCAATCGAAAAAAAAAGATTTTGCGGTTCGACATTGGAAAACGTACCTATGAGAACGATTGACCACACTGATTTTAAATAATCGCTTTATCTTGTCATTTTTACACATATTCATGTCTGGCTTATGTTGAGAACTCTACAATTTCGACTTCTATATAAAAATACCATTTATGCAACTTAGCGGTACTACCGCTCGCTACGCGAGCGGAAATTTCCTCTTCCTGGCCAGGGGAATACGTAAAATTGTGTTTCCTGATAAGGAAAGCCTCAGGTTGCATGTTTATCGCCCTCACCTTTAGCCTGCGATCTGAGACATTCCTCATATCACCACCCTCGGAATGTAATGTAACTACTACTTTAATTTGTAATTGGGAGTTTGTAATTTTATCGCACAGTCATTCAAACAGATGACGCTTAGCGACTGACAAATATTCGCATAGTAACAAGATCACGTGATAGTTGGTAACAGATAGAATAATTCGAAGGCTTACCTGCTATGGGTGGTGTAGGGTAGGTATAGCACGCGTTACGGAATGACGAGGACCCGGGTTCGATTCCCGGCCATAGCTTTACTTGTCGGATTTTTCTATATGTTCTAATTTTCAGTGTCTTTTAGAAATTTACTACTTTACATTCGAGCGGTTCATGTTATACTTATTTCTTTGACTTATTGGTTGTCTGGAAGAGATCGCTACTACGCGATAAGATCGCCTATTGTATACTTTGTTCTTTGTTTATGTATTGTTTTGTACTGATTTGTGGTGTTCAATAAAGAGTATTTGTATTGTATTGTATTGTACGAGTATTTGTATTTGTATTGTATCGATGAACAATCGATGCTCGACCAAAGACAACAATGACTCAGACATTGCATATAAGCACTTGGCGGAATCCGCGAGTAAATAGCTTAACCGTAATCCTGTAAATGCTTTAAACAAATCTCATGGCGGCGCGGGCGCAGCGGAGCGCGCGACTCGCTGGGGCGGAAGGGGCGCGGCCTCACTGTGAGCGGGACAAAAAAATACTGAAAAATAGTTTTCAATGGGTACTAGAGTTTTAATGATGTTGCACGGTTATTGTGGTATCGTTGGACCTAAAAGAAAAATTGATTGGATTTACTATACATACCTAGGTACACAATAAACATAATCTAAATAATATTATAAATGCGAAAGTATGGATGGATGGATGAATGTTTGTTTGTTACTCAATCACGCCAGAACGGCCCAACGAATCTAGATGAAATTCGGCACATAGATAGAGAAAAGTCTGGAATCGCACATAGGCTACTTTTTATCCCTGAAAATATCCGCGGGATAGCGATAAACGATATTCTTTGCAGACGAAGTAGCGGGCAACAGCTAGTATGTCTATATCACGTCTTTATTCGTTACGGGGTAGACATAGCATAAGGCAGTGATTTTCAAAGTGGGGGCGCGCCACTCAAGTCCTATAATTTTTGTTGGTCTTAACACATGAAATCGTATTTTTTCAAGAATTTCGGAAAAGACAACAGGATGTAGCAGGTTAGTTTAGGTTAGTTTACTATCAATTCTGAAAAAAAAACCTACTGTTTCAAAAATAAAACGCTTTATGACTAACGAAAATTATACATTCGGAACTTCAATTTTATGGGACAAAATAGAGACCCGTTATTTCAGCCAGAAATAAAGAAAGACAATTGAAGTTATTTTTTTTGTAAAATAGTAAATTATACTGCATGCCAGCCAACTGGAGGTATATAGGGGAGGCCTATATCCAACAGTGGACGTGCACATTGTACAGCGCTGCCCTCTACACTCATACCAGGGCTCCCCTGGAGATCTGTACAATCTAACACCTGACGCAATCTCGTGGCTTGGGACCCTGAATGTGGATTTATAGCTAGTTTGTAGTTTCTTTCTTTAGTGTACCTAATTGTTTAATGTTTTGCGCCATACGCCTAAATAAATAACAGTGGACGTCCCTACGATTGATAATTGAAGTAATTTTACTATTAGCTACATAAATAAAACAAAAGTGCCAGTTTTTTTGCATAGGAGTTTATCCGAAGCGGTTTTAGAATTATTACCGCGCAAACGGCCCAACCTTTCGCTGACTCCAGCTCCGTGAATCTGAAAATCGGAATAAATCGCATCTTCCACGCTATACAACTTCTCTAATTATTAATAGCGAAATATGCAAAATTGCCCACGCCTACTAACAAGGTAAAAGCGAGTACGTCTGTATGAATTTCAGTATTTTGTACTAAGATTTAACTTTGCACGGATTGCAAAAACAATCAGAGAAATTATGGGGGCAGGAAGCACTTCAATTTATCCCCTTAGGTCGGCAAAGCATCGGTCACCTCTTTGGTGTTGTGGGTGTTTATTAGCAGCGGTGATTGACCAATAGGTCACGACAGAAATTGCTTGTTTACTTGCCTTGATGATTTTATACTGCTTAATTTTCTGATCCGGAAGATTTTTCAAAAGCCAACTTCTATCTCTGTCTTTAATACTTCGAGCAAAACCGCGTGAAGCCACTAGCTAGTAAACACAACTCTGGTACCTCTAGCATTTTCGCCATCCGTTGAATTCCGAAACAATTAGAATTTTAGATTGAGATTTTCATACTCGCCCTGATAATGCGTTTTCTCCTGATGAGATGTAAATTCTGTTCTATTGTGGTAAACGGGTTAAGAAAAGCCAATTTTATGGTTAGCTTTTGAGAAACGGGTACGTATTAAAATACATAAAGTTTAAAATGTATAACGGGTTAAAATACATAATAGTTCAATATATAATGCGATTTACTCAGAAAATTGCAATTGCTTTAAACTAAACCTAACCTAACCTAAACCAATCTAGATCACGCTACAAAAAAAATCATACCTCTACCTAAAAGTTTCACAGAAAGTGGCATTAGATATTTTGAACTATTATGCATTTTAAACTTTGTATATTCTGATCCGCTCCCATCGGGCGTTTGCTTAAGGTATTTGTCGTTGTGTAGTTGTCTCAAAAAACTTACACAAAACAACAACAACAAGCGCAAGTTTTTTGGAACAACTACAGAAAGACAAATTGTACACTGATTTAATACATATTATAGATGTTTCCCTAGTATATAACCTTCGGAAATTATTAAAAGTTTATCTAATTAAGGAGATATAAGAACATTTCCGAAGTGGCGCTAGTTTCGTGGCTGATGTCGCCTTAAGAAACCTGTGATCCGCACTGACAGAAGCTTGATCCTCCTGCAAGTGTTATAGTTTTAGGATACCTATAGAGTGGATAATCTTAAAAATAAACGGGTATTAACTAACAATATAAAGTTGGTATTTTCAAATTAAAGTTTTAGTCTAGTGTTGTCCAAAAAAGGAGTTAGGGTCTGTGGCACAACTGCCTGTTGAATTCCTGATATCTCTTGAGACAACAACACTACTACTATACGAAACAGACAGATACGGCATCATTTAAATAAATAAATATCATGGGACAATTTAAACCAATTGACGTAGTCCCAAACTAAGCAAAACTTGTACTATGTGTACCAGGCAACGGATAAACATACTTATATAATGTAGATAAATACATACAACATCCATGACTCGGGCACAAACATTCGTATTCATCATACAAATCTCTGACTACCGGAATTCGAACCCGGGACCTCTAGCTCCATAATCAGGGTCACTAACCTAACCTAATGGCTATCCGGTCGTCAAATTTGACACTAAAGATATCAGGAAGAGAGATTGTGTGGTGAAATAGTCCTTTATATTATTATGCTTTTAATCTATCACTTTTGTGATGAGCCATTGTATGAAAACGAAAACCCATAGTTAGTGAGGAACCTCATGACGTTACGGTCCGTGTCTTGGAATACCTACGATATCACGGCTAGCACAAGTTGTGCAAGAGCTGTGTCGCGTGCGAGATAAGTAGACTATCCATCTTTTTCTTACTATTCGTTCTAAAAGACACGAGTAGTCTATCTTGCGCGCGACACAGCTCTCGCGCGCCCTTGCGCTAGCCGTGATGGTATCTACGGTTGCTAGAAGTGGCGTGGCGTCCATAGAACTCGATTCCCACTGGCTTGCCTATTTTACGGCAGTTGGGCAATTTATTGTGCAGAATTAGAGGAAAAGGCAAGTTTAGTTTCCCTTCGGCTTGCCTTTTGATATACTTGACGCCACGCCACTGGTTGTTAGTAGTGTACATACTCGTATGTGCATAGACAATAGCAGCGGTATTATCAGCTCTATACGACATCTCGTGTCAAATCCTATTGATTCCGCTAAGTCGAGGCGGGTGTGACATCCGTCCGCGGAAAGCTGCTTCCAACGTTATACCTAAACTTTTAAACAGTACCTTATTTAGTTAATAAATACCTACTGTATTTCGGATTATAAAAGCTAAAGAGACAACCTATAGAGGAATACAGGTTATTTACTAACTAAGTAAATCGAGGAAATAGGCAAAATTCATAGGAATCATGGTATTGAGGAGAGGTGAGACGAAGGGGGAATCGCAACGGATAAAATATATACAACCTTTTAGTTAGAAGTACCTTTTAATACCAACTTGAAAACAGAGATACATTGCATTATTATGTACTAGTATATGTATGCACTTACACTATACGTTAACAATAGGGCTTGCACCACCTCAGTATAGGCGATGGCGCCAGCAACCCTATTTTGATTCCCCTTTCCACCTATACGCCCACAATCATGCTAAACGTGGCCTTTAGCTCCTGTCTACCCAGTAAGGGATAAAGACGTGATTTATGTGTGTGTTAGTTTAATAGATTTGACGAGAAAAAGAAGCTCCGGTAGCATTACATTTCGAGTCAGCGGAACTAACAATTAATAAGTTACAGATCAAATGCCGCAATGTACTCCCAAACCCACATGAAATCGTCGTAGACACTATACAACGGAACAGATTTTTTTGTCCTCATGTCCCTATTCGTGGTAAAACCCAATCCCCCACACTCTTACAATAGGCATTGTGAGTCGTCCGCCGTGAAGAATTGAGGACCGATCATGCGCGAGAGCACCAGGACCTTATTTCATCTTAAACAGCCCTGCTACAACTACGAAAGCTGGGGATTTGCTCATTTTATACGAGAAGAAAGGCATTATCAACATAATGGTATAGGAGCAAAGAAAAACCATACCTATACCTATACCAATTGCTTCTCTTCGCGGGCAGAAGGTAAAAGCCCATCGAGGGAGTCATGTTGTAAGAGATGCGGCTAGCAACCCATCACTATTATGATTCCTCATTCCACCTTTTCGCCCATTAATAGATAAACGAGCAAGTCAGTAACTACCCATCATCCGCAACACTAGTGGATTGCGACCTGCTGCAGGTGCATTGTCAGCCTAGAGAGCTGTAAATCAGTGCTGCAGGTGTCTGCAGGCGTAATGCTGAGCCAGCGACCGTTTCACTTTTGCGAAGACACACACAACGCTGATGATGTAATTTTCATGTCTGTGTTTTTTTGTTGTATCTATGCTTTTGTATGTATTTGTGTGTCTTGCAAAATGAATAAATATCTTCTTTCTTTCTTTCTATGATAGAAAACCTCGAGTGACAGTAATTTTACCGGCTATCTTATTCTCCACATCAGGACACAGAAGTTTAGGTAAGAATAAATCTAAATTCAACTTTACCAGCGAGACTGATGGCCTTATAATAACAAAACACTACCAAACTGATAGGCAGGTATAGGTGAAAAACTTAAGTACGAGTAAATGACCTGTTGTATGTGTGAGTAATGTGTGCGAATAGAAAACTGCGTTCCAAATTAGAAAAATGACTTAAGTCCCATATCAGTTCAGTACACTACTACATACAACAGGTCATTTACCTACTTAAGTTTTTCACCTTAGGTAGCGCTTTAACATTTACCATCGGAAAATAAAACCGACATCTTAAAACAAATCTATTGGCTCCTTTTTTCAGTTAAACAGCCTAAGTTAAAAGTCATCGCAGTCGCGCAAACGATTTCCTCCAATCCCGGTATTCTTGGAGATATAATCCAATCCGCACAATGCTCGCACGGCAGGCTGCGTCTTATAAAATGCTCCCGAAATCTGACAGCCTCTGACGTTCCATGTGCTCCTGGTACTCAATCTGATTCAAGCCCTTCATATCATAACCAAGATAAGGCCACTTTTCTGGAAAAATTACCCCTTGATTTGACATAATTAAAAAAAATCACGGTTCAATCCTCATCGCAATTTTAGAGTCCAAAAAGATATGTGCTTGCCAAATTAAGGGTTCTCGATTTTGTGTGTAAGGAACTGTCAATCTTTAAACCAGATTTAACAACTAAGGGTGCGAGCAAACCGCCGTGTATACGCAGTGACGTGTCGTATGCGTCACGTTTTCTCACCATTTCTTCATACATTTTGTTGCGATTCCGTACCATCACCGTTTTTTAAGCGGCGGTGTGGTCGCACCCTAAATCGACATTTAATTTTTACTTCCAAGCGGCCTAAATAAGATATGAAATTACCGCTGAGTAGAACGCGTGAGTTTCAATCTATACAGTAAATATTCAGTAATTAAAAAATGTTAGAGCCAAGGTACTTTGTTAAATTAGCTAAGTAGGTACAGTGGTGGGGGAAATGTTTTCACGCACAACCATAGGACCCTGTCGCAATCGACAGTCCGCTGTCACTCAAGCTCGGGTGATATGTCACCTTATTGCGACAGGGTGGTACGAGTATAGAATACATTCCCCTTATTATACTTACTGCAGAAAAAAATAATTTATATCTTTTATGATTTTCGACATTCGGGCTCATTAGGTAAACACCGCAAGCACCACGAAAAGCAGTAATCCGTAGTAAAAAATAATATCACCCCAAGTTCAAATAGCTAAGTCGAAAATCTGCTAAACGCCATAGTGCACCGAAAATCCGGGTAACGTTGGTTTTCGCAATAAGATTTGAGAGCGTGGTTTGTATTCAGCCGAGTCGCCAGACCTCGTTGTAACAAGGACTACAAAGCCGTGGATGAGGTAAAAATATCGACGGGAAATTTATTAAAGAAATAACTCCACCCTTACCACTTCAACAGTTGGCAGTTGACCTTCGTTTCTCGCGGAACTTCTTACCACGCGCAATTAAAATCTGGAATCACGTGGACGGGTACAATGAAACGTTCAAGCGAAACGCGTTCGAAACTTTCACGTCAAAAACTTAATCTAATCCATGCATACACATATCACATCTATACCTATCCCTTACGGGGTAAACATAGCCTTTATTATGGTGTGGAAAATGTGTCTTACGTATCCGCCCGGTACGGGGTTACCGGGGGTATGTGGGGTTCTCCCGCGACGGCAGGCATACCCACTAAAAACCACACGGATTCCCTATTTGGTCGTATGTGAGACGTTACGGGAGCACTCGGTGTCACGAAGAAGACAGAGCCTATGGTAACAAGACCTGATGGCCACGGTTAGCATAATTGTGGGCATATAGGTGGAAAGGGGAATCTAACATTGAATGCTACCAGAGTACTTTTTATATGGATGCTACCTCGAAATTCGATTTTCGAAGTTAGTATCGCGCAAACACACACACTGTGGAACGACGAGAACTATACCATTTTCATTCTTACCTGTCCTATTTGGTAAACAAAATTCTAACCTCAATGTGCAATTTTTTGTAAAGAATAAGGTGTATTATGTTATCAAATAAACCTGAAGTAATATTTTGTACATAATTTTGCTGATATTTTATCTCCAGTTCCTTTATTTACGACGAAATAGTTAAAAAATAACAAAAATTAGACGTTTTGAGGCTAGAAATTTGTTTACCAAATAGGACAGGTAAGAATGAAAATGGTATAGTATTATTTTGCTTTCATTTACGTTGTATTTGCATGCACCTTCTATAACTTTGTTTCGGGTTTTCGCCCAATCTCTATTACCTATTTACTGTTTTTTCTGGAATTGTTACCTATTTTTAATGCTAACGTGCACTCGCAGACTTCCGAGATACAGGCTCAGCCTAGTTTGGAGTCTGACAGATAGAGATCAACTGTTAACTCGTTTAGTTAAATAAGCTATTTGTATTTGTATTTGTTGTATTTGTATCACACCGACTCTCTCACTCTCAAATTAATGACTATAGGTGTGAGCGGAACGACAAGAAACGAACGTCGAAAATTAAATTTCGGAAAATAAGGCCACATCCTCCCGTTTTTCTATTCCTTGAATAACGAAAGAATAGGGCACGTGCGGTTGTCACGCGGCATTGGTCGCGGAGCCTTCGTGATATATACTTATACATACGAGTATACTCGCTTATATACCTATACGTACACCTTATATGTGTCCCTTATATACCTACAAAGATAATAGTCATAGCGTGGGTAGCGTCGCGATATTTCGGCGGACGGATCTGCTGTCTCGAATGCCAGAAGTACCTAGCTAAATATTTCTTGCATCTGTAAGTTTTTTTTTTTATGCGAATAGGAAGGCAAACGAGCAAGTGGGTCACCTGATGGTAAGCGATCACCACTGCCCATAGACACCCGCAACCCCGGAGGGATTCAGATGCGTTGCCAACCTAGAGGGCAAAGATGAAATATGCCTCTTGTGCCTGTAATTTCCCTGGCTGTCTTACTCTCCACACCGGAACACAGCAGTGCAAGCACTGCTGCTTAGCGGCAGGATTAGCGAGTAAGATGGTGGTAGCTATCCGGACGGACCTTGCACAAGGCCCTACCACCCGCAACAGTCTTCGGCGTGCAGAGCGGTAGTCAAAGTAGGTAGGCAGCGCATAAAAGCCTACCCCGGTGACCCTCCACAACAGGGGTCTCACCATGACGTCTCAATAAATTCCGATTCAGATTAGGTTCGCTCGCTGTGATGAAAATGACAGCTAAGGCCTGAACTGAGTTGGAATTGAATCGCATTAAGACGTCATGGTAAGGACCCAGTACTTGGTACGTGTGATTTTTGACCCCTTTTATAACCATACCGAGGGGATACCATTTCACAGTGGGAGGCTTATTGTCTGACTCGCTTGCAATCGCCATCGTGTTCATTTTGACAGTTCATGTATGGGCTGACAATTGGCATCGGAATCAGCTAGCTGTCACATTCATACAAGAACTGTCAAAATGAACACGATGCCGATTGTGAGCGAGTTAGACAATAAGCCTACAGGTGAATGCGCCATACCTTATCTATGTCAGAAGCGTGTCTGTTTGAAGTATCCGCAATACCTCTGAGAAAAGACAATATTGGATCCTCCATTACACCTCATCAAGTAACTACGTAGATGACAGACTACAAACTACAGACTTGTCGCATATTAGTAATAACTAGGTGGTACGGTACCGGCAGCGAGCGAGCGTAAAGATTGGCCTCCCGTACGCGGATTACGCACGCCCGCCTGGAGTGCGTAATTAGCTCATAATTACGTCGCGTGTGGGTGCACCACACAGCCACGTTAAAGTGGGATAAGTCCTTTAATTCAACAACATTAGAGAAGCAACGGGAAAGCGTTCGCCTACTTTTAGTGACGCTAACTTCTCGTCATTCTTATTCTCAAGCAATATTGAAACTCGGGTGCATACCTATTGGAAAGTCGAAAATTATTGTAGTTGATTGTTAAAATAGCAAATGGTCAGAATATCGATTGCGACTTGCTTCTACTCTGCTCTCGCCACTTATTATTATTAAGTAAATACGTTTATGTAAAAGTAGTAAAATAAACATTAAAAATGCTACGACGCAGCGAGGAAGTGTTTGTATGAGGGGCAAGAACGGCATGGCGTTAGTAGACATCACAGACACACCAAGCATTATTAAGCAAAAGCTTCCACGTCATGCCTTTCAAATACTAAGAGCAGTGGCTCACCGCAACAGTAAGCAAGAAAAAAGACAGGCGCTTATTTCAGCTCCAGCTCCTCTCTCTCACAGATCAGCCAGAAGTAGATGAGGCCTTAATTATACTGTTAACACTTTATTTTGTGGTCACTGAAAGTTATAAATATTCCGCCAACTTTAATGAAGGGTGAATGAACATTTCAACTAGGCATGCTTTATTTTAGAGCATTATATTTATGTACAACCAGCTATCATATGATTGTAGTCAAACACATGCCAAACATTGCATCAAAAAATTACAACAGATTTTAAAATGTTGAATTTAAATAAACTTGTGCACTTTCAACGCTGATAATGTTACGAGCAACACATAATTGAAATAGTACCAAATAACATGAAAATATTGGATTCGTTCAAGTTCATTATGACCGCATTTTTGCTCGTATAATAACTTCATCTTAGCCCTCTAAGTTGGCAACGCGTCTGCGATCCCTCCGGGGTTGCGGGTGTCTATGGGCGGTGGAGATCACTTACCACCAGGTGACCCACTTGCTCGTTTGCCTTCCTATTAAATATAAAAAAAATCTAGCTTTGTCCCGCTAAACTTTGTTCGTGGTCACCCTACTCCCCATGTCACGTATTAAGGTTGGCTTTGCAGTAATTTGTTTATTGCGACACCAGGGCGCTCTTTGACTTTGTACCTTGGAAATTGTATTACATACTTAGAGGTTCGTGACGAATTCAGCGTGTTTATGAATTTTGGAAGTGGCCGCGGCAGGTGACAAATTTTGTTGTAACATTGTGATTTGAGGCACCAAAACACTATATAGAACAAAACACGGTTCGGGGCTCTGTATTTACTTTTATTTGTTCTAGGAAGCATGGCCACCAGTAATAAGACGGTGGTTGCGATCCGGACAAACCTTGCAGAAGTTTCAAGGAAAATTACAGTTTGGAACGAAGAGTTATCTATAACTATACTTATATTATAAAGAGGTTAAGTTTGTGAGTTTGTGACGTTGTAGGGCGAAATCTCTGGATATACCTAACCGATTTTGAAAATTCTTTTATCAAAAGAAAGTCACATTATTTGCCATATTTAATTCTGTCCGGACAAAGTCAATCTCGTCAAAAAATGCACTATCAACATCAACTGCCAATATTTCTATTTAACTTTAAACCTAGGTATACCTAGGTATATCAGGTAATACCCTCAATCAACGCAATACTTCCGAGTGGTCGCGCAGGAAATTTCTCATTTGCTGCGGCGTCGATCGCCGCGACTGCAGCGTGAAATGCGATCGGTTTAAAGTAAGCATATTGCAGCGTATTAACTTACGTGCTAGGTGAAAGATTTTCAGTAAGGCAACCAAGGTAAGGTCATAAGCGTCATGAATAGGTAATTATCGGGTCTATGGCGGATGGTCGAATAATTGTGTGGTCTAACGTAAGGTTTGGTCGAGTGATCGTTTGTTCTAAACTGAATTTACCTAAGTATACTGAAACCATCGACTTCAGCGAAATCATTTTGGAAGCGGCTTGCATCCACCATGAACCCGCGACTATAACCAGGTCATCCATCCACCTCGTTGGTGGACGTCCTACGCTGCGCTTGCCGATCCGCGGTCTCCACTCGAAAACCTTTCGGTCCCAACGACCATCTGTTCTCCGTGCTATATAGCCTGCCCATTGCAACTTCAACTAGCTAATTCGCTTGGCTATGTCGGTGATCCTTGTTCTTTTACGTATCTCCTCATTTCTGATTCGATCCCGTAGAGAAACCCTAAGCATAGCTCTCTCCATAGCTTAACTCTCTGCATAGCTGATTAATATTTTTAATACTTTTACACATGATCCTGTTTCAAGTAACAGATTGGCAACAAACTAAAACATTTGCTCTAATAACAGTCAAGCGCCACTCGACAAGAGCTCCCTTCCAAATGTATCACAATCGAGTCTACTATCGGCCACTCGACATATATTGAGTGCAATAAACACTAGTGTAATTGCTTATTTACACTCGAATTTAATCGGTTTTGCGTCCCCTGCTGTCAACTGAAGTGGAAAAATGGTTTGTTGAGATGTTAAATACGAAATGCTTTGCTCTTCAGAAGTATGAAATGAAACTATAGTATATCAATGGTAATGTTTTGTGTATTGAGGAGTGTTGACGAGGTACGTAGATATAACACGTAAGCATAAATAAGCGAGGTACGTAGATATAAAATTTTGTCACTACGGGATCACTACGGGATGTACTTTAATCCCGAAATCTCAACGCTAAGCGATATAATTCTCGCATGGACATTCTTCATACGCAAATGAAGACCTCAGTGGAATTTTGAGGATTTCAATGGAGTCTTTGTAGATATGGAAATTCAGTAAAATCTCGTAATTCGAGCTGGATCTTATGGTTCCAGTGAAGCGAGCGTAAAAGCTAGTCTATACTTTACCTACCTACTTAATATTATATAGAGGTAAAGTTTGTGACGTTGTCCCTACAATGAAGCTCAATGAACCCTGTCCTCTGGTAATATCTGGATCTAATGACCCGATTTTGAAAATTCTTATGCCAATATAAAGCCACATTATTTGTGAGTGTCATTCAGCGTGGACGAAGTCGTGGGCAGCTGCTAGTACTGTATAGTCTCTATTACAGATGTTAGCCGTTCTTTTTAAAGGACAGGCTAACCCTTGCAAAGCTCGAGAGCCGGCGTCGCGGCCGAGATTGGGAAGCATCGATCCCACGCCTCATTAGCCACGCGATTAGCTACACCAAAACCTAGAACACACTTAGCTAAGCCAAGCTGTAAATACTGAACCTTAATTTTGTTTAAAACTTTACGCTTGACTTTTCTCCACACTTCCAATGAGAGAGAGAGAGAGAGAGAGAGAGAGAGAGAGAGAGAGAAACATTTATTTACACACATTCGATACACTAAGATATAAAACAAGGAGAAATACAATATACTAAGGAAGTACCGATATGGTGTAAAATGGATCCCACTCAGCATAATGTTGCGGCAAGCCGCAACGCTGTTTTTCAGTGGGACCCAGATAAAACTATACAACTAAACACAAAAAACACATACACTGTGGCGACACGAACGCCAGTGGAAAACACTTCACAAACAAGCTGACAAATACACGGAAGTATGTATGGCAACACTCGATCAGTTCAATCGCATTAAACCAAATAAACCGAAACGAGTCAAGCCAAACGTTAATTTGGCTATTGCAGTGAGTTAATTATCAATTTCAATAGTTTTGATATTGTAATGCATCACACAACCCTCGATAAACCATAATACAAAGTAAAAGTAACAAAACATTCCTATGGCTAGTAGTCGGGTGGGAACACAGCCCGGCCCATGTAGTTACCGCCATTCCTTATAAATAAAAAAAAAAAAAAAGTTTAAAGTGATGATTAATTATCATTATATTTCGATCAATTCACCTACACAAAACCAATTTTGAATATAAATCTTCCTCGTGAAACACTGCCTATTTATTAGTGAAAACCGAAATTACAAGTGCCGGCACGTAAGTCTAGCGATGACCGTTAATGCGCAGTAGTCGAAAATAAGGTATCGCGGAAGAGTGCAGGGAACGCGGGCGGGCGTACTCCACGTTAGACTTACGTGCCGCCACCTGTAAAACTATTGATTATACGAACTATTAGGTGAGTGGTAGTGACAGGATGCGACAAGCTCAAAGGTATCTAAAATGGCTCGTTTTAGGGTGGTCCATGCCCAGCAGAGGACTGCTACAGGCCGATGATGATTATAATTATAATTGGTCTCTTCGAATAATCGAGGTTCAATGGAGGTACTTCGTTTAATGCTCGGGTTTAATGATATTTTAACTCCATGAACGCTTTTTCGAATTCGAAGTTCTCTTACTATCCCTCTCACTCTAAAACGTATTATTAGTGTGAGCGGAACAACACGGAATAAACTTCGAAAATCGAATTCCAGAGTCTAAGGCCTGTTCCGATGTTCTAAGTCTAAAAGACATATCGTCGAGGTTTTGCATTTATCCCGATCCACCCTGGATCACCAGTGTGTCCATCCCTTACATCTAATCGAGCGTTACGGCGAAGATTAATAAACACCGTTTAATTCCAGCCTTTTTTCGGCCTGCCTAATGGGGCTGCAGTAATTAGGCACTTTTTATAGCTCCCGGCGAATTTATTATTGGAAGTCGACTTCGTATAAATTGCCGGCTGCTGCGTGTAACGGGCTGTGTTTTAAAACTGGAGTTTTCGCGTTGAAGTTGATTGGTTTATGAGGAATATTCAGAATATGGGTGGATCCAACGTATATAAAGCTTGGTAAATAAGGTTTTTTAGGGTTTGTATCAGGATTGCAAGGCGTAAAGAAGTCTGGTGTCGGCAGGATCTTACAATGTCAAGGATCTTACGCATAATGACACATGTTGAGCACGCGAAATGTCATACACGCAGATTGACACATTTTTAAGGTAAAACAAATATGTTCGCGGCTTAGGGGTGGCCCAAGGGGGCCGCCGCACGCTAACCTGAATGGTCCTAAAGCATATTGGATAATTAACGTAACACTTTTGGTTGTGTCATAATTCGTATACCTAATAGCATTTCTTACGTTTTCTTTTCTGTATAGGGCGGCAACTAGTGGATTACGTGGTATCAAATGGATACGACCTTCTCAGATGCGTTTCCAACCAAAAGGGCATAGAATACCTCAAGTGCACTTATTTTACCGACTGTTGTCTTTCCACGCCGGATCTACAAACGCAGGCAAAATTACCTAGTTATCGCCGCTATAACAGGCGTATTTAGCGTAAAAAATATTTGATAGAATCGTTGCACAACTACTTACAAAATGCTCAAGTAACTCTGTGTCTGTCGGTCTATCTGTCTGCCTGTTACGCTTTCACGCCTAAACCGCTGAATCGATTTTAATGAAATCTGGTATATAAATAGCTTTGGTCCTGGGAAGGACATAGGATAGTTTTTATCCCGGAAAATCGCATAGTTTCCGCGGGATAGTGATAAGCGAATTCTGCGAAGACGGAGTCACGGGCAATCGCTAGTCACTACATAGTATAAAACAAAGTCGCTTTCCGCTGTCTGTCCCTATGTATTGTATGCTTAGATGTTTAAAACTACGCAACGGATTTTGATGCGGTTTTTTTAATACTTAGATAGAGTGATTCAAGAGGAAGGTTTAGATTTATTTATTATAGGCAGACGAAGTCACGGGCATAAGCTAGTAAGAAATATATGAAAGCTAATAACTCTGACAATACTCGTGTAATTTTATGAGCTGTCTTCTTCGTACATAATGTACGCTTTACTTTTTGAGACTTATTTGGCATAAAATAATAAAGGGCATAATTTTTCGTACGTATAAAAGCGATGAATGAAAAAGCATATCATGTATAATTCACGATTTATTGGATCTTGAATAGAATAATATAATATCATCATAATATTATATTTACATCAATATTTGGATATTCAACTATTTAGGTACAATATATTTTTTATATTTCTACGATATACATAAACATTAGGTACGCAACAAATAACTATATATCTCTCAGTTGTTTTAACATTTTATCTAGAAATTAAAACCGATTTTTAATGACATCAGTTTGTAATAGTGATATGATTCTAAGAAGCATAGTAATTTCGAAGACGCTTAGAAAATAAAGCAAATATAGGTAATTATAGTATTAGGTCTTTAAAAAAATGAAATCAAGAAACTGATTTGCAACGGCAGTGTTAAATATGTATTTTATTTATAACTATGACCTACCTACTTTGTTTATCGACTACTTTTGATTTGAAAACTATGTTTATAAGGTATGTATTTCTAGAACTTTCTTTGGTATACGAGCAGCAATTTCTACAAAATCATTTAAGTAATAAGGTTTCATCTTTCACTAAATTTTCTCATTAGAAATACATGAATGACTTGAATGACGAAAAGGACATACAATAGGTACATTTTTGTGATCTTTCATGTTTTTAATTAATGTGTGCGAGGATTTGATGAATATAAAGCGACAGAATAAATAAATATCTGGTGTCTAACCAGGATAACATTATACGCTACTGAGCTCCAAATTTAAATGGAAATATTTATTTGTTGATACAACCGTTACATGAGCAAGTTTTCTGATTTATTTTATTTTAATGACACAGAAGAAAAAGGCCGTTGAGAAAAATCCAAAAACTACCAAGAAATCGACTTACGTTTACCTAAAACTTGTATAAAAACTAACACCTATTGGGGACGGTAAAAAAATTACTGTAAAATTACACTAATACGTATAATTATTTGCAAACTGAGGCCGAATTCCAAAATTGGTGTTTTATTAAATGAGCACGTTATTATTTATTTGAAACTATTACGATTTGGGGTTGTATATTGGCGTAAATTACCTGTATTCATGAGTTTTGGCACAAATCTATAGCTATTATTATATCTTTAAACTAGCAATATCACCTACCCTTAATTTAGAAAAACATTGACAGACACCTTATTATGTAAAAAGATTGTACATATAAATCGATTCATAATAATAATATAACAATTATAAAGCTCAGCTACATATACATATAAAATATTTATAACTTAATAGGAATGAAAGATATATAAGCCGAAAGGTCAGTTATAAATGAAAGAAACAAAATCATTTTAATACTTTTACTTTCCATATCATACCTACCACATCACAATGAAATCTCAGTGATTAGACTCAAAATAAATAACATGACAGTAACTAATACCAAGTTTTTCAAATCATCCGACACAACAGTTCAATGCTATAATGATATAATATTCAAAAATTGAAAACGCCAATGGCTTTGAGCAAACAGTTGCAATAATTATGAGAAAACATCAAACGTTTTTTTAATAACTTTTTTTTGTCATTTCTAGACACGTTTATTGTACGAAGACAATAAATTACATTATAATTATAATTTACGAGCAAAATTAACATCGGAAGCTCATATTATTTAACTCTTAAATACGTGACAACCACATTTGTAATATACGTCAGACGCGTAAATAAAATTTGCAAAATAATACACATGACGAGCAAAAATAACTTCACGTCACTTCACATAACTTCACGTCACTTCCCTTACAAAGTTGTATGAAAAGGGACCCGTTATTTTTGCTCGTAAGTATATTTTAAAATATCTTGTTGCACATAATACCG
The DNA here is from genome assembly GCA_963854515.1 of Pandemis heparana. Taxonomy (NCBI): domain Eukaryota; kingdom Metazoa; phylum Arthropoda; class Insecta; order Lepidoptera; family Tortricidae; genus Pandemis; species Pandemis heparana. The sequence continues at coordinate 7,798,962 of OY978025.1, forward strand.
AAATCGATTGCAAGCTTTTTTTACTAATGTGGTTGATATATTTATCGAATACTCAATATACAACATAGGTTGATATGTTTAATGTACTATGTGTTAGGCGAATTCTTCAATCTTTTCATAAGATGTGTAATATCAACAACTTCATATTATGTATACGTATATATACGATCTTACATCTATGTATTTACATTGTTTTATGACATAAACTTGGTAACGCATAGTAGGTACATTATAATGACCGTTACTGGTTGGTTATAGTTTAGGCCTTACTCACAAATTCAAAAGCGTAATAGACCAAATTTAGAAAAAAAATTGTTTGAATACAGTTACAATGTCCGAATAACCCGAAAACCATTCCATACAACGATATCTTCAATAGTCATAAGTATTTCAAATCTAATCTGATAATAGCCGTAACATTCTCACACACAAATTAAAAAGTAAACAAATAATATACATTTAAAACTACTATAAATACAACAGCCCCTATTTTACTATTCAATAGTAAATTTTTTTACATAACTAATCGTTATAATAAAGGTTAAGGTTCATAAAAGCAGTGTCGAAATCCGAATACAAAAACTCAATAATCATACAAATCAAGACCGGCTTCGTACCGATTTCTTCCAGCTAATGCCACAGCATTATATCACTAAACTTTACGAATAACGATTCGAGTAAATTGAAAAGTTTAATGGTAAACTCGTTACATTTACCTAAGTCTTAAATTCAACACTCATTGGAAGCCATTTCTAACGGTCCTTAAATGCAATTTACAAATCCAAAACTAGTCTTATAACGATTTAAATCTAGATGCGAGTGTATTTTATATTACCTTCACAACTCTTCGGTAGAAGCCATTGGAGCTTTAAGGAGAGGTGTTCTTGGGCTTCTCGAGCCGTCTGAATTCCTTGAAGCTTGGAAGTCTTCGTTTGACAACGACGCGGGCATTGGTGCTATTTTCAGTTGATGCCCGTTCAGCTTAATTTCTGTTATGGAATGTGATCTGCCATGGTTGACGTTGGGTTTCTCTTTATTTGTGGTGGTCATGGGGTCATGTGTGGGGGTCTTGGCTTGGGACTGGGTCACTCGGGCTCGGTTGGATTGCTCGCGGAGTGCCATTTGGTATGCCACTTCGAATGCTTCCCCTAAGGTTAGGATTACTTCTGTCGCTTGGTCCTGAAATAATGGAAACCAGTAGTTTAGTATTACTGTTCGTATCTGGGACGTTCGTATGTATATTTGGGTACACTAAACTTGAGTCAGCTTTAGAAAAAAAGATATAGCTGTTGTTACTGTTATTAAAAAAATGAATACTTATGAATGAATAGGAATACATCCCATTTAGCACAGAATCTAACAAAGGATCTATTTTAAGAGTCAACCCTAAGAATTATTTCGCTAATAAGAATAAGGATACTCGTCTGTTTATAAACTTTTTGATAACCACCTATACAGTATACACAGTATGTTGCTAGTTTAGACTAAAATTGTCACTTGTAACTTCAAGAAACTTTTAAATGTGCTTACCATGGTAGCAACTCTGAAGACGTGACAGTAGTGGCTCTTGGTGGTGTGGTCTTTAGTGATGTAGGCGAAGTGGGTGAGGTCGTCTGCGTCTTGGCATGCGCAGTGGATGTTGCGGATCTCGTGTTCGCAGATCAGCTCCTGAGGGAAGATGGTAATGAGTAAAGGATAACATAACGGATAGGTAACAGGAAATATCTAGTTATATATAAAGTAAACAAACATTAAAGAGTGAAAAATTAATAGCCGTAATTATTATCATAAACTGTCCAAAGTATATTTTGTATCGCCGTATATTTAAGAAAGAGGTTCACAATATTGTTGAAATTAAATGATTGCAGTAAAAAATTGCTTCCAAACATCAAAGACATGATAATAAACAACATTCACCCCAATCCCAGTCAAGCCCAAAAAGCACAACACCGAAAAACATTAATTAGCAGACCTAACTAACCGTGAAGAGTTCGTAAAAAACTGAAAAGAAAAAGCAATCCTTTTTTGTAAGAAACACAAAGGCAAGATTGGTCAGTGGTCCGATGAAGTGTGAAGACTGATCCATAATTAAAAGTCAGGCGAAGTCATGGGCTTTGTTTAGTCCTCTGTCCGATGTTTGCCCTTTCCTCGCTCCGGTGAATTTCCGACGAATGAAGTCTTTCATGGGACAAAACTTACGAACTATTATGCTTTAAGATTTTTGGGCTTTCATAGACCCCTTTATGCAAGATTTTTATCTCTTTGGGTTAGGTAAGGATCAGCCATTGTATTTTGGTTGTAGTGTAGGTATACAAAGAGGATATTAAACAACGGGAATAAATCACGAATAAATAAAGCTTTTAGGAATATCATTTTTTGTAACTAAACCCTGCATAAGTACAAATATGACAATAACTATTATAATTCTTCAAGAAGTCGGATGTTTTCAAACCTTATAGTAGCAATCATTTATTTTCTCGATGACAGATCCAGTTTGATAGTTACAGTGTTGTGACCAAATAAGTGATCAGTAGATTAGATACGATATCGATCCCATTTTATATATACGACTACTACTAGCTGATATAAGAATCAGAGATGATGAATAGCACTACATAAAATGCATGAATAAGAACAAGAATTTATAATAAATGTTAATGAGAGTTAATCGAGTGAAAGTGCCGATTCAACAGATTTTGATTAAAATTAATTAATGAATATTACCTACCATTATAATTATTTCATTTCACTGTCGATTACCTATTCTATATTTATATTACTTATAAGAAAAGATGAAAAAATAGAAAATAAAGATAGAAATAGACGAGAAAGAGGAAAGATTTGTATGTTTATAATGAATAAACTAAAAACTACTGAACAAACAAAAAATATTTCACCATTAATTAGAAAACTACTATTCCTGAGTATTACAGATGAATATTATATGGGATCAAGGAACAAAATCAGGCAGTTGTCGTATTTTTTATACCTCGCATTTAAAAGTTAATTTTTGCGTAACTAAACGTAGTTACATTCTACGGGGGCTGTCATCGAGAAAATAAATGATTGGAAATACTAATAGCAGTCATCTAATATACTGTCTTATTTACCTCACCACCAGTGCAAAGTCGCTTCTACTCGTATACGAAATAATGCGACTTAAGGCCCATTTAGACACATACAAGAAATGCATGCAAGTTTCTTTACATTGCGGGTTGCCAGGGTAAACAATATTCAACCGATCTGTCAAACTTCACAATTTAACTAAAATGGCATATAATTATTGCCTGTGTCTAAATGAGTCTTTAGATATAATAAATTATTTATTGCACGAAATTTTCTCAATGCATGTTAAAAAATTTAAGCCTCAACTTACCCTCGTAATGGTATTGAGAAACTTGACCCCTCTGTAGCTGATGGACAGGATGATGTCAGGTGAATCCCTGGGCTCTTTGGTTGACTTCTTTAACTTCTGTATCGACTTCTTCGTGGACTCCGTACCCCGTAACTCTTTCACTACAGTTGACCCTAAGTACTGTAAAATCAATATCAGATTAATGTCAAAATTCATGAATTTGAAACATGTCATTTATTGCATAGGTATGTGTTGGTGTTTGTTTTGTGATTGACGCACATAGTATTGAAGTTTGATGAAGCATCGATAAGCCTATAATGCGATGCGATGATATAAGTGACGATTGTTGTTGAAGTTGAACACGAAACTTTGTGAAATAAAAAGAAAAGGAAAAATATTGAAACTAAAAAAAGTTGTGGGTGTTTTTTCAATGTTATTAAAATTTATACGGTGTTATTACAAAAAAGTTAAACACGTGTCTAAAAAATAATCTATCGCAAGATCAACCTTAAGTCAATGGATTAATTTTTAGACACGCGTTAATTAAACTTTTTTGTAATAACACCGATAATGTTTACTGTTTACTAGAATCTTCATTGATTTAATTTAATCGATATAACACTCACATTAGCTACATAAGTAACAGCTCCAGTCACCAATACAAATGGTTGATGCTTCCACTGAGTCTTCAACGCCCCTGGTACCCCCACCATCAGTTCCGAGGGCGCTCTGATCTCCAGATCCGAAGGTCTAGGTGGCTGAGGAGCTGGTCGGTTCTTCTTACTCCGCTTCAACGTCTCCCCGCCAGGAGGCACCAATGAAGGCACCACGGGAGGAGGCACAGGCTTCAAGTTTTCAGACACTGGCAATTTCTCCTTGATGTCATCTTTCAGCTGCTTTATGTTATTTTTCTAGAACAAATCAAAGGGTATGTTTAAAATTAAATGTAGATACACTATTTCTACCAAAGTTGATCAACCGTGGCCTTGGGAAATTTAATCTATTTTTAATTGCCTTCATTGCAATATCTTGACATCACTATTTAGAAAAGCGCGTTAAAAGCGCTGTCTTTTTAAAGGAAATCCTATTTATATTGAAAAAGCAAATAAACTTTCCAACCGTTTCATATTTTGCTTCAATATCTAAAACCGAAAAACGAAACACGTTCGAAACAAACGGCAAAAATAAAGGCGATACTGTTAAAACACGCTAATTAAACGTAAAAAAGTTAACAAAGCGGACAAAAAGACAAAGGGGAAAAGTGACACTCCGCCAGCTTCACACCTCAGAGGTGCGAAACAAAAGTAATGATGCAGCGTGATATAAAAACGTGAAATACCGTGAAGTTTTAATTAAGGCACTGAACTCAAAGGTATGAAAAATAATTGACATGAGCCATCTAATTTGGCGCGAGTGTCATTTGTTAATAAAAAAATATATCAAGGGCCGTATTCAGTTTGCTGAATGGAATAATGTTCCGACGGAATGGATTTGAATGGTTGGAGAGTGGCGTTGGCTTAGGGCGGTGTGCCCCAACCACGAGTCTTCTAAGTTTGAGTTGAGCCAGTGTTGCCATATGTCAATTTCATAAATCCTTGTTACAAGTGTGAAAATCAAATGATATATGCACGAATTAGTGTAATTTTGACATTGAGTTGATACTACCAGTACAGTTATTAAACGTGCGAAACTTTTAGTTAGGTGTAAATATTGACAAACTTTGGCAGAGTATAATACAAACAGAAAAATTATAGAAAAAATTGTAAGTACCTAGCTACAGAAAAATCTTTTTTAAAAAGTTATTTGACTTTTAAAGCTCGATTTTAAACAGAATATTATAACGTAATAAATTGAGTTTTTATGGATGACAAAACATTTTAGAATGATAACCCGACGACTTACAGTATGGATGAGTATAGTCTACCATATCCGAAGTTTTTTAATTTTTGTATTTTTTTGTATTTTCCGAAACCGACGAGCATGTATGAAGAGATTGATGAATGTGGATGAAGCGAAAGAGGTATGTCAGGATCGTAGCAAGTGGAACAAAGTAGTCTCTGCCTACCCCTGTGGGAAAGAGGCGTGACGATATGTATGTATGTATGTATGTAATTTTGACAGCCGAAAGACAATAGCCGTTGGTAATCAAATCACAAACACATTCGTTTCTTACTTACGATCTTAACCAGATAAAAAAATGTCGTGGCTATCCATAAAACCAGAAAAGATGCTACTGTGATTTTTTTAAATTTTGATTTAAAAAAAACTACGTAATTTTGTGAAAAGGAAAACACAACACATAGTAGGGCCAACAGGCATAGCGCTCGGCAACCGCATATGTATGAACGCGACCTGAATAGACTTGGATTGAGCACTAATTACCTATACAAGTTCGGCGACGTGTGAAATTAAAAAAAAAGACCGACGCACTGTGAATACACGTGTATTATGTGTAAACAGACGTATGTGCAATATACACTGCCGAGCAAAAATAACGGGACACTTCCCATACGAAGTCGCGTGAAAATTGACCTGTGTCAAGCAGATTTTTACAAAATAGTAAGCAACCACTTAGAAGGGATGAAATTAAACTCCTAACAGGATAAATTAGGGATTGGTCGAGTTCTGCGTCGACAAAGTCGAGGACTGCAGCTAGTTAAAAATAAATTGCCACACCTAATAAACATGTCAGATACGCCACTTAAAAAGGTATTATCACACTACGGTGTTGCCAGGCTACCCCCTTCGCACGTGTCGAGTTGGTAATTACAGGTAAGATGAGCAATTTGCTATGGATTAGCCATTTTAATCTCCCCGTTTGGGGTATATGAGGTTATAAAATTGGGCGACGGGTGTCATATGACATTTTAAACTGGTTCGAACTGGGAATAGGAGATTAATATGACAAAACAAAATGTAGAGTTAATTTTATTAAGTAGACAGCACTAATTGTAATTTTAACCAACAAAGATCCTTTTATTTTGTTACTAATTTTAGAGTAGTAGCAGGACGACTGTGTTGCTAGGTTTTACCAAAATCCGAAAACGTGGGAAAACGTGACAAATGTCATCGAAATTATTCGGTAAAGAAGTGCATTATCCTATATTCATCTATTTCATGTGTTTTATGTACAATAAAGAGTTTTACATTGAATGTATACATACATATATACATACATAGACAAGGCGTTATCTTTTAAATTACAGTTTATTACACTAAGACTAATTAATTAGTTATGTGTCATTTCAACGGATCAGATATAAATGAAGACTGTAGCAAAAATCGCAAATCCTAGCTGTATGTAGTAACCAGTAAAAAAGGCTTGTATCTCAGTCTAATCAGTAAATAAGGTTTGTTTATCTATCTTCATTAAATCAGACAATCATGGTTTCATTCTTAATAAGTTTCTGCCCGCGACTTAGTCCGCGTATTATTAAACTTTCGCATTTATAATATTAGTAGGATCTGTAAATTCTTATAACGGCTAAAATTATACTAAAAACTCTATTCCAAATGCAAAATGCAATCCGCACTTTTATGACGTAAGGAAGGACGTTACGCGTTTTATATCATCGACGTAAAACGTAATTGTGCGAGTGCCGGCTGCATAAAAATGACTTTATATTCTGTGTTTACGATGTTGGAATTAATTTTAAAGGACACGCTACTATATTGAGAATTATTGTATTGGAGAGGTCGAAGTTTCAATAATGATATTTTATAACATGAAATCGTGCAGGAAGTATTAAGTTTCGCAGGAATATGCGTACTTTCTACCGGGTACTTCCGTTTTGAATTATTTATTATACATTACAAACATTTGAGTAATACAAAACTCTTTGCATATGTCCTGCTATTCGTAACCATATGCACTATATGTAGATGATGATTAGATTATTGACAATTGCGTTAATCGATATTTTTTTCAATCGTTTGAAGAGGTTACTTCATTAGTTTTAATTTGAACCGAGAATGGACGCGCCTATAAAACCAATGAAGTACTTTAAGTACCTACTGGTAGTTGTGGTTTTTTACAACCATATTTTCAGCCTGTGTTTTATACTTGTCCCGACTAACATTAGCTGAATTAGATGCAGCATGCAGCTTATGAAAAAAAAAAACATTTCCAAACAATACTCAAAAATTTTCGAACTGGCCACTTTTGTACCGAACGCAACTTCAAACCCAACACTGTAACTTTTTATTAATCTGCCAAGTGTGAGCTACTTAATAAAATAAACGCGTCGAATTGAGAACCTTGTTTTTTCGTCAGTTAAAAACAAACTACAATTAGATCGTAGTAAAAAATGGTGACTATTCCTCTCTCTTTTCATTTCCTCTCATCGTGAGTGAGTACCGTGAGGTATTTGTGTCAGTAACTTAGCAACTCCCCCGGCCGCGGAGCATTCACTAAGGATATCCTTTTTACAGAGCTCAGTGATTGTTCGCTTCATTGCGTAATGACATTTTGCAGTTCAGAAATGCACAAGTTTAATTTGACAGGTGCTATAAAATTACATACCTAATGTAAGTCTCAAAAGTTATAGTTATGATAGGTTGTTGGTCTTGTCACGGTTTTTATTGATAACCAAATCCTACTTATTCTTATATTATAAATGGGAAAGTTTGTGACGATGTAAGTATATGGATGTTGATGAAAAAGTAATTTTTCGCGCCAGAACTGCTTGGACAGAGATAGATTATGGTCTGCAATAACACATAGGCTACTTTTTATCCCGGAAAATTGCATAGTTCCCGCGGTATAGCAATAAACGAATAATTTGCAGACGTAGTCGCGGGCAACAGCCAGTACATGATACAAAAACTAACAAAATAAACGTATACAATTTCAGGAAATGACAAAAGCCAGTATCTGAACATCAGTGAGCAGTTGCAGATACCGAATTGTGCAAATTACGTAGCCAAGTGCGGCTTGATAAAGGTGAAAATTATAGCAAAGGCATTTACAAATCACGTCTATTTTGATTGCCTTAAACACCTTTTACTTTGAAGCGCCTTAAACACGTACTTAATCTTAATGGTAATATTTAAGCTGATTATTACACATGGAAACTCTATGGATTAAAATGCAACAGCTTTACTGATTTACGTGCCGTGTGCTTCCAGCCGTAAGCGGCCATGGTCAGAATACATAACTACAAATCATAGACAATCCCATTGTAGTCAAACACATACTCGAAATGGTACGTGACCATAATAGCATTACAGTAAATTAAATATAGTGCAACGTACACGATAAGACTTGGCCCTATTACTGTGTTACAAAAGTATTATAACTGGAGATATAGTTGGTGAATGGTGATCAATGGTCGTACGTAAGGGAAATGTGTCGACGTACCACCGAAGAGCAATAATAAGCAATATATGGTGACGTATATCTCGAGTTTGAGTGACGGCGGCGGTCAATTGCGCCAGGGTTCTAAGGTGGTACGTGTCATATGTTTCCCTCGCTGCACGTAGCAGTTGCTTATAGTTCTAGTTCGATAAAGATCGTTGGGAGAGGAGACACCAGACCGCTCAGGGAGACTTAAACCCTTGTTATTAGGAATACTGGCTAGGATAACGATTATGACGAAATGAATGTTTGGGGTTGAATTAGATTATCTTAAATTCAGGGTACATTTACTAAGCAATAGACGACGTAGTGCAAGCTGTTCCGTAGCTAATTGGTGGACTGCATATTGGTGGTTGGTAAGACAGCGGTGAGGAATTTGAGGAAGAGAGATCAAGATCGAGCTCACTGGTGGGCAATGGGATAGGCTTATGTCATACAGTGGACTGATAAGTCATAAAATAAACATAACTCACGGTAATACATTGAAAGAATTTGACCATACATGAGTTTACTGCTAAGAAAGTAAGAACTTTGCTGTTTTCATGTAGGACAATGAAACAATATGTCAAGACTACGTGAACAATTTCAAAATCGCTTACCAACGAATTGAGATCAGCATTAATGTCCATGTGGTTCGCGGGTCCGTTGTGTTCTCCAGATACCGACGCCAGAATCCTCTTCCGATGACCAGCTTTCTGTATCTCTAATACTGCAGTCAGTTCCACCTCCCAAATCCTCCTAACTCTATCCATATCTACATACAAATGCTTTCTAAACGTATCACTATATATCTCTAAATTTATATTCCTTAGCCATTCTTCTACTGATTCGTTTTGGTTTTTACTTATATTATTATTGTTATAATTATTGCTTATTTCAGTTATTTTAAGAGGTAATTGTTTCGCTGATTCTAATATTCTTTGTCTATCGTTTTCTTCTATACCCATTTCTCGTAGATCGTTTTCATCTAATATTCCATTCTGCAAAAGAAAATTACAGTTAACACTTTTATTTATAGTATCTCTCGTCATAGTTTTAAAGTTAATTAATATGTAGACGTAACAGGCCGTTGAATTATTTGGATAATTATTTTACGGACTTACTAAATGTTAAATTTAAGAATCCAAAAAGTGTGATTTTGACCAGCTTTGAGGGACGCAAATGCTAGATAGACTAACATATCCATACTACACAGAAATAAAGCTACTCGTTAGTAGCTAAATTGGTCTTTTCCGGACTAACAACTTTAATCCTGGTTAACTAACAATACTTACAACAAAATCCACGTCATCATATCCGCTCTCCAAGAAGAGCGGTTCGTAATCGTGAAGACCCAGGCCAGACAACCAAAGGCCTAGGTTAGAGGCCACGGAGGGACTCAAGCTGGACTCAGAACAGCTGAGTCCGAGCCGGGAAGTGAACTCCTGCTCAAGTTCAGAGACGAAGACGGACTCGCGGACGAGCTTGCTGCCGAAGGAGGCCATTATCTCGGAGATCTTTGCCCATTCCTCCTGTTGAACAAAGAAAGAAAATTACAAATCAACGCACGTAAAAAGAGCTCCTGGCGATATACCTGCGCATGAGCGAAATACGGACCAAATTGGCGGGAGCGGTGGGGGACGCTACTATACCAGACGCGCAAACGTATCCCCTAAATGTTGAAGATGGTGAAACAAATGAGACGAGAGAGTAAAAGACGGTCCCAATATTGATGAATGGATTGTGTTTTAGCAAGGTTACTTTACGTTCCCCTTAAAGTGTCAGGTTGTAGTATAAAGAAGATATGTACATAATATTGTAATATACATCAACAAGGAGAAGAATTTAAACAGAGTTTTTAAGTAGGTAATTGATAGAATTTTGACGCAAATAACGTAAAGTAGGTAGCTACATTGATAATTTGTAGCAATTTTAGGTATGAATGAAAATGAAAAATTTCTTGTTATGCCGTTATTTTAAAAATCATGATGTTCATGATTATGACGATGATGTACATAACATAGGTATATATTGCAAAAAAATATGGCACAGGCTATCATGAAACAACAGCTTAACGATAAGGCATCTCTCACTAACAACCTTTTTGCTATCAACAAAAACAACATAGTTATATTAAAAAGCGTCAACGATTGTCATCCGCTCAAAACATCTGCTATCAAAAGCTGCCCACGCACACCTGTCCACCAGCATACTGCACATGCAAACTTATTAACATATCTACACGATGCGAGAAATATAACGCGGGCACATTACATTGCGGTTTTATTACGTTATGAATTTACAAGTGATCCATCGACGACGGTAATGTAACGGCAACGCAACTCGCAAATTATTTTGTCGCAAGCTGGCTTTTGGCTTAAGTAACTTTTTAATAAAGCGAATGTCAACTTCAAATTTGAACTGATTCATCGGAGTATAGTCGGTTTTGTAATCGCTCTACTACGTAAGAGAGCGTGCGAATGTAGCCAGTGAACTGTAGTTAGGGATTGCAATTCCGCAAAGCGGGATCCCGCATTCCCGCGGGATCCCGCAGCTTTTATTAATCTGCTGGATCCCGCACCTTTAAAGCGCGGATCCGCGGATCCCGCAAATTAAAAATTTGTTGCTCAAACTAGCGATAAAGAGCGTATTATCACCATAGTTTGATAACATAGTAATAGCACATAAAAGAAAGTTGTGATTTGATTATTATTAGTCATTAAATAAGACTCAATTAAAAATATAAAACTACAAAACTATTAAAATATGCCAATCATTTAAAGATGAATCTAAAAAAACAGATTACTAATTACTTATACTTAATTAATAGCGAAGAAATAATTTCTGTTGCTTAAGAAGGTTTATTCCTATTGGGCTGGCGGCGTCGCGTTTTTGGTTTGCGATTGTTTCACGGAAATTGAATGAAAGTTTGAAACGTGTGTCTGTAGTGCACTTTGTTTTTTGTGTATTTTAGTGTGTCTAATGCAATAATTGATTGACTTTTATTTTCTTATTAAACGATATATTATATTATTTTATCCCTTTAATACGAAAATAAAAGTCCATAACGATTAGTTATTGCATTGGACACATTGATACACTAAAAACAATGAACTTGTATAGACCACATTTTAAGCTTTTATTCAATTTCTGTGGAGTGGTCGTGGAGGGCACTAGGAATGCGACGTTGCAAGGTCGGTATGGATAAACGCTCTTAATGTAAGAAATGTTTAATAGAAGTTGGTTTTTACACAAAAATTATGTAGTTTCTATTTGATTTTATAACATAATTTCAAAGTTGCGGGATCCCGCGGGATCCCGCGGGATTGAGTAATCCCGCATATCAATCCCGCGGGATTGAATGAGCTGCGGGATTGCAATCCCTAACTGTAGTTTACTTTATTATCTGATAAAAGCAAGATGTCCGCCCGCATAATCTTATATCAGCTAGAAGGGGGTATTGTCCGTGGTTTGTAGAGGCAGTTTATTTATAAGCCTTTTTTAATTGTAAGAGCTTGAATAGCCCGATCGTTCGATAAATTCAGAAATAAATAAGCAGCAACAAAGATAGATGAGATTATAGCCGTCCAAGAACTATACGAAGGGCATTACCGAAAGAAACAAAAGAAATAAAGTAACAAAAAAAGCGATTTAGAATTTAGAAAGATTATGATGTACTACGTAGAGAAGTGAGGTTTTCTAAACAATCCGATTGCACAGTCAATAACGAAATGAAATTAAAAATGATATGTACAGCCAACAGAGTAGTTAAGAATTCCCAACCCCCAAACTAGGTAAAGACCTGTTCTTGGGCTAATAAAAGGTCTGATTCGCTGGATTTTTCTTGTAAGTCTGGTCTAAACTTCAGACAGGTTAAAAATAATGGAGCTTGTATAATGAGCTGGCTTGGTTCAGAAGGAACTTGTAAAATTACTCGAACATACAATGTTAATGTGCAAGTCATTAGTAACCAGGAATGCCTTCACGATAAGTCATTTCTACTTACGATGGCTACCACCTAACTTCCTGTCAATGTCTATTGCTAGTCATGTTTATGGAAATATGCTGAGAAATCTTGAACACTAACAATAACGGAAGTATGAATGTCTTTATCCCTTACGGGGCAGACAGAGCCTTAGGTAACAAGACCTTTAAGGTCACGTTTAGCATGATTGTGGGCGTATAGGTGGAAAGGGGAATCAAAATAGTGATGGGTTAGACATTATTGCATAAGACTTTCGCCCAATCTCTCGATGGGCTTTTTGGGTGCGGGAAGAGAAGCAACTGGTATATTCTATGTTTTGTCTTAGCTCCCATACCAGTATTTTTAATTGGTTTAGTAGATCCGTAGATTCCTACAACCTCACAAACTTTACCTTTTAGTATAAATTGAACACCACAAAACATTAGGTAAAAGGACGCACTAGTGAATAAAAGGTTGGATTGTTGGATTGTTGGATTGTTTTCTCAACTAAATATTCTGTAATACGTATGCAACATGCAATAGCTTAGTTGGGTTGTTATTTCTTCATTCTGTTCTAAAGGTTGCCCAGTAAAGATCGCTCGGAAGCGATAAGACCGCCTATTACTTACGTTGTCATTTACTTCATGTACCTGTTCTCTGCATTGTTTATTTTGTGGTATTCAGTACATTAAAGAATCATTGTATTAAACTATAGGTTTTTGTTAAGAGATTTATTTTGAATTGGATATCTTCAAACAACGTCTTATCTTTTATTTTCGGTGAAATAAAAATTTGTCTATGTCCAACATTCTACGAAAAGTTAGTCGACTTTCGTTGGTAATCTTAAATAACACTGAGGCAGTTGACATAGGCCTCCTTTTGTAGACATTTCTAAGCCAATAAATCTTTCCAGCCCAGTAATTCTAGAGCTACTTCATAAATAACCCACCAACATGAAACTTCCTCTTTTCGCTTCTTTAAGAAGTATTACATTTACGATAAATAAAGTATGTTGGAATTGTTGGATCTTAAAAAAATATGACGATCAGTAGGCTTATTGTCTAACTCGCTCGCAATCGCCATCGTGTTCATTTTGACAGTTCATGTATGGGCTGACAATTGGCATCGGAATCAGCTAGCCGTCACATTCATACAAGAACTGTCAAAATGAACACGATGGCGATTGCGAGCGAGTTAGACAATGAGCCTACAGATAGCCTAGAGGTCAGAGAATGCTGACGATGGAGCCGCGGTCGATTTCGATCCCCGGTCGGGGCAGATATTATGTATGAATAACAGTAAATTAAAATTTTTGAAAACCCCCCACCCATTTATCGAGTAATCAATTATCATACGTAAAATGCCAAAAATGCCTTACATCATTTTGGAAAAGAGCTGGTATTCTTCAAACTGCTGCACCGATTTTCACCAAACATATCTAAGAACCACCGCAAGGAAACTGGCTTTGGAATTAAAAAAACCGCATCCAAATCGGTCCATCCGCTTGAGAGCTACGATGCCACAGACAGACACACACATACACACAGTCAAAGGTTAAAAATACGAACGTTTGTTCTCGAGTCTTGAGTGTGTTGTGTGTACTATGTAATTAGTATACATTTATTTGTATAAGCAGGTATGTTCAGTTGCCTAGTATCCATAGTACAAGCTGTTCTTAGTTTGAGTCAATTGGTGTCATAATCCTTAGAAAATTTCAAGTCAATTTAACTCTAGGTCGTGGATAATTGACACAAGTGAAATGCATTAACACAAACATTTTAATTAATTGATAGCTGGTAACATAAAAGAAATCATAATTTTTTGATCAAACTCACAGCGAAGAACTTAGCTTCCACGATTTGTTTGAAGTAAAAACCACGTAAAGGCCCTATTATCTGTTTATTGACTTAACTTTCTATGTTTGTCGGCACCGTCGCGAATCGTGACCGATAAGGTCAAGTCTTTCCGTGAATTGCGCTTGCGCCCTTCTATTTACCTAAGATAATAATAATCTATTGAATAACACAGTATTCTGCCAATCTGTACTTATTGAAGATGCAGCAAGCAGCTTGAATTTATTTAACATTCATTTAAAAACCCGTGTCCTCCTGGTTTTAAAAAAGCGCGGGCCTATCTCTTCCCTAGAAATTAAAAAAGAGCACTAATCTGTATATCGCTCTACTATAAGTCAGATTTTTCACAGAAATCCGCTCATCGAGGAAGCCAGTGCAGTGTTTAGTTATTGGCAGCGAGAGAAAACAAGTAGACATATGTATGGACAGTTCAATTTGTTGATAAATATGGTGCGTGTGACAGGCAAATTGTCTGAACACATTCGTTGTTTTGACACAAAGCATTGAAAAGTGTGAGCGCTACATTCGCGTTTCCGTTTTTATTTATTTATTTATAAGCCTTTTTATTCCGAATTCGCTACAACTTCAGTAAGTACATGTTGTTGTTGTTATTGCCGTTTTTTTTTTGTTTTTTTTAATTTAATATTAAATTGTCGCGTAATTCGGCGTGCCTCATGGCATAGGCCTCCTCCTTGTATTGGAGGATTTGGGCTATAGTTCCCACGCGCGCCCAGTGCGGATTGGGAACTTAACACACACCATTGAATTTCTTCGCAGATGTGTGCAGGTTTCCTCACGATGTTTTTCCTTCACCGAAAAGCTCATAGCAAATTACAAATGTAATTTTCGCACATAAATTCCGAAAAACCCAGAGGTGCGAGCCCGGGATTTGAACCCACGACGCTCTGCTTGAGAGGCCACAGGTCAAACCACTAGGCTACCACGGCGCGTTTCCGTAAACCAGCCTAAATATTTTAACGTGAAGCTGATGACTTAGGAATTATTTTTAAGCACTAACTTGTAGCTTTAGTTCCAAATGAATGCGAATTTGGAGGTGAGAAAACTTGATGAACTAAGAAATGTTACGTTTAGTACCACTCTATAACTCGAACTCGAGAACTTATTGAGGCAATCAACGAATAAAAGAGTTGTATTTATAAAGGTTACGGAGTAGCAATCAAGCAATGAATTGCTATTGTACAAAATGGTTTTAATTGCACTCAATATTTCATACTTATGACAAACTGGGATCCTATAGTTGTAGATGTAACACCGGATAATGGTGTACTGCCGTTTGGCAAATTATTTTTCCCAAATATGACTTCCCAAACAACTTATCGCAATACTTACATTTTCCAAGTGAACCTTTAGCAAAGTTACATTTAGCATTTAGTTCATTTGGTCAAACTATCATTAGGCAAAGTTTCACTTCGTCAAGATTTTATTAAGCAAATGCTTCTTAAGCAAATGTTTTGTTTTGTCATAAGTTATATTCCAAAAATAAAATTCCCAAATGTGACACTTTGCATGGTATACTTATAGCAAAAATCTGGCAAATGATAATTATTTTTTACTGTTGCAGTAATACAATAGTAGGTACACTGCAGGAATTTTAAGTATAAAATGAGCAAATGGCAGAAATTATATATTTAATTGCTTAAACAAAGAAATAGTTCGTACAATTTAGTATCAAAACAGTTGGGAAAACCCAAATACTCCGAAATATTTTATTCCGAATTCACTAACTCCAATTTTTAAAACTCCGAATTTCATAATTACTAAGAAATAAAATTCCGATTACTAAAAAACACGAAATTTATTTAACCGAATTTCAAAATTCCGGTTGTATATTATTCCGAATTGTATAACTCCGAATGATGAAAAGCCCGAAGTGTCATTGGCCCGAAAACAAAATTCCGATTATTAATTTTCCGATACTTCATTACTAATTCGGAAATTTGATATTCGGGATAGTGAAATTCGTGTTTTCAATGATCGGAATGTTGTTTATTAGGAATTGGATTAATTTAGGTTAAGGTGCGGCGGGGGTGGCCCTTGGGCCACCCCTAAGCCGCGAACATGTTTGTTTTACTCCAATAATATTCGGAGTTTTGAAAATCGGTATTTTAATAATCGGAATTCGTATTTTTGATATTTCGGATTATTATTCATTCGGACTTCTTATTGTTCGGTGTATTGAAATTCGGAATTTTGAAAAACGCGATTGTAAACGTTAGGCATTTTGAAATTTCGGACTTATAAAAGATAAGACTTACAAAATATAATCATATTGTTATGTTTATCCTACGCATTACTCACATTGCGATAGAAATCGTATGCCATGCGATATTTTGGGTTTAGTACGTTATGCTAAACGATACATTTGCCAAAAAAAAATTTGGGAAAATTAACATGACCAATTCATTATTTGCTAAATAATCACTTGCCGAAAAAAAGGTTTGCTAACTGTAATATTGCGATAAGTAGTTTTGACAATTGAATTTTTGCCAAATAAAAATTTGGGAAACAAAATTTGCGATGTGATGCTTTGGGGAACATTATTTGCCAAACATTAGTAATCCCCGGATAATTTGTACTGTTTGTTTACAGTCAATTTAGAGAGATTGCTATCTAACGAAACACGCCTAGCGGTTTTTTAGGTTATCCGGTGCCAGATAATAATAATAAATAATAAAAAAGATGCAAGATAGGAGTGAAAAAAGGGAAGACAGATCTACAGTTTATGAGGAAGAAATTAGAAGACGAGTGATGATAAACAAACCAATTGCTCAGTGTCCATACAAAACACGAATGGTATCTTTATTATTTACAGAAACAACTTACTTGTTCGTCAAACGGACTAAGAATCGACAGCGACTTGTCCGCGCTATGCGTCGAGCTGGTGGTGTTACTACGCCTCCGGATCTCATCGTCGCACCCGTTGACATTCCGCTCTGTGCTCTGTCCATTGCTGCTCAGGCTAGATATGTTCACCGACGTCTGCTCTGTCGGAGAGGCATCGTACACTGACTTTAGCTTCCTCAACGTCTTAGGCCGTTCCGCAGGCATCGGCCGGAGACCGATGCCGTCGAGTGTGGTGGTCGAGCCTTTGAAGAGGCCTGTGAACAAAGAAAGTAACCTTTAAAAAATGATTTTTTAAATATTAACATTGTCTCTATGCAGTTTCTCTAGCGGTAACATCTTCACAATGATATTACACATTCATATTGCTCAAATAAAGAAGATTTCTAGGAGAGTAACGAAATCCAAAGCGCAAAGTTAAAAACAAAAAAGAATCAAGTTCAATGTAAATCTCAAGGAATGATTAGTTACTTTAGTTTAGGTTAGTCCTGGTTTATTTTGGATTACTATCACTACCATTTATTGTTATGGAGGAGCGGTGTCTCCCGACACAAGCATTTATTTTTGCTTAAGAGGATGCACCCGTGCTGAGCTCGCAACGTCGCATTTTTGCTGATTTTTTGCGATTATTTCACAGAAATTGAATAAAAGTATCAAATATCCGTCTGTAGTGCACTTCGCTTTTAGTGTATTAATGTGTCTAATGCAATAATTCATCGTGATGGACTTTTATTTTCTTAATAAACGAGATATAGTATTTTATCCCTTTAATACGAAAATAAAAGTCCATCACCATTAATCATTGCATTGGACACATTAGCACTCTAAAAACGAAGTGCACTACAGACGCATATTTGATACTTTCATTCAATTTCTGTGACATAATCGCAAAAAATCACCAAAAATGCGACGTTGCGAGCTCAACACGGATGCCCCCTTTTAATGGAAGGCTCCAACCTAGGCTGTTTACATCATGTAAAAACCCAATAAACTTTTTCATTTTCATTCTTTTTTCATTTTTCAAAGTCTGTGATATTTAGTGCATCACTATAATACACCTACTATAATCTAGTTGCTATGGATTGCAAGGCAATGCGTAGTCAATAAATAAACAAGTAGTCTAGTGTATGTACCTTGATGGAATTTAATCAAACCTGCTATTCCAAATGATACAACTAGGACCCACATTAAACTAAGTAATTACTTTGATTTTATTTCTCCTCAATGCGACTTTTAAATCATGATGAGTAGAACATGATATAATATAACTAGCTGTATAATATAACTTTATGTTAATTGAAAACTTTAAAAGAAAAGAAAAGTGAAAACGCCAAACGATAATGCAATGGTGCCAAGGTTTCTCGAGGTATTATCAAAACCAACCGGTTGCCGCAAGGCTGCGACGATGTAATAGAAATAAATAACCGCATCCAACGATTAGATAGTCACATGGCTCTTTCTGTCACAGTAAAGTTACGTCGATGATGTAACACTTAAATGGGAAGGGAAATCTCATTTTGACTCAAATCTTGGTCCCGATATAAGAAAAAGAAACTGATGAGGTTGAGGTTACAGACTCTTGTTTACCATCAGACAGATACCTACCAAGCTTGCTAAAAATCTCCACTGGAAACTACCTGATGATCACTAGGTACTAGATGTTAGGTCATAAGGAGTTTGAATTGCGTTAGTGCCTGTAGTATATTGGTGATAATTTGGTATGGATTTTATGTGGAAGAGGTAGCTGGGTTTGCATGAAAACATACAAGTGTAGCAACTTAGCTGCCTTTTTCGTTTAGACGATGAATAGAATGAAGGTGTGTTGGAAGTGTAACTTCGCAAAGTAACGCCTGATTCAATTGAGTATGTTTCGTCTACTTTTTACCGCTTGATTAATAGTGATATTATATCACACTAACAAACATTTGCTTATGATCCTAATGTGCATAAAAATAACAATCACAAACCGTCTGTCCAAATCAGACCTGAAACACCCAGAAAATTATAATATCTGGAAAGGCTGATACAGTATGTCGCTGGCAATTGGCCAACAGTGTTAATAGGCGGAATCAAAAGTATCGAAATGATTGATAACGCCAATAAATCGGCAATGGATCACTTGCTATATTTTTCAAACCGTGACCCGATTTTCTCTCACAGCTTTAAATAGAAACGAACTTAAGGCTGGGATTTCATTCAGGCAGAAAGGAGTGGACCTGCAGAATAGACCAACCGCATTGTCTTATTATAAGGCTGAGATGTTGATTTCAACTAAAACTTATATGATTGGTCGCTTCTGCACATTACCTGTCTGTTCTTCTTCAATGGAAGGCCGCCTCTATCTAGAGAACAATTTACTATGACATACTGGTTTTTATTTCAACAACGAAATCCAACTTTGATCCAATAATCGTTTTATTATCAGTTTACAATCAATTAGTTTCAATCTTAATTACAAGCTTTTTATTAAGGCTTCTGCAAATATCTAATGCAAAATAACATACATGTTGATAAGAACACGGGAACCAAACATGCTTCGATAATTACTAACTTACTTATTATATGACGGTACCATTTAAATCATTCCTGATACCTTATGAATCTTGTGATACATAATGACGTATGACATCAATTATATTAATATGGAACATTATCAATAAAAATAAAGATATCAAAAAGACAAGATCGACTTGTTTATTTTTTATTCTTATCAATAATCTTGATAAGAATAAAAATATAATGTATATGATAAGTAATATAGTGTACTATCAGTTTGCTGGCGCAATTTGTTTCTTGGAATCAGAAATGTATGACTAAAATATACAAGGATCAATAATCGTTTTCGATAAGTATCTTTGTTTCAAATAAAGAAGTTGGTTTATATTCACATGTAGATGCAGATGTAGTAGCAAAGTGATATACAGAGATAATTTTATGCCTTTTATATAAAATCAGGTCCTTCATGCATTCTTGAAAGATGTTACCAAACCTTGATTTGCATGCAAATGATACCTAGAGATACATAAACCCACATGTACCCATAACATTGGATGTGAATTTTCTGCAACTTAACCTTTTTGGACCAGAAAACAGTTACAGTGCAGTTGTAGACATAGATTTAATTAATCATTCCACAAGATTAGAAAAAATAAACTTTAAAATGAGTGAATGACAAAAGTTAAGACTCAGGTAAAGAAATTAACACAAATCGAAGTGTAATATTTGTGTTTCGCCGTAAAATTAACAATAACGTGTCAAAAAGTCCCTGTATACCGCATTTAAGAAATGGAACCGTAGATGTATCATAAACAAAAACGTTAAAATAAAAAACATGTCCATGCCAGGTCTCGCCATAAATTGCAAATTCGTTTCCAAAGCAGAAAATGCGTAAAATATTACCATAACCTATTCATCATAATATACGACGTCGTGAGGAAAACGGATGGCGTCTCAATTCTGAAATTATATTTACGATTCATTTTTCAGCTTAAGAATTGAGAATTGTTAACTTAGAAGCGTGTAGTGATTTTATGCGCATGACCTGACCGCAAATTTTGCTTGTCAGCTATAATTGGCCTGAATTGTTCGCTGGCAGCTTGCTTGTACGTATGCCTGGACAAAGTGAAGACTTCAATGCTTCAATATAAGAGACATAAAATGCTTGGCCTGAGAAATTATCTACTTTGTATCTCCAGAGCCTGTGGTATTTTGATTATTATTCCTATAGCTATTTTTAAAGCATTTTCTGTTTTAAGAATCGTGTATCAATGTAATGAAAACAACTATACAACCTCACCATACCATGTCAAATTGCAATCTGTGCAAATAAATTATGTCATCAATTTAAAGTAACAATTTCCAATTCAGAGGCGGTTGACGCATATCAAGAATGTCAATAAGTGTGATAAATTGTTTCGTAGTCCAAAATACATATACTGAGGAATGACTTTAAATATCTGCAATTTTGCTCATTGAAGATGAAGAATGATTAATTTAGTTGCGATTAAACCAGTTAAGTGTTTCTAAGATACGATTATTTATTAGGTAACATCTCTGAGACTGGCATGTAGACCATTTCAATACTAATGAATACAAGTAATGATATTATTAATGAAAAATCTTTTCTGACGCTAATAAAACAATAGTTCTTGTTCACAGCATAAAAGAACTAACAACTCTCAACAATGTCTTAATCATGTAGGAGTTTTCAAAACAAAAAAAGTAAAAACGGATGATCCTGTTGTAAAAACCAAAGTGACACTCAACACACATGATAAGGAAGGTAAAATAAACAATGGTGGTCGGAACAATGGCCATTGTGACCCTGCTGACGCTGATGCAATTACGATAACAGATGCACTTTCAGTTGTGCAATTAGTTTGGAAAACTATTGTTAAGAAGCAAAGAGCACCTCCAGCTCTTACATAATTCCAACATTTTATGATCTTTGTAACCTTGGGGAAAGGTACTAGAAGCGTAAGGATTAAGCTCAGAAATAATTGAATTTGAATGATATGTGTAATTAAAGAACCGAATAAGTAACTGGTTATACTTCAGTTGTTATAGAACAAACTGTACCCTCACATGTATGTGGACTGTAACACGAGGAAATACCTACCTATAATTGGTCAAGACGTAAAGAAACTTAAACTTAGCTATTTTCATATCTACAGTGTCTCTAGTTTTAGGCATAGAATATTGGTTGTTGAAAAAATCTAAACTAAGTTTTGTAGCAGTATGTGAAAACCATTTCAGTATAACCCAGTAAGGCCAATCAAAATTAAGTTGAGTTATTTTTCAATAAGTTACGAAATATTTCAACAGATTTTAAAAGAAAAGTGCTGTAAATTACATATGCCACAAGAAGCCATGAAATATGTTTAAAAAATATAAGAGTAACCGAAGAAAGCCATTCCGTTTGTTATGCTATACGCCACTGCAGTAAAATCTAAACAGTCCCTGTTGAAACTTTTACGACTCATAATGAGTAGTTTGTTGAAACATCCGCGGTAATGATCAAAATGGATAGTTATAGTCACGGCGACTCGAAATGGAAATGATAGTCGGTGCCAGTAAAAAATGCCGTTCGAAAATTATTATGACCTATGACACCGATTTATAATAATGAAAACCTCCATTTCTAATAGAAAACTACGAAGTCGAATCGCGTTGAATTACTTTACACACGTGACTAGAAGAATCTCTGCGAGAGTAAATTTGAAGTAAGTAAGAAAGTAAAATGGTTAGGGAAACGAATTGGTGTATAATTTGTGAAGGTTGCTACGTACAATTTCCCATCAGTGTGGCAATCATTAAAACTTCCAGCAATCATGTCTACACTAGTCACCAATCACTTAATACACATAAAAAACACTTCGCAATACCATTCTCGCTAAGCAAATGGAAATTTTAACACGTGGATCCAAATGTCGTCACCTCGAACAATACATCGCATGCAGGCGGTTTGCAGGCGACTGTCGAACTTGCCAAGAACATTATTGATAAGAACGTACGAGCACAAACGTCACTTATCGTCGACCACTTTATAAATCTGTATCAATTTATTCATGAAGACAATTGCCGTATTGAAACCTTCCGTCTGGGGAGGACGATTCAAACAAATGACTGCCCGCTGCTGATATGTGGGAAAGGAAAGAGGAACCACAAATTTGTTAAGGATGTTGACAGTTGCGCTGAGCATCAACGGTGCAATTGATTTACAGATTAAAAGCTAGCGTAGATTAGCATCTAACCCCGCCCGGATCGCTACCACCATCTTACTCGCTAATCCTGCCGCTAAGCAGCAGTGCTTGCACTGCTGTGTTCCGGTGTGGAGAGTAAGACAGCCGGGGAACTTACGGGCACAAGAGGCATTTCATCTAAGTCCTCTAGGTTGGCAACGCATCTGCAATCCCTCCGGGGTTGTGGATGTCTATGGGCAGTGGTGATCGCTTACCATCAGGTGACCCACTTGCTCGTTTGCCTTCCTATTCACATAAAAAAAAAAGAAAAAAAAAAAAACTAAGATTCTGTGAATTTCTAATCAGCGTACCGTCAGATGTGGCAATTCTACCTTCTCAGGTCAATTCTTCCTACATCTACCTGGTGTGACTATTGAGTATTGATATTATTGAATACACTTCATCTAACACCATATTTATTATAACAACTACCCTGACCATCTGACGATACTAAAAAGTAAGAGGAAAGAGTTGAGAAACATTATTTTTTTAAGATTTCATACTGTGTTCCAAAAAATGTGTAAGATACGAGTAAATGTAGCATAGCTCGATATTTAACTTTGTATCTTTGACTTATAATTTATCAATATTCTAGGAGTTATTCCAGTTTTAACCGACTTCAAAAAGGAATGATCTCTGTTCGACTCGTATGCTTCTTTATATGTAAATATGTGTACGTGATTTTCTCAAAACTACTGATCCGATTTTGATACGGTTTCTACTATTTCTTGTAAGTACACTATGACATTTACTGTGAGAGGGTTCCACAGTGAGTCAGGTATCATTTTGTTCGATGGTACAGTCAAGAGCAAAAGTAAGTGATCACCTTATGCTTTGTCAAAATGGAATAAGGTCTACAATGGAATAAAAATGATCACTTACTTTTGCTGTTGACTATATAATATGCCTTAAAATAGGGATTATTTTGACAACCATAACCAAACCACGATTTCTTTTAGTTACTTTCGGATTAAAATAACAAGAAACCCTTGTTGCTGATAAAAATACTGTTACGTATAAGGGCACAGATAAAGTCACCGCAAAGCGTATTGAGCAAAAAATCTCGTTATCACTCTGTGTTCTGCGTCTGACCGCACTATCGGCCGATAATGTTATTTAGGTCTGGCAAGGAATGTAGATTTATGAGTTTAACCGATTTATGTTGATTTATCATGTTTAAATTTTAGTTCATTTAGGTTTACAATGTGCCCAGCGGTGGGACGTACCTCTGCAGATTTACAACTAGACCAAACGCACCACGCATTTCCTTTAATTTGCTTTCAATTGACGCTTTTTAACCCTCAACGCAAAAAGAGGGATGTTATAAGTTTGACTGCTGTGTCTGTCTGTGGCATCGTAGCTTTCAAACGGATTGACCGATTTCGATGAGGTTTTTTTCATTCGAAAGCCTGTTTCCTTGCAGTAAGTTCTTATCCAAGTTTGGTAACAATCGGTCCAGCAGTTTGAAGGCTCTTAAAATAGAACTATTATTTTACTCGATTAATGCGAGGGAGGTCATTTATTTTTTAATTTAATGTTATTATGATATTTATGTGTCACAGTTATTGTGCAATGACTATTCAAACTGCAAAATTTATATCTAACTAGCTGTTGCCAGCGACTTCGTCTGCAAAGAATTCGTTTATCGCTATCCCGCGGGAACTACGCAATTTTCCGAGATAAAAAGTAGCCTATGTGCTATTCCAGACTTTTCTCTATCTATGTGCCGAATTTCATCCAGATCCGTTGGGCCGTTCTGGCGTGATTGAGTAACAAACAAACATCCATATATCCATCCATCCATACATTCGCATTTATAATATTAGTTAGATTAAAAATAATTCTTTACAAGCTTTAGTTTTATTCAAAATGTACTTCTTCACTATGTATTATACTTTACCTGTGTAATATGTCATGTTAAAAAAATTGGTGGTCAAGTGTCTTCATAAATAACGCTCGTACAAACCAATGCACCTACAACATCAGGCTTATCCTTCAAATTGGACTCTCTTTTAATGATTATAAAGTCTCTTTTACTTACATACATTCTACGGATGCTTATCTTAAAGACCTGCTGAGAGAAACCAGTGGGATTTACATATCACAGTGAACAGATAAAGTTATGATACTAATTTATTAACTCTTATAGCGAGCTTAGCCGGTTAAAAGGCCGGTATGTTAACTTAATCGTAATGAAATTCTTATTAATCGTTTTATTTCTCATGGTTTTATAATCACACATGGTTACGGATCTCACGCATGTTAAACGAATCCGAACTACACACATACAGGTTATTACAACTAAGTAAAGAGACTTAAAGCCGTGATAGCCTAGTGGTTTCACCTGTGGCCTCTCAAGCAGAGGGTCGTGGGTTCGAATCCCGGGCTCGCACCTCTGAGTTTTTCGGAATTTATGTGCGATATCTCATTTGAAATTTACCATGAGCTTTTCGGTGAAGGAAAACATCGTGAGGAAACCTGCACACAACTGCGAAGCAATTCAATGGTGTGTGTGAAGTTCCCAATCCGCACTGGGCGCGCGTGGGAACTATAGCCCAAGCCCTCTCATTCTGAGAGGAGGCCTGTACCCAGCAGTGGGACGTATATAGGCTGGAGAAGAGAAAGAGACTTGACAACGTGCTAATTATTGAATGTAGTAATAGATAAGTAGATGGTTAAAATCAGGGGCCCTTACCCTGACGTCTTAATGCGATATATTGAACTCAGACTCAGTTCAGGATTTAGCTGGCATTTTAGTATGGATCTGACAGCGAGCGAACCGAAACTGAAACGGGATTGAATCGCATTAAGACGTCATGGTAAGACCCTAGCACTTAGTACCTATTCAATTTGTTGAGACTTCATTAATAATAAACATTCTTGAAACATTTTACGTTGGAAACTTTTAAATATACCTACTTGACTCTTTATTAAACACAATATAGTAAAAGACACTGAGCTTTTCGGTGAAGGAAAACATCGCGAGGAAACCTGCACATATCTGCGAAGAAATTCAATGGTGTGTGTTAAGTTCCCAATCCGCACAGGGCGCGCGTGGGAACTATAGCCCAAACCCTCCTATACACGGAGGAGGCCTATGCCATGCGGCTCGCCGAATTACGCGACAATTTAATAAATAAACGACAATAACAATAACAACAACACGTACTTATTGAAATTGTAGCGAATTCGGAATAAAAAGGCTTATAAATAAATAAATAAAAGACACAGTGTTATGTTGTTGAAGTGCTATTGTCAATTTATCACGATAGTAATTAAACAATATGTTAAGATAGCTTTCAGCTCTATCATCGTTCATTTACTTATCGTGCTGGCTCTATCTGTCTATCTCTCTCTCTCTCTCTCTCTCTCTCTCTGAGTCTCTCTCTCTCAACTGAGTCGGAAATGAACCGCATTAAGACGTCATGGGAAGCCCAACCGTACTGGTATTTACCGGCATCAAAACAAATTCTCATCACAAATCTAAACAGGTTCCACGTGATACTTTAATTCGGTAATCGTATCCTCATGAACGTAACACAAGCTTTATGATGTGTGTTAAGCTTGTCTTACTCGCCAACGGTATACAGACATATGGTCAATGTCAGATTATCTCATGTTCCTGGAACACGCGCATGTTAGATATTTGGACAAGTTTTTTGAGCAGGCCAAAGCAGTTTCCTTTTTGTAATTCTTATCTTATTTTTATTTTCTTTTTGTATTCAGCGTAATGCTGAGCCAGCGACCGTTTCACTTTTGCGAAGACACACACAACGCTGATGATCTATTTTTCATGTCTGTGTTTTTTTGCTGTTTCTTTTCTATAAAATTGTGTGTATGCTCTTATATTTCTGTGTCTTATAAAATGAATAAATGTCTTCTTTCTTATGCTCGAGAGAACCGTGACTGTTGAGAGACCGAGGGGCTACTCCGAAATTTGATCGTTAAAGTTCGTAGCATACCGTCTCTCTCACTTTCAGACTAATGGCTATTTGTGTGAGCGGAAAGGCACGAAGCGAACTTCGAAAATCGATTTTCCAAGTACAGAGCCTCTAGTGTAAGTTTTCGCATATAAAAACGTCTCGACCGCGTTAACGTAAACGTCTCAATTACTATAGAAAAATTGGCAGCGCCACTTGCGGATCGAAACGGCAACATTCTGTTCTCATAGTATCTGACATTTCAACGCAAACGCGTTCGAGGCGTATTTTGTGACCGAAAACCTACACTAAGCATACTGGTCACGAGAGACCTGAGTTTTGAGAAAAGATCATAATAGTAACGTATGGTAGAAATAAGGATTTTCCAAGAGTTTAGTTACTGGCTATATTAACACTACCAATACTAAAACTACTGAACTGATAAAGCCAATAAAAAGAACAGCCCATAAACTGAATTTGTTTGAAAATGTAAACTCATAAATAATGAAAGAATTGTTAAATATGAACATGTGACATGGAAGAAACTTTTCGAAAGATCTTTATAAAAAGACAATAATATTCTCTCTTTCATACAATGCTAGTCAGAAAGAGATGGATAACGACAAAGCAAGTCGCAGCCACTAGTAACTCTACACTGAAAATATCTCACAAAAACGTCAATTTATATTACGCGACAATGTTAAATGATGTGAATGAAACAAAGCAACTTGAACTCCATCATGTAACAGCAAGGTTTATTATAGTTTGGATTCTTTGGACGTAAATTAAGCTATCAGGTTGGCGTAACTCGATAGTAAGTGTGGTTTTAAACTTTTTACTTTAAAAATGTCAGCATGTGTTTTATTTTGACGAGACGAAATGAAACGCGGTCTTTTGGGTATCACATGTTAGACGAATACAGAACGGAACATGACACGCGGATGTACACTGCCTAACAAAAATAACGGTTCAATTCCCATAGAAAGTTGTATGAAAAGGACTCCTTATTTTTGCTCTTGAGTATAGTTGCTGTATGGCAACATTATTCTGTGAGAAGGTCTGGACCGAGCTGTGGGAATGAGACGGTGTATAATGTATTCACGATCAATGATCGAAAACAAAACAACACCTAGAATTTGATATAGACCTAACGATGACCATCCTGCTAAATAAACTAGTGTAAAAAGAAGCCATGTTTATGAGACCGCAGCACTGAGTCACCTCTAATAAGAAAAGAACCCACCTGATTCTAGAACCAGGAATAGTCCGAAGCGTGACGAAGTCGCAAAAACACATCTATCAGTGCATTTTGAACAGGAAAACGGCAATTTCTCACAATTTTAAGGCAATTCTGCAATGCATTATGACGAAATGCATGACGAGTCGACGACGTATAAAAAAGATAAGCGATTTTTGTTAGATAGTAGTTCAAGTGAATTGCTTTAGAAAAAGAGAAAAAACAACATTAGCATCAATGTGATTTATGTATATGTATCTGTGGTAGCGCTGAAAGGATTTTTTCGGGAATTTATGTAATTTTCGTTTTTTCCGTTTTTTTTGGATTTTTTACGAAAAAGAAAACAATAAGCGTAATGACACAACTGTGACAACTGAACTGAACTGACACCGATGTCAATGGCAAAGTTAGTCTATAATCATTCACCTATCTACCACTACTAAGAAAAATAACCGATCGAAACCTCTTTAAATCTGATTCTGTTATTTTTTCGGAAAAATTTAAGCGGAAAATTGAATGGTTTTTTTTCGTAAAAATCTGAAAAAACAAGCTGTTTGGAAAGAAATGGGATTTTTTCCGGAAATTTTCAACGCTACTGTGGAATGCCCGGAATGCTTTAATTGTTTGCAAAACTTAATCAAACGTTTGCCAATGTCAACCTCTACAAACAACCACGTAAATCAACAGCATTACCGGTGTTTCCTACTGACTCATGCGTGTGCGCAATGACTCAAGCCTCGCTCACACGAGGTAAAAGTGATAAATATTTGATGACAATAGATGCTGTATCATTTTCATCTCACTATTGGTTTTTTATACGTCTAGTAACCTCGTAAGTCCCGAAATTTTATGTATCGCGTAGTACTTAAGACCGAGCCACCGAATCCCAGTTAAATTACACACTTTTCAACCGATTTTCCGAGTAAACGTGACAAATAACTGGCTGGAATGTAATTCAATCATTCAGCCGCTAATGTTGGCTGTCCTGATTACGCAAGTGATTTCCATCAAACAAACTTTTTAGCGCGTACAAAATAGCTACTTTTTTTACGCGCCGAAGCGGAAACAAGGCTGAATGGTTTGTAACATTTTTTAGTGACTAAAAAGTTCGTGAGATTTTTTTTTAATTGTGTCGATCTAATAGATTTTCTTATCCACATTACGTCAATATCGATAGTCCGAGCGTAATCTGTGGTTTTTCCGTGTGGTTTGATTTTGCAGCAGGTTATTATAAAAATATCGCTATCCGATATCATTGCAGTAAATCTCTTATCCTTCCTATGGGTGGTCCCATATCAGGAATTGCATGGATTATTTATTTTCCTTTATAATTAATTAATACCCTGTCATAAAGCGGTGCTAATAAGTCGGACATAAAAACGTCAACCTATTGTGTTAAGAACTGAAATATAGTGAGGCGTCGCAAATAAAATAACACCAGTTAATACTGGACAAAGGGAGTTCGATGACTTTAAAAATACACGTTTCCATTACAAAACGACATTTTTTAAAGCAATCAACATCGAAGCATTTGAATGAGATCATTAATTTCAGTGAATTCAAAGGCGCGAGCTTCGGGAGCCGACTCCAATTTTCAAAGTTCCTATCTCCGTCACTTTCATTCTCAAATTAATGACTACTAGAGTGAGCATAACGGTACGAAACGAACTTCGTAAATCGAATTCCGGAATACCTATAGGGCCAGATTTGAACCTACTATCCTCTGCTTGACAGCTAGGCCGCTATCATCCATCACTAGGCTATATGTAAACCACGGCTTCTTTTTCAGGATATGAAATGCATATGAATAGTGCACCAAATTACACAATAATAATACAATAGACCAAGATAAGATGTAGTGAGCAACAATACATTATTATCAAGTAAGTCCACCTACGAGATTGTAGTTTTTATCTCTTACTTACATATTGTGCGGTTATAATCAACGTGTGATAGCAGATAGAGCGACCTCTTTCGACCTTACTTATCAATGTTGATGACAAATTAATTGAGCCAACAAGTAATATCAGTAATAATATATAATTAATTGAGCCAACAAGTAATATCAGTAATCTAACTACTAATATTATAAATGCGAAAGTATGGATGGATGGATAGATGGATGGATGGATGGATGGATGGATGGATGGATGTATGTTTGTTTGTTACTCAATCACGCCAAAACGGCCCAACGGATCTGGATGAAATTCGGCAAATAGATAGAGAAAAGACTGGAATAGCACATAGGCTACTTTTTATCCCGAAAATTTGCGTAGTTCCCGCGGGATAGCGATAAACGAATTCCTTGCAGACGAAGTCGCTGGCAACAGCTAGTAATATATAACTTACAGAGATGTAACTGGGTCAAATAACACAGCATAAGAGCAACATCAGTGTGTCAACTTGTTCGCAAATTACTTTGACGTATCGTTAGGATGTAGTTACGTAGAAGGTTGCTAAATGAGTCGACTCATATCCCGTGTGTTACAAATAGGTCTATGAACCAAAAGCAATAACATTTCATTAATTCATTCATTCATCTCCAGTTTATATACGTCCCACTGCTAGGCACAGGCCTCCTCTCAAAATTGAAGGGTTTGGTCATAGTTCACTTTCACGGACACATTTGTCAATTTTCGTAAAACAGGATACGGCGTTTGGAAAGGATTCAGTCAATGCTATAGTGTGATCGACGCGTATCGCGATCCATACTAAATATTGATGTATTATCACGAAATATGAATCCGCGATCCTATATTGACATACCAGACCAGTATCACGATGATATTGACCGTCTAATCCCTGAGTTCCTAACCTGGGGGTAATTACCCCCTCGGGGGGAAAATCGGTTTTTCGCGGGGGTAAAATCGGTTTTTCATGAGCTGGTTGGCTGGATGATTTCCATGCTTTAAGAACGAATAAGCTCGTCCATGAGGGATAAAATCCGTGACCCTGGTTAGGTCCTAAGGGTAACAGGACTGAAAAAGTTGGGAATCACTGTTAGACTTTAATCCATGCTTTCGAGACACTTCGCGGCCATACCAAAACTCGCGGATACTTCCCGTGCCGTGCGACACAATGGGCACGGCGGCAAGTCGTTGCACTGACCCTACTGAAGCACCTGCTGACCTTGCACTAGCTTTATGCGCCGACGTCGCCTGCTACGGCATGTGGTTACGCGATGGGTATTATTATTAATAACCATGTGTTGTTCACGCCATTTATGTCGTGTTGTAGACAGAGTAACATTATCATTGGAATTTATGAGTACGAGATTTGAGGACAAGATAGTGGAAGTGACGCCGCAAAGGTATGTCAGTTAGAGCAATTAAAACAATTAAGTCGTCTTACTGGAAAAAGTTTTAATTCACTTTAGTGTTACCTAAGTAATATTATAACTGCGTATGTGAGTTTGTTTGTTACGCTCTCATGCGTTAGATCCTGGGAAGAACATAGAATACTTAGTTTTCATCCCGAAAAACTGTTAAATTCCTGTGGGCGCGCGATAAACGAAACATCCACAGACGAAGTCGCGGGCAGAAGCTAGTTTAAAATAAAACTAAACAGACGATCAGCACTATTTTTTTATATTTTATTACGGGTAGTTTTTCAGATTATCCAGTTACCCCTGTATTAGAAATTCGAAACGGACGCTTTGTACCTACCTAATATAACCTACCGACGATCTAAGCCAACATAACAATTAAGGATCCTTGTTCAGTAAATGATTACCAAATTAGAATAATTTTCGACACGCCTATGCACATAACGTGCATAATTACACTAGGTATACCATTTTTGTCAACTAATGTGAACTTTCACCGAGTGTGAACTAACTACTTAACCTGTAGTTAACCTACAAAGGCGGTCACAATGGCTGCTCTAATCGCGGCGAAAAAATGGAACATTCGAGTAAAAATTACAGAAAACATAGTTGATAATCAACACGTATGTGGTTTCGTAGTTGTCTAAGAGAATCTTGGGGTCTAAAATACCCGTAAAAGCCACTTGGCAGATGCACCGTCCATCAAGTGAATAGGGGTAAAAGCTTACCCCATTAGTTTACTGTCAACAAATAAAAATTAAATAAATAAACTAGCTGTTGCCCGCAACTTCGTCAGCAATGAATTCGTTTATCGCTATCCAGCAGGAACCACGCAATTTTCCAGGGTAAAAAGTAACGTATGTGTTATCCTTGTGCCAAATTTCAGTCGGATGT
Source organism: Pandemis heparana (assembly GCA_963854515.1). Lineage (NCBI taxonomy): Eukaryota > Metazoa > Arthropoda > Insecta > Lepidoptera > Tortricidae > Pandemis > Pandemis heparana. The sequence continues at coordinate 7,831,448 of OY978025.1, forward strand.
GTATAGTCGTTCTCACGTGAAAGATTAAGATCTTACACTGCGTTTTACTTCACAAAAGAAACGATTTTTTTAATAATCTACAGGTAGGTACTCAAATAAACCCTTTTCTGTCGTTTCGTATTATGCAAAGTGCTTAAGTTTCTATTATACTGTACCATTGTCAGAGGCTTTTGTTGTTTTTGTTACACTGCAAGTTTTAAAGGCGAGAGTCTTAACATTATAATGGTTATTTTGTGTGGCTTTGTAGTTTTGGTAATGCCTGTATGTTATAGTACAATGTGTAAGTACTATTGGCTACAAGTACTCTTACGGAAGGAAGAGACCTTCTAGGCATAGTTGTACCTAAGATTATTTATTAGACGGCGTCCAGTTTAAAAAAAAGAATAGTGCTTTGTGTTTACTGCATACATTTTAGAGTTTCTAAGACATTTAGTCTTGTGTAACTACATAAATTATTTCTTTCTACTGTTGTATTTTCCTGCCATGCTTTACTTCATTTAATTTAGAATGAGAAACCACAATAGCATTATATTGCGTCTGGTCAACTATTTCTTACCTAGCAAATAGTACAGTGCAATAGTTTGGCAGCCGCAAAATAAAATTGTTTTAATGTCACTTTATTTGCGTGTCGTCAATTGTTACTCTAATACAAATTGTTAAGAGATTACAGTTCACGAGCCGCAATATAATGTTGTTGTGGTTTCTCATCCTAAATTAAATTAAGTATAGACTATACCATCTGCTTCTTTTCCCGCGCAGATGGTTAAAGCTCAACGAGGGAATGGGCGAAAATCTTAGGAAACATATTATAGGCGATGCGGCTAGCAACCCATCACTATCTTGATTCCCTTTTCTATAAGCCCACAATCATGCTAAACGTGTCCTATAGGTTTTGTTACCTCAGGCTCTGTCTACCCCGTAAGGGATAAAGACGTGACTTATGCATGTACATGTAAAGGATGCTGTTAATTTTCCATTAAAACCATTTACATGACTTCGATACGTCGATGTCCTTCGTAATATAGAGCCTTTTCCAACAGTATAGTAAACAACTTTGTTGACGTTACTTTAAGCGGGCTTTTCTCGACTATTGTTGTGACGACCTACTTGTATGTAGGTGTTAACAACGTGCGCGTGCGCCTGTCCTAAGTTACAAGACGTGCGCACCTAATATTATGTTTAAATATTGTTAAGCCCTTAGTAGGTACTTCAGTCTAAGCGAAAGTGTCAGAGAAGGCGACAATTTAAGGTCATAACTTTTGAATTGTCATTTGACTTGTCATCGTCAATTGAAATTGGGAACAATGTTATAAACCATTTAATGAAATATCCATATTCTAGCACTTGTTTATTGTTTTAATGGTTTAGGGTTTAGGATAATGCTGTGGTAAGTATGATTAATAACACACGGATTTATCAGTATTTGATGAGGGAAAATGGAGATTAAATTCATTTTAAATACAAGGTTTGTTTACATTGTTTGAAATTTGAATTGACAGTGAATTTAATGTAAGTTTTCAGACGGCAGAAACTTCACAAAAACCCTTAGCAGAACTCTTTATCCCGGGGGAATATCTTAAAACCCTTCCATTAAACCTCTATACAAAATTTAATTTTCTAGGTTCAAGACTTTAAGCTGATCATTGATGAGTCAGTCAGTCAAGACTTTTCTTTTCATATATTAATATTGCATGACCTCTCCTTGAGAGTGACAATGTGTTTCAATCGATGCCATATTTGAGACAGACCGAAAATGGCCTTAAACTTTTGCATGTCTTTTAAACGCGACAACGGCGTATAAACCCATATATGGCTCAAATAAACCCGAACAAGGCAAAACGCGGCCGTTTCTTAGGGATCCGTTTGATATATTATTTTCTCTACCATTTTCACTACTAATTTCTTAAACAGGAACTAAACGAGGTCGCTTAGATATTTTCAGAATATTTCAGCAGCAGTCATTTTGTCTGAGCACCCTACAAAGATTCATTTAGATTTTTGACGCGATTCCACAATCATCAATGTAGTTTAGACAAATGTCATTTGTCAACTATGATTAAAAAATCTTGAAAAACATTTAAAGGACTATTTATTCAAACTACGGGTGGTAGGGCCTTGTGCAAGGTCCGTCCGGATAGCTACCACCATCTTACTCGCTAATCCTGCCGCTAAGAAGCAGTGCTTGCACTGCTGTGTTCTGGTGTGGAGAGTAAGACAGCCGGGGATTTTATGGGCACAAGAGGCATTTCATCTTAGCCCGCTAGGTTGGCAACGCATCTGCAATCCCTCCGGGGTTAAGGGTGTCTATGGGCAGTGGTGATCGCTTACCATCAGGTGACCCACTTGCTCGTTTGCCTTCCTATTCGCATAAAAAAAAAATTACTTAGCCAACCACTTGGTGAAATATTCGGAAACAATTTTAACGGCCACTTGCACGGACCATGGGTTAACGACTTAACCCCGTGTTAGATGCTAACCCGGGGCTCAGTAGTGTCAAAATGTATGGAACTGTCCAACCTAACCCCGAGATAGTGTTTTTTTTTAACTTTGGACTGTTCAAGTGGGCCTAAGTAGGTAACCTCTGTATTCGAAATTTTATAAACGGGATGTGAACCGCGATTACGTTTATAATATTTCGAATGAACTTAGCCGTGAATCATTAAAAACCTCTGTATTGTCATTAGAGGAGCTAAGGGGTGTTCCAAGTTTAAAGCAATACGACAATGCTAAGCACAATACCATACTAATATTATAAATGCGAAAGCGTGTCTGTGTCTGTTGCTTCTCCACGCTTAAATCGCAAAACCGACTTAGTAGGAAATTTGTAAGGACTACTTTCAGTAGAGTGCAGATAGTTTTTATCCCGAGAAATCGCGTTGTTTCTACGGGATAGCGATACAAATGCGGTGCAGACAGAGTCACGGGCAACGGCTATCTAACTAATATTATAAATGCGAAAGTATGGATGGATGGATGTTTGTTTGTTACTCAATCACGCCAGAACGGCCCAACGAATCTGGATGAAATTCGTTACATAGATAGAGAGAAGTCTGAAATAGCACATAGGCTACTTATTATCCCGGAAAATTCTCACGGGATAGCGATAAACGAATTCGGCGCAGACAGAGTCACGGGCAGCGGCTATTAATAAATAAAGCTACGAGTATGAGTGCTAAAAAGCGGGGACCGATCGCATCTCTTGTATTTGTTCGATACATAATTTTGATCACATCAGACTGGCTGTATGTAAAAGTTTGCATTAAAAAAAAATAAGGCTCTTACACACTTTCCCCATTATTAAGTTTACGGCTGCAAACCGGTAGTCACAGGTACGAGCCCTCCTTCCGGTGCATTCAGTACCGGATGTGACGCCAAATATATCTATCAGATGTTCCGATTTATTGTTGAGTACCGCGTAAATAGATTTAGGTGTGGTTTAGCTACCGCGTGGAATTTTTAAACAATGGGATTATTAGAAATATTGATGAAAAAGTCTTTGCTTTTAAAGCAGAATTTTAAAAAAATTACTAGCCCACCTAAGTATCCCAAAATCTTGAATCTAGAAAGCTGAGTTTGTATGGAGGTTCTATTTATAACGTAAGATCAGTGATTTTAATGTAAACCTCGGATGTACCTAAGTTAAACAAGAAATAAAACAGTTTTCTTATAAAACGGTTTTTTTTTAATTGGTGAGTTTTCGATTTTGGTAGCAAAGCTGTGGGCGTAAGCTAGTCAAGTTAAAAAAGGGTTGAATAATCAGTAAAAAAATATTACGTTCAACGTCAGTAGTTTTTTTTTCCAGTTACCCTGAATACAAAATCAGCCTCCAAACGCCTTAAAATGAACCCACAAAAGCACAAGAACTCAGTATAAGACCCCGGTGCTCTCGATTCTACCGTCCATCTTATAATTTAGCCTCATTGTCACACACGACACTATAAAAAGCCTTTCACCAGGAAAAAAAACTTTATTTTATTCAACTCACGATCCCAGATCACAATGGGTGATAGGAGCTTCTGAAATGGTAATGATGCACATTACAAAATGAACTCTGTTTATAACTACCCATAAGTTGAAAATGAATTGCGCAAAACGAAAATAAATGACAATCGTACAAACGCCATTTTGCTTTTTGTATTTTTGGAAAAAGAACTTTAGTACAAATTGTGTAAGATCCGTTTTAGTAAGACAATGTTTGACAATGTAGAGTAAAAAAATGATCGTAAAAGTAATTTATGTGACAAAGAAATTACGTCTTTATTGTTCGGAGTGAAAGTATGTTTTTGCTGCGCTGTAACGTTATGTAATTTTAGTAAGTGAACAATGGCTATAAAATTTTACACCTCTTACTGTATTTTTTGTTGTATTGTTTTGGCTCCTGTAGATAAAATTTAAATAGCTAAGGTAATATTTTATAACTTTAAAAAGCGGTCTATCCCAATTTGGACCGCAACTTCCATTTCAGAACTTGAAGCCCATAACCAATCAACCACATCGAAAACAAAAATAAACCATAGATAGCAAACAAACCTATCCTAACTGACGCTAGCAGCGCTGCAGTCGCACAACCTCTGTGAAGTTATTACGCGAATGCATTAGTTCCTCTTTTGCCCACCGGTTCAAATAAGTTTGTACTGAAAAAAAAACGTACCCATTTGCCCGTCCGTTGGCGCGTAGTCGGGAATTTTTAGGCCTGTTACACACCGTGCGCCTCAATAGACAGTCGACATTCTCTTTTCAAATACGTTTTTCAAACGTCACTTGTTTCAGAATTCGTTCGCGCACATTTTTGCGCGAGCCACCCGCTTAACTGTCACTTATGTACCTATAAAGAAAGTAAATCAAAATATAAAACAAAAAATATGAAAAAGTATGAAGTCACTGTTTTTTTTAATAGACTCGTAGTGATTGGAGTATTATACTTAGTTGATGTTTAAACGACGGAAGAAAGCGATCACTTTCTCACTTTAATAGCGTGTAGCAATTCTTAACTTCTTTTGTTTTACTCTGTTTTAATGTACGTAATCAATTACTTATAAGAATAAGAATAAATTTATTTACTAAAAAATACATCAGCAGTTTACTAAAACGATTATCTGGCAGACCCCAAACTAGGCAGAGCCTGTATCTTGGGATCTTGGACTTATCAAAACTGTCGATCAAAATCATATACATACCTACTTTATCATGATACCTTTTTTTTTCAGAGAAAGAGACGAATATTCAAAAGTACCTCACCTCCCCAAAATTTAAATAACTGTTAAAATTTAACTTAACAAGGCATATTAAAAGCCAAACAAAACTGGTTGACATTCAGCAAACATCAAGAAGTGTCAAAAAGGAAACCGGAGACGCTAACATTGTTTTCACAGAGTTAACCGTCGCTAATGTAAACGCCGCTTTATGTTTGCTTAGTCATTTATACGTTTGTAAAATTAATATGATATGGAAATAAAAATACAGCTGCGAGATACAGAGACTAAACAGGATGACAGAAGGACCGACAGCGAAACTTAAAAAGCACCTACTCCAGCTAGTGAATATACACTTATTGTTTTTATACCTACTAATTGTTTTTATACTAAAAACAAATACCGTAACTAACTTTTTTTTTAAAGATTAGCCACACACCCATATATCTATTAGGAATCGGGCTCTTAATCTAACCCAAATAAATCACATAGAGATTAATGACAGAGAGAATTTCCAAATGATCTTAAAATATACAGGTATTTAGCACATCCTCTCAGGTAACCAGGAACAACATACATCTAATTCGTAAACGCTGTGCCAATTCTAAATTTGAAATTAGATTTTTAAAAATAAGGCAAAAAACCGTAAACCTAATAAGATACTAATCTAAATAAAAACACTACACTATTTTTTATGATCTTCTGTTAGGTTACCTAATTCAAATAGGTTAAATAAGCTATTTTAAAGATTGTCCAGTATTTAGCCCTTTGTAAATGTGATGAAATTAAGACTAAAAACAAAAAAGTCGGAAGCTTTCGCGTTTATAATATCAAGAGATTGACGTTATAGGTACGCTTTATGGTCCCTGCCTGGCAAAAACAATAAGAAGCCATCGGCCGGGAGTTCACTGCGCGAGAATAGAACGTTCTAAAATTAAACTGGCCGTTAGTGAAGCGCCGCGGGAACGGCCGTTCTAAATTTAAATTTACTTTTAGATTTCGAATCCTGTCGTTTTGTCACGTTCAAGGTCGTAGTTCGTCAGTCAACGATTCGAAATTTGAAGTTGGATTTTGTTTACTTTTTTTATGGGAACTGAAAACATCTGGCCGTGAATGCCGTGATCATTGAGCCGCAAGTTTTATAGTAACAGTAGTTTTATTGCCTTTAAAATGAACCGTTCAGTTTTGTTGTCTAAACAAATGCGGTAAAGTCGGATTCTGAACTAAATGAGACAATTCATTCAGCCTTGCCCAAATATAGGGCTTCTAAATTGAAACAAACCGTTACCAAATTGAGATAATCTTTCCTTGTTTCAATTGATCTCGATTATAAACCAAGGCCTGCAAACATTTCAAATATAATTCGAAGGCTTAAAATTATACAGATGGGAATGATCGTTTCGTCTAATTGCATCATTTAATATTTAACAACTTTTTGTTTTGTTTATCGTATACTCGGGAGCAAAAAAAAACGATTTACTTCCCGTAGAAAGTGGTATGAAAAGTGACCCAGTTTTTTCGCACCCGAGTATATTTTCTTAATCTACTCAACATGCTGAAACCTGACTTTTCAGGAAAGTTATCTTATATAAACATACCTAATTTAACCTGTAAGTTCGCTCTGGAACGATAGGTTCGTGTATTGCTTTACCTAGGAGAGTGTACCTACTTAGATAATTTTTCCATATTTACCTGTTTTATGTATTGTTTAAAAAGAATCACTGTATTGTATTGTAAGTTTCATTCGAACCCCATTTATGCTCGTCGTATGCATTATATATATTTAGGCTCCTACAGTTACACGTCTTTTAACAATTCTACCTATTATTCGTCTTGTAACCTACCAAAATAGCAAAAGGTAATTATTATACAACTGGCAACCACATCCTCATATAGGTGGTAATGGTGACAGACAGACAAATTGGTTTTCTAAATCCCACCGTGGTATTGGGTGACGGGGGTTCTAATTTTACCGCCACCTTAACTAAGATCTCGTTATTATATATTTGTCTAAACATGGTGAAAGGTAGAGATTGAATGTTGAAAATATCATCTCCAGAAATATATTTATGGACTTGTTGAAATGAAATCTAACTATCTAACTAATCTAACTAATATTATAAATGCGAAAGTATGGATGGATGGATGGATGGATGGATGGATGTTTGTTTGTTTGTTACTCAATCACGCCAGAACGGCCCAACGGATCTGGATGAAATTCGGCACATAGATAGAGAAAAGTCTGGAATAGCACATAGGCTACTTTTTATCCCGGAAAATTGCAACTGCTAGTAAACATATATTTGCCAAACGCATAATCGATAGCACCCAATGATCACCGATTTTTTTCGTGATTTTTCAATCATTGTTTATGTTTATGTCTATTCAATATAAAATTACATCATCACTTAAAATTAAATGTCAAAGAATTTATATTGAAATCTTCAGCTCAAAATAAAAATGTCAATTATTTTTATTTCATTTTGTTGGTCACTTGAAGGCAAGTTTTTTTATACGACTAAAGTCAAAAGTCAAAAGTCAAAAGTTTATTTTGCAAATAGGCCGCCGAGGGCTCTTTTACATGTCTTTTTTTGAATCTACCAGCGCATTCGGAAAGACCATCATTGCCAAGAAGAATGCGCCGCAAGAAACTTGGCAGAAAGTCATTTTTTCAAAATAAAATAGATTTACAATAGTACTTAAATTCTACTTAACTTACCTAATACAATTAATACATTTTATAAAAAGGGATGTAAAAGGTCCCTAAGTTAAGTCCGTACCTTAAATTACATTGGTCTATAGTAGAGATGTATAAAGTCTCTACTGGTCAAAGCGAAACAAAATATGCGATAATGATAAGAAAGAGAAAGCAAAAGCAAAAAGTGAATAAAAATAATCTAAGTTTAGTGGAGGTGTAAAACGCCTCCACCGTCAAATAAGTTAATTGGAGATATCTCCAATGTCGATGAGAAAAAGAGCAAAAAAAAAAAAAAATTATTATATATAATAAAAAATATGAAATATGCATTTCATGTCAAGTAAGTAACTGATAAGCTTTTGGATTCCGAAGGCAAGCTTACGTCTGCCGCCCCCAATGTTGGCTCACACGCGCTCATGTCATGCTCTGAAAGCAGAGCGGTACCGAGGGCATGTGTCACTTCCGTCCCCACAGGCTCGCTATGGGGACGTTTTAGGAACTTCGACGCTGCTAGCCTGTAACTAGACAGTAAATGAAAAAATAAAACAACAAAAGAAAACGGAAATCCATAAGCTTAACAATATACCTACCTAATACCTAACTTAGCACACATACACATACGACATAGCAATATTTATGTCCTTGTAAATAATTAATAATAATAAAAATAAAAATATTACTAAAGTAAAAAGAAAATAATAATACAAACTAATTAAAACAGGTAGGCACAATATTTAAATTGATAAGATGCTAATATTGATAATGTCTATATAATCTTTAATCTTAATAAAATTTTTAGTTCAGTACCGAGATCAGCAAGTCTACAGCAGACGGTAGCAACAGGGCCAGAGACCGTATATAGATACTACACACACGCACACACACACACACACACACACATACTACAGGATCACTCACAAAGCACTGGATTCTCCGGCTTACGGTCATTTTTCCAAAGATGGCCATGTCATATTATCGTCGCACATATAATCATCTACTGTGTAATACGCTTTCTTCAAGAGCGTGTTCTTTATGTATCTCTTGAATGACACATGTGGCAGTTTCCACGCATCAACAGGCACTTTGTTGTAGAACCTGACACAGTTTCCCAGAAAAGATTTACTTACTTTCCGTAGACGAAATTTAGGAACGAGAAGCTTGTGTTTATTTCGAGTGTTGAAATCATGGATGTCTGACACTTTCTTAAAGGAATTGAAATTCTTATGTGTATACATAATCACATCATGTATGTACTGCGAAGCTACTGTAAGAATTTCTATCTCTTTAAAGCGCTCTCTTAATGACTCTCGGGAGCTCAGGTTATAGATGGACCGAACTGCCCTCTTCTGTAGAATGAATATAGTCTGTATGTCAGCTGCTCTTCCCCAAATCAGAATGCCGTAAGACAAAATGCTGTGAAAGTAACTGAAATAAACTAGTCGAGCTGTTTCCACGTTGGTGAATTGTCTGATTCTTCGTACAGCATAGGCGGCAGAACTCAATCTACCAGCAAGAACAGAAATATGTGGGCTCCACTGTAAGTTTCGATCCAAGGTGAGACCAAGAAAAACGGTGTCATCAACGAGGTTCAGCTTCTCTCCGTTCATGGAAATGGTTGTTTCAACCTGTCGTACATTTGGTAACGAAAATTTAATACATTTCGTTTTAGCTGCGTTTAGTAGTAGATTGTTCGCAGTAAACCATTGAAGCACTTCTGTTAGAGTCTCATTGATGTGACTTTGATCTTCCTGTTGCCTGTCTACCTTGAAAATCAGAGAGGTGTCATCAGCAAACAAAACTATGTCACATTTGTTTTCCAGCAGTCGGGGCAGGTCATTGATATATACCAGAAAGAGAAAAGGTCCCAATATTGAACCCTGTGGTACTCCAAGCTTCACTGGCGCACCACATGACTGCACTCTATTTATGTCCACTTTCTGGATTCTCTGACTGAGATAGGACATGACAAGCTTTAGTGAGTTCTCAGAAAGCCCATAGTGCTCAAGTTTGCGGATAAGCGTTTCATGCTCCACGCAATCAAATGCTTTGGAGAGATCGCAGAATATCCCTATTGCATCTTGCGAATGTTCCCATGCATCATAAATATACTTAATGAGTGCAGCCGCCGCATCTGTGGTGGATCGGCCTTTAGTGAAACCAAATTGCTGGCTGTGAAGTAATTCATTTACATTGAAATGATGCAACATCTGATTTAACATTATCCTCTCAAACACTTTACTGAGCACTGGAAGAACAGAAATTGGACGGAAATTTGATGGATCACATTTGTCACCACACTTGAATAAAGGAATCACTTTGCTAAATTTCATTAAGTCCGGAAACACGCACTCATCCACGCACTTATTAAAAATTATAGCTAAATATGGCGCCACCACGTGAATAACAGATTTCATGACTCTAACCGAGGTTCCCCAAAGGTCTTCCGTATTTTTTAGCCTTAGGGATTTAAAAGTTGCAACAATATCGTGCGAGTCTATATATTTAAAATCAAATTTATAATTGCACGCTTTTACATTCATAGGCAAATATGAGCTTGACTCTTCAGCAGATGCCTTCAGGTTACGGGTAGTATTTGCAGCTATGTTTGCAAAGAAGTTCTCAAAGGTGTCCGCTATTTCCTTATCTGAGGTCAGTATTTTATCATCTACTTTCAGTTTGAAATGACAATTACGGGGCTTGCTTTTGCCTGTCTCTGAATTAATTACATTCCAAACTGCTTTCACTTTGTTATCTGCAGATTTAACTTTATTGCTAAAGTAGTCTGCTTTTGCAAAAGCGCAAACCCTTTTAAATAACTTTGAATACTTCTTGACATACTCTATGAATCTAGCATCGTTGCTGTTACTTTTCATCGCATACAATTCATAAAGCTTGGTCCTGCTTCTATGTATACCGACCGTAGCCCAATCGCTAAACATTGTTTTGCTTGAGTCTTTCTTAATAGTCTTTAATTTAAAAACATTTCTGAACTCATTATTTATAACATTAGATAAATCCTCATACAATATGTTCGGATCGTTTTCCTCTACAGGAAACAAGGGGATTTTAAGGGAAATGTTTTCACTAAACCTTTCTAGGCGACTTTCCGTTACAGGCCTGAAAGTTAGTTCTTGTTTATGATTCCGCTTCGGCATTTTAAAAACTGCTTTCTGGCCGCTGTGATCTGAACTGAAGCAGTGAAAAACAGTCTTATCCGCCGCTTCACAGTCGCAAAAGATATTATCTAAACATGTGGCCGTATTAGCAGTGATTCTAGTCGGCTCCTCAAACTGATGGAATAAGTTAAACGATTTAAATAGATTTATTATTCTAATTGAGTTTGAATCAGTAGATTCTAGTATGTTAACATTAAAATCACCACACACTATTATAGACTTACTAGTATCAAAAACTTGCTTCAGAGCCTCTTCCATGACTGATTCAAACTGGTTAAAATCCGAAGACGGTGGCCTGTACACACATAATACGACATGATTTTCTAATTCAACACATGCAATCTCTATGATGCGTTCAACAGAAAGTTGAACTATTTTTTTTCGTTCCTTACATTTAAAATCTTCTTTAACAATGACCATTGAGCCACCACGAATCGCCGATTTTCTAACAAAAGAGCTGCCAATTTTATAATTATTAAAGTTGAATAATAATTCATGGCGCTTCAGCCAGTGTTCTGTGATACACATCACGTCCACATTACGGGCATCTAGAAAAAGCCCAATTTCAATCTCTTTGCTGGAAAAGCCTTGTATATTTTGATGGATCAGAGTAAAATTACATAGCTTTTCCTTTGTCTCCCGCGTCAGTTTAAAGACGGCTGGCAAATCACAGAGGGCGCCCGGGCGACCGGCCCGGCGCCGCCGCCACCGTCTGCTGCGATCGCGCACCCTCGAACGGGTTCAACGTTATATGCTAAAAGTTTGGCAATATTTACTTTAATTTTTTTAGGTAAGTAAAAACGTTTAGTATTACATTTATATTGTTTTACAAATTTGTTCGTATCAAAGAAATGAATTTTATCACTGTAGACTGAGAAGTTGTACAAAATCGTATTCAGCTTAGATATAGCTATATACTAAGGAAATAAAAGAGCAAGCGGATCAGCTGATGGTAAGTGAGAACTACCTACCCATGGACACCGGCTGCTCTAAGAGGATGGATGAGATGCCAGCCTGAGATAGAATAGGTACCTCATGTATACCAGTAATTTTAGCAGCTCTCTCTACATGAATTTGTCAGTTAGCTGATTCCGATGCCAATTGTTAGCCCATACCATACATGAACTGTCAAAATGAACACGATGGCGATTGCGAGTGACTTAGACAATAAACTTACTGCTTGGCGGCAGTATAAGAGAGTACGTTGCTTTACAGCTTTATCTAAATACAGTTTTTGTGGCTGCCTTATCTAGGCCTAGTCACTGTCAACACAATAGACCCATTAAGAAACTCAACCTGTTTTTTTTCACTCCGGTGGTCCCTTGTTTGAACACGCCTTCTTAGCTTTTTTAGATTGTTCAAACTATTATAGTTTTACTGTTTAAAGTGTAACGTAGCATTTTATATAGAATATAGACTACAGGTACGGTTTTTATATACATACTAGCTGTTGCCCGCGACTTCGTCCGCGCTAAATAAAATTAACGTTATCATTTCAACATTTTTTTTTCTTTTTTTGAGTTTACACAAAACCTTGACAAATCAATAAATAGTATAAAACAAATTCGCTTTCCGCTGTCTGTCTGTCTGCATGTATGCTTAGATCTTTAAAAGTACGTAACGGATTTTGATGCGTTATTTTTAATAGATAGAGTGATTCAAGAGAAAGGTTTAAAAATATGTATAATTCTAAAAGTTAGTGATATTTAAACCTAAACCTTTCCCGTGAATCACTGTATCTACTAGCGAAAATCACATGAAGTTCAGTAGTTTTTTATTTTATCGGCTGCAGACAGATAGACAGACGCGGCAGTTTTACAATATGTAGTGATTGCTTAAACTAAGGTATGTTAACGTTACTAAATTTATGTGAAAATAAAATAAAGATTTGGTAGATATAATGGAATTTATAAACTGATTTAAAAAATTTAATATATTCAAATACAGTAAAAATAAACTCTTATTGCAACAGTTTAACTAATCAACATTTTATAACAGATATAATACTTTACTAAACAGTCATTCGGTGTATTTTATGCTTCTCTCAGCATGAATATCCGTGGTCGTAAAAACTAAATAATAGCTATAAACAACCATAACTATAAGTTAAACGAGATACAGTTAACCAGAACTTTATATGGCAGTTAAATTAAAATTATAACTAACCTTATGGTTCTACCTTCTTAACCGTTCACATTAAACATTCCAAAAACAGTAAGCTAAGCTACATTTATCGCAAAATTTACGTACAAGATGTCTTAGAAATATTTTGATTGAACACTTTTCTTAAGTTAAACAATCGTTCTGAAAATCTTTATATTTCACAGGTCGTTAGTCAAATTGCCACCCTTTGCCACCTTTATGTTGTGCATTGTTTTGTGTCATGTAAGTATGTATATTATATTGTTGTTCTTTTTTTTTTTTTTCTGTCTTTCAAATTCTTTTTGTGTGCATCTTTTGAATAACTTGTATCATGTCTTGTTTTTTGTGTTTGTGGCAATCAATATCTTTATTATTATTATTATTATTATTAAATTTGTATACTACGGCCAACCAATACCAAGCCTTAAAATTAAGACCAATATTATTAGCTGTTTCACTTGATTTCTGTCATCCTGTTATTTTGGATGTTTTATTTACGTGACAAAAACAAAAAATATTATAGACTTGCTGTAGCCTTACATACGTGCACACCTTGCGGCATTTCGGGCGCAGAGATTCAGAAGTAAAGCCCAGAACATACCTACATATTCGTACTGTTTATAATTTGTTTGCTGCGTCTCTCGGACCGGCGCAAGGGCACCGTTATCCTTGCAATTGGGAAGGACCCTTAACGGGACGGTCACGACTTTTACATTAACATGATACACACGATCCTCTTGACCTGTAGGTATCATAGGAAGGCAAACGAGCAATTGGGTCACCTGATGGTAAGTGATCACCACTGCCCATAGACACCCGCAACCCCGGAGGGATCGCAGATGCGTTGCCAACCTACAGGGCTAAGATGAAATGCCTCTTGTGCTAGTAATATCCCAGGCTGTCTTACTCCTAAACTAAAAGTGGCCAAGCGCGAATCTTTACAATAACAATAAGTGATCTAAGAGCTTTCAATGATTCACGGTTACCGATTCTATTATTTACGGTTATTTAAAAAAAACAATAACCTCCTTCGCACTTCTATTCTACAGTTTCAATTTCGGTTGATAATTGAAAAACTTTCTGCTCTCGCTTACATCATCGACTCATCATCAGTAACACGAAGCATTGCACATGCTATGCGCACGCGCAGCGCAAACTTATCGCCCAAGGATCGACTTTCCCCGCAGGAATTTGTCGATCGAAAGATTGCAGGACATCATTGCCAAGGATTCTCGCATGGATTAGTTAGACGGTCATTATTATCGTGATACTTATATGTTAATTCAGGATCGTGGATTTCAAACAACCGGATTCGTGATATGGATCGGGATATGCGTGGATCACACGATAATGTTGACCGTCTGATCCATTAGCTTCTAAAACTAGTAAATCATATTAGACGTAACGTATGGATGATGATGACTGAAGCAATAAAGTTCATGGAGCCCGAGGTCCAACGGGATTTTGCGGTATTGCTATGCTCTACGAGTAGGTACCTAATGCTGAATTAGATGGAAGTTCCTAGTAAGAATGTTAAAGGTTCGACCGCACCGGCGCGTAAAAGACGTTGATGGTGCGTCGCAACAAAATGTATGAAGAAACTGTGTATGGTGTATGGTGTGGTCTGACCTTAAGTCTACACCTTTTTTATCAGTATCAAAATTGTAAATCATCACGGCTATAGGCAAGTTGTGCACGATCTAGCTAGTTTTGGTCGTTCAGTCGATGAATTAGCCGTTTAACTAGTAGTACATATAAATCACGTCATGTCTGACCAGTAGGCTTATTGTCTAACTAGCTCGCAATCGCCATCGTGTTCATTTTGACAGTTCATGTATGGGCTGACAATTGGCATCGGAATCAGCTAGGTGTCACATTCATACAAGAACTGTCAAAATGAACACGATGGCGATTGCGAGCGAGTTAGACAATAAGCCTGCGGAGCTTAAGTAACAAGTAACAAGTTTAGTGTTTGTCTCTCTGCTACCCTTCGTTTGGAATTTTAATTAATGTATAACTAGTTTGAAATGAAGCCTAATAATTGATATCTCGCTGTCTTTAATTGGTCTATTGATAAGTAACCTTATTGTAATGTATTGCGGTGCCCTCTCAGGGTTGTGTTGAAACATGTTTAAAATTAAGACCTTTTTGTACACACAAAGCAATCAATAAATGAATATGAATATGAATATGAATATGAGTACCTAACTTAATTACTTTTCTTTAGAATTTTAAGAACGAGTAGAATATTTTTAAATTGTAACCGTATCGTTCCATTTCCCACATCAACATTTTACATTGTAATTTAAGGTCAAAATCGTGTTTAAAAATAATGGCTATCGTCACCTCTCAAACAACTACTTCATCCGAATTTGAATGTTTCTAAATCCAAACAATACACCTCATTGTAATGCTTAATCAACTTCATAATTACCGGTTACACCAGTAACATTGTAATTAACAAATTGGAACAAAGGTATACTATCGCTTTCCTGATAAGCGATCGCGAGTAGCTCCACACATCACATAGTTGCGCGCTGACTTGCTCCCGCGCACGTCTGCACGTAGATCTATGCGCATATCTACATCCACATTCCCTTCGCAATGTGGTTGAAATTTGAATGATCTATCTGAATAAAACATATAGTTATACGTTGCGCCACGCACTCACACTACCGATCTATTTGCATAATAACTGACACTTACATTGTATGGGAGGCTAGGAATTAAATCAAGAAATTGAGATGCAATTATATGTTGTGGCGATAATGAGGAGTTTATAATTGAAACACACCTAATTAAATAGGAAATAATAACGATAGTAACATATAATTTGGCGGCCAAGTATTGATGAAAGAAGTAAACAAAGATCCAAATAATAATGACGGTGCTAATAATAATATAACACTTAAAATTTTCCAAGGACATTATATAAAAACAGGATATATTGTCCTAAAGTAGAACTGTGTTTATGCGATCACAAACAATAGCATCGTATTAATTAATACTGTCAGACAATAACGATATTATAACTTTAACAGCGCACTACCATCTAAGCACGTGTTTTCCTTGAAAACCGCAAACAATACATTAACTATCAAGATGACAACTTCAATAGTAAAACAAGTACAAATTAATGAATGATAAAATTATGAGGTTAGTAAAGAAGATGATGTAAATAGAAAGAAGATAACAATCAAACCGAAAGAAAATTCCGATGATGTAGGTGACCTTGCAGCTATAGAAGGTGAGCTAGCGGTGCTAACTGAATTTCATCACCCCATTACTAATGCAGGCGTGATCGCGCTAACGCGGCACCGTTTGCGCTTCCTGCCTTCGGAGAATGGCGGCGTTTAATGAATGGAAATTCAGAGGATAATGCATTTGCACGTTATTTAACGGTTAAAAATATATTTCTTGGACTTCTAGTCTGAAAACAATGAGTAAATGGAACGATTGTGTAACATTATTGTTATTCTGCACGAAGGTCAAGTTTACTTAGATTAGCTTTATTCAGATCGGAGCTGAATATTGGCACAGATTAATTTGATTTGAGATAGAGACATGAAAGGAAATTTTATGTTAGATTAATGTTTATCTATCTATTCTTAATTGGTGTCTCAAAATAAAATCAACAATAAATATAAAAATACCAACAAAATACTGTAGACATAAGTACAAGAATTAGTACAATGAGCATAACCGCAACATTAACTGCAATAAACGGTTAACTGGTGCATGTAGATCAAATAAAGTGCACTATGTCGAAATATAGTTAAAGAAGGAAGTCCAATGAATTCCATTCAATTGCGATTAATTGTCGTAATCAAGCAATTGTCAAGAGGATCACATTGCTGAAATTAACAATAAATAAACGACGGCATACAAACGTTAAGCCCTTAGTGATAAGGTTTGGAATTATAAAGCTAAAGATACATAACAAGAACTGTGGGATGGAGTAAATAGTGGAATGCTTGTACGAAGAGAATCGAATAGCGACCATTTAAGGCTTAATGGCCCTTGTGAAGTAATTGTAAGCGGGGTTGTAAAAAATGATCCTAGTCTTTATAGACGATATACTCGTCCTGTGGGAAAAACGAGCAATAATGTGTTTTAATTTTACATTGTTTCAAAAAATAATCAATTCTATGTGAAAGCATACTTTGATTTGTGGATGTTGCCTCCCAAAACATACCAGACACTAATAGTAAGCTATGAAAGTATATATCAAGAGAAGCGCATACCAGTAAGTCGCTAACAGAATAACTCATCAGACCCAAAAAAAAAACAAGTGACGATAATTCTGATGGCAGTTATACCGATGTCAAACATAACGTAGCATTGTCAACCAAGAATACCATTAGGTACTCGGAACAACGCATAAATTTGAATAAAGCCGCAATTATATTCGTCACGCAACACTACGAATTCTCGGTACCTCCAAATTACTGCGTGTAAGTACCTCAATAGCGAAATGACTCACAACTACCGAACCATAAAAATTAAGTCACAATAACCGTATCCGATCCTATTTAATCTGTAACACTGTTCCCATGACAGATCCAGAGTAAACGAAGGTCACGACCTGTATTGTAGATGATGTCACTAGATTCAAACAGCAGGGTCCATTTAAAGGCCAGCACGCCACCAGATTACACTGACCCGCGGGATACCAAGTGTTTACCCCTGTAAGCCCTGATTGTGGTACAATTGAGGCAGCAGGGGAGGTCAAATGTAAGTAGTTCTTGATAATGACGAGTGCATTGTGTGCGTAGCGTTCATGGAAATATGACGAGTGGGAAGAATGGGGGCAAATGATGCGATTCCAAACTATTTAATAACATAAACGTAATACGTAAGAAAATATTTAATTTAATTTGAAATATCTATACTTTACTCCGTGTAATGTAATAGTGAGGTCAAGTTATGCAAAATAGCCGCTCGCGCATTTAATTTTATTAATGCTGTTTACTCGTCTTCTCTCCACTTTAGAAAATGCAATCGTCAACGCAAACGCAACCAAAACCACCATCACAATAAACAATAGTCCGTATGTAGAGGCACGGCGGTGCCTTCGCTCGCCAAGACAAGCTGATAGAGTCTCCTCTCTCCGAGGCATCCTCGTTTGGTGACGCTCCAATGGTCGGCCAGCTTAAACCTGAGCTGAATCAGCATTGATTAACTTTACATTCTAGCGACGTCAAAGGACCATGCGTTTTTTCATCTTACCCCCGTAGTTTGGAAAAGCATCTGCAATGACGACTTATCAGATGGCCTGCTTGCTAATTTACGTTTTGTTGCATAAAAAACCGATTGCACCATTCCCATGGTTTTTTTGTGAAATGTATGGACAAACCGTCTGGCAGCGGAGCGTGTATCCCGTACCTGCGCCTGCGCATCCGGTGGCGAAACCGTGATAAACTCATTGCACGCTGCTGCACTGTCAATATTGGGTAATTAGAACGCTTAAACCGCCCTACCTGTATTATAATTCACACACATCAATCACAAATAAGGTGTCTTTAAATTATTCTGATATATTTCAGCAGATTTGGTTAGTTCGATTGAATAATTCTGTTCAGGTTTTTCACGGTAGTTTCAGATTAAAAATTAAATAAGTTAGGTACCCCTACGACGCCGCACACTACACATCGATCATCAATGTATATGAAAAACAGCAGAGTTTAGTGAAATAAACTCAACTATCTGCTGCGGTATTCCGGATAAATTTTAGAACAGAGTTTATTTATTTAGATCAAACCTTGGTTCTTCGTATTACCTACCTTCAAAGTAGTAGTAGTAGTATAGGTAGAGCAGTGTATATATATTTGTTAGTTGTTTGTTTACAAAACAAAGTTGAAGCAAGAAAATCGTGTCGTAGAGCCGGATTTCATACATGTCAGTGTTATTTCTAAAGAACTATGGAACGATCTCATAATATTAAAAGATAACATTAGAAATTACCGCTTTATTAATTATTGCTTTAGAAACAATCGCATTGCAGTTATGTAAATAAATGACACTATAGACGAACTCAATCATGAGATAAAACAAACCGGCATCGGTCTTGATTATTAATCATCACTGCTGGACATAGGTCTCCCCGAAGGTTATCTCAAGGTTCTGATTATTAATTTATCATAATTCTTTCAATTATGGTACAGCTAAAGTGGCAAACATGCAACAACATTTCTAACACCCAAATCGCTTATCTCGTGTTTTTGCTGAACTTTTTCAACTCGATCAGACATCATGTCATTAAAGCAGTCATGAGTCATCAGAACGCCTACACAACACGTGGTGTCTTATCTGTTGTGTCAACTGGTCATTAACTGCGTATTAGTGGACAAAAGCCAAAACATAGGCAACATTATCCACAAAATACTCGAATACAATCGTTTGAACAATTCTAAAGTGGTCACTCTACGTTAGTGAAGCAATTGAGTAAGAAAACATGAGAAAGTTACACAATTGCTTATTACAGATAAAGATAGATAATGTCTTGTCTCATTAAGATAAGATAGGTAGTCGAAGTCGAAAATTACGTGTGTCTATGAACTTATAAATACAGGGTGTATCAGACACCCCCTAACAATAATCCACTGGGGTATATAACCATAGCTATAGAAGCTAAAAAATATGTAAAAAAAAATACTCAAAAAAAAAATACTCCAATTTTTTTTTATATTTTTTTTAGCTTCTATAGCTATGGTTATATACCCCAGTGGATTATTGTTAGGGGGTGTCTGATACACCCTGTATACGAAATGGACTTGACAATACACAGACCACATGCAAAATTAAAGCTAGCTGATGTCCATGAGAATATTATTACATACCTAGATTACGATACATTAGTCTTCATCTCAACCTAATAAATACTAGAACATCTCCAACTTATTTAATGTCCATGAGAATATTATTACATACCTAGATTACGATAAATTAGTCTTCATCTCAACCTAATAAATACTAGAACATCTCCAACTTATTTAATGTTCATGAGAATATTATTACATACCTAGATTACGATAAATTAGTCTTCATCTCAACCTAATAAATACTAGAACATCTCCAACTTATCTAATACTCCACCGACGTGACGTGGGTACGAAAAAAAACAGAATCTTACTCTAACGATATTTTACGAAATAATATCATGTCGAGAATTAAAAACTACTACGATACGACTTTTGAGCATCGAAGCAGAAAGACATGAAACATGTAGATCGATAAATATAAATCAGCAAAGGATAATAATGATTATTCTACAGAGCTCATAGACAGATGGAAATAAGATTTCGTTTAATCAGAAACAATACGCGTAAATAAAGCATTATTGACGTTTCTAGGTGACCTAAACAATTTTTGTGAACAGTATCAACTTTGATTTGGTAATGATAAAGAAACGAAGAAAGTTAACCCCAAAGACTCATGATAGTATAATTGATAAGTTATGGACATTTAAAGCTACCTATTAAATATAAAACATTCCTTCGTAAGTGTGTAGACTGGGTTTAACGTTTTGCTAGTACAGAACAGGTATGTAATAGGAGCTACAACTTAGAATTTACTACAGTGTAATTGACTGTACCAAACTCAGAACAAGTTCTGCAATAAAATGATCAATAAAACTCACTTGTTGAACAAGTATTACATCGATTAAAACTATCAGTTCATGTAGAACAAAAGGTTCAATGGTTCAATGCAGTATATCGTATGCAGTAATAGTACAGGGTTTTCTCCACAAGTTACAAATTATTTTACGCTTACAAGCTTGTAACTTTGCTCGTATATTCCCCTATTTATATACCCAAAATCAATTACTATGTTACTTTAAGCGAGATACGTTCAGTGCAAAGAAATAACTTCTCATCGGAAATCAAACTGCTGCGATGCGAAAAACTATACGACCTGCATTTCGATCATAATAATGATTTCGACGGCGATAGCTCAACAGCAATCAATAAACCTGTTTTAATACAATCACATCTCCAGACTTCTGCACTCTACAATAAAATACCGCCAGTTTTCTTCGGGTGTCAATTTAAAGTCAGGTTCGACAGACATTAATACGAAATTTATGCACCTTAATGACAGGAGTGACGTTAAGTAGTCTTAAAAAAAGCTTTCAATTGCGTGTTTTGAAATTACGTAGCACATTTTGAGGGAATTGTAGAACCTGACATAACAATGAAAGGCATTTCGAATTGCTATTAATAATAATCAAATGTAGGTTCCAAGTTTAATGATATAAACTTCCATTTTAAGCCACTTTAAGGTAAAAAGTATTTTCTGTAAGAGTAGAAATCAAAGGAGAGCGCACTGTTTTTTCGTAGCGGTCATATTTTTGACGTAACACTTGGATATGGCAACAATTTGCTGAGAATTTTTAGTGTGTTTTCCATCAGTTGTCCATTTCTTATTGTCATTTATGTTCTTAGTAAGTTAGCGTCGCACAACTATTAAAACGCTTTTAAGCTCATAAATTAACCTCCCAGATGTGAACTGGGTACCTCTACTTTTTATGTCTCCCCACCGGAACATCTCAAAATCGTTACCATCTCGAGTGCCGGAAACACCATAATTTGATAAAAACCTACAACACGGGAACCATTCATCATGACAAGAGGTTTTTTACACCTAAAGTGCCGTTAACACTTGTATGACCAAAGAAAACTACCGTTTGGGACATTAACATTTTACAATATTGTTTTAAGATTTAGCTTGAATCGAGATTGTCTAAGCTTTGTTATGAATTAGATGTTTACTATGTTGAAGGTGATATGAAATATGATAGAGACAATTACTCCTAATTACAAAGACAGAGAGAAGCAGAGACAGGAAAAATTTAATATAGCAGGACTAGATGGTCTAAAGTGCCTACCAAGCAAACGATATAGAAGCATAGGAGTATTTAGCGGAAAAGGGGACAAGTCTTTCCCCAATAGATTAGAAAACGAGTTGACAGTTCTTTGTTAAAACGTATAGATACAAGAAATAAAATAAGTGAGCATTAGAATCTGTTAAAATATTAAAATTAAAATCAGCCGTGACCCAATCACGTCATTAATCGGTTTGGCAAGATATCAACTGTTGGATTTAGGTACCGAGATTTCTGGTGTTTATGTACCACACGTGTTAAACAAATGTATGTTGTTGTAAACATTCGATTGTTTCACATTAATGCTGACATGGGCTGTCTAGCGTTCTATTTTGTTGCTAATGATATGACATGTGGACCATGAATGATGTAATGAATGAACGTGCTTAATTTTGTGATCATTTCTTATAACGTGATAAAAATGTCAAGGTTAATAAGAGTTTTGTCAATTTCTGCCTCATTTAAGTTTACAAAAACACATTTTACGTTATCAATAAGCTACTACTCGTAAATGCTTGTTTCTGTAAATTTAGGGATAATCTCGGGAAGTACAGAACAATCTATAACATTTTTTTCATTATTATGAAGCTACACCTTGCGTCTGGATTTTGATACACACAAGCTTTCTACCTCGAAAAAGGTCCCGTCCTATCTGACGGGATCTTTTTCAAGGTAGAAAGCTTCAGAGGAGAAAGAGAGAGAGAGAGGAGAGAGGAGAAGAGGTAGAGAGCAACAGCTAAATGTTCTAAATAAATACAGCTTTGCTTAAGCTTTGCTTTTTATCGAAACATGCAGGTTTAAAGACAGTGCAGTTATGCAGTTTCGTCATTCATGTAGATTTATAGTGTCTTTGTCTCTTCTCTTCCAATGCCGTCGCTAGCGCTCACGAATCAACTCAACGACCCGTAGGCTTATTGTCTAACTCGCTCGCAATCGCCATCGTGTTCATTTTGACAGTTCTTGTATGAAAGTGACAGCTAGCTGATCCCGAAGCCAATTGTCAGCCTATACATGAACTGTCAAAATCAACACGATGGCGATTGCGAGCGAGTTAGACAATAAGCCTACCGGTCTAATTTATTTGTCTATACCTCCTGTAATTTATCGTCTTTTTAACTGGAATGGCACCATAAATTAATAATAATATTACGTGGGCAAACGTTCGTGACCTTATAATAGATAGAGCACATGCGGCTATCACAGGTTAAATAAATGTTTGAACGGCTGGTCGACAGCTTGAGAAAACATTCAAAATCAATACTGATTCATCATACATTCTAATGCCGTAACTTTGAGCATGTTATGCGTATATTAGGTTAGCTACAAATATTTGATATCCAAAACAGATTTCAAGTAAGTATTTTCTTCAAATTGGGTATCTACTACGTAAATCACAAATCCGACATTGAAAGAAGATTTCTGGTTCTTCTTTTTAAATTTGGTACTTTTTAGGATTTCGTTGATAGATCAGGTAATTGTTTTTTAATTAACTATTTCTATGAGACTCTCACAGTATTTGGGCAGCAAACGTACGATACAGATTTGCTTTGTTTATTCTGTGAACCAGTTTGATGTCTGGTTTCACGATTGTAAACAATACTATGATGTTTGCTATGAGACAAATTGATTAAATCATATCGTGTTATGTAGTTTTTGCTCTTCTATTAGTTTGCTCTACATCTAAAATTTGTAATTTTCACTGATAATTTGATTAGATCAGTTAGAAGCATGTTCTTAATCAAAAATTGCAGCGTTTCTTACATAACTCGCAATTGTTTCATTTAGGAGGGTCTCGCTAAATGCCTTTATTTCGATACTTGCTCGTTGACATAACCAACCATTATTTCCCAAACAAAACAGATAGTGAATTATATAATCTTATCAAACGGTGGCAAAGACTCTATAACACTATATTCGTGTCGCACAAATGATTCACGTCGCTGGCACTAGCAGTAATCAAGTCATCGAGATGACTCCGATTACTAATTTTAGAGAATTCATCAATTCACGCGAAACATAATCAAATAACATACACATAATACTCGAATCACTATCACTCTTATCAAATACATAAATTAAAAAGCCATTACGAAGATAACACAAGACACAAACCTATCATGAATTATAGAGCTGGGGGTGAATAAACTCCAAATGTATCCGAAACCACTGTCTTTTCACTTAAGATAACTTAATCACAGAAACTATTGATCGGGATCTAAGCGGCAGCTTCGATCGATGCGCGAGGGCAACTGACAGGCGGCGATCCACGACCGTCTGCGCAAGCGCAGCTTAACCGACCAAATTCAGAATGTCACTCGCTATGTAGCAACTTTTGAAGGCGCTAGTTTTTTTAATTTAGCCGGTTCATTCAGTGTTTATACACCATGAAATGTATTTTTAGTAAAACGTAGGGGCAGGTAAACTTCTATGGGCCAAGGGCTTGTTTTTGATTGTTAGTATAAGGATTTATTGCTGAGGGTGGACGTCAAATGACACAAATAAATCACACAGAACAGTTATAACGGTCATTTGTTTATTTGGTTAAAACTCTCGAGACAAATTTGTCGAAAATTAAGCGCATTTGGTGCGGAGCAGTTCTAAATAAATAATTCATTGTGATTTCTTACGATTAGGTTAAATTAAACTGGTATCTAACTTGTTTGCTTGTAATAAATCTGACAAGTTATGTAAATACTTTGTAGTATCATTTTGCAGAACGGGTTTTGAAAGTTCAAGATTTTTGCTTTGTGATTTTTTTAATAGATTTGAGCTAGAACTTTAGACTTCGAATTGGTGTTAGAAATTTAAATACTTTAAAAAGGACAGCCGGTTCTGCCAGACTATAAGTGAAATTGAACGTAAGAAATTTTTGGCGCGACATAGTCGCCTCCTCTCTTAAAATTAAGAAAAACCATAACTGCTAGTAGGTATTTCACATTTCAAAAGATTTCAAACCTATTTCCTTTAACGTGTTCGGGTAAACCCAATTAAAAAAACTCACTTCTCCCAACCGTACTAAATCCGTAGTTCTAAATCAGGATCATTTGGTGATCGATCCGATCAATAACACGGAACAGTGGGCCTATGTCAACGTACTGCGTGCGCGCATGGGGCGTGCATAGTTATAGTATTTTAGCCGCACTAACAAGTCATGTAGCCGCACTAAAAAAGTATTGTAGCCGAACCAAAAAGTGTTAAAATCGTAGTACTATACCTAAAAGAGCTTGTATTTTTTTATTCATGCCATGACCATACCTACCTCGAGCGGAAGTCTCTATCTAACACCATAGGATCAGAAAGAGACTTCCGATTGTAAATTGTAACCTGTAGCTTTATAAAATAGGGCCCTGTATTTGAAGGATAATAATGAATTTTCATGCAATCTGTAACTATTGAATGGCTTTTCAAATTCAAATTCAAATTTTCAAGTAAAAAAAGCAGTAAAAACTGATGATGATAGCTTTTTGCAACGAAACTTTGTTTTATATCTTTTTTTTTATTAGTGAGAAAAAAGATTTTTTATTCAAAGGAGTTTCCTCAAATCTTAAATAATTAACTTAGCTCATGTAACAGGACTCATGTTAAATCGTAAAGAAAATTTACACCTGGTTTTATCAGAAGAGTTGCGTCTACGTCTCTATCGCAATCCGGACTATTCTAAGACTCTAAGCTAAATAGTAGTGTCGTCGAGAACGGATAGTGACTCTCAGAATACACGCAAGCACATTTTTTTTATTTACTAACACGCAAGCAGAAACTTACGCGCCTTTCATACAGCCACGTGACACATGCACGATTAAAAATAAATTAAAACAAAAGGCTACGGCGTCATGCTCGAGGAGAGGCAAAGGGAAGACGACCCACAAAGCCGGCGACGGTGACGCGCATGCGTCGACGCCGTCTGGGCGCATCATGCAACGCGCAGGAGCACACACGAGTACATAATTATGTATATGTTTGTAAATACATAAAAGGTTGAAGCGTTAAGAAAGTACCTGTAATAGTCGCTATTAGCTACGTACTTTTGGCTGCAAAGCTTTAAGTAGTACAGATGTAAAGCTAAGAGCTGCTATTCGCAGCACAGCTAGTGGTAGTAGCGATCGTAAAACCAAGCTATAAATATTTTTTTTTGCAATACCGGTGTTACGTATCGTTTCAGCAGTGACAGGCTCGGTGTCTTTGTGAAATGAAATGAATAAAATGTTTATTAAATAAAAACATTAACCTCATCCACATTGTGTTCCACCTGCAAGATTTTAACATAAATACTCGTAATATTTTTTACAGCAAAAATCTGTGGGAAACAACTTACGAAATATAATTAAATGTGATCACACGGCTTTGAATATTCCATTTTTCTTCCTATTGTAAAAAATGCATATGCATCAAATATAGGTTATTTTGAATTGGGCAAATGTTGTGCCGCCGAATATAATATTCCTCTACTATAACAGTTAAAGTATCTCATTCAGACTTCAGACGTTGCTCTTTTTACTACCTAGACGGCTTTCAACACCGTCTGCCAGACATAACACAAACTTAATTCATGCATTCGTAAAATATATTTGTAAGCTTAAGTTTAAAGGATAAAGGTTAGTTTCCGACGGTTCGTGTCGCAAATGCCTCGTTTGGATGCGATTTGGAGACAGACAATATCACGGATAGTGCGCTAGGTCACGATCACGACTGTCTTGAATCTCATGAGGGGCTACCTTTTCTGTTTATTTTGGTTGCTATTCGAAGGCAAAAGTATAATGAACACAAAATATTTACCTTGCTACTCCGCTACTTACGTGCAAGATAACCAAGCTTGTGCGAAATATATATGTTGCAAACCCTCCCTCCACAACTACTGCCACATTAAACGCATATAAATCCCTACAAACTTAATTATCCCTAATACCACACAAACACTGACGCGCGTTTCGATTCCTGTTTTTTGCGTTGGGTAGTTAAGTTACTGAGTAGGTATATAAGTGATAATCCAACACGTTTTCGGTGCGCAACTTTTATCTCAATTCTATTGTATTGTCTAGGATTTGAACCAGAATCTTCTGGAATTTTATAATTGAATCAAGTAACCATTAACCTAACCTTACCTTAACCTTAGTCCTTTGTTTCTGTATTGTTTTGTACTGATTTGTGTTGTTCAATAAAGAGATTTGTATTGTATTGTATTGAATATATTATAATACTGAACAGTAACTCTATGACTCTGAACATGGGATATTACTTTGGTGCGGTTGCATTTGCGCTTAAATGTAATGCATTCGCTTAATAGTCATTTAATGACTTACCTAGATATAAATTAATGAATTTAATGTCGATTAGCTTTTAATAACATTTTGTCGTTTCAGACAGATTTTATTATTCTTAAGTTAATTAATCTGTTAAGTGATTGGGAAAGTTTTTTCATTGCAAAATTGAGCCCCTAGCACTCCCAAATAATAGGAAAAGCAGAGGACGCCCACAAGCCACCTGGTGGTCCACGGTGGACAAGGACTTAAAGCTTGCCAAAATAAACATTTCGACAACCCAGGACAGACTGTCCTGGCGCCGCAGAACGAGGAGAGCCGACCCCAAATAATGGGAAATGGCTAGAACAAAGATTGCAAAATTGCGCATCGCACAAAACTATCACGCAGACTTTTTGACATTTAAAAATGACTATGAAAATTAAACATTAGACTCGCAAATCAATGGTAAACTCAAACGTATGCATTATATGTTCAAGAATTTTATTGTTCCGATTTTACGAAGGTAAGTACAGTCACCAGCATAAATAAGTGATCATTTTTGTTCCTTGTCGCTTTCAGTCGTAACATGATTTCGTATGGTTTTTCAAACATGACTTTAAAGTGACAAGGTACAAAAGTGATCACTTATTTATGCGGGTGACTGTATTAGCGTTTCCATGGATCCATCTTTGTAGAAGAATAGAAAACTAGTAGAACATACCTAGTTTAGTTCCTTATCCTAACAAAATTCTCTAAGTGATTCTTTGAAACTGAAGTTACCTACGTTGTGCTTTAAAAACTCTGAAGGCCTTGGTTTAGGCTATACAAAATACAAAAATAAACGATACAAAATAAAATTTACGTAGGTATACCTTTATACCTTCCATTAACTTTGTGTGTGGCAAAATAATCTCCTCTGGAAATCTCAAACTTGATCGCAGTGCAATTTAAAATTACTGCAACAACCATTAAAACAAGTCTCATCTTTATCTATAGAAATAATAAAAAAAAAACACGATAGCTAGGTACGGCTACGTAAAAGCGCGTTACTTGCGCAAAAAGCACAACAAGACCGGCGCCGGCGCCGCACCGCCGCCATCTTTTTTTATTCTTTCATGAACAAGGATATATCGTTATGTGCGTTTGTACAACACGAATGTGGGTAAGTAGGTGAGAATTGTAATTAAATTATAAGTTTAGTGAGGTGTCCAATTGCTTAAATAAATGTATTGGACCTTTCACAAAACAGGATTCCGAGTTTTTGAATCAGTATAAATATGATAATACGAGTAATCTGTGAAGAGTGTTTCGCCATTTCACATCGTTTTCAGTTCGATTTTTTATTCATTTCCATTTAATGCTTTGACTTCACTCATAGAGGTTTTTTTTTTAATATACATAGGTACCTAGGTACTATTAAGAAGGCAAACTAGCAAGAGGTTACCTGATGGTAAATAGGTAATCTTCCGCGCATGGACATCCGCAATAACAGAGCATTACAGGATGCGTTGCCAGGCTTGAGGGGTGAGATGTGCCAGCACGGCTAGCACGAGAATGGGCGAGAGCTGAGTGGCGCGCGAGATAGACTAAGTAGGTACCTACCTGTCTTTTTATTTGTACTTTTCGTTTTAAGATACGGCTAGTCTATTTCGCGCGCCTTCGTGCTGGCCGTGCAGTTATTTCACAGACTGGTCCTACTGTAAATTGGCTTTTACTTCTGGATAGGTTTTGAAGCTAGCAAGTTGTGCAAGACAAACGCCAACTTTTAGTATGATGGGCAGTAAATGTCTGCGGTTTGCCTATCAAATCAACTTAAATGAGTTTGCGGTGAGACGTAATGGAAATGGTACTACAAATGAGTCTTTGTTTTACTGTAGAGACAGTATTAGGTAAGGCATTGTTAACTTTAGCCGAGCAGAGAAATAAAACTCTATACAAACTCTATAAAACAGTTATCGCGTGAGTTGCATCAAACTTTGACAGTAACTTTAAACAAAACTGCCGTTTTGACGTAATACCTGTAACAAATTATGTCAAACAATGTGGTGCAACTCAAGCTTAAGAGTTATAGTTTTTTCAAGTTCATTCTTGTTTGTATATCCGGTATCCTGCGTACGGTCGAATATTTTTCGTACTAAAGTAGTAAACCGGGGTAACTTTGATCATTTTGGGGCTACTTTGGTAGTTTTAAATTAGCTATGCAATCGAAAGAGATCGATAGAGAGGATGGATGAAAGAAGATTAACTAAACAGATTTATATGGGGAGTGTGAATGGGTGCGTTGGGACGGGAAGGCCTAGGCGGACTTTCCGTGATCAAATTGGGGACGTTTTGGAGAAAGGCCAGGTCAAGAGTACCCGAAACCGACGAGCATGTATGAAGAGATTGATGAATGTGGATGAAGCGAAAGAGGTATGTCAGGATCGTAGCAAGTGGAACAAAGTAGTCTCTGCCTACCCCTGTGGGAAAAAGGCGTGACGATATGTATGTATGTATGTATGCAATCGAAATTGTCTGTATAAAGTCAAGTTTAGCATGTAGACGTACAATCGATGGAGATATCGATCGGGAGCAGTAAACTCGAATAAAATTGAATGAGTTCGCCATCAAACTGTTTTTAAAATCACACCGCCGGTTGGTAGGACCTAATGTTTGAAAAAAATAGACCATACGATCATTGGATCAAAGTTAAACTTAAGTTAAGTTTATTTTGTAACTTCCCTGAAATGTTGATGGTCTCAGTATAATCTAACTAATATTATAAATGCGAAAGTATGGATGGATGGATGGATGGATGTTTGTTTGTTTGTTACTCAATCACGCCAGAACGGCCCAACGGATCTGGATGAAATTTGGCACATAGATAGAGAAATGTCTGGAATAGCACATAGGCTACTTTTTATCCCGGAAAATTGCGTAGTTCCCGCGGGATAGCGATAAACGAATTCTTTGCAGACGAAGTCGCTGGCAACAGCTAGTTACAAATATACGAAACGACATTCTAATTTAATTTATTTGGCTGGAGTATACTTTTCCGAAACAAATTTAATTACAAGAAAATATAATTAGGAAAATTGTAGGTAATAAGCTGCCGCATAAAATGTTAAATTAACGCTTAGCGATAGATTATCTTAACGGGTCAGAGGTCAATGTGTCTCGACAAAACAGGTACTAAAATGAGCTAGTATGGATGATTTATTACGAAGATAACTATCAACGATTAAGAACATTACGGTAGAGAAGTGGATAAGGCCATGAAACTTTTCAAGCTGTATCTTCTACGCTACCAAAATTTGGCGAAAACATCTAAAAGGTGTTTCAGAATATTTTCGATATATAGGCAGGTGGTTGGGCTACTTTGACTTAAGACGCCCTACAAATTTTTCATTTAAATATTTGATTCAAAATTCGGTCTTGCCCTGACGCGGTTCATTGCACTTTGAACATCGATCAATATAGAGTCGTCGCAAAATAAAAGGCCCGTTTTGACATTTGTCTTCCCGACGTAACTAGTGATGTCACCGTACAACTCGGTACTCGATACTCAAGATAAATCGATTCAAGTTTGCATGAGTATTTGATCGATTTGAATATGTATTGTAAAATGGCACTGGATTAAAGTTCTGACTTGAAAATTTAACTTAAATTGATATTGTAGGTATTTTGAAATGATACAACGTTACGAAAGGTCAATTTTCTTTCATTTAATATTTTTGTTACAATAACATTCTCTCAATCACAAAGAAAATCGAGAAAAAGTGAATCTTCAGTCAATCATTTTCTTCAGATGATGAAGACTAGCCATTCTATTGAAGCCATTGTTTACGGCTTTGAGTTCCAAGGTCATATTTTCAGTAAAGATCACTACACAGCTGGTGAAATTCAGCAATTAATTGGTATAAATAAAATAAATAAAACCGGCCAAGTACGAGTCGCCCTTTAAATTTTTTATTTAGATCGATTTACTTTTTCCTTAACCGATTATTAATAGTCTGTGGACAATATGAAAAATCGTTATAGCACAACACTTAGCTGAGTGAGCGATACCCATCAATGAAAAATGCAATTACCTTTAGAACATTTCTATCGGTAAAAAATAAAGAACTTCATGGGCATGAACTGTCAAAACGGGCCTTTTAAATTGTGACGACTTTAGGTATTGAAACATTTGTCAAGTACGTCAACTGGGGTGACTTTGGTAATTTTGGGGCTACTTTGATCGTTTTAAAATTGCTATAAAATCGATATTATCCACATGCGGTGAATGTTTGGCATGTAGACGCAAAGTCAATCGACGAAGACATCGATTGGAAGCAGTAAACGCAAATAAAAAATAGTGGTTTCGTCATCAAAACCACTTTTTAGTCACCCCGTAAATCAAAATAACCCCAGTCGACTGTATGATTCAAAAATCCTGAAAAACGTTTCGATGGCTATTTAGTAGAGATGGGGCCGACTACTTGTCAACTAGTCGGGGAAACTATTCGGCAAAAAATGACGACCAGTCGGTTGTTATAATTTGTTTTTAAAAGGGCGCATAAATATATCCACGATGACTAAATAAAATGTCTTCCAAAGTATGTGTAAGCAAGAAATCTAAGCACAAGTATACGCGAGTGCTGTCAATTAGCCGAAGGCGGACACTTTTATCGGAACGGCTGCAGAAATAAAGCTAGTTGACGAGCGCCCACAATGACCGACTATCAGGCAGACTGCCTCCGTGGTGTCGTTCAGGGAGGGCTTGAGGAAGATGCGGCTCACACCATCTCCTTAGATATAGTATATGTGTACCTACTCTAATTGTATTTTGTATGTATGCATGTGTGTAATGATATTTAGTAGTTTATTTTATGATGTGTTATTAGTACGCTCTATTGCGGCTTTGACTATCTGGAATTTTAATCTCACTCTTTGTCGGTCCCTCGTTTAATGCTCCTCTCATCTACTCAAAGGTTAACTGGTAGAGATCCCTTATAGGGATAAGTTCGCCTTTGTGCATATATTATTACTAGCCTCTGCCCGCGACTTCGTCCGCGTAGAATTAGCAGTTGACATGTTTATCGCTATCCCGCGGGAACTATACGATTTTCCGGGATAAAAAGTAGCCTATTTTTTAATCTAGGGTGCCAGCTGTCTTCGTTCCAAGTTTTATACAAATCCGTCTAGTCGTTTTTGCGTGAAGAAGGAACAAACATACACACTCATATCGTCACTCACAAACTTTCGCATTTATAATATTAGTAGGTTTATTTGTATTATTTTGTGAATTGTATCTGTTTCTTTATATTTGTACGATAAAGCATTACTTACTTACTTACTTACTATTTTTGCAATGTACCTATACCTATATAAGGCTATGAAAAATCAAATAAGGGTGCGACCACACCGCCGCTTAAAAAACGGTGACGGTACGGAATCGCAACAAAATGTATGAAGAAACGGTGAGAAAACGTGACGCATACGACACGTCACTGCGTATACGCGGCGGTTTGGTCGCACCCTAAATTGTCATTCAAGGCACCGTTGAATTCACGTTTGAACACTGTATCATACACATAAATCCACATACGATACAGAATGCCACTAAGGTTGCCTCACGCAGCAAATTATTATTTAACCATTGGTTAGAGTCGTAAAGGGCCGCGTGAAAACCGTAATCAAGTGGGAAATAAAAACTGGGAAAGGGCGAGTTGGATTCTAAACTAGGGTTCCGTAGGCACACTAGTGTCTTAAAATTAACCCGGAATGGTTCAGCAGCACGTCTAGCACGACAGCGCACAAGAGTCGCGTCGCGCGCGAGATAGGTTGCCCGTCTTTTTCTTACTGTTCGTTCTAGAAAGGGACGGGTAATCTGTCTCGCGCGCGACGCGACTCTTGTGCGCTGTCATGCTAGCCGGGCAGGTGAGGGTTGAGGGGTGGTGAGGGATGGTGAGGGTTATGTCAGTTTTGTTGAATAGTGAATAACCGGATACCGCCCTGTAAATGTTTTTCAGGATTTTTAAATGCGGTTGACTAATTAATATACATACATAAGTCGATATTCAAAGTTTACCTCATCTCCAGCCTATACACGTCCCACTGCTGGGCACAGGCCTCCTCTCAGAATGAGAGGGCTTGGGCTATAGTTCCCACGCGGGCCCAGTGCGGATTGGGAGCTTCACACACACCATTGAATTGCTTCGCAGTTGTGTACAGGTTTCCTCACGATGTTTTCCTTCACTGAAAAGCTCATGGCAAATTTCAAATGAGATATATAGCACATAAATTCTGAAAAGCTCAGAGGTGCTAGCCCGGGATTCGAACCCACGACCCTCTGTTTGAGAGGCCACAGGTCAAATCACTAGCCTACCACGGCGTGGCAGTGTCCTATTACAGCGTTAAGAGGGTGCATCCCTACTGAGCTGGCAACGTCGCATTTTAGGTGATTTTTTACGATTATTTCACAAAAATTGAATGAAAGTTTCAAAATGTCCGTCTGTAGTGCACTTCGTTTTTAGTGTATTAATGTGTCCAATGCAATGATTAATCGTGATGGACTTTTATTTTCGTATTAAAGGGATAAAATACTATATCTCGTTTAATAAGAAAATAAAAGTCCGTCACGATCTTTCACGTTTTCTTTAAAACGTACGGAACCCTAATGACCGTGCGATGGTAATATGCGCGTGAGGCCGCAATAAAAACACGCTGTACTTTCAAATAGAGGCTACACGCTGTATAAAATGCTGCTGACAATATGATGACGGGAATGTTAAAAACTGGTTTGCATAATTTAAAAAATATTGGTTTTAACTTTTTTCATAAAATTAGGTGTCAAAAGAGAAACTGATGGTGAGTGTTTCAACCTACGGACACATCACCTTCGCGAACTGGGGTCGTTAAATCCTGCTGATTTTTTACTTTTCTGTCGGGTTTTTTTTTTTTTTTTTTTATGTGAATAGGAAGGAAAACGAGCAAGTGGGTCACCTGATGGTAAGCGATCACCACTGCCCATAGACACCCGCAACCCCGGAGGGATTGCAGCTGCGTTGCCAACCTAGAGGACTTAGATGAAATGCCTCTTGTGCCTTTTATGTAATAAACAATATATATAGTGTTGTAAACAAATAGTAAATAGGTAGAGAATAGTCTTAGTAGTTTTCTTCGTGTTTAGGGTTCTGTAGGTACCTTAGGTCATGCTGGATAGAGTTGGTAGATGTGGTACTTCGTACCACTAATAAAAATTGACTGAAATTATTTCTTTATATTTTCTCACCGTTTAAACCTTCCCTGGACTTCCACAAATATCTCAAAACCAAAGAGCCAAATCGGTCCAGCCGTTTTAAAGTTTTAGCGAGACTAACGAGCAACAATTATTTTTTATGCAAATACTTACATAGAAAAAACAACTACATTACAAAATTCACTTATTTATTATGAAAAAAAAAGCCGGGCGAATACTTGCGCGCGTGTTATACTTTCAGTGGTGCATCATTTTAGTGCCACTCATTGTATCTGTACGTTCTAATCACGCCTATCTCATTAAGGGCATGTAATTGTGCCTTTAATTGCACTGCAGTGTAAAGAGGTCACGCAAGCGAGTTCGGCACAACAGGTGATAAATGATACTTCGACGATGCGCCGTTGGTATCTTACTGTGTTTATGAAAATGTGGCAAACGAGCAAGTGGATCACCTGACAGTAAGCCACTATCACCACCACCACAAATGGCAGTGACGCGCTTCAAATTCCGTATTACAAACCATCATCATTATCATCTCCAGCCTATCCTATACACATCCCTCTCCTGGGCACAGGCCTTTCAGAATAAGAGGGCTTGGGGTGTAGTTCCCCCGCAAGCTCACTGCGGATTGGGAACTTCACATTGAACTGCTTCGAACCAGTTTGCTAGCGATGTTTTCCTTCACCGAAAAGCCCATTGTAAATTTTAAAAAATTACACAGGAATTTGGAAAACTAAAGTGCGAGCCCGGCTTCGAACCCACGATACTCTGGTTAGAGACTTCTATGTTTGGCGGCTATGTAACTAAAGAATACATACAAAAAACGGGCAAGCGTCCTATCATGTAGTCTGGTACCCTATAGCTGAGATCTTAGAGGCCCTAGAGCTACTCGAAATGTCTTCAGAATTAATTTTAATTTTCTGTGTCGCCGCCTATTGGTTGCTTTGCAGGTCACAGTACCTACCTATATCAACAATACATTCATAGAGAAATCACGTCTTTAATCACGAGCTTAACCCTTAAATGCATCGTGTAAGATGCAAGGTCATGCAGATGCATGTCTTGTAAAAAAAGGTAACGACCTAAAGGCCACGTTTAGCATGATTGTGGCCGTATAGGTGGAAAAAGGAATCAAAATAGCGATGGGTTGCTAGCCGCGCCTATGATTCCTAAGATTTTCGCCGATTCCCTCGATGGTCTTTTACCAACTTCGCGGGAAGAGAATTACTATGAAACAGACTGAGACTACATCATAGATATTTATTTATTATTTATTTATGAGCCTTTTTATTCCGAATTCGCTACAATTTCAGTAAGTACATGTTGTTGTTGTTATTGTCGTTTATTTATTAAATTGTCGCGTAATTCGGCGTGCCTCATGGCATAGGCCTCCTCCGTGTATTGGAGGGTTTGGGCTATAGTTCCCACGCGCGCCCAGTGCGGATTGGGAACTTAACACACACCATTGAATTTCTTCATGTGTGCAGGTCATATCATCACATCATAGATAACGACGCTTAAAATATCATGGTCTTAACTGAGAGTGCTGAGACTAGCCCTAAATCTTACAAGATTACAGCAGTAAAATCGACTAAACGATCATTACTTATACATTAATAATTAAGTACCAACTTTCTACTCAAATCACCGTATAACTTTAACTAGGCTATGCTCGTATAACATTATATTGGCGTATTGCTAAGTACGTGTTGTCGATAACTACTCATAAATAAGTTTCTCCGCAATATAAAGACTGTCTTATAATACACGTTTTGTGTTAATTGCGGGTGTAGTTTTACACGGTCATAGCTATATATTATAAACAAATACTCCGCACCGTGTGTCTGTTCGTGATAAACTCAAAAACTATTAATCGGATTGACACAGAGCCTCACTAAAAGGCCAGCAACATACTTTAATTTGTACAAATAATTCTAACCTCACCGCAAATAACATTTAACGGCTACTTATAATAACTAATAGGAACGCGTTAAACACGTTGCGCAAGCGCATAAGATCTGGCATACCACACCAATCACTTCATACTAAACGATCAATCTGTATCAAGCGTGGCGTGTCAGTCCTTAATTAAAATGATATAGAGTCTACAAGTAATTAAAGTGGCCGAATATTATGTAAATTGGGACTTATTTACGTGCCAGATAATAAGTTTCAGTTTTCACATCAAATATAAGAGACGTCATCCATACGCCAGACTTCTTTGTTTCGATGCCTTTATAGTTGAACCTAAACCCAATTGAAATAAGTTTGCTTTTGCATTGAAGTAATGGACGTATATGTATATTGGTCATTAGCGTTCAACCTGTGATGCTTTATATCAGTCGTTGGCGTCGTAAAGGTGAATTTAGACATACATATCTATCACTAGTTTGTATACATCCCACAACGAAAACTTGGCCTATAGTTCTAATGCAAGCATTGTGGATTGAGAAATTTGAGAACTTGATACATACCATTGGCAATGTGCAGATTTCTCTCACAATGTTATTTTCGTTGCCGAAAAGTTCATGGTGAATTTCAAATTAAACGAACATAAATTCCGAAAAATTCAGAGGTGCAAGCCTAAGTTTGAGCCCTCCTCTGCTTGAGAGGGCAAAGGTAAAGACTAGGCTACCGCGACTTTTTTATTTAGTAAGAAACTAATTTAACTTCCCAAGCCAGTAAGCATGCATAAACTTAGGTACAATTCACCCAATGATGGATAAGTTTGCGGGATCATTACTCTAAGTACCTACATAGGTATAAAGCAAAAGCACCCAACAGTTTCAGATTTTAAACAGAAACATGAATTCACGTCTGAATCAGAAATTCAGTCAATGTTACTAAATATTGGTAAAATATTCCGTTGGATTTTCAGTCGGGACTATTTGTTTACAGTCTGGCAACAGCGGTCGTAGCCATGTTTGTAGGGCAAATAGAAAAACGGAAAAAACCTGGAAAA
The DNA here is from genome assembly GCA_963854515.1 of Pandemis heparana. Classification (NCBI taxonomy): domain Eukaryota; kingdom Metazoa; phylum Arthropoda; class Insecta; order Lepidoptera; family Tortricidae; genus Pandemis; species Pandemis heparana. The sequence continues at coordinate 7,868,961 of OY978025.1, forward strand.
AGTATGGATTCACGCCTCCCAGCGAGCAAATATTTTACGCGGTATAAGAGCAACCAGCGAACGAAAATTGTTTATGGTTGTTTTAATTTTAGGTGTATAATTCACGGGTTAGTGTTAAAAGTAGCTATGGATTCAATAAAACTTGTAAGGTGAAAATATAGAACATTTACATACACCTTAGCCTTAGCATAAGCTAGTAACCTGCATAATATTCTTAGTCTCCTAAATGATACACGACATTTCAACTCTCTGGGGTTTTTGGTGATCTTTTCCCGACATCGACTTAGCTTCCTACACTCGTCACTTGAATTAAAGACGTGTACAAATTTCCCCTAGTTCTTCATACATACCAGTAAGGTTCAAAAGTTCCTGGCCGTATATATTTAAAAGAAGAAAACAAGAAACAAATGAATGTCATTTTATTTGTCATTTATTCAGCTATTGTGTGGATAATTTCGTGGTTTGTAACTTTCGTTTTCATAAAATTTTCTTTGATTTAAATATAAAAAGCGGTGTAATTTGTACTATGTTCAAATTGGAGTATCGATCAGTGATAAAATTTCTGACAAAGGAAGGCATAAGTCCAACTATAATCAAAGAAAGGTTAGATAACGTGTACGGGAATTCCTCCCCTTCGTTTTCGACTGTTAAGGATTGGTGTAAGCAGTTTCGTTTAGGGCGTGAGTCCATCGATGACGAACCCCGACCAGGCCGCCCTGTTGAGGTTCTTACGCAAGATAACGTCGATTTAGTCGAACAAGAGGTACTGAAGGACAGAAGACTAAAGACGAAGGAAATAGCGTCAAGAACGGGACTTACGAAAATAACAGTCCTTAGGATTCTACACGACCATCTAAACATGAATAAGGTTAGTGCAAGATGGGTCCCGAAACTTCTCTCGAGTGCTCAGCGAGCTGAACGAGTGGCGTGCTCCAAGGAACTTTTAGAGGAGTTCAAGTCATGTGAGAGTGAATTTATCCAGTCCATTGTTACCGGAGACGAAACTATGGTCTTATACTATGATCCTCTTTCGAAAAGAGAGTCGATGGAGTGGCGTCGTTCTGGGGAAGCACCCCCTCGAAAGGCAAAGGTGTGCCAATCTACCAAAAAGATAATGGCCACAATATTTTGGGATTGCGAAGGGATATTGCTTATAGATATCAAAGAACGCAATCAGACAGTAAACGGCAGTTACTATGCTTGCCTTATAGACCAGTTGCGAGAAGCAATAAAGCTTAAACGTCGAGGAAAACTCAGCAGGGGTGTCCGTCTTCTTCATGACAATGCGCCTGTCCACACGGCTGCAGTTGTAAAGGCGGCTATATCTAAATGTGGATTTAAAACAATCCGTCACCCACCTTACAGCCCTGATCTAGCCCCAAGCGACTATTTTTTATTTTCTAAACTTAAATCGGACTTAAGGGGGAGAAAATTTTCGTCCGATGATGAGGTCGCTCCTGCAGTTTTCGAGCATTTCGAAGACAAAACTTCCGAATATTATTTTAAAGGCATAGAAATGTTAATCAAACGATCTGAAAAATGTATAACAATAGGAGGAGACTACATTGAAAAATAAAAATATTTTTTTTAACCTAAACGTTAATTTTCATTATTAGGCCGGAAACTTTTGAACCTTACCACGTACATGTGTCAATCTACAAATCTGTGCACTGTTTATTTTCCATTTGCGAGACGCGTTATTTAGACCGACTTTACCTACCCTTTTCCAATTGGCTTTGGCATCTTTTCAGCTCCTCATAATTTTAGTTTAATCCTTTATAAGGCAGAGGCGATTTAGCGACCAAATGCATTGTGTTGGAATTTCAACCTTATTGACTTAGTTATACGTCACAATTTCCATTGTAATTATTGAAAATACGACTAACTTTAAAAATATCCTTTGTCAGGTATGCATTCGATAGCTGCTTTTGATTCTGTGGTAGTACCTATGCTCCAATAAATGGGGCCTTATTAAGGGTTAAGTATCTTGCAACTAGGTAATTACACTCGTATAGCGACAGACGACAAAGAAGAAGTCAGTCTGCTTTATACAACCAAATATCCTATGACCGAAACACTGTTGCCAAAATAACACAATAATTTCGAGCCATGCGTCGTCCAACGGTTAGAAGCGTCAATATTTTGTATTTTGTTTTAATTAATTGAGGGGCTGATTAATTGCGATTGCCACCAGCCTGCCTAGCACGACAGCGCACAAGAGTCGCGTCGCGCTCGAGATAGATTATCCGTCCCTTTCTAGAACGAACAGTAAGAAAAGGACGGGCAATCTATCTCGCGCGCGACGCGACTCTTGTGCGCTGTCGTGCTAGACGTACTGTGCTCCGTGTTAATCTTGGGCAGCTTTATCGAAAAACGTGGTTGGTGTTCACGACTTAGAAGTCACCCCTGTATATTCTTGCGCATTTCCTCGTGTCGTAATCACCCCACTCACCTGCAAAAGGTACTTCGCAGACGTACTCTTCGACCCAGTTGTCGGTGTTGCCGCTGCGGTCAGTGGCGCCACTAGCGACGGAGGCCACCGACATGGCGCGGAGGAGGTACTCCGTGTCTGCTTGGCTGTCGCGCAGCATTGAGCGGCGCTTATACTCCTGGGGAGGAAAAGGAACAGGTGTTGGTACCTAAATGGTCGTCACTAGACAATCTTACCCCCATATTCATAAACGCTCTATAGGCCTCTGCTAACTTAACAATCGTTTGTCTTTATCTGTGAAAGGTAAATGTCAAAGTGACAGATAAGAACACGATTGCTAAGTTAGCAGAAGCCTACAGAGCGTTTATGAATAAGGGGGTTAGTACTGAGATCTTTGAAAATCGAATTGCACTCTGATGCTCTTGGAAACGCCTTCCAAGTTGAAAGAGCAAAGTCATAGAATAACCACATTAAAATATTGGGTAGGTACCTATCGGTTTTACTTGAGAGATATTATCACAGTAAACGTCATAATGATTTTCCTTGTCAATTCAACGTCACGATGACATTTACTGTGAGAGGGTTCCACAGTGGGTTTTCGATTGTACCTATCATTGTACACTAGTTAATACTTGCCTTATAATAACACTATTTAAGCAAAATAGTTGCGTTTACTTACGTTAACACCAAAGTTTTTTGACTTTTGTTGTTGTTATCAGAGACATACAAGATAAGTACATTTACTAATTTAAAAGCCGGGTTGTTAGAAGTAGGACTGCTAATCCTATCGCCAAGCAGCAGCTCTTGCGCAGTTATGCTTCAAGGAGAACAAGACTGCCGTTGAAATTACTGGCACGAGGTAGGTAGGTGAAAAATTTAAGTAAGTGACCTGTTGTATGTAGTATAGTGTACTGAACTGATAAGGGACTTAAGTCATTATTCTAATTGAGCAGTGTTCTTAAAAAAATTGCCACTTAATTATTTTTTTATATTTGTAACAATTTTATGTTATGTTTTTGCGGGTGGTAGGACCTTGTGCAAGGTCCATCCGGATAGTTACCACCATCTTACTCGCTAACCGTGCCGCTAAGCAGCAGTGCTTGCACTGCTGTGTTCCGGTGTGGAGAGTAAGACAGCCGGAGAAATTACGGGCACAAGAGGCATTTCATCTTAGCCCTCTAGGTTGGCAACGCATCTGCAATCCCTCCGGGGTTGTGGGTGTCTATGGGCAGTGGTGATCGCTTACCATCAGGTGACCCACTTGCTCGTTTGCCTTCCTATTCGCATTAAAAAAAAATGTTGTTCCTACTCAGAAATCACTAACTCTTTCCATCTTAATGGGACAAAAAATGACCCAGTTTTTTTCCTATTTTGTTACTATTTTTCCATAAACTTTTTATAGAGTAACGAAAACGAAGAACATAAAAAACGTATGAAAATTTCGGGACATCTTTTCTCTCCTACATGCATAGAAAGAACTCGTGATTCTGAGTTGAAACAGCATGTTATTCGTAGATAGTAAAAAATTGAGATGGGTGGCATTTTTTTTTAGAATTGCTCAATTTGGAACGTCAGTTTGTCTATTCGTACAAATTACTCACACATACAACAGGTCGTTTACTTCTTAAGTTTTTCACCTATACGTATTCCATCTTAGACCTCTACCAGCCAGCAGTTATCAGCGTAACACATCCGCAATCATCTGGTGTTGCGTGTGTCTATGGGCGGTGGTACCTACTTATCATCAGGTGACTAACTCTTTTGTAATTCCGTTTTAGTTTCGGTAAAGCTTCCTCACAAGATCTGTCACAAATACCTACACTGTTTACTACTCACTACGTGATATTAATCAGAAACATTTTAAAAAGCGGAGAGGTCAAGTCCACCTGTCAAATATAAATAAGATTGTGATACAAAGAGATGGTGAATGCCCTAGGCACTTAGGCCTCGCCTTCTTCTTATAAGTCTAGCTTGAAATAAGTTTCCAGATAATGATAATGTCATAAAAATGCCTTTTAGTTACAGCACCGTAATGTTTGAATTTGCCATATGATGAATATTTTACACATTGCTGTGCGTATTTCCTCAGGCGCCACGATAACGTTATAATCTCGTTTAACGTAAGCTCGTATACATAGTTTTATGTGTATTTTAAATGGTGACATTCAATTAGGATAAAAACAATAGGGACTATTTTATTACAATACCAGTAGGCACTAATGTCGTTCTAAAGTATAAAAAAACAATTAAAAATACTTACAGGAATAATGTGCTCCATAAAAGTGCGGACACGTAGCTTTCAGCAAACTTAATTAAATAAAACAAGAAACAAATCATAAAGTAATTTATTAAATAGCAACTAAATAAAAATAATACATCAGGACAAAGCTATAAAAATTAACAAAATAAACAATACAACGGAATTTACATTCCACCAAGACAAGTAATATCTGTCGAATAAAATTTTAGTAAGTAGTAAGTAACACTACGCTCATTTCAGTCTAAATTTCATTTTCATTGTAGGATAAAATCTTTTAATAAAATTCGAAAGTATATAAACATATGTTATACGCATAGTAAATACATTTACCTATTCAAGATACTGTCATGTCGGTAATAAAAAAAAACCTATAAAGTATATCATTAACTGATAGACGTCAAAATTGTGTAGTAAAGAAAAAAGTAAATGCAAATTATTTGTACAATAACTCAATAGCCAAAACTATTCTCCTCAATGAACAAGCGCATTATAAACAGATAGAAGACGCGACATGACATGACGATGATGATGATGATGAAAGTGAGAGATGTAAGTCAAACCAGTTAAATCGTAGAACCCATTTATAGAACCTCATAATGTCAAGAAAAGTCATAATGAAGTTTATTGTGAGAACCTTCTACTTTGGGTTACGATTCAAACGGTTCAACTTTACGTCATGCCATGTGACCTCGTAGTTAACCGGTGAGTGGGTGAGTTTTTTTATAATATTGAAGTCCGATCGTTTCGCTTCTATTACTAACTGGAGCGTAAAGATCTGTCATTTCATATACATTTCGTCGAAAGTATTTGGAATGTCCTATCTTTCAATTGTAACCCGATCGCAGTCTGATATCCATTACAATGATGCTTCTTTCTAGTACTTATCCCTAATACGTATGACATCGAGAAGAATAATTGATTTATTATTTAATTTATATTTTTGACATCAATATGGCTTACGAATTCCAATATCATTCAAAACTTGATTTTATCTTAGAAAGTTTTGGATCAATAATACTTATTTAAAAAATTTATGACGATTTTAATAATTCATCACAATCTTACACCTTACAATATAGCTATTCCTAAAAAATATAGCACCTTAAGGAATACTTTTTATATTTCTATTTACAGATAATATTTATTGTAAAACAGCACCTGAGATACACTAGAATCATGAAAGGATATTTGTCTATTTTATGAAGTTAAAATTTACAATCGTACAAGACTCAAATAGCATTTTTTCTACCCAAGTTAATATGGCATATACCAGTCACTAGTACCGTTTTCATCTTGTAACTAGATTGTCCCTTGCAACCTCCAAAAATGGACTCTAGATATTTAAAAATAGAATCAAAAGTTAAAATAAATGCACGAATTATACAAAGTTGTATCATCTATGGTTTGACACGTCTCCCTGAGATTTTTTTCTAATTCTTATTTCTTCTACAACCTCCATAATAAGCTGAAATTGTTGAAAAATATTTGTAAATTTTAATTTCCTGTTTTCAAATAAAATCGTCCAAATAAACGGAACACGTCAGATATAAATATCATGCTAAAACATGCATTAAAAGAATAAGGTCCCTGTGCGTCCAGTCAAGTTAACTACTGCACTAAAATATGTCAATTAATTTGAATGGATTATAAATACCGTTATTATACTGTTAAATATAATTAGACCTGTTTGAGGGCAACAGTTATTTTCTAACGACTTTAAAATTGTGAATGACGCTAAAAATGTACAGCTTTTTTCTACATGAAAAGAATACTACTTTAAAAATCAAACGCTGTGTCTAAAATAGCATAATTATGGACTATAATTCTACGTGCATTCAATCAGGACTAACCTGGCTTAACGGTCTGATCGTTTCATGTATGCTGTTCTCTGCCTGTCTTGGAGTAGGTGGCGGATGGTCCGGAGTAGGTGGCTGCTCGTAGTGCGTAGGAGATAAAGGTATACCCGTCCGCTGCCCATCGTAATACCTCTCGCAATCACTCGGACTGTTCATTGACTGATCATCCAAAAGACTCTCCAACGAAGACCTATCTTGGTTAGAGTATTTTCTCACTCTATCCTCCATTCTAGGTTCGTGATTCTCTTGTGTTGGTCCAACGTTTCTTCTGAGTTTCCTTCTTGGATTCTGTTCTTTTATTACTACGTTTTCGTACATGGCAGTGATTGCGACTGGTTGAGAGCGGAGTTTAAGGCTGGGGCGAGGATTGGGAACTGGAGCCACTCGCGGGGAGTTGTGGTTTTCCTCGAATTCAGAGTAGGACAATTTACCGTCAACGTATTGATCGACTGATCGACCGTGTTTGAGGTAATGTTTAGCACCCTGTAACAAAAGAGAACACCTATCAGAAAAAAAAACACCTGGTGGTCAATAATATCAAAGACTATTTCCCTGCTATGGAACGCACTGTCATTGGGTCATCCGATACCGTTAGAGCAACAATCAAGCTACACTGTCACTTAACAACTAAACGATACTGTATATATGATACACATCGTCTACTGTTTCATAATGATGACAAATGATGATTATAATCATTCAAAAGAGTAAGGAACTAGTGCGGTGTGAGGGACCAAAGAGGCGACATATCACACGCATTCATGGCTTGTGCTTTGTACATTGAAAATCCTCGTTCCACTTAAGTCATTACCACCGGAGCTGCGGTGAGCGACGCTGACAAAATTAACGTCGAATACTCATTTGATGTATTGTCTCCTTGAAAGGTGTAGCATCCTCTTCATCGCGTCTCCGTGTTAACAGATCCTAACCTATTTTATTTGTGCGTTTTTACTTGCGCACCTACCAACAGCTTCACGCGTAAGGGTTACAAAAAGGATAGCATTTCGCATGCGGCGTAATCCTTTATGCTTGGTAAGCGTCTAGGAGGTCTCTGGTCAGATAGGAAGGGGCATCTTGGCACTCTCACCTGTATTTCATCCAAATCGTCTTGACTCCTCGCATGCGGTCGCAATTCGTAGCTGTATCCGGAAGAGGGGGAATTGGCATGCGTAGGAGACACTGATAGGTTTCTTCGGGGAGGTTTCTTAGGCGGGGTAGGCTGTAGACAAGGAGACATAACATTAGATAGTGTGGTGGAAAATCTAACTACAACACAATACATTGACTCAATATGGAGGACACGTAACGAATCATACAGAAAAGGGTACATTGAGAAGATAATAGGGTAAGCAAAAGGGATTATCGCTTTATGTCGATCACTTTCAGATACATTGTAAACTGAACATCTGGAAGATCCTAGCAACAATGTATTTAACAGAAAATAGATTTTACACGGTTGACAACGGTTACGACAGAGTGGATTTAGGTTACGCTCTAGCCTCGTAAGCCCTCGCGTACTTTCTAAAGCACTAATTAATAACAAGAATAAGTGCCGAATGTACTATTAGAAGTACAAATTATTACATGAAAAAATAACTTTAAATATGTTGAAATTCAACCTAAAATCACAAAACTGGGAGTTGGCGGCTCGGTCTGAGCGATTCATTACAAGTCGAGGCTTAGGAGGCTAGACTCTAGCGAACGAGTACTTTTGAGTGCAATTCCATAGATTTTTTTTTACACATTTTATTACGATGGTGGCTTGTACCATCACCAAAAACTCTCCACTCTACGGTTAAAAATCCTCTGCACGTCATAAAATTACAATATCGATAAGGCTGACTGTCAACTTGAAAGTTCCGACTTTAGAGACATATTCATTTGATAGGAAGTCGGACAAAAAGTGATAGACCACGTATTTAGCCAACCGTACACAAGTATGCATAAGTATAGTGTTCATAATTGACTCATTTTCACTTCCACAATATTGAAATGAAATGAAATGAAATGATTTATTTTCCAGACCAGGTCCAATAAATGTACAATAAATGAAAATAAAAATAAAACCAAAAATAAAAATTAAAAATTAAAAATTAAATTAAAAAAGTAAATATTACATGTATTGGAGTGGGTACGTCGAATATTTGTTTATACGGACAATGTAGCTATATTAAACATCCTAAATTAAAGTACGACGACTTTCAGCCTACGCCCATTAAATTGTACGAAAGAATTAAGGCAAACACGCTATAAATAAGCGGGGTCTTATTCCGAGATCGTTGTCATCGCGAAACCGCATTTGAGTAATAGGCTTTTGAATAGACTGGTATAGGGTCCAAATTAAAGGAGAAATTGTGACGGATTCTATAATATAGGTAACGCAAATAACGTAATAGTTCGTATTTTTACTAACTTATTCTGAAATAGGTGTTACGGAATACAATGCACAGTAAGACTAAAAAAAGAAGGCCCGACGTCCCAACTATAGTAGGCGGCAAATAAGTAAAACGTGGAGGGGATATGCGCAGTATGAAAAACAACATCATTTTCATATTGCGCTTATCCCCTCCACGTTTTACTTATTTGCCGCCTACTATAGGTTAGTCTATCTAATTCCGACCTAGCCATATTAATTTAATGAAAAAATACACAAGACTGTCAAAACATAAGTAGAGACACTTTTTTCTTCAAAAACGAACGATAAAAAAATGGAACACATCTAATTGCCCGTTTTTATGAGATCAGAGCATTGTTACACAAATATTTCACTTCAGCCAGTGCATGCATGAAAATGACAACGACGACGTGGAAATAGAAATGCCAATCATCTTTCAAAATAGCTTAAAATTCAATCTATTTGTGGTAAAATCTAATCGCCTATCACTTGCAAAGCAGCCGGACGGAGTGGGCAAGTAATTCAATAGAGAAGCGCGGATGAGGCGTAAATTGGCAGCAGCCGGTCAGTAAATGGGCCTGCACGGAAGGCTGTTAGCCCACCAAACGAGATTCGGAGATAAATAGGGATTGAGTGGCGATAACAGAGAGGAATTAACCAACAACACGAGCTATCTGAACCTAAACCAAAACCTGCAGGGTAATTGTGTAACTATTTTGACGCTCGCCATCGCATTGAAATGACAGTTCTTGTATGAATTTGACAGCTAGCTGATTCCGATGCCAATTGTCAGCCCATACATGAACTGTCAAAATGAACACAAGCACAAGAGTTAGACAATAAGCCTACTGTGCCGCTTAAATAGTGCAAGAGTATCAAACATTCTCAGTTTATTCCGTACTTATCGAATATAGAAATATACTCGGGACCAAAAAAGCCGGGTGACTTTCCGAAGAAAGTTGTATGAAGTGATCCGGTTTTTTGCTCCCGAGTATAGATAGGCAACGGTAGAAAGAGATAGACGAGATAATTTTTCTTATACGTAGTGAGCCTGAGGGAACACAGAGGCATCTATAAAAGAGTAATGCTTCTTTTTTTTCCCCCACCGATAGTCTCAATGTTTTCGACTTCGTCTCATCTATATCATCAGCGATCTAATCTAACGTATCTAGTACATATTATACATATATCTATGGTTTATTGGCACTAGCGGGGTAGTCAATTTTCCCATACCACAGTACATATAAGCACAAGCAGTAGGGAATCTACGAACAAATCGGTCGAAACGAACGCACACATAGACACGCGCTTTTACACGGCCCCTAAGCGGATCTCGCGGTGCCGTCAGTCACGAGTGGCGCATTGAGACGAGCGGCCGTGTTCGTTTTAAACATGCCAAGAGCGTATTGCGCAGTGTACGGCTGCTTGAACTCGGCTTCTTCAAAACCGGAGCTTTCGTTTTTTAAACTCCCTGCTGATGTTGAAAGGTAAGAATGATACTATATTATTATGAAATAAAATGTATTTATTATGTATTTTTATAACGAGAAATGTCAGATGTCACTTCTCCGACATATAATACCTTTTCTGTTAAATAAAACGTTTGGCTGTTTAGATGATAAGTAAGTAGTTGCCGTATATTATAGATCGTGTTTTTGGTGAAAAAAAAATCTACGGACTTTCATTGTTATCATTTTAAATCTATAGTATATGTACTAATATATTATAGAAAACTACATTTGAAGGATAACTTGTCAAATACAAACAAAACCAAGCAGGTAGGGCAAACCTTGGTTAAAAAAACTATTCAATTTAACAAAAATTTAATCGACAACCCTAACGCTTTATTGGAGCGTAGGTACTTATTTCAAAAAGTATCTTCCCTACTGCTTTAGCTTATATATATACTGTGCCCATACTAAGGACGTAGTTTCTTTTAGGTATACATTATAAATATTCAGCTGTGAACAAAACAAATGAGTAACTTGTGTTACCTCATAAATTATTGTAACCGAGTGCACCATACGTCATTTGGCAGCAAAATTTTATTGTAAAACATATGAAAAAGATGAATACAGGAAAACAGCAATGCACAAAAGCGAACTATTGTATCGTTTTAAGCTTTATATGTTACACTATTAAGACACATTCTTCAGTTTTGACCACGCTCGAAACGACCCAAGCGTCTGTATTTCCAGACACACAATATGAATTTTTAATCCCCCAGTTTTCACAAAACATAAATTAACGACCACATCAAACCGCTGTTCTCAGAACCGTATGCATTAAGAACAAAGTACATCAAAGGACTACTAGTTATAAATCAGTGATACGCGCATGCTCGAATTGATGGCGCCAAGGCACCATTGATATTGTTTAGCCCTATTAACCATGGCGAATCGGATTTATAACGATAAGCAGACGCTTTTAAATTGTCCACCGCCTTGAACTGATGAGGATGAAGTGGTTTTAACGTTGAATCATCTTTTGTTGGTTTGAACTGCGGCCACAAATAAATTGCTAACGTTTGATATTGAGCTGTGAAGCATTGGTGTGGTGATATAGTCAATGGATCGGTATTATTATATTACGCCATTTAAGACCATAAGAATAGCAGAGCTGACGCAGTGAACCTTGGGAATAGCTCATTTATGTAATAAACAATTTTTTTTTTTTTCAAATAATTATAAGAACAAATAAGCGAGATATAAGCTATCAAAGATTTGACTCTATCTCTTTCTAGAAAAACGGAATTTTAATATGGATTTTATATGGGCGTTGTGACAAATGACGTCACATATCATATCGGATCTCTCTTTCTAATCGCTGAGCATTCTCATCGCATTCTTCATCCTATTATTGGACTTTGTGAATGAATTGAATATTAACGTACCATACCGCGTACGGCATCCTATGTTTCCTCCTTATCTTCCATTGCATCATTTAGTGAACTAAAAAATGCATAATGACCCACCTGTGCACCTGTTGGCTACAACAGGTAATGCGTTCAAAGACGACAGAATATTGAGTAAGTGTGTAAACACATCCGACCTACTGGCCTCCATATTTCAGGAAGATTTCAGGCACAACAAACATAGCCACATGTGCGATGTTGCAAGTAATCCAATAATGTGATGTACACACATATAATTACTGCCGATGCCGGCGGAAGCACAATTAATGTGTTGCAAGATAATCTGAAGTTTTTTAATGGACATGTGCCAAAACAGTTAGCGAATTATTTAACTTGGTAGCTAGCACGTTTCCGATTTCGTCATTCGGGAGCTTCTAGTGTGTTTTCACTTGCTATAGAAAAATTGGCAGCGCCACTAGCGGATAGAAACGGCAACAAACTGTTCTCATAGTAGGTATTTGACATTTTAACGCAAACGCGTTCTAGTCGTATTTTGAGACCGAAAACTTCTCTAAACATACTGGTGGTCATCTCTGGTCATCTCGTCCTTAAACGCTTGATTAGAAAAGGACGTCGGTATGTCTAGTAATAACTTGAATGAGACATTTTCGTGGGTACATTATCGTATATAATATTGACGATAATCATCATCATCATATCAGCCGAAAGACGTCCACTGCTGGACATAGGCCTCCCCCAAGACATTGACTATAATATAATGTCGCTATTCACAAATTACACTAACAAAATAAGGGAAAGTCATAAACAATTACTTATTAGAAAAAACGATCGAAATGTTAACACAAAACAACACAATATTCGAGTAGGTAGTAATTAAAGAAACATTTTAAGATAGAGATAGAGTACCCAAAAGTTTTATGACGTCAAAGAGAACAAATTGACAAAAAAATTGCATGCTACATCAAAGGAAATTAGGTACCTACAACGCAAACCATTTATTTTTACAAAACTATCCATTCAGTTATCCCGTTGAAAGAAAAATTTGGCAACACACATTCATAGCCTAATGCTTTAGCTAACAAACAAGAATAGCCCTTACGACTCCGGCATTAAAAGCGAACAGTGGCCCTTTATTCACAGGGTGTTCTTGCAAAACGAGAAAGTATTTGTAAACTGGCGTGCGGCCAAACGTCAGTTCATATGCTATTTCCGTGGATTCCGAACGTTTAGCGACGTCAAAGAATAAAAAGGCAGATGTTACACTGTTATGGAAGATAAAAGGAAGGTAGTGACGATTAAGGTTGGATTTGAAAAGGTTGGATCAAATAAACGACAAACAAATACTATTTATGCCAATAAAATAATAAATATACTTATGACTGATTGACAACGCACCACCTAACCAGTAGGGTAGGTTAGAGTAATACTGTAGGTATCATCAGAGCTAGAGAGTTGCCCCCTTATTCATAAACGCTCTATATGCCTCTGCTAACTTAGTAATCGTTTGTCTGTGAAAGGAAAATGTTAATGTGACAGATAAGGACAAACGATTGCTGCTAAGTTAGCAGAAGCCTATAGAGCGTTTATGAATAAGCGGGTGTTGATATTTACATATTTAGGTCATTTTGGGTCATCAGCTTAGAATGACGGGTGTCCTATTTTGTTATATTCAATTTAGTTTCTTCACAAAATTTACACTTAAATCGCATGGAAAAATGAGGACACATTTTACTTCATCAGAATCTGTAGCAGTCAAAGTTGAAATGCTTAGTTAATAAATAAGTTTGTTTGCTTAGCCATACTCATCTCGATAAAAAAAAGTCAATGTAACGCGTATTAAAAACTATCCTTCTCATTATTATGCATAATAAAAGCGACTTGGCGTGTGCGTTTGTGATATCATGACTATTAATCACTGTTTACGATCGATAATTATAACACTTTTCAACATTTCACGTGCATGTTAGTATTAGTATGTAATTAGATCTGCATTCCGGTTCCGCAGTATAATTCATAGTTAGATTAAAGTATAAAAATAATACCACCGCTTTTTAAACAGAAAACCATAAACGTAACATACTACCTACTATCTCAACGTTCACTTTCATTACGTTTGTTTGTCAATTGCATTTGTTTATTTTTATTTACATACATACAATACTTAATCTTTGACACACGCGGTATTCATTTTACGCGATCGTATAATAAAATTACGAAATCACAAAATTAGGTTGTGGAGACCGTGACCTACTTATTCCCGTACTAACACGTGAATATAGGTCTTACTATTACTACCAATTATTTAGGGTATAGGATTGATTAATCATACATACGTTAAATTAAGCTAGTAAAGAGACATACCTAAGTAGATTTAGAATAAAACTAATGTCAATAATTTTGTATGAAATAATTTAGTTACATTTTAATCCGTTTTCAACTGTTTGTTGTAAGTTTGCTCAATTTCTACATAATGAACGTTATCCACAATAAGCTACTAACTACTAGTAACTATGATTAATTATAATTACTCACTAATATATACTTACATAAATTTCCCTAAGATAAGAACAATCCGCACTCATCACTACAACAACACTGCATTGACATACAAAACACCACTTTCACACTAAAATAAAAGCACCTAACTTTTCTTCTTTCTAACACGCATTCCTAATCGCAAACTCAACACCACGATATCGAATCGACACAGCCGAAAAATTTAATCGATTCGTAAACTCCACTGTTTTCGATATCGAATCGAATTCAAAGATCGACAAGAAAATCGCGAGACGCAAGCGCCGGCCGCCCGCTACCGCGCAACTGTACCAATAATCTTGCGACGCCCGCGCATGTGGGATAAGACTGGGTTAATTGGGGATCCGTGATAATATCATTTTTCTCAATACTTCTATGATTGAAGACAGTTTTTTGAAGTTGTAATGGCACGGATTCCTCTCGTAAGATGTTAGCTTTCAACTATTTTCTTATTTTATCTACATGTAATGAAACTTTTTAAGTCTACGGGAGCTGATACAAGATATCTTGAAGCTTCAATTTTTCCGCCATTTTTTCAAGAGGCACTAAAGTGAAAATCTGTTACGGTCACTACCTTTAATATTGCCTGCAATTTCATTATTTTTAATATTTTAAGACATCGGTGGTCCACGGCCACGCACAACTCCACTGAAAACACAAGCTCTCATAGCAACTTTGAGAATTGTTTGCCGGCAGGCTTTTTAGGGCGACTGATCTTGAGTACCTATGACCCTATGAGGAATGAGAAAAGGACCTTCGCAGAAAAGTGGGATATTACACTTCTTATAACGCTCCCCCATTATCAGTTTCAAGTGTTAGTCCCCCACCGACCTCCCAAACGTCATATTTTTACACTAGAAACTTAAAACTTAAAGTAGTGTAGGAGCACATTTATGATCTCTTTGGGGTTTTTTAACAACTTTCAGTAGAAGGGAACGCATGCATTGTCTACTCCCGTCTGAAGAATATTTTGAAATTTACGGCTTCTACTGTGTTTTGTTCTCTTGTCTGAAACCATATGGGCAGAGTTAATCATCTTTACGATTATTTCTCACGATCTCTTTTAATGTTTTGTAATAAAACTGTTATATTTTCGTTTTAAAATTTGTATCAACATTCAACACTTCAATTTTTCAATAGAATTTGCGTATTATTCTCATGGATAAATACTATATTCTATGTTAAAATGCACAAAACTCAAACCAGGGTTTTGATTAAGTTCTATTAATTGATTTTATGGCGTTATTTCTTGAGAGACCAGAAACAATTATTCGCCTAGGTATTTTTATCTTACAAAAGATTAGTAACAAACTGCATAGTTTACAGATTACGACAGATATAATGTCTAACCGTCCTTCTCATATACTCGTTTAATGTGGATATGTGGTCCATAGCTCGACAGTATTTCCAATTCAATTAATACTTTCTTTCAAAATTAATACTTAAAAACGTGAACGGTTAAAAACGTGATGGGTTTTTAGTCAGCCAGCTACTAATTACATATTTTGAAACTATAACGACCCCGTAATAAAGTAATATCAGTTAATTTCTATTTAATACTATCTATAACTGTCAAACAACACGAATAGCGTGCAATCGCGTGCCAAATACAAAAGCAGACACGGAAGGAAAACGTGGTTGGGATGTCCTCTAATTATCCGTTTATTATCAGTAGAATATGCATACCTACCCAATTACTTAAATGATTCCCCAAAACAAAATCCAATTTTAGTCATTTGTTGGAATATTGAAAAATCATGAGCAGACATATAAATCCAGATGGCAAAATTTTATGACAGTTAGGTATTTCCTATATCGATAAACTCAATCTATCGATGCTTTTTCTACGTACTAGTGATCGCTCTATTCACATTACGTTAAAGTTCAAAGAAATCGCCGTATGGTATGTGACTGTTTAATAAAAATCTTGTCTCATACCGTGTTGCAACACCAATGTTAATCAAATGTTAATTGGCCGTTGTGTTTAATTATGAAATGTTTCCCACGGCCCACCATTTCGATGAGAGTACAACAAGAAGTTTATTGAATAACAGAAAGTGTTAACAACCTTGTAATGAATTGAGATAAAGAAAAGTAGGCGTTCATTGAGAGATTTAGGTATTTAGGAGAATTGAGGAATGTGCTCTTAGACGGAAATAATTTAAGGAATTAATAACAGCCAGCAATCATAGTGTCATAATTCCAAAAACAACAAACTCATGTACATTTAGTTTATTGTCTCTGTCAACCTTCTCAGAATTAGCGTTCATAAATTTAACAAATCAAACTCATATAAGAGCACATTCGAATGAATAACGCAACCAACTCACCGATACTTTGCTGTAGTCATGATGATGCGCCAAATGGTGCGGCGCGCAGCTAGATGTCGCACTGGAAATGCTCAGCGCATCGCCTTCGCTCGTCCCCTCCGCTTCCTCCCACCGCCGTCGCCCCGACCCGCTGCGAACACCCCCGCAACCCGCACCCCGCTCAAGCGAAGCCACACCAAGCGACACCGCACCAACCCCCGGAACACCACTGTCCTCATCGCACCCCGACGAACTACTGTCAGAGCCACCCACGCTAATACCGCTCTCTACCTTCGAAGATTCAAACTTATTCGGACAATCCTCATTGTCTGAATAGTCTGATTCTTCTTCCAGAATTGCGTAACTCTCCATTCTAGGACCATTGTTACCGAAATTAAACGAATCACTGTGCACCCACGGTCTTTTAGCGGTACTAACATCTGATTTAACAGTTTCGGCATCTGACGAATCTTCGTCGGAGTGTAAAGTGCCATCGTCAGAATCCTCATCAGGATTCTCGTGGCAGGTTTTGTATGATGTGTCTGATTGAACAGTCGTATTGGAATTGGACGAAGCTAAAGTCCAACGGCCAGAGTATTCCGATGAGGTTGATTTACGTAGCGGTAAATGCACAGAATTCAAAGCACAAACATGAGAAGCGTCAGCTGGATCAGAATGGCTGTTAAGGGAAATCACTTCTGCTATGTCTTTAATAGAATAATGACCCACGGAAGATGATATTGTAGACGGTTGGGACATGGTTGTGTAAACTGGACTTTTTGGACTGTTGGGATTGTTAGTTTCGATCATTTTATTCCTTAGTATTATGTCCTCTATGTTGGTTACGGCATAATGGATTTCTGAGGGATATTTCATTGAACTACTTCTATTTACTGCCGAAAAGGAAGAACCTAGTGTGATATCGGGTGTCGAAATACTTCTCTTCACTGCCGAAAATTTTACGATCAAATTGTTCGGAGATTCACGTTTTTTACAATGAAAAGTACATGTTCCAGAATCGCAAAAACAACGGAATGACGTTGAAATCATTTCATTTCTAGCACGCAAGGCGTTCATATCTATTGTCACTTTATTTTCTTTCACTTCTTCGTCGTAGGGAAATTCCAATAAATCTTCAGCACTGTTATGATGTTTTGGAACTTTCGGCTTACAAAAGCATATTGCTGTTTCAAAATAACTTTCCCTTTTATCATTAGGTACTTTTGAAAATGGTGGAGTATCAGTGTACAGAGTTTCCCTATTAAAAATATAAATGAACTCTTCAACTGTCGGCGCTTTGTGAATGCAATGACCTGTGCCTCTTATGTGATAATGAGCTAATGTTTCTTTCATAAATTCATTGTGCCAATCAGGGGTCTTCTTCAAATTCAAAGAATTTCTATCTACTTCAATATTTGTAAAAGTTTTATGTCTAAACAAAACTTTCTTCTTATTTTCTGAATCTGTCCTCGTTTTGTGTGGTAAAGTCCCAGACATAGTCGTATAAATTTCTTCGCTGCAATCAACATTTTCAATAGCACTAACTTCAGTAAATTCAGAAAAATTGGAAGCGTTAGATACCGATTTACTGACGACCGATTTACTAGAATACTCTGTAAATTTTCCACCACGTTTAAAAGATTTCGACTTTTCTGATAACAAGATATCTTCAAGATTAGATTCGTCTTCCATCGAGTCATCTGACGATTCGGATGATACAGAGGGCGATCGACTTTTAGGTGGAGCAGATGGTATATTCGTAACTTTGTTACCTTGAGAGGGTGAAATTATTGATAGAATGGGTTCATTTGTCGTCTTTCCCCTTAAAATCGATACGTTTTCATATAATGCTTTCCTTTGTACTTCATCTAAAGGCATTTTAGTTGGCACATTATTTCTCACAGCTGGTTTTGGCGGAATAGCCTTATTCACTACAGCGACGTTTTCATAAATAACACCTTCTTCACTAGAGTGCACCGCTACATTTACTCTCGGCATCGGTTTAGGAACATAATTATTATTATCATTACTTTTCTCTGTTTCATTTTCAGAGAATGCACAAGCTTCATAACACTCATTAACTAGGTCTGCGGAATCACCCATAATAACAGAATTGTTGTTTGAACTAATAGTCGAATCTCTTGGTTCAAATATGGTAAATTTTGTATGGAAATTGACAGCTTCCTTTGGAACTTCTCGCGTTGGAGTATCACAGTCAATTTCTGTAATTATTACGGATTCTGTGTGACTAAGCTCGGCATTTTCGGAAATATTCGGCAGTGAAGTTTTGAATCCTGGACAACTACGATTGCTTCTGTTAACAGCAGAGTCTCTGTTTAACGTTCCTAGTCTATCCAAAGAAATCGTATCAAATTCATCGTTACAAACAATTTCACCAGATTCTTCTTTTTTAGACAGTATTTTGTTGAAAAATTTACTATTCCCTATCAACAAAGTGTTCGTGCTACTTTTCTGATCGGGATTTGATGCCTTAATAGAGACCTCACGATCTAACCCTGAACTATCGGAAATGTTAGGAGCTGAATTGAACTTTGCTTTTAACCCCAAGTATTTCGAAGCAAGCTTTTTGACAAAACTTTGGTGATTCTTTGTTAGAGAAGATGAAGATGGAGACAAGCTTAGATTTATGTTAGTATTTTTCTGGGTCTCTGGGGCTTTCCTGAAAAACATATAAAGCAACAATAATAAAATAAAATAAAATATTATGATCTTAATGTCTATGAAACAAAATAACAAATGTTAGTAGAAAAGATTTAGGGCGCTACAAGCACAGCATGGAGATGAGTTTTAAAAAAGGTTTTATATAATATGTACATGTTTACCAATCGATCATAAGTTGTTTAGCTTGTTCAATTTTTTTCCTAACAATTTTTGAAAAACGTTTAGGTTTAGACCCACGTGATGTTTCTTCGCTTGATGTAGCTACGTCGAGTTCCTTTTTAAAAGGTTCAAACTCTTTGTCTACGAGATCATATTCTACATCAGCATTAGGATTTTTCTTGGTCGGTTTGTCAGTATCAGCTTTATCGCATTCTACAGGACTTAGATCACTTATAGAATGATACATTCCATTTTTACCCATAAGAACATAAATATCCTCACAACTGTAGAACACATCGCTACCTTTGGGCTTTTTTTCTTCGTGGCAAAAGCAAGGCATTTGTTCCATTTTGGTTTTTTTTTTTATGAACGGCGACAGATCATCTTTTTCAACTTCCGGTTTCAACACGTAGGTGTATACATAGTCGTTGGAACTAAAAACGCACCCTTCTGCTCCTTTTAAGTGAACGCCGTCACATTTTCCCCTGACTCTACTTGTAACTTGAAAAGACTGCCGTTTGTTTACTGCAGTTTTGTCGTTCATAGAAATATACATGTCTTCTAGATTGCCTGTCATTTGTACGTAGCCAATATTCGGAACTGACCTTCTGTTCATGGAAGTATACACATAATCTGATTTCATAGGAGTGTAATCGCCTTTTGAGCTAGCATCAACATAGCGCCTTGCTTTTTCATCATCTGGCAAATTTTCATAAACGAAAATATCAGCTCCCCTTGTGTTAACATCAATATAATCACCACCATTTTTCATAGCAACATATTCATCACCATTTTTCATAGCAACATATTCACCACCATTTTTCATAGCAACATATTCACCACCATTTTTCATAGCAACATAATCACCGCCATTTATCATAGCAATATAGTCATCCCTATTTTCCATAGTGACATATTCATAATTTTTCTTTGTTGGTGAATTTACTGGAGATGATTCATTGTTTTCTGGTGAATGGTTAAACTTTAAACTTTTGCTAAGCAGTTCATCGAAACAAATAACAGATGGTTGTTTTGTTGGATTTGGCTTAGGAGCCGGTTTGGGTTTCTTTTTCAAACTGTTTTGTGACCCACTTACTGAGTCCATTTTTTCGCTTAGTTCTCTAGCTACGTTAATTGTTGTTATATTACCATACAGGAGGCTGTCTACATATTTATTTGATTCCTTATTTTTATTATCTAGCTCCTCCGCACTATTAACACTTTCTATATTTCCATATAGCATTTCTCCGCAGCTCGACTCTGCCTTCGGCACTTCTTCTGAGAGTTCGCTTTGGTTAACATACCACGGCTGACAACCTGGTAGTGGTCTGTTAAACGAGTGTGATTTGTTTACCCCGGTTAAGAAACCACAATTCATTTTAGATTTAGCTAGTGGCAAAGTTTTATTCTTAGAAGCTGAACATGAATTAGTCACCATGTTAACGTTAGTAGAAGCATCGTTACTAGTGCAAAGCGTTGGAAGAACCCTAATCCTGTGAAATGGAAAGCAGTTAGGAAAAAGTGGATGAAGCCATTATAATTTCACACTAATTATCAATAGCTAATTTAATAGCTTTTTGACCAATATTTCACTACTAAATTTAGTGGTATTCTTTGTAGTTATTGATCACATATCAGACTTAAACCTTGAGAGCAGGAAAGTACATAATATCTATAATATGAACACGATTGTTTGGTTATGCCTATTACGGCAAAACACTTGAGAATGCCTTAAATTAAATTTCTTTTTGCACTTTTTGTGTTGTTTATTTGTGCTCATCCCGGCAGCGAGGTGCTTTGAAAAGACGCCGGCAAGACTGGGAAGCTCTCATCTGACCGTTTGCGAGACAAAATCAAAGGCGCGGAAGATTTTAATGAGGCTGCATTGACAGTTTTTGTTTCGCGCCCATTTTGTCAGCTTACACGAATATTTTTGCAAAACGTTGGATTTTTGTTGTTGTGATTTGTTTGCGTAAACGAGTGCAGATTCTTGGGATGCGTGAGTGAAAGTTCAGCTCAAACGGTGTTTGAAAGTTATTTTTGACGTGCGAGTGCGAGACTAACGTGCTCATTGTCATGCTTTTTTTAAACTACACATATTCACCAAGTCCTTTATCCTCTTTAATATTTTGATAATACTGATATTGCCGCATAGATGAATGCACTTCTGCTTTTAAAAATTCAATATGAGATGTACATAAGTTTCCATTATCAAACGACATAAAACAACATACAATATCGAAATTAAAAGGCATCTTTATAATCAGCGTCCTATAACAAGTTTTGCCTAATTTGAAACAACATTATTTTAAAACGAGAAACAAAATCTACACAGCCAAAACTTTACAGAAAGAGCATTCCGAGCACAATCGCGATCAAAGGTGTCACGTCGTGTGTAGTAATTGAGATCGCACTCCAATTAAAACGGATCTTTCAAGCCTCTTGAGTAATTACAGAGATTCCTTTACCGGCAGCGCCCCCGGCGGCCGTTTACGCAAACCACAAGTCGTCTAGTTAAGCGAGCCCGCACAATTCAACGGACGTTTTAATTCAAAGGGAACATCTTTTTGATGTGTAATTTGTGTAGGTATAATTTTTAGAGACGAGTCTTTTTGTGACTTTTACAAGTGATGTTTAGGAACGTGATATTTTTAATGAATTATTTTCGCATCACGGAAGTATAGGAATTTAAGTAAATGTACTTTTAATCGGTTTGTCTGAAACATTTATTTTATGCTATGAATATAATAAATTAAAAGTGCGAAAAGAACTGAAACAAAGCAAACAAAAAGGAACCAGCCCGAAAGACACCGAAAAACCCGAAAAAAAACCAGCTGTCACAACACCACATTATTTGAAAAAATAAATATAGTTCGGATACCAACACCAACGTCCAACACCCAGTGTTATTATTATTTATTCTTTCACAGTTTAAGTTTAATTTTATGTTGTGATATTACAAAAAACAATCTTAATTATTAACTCCCATCTGACAAGGAGATATAAGACAAATTAGATATTCTCTCATAATTTTCAGATTTTATAAAAGAAAAATCTCCTTTCCAGATGAAAGTAAATATTGCTTAAGGCGCTAAGATACGTTCAGAGCATCTATTGAACTGATTTGTATGAACTGCCAGCGGTACAGTCACCAGCATAAATAAGTGATCATTTTTGTACCTTGTCGCTTTCAGTCGTTACATGTTTTCGTATGGTTTTTCAAACATGACTTTAAAGTGACAAGGTACAAAAGTGATCACATATTTATGCTGGTGACTGTACCTTTGGATAATCATAAAATATCATATCATAATACATATTCCAGTTAATTGGTGTTCACGGAAAATAGAACAGAGCCAATATAATATTGCTATATTGGATTAAAATTGAAATCAACTCATAATATTATTGTAAATTTTCCACGAATCCATATCCAAACGCATCTGGCAGTTAAAATTTGGTGACCTACATTTGAGAAAATGTCAGGCTATCAAATTTTATTTTATTGGCTGTAAAATATATATTTCTAAAGTGGGTGACTGACGGGCGAATAAGTTCGCGTACTTACGGCTCGAAGACTTTACTCGAATGTAATTTACCTACTCTAAAAGTACGCGTACAGTCGCCATCAGATATATCGTAGCGGGCGAGGTCCTCAAATAATTCGGAACAGCCTTAAATTTCAATAAATTCGTTACACTGTAAGGTTAATAACATCAGAACACGCAATTAGTCATAAATAAAGTAGCAGCGACTTTTCAATAAAATCGTGACGTCACAGATCGTCAAAGGTATCGATGCAGACAGGCTGACCATAAAGATCGGAACATTTTTGGAAAATATACCTTAACTTTGTGACAAACAGTTTAAATTACAGTGTGTTTATAATAAAATTAGTTTTATAAAATAGAACTACATGCTTTGACTTAATAACAGCAGAAGAGGACAAATTTTATTCGTAAAAAAAGTATATGGCAATTTAGTGGCCAGTAACGTCTCGAATTTATTGAAAAATCGCTGTTCTTATGTTTATGACGGATTGCGTGTACCGATGTTATTAACCATATCTAGTGTAACGAATTTATTGATAATTTAATGCTGCTCCGAAATATTTAAGGACCTCGCCCGCTACGATATATCTGATGGCGACTGTACTAAGAGTGACACACAGGCGAGTAAAGTCGTCGAGCCGTAAGTACGCGAACTTACCCACTCGTCTGTCACCCACAACAATAATGGACCACAGAGATCTTATGACGATAGTCAACTCTTTTCAGATTTACAATAGCCTTACAGAGATGATCTAATAAGGTAACAAATATCGTAACAAAACAATGCAATGATGATGAAAAAAAATCGCCAGACCACTTCGGCTTGTTACATTTTGGTAGGCAAGGAGAGGGGGACTTTATAATTTAATACTGGCACTCCACTTGGCGTATTCATACAAATATTTGTGTGGGTGAAGGGGATGCACTATATTGTTTCTGGCGTATTTTTTTTTATATGAATAGGAAGGCAATAGCCAGGAGTGCCAGAATAAGATGCAAAATTCTCGTTGCTACCTACCGTCATAACAGCTTTGTGACCAACGTTCAAAAGTTTGTTTTTGTTATGTTAGTATATTTTATTTTGCACTTACATGCCGAGGGTGGTCACATAACCAGTGGGGCTGTCTTGGACTGGTATACCGTCGTCTTCACTCTCATAGGCGGACTTCATCTTGTTCTCATGCTCTGTTGACGAATCAATACTCATTAAAAAAAAGGCTTCAAAATAAATCGGCCACAGATACAGAATATTGGGAGATTCGCCATGTTTTTTAAGAACATAGAAATTAAGTTTTCCAGTAGACTCAGAATGGAATAAATGGGGCAGCCAGAGCAAGAATCTTAAATGTTGACGCCTTTTTTGAGTTTTACCGAACTGCGTTTACCGACTTTGGTAAAATGTTTAAATAAGCGAAAAACTACTTTTTTCCAAAATATTTCTTTCTGTCAAACGAAACTGAGTCGTTTTAAAATAAACATAGTTAAGGAGTTTAATTAAAACAAAAATAAATTCATTCCTAACGACATTTTCGACATTATTACAATGGAATAAAGGTCGTATGCTGGAAAAGATGTTGATTGACTTACCTCTAATAACCCTCATGACTCGCCTCGTAGCCTCTTCCGGGTACGTTGCCAGCAAGGACTGTACAGAATGCCCTTGCCGGTCCACTGCCTTAAGGTCCGCTCCCTTGGACAGCAGTACCCTGACCACGGAAGCACTAAGGTACCGGACCCCCTCGTGGAGCGCTGTGCCGTTGTCTGTCCGAATGTTGGGATCTATGCCAGCATCTATTAGGTAGGCCACGACATCCCTGGAAAAAGGGGCGATGGTTAGCTTGACCTTAGGTGCTGATGATGTCACTTGGAAAGGCGAAACTTTTAACAAGCTTTGCTTGAGTTTACGCATAGAGGAATTACTAACGGATTGAATTGGTTTCATCTCTGCAAATCTGTGGGATGTAACTAGGTATCTTGGCATACTGTGGTAGTGAAACTTCGATCAATAATACTAAGATATTGTACCGGCTCTTCCAAGCTGGTCTGGGAGCAAAGAAAAAACATAGAATGTACCAGATGCTTCTCTTCCCGCGCAGATGATAAAAGCCTTAAAAATTACTTATTTAGATAGTGCAATGGAAGAATAGAAGGGAATGGGCGAAAATCTTAGGAATCATGTTATAGGCGAGTGACTAGCAACCCATCACACTTCGATTCCCCTTTCCACCTATACGCCCACAATCATGCTAAACGTGTCCTAGCCTAGGCCTAGGCTATTTCTACCCCGTAAGACGTGATTTTATGTATGTATGTATGTGTGGTGGACCGGGACCTCGAGCTTCATAGTCAGGTTCTCTAACCACTAGGCCTAAAAGTAAAGTACATGTATAATAGCTATAAATAAAAGTCCGCGCGAGCCTATATTGAAATAGAATATTTTGACTGTAAAACAACTGAAGCACACAATTGTAACAAAGATAATTTACGTGGCTGTGACCACAATTTAACAGTCAACAGGTTTCGGTAATTAACATGACGCGAATGATGTTTTGTTCAGTAATATTCGAGCGTGACCAGACCAATACGGTCAGTGGTCACGCTTGAGTACAGTCAGCGTCATATTGCCATATAGTATGAAACATCCAAGGTACCTAAACAAAAAGTTAGGCACGCCTTGCTATTTCTATGGTGTATCGAACTATTTAGCTGACTTGAACGCTTCAAACTATATGACGCTGACTGTACTTTGGCCACTCCGATACATTTAGGGTCTGTTTCACCACTCCTTAAACTGCCAGTTATCTATGATTCCGTCTCTATTTATTACTACGAAACAGACAGAGACGTCATCATAGATAAGTGACAGTTAAGGAAGGAGTGGTGAAACAGCTAGCTTATTACGTAACTCGCTCGCAATCGCCATCGTGTTCATTTTGACAGTTCTTGTATGAATGTGACAGCTAGCTGATTCCGATGCCAATTGTCAGCCCATACATGCACTGTCAAAACGAAGACGATGGTGATCGCGAGCGAGTTAAACCTGCAGGCCCTTCATGTCCTTTTACACGTGAAGTTTAGGTGAAAAATAAAGCTTATCAACACGTAAAATTAAAAGAAACACCGTAACCGTTGTTTCTTACCCATTCATACAATACAATACAATAACTCTTTATTGAACACCACATATAACAATCAAAATAGAAAAAAAGGTATACAGAAGTAATAACCAACCTTCTTTTTTATAAGTAGTATGGAAAGTGAGCATGTGCATTGCACCCGTCTTTTTCTTGCTGTTCGTTCTAAAAAGAAACGGGTAGTACTCGCGCACGACACAGCTCTTGCGCTCAAAAATATTTGAATGCAACTTTATTACCTACTAAAGGAGTTTGCGTTGTTTCTGTCCTCCTCTTTTACAATAATTCGACGAGTTGTAATTTCATGAATAATTTATGGACACCAGCATGTTAACGAATCAATCCGAAATCACGATGATTTTTGGAAGCAGAGCTAATGACTGTCAGAAATCAGATATGAAACTTGTTTCCTTATACCTGGTCTAACAAATTCATTGTTTATTTACACATGATGAATGATATTGGATTACTTAACATTGGACAATTTGTCCAGTTGTCATTTCTATCGTTAAAGCATTAACCGCAGTTTTTGCATTTTTAAACTGTGTTCATATTGTTTGTACTTTAGAAACTGTAAACAAACTATTGAATAAATCTCTTTTCTTATCAGAATAAAAAATTGTGAGTACCTGCTTATGACACGATTATTTCATCTGATAGGTATTATAAGAAAATACAATATATATTTTCTGTTTGCAAAGGAAAACAATTATTGAAATTTCCTTGATTTTGTGATATACTACAGTGACAAAATACAAATACACTTTATGTGGTACAATGCAAAAGAGTAAAGCGATCATAAAAAATAATGCTTCACCTGGATTTAACTGAATCTATAGGATGTAACGACTATGAAAACAAAACCGATGTCTGGCACAAATACTATAAAAAACAAGAGTTTAAGTAACAAATACAACTAATCTAGCTGACGCAATGTAGGTAGAGACAATGACATATGCGCTCGATAATGATTCTCTATCTCTAGACTAAAATTAAACAGTCTTAACTTGATCCATTCACAAGCAGACTACTCTACCGAGTCTAGTATCTTGACGTAAGTCGTGCGACGTTGACAACAAGACACCTGCAGGCTTATTACGTAACTCGCTCGCGATCACCATCGTCTTCATTTTGACAGTTCATGTATGGGCTGACAATTGGCATCGGAATCACCTAGCTGTCACATTCATACAAGAACTGTCAAAATGAACACGATGGCGATTGCGAGCGAGTTACGTAATAAGTTAGCTGTACATATAGTGTACAAGCGAAGAGACCAAGTTATGATTGTCACGCGAGGCCAGCGTTCAATTCACGGATGCAATTCGTTTAGAGAATCACACAGTTGTTCTCGTTTGTTCCATTATTATTAAACTTATTAACACACACACTAACACACGTACACTAATGTACGGTAGCGAAAGTTGGGTATTGGCAAAAGAAGCATGAAAGTAGAATAAATGCAGTAGAAATGAGAGCGTTAAGAAGTATGGAAGGTGTATCACTGAAATATACAATAAGGAATAGTGTGATAAGGGAACGTGCTGGTGTGAAAGAAGATATAGTGACTAGGATAGAAAAAAAGTATGCTTGGTTTGGTCACGTAGAAAGGATGGATTAGAGAAGATTAACTAAACAGACTTACATGGGAAGTGTGATTGGGTGCGTTGGGAGGGGAAGGCCTAGACGGACGTTCCGTGATTAAATTGGGGACGTTTTGGAAAAGGCCAGTTCAAGAGTACCCGAAACCGACGAGCATCTATGAAGAGATTGATGAATGTGGATGAAGCGAAAGGGGTTTGTCAGGATCGTAGCAAGTGGAACAAAGTAGTCTCTGCCTACCCCTGTGGGAAAGAGGCGTGACGGTATGTATGTATGTATGTATTAACAACAAAATTAGTAGAGACGTACTCACACAATGACGTACATAGGCGTACGTCAAGCACATTATTGTTTATCGTTTGTCTCTATTCAAAGCGAATGATTTCATTCACTGTGCCTAATTTAAACTCCAAGTCCCAGTGGCGTAGCCAGGTAACCAAGGGCCCTGGTGTAAATAAAAAATGAGGCCCCACTACTGTCTAAACTTTAGATTTTAAAGATTCGAGGGCCCTCTGAGCTTAAGGGCCCCGGGGCACCGCCTAGCCCTTGGGAAGCTACGCCACTGCCAAGACTACCAAGGTCCACCAAGTGTACGATTTTAGAGCCTTATCTATCACAGTGGCGATTTGCCGACGAGTTGAAAGCGAGGCAAGTGCGATTTCACCACGAGCATGTAACGATTTCGTCGCGAGCGCATAGCGACTTCGCCGCGTATAGGGCTTGGACGCCATACAAAGTTACAAAGCTAACAGAAGCATACAAATTGAAGGCTAGGCCTCTAGGATCAAGGGATATTAGAATATAAATTATATTTTTTTATGACGCCACATGATCGTAAGTATGTACTTACACCCGCAACACCAAAAGATTGCAGATGCATCGCCAGCCTATACGCCTAAGATGGAATGCAGTGCCAGTAATTTTACCGGTTATCTTGCCTACTCTCTTGCGGAACACAACAGCGCAAGCGTTACTGATTGGCGGCAGGATTAGCGAGTTGATGGTGGTAGCGATCCAGATAGACCTTACAGGGGCCTTACCAAGACGTCTGAATGCGATTCAGTTTAGGTTCGCTCGCTGTCAGATTCATACTAAAAGTGACACCTAAAACTTAAACGACGGCGGAATTAGGAATTAGGACGTCATGGTAAGGCCCCTGGTCCCCCCACCCGCATACTATTACTACCTACTATCCTATGTAGTATCGTATACTATTTTTATGAATCACCGCGAACTCTTGTCATTTAAATCAAAAGGCAAGCGTCAGAAGCCACGTGCTACCAATTTCAACCCTTCAACCGTTATTATGGAAAATTTACCCTGGAACGATGATTTCCGTTACTAATGGACAAGGCAGTTAGGAACAATAAGTTCGTAATATAGTTTTAATACTTAACAGAAATCAGTTCTCGGCGAAGGTTTTGGTCGAAAATACTCATTAGTGTCAATTTAAAATACCGAACTTTGTGGTATAACTAGTCGTCGCCCGCCACTTCGTCCGCAAAGAATTAAAATTTGTAACCAGCTTGAGTTTTCCGTACACTTTCAACAACAATTTACGTCGCAAAAAAATCCAATCATTAGTTTTTGAGTTCATCGCGAACAGACAGACATACAGAACAGACGCGGCGGAGGATTTTGTTTTATAATTATGTACCTAGTGGGAACTCATTTAAAAAGCGACAGTCTGGGAACAAAGAAAAACATAGAATGTACCAGCTGCTTCTCTTCCCGCGCAGATGGTGAAAGACCATCGAGGGAATGGGCGAAATTTTAGGAATCATGTTAGAGGCGTTGCGGCTAGCAACCCATCACTATTTTGATTCCCCTTTCCACTTCCACCTATGCGCCCACAATCATGCTAAAGCCTGCCTCCTCGTAAGGAATAAAGATGTGATTTATGTACCTATACCTATGTATGTAACTATGTAAAGCAACAGACGAAGTTATTTACTTCTTTTCTTGTGATCCTATTTAGCCTCTTAAGCCCTTGCGTACTTACTTGTTGCTGAGACTCAGCGTCTTGCTCTAAAGCAATAAACCTGATGTAAAAAGTCAGGACTTACGAGTTTAAAGACGTTATTCTGAGCTTCTAGTGTAAGTTTCTGACACGAAAAACGTATAGAACACGTTCGCCTTAAACGTCTCAATTACTATGGGAAAATTGACAGCGCCGCCAGCGGAACGAAACGACAACAAACAGTATGCTTAGTGTAAGTTTTCGGTCACAAAATACGTCTCGACCGTGTTTGCGTTAAAATATCAAATACTATGAGAAATTTTAGCTGTCGTTTCGTTCCGTTTGTGGCGCTGTTCATTTTCCTATAGTAATTGAAACGTTAACGCGAACGTGTTCGAGACGTTTGTCGTGCCTAAAACTTACACTAGAGGCTCAGTATGCTTAGTGTAGGTTTTCGGTCACAAAATACGTCTCGAACGCGTTTGCTTTAAAATGTCAAATACTATGAGAACAGCTTGTTGTCGTTTCGATCCGCAAGTGGCGCTGCCAATTTTTCCATAGTAATTGAGACGTTTACGTGAACGCGTTCGAGACGTTTTTATATGCGAAAACTTACACTAGAGGCTCAGTTCTCATAGTATTTGACAGTTTAACGCAAACGCGATCGAGATCGAGACGTATTTTGCTATTGAAAACTTACACTAAGCACACTGAAAAAACGTTGACGCTTCAAAGCGAACACATTCGAGACGTTTGGTGCAACAAAAACCTTACTAGGCTTGCCCGCTCATCCAATACAGTTAACCGTTTTGATGCCACATCCATCCATCCAAAAGACATCATCACACATCCATAACAGTCTATAATAAAGCAAATTTACGCGCACGGAACCGATCGGAGCGTTATAACGAACGAATATGAATATGAAGCAATTGTCGTGTGTACACGCCTTTACATTACCATAAAGCTGATTTACATAGTCGCGAAATGTTGCAAATATATAAGGTAAATAGAGTAAATAGGTAAAGGGAAACTAGGCCCCTGTATGATATAATCTACACGATAGACGGAATTGCATCCCACAAATATTAGAATTTAGAAGATAGTTTGAAAACCTGGCGAAATGTTTAGCATCAATCATAGCAATAACGACAGAAATTCACGACTTAATTCTAATAATAATTTCAAAAAGGCTTTTTTCTCAGATTTTTGAAGTTTTACGTTAGTTCTCAGAATTAAAAATATGTACTTACCGACTTTCATTCGAGAAAAAATAGGTACCTATCTCAACAGTGTATAAATTTTAGCACGGATTTTTTACAAATACCTACCTACTGACCTACCGACACAATTTTTCTCTTACGCGACTTAGTGGATGATCACGATTACGAGTGCCTACAAACTAAACTTTCCATGCTGGTCTGGAAGCAAAGAAAAGAACAGAACAGAACACACACCCGTTGCTTCTCTTCTCGCGCTAGTAAAAACCCACCGAAGGAATCGGCAAAAAGCCCACCATCACCTTGAGACTGAAAAACCCTACTTGCTCTGCCTGATAAGTATAACCTTGGACTATTCAAATCCAGAGTGAACAGGCTGTTACTAAACCAGTGAGCTACATCTTCGGCCTCATCTGCACTTACCATCAAGTGAGATAGAGATCAATCACTGGTCAGTATATAGTAAAAAAAAAAAAAAACTCAACTTACTTATGTCCATTCATAGTAGCGCGATGCAGCGGCGTCGTCGGAAAAGATCGTCCGCGACTAATCGGGAAGCGGTAAGGGTCTATGAGTTGCGGACACGCTGTCACTAGTTGCTCTACCGTCTCCAATCTGGTAACAAAGGTTCACACTATAACAACCGGCCAAGTACGAGTCGGACTCGTGCACCGAGGGTCCCATGCAAATTCGGAAAGTGAATATAAAATGCAGTGTTAGCTAAACCATATGTAGGTGTGAAGTCAGTTTATAGTGGTTATTTACGTAGACACACAGTCATACATCCTTACACACTTTCGCATTTATAATATTAGTAGAACCGCGTATGCGGTTTGATGACATTCAAAAAAACTAATTTAGAAGGAAAACGACGATTTAATAACAAATATCTGGAGTGGCAGTTGCTAGGTAATAACATGACATCATTTGTATTAAAATGTACATTATTAGCAGTAGGTAATCACCGAACAAAGAAAATCGTTCCCTGGCATTTGCAAACCGTCAATAATTATCACTAAGTTTCATTCAACGCAAAACAATTTAAAAAATATATCGTTCACTAACTAAGCCTAAGCTAAGATACATAAGAAAATTCACGCAATCTAAGGGAAATTTTAAAATCGTTATACATTTAAACTTATTACAGTTAAGCAGTATTAAATAAACTCGATTAGCAAACTCCGTAAAACGTGGTAAAACGCAGATAAGGAACAAAATCTAATTCGTGAAGCTTATAAACCACGACCGTTACTTCAAAAGCTGAGCCAAGGTAAGTTTCCGACTTGAAAGTTGTGAAATCCAAGTTATACTGTAAGTTGATCCGCATTTAAAATTGTATGTTGCATACCTACTCCTCTCAAACTTGTTTAGGTAATAAATATCTAAATAAGGAGATAGTTATGATGGTTAAAGTACAGGAAATAATATGAACTTTATCTGGGAGTCGTTATACCAATGAACGACAGTTAATTAAATATTTGCTTGACGTCAATTACTTGGAAAAAAGGGGATAGTTGGTCGGGTTTTAACCCAGGAAAAAACTACAGCTTTTACAGAAAAAATATTAAATAAGTGTCACACGAAAAGTTGAAAATCCATTTCGTCGTCATAAACCGGTAAATAATACTTGATTTTTCACAAAATTCCAGAATGAAGTTTTAATAGTAAATTTTTCCATGTTTATTCTCAACTTTCTACTATTCTGTAGCCTGCAGAAAACCTACACAATAATTGAGTGAATTATAAATTAATGGAACACAATGACGCTTTTTAAATTACAAATTAATGTAATTTTATATTGAGTGATCAAATACCTAACTATTCTAACTTACAGACTTCAAACATAAGGATTTGATCTGTTTACATTTGAAGTCAATTAAACCTTCGGAACCTTTGAATTCCGAAGTGTCAAATTTAATACCTAAGATACTGAATTTAGTCAAAGGACTGATGTGTGAATGTGATAACAATAATCATAATGATTAACTGTAAAATTTTGACGGCCGCTTTTCCTTTCTGAAACCACTTTTTGTGTTTGGACCGAACTAGTATCAAGAATAAAAGCAAGACTGTTATGTGCCTATTCCTTTACTCAGACCTTTACTGGTTTTCAGCTAAGTTTTCAAACTCGGAACATACTTGAGAAGCTTCGGTAAAGTTTGGCAGGTTATTGCATAACTTGTGACGTAGACCGCTCGAGTTATCGAAGTTAGCAAATGAAGTTCTTAAATTTACTGTATCGAAACTCTTGTTATCAAAATTAATTAACAATAAACTTTACGGCACAGATTCGTTCACTTGCTTTTTCGATTGGCTGTTTTTATAGGCGGCAAGTCAGGGCAAATATTCCGCCTCTTCGTTACATAAGGTAGAAATAATTTTAAACAAGGAACTACCGTGATCAATCATAGTGACACAAACGGATAACTCTGTTCGTTTCGCTGCTGCCGGG
Organism: Pandemis heparana; assembly: GCA_963854515.1. Classification (NCBI taxonomy): domain Eukaryota; kingdom Metazoa; phylum Arthropoda; class Insecta; order Lepidoptera; family Tortricidae; genus Pandemis; species Pandemis heparana. The sequence goes on from OY978025.1 coordinate 7,902,382, forward strand.
GCGAGCGCTCCAGGAAGGACTACGAATTAGTCCGAAACATGTCGAGCTCGAGCATAACTTGACTTTTATACGTGAGTTATCCGTTTATGTAACTGTCTAACTGTAGAAGTAATTTTTTACCATACAGTATAATTCATAATAGGTTTGATAGTCGCATATGAAGCCTTCGAGAGGCCCTAGTGGATATCAATGTGAACCATTAGAAATTGACACACAGAATAAAGGTGCGAGTGGTGCGACCACACAGCCGCTTAAAAAAGGTGACGTTACGGAATCGCAACAAAATGTATGAAGAAACGGTGAGAAAACGTGACGCCTACGACACGTCACTGCGCATACGCGGCGGTTTGGTCGCACACTAAATTTGTAAACGAGGTCCCTTTTTCAAATTTGTTTTTTAATATTTCAGCAGGAGGTTGAGTTAATTTGCTTGAAAACACCTGTAGGCTTTCCATCAAAATGTTTGATTCAAAATGAAGTCACTCCTTCAACGCAAACGTCAACCGCAATATAAAAAAAAAACTAAAACTCTTCAGGGTCGTTGAACCTGCTGATGAATTCCAGATCAATTATAAGACACAATGTATTGTATACATTTCCCGTTCTAACAGATAACTGCATCCCTGTCAGTCCACGGGGTCGTTTGATCATTTGCTGGTCCGAAATTAAGTCTACTCACTTGCCGTACTGCGCCGCGAGATCCAAAGCACTCTCCTCCTTGTTATTCCTCAGGGTCATATCGGCGCCTCTCGCTATCAACCGCGTAACGACGTCCACGAAACCAAACTGTGCTGCTATCACTAATGCCGTTTCCTGATCGTTCGTCTGACGGAAGAAAAGATAAATACATAAGCATACTAATACCAATCAAAGTCCATAAGTTGCAGGGCAAATTTAATTGCTAAAACGCTACTAATGCTTGTACAGGTGGCGGCACGAAAGTAAAACGTGGAGGGGAGATGCGCAGTATGAAAAACAACATCATTTTCATACTTCTCATCTCCCCTCCACGTTTTACTTACGTGCCGCCACCTGTACTATGGTATTTTCATTCTTACCTGTCCTATTTATTTGGTAAACAATATTTTAACCTCAATGTGCAACATTTTGTAAAGAATATGGTGTATTGTTATCAAATAAACCTGAGGTAATATTTTGTACAAATTTTGCTGATATTTTTTATCTCCAGTTCCGTTATTTACGATAAAATAGTAAAATAGTAAAAGAATTTTAATTAATGTATGACTAGTGTTTAAAAGGGAGTAAGGGGAGAACGGAGTTTAACATCTTTCCGACCCAATAGTCAACCTCACCTGCACGCGCCTGCGGGCGGCGGCAGCCAATAGGCTTCCGTGGTGCTCCCTGCTAGACAACGAACGAGGCTCTGGCGACCGAGCAATGGCGGGATAACCATACACCCATCCGGGCAACTGGTTGGAAGAGGCTACAGCAACCTTGGGGACTAAATATCTCCAAAAATGTCTGGTGCAGAAGGCAACGGGAAACCACTGCACTATATTCCCATGAGTCGTTATGAAAGTACAACCAAAAAAATCTAGTTGGCCATGCGATCCGCTTAGCAACCGGCGCCGCGCTGCGTCCGGGGCAGACGGTGGGAAATTGGCTACCGGCCATGCGGATGTGGGAAACCAGGCAACGTATGGAAAATGGACTACTGGAGATTCGGTCAAGATGCGACATATTCAAAGAATCGGTACCTGGAATGTGCGCGGGTTATTGCAACCGGGGAAGTTGGAGATCCTGGAAAATGAAATCACTAACAGTAAAATTAACATATGTGGACTTAGCGAGACTCATTGGAGGGGAAATGGTCATTTTCTGACGGAGAAACATGCTGTTTAATTTTCTGGCAATGATGAATGCAGCAGAAATGGAGTCGCCTTCCTTATTCCCAAGCATCTGAGGAGTGACCGAGTCATGGGGTATGAAGCTGTCAGCGATCGGGTAATGAGCCTTAAACTCAAAGCTTCGCCGGTTAACTTTAACCTCGTACAGGTTTACGCACCCACTAGCACCGCAAGCGATGAGAGCTTGGAAAGATTCTACTCTGAATTGGAAAACGTGATTTCGAAGATACCCAATAGGGAAATCCTCCTGATTTTGGGTGATTTCAATGCTAAGATTGGAGCTGACGCTCATCAGCTTAGTCACTGCGTGGGAAGATTTGGTTTGGGCCAACGCAATGAACGAGGTGAACGTCTCGTGCAATTCGCTGCCGATAACAACTTGGTGATATCGAACAGCTTTTTCCAGAACCACCCCCGGCGTCTGTATACTTGGACGTCACCTGATGGAAACTACCGTAACCAAATAGATTACATGCTGGTTAGATCGCGGTGGAAGACTTCAATCAGAAACACTCACACGCTGCCTGGAGCAGACTTCGGATCGGATCACCAGCTTTTAATATCTAAAGTTCAGGTTAAATTACAGGCTAGTAGGAAGCCGGAGAAACGCAAAAGAGTCGAGGTCAGAGATGGACCAGGATTTCGAAACGCATTGAGGCGAAATTGGAGGCAGTGGGCGGACGCGGACCTGATTACCGAGACTCCGGACCAATTGTGGGATCGTGCCAAGGAATTAATTACAAGTGCGATCAAAGACTCTGAGCCACCTCCACAAGCACGTAAACGACAGCTCTGGATGAAGGATACCACGTTAACCCTTGTCGAAGAAAGGCGGAGATTAAAGGGTCTGGGTACGGATGTGAGGACTTTGAACGAGCTGTCCGGGAGAATACAGGCTGCGTGTAGGCGGGACCACAATGACTATCTTCAGAATATGTGCGCAAAAGCTGAAGCCTATTCCAACGGGCATGAATCTAGAGATCTATACCAGATGATTCGGTCAATCACAAAAACTATCTCTTCCAAAACATGGGCTATTGAAAACTCTAGGGGCGAAACTGTGACTGAAATTGATTCTATTTCCGAGACGTGGAAAGAATACTGCCAGTCACTATTTCAAGATCCACAAGCGCATTGTTTTGACTCTACATGCCCTACAGATAAGGAGGTGGAGCCGAGTATTCTGGAAGAGGAAATCAGGGCAGCCATTAAACATCTGAAGAATGGTAAAGCAACGGGCGGAGATGCTATTCCGATAGAGGCCATCAAAGCTTCGGGGGAGTACGGAGTTAAGATGTTCCACGCTCTATGCAATATAATCTGGCAGACGGGGAGATGGCCGAAGGAATGGAGCCACACTGTCCTCGTTCCGCTGCATAAAAAAGGTTCCACAAAAATATGCAGCAATTATCGCCTCATTGCCCTTATTTCGCATGCGAGCAAGATTTTGTTGCACATCCTGAACGAACGCCTTAAGAATTTCTTATCTAAAGAAATTGCTCCTGAGCAGGCTGGCTTCGTTAGGGGTAGAGGTACTCGTGAGCAAATCCTGACGGTGCGCCAAGTTATCGAAAAGGCCCGAGAGTTCAATAAACCGACTTATATTTGCTTCGTTGACTTCTCGAAAGCATTTGACTCTGTGAGGTGGCCTTTACTGTGGAAGACGTTGCTGGAAATGGGAACACCGAAACATCTTGTGCATCTTCTGAAGAGCCTTTATGAAGGCGGAACAGCATCAGTGAGAGCAGACGAGATGATGTCTGGTAGTTTCCACCCCAGTGCGGGAGTACGTCAAGGGTGTATAGTCTCTCCGCTTCTGTTCAATATATACACAGAGCTTATAATGAGGATTACTCTTGATGATTGGCAGGACGGTGTTTCGATCGGTGGTTTGAAAATCTCGAACCTAAGATACGCAGATGACACAACCTTGTTTGCCACAACCATAGATCACATGGAGGATTTGCTCCGCAGGATGGAAACAGTCAGCCTCTAATTTGGTCTCAAAATAAATCGCAGTAAAACAAAGATGATGATTGTTGATCGTACCAACAACAATTCGCCAGAAGTCACCCAAATTGCGAACTGTGACGTAGTCCAATCATACATCTACCTTGGAGCGCTGATCTGTAATAACGGCGGAAGTGTTGAAGAGATCAAACGACGAATGGCGATTGCTAGGTCTTCCATGGACAAGCTGAAGAGAATATGGAGGAGCCGTAACATCACTAAAACCACTAAAACCCGGCTCGTAAGAGCTTTAGTGTTTCCCATATTTCTGTACGCCGCGGAGACTTGGACGCTGCGCGAAAGCGAAAGGAAGCGGATCGACGCTTTCGAGATGTGGTGCTGGCGAAGGCTACTCGGAGTGTCATGGACGGATTTCCGCACCAATGTGTCCATTTTGCAGGAGCTCAACATTAAGCAGCGTCTGTCATCCATCGTACAGGCGCGCATTCTCACCTTTTTTGGGCACATATCCCGGCGTGATGATGGGTCCATTCAGCGACTGGTGGTTCAGGGTCGAGTCGAAGGTACTCGAGCGCGCGGAAGGTCGCCTATGAGATGGACCGATCAGATCAAAGCAGCCGTGGACGGTACCTTGCACACATGTACCAGGAGGGCAGCTGTCAGGGACGAGTGGCGGCGTATTGTGAGGCGGGTCACGAGTACAGAAGTGACGACCACGACCACTCTGTCAAGAGTGTAACGAAGAAGAAGAAGAAGTGTTTAAAATGAAGCCTAATAATTGATATCTCGCTGTCTTTAATTGGTCTATTGATAAGTACCTAACCTTATTGTAATGTATTGCGGTGCCCTCTCAGGGTTGTGTTGAAACATGTTTAAAATTAAGACCTTTTTGTACACACAAAGCAATCAATAAATGAATATGAATATGAATATGAAAAGAACAAAAATGAGACGTTTTGAGGTTAGAATTTTGTTTACCATATAGGACAGGTAATAATGAAAATAGGTACCTTACATACTAACTTTTCTGATCGTCATCTCAATCCAAAAGCAATCATAAAGACGAATTTGATTACATCGCTTAGGGGAATAGATAGCCCCGTGTCTTATCACGCACGTATTTCTTTACAGTATAGATATAGAAGCAAGCACTACGGATGTGTAGGGTTTGACTGAAAATCAGCGCTGTAGCAAGCACCTACTGCATCAATGTTGAGTCGAATTCCTTTTCGGCATCATTAACTCAGTATGTTTTTTGTATTAGTTTAAGAGTCTGTGTATTTTTAATGTCGAATAAAGTTATGTCTATGTCTAAATTGGCAGACAATGCACACGCTATGAGTTCTATGCGTTTGTTAATATATGAGTGCATCGCAGTACAAGATAGATTAACAGCCATCAAAACGCACTCCGTCATCACTCGTAGGATGACGATATCAACAACACCGGTGGGGGGCGGATAGTCATAGAATAGATAATAACAGGGTAGAACGGAATCTCTTTTGACCGCGTCCAAAACGCCGCCATTTATATACCTACTTCCCCCTTCACGTCGTTACACCCCTCTGTCGTCCAGGCGTATTGCTAGGGTTGCTTACCGTTAAATATTATACTTACGTCTAAAGATAATATCGCTAAAATATAAGTTTTTATGTACTTTAAAATCATTATTTTATTCTAGTTTTACAAAATATGAAATTTATAAATCATTAGGTACGTACCTACATATTATAGATAGGTAAGTACTTCTAAGTAATAAGTTATTACAAGTTCCATACCAAATGAAGCCATTTAAGATGATTTCGACGGTCCCTATTAAAAGTCGGATCTGCAAAACAGCTACTTTTCAGGAGAAGCAATCAAAGACATTTTTGTGTATAAAATTGACAATTCTTGGAATTTTGTTACGAAATTTGGCATGAGTTATTATTTTTATTGTACTGAGAGGTATGTATGTAAACATTTATCAATTTCTTATTAAAACATGCCAAAAAGCGACTTGACACTATTTTAACTGGAACTACATCAACGAGATTTGTCAGAAGTGTCACATACAACAATTTTGATCGGACTTTGTAAACTACAATTTGTCGGATGTGTCACTACCGACATTATTAAATGAACAATGTCGAGAACTTTTTGTCGTAACATTTATATTCGGATATAGTATATTTTTTAATGATAGATCCGACACACTCAAATGACTTTTTTGGTGTAAATTAAACAATAATCTTAGTTCAACTGTTCCTAATCAGAGTTAACTTTACCCTATTACTATTTTTATTCCCTTATCCACCTTTCTATGCAATACGCCCACAATCATGCTGAACGTGGCCTTTAGGTCTGTTACCTTAGGCTCTGTCTACCCTGTAAGGGATAAAGACGTGATTTATGTGTGTGTGTGTGTACACACACATACATAAATCACGTGTTATCTCAGAAGTTGATTACCGATTTGGTTTTTTTTTTGTTGGAAAGGGAAGACAGTTTGATCCCATTAACACCAAAATCAGGATCTGATGACAAGATCTTGGAGAAACCGAAGGAACTCTTCAAATCTTGTAGGTATAGCGTTAGCAATTTAAGTAATTTTAATGAAACTTGTGCATTTGCCTTCGAAAAGCACTATTTGATTAATTGGATCTAATTATGAAGACCACAGGGTGGTCATCGGTTTCAATAAGTAATTCAGGGGTTGCGATTCGATTACTGTAATATGCTTGCTAAACACGTCATATGTACTCGTAAAATATAAACATTTTCACATTACCATATTACCTATGTACGGTTCATTCATCGTCGGCAAACTGTATGCAGAGGTATTGATTGAAAGAGTTATGAAAGAGACCGATGAGAAAATATGGGATATACAAGCGGGTTTTAGAAAGGGAATGGGATGCACGGATCAAGTCTGCTCCTTGCGGCGTATAGCCGAATAGTATATGCTCAAAGGCCAGAAAATATACTGCTTATTCGTTGACTTGGAGAAAGCTTATGACAGGGTGATGAGGAATGAGTTGTGGTCAGCGTTAGCCATGCATGGGACGAACAGTAATCTGGTACGAGCACAAAAATCTCTATATGAGGATTCTAGTGCTTGTGTGAGGATAAACGGGGTGTACACTGAATGGTTTAGAATCGAAAAAGGTGTTAGACAAGGATGTGTTGCGTCACCGTGACTGTTCAACCTATTCATGGATACATGCCTGAATGATTTGATAGAGAATGACTGTGGACTAAGGATGAGTGAGTTAACCATCAAATGCCTCCTATACGCCGACGACCAAGTGTTGATAGCATCGTCGGAAGAGGAGTAGCAAAGGATGGCTAACATTTTATGTGGGGCATTAGAAAGGAAAGGTATGAAAGTTAATGTGAGCAAGATGAAAGCTATGGTGTTCGAAAAGGACGATAGTATGATAGAATGTGAGATTATGATTGCGACTGAGAAAGTAGAACAGATAAAAGAGTTTGTATATCTGGGCTCGCCGTTTACGAAAGATGGAAAGTGTGAAAGTGATATTGAAAGAAGAATGAGTGCAGGAAACATAGTCGATGGAGCGCTGCGCGCCTTTGTGAGCAATGAGACGGTATCAAAGGCGCGTCTGGCTGTTCAGAGGGGTGCTCGTTCCAACACTAATGTACGGTAGCGAAAGTTGGGAATGGCAAAAGCAGCATGAAAGTAGAATAAAGATAGGCAATAGAAATGAGAGCGTTAAGAAGTATGGAAAGTGTATCATTGAAAGATAGAATAAGGAATAGTGTGTTAAGAGATCGTGCTGGTATAAAAGAAGATATAGCGAGAAGATTAGTTGATTTGGTCACGTAGAGAAGATGGATGAAAGAAGATTAACTAAACAGATTTTCATGGGAAGTGTGAATGGATGCGTTGGGAGGGGACGGCCTAAACGAACGATCCGTGATCAAATTGGGGACGTTTTGGAAAAAAGCCGGGTAGGTAGAGGTCAAGAGTACCCGACGAGCATGTATGAAGAGATTGATGAATGTGGATGAAGCGAAAGAGGTATGTCTTGTGGGAAAGAGGGGTAACGGTATGTATATGTATGTATGTATGTATGTATGTATGTATGTATACGTGTATTAAATTCATTTGCGTCATTAACACATCTCCGAATAAATCTTGAAGTTGAATTACTTCATCCTCTAAATGTCTAGGAATCGGTGACTCACATTTTCCTTGAAAAAAAAACAGATCAAAGCAAAATATTGTAAGCAAAAGCAACATTCGACCGAAAAAAAATTGGTTGAGCCGACTAACATTGTCGGTAAACGCATTACCTACATTTTTTAAATAACACCCGTCCAATCAAAATTGTCAGACTTACCACTTAAAACAAAAAATAACAAACGATAACCAATCAATAAAGTCGAATGTGGTACTACCGACAAAAACAGTTAAAATTTTCCTATTAAAAATGTCGATTATGCCACATCCGACAAAAAAACTTACGAAAAAGCAATTAAAATTGTCGGAACTACCACATCCGATATTTATGCGTGGGCATGCCCAAGTTTAAATTTTTATTAAGCAAAACTTAATTTAATACGGATATAAACGACAATTTTGCGAAATCGCGAGAAATTACCTGGTGACCATCTCTCCGCGCAACATGGTAGGTACTGGCAGTTCCGCGTGGTTGGCCGCCCCTCGCGACCGGCCAAAATTGTCGTAACGTTACAACCGACTTTATTAAGCGGCCGTTGTACCAACATCCGACTATTTTAACCAAAATATCTCGGAAAGTAGCCAATATAATGATGTTTTTTTGATGTAGCATTAAAATTTACTGTTTTTTATTGACTTTAACGCAATAATCCCAAAATGGCCAAAATGGAGATCCGACTCTTTTAATAGGGACCGTCGATTTAAGTAAGTATTACTTACCGACAAAAATAAAATAAAATACATACAGGCTCACGTAAAACTAGTAGTAGTTTAAGTGCCAAACGCGCGTGCGGCGGCGCCGGCCGTGGCAGCCTGACTGAGTCGCTCGCTTAGCGAGTACTGTAATATCGTGACCTTGTGTCCGGCCGGAGCGGGAGATTCCGTTCTACTATGTTCTTACTTATTCAACGGGATAGTTTCCATTCACGCAGTAGGTACTACAATATTTGATAAGAGGGACCAACCTTCTGGTCTATGTTGACCGGCGGATTGGTATGGCCAAGCAGCATCGAGACGACTGTGGAATCCCCCTTCCAAGCTGCCAAATGAAGGGGGGTCGCCCCCTTCTTGTCCACGACGCATGGCGACGCGTCCACAGATAGCAGAAGGTGGACTATCTCCCTAAAATAAGTACAAAAGTTCGTAAAATTACGCAATAGCTCCTAGAAAGAGCGGTGGCGTTATGGTATTTGTGCAAAAGTAAATGACACATAATTTCCAATTCCTAAATTAAACAAATTATACCTAACGTTCCGAAATTCACTTGAATTCAGTTATGTTTAAGTCATTCTTATTCGTGCCATATTCATTCAGTTATGACTATGATTCATTCATTTGAGTTGATAAAAAACAACCAGACGTAAGCATATTTAGTATAATATGTAATTGTATTATATTTATGTATATCGCAATATTATGTTATGATATGATTTATGACAAACATTACACTTGATTAGACAATGTCTCACCTATGTCCATTCATACACGCATGGTGAAGTGGTGTGTATCCATTGTCGTCTTGAACATTGACGCCAGCGCCTCTTCGTAAACTGTAACAAACAAAAACAAATTGAAAATAAAAATGCAAAAAGTTCGCAGTCGGTAGGATTCGAACCTACGCTCCCAGAGGGAATCTGATTTCTAGTCAGACGCCTTAACCGCTCGGCCACGACTGCTCGTGCTCAAGCTGACGAAAATACCCTTTACAAACTGCAACTATCAATAGAACTCTGTAGGCGTCTCCAGGCTTACTTTATTGCATCTATCTAATTAAAGAATTATTTTAAATGTAAATAATAAATTAAACTTTTCAACTTGCAACACGCAGCAGTAAAAACATAAGTACCTAGGTACTTCAGTACATTTACATACCTAATAAATGGAAAACAATACAACATCGCTTAGAAGTAGTAAGTACCGTACTTATAGTAGTACATAATAGTACTAAAGGACCACAGTCATACAAGCTTTAAAGTGCAATTTTACGAGACGCCCTTGACCTGTTATTCAGTGTCAATGACCTTTTGCATCTTTTAGCGATCGCCTTTTAGTTAAATGTATAAGAACAGCTTGAGTAAATAAATTATTTGTTTTAGCTAAATTAACGATTCACATCTTTCATAAGGCTTCATGAAATTAAATAAAACTATATATTTATGACTCGAGCAGCTAAATAAATAATTTTCATAAGAGGAAGGTAAAGTACGAAGCTTTATTTCCACAGAAATATATACTTACATAAAAAGAAGTACCTAAGTACTTTTATTTTTGTAGTATGTAGTTAGGAACATTTTAAATTTACCATGAGCTTTTCGGTGAAGGAAAAACATCTTTAGGAAACCTGCACACATCTGCGAAGCAATTCAATGGTGTGTGACGTTCCCAATCCGCACTGGGCCCGCGTTGGAACTATAGCCCAAGCCCTCTCGTTCCGAGAGGAGGCTTGCGCCCAGAGGGACGTATTTAGGCTGGAGATGATGAGTAGTTAGGAACTTAGCTAATCAAATAGGTACTCTACTTCGCAAGTCTCTTGAAAAATTGTCTCCTAATTTAGGCTTATAATAGCCAATGTCATAGGATAATTCGGCGGAACAAATTCAGTCAGTATTCTTCAAAAAAAATTGGTAAGCATATAATATAAAGTAGCTTGGTGCAACTCACACTTAGGTTCTGTTTCACCACCTTCTGTTAAGTATATCTGTATATCTTAAATATCTTTACATCTACGTCGTCTACGTCTGTCTTATCGTAATAAATAGAGACGTAAACATCGCTATCTGACAATCAAAATATCAGGAACTTAACAGAGCGGTGAAACCGGCCCTTAAAGTAACAAGTTCCGTTCAGACTTTCAGGCTTTTTGTGGAAATATCCAACGAGTGTTTGACCGCTTCGCTTGAATAGACGCAAGTTCACTAACATTTTATTGAACTGATGGAACTAGAAACGCAGAGGATTCAACGACCTATCGTTTCGGTTCACCACGTGATTTACGAAACCGGTATCATAGTTTATATCAATAAAGAAAAGTAAGCACAAAAACGGCAAGGCTAATGTAAATAATGTAAAATTGGCGCTAAAAACCAGTTACCTACCTACCTATTAAGAATTTGGGCACATTTATTGTAACCGCGAACTTGTAAATAAACATGAATCAACCCACGTAAAGTTAGAAGAAAACGCTTTCGACTTTAGCAGACACACTGCTAAGTAAATAACAAGACTCAAATACTGTAGGTAACAGTATAATCATATGCCATTGCAATTAATATGTAAAGCTATTTTATTACAAGGAAACTTATAAGTCCATGCATGTTGACAGCCATAAATTAGTAATTAAAAGGTTGAACTGGTGCATAAACCAATGTCAGTTCTAGTAACTCAAAACAAAACACTATTATAACTCAAAGCATTCAACCAAACGACTCAAATAAAAACTATTATTACTATCGATGGATGTACTTAATATAACTATAGATTCTAAAAAGTTCAACGATTTCGTCAAAAATATAAGCAAGCAAGCAAAAAGTATCACTACAGCGGCAAAACTAAATATTTCTCCAACCGGATATGATGTGGTTTGGCCGGGCAAACCGTCAAAGCCTCGCCGTTGGCCAGTTTCCAAGAAACGAAGCCTTTTGGGCTGGTACAACTTGTGGATTTAATTTAGTTAATTCATCAGAGTATGATACTCGGAACGATTTCGCATATAAATGTGAATATAAGTTGGTTAAGAACAAACTTGGTCTAGCGATAGAGATTAATTGGAACAGTTGAAATGAGGAAACAGATTATAAAACTAAAGCAGTGACGCTTGGCAGTAATACCTATTAGTAAGCGAAACGAGAAGTCAATTGTTTCAAAATTTGCATAACCAACAAAACGTTAACTATAACATTACGAAAGACGTAAGACCTACAACACTGAAAATAATGATAAAAACAACAAGCACTTTGAGTGCTATACGAATAACTGAAACTAAATAAAATCGTTCTATAATAAATTCTCACCTATCAATATCATACAATTTCTTCTTTAGCTTCCCAGAAATCCAACTCTTAAAGGTGAACATGTGCAATGCCTTGTTATCGATGTAAAAGACACCACTAAAACACTTCACTGTTTTTTCCACTGTATTCATTATTACAAATTAATGAATTAAAATTAAAACACACGACATCCTTCCAGCTTGGGTAACAAGGGACTATTAGGAACGCGTAAATATGACTCACAGGGAAGTATTGTAGAACCTAACCACTAAACAGGTTATAAAGCAAACAATAATAAAACTTCAAGTAAAGAAGGCTAATTGGACACGACTAAAGTAATCGACTACTAAGATAAGTGTGATAGTAAAATTTCTGATAAGATAGCCGATTTGGTCCAAGCAAAGCGATCTAATTCAGAAACAACTATTGCGTTATGCTTACGTTTCTGCAGTTTGGCCCAACAAACGGTCGGGTATACTCTACGTGTAGACGACAGTGCTATGAAAGGTGTTTGTTGCATAAGAGGTTTAATACCAACACGAAGTTATATTCAGATCAAAGTAAATAACACAGAATTGAAGACAGAAGCACAACACCACACAATTAAACGTAACTGTTATAGATCTAGTTTAAAACAAAACTGTCGAAGTTATTACTGAAAATGTAGAAATTTAGATATTGTAAACGCGAAACTTCAAGTCTGGGTTATGTATTTACGTCAAACCCTTGTCTGATGGAAGCGCGAGTCTGACCCTGTAATGTGTAGGTATGTCTATCACTAATTATTTTAACGGTCCAGATTTCATGTGGGCCTTACGATGGCTATAGAAAAAATATTTTAATCTATTTCAATTGGAAAGGGCTATCTGATCTAAAATAATACAATTTCCATCTACGATTACGAAATCGATGTCCTAATTATTTTAGCGCTTAAAGAATGCAGGTATGTAATCTAAAAATGAGATTTATCTTTTAAATAAGAAGCGAACTGCTCTAATCCAGGAAATGATAGAGATATTAGCTAAGTTTACAAAATCATTTCCCGAGAAGAAAATATCATTGCGCAAGTTACAGATAAATAGATAGTGTATCCGGTGAGCATGAAAATTGTTGCCAATTCTTCATCGATATCAGAGAAACAAGTAAACATTAACTATATACATACACAAATCACATGTATATCCCTTACGGGCCTAAAGGCCACGTTTAGCATGATTGTGGGAGTAAAGATGGAAAGGGGAATCAAAATAGTGATGGGTTGCTAGCTGCATCACCTATAACATGATTCCTAAGATTTTCCCCCGTTCCCTCAATTAGCTTTTACCATCTGCGCGGGAAGAGAAGCAACTGATGGTACATTATATGTTTTTTCTTTGCTCCCAAGCCATCATAGCATAGATATAAAAAATTATATGTGTTGTTAACCTAACTTTTACCAAATACCAAAACCAAAATAACAATAAAAAACTTGGTATACCTAATATGTAAATTGTTGGTGAGAAAAACATTACAAAATTGAGGTGTGTGCACCGCGTGCAACCAATAATTAATTCTTCTATAGTGGATGTAAATCCGATGAAAATGAAATAAAAGTACCATCAGTGTTTTAAAAGATTTTTTTAATATGTACCTAAAACCTATTTACTCAACCTCAAACCTCAACTCGACATGTGGAAAAGGAACAGCTTTCCGCGAAATAGACTCGATGTTTTATCAACACCCATTGTGCCAACAAAGGCAGGTCACTGGGCTTCGCCGGCAGACTAACTCGTGATTGGGCGTGGGTTGTGAGTTCTCAATCCTAACGCAATTTTTCTTCATAGAAAGCATAAAACAATGACATCAATTGCGCCAACTTCCTGGCACATCTCTCTGGAAAAAATGTGACTGATGATGGAAATAAAAAATACAAAAAGTTTCACACTGAACGCGACATTGTCTACAAACATGGCTCATTAATGCAAACAATTGGGACTATCGTTACAGGTGTTATCGACCTGATTGTAAATATTGAAGTAACGCAGTGAGACCACGCGCGCACTGTCAACATTAGATTCAACGTAATCAAACTGTATTACAAAACTATAATATATTCATATTTCATATTATTTATTTTGCCAAAACACACAGTTGGTACAGTTTATCATGTCAGTGGTAAAAAATTACATGAATGCATGTTCCGCTACATTGTAGCATGCAAAATTATGATAAAATTAAAACAGTATTAAAAATTTTAATCATAATAAAAATAATAAATGTCCACTTCATAATATTTCACATCAATGAAGTATATTTTTATTTAAAAACTAAACACTTACAAAATATTTTTTGGATTTGATTAGTATGAATTAATTACTAATTTCAAATCAATAATGTTAAAACTTTTAACGTGTTCAGATATCGTCATTTCACTCATTTCAATTCCAAATACACAATTAACTCATTAAAATAGGTACTAAGATAACCAACCTCAGCCTGAACATCCTCCTCATGTTTTTAAACGACACATTATTTTCGAAAATGTTTATTCCCAATTTCATTTTCACTTCACTTCCGTATATTCACACGTGTTTTACTATGACTTTTTTTACAGAATTCTTTAAAAAGCCCGGTCATGGACGTTATCACGGTTTCAATATTTATTTTTTAAATGTTTACAACATTTCGATGTGTGTTGTGTGCGTTTCGACGGTCAAAAGTGACTAAACCGACGACTGCTAGCCGATGAATCATAGAGGCAACAGGTCGCTTCAGTTAGAACTTTTGGTTGCGGTATTTTTTGCGAGTGCTTAACTGTTTATGGAAGTTGTGCCAGTACTCTAATTTGGTCGCAAATTATGTTTTATGTGTGCCAACGGCGACTTTGTTTTATTGCTGGACTAAAACTATCACTTCCAACGGTTTCAATGATTCATAAAAGTTCGAACAATAGGAATGTTTGATCAACAAAGTCTGACCAACTTGACTCTTTATAATTACCTATCTATACAAACTATTAATAAATTCATAAACAACGTTGAATGTATTCAATTAAAAGCTAGTGAAACTCAAACATGAAGGATGGGAAAACCGGGTACGGTGAATCATCTAAATAGTTTAGTCTGTTGGTTTCTTATCATCTTAAATTTCATAACACGCTCTAAATTGAACATTATAAATATGCATCTGGTTCTCGTGAATATTTCGTAAGTTTTGTTTGACACTGGAATAATAATTTAATATGTATTCATTCACACGCGTCAATAACTGATAGAATGCCGATGACAATGCAGACCACCTTTACGACTTCCATTTGCATTTATACTTGGGTTATCTTTCTCTACGCTATGTGCAACACCTTCCTAAACAATTATGTAGTTAAAAAGGGCTTGGACTTAAAAGATAAGATAGCTATTATGCAACGAGAAATTATCCGCAGTAATCCATTAAAAGATCATCGACATATAAAGATACAAATACGTGGATGGCCATCAGGTTAGATTTTGGGATCGACAATTACGATAGAGTATTCTAGAATTACAACAAGAGTGAAATCCACAGTGATAAATAAGACTTCAATACAAACAATTTGACGCTCTTTACTTTGTTTTCATTTACGAAATACAAGTGACAAATTCTGGAGCAGATAATATTTAGAAGGAAGGATATCATGATGTTTTGAATCCAGCACAAAACCAAGTAGAGATTATATGACAAAATCGTTATTTATAAATAGAGTAGATTTTCGTTAAAAGTAGAACTTTTTCCTATTGAGTTACCATGGTAAATATTTTGCGTGAAAATTATAGTAATTCCACAAGTTAACATTATAATAAAGCTCTGCTGTTGGTAATCATGCCGTGTCAAACAAAAGCTCGCGTGCAGAACTAAATCAATTTAATTAGGAGCTATTATACAAATTAAGGCTAACAGGTCCGACACCAGACGAAATGGGTCGGAGTGATAAGCCTATTATCCGATTAATTTGTTTATTTTGGCTAGCCGTTATTTAGGGGAAATTAAATCGAGCCTTGTTAATGTAGATTAATTAGGTCCCACGTTTTTAGGCGTGAAAAGAACAAGATCCTTACTGATTCCATCTTAGATTTATTACGAGCGCTCCACGATATACACATACAGCTACGTGGGATATTCATGATATGCGGCGTCGGCAAAAAAGAAGTGTGTCAAACACAAGGCCAAGTTCCGAACGTACACGCGCGTCGTTTTATGGACAGACGTGTACGTTCGTGAGCTTGATCGACGGATTCACTTTTTATCCTTTTTCCTGTTTTAAAAACTGCCAACCGGTTTCTGTTGATGCTAAAAATGTTAACACGGAAGTATGGAATGCTATAAACCACAAAATTAAAATTAAATTCGGTTCCTAACTCGATCCAGCTTAATATATCATTCGTATGCATTTCGGCCTTCGCCGGCCATGTTCGAGTGTTCCAGCAACTTCAATGCCTGGTACGGTCAAGTGTTGCATACAAATATGTAGGTGAGATGGTACATATAGACAGACAGTCAGACAAAAGTTCAACGTACGTTCCTTAGCATCGATTGGTGTCTGGCTCGCAGCCAAACACTTCATTTTATAATGGTTTGGGTTATCTTACTTCCTTAAATAGATAACTGCTCTCACATAGGTAGATATTAACGCAAACTGTGCGAGTTAACTTTCAGTGACTGTTTGAATGCAAACCGTCATGCCTTTACGTCAAGTGTAAACTAGCTATCATTAAAAGAATTGCAAATATCAAATCTATAAAAAAAACTTCATAATCGCCAGCTTCTTTTAAGCTTGTCTGATTCAGTGTTAAAGCTTACAACGCTTCAGTCTAGTTACACAATTGCAAAACCAACGATTAAAAATTTGTTAAATAGCACGTCGAAACTTAGAACCTTCGAACTTTTGATCTTGTTCGATATCCAACTTTTAAATATCACTAAAATAAGTCCAAGGTAGACTCGATGGGAGCGTTTTGCATGAGTAAACTTTGCCGGTCCTCTATCAAGCAACTCCCCCTCTATCTAGAATTTTTTAAAAGCCACTACGAAGTATTACCATTTCACCCAACCAAGCTAAACGTCAGGACATCGACCTAGGTCGAAGGCCCAAGGATAAGGAAGTCATTAAAATGTTGCTGACGGAGATACTGACTCCATAACTGTGTGCACGGGACGTGTCTACGATCCATAGACTTTACACCAGTCTACCACGAGCAATGACCCGTAAACGCTAGCACCATAACAGTGCTCTAGGATGCACTTAATGACATACGTCAGAATGCAAATATGTAGGTAACATTAACATAGCAGCAGCGTTCAGCTACGTCGTTACAAAGAACTACTAAGACGGAAGATGAACAGTCTTTTTGATTGAATTAGTAGTCTAGCTTTTCTGTTGCACAAATTCAAACATACTGATTCTTTTTCTTTCTATGTATATCGAATTCGAATGTGTGTGAATCTTTCTCATGGTTTGCAGATTTCGCTATTCATCGTAATGTGAAATGAAGTTATCGCTTTAAATATAACGGAGTAATTTAATGACCCTATAACCATGATCCCTTAAGAGGGTGCATCCGTGCTGAGCTGGCAACGTCGCATTTTTGGTGATTTTTTGCGATTATTTCACAGAAATTGAATGAAAGTATCAAATATCCGTCTGTAGCGCACTTCCTTTTTAGTGTATTAATGTGTCTAATGCAAGAATTCATCGTGATGGACTTTTATTTTCTTATTAAACGAGATATAGTATTTTATCGCTTTAATACGAAAATAAAAGTCCATCACCATTAATCATTGCATTGGACACATTAATACACTAAGAACGAAGTGCACTACAGACGGATATTTGATACTTTCATTCAATTTTTGTGAAATAATCGCAAAAAATCACCAAAAATGCGACGTTGCGAGCTCAGCACGGATGCACCCTCTTAATTCGATCAGATGACGAAAGGAATTCGTGATAAGCCATATAATGAATAGGTGTCGTTAAGTTAATTTTATTCTAATGAAATGACGTATGTTATGCGTTCCTATGCGTCAATAATTACCTTACTTTAAATTCATACGCAGGCATGGTCTGATGGATAATCTGCGCAGTTTTATGAGTAAGATTCTGTGGGAGTAGGTGCCACAAAAGGAATGGGTTTCCCCGGATCAATCTCATATGGTTATCAGATATATTCAAAGAAAATCCCAGTCTGTGGGAATTCATTAATCGATGACGACAATAAATTTCAATGATTTAGGTACTTAATCATTTAGAAATAAAATAACCACTAACGATAATCTGAATGTCTTTACTCAAATGGATCATGGGAGCTATACATTCTCAGCTCGACGAGTTTTTGTAGCGTAGGTAAGTAGGTACATAAATTATCGGATTTGTGGAATGAGCATTGCTTTTTAACCAAGGCTTTTTGGCAGACAGGCAAGGCAACAATCTCACAAAATCTTACACCTTTACCTGGGGCTTTAAAATAAAGTAGTTAGACAACTTAGATAACAGGCAGGATGTTCAGAAAAAAAAGTTTTTGTTCCAAAGTCCGAAAGCATTTGGTGATTCATTTCTAAGCGAGCTTAAAAACTAAACACTTTTGTGATGGAGGTTGATTGTTTTTAGTTAAATCGTACCTTTTATGTAATAATTAAACAGTCTTAACGTATTTCGTATTTAGATGTTTGGTGTATTATCAATAACATCGCCGAACCCACAAGCGAATGGGCGCATTAATGGCAATCGAACGACATAATGAATGATATAATGATCGTGGATAATGATACCTACTCTAAGATGGCAGTAATTATAGTTGCATGTCTTATGGAATTGAAGGTAAATAAAAAAAAACTTACACAGGTAGATACAATGAAGTGGGGAATTGTGTAGAATCGTATTCCACGGGGAAGTAGGTAATTAGAACTAGAATAAATATATAAAATATCATTATTGAAGTCTTCAAAATTATCGATAGATACTCGTATAAAATGGAGTTAGGATGTGATGTGACGTACCCATGGTACCTATGAACGCCAATTTGTAAGGGTACGCTTTCACGCTCTAGCTAGAGAGATACTATTGCATTCTAAACGACCTTAGGACTAAAGAACATGAATCGGCTCACGTTAGCATAGAGGAATACCTATATTGTCGTCAACACTAATAAAGGGCCATTTAAACAACCTGTATACCTAGTGTGTAACTGGTGTGTTAGTGTGTTACCCCCTTATTCATAAACGCACTATAGGCCTCTGTTAACTTAGTAATCGTTTGTCCTTATCTGTCACTTTGACATTTACCTTTCACAGATAAGGACAAACGATTACTAACTTAGCAGAGGCCTATAGTGCGTTTATGAATAAGGGGGTTAGGCATTAGTGTTGATTGTCTCATTTTTTTCGTACAGTTTAAAAGTATAGTCAAAGATAATGTTCTGATAGCTTGTTCCCCGTACAGTCACCAGCATAAATATATGATCATTTTTGTACCTTGTCGCTTTCAGTCGTTACATGATTTCGTATGGTTTTTCAAACATGACTTTAAAGTGACAAGGTACAAAAGTGATCACTTATTTATGCTGGTGACTGTACATGACCAAGTTACATAACCGGCACTGGTAAAACCAATGAAGGTAGATTAATTTGGATTAATTTAGGTTTAGGTGCGTTTTAATTTAGAAATAGTCTTATTTTACCTTGGAATATCCTGGTAACGTAAAATAGTTATGTACGGGGAACAAGCGGATCAGATATGTAGCTTGGTGCGAATATTGTGTTCACTGTCATCTTCTCATCTGGGCAATTGCACCTCCTGTAGCGTTAACGTTTAGAGACACCCCCCCAACCCCCCCCCCCCCCCTTGAGCACATGTTTTTCCATTTTTTTGCTACTTTTTCGCACCTACAAATACTAGTAGTTTCGCATATAGGTATCAACATAGGTAATTACTTTATTCGATTTACCTAGCCTAGCCAGTCCATAATTCGTTAATCTTTACGTACCTACCTACCTAATTAGCTTCTAGCTAAGCTGGCCTACTAGTGGGTAAGGCAGCGCAAGTAGAACTACTTGTATAGGTTGGTACCTATATGTCTAAAAAGTTAAGCCTTAATTACCAAACTTCGACGAAGTAGGTTCGTAATTTTGAGGTAGCTGTTTGGTAGGTACTAGTTACAACTATGTAGATACGTAGGTATAACCGTAATGCAATTATACTACATAGCAGGGTAGGTAGGTATACCTAGGTACTAAGAAAATGCGTTATTAAGGTCGTAAAATACACACGTAGGTACATGCTCATGCTTCAGTTTCTGCGGTAAACCATAAACTTGATGATAATAGCCTCGTCTTCAATCCCGTAATTGGTGTTTTCAATAAATTCTGCCACTGCATCAAGGAGGTACCGGAGTTACAGTCAAGTAGGTATACATACCTATATTCTCGACAGATCTGAACTAACACTGGTAAAACACGCCTACATCTACTCTAAATACACAACAAAACTTACAAGAACCCATGATAAGCCGTTTAGTCGTTATCAAGACAAGACGTTTAGTGATAAGCACGTAAACATTATGGAAAAAATACTACTAACAATTGTCAGACCCTATTGTTTATAAAGGCAACATCGATTCTTGTTAGTCTACAGCAGGAGAAAGAAGGAGGTCAACAACTACATTCCAAAAGCGAATCTTGATAGCAACTTGAGAAAATATTACAGCAAAGCAAGAAATTTTCGCAAAACATGAAGGGGACCTACCTCGTAAATGGACCACTCCTTTTCGTTATTAGTGTAAGTATTTTCGTAACAGTGCGCCCATCGCCTTTGCGGGCAGCGTCCAACAACTCCTGGCCTCTGCCCATGGCCCATTTAATATATAACTCCACACACAAAAACAACACAAAGCTCCTTCATATCAATTTTTTACACTAGACTTCACTACACACTACTACTTCATTGATCGCGCGGCCATGTTTAGTTCAATGTGACGTGAGTGCGCTCTAGCGGCCGGCGAGAGAATCGATATTCAGCTCTCATAGCACGACACTGACACAAATCCAGCAATCAGACGAATGCTTCACCGTTTAGAACGTATTTTTCCACTAAATAATTAAACAAAACATTTGTAAAAAGACATGTTTTCCTATCTTTTCATTCAATTACTTACTTTGTCTAAAAATATAAAAATACACGTTTTAAACATTTTGATGCTCCGGGTTGCCGTACTCCATAGCAGTGTCTATCTCGCTCTTTCTTGTCCACATCTATAATACTATTTCGCTTGCTCGCCGACCGAACTTGCACTTGCTTCATTCGTTCGTTCTTGCGTTCGTTCTGAAACGTCAACGTCAGCGGTCAGTCATCTGTCAACCAGTTCACTTGACTTCACTTGTATACATGCTAATGCCATTGTTTTCAAAGTGGTACAATCGTGCGTCTGTTTTCCGTGAAGATATACGTGTTTGCAACCTTAATTGATTCTACATTCAATGAAAAATTAGAACTGTTCCGAAGTAATAACAAGAGGGGAAATAATTATCAGTGTTACATAGTTGCTGTCAAAAATTCCAATACACAGCTGATTGCTGTTGACACTGACAGATCAAATAATTAATTGGGTTAATACAGGAAAATACAAAACAAAACAGATCTATTTTGCAGCACTGTTTAATGTAGTTAATTAATTATACAGCAGTTGCGTTAATTATCGTGTGTTTGTGAGTCATGTTGTGATACGATATAATTTTCAAGAAGAATCAATATGCTTCCATATATTCTTGTGATATTTTTTATTTGTGCTTCATGCAACGCTCAAGGTATTGTACTTATGATAACAAATCAAGTATTTTTTTATAACTTTTATCGTTTTATCAAAATGAAATGCCTGTTCCAAGGTTGTCTTTGATTATACCTAGTTTTCTAAATGATTTGATCACTTTTCTATACTGTTATGCATTTTTCGACTGCTTGGCAACAACTTCCTTGTTCTCTTACATATGATGCCAAAAGTTGCATAAGGTGATACCTTAGAAATATAAGAAACTACAAACCAAACTCACTGTTTCTTTTGGTTCCTGTCTCTCTAAAGTGTATTAATTTTCATGCCCTTAATCTTTAATTTTTTTACACATTCAGCTGGTATTATGGACTTCAAATAAAAACCTTCAGTCTTCACAAAAATCCAGCCTGCAAATGGCTTCATTTGTGCTCATATTTAAACAAGTATAAAATTATAGACTCTAGAAACATATTAGTAGGTTATTTAGATAGAATATTTGGTCTGGTTAACATACAACCAGGGCATTCAATCTCGGGATTGTATGTTAGGGACTCTGATCCATTTTCAGTACAAACCAATCCCGGGATTGATTGCCCTATGTACAACCAAGTTATTGCATGCCCTGGTAATTCTTGCTCATGAATTTATTGTTTATGGGTAAAAGGTTGTATATTACTGGGTGTACAATACTGAGTTATACAACACAGGCTCGTCACATTTTCAAATATTGTCTATTTATCATTTGTTTCCTATTCATGTTAATTTCAATTGTTTCAGAGGCGTATATTATAGCTCTCAACAAAACGACAACTCCCAAAAATGCGGAGTTATACAGCAATATTATGGACATAAAAGCATTATCAACTATACAATTTGATTTTGATAATGTTGATCCGAACATCTCTTTTATAATATTCCAAGCGCACAGCTACTTGTACAATATAACTATGTACAACTATACAACACTGAATTCAACGGTAACAGGAACTAATGTGGGCTTATATAGCCCTGCAAGTTCATTGGCAACGTTCCATGTTAATAATCCGAACAAAATGGATTTGAAAATATTAATTGCCGTACATGGCTATGATGACACATGTAAGTTATTATTTTTAAATCTTACCTTAAGGTTAGTCAATTAAGAATTTTATTTTACATCAGGGAGATAGAATATAGTATATTTAATATACTAACAGATGAAGAGGCATTTTATTGAATCAGGCGTTACTTTGCGGAGGTCTATTTCAATGAACACAAAATATTTACCTTGCTACTCCGCTACTTACGTAAGCTAAAGAAGCTAAGCGTAGCTTAAGTAGCGGAGTAGCAAGGTAAATATTTTGTGTTTATTTAGATGAAGAGGCCTTTACTCAGCAGTGGGTGGATGTGGGCTGATTAGATAGATAGATATACTAACATGACAAATGGTGATGATAGAGAAAGAGCCCCCTTACCCCCTTACCCCCCCTTATTCATAAACGCTCTATAGGCTTCTGCTAACTTAGAAATCGTTTGTCCTTATCTGTGAAAGGTAAATGTCAGTGACAGATAAGGACAAACGATTACTAAGTTAGCAGAAGCCTGTAGACCTTTTAATATGGGGGTTAGTGTACACATATGTCAGCGAGATGGAGAGATAGACAAAGACCACTTTGCTTACAGCCTATGAGCCTGTAAGGACCCAGTGGCATGCTGATCTAGTGGTAGTTAATTCTAAATCTAGTGCACTATATGTACAAGAACGATTAAAGTATTGTAATATTATTATTAGGTACCAGAGGTCCTCAACAGTAGGTTCAATTTATTTACAGGATAACTTATTTATTCTGAGTCATTGGAATAGTTATATATTTCCAGTTTTATCCTGTTTTAGCTAAGAGTGGTTGTTTTAAAACTTTTAAATCAAAACGTTTTTATGATAGGTTCCAGTTTTCATTAATGGCAATATCTATAAAATGAGGTCAGGAATCCTATGACTCGATGTACATTGTATGTATAGGGAGTTTTCGAATGAATTCCACAGACTTACCTACAAATAAATACTAAGTATTATACTATTCCTACTTCCTACCCTACTTCCTACTAATATTATAAATGCGCAAGTATCAAAGGCGCAAGTTATGTTAGTATGGATGGATGTATGTTACTGTTTCACGCCAGAACTGCTGAACAGAATACATAGGCTTATTTTTATCCCGGAAAATAGCATAATTCCCCGCGGTTTTTTACACACGAAGTCGCGGGCAATAACTAATGACTTATTGTCCTTATTTTGAAATGACAAATACTCCAAACCAATTATCGTGACATTGACCTAAGATATCATATTTGTATATATATATAATATAAATAAAACGCATATTTACGAGTAGATCCAATACGTATTCATGGAAAGAATCTTAATCAATAATGAATCTTATTGCTATATTATTAGGGCTGTTTATCGTGGAATGTGTTGTGTTGCAGCTACAATCAGTCTTGTCAATGAATTAATGAAATCTAGACAAAGTTTATTGATCTCTGAATTGAATTGACAGCTATTCTCCTAATGGCGCTCCCACACGGTGTGTTTGTGTCAACTGTGACACTTCAAACGCACAGTGTGGGAGCACCATTCCATAAACCAGGTAATCAGTACCACTAAATATTACATACATATAAATATGACATTTAAGTTTTGAATATCAGGGACTTAAGAGAGTGGTAAAACATTCCCTAACAGTCGGTAACTTTTTCTCTAGACCCGATACCTGGTGGGTGTAACATGGAAATGCCAGTACCCACGGCCCCCTACCTCAAAACTCAACTATCACCTAACAAAGACTACATTATCGTCGATGGTGCCGCCCCCAGAGATGACCTCAGTATTTCTTGCGATAAACACGAACTGAGGGACATGACGTTCTACAGAATATACATGCCTGAGAGGGATTTCAGTATTGATACTTATTTCGATGGTATCAAGGTCATGATGAATTTTGAAAATATAGAGAAGATTGGTGAGGTTGTAAGTATTTTGAATTAAGAAATAAAAAAAATACTCCACGCATTAATCGAGTAATAATAAAATGCCTTACGTCATTTTGGAAAAGAGCTCTTTGAACTGCTGCGATCTATGTTAACAAGTAACATGGCGAAGAATCACCCCAAGATACACACACACACACACACACACACACACACACACACACACACACACACACACACACACACACACACACACACACACACACACACACACACACACACACACACACACTGCTTGTTTTCCTAATGGGCGAAAATCTTAGGAATAATATTATAGGCGACGCGGCTAGCAACCCATCACTATTTCGATTCTCCTTTCCACTACACCCACAATCATGCTAACCGTGGCCTTTAGGTCTTGACACTTCGGGCTCTGTCTACCCCGTAAGGGATGAAGACGTGATTTATGTATGTATGTAAAAATATTTGGAAATCCAATTGCCGAAAGACGTTAGGAAAATATACTCGGGAGCAAAAATAACGGGTCACTTTTCATAGAACCTTGTGTGAAAAGTGACGCGTTATTTTTGCTCGTCAGTGTAGACGTACTGTGTTACTGTGTATCATACAAAGGAATTTAATTACTGACCCATCGAGGAACCTTTTCATATAAAACGTCACAGTGACATCGCATTACTTAACAAGGAAAATCGTTACGACTCAATACTATAAAAAGGTTCCATGGTGGGTTATGAAAAAAATCCTTGACTGTATAGTTGCCGGCAAACATCTTGAGCATGACCTTGAATGCGCAGAAGTGAATTTAGCGTCTCTTTGGTATAAAAATACATGCGCGAACTTACCCCTTCCACGTCGTTCTTGCTCAAGATGTTTGCCGGCAACTATAAATTATAATATTAATTTTAGATCCCAAAAACAAGTAAGAAAGTTCTCCGACGTACGCTGAGTGCTTATCCAGGCACGGGTTCCGTATTTGTAGCAGTAGCTACGAATTACGTCAGTATTAATGACTCTGATGTAGTTGAAGTCAGGCATTCGGTGTACGTTCCGATTGTCAACTATGCCTGCTCCCCATTGGTCGAGGAGGACTGTAAGCTACTTAGTAAGTGTACTTACATATGTTTTTTTACATCAACGGTTAAATTTGTACGGCTTAACTTTTTCGACGCCAACGATAGCATAATATATAGGTAACTACGCGTCCATTACTTCAATGCAAAAGTAGACTCTGTTCAATTGAGTTTAGATTCAACTTAAGGCATCGCAATAGAGAATGGCGTATGGGTGACGTGTCATGTATTTGACGTGGCGACGAAAAGGTTAATTCATACGGATTGGTCCGACTAGTTTCGGTCTTGTTGAAAAACCATGTTCAAGAGTGCTTGAAGACGGAAAACGTCGTATTCTAGTCTAGTGGCTTATGATGACGCCGATGCCTGTGCCACAAATGTGCAATACAATTAAATATAGGTATATCCTAGCTACTTCTTTTTCTGGTGGAGGCCTATGGCCAACAGTGGGCGTTATGGCTGATATAACGATGATGACTCACTTTAAGGGTCGATAGATTGATTTGATAGATGCTAAGCGTTTAAACAAGGGCCGATAGATGGCGTAACTTAGCCTACCCTCAAAAGCGACCATTTATCGTTATCACGTTAAATTATTCCGTAAACTGACTTTGTAGACAACCGTTTTTTTAAATGTCAATAGTCAAGGAAAATTATCTAGCAAATATTAATTATTTTTCCTCTCCAACAGGTGACATCCTATCAAAACTACTGTGCGCCTCGCTTCTCTTCCTAGGCCTCTTTGTTTGCTACTACGGACACCGGTTCTTTAAAACGGAAATGTTCATTTTCGGAATGATGTCCGGCGTCATCATAACTTACATTCTGATCTCAATAATAGCAGAGATGGAACAAGCACGTAAGTATATCATAATGAGTAAGTTTGGCACGATGTCCCTAATATCCCTTGCGAGGAATAAAAGATTTGTCACCTCTCTCTAAACATGCATGGCAATAAATAAATAATAAATAAAAACCGGCCAAGTGCGAGTCGGACTCGTGCACGAAGGGTTCCGTACCATTATCTATAAACCAGTGTAAGCAGAGCCCTGCTCCAACGCAAAATGTACGCAGTGTGGGGTCACTTTATATTGGTCACTGATATATACAGACATACCTACATATTTATGGTTTTCGCAATTATTCCTTGATCTGTGCTATGAGACGTTGCTTCGTACCAAATTTCAAGATTCTGAGTTCATGGGAAGTACCCTGTAGGTTTTGATTCCTTTGGGAGTTTCGAAAATTTGCGGCATAAACGGCTGTATCTTTTGATTGCGTTGGCTTAGAAGTTTGATTTTTTCACAGCTCCAAGGGACAGTAGACCTGAGTATTTGATATAAATATTAGCTTGATACCTCCGCGTGTTCCTGGTGTAAATGGGTATTAACAGACGGACGGACGGATGGACAACAATGTGATCCTATAAGGGTTCCATTTTTTCCGTTCGATGTACGGAACTCTAAAAATGAATTGCTGTTCGTTTGTCCATCGGCGCGGGACGACAAGCAACAGGTGCATTCTATGTTTTTACTTTGCTCCCAGACCGGCATGTCAGGCACGGCAAGCATTGACGTACAATAAACAACTAGACTCCCAATCACGCTCAAAAACTGCCGGAAGCAAAAGTCTGCACGACGCGTCTGTTGTGCAGAGTTTTGGTTCAGTCGTGTTTCGACCGCGCTTCGATAACAATGTACATGTCTCTTTCGCACCGTAATCTCAAACGCTTGAGAACAAGAGACAACCAGTAGGCTTATTGTCTAACTCGCTCGCAATCGCCATCGTGTTCATTTTGACAGTTCGTGTATGGGCTGACAATTGGCATCGGAATCAGCTAGCTGTCTCATTCATACAAGAACTGTCAAAACAAACACGATGGCGATTGCGAGCGAGTTAGACAATAAGCCTACAGGTTTCCGGCGCGTGGCGTCGTGTCATTACTTCTCACGATCGTATGCAATTGACATTAAACATTACTGCCACGAAATAAGGTGTTAATTTGAACGAATATGTTAATGTTATCTGTGTAAGTTGATGTATTGACACACACAATACATAGACAACGCCGCTCGGACGTTTCTTGAGGCACTTTTGTTTGCGATTGGGTGTCTAGTTGTTTATTGTAAGTCAATGATGGCAAGCTACAAGCTCATGTATGTCAGTATCACTGTGGTTGTGATATTTAGACTGTTCGTCTTCGGAACTCTCCAGTCTAACATTCATCATCATGTCCTCCTTGACGTATCCGTCAAATGCTAACCCTGCTGGCTCCGGAGGTGAGAGTGAGAATGGCAGGTGAAACCAAATTTGGTTTTAAAGGTGCACAGTGCAATAGACTAACGGAACCGTCCGTCCGTGATGAAGACCTCGAAGCCAAATGCCCTCACAAAATGATCCGCTTACAGTCTATTTATTCATACTAGATACTAAATTGACAATTGCAAATGTCAAATTGTGAAATAATGATACCAGCTTTTATTGTTTAGTGGTGTAGGTACTCAAAACCATCGACAATGTTTATAGTCTGGATACAAGAGGTTTGGTCATGTTATATTTTAAGAAAAACATACATTATCATAATCAAGCAAATTCAAAGGTTTATTAGTTTATTACACTAGTTTATAATATACAAAAATCTATACTAAATATAATTTATCGTTAACTTTCGGTAGTGGTGGCACGTTACTATTTTTGAATTGCAAAAAACAGGCAACACAGGTAATGTCATTTTAGTATCTAGTATGAATAAACAGACTTTAGACTTATCAAATGAATCAAGAAATTTTACTTCTTGATTTTTAATGTTTACTTTTTACGTTTAGGTCACGTGACAGTTGGTAACAGATAGAAAAATTCGAAGGCTTACTCACCTGCTATGGGTGGTGTAGGGATATAGCACACGTCACGGAATGGCGAGGACCCGGGTTCGATTCCCGGCCATAGCTTTACTTTTCGGATTTTTCTATGTGTTCTAATTTTCAGTGTCGTTTAGAAATTAGACTTTAGACTGTTCGTCTTCGGAACTCTCCAAATTAACATTAAACCTGTTCCAGCTCTCATGGGCGCCTCGTTCCTCTCCGGTATACTGTTCGGTTTCATCTGGCTGACCTTCTGGTGGTTCTACGGCATCCCTGTATTTGCTGTGCTACTCTGTACCCTCAACTTTGGGTTCTTCTCCGCCTGTGTTCTGTACAATCAGATGCCTGGTAAGATTTTTCGATTTTTTTATATCAGTTGTGTACAGTCACCAGCATAAATAAGTGATCATTTTTGTACCTTGTCTCTTTCAGTCGTTACATGATTTCGAATGGTTTTTCAAACATGACTTTACAGTGACAAGGTACAAAAGTGATCACTTATTTATGCTGGTGACTGTACCACTACATACATTTACCTCATTCACTTAACACAATCGATTTTTTAAAATAGTTGTTACTATATTTTATTTAATATTGGCTATTGTATCGATACTATCGATAGTATTGTAGGTAGTGTACTACTGCCTACCCTGGCGACCCATGCACGCCACATGAGCACCAACTGACGAAGAAAAAAATACTAAAATATTTTTTTTAATTTCAGGGGGCCTTGAAATCATAACGGAAGATCAAAACTTTTGGACAATATTCCTATTGATAATGCTAATAACTTCTTTAACTCTGGTCACCGCTACGTACTCTGCTAACGTGCTATGCTGTGCTATTCTCGGCGCATACGCAGTGATATACCCTATTGACTACTGCTTAGGTTCCAATTTGAAGTACATTATCATCAATACTGTGAGGCGTGCTACTGTCGAGAATTTTAACTATGCTGTGCTGTCAACGCCTTATGAATTAAATGGTAAATATTATATACATATTATTCACGTCTTAATCCTTCACGGGGTAGACAAAGCCTTAAGTAGTAAGACCTAAAGGCGTTTAGCGTGATTGTGGGCGCATAAGTAGACAGGGGAATCAAAATAGTGATGAGATTTTCGCTCATTCCCTCGATGGGCTTTTACCATCTGCGCAGGAAGAAAAACGGCTGGTACAAGTGGTACATTGTATGTTTTTCTATGCTCCCAGACATTTCCAGACCAGCATGGTTTTTTTTTAAAATATTTTTAACATAAAACCATGTTATTTTAAACTAAAACACGTGTCGTGTTAAACGTTCCATAATGAAGGACTTACAACGCCGTGGTAGCCTAGTGGTTTGACCTGTGGCCTCTCAAGCAGAGTGTCGTGGGTTCAAATCCCGGGCTCGCACCTCTGAGTTTTTCGGAATTTATGTGCGAAAATTACATTTGTAATTTGCTACGAGCTTTTCGGTGAAGGAAAACATCGTGAGGAAACCTGCACACATCTGCGAAGAAATTCAATGGTGTGTGTTAAGTTCCCAATCCGCACTGGGCGCGCGTGGGAACTATAGCCCAAACCCTCCAATACACGGAAGAGGCCTATGCCATGAGGCACGCCGAATTTCGCGACAGTTTAATAAATAAATACAAAAATAAACGACAATAACAACAACAACAACAAAAACATGTATTTACTGAAATTGAAGCGAATTCTTAATAAAAAGACTTATAAATAAATAAATAAATGAAAGACTACAAGTTAGTCTGAAACATGTCCAAAAAGGATTATACAATTTTTATGCTGCTCTCAAACTACCAACTTCAAAATACCTGCCAGCTCTCGAAATAATAATCATTTTTGCGAATTGGCCGCAAAAAACTTTTTCTCTGCAAACTTTTTCGTCTGCAAAGAAGTCGTTTATCGCCTGTGTTTATCGCTATCCCGCGGTATCGAGCTGCCTCTAGTGGATAAGCACCTTAGCGTTTTTAGTTACTGTAACGTACAACTGTTACAGTTATAGTTCGTAGATAAGTACCCGTCTAATGTTTACAAAATACTTCTGTCTCACGTTCTCTTTCAGATGCCATACTAACCCTGCTCTGGGTGATGCTGGCTGTGACAGGCTTCTTGTTCCAACACTACCACAACAGAGGCAAGCCACCCTTCCCGCCCCCACCGAGGAACATTCGAGAGAGGCCAGAAGTCTACAACTATGGTATTCGCACTCCTGCCAATTTACGGTACGTATAACTGGTGATAAAAGAAAATTTTAAAATAAAAAATAAATTGAAAAAAAAAACATTTATTGAAAAAAGTTTTTGATACTTTATTCGCTTTTATCCGGGTTAAAAATAGACTCTCTCAGGTATCCATCTCCAGCCTATATACGTCCCACTGCTGGGCATAGGCCTCCTCTCAGAATGAGAGGGCTTGGGCTATAGTTCCCACGCGGGCCCAGTGCGGATTGGGAACTTCACACACACCATTGAATTGCTTCGCAGTTGTGTGCAGGTTTCCTCACGATGTTTTTCCTTCACCGAAAAGCGCATGGTAAATTTGAAATGAGATATCGCACATAAATTCCGAAAAACTCAGAGGTATATTGGTTTTATATTAGTGAAAGATTTTTGAATCAAAACCTTACTACCTATAGTTCCAAGGGATGTTTGCCGTATTTTTTTTTTAGTTCGATCAAAGCTTAGGTTAATTATCGGTCTGTCGCTGTGCTGATGTATTGATGTGCCCAACATTGGACGTATATAGGTATATAGGTATGAATGGGTCATTAGTATTGCGACAGACTTAAGGGGAGAAAAAAACCTTAGTAAAAGCCTAAAAGCATTACCATTTTCAAGATATTTCGATTTTCAGTTTTTTTTTTTTTTCTTCTTTTTGGCTATGGCAGGTTTGACCTCGGTGATTTTTTGTCACTTGCACCTGAGTTTGTCGTACTTACTACATACATATATGCTGGACATGAATATATTAACTGAGATATAACTATGTATTTTTCAGAACTGCTCAAACTCCATCGGGTCGAAACACGCCGCATGCTCTCTCTACAAACGAAAGGACGCCTTTGCTCGCCTAAAAACAAAGAATAAATGCTAACAGAAGCGAAACTCACCCACACGCAGACTAGAGAATCGTGACATCAAGATAAGAGTGTGTACTTTACGTAAATATAGACAGCCAGTCTATTTCTTGCCCCTTGCCTTATATCTAGCTCATAATCGAGTTCACTATCTCTTTGTAATGCCATTTTATAGCTTTTCAGCGAAAGGCGAATGTGTTTGCGATAAGTAGAAATAGAGTGTAAAGAGTTTCGTTTCTGATATGGGCTATATTTATTTGCGAGAATTTGTTGTCATTTTTTAAATGTCTGCACGCTTTAAAATTAAAGTAATAATTTTAAAATAGTAAAATCCATTTGAATTTGTCAAAATTTGATCTCGCTTTTTTGGAAACCATGTTCTTGAAGAAATATGGACCTTTGTATCTTTTATGCTATGGCTATGAGAATTTTGTTATAAGTACCTACTTAATCATAGGTAATTTTATAAATATTTTTTTTATTTTGAAATTAATTTAAGCTCTCTTAGGGTTCGTTTAATCAAATAGTCTGCATGGTAATAGCGATCTCGTTCTCACACATACGTTGGAAAGAGACGGCTGTAGTTGTGTGATGGAGGATCGAGAGATTTAATGTAGTAAACAATATGTATTTTTTATATAATACTTATTTTTAGTATTTTCATCAGCGGTTTAGAAGACTTAAGTCTCATGAAAATGATGAAGAAATTTGGTATTAAGTTTATTTTAGTCATAATTGCAACCAAATATTTTTAACATTTAAGACTGTGCCTGTTTGTGATAGTTTGTATGTACTTACCGTAAAAAATTATAATTATGTAACCTAGGCTCTGTCTACCCAGTAAGGGATAAAGACGTGATTTATGCAAGTATGCTTTATATGTATAATAATATGTCCAGTCTGCTTTTTCCGTTTCTGGCAGTGTCTTGTCAATTTAAGTCGAATATGTTTTTAATAATAATTCGATGTGAATCATTTCGACAAAGTGCTAAAAGCAGTGGACAGTCAAATCTGGCAAAATTTGATATGTACTGATTTTATACATTATGTATTTTGATAATTAGTATGCTTCCATTTTAAATATAGTGATACTAGATACTAAGGCCTTTCTCACACAAAAGTTGGGTAATTTATTAAAAATGATTTCGATGGAACAGATTCTTTTTTTTATTGTAATTTAAAATTCAATTTTTAAGGGTAAAGCACGACGCGGTGTGGAATACGAGGACTTAATATTCATATTCAATATCAATGATTCCTATCTAGATTATCAATTATTTTTTACTCAAAATAACCAATAGTTAAAGCTACAGTCCCGCCATCATCCGCGACCGCTACTCTGGTCTCGCACGTTTTGCTATCTGTCGCATTTTAATCCATCTCTCTCGTACCTAAGCTCATGAGCTGAAACAGATGTATAGCAACAAAACAACTCCCAGCCAATGCAACTAAACATCTTGGCAAACAGCTTAACAAAAGCCTGTAACATTGCAAATTAAATCCAAATCCGGTTAACCAAAATTCTATATAGTTAAATCTATAGCAAAAGATTAAGCATTCAAATCAAATGCAGTATCGGAGGGATGGACAGACAAAATCTAAACCAATTATAAGCGTAGATAATCTACAATTGTTGGATGAGCCTTAACTATGCGTGTTTTTGATAGAATTCCATTATAGGGTGTGTGGGGTGAGATGCGCGAGACGCAAGGGTACTGTGGGCTCACTCATTTGAGAAATTTGTACTTTTAAATTACATAAATGCCTAGGTGTAAGTAACTGTTGCGTAAAATCTTGCAAAATGGGATCTGAAATTTGAAAAAAGTAACTTGAATTGTACCTTAAATTGTAATTGTACTTGAAATAGGTAATATTTGATTATTATAAAATTGCGCACAATATGCTTTCGTTGTACTCCGAAAAATAGAATAAAGTGCTGATCGCTCATGGCTCTGATTTCAGTGTGGTATTAGCAATTATTATACTCATTTTTTCACATTACACACAAGTTAAATCTTAACCTGTCATTTATCAAAAAATCTTTACATGAAATAAATACCAGCATGTTACAAGTTAAAACCCTTGGAATATAGTTATTAGTTTTGTTATGGTTTTATATTATGTTCCCGATATATATTTTTTAAAGTTTTCATCTTTCTAAAAGAAAGAGTAAAAGTGATAGATAACAAACGAATGTTGAGTTAACACAAGGTTAAGGACCATTTATAAGTGAGCGATTAGTGTGTCGTACGTTTTGGTTTCGAATTTTGTATTCGAATTTCAGTACAGAGTTTGCTTACAGAGACTTGCAACTGTTTTCCTAAGTAATTATTATGTAAGTTAAAAATGTAACCATAAGTGTAATCAATCGCACAAGGTTTAATTATGTTGATTTGTATTTTATAATTATCAGATAATATTTTAATATTTCAATATAATGCTTTATAGTTTACTGATTTCCGCCAATGCCAATTAAATAAACTATATTTCTGTAAACACTCTTTAACAATTACCTCTCTTTTAATATTCACCATACTGTGCCCAGATCACTATAATGCTACAATACAACATTTAATCCCATCCTTTTGTTCAACCCTAGCGGAGGGTGCGCTTGCATGTGTGCGTCCCCTATATAAAATACACGCACACATGTCGGCGTCTGTCCAATAATACAGCGTTCCGAACGTTTGCAAGTCAGGGCTACCACTACTGCATAGGGTCGTGTTTCGTGCTGATTTCCACAACATCTGCTGTGTCACAATAGGTTATTAATAATAATATTTTATGCCGCACTTTATTAGCCCATTGTTGGGGTATTAGACACACTCGAGTGTTCCCATTCGTCATTTTAAATGATCATAACTTTATTTGGGGTTGTGATATTGACTTGTTAAATTGATAATGATATTTTTGCGGCTGGCGAAGGCACTTGAAGGAATTTAAATATGTATAATCTGTGATATAAAGTAGGGCCAGCTGTCCCATACATACTTGAACATTTTTTATCCTATTTCTGATGTTAATGCTTTAATTTACGTAGTACACAAACTACAAGTCTAGCTGATGATGATTATGATGATGACTTACGAATTTTGGAGGAGCAACAGCAAATAAGATGATATTCGATACAGACAATTCTACATGAAAGCGTTTCCAACAAATCTGGCCCTCCATTAAAATACTTTATCTAAATGAACCGCCTAAATCAAATGCCCTATGGCTTTACCAGGTTAGCTTTAGTTTGATCTACTAATAAGGCACATTGTTTTCATCCCACTCTAACATAATACCAGCTTCTCTCGTGTTTGTTAACGTTGGCCATTAGGCTCATAATAAAACAAAATAGTAATGGTTAATGCGATATTTATTAAATTTTCACTGTGATTTCCTCAATCTATATGCACTTATAATCGAGTAATAATTTATTTTACACTTATATACTAAATTACAATTATACATACACTTTATGTCATATCGCCTTCACCACGTCAGTATTGCGTTTCATTTCATTAACAACAATGAAAAATATATAATTGTTCATTTTACATTCGATTAAAATGTATGAACCTGCTGTGAACCAGCACCATTTCATAAACTTTATTAAAAATATAATCCTAGCTTTACATGTCATTAGTTTCATACAAACTCACTGGAGACCCATTTAACAGAAGTAACTGTGTTTCTTTTGTAATAAATATTATGATTTAAAATTATGCAAATTTTACAATGCTTTTTATG
Organism: Pandemis heparana; assembly: GCA_963854515.1. NCBI lineage: Eukaryota > Metazoa > Arthropoda > Insecta > Lepidoptera > Tortricidae > Pandemis > Pandemis heparana. The sequence continues at coordinate 7,937,908 of OY978025.1, forward strand.
TTGTACGGCGCCTCTAGCGAAATAAGTTGGCAATATCTATTCAACAACTTTTACCTGTCTCAAACACAGGTGGCGCTGTTCGACGTATACCATTGCAAAGAGTTCTCCAATAATACTTCTTTATTTTCGATTTTTTTCAAGTTTGGGTTGCTTTATCAGTGGGTGGTATGTAACTCATAAGATGTAACGCTAGTCTTACATAAAATTAAATGCAATTTTGGCCTGCCATACATGAATTCACGACAGCAATTTTGTGGTAAGTAAAATAAATCTATTCTAATTTAATCACAGCAATGTTGTTTCCTATTATAAATAGAAGTAAATAAATAGATTAAATTAATTACGTGCTGTTACAAATGACGTGACAATTATTGTACAAATAATACAAATGCAATTTGTTAATGTGACAGTTTGGCGCGTGCAGGGGTGCCAACTTAAATCGCTGTAACGAAGCGTTTCCACGTTTTTTCCCAACTGCATTAATACTTGTCACCCCTTATTGCATACATCAAAGAAATAAAAGGGTTGTACACGCAAAGGGCGCATAACACTTATTATAGAACGTTGGCACAAACAATTATTTACAAGTATTACCCCGCTTGACGCAGCGAAGCGTTCACAAAGAAACTTCCGCTACTCAACCATAGATGGCGCTGTTTTATATTTACACTAACGTCTCCCTAGCTTATTTAAAATCGACCGCGCACAGTAAACTATGCCGCCCGATAAAGTTAAATAAAATTATAATGTGTAATTGCGAATCGCTGCATAATTTACTGTGCACGCTTAACACTAGGTTTGAACATCATCAGTTGCTGCTTAACCGTTTTTTTTTTAAATTAATCTGGTTCACGCGGGTTGAAAAACTTACGATACGGAGTTTTCGTGCATTTCGCCGGACAGTACAGAGTCGTGTCCCGCTGTCATGTTGAGGGCGTTCATGGTTAAGTGCGCGTCGGCGTAGTTGTGCGGAATCTCGCCGCTAGATGGAGTGTCATTCGGGTTCTCGGGCATCGGGAGCAGTCGGTGCGGGAACCCGAATAGCTGCGATCACTGGAGTCGGCCCCAATAATTGGACGCGAGGTCTGGCCCCTGCGAAGGTATTTGCACTGGCACGCTCACCCCCGCCGATATTACACCTATGACAAAAAGGGTGGGGTTATAAAAAGTACATCGCTATACAATCGTGATGGAATTTCAAACGATTACAATATAAAATATTCTTCATTGAAATAGACAATAGGCATCGCTTATTTTTTGTGAGATTGAATTCTGGAAGTCAACTGTCATTTCTTAATTTTTTACGGAAATATCAATGAGTAGGTATACATATTATATGACAATAAGCACATAATCACAATATGTATGTAGTTATAACTCTTTATTTTTCATTAAACACATTAATTTTACACAATATCTTTGTTAATAATAAATTAATCTAACTACCTACAATACAATACCAAGTTTAAGCCCAGTTTTATTGGTATCCTTACTAAATAAGGACGCACGGTCAACCAATTTGACTAAACCATAAGTATTATTATTATTATTTATTTATTTATTTATTCATAAAAACTTACAAAGTATAACAGAAGAACTAAGATTTATAATACTATTAACTAAAACCATGATAAAATTTAACCTCAACACAACGCTAGCGAAATGTTATCTAACTAATATTATAAATGCGAAAGTATGGATGGATGGATGGATGGATGGATGTTTGTTACTCAATGACGCCAGAACGGCCCAACGGATCTGGATGAAATTCGGCACATAGATAAAGAAAAGTCTGGAATAGCACATAGGCTACTTTCTATCCCGAAAATTTGCATAGTTTCTGCGGGATAGCGATAAACGAATTCTTTGCAGACGAAGTCGCTGGAAACAGCTAGTAAGGTTATAAGTTTCACCGTTGTATGTGTGTGCGTCTGCGGTATTTTTATTGGAAAAAACGTTGTCAACCACTGGTTCTCAGATATATTTTACCAAAATTGGTTCCGTTGTTCCATGTACGAGTTCTTTTGTTAGCTGCGTATATTTTTTGCGTCAATCAAGGTATTTATTTAATTTAATTTTACTATTTCAAAAATTTTCACAATTTCTGTGTGGATTTCAGCTGAACTATCACCTCAATTAGGTCTAATAGGATCCCAGTTCCGTTTATTCCACACAACCGCGTTATTTCATAATGCCATGAAGCCGAATGTACCCCCTATGTACTTTATATAGGCCTGTTAGACGGCTATGCACAGTCAATCACATGGATCTAAATTGATGACGGGATGTATGACTTATGCTTATAATAGTTATAATACTTTATATGTACAGACTAGTGTTGTAACGAAATTAAGTACTGCGAATGTTTTGATAATATAAAAAAAATATTTTTGAGGGTACTTAATAGTTGTTTATTATTATAATTATCGCCACCCGGTAAGGGAGATAGCTCCATTGGCTTGGCGCTAAATTAAATAGCCCCATCTGGTAACACTGAGCGGAATGACACTTCAATCGGATGCGTTCGTATCATTTCGGCTTTTCTCGGTACAAAATACAAACGGAACGCACTTCGTTCGAACGGGACTGCCACCAAGGACACCAAGCCATAGGCAAATGGCACCAAATTTTAACAAAAACTGAATATTCGCATAAGCGAATGTTGGCGACACATATTCGCATTCGCATTCGCATGCGCGAATGTCCAAAATATGACATTCAATACATCACTAGTACAGACGATCACTAAATCATTATATAGGATAGGATGTCATTACATTCTTTTTCATATAATACATACGTATATGTGCATTCCTAGACTTAATTTGGTAGACATTTAAATAAAAAAAAAACATGAAATTTGATCTGCGGTCACCTGAGGTAACACACTGTTATTCCTCACCGTATACCACTAAGCCAAACGCACATAAGTTAAAGCGACGAAATCAATATACACTTCAAAAATCTAACGCGACTCTTGAGCTTCATTCGTATTTCAAAATAAGCTTTTAGAGGATCCTGATATCCTAGTACTTAAACTTTCCCTCCGTCTTACGTTTGACGCGAGTTTAACATTTTATATTATACCCATCCCAAAAAGCACTCAATGTCGCTAAAGAAGTTTTCATTTCAAAAACAAGATATAGACCCCCGTATCCCCAAAGTACTTTATTAATTACAAATCAACAGTACCTATTCTGGACTAAAACGGATAACTCACTTATCGAAGTCGAGAATTGCTAGATATGTTTCGGACTAGGAATTAATCTTCTTATTTATTAATTATATTGTGACTACTCGTATGGAGTATTATAAAAAAAATAAGTATTTAAATTATGTCTAACATCACGAAAATAGAACTCACTGTACATACATCCGTCTTAAGCACTGTACCTTTTAAAATTGGGATTAGTTCGATAGTTTGTTTAAAATTGACCGCTTATTCGATTTTACCCCGCATTTCTATATAACTAGCGCTAAATATCTGGCTTTCTTCCCCAGGCGTGCATCGCGCGATAACACCCCGCCGCCAAAGGGGTGCGTACATTCATTACGCCATTATCGACTCTAAACAGCAGCTTAGTCAATGGCCTGTGTCTATGCTCCGTTGTTTATAGCTTTTGTTATTGTTTTTGGTAGGCAGCCTGTGAAATTGCCTGTCGGCATTTTCGTACGCCCACCGCATATCATATTGTGTGCTTTGTTAAGGACATGGTATGAGTATGATACATTATATACCATAAGTGGGTTTCACTAAAAAGATGTTTACAATATTGTAGTATAGGTAAATTTTAATTTAACACTAACTCTTCAAACACTTAAATAAATTCATACCTATAATGTTTGTTCATGTTTTTTTCTAAAACCTTTTTTACTTAGTATCACCTCGAACACAATTTCTAATAAGAATCGAGTTTCCTATATTCCACGCAATCATGTTATCTGACGATGTCATGATTATGAAGCTATCATGTCATGATCGTACTCAAATATTTTAAATTGGAGTGATTGGTTGGACTGATTTGACATAACTATCCAATCACTTCACAATACCTGTCTGAGAACTATAGAAACATAAATTTAACTTAGCAGGTACACATTTTCGAAAACCTTTTTCATAATGAATTATATTTCAAACCTTAACAATCATCAAACAAATCTCTTACAAGGCGTGCGATATAAAAGAACTCCGAGCCAAAGGAGCCTAGAGAGCGCCAAAAAACGTAAAGCAAAACAAATCCGCATTATTTAATACCCCGCGAAGCAGGGACGCAATGCACCCAAAGCGCAAGACTAAATGAAACGCTGCATTTTGAATGGGAAACTCTTTTGTTCGCGCTGAAATTCGTTGAACAATGCCCCAACAACAATAATTCATGCCGGTACCGCTTTCCGCCACCTACGGCTAAAAATGTCCGCTGCGTGATATATAATATCAAATGGAAAAGTTACTGCCTTTTATAAAACAATGGGAACGCCTCACGGTTTGTTCTCTGAATAATAAATCTGGATCGTGGATTTGTTTAGCGTTTCACGCCGGCGGAAATGCTCATTTGGCATTTTCTTTTGGCGCATAACAAAGAGGTAAGTATGGCCATTTGGAACATCGAGGAGTTAGGACTTGATCTTGCCTGTAGAAGTGTTGAACGTTATCTATTAAGACACACATAGTAGTTACCTACGTATTTATCTCTGCCTCTGAAAGTTAATTTGAAATATGTACTTAAGGGGCCTTACCATGACCTCTTAATGCGATTTAATTCCGATTCAGTTTAGGTTCGCTCGCTGTCAGATCCATACTAAAAATGACAGCTAAAATCTGAACTGAGTTTTGACTCCGGTTGACAAAATGCATAGAACATTGATCGATGTTCAAAGTGTAGGCACAGCTTCAAAGGAGTGGCTTAGTTTTGAATCCAATACTAAGATGTAAAAGATTTACAGGAGTGTTCAATTCGATCAAACCATCTGCTAAAATGTTACAGAGTAATTGTAGGAGACCTTGTTAATCTTTTTTATTATACAATAAGGAGGTATCTTCTGAACTTATACCTAAAAATCGTTTAAGCAATCCTGGCCTTTGAACCGAGAATGTGAAAGCGCGTAGTTTCACAATTCGTTGAAACCAGCTACGTGTATTCCGAGTTCGAGGCTTTGCTGTTAAACGGACACTAAGCTCGCTTTCGAGCTTTCGTAGTTTGTTTTCGAATGCTCGCACTGCGAACTGTTCAAAAACACGTTCATGAATGAATAACGTAAGCATACTCAGCGAAGGTATACTTTACACGCGCCGTGTATTGTGTTGAAATTAATACGACCGCAATTCAGTTAGTCAACAAAAGCGTTCGATATTCAAAATCAATTTAAAACCCATTTGTAAGGAACAGACAACGGCAAATCCAATCGGAGCCTGAACTCCTATTTTTCCCTTTTTCCCCGTTTTATTTTTTTCCTTTTCCCCCGCTTTATTTTTTGTTTCCCCGTCATGTCGCGGTCTTGTGCGCCAGACGCCCCTTGCTCTTGACTCAGCATTTTTTACATTTTATTACGAAGTTGGTAAATATTTTCTAAGGCCTTTCTTGATTCCGCCGGTTTTGTAACGTTTTTCGATATTTTCAGTAGGTATCAAATATTTCCACTTCATATTTATAAAAGCTGACAAAATGTCTCACTTATCAACTTAATTATGTTTGAGCTTGTTTAATCTACATACAACACGCGTTAAATTATAACTACAACCACGTTTAAAGGTTTAAGTCACATCACATACATACAATGTACAATTGCCATATTTAAGAGAAGAGAAAGAACTGATTTAACGATCGCTCCACCAGCCTTCATTTGCACCTGGATTTGGCAGCATATGGGAGGCAACTATCAGCAGCATCAAAATCACCTGATGTTTCTCAAAGAACACGGAACTTATATTATAAGCGTTTTCATAAAAAGTTATATCTGAGCTGCTCTTCATTTATCTATCTATACCTATAAAAGAGTAAAACGACTGACTGACAGTCAACACACAGCCTAAACCGCTAAGGCTACAGACTTAAAATTTGACAGACATATTCCTTGAGTAACATAAAGGTGCATTTAGGGAGTTTTTTAAAATTCTTACGGGTTACGGAATAAATGGGATTTATTATGTTCCTTACAAAGGGGCCTTATCAAGTACCTGTAATTACTAAAACCATGAAGTTAGGCATGCAAATATGCACTATGAAGAGACTCATAAAATTTTCCATGGGAGAAAAGGATGAGATAGGAAATAAAGACTTAATAATTTAAAACATGATCGGATGAATGGGATATGTAATTCTCACGTTATCTGCGCGGACGCAGTCGTAAGCTAGTTTACCTATATTCTTTTAGAGAATAATTTAGAAAAAATACTGAATATTGACCTTAGAAGGAAGTGTATCAATTCCTTACCGGTGCTAGCGGCTGCCTGCGGTTGGCTATACGCGGCATGCTGCTGATGCGCCGCTGGTGCCCGGGAATAGCCGCCGCTGCCGAGCACGTCACCAAACATGTACGGGTAACCCCCGTCTCGCTGCTGAAGGCACGATGATGAAAGACCACCCGACATTGAGCTGGGGGAAAAGAAGAGGTTAATACACATACATACATACTGTAGGCTAGGTTAGATAGATCTACGAGCTGGCTGGTTTACGAACTGTAGGCTTATTGTCTAACTCGCCATCGTCATCATTTTGACGGTTCATGTATGGGCTGACAATTGGCATCGGAATCAACTAGCTGTCACATTCATACAAGAACTCTCAAAATTAACACGATGGCGATTGCGAGCGAGTTAGACAATAAGCCTACTGGCTGGTTCGTCGGTGCGCTCGAGTTTTATAAATCGAACACTCGTTAATAAATGGGTAAAGGTGGAAAGCGTCGCAAACGCCGTATCCCGAATGTTACGAAAATTGAATGTGTTCGTGAAGTGAAAGCAGACATCAACACTACACGTGCTCGAGGAGTACCCTAATGTTATGGTTCATTGACATTCGTAATACACGGGACTTGATGGGACAAGCCGGTTGAGACGTAGTAAGTTTCAATACTAAAAAAATATGAATAAATGACTAAAAACCATTTCTCTGTATTTTAAATGAGTGTGGAGATCTAGAATGTAAAAGAAAGATGATTAGTTTAGTTGAAGTTGAAGTCATAAAGCAGACAAAAGTTATTAAATTTTCCGCTTTTCTACAAGAACACACACATTAACAGTGCTAATGCACACTAACCTATACAAATTACATTAAAGTGTCCTGAACTTGAAGAAGTGTTAAAATAGTATTAGTCGAGTGTAAAGGGTTAACTTGTCGTCCCGCTAAGTTAATTTGCTTCACGGCAAAAGCCAAAGCCCGTAGTTCACTATTAAAAATCAATCCAAGTGGAAGGTTGGCCGACCTTCGCCTTCGGAACTTACAACGTCTGGGTGCATGGCAGGAAACGCAAGGCGCCACCTTTGCCGCTCGATTTCGCGCGCAATTTAATTAGTGTCGCCACTCGATGATAGATGGCGGTAGTAGTACAAGAATGTGAGTTCAAAGCATTTTGGTACGGCGCTTGGCTTTGTGTTTGTAGTTGGTTTGTAGCCGAAAATTTTCACCTTTTCTTGTGAGATATTGTAGATTTCACTGGTGCTTTAGGTGGTTGTTAACTTAAGCTAAATTTTTTATTGAAATAAGGAATATATAGCGTTCAATGTAAGTCATTGTGATCTTTATGATTTTTGAATCTGTATTTGCCAAAACTTATTTTCGTTCGTTAAAATGTATTGTTTACTTCATAATTTTTCCGGAATATTTTAGTTTAGAGTGGTTGGGTTAGTTTGACCGAACATTCTAAAGATTTTTCAATAAAATTTTTGATCCAAAATTTAGTCCCTCCCTTGACGCGCTTTGCTTTGAATATCGATCATGTGTGGAAACATTTGTCGACGTTGATTTTGATTATTTATATTTAGTCAAACTCACCGAACAACCTGCTGAAATATTTCGGGATATTAATAAGAGACCCTGTATACATATATACTCCAGAACTTTCTCTAAGACACCTTGTAGGTATGTGCTAGAAATGTATCACCTGTAGCTATATGTATATAGTCTGTGGTATAAATGATGTATCACCTGTAAGTATCACCCATAGTAGCTATAGGCTGTGGTATAAATGATGTGGGTGGATTTTTGACGTTGTAATTTGTGTGCCATGCTAAACGTATTGCACACAAATTACAACGTCAAAAATCCACCCATGTATCACCTGTAAGTATCACCGATAGTAGCTATAGCGTATGGTATAAAATGATGTATCACCTATAAGTATCACCCATAGTAGCTATAGGCTGTGGTATAAATGATGTATCACCTGTAAGTATCACCCATAGTAGCTATAGGCTGTGGTATAAATGATGTATCACCTGTAAGTATCACCCATAGTAGCTATAGGCTGTGGTATAAATGATGTATCACCTGTAAGTATCACCCATAGTAGCTATAGGCTGTGGTATCGGGCTGTACATGGAGTTGAAACCCCCGTTGAGGGGTAGTCGAGGCGCGGGGGGCGCGGGGGGCGACGGCGCGGGCGCATCCCGCCGTTGACTGCGCAGCTTCTCTTCTCTTCGCCACTTCGCTCGTCGATTGGAGAACCATACCTGTAAGATTATGTTGAGTTAAACCGCTGTCATTGGTTGAAATATAGCCACGTAAATTAAAGGTTCATAATCACTAAAAGCAGAGTCCCGAAAGTGGTATTTGCACTATTTTTAAATTCCCTCTCCCCACCAGTTGATTCGTAGCCATCCGGGCTTCTCAATAATTAAAATTATTATTGATATTAGTGCTATGATCCTACTAATTATAATTATTATAAATTTATGCGAAAGTTTGTGACGATGTGAGTGAGTGAGTGTGTATGTTTGTATTGTATCTTCACCCTAAAACGTGTGGACGGATCTGGATAAAATTTGGAACGGAGATAGCTGGTACCCTAGATTAAAACAGGCTACTTTTATCCTGGAAAATTTCATAGTTCTCGCGGGATAGCTACCTGTGAAAGGTAGCTGCCTAGAGTCGCAACGTAAATAATTATTGCGGAATATAGGTACTTTCAACATTAGTTCTTAAGTCAATTCTACGCGGACGAAGTCGCGGGCAGAAGCTAGTTTAAGATAATTCTTAGTCAATGATAATGGGATGGACATAAAAAAAATATATATACATATCTGGGGACAAATTACACCAATTGACCCAGTCCCAAACTAAGCAGAGCTTGTGCTATGGGTACCAGGCAACGGATAAACATACTTATATAATGTAGGTACGTAAATAAATACTTAAATACATACAACATCCATGACTCGAGCACAAACATATGAATATAACTATGAATATATATGGCATATGAATGAAATACCAAGTTGTAATGGTTATTTACCGGCCATGGCTAAGTACACGTCAGTTCATGGAAAACTATCATTTTAGCCTTAAGTATAGACGTGTTTTAAAACGTAGATACTTTGTGATAAGACCGTAACATTGTTCATTAAGTACCTATTAGTCTCTACCTACTCAATTTGATAGTGTTAACGTATCACAAGTTTTTTCAAATATTGAATAATCCAGAGTGACAGCGATAAAATGAAACGAAAATGACGTAAAAACGCCCCGATGTTGCCAGGCGTTAGCTTTTTATGGAATTATGATATGGCTGTAATTAAGTTAATAGCATTAAACTTATTATTATAAGGGCGTTGGTAATCAAATTACTGCTCGCATGCATGCGCGTGGAAGGTCTTATCGCTTATTAAAAGTAAAATGGCCTATTGGAGGGTGTGGCCAGTAATCAGGTAACTACCTAAAAACATAATCGGTGGGAATTTTGCTTTACCATTTTTCATACTCGTGTTATGAGCAATTAGTGCATTAATATATATTCTGAATCTCGGAAACGGCTGCAACGGTTTTCATGAAATTTAGTATGCAGTTTCGGGGGCGATAGTTTCATTTTTTACGCTACATTATTACTGAATAACATAGGCTATTTTTTATCCCGGGAAAAAAATTACAACGCGAACAAAGTCGTGGGAATACAATAGTTCAATACACAATATCGATATTTCAATCGTAACATCACGTATGTGTATTGCCATAGAATGTAACTTTATTAAAATGTTTATTATATATCGTAATTTAAAAAAAATACTGCATAGAGTCTGTCTAACCAAAGCTGAACCTGTAAAAGCGCGGCAATTTCAAAAAATCATGACCGGATAACACAGGATCACTCACACAGCTGCAATTTTCTTAGAGAAATGTCAATTTGACATACAACATGACACCTCAGATAGACACACTTAAAGACAAAATGTTGTCAATCAAATAACTAGTGGGTTCAGCTTTGGTTAGACAGACTCTATAATGGACTCAATTTGTCATAGATGAATATTATATGGGATCAAGGAACAAAATTAGGCAGTTGTCGTATTTGTTATACCTCGCATTTAAAAGTTAATTTTTGCGTAACTAAACGCAGTTACATTCTTGCATTCGTCGAGAAAATAAATGATTGGAAATACTATACCGAGACAACAAAATAGTTTTTTTTTTAATTCTGACAGCTTTTTAGGTATACATAACTTACTGGCAGTTTGGAAGATGTTAAGTTCCAGTGTCATTCCGTTTACTTAAAAACAAAGTTGCCGAACGTCATGTTGCCTCAACAATATTAACTGAACAATGAAACGGTTGGACCGTTGGCAATGTTCGGGCGTGGAACGGAACGCCGGAAGTAGGCACGTGCGTCACTTCCGACAGTCATGGCGACGCAATATGGCGTCTCCCGCGCTTTTCGAGCGACGTCAAATGCTGTTGGTATTTTCGTGTTAAACGAAATGTTGGCTTGGCAACAACTGGTTTCATTGTAAGAAAATATGTGAGTAACCATAATCTATAAAGTTGAAAACCGCATGGGATTCAACGAAATGTCATGGAAAATCATTTCGCACTACATCACTATACTTACCTATTCAATTTCAATGGTTTAAGAGGTGTACTGGCTTAAACTAATGTGGTAAAGGAATTCCTTAGCCTACTTTGTAAAATTGCTACGTAGAATAGCTCAGTGTTGCCTTATTTTATAAAAACAAAGTCAAACTAAATAATATCACGCCTTATGTAAGTAAGATCCAATCCTAACCTCGCATTCAGATGGTTTAAGCAACTAATAAGTACTTTAACTATCGTTTGTCTATCTGTTATTTTGACGTTTGCCATTGTCAGACAAATATAAAACATTATTTAATATAGCTTGTATATGATACCTTACAACCTACACGGTATGTAGTTACTTTCCCCGAGGAAAAAATTACATCGCCAGCGACTTTCACATAAAACTTTCCTCTATTTAAATACTTACGTATTTGATAGGAAAATAGGAAAAGTCCCTAACATCGCCATCAAAGAGGCCGGCAAAGCAATATGTCATAATATTATTGCTCGGCCTCTGAAATTGCTGCCTGCTATATTTTATTCCGCCTCCCAAATAGGGGAAAAGGGTCCCGACTAAGCTACGTGCATGGCGGAGTGTGAACGCGTATAGTTATGTAAGTTCACATTATAATATTGTGATGATTTCGCTATTTTCACCTTGTAATATATCGAAATTCAAATGTAAATCGCGTTTGATGAAGACATCTTCTTTTGAGTCGTTTTCAGCTGTATAAGGTAGCTGTAGCTGCTATATAAACGATAATCTCCAAAAAAATGTTTTTTTGTTCGGCTCTGCTATTTACGACAATACGATACAGTACAATATTATAAAATGCATGATACATTAATGTAGCGAACTAACTATGAATCAACGTTAAATTGTACCACCAATCCAAAGCTTGTCTCATATTATGAATACTAAGAAACGGATTATCATATTTACATAGATTTTAATACATTTTTAACATGCGAGACTCAAGAGCAATACTTGTACTCAATCATAATTATATCTGCCCCGACTGTAGTTCAAACCAGGGTCCTTTAGCTTCGTGGTTAGTTACTTTCTCTAACCGCTATTTAGACTAAGTATCCGTTTGTCTTCTACGTAGCTACATTCCATAGCAATAACATTCCACCTAGGTACCAAAAACCTCTTCTCACAACGCGCACATAAAAATGATAAAACGCACCCCCAAACTACACCCCATTGTGTCCCACGCCTTTTCGGTAAAATATTATGACGTTTTTCTTACATTTTCTTATTTCTTATTCGTCCATAGATATATTTCGACGATGACAGGCCGCCCGCCTCTCTGTCATTTCCTCTTATAAATTGTGAACCCCATAGTTGTAGCAAGGGTTGCTAAATGAGATTTCCCCGTAATTCTGTTATTTTGACAACGAGTTGTCGCAAAGTAATTGTTTTGGTCTGACGTTGTTATTGAAATGTTGTTTGTGGATTCGATTTTTTTGGTTTGGTGATTTATTTTGTTGATGTAGATGTAGTTTTAGTAAGCAGTATAAATTCGATTTGGTTTGTTGATTGATGATAGAGTCGTTAGTACTTTATTAACATCAACTCAACTCTTGCTTATTATGTAGGTAGGTATGTAACACTTTACTGCAATCGTTTTAAAAAAACAATAATAGGTACCTAGATAAAGTACGTTGATATATTTACAGTAACATGAATGCAAAATTTTCCCTACAAGCTTTGGGAGAGGAAAACTTAAAAAAATAGGTACCCTAGATACGTACTACGTAAAATGACCACATAATGTTTATCATACAAAAATTAAATTATAGGTACCTAAGTGTAAACGTACCTTCTGCCCACAATTTTTCTTTTTTCAAATATTACAAAACGGTTCATCGATACCGATGTTCCTTTTTTTACAATAAAACAGTTCTCCGTTTTTCAGTTCAGGTATGTCGGGAATGCAAGTTGCAGGACTGTAGAGTCGAGTTCCGTGCTTTATCTCGTTACGAAGTTTGCTCATTAGCCGTGCTACGGAATTATGAGTAAATGTCATTTGTAATTAAATTTTGTTTAGCGCTGCCTTGGAGTGTCGCTTCTGTGCTTTAAATGGCTGTCTGTGATTTGTTAACAATGATTTGTATATTTTTTATATATTAAGTTTAGCTTGTTTTAATTTTGATAAATCTAGGTATTAGATTTAACTACCTATCCCTACTACCTAATATAAAGTAACTCTGTCTATCGGTCTGTTAAGTTTTCACGCCTTAACCACTGAACCGATTTAAATGAAATTTGCTACAGAGATAGTTTTAGTAACGAGGGAGGATATTGGATAGTTTTAATCTCGGAAATTCGCATAGTTCCCGCGGGATAGCGATAAGCGAATTTATCGCAGACGGAGTCGCGGGCGACCGCTAGTTATTGAATAAAACCGTGAACTACACAAAGTTAAGTGTTTTACGGAAATATTTAAGTACTTACAAAGTACAATCAGCGAGAAATCAAATTAAATTAAACCAAACATAAAAACAAGTAGTTATTTACCTACATTCATCAAAAAGGACACGACCGGAAAAACACCATAAACTACAACCAAAAAACGACCTTAACATTAGCATTGCAAAATTCATTTTAAATACATTGATGCGGAAAGGTTGCTTTCTATATGATGGAATTAAGGTCAAATCGGTTTTAGTAGTGTTGGAATAAGGGTGGTTTTTGTGTGTGAAGGTTGGTATGCGCGGTGGGCGCCAATTTTTCAACCCCCCACGGGAAATTCGCCTTCGCTTCCTGTAGGCTTGGGTCGATATGGCACCCCCATGATGTGACCAGGCTATTGCAGGAATATTGCAAATTTTTCAAGAGAATATTGAGGGTCCTATAACTAAAAAACTGAAGTACTTAAATAGTGGAAAAAAATTGTACTATTGCACGTTGAAAAAATGATTTCTTTGTAATTTTAACCTTGCTAAAAAAATTAAGTAACATAATGAATTAGAAAAATGATTACATACATACTTACACACACAAACGTCCTTATCCCTTACGGGGTAGACAGAACCTAAGGTAAAAAAAACCTAAAGGCCACGTTTAGGACGATTGTGGGCCTATGCGAAGGGGAATCAAAATAGTGATGGGTTGCTAAGAAAAATGATTGACACTTAAAAGTTTGCATAAAAGACGAAAGCCAACGCGGCTTTAACTATTTTTTTTGACACTTGAGGCCTGCGTCCAGCAGGGGGAAGTACATAATGTGGGAGAATAACGATTAAGCTTCACTCGAAGTAACGTACTTTAAACTAATTTTGCAATTCTACCGAATGACTTTAAATTCGGTACATGTGTAAAACTTCCGTAACAGTACCTACAACAATAAAGCACCTTCAACAATAAATGTGCTTTTTTAAAGTTTATCCCAAAAACCATTTTCAAAATTTAAAAAAAAATAGTTTTCCCGTTTTATAAAACTTTATTACAGCATAACCAAAGATCAACTAAATAAAATGTCCTAGTCTTCCCTAATCTCTGGTCACCCTACACAGCCTTGAACCCATCGCAACACGTGGTAGCCGATGGAAACAAGTCCTCGAAAGCCTCCATTACGCGCAAAGGAAACTGGGCTTTGTTGCCTGTTGTTAAAGGCCAATGTGCCTCGAAGCGAGCGGAGCAGGGTTGCGCGAACGATAATTATTTTGCACCGATACCGATTGGATGTTCAAGTATTGAAGGTATTTTGATAAAAATAGAACGTTACTATGGTTCTGGTGGTGTTATGTATAATTTTAGACAGCTTCTATGATTTAACATAATTATAGACTAGCTGTTACCTGCGACTTTGTCTGCAAAGAATTCGTTTATCGCTATCCCGCGGAAATTTCCCGGGATAAAAAGTGTGCTATTCCAGACTTTTCTCTATCTATGTGCAGAGTTTCGTTGTGATTCGTTGGGCCGTTCTGGCGTGATTAAGTATCAAACAAACAAACATCCATCCATCCATCCATCCATCCATACTTTCGCATTTATAATATTAGTTACATTAGATTTTAGTACTTTGATAATATATATATATTTCGAATGCTAGCGAGCGATGTGATAATAAATATTTAGATACAGTTTCTATTGTGGCAAATTATTCCGCGTTCATGTGTTCTCCATTAATATTGTCGGTACTATTGTGTTGTACTAGAAGATGACAGAGGCTTCACCCCCATTGCAAGTTTTCTTTTTTTTTCTTTTTTTTTTCATTGTAACCTCGATTTAATAGTAACAAATAAAATATTATTCAATTTGGATTACTCATTTTTATCGATATAGATTTTAGGTAAAGATTTAATTATTGTAACCTTGGCAACCCTGTATACATGTATTTGCCGGCTGAAATGGCGTTGCACCGGCGTCGAATGCTAAATACGCAAGCTAAACGCCATTGAGACGTTAACACGACTCGGGCTTCCAAATTCAAAGTTTGTATCCTGTCCCTCTCACTCTCCTTGCAACGACTATTAGTGTGAGCGGAAAGGCACAAAACGAACTTTGGACTACTGAGCACTGGCTGAATTAATGAAGCTGAATGACCACGCATGTTTAAAAAAAACTGTGTGCTGCCAGTGCGATGTTTTCAGTAAGAAAGAAAAGAAAAACTATTTCTACAAGCCTTTTATTAACTTGACCTTGTTGTTTTCTTTCACTTGCAAGATTTGACACACTTGTAGTGGTTAGATAGCCATGAAATTTACTATTGGTAACGTAGGATGTTTGACAACGCAAGTACAGTCAACAAAAAGTGCTGTCAGCAAAAGGCTTTGTACCTACTAAAAAAGATTTTCTTAGCAAAAACTTGGATTGTAAACTATTTTTTTTTAAAGATTAAGATTTAAAAACAACCAGTAGGTACATTACAATAAAAATAAAATTTTCACATTTCTTACATCATGGCATCCTTTTTACTAAACTCCACCCGAGTTTAAACATCGATTCATCATTCGCAGTAACTCGATTAATCCTTTCTAAAAATCGATAGTCATTTTACATAATTCGATTGTAAATCCGTTTAGTTAAAAGCTAAAAGCACGGAACAGCGTTGTGAAACTAGCGCCAAGTCCCCTAGTGATAAATGACGTTTTAAACAGTTGGCAACACTGAGTGTCTGTTAACTTTAAGTGGGAAGCTTCTTTCACCAGTCTGTTAAGTTACGGGTATTAAAAAAGTTTTTTTTAATCAATAGTGTGAATATTGCACTATCTAACATACATACATACATAAATCACGTCTTTATCCCCAAAGGGGTAGACAGAGCCTAACGTAACAAGTGCTTAAGGCCACATTTAGAATGATTGTGGGCGTATAGGTGGAAAAGGGAATTAAAATAGTGATGGGTTGCTAGCCGCAACGCCTATGTCATGATTCCTAAGATTTTTGCCCAATCCCTGCTTCCATTCTTAGAGTATTGTATACTCTAAGCTTCCATTCTTCCATTGCACTAGGACCTATGCAATTGACAACGTTTCATTTTTATAACAACTACTTCAAAATACAAGGGGGGCAACTCTGAAATTCTAATTTTGAAGTTCGTTGCATACCTTCTCATTCACTCTCAAGATAATAACTATTTGTATGAGCGAAACAGCACGAAGCGAACCTCGAAAATCGAATATTGGAGAATAGGGCCTGACATTGACAATTTGAAATTAACGTCAGTTTTTTTTTTCTATAGAGAAAAGACAGGGATAATTGTGTATTCTGTGATAGTATCGGAGTTACGCCCTTTTAGAATAAGCACAAATTAATAAATTAATTATAAATTAAATACAAGCCCTAGCGAAAAAATTAAACTGTCAGCATGTTCATCTTTTCAAACAAAATACAGAGAACCATTAAAATTATAGGCTCAGAAATATGAAATGTTGTCAATACATACATAAATCACGTCACTGTCCCTTGCGGAAGGTAACAAGACCTAAAGCCCACGTTTAGCGTGATTGGGGGCGTATAGGTGGAAAGGGTATCGAAATAAGTCATTAATAAATATTAATGACTAGCTTCTGCCCGTGACTTGGTCCGCGTAGACTTCATTTATTGACAAAAGTCACATATTACTAATATGAATATTTGAACAGGCACTTAACACTCCTATTCTGACATTTAATTGGTAAAATTATTTTTTTATAATAAGCGATATTAAATCCCGTGGGAATTTTAATAATCCCTCCTTAGTGCACCTCTATGTCTATGATACTGAAGCAATATTTATATACGTACGTTGCGACTCTAGGCAGCTGCAATTTTCGAGATGTTCATCGCTATCCCGCGGGAACTATGCAATTTTCCGGGATAAAAAGTAGCCTATAACCTGGCCGATAATTTTCTCAACAGATTAGTAAAGTTTGCAACAAAATCCGTTCAGCCGTTTTCACGTGATGCGCACACAAATATACAGGCAAACAGATAAACAGATAACCAGACAAAAATTCTAAAAACTGTTAGAACGTGGTCTGTTATCGATTCTAAGTATCCCCAGCCTAATTTTTTTTTAATATCTTCCCATGTACAGACTTTCAACCCTCTTCAGCTTTATTATATGTATAGCTATATACAGGCCGTTTCAAAAGTCAGTTTGAGTTTCAATTGTTACACCAACTAACATTCGATGCATAAATAATTTCATTGGCTTATCGTCTGCAAAACCTTTACTTAAAATTCGTAAGTATTTACATATTAGAAAATTTACAATTCACCAGTATTTTCATGAAATCTAGCTTTCGTTAGGTTAGCTTATGTTAGTTTTATAACCTATTCAAAAAGTTGATGTTTTAATAATACAGATTTTCTGGAATTATGGATTTTCTTAATAAACGATTATAGATAGACCTGTGGGATATTTTACCTAAGTATCCTGTGTGCGCGGTGAAAAATATGTCAGCCTTAATTTACAATATCGTACAAAAGAATCACAAATTTTTGTGCCGTTGAAATTGACGAGTATTTAAAACACGGATTACATTTTCAAAAGGCTTTACATGATAGGTACAGTGAAGAAAAATGTGTTCACGGACCACCGTAGTACCCTATCGCAATAATGTGACATATCACTCGAGTTTGAGTGACGGCGGCCTGTCAATTGCGACAGGATTCTACTGTGGTACGTGAATACATTTCCATCACTGTACATGTCAAAATATCACAGTGAGGAAACCCAGTTTTCGCGTCACTCGAAATCGTAACATATTCACGCCTCCAACCAAACAAAACAATTTTGCACATTGCGAACAAATGAAAAATTCAAACAACATAAACAATGTTTAACATATTGTTCCTCCATACCGGGCATATTTACATAAGCCATGTATAATATGTAATATTCTCATGTATTTGCACACCAACGGTGGGGTATATTCATGCCCCTGTTTTTTTAGTATGTTTGCTAAAGACGCATCCACATGCCCGTGCCTATGCAAACAGTCAGTGTAAACAAGCCCTTATGAACGCATTCGGGAAGGGCTCTCAATAAAAAACGCCCTTCGATTCTATTCTCTAATTAATGAAATATAACGTCACGGATTTGCATTTGCTTAATGTGTCACAGAAAAAAAATGTTTAGCTCAGCTTACGAAAAAAAAACGTAAAAATTCGTTCTGCTTTACGTACTTAACTTATTATCTAAAATGTTATACTTATTTAGTAAGACTTGTCAAGATACAGCTTCATACTGTAAATTAGGCGCTTTCGTTGTTACCATTCGCAGCTTAAAAAATATTGTTAAACCTCATGCGTTAGTACCAAAAGGCGGCAACGTTAGTATCATAGACAACAGTTATCATCGCCACCTTACAACTGGATTTTATTTTACCTGGATACGTGCCTCAGGCAATCCTATCTTTTCAGCCAGTCTCTCTCGCGCGAACACGTCCGGGTAGTGCGTTCGTTCGAACTCTGTGGACAGACATTCCAAAATTAAATTTCGAATTGGACACGTTCGAATTTTTGGATAGGCGGCCAGCGTCAAATCGGAACTATGATCATGGTTTTTAAGCATGATCGGATTTTGAACAACCTGTGAATTCATAAATAAGCCGCCGAGCAAAAATAACAAATCACTTTTTCATACATTTTTTAAGCGAAAGTGACCTACTGTTATATTTTTTAATGGTACCTGAAGTAAACATATTAATGTCATCAACATGAAAAAAAACGAATAAAATAATACTGGCCATGCTAAACGCGACAAATCAATAAAAACGAAACAATAAACTCATAAACAACCAAACAAACAGACCAAGATTAGCCCCAGTAAACAGCAATAATTGGTCCGGGTGCCACCGTAGGAGAGCTGGGCAAATATCGGGGGACAATATTTATTTATTTACTAATAACCGTTGTTGGCAAACAATAAATAAGATGAAAGGGACATTGGGAAATAGGTTTATGAAGACCGGAGGGACCTCTTACAGTCCGTCGTTATGACGGATTAGACGGTCAATTTTGGCTGCAAATGAAACACCTTGTGCGTTTAGGATAATGACTTGACAGTATATACTTTTGAATGTCGCAAAAATATTGAAGTCACGAATATTTAATGTCTCTCATCAGAGATCTGGAATCCGAAAACTTGAGGTTATCTAAGTGTTTAGAACAATGTAATGAATTGCTTACATGCTGAGCCACACTATTCCTATTCTGCACGAAGCATTTTGGTTTGAAATAGTTTAGTTCCTTTTACAACCGTTTTTTGCTCTGTAATGATGGTCTCTACCATTTATACTTCGAGTTTCGGTCTTCGAAGTTCGTGTAACGCCATTCCGCTCACACTAACAGACATTAATTTTAGAGTGAGAGGGACGGCATAATACGAACTTCGGAAGTCGAATTTCGGAGTAGCCCTCTGGCACCGACCATGAGATGCCTTGCACAAACCCAAAGTCCTACCACCCGATAATTTTGGCCTTTAGGATTAACTCGGTCCATGTATCATTATAGCATTGAAATTATGACACATTGCCTTGACAAAAAACAAAAATCTTCATCATCATCGTCATTTTGTCAAAAAACAAAAAATCAAACACGTTAATTTTGCAAATAGGCCGCCAAGGGCTCTTTTAGATGTCTTATTTTAACTGTCAACGCATTCCGATATACCATTATTGCCAGGAAGATTGAGCCGCAAGAAACTTTATATGGATTAAAGTTACCCGTTAGGTCAAAGTAATCCGACCTTACGGTATCATTCTTTTAGCTTACCTTTCTCAAGGCTGTCTATCTGATCATTGGTGAACGACGTTCTGTTCCTCTGCAGCTTTCTCTTCAGTCGTAGCCTCATCTGTGAGTCCTCGTCTCCTGATGACGCGTGCTCACTGTTCCCATCCGAACCAGCTTCGGACTGGAGGGGGTCTGCTGGAAGTGGAACAGGATATTAAAACTTAGAACTTAATTGGCTAACTATGTAGAAGAACATGTTGAAGACATTTGGTTATTGCATGGTCATCGGAGATTCATACATCTGTCTATAGACTCGCCTGCGCGGTGCAGGGGCGCGGGGGGGATGACCGGGGCCAGCGGGCAGGCGCACTATCCGCCCGCACCTCTCACGGCCCCCTTTGTCGTCCTATTTATTCCAGAATATTTTTAAGATATTTTATAAAAAGCTAATTGAATGCGTTTGCGTTAATATTGGCATTACATTATTTGAGATTACATCACAATTGGCTTAAATTACAATAAATTTACATAGAATATTCATTTAAGTACTACATGTGTATACTTTTAGCGCTGAAATTTTTCGACAGCAACTCATAGAGGTATGAATAGCTGCGGAAGGCGTACGTAAGTGGAAAAAAAGAAAAGATAAATACAATTGCAAAAAAATAGATACATTACGTATCACATTTTCGCAAAAATCCTCATTTTTCACAAACACTGCACTCAACGACTATCAACTGAAATGACGTCAACAAAACTGCACGATTACTCAACAGATCACAAAGAACCAGTCATCGTGACCCTTTAAACTTCCCAACACGCTTGTTAACAGGGGTCTGTGTTCTCTGTACATGGCTGGCTCACCGACCATTACTAAAGGTCCCTGTTCACTGTCAATCTGTTTGAACTGAGGGGGTGAGTTACGCTGGTTGATTCAACCCTCTTATAAGGGTCTAAAATTAAACGTTATTCGTAATGTCGACATGCCCCTGGCTAATTGATTAATTTGCTTTATGGTCGGCACTTGAGTCTGGGTTCGGTTCTCGGGCCTGTAATGGTACATGGGTTACTGATTCGGCTGAATGGGCCTCTGTTACGCAATCTGTCACATTTTTCTGATACGCCCCACGGATCGTTTGGTAATTCTTTGATGGAACGAAGCAATTAAATTTGCCATGAGAGTGGGCAAGTTATGATATTAGTTAATGGACTTTAGTAAGCTATGCTTCTTTAATACCACAATTTTGCTTATTCAGGCGAAGGTGGGATGGCATCAGAGCCCTTAGTGTAAGTTTTCTGCGCAACAAACGTCTCAAATGCTTTCGTGTTTAAATGTCAAATATTATGAGAGCTGTTGTTGTCATTACGTACTAGATGGCGCTGTCAATTTTTCTATACTAGTTCAAACTTGTTGATGACGTGTTTAAGCGTCATTATGTTATACTAGAAGCTTTGTATCGTAAAATGCTACACCGGTGGCCTGCTAGCGGTAGTATTTTAGGTAAGCACATAAGCTGTCCAGTGCGAGAGCGTAAAAATTTAGCACGTGTAGCATGCTAGTTCCCCTAGGTGACAAGAGTGGCCCAAACACATTCCTAGATTGATTATTGGAGTACGGAATAATTTAAACTAACTTGTTTTACACCCGATATTGTACAATATCAATAGCAAAACATTTACTTAAATAGCAGCAGAATAAAATATTGGCAAACTTTTATGGCGAACGTAAATATTCTAAAACAAAATTACTCAAATTTCTAACGGTTCGAATATAAAGCGAACGCTACACTCGAAATGATTGATGCGAGACACTCGCTCAGCGACGGACTTTCCAATCGGTTGACAATTTTGATTGATCGTGCATGCGCGCCCTTATAGCGCGTCGTGCAAATAAGAAGTTCGATTTTTTACTGCAGTTGCTCAAATTTGGTAGATAAATTGTTTTATAGCGGTAAAAGACAAAAATAATTTTCTGTAGAAATGAAAAAGGAACGTTAATGAAATTGAGCACTGTTCATTGAAAAAAAAAAACTATGCAGATGAAAGCACGAAGGCACAGATGAAAGTTAGTCCGTTATAAAGCCAGCTATAGACTATCAGTTACAGATCTTTTGTAACAATACCCGCAAACAGTTGAATTTATCAAAGCAACTTAATTAAGCCGCCTCTAATACCGCAAAAGGAAAAAATCTCCTTTTTGCCAATGAATTCCCCAACAAAAGAGTTTTCCCGCAACAAAGAATTATTTTCCCTATTAAGGGGCACATTTTCATTATTTATCAACGTCTGGGCCTACAGGAATTCATTAAAAAACCGATTCGAGAAGCACTTGCCCACAATTCACCTAATAAACAGATGGAGGAAAAAGGGAAAATACATGGAAGAAAATAATTCAAATAATAGTGGTAGGGAAAATGAGGGGAAAAAATGGAAGGGGAAGATGGAGGATTGGTATTGGTGCGAGTGGGAGGGATGTAGGTGGGGGGCGATTATGTGAGATCGATACTGTCACTCTGCGCGGGCGCAAGGCAGCGGCGCCAGCGGGCACGGTGGGGATTTTATTAAACCAAGAGGACAAAAACTTTTTTAAATGATGCGTTTACGTATAACTGAATGGACTTAAATTCTTGCAAAGTAGCTACCAACTTGTAACTTACTTTGCCTCGTCTTTAATTTAAAAATACACTGACACATGGTATGGAATGGACTAGCGAGACGTAACACGCTATGTATAATGTTGACCTGACTTTTCGATGGTTGCGAAATAAGTAAGAACAAGTAATAAATAAATAAGAGGGAATACAATGTCACGATTATTTTTTAGGGCGTTTTCAAACAAAGTTGTTGGATCACTCGATGTTTCAAAATTTAAAAATTTTACGTTGTTCCTACTCAGAATCGAGAGCTCTATTAATTATTCTAATAGGAGAAAAAAAAATTGTCCCAAAATTTTGTATAGATAAAATATTTCCATTACGCTACCATCCATAGAAATTAATTGGGAGTGGTTGCGTAAGTGAATCGAAAAAAACGGGACACTTTTTTTCACATATTAAAATGAATAGAGTTCTCAATTCTGAGTAGGAACAACGTAAAATTTTTACATTTTGAAACATCGAGTGATCCAACAACTTTGTTTGACAACGCCCTTTAACAGCCATTTACTTTTTCCAATGCATCTCTGTGAACGACTAGGACATTAAGTTGATTTTTGTGACACAAATTACGGCGGTTAAGACACTACACTCCCCTGAGCCTGACCCACTATGAGAGAGAGAAACATTTATTTACACACATTTGATACACGTAGATATAAAATAGGGAAAAATACAATATACTAAGCTAAGGAATAGTACCGTACCGATATGGTGTAAAACGGACGGACAGTGTCAGCTTTTTTTATCCGCAGCCGCTTACACTTGGGCTGCTATTTAAGCAGCGGCCGGTCCAGGCGCGAGCGGCTAATTCGCCACGCTTCCGCAAATAAAATGTTCGCCTGTTTTCGGCTGGGTTTCGACGGCTTTGGTAATAGGGTCCCGAGTAAGAAAGTGTCTAGTAAATGTATCGATGGCCGGATTGGATTCGAGTTTGAGAACGTGTATTCTAACGTGTATATTATTCAAGTTAGTTGTTGTTTTCATGTGTGGTTTTGCAGTTTCGTATTGCTGAATTGTAGTATGATATTTTTAATTAATAATTTTTGTAATGATAATCCTTTCCTATATTACACAAGCAAAACTTGTGTGTAAATAGATATAAATACATTTCCTTTGATTTACCGGTAAGGTACGATTTTCGTGAAATCGGTTACGGGAATCATAGAATATATTTATTGTTTGTGTAATTGCAATAAACAACAAAATCCTAAAGTAAACTTATAATTACCTAATAAGTGTTGTTTGCGTGTACATACTAATTGCATTCCCAAGAGAACGTTTCATGAAATAACGAGGGTATTTGTTGTAAAACTATGTTTACAGAAGCTACACAACATATAATCGTTTCTGATATAATATTAAATAAAATTCAGACTAAAAATATTATTATTTTCATACAGAGTGTCACGAACACCTCAAACGATAGTTCCCTATTGTATACAACCATAGCTATAGAAGATAAATATTTAACGGAATATCTTTAGCCAAAATTTGAAGTAAACTTTGAACTTTCACAAAAATGGTTACTAAATAGGTTTAGACTAGTGGGCACTAAATAACAAATAAAGGACGTATTTAATGCCACAAGTATATTCAGAGATTTTTGAATACTTCATTCTTAGGAAAACATTGGAGTGATTTTTCTTTACCTTCCGAAGAAATCATAATCATTTATTATTTCAAGAGAGTAATAAGGTTAACCTTTAGGCATGGTTAAAGTCAATAAATCTAATCTAACTAATATTATAAATGCGAAAGTATGGATGGATGGATGGATGGATGGATGTATGTTTGTTTGTTACTCAATCACGCCAGAACGGCCCAACGGATCTGGATGAAATTCGGCACACAGACAGAGAAAAGTCTGGAATAGCACATAGACTACTTTTTATCCCGGAAAATTGCGTAGTTCCCGCGGGATAGCGATAAACGAATTCTTTGCAGACGAAGTCGCTGGCAACAGCTAGTTAATTCATACGACTGAAACCAGTAGGCTTATTGTCTAACTCGCTCGCAATCGCCATCGTGTTCATTTTGACAGTTCATGTATGGGCTGACAATTGGCATCGGAATCGGCTAGCTGGCACATTCGTACAAGAACTGTCAAAATGAACACGATGGCGATTGCGAGCAAGTCAGACAATAAGCTACCAGGTGTTTCGTCAAAGCCAGCACTTCATACAAACTATTGGTGTAGTGGGTTCCATTACACCCCTCTTATTACCAACCATTTAATATTCAATGAAACAATACCTTTTTTTAATTGAACACTCCATAAAGTGGCATTCTGTCCCATTTAAACTCTTGTGTATCTCTTCAAAGGAAAAACAATTCTATTCCGCTATGGCACAGTTCGGAATTCCGTGACGCTGCCAGATTGCACTGAACGAGGTTGGTTGCAGTAATTGACTTTGTTGAAGTGCCTATACATTCTAAGAATACGTTTTGTTCGACAAACGTTAACTGTAGTAAAAAGGGGGTGTTATGAGTTTTGACCACTATGTGTGTGCGTCTGTTTGTGATACCGTAACTCGTAAACGAAAGAATTAATTTAGATGCAGTTTTTTAAAGAAGATTTTGTAGCGGTGATCCTTAAAAATGTTTTCTCGGAATCGGTTTAGCCGTTTTTGCGACGGACGTTTTAAATTTTTTGTTATAAAAATTTAGGTTATGGTATTATCTTGGCAATGTATAGCGGTAATTGTTGACCGTTATCTCGAATTAATGGTTTAAGTACTACTATAAATCAGAATCCAAACATGTTGAGTTTTGAGTTATCAGTGCCCGCGATATTTTATTAAGTATTTTTTTAATTTTAAATTTTTTTTATTATACAACTTCTCACCCATACCGTCTTCCTTGATTTTCGACGTGTTTTCCAAAATTATTGATATGCTTGTACGTTTCAATTGTCCCTCAATAATAGCTTTACTATCCACCCCACTCCTAGATACACCCTAACAATCAAAATAACAACATAAAAACCAATCATTTGATCCCATTTAGCTAACTGTCGTTAAAACTATCCGTTATCTGCCCCTAAGTAATTTAGATGAGTCTGTCGGGGCCAGTTGTCAACCAATGTACACTCGCACTTGGATCCCTGGACGCTCATAAATATGTTTATTCAATGTTAAGGAGATAGAGGTCTTTCTAAATGGTTCATAGACGACAGTAACTGGATAGTAAACGAAAACGATTAATTTGTATTTTATTGTGCAGTTGATGCTGTAATTAGAAATCGTAAATGTAGAAAATTTGCGCTCTTTTTTGTCCTATTTTTTTGTGAAATGCCCCACTATGCAAAGAAATTATTTATTTAAGTATAAATTTATCACAGGATTTATTTGCCTTGTATAAAAGTTTTGAGACTTATTAAAGTCAATAATGAAATACTCGAATACGTTAAGGTTCGACCATAATAATAATCAAGTAAACCACAGTTTTAAAGACAACGAGGATAAATTTTATTTAAATCCTTAATGATACTCAAATGACATTAAGTGTAGTCTCTTTTTAGACTTAAAATCGAATAAATATTCGAATAACTGCTGACTAAAATCCACAAAACCTCCATTCATATGCCATCATACGTAGTTATAGAAACCATCAAAAAATTGCAACCAAACAGCCCAATTTAGTCGCGACCAGTCAATTAACGTCCGACCACGCCGCGGTCGCACCACTGTGCAGTTGTGCTCCATTATTGTTCTAAACGTGTGCACAAACAATTTGTGCTGTTATGTGAATTTGTGAACCACTGTGCAAACGCGTGATTTAGTTTAGATCACTGGAATTGGATAATCATGTTGCATGAATCGTGTTTGTTTCTAATGTTTTTTGTGAAACGTATCATGAAAGAAACTGGGACCCTATTTTTGAAAGCACATGCGTGAAAATACCACTCGAAATTAGTGAAAAATTCAGCTGAATTTGAAATACGAGTAGCTTAGAAGACAATCAAAGCTCTCATTAATCTTGTGAACTAGTCAAAACTTTGATTAGAGCTGTAGTTTTTTTTAAGTAGGTAATTCTAATTCGGAGAGTTAAATTCAGTTTGATTTTCGATTTTAATTTTGATTTGGTTATTAATTTTGTCCTTCTTCTTATTATTTGTTATTACTTTAAATTATATTCAGACAGATTCGTAAATATAAAGTGCGAGCCCGGGTTTGAGGCAACGGTCAGCTTGAGAGGCCATGAGAGGCCATAAGTTCAAAAAAAGAGGCCATATGCGAAACCATTTAGATCTCAATACTTTTGACGACTAAATCACTATTTTTTAGTTGAACTTGGCTCCCTTAATATTAAAAGGTTACTTACGTACAATCTCCTCAATTGCGTAATACATAAAATGCGTAAAAGTTTTATACGAGTACAGTCAGCTTTAATAAAAACATAGTCGTGTCCGAGCCGGCGGAGCGTCAGCAATAAAAGTACCCTTATATATCCGCTTTATGTATGCCCGGTTTTATTGGGCCGCCTGTACTTTACATGGCAGTCATTATACAGTACATATGTTGAAGGTAATTTAAGTGTACCTGCCAGTAATTGAATCTACAGGTTGATGTTTTTTTTCTGCAACTTTGACTACACTTGTGGCGTTTTTGACACGTATATTAAAGTGTGATGCTTAGATTTTTTTATAAAATAGGGGGCAAGCGAGCTTACGGGTCGCCTGATGGAAAGCAATCACACCGCCGCCCATGAAACCCATAACATTTTGGGTAGTTTGCCGGCCCTTCTTACTTAGATGCGTCGGTGCTTAGATGGTTAGATAAAAATTATAATGAGTTTTCTCTAGCAATCTTATTAACTACTGGGTACTAGTTACCGGTGGATGCAGTCGTCAAATTTTCGCATTTAGGAAGCATTAGGAAGTAACTAACGTTTAAAACTCGTAATCTATACTAATATAATATTATATTGCGTTGGGGTAAGTTGAAAAGCGGGGTAAGATAAAAACCGGCCAAGTGCGTGTCGGACTCGCGTACTGAGGGTTCCGTACAAATTCGCCAAGTTATTATAAAATCCAGTCTTAGCAGAGCCCTGCTCTTAAACAAAATGTAGGCAATGTAAGGTCATTTTATATTGGTTATTATTTTAGACAAACAAAAATTTAAATAAAAAAAAACTACTTACTAGATCTCGTTCAAACCAATTTTGGGTGGTAGTTTGCATAGTAATGTACAATATATATTTTTTAGTTTTATCATTCTCTTATTTTAGAAGTTACAGGGGGGGGGACACTCATTTTACCACTTTGGAAGTGTCTCTCGCGCAAACTATTCAGTTTAGAAAAAAATGCTATTTCAAACCTCAATATCATTTTTGAAGATCTATCCATAGATACCACACACGTATGGGTTTGATGAAAAAAAAAATTAGAGTTTCAGTTCTAGGTATGGGGAACCCAAAAATTAATTGTTTTTTTTTTTCTATTTTTGAATGAAAATCTTAATGCTGTTTACAGAATACATCTACTTACCAAGTTTCAACAGTATAGCTTTTATAGTTTCGGAAAAAAGTGGCTGTGACATACGGACGGACACACAGAAAGACACACAGACATGACGAATCTATAAGGGTTCCGTTTTTTTTTGCCATTTGGCTACGGAACCCTAAAAGCCGTCCGTAACTCCGCACTATATCAAGTTTGTGGGTTTGTGATGTTGTAGTGGTAATAACTGAACCGATTTCGTCAATTTTTTACCAACATAAAGCCACATTAATTGTGAATGTCTTTCATGTTTAATTCTGCGGGGACAAAGTCGCCATATAAAGAAACGCCAACGAACGTCCGAAAATCTACAAAACGTGCAAAACAAAGCCGAGTTCTTACAAACGCGACGCCACGGGAAGTCGGCTTGAGCCTGCGCTCAGTATTCAGGCCACGCGCCTCAAACAACGCCTCTGAAAAGTGCGAGGAAACGTCGAGACGCGATACGTGGCGGGTCACCGGGGGTGAGCATTGAGCAACTGTCATGAGTCATAGAGCATATAACCAACAGGCTATTTTCATTAAAATACACTGGCAAACTTCATTTATACCCAAGCTTTTGATCAGATTATTTATTACGTAACTCGCTCGCGATCACCATCGTGTTCATTTTGACAGTTCGTGTATGGGCTGACAATTGGCATCGGAATCAGCTAGCTGTCACATTCATACAAGAACTGTCAAAATGAACACGATGGCGATTGCGAGCGAGTTACGTAATTAGCCTGCAGATTGGGAATGTGCTGGCAAAACAATCCTGAAAGTCGCTTAGTCCTTTTTAATCTGATTTGAGACGACTCAAATACTCAGAACAAGAAAAATTGTGGTGACAAACAAGTGAATGGGTATCAAAGGTCGTAAAATGAGCACCACAACACAACCTTTGGATACTCGCGACACTATTCGATCATCGATACGTTGCCAATCTAGACGGCTAAGATAAGACACGTCCATAGATATATATATTACTTCGTAAAGACAGGCCCAACGCTCACGAGTATTTTGTCCAATGCGGTGGTCCTAAAAGACCACCGTGTCTTAGTCTGTGACAGGTCGCCGTATCGTTCAGCTGTCAGAGTGTGTCAGAGAAAATGCCCAATTGCCCAGTAAGCGAAATGTTCGGACAGGCGTATCTTGACTTTTGATATCATTGAATACGTCACACTATCACTACTAGGTTTCGCACTCTCCATGCTGGAATACAGCAACACAACCGCTGCTGCTTGGCGCCAGGATTAGCGAGGAAGATGGTGGTACCGATTCGAACGGACCTTTCGCAAAGTCCTACCTACCGCAAAAAGGTATAAAACAAACAAACAAACTTAAATCACGTACGGGGTATACAGAGCTTAAGGTAACAAGACCTAAACGCGTTTAGCATCATTGTGGGCGTATAAGTGGGAAGGGGAATCAAAATAGTGGTGGGTTGCTAGCCGCATCGCCTATGACATGATCCTAAGATTTTCGCCCATTCCCTTCCATTCTTCCATTGCACTATCTAAATAAGTCATTTTTAAGGCTTTTATCATCTGCGCGGGAAGAGAAGCAACTGGTACATTCTATGTTTTTTCTTTACTCCCAGACAGCATAGAAGAAGGTATAAGACATTATACTCTATTTAAATTCCTCTATGGCCCGTGGATGTTTTGTAGAAAAATTGGGCAAATTTATGATAGAATAAAAGTGAGGGTTTGTGCCGGGTCACAGGGGTTAGCGCGCAACTGTCATAAGTTTTAGTCCATGAATCTGTTTTGTTAAAACTCTTCAGGCGTACAGTGCTGCATTTTTCCTATTCATATTTTTAGAGCACTATATATACTTAGGTATTATAAACGTTTTATTTATAATGTATAATTTGCGACTGTCTGAAAAGGTGACAGATAAAGACGAACTAATGATAGAGCTTTAAGTCACCATAAGCCTTATGAAGCGTTTGAGGAGGTAAGTTATTTAGATACAGGTGAAAAACCACTGATTTGTGGTGTTCAATAAAGAATATTTGTATTGTATTGTAAACCAAAAAGAGAATTGTCGTTCATTATGCGTTTCTCACTACTTTACGTACCATCATAATACTTAGCAACTCTATCAGCTGTCGACGGTATATCGTCGGTTTCTGGGACATCCTGTATATAGGTATTCATCTAAGCACTATTTACTTAAATGTGTAATTTTTACGTAAAAGAAAAGCCGACATTTTATCGAATCAGACGTTATTTTGCAGAAGTCCATTTCAATGTACAAGGTACTTAAGTAGCGGAGTAGCAAGGTAGAGGTTTTTTGTCCACAGCCAAGATCCATTAAAAAAATCAAATGTGTTTTATTACATAGTAAGAAATAAGATTTAAAATCTTAACTTCTCCCGTATTCCGGGCACTCTAAGCTCCGACCCTTCCATCTTTGACGCGTTTGGGACGGCTAGTTGACTCCGCGTTCTTGACGGGTCGCGTCAGGTCAACACGTCCGCGCCGCGTCAACAGTCACGCGAGCGAAGACTCGAGGAGCCGTTGCAAATTAAAAATGGGCTCGACCGTGTTTTGTTGTGATCTTGTTGCGGGTGTTATCGATTGGAGTGCAGATTGGATGGAAATGGTTGGAGGCTAACATAAATCACGTCTATTCTTTACAGGATAAATAGAGCTTGAGGTAGGTAACATTACTTAAGCTAATGGCCACGTTTACTTTGAAATGACATTAACCCCCTTATTCATAAACGCTCCTTAGGCTTCTGCTAACTTAGCAATCGTTTGTCCTTATCTGTGAAAGGTAAACGTCAAAGTGACAGATAAGGACAAACGATGGCTAAGTTAGCAGAAGCCTACAGAGCGTTTATGCAGAAGTGGGTAAGACTTTCGAGTGGCGCTGTCCATATGCATAGTAATAGAGAAGTCAACGCGAATGCGTTTGTGACGTTTTTCATGTCTTAAACTTACTGTAAATACTGTTGGCTTGGCAAAGTTTGGTAGGACTTATTAGAAGAAGCCTATGCCCAGCAGTGGCAAGCGGGAAAGTGTAAAATTCCCGCGGGAACAGACTAAGAGCAACGCCTAATACAAAAATTAATTTTAAATAAGGAATTTCTTCAATCCGACTAACGGTCGCCCGCGACTCAGTCGTAGAATTCGCTTATCGCTATCCCGCGGGACTAAAACTATCTCTGTACTAAATTTCAATAAAATCGATTCGGTGGTTTAGGCGTTCAGGCGTGAAAGCGTAACAGACAGACAGAGTCACATTTGTAATATTGAGTAGGGATTAGCATTTCAGTATGAAACGAAGTTACAATATTAACACGACAATGTTCTAAGTGCGCTCAACATTTTCATAGACATAGACAACACAAAAGAGGTCACGGCGTAATCTCCACAAGTCTAGAGGTACCCCCCCCCCCCCCCACACAACAAAGAGGGAGGAGGTGGCATGTTTTGAATGGAAACAGGGGTGAAATTTTGCAAGTTCGAATGTGCAGTTCGGGACATTTTGACGTCTCGTAAGAAGTTACCGTGGATTTCCCAGTAATATTTAAAATAGGAAAGTTTCAGTGTTTGCGTCGCGAATTAACGGCTGAGTAGGTTCAAAAATATTCACTGCTTGCCACCAACCAAACAAGTCAAGAAGGAGTTTTGCGCACACAGTGTAGCTGGTTTGAACTACGCCTTACAGCCTTGCACAGCTTATAAATTACGCACGTGTCCACGAAACAAGACAAGGCCTAATTTAGACTTACTCTATTGGTAATTTATCAATTTATCTATGCTAGTGGCTAACAGCGAAAGTCAGTTAAAAAAAAACCACAAGCGTATGCATTTGTTCGCTCAATGTTTAATGAAGAGAATAACTTTAGTAACAAAGGTCAATGCACTGTTGCCTGACTTCATATCGTCGTATTTCTGCTAATCGACCAAAATATTATTCGACAAATAAGTTGTGCGAGTAAATATTTCGGGAAAGCGTTACATCAAAGAAAAACACTAAAGGCATTTTCCTGTTGGCTTAGCTAGTCACATAAACGTCAACTAAGTACATATTCGATAAGGCATTACGTGTTTTTGCTTTTAAATATGGAACACGCGGGTATAATAGACGCGACCACCAACCTATATCTGCTCAACATGCAGCTTGTACGTCACCAGCATAAATATATGACGGTGAACAGGGCTGCAAAAATAAATGATTATCTATTGGGCTCAATAGCTTATGACGACACTACCGCGGTAAAAATAAGTGATGCTCTATAGGCGGAAAAAACATCATCGCACCCTTATCAGCAAAAATATCAATTTGCAGTGAAAGCATAATCATCGGATGATAGGTGGGCCGCATAAATATCAATTTGCTGAGAAAGTATAATCATCGGATGATACGCGGGCCGCATATATATCTGACACGTAAAAGTCAACTCTTTGTTGTTGATTTGCAAAACCGAACCATCCCTGGCTAACATAGAGACGTAAATTGTATGAAATGATTTGACAATTCACGAGAACAGTGCAGACTTGTCATTGCATACGTCTGTCTCACATTTTATTCTATCACATATTTCACGGATTCAAATTCCTAAATTACAAAATTACCTATATAGGAATCGATGACCTGGGAAGGGGTGTGAACTTTAATAGTATTTTATGCAACTGCTATTCTGAGTGAATCTTTATGACAATGTGCGAGTTGGTTGGGTAGCGATCATGAGCCAATTTTACAACATTTTAAACAGCACTTTTTCTACAATTACTTTTTAATTATCATCATCATCGTCATCATTGACGGCTGAATGGCGTTTTACGTTACTTTTAAATGAAAAATATCAAAAACACTATTTATGTATGATTATTTATTTTATACAAATTGCTGAGATAAAACATCGTAGGCCTTATTAACGCGCAGTTACGCTCATATTTATATTTTGCGTTAAAATGTCATTCGCCATGTTGGATCCAAAAAATTTTTTTCGTGTCAATTATGTCAAATATGTCCAGCATCTTGGATCCTAAACAGCAAATGTCAGTGAACAAAATACATATTCCTTGCTACTCCGTTACTACACGTGCAAGTAAGCCAAGCTTGTGCGAAATATACGTCTTTTGGGGTTTCCTGTCAAAACGTATAATATATTATAATATATTTTATATTTCGCACAGGTTTTGGCTGTCTTACTCGTGTAGTAGCGGAGTAGCAAAGAAAATGGTTTTTGTTCATTGAAATGGACCTTCGAAAAGTAACGGCGGCGGATTCAATAAAATAGTGAATGCCAAATAGAAATATTTGTTCATTTCACGGCATCACCGATTTCTCGTACTCTTTTTTTTATGAGTTTGCTATTTATCGGGAGAAGGTTCTTAGAACAAAAATTGAAAAAAGAAAAATCTGGAACCGGGGCAAAGCCACGGGCAACAGCTATTGGTATAAATTTAGCTTGTTTTCTTGCTAAGTTGATAAGACGAAGTTGATAGTTGTTTTTATTTTATCCTGAACGCCCGAATGATTTTTGATCAAAGCATGTCCGAATTAATAAACTAAATTGTAACTCCGCATAAAATAATTAGGCCATTTTTTGTAAGGTGCTGATAACGTTAATATACCACCTTTTTTATAACACTATGTATGGAAGTTTATAGTATTGTTCGTAATATAAAAACTTTTTAGTTAACCTAAAATGATACTGGCCACTAATTATTCACACATCATAAAGATTTTAAAATTATATTATTGACATATTCGCGATTGGAACAATGTGAGACAGACGTATGCAATGACAAGTCTGCACTGTTCTCGTGAATTGTCAAATCATTTCATACAATTTACGTCTCTATGTTAGCCAGGGATGGTTCGGTTTTGCAAATCAACAACAAAGAGTTGACTTTTACGTGTCAGATATATATGCGGCCCGCGTATCATCCGATGATTATACTTTCACAGCAAATTGATATTTATGCGGCCCACCTATCATCCGATAATATGCTTTCACTGCAAATTGATATTTTT
Organism: Pandemis heparana; assembly: GCA_963854515.1. Taxonomy (NCBI): domain Eukaryota; kingdom Metazoa; phylum Arthropoda; class Insecta; order Lepidoptera; family Tortricidae; genus Pandemis; species Pandemis heparana. The sequence goes on from OY978025.1 coordinate 7,972,222, forward strand.
GCTGATAAGGGTGCGACGATGTTTTTTCCGCCTATAGAGCATCACTTATTTTTACTGCGGTAGTGTCGTCATAAGCTATTGAGCCCAATAGATAATCATTTATTTTTGCAGCCCTGTTCACCGTCATATATTTATGCTGGTGACTGTACACGCTGTCTGCTCGCCTCTTTTATGCTCGCTGCTCGGCCGGTTAAACTTTAGCCGCTACCATATATCAGCTAAACATTCAGCTTGTATGCTGTCTGCTCACCTCTCTTGTACTCCGCCTTGCTCGGCAGGTTGAGCTGTCGCGGGTAACGCGGGGGCAGGCGCCGACTGACTGGGGTATCACTAACCAAACTGCTCAACAAGCAGCTTGTACGCTTTCTGCTCACCTCTCTTGTGCTCCTCACTGCTCGGCCTGTTGAGCTGCGGCGGCAGCGGCGCGGGTATCGCTGGCGCGGGCGCAGGTAGGCCGGGGTACCACCAACCCGACGCCGCCTGGCCGTTGAACATGCGCAGCTTCTCGTATACGCTGTCGTTCTGCGCAGACGCAGCCTGCTCCTTTTGTGAAGCCAGATTTCGAAGGACTCGGTTTATTGAAGAAACCTGGCGGGAAAAATTACAGATTTAAAAACGTTAGTATTTCGCCGATTCAATAAAAAACTTATATTTTAAAGAATAAGAATAAGAAGACATTTATTCATTTTTGCATGACACACAATTATAAGATATAATAATATAATACAAAATTTAATAAAAAAAAAAAAAAAATACACGCATGAAAAATTGATTGTGTGTCTTCGCAAAAGTGAAACGGTCGCTGGCTCAGCATTACGCTGAGGTGTTAGACACCTGTAGCACTGATTTTCAGCCAGAACCGTCTGTGACTTACAAAACGGTACACAGATAAAATATACTACATAATCCATAAACTTTTATGTAAATAAAGAAATAAATAGATATACTTAATACATAGATAGAATCCGACTTATGTGTAACGAAAAAAAAAACATAAATTAATTAAATAGTTTACTTACAAAAATAAAAAAGAGGGAAACCTAAATTGTTGAGGATACTTAGAGGAAATTCTTTCAGCAATGATTGTAATAGTAAAATAATGTTAAGAATTTGGAAGATTTCGTGGATCGAATTAAGAATCAATTAGCGAAAAACGACGCTAAACAAAACTTAGTACTTAAACATACTTTAACAAAGTTGAGGTGAACCAATCTCACTGTAAACATAAATACTCTCTTAATATTTTACTACAGTAGTTTTTATCCGTATCTAAGTTAGTTATTATCATCCTTTTCCCATTACCGCGAATCCTTAACTACGACACAACACCCAACTATTCTAATAGGAAACAAATTGCGACCCCAACTCCCAAACACGTGTAATTTAAAATCTAATATGATTACTAAATTCCAATCGGAGCCCTCAAAGGGGCACAAAGATTAGACCCTCCCACCCCCCTAAAAAGCCCAATATCTTTCCAAAAATCCACGCATGCGTAAAAAACCCACACGAACGTATGCCTACTTTAACACGTAACTATACGGATGCGTAGATCTATATAATATCTGTTGCCGTGGGTTACGTTCCCTGTAGGGAATACCGGGGGTCGAACAGCGCATACGAAATAGCCTGTTTTCCTTTGCGGTTAGCTTTTTTTGTAAGTTGCCAGCATTATAACTTTGATGAAAGATTTTTTTTCTCTACGGCCTGTTTTAGCTGATTATGATTGCATGTCGAATAAGATTGTTTTACAAATGCCACTTGGAAATTCTAATAAGATTATAATAATGCAGTCGGCATAAATATCGATACAATACAACCATCATGTCACCGGCCTTGTTGTTTATGGCATAAAGGTGTATAGATGTCTTTGACGTCTTGATAACGTACATATTATATATGCCCTTGACTGTACGGTCGCCCAAGTAAGTGGTCTACCACTTTTCATCCAACTTCGCATCAAATGAAAATGTCGCTAAAGGCGAAATTTCAAGTTGACAGCCTGTCTTATCGACATTATTATATTATGACGTGCAAGGTAATTCTAACCTTAGGGTGGTAGACCACATATTTGGCCGATGGTACATGTTCCATAGACTGGCTAATTATGTATTAAGTATCCCTGATTATGATCTACGTAGCCAAATTTGCCTAAGATCATAACAGCAATATCACAGTGAATAGGTAGCAAACAGACAGACAGATAGACAGAGACGAATAGTTACTAATATTACTATGAGTTGCCGTAAAAAGTACAGTTAAAACAGCGTCATAAACAACAAAGCGGTATAGTCAGCTCCGTAATGCTGCTATTAATCCCCTGCTACACTAATGGAGCAGAGCGCACGAAAACAGATTTCGTTACGGCTTTCGTAGTACTGGTCAGAATGTGGTAAACGAGGCTTTATTTTCTACATTAGGTACCTTAACTTAACTCTACGATCTCAGTAATAAGCGCCGTCTAAAGAAATTATTTAAAAATTCTTGAGTTTTGGATAGCTACTAAAAGTATATGAGTCATGTATCACCATTCAAAGAACTTATTAGTAAATTATAATAAAAAAAAATCCTAACATTACGTCGCTATTAATAAAGAAAAATTTGACGAATTTCTGATTGGTAAAAAACTAATAAAGTCGCAGACACTCAGGCATTCGGACTTCCAACTGATTGACGCTTCAGACATATTGATAATAGAGATAAAAACAACGTGGGAACATAAATATGGCTACCGAATTACCTACACAAAATAAACCAGTTTCACGCCACACGACCGCTGTAAAGGTCATTTTAGATTCCAATTTCATACGCGACGCACACTCTAGTATCCTAATAAGCGATTGGAAAACCAATTATTTAAATCCTTCCCCAATCAGATAGCACGACAAAAAAAGACCTTCTATTCTAAACGCCAAAAACATTTCGAAATTCGAACGCTCCGCCCAATAAGAGAGGTGCATTTAAAACACAAATTCTGTTTCTGACAGCTCCCTGGCCAATCAGATAGGCCGGCAAGATTAAAGCGGTCGTTCGAATTTTAAAGGATTTATTTTTTCGTAGGTTGGTACCTATTTCATGAATTTTTATTGAATCTGGACAGGTGTTAGACACGTGGAGTGGACAGACCAGATTTATTATTTTTTCAAAATTAAATTAACGAGTATTGAACTCATTATTTATTGACTTACCAAGGTTCAAAATGCACTAAGTAAAGTCGCTAAATTTGGAATAAACATAAATATCTTTGGAAATGATCACGTGTTGTGTATAGTTTTTTTCTATCTGATCGTATTTGTTCAGATGTCATTATTTGAGCAATGGCGGGCCTAATTCGACCTTTTCCACATTATTACGCGAGAATGCACGCAGCCGTCGTTTTTTTATGGAATTGTTAACTAATTGGTTTTGTGTATCGGTTAGCGATATATTTGTAACATTAATTTCACTTTAATTCGTGTTATCGTGTAAAAAGTTTCGGATTCAAAAATGCTACTTTGCAAAAAAGTTTTACAGAGAATCTCACTTAAAAGTGAGTAAATATTTTAATGTCTCAGATGACATTAAGGACACTTATTTAAATTTTGGTCCATTTAGAACAATTTAATAAGCTCTGGTCCCTTTTTCCCTGCCGTCGACTTACACCCTTTTGCTCCAAGCTACCCGAATTAGTGTCCACTGATGTGTATAACGGGTCTAAAACTTTCCCCACACACAATGTGCGTGTGCAAGGGGCTTTAAAGAGATTTAAAAAATATATTTTTAGACAACTTTGATCGTAAGTTTTTGAGGCCATTGGCTACGGTAGTTTGTGCACAGTGGTTTGGCACGAAGAAACGCTGTGCAAAATTCCGAAAATAGTTTTCGTAAAAAAAAAAATAACGCGCAAAAGCGTCAATCTACACCAAAGGACTAGCTCGATTGGAAATTGGAATTTATTTCAATGCACACTAAAATAAAAAATAAATATAGTTAACAAACTAAAATTTCCAAACGATAGCAACGGTTGTGTTACTTGAGTTATCAACCCGGACAGAAGTCTTAAATTAAGTACCCTCTATGAGATTAAAATTGCGAAGGTTCAAAAATGCATTCTCATCAAACTTGAAGCGCACTTACACTTGCGGTTTATCTTCAGCCGACATATCCAATAATTAACAGCTGTCAAGAATATCGAAATGAAGGGAAGTCAAGCCTGAAATCTGGCAACTACCGTACATGGCGGATACCCGATACGACCGACACGACGATCGTGACGGGACAACCTGCAACGTAAAACGATATGGTACGACTTTCGTTTCTCGACCTTGCGTGCGATTAATTCATTTATTTGGATAATTTTATCGTCCGCCAACTTTTTCAGATGTTTGTTTTGAGAAAATTTGGGTACCGCGTCGGTTTGATTTTTCTTTATTGAATTATTACTTACGCATCTTATTTGTCTAAACATCTTTTGACAGCTAAAAACCAGAACCAAATACCATATATAGTTAACGACAGGTATCAAATTTAAATTATTTTGCCAATGTCTTTAGCTAAACATAATTTTGTATTAAACACCAGTTTCAGTATTATATTGTCATTTTAGCTACAACGAAAAAACCTTCTTACTATTAGATACAGGAATTCTCGAATCAGTTCAAATTAATTAAAATACTTAACTAAACAATATCCAACAGAGTATCGATAAAATCTTCATCTAATTAAAAGTTAACGTATCATATTTCGCAGTGATAGCTCTCATAGATCATTCGATGCACGGGCGTTCCCCGGCATCAGTTTAAAACTTTAAAACCAAAACAGCTAATAGCTAATAAATTGTGCAAGCATTAAGAAACTTACCGTCTGAACTATTAAGGCCTGTTTTGGTCCTTTAAAGTTAAAAGCTTGGTGCTGTTCGGAGTTGACAGTTGACAGTTGACAGGTGTCACGATCGCCGCGCGCGCACCTCATTACGTGACATGGCGATAGATCATCTAGCGAGCGATAGTGTTAGAGATCCGGCTGTTGGTGGTCCGAGAGGAAAAAATGGTTTATTGACAGTTCTGTTGATTTTTGCTAATGCAATGCCTTGTTTACGAAAATTGGAGATTTGTTTGAGTTAAAGAGCCGCAGTTTTTGCATTGTTTCTTCTTGACGTTGATGTTTACTTAAATTATGATAAAATTTAGTCTTACTCAAATTAGGACACTAAACGTTTTTTTTTTCGCTATGTGACTGCTTAATTTTGTAAATTGGAGCACAGTGGTTCCACTCATTAATCTCCGGGACAAAAAAGAAATTCATAGATGAAAATCCCCTCTATTAAGCCGTTACACTTTTCCAGTCCTATTCAGCATCAAACCGATACAAGATATCCGGACAAAAGCCATTACGTTGAATACAAATTCCGTGAGAGGGTCCGTCCCCATTAGAATTACTATTACCTACATTGGTATTATCTATAAACATTTTAACGTACACGCTTAACCCGCGGAGACCCGGGTTCGATTCCCCGGTGAAAAGCGGTTAGGGTGCTTTGGTTAGGGAGGTTTTTTGCCATTCTCTTAGGGCGCTGAGATTGGATAGTTCACTGATGGAGCTTTCACCGGCTTCATTATGGATGTTAAATTGTTATCGACGATTTGCGATGTAGTATTTTTTTTACTTTTTGTGAAAAAAATATACTAGCGAGATTGTTAATTTTTTAGGGTTAAACGCTCATTGTTTCAGTTAAATAATGCGTTACAATAACCATTTACTAATATTTTTATGTCTAAGCAATGTGTTACTTGAAATTGTAAAATTTTCTCTTTTAGTTGTTAGTTTTGTAAATAATAACGTTAAGTACTTACATAATAAATAAACTGGCAAAGTAAATACAACCAATAAAAAGTTTCAGACAACAAGAAAAACTTCCGTAAAAATACTTTTTATTTAATAGAAAGTTATGTAGACTTTATTTTAAAGGCATTTCACGCTAATTTAACCGGTCACTGCCGTAAACCTTGAAAACTTAAATGAAATAGTAATTTACTGGAACAACATCCTGTACAGTTTTATTTCTACAAATACGCCGCGAGGAGTTTCTTTAGATGTCCTTTTTGCACAATAAACTATTAGGTGCGTTTTTTAATTAGTGTCCGACCGAAGTTTCGGTTTCGGCCAATTTCGGCCAAAAAAGTGATTTCGGCCGAAGTTTCGGTTTCGGCCAGAATCCGGCCGAAACCTTCGGCCGGGCCGAAATTACTTCGCGGCCTCTCGCGGCTCTCGCATCGGGAGCGCTATACACTAAACAAGACTTCGAGACCGAAAAGGCCGTAGATCCTAGACATAGACTAGAAAATGTTAACCTCAACTCATCACACAATCTCTCCTTCACACTATATTCCCAAGATACCCTGATAATTAACCTACCCCGACGTTAATCACTCCCTCTAGACACAATGTCGCTTATGTCGTGAATTAAAGAGTAACTCTGCGTGACCGAGGGCCCTAGTGGGACAGTGAAATGTAGGGTCTGACTGTTTCAGCAATGAGATGGTGGTTTGGCACCGTTTTGATGGGTACGTACAGAAAAATGGTGCAGTGACAATTGTAATTATGATTTGGAAGACGAGAGCACTTTGTGGTCCCCATTTCGCTTATTTTTTTCTTTCATCTATCGAAGGAGGCGATGTGTCTCTTACAGCACATGTCTAAGTAACACGCTTAAATTTTGAAGTAAAACCACGTTGGTATTGGAAAATTATCAGTAATTTGTAATAGTGAAGAGTAACGCTGCATAAGTTTGACTTAGTTTTGTTTATCTGTCTGTTTCTTTACTTGACTTGTATTATGCTTATTCAAAGCCAGACTTTAAACGGATCCCACCTTGTAAGCCTATTTAAAACACCAGTAGCCTATAATGCCACACTCACGTAATGGACACCACACTTCATTTACAACCGTTTTGCGTGTAAACGAAAACAAAACCTGGTTATATAATATACTTTACGCGTCGAAGCCCCGAAAATGCTCGACGGTAGCGTTTTGGTGGTGTCGGGTTACAGTTAACCCACTGTGCGATCGAACGCCACATTTAAATTGAGAACGTGCCTTTAATTTGTGTTTAACGGTGTTTGAATTTGCTTTTAATTTGTTAGTGGCCAGCTTCTTCTTGTATATAGTTGTCTAGTTTTGACGTCAATCGGAAATATTCTATTGAAATGATATATTTACGCTTGATACCTACTCCTAGCGATTACACAGTTCAATAAGATCAATCACTGGTCTATCAGTATCGACACTTAATTTATTTTACTGTAATTAACTTGGCGTTCATAGAAGGCTGGATACTAGTGCTTTTAGTGCTTATACGTAAATTAAAATTTTATCATCATTACAACATCAATTCACACCCCGTCGTCCGTCAAACTACCAATACTCTGTAACATTATGTTAATACAATTGAACATAAACGTCGTACTTGTTAATATTCATGACGAGCCAACACTTATAATATTTTGATGAAAATTCCCTTTTCATAAATTCTGGACTTAACCGTCAATTCCTATGCCATAAGCAGTTGACGTTAATCCGCGGGACAAGGGCCGGGATAGATGCGGATAGGGCGAAGTGTGCGCGTGTGAAAGAGGCAACAAATGTTCTGTGCATTCACGCGTAAACGGGGAATTATAGTATCGCCGCGCAGGAGCGAAACGACGTAAGCGCGCTTTTGAGAATTTTTGCAATTTTCTAAGTGAGAATCGGTTCTGCAAAAATTTTGTTTTTTGTTTCGTATCAGTTGTAATTCTGTTGTTAGTAAATAAATGTGTAGAAACTAAACTCGCGATTTTTAGCTTATTTGATCTTAGAAAGTTGATTCCGGTGGTTTAAATTTACACTAAGCTCAAATTGTTAATAGTGTAAGCTTAAATAGTTAGGTCAAATTAGATTGACATACAGTACATTTTTCTCTACAATACGGTATACGAAAGTATTTTAAAAAGCCTACTTCGGAAATTACTATAGTTAAATCGAGTTCCTATCTCTCCCAAAACTACTGAAACAACAAGCTTAACTTACTGACTTGCATCACTTTGTGATCGAAGCGTTCGACTCCGAATTCCATTCATTTCGAGCCTTTACATTTCTACAGAACTTTCGCAATACGATATAAAGCACGTATACGGAGTGAGTATACGTAGGTACGCAGCAGAAGTAATCAACGCGCCCCCCGCCTCACGACCGCAGTTATGCCATTTTTCCTCCGAGCAATAATCGATTGTTCCTCGTATTTTTGTCCGCTTTCTGTTGGTAAGAAACATCACGCCCATTCGACCGTTATGACTAGACGACGTCACGCACGACATGTAACCGTCCCGCTCTAACACATGTGTCTGCGGATCAGTCGCTCCGCTCACCTATTTGCCCAGTGGGCCGCGTGCGTAGGTACGACAGTCATAAAAATAGCCCCTTTGGCGCCGAATCTCCTAGGGGCTTACGGTATTTCGATTTTGTGTCCTCTTGTTAAGCGGGGGAGGATGTAGGTAACTAGATGTATGTTGTCGACACTTTATACACGTTTTATCTAGTCCTACTAATTTTTATGTAAAGGTCATTGAACTAGATTTGTCTTTATGAAACTGAGAAACGTTTCTTTTGTTCCATTAGCAGATGACACACAACACGTCCTCAAAACCGAGTCGACACTCGAAATTACAAAAACTTTTTTTGCTCGCGGCATTCATTGTGTCTGCGAGTGTTTACATTATGCGTTGCTTTGAGCGAAAATAGGAATGGAGTTGTGACATTATTGTCGTAGATATTGGTTTGAAAAAATACGTTTTAAAGATTTTTTGCCTTTATTGGCCGGGCAGATGTCGCTCGCGTCTGGTTCGATTACCAGTCGTGTCATTTTGCACACGGCTTTATTTATAATCTCGTACGCGATACTTTTCATAGGGATCGTATTTTTATTTCGTATCGTTGGCCGAGGCATAGTTAATTATATCCGAAGTATTTAAAGACCGAAATTTGTTGAAAAGTTTACTAAGATCTTATAAGTATACAAAGTTTATCTGACGGTGTTTCTTGGTGTTTGGTGTAATAATTTAAGAATTTTAAGGTTTAAGTATTCATGTGGTGTGTAATATTATCTTTTTAATACATCGGATGATCTAGTAATATTTTCGAAAGTGTCATTTATAACATTTTGAATTAGAGCATAACTATAACGAAAAAACTTTCAACTGTCATGCTATCACGGTTTACGAGATACAGCCTGGTGACAGACGGACGGATGGACAGCAGAGCCACACAATAGGGTTTCAGTTTTTATTTTACCCTTTGGGTACGAACCCCTAAAAACACTTTTTGCAACAATTTTAACAAAATAACACCTACTATACTTCTTGCTTTCACCGTGGACTCCACGATGTTAACATCAAAATTGAGTATATCAAAACAGCTTCAAATAATAGCCAAACTACTCAGAAATTTATGGACTCTGCGACAATAGACAACCATTTGTATGGACATCACAAAGATCTAATAAAACGTCATCAAACATATCGGCCGGCAATTTTATAAGCAGCCATCAATAATACGCAGAATACGCATTATACTGAGTAGGGTCCATGGATCCGTCTTGAAAAGGCCCAGGACAATGAACCCGTGTCCGACCCGCAACATATGGTATGCGCGAATGTGACGTGAAATTTTTCTAATCGCAAAATTGGATTAAGAATTTGTTGGGGTTTTGTCCGGATTATTTCGACGCTGACCCACTGGGCAGGACATGTGTCAACTTTTGAATTTGACTTTTTTTCAACTTCTACGTGAAATATTTGATCAATACTCTATTTAGTTCAATTGTTTTGACATTCATAATATCATACAATGTCGTCTATTGCTGCGAGTAAGTAGGTATAAAGTAATGTCGACATGTCAAGGTGACCGGATCTCGTAAAATCTTTATCTTATGAATGGTAGGTTAGAATTAAAGTAAGTACCTATAGTAATTATAACTTAAGTAATAAGCCAGTTATCCAAGACCGCCAGTGAAATAATTTATTTGACGTCACGTCTTTGTTTTTCTTAAGTCAATGTCAAGTTTAAAAGATTATTATCATAAAGTACGTAAGTACGATTGAAGAAAATAAATCACGTACTTACCTCTACGGAACCTTGTCTCATACAATTTCGCAATAATTTCTTTGGCAGGTGTATGGTAAGTTATTTATGACGTTTGCAGAGAAAAGGTTCCACAGTGGTACGCAATTCAGTTTCTTTCACTGTAATTAGTAAACTAAACTTACAGACTTGTCGCTTCGTTCATTTAAAATATCCGGTGGATTTAAAGTATCATCACATTCACTGCTATCAGATATATTTAAGCAAGAATAAAATAACACGAAATTCAATACAACAAAACGTAGGTATGGCGCCAAAATCTAGCACATCACAGCGCATGCGCTAAGGGCGCTGCCACAGACAAGTAACATTTGGAACCAAAACTTCGCACCCCGCATATGCGTTCCATTAGAAGAAAAAAAATTTGGTGGATTCTTCTTGATGATTTAACTTTTTAGGTTTGCCCTGTATCATTAGAAAAAAAATATGTTTTATAACATTGGACCCGATTCTACAGCGGCCGTTAAAATTCCTAATTTCATTTAGGCATCTCTAAATGCCTTTGCTAGGTATTCTATGAACGGCTGTCAATCAAATGACAGCGGCAATTTTAAAATTAGAAAAATTTGTTTTAGGCTATTTTGGCGATGTGCACGTAGAATCGCATCCATTATTTTGTTATAACTGTGTTCGGTATTGTGTTTAAAAAGTCTGCCAATATAAATTCGTTATGAAGTTTCTAATTCGATTTTAACGAAATGAGCGTAGATAAAAAATAAAATAAAATGATACTCACACTAGGTATATTATCATTATTGCACACGTTCTCGCTGAGTAGACGATCCCGGATCTCCCAAGCGAAGATCGACGGGCATTCCCTCTTGTAGTCAGCGATTTTCTGCACTACCGGGGTAGTGGCTACCCGGGGTTTGGAGCCCCCGATGGCTCGTGGCTTGATGGAACCGGTCTCGTAATATCTGCGTGCAAAGCTGAACTTAGTTTGGACTTGGGAATGTTGTGAGAGCGTTAAACATACATATTTATGAATAGCGTAGGTATCATATAAAAGTCCCTTTTGTCCCATAATTTTCGTTGATCATAATATTCGTTATTTTTTTGGTCATGAAATAGTGAATTTTTCAGGAATTTTGAAATAGTCATCAGCAAGCTTATTACGTAACTCGCTCGCGATCACAATCGTCTTCATTTTGACAGTTCATGTATGGGCTGAAAATTGGCATCGGGATCAGCTAGCTCTCACATTCATACAAGAACTGTCAAAATGAACACGATGGCGATTGCGAGCGAGTTACTTAATAAGTTAGCTGAATGTGGTAAGTTAGGTTAGTTTTCTATCAATAAAAAAAAACTAATTAAAGCCCACTTGCATAGTCCAGAGTTAAAAAATTAAATCGCTAACTCGGGGTTAGGTTTGACAGTTCCATACATTTTGATACTACGGGTTAGCATCTAACACGGGGTTAAGTCGCTAACCCTGCTCCGCGAAAGTGGCCCTTAAAGAAATAAAGCACTTTATGACTAACGAACACTATGGCAAACCGTACATTCGGAATTTGAATATTATGAGACAAAATGTAGACCCGTTAGTATCATCATGCACTACCGTTGTAGTGACGGTCAATTTTTAAATTATACAAGTGGCTGTAGAAGGTATAGGATTAGGAACACTCTACCGGGGTAGTGGCTACCCAAAGTTTGGAACCCCCCATGACACAGCTTGATGATACCCGTCTTGTAATTGCAACAACGACTTGGGAGTGTCGTGGGAGCGTAAAATATAAATATACTGGCTAATGACATCATGCGCTATCTTAGTAGCAACCGTTTAGTGCTTAAACTGAGCCTCTAGTGTAAATTTTCACACGAACAAACGTCTCGAACGCTCACGTAAACGTCTCAATTAGGTAGGTACTATGGAAAAATTGGCAGCGCCACTTGCGGGTCGAAACGGCCACAAACTGTTCCCATAGTATTTGACATTTTAACGCAAACGCGGTCGAGACGTGTTCTGTGACCAAAAACTTACACTAAGCATAGTGGTAAGTATAAAAACTTACTGCCGGGGTAGTGGCTAGGGCTACCGGGGCTCAGGACCCCCTACAGCACTTTATTTACTTGGACGATAAAAACAAGCAAGCAGTTAAGACTTTTAGCACTTTAGTGCTTATAAAGTGCATTGTTTTCTATATTTATACCTACCTAACCATTGACCTAGGCTTACAAAGCGGCAGTGCTACTAGGAATGAACATTATCCAGTGGCTATCTTATGAGGAAAATTTTATTTATCTACTTATTGATTTTACTTTTGTTTTCATTTCAAGTACTTAGGTATGCTAGTGTTTTGTGCAACTTCTCTTTTGTTTCTATTTTTTAATTCACTTCTACGCTGTCATTTTTTGATGCGAAATTCAAGCTAAATTCAAATGAATTTTGATGGCGTACGTATATTGGTCGCAAATGTCAGGCAAAATAAAGGAAAAAATAAAAATACGCGGAAATTTCGTGAAAATAGTAGGTGCAAAGCAAATGCCCGTACGAGTTTAAACGTCAAAATAACGGCGAGCTATATATTTTTAACACTGAAACATGTCATGCGTTAGCTTTCGCAGTGTTTTTTTTCTGTCTAAATTCAAAATATTTAACATCACGTTTGGATTTGTTTGTTTCTATTTAAAAATAAAATATATTTTCAAAACACAGTGGTTAATCAAGGACGAACATTCAGACAAATAATGGAATAACAATTAAAAATGTATCTGTTTTTGTAACTTCCGTAACCACTCGACCAGTATTAAAACACATTTACAAAAATATAATCCCATCCGAAAACCCAATCGCAAACAAATTCAACCTTCAGTCAAAAACGTTAGAGTTGTCGATTTTAGTATCTATTTCGACCTTTCCAATCTTTTTGTGATCCCGATCTATTATAAACCTTGCGAGTTGGTCGTAGGGTTGTATTTACTGCGACTGTGTTACCAGTAAGGATGTAAGTACTCGACAACGGCATTGTGTGATCGACATGTGTCGATACTTCGACTGTCGAGATACTATTGTAGCGTTGACAATGTAGATATTAGGGATAAGTGGCTGCAAACGAGGGTATGCTGAAATGCGCCGATATTTGAGATCAAAAAAGGAAATGGATGAGAATTGGACGATTTCGAAATTATTTCGTTATTTGAATGGAATTTATGGTTTACAAGAAATCTTGTACAGATATTATAATTATGAGAGACTAAGAAATGTTGTTAGAACAAAGTCACAGGGAACATTAACAAAATTAATTTTATTTTTTTACTGCTAAAAATGCGTTTGACAGCAATCACCCTTGATGGTGATAACAAGCGAAGATGTGGCCTAAAAATGAGCACGCTTGCCTAGCAAATGCCTATTCATTCTAGATTTCATAACGGCCAGACAGAAGATTTCTCTATTTATCAGTTCAGATATTACTTTAAGTAAGAATGAAAACACATTTTAACTTATTAGAACACAACACAATGTGTTTCCGTTAAGACAGTATGTTTAAAAGTAGTTTTGACACGATTCTATCAACCGCGCCAGCACGCGCGTATATTTTGGAGCACCTCAGCCGAATCGGAGACATCAAGAGCGCCTAGATAAAAAAAATATAAATAACCGTATTCCTTTCACTCAAATCAAGTATCCATAATATTGATTCAACGTGCCATCCTGACCTGGATCTCGTAAAAGTATCCTAAGCCGCCACAATAGCTTAACCCCAAATAAACAATATCGAATCGCAATCCCGATGTCATCTGTCGTACGTTCGACATTCGACAATCGAGTCGATTTGTTCGGTTAGGCCCTAGCGAAAAGGGCCTGTGGGGCCCATAGAGTTCGGTAATCGCTTTTGCCTTGGGCAACAGATTTTGCGTTGAGGGTGCGTAGATTACATTTTAATTGACTGGCAGTTTATTTAAGGTCGGCGAACTTTCAATTATGTTTTAAACGCTTTTTGTGTTTATTTGTTCAGTGGTAATGATGAATTATGTATTTTATGTACATAATGAATTATACATACGTACTATAAATCGTCTTTATCCCTTACGGGTTAGACAGAGCCTAAGGTAACAAGATCTAAAGGCCATGTTTAGCATGATTGTGGGGGAATCAAAATAGTGATGGGTTGCTAGCCGCATCGCCTATAACATGATTCCTAAGATTTTCGCCCATTCCCTCGATAAGCTTTTACCATCTGAACGAATTATGCTTTATGAAAAAACCTGCCTATAATAGCGTTTAACAATAAATATCTTGAATAAATAAGTGCTAAAAGGAGCGCTCATGTATATTTAAGATCGACTTTGTGTTGCAATCCAAACGCCATCTAGTACCGACTACATAAAACAGCTACGACGTAGACGCATGAGTAGCTAGCGCCGATAACGTCTCCTATATTCTACATCGCATTATTAAAGTGCCCAAACCTTTCTTCTAACTCAGCTGTCCAGTGATAACATCTGTATGGAAAGACAACGATATCTATGGGAAATTTACGAAACATAACTGAATTCTGAACTGTTAAAACGTGAACTATCCACAATACCTCAAATCGACAGAAACCAACGTTATTAGACTAACTAGGCGAATACTACCCGCAACCAGCACCGAATTGTTCAACGAGTCTTCCCGCCAAACAATACCAAATAGATTGAAATCAACTCCATTCGGGATAACTCAAAAAGGTATTGATTTAATATTAATGCCAAAGAAAATCGCACAGTGGGCGCGACTGTGCTCAAAATTGCACAGCGCGAGATATTTCAACTCGCACAGTGGTGCGAATGGAGCATAACAGAGCAAAATGCACTGGGGGCGATGTAGATAACGTTTTCGGGGGCAAAAGGGGGCTTATCTGAGATTGTTTCTGAAGTGGTTATTCAAATGCAACTAAGTTACTGATGTAATGCAATTGTACTTATATGAGTGGGCGCTTACTTAGAATCTGTTATCGTTGATACGAAATTTGCCAGTAGTGCGGGAGTGTACGTAGCAATGAATGTAATGAGAAAGCAATTGGTGCAATTAGGATTTGATTTTGTTAGTAAAGAAATAAGTTTTTAATCCTCGATCTTACAATTTTTATCGTTTACTTGCATTTTACCGCAGTCAAATATGTCCATCATTGGATCATAATGAAATAAGCCATTTAAAAAAATTTGCAACATACGTAGAAAAAAAAGGAAAATTTCGCCGTCAAAAAAACGTATGTGTAAAAGCATTTAAAGCATCGACAAAACCACGACACACAAAATTCTGCTATTAATAAAAAACTTATTTATTTTATTTAATAAAAAACTACTTTTTTAAATATCAAAAGTTATCAAGACCGTATTAAGAACGTAACAGCGGGGCAGCTCTTAATTAGGAGTCCCGCCACGCTTGCCCCTTCTAGAACCCTTTGGTAATTGGCACGATAAGATCCAGGGGAGTATGGGAAAAACGGCTTTTGCAGCCAGTTTACGTCTTAATAGCCATATGAAAAATATACAATTATATGCGTTTAAATATTTACAAAAGTAAAAGAAAAAAAAATGGAATATCGACCATTAAATTCGAAAGTAAAATTTGAATTGCCAAAGACAGGCGTTATTTTATTGTTTCGACGAATCTATAAATAAATACATTTGTTGTAAAAGAAATTATTTGTTTACAAATCTTGGCTCTTATAGGAGCTAAGATTTCTTGGTAGAATACTCGCCACTCCGAAGGATTTTTTATCGAACGACAGTGACGCGAGTGTTATCCGTAGAAAACACTCTTGTAAAGAAAAAACATCTCAAACCAAATGTGTGTATCTTTATGTTTTTCAAGTATTAGCAGTGTTCACATTTGTTTCCAAAACACGAAAAATAATAACATGTGGCCCCCGTGCGTATTTTAGGGTCCCAGCATAATTTGCTTTCCTATAAGATCTCTTGAAGTGGCGTCAAGCAGTCTCCCTCAGTAGGGGTGCCAATTACTAGGAAAATAATGTTTTATTTTGATTTTTATTTAGGGGCGGTCGTGGGACAGCCCTGAAAGGCATACTGTGTATTAAAAAGGCGAAGTTTCTTTGATTGACGTCGTTTATTTTTTTTATTGTTCTCCATTGACATTTGTAGTTTATTCGCCTTACATTTTTATTTACATTAACGAAGATTTAAATTTATTATTCTTACGTTTAAATTCTTAAATACCAAAATTGTTTTAGCACAGCTTGATACATACAGCTTGAAATATATTTTCGCTGAAGTTGTAAAAGTTTTCTAGCATCTCTAAATGGCTACAAACGCTGCTTCGCACGGCTAGGGTGGCTGTAATTCTACGCTTGTCAGTTGCATTCCGATTACAAAAACAATCGAATCCCATTGACGTTACAATAAACACTCAGGCTCAAGGAGCGAGGGTCGGAATCCTCCGTGATCTCCAGATAAAATCGCAATCAAACAATAAAGTGGGAAATTAGAACACCCTAACACCAAGCACCCGATGCGTTCCCAGTGTCGAGAACACCCCGCGGCGCACACGACGCATTCAACAAAAACAATACACTATGGGAATGCAAACTCAAACTAGTATTGTATTGATTAATTCATTGAAAATATTCCTTAATTTTGTCCGCGACAATACTTACTCGAACCATTGTGCGGTTCCTTGGGCGGTATTATGGGAATTCCATCAATTTGTTAACGCGTGGCCCCGGAATTTGACCCCTTAGTTCTTAGATCGATTCTTCGACTTTTGTTGAGGCGACAATGGGTTTTGTGCTAAATAATTCGTTTATGCCTGTCGGAGTAATAGTACAACTTCTTATTATTATGGGTGCTTAGCGGTACTTCGTGACGTAATCACTCAGTTGCGATGAATTGCGGATTTTGATACAAATCCTTATCTTCATCTGTTTAGTAACTTTAGGAATTCACGGTTTCTCTTGCGATGGTATCTGTTTGCTTCATTAGCCAGGTTTGGTCGAACTACATCGTTTTATAGATGACCTACCTGTTGGTTTCTGGTTCATTGCTAACAATTTTCACCGTAGTCGATATATTTTATCTCTACTGCTGTAGCCAATTTCACGGAAGTTTCTAAGCAAAGCGTTTAGGATACTAGCTTGGGGTTAGGTGAGGGCTCACTGTATCTTTCGCTGTAGCTTTTACTAAGAAAGAAAAATTAGAAATTAAGCTCAGAAAGAGTGCACGTAACCTGCCATCACCATTGTCTGCCACACAGAGTCAAAAAAACTCTGCTACTGTTTTAAACGTTTAACGCGCATTTTACCTGCCTAGTATCTTGCTGACGCAGCAGTTGGTGATCTACAGGATATAACTGATGTCACAGGATTGGCCTCTCGAGTGCGTCAGTTCCTCGAACCTCTATCTAACGGATTCAAGCGTTTGCTTTATTAGATGGTTGGAGTGTAACTGACCTGCCTAGTATCTTGCTGACGCAGCCGTTGGAGACCTGCAGAATGCGGCTGATGTCGCAGGGCCGGGCTCCTGAATGCGCTAGCTCCACGATCTTCTGCCGCGTGGAGTCAGGTAAAGGCCTCCCGTTGACGTAGACTCCTCCGAGCTGGTTGACTCCACTATGGCCGGCGGAGGAGCACCCAAAGAGTGCCCCTCCGCCCATCGCCGCGCTATGCATTAGCTCGTCTAGAACAAAATAATGGTCTATAAGAGATTTTACTACCGAATTTCGAAACCAACATCGGTTTAAAAAATATACGGTGTGGTCTGCAAATCAAATTGATTTTTGACATTCATTAACTTAACACCCTTTCGGTTGTGTTTCTAGTTATGTCAGAAAAGTTACACTTTACTTTTATTTAGAACAATACAATACAAATATTTTTTATTAAACACCACAAATCAGTACAAAAAAGAAATAAAGAACAAGGTAGACATTTATGTCTAACAAAACTAATCTCAAAAGCTGAAGGGGTTTTCGCAGTCTACAATTATCGTGTTAAAGCTCATATGAGTCTAAGTTGACCAATGTTATCGTTTTATCCGTAACGCGTTGAAATGTCGTAATAAGAATAGGTACTTAATTTTCGCCTAATCCTTTCTTAACTTAAGATTCAAAACACAAAAGTTCATTTCGAGACTTATTATTGTCGCATATATTTGAAAATTACACGAATCCTTACAAAAAAAGATATAAAGCTACAAAACATTCGTCAATAAAGTCCATCGTAAATCCAACGAAACATATCAACACCGTACGTATATCATTAACCCGTTTCGGTCTCTATAAACAATTGATCTGATTTTAATTGTGCCAATGAATAGATCGTTAGCGTTTTGTTGCACAGTAATAATAAAATCACTCTTTGATATGCATTGCCAAATACCGCTACCTAACCATTGACTACCCTGTGTACTTATTTTTGTAACCTCACTGTACTGGTTTGTGGCGTTCAATAAAGAATTAACAATACACAGTAATTTTCTCTCACTAAGCAAATGTTTTGAATTTGACCGCGGTTGCTGCAATTTCAACCACTGGGCAGTTTTGGCATGATCAGTGATTCTGGTTTAAAAAAATACAGGGTCTATATTTTGTCCCATAAAATTGAAGTTTCGAATAATATGGTTTGTCATAATTTTTGTTAGTCATAAAGCGTTATATTTTAATTTTTGAAACAGTAGGTAAATATGTTTTTTCAGAATTGATACTTAGTGAACTAACCTAACCTACTCTACATTGTGATGGATTTTCAGGTGTTACGGCAAAAAAATATGACTAACGGTTACTATGACCAACAAAAATTATGGGACATCAATACACTAAATCTAAATATATACAGTAACTTGAATTCGGATAACTTTAGTTACCTTTTATTACTAGATTAAACCATCTCCCTAACCCAGTGATTTCAGCAACATCCTATAATATTATCTGATTTTTTCATCAAAATTTGCCATGATGTAATAAAAACATCGTGAGGAAACCTGCACACACCTGCAAAGAAGTTCAATGTTGTTGAAGTTTTGATACGTCATAGGCCCTAGGAATTACAGCTCAAACCCTCTCTTTCTGAAGGGAAGTCTGTGCCCAGCAGTGAGTGAGACGTAGGTACTTACAAAGGTTAGATATGACTGTTTTTAGCGTTCCGTTTTTATGATTTCCGCTTAGAAATGAAGTAACTATTAACCGGCATTGCAAAACATATCATATTTGTATTTTTTAGGGTTCCGTAGCCAAATGGCAAAAAGGGAACCCTTATAGATATGTCATGTCTGTCTGTCCGTCCGTATGTCACGGCCACTTTTTGCCGAAACTATAAAAGCTATACTGTTGAAGCTTGGTAAGTAGATGTATTTTGTGAATCACATTAAGATTTTCATACAGACATAGAAAAAAAAAACAATAAATTTTGGGGGTTCCCCATACTTAGAACTGAAACTCAACATTTTTTTCTTCAAACCCATACTGTGTGGTATCTATGGATAGGTCTTCAAAAATGATATAGAGGTTCCTAGTACGTTTTTTTTTTCTAAACTGAATAGTTTGCGCGAGAGACACTTCCAAAGTGGTAAAATGTGTGTCCCCCTGTAACTTCTAAAGTAAGAGAATGATAAAACTAAAAAAATATATAATGTACATTACCATGCAAACTTCCACTCAAAATTGGTTGGAACGAGATCTAGTAAGTAGTTTTTTAATTTAATATTTGTTTGTCTATACAATAACCAATATAAAATGACTTCACACTGCCTACATTTTGCTTAAGAGCAGGGCTCTGCTAAGACTGGATTTTATAATAACTTGGCGAATTTGTACGGAACCCTCAGTGCGCGAGTCCGACTCGCACTTGGCCGGTTTTTACGTTTGTCCGTGTTGGCTTGTATTGAACTGGATTTTTTTTAAACTAATATAAAAAATCACATAACAATAATCTGCCAGCTGCTACATAAATACGTACTTCAACTCATCTTTTTCGTATAGAAGATAGAAGTGGTAAAAAATTAACTCAAAAAATAATCCGCTTACAACCTCTTTCGGTACAAAAGAAGGGTTTTGTATTTGCAAACCGCAAAATTTTATGTAACGCTCGAAGATGCGGCTCGTCTATTGTTATAGATTTTTAAAAATATATTCGTTGGTATGATTCTTCGAGGCCAGTGAGAAAAATTAATTTAAACTTTATACAGGGTGTATCAGATACCCCCTAACAATAATCCACTGGGGTATATAACCATAGCTATAGAAGCTAAAAAAAAAAATTAAAAAATTGGAGTAAAATTTTTTTTATACTTACTTTCTATAGGAATGATACTACCATTCCTATAGAAAATATAAAAAAAAACCGTTTTTTTTTTTCAATTTATTTTTTTAGCTTCTATAGGTATGGTTATATACCCCAGTGTATTATTGTGAGGGGGTGTCTGATACACCCTGTAGAATTTACGTGAAAAAGAATTTATTGTAGAATTTCGGAATTTTCCCTTCTTATGTCGCGAGGCCTACTTATAAAATTCAATAATTCTATGTGAACAGTTGTAATGTTATATCTTTTGATAGCGTGAACTTAGAAACTTGTTCTTTTTGTTATTTTAAGTCACCGACTTGACCGACAGACGAACTGAAAAGTGATTCTTTAAGTTTCTTCGTTCCTTTTGAGATACGGAATCCTAAAAATATTTTTCAAAAATATTCTATTGTAACGGTTTTGAATATGCAAGAAAATCTTCAATTTATATAAATGATGTTTCGTTTTTTAGCGCTATAATTTTCGTGGCAAGAATGTACTTACCTATTCTAAACTGTAAAACGTTTTGGTGATTCTTTTTCTAAATGTGCTCATACGTATTTAGATTAGATTATAGCTACACATTTAGTAGCCGTGGTAGCCTAGTGGTTTGACCTGTGGCCTCTCAAGCAAAGCGTCGTGGGTTCAAATCCCGGGCTCGCACCTCTGAGTTTTTCGGAATTTATGTGCGAAAATTACATTTGTAATTTGCCATTAGCTTTTCGGTGAAGGAAAACATCGTGAGGAAACCTGCACACATCTGCGAAGAAATTCAATGGTGTGTGTTAAGTTCCCAATCCGCACTGGGCGCGCGTGGGAACTATAGCCCAAACCCTCCAATACACGGAGGAGGCCTATGCCACGAGGCACGCCGAATTACGCGACAAGTTAATAAATAAACGACAATAATAACAACAACATGTACTTACTGAAATTGTAGCGAATTCGGAATAAAAAGGCTTATAAAATAAAATAAAATAGCTACACATTTATAAAAAATATTTGAGTGTCGATAGTTGATATATTAACTTACCTATAAGTCAATACATAAAATAAGAAAAAAAAATTAAGGACAGGGATCGTAATCGTAATAGTTATGATTTCTTCGAATGAGCTAAAGTATTAAGTATAAAAATTAAGAACGGAATTGGCAGAAATCACGCAAACAAAATTCTTCACATACCTAACCCCTAAGTAGTCTGAGTCCGCAAAGAAGACTGTATTAAAAAATAGGTCGTCAACCTTTTTCTATTATAATCATTCCTATTCCACCCAACGTTTTCACGCCAATAGGCCTCAATGACGTCACATCGCATCAGTCAGATGCGCGCAACCGTTGGTCTGCCAGATAATTCCTTTTTTTCTCAACACCCCTTATAAACACGCCTCGTGGTAAAAAGTGAACAATTGGATGCAATTTGTGGGCGAATTTGGGGCAGACCCTTGATTAAGGCTTTAAAGGGGGGATGGAAAGTTCATTGTTTTGGCCCTTTTTTGCGGTCGCCTCGTATAATTTTGGCTTGAACATGAATTGAATGCGAATGTCGGAATTATTCTTTTGTTTTTGATTATTCTAGTCTTGTAAGCGCAAATGGTAATCCTTATGCCCAAATCTATTTCGCTGCTATTTTATATTTCCAAATTAAGGAATAAAAAGTATTTTTGAAGTTGAGTCCTTAAAAATCTGCATGTTAATTTGCGTCAGGGCTTCGCCAATTAAGTGACGGATTTCACGCCAAAACTCGTTATTAATCACACCTCTTGCAGGCGTCGTCAACCGTCGTTGCACTAACAAGCATGGCTGTTAAAAGAACAATGGACAATGCTCCCCGCGCCCCGCCTCTGCGTGGTTTCAGTCACAGGCGACGGCGGGCACAAGCCGGAGATTCAAATCATATAACATAAAGCGCTGTAGCGTTTTTAAAATGTATTTTTAACATAGTTTTGACGGTAATGTCTTTAAGTTTACAAATGGTAATTTTTAATAAAAATACATATAAACGTATATACATACATACATATATGTTGATATTTTCAAAAACAAAGATAATTTGCTCACAAACTATAAAAACCAGTATCTTTAAGCCTTTATACAAAGGCAAAGATAACGCATCTTGTTCTAAAAAACGAACTCGAATTAATTACATGGTACAAAACTGTGATCAACACATTACAAGACAAAAACACAATGTCACAATTTACTAGTTGACTTATTTACTCAATTGCGATCATTGTGTTTTTGAAAACCTACTAACTGAATGACTAATTGCAAATAATTCGCTGATTTAGTAATTTTTACTAAACATTCGTTCATTTTATTCAATTCTGTAGATTTGTTCCATTGCAAAGTGTGTCAATGTTTTATAATTTTCATTTATCTGGTATAACTTTATTCTCAAAAGAATTACAGAAATTCTAATTTAAATTGAAGCTTGCAGTACATGGTAATAATAATAATACTTAATTACTTAATTACATGCAAACCAAACAAACCAAAGTGTATAAAGAATATTATCGTAATCACTTCTGCCTTGCGCCGCGCTACGCGTGTCGTGTGAGGGAGTGTTTTAATTTCAGAGGTGCAATTTATTCGAGCGATTTATTTTTAATCCCCGTTTTTATGGCGACGCGATAAATTTCATGTGTAGTTGAAGTTATTTATTATTTTCATTTATTGTCGCTGCAGTTTAGTTCGCGGTTTACTACCACTGGCCTGATGTTTTTTTTTACGTTAACCTACGTGTAGGTACGCATGTGGTGTGGTGTTCTTTAGCCAGGTAACGTGAATCTAGGCTTTACGTATACAATACGTAGATTATAAAGTACAGACGTTATCGTACTCCGGCGTTGCAGATATTCATGGGCAGCGGTGGTTGCTTTCCATCAAGTCACCCACTTGCCTAGTGTCACTTTCTTGTTTTAGAAAAAAAAACTGGCGTGGAATCTTGGTTACTCCTGAATCTTGCTTTAACATTCCTTATCACCTTTATTTACATATACAAATCTATTATCTAAAAAAATGGATTTATTTTAGTTTTAGTTTAGTTAATTTACATTACAGAGTCCTGTAAATAAATTTGTATCTAAAAAAATTTTAGCATGTCCCTTTTACCTATCAAACTTTTTCTGAACAGCAATGACATGACATCAAACCATCATAATACATTAAGTAGTACCTAATTTATTTACATTTACACCAATACATAAGGGTGCAGACACACCTGGTGACATCCCCTTCTTATTATTATTTTGTATCTGTTTTTGAATTAATCTGTAGGGGAGTTTAATTGTAGGAAACGCCATTTTGAATCCGTCAAATCCTGTTCGAGCGTCATGGGTTCATTTTATGCGTGGTTTAATTTGAAACTATAAGTAAATAACTTGATACAATTTAAGTCCTAAGTATTTTTTTAAACTTTTACTAATCTAAAATCATCCCAATCCTACTAATATTCTAAATGCGAAAGTTTTTTAGGATGTATGGATGTTTGTTACCCTTTTACGCCAGAACGGATGAACGGATATGGATGAAATATAGCACAAATATACATTATAGTTTGGATTAGCATATTAGCTACTTTTTATTCCGGTAAATAACGTAGTACCCGCGGGATAGCGATAAATAAGTCGCGGGGAACAACTATAGTTTTTAAATAAAAAAGAAAAATCTGTTTCTACTAAACTACTAAATTTTTTTTGCAGTTTAGTGTCAAATACTATCCATACCATTATCAATTATCAAAAAAAGGTCACACGCACGTTTAAAAATCGAATGCCTTTTTTTAAAGAGATTTCACAGTTTCATTCATCCATTCGCGCGAGTCGTTTGTTTCGTTCTGACATAATTTATAGCGAACGCTGTCAACCACGCCCCTTTGCTTTTATAAAAAAAGTCATAGACGTTATACAGGCAGTTTATAATGTTATGCGATTCGTTTTGTGTAAAAGGTTTACGATGCCTGTTTATTTTTGTGATTTTTTTGCAAATATACGATTGAATCATTTTATACAGCGATTTCATTTCTAAGTTTAGTAAATATGTATATATTTTTGAGCCGTTTAATATAAGTAAGCATGCCCTCTCAAGTAGATCAGAAGAAAGCAGAAGGCGGCTTCTAAATTGGACTCTCATCTCTGATTTTACGGAATTTATGTGCGCGTAAGCAAATGCGTACTTTATTTTTAAAATTCGTCTACCTATTTGAAATATTTTAACCGCGAACAGAAAAGAGCCACAAAGCTATTGTCAAAATTATTCTTAAAACTACTTATCGCAATTTTTACTTTGTCACACTTTCCGATGAGTAGGATTAAGAAACCGTTACATACAAACAGCAAATAAACAATAAGGTTTAGGTAAAGTTATTTTGGGGTTTCTTTGCTTTACTTTTGATAATAGTACTTAATTAAGAACAAGGATTAACGGGACGGTTAATTCATGGTGACTTTACCTTTTTAAAAACTCTGGTAGAAAAGTTGGTTGCAAGGTTAAAAGATTTACTGTAACAAAATCTAGTTTTAGCAGAAAACTCCATTTTTTTATATAATCATTTGGTATTTCTACCGGTTAAAAAAACCTAATGAAAATCTTAGGAGATACCGTATCTTTTTCTCGTTAGATTACTAAAATATCGATAGGTATAGGTACTCAATAAAATTGTTTCTAACAACAAATAAAAAAAAAGAACTTAAATACATCGCTTTACCTTTTATTTTATAAAATGAGAAGCCAAGAAACTTTACCAGCCAGTGCGTGCCTAGTCACGTGGCAGTCAAAAAGGAACCGCGCATGCGTCCTTCTGTTTATTCCTTTTTTGAATTCGTTCGTCGGACGTCGTCGCGACTTTGAAAGCTGTCTTTATTTTTGATGCGATCTTTGTAGGAATTAAGTTTTTTCTCGTTGGTTTTTTTTTTTAATTTTTGTTGCCTGCGCTTACGAAATAGGGTTACAGTTGCATTTGAAATATGATTAGCGAGAAAACATTGATAATTTCAAATACTTATTTATGAAATGATTTCAAAATCAGTAGAGCTTTGACAAAGAACATATTCGTCTCATGGGTTTACTATGATATCAAACTGAGTCGTATCTTGTCAGTGTTAAAAAATGTCTGCTCAGTTGTTAATATTATTATTTTGAAAACTCTTCGTACTTACATACATACTTAAATCACATCTTTATCCCTAACGGGGTAGACAGAGCCTAAGGTAACAAGACCTACATACACTTTTTTATTGTGAAGAGACAATATAAACATTGATTACATAATTTTCGAAATATACGGTTATCTCCTTACGCAACGTGATTCATAATGTCGCAGAAATTTCCATGAAAAACAGAAAAAAAAACTAATAATGAAGTAAAAGTAATTAAATAAAAAATTAGGTTGCAAACCACTGCCCCAAATACAGTAGACAAAAATGATAGTAGGTCCGCGAGCTTAATCATTAAAATTCTTCTGAAGCGGTGACAATGCAATTGCTGTTTATCCCGTTCTTACAACCGTTTTTCCGGTCTATTTGTCTCTGTCTGGCGCCTAATGTGACACAATCGCTGCACGCTCGGTTTGGCTGGCGAAGGCGCGTGTAACCGAGCCAAGTCGCCGGTTTTGAGATAATTTAAGTGTTTTCCTTTAGATTTTTCTTTGTGAAACTGTGAAGGATGGACGTGTTTTGCGAAAACAATTGTAGTTCATAATTATTATTCTGAGCCTCTAGTGTAAGTGTTTGACACGAAAAACGTATCGAACGCGTTCACGTAAACGTCTCAATTACTATGGGATATGGGATAATTGACAGCGCTGCTAGCGCAACGAAACGGCAACAAACAGTTTTGACAGTTTAATGCAAACGATATCGAGACGTATTTCGCTATCGGAAACTTACATTAAGCATACAGAATATTTAGTTACTTTCTTAAACTAACACATTACTTAAAATGACGATGAAAATGGAGTCAAGTTGAAAAATAGTTTACTAATTATTGGAGCAAACACCACAATGTTCAATAATAAAATATGGGTACCTAACTTGTCTTTAGAGTTATAATTCAGGCCACACAAATTAGTATTAGTAATAATATTTCAATTCAGATTTTTCACTATTATCTTTACATAATGTGAAATGAAAACGCTAAACGCGTATGTACATACAGCGTACGCTTACGCTTAGATCTTTTAACGCTACTACGCTACGGACTTTAATGCGGTTTTTATTTTTATCAATTTATATGTACTCTACATATAAGATAGATTCAATCAAGGGGAAGGTCTATACGTATAGTTTCTTAACTTGTGCAAAGCGGGAGAGGGTCGCTACTGTATTATAAAATTGAATTAAACTAAGCAGAGTTGCTATAGATTGTACTTAAATTACTGTTCAATCATATCCTTAGCAAAATAAGATGTCTTGTATTACTCAACGAAAACGTTTAATAAAGTATTTTATAATTAAACCAATGAATGATTGATGAATGTGGATGAAGCGAAAGAGGTATGTCAGGATCGTAGCAAGTGGAACAAAGTAGTCTCTGCCTACCCCTGTGGGAAAGAGACGTGACGATATGTATGTATGTATAATTAAACCGCATCAATTTAAACATACAAGTTTCATTGCACAAAACCAGTCTCACACAACAAAACTCTTTTGCAAATACCAAAAACTTCTAAAACCTGGTATTATAGCGGTGGAGTCGTCGAGAACTTTATGCAAATGTTAACAAGCGCCTCAAAAGGTCAGTCGCTAACGACTTGACTTAACAACTTGCCACTTGCCACTGCCACTCGATCTGTAAGTCATAGTTGAAAATTTAAAACTTCAAGTTTGATCATAAAGCGTTTCTAGTGAATTCTTTTTAATTTTTTAAATTTAAAATTTTATCAAGACGCCTTTCAACTTTTCCTATTTGCATATCAATTGTAGAGATTCAGGAAAGTAGCGAATTTTATGTACTTACTTAAGTCTACTATTTTCTCATAATTAGTCACTGACGGAATGCTAATTCTTATACAGGGTGTATCAGATACCCCTAACAATAATCCACTGGGGTATATAACCATAGCTATAGAAGCTAAAAATAATATTAAAAAAAAATTGGAGTAAAAAAATTTTTGTACTTTGTATAGGAATGATTATAGTTAATACTACCATTCCTATAGAAAATATATAAAAAATTACCCCAATTTTTTTCTTTTTTTTTTTTTAGCTTCTACAGGATGTATCAGATAGCCCCTAACAATAATCAACTGGGGTATATAACCATAGCTATACAGGGTGTATCAGATAGCCCCTAACAATAATCAACTGGGGTATGTAACCATAGCTACAGAAGCTAAAAAAAAATATTAAAAAAAAAATTGGAGTAATTTTTTTTTTAAGTTTTCTATAGGAATGATTACAGTTAATACTACAATTGCTACAGAAAATATAAAAAAAAATTACTCCAATTTTTTTTAAAATATTTTTTTTAGCTTCTGTAGCTATAGTTATATACCCCAGTTGATTACTGTTAGGGGCTATCTGATACACCCTGTATAGCTATGGTTATATACCCCAGTGTATTATTGTTAGGGGGTGTCTGATACACCCTGTACATATGATGATGATGATGATCATCATCATCATCATCATCCCTTACCGGGTAGATAGAGCCTTAGTAACAAGACCTAAAGGCCACGTTTAGCATGATTGTGGGTGTATGGTGGAAAGAGGTATCAAAATAGTGATGGGTTGCTAGCCGCATCGCCTATAATAATGATTCTTAAGATTTTTTCTTTACTCCCAAACCAGCATGAAAGAGTCTCGTATAATATTTATAAAATACTCGTAGTCGTAAATAAAAAGTGTTAGATACACTGACGAGGACATTTTTGTATGTTAGTAACACAATTGGACCATGAGGAAACTTCTCCATGGAATATTTTAAATATCCCTAATATTATAAAGTCGAAAGTAACTCTTTCTGTCTGTATTTCTTGTTAACTTTTTACGCTTAAACCGCTGGACCGATTTAGTTGAGGTATACAGATAGTTCGAGTCCCCGCGTTCCCGCGGGATAGCATACCTACTAATTAGTAACAAATCTGCGCGAGTCCGATTCGTACTTGGCCGGTTTTTTTCTTCCGTGCCAAGCACGCAAGCAATAGCACGCCAACAATTTGTGAATTCAATTTTGACAACTTTAGTGTACAGTCGGTGCGGGAGCAACTACCCACAACGAGCGGCATGACTAATTTGGCCAACTCAGTTGTTTACAACACAATAGTTGCCGACAGTAAGTTACAAGTACAAGTTTACTGGCGAACTCGCAGACTGTCTTAGAACTTAGATTCGGCTGCGGCTACGAAGGGAACTCGATTGGAACTCGCTCTGAAGTTGGTTAGCTCGTAACATTCTTAATTAAGTTAATATAGTGACATTAGTACGTTGCGCATAAAATCAGCAGCCAGGCAAACTCCCTTATTCATAAACGCTCTATAGGTTTCTGCTAACTTAGTAATCATTTGTCCTTATCTGTGAAAGGTAAATGTCAAAGTGACAAATAAGGACAAACGATTGCTAAGTTAGCAGAAGCCTACAGAGCGTTTATGAATAAGGAGGTAAGGGTTAGAAATGCTGACATACGTACTTTTATTAAGCAGACGACAAGTGACGACATTTAATGTGTAAGTTGGTGTTAAATTTCCATAAAAAAAGGTAAAGAATAAAGGTTTCTGGTTAATATTAGATATGTATAAAAATTGGCTGACGTGATGTCTCTGCATAAAGATTAAATAAAATTTACAGATGTCTGTGATATTGCGGTCTCTGTTTATTTCGTTAGAATAGGTAGAGATGGCATAACAGATGTCTTAGTAGATAATACACATATAACTGAGAATCGTAACACAGGCGTAGATACTTCATTTATATGCCATAGAGTGTGCAAATACGAGACCAATGGTAGCCCTTCATAAACTAAGAGCAGGCGAGCTGTCGCCATGACAACCGATGCAACGCTACAACTCAAACTAAACTCGTGTAGACTTGACTTAATGTCTTTGTGAACTGTTTAGGAAGTATTTAATTAGGTGTAGGCTCTTACTTATGTCTAGATATACTAGGCTCCAGTTCCAATTCAATTGACATAATTTTTATCACTTCTTTTCTAGCCTTACCCTCTTAGTTGTTGGTGATAGAGATAGAACTTGGCAAGATTTTATTTTATTTTTTTAAGGTTCTCGTGTGGCGACTACGACTTGGAAGACGCAAGCCCAGACGTTGTCAGCCCTTTCAGGGGAAAAACAACATACATCGCAAGAGTTGCGGGAAACCGGTGGATGCAAGTGGCGTTTTCGTTCTTTATGCTGTTCTAAGAGGGCTTTATTCAACATTGGACGCCTTCCGGCAGATTATGATATTGACGGTTAATACACACCTTTATGCGGCATTTTCCAGAACGCTTCCGCCGCCGTGGTGGGTTCCCGCGGCGGCACCAGCCCGCCGACCAGCGTGGTGGCAGCGTGCGCCGGCGCCGGCCGCCCCCAACCCCCGTGGAGAGCCACCCCGCACTGCCCCCCGGGCCCCCACAAAGACCCACGATCTACTACCAGCGCAATGACTGATTCTTTGGCGACTAATTTTTGACAACCCTGACGCGTTAAAGGTACTTGTAAGCAAATGCGCCGCGCTTATTGGATAATCTTATGCAAATTTTGAGATAGGGTTGACACTAGTGAACCTCTAGTTTTATAAAATTTCGATGTGAATCGGTCATTGAACGCGTGGTTTGTAAGCTTTTTTTCACTTCCGCGCTTCACCTACGACCTGCAAAAGAAACGGACGATTCAAGAAATCTGTTGACCCTAATGCAGTATTAAACAATCGGATCATCAATCACAATCACTCCTTTGAAGACGATCCCGACATGCTTCCGTCTTACTCGAGCGAAGCGGCGTTTCGTAAGTTAGAGCAGCGTGGATGCTAATTGCTGAATGATGGTGCTGAATCGTTAGAGAGCGCCATCTATTGTTGCATATCAGGGATAGTTTTCTCGTGAGTTGATTGTAATCGATGTAATGAACTTAGATGGTATGATAGCCGCCGGGGCAATACCACCCAGAGTACGAACGGTAGTGGTCGGGCGATCTGTCGGCCGATTTGTTTGAGTTTTTGTTTGACGAGCGGTCGGGTCATGCGTACCCGCTACCATGTATGACGTGGCTGTTTTATAACTAATGAAATTATGAGGTCGGTCTGTCTGAAGTGATTAGGTGAAAACGATACGTCTATTATTTACAAACACGCTTCGACTTCGAAATCAAGCGATCCTTTTAAAAGAATATTGTATCAGAAAAAGAAGGATGTTCTTACGATATTTACCTACAAATACAATTATGATTTTAAGAACAAAATGTGTACTTTTGCGTGTTGGTTTATGACTGAAAATATTCATATCAGCAGTTATAATGAGGAAGTAAATATTTGCCGCACTTTTATTTACAACTCTATTTTTGAATTATGATTAATGTAATGAGTGTGCGTTTCAAAAATGTTTTACTCCATATACGTGTATTTTAGGAACTGTTTAACAAGTGTAAGTACGCGTGAAGTAAAAAATCACGAGGTGATAGTGTCGCCATCTATGTTTACTGCCATGCTACTCTCATACGCTGTTTCTCATCTACCGTATTGTACCTACTGTATTTTTATTGTATGTGGCCATACCCCAAATAAACAGTCAGGAGCGGCAAACCTTTTTAACCAACACAAAATCCAATTAAGGCAAAAACCCAATAATTGTGTCCTAACTTTTTGCATTCTAGTGCCACTTACTTTGACTAGACTCAAATCTTCAATTTAAGGGACCTCTATTGTGCGGAGGGGAAATATCAAAGTCACTCGATATTGGAACTTGAAAAGATCAAATGCGTATTGAGTACCTGTTACTTTTGTATGTACGGAACAAGGTCCCTAGGGTAGAAATGTAACGTTTTATTTACGCCTACGTTTGGTTTTGATACTTTTGATCGTATGGTTTTGAGCCCTGTGATCGCGGTGACGGCAATGATTTGATACTTTAAATCAAAGTTAAGATGGCAACAACGTAAATTGCGATTTTTTTATACTGCAAGGAAGACATGCAAACGAGCATGTGGGTTACTGGATGGTAAGCAATCACTACTGCCTCTGGACATCCGCAACACAGGAGCATCGCTTCATGCCGGAACATAGCAGCGCAAGCCCTGCTGCTTGGCGGCAGGATTAGTGAGTAAGATAATAGTGACTTGGAAGGACCCTGCACAAGTCTTACCAAAAATGATGTTACTATCTCATTCTAATAGATAGCAGCGTCCCTGTCAGTCAGATACTGTCAGATCGTCTGTGGCTAAGTTTGAGTTGCACCTTTACTTTAACGCTAACTTTTACCATAACCGACGATTTTGACGTATATTTGTCAACGACGTGGTTGGCTTAGTTAGTAGTGACCCTGCCTGCGAAGCAAGCGTCCTGGGTTCGAATCCTAGTAAGGGCATATATTTGTGTGATGAGCACGAATATTTGTTTCTGAGTCATGGATGTTTCTATCTACATACATTTAAGTATGTATTTCTCAATATCGACGTTAGAAAACGATAAGGGCGTAACCCTGAAAAACCCAACTTTACACCAGAGCCAAAAAAGAGAAGAAAAAACGGAAAAAAAATCATAAACTCGTAACGGCATGTTGTATAGCCGTAATTTTTGGACCATAACTATAAAATATAAATGGGTATCTAATCGTTTACAGAACATGAATAGCGTTGTCTAGTACCCATCATAACACAAGCCATAGCGCTTACTTTGGGACTAGGTCAATTTGTGTTAATTGTTCCCTACTATTTATTTTATTTTAAATGAAATTTATGTTAAAATCGACAGTGAACGTTGAAGTTATTGTTAACGTACCTATACCGTCCGTCAGCTCTTCGTATATCATTCGGGTTTGTCTTGCTGTCTCTCTCACACGGCCAATTCAGGTATCAAACCCATAAGAGTGAGTGAGACAACCACGAATGGCATTTCAAGAGCACACGGACTGTACCTTGTTGCAACTTACACTATTCCAAGGTTACGAGTATGTACAACTCCAGTGTTGCCAGTACAATTGCAGAAAAAGTTAAGCTTGCGTCAACTTATGACCAGCTTAAAAATTAACCTAACCACTACTACATACTTTTTGTTCTTTTGGTACTTTTTGTTCACTGTACTTGCATTATCGTCCGTCTTACATATGTGTACCAGATTTCAACTCAATCGGACCAACCATTGAAGAGTTCACCCTGCGGAGACGATCTGGCTGGATCACCAGAACTCAGCTACCAGATTATTGTATTGTCATCCGACTTTCAAATATGCAAAGTTTCAGCTCAATCGGTTGGATATCTGCTTCAAAATAGAGTCGCAAGATTCCATCTGGACAATCTTACTTAGGTACTACTTACTTACATATATCCATACAAACGTTGCAAATTTAATTTTAAAACAAATTAGCTCAATCGGTTGAAGATGTATGTATGTATGTATGTAAAACTCTTTATTGTACATAAAACACATGAAAAAGATGAATACAGGAAAACACAAATGCACAAAGGCGAACTTATCCCTAAAAGGGATCTCTTCCAGTTAACCTTTGAACGATTGACAGGACATAGGTATTAAGCAAGAGTAGACACACAGAAAAAGTAAAAGAACTGATCAAAACCTAAAATAATCCTAAATGCCTAAATTTTAAATACTTAATGTAAGATATAATACATAACAGGTAAATACGATAAACTAATACATATACATAATAAATACATAATAAATAAAATATATTACACAACATATAAATATAAGTACATTAAGTTAAACTCAACACATTCATTTAAGATGAGAGGACCCATCAAGCCAATACGCCTCCAAGCGACAGCGCAGGGTAGCAACAGTCTGCGATTGCCTGATATCATCTGGCAACCGATTCTAGAGTCGAACAGCGTGTACAGAGAAGGAGTTGGAATAGAATTTGGATTTGGATACGGGAAAAGCGAGAGAAAGATTGTCACTCGACCGCAACCGGTTCTGGGAACCAGCGGCCAAGTAGCTAAATCTCTCTGCAAGGTAGGAGGGGGACTGAGGATTGAAGATCATCATTAT
This sequence comes from Pandemis heparana, assembly GCA_963854515.1. Lineage (NCBI taxonomy): Eukaryota > Metazoa > Arthropoda > Insecta > Lepidoptera > Tortricidae > Pandemis > Pandemis heparana. Next base: position 8,005,755 of record OY978025.1, read on the forward strand.
CAGCTATAGGACGTCCACTAGTTGGACATAGGCTTCCCCCAGAGACTTCCTGTTACGGTTGAAGAACATACTTAGGTACATAGGTACATTGCAAGTTACTAAAAAACTTTGAAGTAAAATATTGCTTGTCAGCACATCATCATGTTTACATAGCTAATCTCCGTCGCGAAAACAATTTGAACCCACGACCTACCCACAACCATGCCAACTTAAAAAAACGCTATCCTTCCAACTTTCTCTCGCAGCCCACAGCGAACAGATTCATCACTCAAACGAAACTGTTATCTCGGCGCACGATCGGCGGGCCTTTTATGTACCACACATATCGGGTTGCGGACAAAAACTTGTTTCTAATTAGTGTAATTAGTCGGCTATAGTTGTATGTTGTGAGTTAGCTGGCGTTTATGATGCGTGCGAAAGAGGAAAATGTACGGCTATCGATAAATTGGTACGGTGCGTCTATTTTCTTAATGCCTTTCGGCAATTTTCATTTTTCCTCTGTCTGTAGAGCTGCCCAGAGTGGCAGTTAATGTACGAGGATCGATATGTTTCCTAAGCAAAATGATGGCTGAGGGCCGACTAATTAAAAATGTATTATAACATTTATGACGTTTTTTAGAAATATTGCAAGCCCGACCAAGCAGATCTGAGGGCAGTTCCATTCTCGAGTTCAAAAAAAAAACAATCAAATAATTCGAACGTGTGTTCCAATTATAAAACTCAAGATCAACCTCTTATTGGCCAGTGACGTGCTATAAAACCTAACTCTACACTACTTAAGAGCTTCGCTCTTGTCGGTGGAGTTGTCGTCATCCATTCCTGTCTTCCTACAACTGCTTCGTTTTCTGGTATGACACAGCCTCAACCTTCTTCTTCTTAATTTGCTGAATGTAGCTTCTCCATGGTCTTCCCCTCCCTCTCCTACTCTAATTCGTTCAATCTCTATTCGTTCTTTTAATTTGACCCACTTTCAGTGGTCGGATTGACGTGAAATTTGGCACACTTATGTAATCTGACAATACTATAATCTTGTAATAAAACTCTGGTGGCCCAGCCAGGACCGTCTCCGAAGAAGGGAACTCTTCAACGGTTTGACCGATTGACTTGAAATTTGGTGCACATATATGCAACATAGATGACAATGCAAGTACAGGCAACAAAATATAGTCAACAAAAAGTTTGTATTAGAAATGAAATTTTTAGGTTATTCATATGACTGAAGTCTGTAGTGAACAAACACGAAGTATGCTGAGAGGCATTAACAAATTAGAAACCATAGATATAGTAAAATACTGCGTTAGATTAGATCAACACTGAAACAATTGAGGACAAATTTTACAGCTGTCAGTGTGTGTCACTGAAAAATAAACTACCAATAAATCTCAATCTTTTGGTACCTATTGCGAGTGTCACTGGTGGTGTTCACTTACCACCACGTGATCCACTTGCCCATTTGCCACCATAGTTCATAAAAAAGTAAAAATACTGGAATTTTAATACAATTTAGTTAATTTAAATCTAGTCTAAACTGAGCTAGACATAAGTAAGTAAATTTTAACGTCAGAAACAGAATTTAAGATGCAGAAAAAAAAAACAGTTTTATGTAAGTGGGCGTCCGATGTCGTCAAAGGAGAGCGCCGAGCAAAACCCGCTAAGTCGGGACTTTAAAATTCTGAGTTAGAGATAATGTTGTAGATACCGCGGTAAAAGGTGGTAAGTGGAGATTTCGGGTTTCGGTTCTCGATGTCGTTTAATATACAGTGTGTCTTAAAATCAATTTGGAATATTTCAGCTTCGGGTTGGATAGTATAAGGGCTTGTTAACCGCTCGCTGTTAAGTTCCAGATATCTGATGTCACCGACCAAATTGCTTGTAGCATAAAGGTGTATTTATATTTTTGACGTTTTGGTAACGTACAAATATTTAATATTTTCTATGTTAAACGAGAGTATGAGAATATTTATGACTAGTGGATGAGAGCAAAGGCCTTTGCCAAGAAGTGGGACAGTCGACGTAAAAGATATCTTTACACTTTAGTGCCTTGTCGTTGTAACTTCATGTTTGAACTTTTATATGAAGTTGTCAAAGTGCTTGGAGCGACAAGGCGCTAACTAAAGAATAATTATATCTTTTTGACGTCGACTTACATCGTGTGAACTTGGAAAATAAACGTAGTAAAGTATAATATAATAGGACAACCGGAGAAATTACTATAGCACATGAGGTATTTGATTTTAGCCCTACAAGCTGGCAATGCTTCTGTAATCCTTCGGCGTATAACCATGGAAAGAAGTGATAACCTACCATCAGACAAACCATTTTCTCCTTTGCCCTCCTACCTACTTAAAAAAAAGCTTGATTTACTTTTAAAAAAGTTCGTTACTATTTGGTTGTCATATTTTTTTTATTGAATCCTCGCGAACTAAGTCCACTAAAACGTTTCAGTCTACTAAGAAATCTACACCCGTCTGAAAGCAACCTATTACCATAGTCCTCGGATGTCTGGTGTGCTCGTGGCGCACACCTCATTAGACCCGCTTTGATTCTACAACGTTACTTGCGAGCAGGTGCGGCTAATGCGCTGTCTTTAGCGGGATTGATTCCGTAATGGCGTTAGTTTTTTGTTTGTCGACATTCTTTTCTTTTTTATTCGTGTAGGTTTTTGATACGTTGCCAGTGTTTTTTTTTTGTTGGTTCGTTCTCGCTTGTTTTGGTGATTTTTGGAAATTTACAGGCTGAGCCTGGAACTCGATTTGTGAAAGTACGTCACTCGAAAATACCCTCTAAAAGTGGTAAAAATATGGAGCTGCACCATTTAAAATCCCAATTCTTAGGCTTAGGCACTTTTTGGAATAAATTGGTATTAAAAACGTATTTTTCCTATGTTAGTTTCAAAACTATAATAACCCTAACTATACACGAGTCAAATGTATTTCAAATATAGGTACTTAGGGCCTGTCTCACCACTCTCTGTTAAGTGCTATCTTAAGTGTCAGTTATCTATGATGACGTCTCTATCTGTTTTATAGTAATAAATAGAGACGGAATCATAGATAACTGACATTTAAGTTAACTAGAACTTAACAGAGAGTGGAATAGGCCCTGAATGTGTATTTTCACAGTAACAAAGTCTAGTACAAGCCATACAAATACACGGGTGTGCGTTACATACAAAACATACCTATTTAGCCAAGAGCTCTCAACTTAAGTTGTGGCTTCAAAGCTCGCTTCCTATTCACATTTTAAAAAGCTCCGAGCTTTTATGTCCTACCCACATAATTAATATTACGACTCTACAAAAATTTTATAACGTTCTTTGAATTTTTGAGTGTCGTCGCTTTGATATACGTTCATTATTTCAGTTAAAATTTGAAAGTGAAATGTGAACTGCATTTTATTCGATTTTACCTGTAGGTATATTTCGCTGAGGTGCTTTTAGTTTAGACATTTCTTTTCAAATAGCCATTGAATTCTGTCATGTAAAGCTATACTTAGTTTTGTTACTGTTTTTGCATTTAAATTTTATTCATAACTATCCGTTTAAGCACGAGCAGTAGGGTAAAAAGTGACGCTTATTTAATTTTGCATTGTTTATATTAAAATTAAATGTAATGAAAGTAAGCTTTATTGAGGTAAGAGATGGCCATCAATTTGAATTGCTTCAATAACCAAGCATGTGTTATTTAGTTTCACTTTTTTAATTTTAAAATTAAAAATGTTGTTTTGTAAAAAAAATAGGTAGGTAACTATTGTATTCGATGAATACCAACTGCAATTTATTTTTCTTTGTTATTTCGTCGAAAAAATACATTATGCACGACACTAAAATAATGTCACCGAACTTTTCATCACCCTCTCAAGTAAAAGGTAGTATCCAAAAATAAAACTTTTTTAAGCGTGCCAAGGTAATGTTTGGCTGTATGATTTAGCTACTAGGAATGTCAGAATAGAAATAAATTACCGCAGTGCAGGGTCGTTTGTACGTCTGTTCGTCAGCCGACGATTTGTTCCATTGATTCAGACTTGACTGATACCGACAGCATATTAAAATTACGAAGATGATTAAATTTTTGGTTAATAGGATGTGGTATTTTAATACACTGGTTCATCCATCAAGTGTCAATTTTCCAAACTGCAATAGAATCATGTGTCGTCATTTTAAATTATAGACACCAAAATAATAACTAATGATTAAATATTTTGATAAAATTAGTTTATTGACTTAAAATAACTATTTTTTGTAGATTTTTTTGTCTAAGTAGGTATATCCAAAACACATCAAAAACTAGGTATAGGTACACTTTTACATGTAGTGAAAACCCCTGAACTTGATTAATTCTGTCGCATGCCTATTATTGGTGCATATACTTAGCTAGTAATTTAATAAATTGAAATATATTTTTTACTGTTGGCATACTTATCTAAATAAGCAATAAATAATGTAACAGAGACTACGTCATATGTCAAGGATATTTTTTAGCCAACAACGTTAGTTGCTGACGCTACGCGCCTGATTTGTCGGCACGATAAATCCATCGTCCACTATTGTGATAGTGATGTGTAGATCGCCTTTCTACCGGCTACTACTGAATTATACGTATATTCTGACCCCGTGATCTCATAGGAATTCAATCCATTCATACTAGTAAGGACCATTTTTTCTTTTTTTTAAACATGGTTCAGGGTATTGAGGTTTTTATCCAGCCAGTATACTATGATGGTGAGAATCTAGAATTGGGAATCTGTAGAAATGTGAATCTGCAGACATGTGAATTAGGAATCTGTGGATATGGGCCTAAAGGGAACGACAAAATTTTATATGTGTGTTTCGTTGCATATAAAGGTAAAGACAAATAATCAGAAAGTAAGGGACTAAAATTAATCTTCAGTCTTAATAAAAAAATCAGACAGTCACAATGACATGTTTTAAAATTCAAAAAACTTTTCATTAACTAGTTTAAAAGTGTTCAACTTATCAAAAAATTTCAAAGTCAAAGTAAATTATATTAAAATAAACCTGTTATACAAACATCATACACGCAGGTACACAAATCCAGCGACATAATAAATAGAAAAAAACTTTCGAAAACTGAAAATGAAAAATATAAAACAGTAAATACATTAAGGGATCGTTAATCAAACAGAAATTTAAATGTCACTCAACACAACAAACAAAAAGAACGTATCCTACCAATTTAAATAAAATTAATAAAGTATCTTAAATCATCAAGCTATTTAAAACACTTTGCCGGCGTTTTGAATAAAAAAATATTAAAAGCTTACATGGAAAGCTTTTTACTGAAAAAAAAGGATATCTTAATCCTTATTAAATTCGAAAGGGTGAGGCTATTGAGACCAGTGTTATTTTGAGAAGGAGATTACTTTTTTTGGCTAATAACACTTCGGTATCATATCAAGTCGGTAAGACAGGAGGCGGTTCGGTTTGTCTGAGTTTTATTCGGTTTTTAAGAAGATTATTTCATCGTAAGTATAAGTAGGTACATAAAATCATTTTCTTAAGCTAAGGTGGCTTTTAATAAAACTTTTAATCTTTTATTTCTTCGTAATCTTTAAAATTTTATGCCATAAGATACTATGTATATCAATTCTTAGAATAAAATTATTATAGGTAGATCCGCAAACCCAATTTACTATTTTTCTAATTATATATAGAAAAAAAGAACCGGTCGAGTGCTTGTTGGATTCACCGAGAATATCGGGGGTTACAGATTTGCTGTTTGCTTCTTGTCAAATTAGTTTTTGATTTATTTGCGAAAGCCAAATCTTGACAGGCAACTCCATTGATTTACAGATATAAAATCTTCTAATATATTGCTTTTTGAGGCACAACAACCTAAAATTAGCTGTTTTTACAGTGCTAATGATTTCAAAAGAGGTTTTTTACTAACGCAAAACCAATTTTCTTATTATTTTACTTACGATTTTTAGATATGTGCAACTGAGACAGAGAGCACTGCAGAAAAAAAAGGTTCTAAATACTACAAAATTTTATTTCCGCCATGTTGCAATGCAAACCTAGTGTCAATTACTGTTAAACATAATTTTAAATTAATCTAACAACATCAATTGTGTAACTTAAACATGTCACACGTTACACGGCTTTCATACGTTTATCCGTGTAATGACAGCATGTGAGAGCGCGAAAATGTCAATGGTTATGTCTCTCTTTGTCAAAAACTGTGTCATTAATATGACAAAAAAAGTGTCAAAAGTGCCGATTCCCCTCTGAGTTGTTATAATGCGTGTCAACACTTGAACAGTGAAATAAATAATAGTTTTGCTAGTGAACAGTCGGCGTCGGCACGCTTGACTTGGCGATTTATTGATTTTTATAAGTTTTATGACTCCCTTTCATGTCAGTTACAAATAAGTTTATTTGAAGTGAGTTTTTTATTTCAAGTGACTAGAAGAGGAACAGATTCAATGTTTAAAATTGAAGTTATTTTTAAAGTGCAATTATTACTAGTAAAATATTTTTTTAAACATAATAAAAAATGAAAAGCAAAATTATGTAAACGAAAATTTTTCTAAAATATTCTTGATTTAAAAAGCTACTTGTATCAAGATTTTCCTTTGAACAACTTTTATTTAAAAATGTTACTTCAAAGCTCAAATTTAACAAATAAAAAAAACTATTGTCGAAAGCAAACGGCGGCCTGCTATTGTGCCCCAAGTATCGCTTACCGCAAAAATTATTTGCTCCCAACAATGCTCTCGAAGATCTCTATTTAACGAAATTACGAATTTTGGACATACTAGCTTTTACAATGGCGGCGTGGGATCAAAGATGCCAGTGAATGGATACATCTTCGATTGACGTTTTTCATTTGTTTGCTTTTGAGTCGCCATTTTTTTAATCATCGTTACACAGTTGCGTATAAAATTAGCAGATTGAAAAAAAAATGGATATTTAAAAAAAATTATGCTGCTTGCTATAAAGATTTTTTGGGCTCTACATTAATTTGAATTGTCAAAAAAGACTTAAATCCCAAAATAAAAACATTAAATAAATGAAAATAATGTTACTGACACAGTCGTTTAGCACTAAATTAAAATTATTTCTTACACTTCAAAATATATCAAAATAATTTTCAATTAAAATTTTACAAATACAAATACAAATACCTACAAATATATTTATTGCTTAAATATTATTTTAAATATTCAACATTATATTTCTAGCTTATTTTTTTTACTTAAATATAATATAACTAAATTTTCTCGTTAATGTTAACTTCACAAGCGGTTTGCAGTAAAAAAGACGCATTTAATCGCTTTAGATAATGTTTGAGAGTTTGGTACCTATCAGGTTTCAAATAATACAATAACGCCAAATGTTTACTTTTACAAATTATCTACAACAATGAGTATTTTATTTCATTTTGAAACCCAATTTTGGGTCAAACCAAAATATCAAATTACGTGGGGTGTTTTTTTTTATCGGACAGGTAGCTCTTTCTACCATTTTGAAAAAAAAAATACTATGTTCACTTAATTCACTTATGTTTCACATTTCATTTAAGCTCTTAGTAAGTTAGTAGTTATACCTACTCGGCTGAATGTTTTTGTTATAAATAAAAATTTTCGTGTTTTGTTGTTCTTGAATACATAGGTACACAAGTAAGAAAGGTAGAGCCTTATGTAGAGCTTTTATTGTTTTATTTTAATTCGTCGTTTAATTATGTCAATGTTACGATTTCCATTCAAGTAATTTATGCTTTTGTCAATTTACTAACCATAAGTAGTTTATTCATTATATACCTATGCGACCTCAGGTTACGTTACAACTTACAACCTAAGTGTTTTAAAAAAATCGCTGAAAACCGTTTTACATCCGCAAATAACCTCAAAACTTCCAAATATTCGACATCCAACCCGAATCTGTCACTGATACCATATCATTGTATGTTTTCATTGTAAATTGCAACACCTAAGTCTAGACTAGACTTGAGTCCTAACCTAAGTCTTAAAAACAACCACCTACCTAAATCACCAACCAACAACACTAACAGTTCAACACAAACACAAACATCACAGTCCAATCAAGCAGGTCCTTAAAAGCAACCGACTTCTTAAATTTGGTTCCTGAACGCAACCAATGGTCAGTGTACCGCGTAAGCCTAATCACCGAATGCCCTAAAGTATTGGGTGAGATACGTTCGGAAGCTGCCAACCGTTCACGATGTCACGGCTGGGTTGCGACTGGCCCAGCCATCTGATTCCAACTCAGCCGTGTGAGCATCGAAAGAGGCGGGGCCTAGGGGCCGGTCGTAGGGTGGGTGACGCACACAACCGCAGCCAGCTACCCACACAGCGGCAACCGCACACCACCTCGAACGGCAGTCGTTTAAAGCACGTTGTATGAGACCGTCTTGAGAATTTGACAATGCTGCCAATTGTTCTGTTTATGATTTTTGAATATGGAATGGGAGTTGCGATTTTTCCAAGTGTTTTCTTTTTTTTTCGTTTTAGAACGTGCCAGTTGTATTTTACATGTAATTTGATTTGAAATGGTTCCTTTTTAAAGTGTCCGTTTTATTTTTAAATTGGTATGTGTCAGAAACTGAGTCGCCAGTTCTAGTGCAAACGATCCGCTGAAGCGTTTTGTCGTAAAGAGTTTACTGCCTCGGTTATGTTCGGTTTACTGTAACGCAGTAAAAGGTTTGGTTAGGAACTTAACTTCGAGCTGACGTCATTCACATAATGGGGTTTTTGGCGTCCATTCAAATTATGAGCTGTTAACTGAATAAACAAATTCTTGAAGCACCTTAACAAGTACCTAACTTTTTACTGCTTAAGATCCTACGTTAAAAACTTAATAATATCCAAAAACCAATTCCTTGATAAGTATAAGCTGCGAATCATAATTTGTGGCTTAGCGCTATTGCCCTTATGGGATTTTGTTTTGTTTTTCTTGCCTTTCAGAACTCAGGGTTCAGGATTATAGTATCTATCTTGCACAAGCTTATTGCTGATAGTAAGATAATACCTACTCATAAGTAATTACTGAAATTACCATTTGTAACCCTATTCATTAAGTGATAGGGTGCAGAAATGGTCTTTAACAGGTACTGAACCTTAGTCGGTTTTAGTTTTCCGCAAATGAAGTGACTTGAGTGGTTGATAAGCTAAAAGGTTCAATTAAACGGAATAAACGCCTTATATTTTTAACACGTTCAGGAGATTAAGTTATTGCTGATTTTTATTCATTGTCTCCGGTTGCAGCTTTATGTGATTGATATGGAAATATTAGGAATTGTGTTACTTTTATGTATGAAGAGATTGATGAATGTGGATGAAGCGAAAGAGGTATATGAGGATCGTAGCAAGTGAAACAAAGTAGTCTCTACCTACCCCTGTGGGAAAGAGGCGTGACGGTATGTATGTATGTATGTATGTGTAACTTTTGCTGTCCTAATTAATATGAAATTGTCTGCAATAGTCAATGATTCTGAAGACAAACATGCTCCTCAAGACACTCATAGATATACCAAAGAAAAGTTTGTTGGTAAATCGCGTCCCAAAACACAACCCGTTTATAAGTAACCTCTCACTCGTTTAAAAATTAAAACTAACCCTAATTAAGTACCTTAGACCCCTTTTTATCATCCGCATCGTTTATTCTCAAAACTAACGCAATCACAAATCATGGAACCCCCCTTTTAGGCACAGTCGGTTAAAGCCAAAATCGCAACAATGGCGCCACGCGGCCGTCACGGGCCTAATTCGAGCTGGCCTTATTTCACGCTTGCTACTTACTCTTTGTGGGATATCGTTATACTCTGTCACGGTATTCGATCCGGATGGTTAGGCTGGCGTGATTGAGTTGTCATTTTTTGGGCCTTATTAGTATGGTAAAAATAAATTCACATTGCGGTTTGTTTGTCGTTGGTTACCCTGCAGAAGGACTATGGGACAGGACTATCTTGATAACTCTCCAGGCAACTTAAAATAAATAAGTACAAGCAATGATTTTTATATATACAATATCATTGAGTACAAGTTAATTTACGCTTCACTTGAACCTGAGGCCTATAACCCATACTATAGGTAACTTGCAGAGTCCTCTTAAATATAAAATTGCCTCTAGATAAATATGTAAACTTCGATAAAAAATTATTTGACTAAGATTCTCAGAAACATTTCCGTGTCCGTGTCGTAACTTTTTCTTCTTCTTTGCTTTTTGTCCCTATTTTCTCAGCTAGGGTCTAGGCTTCAATTCTCGCTACAGACTCCAATACTGAGCTGTTCGTACTTATCTACCTACTTGTTCAAATTTCAAATTATAAGCTGCTGCAATCAACGCCTCTATGGCAACGCGATTCTGGACATTAACATGATTAATAATCCAATATTAAATCCAGTCCAACGTTAACTAGTGCAACTATCAGACATTTAAGTTCAAGTTAAAAACTAAACTGCGTTCGTTTGAGCGCCTCATAAATTTTACCTCTTAATCTTATCTTGAATTTCAACCGTACCTTATTTGTAAGACGGTTCAGATCAGCGCCCCTAAGGTCAAAAAGTTTGTGTTTTTCAAACAAAAAGCAACACTGATAAAATCGTTGGCCTTATACAATAGGGCATGCGCTAATTTGAAATTTTCTACTCAAATCAAGTCAAGCACGAGAATCGTTGCACAATACACGGCCGATTTACTAAAAAATAAATAATACTTTTCGATAAAGAAAGTGTTTGTCTAAGAACAATGTGGAGCACCGCAGCGGGACGTCGCTAGTATAAAAAAAAAATCTTTAATATTTTTTTATTTGCGCAACGCTGAATAGTTGGCCTTAATTTACGCATCGTTGGCCTTATTTTTGTAGTAACGTTTGCAACGGATTGTTCTTGAGAGGTTTTTTTACGATTTGTACATAATAATGTTTGTGGGCTCGGTTTTTTGTTGCCAGGGCATAGGGAAACGTATGCGAGTGCCTCGCGAGTGCGCATGAGTACTTACCGTGGCTTATTAAATTATTCGAAATTATACTTGAGACATTTTGGTTCGTAACATTATCCCGAGTGCTATCATGAGAAATTTACTGTTGCTTAAGTTAATATTTTAACATAAATTATTTCAATTAACAGTCATCTCTATATCTATTCTACATCATAAAGGTGACTTTCATACAAAATTCCAGCATTCTGGGTCCGAAGGCTTGGTTCGGGCGTTGATAAGTCGCTCAGTCAATCAAATAAGACATTCATAACCTTGATTAACATTAATTTTTTTTTTTTATGGATTTCAAATCTCCAGGTAGGTAATCTAAGTTTAGTCTAGCAACCAATTTATACTTAAATCATTTCACGGCTAAAAGAAGCAACCACACAACCACAAATTCAACAAAATCAGTACCTATAAGGATTACCCGCGATATCTACGATCAAACATTAGGAATAGATACGAACAGTGCAGTTCGCAACGCAGCTGCGCCGCCTTACACGCATCAGTGGACGACTGCGTGCTTTGTGCATACCGAAAGCGTGTGGTCTAAGGGACACGAGACAGCGGTTTTAGAAGGCATTACCCGTGAACCCACCGTTATGTCTCACTGTTACAAAACTCCTCACTAGAGATAGTAAAATTAGGTTAGGTTCGTTAGGTATCATCAAATGCCCGAAGGGCAGACCGGGCAGAAATAGGAACCCCGCGAGAGCTTATGGTGAAGTGTAATTCGTCATTTTTGCTAAAAGTGGGAGATAATAGGGGACCACGGGTAGCGACCCGGTTTTAGTTGCGTGAACTAGCTCAGTCGCCTTCAAATATCGATTCATCCTTTGATTTTAACTTGTATTTTAATCTGTTTATTCTTCGATTAACTTGCTACCTAATCATCACATTACAGCTTCGATACATCATCGGAACTGCGTTCTCAAAAATATGGTAAGGCTGATAGATTACCTTAGGCTCTGTGGCCATTGTGGCCAATCACTTGGTTAGGTATAAAAATACTTTTGGCATATTGTGACTTGCTACTTGCGTTTTTTCCAAGGACTTGAACTGGAAATTGGACTTTGGGGTTGGTATACGAAAAAGATATACAAGAAATATCTTCACCAAAAAAGCGGCGCAACTTCAGCTTCATCGGTAAAATAAAAATAAAAATTAGTCATCACTTTTACCTGAATCCATCCATTTCATTGCACAGTGAAGTCATAAATAGTAGAAAGACTTGGTAATATTATCGTTGAAACTCTCTTGGTTTTGTTTTAACTGTATAATACAGCTTCTTCACATCGCTGTCGCTTAAGCATTTGCACCATATTACCATTAAAAAAGGATGTGCGTTTTTCACCGATAGGTTACAGATTAGAGGCAATCGGCGTCTTCCGCAAACCGCGGGTTGCGCGGTTTTGCCGCGGCACCGCAAAAAATGGAGTAAAACGGAGTTATGTCACTTTTGCATCGGAATTATAAAGGATTAAGTTTTTTCTTGTTGCACAGGTTTTATTTAGTTAGCTAATGAACGAAATGTGGCTATATGCTATATGGACTTAGGACAAAAAATATATTTTTATAAAGTGGTTTTATGACGAGATTTGGTGGCTGGTAGGTAGGCTTTATGCAAGTTGAATCTGGATCGTTACCGCCAAGCAGCAGAGCTGCCGCTGTATTGTTCCGGCGTGTAAACTGAGTCAGTGAAATTGTTAAGTACATGAAGAATTCTATCCTAGCCCTATTACTGCACAAAGACCTATAGACCGTAGTCCTCGCTCGCGCAGTACAGCGGCGCGGGGAGAATGACGGGAGCGGATCAGAATTTATAAAGTGTATAATAGTTCAAAATATATAATGAAATTTTCTGTGAAACTATTAGGTATGTGAATTTTTTTTATAGCGTGATCTGTAGATTAGTTTAGGTTAGGTTAGGTTTAGTTTATAGCAATTCTGTTAATTTGCAATTTTCTGAGAAAATCGCATCATATATTTTGAACCATTATGTATTTTAACCCATTATACATTTTAAACTTTATGGATTTTAATACGTACCCAGAACAACAATGGGGGCAGAGAGAAATGCGGGCGGAAGGCGTACTACCCGCCCGCACCTCTCTCGGTCCCCTTCGTTGTCCTACCCCGCGCCCCTGTACCGCGCGAGGACTCATTTAAGCGGTCGGTCTATACTATACATACATAAATCACGTCTTTATCCCTTACGGGTTAGGCAGAGCCTAAGGTAAAAATACCTAAAGGCTACGTTTAGCATACGTTGGCGTATAGGTGGAAAGGAGAATCAAAATAGTGGTAAGTTGCTAATAAAAGATTCCTAAGATCACAAAACGAGGACCAACACTTATTAAAATAAATAAAATAAATAAATATCATGGGACAAATTACACTAATTGACCCAGTCCCAAACTAAGCAGTGCTTGTGCTATGGGTACCAGGCAACGGATAAACATACTTATATAATGTAGATAAATACATACTTAAATACATACAATATCCATGACTCGGGCACAAACATTCGTATTCATCATACAAATGTCTGCTCCTACCGGGATTCGAACCCGGGACCTCTAGCTTTATAACGAAATGTACAAAGCGAAATACTTTCCTTAATTTTAATACCTACGTCTTGTCCTTGGAGTTCCCAGACGCCCTTAGCAACTGTCCTGCTCTACCGAACAAAAACAATGGGACGAATACGCAAAACATTCTAATTATATGTACCCTTCGTTATAAATTCATAAATAAAGAACTGAATATGTAATCGTGTATTTGTAATTACAAGGGGGAATACCAATACTATAGGCTATGAATATGTATTTTTTGTACATAGGAGTTAATTTCGAGCTCGATACTGTAGGTAAGTACTTTTGGGATTATTATTTTTTATAAAAAAAGTTTATTAGTATGTAGAATAGATACAAACAGAATGTTTTGGTTTGTAGCATTAATTGAGTTACTCGTGAACCAATAAATTAATATAAAAAAACACTTCAAAAATCGAACGATTATTTCAAAATAAGATCTTTAGAGGATCTGATATCCTTACTTAAACTCTTCCTACTTCTTACGCCTGACGCGAGTTTAACGTAATACCCATCCCAAAATGTGCTCAACGGCGCTAAAGAAGTTTTCATTTCAAAATTAACTGCGTCTGTGTTCCCTGTACGCCATAATCTAGCCATGTTCAGATACAATAAAATACAAATACTCTTTATTGAACACCACAAAACTATACGGTGGGTTTACAAATAATTTTAAAAGATCAAATCAAATCTAGAGTGACTGGGCATTTGGTGAGCAAGCGTGCTCTGTCTAAGATCACAATTTCGTTTACCATCAGACGTGATTCTGATCAACCTTCAGAATAAAACAATCATAATAATGTATATTGTATGTATCACAATCCTCAAATGAATCTACGCTAGAGGGTTAACTACACTCTTGCACTTGGAAAATTGCATAAGCGACTTAACTACTAGCTGTCGTCGCTCTTAAAATTAGGATCATGCGCAATATTTTAGCCTGAGAAGCATCAAAGAATTCCACTTGGATAAAGTAACAGCAAAATATCATGATAAGAAACTAAGACCTAGGCTATAACCCTACAATAAACCCAAAAATATTTTAGAAACCAAGATTTTTTTCACACAATTATTCATGATTTATTCTAGTATTCGTTGTCCTTGTCGCATTAGCGAGCACTAGCTGTCTACATAAATAGCTCATTGGATACTAATCCAATGAGCTATTTATGTAAACAGCAAAAACCATTTATTAACGAAAATAAAACAAAATAAAACAACGGCTCACGGAACACGTAAAAGAAATATACGAACAAAGGACGCGGCTTGGCGTTCGAATATCTGAAAAGTTGAAAAGGCATTCCATTTTCAAATGTGACGCACCTCGGCTGCCAGTGCGTTTCCCGTGCTTTCCCCTTCTGCACGCACACAGACAACACTGTCGGTGTCGTCTATGGGTGCGCATCAGTGTTGTAATTTCCAAGGAATTTAAAATAATGTTACTAGCCGAAACAGGTCCGAGTTTAAATGTTTCAAAAACTTTCATTAAAAAAGTAACAGTAGTATTACATATACCTAACCTTCGTAGCTTATAATTTAATCCCCAAACGCAATAACTCGTACACAATATTCACATAATTTCAACTTAATCCACTCCTTACCTATCGAAAAAAAAAACAAAATACATAAATAACCGAACAGTAACCGATACTAAAACAACACAGATGCATCATATTCCCCCATAGCATGTAAACACACGTATATTCGCCGTCTCACTCGGGCGTGCAGTTTTCCCGCATGGCTGTGTCCCTGTCTCTGTCGGGGCGTGTTCTGGCCCGTGATTGGTGGAGGGGAGAATGGCGTTTATCGGAATCCGTCGGCAACCTCCCGACGGCATTTTCCCGACGCTTCGCGTTCCAAATTCGGAAATTTGTTCGGTGAGGATGTTCGTCAGATCAAAATGTATTTTTGACAAATTAATAGATCGTTTTTAATCATGTTTGGTGTCATTTTGGTGTTTTTCAACGTTGATAACATTTGTGACGCTTGTGAACGGTTCTTGTTTTGACTTTTTTGTAAGCGTTTAAAGGTTTACTGTTCCTTAGGGAAAATATAGGGATCGAAATCGTGACCCAATTATTTATTTCGTTCTTAATCCGAGCCTCTAGTATAAATTTTAGACGAGAAAGACGTCTCGTAAACGTTCACGTTAACGTCTCAATTACTATGGGAAAATTAACAGCGCCACTAGCGGAACAAAAGAACAACTAAAAGTTCTCATACTATTTGACGAAGCACAAGCATAACCAACTGTTTCTTCGTCAGTTACTTACCTACCTTAGAAAAAGTGTCTGCATTATATATAGTTCAGTAGTACTAGGATTCTGACAGTACCTTTACGAAACTGAATACAGTGTTTCTAGTAGTTTCTTAATGTATTTTGACAGTTGCCGTGTTTAGAATAAAAATGAATGAAAAAGTATACTACATTACTACTGGGGATGAGAGCGAGTAGTATAGACAGAGATGCTCGATGCAGCTGTTGCACTTACTCTCGATCTTAACAACATTATTTTTCATTCATGTTTATTCAAAACACGGTAACTGTCAAGTACCTACTTAAGGTCGTTTCATTCTTAACTGTCCTATTTGGTAAACAAAATTCTAACCTAAAAACGTCTCATTTTTTGTTATTTTTTAACTATTTCATCGTAAACAAAGGAACTGGAGATAAAATAATCAGCAAAATTATGTACAAAATATTACCTCAGGTTTATTTGATAACATTCTTTACAAAACTTTGTACATTGAGGTTAGAATTTTGTTTACCAAATAGGACAGTTAAGAATGAAATTACCTTACATTAGGAAACTAGAAGCACGTAGTAGATATTTATGTTTTCGCCAGAATAAAGTAAACAACTAGATCAGTATTTTTTATCATGGTACTTATTTGATCTAAATGCTAATAGAAATTATTTTCATCTATATTAAAGGGGCGGATATGTATCTATTAGATATAGGAAGATAAATTATGGATCAAAGGTATTTGAATTTATTTTCAATTCTATCCAATCCAGACATGGAAAATTTAATGAAACCAATTGAACTATTTGAATGACGCATTACGGAATCATTTCGCAATAAGCGTCAAAATGACATCGCAATGCATTTTACCAAGAAATTTTATGACGTTTACTGTGAGAACGTTCTACGTTTGGTCACCCACTATTCAAACGGTTTGTTTGTGCGTAAGTATATCTTATACAGCGTGTTTGTTTAAATAATTATGGATGTTAATAAAAAA
This sequence comes from Pandemis heparana, assembly GCA_963854515.1. Classification (NCBI taxonomy): domain Eukaryota; kingdom Metazoa; phylum Arthropoda; class Insecta; order Lepidoptera; family Tortricidae; genus Pandemis; species Pandemis heparana. Next base: position 8,022,558 of record OY978025.1, read on the forward strand.
AATCTCATTTACATACTCGTATTTAATCACCGTAAAAATATAGAGTACGTATACCCTTATGCTATCTATCTCGCTAAGGGTGAGTGCACACGACACTCGGCCAATTACGGCGTCTCACGTCTCAGTGCGCAAGCGCAGGCGGCGTGACCAGCCGTATTTATATTAAGGGGCTACTCCGAAATTCGATTATCGAAGATCTTATCACACCGTCCCTTTCGCTCTCAGGTTAGTGACCATTAGCGTGAGCGGGAAGACACGAGGCGAAATTAAAAAAATCGAATTTGCAAGGGGTAGGTACTAATGTGTACCAGTCCTCAATATATTGTCCCACCATCTGTCCTTTCTGGTCTGCCTCTTCGTTGCTGACCATTCTCCGGTAGGTACGCTCTAGAGTCCACCAGTAGGTACGAGTAGAAAAAACATTTCTCAGCAATACTTCTTCCTTTTCCTAGCGTTTTTCCCGGCATTTGCCACGGCTCAGTGAGGCTGGGGTCCGCTTTGACAACCTTATCCCAAGATTTGGCGTAGGCACTAGTTTTTACAGAAGCGACTACCATCAGCTGCCAATCCAGAAGGGTAACTAAGCCTTATTGGGATTGGTCCGGTTTCCTCACGATGTTTTCCTTCACCGAAAAGCTCATGGTAAATTTCAAATGTAAAAACTCAGGGCCGAGTCCGGCATTCGAACCCGCGACCCTCTGCTTGAGAGGCCACAGGTCAAACTGTCCACTAGGCTACCACGGCTTTTCCTCCGCAATACTTCGTCTGCGCATAATTCGCTTATCGCTATCCCGCGGGAACAATTATTCGGGACAAAAACTGTCCTATGTCTATCCCCAGGACTGAAACTATCTCTACGAAATTTCACAAAAATCGGCTCAATGGTTTAGCCGTGAAAGCGTTACAGACAGACAGATAGACAGAGTTACTTTCGCATTTATAATATTAGTAGAGATAGATATCGGAGGCCTACTCACCTGCTATGGGTGGCGTAGGGGTATAGCACGCGTCACGGAATGACGAGGACCCGGGTTCGATTCCCGGCCATAGCTTTACTTTTCGGATTTTTCTATGTGTTCTAATTTTCAGTGTCGTTTAGAAATTAAATTTCTAACGGTAAAAAGTAAACATTAAAAATCAAGAAGTAAATTTCTTGATTAATTTGATATTTCCTATCATTTGAAAAACAGCGCCTTCTCTCGTCCCTGGTGAGCAGTACATGTTCCACGGGAGTTTGTAATTGTGTCGTACAGACACATCATTCAAAAAGATGACGCTTAGCGACAAATATTCGCATAGTAACAAGGTCACGTGACAGTTGGTAACAGATAGAAAAATTCGGAGGCTTACTCACCTGCTATGGGTGGTGTAGGGGTATAGCACGCGTCACGGAATGACGAGGACCCGGGTTCGATTCCCGGCCATAGCTTTACTTTTCGGATTTTTCTATGTGTTCTAATTTTCAGTGTCGTTTAGAAATTAGAGGTAGATATAGTTACCGTCACCTACTTCGCTAGTCATAAGTAGGTGCCTACTCTACATTACTCTACATTATCCTATGCTATAGACAAGGTAGGTATTTGTAACACAAAACCTCCAGTAGTTCACTATAAGTACTCCCGTTTTTCAGTAAGTCTAAACACTCGCTAAGCGCATTACCTACAAACATTTATAATCGGCTAAGTATTGAATTGTTCCATCCATTGTTTGGGGGCTTTAAACCTTTGGCACCCTAGAGAATTGGTTTCGAGAGTTTAAGCCTACCGCCTTCGAAAAACCCTGGTACCACGTTTCAAACACAACTCTAACAGAACGATACAAAGTTGAAGATCGAACGTTGTGGACTGGAAATGATTCCTGAAAAGTGAAAGCTTTCCTACGCCAAGGTATTTAGGTTTAAACTTCTATTGGAAGAGGTGAAAGTTTGGGGTTGGGGAGGGTTTAGTTTTGGACTTTATGAGGGTTGTTTCAGGGTTGCTTGTTGGTTGTGGTGTGCTGAAGATTGGGCCGTAATAAGTCTACACGGAGTATAATTGTACAAGTATCGGGATCGGGATCGACCGAGGGATGACGGGCCTGCAAGCGATTTTGGCATCGGAAGTATTTGATTTATATTAAAATTGGTGTTAGAATTGTTTGTGATTGTAGCTGAGTTCTGTTGTTTATCATAATGATAGCTTAGATAGATTGTGTGTAAATTTTGGAAAAAGAGTGTTTTTAAAAGTTTTTATTTAACTTGCCATAGTTGCAATGTTAGCATGTTTGTCCGGGTGAAATCGTGCAACTCAATTTTGAAGCAGATATCTTCAACCGATCGAGCTGAAATTTGCATACTTGAGTACGTCGAATGACAATACAATAATCTGATAGTGGAGTTCTGATGATCCAGCCAAGATCGTCTCCGCAAATTCCTGGAAAAAGGTTTGCAATCACATAAGATGCATAAATTGTTATCCTGAATGAGTACGAAAAACAAATCTTATAAGACTCGCCGTGAGACTACTAGCGCCATCTGTTGTCATTTCCTGTTAACTCTTCGTAGAGCCCGTGGAATAAAATTTTAAGTTTATGTGTGAAAAGGATATTGGAAGGTAATACCAATATGACTTAAATACGTAGGTACAATACCTACATGCTTGATTGATCTTTGCCGGTGGGTTTCCATTGCAGCATGACTAAACTTGTGCATTCGACAAATTTTATGGTTGGATAGGAATAACCGCAGAGTAGGTACGTTTCTTTGTTTTATATTTTAGATAATAGTATTACAGTAGGTACCTGGATAACAGAGTTTTTTGATTTTCGCCTCCGAAACCTCTTGCTTACTAAATATTGTCATTTCTTATATTGTGTTGTACGCTGTTGGTTCTCCTTAAGTAAATAAATAAATAAATCTCATGAAAATCGTTGGAGCCGTTTCGGATTCGGATTACATACAAGAATTGCTCGTTTAGGTATTAGATAGATAAATACGAGTACTTTCCCATTGTTACGACGCATATATGTCACGCTAGCTTAGCCTTTTTTTCTATTCTATGGCCAATTGCAAATAATAAATAATAAATAAATATCATGGGACAAATTACACCAATTGACCCAGTCTCAAACTAAGCACAAGGCTTGTACTATGGGTACCAGGCAACGGATAAACATACTTATATAATGTAGGTAAATACATACTTAAATACATACAACATCCATGACTCGGGCACAAACATTCGTATTCATCATACAAATGTCTGCCCCTACCGGGATTCGAACCCGGGACCTCTAGCTTCATAGTCAGGGTCACTAACCACTAGGCTATCCGGTCGTCATTGTCTGTGGGTATTATTATAATAATTTTCTCTTATTAATAGTTTTGTGTGTTGTATGTAAAAAATTACCCTCTGACTCGATCAATAAGTTAGTTTAGCTTCACTATGCCTCAAATATGGGTCGAACGCAAAAATTTCTAAAAATACTATAAAGGCGACTATCGTTTGCAACCCACTGAGCCGACCCTTTATTTTGGCAAAGGGACAGCCCTAAAGGTAGTTTTATTTTTGTCATGTATCCTAACTTGTGAGTAAATGTCAATTCGAGTAAATAAACAAATCATCATCACCATCATCATCAGCCTGAAGACGTCCACTGTTGAACAAGGGCCTCCCCCTTTGCACACCATAATGAACGACAACTCGCCACCGCACCCACTGGTTTCCCGCAACTTTCACTATGTCGTCGGTCCAACTATTGGGAGGCCTGCCAACACTGCGTCTTTAGGTCTACCTAGGTAAATGTGAAAGTGACAGATAAGGACAAAAGATTGCTACGTTAGAAAAAGCCTATAGAGTGTTTATGAATAAGGGGTTAAGAATCTCATTAAGAATGTACTCTACCGCAATTATCGTCGCGTATTTATTCAAATGTGTGATTGGTATAAGAGTAAGAGTTATCCTATTTGAAACTACTAGCGACATCTGTATTCATTTTCATTCCATTTTTCGCGTTCCTCAACCCTCAGTTTTTGCAAATGCTAGGAGGGTGAGGTGAGGAATAACTCAGAGAGGGCGAGTAGATTCAGAAACCTCTCAATAGATGGCGCTGTTGTTAATTTGTTATACTACTTAGAATTTCGATTTTTTACCTACACTTACATTAAACAAACTTAGCATTTTGAATTTATAACTTTTCCTGTTGGTTTAATTCTCACTTCTCAAACCCCCTCAACTCATAAAAATAAAGCCTGTTAAAGCAATTTTTTCAGAATAAAATAGATTTACAACAATACTTAAATTCTACTTAACTTACAAATAATACATTTATAAAAGGGATGTAAAAGGTCCCCAAGTTAAGTTCGAACCTTAAATTATTATTAGTTTATCGTAGAGATGTATAGTCTCTACCTACGTGAGTACTGGTCAAAGCGAAACAAAATAATGTGATAAAAAAAACTAATAAAAATAATTTAAGCTCAGTGGAGCTGTAAAACGCCTCCACCATCAAATAAATTAATTGGAGATATCTCCAATGTCGATGAGAAAATAATAAAAATTATGAAATATGCATTTCATGTCAAGTAAGTAACCTATAAGCTTTTGGGGTTACGGGGGGGGGGGTAGGGCCTTGTGCACCGTTTGATCGCTACCACCATCTTACTCGCTAATCCTGCCGCTAAGCTGCAGTGCTTGCACTACTGTGTTCCAGTGTGGAGAGTAAGGCAGCCGGGGAAATTACGAGCACAAGAGGCATTTCATCTTAGCCCTCTAGGTTGGCAACGCATCTGCGATCCCTCTGGGGTTGCGAGTGTCTATGGGCAGTGGTGATCACTTACCATCGGGTAACCCACTTGCTCGCTTGTCTTCCTCTTCATATTAAAAAAATAAAAATAAAAAAAACGTCTGCCGCCCCCAATGTTGGCTAGCTATAAAAATGTAGCCTTTATTTTTTGACAATATTTAAATTCATGTGCCGCCATACCTACTGTTTGACTTACCGTTAGGAGACGCTATACTTCTACGACGCTTTTCTTCGGCGACGCCCTTGAAGAAGCTATATTTGTTGTTCTCATGGCATTTAACTTAATTCTCCTTTTACGCTCCAAAATTAGCGGTCATGCGCACAAATAGGACAATTGAATATAGTGTCTGGCGGTGCCTTTGCGCAAGTACAGATCTTTTACGCGTAGACCATCGAAATTTATACCTTATTACAAGCTGCATACGATAAAGGTAGTCCGCATACTTTGTACCGTATCCGAAGCCGCGCTTGCGCAAGTACAAAAGGTTGGATAATCTCGTGTTTTTTGGAGTGTTTGTGCAGACGTTCTCTTGTTTTTTTTTGTGATACAACATGATTAGGTTGATAATAATAAAAAAACGGTCAAGTGTGAGTCGTATCACCACACGAAGCATGGTCAGTGACGGTGACAGATATCGCAGTGACCAAAGAGGCCGAATAATATTTTTACACCGAATCTGCATAGTGCATACCAAGAAGAAACATAGAATAAATAAGTTGCTTTCTTCCCGGGCATCTGCTTATACCATCTACCTGCTTCTACCACCTGGTAGAAGTTCTTTAAGGGAATAATACGAAAATCATAGGAATCATGTTATAGGCGATGCGGCTAGCAACCCATCACTATTTCGATTCCCCTTTCCACCTATACGCCCACAATCTTGCTTAACGTGGCTTTTAGGTCTTGTTGCCTTCGGCTCTGTCTACCCCGTAAGGGATATTTTCTTTTTTTTTTATGTGAATAGGAAGGCAAACGAGCAAGTGGGTCACCTGATGGTAAGCGATCACCACTGCCCATAGACACCCGCAACCCTGGAGAGATTGCAGATGCGTTGCCAACCTAGAGGACTTAGATGAAATGCCTCTTGTGCCCGTAATTTCCCCGGCTGTCTTACTCTCCACACCGGAACACAGCAGTGCAAGCACTGCTGCTTAGCGGCAGGATTAGCGAGTAAGATGGTGGTAGCGATCCGGACGGACCTTGCACAAGGCCCTACCAAAATATAGACGTGATTTGTGTATGTACTACGTAGATATAAGTATAGAACTTTTTGCAATTGAATACTTACCTACTTTTTAACCCTTTGTTTAATTCAAAATGTAGGTACAGTTACCTTATTAAAAGTTGTTGATAAGACCAAACACGAAGTCACCATACCAGCTTACTTTTCAACCAAAACCACGACTAATTTACTCAGTTTGTGGTTCCGTCCAAACTTTAAGCCTCTAAGAAATAAAGCTATATATTACATGCCCATTCTTTTGTATAAACCCTTACCTTAAATCAGAAACCGCCTTCCCACACCCGCCACACTGTTTAAATTGAAAATATGAAATAACTTTGTAAACATCTAAGACGCAGCGGCACCAATAGTTTTGATACTTTGCATTTACAAATCTTCATACAGTCGAGCTCTTAGAATATTCGGGTTTCGGGTACCATCCGCCGATTCAGGTATCTTCTTCTTCTTTATGTGCCTCTGCATCACTGAAGGTTAGCAGTCAGACTCTTAAACTTTTCCCTATCCATAGCCAGCGCAAAGATTTGCTCTACGGTTTTTATACCGGTCCATTCTCTGATGTATCTTAGCCTAGACATTTTTTTTCTTCCCACCTTCCTTTCCATTTAGGTATCAAAGGGCCAATATTCAAGCGTTTCGACCGCTCGGTTCATGCGTCTTTGTCGTCCCACAATTATTATCCTGACAGAAAGACAAGCCGCAACAACTTTGGATAAGCTAAATGCAGCATCGATACTGTATTTCGTTGTCATAAAAAGTTAAGTCTCAGCATCATGAAGAAGACAGGGTCGTCCCACTGCGTCTTGGCAGAGATCCATCACGGCGGAACTCAAGGCTGCCGGGGTGACCTGGGCCGACGCCAAAGAGAGGGCTCAGAATAGTGAAGTATGGAGAAAGACTGTCGAGGCCCTATGCTTCACGAGGAGTTAAAGGATCAATCATCATCATCTCTTTTAATGGTATATGCTGAGACGATAATGACGAAAAAAAACGCCGAAAAAACGCTGAATATTCGCCCCGAAACGGTCGTAATGGTACCAATATCCACCGCTTGCGTATCCCTTTGAATAGCCTTCATCCAAGTCGTCTGTGGGCGTCTGGCGTCCCTTGTCCCCTCCTCCAATTCCAACATTCTCCTAGTCACGATTATAGACCGACCGCTTAACTGAGTCCTCGCTCGCGCGGCACAGGGACCTTACCATGACGTCCTAATTCCGACTCAGTTCAAGTTATATCTGTAACTTTTAGTATGAATCTGACAGCGAGCGAACCACAACTGAATCGCATTAAGACGTCATGGTAAGGCCCCAGGACTCAGTTAAGCGGTCGGTCTATAATTATTTTGTCCTACTATCAAGACTATTCGTAAGAAAAGTAGTATACACCAGAAGCCCAATGCAGCGAGGCGTACTAACAAAGTTACGGCGGTCGGTGAAGTGAACTATGAAAATAGGATTTCTTCACCCCTCAGGTTCCGGGGGGGGGGATTAGAGAGATTATCGAGAATTGATATCCAAAGCACCCGCGTGTAATTATGTTTCTTTTTAATGTCACCTATGCGTTGTTTTGTCAACATAGCGATAAAAATTTCTCACTCCCCAAAAAAATAATTAGTTCCACAGTTAACATGTGTAACAAACAGACAGACAAATACATAACCCTCCTTTGGCTTTGCCGTACCTAGTCGGGTAAAACGACAGTTTCACATTTATAACATTGGCATGTATTGGGAACGTGCGAAGTGCATGTGTGTGGTGCAAATGGTGCATTCTATGTTTTGTTCTTGGCTTCCAGACCAGCAGCATGGAAGGAAGTTAACGTATAAACCTTCCTCTTGAATCACTTGAGGGTGCGATGCGACCAAACCGCCGCGTATACGCAGTGACGTGTCGTATGCATCACGTTTTCTCACCATTTCTTCATACATTTTGTTGAGATTCCGTAACGTCACCGTTTTTTAAGCGGCGGTTTTATGCGTGCGTTTTGTGCGTTTTAGTTTTATGCGTGTCTAAGCATACATAGGGACAAACAGCGGAAAGCGACTTTGTTTTATACTATGTAGTGATAAGAAGATAGATTTTTGAAATGAGACAGGTTGACATAAAAACCAGCTGTCGAAAACCCAATGATCTGCGAATAATTATTTTGAAAACATAATTCGTTTCCGTTCTTATGCATACAATAAATATAACAATAATACGCCTTATGTCGTCACGTCTGTTTGTTCATGGAGATAAATCGATAATAACTCGTAATTGAGTGTTAAGAAAAATAACATATCTCCATTTAGGCAGCTCTTGTAATTTACACTTTATGTGTTAATTTATAGGGTTCAAATTTGTAATGTCGCTAAGAAGAACATAAGACGCTTTGTAAGGAATGACGGATTGTGGGAGTAATTGCCTGGGAAATATCGTCTGCCATTTTATGACCGTAATTATGTCGTACCACAATGTATTTAGACATAATTTGCTTCTAGGTATGACTTTGTTTTCCCCGACAATACTGTTGTAAGCTCAAGGGAGTTACTATGACGTCTTCGATTCAATTCCGATTCAGTTTAGGTTCGCTCGCTGTCAGATCCATACTAAAAATGACAGCTTAAACCTGAACTGAGTCGGAACAATAAAATTACACACACACTACATTTACTCCGATACTTTCCCCCTTATTCATAAACGCTCTATGGGCTCTTCTTCTTTTCTTAATTTAGCAATCGTTTGTCTTTAGTGAACGGTAAATGTCAAAGTGACAGATAAGGACCAACGATTGCTAAGTTAGCAGTAGGTAGCATACAGAGCGTTTATGAATAAGAGCGTTAAAGTCGCTGGCCAGTCAGAAGCGGTGTGCATTTGAAAAAGCAAACTTTAGCGCTATAAATAGTGTCTACCCACCATTTGTAGCATAATCTTGACCGCAATGTGTTGTACCCGCAGGAGACTCTAAAATCACAAAGTTATCGTTTTGTCTGTTCATAAAAACAAATGCATCTTCAATTGTTTCAACATTTGTGCAATTCCTCGAATCAGGGTGCAACGCTCGGGCCGAGCGCCCGCGCGGAAACTGTCACAATTTGACGTTTCACTTGACGTGACGTTCCTTATTCAAACACTCCCGCCCTTTTTTATTTTATTTCTTTATCTTCTCAATCACCGGCCAGTGTCAGTTAAAGTTGTGCTTTAAAATTTAAAAATAAAGTTGTTCTTTGTATGCCGCCTTTTGGAACTGGAATTTAATTTTTAATCGTCCGTTATCTCGATGGCCTGTTGTGGGGTATTTCGTTTCGTTCGTGCATCGGACGCGATGAATGCATAATTAAGTGGAAGCGTTTTTATGATTTTGTTAATTCGACCCCGTCATACATCACGTGATAGCTTGGTTCAAGTTCAATGAAAAAAGTACTGGCCATGTCTCGTTGTCATTATGTGGTTATTTATGTAATTTTTGTGACAGAAACAGGGTTTTGTAAACTTACCCGTGCATAAAATCCCAAATTTTGCTGTCATAAAACTTACAAGTATTTTAGTCGTTAAATAAATTGAAAATTATTAGCATAATGATAATATTATGTTCTTTCAGATATCTCCTCCCAAAGTAAGTAATGTTTCAGTTTTGAAGAAATATCATCGCAAATCTAGGGTTTTGCACTTTTAGAGACATTAAAGCACCAGTAATACCTATCAGCTTTTACAAGAAATAGTGCAGTACTGGTATTCATCACCTCCATCATCTTAAAAGAAAGTAAAACGTTGGACCTTTTTTACCCACACTGACGCTGGCCGTCATGTTTGTTCGAACGTACGTCTAAAAAATAAAAAGAGGTCTTTTTTCGTGCCGAGAACGCAACCCGATCCCCAAAATTCACTTGCTACTAAGTTCATTATTTGATACTTGGGGCGGATTATTTTTTAAAGCTTCTTTATTGTCGGCAACGCTTTGACTCGTTCTTAGATCGGGTATTTTAATGTGGAGGTGTTTGTTAAAAAATTGTATGTTTACCGGTTTTCAAAGAGTTGCTTGTGCGATCTGTTTTTATTCGTTTTTTTAAATCGCCTCGTTTTTTTTCATTTTTTAATATCCTTGTTTGTATTGAGCCAGCAAAGGCCTAAGCCAGTGACCGTTAAGACAACTAGGCAACAAACAGCATTTCAGGCTATCCAAGCGACACTAAACGCAAATAGAGCGCAAGAATTTGCTAAGCAATTTTGACAACAATACCCTACTTAATGAAAATTCCATAGCGGCTGGTTGTCATGTCACATTGAGTTTTAAGCAAAAATAGTTTTGATGTTTTATGATTATAAATAAAATAAATTAATAAAAATGATTTATTTCAGACCAGTTAGCCCATAAAAACACAACAATTGAAATAAAAAATTAACATACATACATACATATCGTCACGCCTTTTTCCCACAGGGGTAGGCAGAGACTACTTTGTTTCCACTTGCTACGATCCTGACATACCTCTTTCGCTTCATCCACGTTCATCAATCTCTTCATACATGCTCGTTGGTTTCGGGTAAGTACTCTAAAAAATAAATAAAAATAGAGAAAAAAAAAAAATTAAAATAGAGATAAAAATTACAAAAATCATGATTATGATGCACAGTCTGCCAAACGGAACCCTAGGATACTGTGGAACCTTTACATAATCAACATCGGTGTACTTTGACACAGACAGACACTAATAAAAAGCCCATCACTTATTGCGATTAGGGTTTACAATGGCCAAGGGTAGGTACATTTGGTTGACCGTACATACTAATAACGTTAACGTTATCTAATCTAACTAATATTATCTAACTAATATTATAAATGCGAAAGTATGGATGGATGGATGGATGGATGGATGGATAGATGGATGAATGTTTGTTTGTTACTCAATCACGCCAGAACGGCCCAACGGATCTGGATGAAATTCGGCACACAGATAGAGAAAAGTCTGAAATAGCACATAGGCTACTTTTTATCCCGGAAAATTGCGTAGTTCTAGCGGGATAGCGATAAACGAATTCTTTGCAGACGAAGTCGCTGGCAACAGCTAGTGTTATATATATGGATGTTGCCTTAATTAATAAGAAATAATAAGTATTTAATAATTCATTATTATATTTGTTTTCTCGTTACATTTTAACCGCACTTGTTTTCTTTGGTATTTCAACCAACTACCATTTTTTTATCGAATATGCAAGCATTTGTTCATTTACTTATTTACTGTATTTCCTTTAAAATTTCCAAGTGAATTTTTGTTTCGATTCCAGTAGTAGTTGCATTGATTTGAAGTTGGCACATTTACAAACCAAGCTAGAAAAACATGCTTGTATTAAAGTTTTTTTATAAAATAAATTTTTAACCAATTATTTAAATATGTATTAAAGTTATCATGCAATCTTCAGTCTCGGTGGTCTTTCAATACTCCGACATTTTTGAGAACAAGTTTGTCAAAATGTCGACCGATCATGGGGACGTGAAAAAACTTTGTCACAGCACAATCAAATGTCAGATATATTACGCAGCAATAGAGTCCAGTTTCATTGAAAGAGTAAACTCATTGGGTGTTTTTTGGGTAACACAAACCCTTAGATGAGTGATAAGAATTGGAACAAAATTAGGTTCCTTTTGATGTTTTTTTTTGAAATTTTTATTTGTCTTTATATGTATACTAGCGACCCGCCCCAGCTTCGCACAGGTGCAATCAATGTTTCTCCACTATTATGCATGTATTATACATATAAAACTTCCTCTTAAATCACTTCATCTATTAAAAATACCGCATTAAAATCCGTTGCGTAGTTTTAAAGATCTAAGCATACATACGGACAGACAGCGGAAAGCGACTTTGTTTTAAACTATGGAGTGATATAAAAATGGTGTATTGAATCAAACCAACGTTCTAACCGAATCTAAAGGTAAAATAAACATAACAACCCAAGACACTCCAACCTATATACGACTCACTACTAGTACAGGCCTCCTCTCAGGATGAGAGGGCTTGGGCTAAAGCTCCCACGCAGGGATTGGGAACTTCACACACCATTGAATTGCTTCCCAGGTGTATGCAGGATTCCTCACGATGTTTTTCTTCACCGAAGCTCGTGGTAAATTTCAAATATAATTTCGCACGCAAATTCCGAATAAGTCAGAGGTGCGAGCCTAACCCACGAATTAGGGAATTGAGAGGCCATAGGTCACTATGCTACCATTGGCTTTTTAAGATAGGTACCATCAGCCAAATATGTGGTCTACCACCCCTTAAGGCTAAAATTCCTTTGCACGTCACAATATATAACGTCGATAAGACAGGCTGTCAACTTGAAAGTTCGACTTTAGCGACATTTTCATTTGATAGGAATATGGATGAAAAGTGGTAGACCACTTATTTGGGCGACCGTACAATACAATACAATACAAATACTTACTCTTTATTGAACACCACAAATCAGTACCTACAAAACAATACAGAAACAAAGAACAAAGTATACAATAGGCGGTCTTATCGCTTAGTAGCGATCTCTTCCAGACAACCAATAAGTCAGAGAAAGAAGTTAAATAAATGAATGGTTAAATATTTCGGAATAATATGCTGAGAGAATAAGGGCCTGTCTCACCAATCCTTAACTGTCAGTTATCTATGATTCCGTCTCTATTTATTACTACGAAACAGACAGAGACGCGTCATCTATATATATAAAATTCAAAGTCCTGACTGACTGACTGACTGACTGACTGACTGACTTAACTATATATCAACGCACAGCCCAAACCACTGGACCTAGAGACTTGAAATTTTGCACATAGATACCTTATACAATGTAGGCATCCACTAAGGAAGGATTTTTGGAAATTCCCACGGGATAAGGAAAAAACAGGATTTATATATTCGATTCCGAGTGACCCTATCTCAGTAACTATAATAACTAGACTCTTCAAATTTGATACACAAGTAGGTGATCACAAAACTAAGAAACTAATTTCAGGATTTTTGGAAATTCCCACGGGATAAGGAAAAAAACGGGATATATACATTTATTTCAACGGAAGTTACTAGACTCTTCAAATTTGGCATGGAAGTAGGTGATTATAATAGTAAAAAAACAGTTTTAAGGATTTTCGGAAATTGCCACGGGAACGGGAAACACAGTACTTTTCGTTTTACTGGTTGTAGAAAGCTGTAATTCGGCATGTAGGTAGAGGAGCATTAAGAGAGGGCTTTCCAAAATTCCCACGGGAACGGGAAAAAACGGGATTTTTCGTTTTACTGGTCGTAGAAAGCTGAAATTTGACAAGTGGGTTCCTCGGGGAGTGTATGGGAGCATTAAGAGAGCATTTCCCGAAATTCTTACGGGAACGGGAAAAAACGGGACCGAAAAAGCTATCACCCTAATATTAGGCGAAAGTTTGTGAGTGTGTGTGTGTATGTTTGTTACTTCTTCACGCGAAAACGGTTGGACAGATTTGCATAAAATTTGGAACGGAGATAGCTTTCACCCTAGATTAACACATAGGCTACTTTTTATTCCGGATAATTAAATAGTTCCCGCAGGATAGCGATAAACATGTGAAAGGTCGTAGCTGGCTAGAGTTGCAACGTAAATAATTATTGCGGAAATAACTATCAACATCAGTTTTTAATTGGTTTTTTATCTAATTCTACGCGGACGAAGTCGCGGGCAGAAGCTAGTCATAGATAAACTAAACTAAACTATAATTCCTAGACACTTGTTAATGTAGGGGAAAGTGGTCACCATTCGTACTTTTTAGATTTAATTTTTAATTTATTAGTCAAATTTAGATAGTTTATGTACCTAAGTGTAAAGTGTAACAGATATATTGTAGTTTGTTACAAAAAAGTCTGAAACTATTATATCAAAATGTTAAAGGGTTATAGCCAATGATATTACATATGAACTGGGAGTAGATATGTCACTACCGCGCCCGAGTTGAAGATTCATAAATGACCCAATTGTCTCATTTTCTCAAACAAGCCACAGTATGAGTAGTCCGTGATAGTCAATGTGACAGTTGACAGAGGGAACGTTTTTCAAACGCAATTTACTAGGAACGTAACATATCTATGCTATGAAATATCATTGGTTATAGCCATTTTTCAACGACAAGGTATGTGTACGAATGATGACCACTTTCCCCTACCTAATACAAAATGCGCACTCCTTTCACCTCTTTTGGTAATGACGCCTCGTTTTGATACAACTATGAACGGTACGTTGTGTGTGTGTGTGTTAGTGGGGTCGACCTAATTATTCGGAATAATCGTCGTGTATCGATAATTAGTCGGGACGACATCGCGCGACCGCCCGCGACCAAAGCGGTGCTCAAACTTTGCAGAAGATGTTTTTTAAAGATAAATCCCTAATAAAAATATTACAAACGCTAAAGTAACTGTCACGCTTTCACGCTTAAACCACTGAACTGATTTTAACGAAATTTGGTATACACAGATAATTTTAATCCCGGAGAAGGACAGGATAGTCTTTATCCTGGAAAATAGCGTATCTATATTATAGTTCCTGCAGAATAGCGATAATCCAATTCTGAGCAGACTGAGTCACGGGCAACAGCTAGTCTAGAATAATTTTTTTTACATCTGAAATTAAAAATACGGTAAGTATTAACGTTTGAGAACCACTGTCATCCGATGATCGATCGAACGAACCTGTGAAGTTGTCGCCCGTCCTTGTAATGGTATAATCGTTAGTAGGTATGCGCTTGCGCCTCAATTTTTTTGACTTCATATCACACTGTCCCTCTCGCTCTCAAATTAATGACGAATTATTAACTTTGCAGCCTATTTACAAAATAATGATCTGAATAAAAAACATGGAATGTGCCAGTTTTTTGTCTTCCCCCGCAGATGTTAAAAGCACATTGAGGGAATGAGCAAAAAAGTTAAAAATCACTTTATAGGGATGCTGCGGCTAGCAATTCGTCATTAATTTGATTTCCCATTCCACCTATACACCCACGATCATGCTAAATGAGTCCTTTAGGTCTTATTACCTTAGGCTCTGTCTAATAAAGGCGTGGTTTATATTTTTAGTAGCTGTTGCCCGCGACTTCGTCTGCAAAAAAATCGTTACCACTATCCCGCGGGAATTATGCAATTTTTTCCGGGATAAAAAGTAGCCTATGTTTTAATCTAGGGTACCAGCTATCTCCCTTCCAAATTTTATCCAAATCCGTCTAGTCGTTTTAGCGGGAAGAAGGAACAAATATACACACTCACTCACTCACATCGTCACAAACTTTCGCATTTATAATATTAGTAGGATTTTATTTTGACTAATAATTCAAATTATTTGAACGAGTAGCTAACACAAGTAAGCAAACTTTGACAGCCTCGTGCGCGGTATAAAGACGTTGTCACTCCGGCGCCGGCGCCGCGCTCGGGCGGCCATTATTGTCAGAGCTGTCACTGACACCCAAGCCACAGCTCGAGAGGTCTCGCAAGACACCTATGACGGTTAGCTCTGACCACATATTTAAAGGTACTAAGCCGTAAGTACACTTTTTTTGACGTGACAACGTCTTATAAATTGGTTTGCCGGGTGACACTTCAAGAAACTGCGTTACGCTCCGCTCACGTTATGCGCTCACAATGAGAGCGAGTGAGAGGCACGCGGGCATGGTTAGCCCGCCTAAGAGCGAGAGAGACAGACATAAAAAGTGAAAGGCACGCGTCCCTTCCACTCGAGCACAGTTAGTGTTAAATATAATTCTTTGTATAAATAAATGTTTTAAATTGTTACTATTATTTCATCCTTCTTCCTACTATACGAATGAATATTCACATTAAAATTATTTTACCACTCAAAGTCGTTGTCACGTAAAACTTTCGCCCGTATACCGACTTTACAGGCAACCAATTTTTTCAATAGCCTATTGCGGTGTCCCACTGCTGGGCAAAGGCCTCTCCCCTCGACCTCCACAACCCTCGGTCCGACGCAATATCAGGTCATTCCTCCATATAGGCGTCCAAATCGTCCCGCCATCGCCTTCTTGGTCTGCCTCGTCGTTGGCCATTCTCTGGCACCCACCAAGTGGCTGAGTGGGCCTATACTAGACCTCTTAAAATACCATCCTTCCATGCCGGTCTGGAAGCAAAGAAAAATCATAGAACTTGCTTCTCTTCCCGTATAGTTAGTAACAGCCCATCAAGAGAATAGGCGAAAATCTTAGGAATTATTACAGGCGATGCGGCTAGCAACCCTTCACTACGTACACGTATCTAGTATTGAATAGTTTATTTGTATGTAAACAAACAAACAATGTAATGTGTAAATTCATCGACGTTTATTAAAAAAGCATTATTAACGAAACTTAACAAAAGATCTCATCATGATCACATCATCGAACCTTTGTCACGGCGGACCGCCCAGTAGCCGCCATTTTACTCCGCCATTGTCAAAAGTTATTGGCCAAAAGTTAATTTTACAAATTCGCATAACGTAAAAACTACCACTTGATACTTAGACTTGCTATTCAATCCAAAAGGTGCAATTCTTAAGTCCGTGACACAGAGGTCGTATTCTATTCTGCGATGTGAAAGAAAATTGGCAAAAGTTAGCCAAGTTCGCCGCAAGAAAAGAGCCTAGTGTTTTTGTTACGAAGAAATGTCATTATTGTAATCCCTTTTCGGGTTTTAAGCTGTTTGTTTGTAAGATATCAGATTTGAGAGGGAAGGGATGCGTTCTAAGAATTTTTTTCTTATTAAAACAAAGTTAGAAGGTACTTAAGACAGTTTTTCTTTTAAACTGGGGTTCGCTAGTTATTGCATTAAAAACTTTCTTTCTTGTTTGTTAAATATCCGCATAATTTGTAGTGTCTATAAAAATGTAAGTAGGTACCGTAGCTACCACGCTGTTGTCTTGTTCTCTTTTTAAATCAATATTATTTTTATTTATTGCTAACTAGCGGCCCGTCCCGGCTTCGCACGGGTGAACATAAGATCTTTCCTAGCAATAAATATAGCCTATGTCACTCAGGGTGAAAGTAGCTTTCCAATGGTGAAAGAGTTTTTGAAATCAGCACAGTAGTTTTTGAGTTTATTCATTACAAACATACACACACACACAAAAATACAAATCTTTCCTCTTTATAATTATTATCATAGTAAATAGTAATAGTACCTATAGATATATGAGTATAGATGGAAGACTAAGTAAATTTTCATCTTCTTCATCATCATTTCCAGTCTAAATACGTTCCGCCGAGGGCACAAATATCGATACAGCCATCATATCAAATAGGTATACTCGTAGCGTAGGTATCACCGATCATATAATAGTTTGTATTTGTAGCATAAAGGTGTATACGTAGATTTTTTTGACGTCATGTTAACGTATTTATATTTATGCCCTTGACTGTACAGTGACAGAAATGCATTCAAGTATTTACCTACCACAGTAGAACCCTGTCGCAATTGACAAGCCACCGTCACTCAAACTCGAGTGATATGTCACTTTAACTCACCTTGTTGCGATAGGGTTTCATGGTGGTACGTAAATACATTTCCCTTATCGTACCCTTTTGAACGGAATTTCAGCGTTATTTCTATCACCAAATCACAAACGTGAGCTATTTCTATGTTTTATAAAACGCATATCAATATTACTAATTAGTAATCACTACCGAATTCCGACTCATAATACCTCAGTTCCACATAGTTCTATGAGTCATCCTTACCACAATTAAAAAACCACCCTGTACATTCTCTCAAAAGGTTTAATGTGAGACGTAAGATGAGACAGTAAATCTAAACGTAATAGGAACAAATGTGTCGGCCAGAGGTCAACGTCCGCTTCATATATCCCCTGTCAGTTGTGAATGATCTATCGACACCTTAGCATTGACAGCCGAGTTGTACTTATTAAACACTAGATGGGGTAAGTAATTCACAATTTAATTTTTAAAACACTATAAGCTTTTGTAATTGTTATTTTTAAAAGCTGTGCTTGCAGTTTCTCTGTCTGCCGAAGTCTTATACTTATTTAAACATTTTAGTGTATGCACTAAAACTCAATCTTTGACTTCTATCGCTGTTATTTTTTATTCAACAATGCAGATCTAGTTGGCAGAAGTGATTAGTAGATCTATATGATAGTAAAAAAAAAAAATATTGACTTATATTTCGAAAAGAAGGTATTTATTATTATTCAAAGAAAAACAAATAATTACAAAAAAACAGTCAAAACTTAAAAATAACCTAAAACTAATAAATAATAAATTAAAGATAAAAAAATTTTTGTTGTGTACTTAAAAGTCAAACAAGTTTCCAAAAGCATAATTTGGAACATAATTTGAAAAATAAATCTATGTAAATTTTGTAAGTAGATATGAAAAAAATAATTGAATCATTTTTATTTTATATTTTTAAAAATTTAAAACGTACTTGAAAAAATGGAAACAAACTCATTCAGAATGTCTCATCCAGTCTCATACAACAGAGCAACAAACCATCAACCGCTGGCCACACAAAATTACTCCCCCCCCCCCCCGCGCAGTAGCAGAGGTTACATTGTAATTCAATTAATTCACACTCAACATTCTAAGATCATACGGTGTTTTTATAATTCAATTCTAAACGAAATCGATATGCTATTTAAATATGATTCGATCTTTGATAGAGTTTTTAGGCCAAGTGTAATGTTGGCTTTCGCTTAAAAGTTAGAAAAAAGTGTAATTTTGCCAATCAACGAAGAAAACGAAATGAATATCGGATATAATTCTTCCATATATAATTTAAGCGCAAAAATGGCATAATTAGTGAAACAAATTATTTCTGAAACCTTTTCTATTTTTATATCACGAAATAAAACGATTCCAAAAAATATTGAATTCGCTTTGAATTTTAGGAATTCTTTTTAAGTAAAAAAATAAATAGTTTGAATTCTTCGATCATATTTTATACCTACTCTATTATAGATACAACATTGCCTGAAAATGTATTAAGTATTTTTAACATATTTTGAAACATCATTTCGCTTCGGCCCACCATGCCCAGCCCTTACCATGACGTCTTAATCTGATTCAATTTCAATTTAGTTTAGGTTCGCTAGATCGCTGCCAGATCCATACTAAAAGTGACACCTAAAACCTGAACTGAGTCGGAATTGAATCGCATTAAGTTAGGACGTCATGTAAGGCCCCTGAAAACAGCTCTCAAAGCGACTCAAACCCTTTGTTATTTCTGAATAACCTCTGGCCTCTAGTGTAAGTTTTCACTTATAAATACGTCTCGGACGCGTTCACGTAAACGTCTCAATTACTATGGAAAAATTGGCAGCGCCACTTGCGGATCGAAACGGCAATAAAATGTTGTCATAGTATTTGACATTTTAACGCGAACGCGTTCGAGACGTATTTTGTGACCGAAAACCTACACTAAGCATACTGAGCCTCTAGTGTAAGTTTTCGCTTATAAATACGTCTCGGACGCGTTCACGTAAACGTCTCAATTACTATGAAAGAATTGGCAGCGCCACTTGCGGATCGAAATGGCAACTAAAATTTCTCATAGTATTTGACAGTTTAACGCAAACGTTATCGTGACGTATTTTGTGACCGAAAACCTACACTAAGCATACTGAGCCTCTAGTGTAAGTTTTCGCATATAAAAACGTCTCGAACGCGTTCACGTAAACGTCTCAATTACTATGAAAAAATTGGCAGCGCCACTTGCGGATCTAAATGGCAACAAACTGTTCTCATAGTATTTGACATTTTAACGCAAACGCGTTCGAAACGTATTTTGTGACCGAAAACCTACACTAAGCATAGAACCGCCATTGGCGGTGGACAGCGTTGTCCGCGGCGTCTATATGCTGTGTTTGTTAATGCTCGGGAGCGGTCGTTCTTGCCCGTTGCGTTTTGATTTTGACGTTGCACGCGGCAGACAAGAACGACCGCTGCCGAACAATTACGAACACTGCATATAGAAGCCGCGGGTAGCGGATGAGAACGACCAAGGCCTAAGGGTGCGACCACACCGTCGCTTAAAAAACGGTGACGTTACGGAATCGCAACAAAATGTATGTCGAAACGGTGAGAAAACGTGACGCATACGACACGTCACTGCGTATACGCGGCGGTTTGGTCGCAACCTAATTTGACTTTTTTTTTTTTTTATGTGAATAGGAAGGAAAACGACCAAGTGGGTCACCTGATGGTAAGCGATCACCACTGCCCATAGACACCCGCAACCCTGGAGGGATTGCAGATGCGTTGCCAACCTAGAGGACTTAGATGAAATGCCTCTTGTGCCCGTAATTTCCCTGCACTGCTGCTTAGCGGCAGGATTAGCGAGTAAGATGGTGGTAGCGATCCGGACGGACCTTGCACAAGGCCCTACCACCCGCAAACTGACTTGACTGTTTTGTCTTGAGCATAAATTACATTCATACAACGCGATCTATTCGTTTGTGATTTTGAATACAAAAACTAATCAGTTATTATTCAATTTTCCTCCTTAATAAAAAAAACAGTTACCAACTTTTGCACCATCCATGACTATTCACCGACGATTAATTCGCCGTCCGATTTGCCATTAACAATGAAATTTAATTATCTTTCATAAGTGCTTTAATCAAAAACTTAATAGCAAATCGAACAGTAGCTACAAATATTCAGTTATCAATTGAAAGAGTTAACTAGGTGCAATGACCCTTGAAACAAGTTGATACTTACTTTCTACGTGTTTGATTTGAAATCATGGGAATCTGTGCTTTAACGCTGTGGTAAAATGATCATTATGTTTGATTAAGAATTGTATGGTTTTTTGTTCTTTTACTAGCCTGTAGGTACGCTTGTCAGGGTGCGTTGGAGCGAAAAATAGAGGCTTCCTTGATACGTCGGCGAGAAATGTACATACATACACGTATATGTGCATATATTACATACATGGAAACGAATGAATACTGTCTGTCTGAAGGTTTTTGGAACAGTATGCTTAGTGTAAGTTTTCGATAGCAAAATACGTCACGATAACGTTTGCGTTAAACTGTCAAATACTATGAGAAATTTTAGTTGCCATTTCGATCCGCAAGTGGCGCTGCCAATTATTCCATAGTAATTGAGACGTTTACGTGAACGCGTCCGAGACGTATTTATAAGCGAAAACTTACACTAGAGGCTCAGATCGGCTTAGTTATACATAGATCAATGAGTTAGTTACGAGAAACAGTCACCAGAGAAAAGAAAACTTAGAAAATGTAATTGCTAATCCTACTGCTAAGCAGCAGTGCTTGCGCTGCTGTGTTCCGGCGTGGAGAGCAAGACAGTCGGTGAAATTGCTGGCACATGAGGTTCTATTCTTTTCTAGTCCTCTAGGCTGGCAATGCATCTGCAGATACCTCTAGTGTCACGGGTGTCCATGGGTGATGCACACTTACATACTTACACACTTAGGGTGACCCACTTACTTGAATGCCTTCTTTCTCCTATTTATACATATCCTATCCTACCTACTAATATTCTTCTAATCCTACTAATATTATAAATGCGAAAGTTTGTGACGATGTGACAATGTGAGTGTGTATGTTTGTGCCATCTTTACGCTAAAACGACTAGACGGATTTAAATAAAATTTGGAACGAAGATAGCTGGTACCCTAGAAACACATAGGATACTTTTTATCCCGGAAAATAGCATAGTTCCTAGAAGATAGCCATAAACATGTCAATTGCTAATTCTACGCAGTAGAATTCGCGGGCAGAAGCTAGTAATAAATAAAATAATAAGTACCTGGGTGACCGTGCCTTGCTCCGTATTTTTTTTTTGGTACGTTTTCACTACCTGAACTAGATCGATTTATCGCCCCCGAAACCCCTGCATACTAATTTTCATAAAAATCGGTGGTGCATATACACATAATATACAAGAATTACTCGTTAAGTTGGACCCAGAAAGTGTCGAATGAGGAATAAGTGCTTGATCGGGTGAATGAGAAGAGGTGCCTGTTGAAGTCCATCGAGAACAGAAGAGGAAAGATGTTGGGGCACCTGATACGACACGACGAATATATAAAGATCATAATTGAAGGAAAGGTTGAAGGGAAGCGGAAGAGAGGAAGGTCTAGAAGAATATTTATGGACCAGGTGAAAGAGAGGGTAGAAGTCGTGTCGTATCAGGAAGTCAAAGAGAAGGCCCTGGAAAGGACCACATGGAAATTGCTCCACCGACAAGAGCCTAGCTCTTAAGTTTAAGATGATGATGATGCTCGTTTAAAGGTATTATTATAGTATTTTATGCAACAGTTGTATTAGAGGGGTCAAAAAAGGCGAGTGGTGTGGGTTACGATGTGAGCGTAGCGAACATCGTAAGTAATAAACCACGAGCTTTTTTTGACTTGCTAATACAACGTTGCATACAATATTTTTTCTACGACTAAGTAGGTAGGTACTTACTAAATTAGAGTAATACGTTCTCCAAAAATGAAGAAGTCCAGTGTTCCAGTCTCCACGCAGAAATTCTCGTACCTAGGTTTTATCATTGCCGAGATTTTCTAGACAACAAATTTTCCATCACTTCCTGGGCCGCTACGGATATTTCTTCCGGTGTTGAGTTAATTTCGTTTTCATCGATGCTTTTTTATGATATGTTAATGTTACAAAACTTTGTTAAAACTATTGCAATCAAATAACAAATAACAAACAAGACAAGAGCGGGAAACATGAAAACGACTAACGAAAAAATTGGAAGTTTGTTTATAGTAAACTTTGTTTTTAATTAACGTTAACTTTTTTTTTATAGCCTTGCATTCTTGGCGCATTTAGCCAAAACGTTTAGGTACCAACTTGCCAGTGACGTTATTAAAAAATCTTGTTTGTTATGTTGGCAGCTACGCATTTCGTTCAGAAAGTTCTAGTTCAATAAAAAACCATACGAATGAAATAATTTGTTAAGTTGGTAGCCATGCATTTTCATCGTAAATTTAATGTTGATCCTGTAAAAGTTTTACCTAGATCTGGCAGTCTATGGCTGGCAGAGTTAACGATGGAGTACTTTTAGAGCCATAAGCCAACAAGTGCTTTTAGAGGGAATAGACAATATAGACTTAGCCAAAGTCTTATTATGAGTGTTCTTATAGTGGTGCTCGTGATAACATAAATCGCAGATAATAGTACAGGAGTAGGAAAAATACTTATCTTAGCTGTCTTCTGTCGTCACATATCGTGGGTACAGGACACTCGAATAACTACACTATTGAACAAAATGTAAAGACTTTTTCACACAACATTCATTTATCTGAAGTGTTGTACCAATATCAAAGTAAAGTTCGTAAAAGCAAGCAACAGAGCAGAATCTAATGTCCGCAGGTGTCCATTGCCCACTGGTCACCGCGTCTTCAAAAAGCCGTATTCACAACTTCTAAACAACAATACGTTTTTGAGGTGTCGGCCTAAACAAACGGATATAATATACGCTCTAGTGCATATCCATTACAAACAATTGTTACACTAAATCCTCCTTCGTTTCAGGCCGCCGCCATTTTCGGCTTTAGAAAAAAAAACTAAGTGACCATTGGTGCGTTTTGAATTTGGAAGCGTGTAGGTTTTTAATCGCGGGCGTTCTCGTGATTTGGTTTCGTTCGATGAACTTGAATCGATTTATCTTGGTCAAAGGAGGCACTATAAAGTACTTACGTGCAAGTAGGTAAGCTTGCAGACGTCTTAGAAATTCGATTTGGTTTTTTGGAGATGCTACGGTTGTTTGAGACGTGAGAGTTTCTAAACATAACTGCTTCCCCAGATTATTCGTTATACAATAAACATGACTGTAAATTAGTACCTATTAATACTTTAATAATTAATTACCTACGATTAAATTGCGTGATAGGTAAGGAGGATAATAAATAGGTATGTAAACAAGTGAATTGAATAAATATCAATGAAATACCATAAATAAGTGACCACTTATACAGACAAATAAGTGAAATGTATTAACGTGCTATCGTAGAACCCTGTCGTAATTGACAGACCGCTGTCACTGAAACTCGAGTGATATCATATCACCTTATTGCGATAGGGTTCTACGGTGGTATATGAATAGATTTCCCTAAATGTACTAACAGCTAAATAATGTGATCTGCCACCTCAAGGTAAAAACTCCTTTACACGTCATCAAATAGAATGTCGATAAAGGTGGAAACACATTATTAACACGCGACGCGACCCGATGCAACGCGACGCGTGTTGAGTCGAATCAAATTGTATTATTTTCTATGACCAGAACCACACTATGAACATCCGACGCGACGCCATGCGCATACATTCGTTGCGTCGGGTCGCGTCGCGTGTTAATAATGTGTTTCCACCTGAATACGTGGCTGTCAATTCAAAAGTTCGACTTAGCGACATTTCATTTGATGGGTTAGTTGGATGAAAAGTGATAGACCCCCGGTTATTTGGCTGACCATAGTGTAAGGGAAATGTATTCACGTACCACTGTAGAACCCTATCGCAATTGACAGGTCGCCGTCACTGAAACTCGAGTGATATTGTCACCTTATCGCCATTGGGTTCTACGGTGGACACGGTGGTACGTCAATAAATTTCCCTTCTTGTAACGTAGCATACGTATTAGGTCCGATGACATAAGGGAGACAGCAGGACCAGTCTGGAAGTGGGAAACGAGCAACCGTTCGGGATAGAGACAGATTGGAGAGGCGTATGCAAAACGGTGGGCGTCTACACGCTGAAGAAGAAGAGAGAAGAGAGAACGTAGCATAGATAATAGATGACCTGCACGTCTAGCACGACAGCGCACAAGAGTCGCGTCGCGAGCGAGATAGATTGCCCGTCTTTTTCTTACTGTTCGTTCTAGAAAGGGACGGGTAATCTATCTCGCGCGCGACGCGACTCTTGTCCGCTGTCGTGCTAGCCGGGCTGGCCCCTATTTCCCCAACGCGACAATAGTCGGTGACAAGTGTCAATTTTGTTCACATTACAAACTCGACAAGAATCTACGCCGATTGGCTTCGTATTGACTAAACGTTGCATTACGAATTGTGACTTGTCACTGACAATTGACAACATTTCATATTTCTGAGCCTATAATTTTAATGGTTCTCTGTATTTTGTTTGAAAAGATGAAAATGCTGACAGTTTAATTTTTAGCTAGGGTTTGTATTTTATTTATAATTAATTTATTAATTTGTACTTATACTATCACAGAATACACACTTATCCCTTTGTCTTTTCTCTATAGAAAAAAAACTGACGTTAATTTCAAATTGTCAATGTCAGGTCCTATTCTCCAATATTCTATTTTCGAGGTTCGCTTCGTGCTGTTCCGCTCATACTAATAGTCATTATCTTGAGAGTGAGAGAGAAGGTATGCAACGAACTTCGAAAATGGAATTTCAGAGTTCGCTCGCGAGATGATCGCTTATTTTTTCTCGTGAAAAAAGCAAAGGCGTTTCGTTTCACCTATCCTGTGGTAGTATTGGAAAAATTAGGATATTATTTTTAATTATTTTTTATAATAAGCGACATTAAAATTATATACACATATTGCAGTGATCAGGAGGTAAAATGCTTTCGAACCATATATACATTTTCAGGTGTTATAAAAATGAAATGTTGTCAATTGTCGCGTTGGTGTAGGGGCCTGCTTGCCTTAAAAATCAAACATTGCCGATTCGTATTGCCAAGACACCGCCGTCATGATACGCCATCGCCGCAGACTGTCTTATCTTTACAAATAGCGAATTAAACCAACAAAACTCCTTTATAGGGTAGCCGACAATGCGCCGGCGCATGTATTGGCTAATGCTGGTTCGCAACGGATAATCCCACAAAGGGCCGCTGCCTCCCAAGGAGTATTGGAATGTTTACTGTTGTTATTGTTAAAGATATTTAATTTACCAATATGTTATTATATGTATAGGTAGCTATAGAGTATTCGCCGCTTGTTCCCCGTACATAACTATTTTACATAACCAGAACATTCTATGGTAAAATAAAGACTATTTCTAAACTAGCTGTTGCCAGCGACTTCGTCTGCAAAGAATTCGTTTTTCGCTGTCCCACGGGAATTTTACGGAATAAAAAGTAGCCTATGTGCTATTTCAGACTTTTCTCTATCTATGTGCCGAATTTCATCCAGATTCGTTGGGCCGTTCTGGCGTGATTGAGTAACAAACAAACATCCATCCATCCATCCATCCATACTTTCGCATTTATAATATTAGTTAGATTAAAAGAAACCCCTGCATCTAAACCTAAATTAATCCAAATTAATCATCCTACATCGGTTTTAAAAGCGCCAGTTATGTTACTTGGTTATGCACGTGGAACAAACTGTATTCGCGTTGCGAGTTTACATACATTATATACATACATAAATCAAGTCTTTATCCCCAAAGGGGTAGACAGGAGCTAAGGTAACAAGACTTAAAGGCCATGGTGGGTGTAGGTGGAAAGGGCAATCAAAATAGTTACGTTAGTGTTAGCGTGTTAGCCGCATCCGGCCATTCCTCGATGGGGATTTGCCATCTTCGCGGGAAGAAAAGCAACTGGTACATTCTATGTTTTTCTTTGCTTCCAGGCCAGCATGGAAGGTAGAAAATGCAGAAAAGAAAGAAATGCAGGCGATCGAGTAATTCTACTGGGTTGGCAGCAAGTTACATCGTTACATTTACTGTTTATAGTTTATTTATTTATTTATTTTCTCCAACACCAGTTTTACAAGCACTTATACTATACTTCATTTAATTTAGGATGAGAAACCACAACAACATTATATTGCGGCTCGTGAACTGTAATCTCTTTACGATTTGTACTAGAGTAACAATTGACGCCACGCAAACAAAGTGGCATTAAAACAATTTTATTTTGCGGCTGCCAAACTATTGCACTGTACTGTTTGCTAGGTAAGAAATAGTTGACCAGCCGCAATATAATATTAGTGTGGTTTCTCATTCTAAATTAAATGAAGTGTAAACAATCACATCTTTATCAGACTCGTGTAGCAGGGACTGGTGCCCGAACTAGGGTAGTAGGGTAGGGTAGTGGTGGCGAACCGTGAATTAAATCCAGACCAAATACCTACCTATAAGATATTAGATCCAAAAATAACGCTAGACAGTGCTACAAAAGGCACTGATTCACTATTTTTACAAGTATTCTTTCATCTGAACAAGTAGAAAGTATCATTGTGTGTTTGGACTTAATTATCAATTGAAAATCTTGAAATGAATACCGTGTTTACACAGCGTATTTAGCATACAGATTGTTCATCACTTGTTTCGTATCTGTCAAATTGCTTGACGATACCAATAATTACGAGGTAACAGTTATGTATAGAAACTTTTACTTTTTAACCGTTGAAATTTTCACAGATGATGTATTTTTGTTGCCGCTATAACAACAAATACTAAAAATCTATCATTTTTTTGTCTGTCTATGTAAGTAACCCAAAAGAAACCAATATAAACTGATCTCACATTGCCTAAGTACATCTTGCTTAAGAGTAGGGCTCTGAACACTGAAGTTTATATTCAGTTGCCGAATTTGTGCGGAACCCTCAGTGCGAGAGTCTGACTCGCACTTGGCTGGTTTTTTTGTGGATGACGTTGCCGTGGTGTCCCGGGTGAGCCAGATTGAAATGTCATTTATCTAGCCACACTGCACGGCTAGAGCGCGCGAGATAGACTACATACCCGTCTCTTTCTAGAACGGTTAGTAAGAAAAAGACGGGTATATAGTCTAACTCGCGCGCGACACAGCTCTCGTGCGCTCTCGTAATAGCCGTGCTGGTCTCTTGATATACACTATGCCACACAGTACGCTATTCGGTAGCGCACAAAGCGGCATTTCAAAGATGGCGGCGCTTTTGAGGTGCGCGGACGCAACAGAATGGCCTTTTAATATGGACGGACATGTTGGAACATTTCGGTGATGTTACTTGATATGGTGGAGTGTTTATTTTGTACAGGGATGTACCTAATGTAAGTAAGTAGGTAAGTATTTAAGTAGGTACCTACCTAAGTAAATGCTTTATTTTAGGTACAAATATATATAAACAAACACAATTCACAAAAAAAGATTATATAACTGCACCAAGGCGAACTTATCTTAATAAAGGATCTCTCCCAGTCAACCTTTGAGTATGATGCGGGCGTAATTGTTAAGTACCTATGTATTATCTAATTTTATAATTATTTTTGTAAGTTACTAGCTACAGGTTTCAGGGGCCTGAATCAAAAGGATTCTTAAAACGGAAATTTTACTGAATCCGGGGTGTTTATAAAAAATCCTGGAATTTCCCAAAAATATGAAAGTCTTCATTTTTATGTTTCGTTCGTGCAAAATTTCGGATTAGTACTTAGACTCATATTGTAGATAAGTATCCGAAATGCGGTGGATGCGGAAGGCACAGAACCGGTCCGAGTGGACAGCCTTGGGGGAGGCCTATGTCCAGCAGTGGACGTCTTTCGGCTGATATGATGATGATGGTGATCCAAAATTCATCCAAACCCGTCCAGCCGTTTTAGCTGACTAACAAACAGACAGACTCGCAATATTTGCGCACTCATATTTGTAAAATGTTTTGAAAAATGGTCTAAACTCTTTGACTAATAACTTCATTAACCAATCTCAAACGAGTCAGAGATACTCGTAACTATCGGACCTCACGATAATGATGGGCGACTTTGAATAATACTAATTCGATTAGTCGATTATTGTAATCATTCGAGTTAGTCGCCTAATTCGAAAATCATTCGAATATTAGTAGTACTCAAAATCCCCTCCATCCAGTCCAGTCGAGTTGAAGTTGATATATGTAGCTAACAAGCCAACAGCAACAACTAACGCGAGCACCGCGCCGAGTCGACACGATGATTCCCGATTCGGTCCGAGCACTCGTCCAGCCGCCGATTAGTTACTAATATTAATAGTCGTTATTCGATTATCGGCATTAGTATATTACTAATTGCAAAATCCGAATTATGATATTAGTAATGAATAATCATTCGAATCAGCAAATTAGTCGAAGTCGCCCATCACTACCTCACGAAGTTAAGTGGCCATCTAGACACATTCTGTCTATCAAAAAACCCTCGTGAGTTTATTCTACAAATAAATTCAGGATTTTCAAGTATAGCCGTTTACAATGAGTAGTGTCGGACCGATGGTCGGGTGCGGTTTCGGTTACGGCAAGAGATATACTCGTAGTTTCGGCTAAAGTTACGATTTCAACCAGTAATCGGCTAAATCTTCGGCCGCGCTGAAACTGCTTAAAACTTCATCTCATCATGTCTAGCCCATGTATGTCCCACTGCTGGGCACAGACCTCTCATAATGAAAGGGCTTGTAGTGAAATTTCAGCCTCTAAGTGTAAGATTTCATACAAAAAAGTCTCGAAGGCGTTAACAAATAAATAAATGAATAAATAAATAAAAAAATGGCATCTATCTATTTATCTATCTAACATAAACGTCTCAATCAGTATAGATAATCCGCTTTCCCGCGGGAACTGTGAATTTCCGGGATGAAAAATATTAAACACTCCGGTAAACTGTGTATGACTCTCAAGCTACAAACTATGTGAGAGCCAAATTTCATTAAATTCGGTAGTTTTTGCGTTATGTAGAAACCAACATCTATGCAAGAATGCATTGATACATATTGGTTCGCATATTTACAACAATACAATACAAATACTCTTTGTTGAACACCACAAATCAGTACAAAACAATAGAGAAACAAAGAACAAGGTAGACAATAGGCGGTCTTATCGCTTAATAGCGATCTCTACCAGACAACCAATAAAAGAAACATTAGTTTACTTTATTTCATCCTCTCTGTATCTGCGTTAAATAGGTTTCTATGATGCGATAGAAATTTTACACGTCTAATCTACTGTCTATAAAATATGAGTTTCGGTATCGATATCGGCCGAAAATCCTGTTTTGGTCCAGCACTATCGCGAAGTAAAGTTGTTAATTTGTTTTTATCCCACAGAGAGGATCGGGATCGGATTGACCTGTGCCTCTGACAGGCACTGCGGACTTCAAGATGCTGATGGTAGCGATACCAAAACAATTAAAAAATAATGCTATAGTAAGTAACAAATAAATGGGACTTAAATGGGACTGGGCTGGTCATCATGCCGGATGCATCCACAGCGATGGGCCCAAATTACCAACCATTGGATCCCGCGAGATGGCTATCGAAGCAGAGGCAGACCAAGGAGGAGATGGCGGGACGATTTGGATGCGTGTCGAAAAGGGTGGCAGGAGCATGCATTTGACAGGGACGAGTGGCAAAAAGAAGGGGAGGCCTTTGCCCTGCAGTGGGACACTATAATAGGCTATTAAAAAAAAAAAAAGTAAGTAAGTAAGTAATGCTTTAATGTACAAATATAAAGAAACAGATACAACTCACAAAATAATACAAATAACAATAATATATGCACAAAGGCGAGCTTATCCCTATAAGGGATCTCTACCAGTTAACCATTAAACCAGGAGCATTAAACGAGGGACCGACAAAGAGTGAGTTTAAAATTCCGATATAGTATTTAAAAGTATTTTTTGTCTGAAATAGGGTACTTAGACAAACGCCCGGTCGCTCTAACGGGGGGTTAGGGGACTTGGGGGGGGGGGATTATAATTATGATCTTGTTAATCCTGATAGTAAGTGAGCATGAGCACCACTCGAATCCCAGGCTCGCACCACTGAGTATTTCCGAATGTATGTACGGAATTAAATTACGTTTGAAATTAACCATCAGCTTTTCGGTAAAGGAAAACATCGCGAGGAAGGTGCACACGCCTGTGAAGCAATTCAATAGTGTGTGTGAAGTTCCCAATCCGCACTGGGCCCTCGTGGGAACTATGGCCCAAGCTCTCTCATTCTGAGAGGCCTGTGCCCAGATGCTCAGATGATGATGATGATGATGATGACACAGATTTATACACTAACGAGTGCTCTTATATTTGTGTGTCTTGCAAGATTAATAAATCTTTCTTTCTTTCTTCTTTCCCAGTGGTACTGCCGAGCGATGTGCTTTCGAAAATTGGGCTCTAGTTCCAAGTTTGCTTGGTGATTTGTTTGGTGTCTGTACATGCGCGCGCGCACGGGAGCCGGCTGACGAGCGCAGCGTGGGCCCGCGCCGAGATAATCTCGCTCTGACCCCACTGGGCCACGTGACGCGGGACCCACGGGGCCCACTGTCCTTCACATGCTTGAGAATAGACACGGTTGGTTTCCTAACACATACATACACAAATCATGTATATCACTTACGGGGTAGACAGAGCTAAAGGCAACAAGACCTAAGTCAAAAGTCAAAAGTTCATTTTGCAAATAGGCCGCCAAGGGCTCTTTTACGGGTACACTACATAAATACGAAAAACTAAATTCCGATTATCGGAATCACGAATTTCATAATTCCAATTATTATAATTCCGTCGTTTTAAAACTCCGAATTATAAGTATTCCGATTTTCATTATTCCAATTTTTATAAATCCGAAAATTCAAAATGCCTAACATTTACAATCACGATTTAAAAATTCCGAATTTCAATACACCGAACAATAAGAAGTTCGAATGAATAATAATCCGAAATATCAAAAATACGAATTCCGATTATTAAAATACCAATTTTCACAACTTCGAATATTATTGGAGTAAAACAAACATGTTCGCGGCTGAGGGGTGACCATGCGCCGCAAGAAACATGGCAGAAAATCATTTTTTCAGAATAAAATACATTTATAAAAGAGAAATATCACTCGAAAATCCCTCCGTAAGACACGCACTTTGACAGTACGCTGGTTTTACACTCCGAAATTCTATTTTCGAAGTTCGTTTCGTATAGTTCCAATGAACTATTTACAACGTCAAAATATTCTTCATGACATGACGCTCATGTCATAATAAAACAATTAAACAACGTCAGTCAAGTCGACTGATTCAGTCGAAAACCACCAATCCTTTCAGTCTCCAACCCTCCAACATCTACCACAAGATTATGATCCGCAGCAAACTCCGCGGTATCACCGTACCGGTGACTCCCTTGTTGCACTCATCGACGCTGTCCAGAAGTTTCTCTAAGTTTTCAAACAGCAACCAGAACCAGACGCTCATTTTCATCTTAAAAAAGCCAGATACCTCAACAGCAGACATTTTCACAACTGCAAACTCTGGTATACCCGCAAGCAACTTCTTGATGTTTGACAACCTAAAAGGCTATACACGCAAGAGCCTAACGGACCCCATGCAAGAAGCGATCGCGATCGTAACACCAGACCAATGGACCGATACCAGCCCTGCACCGAGAGGCTTCCCAAGACTTCGAGAAACGAACACTCAAAACTCAGACTGCGGATTCTATGATCCCTACTTCCACCAAAGACAGCAACAGATAGGGCATATGAAGAATAGACTCCGTGACCAAGGTTTTATAAATAATCCTGAAGATGAACACTACGAAGGATCACCACGCAGACCCTGGTGAATGCTATACATTGATGGAAGATGATCATAATGATAATGGTTCAAGAAGAAAGAACCTTGAAATATTTCGACTTCAGCTTACATCACACATGCAAATTCTGATTAAATAAAATTATTTTTAAGGCAATAATAGTTTTTCTTTCAATGTTAATCACTTAGAACTCTGCCTTACCGGGATGTTATGGCGATGTCGCCAGCTACGACAGCCACATGTCCAAATCGGACGTCCCCAAATGCATCGTCAAGTGAATAAGAGCGGATACATTTCTGTACGAATTGTTTGACTACGGTAACCAGACCCTTCGGAGCATAATGTACAAAACACAATATGTACTCGTACACAACATACAAAATGTGCAATTCGCAAAATGTACAACAAGGCTACGTTCACTTGATACACACAGGGCCGTCTTTAAACTATTTGAGGCCCTGGGCACATTAGGATCATGGGGCCCCTATGACCTAAATATCGGTTATCATTGCATATTATCTGGCAGGAACTAGGGGGCCCCATTCGATCGCGGGGCCCTGGGCACGTGCCCATAGTGCCCAGTGGAGAAGAGGGGCCTGGATACACAGAAACATTAGGTAGGTTTAGGTCTTTAGGTTATATTTTATTGAATCAGGCGTTACTTTGCGGAGGTCCATTTCATCATCATCATCATCATCATTCTTTAGGTTATGTTAAGTTTTCATCGGCCTGAAGGGCCAAAAACACGCAGAAATAGTGAAAGCATGGCTTGTTAAATCTGTGGCTTATGTACTAACTTAACTAGCCCTTTTTCCTCATGGCCAAACTGATTCTGGTTTGACGGTTAGGAAATTTCCTCATAGCCAAACCAGTTTGGCCATGTGGAAAAAAAGGAAATTACCCAACAAAAGCAAACAACTCAGTGAAATCAATTCAACTATATTTTATGAGAGGTACCTCTACATCATAGTCTAACATTTCCAATTTTATGAAGATTTGCCATGAAATCTTGAAGTTACGGTTCTTCAAAAGGCGGCTTCCCGGGGCTTTCCATTTTCTTAGACATGCGTTTTTCCTTGAGCGTCCTCTTGGCTTGAGCAAATCGTTCTGCACTACCAGCCTCACTCATCAACTCATCAGCTACGGCATCTTTACTGTCTACCTCTTTCGCATAACTCCTGATACCACTGACATCTGAACCTGTGGATTTCATTACTTCCGAAGCTTTATTAGCCCAAGCTATTAATGCACTTTCGGCCAAGTAGTGGAACTTTGCTTTAGAGCTGTGGTATACAGGATTTGATGAGGTTAGCCTGTGGCACTGCTTTCTCAGGAGGCTGTTCGGATGCCAGGCTTGGTTATCTGTGGAATAAGAACGACTTGTTATAAATAAATAAATAAATAAATGTTTTAAATGTTCCACGGTTATTTACTTTCATGCTGGTCTGGGAGCAAAGAAAAAACATAGAATGTACCAGTTGCTTCTTTTCCTGCGCAGATGGTAAAAGCCCATCGAGGGAATGGGCGAAAATCACAGGAATCATGTTATAGCCGATGCGGCTAGCAACCCGGCTCTGTCTACCCCGTAAGGGATAAAGACGTGATTTGTGTATGTGTATGTATGTATGTACAGTCACCAGCATAAATAAGTGATCACTTTTGTACCTTGTCACTTTAAAGTCATGTTTGATTTGAATAACCATACGAAATCATGTAACGACTGAAAGGGACAAGATACAAAAATGATCACTTATTTATGCTGGTTATTTACATGGTATGGTTTCTACGGGGTATGGATCGCGATGATCTTTGATGAGCTCCAGATTATATCGACGCAGTTGCATGCGTCGATTTTAAGTTCGTTTTATGTGGTCCCGCTCACAATAATTATAGTCGTAAATTTGAGTGAGAGGGATGATATGAAGCGAACTTCGAAAATCGAATTCGGGAGTAGCCTCCCTGATCACAGGTAGATCGATCGGGAAAGTGGAAGCCGTTTGTCTATCAAAAAGTTTTTGCTAACGAATTATGGCAGCAATGTGCTTTTCGGTGAAGGAAAACGTCGTGAGGAAACCGGACTAATCCCAATAAGGCTTAATCCTTCTGGGTTGGAAGGTCAGATGGCAGTCGCTTCTGTAAAAACTAGTACCTACGCCAAATCTTGGGATTAGGTTGTCAAAGCGAACCCCAGGCTCACTGAGCCGTGGCAAATGCCGGGAAAAACGCTAGGATTGATGATGATGATGAGTGTAAGGAAACATTTTCTCAACCACAAGAAAACATCACGAAAAACAAGGGTGTTCATTGCAGGCAACCTAACCCAACCACTTGCTAAAGTATACCAGATACATTTTAAGATGCAATAAACTAGGTACAGCCCGTGATCTCTTAGAATGGCATTTAGGTTAGTGTTGCTGTCTCTCTCACCCGGCCGATTAAAGTATCAATCCCATAAGAGTGAGTGAGACATCAAGACAAACCCGAGTTCTTACTCTATACCTACTATGGACCGCCTACTACAGCTGAAACCGGACTTGATAGTGATAATTTGGACTTTATTAGGAGTCTTACCGGAATCTTTGTAACTTTCAAACACATGTTTCGTCTGCTTACAATATCGCATCCGGGTTTGTGGCTTTGACAGGAATTCAGACTTCATCTGTTTCAGGGCTCTTGCCCTCAATATTTTTATCATATTCCTGACAAAAACCATTCTAATTTACCTTTGACACAATAACCACAGATTTAAACAATTTTCACGGGCATTTTAGAAGGAAGTACTACTTCTTCTTCTTCTTTTATTAATATGGCCCCATCGATCAGTGCGATGATTTCGCCAATGTCAAAGTAAAAAATACAGTATTCCAAAATCTTGTGACAAAAATGTCGGCAACGTTGTACGGTAGAAGACGGTCAAACGACCCCCTCCCCCCCTGTCGGGCTCTTAGCCAACGGACAATGATATCCCACGGAGACCGCCAGGAAATTATTAACCGAAGCCCAGGGTGCACCGGACCAAGCACTGCTCTTCCCCTCGGACGGATCCAAAAACGAACCGCAGCTCTTGACCACACGCGAAGGTAACCCGACTCGCACCCCGAAGGAAGTACTAAATATGGTGGAAACAATGTCAATGCCAAAATTGACAGTGACAGTCTAAGCCTTGGACTCTAAGGTTTTAAAGACTGAAAGTGAAGTTGTCTATTTGGGACGTGTACTGATAAAAACCGGCCAAGTGCGAGTCGGACACGCGCACGAAGGGTTCCGTACCAGAAAAAAAAAACGCCAACAACTACTCTGTTGTATGGGAGCCCCCTTTAATTATTATTATTATTATTATTTTAGTATTTGTTGTTATAGCGGCAACAGAAATAAACAATCTGTGAAAATTTCAACTGTCTAGCTATTACGGTTCTTGAGATACAGCCTGGTGACAGACGGACGGACGGACGGACGGACAGCGAAGTTTTTTTATACATCAGGAAAGGCAAACGAGCAAGCGGGTAACGTATATAATGTTAAGTAATCACTACCAAGGGTGTAGCTAGGATTTTGTTAAGGAGGGGGGAGCTGTCAACAGAATCCACTTCGTTTTTGTTTATTAATAAGGATGGTCTCCGCAGGAAGGAACTTTTCAGCGGTTGGTCCGATTGACTTTAAATTTGGTAAATGTAGAAGCTTGTAAGTATTGG
Source organism: Pandemis heparana (assembly GCA_963854515.1). Taxonomy (NCBI): domain Eukaryota; kingdom Metazoa; phylum Arthropoda; class Insecta; order Lepidoptera; family Tortricidae; genus Pandemis; species Pandemis heparana. The sequence continues at coordinate 8,058,731 of OY978025.1, forward strand.
AAATGAAATTTTTGACAGAAACTTATTTAGAAGGTATGGGTATAATATTATTTTACAGCGGACAACAATGATTCAATTATCAATGAGTACAATATAAGGGTTGCTACCTTTACATACTTGTCATACCTACTCAGATAGAGTAGAGTTAGCATTACATTATATTGAGCATAGAAAATAAGGTATTCATGAAACATGAACAATTTAGTGGGACAATGAAGAGGTCTAGTATAAAGAAGGTATAACGCCCTACTGTTGAATAAGACAACAAGTACCTGATAGTCAATTTAATAGCTGAACGAGGACATATACCAACATCAACACAAGAACTTTAATTTCTAGTCTTTCTTCTCAGCATTATCTATTTTAGGCTTCTCCAACTTCTTCTTCAGCTCTTCAAGCTGTTGTTTGGCTACTTGCGTGAAATAACCTTCTTCATTCTTGCTTTCAGGATGGATGAAGCCTGGCATATTGATCTTATCAACTTGCTCAACTCTGCCTTTGTCTTGAGGTCCTTCATGCTTCTCCGTATAGTTTTTAGCGTTGTGTATAAGCGGAAACATATGTCCTCGTATTATGGCCAGGTAACCTAGATTATTGTTGACGGAGCCGGGTCTTCCGAAAATATGTTTAGTATGCATTATATTGTTACTTTCCTAGATGGTAGAAAGTGTGGAAATGCAAAACTTGGATTTTAATGAGCAACGTTTGCGATGTGTGAACATGGTTTATTGTTTTAAGTGGATAAGCGATTTTTTTATCATTTTTGGGCAACGGTTGACGCAGTTTGACGTCTCGGTGGCACCCACCAATTGATTATATTCTCTTTGGCACCCACTATTTTTCACTGGAAGAAGCCACAGATAAAATCTGACTTAAGAACTGAGTGTAATGATTAAAAAAAAGTTAAAGATAAGAACCTATTTTCAGCATTTTTAGTGGGTAGGCTTTTTCATTCCTCTTTCATATGCATTTTAGATATTTTTCTACTTTTATTGTGGCTTCGTTTAAAATAAAATCACATGACAAGAAAAGGCAGTGTTATCTCAGACTTTGAGACAGATATTTTCCAGACAAAGAATTTTACTCCAATTATTATATTAAATAAGCTCACAGTCCGCCTATGCCTACCAGCCTACAAACGCTTGCATGTCTTGAGAACACCATAATTCATCCTACCCTGATGTTAAAAGGATTTAAATAACTAATTTGAACACGACACATCTATTTATTCATCAAGGAAATGCAGTAAAATAAGAAATAAATGACGAACAAATACATAATAGTGAATGAAGCGTATGATTATCATTATATGAATGCAATTTCAGTACGGTCACCTTCTGAATGAATATTGAGTAAGTTTATTCACACGTTTTGAGTTTCTGAACTTTAGTATCACAAACTTTCTGAACTTAATCTTGTTGTTGATCTGTTGTCCAAATCGATGATGAGGATGATGACTGTCCTGATCCTGAAGACAAAAGGAGAAATCAGGGAATAAATTGTTTAAAATTTTTGCAAAGTAGATTTACCTATAATTATTCATTTATTTCGGGTTCTCGGAAAAGGTGATGATTTCGATGAATTCAATTATATTGCTAGTTTTCATCTTTGAGGAAACATTTTTTTTGGGTTTGAAAACACCGGCCTCTGCGGTACGAATTAATTATACTAAACACGTTGATGCCAAGTACCTATATGCTTACAATTAATATTTAATGCAAGGTAGAGATTAATAAAGAAAAAACTTTTCGTCACAAAAAACAGTAATATAACGATTTATTTGTATTTCAGATCCCATTCACCTGTTCCATTTCGAAAGAAAAATGTACCTACCACCCACAATTTTACACCCACTAAAGACACCAAGTCTACTCATGTTTCGCTTCTGGATTCTTCTTCGACTCGTTCTTCAGTTTATCCTTGAGCTTCCTTATGATTTCCCTCTGCTTGTTGTAGAAGTATCCTTCCTCTTGGGCAGTGGCATAGTTCCCAAGTACTCCTGACTCCTTCACTGGCCCCCCCGCACCTCCCCCTTTACCTGAGGGGGCTCCGGGAATAGTGCAGTAAGTAACACTGTTATACACCACTAAGGACTTCGGCACATTATATTGAATTGCATTGCGTGGAAAACAATGAATTTTAGAAAACATTTTTATGTTTATTACGTAAATGTTTTTATGTCGAGTTTGACGTTGTTCTGACGTGTATTCAGTTTTTTGAGCCAGCGCTTTCTACGAGAAAAAAGGTCAATCGATGCATTGCTAAATTGACGCCTCAATTGGGGCTTGAAAGAAAAGACGTCAAAAGAATAAACAACACATCAAAATAGAAATCCAAACACAGGTCGGAACGTAAAAATGTTTTGCAAAATTTTCAGTTTTCAACGCAACGTTATTTTACAGCAGTATAATGTAGAGTCTTCCATGATAGGAAATACTTACTGTACCATCCCGGAGACACCGGAAAATAAGCCAAAAAAACGCGAGGAGACTCTGAAGCAGTCTGGTATATTAGGGCGTGCTGGTACTGCCCAGGAAGAAGGCTATTTCTACAGCAGACAGATGGATGAACTGAAGAAGCTTAAGGATAAACTAAAAAACGAAGCGAAGGAGGAGCCTGGAGAACAGAAGTAATTGCGGGATGAAATTGTATCTTCCCAAAAATATTCCATTTTGTGTGTAAGGATATTGAGCAAAAGTAAAGCTAAATCCCAACGAAGTTACGATGGATAATCAAGATAAATAAAGTCAACGAATTTATATACGCGGCTCGGGCTGATAGGTATACATTGTTATAATTTAAACTTTCTGGATTTTTACCCATAATTACGAACACTATCGGGTCCAAGCTATCGGGACAATTATATTGTATTGGACATTTATGTTGATAAATTGGTAATGAGTTTTGGCGTATGTTATAAGTATATCAATTAATTTTAATCACATTGTTTCTTTTTACAAGTTTCCTATATCACAGGCTGTAAGTCTTATTCCAGAAACATCAGCGTACTCAGGTGGGAACTAATCGCGATGGGAAATGATCTAACCAGTCTTTGAGACAGGGTAGCTATTAAACGTGCTCAGGAAAATCATGTGGCTGCAGCATGGCTAGCACGAGTGAACGCGAGAGCTGTGTCGCGTGCGAGATAGCCTACATGTCTTTTTTTTACTGTTCGTTCTAGAAAGAGACGGGTAGTCTGTCTCGCGTGTGACGCGACTCTCGCGCGCTCTTGTGCTAGCTGGGCAGGTATCTAATTGGTGCTAAAAACCTTGATCACAAGCGAGAAAACATTACCGAATCGACGGAGGCGTTCATCCAAAAACTGACCTAATCGCCATAATAATTATGCAAAATCCACCAAAAGAGCGATAAGAAATTATAAGCGCTAATTTGTTGTTCTCAGAGTTTTTAACTGTGCACTAATTATTTCTTATTCCAAGTATAAAAGGTAAACTTAGACGAATAGTCGCTCAGAGACATGGCGGGTGCATAAATGCAGTTTATAGGAATTTGTATTCGGGTTTTGCAATAAATATGGAAATTAGGGTGAGCAACAACTTTTTCAATTTTCATTTGTATACAATCTTTGTGTCCTTGTTGAATGTATGAGGCCGAAACATGTTTTTGGCGAAGCTGGAACCAAATCTTCGGTCGGACACTACCCGGACTGTCGTCTGATGTGTTTGTGAACAATGCTTTAGCATGTGATCAATTTTTATCCCAAACGTACGAACCCAAACGGGCTTCATAAGATTTCACCAAAAGTCATTATTTTTCAGCTCCACTCCTTAATATGTTTGGTTGCCAGTGCTTGTCTGGGGTAAGTTGTTAATTCGTAAGTGACTAAGTACCTTTATCCCGTGGCTTTGCCTCCGTAGAAGAATAAGAATAGTCACGTATTAGGAACTTTGAAAAATCCCTGTTTTTTGCACCTCTTTGTTACTCAAGGTCGTGTCTGCCAATTTTCCTAGCTTGAGCGGTTTACGCTTTACGTTTTCTGTCAGCCACGTCACGATACAATGCTACTTCATAAGTCATCATCATCATCATCATCATCATCATCTCCAGCGAATAAATGTCCCACTGCTGCCCGGTTAGCACGAGAGCGCGCTAGTCTACCCTTCTCTTTCTAGAACGAACAGTAGGAAAGAGACGGGTAATCTATCTCGCGCGCGACGCGACTCTTGTGCGCTTTCGTGCTAGACGTGCGGGCACAAGCCCCCTCATGAATGAGAGAGCTTGGGCTATAGTTCCCGGGCCCCGTGCGTATTGGGAACTTCACAGACAGCATTGAATTGCTTCGCTTTCTTCACGATGTTGTCCTTCACCGAAAATCTCATGGTTAATTTTAAATTCCCTTTACATAAAGGGTTGGGTTCGAATCCCGGGATCGCACCTCTGACTTTTTCGGGATTTACCTATGTACGATACGAAATTACTATAACTATGAGATGATCAACTTGTTGCGTCGCTAAATTTATCAAGGAATTATTAAATTAGTTAATTACTGTAAAAAGGTTTAAACTGCGGCTCACAATTATAATAATTTTGCTGTGAAAATATTACTTACAGCGGGGCTTTTTATCCATCCCTTTTTAGTCAATTTCGAAAATCTAATTTCGTGCAATTGATTTCAGACTCCATGCAGAGTTACAAGCAAATTTCTTCAACTGTCCACATGTGTCTGGCCCGTCCGTACTCAAAAATTTGGACGTTGACAACGCCGGTGTAGAAAGATTAGTAGTTTATTTATATAGAGCAAAAAACTCACAGCAAATAATACCTTTTATACCATCGAGAAAATATCAGGAATGCATTGAAGATATAGCCGAAGAAGGTGGAGATGCGCTTTATGATAATTTCAATGGTGACACTATTCAAGAATTGTACGAAAGAATTCCGAATAGAACCATACGCTACATAATAAAACCTTCAGTTATAACTATAACAGGATCGCCTCTAGATAATATTATACATGGATCTCAGGAATATGACAGCACTGATTATAATGGACATGATGATCCTCCAGAATACGATACTGATAAGCCAAGTGATGTACCAATTTACGATATTGATGACGGTAAACGGCTGGATTGGCACATACCTGTTGAAGAGCCTAAAATTAATGAGCTTCCACGGCGGCCTGATACAAGTCCTCGCCCTGACCGTGACTCTGGAGAAGTGTTGGTTGACCAGCTCTGTACAGACTGTGAAACGAGCGGTATTCCAGGAAAACTGGATTCTTCATCAGATTATGAATATCCAGATGAAAACATTCCTATCGATGCACCTGTGCTAGATCCTGAATCTTATGATCGTGAAACACCTCATGATTTAAATATCAACGTTGCTGACGATGTGATTAAAAATAACAAGACTCCTGTTATCAGGCCCTTAGATGGTCCTATTCGATCAAACGAAATCCGGCCACACATTGGACCTTTTAGCGGGGTACCAGTAATAAGACCCCTAAAAAATCTTATTAATGGACCTAATCAATACGACAAGTTACAAACTATCATAAAGGAAAAAATTGAAGCGCCCGTAATAAGGCCCCTTGAAAATAATAACCTCGTCCCCAAAGTACGACCAAAAAACAAGGAAGAAAATGCGGTATCAGAAGTAACGTCTTTGGAAAATCCTATTTCTGAATTTAATAACCCCGACAATTTTCAACCAAGCAAAACGGGAGACCTTAAGGTACCAACAATCAGGAAAAAAGAAAGACCGTCCTCCGGTTTATCACTTAGTGATGAAATTAAATATCAGTTAAATTCAGATGAAGATAATGATATGTCATCACGAGACTTTGGTTCAAGAGGAGTTAATGAAGAATTGGGTTTCAATGATGATATTTATTCACTTACTATACCAAAAGAACACGAGTATAGTCAAGAACTAAACGATGTTTCTGATACACATCCTTTTGATGAGCCTTCAGAAGAGGATGCAGAAAATTCGCGAGACCATCTAAATTTAGTTTATAAATGGCACAATGTTAAAATACCTCGTGTCGACAGCAATGGTAGAGTTTACGGTTGGATTTGGAAGAGCGTAAGATCACCTGTTCGTTCGAAATCCGTAAAATGGAGCTATTGGCAAAGCAGCGGTAAAAAACATCGTTTAACTCGCTGGAAACACAGATCATCATCGTCATCATCAAAAGTATATAGTCACAGTTCGAATGGCGGCCTTTCGGTTGCTAATTTCGATCTATGGTTGAAGAAACAAATCAAAAATATGAAAAATAATGGAAACATGGTACCTTCAAGCGATGAAGATATTTATAATGTTAAATTAGCAATAGAAAAGGCGCTGAAGAGTAATGGTATAAGAGTAAAGAGTGGCGGTGTATATATTGATGCAAAGGGTAATGTTTTACGATTGGACAATATTCAACTGAGACCTATATACATTGGACGATCACTCGCCTACAACCATATCCTTAAAAACGTAGATAAATCGGTTAAATACAAAATCCCAACTGATACACCTTTCCTTGAAGGGTTGCTGGTGTCATTGAAAAATCCTGTGAAGACTTTAGCGATAGTACCTTTAGGTATAAGGGAGCTGCCTCGTGTAGACTCCAAAGAAACTAATCTTTTTATTGGTTCTGGTAGACAGCGACAGCCTGGTTTTAAACAATATGGGAGTCACAAATTCATAAGCGGACATCCTTCCGGGGTTGGACAGCTCTCTCCAAAACTTCGACATAAGGTGGTTGTTAAAGATGAGAGTAAATCATTGTCTGAGGAAGAACCGGAGTATAGAATAATTGGGGGTAGTTTTGCAGTAGGTAGTGGTACACCGTTGGCTAACAGGGGAAGATCAGGTAAGAATTAAACGGATAGAAATGCTTAGATAAATCGATAAACCACAAGACAGATATACCACGGTGGAATTGAGATAAGTATGTGTATAACTTATATATAATATATAAAGTATAAGAAATTATAAGTATTAACTATTACATCGATTATTATAGAGTAATTTTTCATAAGTATGGTATCTTTGGTGTCTTTAGTCTTTAGAAAGTATTTTCATATGCCTAGTAATTATACCTATGCTTTAAGTTTATTCATTTTAAAACAGCCGGTATTAAATGTACCGAATTGTGTTTATTCATGGAAAGCGATGACTCTTTGTAGAAATATTTTGACGACTTTGGCTTCTTATATGGACTACGATGGCTACTAATAATTTACAAATAAAGGAATTTCAGCATATTTTCGTCTTAATTTTTACCCTACCTACTTAAGTTAGGTATAATTTAATATTGCAATATAGTCCTATGTAACTTTTATGGCAGGAAAAATACTGAAAAAGTAAATTTTATACAGTAGGAATAAATGAATGGCCTTTCGTTTTGACTATTTGTCATAGCACAGCATTGTCGGAAAAAATTCTAAAATTATTAATTTTTTGTTTAGGGTGACATCTATTAACAATATTTGGGACTGCCGTAATCAAAACAAACAGCGCACTAACTTAACAACTATCAGAGTTGTGCTACTACACGATAGATGCCACTTTTGTCAACAAACGCAGCGCCATCTAGTTGTACAACTTTCAACTACGAGTTCTTCCGACGTAGCTGGGCAGAGTTGGCAGACGAACGACGATCAGCCAGTCGGTAGGCAGTTTTATTACCACCGCAGCTAGATGGCAGTAATGTGCGCTCTAAGTTACACTTAAAACTTAGTTTTGGATGTCCCCCTTGAGTTGAGTCTTGACTTAAAAATAGGTAACAATAGAAGTATGAGTAAATTCAAATAGATATTTAAATTTAGCCAGTCAGTCTAGAGTAGAGTAGATAAAGTCACAAGTTAAATTAAATTCGTTAACTTCGTTCGAGCGCAACCAGTCGCTTGCAATTGCAAGTCAAAACAAATAGACCAAGATACACTCGTCCGTCAGTCAGTGACCGAACGCCGTGACTGGTGTATCGTGTCGCGCGTATTTCAAATAGGCCGAGTAAAAAACGAACGATTTAACGCATTTTCTAAATGAGATTGTTTTAAAAAACGTTTCCAAAAAAACAGTTGTTACTTTTTCAAATTAAAGTGCTTGTATTTGGTTAGTTTTTTCGTAATTTTCTGTGGATTCGCGGTAACGTTCGTTCTATTGTTGAAAGCTGCCGAATGTTGTTGTTTTAAGAGGATGTTTTCATCGTCCGTGTTCCTAGGAAATTGCCTTCTGGTTGGATTTTGATGGATTTGTGATCACAGGTGAGTTGGATAATTGATTTATAAAAAAAATACTATGACTATAAAATAAAATGAGACTTAGTTTCTTAGTCACAACTTTTATTGAACTTAACAATCTGATGGCCAGTATCTGATAAGGTAAGTATACCTATTATATCTAGGTAGGTACCTACCTAGTACCTACGTACTTCATGATGAACTCTTGTTCTCAATTCTCAAATAGTGATTTAATTTATTAAAAAAAAACAACTTCCTTACTCGAAGCAAGGTGCCTACGAGAAGCAAGTCATTGAATCAAACATACTTTTTTAAATTAAAAGAAATAATTAGCGCATGTACCTACCTATTTATGTCTACTAATCAAAATCATGACTCGCGACTCCACCGAACCGATTAAGTACCTAGACTTTTTTGTGTTTACTTGGCTTGGTTAGCTAAAAAATAATCTTAGAGACTCGTAGCACGAATACGTGATGTTTCACGCAGTAAAATGCAAATAGGTAAAAAAACTTCTCGCTCATTTTTTTATAAAATACCTATAACATATTTTTTTTAAAGAAGACAGACGAAATAGAGAAAAAGTACACCTTTTTTGAAAAAGACTCATAAGTTTTCGAAAAACAAAAACCCAAATAAAAAGGTAAGTAGGTAGTACTTGCCTTTTTATTACCTAGGTACCTAGGTACGTGATAACTTCTCTACCGCCCTTCCTCGTTATGTTAGTCATTGTTTTAATGTATTTGACTACTATAAGTAAATACCTACCTACCTATATTATGTAATTAAATTAATAATGATCGCAATTAAATTGTGCTTACATTTGCTACTATTTTAACTTAATGAAACTCGAAATGAAATTTTATGACCCAATTAGTTTTTGCATCTGGGCAAGTTTTACATAGTAAAGTTGTAAACATTAGGTACCTACCTAAGTAACTAGGTATCTAGCTTACTTATCCTGTTATTCCTGTTCTATAGTTAATGTTGTTCTACCTAAGCATTACAAACCATATTTAATACCTATTAGGTATGTCTAGCCAATTTCTCCATTCGCCAAAAATGTCTTATAACACTGTATAAGATAATAAGATTATATCTAAGCTATTAAAAAAAAATCAAGCCATCTTCCATCATACATTATAGGTATAGTTATTTCAAAAATGTTTCAATGAAAAATATTTGTCCTAAAATGTGACAAAATGTCGACTACTCACCGCCATTGCACCGACCTACTTAGCCGCAACAAAAAAAGACGAAGCAAAAAACTATAGTGGATTGATCTATTCTTGTGACAGACGGCTATAACGAAACCCGTCTGCGGAGACAATTATCGATATTCCAGAAGAGTAACTATTTCCCATTAAAAACTAACTTCCGCGTAGTTTTTAGGGTACCGTACCTCAAAAGGAAAAAACGGAACCTTACTGGTCATTGTGCAGTAATAATTTGTGTAAGTACCTATTTCTTTTACTTAGAGAAAATCTAAAAACAATTTTATGGGAGAGTGGAGACCGAAAGAACAATGATCTTTAGTGTGTTTCCCACATCATTGTCATTACACTACATATACTATTTACTTTCACACATTTATACAAATAAACGCTGCTTAAGCTTATGTCAACTTAAAATTTGTTTGTGTTTATTATTTGCCTTTACCAAATAAAAATTTAAATACTTTTTTGTGAGTTCTTAAGAGGTTTGCAAAAAAATACAACCGAATTGAGAACCTCCCCATTTTTTGATGTCGGTTTTAAAATCATTTACATAAGTGTGTCAAAGTAACCCAACACCACCACCTGCCAAAGTTTTCAGATTAATTTCGAGTTCGAGACAGCATAAATACGAACAGTCTGCGTCAAATAGTTCGTGACATTTGAACTATACTGCCCTTCTAATTAAAAAAGACGTATATGTGTGTCATATGAAACGTATATACGTCCTTTTTCATTAGGACGGCAGTATAACAGTAACGGTTGCAAACTACGAGTATTTGGCTACTTTGGGTGTCACGAACTCCCTTAAAGTTAGACTGTTAAGATGATTGTAAGAATTTCATTTCAACCCAAAGCATGTCGGTGTAATCCGCTCGTTTCGTTATTGATCTTTGTCGTCACACGATGCGTTTGCGCAAGGTCTTGAGCAAATCCGTTCGTCGCAACTTTTTGCCATCCGAGCACCATCCATGAATAATAAACAAAACTATAAAATTTAAAACTCTTTATAATTTTAATAGAGCTTAATTGAAGTAATTTCGCACAAAGGTCAGGTTGGAAATATAAGTGATTTTCGTTAAGTGTGATTGTGATTTATGCCAATTATTTCGCAATCACGACGCTGCTACATCTTGTATGATAATAGCTTGCATCTTAAAATATTCTTGTGGCATTCGTTCCTCTTGATATGGTAAATCCTTGACATCAAAATTACCTGCATTTAGTTCGTCCACCTCAGTCTCATCCTCTCAACTGAACATTAACTTAAGTTGCAATGATTCAATTTGTAAAAAGTTAAAAAGTTAAAATATAATTATATCTACACTTTAACCTACTAGTTGCAAAAGTTTCGGTATCATTTATGTACGTTTTTCTGATTTGCCACATGAAATTAGAATCGAACTATGTAACATAAAAGCTGATAAACCTTTAGGTACTTAAATAGTAACATGTATTAGATGAAGAGTCCAAAAAACCCTAGTAAATATCTCTCTTGCCCGCGAACGCGTGAATAAACGTTATAAAATTATTTTAGAAAAAAATAATGGAACATGTTTATTATACAGCAAAAATAAATGAATGTCACTTGCAAAGTGATATGCAAATGTTCGCTAATGCAATATGTACCTAGTTATTTACGTCAGATAGCCTCCTCGGCTTTTATGGTCAAAGTATCAGGAACTATAGAACTGTTGCATGCAAACAGAACTTCATTTGTTTTTTGATACGCTGGTACAGTGGTACTTAATAAGCTAACTTCACATAGACAATACAATACAATACAAATACTTTTTATTGAACACCACAAATCAGTACAAAACAATACAGAAACAAAGAACAAAGTATACAATAGACGGTCTTATCGCTTAATAGCGATCTCTACCAGACAACCATTAAGACAGAGAAATAAGTTGGAGACGGTTAGACGTTAGTTAACACGACAAAATGTTAAATATGGGCAAACTGGCAGCGCCCTAGCGGCGCGTTTCGGCAACAATCTGTATGCTTAGTCTGTGTTGTCGCAAGTCGCAACAAACTTCAAATAATAATCAGATTGCTCAGATTGTTTTTGCAATTAGATGCATAGGTGTTGCCAATTTTTCCTTAGTAATTTAGACGTTTTTTGGGATAAAAAAACTTACAGTACTCGGCCTCAAATGTTGTTTAACTTAAAACACCCCTTTATTTCTTCATCTCTCCAGATATAGGCAAAGGAAACAATGTCCATTCAGCCCTGTATTTTACACCCATAATAAATGAAATGGTACACCGAACCGAACACAAGACGTCATAATAGTAATCACTATGATTTGGTCGTATCCACGACACAGTGATTACGTCTACAACTGGTTCTCGGTCCTTGAGTTTGTATTTAACACGTTCAACTGCCGGTGACTGAGTAAAGCGCTAGAGCAAAATGTTAAGCGACTTCGAGTTTTATTTTGATGAGCCCTCAAGCGGCCATCTTTGATCAATTTTAGACGAGATGTAAAAACAATTGCAATCGTTTTGTTGAAATACATCGAGTTTTAGTGGAACTTTTCCTACTTTCTATCACTATTTTAGGCACCTTAAATGACTGAGTCGAAGTGCTTGAATAAGTCTTAAAAGCCTACTTTTACTTACTTTCAACGGTCAGACTAATTGTTCAAGGAACATGGTGCAACTGTAAGCGCGCTAAGGTTATGACTAAGCAGCTACGACCTTTGAGATGTTTATCGCTATCCCGGGGGAACTATGCAATTTTCCGGGATAAAAAGCAGCCTATGAATTAATCTAGGGTACCAGCTATCTCCGTTCCAAATTTGATCCAAATCCGTCCAGTCGTTTCAGCGTGAAAAAGGAACAAACATACACACTCACCCTCACTAACTCGCATCGTCATAAACTTTAGCATTTATAATATTAGCAGGATGCCCCTTTTGCTAAACCAGTCGCGTCTCGGAAAATACAGGATGACTCCGTAAAACATTAATCTCCATCATAATTCAATGAAATGTTATCAAATTGTCCCACTTTAATCCCGTCTGACCCACAGCCACCGTGTTTCTCAGCTACACACAATTGACCTCATAAAACATCTCTAAATTGGTCCTTCCCGTGTCTCCGTCCGAACAAAGTTATATTGGCTGTTGATCTTTTAACCCATATTACCAGAAGTGTTTCCCGAATCCCGATTTCGTCTCTGGGCCACAGAAAACGAAAACGCATTGGAATGCAGAGCATGTTGCCACAGTTCAATCAGTACTGTAAAGATTTACCATCATTTGCTAAACAACATTTCTCAAATGCATCTTCATTTGACAACCTATTATGTTCTATAACACATTGACTTTTTGGAAAACTTATGAAACATAACCTAATGTGAGGCACGCCTAAAGGTTTTCGATTTTTAAAAAAAGTTTACGGTTTATCAGATGTAAAAAGGTTGTCAAATTGTCAAATGAAATGTTTGTCAAACGTTTGTCGGTCAAATGATCGGATACCGTACTATTCTACTATTCATATCGATAGTAGACAATAGCTTTTAACTACGGCTTCTTTATTTTCTTTACATTTTAGTACCTCTAAAGGTTAGAAATACACGGATTTATATGACTTTAAAAGTTGTGCGCTTTCAACAATGGATCCCTGTACCTCGCTACGCGGGCCGAAATTTCCACTTCCCCACCAGAGGAAGACGTAAAATTGTGTACACACCTCGAGCCGTGATAAAAAACCATCAGGTCGCATGTTTATCATCCTCGCCTTTGGCTCGTGCGACAAGAACACTTGTTCATCACCCTCGGAATGTAATTTACTATTAGAATATCTACACGCCACGACGCAAGTGAGGACCCGGGTTGGATCTAACTAAGTAACGAATATTATAAATGCGAAAGTATAGATGGATGGATGTTTGTTTGATACTCAATCACGCCAGAACGGCCCAACGAATCTGGATGAAATTCGGTACATAGATAGAGAAAAGTCTGGAATAGCACATAGGCTACTTTTTATCCCGGAAAATTGCCACGGGATAGCGATAAACGAATTCTTTGCAGACGAAATCGCAAGCAACAGCTAGTAAAGTTACAAGCTCGTAAACAGTTCGTGAGGTTTTCGGTTTGAGCAAATGTCGTGGGTCATGGTCTATCCTTTCAATTGTTCCCTTTATCAATGATGCTATTATCTCTGGTTTCCATTTCGATTAAACAATCGATTGGGAAATTGTTTGGAATCGATTAATTTCTGTTCTGTCAGCGATTGTCACAATATAAACAATATGAAACTAAATGGCAAAGTTTGATTGTTGAGTTAGTTAATTCAACATCAATGCAAACCCAAACTAATTCGACGAGGACATCGGAAAAATCACTACATAAAAGAAACTTACAATGGTAAATAACGATATTGTTATTGTTTAAAGTGTCGGTAACGCGGAGATTGTAGTTCAAAAAAGGTTACATTTAACTGAGCCTCTAGTGTAAGTTTTCGCAAATAAAAACGTCTCGAATGCATTCACGTAAACGTTTCAATTACTATGACAAAATGAACAGCGCCACAAGCGGAATGAAACGACAACTAAAATTTCTCATAGTATTTGACAATTTAACGCAAACGCGTTCGAGACGTACCTATTTTGTGACCGAAAACCTACACTAAGCATACTGATTAGTGCCGTAATATTGTAAAACTTATGAAAACCCAAAAATTATGTACTTGCACGTTAATAGCAGAACCAATATCCATATCGATTCTGGAAAGAAATAGGTACAAACGATGACGTTGCTTTACTTTTTAGTGTTCTATCTTCTAGTGTTCTGTGTTAAGCTAAACAAGGAATGAAGATTTGAATAACCAAATGAAGTATTGGCCTATGACTTGCATCCAGTAGGCTTATTGTCTAACACGCTCGCAATCGCCATCGTCTTCATTTTGACAGTTCTTGTATGAATGTGACAGCTAGCTGATTCCGATGCCAATTGTCAGCCCATACATGAACTGTCAAAATAAACACGATGGCGATTGCTAGCGAGTTAGACAATAAGCCTACTGGCCATAATCTTCAAAAGAAATGCTAAACAAAAGCTTGCAAAAAAAGTGATATTTCTAATTTGAACGCAACAACGGTTGTGAGACAGCAGTAAGACTTGTCCGCATTCTTTCTCATTCATAAAACGTAGTGACGTACAAGGACGTCACATTAGATTTATATCGCCAAAATCTTCCACCAATGTCGTCAATTGACAAACTATTGCCTTCAACTCCAAAATGGCGGAACGTGCGTAAGTCTTTAATCGAGCCGAAAAGGCCAGCTGGTACTTTTGCAAGAACCATTAAATTAACATGTACGACGGATGATTACGATTGCTGGGGCCTTACCATGACGTCTTAATGCGATTCAGTTCCGACTATATCCGACTCAGTTCAGGTTTTAGCTGTCATTTTTAGTAAAGATGCCACTAATATTCAGCAACTATTCGGTATTCGGCCTATTCGGCCACTTTTTTGCTATTCGGTATTCGGCCGAATAGTGCGTACTATTCGGCCGAATACCGAATAGCAAATCATGTCAAAAAAGACAAGTTATTTTACTCAAAATTATGTATTTATTTCCATACTCAGTGGTAAGTTGTGATGGATAAAAACGAGCTCTTCAGCATTTTTTGGTAGCAAACGATTGCGCTTTTCATCGTAAACGTTACCAGCCTCAGAAAATAACCTCTCACTATAAACGCTACTTCCAGGCGAAGAAAGATAAACTTTTGCAAATTTCGAAAGGTTCGGTCTTATTCCAGCTAACGCGCCCCCACCAAGCATTCGGCGGCCGAATATTCGGCGCTTCGGCCGACAGCGTTGCCGAATATTCGGTATTCGGTATTCGGCCAATTCACTATTCGTGGCATCTCTAATTTTTAGTATGGATCTGACAGCGAGCGAACCGAAACTGCATAGGAATTGAGTCGCCCCTGAACAGTTAAAACTATTTATTTTATATCAGTATATCAGTATCAGTTATTCCATAACAAAATACATTGTGTCGGACATCAATATAAACTAACATTATTACACAGACGTCATTACAAGTGCACTGAAAAAAGTCATTGCATATGGCTATTTTTATTAGCATGTTAAAGTATGACGAGACATGCGAGCATGTATGAAGAGATTGATGAATGTGGATGAAGCGAAAGAGGTATGTCAGGATCGTAGCAAGTGGAACAAACTAGTCTCTGCCTACCCCTGTGGGAAAGAGGCGTGACGGTATGTATGTGTTATGTATGTTAAAGTGTTCCAATGCTGAACAAAGTTCTCCCCTATCTTCCGAACCTCTTTTTGATACATCCAAGACGTCCCGCCGACTTCGTTTCGGTATGTCTCTATTTAGATTTAAAAATATATACTTAAGCAGAGGTAATTCATATTTTTACAAGATTTTGAACACCCTTTTACTATTTATATGTAACTAGCGACCCGCCCCTGCTTCGCACGGTGTATTATGAATTTATTATACATACCTTCATTTTGATTCACTCTATCTATTAAAAAAAACCGCATCAAAATCCGTTGCATAGTTTTAAAGATTTAAGCATACATAGGGACACAGGGACATAGGGATATAGGGACAGAGAAAGCGACTTTGTTTTACACTATGTAGTGATACTAAATATTACTCCTCGGATGACAAAGGGAACCGAGAGCGGTGCAGGCGGGTAGTGCGCCTGCCGCCCGCACCTCTCTCGGCCCCCTTCGTCGCCTACCCCGCGCCCCTGTGCTTCGCTGGCGAGGACTCAGTTCAGCGGTCGGTCTATAGTATATACCAGGGGTGGCCAACTTGATTAGACCCAAGATCTCCTGTTTATAAACAAAACCCTGCGCGATCTACCAATTACATACTTCATGAAACCTTAAATGAAACACGTTGCGCAGTCTGGTCTACGTATTAATATTTTTTGCCTTGCCACGATCGACTGGACTAACAGTCGCGATCGACCGGTCGATCGCGATCGACCCGTTGGCCACCCCTGGTATATACGCATTAAATATTCTTCTATCATAAAATCAAATCGGTCTTCCTCAGGTATTCTTTCAGGTCACGTTTTGTATTCAACTACGTATTCGTCGATATTTAGAAACGAATCATGCCAAAATCTAAGTTCGTGACTGTTCTCACGTTATATCAAGGCCGGCAACAAACTAGCTTCTTCATTTGTTGGGGTTGGTTCTCATGATTGGCGGTAGTCGGTTATCATCAGATGTCCGCTTGCCTCATATGCGTAAAAAACAAGCCAATCAATAGTTCACATTTTTTTTTTGGATTTTAATGGGGGCCTTTATCTTTGGATAATAAAGATTCGACTCTACAAACTTAGTTATTAGCTGTTAAATTGGTTGGTATATTATATACCAATTTAGACACAGATTGTGTCTGTGGTAGGGTAAACCCTACCATAGGCGCAAAGAGATGACCACATTGGTCTCGGTAAAATGTTGAATTGTGTCCGTGCATCGCATTTGTGTAACGTTTTTGTTTTGTCATGTTAATTTTGACATGAGTGTAGGCAGGCATATCTGTTTTGTACGCATACATGTCGCTCAAAAATGTGGCAAAGAGAATGCAGTACCTATACGATACGAAGATAAGTTAAAAGATAACTTCCACCATTAATTGTTTGTTATCATGCAATATACGCTCTTTCTTAAATATGTACCTTGGCGTGTTTTTTGTTCTTTAAATTGAGAGAAGTCTTTTTGTTTTTGACGAATTTAAATATGTTAGTAGACATTGAAAACAATAGGAGCTCCTTTATGAAAATAGCAGACCTTATTAATATTAAAAGTACGTATCTCCTGCCATATTATGGTAAACCACACAGATTTACGGTGGACGATAACAATCGAGTTATCAAACCCATCGCCGCCGTTTCCTGAGCTGCCTTGACTGGGGTTACCAGCAGGACTACTCCGAAATTCGTATACCTACCGTCCCCCTCACTCTCAACTGAATGACTACTAGTGTGACTGGAACGGCATGAGACGAGCTTTGAAAGTCGAATTTGGAAGTACAACTCTCTACAAAGGCATGCGGCAGGCCTAGTACTCCGAATACCCCGATGTGAAAATTTCGATGTTTCCGTGCTGTTTCGCTAGTACATTGCACCCGTGCGACCCCGGGATGGTTAGCTAGTCTAGAGTATATAAATTGGTTGAACCAAGCCAAAGAAGAATTAGCATAACTCCATTTCAACAAGGAACGTCAGCAAGAGTTTTCAACGATTCACGGTTAAGTTCATTCGAAATATTATAAACGGGATATGAACCGCGATTACCTTTATTGAGCCCACCCTTGATCATGATGCATGCAACTGCGTCGAAATATCGGGAGCTCAATAAAAGTAATCGCAGTTCATATCCCGTTTATAATATTTCGAAGGAACGTCAGTATTGTCAGTAATACCTGAATCGAACATATATACTAACGAGCAAAAATAACAGGTCCCTTTTTTGTAAATTAATTCTAGGTACTATACTTGTAATTGCGGAGTCTCTCACAATTTTTCAGGAGGTGGCTGCGTTAGTTTGACTACACCTCTGCAAAGATTTAGTTTTAAATCACCTTATTATTAGGATTAGGATTAGAAAAATCCTGATACATCAGCACTAATCTTGAGGCTGACAACCCCAAATGACTGACAGCACCACCCGTGGCTCGCATACTAACGGGCTGCGCCGGTCATTCACGTTCCACGTTACTTGGAACTCGGGTTTGAGGGCTAATTGAGGTGTTGCCAGGTCATTATTTAAGTTTTTAGAGAATATTGAGACGGGACTTGTTGCTACGGTCCATTACAGATTATTCTCAAGCATGGTAGCGTAAGTTCAATTTAATTCAAAAGGAACTCTAAGCGTGAGTCGTGACCAGTCAATTTAACAACAACTTTAATCATTACCGACGATTTTTTACAGAAAACCTATAAAATATTATGTCAAAGTCGGTTATGGTTAAAGTTATCGCTAAAGTAACTTAGCTTCGTTTGCGTCAAATGAGTGCCGTAAGTTTATCTCAGTGTTGATTGGGCTTGATTTTTTCTTGTTTATTTCATAAATAATTAGTAGTAGAGAAGGGAAACGGTAAGTTTAGCATAAAAGGCGCGCTTTGGATGCCTTGTTTCGCATTTGCATACGATAACATTTAAACATGCATTGCTGGCCGTTATTATAACATTCTACAGTCATTACCATAGATAATACATGCGAGACAATCATTACCATGCTATGCTGATAGTGCCTTAACGAAATATATGCCTTATTCCCTTGACATTAATCCTTAATTAACATTTAACATGACATAATGAAATGCATTTAACACAAGCTTTGATATTGCAGAAAAAACATGTATTATAGTATGTATAATGCAATAATGCAATTACATTAAAGGGTAAGGTATTTCCATGTTCGAAAATTGAAATATGCGGAAAGTATTCAGTATTTATTCAATTTAATTGCAACATTGGTATTTATTACTTTGTCACTTGATTTCGTTGAATCATTATGAATCGTCTATGATAATTTACTTACCTTGTTTTGCTATTATGAGCTCTTGTTAGAACTTAAATATGATGTCATAATGACTCCAAAGTGCTGTTCGCTTTTTCTTACAAGATGGGACCTCCTCCTGTCCTCCTCGATATAAACAAGAATTCCTAGCTTAAATAATAAGCTTGATACTTATAGGTACGCGTCTTGTCTCGCGGACAGACAAGCGACAAAGTGATCGTATTTTCTTATTTTGAGGTATGAAACCCTAAAAATACTAATGTTAATGTAATGTATTATTACATACAGGGGGGTCACCATGACGCTTTAGTGTGATTTAATCCCGATTCAGTTTAGGTTCGCTCGCTGTCAGATCTATACTAAAAATGACAGCTAAAACCTGAACTGAGTCGGAATCGAATCGCATTAAGACGTCATGCTAAGGCCTCAGGGTCCTTAAATTGTTCCGGTTTTCCGACTACCTGTTACAGGTGGCGGCACGTAAGTCTAACGTGGAGTACGCCCGCCCGCGTCCCCTGCACTCCCCCCGCGTTGCCTTATTTTCGACTACTATGCGTATCAACGGTCATCGCTGGACTTACGGCACTTGTACTACTTCAGCTACTGCTGCTGCTGAAATATGAGAGAACTTTTTTATGATAAGAGTTTTTAATGATTCACGGTTAAGTTCATTCGAAATATTATAAACGGGATGTGAACCGCGATTACCTTTATGCCTCCCGGTGTTTCGACGCAGTTGCATGCATCATGATCACGGGTAGACTGAATAAATTGCGGGTGGATGTTATTGTTGGGTAGAACGAGCTCTGTCTACCCTCATTCTTGCGCGTTAACTGCGTGCACTCTCGTTACCATCGGAACCGTTCTCAATCGAAACTCGATCACATCCCGTTTATAATATTTCGAATGAACTTTTTTATGATATTTCTTGAGAGGATACATACATTAAAATCGATCGATAAAGTAGAACAACGTATACAACTTACATTCGCAACCTTGCAGCGCAATTTCGCCGTACCAACTGCGCATCCTCGCGGTGAAAGGGGACGCCCTTGGTCATTCGTTTTATTGCACTGCCAAGTTCAGCGCAACATGCGGACCATTGTCTTGGAAATAATAGAAATTATCATACCGTAACATGCTCTTGAATACTTGAAGAATGTCTACTTGGGCCCTTGACACCTCGATGTGGTTAATTAATACCATGTTTTTGGCAGCCCACTTGGCTAAAAAAATTTTTGTCATATCATCTCTCGAGGCTTAAAAAATTCGTTAGAGGTACTTCCTCTTTTTAACAAACAGAAAAATTGGTACAATGATAAATATTGAATGTCACCATAGTCTGAGCTTCTGATTTCGGGAACCGTCGGCCGATTCACGTATTAAACCCATAAGAGTGAGTAGACCCAAGACAGGCCCGAAGGCCTTTTTAAATAAGTATTATCGTACAGTACGAGTACTTTATCGCTATTACTTATTCTGTGGTACGAGTGAGTATCGGTACTATTCAATACATACATACATACACATACATACAGTCACGCCTCTTTCCCATAGGGTAGGCAGGCAGAGACTACTTTGTTCCACTTGCTACGATCCTGACATACTCTTTCGCTTCATCCACATTCATCAATCTCTTCATATGCTCGCCGGTTTCGGGTACTCCTGACCTGCCCTTTTTTCAAAACGTCTCCTATTTGGTCCAGGAACTATTTAATACAATTGTACAAAGATACATATCTAAACAGCTTTGGTGGTCAATTGTCACAGCACAATCGTTTGTCCTGTAGGCTTATTGTCTAACTCGCTCGCAATCGCCATCGTGTTCATTTTGACAGTTCATGTATGGGCTGACAATTGGCATTGGAATCAGCTAGCTGTCACATTCATACAAGAACTGTCAAAATGAACACGATGGCGATTGCGAGCGAGTTACACAATAAGCCTACTGAATTGAAATGGTCTCTAACTGAATTCCACAACGAAAACGAAAAACCAAGCTACTATTAGATAGAACATGACAACATTTCGGCGTTTTTTAACTACTAAGCCTTTGCGCAGATGTTAAAATAGAAGCCCATCGAGGGAATACGCAAATCTTAGGATTCATGTTATAGGCGATGCGGCTAGCAACCTATTGCTATTTTGATTCCCTTTTCCACCTATATGCGCACAATTATGCTTAACGTGGCCTTTAGGTCTTGTTACCTTAATCTCTGTCCACCCCGTAAGTTTACTAGCTTTAGTCAGCTGGACCAATATCCCGCTTGAGAAATTCACCCTATCGCCTTTCGCATTACTGCAGAAGCAGGATGTTGTGTTTGATTGTTAGCCGTATCCGATGCGATAAGAGAGGCTAATCCGAACATATATATAACGGGTTATGGGTATGGGAAATAGCAGGATGTAGTGTATGTAAATTAAGATAATCAATAATGTATAGATATTACGAGTACACGGTCACGGATCGCGGAGGTGATTGCTCGCTCGCTCTATGAATCGGCCATTTATTAATTGTCTATGGAAGTTAATTGTTCGACGCCTTGTCGGTTAAGCTAATAGAGGTAACCAACGTGATTTTTGGGAATTTTGGGATGGCTGATTTTTGATATGTTTTGACGGAGTTTTGCTACAAATGTTTATCCAAAAAGTAGGTAGGTACATAAATAACAGAGCTACTTTAGTTCACGTAGGTAGGTACAGTCAAGGACATAAATGTATGTATGTGTCATAAAGTTGTATGGATGTTTTTGACGTCTTGGTAACGTAAATATATTTATGCCCTTGACTGTACATCTTAGATGAATTTAACTTACTTATTTAAGTAAAAATTCCAAAACAGTACATTTTTAGGCCTATAGGTAAAATTCGACTTTAAAGATTTGTGCCAAGCAGTATGCCAGTGGCCCAGAATGGTTACAAACAAGAGAATTTATAAACACCTTAATTACCACTCTTGGCACTCAATCAGGTTTAACATCGGTGTACTGTTAAATCTACTAATTCTTAACGTCATTAATAAAAATGAAAATTAAATCTTAACCTTTTTTTCGCAACTGTAGATACGAGTTTTTTACCGATTAATGAGTTGCAATAACTTCAATAGTTTTTAACAACAAGTTAATGAACGTAAAAACCAAACCAATTAAAGTAATGCGGGTACCAAAATATACTTGCTGGCAACTCTGACTCTATCACCAAACAAAAGCCGTGAATTCAGTATGCAACGACATTAGTGCCCGTTTTATTCACCGTACCAATTAAATTTGTTTCAAAACGTTCTAAACTTGAAATCTTCGAGGTCGTTGAAAAGTGTTGTGCCGGAGACAATTGCTTTTTTTTTAAACGTAGCAAGACGCACGTTTCCAGCCAGTTCCTGCTTAATGTGTGTGTCACGATTCAATATCACGTAGCGTGGATCAGCGTTTTTTGTTTGTTTTTATAAAATATTTTGATAGCTACAAAATTAATCGATGCCATTTATGAATAGAAACAGAGTCTTAACTAAAGCTTTCAATGGGTACAACTGGTAAGACGTGCAAACTGGGATGAACATTATATTAATTAACATTTACACCTTTTTACAGAGATAGTCATTTTCATACTGTTGGGAATCGAAAAGACCAAAGCCAAATGACTTAGGGCCTGTTTCACCGCTCCTTAACTGTCAGTTATCTATGATTCCGTCTCTATTTATTACTACGAAACAGACAGAGACGTCATCATAGATAACTGACAGTTAAGGAGTGGTGAAACCGGCCCTTAGTATGACAAACACTGACAATTAAACTTGCATTTTTTGTAGGCGTCATATAACGTAATAATTCATGTTAACGATATTGCGTTCTGTACTTGTCGGTGACATAACCCTTACCTGGTCTGACCTGGTTCTTTTGTCAATAAAGATTTGTCTTCAAAGTTTATGAAACTCAATAGATGGCTAATTGTAACTTGCAACTGTTACATAAGCTTCGTTTTGAACCGATATTATCAATTAAATCCTAAGTATATGAAATATTTACAAAGTAAATTACCTGTTAAGACAACAAATATACACACTATGATAAGATCAATATGAGTCACCTAACTAACATTTCGATTTTTAAAATGGTAAGTAAAACACACGATCATAAGCACAAGACATAAGACTAATGGAGAAACTTTGTACTGGCCAATAAGTTCAATGCGCTTAATTTTTTTTTTCAATTAACTTACAATTTTATTCGTAAAATCGCGCAAAAATAACGTGCTCAAATAGTATAAGTTATTACTGTTACTGTGTCACGTACGTATCTAATAAAAAAAAACACATGTTTTTCTTACTGGCCACTAACAATAAACGAGTAAAAAAAGTTACGACGTTCCGTTTTCGAGCCTCTTGTTTTCTTAATTCCTGGAGCGACACATTGTTTACCTTCACACAGCCTCAGACCCGCACGCAAACCGCTCTACCTTGACCGTCATGCTAATGAGGATGTTAGGCAACCGCCAATGGCAAATAAAGTGCAACCTGACTCGCATGAAACACATTTTGTCACGACTGTTCCGTATATAATAATTGAAAAAAAAAACGACAAGTGGGAATCGGATTTTCATATAAAGAGTTCGCTATCATCATACAATATACAACACTTTTTTTACATAATGCAGCAAAATTTAGCCCTTACCGTTTTAAATTGTTCTACAATATTTCAGCAGGTTGTTGGATAACTGATTGGATTGGACACTACTATTGTAACTTTTTTATCAAATTTGAGTCACCCCTTTGACGAAGTACACTTTTAATATCGACCAATGTATGGAAACATTTTATCAACACAAAAAAAAAACATTAATAGGGGTAGGGATTGCAATCCGGCGTCATTTTCAATCCGGTCGGATCCGGCCGGATCGATCAAATCAGGATGATTTCCGCTTTACGGTTCAAAATGAACTGTTAGTAAGTTAATCAAGTGTCATTTTACTTAATACTTATAGGTCGTTCATAAAAAATAAAACATTATTTACTAGCTTTTACCCGCGACTTCGTCCGCATAGACTTATTTATCTTCAATTAACTAAGAAATTTTCGAGTATAAATGTATCTAATAACAGGTTTTTTATAAGAGGTTTAGTGATAGAGCAACTTTAAAGGAAGTTTACCGATCTCTTATTTTCTATCCCGTGATTTTTTTTTCTCAAAGCACCAATGTGATCCTCAAGAAATATAGTTTACAAATATTTAGTATTCATGTTCGATCCCGTGAGAAATTCACAAATATATTCATATAGTGCCCCTGTACTCTGTGATCCTCAAGGAATATAATATCTGTTGTATTGTATATCAAGAATCTGTAATATCAAGTCACTTGGGGAGTTGGGGCCTCATGTCGCATGTGTTCGTAACTGACATCTCCTACCCATAAACTTAACTCCCTGCCGAATTTCACGTATCTGGTACAAAAAGCCAAGGACTTTCCTATAAATTCACGAGTCCCCAATCCACCTTAATCCAGCCCTTTGATAAACATATTTTTTACTAATGTAGCCTACCGACATGCTGCCTCCGTCCCAAATTTCGGGTAAGTATCTATAGCAGCCACATTTTTAGAGGGACAACAATGAAAAAAAAAAGTATCCTGTTACCTATCTCTGGTTCTCAGCAGCTACCTTCCCACCAATTTTCAGCCAAATCGGATTAGCCGTTCTCGAGTTATAAATAGTGTAACTCACGACTTTCTTTTATATAATATGTATAGATATAAAATCAACTTTATTTTCGATCCAATGTTACGATTGAACAACGAACAAACAAACAAAAATCTAGTAGTCTAGGTAGCTAGAATATTTTTAACGGTGAAACGAAACGAGTAGCTCAGCTCAGTTTTCCTAAATTCCACTTTCACAGATATATCAATTATTTTAGTACCTAAGTAACTTTACAATACAAAACCTAATATAATTAACCTTACGTTATACGTAATTTACTGAGATGAGATCACAATATTCACAATTATTAAAGTATTTGAGAATCCCAACTATTAACTATCGGCTGAGGACCGAGCGGTGTGGCAATTACTCCACCGACAAGAGCCTAGCTCTTAAATAAAGAAAAAAGAAACTATTGCATTGCGCATGAATGAACACCACGCGCATTTAAAGTACCTACTCATGCAACAGATCTAATATTTTGTCAAAAATTGCTAGCACCGGATCCGGTCGTCGGATCCGGCACATTGGTACCGGATCCGGTGAGCGTAGAATGATGCCGGATCCGCCGGATTACCGGATCCGGTTTTCCGGATTGCAATCCCTAAATAGGGGGTGCTCAGTCAAACTATGCCAACCACGTGCTCAAGTATGGATTATTTTTACGTCGCCCCGGGCCGTAAGTTACAATTTACCGCTCGCTACGCGAGTGGAAATTTCCACTTCCTGGCCAGGGCAAGACGTAAAATTGTGTACACGTCAGGCGGTGATAAAGAAAGCCTCAGGTGGCATGTTTATAATAATAATTTATTTATTTCGAGCCACTCGTGCCCTCGCCTTTGGTTCATGCGACAAGTTCCTGCGATTCGAGACGTTCTTTAAACACACAGTGTAATAAACTTCTAAGGGCCACTTGCACGGACCAGGGTTAACGACTTAACCCCGTGTTAGATGCTAACCCGGGGCTAAGTAGTGTCAAAATGTATGGAACCTAACCCCGAGTAACTCCGAGTTAGAGATTTAATGTGGGCCTAAGAAAGTATACTTAACTACGTTCAACCAATAAATACTTTCATAAAGTTAACGTTGCGAAAACGATACAGGACACCGAGTTTCCTAATTCGAGTGCAAGCGAAGGTCGTATCGTACTCCACTTGCCGAAACTTATGTAACAGATTGCATTTCGATTTGTCCTTCTATGCAGTCCTTACGTTAACTTATCTGGAGCAAATGGAATAGGCGGGGCTTTAGCTGTAGAGATGGGAATTTAAAAACAAGAAAAAAAAAGCCGTGGTAGCCCAGTAGTTAGACCTGTGGCCTCTCAAACAGAGGGTCGCGGGTTCGAATCCCGGGCTCTCACCTCTGAGTTTTTTGAAATTTATGTGCGAAATTACATTTGAAATTTACCATGAGCTTTTCGGTGTAGGAAAACATCGTGAGGAAACCGGACCAATCCCAATAAGGCTTAGTTACCCTTCTGGATTGGAAGGTCAGATGGCAGTCGCTTCTGTAAAAACTAGTGCCTACGCCAAATCTTGGGATTAGGTTGTCAAAGCGGACCCAGGCTCACTGAGCCGTGGCAAATGCCGGGAAAAACGGTAGGAAGATGAT
This sequence comes from Pandemis heparana, assembly GCA_963854515.1. Taxonomy (NCBI): domain Eukaryota; kingdom Metazoa; phylum Arthropoda; class Insecta; order Lepidoptera; family Tortricidae; genus Pandemis; species Pandemis heparana. The sequence goes on from OY978025.1 coordinate 8,084,991, forward strand.
GGGAATTTAAAAACAGCGTGTCAGGAACCAGATGATATAGTCTAATATGGTGCCTTGATAATATCCGTTTATAACATTGTTGTATCACGGAACTCTGAATATAGTTTTTTTGCGGTGTATTATTTGATATACAAAAAATTTAAGACAAAGAAAAACCGTAAGACAACATTAGCGTAATAAATAAGTAATCATACTTAGGTTGTTTAAGCCCCTGTATATTTAACGAAGTTTTTTCGCGGGAAGTGACGTCACATCAGTTCCGCGGATTTACGAACGGTGGCGCCCCTATCGTGTACTTTTTAGAGAGATCTCACTTAGTCACGTTTCCGATATCGGTATCGGTTTAGGACGTATACACTATATCACGATATTGACACTTCGCATAGTAATTAACTGTTTAAACTTTCACGATTTGCTTCATTATCATTAATTATACGGGAGAACGGGACTTACTTGAAATTATAGTTTTTTTTGTAGCAAATTTAATTCTCAATGTATACATGAATGCTTTATAATTTTTAGGGTTCCGCACCCAAAGGGATCACTGGATCCTGTTACTAAGACTTCGCTGTCCGTCCGTCTGTCTGCCTGTCACCAGGCTGTATCTCATGGACCGTGATGGCCGGACAGTTGAAATTATCACAGATGAAACAGATGATGTAGCCACCTTATTGCTGCTATGACTCGCACTTGGCCGGTTTGTTATGACAGTTCCTGCATCAGTAGGCTTATTGTCTAACTCGCTCTCAATCGCCATCGTGTTCATTTTGACAGTTCTTGTATGAATGTGACAGCTAGCTGATTCCGATGCCAATCGTCAGCCCATACATGATCAGTCAAAATGAACACGATGGCGATTGCGAGCGAGTTAGACAATAAGCCTACAGTATACTTAGTGTAAGTTTTCGGTCACAGAACACGTCTCGACCGCGTTTGCGTTAAAATGTCAAATACTATGGGAAAAGTTTGTTGCCGTTTCGATCCGCAAGTGGCGCTGCCAAATTTTCCATAGGAATTAAGACGTTTACGTGAACGCGTTCGAGACGTTTGTTCGTGTGAAAACTTACACTAGAGGCTCTGATATTTAGTGTGAAAACGCATTTACACGAGTAAAAGAAACTGCATGCAATAATTAAAAATATGCAAAAAATACTTAGGATGCTTAATTAGCATAACGAAATTGAAATTCAAGGCGATACGTCTGATGAAATGCGTAGATTCACATTCAAACAATACCATTTCTTAATTGGCCTGTGACCGCTGGTTATTGTTCCGAGAATATAATAAAATCAGCTTTCGAAACATTTTGAAACGAAAACGACTCAATTCGCAACGCTCTGCCATGGTCGAGTCCATAATGGGAATGCTGTGTTTTGTTGTGGAAACAAGCATTATTGCCTACGCAGGGGATTGCGAATGGTAGTCTTGTAGAGACTCACGTCTGCGGCTAATTGACTGTTGACTATTGACAGGATACTAGTGATTAGTGACCCTGAATTATAGCTAGAGGTCCTACTGGATACGAATTTCAGGCAGGTAGTTGTGTTATGAAATTTATGAATATGAATGTTTGTACACGAATCATGGATGTTGTGTATCTACTAATATTATAAATGCGAAAGTAACTCTGTCTGTCGGTCTGTCTGTCTGTCTGTTACCCTTTCACGCCTAAACTGCTGGACCGATTTAGTTGAAATTTCAGATAGTGTGTGTCCCGGGGAAGGACATAGGATAGTTTTTATCCCGGAAAATTGCATAGTTCCCGCGGGATAGCGATAAGCGAATTCATGCGCAGGAGTCGCGGCCAACAGCTAGTTTACTATAAAAGCATATTTATCCGTTGCTGGTATTTATAGTCTTCTCTATACTTATACTATACTAGGTATTGAGAATGTGGTGAAAAATTAAGCTGAATGTGAAATGCGACATACGAGTAGATTAGAACAAAATAAGAGCTATAGTAGTCAGATATAATTTGATCTGTAGTTTTAGCGATACACCGATTTTTAGCATTCGAGTGGTGCTTTCGATCTGCTCTTAAAAATCGGATACCTGCCCTGGTCAGCTCACTAATCTAATCTAACTAATCCTAGTAATATTATTTTGCGGGTGGTAGGGCCTTGTGCAAGGTCCGTCCGGATCGCTACCACCATCTTATTCGCTAATCCTGCCGCAAAGCAGCAGTGCTTGCACTGCTGTGTTCCGGTGTGGAGAGTAAGACAGCCGGGGAAATTACGGGCACAAGAGGCATTTCATCTAAGTCCTCTAGGTTGGCAACGCATCTGCAATCCCTCCGGGGTTGCGGGTGTCTATGGGCAGTGGTGATCGCTTACCATCAGGTGACCCACTTGCTCGTTTGCCTTCCTATTCACATAAAAAAAAGGCGAAAGTTTGTGACGGACGATGTGACGATGTGAGTGAGTGAGTGTGTATGTTTGTTCCTTCTTCACGCTAAAACGACTGGACGGATTTGGATAAAATTTGGAACGAAGATAGCTGGTACCCTAGATTGAAACATAGGCTACTTTTTATCCCGGAAAATTGCATAGTTCCCGCGGGATAGCGATAAACATGTCAATTGCTAATTTTACGCGGACGGAGTCGCGGGCAGAAGCTAGTATTTTATAAATGCGAAAGTATGGATGGATAGATGGATGGATGTTTGTTTGTTACTCAATCACGCCAGAACGGCCCAACGGATCTGGATGAAATTCGGCACATAGATAGAGAAAAGTCTGGAATTAGCAAATAGCATAGGCTACATTTTCTCCCGGAAAATTCCCGCGGGAATTCTTTGCAGACGAAGTCGCGGGCAACAGCTAGTAACTTTATATTATGAACAAAACAGTACCAAAAATGTATCCGTGACATTAAATGTCCTATTAATTAGGTATAGTAGGTGTTTAAACTACAAGATTTAATATCAGGTTGACGTAATGTTGTTTTTGTCGTTATGATGGCCTTGTAATGAATTCAAAAGCACTTAAGTGTATTGAATATTGCTTCCATGTTCATAGATTTTTGAACCTAAATATTGAGTCATCATTGTATTTATGTATTAGCTGGGCGCTATTGTGTTCCGTGGTGGCTATCGAAGCAGAGGCAGACCGAAAATAAGGTGGCAGGATGACTTGGGGAGACACTTGTCAAAAACTATGAAAACGGAACCTGTGGGCTTATTTTCTAATTCGCTCGCAACCGCCATCGTGTTCATTTTGACAGTTCTTGTATGAATGTGACAGCTAGCTGATTCCGATGCCAATTGTCAGCCCATACCTACATGAACTGTCAAAATGAACAAGATGGCGATTGCGAGCGACTTACCCCCTTATTCATAAACGCACTATAGGCCTCAGCTAAGTTAGTAATCGTTTGTCCTTATCTGTGAAAGGTAAATGTCAAAGTGACAGATAAGGACAAACGATTACTAAGTTAACAGAGGCCTATAGTGCGTTTATGAATAAGGGGGTTAGACAATAACTCGCCCCCAGTAGTGCAAGTTTTCACACAGAAAAACGTTCACGTAAACGTCTCAATTGCTATGAAAAAATTGGTAGCGCCACTTGCGGATCGAAACGGCAACCATTTTTTCATAACCAGTTGGGAGATGTTCCCCATAGGCATTCGCCACAGAAAAAATATCGTAAAAGTTGCGGGAAACCAGTGGATGTAGGTGGCGAGTTGTCGTTCATTATGGTGTGCAAAGGGCGAGGCCTTTGTTCAACAGTGGACGTCTTCAGGCTGATGATGATGATGATTACCCAGGGATATCCACGTGTATCTTGAGCCTCCCGTGATTCAAAAGAAAACACTTATTTGAGAAAGGTCCTTATAAAACCGGTTTTCGAAGCTGGTGACATCGCACACCGAATTTCCAAGAACACCAGTCATACCTCTATATCTCTACCTTTACATAGGGAACGTATTGATTGAGCAGATTGCTGTTGGTAAAAGTATGGATATTTTGTTCACTCTTTATTTGGTTTCATTGATAGATAAATGCTGTTTTCTTAGTTATACACCAACTTGCAAAAAAATCGGGCAGATTTTTTAGGCATTAAAGCTTAGAAAGTAAGTTTTTTTTGCAAGGAGGTAGGTATATGTTCCACAAATTAAAAGGAAAGAGAAGACCCTTTTAGGATAACTTCATTGTCCGTCTGTCAAGGAAGTTTGGAGATATCGTCTTGCAATGATAAAAATATGAAAGTTTCCAATTTTACGCAATCAAACGATACATACTTTAAATTTAATTTAGATAGTGTACACTCGTACGTCATATAAAAACCATGGGTACATATTGTAGGTACTTATCAAAGACCTACCAAGAGGACTTGACATAAGATTATGAACGTTGGCAATAAGTACTATGGTACGGGATGGGGTTGGTTGGTATGGTATGTGGAGGCCTTTGTTCAACAGTGGACTTCTTCAGGCCGATGATGATGACTATGATCTAACTCTAACCTAATTAAAGGGAAAATCTGAAAATTGTATCTTTTAAAGGGTTTTTTTACTTTCTTCGGTAAGAATAAGAATAATAGAACTTTTTTAGCTGATACGGAAACACAAACAGAATATTACAAATGGATACTTAGTCTAACCAGCCAAATGGTCGCCACTCATCTATGTGTCACGATAAGATCCAGGATAATGTCGTTACGCTGATTTTCAGTGACGCCAGTTACAGAGCTGGCTGTCACCAGGCACACATCCCAGTAAAACATGTTGTTTTACAAACAGTATCAAAAATTGAAAATAATAATTTTAATAATGAAAAAAGTCGCTGGGCACCGGTCTCCTCTCAGAATGAGAGCGTTTGGGCTATAGGTCCCACGAGGGCTCAGCGGATTGGAAATTTCGCATCTGTTAATTACTGTCGGAAATTCTCTACAAAACTCTCTTAAAGTAGATCAATGGTGTATCAGTGTTCAAGAAACTCAATCGTTAAGGCGCTGTCAACAGCAAATGACCTGGAGCAGCGCCACTCTTCACACATACGGTTCACGTGCCTGTTAGTGAAAGAGAAGAAACTATTCCGGCAGCTTGGCGCGTGTCTAAAATCTTGCAAATAAGACACAAATCATAAGAAATAAACAAAAGTATGGATTATTTGTGAAATATGACTCGTTAGCCGTTTAGGTATGAATATGTTGACTTTATGTTTTTAATTGCAGACCCATACGTCGAAAAAACAAAGACATAGAACCGTTTAATGATGATTTTAAGACCAATCTTTGCAATTATTTTCTATCGAGCCGATTTTGTTCAATTATGTATCGAGCCCGTCTAGCGTGTTTGAAATATGATGAAAATTAACATTATATTTTTTTGTATTTTTTTTGTGTGCAGTTTTTCTTAAAAAAGTGTTTAAATAACATCAATTTCAACAAAATTAGGTGTTGTCAGCCTCTTAAGCTTCTAGTAAACTTGTCACATACCGTTGCGTGCAAGCGTTATCTTCATTGTAGTTACAGTTAACAGATAGGTTCCCAGGCAGTTGCAGGTTAACCACGTTACCGCCGCGAACTAGCTCACTTACCGGCACGGTGAGGTTTTAGAGATCGGTTTACAACATCTCATGCTTAGTTCATACGTACTCGCGGGCGCGGGTACGTATTAAAATACATACGTAAAGTTAAAATACCTAATGGTCCAAAATACCTAAATGCAATTTTCTCAGAATTTTATAAACTTAACCTAACCTAACCTAAATAGGTATATACTAGATAGATTGGTTTAGGTTAGGTTAGGTTAAGTTTATAAGAATTCTGTTAATTTTCAATCTTCTCAGAATTTTATTAACTTAACCTAACCTAACCTAAATATATGTATACTAGATAGATTGGTTTAGGTTAGGTTAGGTATAACAATCCTGTTAGTTCGCAATTTTCCGAGAAAATTGCATTTATGTATTTTAATACGTACCCGTGCTTGCACATGTTGTTATCAAGTGATGTTATATCATTAAAAATGTGATAGAATACATAGTTTTTTCATACATTATTACATAGACTTTTATTTATGTTATGTATGCGACTGTAATAATTAGGCATTAAAACACTCGTGCAATCTTTATGAAACTCAGCTTTGCTTCGTTTCATAAAACCCCACTCGTATTTTAATGCTTCTCATTATGTACCAGCCACATAAATAACAAATAATAATAATAATAATTTGTTCATTCATGTGACCAAGACATAATGTTTGTATTCTTAAAACTATGTAAGTAAATGACAGCTTTCGAAATTCAAATTTTTACTTCTTCAAAAATTTTTAATCGAATTTGGAGAAAATCTAAGGTCGTGCCCATAATATCAAATGAATAACGCAAATGAATAACTACCTACGGAACCCTCAAATAAGCAACCAAGTTCCCACTTAGTTTTCTTCATTAAAGTAGACAAATACTAACAATATACCCACGATCCGTTTACTGTACCACGCGGCTACTATTGCAACATTTGATGGTCCAAATCAAAAGCGAACGCGATTATTAAAATATTAGGCATAATAGTTCAAGCACATTTTTTTTCAGTTTATTTTGTAAGAATTTCTGTTTCTTTAATTGTCCATGACAAAACTAAATTTAAATATTGAAGTTATTTTCACTTTGGTTTGGGCTTCTCTCTAGAAATTCTTTATCTCAACTTCGAGGCACTAACACAGCATTTTTCTTTCTCAGTGTTTATCTTGTAACTAAGTTATGGCTACCATCTTATCTGTCGTATAGCTTGTAACTTAACACCTTACCGATGCACTAAGAAACATTAATTAGCGTTACTTAAATCTTTAATTATTGGACTTGTATACAAAATTTAAACGAAGAAACCGATTCCTAAATCTCACACCTCTCTCGGCTCCCTTTGTCGCCTACCTGGCGAGGACTCAGTTAAGCGGTCGGTCTATAGTCCTGTCGCAACTTATATATGACATCCAAAGCTTTTGTAACGTTCGCTGAATTTTCGGTCAAGGGGAACGCCAAAAACACAAATGATAAGAATCTATCTGGCAACTCAGTTACATTATGAGTATTTATGACGTGTCATATTTGTAAAAAAACGAGACGCTATCTCGTGACAGAGGCGGGTCATCGGTCGAAGCCACAATAAGGTAAATTAACATACTACATAACAACTAAGTACTTCTTATATAATCACTGCATATTATAAAACAAAGTCCTCCACCGCGTCTGTCTGTTTATTTGTTTGAGATAAACTCAAAAACTGCTGAACGGATTTTTATGAGGTGTTCACTAATAGATAGAGTGATTCACGAGAAACGTTTGGGTATATAATTTGTCAAGATTTTATTTAAATTGGTTGAAATATAGCGATAATTGTTGGAATTGTCGCAAAATTTACAGCTTACGGCTAACTTCTTGAGCAAGAACGACGTGGAAGGGGTAAGTTCGCGCATGTACTTTTATACCAAAGAGACGCTAAATTCACTTTTCGTATTCAAGGGCTCAAGATGTTTGCCGGCAACTGTACTATACAAATATTTGCTTAACTAACACTATTTAAAAAAAAAAAATATAACTTTAAAACCTTTTAAGTATAGCAACTGTTCCGGATGGCTCAAGATAGAGAGTTTTCAGAGCTAACGGCCAGCCTCCAGTAATGGAGTGGCACTCTCAGAAGAAGAAGAGGTAGAGCAAGTCAATAAATCGCTTGTTTAAATATTTTGGACCACACAACAGATATAGATTTTAACTTGTCCTTTCACTATCACATTGCAAAACGTTTCCACTCGGGTTATTTAACATTTATTGTTTATTCTGACCATACTCATTACATAATCCCTTTGCCCTTGCCCTGAATAACTGTTTAATTCCCTACTGTTAATAGAAAAAACTGGCCAAGTACGAGGCGGACTCGCGCAGCGAGGGTTCCGTACAAATTCAGCAAGTGAATATACAATCCGGTGTTAGCAGATCCCTGTACTCCTAAGCAAAAGGTAGTCTGTGAGGTCAGTACGTATACGTAGATTTTTAAGGATTTGCAATTGCAAAGACAAAAATACGTTTGCGGACAAACACAGAACCTATCACCCTAAACGCATATACCTTCGTTCCGTCGTGGGTAATTCAATTCAAATGCCTGAGAAAACTATTAAGGTTCGAGTAATTCCGGAAATCGGATAATTCCGAAAATCAGCCATATTTCGTTATAAATAATAATACTCGATTACTTCCGAAATGGGAGTCTTATTACAACAGAATAAAATAAATAAATAAATATTTAGGGAACAATTCACACAAATTGACCTAGTCCCAAAGTAAGCGCTAGTAAGGCTTGTGTTATGGGTAGGTACTAGACAACGATATACATACTTATATAGAGAAATATATACTTATATAGATAGATAGAAAACATCCATAACTCAGGAACAAATATTCGTGCTCATCACACAAATATATGCCCTTACCAGGATTCGAACCCAGGACGCTTGCTTATAATATATGCTTAGAATATGGCTGATGTCCGCGTCGCGGACACGGGATTTTATTTCCGTTGAAATAATAAGTAAAAAACGTATTTCTTTACCTAGGTTCATTCGTATAATCGGGTGACAACAGCATGTCAAATCAACAAAGAAAAACATAAGGCAAAATGAGAGCGGTGCAAGGAGTCTGCAACAGCTGATTTTAATGATTTTCGGAATTAACCGATTTCCGGAATTACCCGAATACACCTATTAGTCGCGCCGATTGATATTTCATTGAAACAAGATAGAACATATATCAGTAGGCTTATTGTCTAACTCGCTCGCAATCGCCATCGTGTTCATTTTGACAGTTCATGTATGAATGTGACAGCTAGCTGATTCCGATGCCAATTGTCAGCCCATACATGAACTGTCAAAATGAACACGATGGCGGTTGCGTTGCGAGCGAGTTAGACAATAAGCCTACAGGACCGCAGGTTCAAAGCCACCGACTTGTAGTACGTCCATTACTTCAATGCGAAAGCAACCTTCGCTGAATGGGCTTAGGTTCAATTGAAGGCATCGCTTTAATATGGGTGACGTCTCGTATATTTATTTGACGTGGCGGCGAGAAGGTTAATAGGTTAATTTTGTTTGGTTACATCTGGAACTGGAAATCGTGATAGTTGCGTACCTAATGTACTATGTTTTATGTCTGTTATCTGTGCGCCTACGCAGTACGCACATTTCGTATGAAGACGTGACAAAACTGCGTGCAAGGCTACGTGCGACTTCCTTCTACAGTCTTAAATTCAAGGTGACATACTTAAGAGGGTGCATCCGTGCTGAGCTCGCAACGTCGCATTTTTGGTGATTTTTTGCGATTATTTCACAGAAATTGAATGAAAGTATCAAATATCCGTCTGTAGTGCACTTCGTTTTTAGTGTATTAATGTGTCTAATGCAATAATTCATCGTGATGGACTTTTATTTTCTTATTAAACGAGTTATAGTATTCTATCCCTATAATACGAAAATAAAAGTCCATCACCATTAATCATTGCATTGGACACATTAATACACTAAGAACGAAGTGCACTACAGACGGATATTTGATACTTTCATTCAAATTCTGTGAAATAATCGCAAAAAATCACCAAAAATGCGACGTTGCGAGCTCAGCACGGATGCACCCTCTTAAAATAGCTGTACTAAATGCAATTTTGTCTGATCCAAGTAGCGTTGGAAATTTCGGAAAAATTCAAATGATTTTTTCGGGAATTTGTAAAATTTTCGTTTTTTTCCGTTTCTTTCGAATGATCGAATGAAGATCTAGTTAACTGGGGTGCCATAGGAGAGGCCTATGTCTAATGGACTGCCACGGGCTGATGATGATGATGAATATTTTCATTCAGGTGGGGTTTCGGACAAAGAAAAGAGAAAAATACTTCTTTGTGTACAGCTAAAACCTGTCAAAAGTCAAAGTCAAAAGTTTATTTTGCAAATAGGCCGCCGAGGGCTCTTCTACATGTCTTTTTTTGAATCTACCAGCGCATTCGGAAAGACCATCATTGCCAAGAAGAATGCGCCGCAAGAAACTTGGCAGAAAGTCATTTTTTCAAAATAAAATAGATTTACAATAGTACTTAAATTCTACTTAACTTACCTATAATACAATTAATACATTTTATAAAAGGGATGTAAAAGGTCCCTAAGTTAAGTCCGTACTTTAAATTACATTGGTCTATAGTAGAGATGTATAAAGTCTCTACTGGTCAAAGCGAAACAAAATGTCATTTCACACTACAATCTATTTAGAACCATTTATAAACATAATGAATGAACCGTGCAAATTTAATCTTGCGACCCGACCTTTCCGTTCCAAACAAAATAATTCATCATCACAGGGAATTCAGTTAATTTACAATCGTCTGGAAGTCACGATCAGACGTGACTTCAATGAACACAAGGTTCTTCAAGCCATTCTCATATATTTCCAAAATATCGATCATAGCGATAGATATAAATGTTATAAATCCAATACACCCACAATTACGCTAAACGTGGCCTGTCTAGTTACCTCAGGCTCTGTCTACCCCGTAAGGGATAAATACGTGCTTTATATGTGTAAGTTATTTTCATTCTTACCTGTCCTATTTGGTAAACAAAATTCTAACCTTAATGTGTAATTTTTTGTAAAGAAAAAGGTGTAATATGTTATCAAATGAACATGAGGCAATATTTTGTACATAATTTTGCTGATATTTTATCTCCAGTTCCTTTATTTACGATGAAATAGTTAAAAAATTACAAAATGAGACGTTTTGAGGTTAGAATTTTGTTTACCAAATAGGACAGGTAAGAATGAAACTTATACCTATGTATATAAATCCAAAACTGGATCCAGAAAGTTGTAACTAGTTCATTCCGGTAATTCACGCGGAAAAACGTTATAAATCGCAATCTAATCTGAGCCTCTAGTGTAAGTTTTAGACACGACAAGCATCTCGAACACGTTCGCGTCTAACGTTTCAATTACTATGGGAAAATGATCAGCGCCACAGGCGGAACGAAACGACAACTAAAATTTCTCATAGTATTTGACATTTTAACGCAAACGCGTTCGAGACGTATTTTGTGACCGAAAACCTACACTAAGCATACTGAGCCTCTAGTGTAAGTTTTAGGCACGATAAACGTCTCGAACACGTTCGCGGTAACGTTTCAATTACTATAGGAAAATGAACAGCGCCACAAGCAGAACGAAACAACAACTAAAATTTCTCATAGTATTTGACATTTTAACGCAAACGCGGTCGAGACGTATTTTGTGACCGAAAACTTACACTAAGCATACTGAGCCTCTAGTGTAAGTTTTAGGCACGATAAACGTCTCATACACGTTCGCGTTAACGTTTCAATTACTATAGGAAAATGAACAGCGCCACAAGCGGAACGAAACAACAACTAAAATTTCTTATAGTATTTGACATTTGACAAAATAAATAAATAAATAAATAAATAAATAAATTTTAACGCAAACACGGTCGAGACGTATTTTCTGACCGAAACTTACACTAAGCATACTGAGTTAAATTCTTCAATTATTTATTTTTTTACTAGCTGTTGCCCGCGACTTCGTACGCGCAGAATTTAATATAGCTTATGTTCATCAGGAATAATGTAAGATTCTAATGGTGAATGAATTTATCAAATCGGTCCAGTAGTTTAAGAGCCTATTCAATGCACAAAAACAAACAAATCTTTCCTCTTTATAATATAGGTATTTTTCTACTAGAATGGTAAAAATAAATAATTGATTGTCGTGTAATTTTTATAGATTGGAACTGAAATTGGAACGCAAATATACGTAGTCTATATGTATGTTTATGTATGTAATTATGTGGAACATACAACATCTGTATAATTTTATAATCGTCTATTTTATAACCATTCCTTTTATCCATTAATACATATATAAAACCTTATAAGCTATTCATCATTTATCATCCATTCGTTCCAATACAATAAAATGAAATAATGATTTGACGTTAAAAGTTAAAACGTTACTTATGCAATTTATACAAACTTAATGCTGCAAAGCAGATGCTCTTTCATAATACCTTTGTTCATATTATGTAAAGTTCAACGTTCAATAGCATAACTAATTTACTGTGTGTTAGTCTATGAAGCTAGTGTTCTTGTACGAGTAATATATAAGTTGTTTACGACGTATAAGCAAGGACAACTTAAGACTTGGACTCAACGTTTTAATGTATTTTATAATTGGACTAGCGACCCGCCCCGGCTTCACACGGTATATTATGCATGTATTATACATATAAACCTTCCTCTTGCTTGATTCACTCTATCTATTAAAAAAAACCGCATCAAAATCCGTTGCGTAGTTTTAAAGATTTAAGCATATATAGGGACATAGGGACAGAGAAAGCGACTTTGTTTTATACTATATAGTGATTTTTGTAGATATTTGGTTTAAAAATACCTAAGTAGGTACCTAATTGAATAAAAAGTTTATAACCATTAAAAAAACTTAATTTATTTATGTATGTATGTATGTAATAATTATTGTTTGTATGGTTGTGGGCGTACCTATGGGTGGAAAGGGGGAATCAATCTATAACATGATTCCTAAGATTTTCGCCCAATCATGCTAAACGTGGCCTTTAGGTCTTGTTACTTTAGGCCCTGTATACCCCGTAAGGGATAAAGACGTGATTTATGAATGTTTTAATGTTTTCCTTCGTGCAATCATCGATTAAAAATTAATTGTTTTCTCTGTTGGTGGAAGTGCCGCACCTATTAAAATTGCAAATACTTAATAAATTACCTACCAATTTACCTACTTAATAAATTATAAAAACACCACGGATGCAAATTTCTTCACTCAGACCTTGACACGGAACCTTGAGCATTTATATAACACAATTAAAACATATTTATGTTTTTACCGTGAAATTTTAATCAGTAATATGGTGACTTTTTACAAGTCAGGTGAATAAATAATAAACATATAGTGTACAACTTACATAAAAATAAATCACCCAAAATGAAAGCGCATAACTTCCGAAGGACTGCACCAAATTGAATATACATATTTTTTTATATGAATGTAATTGAGATATGGGGTGAAGCCGCGGGCAACAGTTACTACCTAGTATGAATATGTTTATGATTATGTTATGACAGGTTGTGTTTTTTAGTGTAGTAACCGTATAGTAATAATACAATACAATAAAACAAATACTCTTTATTGAACACAAAATCAATATAAAACAATACAGAAACAAAGAACACAACACTTAACACTTTTCACTGTATGTGTTACTGACAGTTTGACTTAAGCTTTTGACAAACAAACAAACAAACATCATGTTATGACTGTAGTTATGACAAGTTTGTAACCATTTAAGAATAGTACGTGTACCTGAAAACGCACATCGTAAATGTGTTCTTCTTTTTCGTACATACCTACTTCTTTTTTGTTTATTTATTTCATGGAATGCATGAAAGAAAGAAATAAATAAAATACACACACAACACTTATCATTACAGGCAATGACCAGTACATATATTTTCATTTCGTCCTGTACATTTTTATTTGTAGGTAACTAAAAATAAAATTATGATGCATCTATTTATCATAAAGCATAGCTGGCAAGTTTTGTAAACAACCTTGAATTCATAGCGAAATGGAGCAATAACTAGTCGAATATCAATTCGTGTTGACATCGTATTTCGTATTTCATTCATAATTTTCTTTGCTGTGACGTAATAGTTTAATATCTACAAATATACTATAATTATTACAAGTTGCGATACCTACTTAGGTAATTTGACATACAATTAAGAAGAAAATATGAAAACAAACAAATTAAGTAATACGACCGGTGTATAAAATAGAAAAGTAATTACACTCAAATGTAATTAGGTAATTAAAATTAAATAAATACATAGATACATAATCTACTGATTATTTTGCAACTTTTTCAAGTCCTAAAGGCTTAAAAAGCGATGATTAAAATTCAATTAAACGAATTTGTTTTTATTTCGATTTTGTTTCAGAACAAAAATACATTTAAGAATAGGGGCCTTACCATGACGTGTTAATGAGATGCAATGCCGATTCATTTTTGGTTCGCTCGCTGTCAGATCCGTACTAAAAATGGCAGCTAAAACCTGAACTGAGTCGGAATTGGATCGCATAAAACATCATGGTAAGGCCCAAGTACCTACTAACACACCAACTATTACATAAACCTCTGGAAGGTTTTTTTGTTGTGGCTTTGACAGTAGGTACATATTTGTTTATTTTGATTCAATAATGATATTATAAGTACTAATAATATAAATAAATAGGTATGGTGTATGGGTAATGTATAGGCGTTTGGACTGGAATCCTATCCTACTAATATTATAAATGCGAAAGTTTGTGAGTGACGATGTGAGTGTGTATGTTTGTTCCTTCTTCACGCTAAAACGACTGGACGGATTTGGATAAAATTTGGAACGAAGTTAGCTGGTACCCTACATTAAAACATAGGCTACTTTATATCCCGGAAAATTGCATAGTTCCCGCGGGATAGCGATAAATGTTTTTTTTTTGCAGACGAAGTCGCGCGCAACAGCTAGTAATTCATAATTTCCCTTTTTATTCGGATCGGGATTTACGGAACTGAAATTCCCAAATCTCTACCGCTAAAAAAGACATGGAATTTAAATTACTTATTTGATCGGATGTTCTTCATATCCAAATGAACATGACTCTGTAAACTCCAATGGGAATTCAATAAATTCTCAGAATTTTAACTACCAGATAAATTGCTATAGGTATTTTACTACATGAGTAATCCAGTGTCATGCATTCATTAATTTAAGACCGGTGACTCAACGTGATTCTGTATTTGCGTATAAACTACGGTAGCAACGGTATTTTGTTTCACACTTATACACCGGTATAGCGAGTAAGAGCGGGATAAAAACCGCTGTGCAGTGAAACGGCAGACAATGTCAAGTTCTACCGGCTACAACACAAACCACATTAACATTACAACTGTTACGAAACAAGGCGTTAATATAACATTAATAACAGACATAATGACGTACGCACCATTTGTATGGGTTCTCTTTTATGACCTTCATGCAGATGGACTGCACTGACTTGTTGCGCAAGAGTAACCGCATTACAACATGGGATGATCTACCGCTGTCAACATTAATGAGAAAAAAGAAACGTTGAACTTTCTTCTAAGTTAGCGCAGTCTCTTCAACGAATTAAACGATTTATTGGACAGCTAGCTGTTGCCCGCGGCTTCGTCCGCGCAGAATTAAATATAGCCTTTGACACTGTCAAATAACGTGATGTATATAATCCGTCCATTAGACCATAAACTGCCTATCTGGGGAAATAACTCGTGTAAAAGCGCATTTTGGCATAGTTGTAGGGAATGGTGTTTTAAATTACGTAAGTACTAAAAGTAATCTACATAAAATTCTCTACAAAAAAGATTCTATACATTTTTTCTCTTGGATCAATATTTCATGAGATATGGAGGGATTTCCCTTCGTTGGGTAGCTAATATCACGTGACTTCGGGGTCATTATCTATGGACACGTGTAAGCTGTAGGTCCCTATGTATATGTATTTTGATGACTGGTTCATTCAAGTAATCATCTATTTTGGTAAATCCATCCTTCCGTTCATAAATTCGTGGAAGACGAGCTAAATTGATATAAATTCATAATGATCCTAAGAAACGTTTCATTATAGTGTCGTATATAGTATGAGTTCAGCTAGCTTATTACGTAACTCGCTCGCAATCGCCATCGTGTTCATTTTGACAGTTCTTGTATGAATGTGACAGCTAGCTGATTCCGATGCCGATTGTCAGCCCATACATGAACTGTCAAAATGAACACGATTACGATTGCGAGCGAGTTACGTAATAAGCTAGCAGGGGCTTATCATGACGTCTTAATGTGATTCAATTCCGAACCAAACTTGGATCGCTCGCTGTCAGACCCATACTAGAAGTGTCAAAAATGACAGCTAAAGCTAGCTGGTATGACAAATTGATGACAATCCAATAATGAAGTAGTTAGTTTTATTTTAGTTTGATGTTTCTTAAGTTATTCTTATGTTAGTTTTAGGGCCACTACAGACGGACTCATGGACTACAATGTAGCTGCCAACTGCCGACTGCCCATACATTTTCTATTGCAGTTCCATTGCAGTCGGTACAACTGCACGCTAACTGCAATCGAAATGTATGGGCAGTCGGCAGTTACCTTGCAGTCGGAATGCAGTCCATCTGTACTAGCCCATATAGTTTTGAATTAAGTATATTTGGCGTTAATTTGTGTATGCGTGTTTGGCATTTATTGGCGTTATGGTTGCGTGGTAGAGATCGCTCTGTAGCTGTACGGCCGCCTATTGTTACCTTATTACTTCTGTATACCTTTTTTCTGTTTTGATTGTTATATGTGGTGTTCAATAAAGAGTTATTGTTTATTGTATTGTATGTATTGTATATTTACTAATTTTTGCAATCTAGTCTAGTTTTCTCTCGACAGCAAATAAAGTAAGTACATAAGGTGTAATCGGGTAAATCCGAAAATCAATAAAGTCAGTTGTATTTCGTTATAATAAGAGTCCCATTTCAGAAGTAATCGAGTAATTGAAACGTATATATTTTAAAAATCAACGATTAATTTTTTCACAAAAGCTTATACCAGCAGTAGAGGCAGAGAATCATATTTACTACAAGACTAAATAAAGTCAGTCGTATTTCGTTATAATAAGAGTCCCATTTCAGAAGTAATCGAGTAATTGAAACCTATATATTTTAAAAATCAACGATTAATTTTTTCACAAAAGCTTATACCAGTAGTAGAGGCAGAGAATCATATTTACTACAAGACTAAATAAAGTCAGTCGTATTTCGTTATAATAAGAGTCCCATTTCAGAAGTAATCGAGTAATTGAAACGTATATATTTTAAAAATCAACGATTAATTTTTTCACAAAAGCTTATACCAGTAGTAGAGGCAGAGAATCATATTTACTACAAGACTAAATAAAGTCAGTCGTATTTCGTTATAATAAGAGTCCCATTTCAGAAGTAATTGAAACGTATATATTTTAAAAATCAACGATTAATTTTTTCACAAAAGCTTATACCAGTAGTAGAGGCAGAGAATCATATTTACTACAAGACTAAATAAAGTCAGTCGTATTTCGTTATAATAAGAGTCCCATTTCAGAAGTAATCGAGTAATTGAAACGTATATATTTTAAAAATCGACGATTAATTTTTTCACAAAAGCTTATACCAGTAGTAGAGGCAGAGAATCATATTTACTACAAGACTAAATAAAGTCAGTCGTATTTCGTTATAATAAGAGTCCCATTTCAGAAGTAATCGAGTAATTGAAACCTACATATTTTAAAAATCAACGATTAATTTTTTCACAAAAGCTTATACCAGTAGTAGAGGCAGAGAATCATATTTACTACAAGACTAAATGAAGTCAGTCGTATTTCGTTATAATAAGAGTCCCATTTCAGAAGTAATCGAGTAATTGAAACGTATATATTTTAAAAATCAACGATTAATTTTTTCACAAAAGCTTATACCAGTAGTAGAGGCAGAGAATCATATTTACTACAAGACTAAATAAAGTCAGTCGTATTTCGTTATAATAAGAGTCCCATTTCAGAAGTAATCGAGTAATTGAAACGTATATATTTTAAAAATCGACGATTAATTTTTTCACAAAAGCTTATACCAGTAGTAGAGGCAGAGAATCATATTTACTACAAGACTAAATAAAGTCAGTCGTATTTCGTTATAATAAGAGTCCCATTTCAGAAGTAATCGAGTAATTGAAACGTATATATTTTAAAAATCAACGATTAATTTTTTCACAAAAGCTTATACCAGTAGTAGAGGCAGAGAATCATATTTACTACAAGACTACGAACTAGTGTATATTAAACTAAATATACATGTTTAATTATTCTATGTAACATAGTTAGGTATAATGAATGTTTATAGCGAGCACAACTCTCAGATAGGCCGAGATAGTGCTTACGCACTTACTCGAAGTAGTAAATAGCTTGACATTAGACTCTCAAGATAACTCGTATCTCTAATTAGGTCATTTAAATCTGGAATGCAGCAAGGGGGTGATGCTAATGACTGTACTCTTTAGTTATGTGATCCGTACCAATTAGGAAGTATAGAATTAGTTGTCTGGCTTAAACAAAACAATAGGTTAATGAGCCTACGGTAAATCGTCCATGTATAAGAACTTTATACTCATTAAAATGAGAAAAATCACCTTTAAAACAACCGCTGAAATCAGTCGTGGCGAGTACGTAATTTTTTTAAATCTTTTGTTAATTAGTCAAGGAATCATGTTATAGGCGATGCGGCTAGAAACCACCACTATTTTGATTCCCCTTTCTATACGCCTATTTACAATCATTCATTCATTCATTTTAAACTCACTCATCCATCCCTAATGTAATGCTCCTTTCATCCACTCAAAGGTTGACTGGAAGAGATCCCTTAAAGGGATAAGTCCGCCTTTGTGCATGTATCTCAGTGTTTGTCAATTGTATTTGTTTTGTTTATTTTGCACAATAAAGAGTTTACATACATACATACAATCATGCTAAATGTGGCTTTTAGGTATTGTTACCTCAGGCTCTGTCAACCCCGTAAGGAATAAAGACGTGATTTGTGTGTGTATGTGTATTGGTTCTTATTTTATTCATCTTCATACTAATGCCTTGTTGAAAACTATTTGTAAAGTTTTACTCTTAAATAATCGAGTAACTAATTGTGTTTAAGGCTGACTAGCCACACACACCATGAAACCATAGACATTAGTTTGTTGGCAAAATTACTTAACCGTATACCTATATAACCATATAACATATACAGAATTAACTGCACCAAACAATATGGTAGACCACGTCTGTGCAACAATGTGACACTCTTTGTTGTAATTGTAACATACCATTCATGTGTTTCGCGACCTTGATCGCCTGTGAGATCTATTCGCAATAACTTTTTTAAATAAATAAAAACCGACTTCAAAATCGAATGCGATTGAAATCGTAATCGCTGAAATTTGATAATATCATAATCATAATCATCTTTATTTGCATAAAAAATGGTACAGTAAGGTTACATTTGAAAATATAGCATGCAACATTAAAAAACATCAAAGTAATTATATTAAAATTGAAAAAAAATTCGCTCACTGAGTAGAACAAGTTACTCAAGCAGCCACTTGTACATTTTGTTTCTAAATTGGTTAAATGGGAGTTCCGTTAAATCTGTAGGGATAGCATTATAAATTTTGACACACATGCAGTAACAGTTTTTTCTATTTAATGCTGTTGTTGGTAATATATCATACACAAGTCTGTTACCAGGCTTTTTATTTGATAAAATTGATATCAAGTCAAGAAACTGAAACAAAAGGAGATATTTCCAAATCGGACGACAGTTATCGAAGTTTTCGGTGTCGCATCCTTCCTGGTAATTAAACACTGTTAATATGGGTGAGACGGCACGACTCGAACATCGAGTTTTTAATTTGAAAGCTTAGTGCGTTGGGGTAAGTTGAAAAGCGGGGTAAGATAAAAAACCGTCCGTACCTACCTCCCGGAGCTACGGACGGTTTTTCATTTTACCACAATACCCACATCATATCGTCTGCCAAAAAATAAGATCACATTGGATATGTGGGTACGTGACGGTTTCGTTGACTTTATGGGAACACTAGCTGGTGCCCGCGACTTCGTCTGCACAGAATTAAATTATAGCCTACTCACAAATAATTTGGCTGTCAAAATTAAATTATACTCACAAGTAATTAGCTTGCTATTGGTAAAAGAATTTTCGAAATCGATACAGAACATCCCGACGTTTACCTCTTTATAATATAGTATAGATAACAATGCTGGGTGTGTGTGTATACTCACCCTTCCCTCCGCGGAAAGTAGAAAGAAAGCGCTGCAAAGGCGTGGAACCACTGTATTACATGTATACGCTGTATTTGTGCGTTGGCGCTAAAATCTAGCGTCCGTAATAAATTGCAGGATATCGACGATCAAGCTATTGTTCAGTACGTTGAACCCAGCGCTGACGTGGTTTTGATGTGAATCGTCTACTTACTCTACTAGGTACTCATGGGTTAGATACAGTGTTGCCAATGCTACAGCAATTACCGTGTTCTACGGCTTTCAGTCCAAAAAATGACAAAATCCACGGCCTACGGCTGCAACCCTGGGACCGTAGCAGATTCTACGGCTTTTCGCAAATTTACGATTGTTAATTTATATAAATAAATAAATTCACTTTTAGAGTATTCGACTGTCATTAGTGTATCGTATAGTGCCGTCCCGCTCATCCAAATATAGCTTGATAGGAGATCGAGAGAAACGGCACTATACGATTGTCGAACATCGGAGTAGCCCTGCGTATCCGAATGCCAGCGTTTCTTTTTTTAAGGAGTGACACGGCCTACCCTTGGTCTTTTTCCATATAAACACGGCTTTTTTATGTTACGTACGTACACGGCCGCCTAAAAATTTGTATTGGCAACACTGGTTATATACAATATTCCCAACATAGGTAATAAGCACGCATATTTTACTTACGAGTAAGGTACGGCCCAAAAAGCAATACCTAGTGTTCAAGAGGAAGGAAAACAAACTACAGACTCTGAATCTGAATCACTATGGCATAATGGGTTCCGTATCTCAAAAGGAAAAAACGAAAAAACATTACCTAACACTGCTTGCTTAGAAGAGCATTACCTTGACGTCTTAATGCGATCTCCAATTCAGTTTAGGTTCGCTCGCTGTCAGATCCGTACTAAAAATGACAGCTAAAACCTGAACTGAGTCGGAATTGGATCGCATTGAGACGTCATTCATGGTAAGGCCCCTGTTGTATGTAGTAGTAAGTACATACATAGTCATTTTTCTAATTTAGAACGTCAATTTGTCTATTCGCACACATTACTCACACATATACAAGTCATTTAAGTTTTTCACCTATACACACCTAGATTTTACAATGCACTAAGAACTGCTGAAACAAAACAGATCGCGTTACGGTAAGCAGTTCTTTCCATCGTCTTAATATCTTCCATTATCGTATAAACAACTCTATTCCCTGTTGATAGAGATTCTTTCGGTACTGACACTGGAAGTTCTATTTTGTAAATATACAGCATTGTAGGAATCAGGTTCTTATGCCGTGGGAATCAGAAATTACGGCGTAATTAAGTTTTGTTTGAACACTTAATGCCGCTCTATGAGTTTATAAATCAATGTTATGTGGGTTGCCCTGTTTAGGTGAATAGTGTAAGGGCATGTAAATTAAATATTGAATACTAGCTTCTGCCCGCGACTTCGTCCGCGTAGAATTTGACTTAAAAACTGATGTGGTAGTATATTCTGCAATAATTTACGTCGCGATTCTAGGAGGATAAGTTTGACGTCTGTGCGTGTGTGTGTGTCTGTCTGTGTCATCATAGCTCTTAAGCTGATGGACCGATTTCGATGAGGTTTTGTTCATTTTGAAAGCCAGTTGCCTTGCGGTGGATGTTAGCTATGTTTGGTAAAAATCAGTCCTGCTGTTTGAACTTTGAATATCAGCTCTTTTCCAATTGTTTTTTTTATTTACGGTTTGATGCGTGGTTACACGATTAATGCGTGGGTTTTTTTTTATTTATAATGTTATCAAAGCATTCACTGCATATAAAAAGTATTCAGCGGAAGTGTTTTGAATTTTTTTTTTATCGACTTTAGTACACGAGTATCACGAAGTGGCAAAGAAAAGTTATCCATTTAGTTAAATGATTCTGACAGCTTATACTTCCTATTTTTTTTTATTAACCCCAATATAGGTGCATGTATGAATGATTTGCGATCCTTCGATCAATGGCTGATGACGTAAATGCTGACATTTTATGAATGAGTGACTTTATATTAGCACAACGAAACAATGGGCTCTCTTTGATGACATTACAATATTTATCCAACCTTGACCTGATGGTCCAGTTAATGCATTCAAAACGGAAGTAGACGTAATATTTAAAGAATATCAATCGATTGTTACAGGGACGGAAGTCATACAGGGTGTATCAGACACTATCAGACACATCTATAGCTATGGTTATATACCCCTGTGGATTATTGTTAGGGGGTGTCTGATACACCGGTATATATAATACGTGTACTCCACTGCATATTATTAACTTGAGAATCTTTAGATGCGTTATTGCATCATCTTATGTCATTGAAGGTTTACTGATACAATAAATTTCTGTCAAAAATTTAATTTTTAATACAAGCTTTTTTGCTGACTGTACTTTTTGTTGACTGTACATGCATTGTCATCCATCCTACATATGTGTACCAAATTTCAAGTCTATCGGACCACCCGTTGAAGAGTTCCCTCCTGCGGAGACGATCCTGGCTGGGTCACCAGAACTCCACTACCAGATTATTGTATTGTCATTCGACTTACATAAGTATGCACAATTTTAGCTCAATCGGTTGAAGATATCTGCTTCAAAATTGAGTCGCAAAATTCCGCACGGACAAAAATACTTACATATTCATACATACATACTCGTACATACAACGCGTTTTTGTTTTTTTTTTTACCATTATGATACATGCTAAATAGGTACTCAATTATGCTAAACGTGGCCATATTAGGCGCTGTCTACCCCATAAGGGAGAGACAAACAAAAAATAGGGTCCAATTGAATTTTATCAGTAAATTGTAAATTACAAAATAAGTTTGTATTTTTACAAAATGGTAAGTACTGTATTTTACAATACCTTTGTCTAAAGGCTCAGGATAGACACATTATAAAGCATCACGTTAACACAAACGCGCTAAAAACATTATTTTGTCTGTCTTACCTTCAGCTAAAGCCAAGGTTTCAAGAAATTATACTCTTGACCTTTTCTGGTCATGGTTCAATGAAATATAAGTAATAAAATCTCCATTTGCCACTAAAAATTACCACGTACCTGCCAGCGTAGCGTAGCATACCCCAAAGAACACATAAATCTAAGGTTTCTCGAAGTTACAAGTAAAAGTTACAATTACAAGTAGAGGTAGCAACATTGGCCCAAACAACAAATCAGTGATTTAATTTAACCAATTTTAGTGAGAATTGCACCAAATTACCTAATGTCAAAATCGTCAGTTATAGATAATGTTTTTGTTAAAGTAACTTGGTGCTGTAACTTGTAGTTTCGAGAAACGGTCCACAGATGGTGCATGTTTTTTTAAATCTTGCAACTTAATTTCCACTCGCATCCAGTTGACGGATTGACTTGAGATTTGGTAATAGAGCTCTGACGACAAAAAAAACAAACTTTATAACAAGAAAAGATTTAGAAACAACAGTGAAAATTCAAATTATCAGTAATTGGATTGAACTCCTTACAAGTTGAATTTACAAGTGCAAATAGAGATACATTGTGAAGTAGTGGAGCTAAGGAATTGAAATTAATCGATGGTCACGCTGCAATGTAGCGTAATACTGGCGTTACAACAACTGAACGGCTAGCACAAGCGCGCACGAAAGCTGTGTCGCGCGCGACAAAGACTATCCGTCTTCACTATTGTAACTTCTAGAAAGAGACGGAAAGAGCTCGACATAGCTCTCGCGCGCTGTTGTGCTAGCCGTGCCGGTAGTTTATGGTCTATACTTAGCATTACCCTAAAAGGAAACTGGCAGTCAGGTGTGTGACGTGCATAAAATTCTTAATACGTCGTTATAATAACTTACCCACATAGAGTTTATACCTCGTTGTCTATTTATAACATTACTAGCTGTTGCCAGCGACTTCGTCTGCAAAGAATTCGTTTATCGCTATCCCGCGGGAACTACGCAATTTTCCGGGATAAAAAGTAGCCTATGTGCTATTCCAGACTTTTCTCTATCTATGTGCCGAATTTCATCCAGATCCGTTGGGCCGTTCTCGCGTGATTGAGTAACAAACAAACATCCATCCATCCATCCATCCATCCATCCATCCATCCATCCATCCATCCATCCATCCATCCATCCATCCATCCATCCATCCATCCATCCAACCATCCATCCATCCACCCATCCATCCATACTTTCGCATTTATAATATTAGTTAGATTTATATCACGAATGTAAGTACAGTTAGTAAAAAAAGGTGTATTAAAATTGACATTAACAAAGGCATATTTTTGTAGCGTTTACCTAGATTACCTTACCTCGTACTAATTTCGAAATAACAGAGCTTCTAGTTTATAACAACTTTACCTTACTGACCATCAGCCAGCACGGATTTGTTAGCTCTAGATCGACATGCACGAATTTAGTAACATTCACCGAGCTTCTGTCTGACTCGATCGACTCTGGCCAACAGACAGATGTCATTTATACAGACTTTAGTAAAGCGTTTGATAAGGTCTCTCACACAATATTAGTCCGCAAGTTGTCGATGTATGGACTCGTTGGGTCTATGCTGGAATGGCTAAGATCATATTTAACAGGGAGACAGTTCTATGTGGTCGTAAATGGCTACCAATCATCCCTCCATAACATAACATCTGGTGTACCGCAAGGCTCGCATTTAGCGCCTATTTTGTTCAACGTTTTTGTGAATGATATTCCTGAATGCTTCCAACATGCTAAAGTCTTTATGTATGCAGATGACTTAAAGTTCGCCCAAACTATTAGCTCACAAGAGGATATTGCCTTACTTCAAGGTGATATTGATAGACTTAGTGTATGGTGCCGGTCCAATCGAATGCAATTAAACACAAAAAAATGCGTCCATATTAAGTTTACACGTAAACACAATACGATACATTCACAATACAATATTAACGGCCATAAACTTGAAGAAGTCGAAATTATTCGCGACTTGGGAGTGATATTAGATCGTAAGCTGACTTTTATCCCTCATATAGATAACATTATTAAAAAAGCGTCTAAGATGTTGGGTTTCATCATTAGAAACGGTCGATCATTTAGACGTAGTAAAACAAAGATTTTGCTGTACTACAGCCTTGTGCGGAGTATAATGGAGTACTGCAGCGTGGTTTGGCGACCACACTACGCTGCTCATTCTCTTCGGTTGGAGCGCATTCAAAAACGATTTGTTCGTCATTTGGCATTTCGAGACCCTGTCGTCTCAAAAAAAACAGTATCTTATAAATGAAGGTTACAGCACTTTAAAATACAGTCTTTGGAAACCAGAAGAACCATTCTAGATGCATTATTCCTACATAAACTAGTCCGGCACAAAATAGACTGTCCACAGCTACTAGCGCTTCTGCGTTTTCGTGCGCCTTCCCGTTTCCCCCGAAATCACATAACCCCCTTGTGTCCACCGCTCAGAAGGTCAGTATCTGGCAAAAACTCTCCCATTTGTAGGCTGACGAGCATTGCCAATAGTTGCAGCGACAGGACGGATATTCACTTCGACCCACCAGTTGCACTAATCAGAACTATCTTAAACTTAACTTAAATCACTAATCTAGCCCGAATTTTGTTCGGTTTGGTTGTATAAAGTTGGTTTTGAGAACATAATTTAGTTAGTTAATAAACTTAGTTTTTAAGCTTCACTTTTATTTTGCATGCGGTGTTTACCTATAAGTGATTGTGATACTCTCTTCAACATGTATATACAAGCAACAAGTTCGATGTATTAGTATTAACAATTGTTGGTGAACCTTAAATAAATAAATAAAAATAAAATAAATAACATTCCACATGTATAAAGCCCCGCCATTGCAATAATCAACTAACATCGATTAATCTGCTGGCTAAACCTACGAGTAGTTATTTATTTGTTAATCTGTCTTAAATGAAATATAGGTAGATGCAACCGCATCCTAATTCCAAACTAATACGTAAACTCATTTAAACTATCACAGACGAAACTTATCCTCCATTATGATAAATGAGGTCTTTATGCTCTCTATTTTTGTCTTCTTTGAAGACTGTTTACTCGGGATCCAATTAGGGAGTAAAATGCTAACGCGTTAAATCCGCCTCCATGCTAGTAAGGACAGCATAAAAACGTGGACTTAATCGCTCTAAATTGTCGTTAAATTATTTGGACGGTTCGGCTGAAAGGCCACAGCCGTGGTCATAAGTACCAAGAATCCTAACCAGGGGCCTTACCATGGCGTCTTAATGCGATTCAGTTTAGGTTCGCACGCTGTCAGATTCGTACTAAAAGTGACAGCTAAAACTTGAACTGAGTCGGAATTAGGACGTCATGGTCTCAGGATCTAATTAAGAGTCTTATTACTATACTATGATACCTGTTGCTGAAAAGAGGTGTATTTTTTTACCGTTTTTGCGAATTGGGAATCTTCTTCAATTTGTTGAAGTCATTCTATGCGAGTAAATGGAATACTCATACTCATTTATTCGTAATAATTATTGTTATTACATGTCATTTTTATCATTATTTAAGTAGAATAACTAAATTAAATGTTAATTACAAAACACCGGATACCTCACGTATAAAAGCCGAAGGATTGTTCAGACAATTGTTTCGGACTATAAGTTCAAGTGACAGAGTGAGTGAGTATAAGTGACGTGATCAGTGTTGTGCGCTGCCCTACTTTAGACTATAATAAAAATGACGATAAAAATGAGGGTAGTTGTACGCCGATGTCAGCTGCGCCGAGTAGCCGCGCGAGCAGAGCGTTGGCGCGCAGTGTTCGTTTCGCTGCCGCCGGGGCGAGCGCTCCCTGATGAAGGGCTACGAAATAGTCCGAAACAATTGTCGGAGCAATCCTTCGGCTTTTATACGTGAGTTATCCGGTGTGTTGTAATTATGTGTGAGTCTCACGTTAGTTTCATGTTGAAAATTAAATGTTCAATAAAAAAAAAACGAGCCAATATTCCACAAATATACATAACTACTAGCTGTTACCCGCGACTCCGTCTGCGCAGAATATCGCTTATCGATTATCGCTATAACTATGGTATTTTCTGGTATATTAAAAACTATTCTATGTCGTTTCCAGGGACTGAAGCTATCTATATGCCAAATTCCAACTAAATTCAGCGGTTTAGCCGTGAAAAGTTGCACTTTCGCATTTACAATATTTACATGGATTTCATAAATTGATGGCATCAATCTGTGTTATCACCATCCGTAAATAATTTGTACGAAGATTTCAATTGAACGGTAACCGATACGAATCGAACACGATTTACTGTTTGCAATGATGTCACGCCTCTCAAATTACTTAATTAATCTGTCCATTACTAACCAATTTCGGATCGATTAAAAATGGAACGATCATCTTGTCGGAATTGATTTCAACACTTACTTAGGTATTAAAATGGATCACGTTCTTTGATCCATATTAAAGTGCATACGTGACATTATGATTAAAAAAAAGCTACCATTACCAATATAACATTACACAAGTTCGTAAAGTTTATTTAACATAACAAATTTATTATTGAACAAACTGTTAATTACCAAACATTTTTTAACACAACGATCTAAAAACCAGGTAAGTTTGTGTATTATCTGAATGTCGCTGCTGTCAGTACACAGATGCGCACGAGTGGGATTGTTGTCGTAGCCCGAACTATAAATACATCAGCCGCAAGAATGCAAATGCTTGTTCCCGCAACATGACAATAGATGGCGCTAACTTCAATACCGTGTGTACTTTTTTTAATCTTTTATTTAACTAGATATGTGGCCAGTTTCTCGAAGTTACAATTTACAATTTTACAAGTCTAAAATAGCAATCTATTTTTTCTTCTGATTTATCCGTATTTTCTGTTTTTATTTCATGTTACTAACATAGCTAATAAGATAATTGTTACTAACACTATGAACGAATGTTTGAACGATTGAACAATATGGAAGAAAAATTTTCCACCCTTTTAAACAAAATTTTTTTTTTCACTGGTGATCCAAATGAATAATTTTGAAAAAAATATATGTAATAGAATATAAAATTGCGTATATTATATCAAAATATGGTAGGTGTCGCTAACTTGCAAGTAAAAAAAAAAAAAAAACTAAAACAGCTAAAATTTACTTTAAAAAACGCTAGAACTTTTATTTTTTTTCTATAAATGTATCTTAAATATATGTACAAAATATCCGAAGGGCAAATTAATCGGTAACGTAGTTTGGCTAAAAAAAAATAAAAACTGAATTTTTATTTTTTTTATTTTTTCGCTAACTGTAAGCATTTAAGTCTTAATATTCAGTAAAATTATATCTTATAATAAAACAAACAAACGTGCATAACAATATTTTAAATTCAGCCAGGGGCGATTTTACTATTACCTTCCGGCCAGACCCTTTGGTACACCTATGTAGGATGGATAATAATGCAAGTACAGTCAACAAAATTACAGTCATTAAAAACCGGCCAAGTGCGAGTCGGACTCGCGCACGAAGGGTTCCGTACCAGAAAAACTCTGTTGTATGGGAGCCCCCCTTACTTATTATTATTATTTTGTTTTTAGTATTTGTTGTTGTAGCCACAATAAAAATACATAATCTGTGCAAATTTCAACTGTCTAGCTATTACGGTTCTTGAGATCTAGCTCGGCGAGTGGTAGCCATGAAAAAGGGCTAAAATATCACGTTTTTTGTATGGGAACCTCCCTTAGTTATTATTATTATTTTGTTTTTAGTATTTGTTGTTATAGCGGCAACAGAAATACACAATCTGTGAAAATTTCAACTCTAGCTATTACGGTTCTTGAGATACAGCCTGGTGACAGACGGACGGACGGACGGACAGCGAAGTCTTAGTAATAGGGTCCCGTTTTTACCTTTTGGGTACCTACGGAACCCTAAAAAGTTAAAGTGTGAACTACGAAGATGCAATGACCGAAAAGCATGGATTACTCGTACCTAAATACATACAAGATGCAATTAATGAAATTCCTAATGCATGCCCGTTAATGCAACGCTTGCTTGAAGTGCGATCGAGTGGCTCTTCAAAGGCATTAAGGTTAATAGGGACATTAAAATTTGATTGCCATTTCAATCCGAATAAATTTTTTGTACCTATAATACTTAATTGATTTAATCAGGATACTTAACGGAGGTTCATGCCTAATTGTGGTTGCAGAATAGTAAGGTTACCTACTTCAATGTAACATGGTTTCCAAAATCAGGCCTCCAGGTCAATTTATTAATTTACTAGCTGTTGCCAGCGACTTCGTCTGCAAAGAATTCGTTTATCGCTATCCCGCGGGAACTAAGCAATTTTCCGGGATAAAAAGTAGCCTATGTGCTATTCCAGACTTTTCTCTATCTATGTGCCAAATTTCATCCAGATCCGTTGTGCCGTTCTGGCGTGATTGAGTAACAAACAAACAAACATACATCCATCCATCCATCCATCCATCCATCCATCATACTTTCGCATTTATAATATTAGTTAGATTTATACAGGGTGTATCAGATAGCCCCTAACAATAATCAACTGGGGTATATAACGATAGCTACAGAAGCTAAAAAAATATATAAAAAAATGGAGTAAATTTTTTTTTTCTATAGGAATGGTAGTAAAACAATATATAAAAAAAATTGTAGTAATTTTTTTTTAATGTTTTCTATAGGATTGATTACAGTTAATACTACCATTCCTATAGAAAAAAAAAATACTCCAATTTTTTTTATATATTTTTTTTAGCTTCTGTAGCTATCGTTATATACCCCAGTTGATTATTGTTAGGGGCTATCTGATACACCTTGTATAAGGTGCCTAATTATCTTTTTATAAAAGTTTAATAGGTACTCTCCTAACGTAAAATAAAGATATGTTTAACTTTTTTATTTTACCGAATCAGGGTGCGACCAAACCGCCCCGTATATTCATATTCATATTCATTTATCCATAAAATTACAAATTTTACATGTCAAATTATTAAGTATATAAATATACGCAGTGACGTATGTCGTATGCGTCACGTTTTCTCACCGTTTCTTCATACATTTTGTTGCGATTCCGTAACGTCACCGTTTTTTAAGCGGCGGTGTGGTCGCACCCTTAGCTGACACTGACAATAAAAAAATTACAAATGTTGTTTCGTGATTGGAACTTCAAACTCTATTCTATTTACACCGAAATTCGGTTTTCAATGCTCGTTGTCCTATTGTGAAATGAATTATCAGTAATAAATTGGTGCAAAAGGTAACTGATCCATTGACACGGCCTTGCCCCGCAGCCAATTGAATTACCATCTAGTTACGACTGGCTAGAGACGCCTGCGCACGCGCACCGTAGCGTTAGCAGACACCTTTATACTTGACTCGAAACATGGTACCTGGGGCTTTACCATGACGTCTTAATGTGATTCAGTTCCGATTTCGATTCAGTTTAGGTTCGCTCGCTGTCAGATCCATACTAAAAATTACAGCTAAAACCTGAACTGAGCCGGAACTAAATCGCACTAAGACGTCACGGTAAGGCCCGAGGCTATACTTCATTTAATTTAGGATGAGAAACCACAACAACATTATATTGCGGCTCGTGAACTGTAATCTCTTAACAATTTGTACTAGAGTAACAATTGACGACACGCAAATAAATTGACTTAAAACAATTTTATTTTGCGGCCGCCAAACTTTTGCACTGTACTATTTGCTAGGTAAGAAATAGTTGGCCAGACGCAATTTAATGTTATTGTGGTTTCTAAATTAAATTAAAGTATAGGTTCACCAACTCGATAGTCGTCGGTGACCATTGACAATTCTCAAATGCCAGCATTATGCTGAGATGGGACCATTTCGTGATGCATGTTCTTATGTTTTTTACTTCTTTTTTTTCTTTTGTTTTTGTAATGCTACTTACACGAATAAATGTTTTCTTTCTCTTCCATTCAACTATTCAACACTAGCAGCCCGTCCCGGCTTCGCACGGGGTTGACAATTATTTATTTTTGGAAATTTGGATATAAAACAACGGCCACGGCGCTATGGCGGTTTTGTTTACTGTTTGAATTTTTTAATTCGTAATATCTTTTGAATGGAAAGTCCAATTTAAATAATTTAAAAACTATTTTATAGGTAGTTAAATGGTCTTGACCATAAAATAATTTATTTGGATAAGGATTAATATAAACACATAAATAGCATGGTTTGAATTTGGTTAGCATTTTCATTAATGTTTAAAATGAAAAAAGTTGTTGTAGTGACATAACTACAATAGTTGGACATATGCTACCGTGAAGTTTTTTGTAGACATTATGATGTTCTTCAATATTGTTGCACATTATTTTGTTCTATCGCTAATAGTTTTGGTAGCGCATTCGACGAAAGACATTTTAAGACTCATTTTTCTACACCTTCGGTTACATTGTTCAAATTTTACCAAGGATCCCTAATTTTTTTCAAAATGAAATGTAGCCTATGTCAAATTGGAAGAATGTAGCATTCTATTGGTGAAAGAATTTTTTAAATCGGCCCAGTACTTTTTGAGCCTATTCATTACAAACATACAAATATACAAAAATAGGTACAAATCTTTCCTCTTTATAATATTAGTGTAGATGTAGATGTAGATGAATCAGCTCTAACTCTAACATGACTGTGTAAGTTGTATAGCCAATTACAAGGTTGTCGTGTGCCGTTTACAAGCACCTGCTTTACAAACAAACAATTGCAAGCATTAACGCTTGACAACGCGAGTTTATTTTTTATTTTTACGAGCTTTTATTCAACTTACAAGTCAATGAGACAGTCAGAAATAGGATGCATGACAAAATTTTAAGTTTTCCTCTCTTATACCAGGTTAACTGTAAGATACGAGTATCGCTCCCTTTGTACTATTCTGTATTTATTTGTATTTGGTTATGAGCAATAAAGAGTTACTACCTCTACTATACCTGTTTGAATAAAGTCTATAAGCACCTATAAGTACTCTTTAACAAAAGAACCTAGCCGACTATGATTCGCGATAGATCTATATTGGCACCGTAACTAATTTTCCAACAAGTCAACCGATTAATGAAGTCAGAACAAACAGGAAGGCGACCGGGCGCCCCACAGGCGCGGGCGCAGGTTTGCTGACCTGATTTAGGAAATAGCGTAGCTTGTGTAACAATTAAGCCATAACTTTCTTGTTGTTTTGTTGTTGCTTGTTCTTGTAAAATTTGTCTTTTTCGTAAGTATACAAGACTAGCTTCTGCCCGCGACTTCGTCTGCGTATTGTACATATAAACCTTCCTCTCGAATCACTCTTTCTATTTAAAAAAACCGCATCAAAATCAGTTGCGTAGTTTTAAACATCTAAGCATACATAGGGACAGACTGACAGACAGATAGCTGAAAGGGACTTTGTTTTATACTATGTACTATGTAGTGATTAAAAACGGAGTCTGCATACTATGTTTTTGTAACGGATAAAAAGTTTTTGTTCCAGTATTCCTATCATAAAATAAACTTGCTGAATTGGTGCGCAACCCTCGGCGCACAGGTCCAAGTAGTAGACCGGTATTTTTCTTTTGGCTGGCCCATAGATGATGATGACGATGATGATGATGTTAAACTTGTAAAGCCGGGTACTCATCTGCGAGCAGTAACCATAACCGATGCACGTTACAGTAACCAAAAACCCTAGTGTGAACGGTGGTTTTTGGTTACTGTATCATGCAAGTGTTACGGTTATAGCTCACAGACGAGTACCTGGCTTATGTAATTCGGTATTTTACATTGACGATGTCGTGACAAAATGATGCTATCCCGTGAGGTCTATCAAGGTCTAGTAGTCATGCAGTAGCATTATCCGATGTCACGCTACGTTAAAGCGTTAGCGAAATTACAATTTAAAATCCGTTAATTAGTACGGAGTGTGAAACGAGAATTGATTGAGAATTATTGAAGCTAAAATGGAACATTACGTCGGTAGACCTCGAAAACAGTATTGATTTTAGCACTGCCGGTTGCTACGCTGCGTCTGCCATTTGTACACAATTAGCATCACATCTACCGAAATGTTGAGGGATCGTACTTGGTATCTCATGTCATTTTATGACAATTATACTAAGACTATTATACGCCAGTTTCCTTGCGGTGGTTCTTAGCTATGTTTGATAAAAAACGGTCCAGCAGTCTGAAGAGTATTGGTTCTTTTCCAAAATGATGTAGGTAAAGCAAGTATTGGCTCTTTTCCAAAATGATGTTAGGTAAAGCAAGTATTGGCTCTTTTCCAAAATGATGTTAGGTAAAGCAAGTATTGGCTCCTTTCAAAAATGATGTAGGGCATTTGTGGCATAAAATTGAATAGGTACTTATTTTCTCATTTTTAATTTAATGTTATTCTCAAGAACGCGTCTAACTTTAATCTTACTTAGACTTATAGGTACCTAGTGAATTTTTTAGTTACCTGTCCAAAATGTGGGTCAAGGTCCGACCGAGTCACTGGCCCGTTCGAGCTACTAATCTACTCGCTTGTATTATTTATTGTATAATCTGTGCCGGAACTAAACGTCGATAAGGTTAGCTATTGTTTGATTAACTTTTTAATTATATTTAACAAATAAGTTCAGGATGTTTGTTGCGAAATAAATATACGCTTGAATTTTCACAATTTACTGGATATGAATAACTATAAAGTAGGTACTTTACTTTTTTTTCATCAATTCGGACGCTCCAATATAATGTAGATTTAGTATGTAGGTAAGTACGAGTTCATAATCATACAGTGACGAGAAAAAAATAACGGGTCCACTTCCCATACAAAGTTGTATGTAAAGTGACCCGTTATTTTTGCTAGTGAGTATATGAATGCGTTAATTTGCGAAATGCAATGCGTTAGTGTTCATGACTGTTAATTAAAAGAAAATATTAAGAAAATCACAGCATCTAAAGTAATTACGCCACTACGTATTGTATTGTATACATAAGATGATTCCAAGGTAACTACACTGACTAGCAAAAATAACGGGACTCATCTGTTACAAAATTGTGTGAAAATTGACTGTACTTAAAATATTTAATGAAGTAGGTACTCATTGATTGCATTTAAATATTTATTGTTAACTTCGTTACTAAATCCAATATTTCTACGGTGATTTCGCATAGTCCTATAGAATTATTCAACGATTTCATTGTGGTTTTTTAAGTATTCGTGACCAAAACACCACAAATCTATTTATTGCGTTTATGTGGTTAAGTTTGGTAATAATTGGCAATATTTATGTAGCAATGAATTTAGACTTATTTTTCTAACAAAAACTAAAATGTACTTAATAGCATGATGGCAGAAAGCTTTTTTGTCAGTGCTTACCTCTAAAATGAAGTGAAAAAGTTGAAAAACCGCTTAGTGCGTTAGCCGTTTTCTTAAAACGATCAATTAATAAAATTAAGAGAATAGTCCTTCCAATAAGATAGCAGTGCAATCGATACGCTTATAATAAATATTAATTACCCCTGATAAATAATAACCGCTTAATCGTAACGAAAAAAAACTTTTCTTATTATGACTTAAAAATCACAAGAAAAATAAACGAACATTCAAAAACACCGCCGTCAACATACTACTAACGCCATCTATAATAACGACGCGTAAACTGATACTGTGAACGTGTAGGCTATTTTCGCCCGTGTTTCCAACTGTCAGGATGGCCGAGCGGTCTAAGGCGCCAGACTCAAGGTTTACCTTGCCCGTTCAACGGGTATGAGCTGTTCTGGTCCTCTCTGAGGGCGTGGGTTCGAATCCCACTTCTGACAAATCTTTTTGGTTTTTATTTATTGATTTTTAATTCTGAATTTATCGGATTAACACTGACATACTGATTACTTAATTATATTAGTACATTTTCGATGTTTTGTGTGTTACTGACTTTGGAGTTTTAACTAGTCCGTAGCTCTCCATGGCTAAAGCACGTGGTAGTGACACTACAATAATCATTAATAAAAAAAAAACCGGCCAAGTGCGAGTCGGACTCGCTCACAAAGGGTTCCGTACCAGAAAATATAACCTTAATAATTTGTAATTATTTCTAGCGTCTACGTGTAGCCATTATTAATATCGAGCAAAAAACGGTAAAAAAATACTTTTGTTGTATGGAAGCCCCCCTTAAATATTATTTTGTTTTATTTTTAGTATTTGTTATTATTGTGGCAATAAAAATACAAC
The DNA here is from genome assembly GCA_963854515.1 of Pandemis heparana. Classification (NCBI taxonomy): domain Eukaryota; kingdom Metazoa; phylum Arthropoda; class Insecta; order Lepidoptera; family Tortricidae; genus Pandemis; species Pandemis heparana. Next base: position 8,120,120 of record OY978025.1, read on the forward strand.
ATCTGTAAAAATAACCTCCTTGCTTTTACGGTCATGAGATACAGCAAAAAACGCCAACAACTACTCTGTTGTATGGGACCCCCCCTTAATTATTAATATTATTTTGATTTTAGTATTTGTTGTTGTAGCCACAATAAAAATACATAATCTGTGCAAATTTCAACTGTCTAGCTATTACGGTTCTTGAGATCTAGCTCGGCGAGTGGTAGCCATGAAAAAGGGCTAAAATATTGAGATACAGCCTGGTGACAGACGGACGGACGGACGGATGGACAGCGAAGTCTTAGTAATAGGGTCCCGTTTTTACCCTTTGGGTACGGAACCCTAAAAACACATTTTTAAGAGTAAGTTTTCAGGAAATAAAGACAGTGGCGCCAACGTTTAAAATCGTAAACTCTACTTTGTGACATTTCGCAATGATCGCGGATGAAAATGGAACTAACACTTTTGTAGAATGCGTACTTCTGAACAGGTGGCGCCACTTGACTTAGTATACTAGTATTAATAGTAGTAAATAATCGAGAAAAAAAACTGAAAATGATCCAGGGAAAATGTGATTAAATTAGGCAGATACAATCGAGTTCACCAATATTTAAGCAGCCAACTGTTCAAAAATAACATCCTTCCCATGAAACTGAAAAAAAAGGTCTTCGTCTGTATGTTTGAGCGATCGGCTGTAGGTGTGTAGGTACAGATATTGGAGGATTATAGGACTTAAATTCTGTCTTTGATTGGAGTATTAATATCTATAACTTCGTCGCTACTTGGAAATAAAGTTGACGCTTACCTTCGTCCATCTATTCCCTACTTTAAACTTGAAAGATCCATCTCCTTTGTATGTATTTTCCTTTATCCAGTTTACTTTTTGTATTCAAACAACATCGGCCAACGGTTGGAAAGCCCGCGGTTGTGTGCAGGATAGCCAAGGGAAGTTGATGTATTTCCGACGGCGCATCTGTCCCCTATTTCACCAACGTGACAATTGTCGGTGACATGTGACAATTCTTTTTACCTTACTAAATCGTCGGGAATCTACACCGGTCGGCTTCATCTAACTAATATTATAAATGCGAAAGTATGGATGGATGGATGGATGTTTGTTTGTTACTCAATCACGCCAGAACGGCCCAACGGATCTGGATGAAATTCGGCACATAGATAGAGAAAAGTCAGGAATAGCACATAGGCTACTTTTTATCCCGGAAAATTGCGTAGTTCCCGCGGGATAGCGATAAATGAATTCTTTGCAGACATAGTCGCTGGTAACAGCTAGTATTGAATAAGCATTGCATTTCGAATTGTCACTGGACCGACAATTGTCAAATTGGTTAATTAGTGGCCTGGCCTTATACTCCGAAATTCGATTTTCGAAGTTCGTTTCGTGCCGTTCCGTTCTCACTAATAGTTATTAATTTGAGATTGAAAGGGACGGCGTGATACGAATTTCGAAAATCGAATTTCGGAGTAGCCCCCCTGGTCTTCGCCTATACGTCAGTCCTTTCAGGCTCGTGTTTAAAGTAACTTGTTTTGCAGACGCTGCGTCGGGTGTGATGGTGCGGCCCGCGGTGCTGCTGCTGGCGGTAGCACTGTGCCGCGCCGCGACCCTGGACTCCGAGCTCGGCGTGGGGAAGGCCATCAACATATTCATGAGGTAAGTCCATAGAGTAAATTTAATAACAGTGGTAATAGGGGCTAACCAATTGTAGCAACACAGTCTTTTTCGACTTACACCACCATACTATCGCATTTTTTATTTATTTTTTCTTTATCTTTTGCATGGAACAAAACCATTTAACTACCCACTTGCTCGTTTGCCTTCCTATTCACATAAAAAAAAACTATGTAATTAGGATTTTTATTATATATTTAATTTTTGGTTTTTGTTAAAATTAATCGAGTTTCGTTCGCTACAGTTCAAGATGAGCGTAGCTACAATGTTCGAATCCTCGCACCTGGTTTCCTGGAATTTGTCTGCAAAATAACATTTGAAATTTACCATGAGCTTCTCGGCGAATGAAACATTTTGAGAATAAATACGTACTGTGACCTAATAAAATTCACCAGTGTGTGTGAACTTGTACGTTCGAGGGCTTTGTTGAACATACATGGAACGCTGTCATAGTGACGTAACGCCATGTAACAAACAATTTCAATAATATTTTGACGTTGTCATTGCGATAAGGTTCTATCGGGCTCACTAAAAGTCCGCGAGTGTAGGTACATAGGTAAACGCAGACGCATAGGTACAAAAATATCCAAAGTTACTACGAGTAGTAAAGTAACGTCTAATGATGTAAGTAGGGAGACGAAAACTATGGTACTTACTAACTTCCGTCTGTTGCATTCTTCAAAAATGTCCCAAGTGAAAGCTAAACTAGTTTTTTACACCAAAAGCATAATCCATTGTCAAAACTCACAACAGCTAAACTTTCATCTTCCATAAACCACCAAACAATAAGACAAGAATTTGCTTACGTTACAATAGTGAACTCACAACTGGAACATCTTCCGAAAAAAATAGTTCAACCTCTCTCTTTCACACTACTGGTTGTAAGATGATGACAGAGTGAGAGATAATGCAAACTTTAAAAAAAAATAAGCACTAGCTTGCAGCTGACAATTAGTAATGGTATCCCTGACCTTTCACAAGTAAGGTGCTGTAACCTTACAATAAAAGGGAACAAATAAAATCTGTTAGATCCAACTTGAGTCTTAACCTTTTACATATAGTGTTGATATTCTTTCTAGATCTTTAATGTAGTTGAGATGAGACCTTTTTTACGACATGGTGTGTGACTTGGCTTACCTAATGTGGCGATGTTAGGTATCATGTTTATTAGTTTGTTTACATATGAAACATAACCTGCCAAAATAAGAAACCTTTAGGTACCTAAAGGTTTCTTATTTTGGTCGCATGACTCATCAAAGCAAGGTACCTACTTTGTGTCTAGATACGTAATACTTAGTGCTTTAGGTAAATGCTTGGACTTGACTTAAATCAACACTAATATTATGAAGAGGAAATATTTGATTGTTTGTTTGCACTGAATTGGCTCCGAAACTATACTGGATCAAGTGACGAAACATATGCAGGGCTATTACAAACTAACCCAACCAACTTAAGAGATTCTGTACTTAATTGAGCAAAGAATACGTGTCCCAGCTGCCGTTAGCTACGTTGTCATGGCTGGACCTTTGTAATGGTATCATCAGTTCCTCAAATTCTCATCATATCACTCGTCGCTCTATCCCACTGTTGTTTCAACTAGGAGTCGAAAACATAAACATTCACGCCATCAAGAAATCAAAATTTCTAATATCTTTTCCTCCTCCCAGATATGGCTACCTCAGCATATGCATGCGGGTGGTTCCGCGGAACGACACAGAAGGCTGGGTCTTCCGAGAGCCCACGGTTTCGGTCTTTCGGGATGTGGAGCGGCTGTCAGTGGCTCCCAAGCCCCGACAGCCGAAGACGCTGTTCGATGGAGACTTCCACATGGAGTTCTGCGATAACCTGAAGCAGTTATTGCAGGCTTACTTCAGGGATTTCAGCTTTGAAAGGTGAGTTTTATTACGGTTACCAATGTTGTCGCGGATCCAGCAGTTGCTTGCCAAATTGAGAAAAGATTTACTGGATATTAAGCGGGGCGGGGTCCTCATCTGCGAGCTGTACGGAAACAGTTTGCAGATAAATGCCCGACTCTATGATTTGGAAGGAACCTTTGTGATCATTTGACTGGGAAAGCTCGAGTGGTCACTGACATTGATTAGGATAGCTACCCTGTAAGAGATTCAATAACAGAATTTTGCATATTGAGAGCGGCACTCACGAACAAGTATAACTTAAACTGTTTACTAAAGGCAAAAGTAGCAATGAATGTGTTTAGCAAGACGATTAACACTTGCCGGAACTAAATAAAAAAATGTTTCCATTTGAATCCAAGCAAGGTTGTGAAAACTCACGCACGATCGATTCATAATAGTAATAGTAGCGATCATTTCCAATGATTTATTGCGAGTTAGTAGCATAATCTAGTCAGTGGTGAAAATATGCTAAAGTTGTTTCAATGATAATTCGAAAAGATCTCTTACATGTTGTCTTAAAAACAAGGTAGACAATAGGCGATCTTATAGCTTAATAGCGATCTGTACCAATTCTCTTGTAATTTTGTATTCAAAATTAAGTCGCCCCTTTGACAAAACCATAAAATTCCAAGATCGAAGTGTAAAGAAATATTTGTGAACTACAGTTAAAAAAGCAATAGAAATTCACAGGGATGTTCAATCTAGAGATGGTGCGTATTTACGTTACCAGGTTTTGATACCAGGTATTTCCTTGCAAGTATACCAAGAATACCAACCAGGTACCGACCCGATATACTTGCAAGACTTGAAAGTATTTTTCCATTCAAGTATGCTGTCCCTTCAAAGTAAGTACTACTTCATACACATAAGGTCCAGATTGCGCTTATACGCGATATAAAATACTTTCAAAGTATTTTACGTCTTGATTGAAATATTTTAAATCTTATCTATATAACAACAAGGTTTAAACTTGCAAGGAAGCAAGTATTCGACTTGTTACGTTGGACAGAAAATACTTTGAAAGTATTTTGACACCTGGTTTCTGCACCTGGTATGAGAAGGTGGACGTACTTTTAAGCCCTGGTACGCGATTTAGCAAGTATAACCCATCCCTAGTTCAATCTAACTAACTCAACAACTTCCTGACGTATTCGGTATAAATTTTAAGACATTTATACGTTTTAAACACCAATTTTTCGGTATTCAAATGATGATCTTGATGATAGGTTAGAGCGTCCGTGGCGTGCGTTCACAGCCGGCTGGCCTACGGACATCATGGCGCGGAACCTCGGCATCAACTCCTCATTCATCACCGGTGATCACTGCTACGTGCTCGTCAGGGTTTCCAGGTAAAGCTGGGAACCAGTAGTCGGTGTCATCGCGGTCTCGACCGCCAGTTATCGCTCTACCTATAGTTTGATATTTTGTCAATAAACATGGGACAGTTTCATACACGATTAATTGATCTCGATGACACCTAAGAGCCCTGTTTCACCGAGACGCCATGGCGACTTCGGCAGAGAAGTCGTATAGAAATCGGCAGTCATTTACTTGGCGAATCCTTAGAGACGTCTGATTTGTATAGGATACGTAACTGGCGATATCGCCGTGGCGTCCCGAAGAGGCAGGGCTCTATATTCTACTGGTCTTGAATTACTTGTTTTATGAATAAAATACAGTTAAATATGAGCGTCAAAGATGCGAGACACATTACTGGACACACGCGCTTCTGACCGGAGTTCCGTGTGTTTGCTCAAAATGAGGATGAATAAATTTAGTTAGAGAAACAGAACACCTAACAAAAAGACACAAGTTTTGAAGACCATCACCATCAATTCAATTCAATCAGCATCTTGTGAAGTTGTGACTGATTCTGAAATGGTTATAAATGTAATTTGTGTATAGTGTTCACGACTACTGCGTCATTTTGTTATATCTTCGCACACATAGGCACAGTCCGCGCGCGAGCTCCGTGGAATGGAATTACTGATGAAAAGGTTAAAATTTGACAATTAACCAGCTTGTTCTCACGTCAAATCCAACTCACTGGGCGAGTGCGGGGTATGAAGCGACGTCCGGGCGGGCGCATACCCCCGCTTCCCCAGCCCTCGCTTCCTCGCTGATCGCGCGAGGACTGTTTAAGTTGTACTTACATGCAGTTGCAGTCACCAATGTAACGGAGCGGTGAAGGTGCCCAAAAATATACGAACGCTACTCTAATCCTATGGGCATCAGGGACCCGATTTTTGAAAGCATTCGAAAGTACCACTCGAAATTGTTAAACATCTGTGTATTTTTACAATACAGCTCAAATTAAATTTTCGTCTAGTATATTAATTACACCTGTAATTTTTCCACTCGTATTTTAAATTTAGAACAATTTCTCACCTCTTCCGAGAGGTATTTTCACATATCGTCCTTCCACAGCCAGAACAGCTTATTTATCTGATCTGCAATGTAGTAGTGCTTTCAACTATCGGGCTTCAGAGTGAGTTCTGCATATTTTTGAGCGCCTTTACCGCTCCGATATATCTGACGACATATACTTTCCAATTCCAGGTACCGAGAGACCGCAAAGCTAAACGACTTGCCGACAAACATTCCCGTAGAAGATGTAGTATTTGACGCCATCCAAGAGTCTATAATCGGTGACACAGTCTCCATAGCGGACTTCATCAGAAAATATGGCTCGCATTATATAGCTAGTTATATTACTGGCAACTCTCTTTATCAGGTGAGACATGGTTATCCTTATGATGTAGCCAATAGTGACTCTCTACAGATTTTTAACGGTTTTCCCGTTCCATCTTTTTCAAATTCTTAATGAGATGAGAACACATTGATAATATCAAAACACAGCTCTACTATTTGATTTGTAGATATTATAATCGCTTTGGGTTGGCCTACTTTGCTGGAAGGATCACGGCATGCTAAACCTTCCCCAGCTCCGGCCTTTTTTTGGTGTTTTTCCTTTGTTCCTCTCATTAGAATTTTTAAAAAAGGACATATTCTATCGATCGTGACAAGTTTACTTCCATGCGGTCTGGGAGCAAAGAAAAATCATAAAATGTACCAGTTGCTTCTCTTCTCGCGCAAATGGTAAAGCCCTCAAGGGACTGGCCGAAAATTAGGAATCATGTTATAGGCGATGCGTCAAGCAACCCATCACTATTTTGATTCCCCTTTCCACCTTTGGGTACGCCCACAATCATGCTAAACGTGGCCTTTAAGGCTTGTTACCCTAAGCTCTGTCTGCCCCCGGGGGACGGGGATCCCCTGCTCGCATTGCACAGTCCTGCAAGTCTGAAGGGGGATCGAAGCGTTCCGACTCCTTCCTTGGCGCGGGTGGCCCTGGCAAAAGCTCCCACGGCGCCTTCCAAAAAAATGGCCCTGTCTACCCCGTAAGGGATAAAAGCGTGATTTATGCCTGTAGGTATGTAACAAGGGAATCTACAACGGATATTAATGTATCCAGTTATCGCAATGTTTTGCAAACTATCCGTGAACAGTAGTCACGTGGCGACGTTGTGCTGGTTTCACGTTTGAACTCACATGGCTTTGCCACGGTGTTAGGTATCGTTAGAAATAGTAGACAGATTAATACCTAATCTTAGTAGAAATTGTTTTCATCCGGCGACCAATGATCACGTGTTTTACTCATTTAACAGGAGATTTCGGAGTTGATCATATAAAGTAAAGTATAAACTTTGCCAAAAAAAAATCGGAAACTTAAAAAATATATCTTCTATCTATACCAGTGGCGTGGCGTTCATAGAACTCGATTCCCACCGGCTTGCCTATTTTTAGGCATTTGGGCAATTTATTGTGCAGAATTAGAGGAAAAGGCTAGTTAAGTTCCCTTCGGCTTGCCTTCTGATATACTTGACGCCACGCCACTGATCTATTACATAATTATGCTTTGTCCTAAATGACTGAATGATGGATGCACAGCCTAAACCGCTGATCGTAAAGACCTGAAACTTGGAGGGTATTTTCTTTGTATGACGATCATGAATATTCCCTATTGATGGAAGACTTGTGTCATATTTTCTTAAAATTAATCCCCTTACGGGGTTAAAAAGTGGTAGAAAGTTGTCTCGTCTCGAAATCGTCAGAATCATGTTCGCCACTACTTTAAAAAAGCACGTACCTATTATGTGTACTAGTAAAACTCAAAACTAAAAACGAACTAAAGTTTACGTATACTTTTGGGGAGGTTTCTTGATTGTTTTAAATATAGTGAGAAAAAGTACGACCTTTTTCAAAGTAGTACTAGTAGCTACAGTCCGTAAGTTCTTAAGATTCGGGTTTGTCTTGATGTCTCACTCACTCTTATAGGTTTGATACTTGAATCGGCCGGGTGAAAGAGCAAGACAAACCCGAATAGCATTCTAAGAGATCACGGGCTGTAAATTTTGTTTCATATTAATTTAATCCAGGTATTCGTGTTTTCCCGGAACGTGTACTCCCGGATCAAGGACCGGGTCAAGTCGAAAGGCGTGACGGACATACCGCCGGCTGAGATGAACAATCTGTTCTCTCCCTTTTTCGCGGAGCACGTCGGCGCGGTCAAGGTTTGGACGACGCTGACATTTGAACGTAGAACATTTAAGAAGTTGCTAAACAAGTTGACAAAGGGCGATGTGTTACTGTTCAGCGACATCTAGCGGTGGATAGCTGTACTACTACTGAGGTACACTTTGTAGTGCATTTCTTCTATCCGTTAACAGATGTCGCTGTACGCACAGAATCTACAGCTAACGTTCACTTAATTAGTGTTTCTGCAAAATCTACTTTATTTTGTTGTATTTAATTTTGTACAACTTGAATGAATGTTCTTTGAGTCAAGTGTAAAATCAAATGTGTATGGATCATCATCATTAAACTTTTGGATGTTGCTTTCCATCATCAGCGTCATCAAAAACTTCTTTTCTGTTTTGTTCATCATCATCAATTTCTCGAAGCATGGTTTCTCTTCTGTCACTTTTCACATCATCTCATATAACTTTGAGGGACCATTACCTAGGTACTTAAAACATTTTCGGAAATCATAAAGTAATAAAAAGAGAAAAGTGAAAAAAATTGTTCCATAAAAAATATTGGACATCAATACATTCAACCGATAACGAACACGAAAAGAAGTTTCAGTCCAATTTTGACCAAACTCCTGGAGGACACGTTCCAAATTTAACACGATAATAAAATAAAATAAATGAATCTTGTCTATGCTCTCACTCCAGGTGTTTGTGTTCTCTAGAACCGCATACTCTATGATAAAAGAGAGACTTAAAAGCAAGGGTGTCGCCGATATCACCGCCAAGGAGTTGGAGGGTTACTTTTCGCCTTGGCATGCAAAACATATCGGACAAATCAAGGTAATCATCATCATTTCACCTTTTTCTAGCTTTCAACCAACATCACGCTACTGAAATAAAATGAGGGCGCCACTGTCTACGTAACACGCATATTTTTACGCTTCATTAATGCATAAAATTTATCAAGATATATTTGTCCTACCAATGCACAATAAAAAAAGGATTAACCACAAGTTAATTTATAAATGTTGAACAACAATACATCGTTGAAAACTTCTATACCTACCTATCCAATACAAAACCTACACGCAAGGTTCTACCGATCCATGATACTGGCCGACAACAAAATTAAAAAGTTTTTTTATATATTTTACAGGTGGCCAGTGGCAACAAGACCGTTGAAAGTTGGGCCATGAAGAGACTACGAGTCCATTACTACATATTCTCATACCCGAGTCTACTAAAATTGCATGGAGAACCGTCCTTGCTGCGAAACCTAGACACGTTACTAGGCAACGAAGCATTATTACAACTAGAATTAAAAACTTTGTCGCCAGCGTTCAAAGATGTGAAAAAGAAAAAGTGGTTCGAGGAAGTCATAGATAATTATTTGAAATTATGGGAGAGTAACATGTGATAATTAAGGTAATATTCGTAGGTAAAATTATGTATTTAAATACAGGAAACAGAACTTAATTGGTGCTACAAGAAAATGTAGGATGTTGTGATTAAAAAAGTTACAAATCTTAATTTATTGGGCTTGTTACAGTTAAGTACAATTACTGTTTTCATAAAGACGACTTCCTGTGTTAAAATTTTGTTTTCTAATTCATGGAGTTCCTTTAAAAGTTATAATTTATAGCTTAGACTAAATCCATTTTCATATCAATATGTACAAAAGGTACAAGATGTTGTTGATTTATTAATCAATTATTTTTTATTGTGATTTAATCTTGAATCAGCCAAATACTGACGATAAAACAATGAGTCTAATGAAAATGTGAATTTTAAAATAAAAATATTTATATTTTTAGCAAAGTATGAAACAAATTAGATATACAATAAAATTGTGATCATAGAAATAAATTAAAAATTTTAGACGCAGTGAATTGAACGAACTACTTATCCTTAATTTAAGTCGTAAATGTAAATATTATAATAATAAGTGCCTTATCAAATGCTTCCTTCGTTAGAGTTACATTACAACCAAACAAAGTACCATAGTTACAGATAATTTATTACAGCGCCATCTATCTTAATATTTCCAAACTACTTCGTCACTTAACGCTGCACGTGAGTTAGTTTAATTAGAAAAAAGTTACTGACGAAAATATCACAGGATGGTAGTAATGTCGAGTAAAAAGCTTATTTAACTGTTACTCGGGAAACCGGTTTATAATTATAATTTTAGTTGTTGAACAAATCAGACACTAATGCCATCTAGCGATAAGACGCATTAACTGCACTTAAAATCTTTGATGATCCAAAAAAAGTGATTAAGAATCGTGCAATACATATTTCGTTTCTGTAGCGCAATGCGCAATCACACTCGAGAATGCATTTACATTATAGCGTATTGATAGTTGAATAAGTAAAGATGTAAATATTTTTTGATAATTATCTATAGATTAACGGAATAAAGTTGATTTCTGACTGACAACTGGTTTTATTTCTAGTTTCTGGTAGGTAACACTAACAAGTAACTTGAAATTTTAATGATCTTCTTTAATAGTAAACTTAAAAAAAAACAACTTACAGCGAGGAAATGTCGCCAGCATCTCTGGCTCAATGCCGTGGGGAAGCTCTTTTATTTATTTATAGATTTATTTTAGTGTTAGTTAGTTAATTTTTCTTGTAAATTTTAATTTATGTTATGTTGACGGTGTTTTGCAGTTAAATTAGGAGCCAATGTGTCTATACTTCATTTAATTTAGAATGAGAAACCACAATATCATTATATTGCGGCTGGTCAACTCTATTTCTTACCTAGCAAACAGTACAGTGCAATAGTTTGGCAGCCGCATAATAAAATTGTTTTAATGCCACTTTATTTGCGTGGCGTCAATTGTTACTGTAGTACAAATCGTAAAGAGATTACAGTTCACGAGCCGCAATATAACATTATTGTGGTTTCTCATCCTAAATTAAATGAAGTATATAGTGAACCAAGGAATTCCTTTACCACCCTAGGTAATTAACAGTTGTACAGTCATCATCATCATCGCTATATTTATGTATCGTGTCAAATCTCGCCCGATCTCACGGGGGGGAGGGAAGAGTTTCTCGGTAAATAGGTACGACGTTTATTTTTCTGCATGATTTCGAAAGCACTGAGTACTTAAGTGAAACAAAGTTCTCCATTGAAATAAGGCCAATTTCTACAAAATTAAGGGTTTTTTTTAATGAATTCTAAGCAAAAAAGCGCAAATTAACGCATGACTGCCTAATTTCACTAAAAATAGGTACACATTTTTAAAAATCTCATGTGAGGTTTGGTCGAACTGAATCTCATGAGATCTTACCTAGGCTAATATCAGGCCAATATCTAGGGGAAGGGGATTAAAAATTGGCCATAACCTCACGTAAAATGTTAGTGGCCGAAAAAAGTGCCTACACAAATATTTCGCTCAGTTTTACACGGACTAGATACAACCACTATCATTGTCTTAGCTCCAAATTCTATTCTTATCATACAAACGGGGTCATTGCCTGAATCATAGACTAGTATCATCAAATCTGGTCATTCACCTTCTAATTTCTGAGAACTTTATTTCTCACAGCAACAAAATAACGTTCTATCTGTAAATTAATAAGTTAAATGAAGCCTTGAGGACGTACGTTGTGTGACGTCACACCGTACTACACGAAACGTCATTACGATTATCCTGTCTAATACTACTCATCATCATCATCATATCAGCCGAAAGACGTCCACTGCTGCACACAGGCCTCCCCCAAGGCTCTCCACTCGGACCGGTCCATGGTCCTGTGCCTTCCGCATCCAATACTATTATTTAACTTGAATTATGACAATATTTGATCTATGTATACCTAAGCCTATACGGAGCGCAATACTACATAGGGAGTCATGGGACGGCCGTAGTTAAAATTTTCTTCGATTTTTGTCAAATATGGACATCGACGTCAAATTTATAACACCCCTCTTTTTGCGACGGGGGTTAAAACACAGATTTTTACCTCCTTCAAATTGTAGAATAGGTCATGCTCTCTAATATAACTGTCACTATATTCTTTGTCTCGCTAATAGCGCTTGATAGCGAGTAATTCATACGTAGGTTCATGGGTTATCTGACGCCACGCAATTCGACAACCTTGATCGTTGCTTGTAAAAAGATACTATAATTAGTTTCTTATTTCAACTAATGAGTATTAAGTTGCCGGTGCGTCCCGCTAGAGGCGCTGCATGTGCACCGTACAGTACATAGGTACAATGGGGGCTATCTCGTGTGAATTTGCCACACAATTAAAATCGAAAATTCGGAATTAAGAAAAAGAGACGCAAAATAAGCGGCCTCAAAGTTAAAATTAAAGATCTATTTATAATTAATGAACTTAATGAGGTTCAAGATTAAAAACTTTATTTCGGCACCGATCTTATAAAGTCGCCTTTTACAGTAAAGTTATACACCTATGGACTTTAGTCAACAGTGGCGCCACCTGTTGAGCAAAAAAACGATAGTCCCCATTGAATTGAACTGACAAGTTAGGTAGCTTTTGTATGGGATTTAATTAACCCGCGTGGAGCCCGATTTTTGAAACCACACATGTGTAAATGCCACACATGTGGTGAAAAATTGTGCTGAATTTAAAATACGATAGAATTTTACATTGGTACAAAATTACGGCTCTCATTAATCGTGTAGAGTCAACAATTTTATTCGAAAATTTAATTTCTAAACGACACTGAAAATTAGAACACATAGAAAAATCCGAAAAGTAAAGCTATGGCCGGGAATCGAACCCGGGTCCTCGTCATTCCGTGACGCGTGCTATACCCCTACACTACCCATAGCAGGTGAGTAAGCCTCCGAATTTTTCTATCTGTTGCCAACTGTCACGTGACCATGTTACTATGCGAACATTTGTCGCTAAGCGTCATCTGTTTGAATGATGTATCTGTACGACACAATTACAAACTCCCGTGGAACATGTACTGCTCACCAGGGACGAGAGAAGGCGCTGTTTTTCAAATGATAGGAAATATCAAATTAATCAAGAAATTTACTTCTTGATTTTTAATGTTTACTTTTTACGTTTTACCGTTAGAAATTTAATTTCTAAACGACACTGAAAATTAGAACACATAGAAAAATCCGAAAAGTAAAGCTATGGCCGGGAATCGAACCCGGGAATTTTATTCGGTCTGTAGTTTTGAAAATATTTTGAAACACTGATTTTTACCACTTCCGAGTGATGCGTTTTCAATAATCAAACACATAGGGCCAGAAAGAGACTTCCGCTTGTAAATTGTAACTTGTAGTTTTATAAAATAAGGCCCAGGACCCCAGAATTAATAGTAGAAAAAAACCCCATTTACCGTAGCACCCTGTTTCGGGAACTCTCCCCTTAATATCTCAGAGAGTTTGGGAATCCTTGGTGTCGATGTGTCTTGCAGTGTCCAATTTGGCGATCATTTGGAGTGCAAAGCAAAATTAGCTGCAAAAAAGTTGGGGATCCTCGGCCGAGCGAAGCGATACTTCAAACCAATCCATAGCCTACAGCTATATAAGGCTCAGGTTCGACCACTCATGGAGTATTGCTCGCACCTCTGGGCTGGGGCCCCTCAATACCAGCTCCTACCATTTGATCGCTTACAACGCAGGGCATGCCGCATCATTGGTGACCCTATGATCTCTGTGAAACTTGACCCTCTTCCTCTTCGCAGAGACGTAAGTTCTCTTTGCGTGTTCTACAGGATCTATAATGGGGAGTGCTCCGAAGAACTTTTTAACCTTGTTTCAGCTGCCATGCTGCTGATGGAACCATCACCGTACTACTCGATTCAAAAGTAGTTTCCATCGACATCACCTCGATGGATGGTGCTCCAACACCGTACGATTTAAACGGTCTTTCTTGCCCCGTACGTGTAAAATTTGGGATGGGCTGGCGGCTGGGGTTTTTCCAACTGGCTACGACATGGGTACCTTTAAGAGGCGAGTGTACCACTTCTTGCGTGGCCGGCAACGCGCTAGCAGTCCCAATGGTGCTGTGGTTGTCCATGGGCGGCGGTGATCACTTACCATCAGGTGCACCGCATGCCCGTTTGTCGGTTTTAATATATATTAAAAAAAAAAGTAGGGATTTTTTTCCTCGTTGATATTCTTCTGATTTGAGCTTCTTTTTCTTTTAATGACATTAACGGTCACATTGTTAGTAAGTGCGCAAATGGCATCCAGGATAGTCCTTTTATTTGGTCTGAGAATAATTATATTAATTACCGAATTAAATTAAAAAAAGTAAAGATTATGAATATGATTAATTTTCAAAATATTGGTAAATGCTCTTATTTTCCTCAAATAACAGCACTTAAAATCACAGCAAAGCTACCCAGAGATGTGCTCCGAATGATCGTTTTTTTTTGTTTAAAAACACAGTAGGCAACGAGAATTAGGAACTTATATTTGTAAGTTCAGGGAAAACTTTTGACGCACTCATATTATTATAACCCTCATAGATTTAATGATGACCTTAGGTAGATACCATTGAAAACACGTCAGCCCATTTTTGGGAAATTCCCGATGCCATAAGGACCATAAGGTTATTAAATTAATCATACCTATTTAGTTTGTAACTGGATTTATTAAAGTTTAGAGACTTTAGCGACTTCTTACTCTTCAAAAATTATATTTATAAATAAGTAACAAGTTTTAATCAACGAGGAATAGAAAAATAAAGTTGAACTATACCATTCTGCAACACATCAGTGATTTATCTCTTACAGCAGGCCACGAACTTTTGCAAAATGTTTTTGCCCATTATAGTTGTATATTCCGTCTTTATTGGTAATTCACGTGTTTTGAGCACACGGAACACAGCATAATAAATAACAATTAGAGTGGTAACTCAGCCCAGACAGGAGATAGGGTAACAACGAGGTGTTTGTATGCCTGACAAGATAAATCATCCAGACGTCCACTGTGAGCACTTTAAAACAATTGTTTCCATTTAACCCTTGGGTGTTGCGTAACTCTGAATTCATTCATTAAAAATATTTTTTTAATTTACTGTCTCACGCCGCATATAAGCACAGCCCGTTTCAAATAGTACGCACTACAACGCTGCGCGTAACCGAAGTCTCTTAGGTCAAGTTCAGATTATGTTTACTCGTCCAACATTAGCGAAATGTGAAAAAACCTCAGTGTATACGCCGCTTCCACGCGGCGAGCCGCCATGAAAACTTACAACAATTGTTACAATTTCCAAAAAATGTTTACTGTATTGTTCATCATTTGTTCATCTGTGTGCCTAAGTAACAGTGAGGAGAGTGATCTGGGATACAGTTTGAATATAGGGAACGCTATAGACGTGTTCGCAAAGTAAGTATATTTTTTTAATGCACATGTAAAATGATAGCACTGTCCTCTAATTACCTAGTGATATGCAAATAGGATGCATTTAAATGAAGTTAGGCTGTAATGTAGACCTAATTAAATGAGTTGTAAAGTCTTAATTTATATAGGTACAGTACAGTATTTACATTCCTGGAATGTGTTAAATGCGCGGTTTTAAATAGGTGTACCTAATTGTGTGTTTTAAACTGATATTTGTTGGAATGAATGGTTGATAATCGACAAAAAATATTAGGTAGGTAAGCAATATTTTTAGTATAATATTTTATACTTATAGGTTTCTAATAAAGCGTAAGTCTGTGCCCAAAATAAAAATATAGGATCAATTTATATAAGACAATTTATTGAAGAGATATTTAGAAAGTTTTGCCATAAATAAACTACGTCGTCTTCGGAGCTTCGTCAAAAGACAAATAACTAGGTAACTACATACATTTAAGTCCGACTAAAATACGTATGCATGCAAATAAAGATAATTTAATTATCTACTTCAGAAGAAAAACAAAAAGACCCATCTCGTAACCAGGCAACTACTAGCTTCGAAATGAAAATGTGATGCGATGTCCCGTCTCAATATCCCGGGTACGAAACCAGCCTTGGTAACCAGCTATTTACCAAATCAAATTACGAAATGAAACGTATGTACATACTAAAATTCCAGTTTCGTAGCTAGCTTCGAATTGGGATTTCTCCCGTTTCGAAACTGGTTACCGAAACCTTAGTATCTACCTTTGCAAACAATTTCCTTTTTAATGTTACCTATTAGGTACTATATAAACGGTTTTGTTTTAAGTGTTATAAGAAGCGTTTTACTGTCCATTGATATCAGCGTTTCACAATTGTTTAATTATTCATTAATCTTTATTGCCCCTGTCAGATAGAGCACGATTGTGATGTTAATGATCTTACTCTGTCATCAATTATCTCTGGAAAACATGTCTACATCATCACACAATATCTTAGCGGAGGGTATTTCCCAATCTGGGCCCTATTTTATAAAGCTACAAATTACAAGCGGAAGCGTAATGTACAAGCGGAAGACTCTTTCTGACCCTATATGTTAGATAGAGACTTCAGACGCAGACCATAGACCCATTCTTACATTCGTGGAAAAAATAGAGGCATAGATAACGTGACAGAAGTCCCGTTTTGAACGGAACTGTCCCTTGTTTTTATTACCCGTCCCGGTGTCCCCAAAATCAACTCCGGGACGCAAAATTGTCCCGTTTACGGAAACCGCGCGAAAATTGCGAAGTCGGAAGCGAGCGGCGCAGGAGAAAACTCTTGAACGGTTAGTTTCAATTGACTTGAAGTCTGGTATACATACTCGTAATCTAGAATGGATGACCACGCAAGTAAAGTTGACAAAAAAGTAGGTACAGTACATGTTAGGCATTAGAGCAATACTAAATCAGTGGAAATAATAGATGAAACTACTCCTGAGGAAATGCCTCTAGGCTCGCCCCTGCCAGGTACTGAATCTTTCGTATCGCGAGCCGAGACTTATACTTGACCAATTTCTATCATTTATTACTCATTGCAGCCTTTTCTAACCAATACAGTAGAAAAGGGACACATCGGACAGCGAACACATTCTATCTTTCAGCTATGGCGACCTTTCCCAAGTGACTCAAGTGGTCTCAGCGGACTACGAAGAAGAATACGACGATGCGGATTCCCCAGAGCCCTTCAGAGAGAAGAACATCAGGGTCTTTCTCAATGCCAGCAGCAAGGAGTACCCTGGAGACGCCATGGTGGACATGAATATACTCCTATTCGAGACCTTCGATGATTTACTAGATGGATACTTCCAGAATTTTCATATTGAAGGGTAAGTATTAGAAGGGGGGAGGGAGGTCTCTACATGGCCTTGTTTTTGAGTAATTTGACAGATATGGCTCCTAAAAGCTCCTAATGTGCTTTAATTTTGACATTATATCTGAGGTATTTTGACTGTGTTACCGTACACATGTTTTGAATCTATCCTTTACTTTGACACTGGCAAAATTTTCCAATGGGCAGAGCCATATTTTTTAAAACATCTAGTTAGTTAATTGATAATAACCCTAAACACCTTAGGCTTTTCCATTAAAGTGGATTATTGTAATTTCCTTTCTTACTCTTCATTACGTGACATCACCATGCCACTTGTCATAAAATAGATTAGGTAGGTACACGTAAAATGCACAAGAATGTCCATCCAAAATACCACACGAGGGCTGATTCACGATTAAAATAATAAGAAAATGATTCATCTGCGTGAGTTATCCACAATTCCGTAAAATAATTTGTCATTTTATTAATGACACACGTCTTTTGAAACAAAGAAGTAGGTACCCAGGTAGATAGAGGTAAGTAGGTAGGTAAGTAGGGAAAGCTATTTTCAAACATGTACCATCCACAGAATATTTTTGTAGATACATTAAGGATACGTCAAATAAACGCGGGCCTCACGCTCTCTACACGCGCGGCCCGTAGGCCACACTCCCTATCCCTATACGTGCGGCCCGCGGGCCACTCTCCCTATACGTGCGGCTCGCGGGCCACACTCTCCCTATACGCGCGGCTCGCGGGCCACTCTCCCTATACGTGCGGCTCGCGGGCCACACTCTCCCTATACGTGCGGCCCGCGGGCCACTCTCCCTATACGTGCGGCTCGCGGGCCACACTCCCTATACGTGCGGCTCGGGGGCCACTCTCCCTATACGTGCGGCCCGCGGGCCATACTCCCTATACGTGCGGCCCGCGGGCCACACTCCCTATACGTGCGGCCCGCGGACCACACTCTCCCTATACGTGCGGCCCGCGGGCCACTCTCCTTATACGTGCGGCCCGCGGGCCACACGCTCCCTATACGTGCGGCCCGCGGGCCACACGCTTTCTATACGTGCGGCCCGCGGGCCACACTCTCCCTATACGTGCTGCCCGCAGGCCACAGGCTCCCTATACTTGTGGCCCGCGGGCCACAAGCTCCCTATATTTGCGGCCCGCGGGCCACATGCTCCCCATATGAGACCCACGGGTTAGAAGCTCCCCATATGAGGCCAACTTTTATTATTTTTTATTACACGTTCTTATTTCAGAACAGATAAACCCTGGAAAGCCTTCATGGGGGACTGGATTCTGGACGAGATAATGCGCACCCTAGGCATAGAATACGACCCGCGACCAGACAGCTGTTGCTACGTCCTCCTCAAGCTGACAAGGGTGCATCGCACTGTCAAAATTGACGACTTGACAGACGTTGCCGTGACAAGTTACGTCAAGAGAGCAGTAGATACATTAAATACTAGCGATGTGGCGGAAGTAAGGAAGTTTATGAAGAGCTACGGGACGCATTATATAGATTCGTTTTCGACTGGGAACTTCATTTACCAGGTAACTTAGCAATATTTTATAAATATATAGGCGTATATTTATAGGCGTAGAGCCTGTCACTTTATTAGTAGTGTGGCGGCCAAGAGGTCAACAATACCGAATTATCTGTACAAGTCATAGTTGCCTTCTTTTTTATGGTGTTGAAAATGCGCCTTACGCATCCGCCCGGTACGGGGTTACCCGGGTATGTTGGGCTCTCCCGCGACGGCAGGCATACCCACTAATAACTACACGGATTCCCTATTCGGCCGTATATGAGGCGTTACGGGAGCACTCGGTGTCACCGCGACGCCCCACGACCACCCCGGGATGGTGTTCCCTTTAAGTCATAGTTCCCTAGTTGAACTAAACATTAACCCCTTTATTCATAAACGTTCTATAGGCTTCTGCTAACTTAGTAATCGTCTGTCCTTATCTGTCACTTTGACATTTACCTTTCACAGATAAGGACAAACGATTACTAAGTTAGATGAAGTATATAGAGATAGAGCGTTTATGAATAAGGGGGTAACAACATAACTGATCATTAACTGGCTTATGCAGGTGTTCAAATACAAGCGTTCTGGTTACAACCTCCTCCGCTCATACATCAAGGTGCGAGGGAACAGACAGGTTGGCTCCGACACCCTGAGGTTCTACTTCGCTTCGTACTTCCTCAAACAAGTTGGAGACATCAGGGTAAGCGTCATAGCAAGTTTCATAAAATAATTACATAATATAAAAAAATTAAAGCCTAAAACTATCAACTCTAAGCAGGCTGTCGTATTCGTCAAATTGGCATACAAGAAGAGTATTTTATCAGACCGGTAGTATTTCAATTGTTACTGTTTTTGTTGGAGCATGCACCTTTCTGAGTTGTTTACTCTACTTACTCTACTGCTTTTCAATGATATATTGATATATTTTATTGAAACATTCATTCAGTGTCGTAAGTACGTTATAAATTTATATTATACTGATAGACTACTAGTAAATTTACCTACCCCCTTTCAGCTTTATTTTGGTAACATCCTGTAATCCAAACGCAAAACAGCACTTTGCCGCCTATTTTCATTTTTCTTTATTACAGATAGCTAGCGGCAACAAAACAGTAGAGGCGTGGGCGCGTCGGAATCTGCGCGACAGCCAATACCTATTTTACCGACCTAGTCTACTCCGCCTACATTACAATCCTATGCTAGCCTACAAACTGAACGACATGCTGGACAACGGGGCCCTATTGGGCCTGGGCCTCAAAACGTTGAAGCCATTATTCGCTGACGAGGAAAAGAGACGGAAGTATGTTGAAGTGGTCGAGAACGATATGAGGCTATGGGAAGTTAATGCTTAAAGTCGTCACAATTTAAAAGGCCCGTTTTGACAGTTCACGCCCATGAAGTTCTCTATTTTTTACCGATCGAAATGTTCTGAAGGTAATTGCATTTTTCATTGATGGGTATCGCTCACTCAGCTAAGTGCTGTGCATAACGATTTTTTCATATTGTCCACAGACTATTAATAATCGGTTAAGGAAAAAATAAATCGATCAAGATACTTTTTTTATAAGGCGGACTCGCACTTGGCCGGTTTTATTTATGTTATTTAGACCAATTAATTACTGAATTTCACCAGCTGTGTAGTGATCTTTACTGAAAATTATGACCTTGGAGCTCAAAGCCGTAAACAATGGCAACACTGATTTCAATAGAATGGCTCGTCTTCATCATCTGAAGAAAATGATTGACTGAAGATTCACTTTCTAATCAGAACATTAATCCAATGCGTCTTTACAATACATATTTAAATCGATCAAATACTCATGCAAACTTGAATCGATTTATCGTGAGTATCGAGTACCGAGTCGTACGGCGACATCACTAGTTACGTCAGGAAGACAAATGTCAAAACGGGCCTTTTATTTTGCGACGACTTTAGCTAGATTATCAAACTTTTATTACGATGCCTTGTGTTAAACCTAAACTCAATTGAACGAAGGTTGCTTTTGTATTAAATTAATGGACATATATATATATAGGCCGTTGGCGTTGAACCTGCGGTGCTGATATATTATGTATGTGTCGTTGGCGTCGAAAAGGTTAAATACTGTCCATGAGGGTGCATCCGTGCTGAGCTGGCAACGTCGCATTTTTGGTGATTTTTTGCGATTATTTCACAGAAATTGAATGAAAGTATCAAATATCCGTCTGTAGTGCTCTTCGTTTTTAGTGTATTAATGTGTCTAATGCAATAATTCATCGTGATGGACTTTTATTTTCTTATTCAACGAGATATAGTATTTTATCCCTTTAATACGAAAATAAAAGTCCATCACCATTAATCATTGCATTTGACACATTAATACACTAAAAACGAAGTGCACTACAGACGGATATTTGAAACTTTCATTCAATTTCTGTGAAATAATCGCAAAAAATCACCAAAAATGCGACGTTGCGAGCTCAGCACGGATGCACCCTCTTAAAATTAATACGGAACAGGTACTCCAGTAGGTGATTATGTTACTTTAACTGAATACCCTCAAAATGTTATTTCAGGATTTTTAAATACATACACAACTCACGTTTGTATCCCTTACAGGGTAGACAGAGCTTATGCTAAAAAGACCTAAAGGCCACGTTTAGCATGATGTATCAGTGGAGGTATCAAGCTGAAATTTATATCAAATACTCAGGTCCACTGCCCCTTGGAGCTGTGAAAAAATCAAACTTCTAAGCCAACGCAATCAAAAGATACAGCCGTTTATGCCGCAAATTTCCGCAACTCTCAAGGGAATCAAAACCTACAGGGTACTTCCCGTGAACGCAGAATCTTGAAATTTGGTATGAAGGTAGGTCTTATAGCACAGATTAAGGAATAATTGCGAAAACCGTAAATATGTATGTATGTCTGTATATATCAGTGACCAATATAAAGTGACCCCACACTGCGTACATTTTGCTTTGGAGCAGGGCTCTGCTTACTCTGGTTTATAAATAATGATACGGAACCCTCGGTGCGCGAGTCCGACTCGCACTTGGCCGGTTTTTTCTTTAATCCCAGACCAGCATGGAAGATCCATATGTTAAAATGGTCGTTTATAGTAAATGTTATTATTAAAATACTTAGATAGGTAGCAAATACAATAGTTTCGCTTTTCGGGGGGTTACTACAATCGCTTAATGCGTGCCAAGTTCTATTCAGCGTAAGGGACAGAGCTATATGGCTGCATAACTGTGTCTCTTACGCTAAATAGAATTTAGCTCGCATTAAGCGATTGTGGTAACCCCCAAGCGAAACCAATTTTATTATTAAGCAGTATTTTTAAGAAATAAATTTATAAATTAATCAAGCATATATTTTATTTTCACGAAACATACCTATATTAAGCTCGTTTTGATGATACAGTTTAGTATAATTCGTTAGATCTAAGTTTTCAATTCATAATTTTAAAGTTAATTTTTACATCTTAAAATAATACGTTGAAAAACACATACTAAGTATTAACATTATATTTAGCACATTGAATTACTATTATCAATAACCTCAACACTTGGATACAGTGAAAAAAAAAGTTTCGGAAAAAAAGTTCCTCTATAATATTTCAGTCGCAGATCGATCGCGCTTAAACGAATTGAGCCAATTTAGCAACCGTTACCAAACGCCATAGTACTCTATTGCGTTTGGTTACTACCTGATATCAGTTATGTAGGAATAGCTTACAGCATATTATTTTGACAATGCTTTTACGGTGTTTTCCCTTTAATATGGTGGGCGGTATTAATGAGATCACGAACATCTTGTGTCCATTATACGTGTTCCTTTTAAAAGATCGTTAAAAGATCGTTCATCAAAACTCCAGGCAGATGTTATGTCTAGGGAGTGAAGTCCGAATGAGAGTCGTTGCAGAACGCCGGCGCTAGCCACTTTTATTAAATAATCGCCTGTGAAAAATCAACAAAGTGTAATTGCCCCTTTATACAGAAACATACTAACATGATATACAAATATATAGAATTGACAACGATCATTTTCACATAGGACAGTGTACACTCGAGATCTACAAATTATCACTTCACATTCAGTCTTAGGTGTTTAATTATTTACCAAACACATTTGAGACACTAAATAAAGAGCTAGCACGTTATTTGGTAGAGCCATTCACAAAGATACGTGGATTTATCAAAATTAACCTTTAACGACATGGTAATAAGAACCACGGTGGGGATCATCGTGAATGGCACATGCGTGGATCTTTGACGTATCTTTAAAAATATATATATATCTAAGGTATTTTCATTCTTACCTGTCCTATTTGGTAAACAAAATTCTAACCTCAATGTGCAAAGTTTTGTAAAGAATAAGGTGTATTATGTTTTCAAATAAACCTGAGGCAATGTTTTGTACATAATTTTGCTGATATTTTATCTCCAGTTCCTTTATTTACGATGAAATTGTTAAAAAATAACAAAAATGAGACGTTTTGAGGTTAGAATTTTGTTTACCAAATAGGACAGGTAAGGATGAAAATATCTTAATAGTATGGATACGGATTACTTACTAATGCCCATCCGCAATGAGAATGCAGCGGCGTTTAGTGACCTTGGACTGTTGACACCGTACTATTTTCAATATTTGCACATTAAATGTACCACCTACATGATATAAGAGATAAAAAGTAAATAGTATTTCGTCGCTACCATTCAAATCTCAGATAAAACTTGTAAAATTCATCACAAAAGATACATTTTGTGATATGAATTGAAAGAAAAACGAATGAGACTATTTAATCTGTGGCCCGTTTCTCGAAGCTAAAAACTACAAGTCTTAACTAGCAACATTCGCCCAATCAACCAATCAGAGGTTATGATTTTAGCAATGTTGCCAGTTTAGACTTCGAGTTTCGAGAAACAGGGTCACTTTTATAGACAACTAACTTCTGCCCGCGACTTCATCCGCGTAAAATTAGCAATTCAATTGTAAAATTTATGTTGCGACTCCAGCTACGACCTTATCGCTATCCCGCGGGAACTATGCAATTTTCCGGGATAAAAAGTAGCCTTATTTCATCCAAATCCGTCTAGTCGTTTTAGTGTGAAGAAATAACAAACATACACAATACACACTCACAAACTTTCGCATTTATAATATTAGAAGCATTTGACGTCTCCGGCATTGACTTACGATAAACAACTAGACTCCCAATCGCAAACAAAAGTGCCTCAAGAAACGTCCGAGCGGCGTTGTCTATGTGTTGTGTGAAATGAAATGAAATGTGAAATGAAATGTATTTATTTGTTCAACACAGGTTCGCACATAGTACATAAAGGGTCTTAATTCTACATGAAGTATCACTGTGCTGCGCCGCGAGGCATACAAATTTAAGTCGTGCTACATGTAAAAGCACAGTTTACATTAATTACTGTCCGTTAAATATTCATTTGTTGTATAATAAGCTTTTGCTACTAGAAAGTTACACAAAGTTTTTTTGAAATTAGTCATATTTTCAATATTTATTATGTATTCTGGTACTTTATTATAAATTCTGGGTGCCATTCCCAATATACTTTTTCGAAATAGAGCAGTCTTGCCAGGCATTGCTTTTATTTTATTATTAAGACGAGTACTCTTAAACTTTTGAAATAAGTGCAGGTTATATCTCACAAAAATTACCATTTCGTATATATATAAGCAAGGAAGAGTCAATATGCGCAATTTTTGAAAATGTGGTTTACAAGTGTCAAGATAGTGAAGACCACACAAGGCTCTAATGCATCTTTTCTGAGCTTTAAATGCCATTTCCCTATCAGTTGAATTTGCCCAGAATATGACAGCATATCTCAGTGTTGAGGTAACATAAGCGTGGTAAGCAGTTAAAATCACAGACTCATTTACAATTTTTCTTAAATTATGCAAAGCATATGAGAATTGATTCAGTTTCTTACAAATAACTTCAATTTGATTTCTCCATGTCAACCTATTATCTAGAATTAATCCTAAAAATTTTGTAATGTCCGTTTCATCAATTATTTGTCCCTTATAAGATATTTGAAAATTATGTGTATCAATTGTTCTTTGTTTAAATTTCATAAGTTTGGTTTTTCCTAAATTAATTTGTAAATTATTGCTTTTTAGCCATTCAATTATCAATCCTAATGTCACATTTATATTACTTTCGTATGTTCCTAAGTCTTTACCTGTAAAAATTATGGTACTGTCATCGGCAAAAAGAACCATAGGGAACTCAATTGCTTTTGGCAAATCATTAATATAAATAAGAAACAATAGAGGGCCCAAAACGCTTCCCTGCGGAACGCCATAGTGTATTTGCCTCATTTTGGATGAATAGGCTACATCCGTTTTAGTTTTAATGCATAATCTTTTTATTTCTGTTATTTGTTTGCGATTTCTTAAGTATGATTTTATTAAGCTGTGTATACGCATACAATTTATCCAACAGTATATTGTGATCAACAAAATCAAATGCTTTAGTCATATCCATATATAGAGCCGACACTGGAACCCGTCTATCAACATTTGTTAAAATATTTTGCATTAAATCGAAAATAGCCATATTTATGGACTTATCTTTGCGAAAACCTTTCTGTTCCTGTGCAAATAGGTTATTTATCTCAAAGTAGTCATTTAAGCACTTGTAAATAGCTTTTTCAATGACTTTTGAGAAAATCGGAAGTATTGTTACGGGTCTGTAGCTAGCCATATCGTCCTTGTCACCTTTTTTAAAAAGTGGTTTCACAGTACCGATTTTAAGTCTATCTGGGAATTCGCCTGTCTCGATACATAGATTAACTATATAGCTGATCAATGGTGAAATAATATGAGACACTTTTTTCACCACTTTTGTGCTTATTTTTGTGCTTTTGTGCGTGTGTCAACACATCAAGTTGCACAGATAACATTAACATATTCGTTCAAATTAACACCTTATTTCGTGGCAGTAAGGTTTAATGTC
The DNA here is from genome assembly GCA_963854515.1 of Pandemis heparana. Lineage (NCBI taxonomy): Eukaryota > Metazoa > Arthropoda > Insecta > Lepidoptera > Tortricidae > Pandemis > Pandemis heparana. Next base: position 8,145,937 of record OY978025.1, read on the forward strand.
AATTGCATACGATCGTGAGAAGTAATAACACGACGCCACGCGCTGGAAACCTGTCTCTCTCTTGTTCTCAAGCGTTTGAGATTACGGTGCGAACGAGACATGTACATTGTTATCGAAGCGCGGTCGAAACACGACTGAACCAAAACTCTGCACAATAAATGACTTATGACTTATGACTTAATAGACGCGTCGTGCAGACTTTTGCTTCCGACAGTTTTTGAGCGGGATTGGGAGTCTAGTTGTTTATTGTAAGTCAATGGTCTCCGGAAGTTTTATTGTTATTAGGTTAGAAATGTCATGTTGTCCGTCAAATGGGTAAATGTCAAGAACAGGTTCGGTACCCCTGTCTCGACTAAACAGCAGTAGGTCCTACCGGGTCAATGAACCTCGTAGGTGCTGGTCACCTTGGTGGAGGCGAACTGCTCGATGCCCACGCGCCGGCCGTTGACGCGCATCTGCGTTGGGTCCGTCACGCGTATAGAACTAAACTCGAACTTCTACAACAAATTAATTTACGGTTAATTACATACAATACACCGACCACCGACCGACCGGTTTGGACGAACCTCACTATGAAGCTTGAGGTCCCGGGTTCGATCCCCGGTCGGGGCAGATATTTGTATGAAAAATGCGAATGTTAGTTCTCGAGTCTTGTAAATATGTTTTCCCGTTGTTTAGTACCTATATTACAAGCTGCTTAGTTTGGGACTAGGTCAATTGATGTCAATTGTCCCAAGATATTTATTTATTTTTTATTTTATACACAAATCACGTCTATATCTCTTACGGAGTAGACAGACCCAAAGGATCAGTATTCATATAAACACAGGCACTTACTGGGCAAAAATCATAGGAATCATATTATAGGCGGCTAGCAACCCATCACTATTTTGACTCCACTTTCCATCTATACGCCTACAATCTTGCTAAAAAGCGAACCTTCCTGTTCTTGAAAGGGCCGGCAAAGCACCTGTGATACCCCAAGTCCAAGTCCCTGGGCGATGGTGATCACTTTCCATCAGGTGACCAGTCTGCTCGTTTTCCCCCTTGTATAAAAATAAACGTGGCCTGTAGTCTACCTTCTGTCTACCCCGTAAGACGTGATTTGTGTAAGTGTAAATTTAGTGTAAGTAATAGGTACTTACAGCCAGAGGCAAGTCCACCTTGTGATGCTTGACCTTCGGCTCTGGTATGGCCACTGCGTCACCTATGATGGCGCCTTTACCGTCCGCCCAGTTATAAACGGTCACCAGAAAGCACTGCATGCTCGTGTCCACTATTGCAAATGTACTGGAACAGTGACAGTTGACAATTTAACATGGCCGATAAGACTAGAATTGACAACATTTCATATTTCTGAGCCTATAATTTTAATGGTTCTCTGTATTTTGTTTGAAAAGATGAACATGCTGACAGTTTAATTTTTTCGCTAGGGCTTGTATTTAATTTATAATTAATTTATTAATTTGTGCTTATTCTAAAAGGGCGTAACTCCGGTACTATCACAGAATAGACACTTATCCCTTTGTCTATTCTCTATAGAAAAAAAAACTGACGTTAAGTTCAAATTGTCAATGTCAGGTCCTATTCTCCAATATTCGATTTTCGAGGTTCGCTTCGTGCTGTTCCGCTCATACTAACAGTCATTATCTTGAGAGTGAGAGAGAAGGTATGCAACGAACTTCGAAAATAGAATTTCAGAGTTGCCCCCCTTGTACTTGAAGTTGTCAAAAATACAAAATTATGATCGCTTATTTGTTCTCGCGAAAAAAGCAAAGGCGTTTCACATATCCTGTGGTAGTATTGGTAAAATTAGGACAAATTTTTAATTATTTTTTATAATAAGCGATATTAAAATTATACAAACATATTGCAGTGATCAGGAGGCAAAATGCTTTCGAACCATATACATTTTCAGGTGTTATAAAAATGAAATGTTGTCAATTGAAGAATCGATTGCCGCGAAGAAAACAAAGCAACTTTAGTTCAGGGACCGGAAACCGGATTGTGCACTCGCCCGAGAACGAAAAGGATTTCGTTTCCGTTCGCCGTTACCGGTTAAAGAACTGTTCAATTGAGATACCGGTTTGTGCGCTTTTCGTTCGTCATTCGTTTTTGGGGAACGAAATTAACCGGTTAAATTGAAAATTACGAAACAAGAGCAAGATAGAACTTGTATTGCTGTCTCTTTTACACCAATACTGGAGAGTCTGGCGTATGTCGGCGGCGGGTGATTTAACCGGTATAATTTTGTGGACGTGAACATTAAAATTTCGTTCTCTGTACTTAACGGTAAGCAAGAACATTTCGATCTTTTTTGTTCGTTCCAGAATAACGTCATTGGAACAATATTAACAGGTATATCAATAACGGTTCCGGTCCCTGCCTCCAAGTGTTTCTTACCGTAGTTTTTCTCATTTTACAAGAAAACGGTCGAAGAAAGAAGCAAATGAACAAAGAAGAAATAAATCTACATTAAATTATCAGCTCAATTTCTTTTAATAACTACTACACACAGTCAGACAGAGGTATACTCACAACGGCACAGCATTTTCGTTATGTATGGAGCCGACGACTCGCCCCAATATCACTTTGCCTGCATTTTTACCATCCACTAGTTGGTCGAGCGTCGTGAAGTCAAAAGCGTTCTCTTTCGCACCATCCCTCTCGACTGTTGCCGTCGCGTACACTCCGAGCATTTTCTTGTCTAATGACTGGAAATAAGAATTAAAAAAGGTTCATTTTAGCTATGTAGCGCGCGAGATAGACTATCTCCCTTTTTCAACATGAAACTACCGTACCGTGAGACTCAATCATAATTACAAAAAAACGGATAACGGGTGTTCGTTTCGCTGCCGCCGAGGCGAGCGCTCTTTGAAGGACTACGGAATATTCCGAGAGATATGTCGAGCATTATTCGGCTTTTATACGTGAGTTATCCGTTTGTGTAAAGAGACGTGTAGTATATCTAGCGCACTCTTGTAGTAGTCATGTCATGTAGTATTTTCAACCCCTTTGAAGAAAAAAATTATATTATATTTGCTGAGATCCCCCAATGATACTACGTGAGATTGGATGAGATTCAGCACAACCCCCTTCTCCCCTAAATGTCTCATAATTAATTACATAACCAGTCGTGAACGGCTCTGATTGGAACGGTTAAACTAAAAGAACCGCTCTCGCCTAGTAATACGGTTTATGAAATGAAATGAAATGAAATGAAATGAAATGTTTATTTGCCTTAAGTGTGGTGACAAAGGTTTTAAATTGAGACATTGAAAGATATCGCACACTTAGCTAATTTTAGCATGCAAACTTTTAGTTAGGTACTAAGTATGATTATTTAATTAAGTCTAAGTATATTGAAAATAAAGTATGTTTTAGATAAATCAATAATTAATACACAAAGATAAAAATACAGCAATGTCAAATGTTTATTTTTGGATGAATGATTTGCGGGAAATGTAATGGAGTGGGGCTGTAGGCTATTATCGCTGTAGGTAATCTAACTAATATTATAAATGCGAAAGTATGGATGGATGGATGGATGGGTGTTTGTTTGTTTGTTACTCAATCACGCCAGAACGGCCCAACGGATCTGGATGAAATTTGGCACATAGATAGAGAAAAGTCTGGAATAGCACATAGGCTACATTTTATCCCGGAAAATTGCGTAGTTCCCGCGGGATAGCGATAAACGAATTCTTTGCAGACGAAGTCGCTGGCAGCAGCTAGTATAATATATAATATAATAATATAATAATTTATTTATTGACAATATTCTACAAAATCAAGGTAAATATAACAGGAGCGAGCTAGATTGTGCTTTATGTGCACGCTGCTAGGGGTGGATTTTTGACGTTACTTTAAAGTATGGCACACAAATTACAACGTCAATAATCCATCCCTAGAGTTTTTATCTATTTAATCGACTCCAGAGAGTGGGCCTTCTGTACGTTAATGCTATTACTTATTCTCTGATAAAACTCCAACATCCAAAGCTCACGTGACATCTCTGGTTTTCTCAAAGGTTCAAATTACCCACCTGAACCATTTGCTGCAGCCGTTTGGTCTTCACCTTTCCTCTAGTCCTCACCAGCTCGTTGGCAGCTGTAAGGTACTGTGTCAGCTTGGTCAGCTCTTGTCGGGGTAGATCCCAAGGCGGGTCCAATCGACAAGCATAGTCGAAATCTGAGAGAGCCTCTGCATAGCACTCCTCAAACTTTAGTGCCTGAAAATTTGTGTCTATTACTAAAATTTCAATTAGCGGCGTGTTTAGTATAAATAATTTTAATAGGCGTAATCTATATATCTATACATGTAACAAAGCTGAAAAGGGTTGAAGTTCATTGAAGATAAATATAAAAAAAAAGAATCAGAACATGTTTAATAGTAGAGCGCATCACGTGAAAAGGACTGAACGGATTCTAATGCAAACTTACTAATCTGTCAAGAAAATCCCCGGCCAGGTTAAAGGCTACTTTTTATCCCGGAAAATTGCATACTTCCCGCGTGATAGCAATAAACATGGCAATTGCTTGGTTTTAGTATATAAATTCTTAAATTAATCAGTATTTGATTGTGATTTCGCATAACCGCGATAAGTGTTGTGTAGATGAGATTGGATGAGATTGGCGAGTGGTAGGACCTCACGTAAGGTCCGTTCAGATCGCTATCACCGTCTTACCCGCTAATCCTAGCGCCAAGCAGCAGTGTTTGGACTGCTGTGATTCGGCGTGAAAAGTAAGACAGCCAGTTAAATTACTGGCACAAGAGGTATTCTGTCATAGCCCTAGCTAGCTAGGCTGGCAACGCATCTGCAATGCTCTAGTGTTTCGGGTGTCCACGGGTGGTGGTGCTCGCTCACCATCAGGTGACCCACTTGTATGCCATCCTTGTTGTGTAAAAAAAAAGGTAGAAATATTAAATTCAATGTGCATAGAATACTTACAATTCCTTTATTATAATACAGATCAGGCTGTCCCTTTGCCACGGGATCTGTCAAAGCTTGCTTATATGCACTCATGCACAGCTTTATCTTTGTTGGATCCTGGCTGCCCAGGAAGAATTGGCACAAATAAGCGTTCCCTAATATAGTCCAGGACATGCCATCCTTCGTGTTGAGGCTGACTGCCTCTCTGGCTAGCTCTACACTTCGCACGATGGCTGGTGTTGAATCATCTTTCTTTCCGTCATTGGATTCTTGACGGAGGATGATTGAGAGGCAACGGAGAGAGAGGCAGTTGCGCTCCTAGAATAGAAATAACAGCAAGAGTAGTAGCTATTCTTTTTTTGTATGTTTGTTCTTGTAACCTTTCATGAAAATTTAAATAATGTACCCTTATGTCTGACAAACACAATGTCACATAGTTTTTTTAAGCATAAACTGCCTCTGTAATATTTTAATACAACTTTTTTTACTTGCCACAAGAAATGTAATTTTAAAATTGTTTATTGGGCCAAAATTTGTGCCACTGAGCACATATCTTACGTGTTTTAATGCCCCTTCAAAGCTGGCTTTTGCCTCCTTCACATTCATGTTCTTCCAATAACATTCTCCGAGTTCATTCCACGCGTCCACCATCTGCGGGTTCAGCTTGACAGCTTTACTGAGGCATTGGGTGGCTCGTGAGTCGTATGCCGTGCTGATGTTGTAGCATCGGCCTTTCATGTAGAGGAACCTGGCTCGCAGCGGGGATGGGATTAGACTGTCTGCAGAGAAAAATTTTTTTTTTTCTTTTTTTACCAGCCAACTGCGAGGCGGTGACTAGACGGAATAGTCTGTACTAATATTATAAACAAAGTTTGTGAGTTTGAGATTATAGCACCATAGGGGTAATCTTTGGATCTACTGAACCGATTTTGAAAGTTCTTTTACCAGTGAAAGACATTATTTGTGAGTATTTATTTATTTATATTTATAAGCCTTTTTATTCCGAACTCGCTACAATTTCAGTAGCATGTTGTTGTTGTTATTGTCGTTTTTTTTTTTGTTTTATTAAATTGTCGCGTAATTCGGCGTGCCTCATGGCATAGGCCTCCTCCGTGTATTGGAGGGTTTGGGCTATAGTCCCCACGCGTGCCCAGTGCGAATTGGGAACTTAACACACACCATTGAATTTCTTCGCAGATGTGTGCAGGTTTCCTCACGATGTTTTCCTTCACCGAAAAGCTCATGGCAAATTACAAATGTGAGTATAGGCTATATTTCATTCTGCGCGGACGAAGTCGCGGGCAACAGCTAGTATAATATGTAGATAGAACATGTACAAATGGCTTTACTGTCGTGACAATGCAGGGAGTATATAAAAAAACATTTACCATCAATGCCCTCAAATTTTTCTAAGAGGATTTCTTTCTTCTCGTCCACTAGTTTATTCTTGTCCGGTGCTAACTCTATAGGGTTCTTTTCAAAGAACAAATCCCGGTAGTCAAATAAATCTTTGAGATCTTTCTGAAAGTCAATGCAACACAAAAAAATAAATTTAGGAGTTAAAATGTAATAAATTGTAAGTATGGTGCATAAATAAACAATATTTAAACAGTTTTTAACCCAAACAGAGAAGTAACTCTATGTTTTAGCTAATGATAACACAATTTAATAACGTAAATAAAAAAATGTGTTTACCGCTAGTCCATCCAAAACTTCACCGAAATTGTTGAATATTTCGGGATTTTCTTCTGAATTAACCGACATTATAGAAGCTAAGATGTTATAGACAATAATATGAATAATATGTCAGCAAATACAATTTTTTACGTATTCGGTAAATTGTTAAATCATTTTTAGTACTTATTTCATTTAAAAAAAGTTCACTTCAATTGAGTTTTTACGAACGAAGATAAATAATGATAGAGAATTTTATTTTGACAGATTCGTTTTTCTTTATTATTCGAAGCACCTACACCTACGGACTAAACTGCCACAAGTACCCGAAAAAAAGTGTCACGTCACAGCATTTGGGTTAAAATCTAATCTAATCAAATGAAACAAGTAAAGGAAAAAGCAAACCTATGCTAAATATTATAATTACATAAAATAACATAATGGGAGCATTGATTTTTCAATTTAATTAATGGACCGAACCGCAGAGCAGAGTAGACTCCATTCTGCACAAACTGAACAAACTCCCAACCGAACTGACGTGACGGTAGCAAAAAAAACTTAATAACATACTCTATGACATATGACACATTTTGTACTTGTACCAAAAATATTTGCTAGAAAGTGCGAAAACTGCGAAATTCCAAGTATATTTCTGTAAAATCTCTCTAAACGTAAGTGAAACCCTAAAATGAAAACTGGATTACTATACGGGATTGTCGCAAGCTCCAAAACTCGTGTTCGTTGCATATTCTGCGGCGTACACATACCGAAGGCGAAAAAATGTATCGAGCAGCATACGAACGGCGTGAAACATAAAGAGAACATCGAGCTAATGTCTGAAAATGGTATAAATTGTGTTAACGATGTACTTCACTGTAGGCCTTGCCAACGGGCGCTGTCAGAGGACGAATCTGTTTCGAAACACTTGGACAACGAAACCCACTCGACTTGGATGGACGCTATGGACGATCTACTAGAAGACGAATTTATCAATTCCGACGGTTACTTAGCCTGTGAAAGGGATGATGTATTCTGCGAAGTGTGTAATACGCCTATCAACTGCACACTAGAAAGTATACAAGAGCATGTGAAACTGTTCGACCACCAATCCAACACCGTTGAGAAACTAAAACCGCTAAACGGAATATTTAGAGTGGATAATGACGATGAGGTATGGTGCAAACTTTGTGAGGCATACGTAGAGAACACCGTTCAAGGCATTCTGGACCATATTGATGATGAAAATCACCAGCTGTGGTTCACTGATGTTCTAGACCTGATTGACGAACAGGATGTCTCTTTAGACAATTATCTGGCAAATGAACATGAGATGCATGCGTTTTGCAACAAATGCCAACTACAAGTTCCTTGCAATCTGGCAAAGCTCGAAGAACATGTGTACAGCGATTCACATTTAAACCAATTCAGTTAATTTCAGTAGTGCTGCCATTTAGTCCATTTTCATTTAACTATACAATCAACCTTGTAAGAAGGGACAGGTTATTTGTTACTGCAATTTATCTTTATTTCATACTAGCTGTTGGCCCATGTACCCATGGCTTCACCCCCGTACCAGTTCTTTTCCTTCAAAATATTGTTACCCTGTCCGGACAACAATGAACACAACAAAAAATAACTAGCAAAATCGGTCCAGCCGTTCATTCTCGTGATGCTTAGCCAAGGGAAATTAACGTCTGAGAAGATTACTTTTGTGAATTTCATAGTTTTGTATTGAAATTTATTTTGTGTATGAAACACTTGGATGGGGTAACATGAGTATAAACTTACTGTTTCAGTCTAATCATACAAACTTTAGCTACACATATCATGTTCTCCTTGTCGGTTTAAACCTTTTGCTGCCGACAACTCTAGTGTCTGCCTACTTTCAACTTTATCTTGTCAAATGAAGGTACATTTTACGCTGCATGTATTGACTTCATATCAAGTCAATACATATATCAGAACAATGTTTTATGTCAAAGGCATATGAGTGTTCTGATATATTTGGACACTTTCACTGCTGCTCTTTTTTTTCTGGGAAAAGATATTGGTTTTGTGATAGATTATATTTATTATACATATTGTTATTTCCCTTAAGTATGCAAGATATATATTAGAAATCAATATAGATGCCTATATGGTGCAGTTGTCTGTGGCTATGAATATTATCAACTCTTAGCTAACAGATTACCTCGGCCAACAGTATGCAAATATTTCCTGTTCAAATAAAATAGCTACAATAAATTCTCCGATGGACAACTAAAGTATAATATCAATTGTCTATTTTTATAACTGCTTGAATACTTCTGATGTAGAAGAAAAACTTGTGATCTGCAATAATCTGCATGGATAATAGATTATAGAAATGTAAATTCCCATCTCAGTATCAATGGATTGTTATTGTTAATTTAAAGTATCTGTAACTGTAATTTCATGTGACAATTTGTGATTCAATATAAACATCCTAATTTTACAAACAAGACCAAGGTCAAAGAGAAAAGGTTTTGTTTTCAACACTTCTACTGCTCCTGGTAAAAGTGAAAGGTTAAATAATATAATTTATTAGTACTTTATTAATGATTCCGCTCAAAGACATCATTTAAGTAGAATGAATCAAAGACTTGTTCAATTTGAAACTTTAATGATGAAAATTCTTGCTTATGATTCAGTATTAATTGACGTCTTTGAGTGAGGCGGACAGTAATCTCTATCAAAGTTTTATTAGTTAAGTAAATTGTTCAACTCTACCTACTTATTAACTTATACTATCCAAAATTTTCTTGAATCAATATAACTGATATTAAATTAAACACTCAGGTGTGTATCACTTTTATAATTTGAGTGATTTTAATTTATTGAAATGTAATGATTAGTTTGTATAAGTTGCTTGGGTAGAATTTAGTTTTGCCAGAGATTAAGGTCAACCAGTTGAAGTAACAAAGAAAATTGTGTCTTTTAGATGTAGAAAGATTAGCCATTGAAAAACTTGGATACATTTATTAATAACAAAATAGCATAATCACATAAAATACAATTTCACCTCGACGCTACATCCAAGAGACCACATTTCCTTTCTTAACCTTTTCAACGCCGCAATGAAAACAAACGTGATGCCTTCACAAAGAGTCAATATTCAGCGTCTTGCTGCGATTTTTCGTTAGTATCCTCTTCAAATATCGTTAAAAGAGATGATACTCGAGAGTTAATTTTTGAAAACTTACGACAGTACCAAGGCTGACTCTAGTTTGATCAAAATTATTGCGACCTGGGGCCATACCATGACGTCTTAATGCGATTCAGTTTTGGTTCGCTCGCTGTCAGATTCATACTAAAAGCTAAAACTTGTGAACTGAGTCGGAATTAGGACGTCATGGTAAGGCCTTCCGTTGTAGTAATAACTGTAGAATTCAGTTTTTAGGATAATAATGGCCCCATCGAACAGTGCGATGATTCCGCCAATGTCGAGGTTGGATAAGACACGGCCAGACGACTCTTGATCTTGTGCGGTAACAGTAGAAGAATAACGACGATTGATTCGAGCATTTAACACGCACGGATATTCACCCGAATTTATTTTACGTTTGGTAGCAACGGTTATATCCGTCAACAAAACATTTTAACCTATTGTGCGGATATATTCGTAATGGGCATTGAAAAGGTTAAATGTTAGTAAGTACAGAGTAGAAAAGCTATCGACTGATTGTAATTTAGTGGTGTACTGCCGTTTGGCAAATTATTTTTCCCAAATATGACTTCCCAAACAACTTATCGCAATACTTACATTTTCCAATTGAACCTTTAGCAAAGTTACATTTAGCATTTAGTTCATTTGGTCAAACTATCATTTGGCAAAGTTTCACTTCGTCAAGATTTTCTTAAGCAAATGTTTTGTTTTGTCATAAGTTATATTCCAAAAATAAAATTCCCAAATGTGACACTTTGCATGGTATACTTATAGCAAAAATCTGGCAAATGATAATTATTTTTTACTGTTGCAGTAATACAATAGTAATTATGTAATTATATATTTAATTGCTTAAACAAAGAAATAGTTCGTACAATTTAGTATCAAAACAGTCGGGAACACCCAAATACTCCGAAATATTTTATTCCGAATTCACTAATTCCGATTTTTAAAACCCCGAATTTCATAATTCCTAAGAAATAAAATTCCGATTACTAAAAAACACGAAATTTATTTAACCGAATTTCAAAATTCCGGTTTGTTATTATTCCGATTTGTATAACTCCGAATGATGAAAAGCCCGAAGTGTCATTGGCCTGAAAACAAAATTACGATTATTAATTTTCCGATACTTCATTACTAATTCGGAAAATTGATATTCGGGATAGTGAAATTCGTGTTTTCAATGATCGGAATGTTGTTTATTAGGAATTGGATTAATTTAGGTTAAGGTGCGGCGGGGGTGGCCCTTGGGCCACCCCTAAGCCGCGAACATGTTTGTTTTACTCCAATAATATTCGGAGTTTTGAAAATCGTTATTTTAATAATCGGAATTCGTATTTTTGATATTTCGGATTATTATTCATTCGGACTTCTTATTGTTTGGTGTATTAAAATTCGGAATTTTGAACAACGCGATTGTAAACGTTAGGCATTTTGAAATTTCGGACTTATAGAAGATAAGACTTACAAAATATAATCATATTGTTATGTTTATTTTACGCATTACTCACATTGCGATAGAAATCGTATGCCATGCGATATTTTGGGTTTAGTACGTTATGCTAAACGATACATTTGCCAAAAAAAAATTTGGGAAAATTAACATGACCAATTCATTATTTGCTAAATAATCACTTGCCGAAAAAAAGGTTTGCTAACTGTAATATTGCGATAAGTAGTTTTGACAATTGAATTTTTGCCAAATAAAAATTTGGGAAACAAAATTTGCGATGTGATGCTTTGGGGAACATTATTTGCCAAACATTAGTAATCCTAATTTAGTAAATAGATAATTATAAATATTGTTAATTTTAATGCATGCAATTAATGATTGTGTATATAAATTAGTTTACGTTGTTTGCAATATTCCTGCTTGGTTCATAGCACCAGCTTGTGTTCAATGCGATTTATTTATGTAATTTTGGTGCCGTTTCATCTATATCTAGTACCTATTCATTCATAATTTCGAAGCATGTTTGTTAATTAAATAAAATCCGTTAAAATAACAATAATACTTTTATTTATAAAGTCACGTCTAAACTAAATATAAATATCATCTAGAAATATATAACTTTGAATAGGTATTTATGTATTTAAAGATCTCAATGTTGCTCAATCTGATGCTCTTTGACGTATTCTATTTTGTATTTTGCGTTGACAAACTACCGTCAGAACCGAAATGCATAGTAGTAGGTACAGTCAAGGGCATAAATACATGTACGGTCGCCCAAATAAGTGCTCTACCACTTTCATCCAACTTCTTATCAAATGACAATGTCGCTAAAGTCGAACTTTCAAGTTGACAGCCTTTCTTATAGCAGTTATTATATTGTGACGTGCAAAGGAATTTTAACCTTAGGGTGGTAGACCACATATTTGGCTGATGGTACGTTACCAAGACGTCAAAAACATCTATATACCTTTATGCTATAAACAATAAGGCTGGTGACACATTTGACATGATAGCTGTATCGATATTTATGCCCTCGACTGTACCCGTGAGTTCGTGACTGCTTGTTACTCTTCACGTCAGAATGGCAGAACTAAAGGATAAAAATTGGTACTGAGATAGTCTGACCTAACAGGCTATTTTTTTATCCCGGAAAATTGCATAGTTCCAACGGGATAGCAACATCCACGAACGATAACGAATCATTTGCAGACGAAACAACAACAACAGCAACAACACAAAAACAACAGCTAGTATTTAATAATCGAACGGATAGTCATCTATCTCTTCTTCATCTTCCCTTATAGTACTCAATGGGATATTCGATTGAACTCTACTTTTACAGTTAGGGCTATTAGAGTCAGGTGTAGAAACAGCTGTTTGAACAGCCTCTGACTCCATGTCTCTACCCCGGACTCTGTCCTCGTCCAATCTTGCCACTTGAGTTATGTCCTCTTCAACGCAATTTATTTTCGCTACAGATGCCGTTAGCTCCGACTGCAGAGAGCTGGAAATAGTTTTATAGTCTAACTATCTAACTAATATTATAAATGCGAAAGTATGGATGGATGGATGGATGTTTGGATGTTTGTTTGTTACTCAATCACGCTAAAACGGCCTAACGGATCTCGATGAAATTTGGCACATACATAGAGAAAAGCCTGGAATAGCACATAGGCTACTTTTTATCCCGGAAAATTGCGTAGTTCCTGCGGGATAGCGATAAACGAATTCTTTGCAGACGAAGACGCTGGCATCAGCTAGTATTTAATATTTGCTTCTCTTCCCGCGCAGATGGTAAAAGCCCATCGAGGGAATGGGCGAAATTCTTAGGAATCATGTTATACGCGATGCGGCTAGCAACCCATCACTATCTTGTTTTGATTCCCCTTTCCACCTCACCATCATCATCATCAGCCCGTATCAGTCCACTGCTGGACATAGGCCTCTCCTATAGCCTCGATCTTCAGCTCTCCTCCAATCCCTGCCCGCTGCCTTGCGAATATCATCGCCCCATCTAGCAACAGGACTACACTATACACTGCATCTTTCCGCTTTACGCCCACAATCATGTTAAACATGGCCTTTAGGTCTTGTTACCTTAGGCTCTGTCTACTCCGGGATAAAGACGTGACTTATGTATGTATGTACTAGCTGTTTCCCGCGACTTCGCCCGCGCAGAATTAAAATTATCTAAATGTAGAATAAAACCTCAGGCGGACACACAAAGACTTACTTATTATCGCACTAGCTGTTGCCAGCGACTTCGTCTGCAAAGAATTCGTTTATTGCTATCCCGCGGGAACTACACAATTTTCCGGAATAAAAAGTAGCCTATGTGCTATTCCAGACTTTTCTTTATCTATGTGCCGAATTTCATCCAGATTCGTTGGGCCGTTCTGGCGTGATTGCGTAACAAACAAACATCCATCCATCCATCCATCCATCCATCCATCCATCTATCCATCCATCCATACTTTCGCATTTATCATATTAGTTAGATTAGATTTCATAGCTATTCTTTTTATTTCTTTTTAATAGGTATTGAAATCGTAATGAACGACAACTCCTCTTTTTTGTGATCTATTATTGGCACTTCATTTAATGTTTCGTATTTGCTCACGTGAAAATCAATTAGCGCAGCTCTCTTTCACTCCCACAAAATACTGTAACTCGAAACCGGAAGTGAGCAGATTTGAGCGCTTTTAAAACTTAAAAAGGAACTTCCGGTGTTCAGTCACGTGCTTTATTTAGGCTTCTTGTAAATTTGATTAAAAGTTTACAAACTACCCTCAACATTGTTCCAAGTTTTATAGTCCCGTGAATGTACTCTCAAAAGGGTCGAAAGTTGAGTTTAGCAAACTGTTACTTTATGAGAAGTTAGTTTTAGTCTTTTAGTGTATTGACCTGTTTCTTTATCAAGCAAAGGAAAAAACATGGGTCTACCAAATGTTGTGTAAAAAACCATTGAACCCTGGGCCTTTTGGGCTTTTTAGTGGCTGAAGAATTAGTTCAATTGAGGTTCACAAGTGGGTTTCCTATGCCTTTGACTTAACGTAAGTATTACAACATCGAAACCCAACCAAAACCTCCAAATTTAGTTTAAAATATACCTACGTAATCCTCTCAATATTGTTCCTCAAGTACTTCAAATACTGCTTAAGCCTGTTCAGTTCATCCTTCAGTTTCCTATCAACGTTATCTTTAATGAACTCTTTAGCTGGTCGCTGTTTACGATCTGCCAATCTGGCTTCCATTAGACGTATCTTTTCCATTGTATCCAGAGTATCCTGCTCAGAGGTCATCAGTTCTTCGGCCAAAGAATTATAGTCCCGTACAGCCTGTGGAAGAAAAATGCTGTCTACAATTTTACTAATCGTCTCGAAAGCGTTCGCGTTACCGTTTTTACTGTGGCCAAATTTGCAGCACCAGGGGCCTTACCATGACGTCTTAACGCTATTCAATTCCTAACCAAAGTTGGATCGCTCGATCCATAAAAATAAAACGTAAAATTTAATCGAAATTGAATCGCATTAAGATGTCATGGTAAGCCCAATGTAGAGTAGATCTATTTTCCTAAACATTTCATGACGACGCGGTGGCCTAGTTGGTAGTGACCCTGCCTGCGAAGCAAGCGTCATGGGTTCGAATCCTGGTAAGGGCATATATTCGTGTACCCATAACACAAGCCTTACTTGCGCTTACTTTGGGACTAGGTCAATTTCTGTGAATTGTTCCCAAATATTTAGTAATATTTATTTATTTATTTATTATTTATTTCTCGGCATCATCGGACTTACAAATGTTTTCAAACGTGTTTAAATTGCCATGGTCTTCTATTGTGCGGTCACCTAGCAACCTGTGGAACTGATCGCAACCCGTCAACAGGCGAAACAAAAACTTTGACGAGTGACATCAAGAAAATAGACGCCATGTGCGTCACGGCAACAAAACCTCTATTCGATCCTATATTCTATTCACCTTATTCATAAACGCTCTGTAGGCTTCTGCTAACTTAGCAATCGTTTGTCCTTATCTGTGAAAATTAATGTCCAAGTGACAGATACAGATACAGATGGAGAAACAATTGCTAAGTTAGCAGAAGCCTACAGAGCGTTTATGAATAAGGGAGTATGCCTTTACCTACCTCCTCTCTCTGCCACTTTAGTTCCTGAAGCTTGCTCTTGTTGACATGCTGTCTCCTCCTCAAGGCAGTGTCCACTCGCGTCGCATGCGCTTGCGCCGCCACTGATAGTTGAGATCTAGCACCTCTTACCTGAAATCATAGATATAGTTAGTATAGCTACCGTTAAATTAGATCAGTGCTAAAATATCTGAAACAAGACCAGGAAACTCTACTCCTTTCAGTTACGAGTGTATTCATTTATTAAAGTCAGCTGAGCTGTTGAGTAAGTAGTTACGTGCGAAAAAATACAGCAGGTCAAACACATTTATAAACATAACCCTCTTTTGGATCATCGCCGCAGTTGGCTAAGTAAAAGAACATTCTATTTACAGACCTGCTGCCTTACAAGCATCGCGTCAGCCAGAGCGGCTAAACCCCTCCTCTTCAGTGTGATACATCGGCTCTCCCATCGTGTTATAGGCGAATATGTCCTGAAAATAATAAGTAATGATAGTTTTATTCCCACTTTCTGTTATCTACGAGTCCACTTAGGCCCACTTGCACAGAACAGAGTTAAGAAATTAAATCGCTAACTCGGGGTTAGGTTTGACAGTTCCGTACATTTTGACACTACTTAGTCCCGGGTTAGCATCTAACACGGGGTTAAGTCGTTAACCCTGGTCCGTGCAAGTGGCTCTTAATGTAATATTCTCTTAATTGTTATCCCAAAGCAACCATGCCTTTTCCGAGATAAAACTTGGTTTCAGTAAATCCATGCTTAAAATGTAAATATCTAGTCCCTAAATGAGGTACAAAAGCTATACCAACTTTTTCTTCAACTTTTCTCTTTTAACCGCATTGGCAGTTCTGGTCGTTGACCTCAGGTCAATGCTAGCACAGCTCTCCTCAACCTCAATAGTCTGCTGCTTGATTAAAACGTCGTTTTCGATTTTCTTCTGCACTTTTTCGAGTGCAACGGTCTGTTCATCTAGTTCACGTATTATTTTCTCGAAATTCTTTTTCTGTTCACGAAGGAAGTTGTGTTCCTGCATCAGAACAGGTTTATTTTTTTATTATTTTTTTTACAAAATATCAGGAGGCCCCTGTACAAGAACGTCACTCACACAGAGATAAGTGACATTATTTCGTTCAATCCATTCGTGTCAGCTGTTGTGAATCGACCTGTAGGCTTATTGTCTAACTCGCTCGCGATCACCATCGCGTTCGTTTTGACAGTTCTTGTATGAATGTGACAGCTAGCTGATTCCGATGCCAATTGTCAGCCCATACATGAACTGTCAAAATGAACGCGATGGTGATTGCGAGCGAGTTAGACAATATGCCTACTGTACCTACATAGGAATGCATCTTCTGGTTTTCTACTAAGCATAATCTCTCACATGATAAAAGACTGGATAAATAGCTTTAGGGATCAAGTCACGCTTGCATAAAGATAAAAGCCTAAATAAATAAAAGAGGTTGATAAAAGCTTCCTTAGCAGCCTGTCAACTTTACCTGTCGGAAAAAAGAGGGAAAATTTGCCATACTTTCCGTGAATTTCTTACCTGCATGACAGCTTGTTGAAGGAGCCCAGATCGACTGCTGGGTCATTGCCCCCAAGGGACTGCTCTCCTGCGACCGCCGTCCAACTCCTCTTTGAACCGTTGCGACACAACGAGCAACGCGGAATGCTCGTACCTATCACAACACGGCGACGGCGACCTCTAGAGTTATTTTTTTACCAACATATCGGCTTCCTCGACACTGTCAGATTGTGGGGTCATCGCTCCCCTCCCGCGATCCGTTGCAACACAACGCGCAACGCGTTATGCTCGTATTGCAACGCCGCGACAACGCCCTCTTAGTTTAATTTTTTACCAGCATGATGGCTTCCTCGACACTGTCAGATTGCGGGGTCATCGCCCCCGGGCGGCTCCCCTCCCGCGACCGCCGTCCTAACTCCTCTTCGAGCCGTTGCAACACAACTCGTAACGCGTTATGCTCGTATCGCAACGCAGCGATGGCGCCCTCTAAACGCTTCGAGAGATCTTCAAGCACCCAGCGCCAGGATTCTATGTCTGAAATTCTAGTGATATGCAAGCTCTAATGGCTAGCTTCTTCAAGAATTTGTAAGATTGAAAATATTGTGTCATCACTACATAGAATAAAACAAAGTCACTTTCCGCTGTTTGTCTTTCTGTCTGTCCCTGTGTATGCTTAAATTACGCAGACGAAGTCGCGGGCAGAAGCTAGTTAAATATACCTATTTTAAATTTTTGCATCATTTTCATGTCTACGCTTTGACCAGTCTTATTACATAATAATATCACAGGAGGTCTCCGAAAGCGCCGGAAATTTGCATAACGCAGTCTTGGATTTATAAATAGGCCGTATAGGCCGCGGCCTATTTATAAATCCAAGACTGCGTTATGCAAATTTCCGGCGCTTTCGGAGACCTCCTATAAATCCATGACTGGGGCGGCACCGTCCTAGGGGCGGCAGATCTCAGAGGACGGTCACTCACTCAATTATTATTATTTTAGAAAGGTGTACATGGGGCGGCGGAAAAATGTGGCCTACACTCATAAAAAATATAAATCCGGCACTGGCATAACGACGAATAGAAAAATTTCACTGCCTACTGATATAATTGGGGCATATTATAACATCGTAGATATTCTCAGAGTAAAATTTTTGAGCAGGCGTTGTTTCGGTCCCATTTTGCAACCTCCTAACATCAACCTACTCAAAAATTACGAACGGAAAGTTGCGCTAACGAAAAGAACTACTTAGTATGTGAACACAGTAACATTCCTAACCAATACAAATGAACCTGCAAACTGATTATTACCTAACCCCCTTATTCATAAACGCACTATAGGCCTCTGTTAACTTAGTAATCGTTTGTCCTTATCTGTCACTTTGACATTTACCTTTCACAGATAAGGACAAACGATTACTAACTTAGCAGAGGCCTATAGTGCGTTTATGAATAAGGGGGTAAGTCCCTAACGAATTCGACAGTGTTGCCAGGTCACTTCCCTTGAAAATTACATTAAAAAGTTCCATTTTTGGTAGAAAAGTTCCATTTTACTCAAAATCATTAAATACCTATGAATAATTAAATACACACCGTTTAAAAAGTTCCTTCCAAGTTCCGCGGGGGTGTCAAAAGTTCCGCAAAACGGAAGAAACGGAACCAAACGGCAACACTGGAATTCGAGTGCCAAGTAGTCCTTACCTCTCCTGCAGACACTTTTTAAACAGATACTCATTGGTCTCGTGTTCAAACTTGTTCATGGTGACCAGATGCTGTGTGCTGCTGACCTGTTCCAGCACCTTGGCGTTCAGATCGTCGTTCAGTGACCTCAAGCTCTCCACACCAGAAGGGGCGCCCAGATAGCCATCCCCCGAAAACATGGCTACAGTTTATTGACTCCGGGCTTACCGATCTTTTTAATTTACTTAGCACAAAAAGTATTCAGTGGAAGTTCGATGAATAATAAATAAATGTGAGTATACAGGTTTTGACACGTGTGATGACATTTAGAAATTTAAGTATGCTATCCGATGAAGTTGTAAAGAGTTCAAATTGGTTGTTTGTGGTTATTTCACAAAGTTTTTAAATGTTGATCAAAATGGTCAAGCCAAAAGCGTGGTTGTCTTTTCAAGGGAGTTTTTCGGTTTACTTTTCAAAAACTTAAATTAGACCAATTTATACTAATTGTAAATTCTTTATTGCACGCCAAACATTATTGAACATATTGATATATTATATTAGTTAACCATTTATTTAGTTCATTAAACAGTTAGTTGTATCTAACTAATATTACTTTTATTTAACAAAACTCCTAAAATACAACTTAAATATAAATAACAAGATAAATTAATTTAACTAAAACTAAAATAAATCTAAAAACGTACTCCCCCGCGGCATTGAACCAAAGATGCTGGCAGCATTTCCCCGCTGTATTGCAATACTGATACGCTGAGCGAGGAAGCTGCCAGCTCTTTGGTCTCCGATGCAGTCGATCAGCCTCTTAGTCATTTCCTTCATGAACACATGTGCGTTGGGACCCCACGGACCTAAGGTCTCAACCCCGAATGGCAGGAAGTAGTATTAATTCATATGACGCTGGCAAATCTCAGTGAGGACGACGTGTAAAGGCCTCAGGATAATGAAGTAGACCAGCTCAGCTACGCTGATGATGCTGAAGCCAAGGAACAAGCTCAGCAGTCCACCAACTGCGCCTACACAGAAGAAAAATTTGATTGTAGTGTTACATAGTATGTACAGTCAAGGGTAAGTTAAGTGTACACTATTCCGGCATAGTTCATGAATCCGTAAGTTTTTGATCAAACCTTGGTAACATCCAAGAAGTTAAATACTGCTAATATGCCGGAATACTGTAGATACATTTACCTTACGTTACCAAGACGTCAAAAACATCTATACATCTTTATGCAACAAACAATAAGGTCGGTGATGCAGTATCTGATGTAGTTGGCTATACCGATATTTATGTCCTCGACTGTACATTAGGCACTAGTCCCACCGCCGACGATGAGCGAAAAGCGAGTCGAGCTAGAGATACGAGTAGAGCTGTCGCTGGGTTATAAGGTGAATAGTATATAGTTGATCTTTCAGCGAGTAGTCTGACGGCGATCATGGGTGCGTATCGCTCAGCGATTTCTTTGATCGCTCTTGTCGCAGCGATAAACTATACTCGCCGGCAGTGTGACCGCTGACCAACTAATAGTATTTGTATCTCTTTTCCTCGTACTGACACGAAATATGCTGTAAACTTCAACTTACCAACGAAGTAGTAATCGTCGTACTGAGCGTGTCGGTGTTGACCGAGGAAACTATCGTCGTAGAAATGTACGTTGATGCGGGTTATTTCTCCCCTGTTTAAGCAAATGTAAATAATTATACATAGGCAGTTGTATTTATTTAACAATAGAATTTTACAAAAAAAAAAAACGGCCATGTGCGAGTCGGACTCGCGCACGAAGGGTTCCGTACCAGAAATACTCTGTTGTATGGGAGCCCCCCTTAATTATTATTATTATTTTGATTTTTGTATTTGTTGTTGTAACAAAAATGTACTGTAAAAACAATGTACTTCTATTCAAATCGTACATTCAAATCGTAGGTATTTAATAGTACATTACACCCCGAGGGTGATGAAACAAAGAATGTCTCAGATAGAGGGAACTTGTCGCAAGAGCCAAAGGTGAGGGCGATGAACATGCTACCTGAGGCTTTTTTTATGCCTGTGGTGTGTTGTCAATTTTACGTCTTTTTAGGGTTCCGTAACCAAAGGGTAAAAACGGGACCCTATTACTAAGACTTCGCTGTCCGTCCATCCGTCCATCCGTCCATCTGTCTGTCACCAGGCTTTATCTCAAGAACCGTAATAGCTAGACAGTTGAAATTTTCACAGATTGTGTATTTCTGTTGCCGCTATTACAACAAATACCTACTAAAAACAAATTAATAATAATAATTAAGGGGGGCTCCCATACAACAGAGTAGTTGTTGGCGTTTTTTGCCGTATCTCATGAACAGTAATAGGTAGTAAGGAGGTTAAAATTTTCACAGATGTTGTATTTTTATTGCCACAATAATAACAAATACTAAAAATAAAGTATTTTTTTACCGTTTTTTGCTCGATATTAATAATGGATACACGTAGACACCAGAAATAATTAAAAATTATTAAGGTTATTTCTGGTACGGAAACCTTCGTGCGCGAGTCCAACTCGCAACTGGCCGGTTTCTTTTGGGTTACTCACGGTCCTGGGGAGCCCCACTTCGGAGACTCGCTGGCGTCCAGCTTCAGGTCGGAGTAGAACACCTGGCTGTTGTACAGGATGTCGTTGCAAGCTGGATGGCAGGAGCTGGAGGCGCCGGTCCCGGGCCGCCTCTGCTCCTCGCTGTCCGCGAAGTATGCGTATATCAGCTGCTCTTCCACTTTTGCTGGAAACACATACATACACATACAGAGATATCTATATTACTTTGTAAAGATAGGCCCAACGCTCACGAGTAATTTGTCTAATGCGGTGGTCCTAAAAGACCACCGTGGGCACTGCCTTAGTGTGACAGGCAGGACGCCGTATCGTTCAGCTGTCAGAGTGTGTCAGAGAAAATGCCCAATTGCGCAGTAAGCGAATTGTTCGGACATTGTACACATACCGTCACACATCTTTCCCATAGGTGTAGGTAGAGACTACTTTGTTCCAATTGCTACGATACTGGATACCTCTTTCGCATCATCCACATTCATCAATCTAACTAATAATATTATAAATGCGAAAATTTGGATGGATGGATGGATGTTTGTTTGTTACTCATTCACGCCAGAACGGCCCAACGAATCTGGATGAAATTTGACTTTCTCTATCTAGAGAAAAGCCTGGAATGGCACATAGGCTACTTTTTATCCCGGAAAATTCCCGCGGGATTCTTTGCAGACGAAGTCGCGAGCAACAGCTCGTCTCGGGCGGGGATCAGGATACATAAAGTTTAAAATGTATAATGGGTTAAAATGCATAATAGTTCAAAATATATAATGCCATTTTCTTTGAAACTATTAGATAGATGAACTTTATTTGTAGTGTAATCTATAGATTGGTTTAGGTTAGGTTAGGTTTAGTTTATAACTATTCTGTTAATTTGCAATTTTCTGAGAAAATCGCATTATTATTTTGAACCATTATTATTTTATTATTTATTTATTTAACATTATCATCACTTACACTATCATTACAGGAGTAAAACCTAAGGCGATAGATAAAGTCTATAACATTGGTTATTGTGCATAACATATAATATTAAGGCAACCCTTTTGAATTCACTCAGAGTGCAATGAAATAGGTCCACTGTATCAGCCACTTGATTGAGAGTAGCGAGGGCGCGCGTGAACGGCGCCTTGGCCAGCAACTTGGTCCGGCCGCGCGGCAGCGCCAGCAGCGCCGGCCGCCGCCTCCGCCCCGCATAGTTGTCGGGCGCGCACAGTTTTATGTGCTTCAATACGCCCGGGTTGTTCCGCTTGCCCCACAATAATTCGACCATGTAAGTAAGTAACGCAAGGTCCCGCCTTGTATTATGTATTTTAACCCATTATACATTTTTAACTTTATGGATTTTAATACGTACCCGCTAATCTCTTCATACACGCTCGTCGGTTTCCATGGATGTTTACATTTTGTGTATTTAATTAACTAAGTAATCGTGAATAATTTAAAACTGTTACTTTTGCTTCACGAAGCACAGATAACATTCAAACAAATTCAGCAAGTGGAAAATGTAATTAGATAGGTAAGCGTAGTATTCAGCGAGTTATTAAATTCTTAACAACAATCACATCTGCCAAGATATTATTCCTTCAAGGTTTAGCCTAGGGTTAGCCTTGGTCTACGTTCGGATTGTTTGTTGACTTCAAACTCAGACCAAATTAAATTGAATTGTTTTAGGGTTCTGTGCCTTTAAAGGTGAAAACGGAGCCCTTATAGGATCACTTTGTTGTCCGTCTGTCAGTCAAGATCCTTTTTCTCAGGAACGCGTAGAGTAAAATGATACCAAATATCTAAGTCTGTGTCTGTGCCCCTTAGAGCTGTGAAACAATCAACCCTTAAAGTCAACTCGAATAAGGTGTTTCCTTCCATTCAAATATTTTCGTGCTCCCAAAAAATACCTAAGGGGTACTTCCAGTTAACCTAGAGAATTGAAATTTGGTATGAAGGTAGCTCTTATAGCACAACTTATGAAATGAGTCTAAAAATATTTATTTCATAACTGTCTAGACAGATATGTAAAAAACCAATATAAAATGACCTCACGATGCCTACATTTTGCTTACGAGCAGGGCTCTGCTAACACTGGATTTAATGCCGAATTTGTACTGAACCCTCGGTGCGCGAGTCCGACTCGTATTTGAAAGGGTTTTTTAATCGCTTTTTCATCCCTTGCCTAATGTTTGCTGTCGGATAGTCTATGAGTAATTTTCTAATTTTGAAACCTAAAACGTAAGACAAACAAATAAAAATAAACTTCTCTATAGGTCACCACAACTGTCTGCTCATCATTATCATTACTCACCTTTGACATCATTTATGCATTGGAAATCTAAATTCGTCGAGCAAATGGGATCCGAAGGTAGTATTCCTAAAACAATAATCTTAGAATAACATTTATTTAGTACACGAAGTCTTCAGGTTGAGTAGTTAATAGTAATATCGTTCACCTTCCCCTAATTGAAGGACCGGAGGCATCACAATCCCATATTAATCACCATCTCTTTCTATCCTCATCCTCTACCATTTGGCAGAAAGAACTGGCGAATGTGGTATTGACGGCAGTACAAACTTAATCAAATGAAACTGCTCATGGAATGTATCCATGGAAGTGGCTTAAAACTAAAACAAAAATGCATGTCTGGCACAATCATTTTAAGCTCCATAATAAAATGTCCATTTCCATCGGATGTCTATAAAATTACAATGAGGAAATTGTCGTTGCATCGAATAGGCTCCGACGCAACGGGGCCGATTTGAAGAATTCTTTCGCTGCAAGAAAACCACATTATCCCTGATGAACAAATATTTGATTCTACGAACGAAGTCGCGGGCAACAGCTAGTTGCAGATAAAAAAAACAACTTACTAGGCCAATTATAGGACACGCATTTGCATACTATCCTTGCCTCTCGCACCAACAGATCATGCTTGCAGTTACTGTCCGTATACGACTCATAGTACTCCAACTGCCGTTCATCCTGAAAAAAGCATTGCCGTCGGTCCGGCTGTAAGGCTCTGAGGGAGGTGTCAGTTTTGTACGTGATCGGATATACTTCGATGGTCGTCATCCTGTCCATTGGAAGGCGGATGATGGTGCTGGTGTAAACGTGGTCCGTTGGAGAGCTGATGATTATCTGGAAGACACAATGAATCAGGATTGATATTTAACCTCCTTCAAAAGTGTTCCGAGTGATTTTGGGCCTATATACAAATGAGAGTATTAAACATTCGGTCAACTCAACAGTCCACTAAAATACCAGCCAAAATGACAAACATGGTTAGAACGTTTTCGATGTTAAATATCAACGAGCGTGGGTCTTTCTATTACCATAACGCACGGTTGAATTGGTGGCAGAAACAGAAAAGTACCTACAAACAGTCTTTTACAGGAAAGATCACGTTTTTGCAGAGATAGCCACGGTTATCCAAATATCAAGGTTTCAGGATTAAGAACTCACATTGAATCCAACGCTCCCTCCCTCACAATCAGGCTGGTGCTCGCTGGCATTCAAATACAGCTCCACCCCCAACCCATTGGTTTCTCCGGAAGACATAACCCTGAAGGGTAGCATGGTAGGGTCGGGGGGAAACACCTTCGGGTAGCCCGCGTCCAGGCCCCAGTTCAGGGGCTGTTGGTAAGCGCCTTGGTTGAAAGATCGCTGCCATGGGAGGGTCAGGTTTGTCCTGGGGAGATGAAGATGAAGTATTCAGGCTTTTCTTCAGTAGATGGTTAAACGTCGTCCAGGTAGTTTTTGTAGGATTCTCCGTGGACTAGCGGTAGTTACTTTATACAAATTCAGTATTACAATTATTCAAGCTTAGAGTCAAGCTATTCAATCGAAGGTTTAGTATCCTTTCAAATGCCAATAAATCCGGTGATAGCTCAACAGGTATATTCGAGTCCTACTTACATGCCATTCAACGGGAGGCTGTTGAAAGCGAAGCAAAGGCCGTAGTTAGTGAAGATGGGTTGGAAGAATTGGCTGCAACATTCTTCGGTCAGCCAGTTGGCGTCAGAAGCTCTCCAATGGCACGACTTGACGACTTCCGAACACTTTGGGGAGCCCTGACGGTAGAATTAGAAAATTATGTGTAACTGTAGCTCTAAACTTTGACCATCACCTAGCGGTTGAATTATAGTATTTTACTGAATGCCTGGAGCTGGAGTACTTATACAATAAATTCCTCAGGGGTTCCTAAAAACCCTATTGTAGTCTTCATTTATTTCGCAAGAAGAATATTCGAGCAATATTTAATGTGACTTTGCCATTAAGATTTCAGGATTTTACTTGCGTAAATCCAAATCACGTAGGAATATCTAGATAAAAAGTAGTCCATGTGTTATTCCAGAGAACCAACTGTTCATAATACCAAATTTCACCCAAATCCGTCTGGTCGTTTTAGCGTGAATGAGTAAAGAAAGAATCATACAGACGATATGCTTTAGTGTAAGTTTTCGGTCACAGAACACGTCTCGACCGCGTTTGTGTTAAAATGTCAAATACTATGGGAATAGCTGCCGCCTGTTGCCATAGTATTTAACATTTAAACGCAAACGCGGTCGAGACGTATTTTGTGACCGAAAACCTACACTAAGCATACTGATATAAATGCTCACAAACGTTCACTGTTACTAATAACTACGATTTATTGTGAATTATTATGCTAAATTTAATAAGTGTAGTATATACAAATGGAATCGAGACAGTGGCAGAATCTTAGACGAAGAATACTGGCAGAATACTAGATAGGATGACCATCTAAAATATCGTTATGATTGGATGACGAGGGTAATAGGAGTGACAGAAATTCACTTTTTAATTAGCATTAAGGTTAGTTAGAGGTTGATTAAGTAGACTCTACTTGAATTCAAAGCTATAACTATATAATCAACATGTTCTTGTCAAAATATTCTTGCTAAATATTTACCTAACATGAGGTGGAGGTTCAGTACCTTTAGAATAAACTCCTTTAGCATGGTGCTTTCTTCTGCAGTCATTCTTTCATCTAGAGCCCTTATTTCTGTGTTCATGTGTGGACACACCAGTGAAGCGAAGAACTTTTCAAGACTGCGAAATGAAATTCCAAATTTTAGCCAGTCGTTCTTAGTACCTATTAATATGAAAATATCTGAGCCCTGAGGCCTTACCAT
This sequence comes from Pandemis heparana, assembly GCA_963854515.1. Classification (NCBI taxonomy): domain Eukaryota; kingdom Metazoa; phylum Arthropoda; class Insecta; order Lepidoptera; family Tortricidae; genus Pandemis; species Pandemis heparana. The sequence continues at coordinate 8,172,263 of OY978025.1, forward strand.
AACGTCTTAATGCGGTTCAGTTTAGGTTCGCTCGCTGTCAGATTCATACTAAAAGTGACAGCTAAAACTTGAACTGAGTCAGAATTAGGACGTCATGGTACCTACCACTAAAAAAAATTTTCAACGTCTTCCTCCCATCCTCATCTGACAGCGAACAAACCTAAACTGACTCGGAATTGAATTGCATTAAGACGTCAGAGTGAGGCTCCAGGTGTTATATGGCGGAGATTATTATTATAAATGAACAAAGACATTTCAATATTTAATTTATTTATAAATGCAATTATTCCGGTCACCTGTAGCTATTTTATTTATTTTATTTCGATAAAGAGTTTTATACTTTCAGTGCGGATTGGGAATTTCACACGCATCATTGAATCCCTTTGGAGGTGTGAGCAGGTTCACGATTTTTTCCGTCACAGCCATGGTAAATTTCAAATGTAATTTTGCAAATAAACTCCGAAAAACGCAGAGGTTTGCTTAGGCTCGAACCCACGACCCTCTGCTTGAGAGGCCAAGGGTCAAACCACTGGGCTACGTTAACCGTAGCTTTAACTGTTGAAAAGCTCCGTTCGCTGTATTGCTTTTAGACATTATCAGTTTATTGTACGGGGAATCCATTAAAACATGATGTTACAATACAACTTTTGTAAAGAGAATGATATGAGCTTTTGATCTCATTCTTCATCGTTTACGTCGGGTTGTTTGGGTTATTTTTGTGTTCTAAGAGTTAGTGGGTTGTTATGTTTACGTAAGACAGAAAAATAATGGGGTAAAAAAATACTTACAATTTTGGATTGTTTATTGTTATTTTAACACTGTTCCTATTGACATTAAAATATTTTAATCTTTGTAATTAATCGCAATACACCATATGACAACCTAAATAAGTATTTTGATAAATGGTCATTTATTTATTAAATAGCTCGCTGTCAGATCCATACTAGAAATGTCAAAAATGACAGTAAAAACGTAAAATTGAATCTTAATTGAATAGTATTAAGACGTCATGGTACAGCCCTAGGTAGGCAGAGACTACTTTGTTCCACCTGCCACGACCCTGAAATACCTTTTTTCTGCCTTTTTAGCTTCATCCAATTCATCAAAATAGCTACAGGAGTACAAAAACAATTATTTTTTGTTACTTGTAAAGAATATTTGCAATTTGATATCTTTAGACATAAAGTGGGTGATAGACGGGCGGGTAAGTTCGCGTACTTACGGCTCGACGACTTCACTCGTCTGTGTGTCAGTCTAAGTACGCGTACTTTTAGAGTAAAGTATAGGGGGGCTACTCAGAAATTCGATTTTCGAAGTTCGTATAACACCGTCCCTCTCACTCTCAAATTAATTACTATTAGTGTGAGCGGAATGTCATGAAACGAACTTCGAAAATCGAATTTCGGAGTGTAAGGCCGTTTGTCCACCGCCGCCGTCACCGTCACGTCACCGAGAACGAGATGACGGCGCCGAAGTAGCGGTATATACATTTACTTAAGCCGCGTGTCCACCGCAGCGCTCGGGTGACGGATGTGCGGTGGACACGCGGCTTAAGTAAATGTATGTACCGTACTTCGGCGCCGTCATCTCGTTCTCGGTGACGTGACGGTGACGGCGGCGGTGGACAAACGGCCTAAGGTCAGGCGAGTAAAGTCGTCGAGCCGTAACGCGAACTTAATCGCCCGTCTGTCCCCCACTTCATAGACTTCTTCATGTTACTTTAAAGTTGCTTAAAACGTGCTATAATTCAATTTAAATACTCACTTCGTGAACCCACTAACATTCTTATACGACAGCTTCACGTGCAAGTGTGGGCACAGCACCACAGTTGGGAACGGCACAGCCCACACCGGCGTGGGCAGGGAGTCGATCACGTTCACGAAAGGCGTCGACGTCCACTTGGAGAACAGCTGGGTTATGTTGCCGGCGCACATGGCGATGCTGATCATCATGATGATGACCCATGCGGCACGCTCCTTGCGGGAGAATGTGGGTTCGAAGATGTACCTGCCGAGATACGAAGTATCATCTACTTAAAGCCTGTTACCTACCATCTGCGAGCTGTATCCCTAATTGTTGCACACACGTCATTGACTTACGATAAACAACTAGACTCTCAATCGCAAACAAAAGTGCCTCAAGAAACGTCCGAGCGGCGTTGTCTATGTATTCTGTGTGTCAACACATCAACTTACCACAGATAACATTAACATATTCGTTCAAAATAACACCTAATTTCGTGGCAGTAAAGTTTAATGTCAATTGCATACGACCGTGAGAAGTAATAACACGACGCCACGCGCTGGAAACCTGTCTGTCTCTTGTTCTCAAGCATTTGAGATTACGGTGCGAAAGAGACATGTACATTGTTGTAGAAGCGCGGTCGAAACACGACTGAACCAAAACTCTGCACAATAGACGCGTAGACTTTTGCTTCCGACAGTTTTTGAGCGTGATTGTGAGTCTAGTTGTTTATCGTAAGTCAATGACACACGTACATAAATCACGTCTTCCTCCGTTTTACCCATCCCAAAAAGCGCTCAACGGTGCTAAAGAAGTTTTCACATCAAAAATAGTTAAGTAGAAAATTCAGAATTATACCCCTTTTCACTAGAACCCTAGCATACTCAAAGTGTACCTACAAACTGGCACTTACTTCACCCCATGCAAAGAACCTTGACAAAAGAGCAACTTGATACCCCCAAAAATTTCAGCCACCCACGTCTTGAAGACCTTATAAGTCTTTTCATCTCTCTTAACTTTTCCGTCTTTAACGCGGTGCACACCCAGCATTTCAGGGCTAATGTACTTAAAATCCTTTAAATAGAAATCTAGTAAGTATTTACTGTGAATTTTATCTTTCTTGTTACTTTTGACACGCTGCATGGTCACTTGTCTACTTATAATGGCAGAATGACAAAAGACATTAACGATAGGACGGCAATTGTAATTGCAGGAACGACTGTATTGAAAGCTAGTTCAATTGCGTGTGTTACTACTATCGATATTTTAAGGCATGTCTGTCTGTATTTGGGTCATACACATTTTTTGTTCGCGTCTCTCCTGTAGACATGGCAAAAGTTAAGTAAATAGTCTATAGTCAATATTTTTAAGTCAAATCTACATCGGCGTGTGGGACGCCTGGCCATCTTTCGGACTTTAAATAAACCTTAAGTTTGCCAACTCGGAGTCGTTAAATATGATGCCCACAGGAAAGACAACTTTTGTTTCTTACGGGCTTACGACGCGGTTGGCCTAGTTGGTAGTGACCCTGCCTGCGAAGCAAGCGTCCTGGGTTCGAATCCTGGTAAGGGCATATATTTGTGTGATGAGCACGAATATTTGTTCCTGAGTTATGGATGTTTCTATCTATATAAGTATGTATTTCTCTATATAAGTATGTATATCGTTGTCTAGTGCCCATAACACAAGCCTTACTAGCGCTTACTTTGGGACTAGGTCAATTTGTGTGAATTGTTCCTTAATATTTATTTATTTATTTATTACGGTGTGTATGACTCATTTCATGTAGTTTTATGTCCGATTTGATGCTTTGGTTCCTTCGCTTATCTCTACTTAATATTATAAATGCGAAAGCAACTCTATCTGTCTGTTACGCTTTCACACTTAAACCACGGACCCGATTTTAATAAAATTGCGCACAGAGATAGTTTCAGTCTCGGGGAAGGACATGGGATAGTTTTATCCCGGAAAATTGGGATTAAGGTAAAGTAATACTTTCGTAATAGACGCCGCGCGAAATAGTAGTAGTGCTACTATACAAAGTGGGTGACAATTTGCGACACAACCATGCCATTAATGTCGAATGCACTCAGCACTAACAACATTACTTAACCTAGAAGTCTCGATTAATATAGATTAACTTAGCGACAATCAACTAACAAAATAACGATTAATTTATAATTACAAAATTGAATACTTATTCGTATGCCACTCCCGTATTCGTAGTTGTAGTTTGTCCAACATATTTCGAATCAGTCTGTGCTGGAGGGTTACCATGACGTCTTAAGAGGCTGACAACACCTAATTTTGTTGAAATTAATGTTATTTAAGCACTTTTTAGAGAAAAACTACACACAAAAAAAATACAAAAAAAATATAATGATAATTTTCATCATATTTCAAACACGCTAGACAGACGCGATACATAATTGAACAAAATCGGCTCGATAGAAAATAATTGCAAAGATTGGTCTTAAAATCATCATTAAACGGTTCTGTGTCTATATTTTTTCGACGTATGGGTCTGCAATTAAAAACATGAAGTCAACATATTCATACCTACACGGCTAACGAGTCATATTTCACAAATAATCCATACTTTTTTTTATTTCTTCTTATTTGTGTCTTATTTGCAAGATTTTAGACGCGCGCCAAGCTCCCGGAATAGTTTCTTCTCTTTCACTCACAGGCACGCGAACCGTATGTGTGAAGAGTGGCGCTGCTCAAGGTCATTTGCTGTTGACAGCGCCTTAATGCGACTCAATTCCGATTCAGTTTAGGTTCGCTCGCTGTCAGATTCATACAAAAATGGCAGCTGAAACCTGAACTGAGTGGGAATTCAATTGCGTTAAGACCTCATGGCAAGGCCCCTGATTTGTCCGAGCTATGTTAAGTACTTATTTCACACGGAACCCCGAAATCTGAAACAGCCAATAACAAACAGAGAATCATTCCAGTTTTTCTTGTTCTTCCCAAAGTACACATCAAAATGCAAATGCGAGTAACTTGTGAGAAATGAGAAATCGAACTGTTTGGTAAAGTTTTTGCATATTTATCGGTGATATATATTTTTAAAGTTTTTCTATAGTTCTTTCCTAGTAATTTGGGTTCTGGGAAGTATAAATTATTTGAAAATGAAATATTTAATAAAAGAATTCAGTTGGAAGTCCTTAAGTAAGCTTATTCTTCTTATTATTTTTTCAATGCCAAGCAGAAATACTTACCAATATTTTTTCAAAACTTTTGAGTTCTCAAATGACTGGGACGAAGGGCAAACAGACAGACAGATAAACAAGATGAAATTGGCTACGGAAGTACTTTAAGTAGTATAAGTACGGTAGTAAGAAACTTTACTTGAAAGTTATGTAAGTAAATAAATAGTGTTACTTACATAACTTTCAAGTAAAGTTTAGTAAAATGTCAAACAAAGATAATCTTACTAATCCTACTAATATTATAAATGCGAAAGTTTGTGACGATGTGAGTGAGTGTGTATGTTTGTTCCTTCCTTATTCACGCTTCAACGGATGGACGGATTTGGATAAAATTTGGAACGGAGATAGCTGGTACCTTAGATTGAAACATAGGCTACTTTTTGTCCCGGAAAATTGCATAGTTCCCGCGGGATAGTGATAAACACGTCAATTGCTAATTCTACGCGGACGAAATCGCGGGCAGAAGCTAGTTAAAAATATTTATTAAACAAAATACATAGATAACAAGTAACAATAATCTCTATAAATAATATAAAAGAAGAATCTGACTGACTGACATATCAGCTCACAGCCCAAACCGCTGGTTCTAGAGATTCCAAATTTGACACGTAGGTTGCTTATAAAGTCTAGGGGTGCACTAAGAACACACACACACCCACACACACACACACACCCACACACACACACCCACACACACACACACACACACACACACACACACACACACACACACACACACACACACACACACAAACACACAGACACACACACAGACACACACACAGACGGACCTACTAGCGTTATCTAGTGGCGAAAAGCAAAACTAGAATCACAGGTGGACCTACTAGCGTCATCTAGTGGCGGAAAGCAGAACCAGAATCACAGTCGGTTCTACTAGCGCTATCTAGGGGTGAGGAGCAGAAATGTAATAATAGTTGTTGATACTATCGCCATCTAGTGGCGAAAAGCAGAACCGGAATTACAGTTGGTTCTACTAACGCCATCTAGGGGTGAGAAGCAGAACTTTAATCATAGTTGTTGATACTAGCGCCATCTAGTGGTGAAAAGCAGAACCAGAATCATAGGCGGTACTACTAACGCCATCTAGGGGTGAGGAGCAGAACTTTAATCATACTGGTTGATACTAGCGCCATCTAGTGGTGAAAAGTAGAACCAGAATCACAGTCCCTTCTTCTAGCGCCATCTAGGGGTGAGGAGCAGAACTTTAATCACAGTTGATACTAGCGTCATCTAGTGGCGAAATGCAGAACCAGAATCAGCGCCATCTAGGGGTGAGGAGCAGAAACTTAATCATATTTCTTGATACTAGCGCTATCTAGTGGTGAAAAGCAGAACCAGGATCACAGTCGGTTCTACTAGCGCCATCTAGGGGTAAGAAGCAGAAATTTAATCATAGTTGTTGAATTTGTTGATACTAGCGTCATTTAGTGGCGAATAGCAGACCCAGAATCACTAGGTTCTGTCTACCCCGTGAGGGATAAAGACGTGATTTATGAATGTAAATATGTATGCCATCTCCACTCTATTACTTATTTTTTCTTAGCTTTTTTTCCTCCAGCCCTCGAACCAGCTCTTGGGGGCGATGACCGGCTGCTGTGGGGCAACCTCAACATGGGGGGCTGGTCCCCAAGACTGGGTGAGTTGGCGTCCTCAAACTACAAACACATTCAGGGTCTCTTCAAAGGGTTAGGTTAGTTTGACTAAATCCTACTAATATAATAAATGCGAAAGTTTGTGACGATGTGAAGATGTGATGTTTGTTGTGTATTTGTTCCTTCTTCACGCTGAAACGACTAGACGGATTCGGATCATATTTGGAACGGAGATAGTTGGTACCCTAGATAAAAACATAAGCTATTTTTTATCCCGAAAAATTGGATAGTTCCCGCGGGATAGCGATAAACATGTCAAAAGTCGAAGCTGTCTAGAGCCGCAACGTATATAATTATTGCAAAATAATTATACTATCAACATCAGTTCAGTCTTATCCTACGCGGACGAAGTCGCGGGCAGAAGCTAGTTTATATAAATAAATAAAATATAAATATCATGGGATAAATTACACCAATTGACCCAGTCCCAAACTAAGCAAAGCTTGTACCTACTATGGGTACCAGGCAACGGATAAACATACTTATATAATGTAGATAAATAAATACAACATCCATGACTCGGGCACAAACATTCGTATTCATCATACAAATGTCTGCCCCTACCAGGATTCGAACCCGGGACCTCTAGCTTCATAGGCAGGGTCACTAACCACTAGGCTATCCGGTCGAATATTGAAGTCAGTCATATCCATCCTACCTAAGGTAATTTCATTCTTTACTGTCCTATTTGGTAAACAAAATTCTAACCTCAATGTGCAAATTTTTGTAAAGAATAAGGTGTATTATGTTATCATATAAACCTGAGGCAATAATTTGTACATAATTTTGCTGATATTTTATCTCCAGTTCCTTTATTTTCGGCGAAAAATTAAAAAAATAACAAAAATGAGACGTTTTGAGGTTAGAATTTTGTTTACCAAATAGGACAGGTAAGAATGAAATAACTTACGTATGATATAAATAAATATGAATACCAAATATCAAGTCAGTCCAACTACTAAGGCAACTATTTGTACAGTCCGGTGCTAAAAAATTAAATCGCTAACTCGGAGTTAGATTTGACCGTTCCATACATTTTGACACTACTTAGCCCCGGGTTAGCATCTGCAAGTGGCCCTAAGACCTAAGAGTCGGCCAAAGACCTGAAAATTTTAAAAATAACAGTTTAAAAACTTACATACGAACAGTGCGATTTAAAATAAAAGCCTGCGAAAAGGACATCATTGCTAAAGTATCAACTCCTCGCGGGCTTACCCGAGAAGCCATAGCAAGTACCTATATCAAATATCAAGGAGCAAAGGATATGTATGAAAGACAAAGTTACGTTACGCTTTAAATAGAGAGTAGTAAAGTCAACAAAATGCTTCAAAATTGTGCAAAATAAACATAAAACAAATACAATTAACAAACACTGAGACAATAGTAGGCAGCGGGTAAAAATCATTAAATTTTTAAATGTATAATGGTTAAAAATACATCTCGAAATATGTACGTTGCGACTCCACGCACCTTTGACATGTTTATTGCTATCCCACGGGAACTATGCAATTTTCCGGGATAAAAAGTAGCCTATATGTTAATCTAGGGTACCGTCTACCTTCAATTTTTTTTTATCCAAATCCATCCAGTCGTTTCAGTGTGAAGAAGGAACAAACATACGCACATCGTCACATCCATCCATCCTCACTCACAAACTTTCGCATTTATAATAGTAGCATTTCAAACCATTCCATTACCTATCTGTTGACCCATTATGTATTTCAAATTTTATATATTTTAATACATACCCATTCGCGAAATACGTATTATTGTTTACCCAAAAGCAACAGTGGACTAACTAGCACATTATTAACATCAATTTATTGTCATATCGCTTCGCGACACATATAATGTAAATAAAACAAATAAGTGTCATGTAAAGTGTGTAACAAGATAATTACTATCGTAATTGTACTAAGTGCCAGTACTATCGCATTTTCAAATTTATAGTTTTGTTTTAGGAGTGTCAGGGGTCAGTGATAACAAGGAACGAACATGATTGTAGCTTAACATGTTTTGATAAGAGAGAGTTGTTAAACTAAGTAGTAATATTATAATTAATTTAATACAATTGGGCCTAGCAATGCCCCAAAGAGACGCTGTTACCAAAGTTGCGAATTTTTTTAATGGAAATTTAAATTTAATAATTAATAGGATCGCGTTAAGAGTCCCACGGCATATATATTATTATTTGTTACAACTGATTATTGAATTAAAACGCACTAAAAAAACATGAATACATAAAATGGGGTGTTTTGGGTCGAAATCAAAGTTCAAACCTGGATAAAACTTTTTTTTAATGTTTTTAATTATGAATTATGATTGAATATCGTTTATTCCGCTTTCAAATCCACGCTGTATAACAAAAAACGAACGTCTTAGAAATACATGAATTTTAGTTTGTCTATGATCTATGTTTTTAATTATGATTGGATATCGTTTATTCCGCTTTCAAATCCACGCTGTATAACAAAAAATACATAAACATTTTAAAAATACAGTAGAATAACATTTTAAGCGATATTACAGCTTTTGTGTTAAAATAAGAAAATTTGGTTGAGATGTCGTCTTTGTTACTGTAGTAGAACGGTATATCTTGCAGCTTGATTAATTCGGTCGTGTGTTTGGTGCAATTTTTCAACGCTTTGTGTAATATCCGGGCCACTGACCAAACGTCTAGGTTGGGCCATTCATTGTCCGATACGTGATACCGATTTCCATTCAATACCAAACGCGCAGTATGTCACTATGGATCTTTTGGGGGTTTATATTGGATGATCGAAGAATTTGTATAGTATAGTCGAATGATTGTTTGTTATAGTTAAACTGAAATCATACTGAAACCATCGACTCGGGAAAATTATAAAATAATCCTAACTTATCCTTTTTCAAAGCTGTGGTAGGCACTGGATGGCCGCCGGTGGAAAAATTGAGTTACGTCACTTTCTCGGTGCCTTGCCTACCGCTGTCTACCCTGGCGGTCTACTACTGTAAGCTACTGCTTGAAAGGTTTAAGTGATTAAGTAAATGTAAATAAGTACCTAAATGTAAATAAACCGAAATGAGGTGTTTTATGAGGCATAACCTGGGTAATTATTTTAATATTACAGTAGTTTTAATAGACCGTTGAAGCAGAGGCAGACCAAAGAGATGGCGGGACGACTTGGATGCATGTGCACAAACAGGCTCTTGACAGGGGTGAGTGGAAGAAAGAAGGGGAAGAGGCAGTGGGGACACAATTATAGGCAAAAAAAGTAGTTTATCCGAATTTAATATGCCATAATGTAATGTTTGCCATAACTGCTTTTTCTCTGAAGCCGTAATTTTTTCAGGAGCATTGAAATGGCAATCCTGTAGAGCTCTCAGTTACAGAACAGTTAAAGAGAAAAAAGAGTTATGGCAAACAATACATTTATGGCATATGAAATTCGGGCAAACGATAGAGAACCTAAATTTCAATATATACGTGGTATCTAAAGGTCACGTTTATTATGGGCATTAACAAAACTTCTGCAGTAAAAATTAAATCAAAACAGCTACATTAAAGTATCGATTTGTTATCACATTCACAACTTTCGCACGATAAAGAATGTAAAAAGCAGAATGAATCAATGAATCATACCGTTCGTCTCGCTCTTATTAAACATTATATTTGTGTGAGCAAGACGGCGTCTCGATTGGGAGTTAAAGAGCAGACGCTTTAGTTGAGTGTGCCAAACGCGAGGGGCGAATTCCGCCAACGGCATCTGGTTCAGAAAAGGTCAAACACTAGTATTATAGATCTTGCCAGCACAGTTTTTTCCTTTTTTGCCACCTTGTCATTTTATTTAGTTTTTTATGAAATAGGACGTCAAACGAACAAGAAGCATTCACTAATGGACATCCGCCATACAAAGGATTGCGGATGCCGCTAATTATAAAACAAAACAAACAACAATCAAAGTCCGCCGCGTGTCTGTTCGCAATGAACTCAACATTAGTGAATGGATTTTCATCATCATCATCATCATCATCATATCAGCCGAAAGACGTCCACTGCTGGACATAGGCCTCCCCCAAGGCTCTCCACTCGGACCGGTCCTGTGCCTTCCGCATCCACCGAGATCCCGCGATCCTGATCAGGTCGTCGCTCCATCTTGTTGGAGGCCTACCAACAGCTCGTCTCCCGGTCCGCGGACGCTATTTGAGAACCTTCTGACCCCATCAGCCATCGGTCCTGCGAGCAATGTGCCCCGCCCACTGCCACTTCAGTTTCGCAATTCTTCGGATTTTCATGTGTCTCGCAAACACTAGCGACCTTTTTATAATTGCTTTTGAAATTTAGTTTTTTTTTTGTATTTTATTATATTGATTCGTCCCGTTTTATAATGCGTATAGATTAGAAAGGGACGACACTACAGTATTGCCACTTTTTAATTTCTACTCTTTTTTGTCAGACTATATATTCTCATCGCATGACAGAATGTGCTCAATGTAACAGAGCATTGAAAACACTTCAAGTATCAAAATAACGCGGTTGCGCTATAGACTTATCGGTATCGGTAGTTAGTGAGTGTACTGAACCAGTGACGGCTGTGGAACACGGACAGACAGTGTTGCTATTTAAATTGGTTACATTTTATTATTTTCGCGGTAAGTATTTTAATTTTAATTTTTAGCCTTGGTCACTTGAAAACAGTGACTTTTCAATATGAATTACGGTAAGAATATACAAGTCCGTGTTAATGTATTGTTTACGTATTCCAAAGTAGGACTAAACATCATCAAACTGTTTGATTGTTAGAGTTATAAAAGCCCTTTTTATTTCGAATTCGCTCCAATTTCAGTATGCACATGTTGTTTTTATAAATTATCGCGTAAATCGGCGTGCCTCATGGCATAGGCCTCCTCCATGTATTGGAGGGTTTGGGCTATAGTTTCCACGCGGGCCAAGCGCGGATTGGGAACTTAACACACACCATTGAATTGCTTCGCAGATGTGTGCAGGTTTCCTCACGGTGTTTTCCTTCACCGAAACGCTCATGGCAAATTTCAAATGTAAAGTTACACAAACGAATTGTTTGATTGTTGTTTAGATTACATACTATAAGGAATGTTTTTTTGTTCGGCAATTTTAGGGAACACAAATATTGAATTAGTTCCCAGAATTAGATGCGCTACCTAGAGAGTTTACACTGAGATTAATTAATATAGTTTTTTTCTGGTCACGGCAGCAGAGCCCTTCGGCTAATTTAGTTTAGTGAGAATTCAGGGTGATAGATAATATTAATAGTATTATTATAAGAAAAAAGGGACTTAATCACGTAAATAAAATGTATTTTTGTAAATACCTCGACGTTTCGGATGCGACTTTGCATCCATGTTCTCGAGAGGACTCTTATAATGTGTGAAAATCGCGAAAGTTGAAATCGATACAGTCATAGTAGTTTGTTCTTAATTAAAATTAGCTTGCACCACGGCTTTGGCTTCTTTGTAGAGCTCCTTATCCCACGGGAATTTAGAAAACACCATTCTTAACTATGATATTATTATACTATATAAAACTGAGGTAGATACATCATAGGTGTGTCATAGGCGTTCTCCCCGTGGCAAGCGAAAAGTAAGGTAATTGCCTGACTTGTGTTTAGTCGCTGTCGGCGCGCGCAGAGGTCCTTATTATGTCAAGTAACGGCCATAACGTTGCCATGCCCGAAAGGAGTTTTGTTCAGCTATAACGCGTCCATTAGTAATATGTCATTAATTCTTATTCCTTGCCCTTCATCATCATCATGTCCTCCTTGACGTATCCGTCAACGGCGAACCCTGCTGGCTCCGGAGGTGAGAGCGATAATGGCAGGCGAAACCAAATTTGGTTTTAAAGGTGCGGTTGCACGGCGCACAGGTGGGCAACTCCGAAATTAGATTCGTATCACACCGTCCCTCTCACTCTCAAATTAATAACTATTAATGAGAGCGGAACGGCACGAAACGAACTTTGAAAATCGAATTTCGGAGTATAAGGCCAGACAACTGACCCACGGAGTTGTAGGTGTACTTGTAGGAAGGCTTAGGGCAGATCTTTTTGTAAAGGCGTTTCGTTTCGAGGTCTTCAAAACAAATCAGTCTTCCTTGCCCTTATATAGGTAGTCAATGAGTCAGAAAAAGTAGATAAATAGTATTCCATTGAAAAGGTCAGGACTTCACGTAGTTTTATCAACCTGTTGTTATTGATTGTGTAAGATGGTCATCTTTGTTTTAAAAACCGAACAGTACCTACGTTAACTAGGTTTATTAGTTTATTTGATTAAGACGAATGTTCATTACGATTAACAGATTAAAAAAAAATTGGGACGAAACAAACATTTTAATCATGTTATCCTATCTAGGCGATGCGGCTAGCAACCCATCACTATAATATATTCATTACCCTTTTCACCTCTACGCCCACAATCATGCTAGACGTGGCCATTAGGTCATTTTACTTTACACTCTGTCTACCCCGCAAGGGATAAAGACATGATTTATGTATGTACTAGCTATTGCCCGCGACTCCGTCTGCACAATTCTCTTATCGCTATCCCGCAGAAACTATGCAATTTTCCGGTATAATAACTATCTTATGTTCTTCCCCGAGACTGTAACTATATCTATTCCAAATTTTATTAAAATCGGTTCTGTGGTTTAGGTGTGAAAGTGTAACAGACAGACAGACAGACAGAGCTACTTTCGCATTTATAATAAGGATTTATAGTAAGGATTTGACTAAGGATTTATTTATGTAAAGTAAAGTAAAGTAAAAAGGTCTTTATTTATAATATGCAAAAGGTTACAATGTATTTGTTCAGCAGCCTCCGCACTAGACTCAGGGCCTGTGTCGCGGAGACTAGGGATAGTTATTACAATAAGGAACAAATATAAACAATAGTACAAAATTATGTGTGTGTGTGAGAGAGAGAGTGTGTGTGTAGTATGTGAGTGTTTGTGCATTTTAATCACAGGCTGTAAGAATATTTTCTGTTTCGTCATGTATAGATGTACTATACATGTATAGATCGATTAGAGGTAGAAGTTTGCATTGTCCAAATAACAAGTGTGTCGTTTCTTTTTCAGTCAATTATGGCGGCAAAGTGTTCGAAACTGGTCGCGGTTTTGGTGTTTCTATCTTTAGTCTATAAATGTGAGTATATTTGTTAACTCTTTTTCATTTTAAAAACTCCTTTCTTCTGACAGACCAATTCATGAGGTCAACTGCATAGTGCATTGCCACTCTTCCATGTCCGTGGCGAAGTATCATGAGCCTCTAGTGTAAGTTTTCGCATATAAAGGTGAGACCACACCGCCGCTTAAAAAACGGTGACGTTACGGAATCGCAACAAAATGTATGAAGAAACGACGAGAAAACGTGACGCATACGACACGTCACTGCGTTTACGCGGCGGTTTAGTCGCACCCTAAAAACGTCTCGATCGCGTTCACGTAAACGTCTCAATTACTATGGAAAAATTCGCAGCGCCACTTGCGGATCGAAACGGCAACAAACTGTTCTTCATAGTACCTATTTGTTGAACGCGTTCGAAACGAATTTCGTAACCGAAAACTTAAACTAAGCATACAGATAGGGCTACTATGTTACTGGTGACCATTATTATGTGTTAAATCTATTATTAATGTGCCGAGGTCCACTGTTTTTGTTTCTGGAGAGGTATATACCTTGTAATTTAAACATTTTATGTTCGTTCTTGCAGCGTCAGCAATCTACTGCTACTACTGCAACAGTGCGAACAACAGCGCATGCCTCGACGTAAACGAAATGGACGACGAGACGCGCGCGCGCATCATCCCCGTCGTTGACTGCGCCACCTCCGTCATGCAGCCCGTCGCCGGAAACTTCTTCTGTCGCAAGATCGTTCAGACCAGTAAGTATGTCAACAACTATTGCTTTGACAACGGTGCTAACAACAACTCCTGTCTCGCCTTTAACGACATGGACGACGACATGTACGATCCCATGATGTTGACTGTGTCGTTCATCATGCCCGTCACTGGCAGCTTCTTCTGTCGCAAGATCGTTCAGACCAGTGAGTATGTCAACAACTATTGCTTTGACAACGGTGCTAACAAAAACTCCTGTCTCGCCTTTAACGACATGGACGACGACATGTACGATCCCATGATGTTGACTGTGTCGTTCATCATGCCCGTCACTGACAGCTTCTTCTGTCGCAAGATCGTTCAGACCAGTAAGTATGTCAACAATTATTGCTTTGGTAAGTGTGCTAACAACAACTCCTGTCTCGACTTTAACGATATGGACGACGACATGTACGATCCCATGATGTTGACTGTGTCGTTCATCATGCCCGTCACTGACAGCTTCTTCTGTCGCAAGATCGTTCAGACCAGTAAGTATGTCAACAATTATTGCTTTGGTAAGTGTGCTAACAACAACTCCTGTCTCGACTTTAACGATATGGACGACGACATGTACGATCCCATGATGTTGACTGTGTCGTTCATCATGTCCGTCACTGGAAACTTCTTCTGTCGCAAGATCGTTCAGACCAGTAAGTATTGTCAACGACTGTTGCTATGTCAACTGCGCTAACTACAACACCTGTCTCGCTTTTAACGACATGGACGACGACATGCGCGATCCCGGTCACTGGTAACTTCTTCTGCTGCAAAATCGTTTAGACCAGTAAGTATGTCAACAACTATTGCTTTGGCAACGGTGCTAACAACAACACCTGTCTCGCCTTAAACGATATGGACGACGACATGCGCGATCCCATGATGTTGACTAAGTGACGTTTATCGTGCCCCAAGATTGTTCAGACCAGTAAGTATGGCAACATCTATTGCTATGACAACTGTAATATTAATTACAATACAACACAAGTGTTGCAAAGCTGACTAGAACTGTTTATAAAGACAACTGTTATACTTTATGTCCGTTAAACATTGACCGCGAAACACGTTGTAACTTTGTATCTTGGGCCATCTTTTATCTCATTTGTAATTACGACGAAAACTTGTCATCGATAAGAAGATACATTTAATGTCATACTTGTTAATTCGTTGTCTTCTACTTACCCGAAGTTAATCGCTATTTTTTGGGTAAAGTGAGCGATGGGCACATTAGAATAGACACTAAGGTCTACTTGCACAGTCCAGAGTTAAAAAATTAAATCGCTAACTCGGGGTTAGGTTTGACAGTTCCATACATTTTGACACTACTTAGCCCCGGGTCAGCATCTAACGCGGGGTTAAGTCGTTAACCCTCGTCCGTGCAAGTGGCCCAAAGACTTCTGATCACGAATGAAATGTTTCAGTATTCAGCAGCAAGAGAGATAACGAGGTGCGTGTGACCCGCGGCTGCGGCTGGGTTCGGTCACAAAAGGAATGCTACCGCGCAGACAACAGTGACCATCTCGAGACCGTCTGCCAATGCTTCAGTGTAAGTATCTTCTGGCGAGCATGGGTAGGGATAGATGGAAAGAGAACGTACTGCAGCCTGGGACTGCAATGCGACCCCAGGAGCATAAGAATAAATAAGAACATAGTAGAACTGAAACTCCCGCTCCGGCCGGACTCAAGGTCACGATATTAGAGTACCCGCTAAGCGAGCTACTCAGTCAGGCTGTCGCGGCCAGCGTCGCCGCATGCGCGTTTGGCTGTTTGCGCGTTCCGTTCCTTCATCTTGGAAACGCCGATCTTGGAAGCAAATAACGTACCTAGCTAGTGATTTATAAATCTCATATTTTGTAAAAGTAGAATAAAATAATTATTTCAAAGTAGATAAAAACTTATATTTTAACGATATTATGTTTAGACTTATTTAACAGTAAGCAACCCTAGCAACACGCCTGGACAACAGAGGAGTGAAACGACGTAAAGGGGGAAGTAGGTATATAAATGGTGGCGTTTTGGACGCGGTCAAAAGAGATTCCGTTCTACTCTGTTATTTATTTTCCTATTCCTTTGCCAGGAGTGCGGCCGCGCAGACAACCGCAACGCATAAAAACTTTATTTATATATGTATTTCTAGGATCACTGTAACAGCGGAGAGATGGTCAGCTCTGGTACAGCAGCAGCGCTGTTCCTGTTTTTCTCCGGAGTCTTATACCTGTACCGCTGAAGCTATGAAGAAATCACAACAAGTGGTTAACTATGAATAAAGTTTTCGTACCAATTTTGTCATAAGTCCTATAGGTTTAAGGAATGACTTAATTTACCGTTGATGTAATGTGCAAATACATGAGTAAGTGTTGTGTGATATTTGTTTGTGTATTTTTAAACTTATTACCCGCTTGAATACGATGAGTTGTATCAATATTATTATTTTAACATTAATTAACAGACATATTTATTTTGGTTCAAACATACCTCTTTGTATCACTACCCATGGATACCCGCCACACCAAAGGATTGCGGATGCGTTTACCAGCCCCGAGGCACAGCCCGAGGGCTAAGATGGTCTTACCGGTTGTCCCACTCTCTGCGCCGAAATACAGCAGCGTAAGCTCAATTTGGTGGTAGAATTGATTAAGATGATGGAACCGATCCGGATAAACCTAGAAGCTATACATTTTTTTTCTGTCACAAAAAAACTAACAAAAAAATGAATTTTTAAAAGTTTTTGTAAAGGTTGTGCACCTCTGAATTTAGTTGCGGTAGTATTTACCTACAACTCGTATTTTGTGTTTCGTGCCAGTATTACGCATAAGTAGCTATTTAGTAACCTTTGTTAAAGTCCGTAGTTTGCTTAAAAATTTTAATAACGATATCTTGGTATTCATGAAGTATATTTTTTCTTTTTTTTTTAACTTCTATGGCTATGGTTATATACCAGAGAGAATTATCGCACGGGGTGTTTGTTACAACCTGATAGGCTGGAGATGATGCTGTTGTACGCTATTTAAACAGCTCACGGCGCGTTTACACGGCGCTTATTTAGGTTAAGCTGTACTGAGGCCTCAGTGCTAGCGGAATGTCGAAATATCCAGTCCTGAAGTGCCACTGCTGGGCACAGATTTCTTATTAATACCAGGTGCCTTACTATGACGTCTTAATGCGATTCAGTTTAGGTTCGCTCGCTGTCGGATTCATACTAAAAGTGACAGCTAAAACTTGAACTGAGTCGGAATTAGGACGTCATAGTAAGGCCCCAGAACCAGAAAGCTATAATTTGGCATACACATAAAAGTAAAAAAAAAACACTTATTGGACGTGATTTCCGTACAATGTAAAGTGGAAATGATTTTTCAGTCTCTTCTTTTCTATAGCGTGGAATGAGGTTGGATAGGTTTTTCAGAAAATCATGTTTCTGTTTACGTTCCACTGATAGTCAAATATTTCTTCTCATGGCGAGAGGGCTTGTGTTGTAGTTCCCACGCGGGCAAATTGCGGATTGAGAGCTTCACACAGAATATTTTTCTTCGTCGAAAAGCTGAAAATGTCATGGGAGAAAAATTTGGCATCACACAACTTTAGGATTTTAGTTATCTATGGTGAAGTAGTAACTGCTAGTAACTGCCACTTAAGATAACTGGAACTTAACAGAGAGTGGTGATGCAGACCCTTAGACGTGTAATTTATCAGGGTTTTGTAAATTGTTTGACATGTGACGATAATTGTGGCATCATCGTGTTAAGCCCCATTTAGACACATGCAAGGTTCATTACATTGCGGGTTGCCGGGGAAAACCGAAGTCAACCGATCTATCAAACTACGCAATGTAACTATAACTACTACCTAGTGTAACTATAGTGGTGTCGGTGTCTAAATGGGCCTTTAGTTTAAGGCCTAAGTGGTAAGCCCAGCGGAGCGTCCAGCGGGGCGGGCAGCGGCAAAAGGGCTCTATACAGCGTGTACTCAGGACGCTCACATACATTTGCTTGTATTTGACATGAACGCCACAAACCCTGCCTCGCTGCATGCTCCGCTCGAGCATCCACATCTGGTGTACACTTGCTCCCTTGTTCATAAACGCTCTGTAAGCCTCTGCTAACTTAGAAATCGTTTGTCCTTATCTGTCACTTTGACATTTACCTTTCACAGATAAAGACAAACGATTGCTAAGCCAGCAGTAGCCTTTAGTGCGTTTATGAATGAGGCGGATAGTGTCTTCATTACACACGTGCGTCGCCGAGGCGAGTCACTAGTAAATTAATTATTAAAACGTGTTATTCCCGCTGTGAGTCGGGCCCCACAGAGTTGCGCCCACCGTTCCTGGTTCAGTTTAAACAGTATTATTTGCCCGATGCTGTTACAAATCGCTTGTTTATGTGGCCCGAGCACTTTATTTATACACCGGTCGAATGTTACACGGGTTTTGTATGAATAGGCTTTACATTGCACGAAATTTATTGGGTCAGTAATCTAGGCTACATTTTAAATGCACAACTGAGGGTATCTACCACAATTATTCATTAAAGAGGTCAAAGAAGATGAATAGAAAATAAATGATCAATTGTCTGGCTAAAAAGTACATACTTAAATCACGTCTTTATCCCTTATGGGGTAGACAGAGCCTAAGGTAACAAGACCTTATTCTATTGTTGTAACTGGCCTCAGTTGTAATAAACACAAAGGGAGCATTATTTAAGTTTATTCATCTCGTAGTTTTGCAGGAACATAGGAACGGAGAATCATCTAATTTGCTGACGGCCGCGGGCGAGATTATCCGCCGTTTAATTTATTTATTTATATCCATAAGCCACGTGGGCAGCGAGAGAAATGAATTGAAAATGAACAATTCTATCTCCGTATTCTATTTGGAATATCCACGCTCCTTTAATAAAGTAGGTGACATAAGTACGGTGAAATAGTACTGAGAAGCGGGCGTGTAAATTTTAAATACCGTATCGGCACATTTAGGCGAGAGTATAATGTTCTGTCGACTGTCTATACCCATTTGAATTACTCTAATTAAATAGCAGAATCTACCAATATTGTTTCTAATAAATGTAACCGCCGCGTGGCAATACGAGACTGGTTTAGACTAGTGATGGGCCGACTACCCGACTATCCGACTAGTCGGTTCCAAAAATGCCGACTAGTCGGCCGACTATTCGGCATTGCCGATCATTGCGTGTGCTCGTCATCTCACTTTATTTCTGCAGCCGTTCCGTTCAAATTGTCCGCCTTCGGCTAATTGATCGCTTACTTGTGGGTCGAATGTAACTTATTTCTCTACATTTTGATTTCAACTTACTCGTACCACGTTTTTGCAAAAATTTCTGAGTATTTTTTTAACTTGCTTACAATCATTGCTTTAAAAGACATTTGATTTGGTCACCGTGGTTTCATTTATGCGCCCTTTTTTTTAAAAATAACAACTGACTAGTCGTAATTTTTTGCCGAATAGTCGCCGACTATTCGCCGACTACAAATAATGCCGAATAGTCGGTTTCACCGACTAGTCGGCAAGTAGTCGGCCCATCTCTAGTTTAGACAAACTCAACTTTGACAGAGAATTGTAGGAGGTTTTTTAAGACGCGAGATAAGTCGACGGGCGTCATCCAATTAATGACAGGGGCCTTACCATGACGTCTTAATACCATTCAATTTCGATTCAATTTAGGTTAGGTTCGCTCGCTCAGATCCATACTAAAAATGACAACTAAAACCTGAACTGGGTCGCAATTGAATCGCATTTTGTCGTCATGGTAAGGCCCAACCTATTCAAAATTAACGGATATTAAGGTCGTCGCAAAATAAAAGGCCCGTTTTTAAATTTGTCTTCCCGACGTAACAAGTGATGTCACCATACGGCTCGGTACCGATACTCACGATAAATCGATTCAAGTTTGCATGAGTGTTTGATCGATTTAAATGTGTATTGTAAAGTGGCATTGGATTAAAGTTCTGATTAGAAAATGAATCTTCAGTCAATCATTTTCTTCAGATGATAAAGACGAGCCATTCTATTGAAATCAGTGTTGCCATTGTTTACGGCTTTGAGCTCTAAGGTCATAATTTTCAGTAAAGATCACTACAGAGCTGGTGAAATTCAGTAATTAATTGGTCTAAATCAGTGGTTCCCAAAGTGGTCCAGGTGGACCCCCAGGGGTCCACGGAAGACTCGACGGGGGTCTACGTTGGGCGTGACCAAAAATGGGGGTCCACAATCGCAAGCGGGGGTGCATGAAAATTAATTTGGTCGATAGCGAAGAACTAAAAATTTGTGAGAATTGATTGGTTCTTGTGCAGTGAGTCATTGTAGATTTCAAGAAAGTAAAGTAGGATGGAGTCACTCGCAGCACAAAAATTAAATTTAATCGAAAATTTGTTTAGTCGACTTTATTTTCAAATAATTAAAACCCTCTCAAGCAATCGATTCTAACCTATTTTTTCGAAAACTGTTAATTTATCGTTGAAACAGCAACAACGCAAGTTTCCATAGATAGAGCTAATCTTAATTTTTTTTTCGAGATTTTTTTTTTTAGAAATTAGTGGTAATGTAGCTGCAGGGGGTCCACCAAATCCAGCAAAATTTTGAAAGTGGTCTATGGAACAAAAGAGTTTGGGAACCTCTGGTCTAAATAAAATAAATAAAACCGGCCAAGTTCGAGTCGGCCTTAAAAACATTATCTAGATCGATTTATTTTTTCCTTAACCGATTATTAATTGTCTGTGGACAATGTGAAAAAATCGTTATGCACAGCACTTAGCTGAGTGAGCGATACCCATCAATGAAAAATACAATTACCTTCAGAACATTTCGTTCGGTAAAAAATAGAGAACTTCATGGGCGTGAACTGTCAAAACGGGCCTTTTAAATTGTGACGGCTTTAAGTAATGATGAATGACGTCGAATGGCGTCCGCGGACCGGGAGACGAGCTGTTGGTAAGCCTCCAACAAGATGGAGCGACGACCTGATCAGGATCGCGGGATCGCGGTGGATGCGGAAGGCACAGGGCCGGTCCGAGTAGAGAGCCTTGGGGGAGGCCTATGTCCAGCAGTGGACGTCTTTCGGCTGATATGATGATGATGATGATGAAGTAATGATGCCAAAAAGACGGGAAAGTGAGGCTACAGAGTATTTTAATTTGTGTCCAACCGCTAAAAAGCGTTGTGCCTTTTTATTTGACTTTTAAAAGTTCCGGGACCGCTTTGTCCTAATTTAAATTTGTCTTCGTAGTTGCGATTTAAAAAAGTGCTCGTGAAAAAAGTAATACTTACTCGTTTTTTACAGTGTACAATACAATACAATACAATAACTCTTTATTGAACACCACATATAACAATCAAAACAGAAAAAGGTATACAGAAGTAATAAGGTAACAATAGGCGGCCTTATCGCTACAGAGCGATCTCTACCAGGCAACCATAACGGAAAGGAGAAAAGAACAGATGTGACCTGATCTGTGTATTGTACTGGCGTAGCTTTATTTTTTATATTACACTATCTTATAATTCTATCTTATATATATTAAAAGAAAACAACAAGATTTTAAAAGTAACTAAATCTAAAACTACATATAAAGTAAATACGTCGTCGACGTATTCCTAGCCTTTGAGAGAGGTAAACGCCTAGGTATAACTGTATTATTTGATGTATACTTGCCAAATTTCACGTAAATTGACCACAGGAAGTAGGTAGATTAAATAGCTACATATAATTACCCCGCTCTCTCTCTGTTATAAGGTAATATTGGGTGCAACGGATAAAAGGCCTCGAAATGCATGATCTACTGGACTAGGTACCTGATAATTTGTATATTGTATAGAAGTCAAATGCGGGACACGAATTATCTGGTCGTATATTAGTAGCTCGTTGATTGATCGATACTTCACACTTCCAGTCTACTCTACGCACGTGTAACACAAAAGTCAAAAGTCAAAAGTCAAAAGTTTATTTTGCAAATAGGCCGCCGAGGGCTCTTTTACATGTCTTTTTTTTTAATTTACCAGCGCATTCGGAAAGACCATCATTGCCAAGAAGAATGCGCCGCAAGAAACTTGGCAGAAAGTCATTTTTTCAAAATAAAATAGATTTACAATAGTACTTAAATTCTACTTAACTTACCTAATACAATTAATACATTTTATAAAAGGGATGTAAAAGGTCCCTAAATTAAGTCCGTACCTTAAATTACATTGGTCTATAGTAGAGATGTATAAAGTCTCTACTGGTCAAAGCGAAACAAAATATGCGATAATGATAAGAAAGAGAAAGCAAAAGCAAAAAGTGAATAAAAATAATCTAAGTTTAGTGGAGGTGTAAAACGCCTCCACCGTCAAATAAGTTAATTGGAGATATCTCCAATGTCGATGAGAAAAAGAGCAAAAAAAAAAAATATTATATATAATAAAAAATATGAAATATGCATTTCATGTCAAGTAAGTAACTGATAAGCTTTTGGATTCCGAAGGCAAGCTTACGTCTGCCGCCCCCAATGTTGGCTCACACGCGCTCATGTCATGCTCTGAAAGCAGAGCGGTACCGAGGGCATGTATCACTTCCGTCCCCACAGGCTCGCTATGGGGACGTTTTAGGAACTTCGACGCTGCTAGCCTGTAACTAGACAGTAAATGGAAAAATAAAACAACAAAAGAAAACGGAAATCCATAAGCTTAACAATATACCTACCTAATACCTAACTTAGCACACATACACATACGACATAGCAATATTTATGTCCTTGTAAATAATTAATAAGAATAAAAATAAAAATATTACTAAAGTAAAAAGAAAATAATAATACAAACTAATTAAAACAGGTAGGCACAATATTTAAATTGATAAGATGCTAATATTGATAATGTCTATAATAATCTTTAATCTTAATAAAATTTTTAGTAAGGTAACCGAGATCAGCAAGTCTAAACAGCAGACGGTAGCAACAGGGCCAGAGACCGTATATAGATACTACACACACGCACACACACACACACACACATACTACAGGATCACTCACAAAGCACTGGATTCTCCGGCTTACGGTCATTTTTCCAAAGATGGCCATGTCATATTATCGTCGCACATATAATCATCTACTGTGTAATACGCTTTCTTCAAGAGCGTGTTCTTTATGTATCTCTTGAATGACACATATACCCCCCCCCCCCCTCCACACACACACACACACACACACATACACACACACACATAAATCACGTCTTTATCCCTTACGGGGTAGACAGAGCCTAAGGTAACAGACCTAAAGGCCACTTTTAGCATGGTTGTGGACGTATAGGTGGAAGGGGGTGATGGGTTACTAGCCGCATCGCCTATAACATTATTCCTAGACACATACGCGTATGGGCCTAGGATACAATCACGGTATACCATCTCATTACTGTAATATCAGTCTCAGGTCTGTTTTGTTGTCTCACTTACTCTCATGGGTCTGACACTGGAACCGGCCGATGGTACCGGAAACCCGAATGTTATTCTAGAAGTTCACGGACTGTATAGGTGAATAACTTAAATGACCCGTTGTATGTACTGGTGACTGGTGTACAGAACTGATATGGGACTAAAGTCATTTTTCTAATTTGGTAAGTAATTACTTAGGTAAGTTTTTCACTTATACTATATAGGGTGTATCAGACACCCCCTAACAATAATCCACTGGGGTACCTCTATAACCATAGCTACGCAAGCTAAAAAAAAATTGGAGTAATTTTTTTTTCTATTTTCTATAGGAGTGGTAATAGTATTAATTGTAATCATTCCTAGAAAAAAAATATACTCAACTTTTTTTTAAATTTTTTTTTTAGCTTCTATAGCTATGGTTATATACCCCAGTGGATTATTGTTAGGGGGTGTCTGATACACTCTGTACACTGTGCGCTTTGAGTTTGCACTTACGTCTTGTCTAAAGTCTTGGGTTCAACTAAAAATGAAAACCAGTACTATGCGCGTAGTAGCGTCACTTTTATTTGTTTCAATAAACTGGCGCATATAAACAACTATTTATTTATTAAATATGAACAACAAATTACACGCCGAAGCGGTTCCATGGATTACTATAATAAACCCATCCAGCCTTTGGAACTGCTCCGGCTCTTAACCTAACTATTATTAATTTATTATTAATTTAAAATAATTATACGTAAGCGAATATACATATCTTTAAGTCACAATAATTTTGACGGTCACGTTTCGTTTCGTATACATAATAATAAATATTTTTTTATTTTCAAGCGCTTGGGGAAGTGTAACTACATTGGTACACTGCTTAAAATTAAAATCTGTTTCAGTCGTGACGTGGAGGCTTGTGATTGGTGGAGCTTATTGTTTTGTTTGCCTCTTCTTTCTTTCTTCGTTCAACTCGGGGTCAATGTGCTCTGGGTCGCTATGCTCGCTGACTGGGTAGTCTGAAAATATAAATTTAATACTTAAAACCTTACACTTTCTGTTTGGCCTTCGTTATATTGCGGAATGTTTCGAAATTGGTCGTTGACATGACAGATACGAACAAAACAATCTATGATGGTCTTGATTGTGTTAAAGTGGGGCCCACTTTAAGGTAGGGCAACCGGGGCTACAACCCCGGGGCCTCCACAAAAGAGGGCCCCCCACAATAGACTTCGAAAAAAAACAAATTCAGACTAGTAAACACTAGTAAACAACAGAACTTGGACAGGAAACAATTTGGGGCCAAGGGCCTCCACTCCATTGTTGCCCAGAGGCCTCCAGACCTCTAAATCCGGCCCACTGTGGGCCATGAGTGTGGTGGATTGTGGGCCATCCGTTGAATTTGCATGGGTCCCAACAAATCGGTGTATTAAATTGGTACGCAGTGATGATATCTTACCTTCTTCGCTCTTGTAGGCCCGTCCAAGCCTAGGCCCGAACCACATGCCGGTAGAATCTGGCCCTGTGCTCTCCTGGGTCTCTTGGGTTTTGGATCTCTTGGGTCCAAGATGCCGGCGGAACAGCAGATCCTCAATCCGAAACATGGGCTGGTTGGGATGCTCTCGTGGCTCGCTGCGGCCTACGCGTGGGAAAGCGTATAGCTGCCGCTTTTCTGACGGTTTGTATTCTGTACAGTTATTAAATGGCTTGTTAACATTGAAACTAGGTGAGAAATCGAGATAAATAGGTGTGCATGAAATGTGTGTGTGTGTGTGTGTGTGTGTATGAGACGTATGTGAAAGCCACTACAAAACAACTTGGTATTCCGGCTTCCAATCCCTTGACTGATTATCATCCTATACGAGTTGACCTGACTAAAAGACTTTTAACGAAAAATTATGCTTATGTCCAGGAGTAGAATTAACATTCGAAAAGAAAGTCAAACATAAAACCGAACCTAATAATAATAATAATAATAATTACCTACCTACCTAATAATAAAATAATATAATTAATTACCATTACCTTTTGAATAAAATATTTTAATGAACAAAGAACACGTGCACGTGTTGCATGGATGGTAGCGGAGTAGCAAAGTAAATGTTTTTTGTTCATTGAAATGAACCTCCGCAAAGTAACGCCTGATTCAATAAATTAATAAAACAATTAGTAAGGTGTTTCCATTCTCAACGAAAAAATTGCACTAGCTGTTGTTTATGTACCATGTTATTTCAAAATTAGTTGTATTGAGCTACTGAGTTAATAAAAATAACTAGACTCTAATAACCTCCTTTTCATAAAATGGTTTAATTAGTGACTTGATGCACCCCTTTGTCCCCTAATTGGATCAAAATGAAATTTCTAGCTGCAAAGCCTGGAGTTTGCCTGTAATTAATATCAATATGTTTCCTAGGTAGCTTTGTAGGTACTAGACTTCCAACACAGCAAATTACAAGTCGATCGGACTACTGAAAACTGGTCAAATTGTAGCAAATCTATTTTAATTTCGCCAAATAAAAGAGCTAATATAATTTCACCAAATAAAAAGTCTCACAAAAATATGATAGGTGCGTTTAGTGTCGTTCTTGCACTCTGGTATCTCGTTAAGGCGATCTGTTACAGCCAATAAAAATTCAACGAGCCGAGTCTCGGATTTTTGTCTACAAATAGAATGCATGAAGAGTAACTTAAAAATATCAGACTGATTTTGTTTTTGTTATTGTTGTACTGATTGATTTCAAACGTAAAGTTTCGTTTAAAACAAAATCAATTACTTTATTCATTCAGAAACTACATAAAAAAAAAATGTTTTTATTTCAGATAACCATGATCCATAATTGTATTATGTTAGTATCCGTGCCTACGAAGCTAGTGTTAATATATATATATATATATATAGTGTTATAAAGGTATAACATTTAAAAATTAGAAGAATATTAATCAGCGATGACTTATGGCGACGTTAGCAGCGAGTGTTTTTTATTAAGGGACTAAAATGGCGGTTGTGACCCGGACACACGCTGCAGAAGGTCCATCTACCTGTATTAGTATGTATTACCATCTTCTTACCTAAGTAGAAGTCGTTCAGCGGGACCTGCCAAGTCTGGGCTGAGGCGCGCCCGACCCTCGGGAACGGGTACAGGTTCAAAACGCCATCCCTCCGCAGCTTCGTGCTCGTATCTGCACACACCGTTGACATGCCAAGATATAGCTAAAGGTGGCCAATGACGAACTTTTCAACAGTCCAAATAGAGTGGCTGCATTCCAAAATCGGTCCGTGAATGTCAAAAACGCTAATGTTTTTTAAACGGCATCGTGGATTTCCATTTGATTGAAATCCAGCACACCACTCCATTTGGACGTATCGGCGTGGCGACTTTGGAGTGACCGTCAATGCTAGAAACGTACACCAAACGTGCGCCACGCGACCTGGACGCACTCCAATCGCTCCGTGAATATGCTAAACTCTTATTCCTCCGAGGCAAAACTACATCCATTTTTAATCAGTTTGATGCATGGCGCTGCCACCAAGAAACGACGGGACAATGAATTCATCGTAAAAATGGACGTATGAAATGGATCGATCGTTAGTGTACTAAATAATTGGATGCCGTCCATTTGGATGAATCCATTGTAAAAGTATGCGTTTGGAAACGCTAATGTTTTTTAAACGGCATCCTGATTGTGGATTTCCGTTGGATTGAAATCCGGCACACTACTCCATTTGGACGTATTGGCTGGGCGACTTTTGAGTGACCGTCAATGCTAGAAACGTACACCAAACGTACGCCACGCCACCTGGACGCACTCCAAACGCTCCGTGAATGTGCTAAACTACATCCATTTTTAATCAGTTTGCATGGCGCTGCCACCAAGTAACGACGGGACAATGAATTCATCGTAAAAATGGACGTATGACATTTCACTTCTCGATCCATTGATCGATCGTCAGTGTACTAAATAATTGAATGCCGTCCATTTCGATGAGTCCATTGTAACAGTATCCGTTTGGAAGGGTCGTCAGTGGCCGTCTAGGCCTTGGTCGTTCACACCCACCACTCGCGGGCAGCAACCCGTCGCCCACGGCGTCTATATGCTGAGTTTATGAATGTTCGGGATCGGTTCTCATCCGCCGTGATATTTACGCTGCACGTCGCGGGCGAGAGCCAACATGCACGAACCCAGCACAAGTATAGACACCGCGGGCGAAGGGACCAAGTTTGTCAAATTGGTTGTGTGAGACGGAAAAACAGACACGCGAGTGATCCTATGTGGGTTCCCTTTTTGTCCTTTACCTTTACTTTAGGTACGGAACCCTAAAAAGGTTAAACTTCCTCGTCAGGATGTGTAGTGTAGTGTAAGCACTACACGTCGTGATTCTCTTTCTCAATAACACTGCAGAGGCAAAGGAGACAGATAGGCCAGAAAATGTTGCATAAGCCAGCTGAGAAGGGTCGACTTTAGAGATCACATCTGTGACCATACTGCTCAAAAATTATAAAATTTCGAGTTGAAATTGAAATATGACGAAGTTAAATGTCATTCAGTAATTTGTATTCCATTCATGTTGAAAGCTTAATTTAATAAAACTATTACGAAATTGTTGCCGTGTTCACTTGAATAATTTATACTTTACCTCAAAATTACGATTACAACGGAAGTGGCAACCTCATTCATTTTATACTTTTTTTAGACTCCGCTCATTCGATTAAAACCTGGAACTTTGTATCGATTTACGCGTAATGTAATTATCAAATTGTCATTCAACTCAGTTGAGTTACGAATCGATTGATTAAAAATCGTGTCCCGATGTAAGGGCACAGTTAGTTGGAGTTTTTAGTAAGTTAGTTGGAGAAAAGAATTTCAAACAATTAACAAAGTGACTAGTTAATTAGATATACAATTTGTATAATAAATTGATTAGTACAGTCACCCGCAATAATATAAAGGACAAACCAAAAATATCCACGTAATTCTTAGATATAGTGGATAGAGCGTGTCAGACATTATTAGGTTTTTGTTCTGAGGTTGTTGCCAGTAACTGTGTACCGACAGGTTAAGGTATATAAGAATAGAAGATTAACGCACAATTATCAGCCCAAACCCGAACTTCGTCAAATGCTACAAACGCACATGTGCGTCAAATGAATATCAAATTATGACAGCGGCACTCGATGACAGATACTTTAACGCATATTTGGGTTCCCGGAAGTTTCCCAGCAATGAGTGCGTTGGCGAAGTAAAAACAAATGAAAAACATGACCTCTGTCTTACAGTATGTTTCTGTAACAGCGAACTAAGCAACTCCAAACTTTTTTCTCTACCTAACAACATTTTTCTTTGTATAATCCAAAGCCAAACTCCACCCTAGAGATGTAAATCCGAAAATAATACCTCATAAACTAACAATGCATAACCCACTTAACAAACCTCCTCATCAACAATCTTAACACAAAATCGTACATTATATTCGTTATCCGATATTTTCCATATACCTTTATCATCGGGCTGCCCAAAGCAAATTCATTATGGCAACCACAAATTGACTGACAAACGTTCGTCCCTGCTATAAATACAACAAAGCCACCCGATAAATATCAATGAGGTTCACAACTCCGGCTAAACTTTGCGTGGAAGACAAGAGATTGTAAAACGTTAGACGCCGATACATTAGTATGTTGGCTAGGTTCTTTTTCGTTCAACTGTCATGTTAAATGCAATTTCGCCCATTTATCGCCATAATTACAATAAATGCAAGAAAATTCTCCTGGAATCACTTCAAACTATGTCATACGAAGATACAGAGAATTTATTAATTAGTTGTGAAGTATCTTTGTAACCTTTCTTTCTATTACATTTTAATTTTAATTTAATTTAATACTTTCTTTATATTTTTGTCATTTATTTTGTTCCCTGGTGATTGTTTAATTATTTAATAGCCATTTTGTTTAGCTCTGACCTATAGCCTGAAACAGAGAATTTCCTAGTTCAGGCATATGAGTTGTTAATTTAGATTTATAAGGAAACTTTGTTCTTAGTTATAATTTCGTAACACATTTCTGAATAAATTATCTTTATCTTATCTTTATTATTACCTATCTACATTTATCCGGAAGAAGTCCACTGTCAAGGATATTTCCATGACTTTTTGTGCTACCTGCAACCTTTGGCTACCCACGGTGGCCACTCCAGAACCAAACTGCCCCTACGGCCATCAAGATGTTTAATATTTTGATCTTAATGTAAATAATACACTGTTGCTACTGCATAGCGTAATCATTTTGTATTAGACTTGGTCCTGTGACGTTTGCTTGGTTGCGGTCCTGCTTGCGTTTGGACGCAGCATATAGTTCGTATGGTGAACTTCCGTTCACACTCGTACTATAATATAAGTCATTAAAAAGGAGTGAGAGGGTCGGTATGACAAGAGTTTCCAATTTCAAACTAGGTAGTAGATCCCCTGATCCGCCCCGCACCACGTAGATCTATATCTACCTAGATAGTCGCGTTATCTCACTAGATGTTATTATTACGCTATGCATATGAGAAAAAAATGTTAGCGCGTTTTCTTCATCACTTTCAATGTTAATAGTAAAAAACTCCATTCGCTTGAGGAGTTAAATACTAAACAACATTAGTAGAAAATTTAATTATAGTAAAATCTTTCTCGCTCCACAAAGCAGAAACTACACAAGACTTAAATTTAACTTATTACTTACAAGTCAAATGACAAAGCGAAAGTTCAGTTAACAGTTGAGTTAACCCAAACACGAATTAACCGGTAGTTGACGCTTCAGTAAATCTTTAATCTATGTAACTACTTTAATATAAGTTTAAACTTAAACTGACCTCAAATAGTTACATTTATTAACTGCCTTTGATACAATTTAAAGTAAAGGCCGGAGTTTTTAATTAATTTGGTAAGAAAGTTGCTCATGTTTAAGGTTTAGTATGTCGAGATGGTTAACTAATTGAGGTATTAGGTACAATTATAACGCTAAATAGACGCCAAGAGACTGAGAGACCTTTTAACGCTCTGGGGGTTAGCTCAATCGCTAGCGTGCTAAGTTTTGTTCAGCGTAAGGGACACAGTTATGCAGCCATATAGCTCTGTCCCTTACGCTGAATGGAAGCTTTGATAATTACTACTTACTTGGTAAGTGAACACCCGGACATCCGCAACACCAGGCCTCTATTTCAACATCTCGATAATATTAAGTGACAATTCAAAATGCAATGCGTAGTCAATATAAAGCCAACCGGCGTAGATTCTCGTCGAGTTTGTAATGTAAAGAGAACTTTCACTTGTCAGCGACTATTGTCGTTATAGAGGGCCGCAGATGCATGCACCAGCCGAGAGTGCTAATACCTCATAAACCAGTAAGTTTGCCAGTCGATTAAA
Source organism: Pandemis heparana (assembly GCA_963854515.1). NCBI lineage: Eukaryota > Metazoa > Arthropoda > Insecta > Lepidoptera > Tortricidae > Pandemis > Pandemis heparana. Next base: position 8,203,587 of record OY978025.1, read on the forward strand.
GGTGCGACCACACCGATAGCTGCGGATGGAAAAAACGGTGACGTTTCGGAATCGCAACAAAATGTATGAAGAAACAATGAGAAAACGTGACGCCTACGACACGTCACTGCGTATACGCGGCGGTGTGGTCGGACCTTAATTTAAAGCTATTGGATTTCAATTGAGAGTTCCTAACACTGAATTATTAATTTACACTCAGGTCAAGCCAAACAGAATAACAGCAGATCAACCCACGTAAAGTTATCAAGAAAATCTAAATTTGACGACCTCTACTCACCTTTGCATATACCCTTCGATAAACCAAACATTTCCAAAGTGGCAAAGATAATAATAACCGCTACGGTTGCCGAAACCGCCGTAATGTATGAAATATTGACTCCCCGAGGAGCCAGTGGGCTACGATATACTAATTTTCCCAAGGAAGCATCACCTCACGCTAATACATTCATAAATTTTAAATGTAAGTACGGTTTGACTTATCACGCCTTGCAAGGTCTAACAGGCGTATGTGTGGGCCGAAGTCTTAGGCACATACGCCATTTCGCTTACGCGAAGCTCAGGCCCGTAAGTCGGTAAGCCGATTTCATCTCATTTATGTTCCCGAAATTAATCTGCATTAGTTTTCGACGCCAAATATTGACACGGTTGCTTCGTTATAGAATATTGAAGTTAAGTGGAAGTGGGTGGGAAAAAAATGCCTGGGAAATAATATTCATCATACCTACTCTATTTAAGCCGTTCGGCCGTAAGGTCCCGGCTAATAAGACTCACTGATGGGATATGCATTCTTTCAGAACGTAAGGTCTGAATATGTATAGTTCCCATACCTACGAACTTATTAGTGAACACCATTGCGATTCCAATTTTATATTTCAAGTGCGTTAGTAGTTTCACGTTTCAAGCTGAAACAGTTTCTTATATGCGTGACGCACATTATTTCAATTTACAGGGGCTCTTAATGCGGTTCAATACCGACTCAGTTCAGGTTTCAGCTGTCACTTTTAGTATGGAGCTGACAGCGAGCGAACCTAAACTGAATCGCATTAAGATGTCATGATAACACCCCTGTTCGTTCTAGAAAGAGACGGGTAGCCTACCTATCTCGCAAAGACGTCATGGTAAGGCCCCAGGTCTAAGATAACTATTGAGAAATCTGGATTATGAAACTTACGGTATGAAGCAGCGAAGGCTGACGACACCAGGAACATGGAGACGGCGATCCTCGTGATGGACTGCATGGTGCCTGCTGAAGAAAAAGAGTTTTCAGTTTTTGAAGTGAAAACTTTAGCGGCGCTGAGCACTTTTTGGGATGGGTAAAAATGTTAAACTCGCGTCAGGCGTAAGACGGAGGGAGAGTTTAAGTACCAGGGTCAATTTCCCAAGCAGTAAATTTTGATGGCAAGACTGAAAACACAGGTGCAGAAGGCTTTGATAATGTAGAACTATTTTTTTTAGGAAACAGCCCCCTATTGTCTACCTCGGGCAACAGCTAAAATTAAAATATTATGTTATTTAATCATTTCAAAATATATATTTAGACCATATTTCTCATCAAGGTGGGTTGTCCCGGAGCCGGTTTTAGTTACAAAATGCCGGATAATTCGGATACTATGCATGACAATATTTTTCTTTTACCTTTATTTTATTACCATATAAACAGGTAACAAAAAAAGCACATCACCTGATTTTTACCTCATTTGTAAACCTCTGAATATGTGCATATACATTTGTCCTGAGACACGCTCTCATTCCGCGGGCAAATTTTGGGAACGATTTATTTCCCGAGTTTGATCCCTAAGCCCCTCCGTCTCTCGCGCACTCCGAGCAATAGTCAAACTGCAGCGCTCAGCGGGATTGGACGTGTGTTACTGTGGAACGTTTTCGAGTAAATTTTATTTTTTTATCATCGCCATGGTGTGGGGACAAAATAAAAATCATTCCGGAGTTAGCCATAGTTTTTGTATTTTGTATTGCTTTTGTTTGTAATTTATATATGTCACGTAAAATATAGTCCTAATTTCAAGAGTTCAATTAGTTTAACAACACGACTCTTACCCTTCCTTTAATATTTATTTTTATGTCGAGTTTCTCATTCCACCATTTTTATTCCGGTGTTTCCGGTGTAGTAAAATCAAATGTAGCTTCACTTTAGTATTATGAAGGGGTCCGTAGCATATTTTCTAAAATGAAATACTTACCCAATTGCGATGCGGTTTTTGGTATAGTATTAGTATTGTACCAGCGCATGTTTTTAGATAATGTTTAGGCTTTTAGGCCACCAGGGAACGCTACAAAAAGGGTTTTTTAAAAATTAGATTTAACTTTGTGCAACTCACACTTAATAAGTACTCGATAGTAATTGTAAATCTGTGACCGATTCCTACAGCAGCAGGTTATCGGGAGTTAGTTCGGGAATCAAATAATACAAAATAATAGTTTTGATTATGGAACCCTATTTTTTACTTTCATTCCGGTGGTCTAAATATCATTCCAGTGGGCTGGTATTATCATCCCGGTGTACATTTATCATTCCATTGGAACTTATCTTTCATTCCGGTGTACATTTATCATTCAGTTGTGTGTTTAGAAATTCGACCTCTAATATCTCGAAAACTATTTAAGATTTCAGGTTCCCTTTCAGATATGTCTTACAAAATAGTCTAAAGTATCTTTTGGCATTTAAAAATCTAAAAAAAAATCAGATATAAGGAATCACACCGAAATGATACAAAAAATGCGTCTTGTTGAAATTGACCCACCAGGATATCAGATCCTTTAAGCGCTTACTTTGAAATACGAATGAATCGCGTTCGATTTTTGAAGTGTTTTTTTGTTGAGTCGTAGAGCAAAAGTACTAGGTAACTAGGGCATCAACACATTGTTAGAGGTCTGTCAATATAGATAATACGTACGTTTTATGAGATCCGTAACTCAAAAGGAAAAACGGATCGTATGATTCATAAAGTGTGTGTATATATATACTCGTAGTATAAAACAAAGTCGATTCCCGCTGGCTGTCTCTCTGTCTGTCCATAGGTATGCTTTTTAAAATTAAAATTAGGCAACGGATTTTGATGCGGTTTTTTAATAGATATAGAGCGACTCAAGAGGATGGTTTATATGTATAATTCTACGCAGACGAAGTCACGGGCAGAAGCTAGTATTATTATATTTGTCTTATAGGTACGTCTAAAATGCTCTGTTGGAGGGATCCTCTTCCGTGTATCATAGGGTAAATCAGAAATTATTCAAAACACAGCGCGTGCGAGACGGCTAGGGCTGTCACATATTTTTAAAACAAAAAACCAAAGGTTCCAACCAAAGGTTGACGAATAATAAATTATCAATCTGTTTGTAAAACTCTTGATGGTGTAAATAACTAAATTCATCTCTGAAAATACACCACGTACATTTTTGTAAACATAATTGTAAGTAAGTAAACCTTTATTATGCAAGATAAACATAAGACAGATAAGTACAATTGACAAACACAGATACATGTACAAAGGCGGACTTATCCCTTTAAGGGATCTCTTCCAGTCAACCTTTGAGTGGATGAGAGGAGTATTAATATTAGGGACGGACGAGTGAGTAATTGTAAACAAAATGAGTAGGTACAAAATACCTTTTCATACGAAAGTGTCGAGTGAGAATACAAGTTTTTTTTACTAATATATTATTAATATTATTTATTATTTTATTATTATTATTTTGATTTATTTTTATTTTTTACATTAATATCTTTTTTTTACTAATTTCACATCGAAACAATTGTTTATTTGTTAGCTTAATTAGAGGTAGGAAGCTACTTACATAGATTGAATATCAACATTGGTTTTAAGAAACGAAAATGTCACACTAATCGTTGTTCCCGTAAAAGGAGTAAATAGCAACCCTAAAATCGGTTTCGTGAAGGGGTTCTTACAGCAATCATGATCCCATCAAAACTGTGGCATGTAAAAAATAGGCCAAGTCTCTTGTGCATAGTTGCGGGCAATAAAATCCGCACATTTCTATCTTACGCCATTACTCCACCATTTAGGTTGTTTTTTTTTTATGTGATTAGGAAGGCAAACGAGCAAGTGGGTCACCTGATGGTAAGCGATCACCACTGCCCATAGACACTCGCAACCCCGGAGGGATTGCAGATGCGTTGCCAACCTAGAGGACTTAGACGAAATGCCTCTTGTGCCCGTAATTTCCCCGGCTGTCTTACTCTCCACACCGGAACACAGCAGTGCAAGCATTGCTGCTTAGCGGCAAATAAAATAAAGTTTAATAAAATAAAGTTTAATTGCTCGTTTTTAACACCTAGACTTTAAAATAACTTTTTGCGAAGCTTCTTGAGACGCGATCTTGTGTGTGTCTTTTCGAAACCAATGCTTCACAACTCACAACCTCTCACCCTAAACGCGTATACCTTCTGTGTTCTGTCGTGGGTAATAAAGACATGTGGAAGAGCTTTTTAGGGCCTACTCACAGAATAAAGCTTTGATTTTTTTAACTAACAATCTAAGTAACATGACAGGGTTTTGTGAAATCTTAAGATTATTTATACCGTTAAAAAAAAATATGTTTTATCTATTTATGAAAAAGAGTCATCTCTAAAAGAATCTCTAGAGGGCTTCACAATATTCACAAATTAATATCTTCTTTAAAATCTAGTTAACATCAGGCAAATGTAAGCAAGTCAAATAACAACGTAATTAAATTTGAACTCTTTTATCGCATAGGTATCATAAAGTTTCATAGCATAGAATTGTCATTCAAAGTTTTATCCTTGTGGCATTTCAATAGAGAAGACTAGATATTTGCTTTTTCTAATGTTGATACTCAATCGTCCTAGCTAGTGCATAATACACACAGTCTGAAAGCTATGACGTGACTCTTCTTTTCATAGCATGGTGACGGCGATAGCAAATAGTCAACTACAGTGCCTCTATTTTTTTAAAGTCCTATTTATGTTCCGTTTTATTAATAATTTGGTAAGTACTTAAATACTTAAATATCATGGCCCATCTCATACATATAACTGACACCAACTGAACAAGTCCCAAAAATAAATGAATAATGTATTATACCGGCAACTTACGTAAATACAAAAAACACATGAGAACAAAGAAAGACATGAGAAAAAACATACATATTTGTACACAAAATCTGCCCCTACCGGGGATCGAACCCGGGGACCTCATGTTTCGTCATCTAATTCACCAACCACATGACTATCTGCTTGTCAAAGTACTACGAACAACGTAGCCAATGCTACAGCGTTCTCGTAGCGCGTGCTACGCTAACGCCTCTACGATCAAATTATCCTTAAGCTTGGGTTACATGAGCTGTGACGTGATGTTCCACTTGAGACTTATTTAATTAAGCCATTCCATCATCATTTATATGTAAACTTGTGGAAATTATATGACGAAATCTTCCTTACTACCTTGACATAATTACAGTCATGTTGTATAAACTTACAGGGGCTTTACCACGCGGAGGAATAAGACCCTTACCACGACGTCTTAAAGCGACAATAGCCGCGAAACTAGCGCCACTTCGGATATGTTCTTATATCTCCTAAATTAAAACAAATTTTCAATAATTTCCGAAGGTTAGATACCAGAGAAACACCTATAACATACGTATTAAATCAGTGTATACAATTTGTCGTTCTGCAGTTGTCCCAAAAAACTTGCACAAAAGTAAAATGGCCGCTTTTTTGTTTCGTCGTTTTTATATGTATTGAGAAAATAGAATCCATAGAATTGGTGAAACTGAAGTGCAATGAGTCAATAAAGCGACTCATATTATTATTTTATCGGGTACCTTTTTGACAATGGCGCGGTTTACGAAAGATAAAAATAGCTCAAGGGTATTTCAACCGTGTGCTTCAATTATCATCGACGTACGACAAGATTTCCGGGTTTTGTATGACTCGGCATTTACCTCCAATTTGTAAACTTTGAATTAATGCTTACGTACTTTTGTAAAACTACTTGGTATTTGAAGGGTCTTACGCGAGATAGTATTGTGTGAGCTCATTGTGTCAGTGAGTCTTAATTTGAGTGTTTTTGTCCACAAGGCATCTTGAAATTGATCGCACACACACACTCACATAAATCACGTCTTTTTCCTTTACGGGGTAGACAGAGCCTAAGGTAACAAGACCTAAAGGCCACGTTTAGTATGATAGGTGGAAAGGGGAATCAAAATAGTCATGGGTTGCTAGCCGCCCTCTACAACATGATTCCTATGTCCATTCCCTCTATTCACGTATAGCTCGATTAATGTGGGATGTTTAATTTTTTATTTTAATGTTAACATAATATGCGTAGTTCTAGCTGAATTTGTACGGAAATGTTTCGCTTTGTAACTAAATCTGTCTACAAAGTGAGAACCCAACTGTTGCATTTTCCACACTGAGAGGCCTTACCATGACATCCTAATTCCAACTCAGTTCAAGTTTTAGCTGTTACTTTTAGTATGAATCTGATAGCGAGCGAACCTAAACTGAATCGCATTAAGACGTCCTGGTAAGGCCCCTGAAGTGTACGGTGTCAATGAAATTTCAAACAGTAACACTTCCATCCGCTGTTCACTCAAAATATTCAAATCTAATGCATGTATCGTAAACATTATGCATAAATGGTCCACTTTAGAGAAAGTGCCTCGGCCGCAATCGTGTTCTGGGCCGGTTTGTGTTTTGCGGCCACGCGGGGTAGGTGTAAACTTACCCTTTGAATTAATTATCACACTATGATTCCTCGATATTCCCTTCGCCTAAACAATGACAACCCTTGATGCTTCAATTATACACTGTGTCCGAAAATTAATCCGGAATACCAGGTGCTTGAGTTACATTGATTGAAAACTACCCAGTGAATTTTATTCAGCTTTTTTATATTGTGTTTGATAAATGTTTCCATTATCAAACTTACTTTTAATTTACTATCAAATACGATTGACCTGGTTAAAGTCGCGGATTCACGGTGGATGCAAGTCGATTCCAACCGAGGCCACTGGAGGTCTATGGGGAGTCCATGACATGTCCAACAGTGGACATCCTCTGGATATTTATGATGACGATGATGATGAATGTTTCCATACGTTCAATGTTCAAAGTGTTCGCCGTTAAAGAGGTGGCTTGGTGCTTGTATGTGGGAGCTAAAAAATGTACTGCATTTTAATCTCATCTGTTCTAATCTCTCTCATCTGTTTTAGCATGCACAAATTTAACTAATTTAAATAAAAACACAAAAAGATAGCCTTAAATTTTTCACTAATCAGCGCTTAAACATTCGAAGGGGTAATGTTGAAATCACATTTTCAATAACAATCCTTTATAGGATAGGAAAATATAGAAAAATATACCAGATTCATTTTAAGACTGCGTAGGTATCAAGATACACAGGCTATTTACAATTTTTTGCCACTTTTTTAGGAGTGACGTAAAATCGTTTGCGTGCAGCTATATAGAAGATGTTCATATTCGCCTCTTCAGTCCTCTCGAGACCATGGATGAAGAGTTGCGTCCGAAACGTCGAAGTATTTACAAAAATACTTTTTATTTACGTGATTAAGTCCCGTTTTCTTATAATAATGTAAATACTCATTTCCCTCTCACACCTCTACACTCAAAAGTTAAGTTTCTACAAACTCATATCAAACTAATTACCAAAATAAATCCGTCACAAAACTGCGAAGCAAGCAAGCAACTAAGTACTCGTAGTGTATTTTTTAACTTTTCTTTGTCCCCCTCTAGTATCCCCTGTCAATATTTCGAAAGTTATCTGAGTATCTGACAGAGACCTCGATCCGCCTTTTTATCTACACATTTTTTTCTGTACCCTGTTACTTATTTGTACTAAGAATAAGAATAAGAATAAGAATAATTTATTTGTTGAAAGCAGGTGTACATAAATGATCTTAAAGCTAGTCAGAATCTTCACTTTCTACGTAAAATAGGCATACAAAATTAAAATGACTGAAACAATACAAAAATGTCATGCATAACAATAAAAATAAATAACAATAGAAGAATGTCAGTAGGCACAAACAGAACAGCAAAAAATAAGACAAATTAAAATTAATATTAGCGAAATTCATGTCCAAATGCAGATTGAATAATATTATTAAAATACAATTTATACATACATGTCCCAATTAATTCATTCTGGCTTTTTTAATAAAATGCTCGGAGCAACTATAATAAAGTTTGGCCATGCACCAATTGAACAATTCTCTTTTGAAGAGTGGTAAATCTAGCACTTTTAATGACTTTGGTAGATAGTTATACTAGGTATTCCGGTTTATTATTTTCAAAATATTGATTTGTTTTTATTTATCTGTAAAATACTGAGACGAGTTTTAGATAAATGCTTATTATTTAGACTATGGTGAAATTAACTAACCCACCTTTCTTTGTATAAAATCACGCATTATAATTTCATCAATGCAATCCCTAGACTCCCTAGAGTCTTTTCTTAATTCTTCTTCTTATATCAAAGTGTTTTTTTAATATTGTTTTTTAGATTTACGCTAGATGCTACGTTTCGATTAACGTGACAAATTGGGGCTTAACATTAGCAGTCGTTATAGTTACTTGAGGCTACGAATGTCGGTAACGCCGATATTTGCTTCGACACATACCTATATGACACAGTTTTTACAGAATGGACTTCAATTCATTTCGGAATTGGGATTGTTCATTTTTTTACAACATACCCTGATTTGAAAACCATTTCGAAGTATGGGGCTTGCGAACTGTTTTATCTTACTGGCGTTCAAAAATACTCAAGGATTACGGATATTTTGCAAAAAAATTGTTTGACCTTTATTCGACCTTACCGAGCGGCTGTTGGTACATAGTTCTATATATGTGCCAAAAAATAAATCGGCAAATATCTAGTTTGTCTATTAAATTTATATGTCAACTAGTTATCAGTGTCACCCAATGACAGTAAGTAAATACAAAAAGTAAAGTAAATATTGTTTTGTTGAAAACTTAAAATTGCCGGTCGATTTAAAACGAAATAATGGAAGTTACAGAAAATGCTTCGTTCCAACCTGAAATAATGACTCTAAAAACAGCTCCAAAACAATAGTTCGCACGCATCCGAGCAGATTTAAGAGAAAAGTGGTGTCGCGAAGTAAATGTTGAATACTTCAAAGCTTATAAGTACACAATATTGTTGCGAGGATCATTTCGATGTAAGTAGGTACCAAAACACAATTCCACATTCATAAATTTTCAACTCATTATAACCATGATCAGGATTAAACGCAACATACAATATGTTTGTAGGTAAACCAAAGGTAAACAGTATATTTGACATTGAGATGACAGTCACAACAGTTATGACAACTATTTTTTTTTTAATTTCCAAAGGATTGTGATAAAATTGCCTATTTCAGCCGCCGTATATAATTTACGAAAAGTCATATCTGATTTTTTTAACCAATTATATTAATTAAATTAAGCCGTGAAATGACAAAATATTCAAATTAGTTTCTTAAAGTGCTCCATATTTTCTAAAAAAAATATAAAAAGGGGGGTTAAAAAAAATTAACAATCCCAATTCTTGAAAACAAAATAAAATTAAACTCTGTTAGTTAATTCCGAAATTCGAAAACGGACTAGAGTTGTGGATGTCGGAACTAGGATGACACATCTGAAGTGGCGATGGGCGGGGCACTTGGCAAGATGGAACGACGACAGAATGATCGAAGGCGGTCACAGAGTGGTGGCCAAGATTGGGTCGAAGGTCAGTGGGCAGACCACCACTACCACCAGCCCGTTGGTCACAGAAAAGTGTGGTTGAGACTGACACAGGACCGGGCAAAGTGGCGGAAAAATGAAGAGGCCTTTACTCAGCAGTGGGTGGATGTGGGCTGATTTAGATAGATATAAATTAAGTAAAATAAACATTTTATACCTACTGAATTTTTGCTTAAAAGTGCGGTACTTTTGCTATTTTTATTCCATTTCCAGGATGCCAACAAATTAATGAAAAATAACGATTTTAATTTTATAGTAGTTGATTAAGTAATTTCAACACAGGGTTCTGCTGTGCACACATCCTGGCCAGCCTGATTCAATAGTTTAGAGGTAATTGACTAACAGGAAGCAACTTCCGAGCACTCTCTAGAGTTACCTGCAGGTTATTATTAGGATCTAAAAATAAATCAAACTCAAAGGCCTAAGCTTGTTAGACAACCCAAGTTTTTCTTTTTAAAATATATAGTTCTTAGAAAAAGTATTGTCTCATAAATATAGTACTGGTGAATTCGTTCGGAAATGCTTTGAAGTATTGGAAATAAAACGGCTTTTTTAAAATAGGTATATACATTGACGATTGATTAAAATTAAATTAAATTTTCTGAATCAATTTTTAATGCTTTTTCCTTTAGGAGACACGTTTTAACGGACAAAAAACGTAATCTATTCGCAGCCAGCGATGATATCGACAGACATAAAAAATACGCAGTTGATTTGAAAGTCTCATTTTTGAATTCGGTTAAAGAAAAGGGTTCTTTAAAATGGAATAGAAGATGTAGGAGCCCCTCAGGAGCATAATATAAAATAAATTGAATTAAATCAAAGCATTTAATTGTCTCAAAGCACACGTCAAATCCTTATTCTCCGGTATATTTAGTCTCGACAAAGTCAAGGGTTTTGATTTAATTAAGTACTATGTTTTACGTACGATTCCATTGTTTTATTTTTAGTAGGCATTATTATCATGCAGGATCTTAGATGAATTATTTAGTGGTGGAAAAAATAAATTTGTTCTATGTTTTTCATAAAAATCTTAGAATTATAAAAACATAATAATTTATTTCATCGAAAGTTTATATATTTTAAAATCAATAATAAAAAAAATGGTTTAATAAAGCTAACAAGTTGCTCAGAGAAAATGCAGGTGGAATTAATAATAATAAAAAAAAATGTAATGGAATTTCTGTGATCAACTAACGCATTTTTATTTAGCCGTCGACACATTGAACTTTTTTTTTAAATTTAAGTACATAAGTTGGGTCTTGTCCAAGACTTCATTAAATAAATAAAGTATTATTTTTCGAAAAAAAAAACAATAATTACCACAAAATAAAAACCGAACGAACCTAAAAAGGGCTAGCTAACCCGACACTAGAGAAGGCTTCACAAAAAGAAAAGTTGATTATGTGTGTGCAGATCCAGGACCTGGGACTTACCTGTGTCTGCCACCTGTTGCACGGCGAGAATGCGGCCCGTGGCAGCGTCCGGCGCTTTTATACGGCTGGCCGCCCGCGCGCCCCGGCTGCTCAAACTTTGGGCGGGCGGGCAAAGAGCACTCGGGGAAATTTTAGGGGGAAATTTTATGGGGAAATTTTAAGGGGTGATTAAAGTTGATTTATTACCTTCAATGTTGAATTGAAACAATTGAACTATACGAGTAGATATGAAATGCATATACTTACACATTGTTTGCGCTTTCATGCTGGTATGAGAGCAAAGAAAAAAAGAATGTACCAGTTGCTTCTCTTCCTGCGCAGAGATAGTATAAGGGTGCGACCACACCGCCGCTTAAAAAACGGTGACGTTACGGAATCGCAACAAAATGTATGAAGAAACGGTGAGAAAACGTGACGCATACGACACGTCACTGCGTTTACGCGCCGGTTTGGTTGCACCCTAAGTCCATCGAGGTGAAAATCTTAGGCATCACGTTATAGGCGGAGTAGCTCACTATTTTGATTCCCCTTTCACCCTTACGCTCACAAATCCCACAATCATGCTAAAAGTGGCCTTTACATCTCGTTACCTTAGGCTCTGTCTACCCCGCAAGGGATAGACATGATTTGTGTGTATGTGTACACTGGATATTTCACTGACGATCCCATATTGTATCACGAAGTGGATATGCCTAATTTTTTCAAAGAAATCCGTTTCAAGCACTCCCTTAATGAATGCGGACGATTTCAAAAAGTTCGTCGAAAGTAATAACAAAGAATATACATTTATAACTTCTGAAACATCTTACTGTTAAATTAGCCCTAAGGCTTGGCCCCACATGCTGATAACAATAACTGGCGAGTAATAATATTCGCTTTTTTACACAACTATAGACCGACCGACAGACAGACAGACACATTTATATGGACACACATATGGATGGATGGATGGATATGGATTTTTATGACAGATTCATATGGGGAGTGTGAATGGGTGCATTGGGAGGGGAAGGCCTAGACGGACGTTCCATGATCAAATTGGGGACGTTTTGGAAAAAGGTCAGGTCAAGATTACCCGAAACCGACGAGCAGGTATGAAGATATTGATGAATGTGGATGAAGCGAAAGAGGTATGTCAGGATCGTACCAAGAGGAACAAAGTAGTCTCTGCCTAGTCTCTGCCTAGAACTAAAGTTGGATCGCTCGCTGTCAGAGCCATACTAGAAGTGTCAAAAATGACAGCTAAAACGTTAAATTGAATCGGAATTGACTCGCGTTAAGACGTCATGGTAACGTAACGCCCCTGGCACGAAAAAGTAACAAACATCCATGCATACATTCACACATACATATATGTATATATATATACTAGCTGTTGCCTGCGACTTCGTCTGCAAAGAATTCGTTTATCGCTATCCCGCGGGAATATTCCGGGATAAAAAGTAGCCTGTGTGCTATTCCAGACTTTTCTTTATCTATGTGCCGAATTTCATCTAGATTCGTTGGGCCGTTCTGGCGTGATTGAGTAACATACAAACATCCATCCATCCATACTTTCGCATTTATAATATTAGTTAGATTAGACAGGGATAAATCTGACTTTGTGCGTGTGTCTCAGTGTTTGTCAATTGTATTTGTTTTATGTTTATTTTGCACAATAAAGAGTTTACAAATATACATAAATAAATAAAATAATAAATATAAATGAAATATTAGGGAACAATTCACACAAATTGACCTAGTCCCAAAGTAAGCGCTAGTAAGGCTTGTGTTATGGGTACTAGACAACGATATACATACTTATATAGAGAAATACATACTTATATAGATAGAAAACATCCATAACTCAGGAACAAATATTCGTGCTCATCACACAAATATATATGCCCTTACCAGGATTCGAACCCAGGACGCTTGCTTCGCAGGCAGGGTCACTACCAACTAGGCCAACCGCGTCGTAAATACATACATGCATACATCCATACTCTCAAACTTTCACATTCAATAATATATATGTATGTAAAGTTTAACTGCCGCTGGGCGGGCAGGAATCACGTCTGATGTTTGAGGCCAATTCATTTACATCCCGGACCGATTTGCCGCGACGCGCCGGACCGATCGGCAGCACGGCGGGTTACTGCGTCTCAATTATCCTACTCCTACTAATATTATAAATGCGAAAGTTTTTGAGGATGGATGTGACGATGTGAGTGTGTATGTTTGTCCCTTCTTCACGCTGAAACGACTGGACGGATTTGGATAAAATTTGGAACGAAGATAGCTTGTGGCCTAGATTAAATCATAGGCTACTTTTTATCTCGGAAAATTGCATAGTTCCCGCGGGATAGCGATAAATATGTTAAAGTGTTAGTATTAGTGTGCTGTATAAATAAATAAATGAAGGTCGTAGCTGCCTAGAGCCACAAAGTAAATATATAATTACTGGCTTCTGCCTGCGACTTCGTCCGCGTAAAATTAGCAATTGACATGTTTATCGCTATCCCGCAGGAACTATGCAATTTTCCGGAATAAAAAGTAGCCTATGTTTTAATCTTGGGTACCAGCTATCTCCGTTCCAAATTTTATCCAAATCCGTCTAGTCGTTTTAACGTGAAGAAGGAACAAACATACACACTCACATCGTCACTCACAAACTTTCGCATTTATAATATTAGCAGGATTGCAGAATATACTATCAACACCAACAGGCTTATTGTCTAACTCGCTCGCAATCGGCATCGTGTTCATTTTGACAGTACTTGTATGAATGTGACAGCTAGCTGATTCCGATGCCAATTGTCAGCCCATACATGAACTGTCAAAATGAAGACGATGGTGATCGCGAGCGAGTTACGTAATAAGCCTGCAGTTCTTAGTCTAATTTTATGCGGACGAAGTCGCGGGCAGAAGCTAGTAAATTATAAAGACGACAGGAAAGTTAAAAGGTTATGGGACATGGGTATAGAGTAAGTGGACACAGGGGGTTATCATGACTTTTGATTGCGATCCAATACCAATTCAGTTTAGGTTCGGTCGCTGTCAGATCCATACTAAAAAAACCGGCCAAGTGCGAGTCGGACTCGCGCACCGAGCGTTCCGTATCATTATCTATAAATATCTATAAACCAGTGGTAAGCAGAGCTCTGCTCCAAAGCAAAATGTACGCAATGTGGGGTCACTATATTGGTCACTCGATATATACAGACATACATACATATTTACGGTTTTTGCAATTATTCCTTAATCTGTGCTATAAGACCTACCTTCATACCAAATTTCAAGATTCTGAGTTCACGGGAAGTACCCTGTAGGTTTTGATTCCCTTGCGAGTTTCGAAAATTTGCGGCATAAACGACTTTTTCTTTTGATTGCGTTAGCTTAGAAGTTTGATTTTTTCACAGCTCCAAGGTGCAGTAGAGTTGAGAATCTGATATAAATTTCAGCTTGATACCTTCACGCGTTCTTGAGAAAAAGGGTCTTGACAAACAGACGGACGGACGGACAACTAAGTGATCCTATAAGGGTTCCGTTTTTCCTTTTGGGTTACGGAACCCTAAAAATGACAGCTAAAACCTGAACTGAGTCTGAATTGAATCTCATTAAGACGTTATGGTAAGGCCCCAGGAATTTAACGGGACACAGGATTAGTTGGACATTACGCACAAGGGATTAACAAGACCAAGACCAAGAACATTAAAAAAAAAAGACTGAGTTTTGGATCCCATCATCATCATCATCATCATCTCACCATACCACGTCCACCATAACAGCTGACGTTTTTACAAGCTTTTATTTAATTCTCGTGTCCAGTGTCTGTCATGAAATCTTGCAAGTTAAATGACCCACTTCCCGGTTACGTCAGCAAAAAAAGCTTGTACCTATTAAAAATGAAATTTTTAGGTTAGGTTTTTTTTTATTATAAACTGACCAGCGATTGACCTCTATTTCACCTGATGGTAAGTGCAGATGAGGCCGAAGATGTAGCTCACTGAAAGAAAGAAAGAAAGAAAACATTTATTGACCCTAAACGACACATAAAAAATAAAATAAAAAAACAAAAAAGAACAATTCAAAAAATATTACATGTGCCGCAAGTGCCAAAAGGGCCACACTCAGCATGTTGCTGCGGCAGGCCGCGGCGCTGATTTTCAGTGTGACCCCTTTTGCCTAAAACTAAACTTAAAACTAAAAATTGCGACGACGACACGAACGACGACACTGGTTAATATGGTTTTGTTCTTTAAACAAGAAGTTCTATTTATATGTGGTTTTTATATGGGCCAAAGTTAGTCCATTGAGTGAAAGTAAACCGACCATAAATAATTAAAAATGTTTTTTTTAATAACAACTTGTTCAGATGTTGGAACAGGAGCTGCCATAAATATGGAGAAGCTATCACTAAAAATAGAACAGTGTAGTCACACCTAACTAAAGTTTAAATAAACGTATCGATTTCGATTGTAACACATTGTGCAATAAGCGTTTGTACTGGGGTGGCCAACCGTACTATAAATAATTATGTAGTATTGTAGGTACTATATTTCGACTCTGGTGCCTTACATACCGTTAAAATTGATTCAAAAATTAAAGCCGCATGGTTAAAGGGTTGATTTAATTTTTGCCGCATGCTTTGAACAAACATCGACCAATGACGAATATCGACATTTGTCAAGCAAATTTAAAAAAAAACTGTTTTTTTTACAGTGGCATTGAATCAAGGTAATCCAACCTCCTACCCTAGGATTCGTGAAAAAAATTGTAACATCATTAATTAAAAAAAAAATACTTTGTTCATATGACTTAAGTAACTTAATCAAAGATTAAACTAATATTGAATACATGATTATAACACTTAAATATCGTACTCTCCGGCCTTCTCCACCAGGACTCTCCACGTGGCACCAAATTTACAAAAGCATCTATTTACAGAGGGTTCAACAATATCCGGTGACGTCACAATCGTTACGTCATTACGATACGATTGCAAAACCTCGTAACCTACACCCACGATCAATCCTTTATGCCGTTACGTTAGAACACAATTTTGCATTACACAACCGCAAATTCAAGTAGTTTCTTGGCATGCGTGGTAAGTTTTCGAATTTTAGCCTCATGAGTTTAGCGTAAGGTTGTAAATATAGCTGGTATGGATATAAGCTTTTTCAAGTAAAATTAGGTAATTTTAGGTAATTGAGCATAGATTGGGCATCTTGCAGGAAAGATCGAATCGCTATTTAGTTCTCAATTTTTGATTTCGTGGCTATGGTGTACTGCGATCATTTAACCCCTTATACACACCATACATCACACCTTACATACACCTTAGCATTACTTACTTACTTATTCATAAACGCTCTGTAGGGTTCTGCTAACTTAGCAATCGTTTGTCATTATCTGTCACTTTCACAATTACTTTTCACAGATAAGGAGAAACGATTGCTAAGTTAGCAGAAGCCTATAGAGCGTTTAGGAATAAGGGGGTTAATTTTTAAATTGTTCCGGAATTTTCCAGCAGCTGGTTTAGTTTGACTTACTAATAGCCTTGTAAATATGTTTTTCAGGAATGTTGAATGTTGACAAAATGTTTCCATACATTGAAATTTCACGTGCCACGCGCATACGGGGGCCTGGTTGTTGAAAACACATCACTGCAGTGGTATAAATATTTGTACAGTGAGTTCTTTACATTAATTAGAGCTGTATTTTTTTCATGTAGGTACTCGATAAGAGTTTCCAATAATTCACGGTTAAGTTCAATTCGAAATATTATAGAGTGCACGCAGTCGACGCGCAAGAATGAGGGTAGACAGAGCTCGGACAATAACATCCACCCGCAATTTGTTCAGTCTACCCGTGATCATGATGCATGCAACTGCGCCGAAATATCGGGAGCTCAATAAAGGTAATCGCGGTTCTAATCCCGTCTATAATATTTCGAATGTAGGTACTCGATACTCGTAATCCTCAAATTCAACACAATTTTTACCACTTTCGAGTGGTATTTTCACATTATGTGCTTTCAAAAATCGGCAACACATCGGTAATTCCTCTGGTGTGCCGGGCATCTACACACAGACAGCGCTGATAGTGCTAAGTCTCGGAGGAATAAGACTGCTAAGTTGATAATGTTAACTTACCATGCAGGCGACTCGCATGCTCTTTTACCCCTGCTAGGTACTTAAAAAAAAATGTAGAGCCAAGTGAAATGCGGTTGTAAGATATAGTAGCATAAACATATATCTGTAGTCTGTTTGTTCATCTTGACATTAACAAATGACTCTTGCACCCTATTCGACCTCAAAACATTTATTACAGGAGATGGCAAAGTTTGCTTTCGTCTCTGCCAAATAATGTGACAGGCAACCGCAATGGTTGAAGATGAGATTATGAGTCCTATGTAGAGGTTGTAGAGCGCTTAGCGTAAATATTATTTGTTTTTATTGCGTTACGCCTGCGAATAAACGAAAACTTTTTAGTTTATAATAAAATTTATATCTGTAAGTTTTTCGATGCAACAAACGTCTCGAACGCATTCGCGTTGAAGTGTAACATACGATAACAGCAAATACCATTAAGTGCCGTTAACGGTGTTTCCAATTTTTCTATAATCGTAGTGATTGTGACGTTTACGAGTACACGTTTGAGACGTTTTTTGTGTGTGCTCTGTACGTATACAGGTACTGCGACCCACGAATAATGGTGGAATTAATAAATTAAAGGCTACTCCCGCCGTGAGTGCTCTACGCATTCGATAGGACTACCGATTCTGACCACAAATATTTGGAGAAGAGACATTAAACCAGGACTCGAAGCGTTTCTTGGAAACAGTTTAATTGTTTTACTCCGGCGTACGGAGAGCGATAGTAACGAACAAAAACAGTTATCTACTTAGTTGCACACGTGCGAAGCAGTTACGTCCGTGACATATATATACGCATAATCAACGCTATATATGTTCCTCCTCTCAGTATGTATATTAATCGAGTAATATTTGTATGCAGTTTATACTTTTGAGTTCTCGAACTGTTCAAGGCGCAGTTTCGACGCATTTTGTTATTTATGTTTTTTTGAAAGCGAAATATCTATGTAGCCTAGGACTCTGGAAAAAGCGGTTTTCCAATTATGCAAAATTTAGTTAAACCCGGCCGTCCAGATACTAATTTACTTGGTTAAATTAAATATACTTACGTACTAAGACGCGTATATAAAAAGAAAATGTCGTGGGAAGTTGAATTATAATCAGACTGGTGCCCACAACTTCGTCTACGTAGAATTCAATATAGCCTATGGTATTCACAGAAAACGTAACATTCTTAACGGTTACAAAAACAAAAATACATTTTTTTTTGTTTGATACGCTTTCACGCGTAAACTACTCAGCCGATCTTTTAAAAAAAAATTACGAAGATAATTTTAGACCCTGGAAAGGACATGGGATGGTTTTCATCCCGGAAAACTGTATAGTTCCCTCGGAAGCGCCTTAAAAGAACTTTCCTCAGACGTAGTCGCGGGCAGCAGCTAATTTTGTTTATAAAAAAACACCCACGTCCCCCAAATTTACTACTAAAGCGTAGGAGTGACTATGATTGATACCTGCTTCAATCCAGGACAATAGGGGACCTCCTGCAGACCCCGACAGTCGTAAGTATGGCAACACACAAGGTGAAGGGACGGTTTGTATAGTTATTGAATGGCCACACTGACCCTAGCGATTGCTGAAGACATTAAGAGATAAATCTAAACTGAATAAGTGTTTCCGTACTTGCAGTGCTTTAAACCTTTTCCTACTAATATTATAAATGCGAAAGTTTGTGAGGACGTATGTATGGATGTATGAATGTTTGTAACTCTTTCAAGGAATACAGATCAGCAGTTTTACAAATCTGGTGCCCGATTTTTGGAAGCACATAATGTATAAAAATGCCACTTGGTGAAAACTTTACTGGGGCCTTACCATGACGTCCTAATTCCGACTCAGAGCCTCTAGTGTAAGTTTCAGGCACGACAAACGTCTCGAACGCGTTCACGTAAACGTCTCAATTACTATGGAAAAATTAGCAGCGCCACTTGCGGATCGAAACGGCAACAAACTGTTCCCATAGTATTTGACATTTTAACGCAAACGCGTTCGAAACGTATTTTGTGACCGAAAACTTACACTAAGCATACGTAAACTTACACTAGAGGCTCAGTTCTAGTTTTAGTTGTCACTTTTAGTATGAATCTGACAACGAGCGAACCTGAATCATGTTATATTATAGGCGATGCGGCTAGCAACCCATCACTATTATTGATTCCTCTTTCCACCCATACGCCCACAATCTTGATAAACGTGGCCTTGTCTTGTTACCTTAGACATTGTCTACCCCGTAGGAACAAAGACGTGATTTATGTATGTATAGTATAGTATGTATTATGTGCTTTCAATAATCGGGGCCCTGGATGTGGCTAAAAGATAGATAGACTGGAATAACACAATTAGATACTTAGAACAGTGTTTCCCAACCTGTGGTCTGCGGAACCCTGGGGGTCCGCGAGTATATGTATAGGGGTCCGCGGTGTCATCTCTGGACCATACATAAATGCTAATAAGTCTCGTAATTTTGTATCTGTAACAGCTAAAATCCGTTTTTTTTGCTGTTTGTTTTATTAAGGGGGTACGTGAAAACTGTGCTTGATTTCCTAGGGGTCCGTGGCTGAAAAAGGTTGGGAAACGCTGACTTAGATTATAGAATGGGATAACGGGAATTAAGTTCTTTGTCGTTTAATCGCGGGCAAAAGTTAGTCTAACTAATATTATAAATGCGAAAGTATGGATGGATGGATGTTTGTTTGTTACTCAATCACGCCAGAACGGTCCAACGGATCTGGATGAAATTTGGCACATAGATAGAGAAAAGTCTGGAATAGCACATAGACTACTTTTTATCCCGGAAAATTGCGTGGTTCCCGCGGGATAGCGATAAAGGAATTCTTTGCAGACGAAGTCGCTGGCAACAGCTAGTCTTTTATATAACAAAGTTAGTTGGCCAATTCCTTTTCCGTCCTGTGATTGGTACGGCTAAAAATATCAAAGACTATTTAGTTTTTCTCTCATAAGTCAGTGCGATAGTAAGCCTTTTAGTTTTCTTTCTGATGTACGATTATATTTATTTCCGACCTCAAAAAATTGCACCTGCTCGATTAATCGGTATGTTTATTTAAAACTTTAAATTTATTTCGGATAAATTTCAATACAGATTTCAGTAAAGATTTAACTTTAAAGAAATTGAAAAGATTATCTTAGCTTTGAAGGTTCATTGATCGTTTTGTTCCTCCAAAAACGGGGAGGGTTGAAATCATCGAGCTTATAACCTATAGAGATGAAAATTTAATTTATTTTGTTTAGAAACCACCATACCACTCTGGTGATCGCTACTTTCTGGCTGATCTTTCCGATATAGATAGCTTTTCTTCATTTCATTTCTATACAAAAAACATGGCCCTGTCTCTTGGACAATTTGGACAATTTTGCCAAGGCCAGTGCACAGTTAGGGTGCGACCAAACCGCCGCGTATACGCAGTGACGTGTCGTATGCGTCACGTTTTCTCACCGTTTCTTCATACATTTTGTTGCGATTCCGTAACGTCACCGTTTTTTAAGCGGCGGTGTGGTCGCACCCTAACAAGGTCAAAAGACCTCCCTCCCCTGTTGGGCTCTTAGCCAACGGCCAATCATATCCCTCAGAATCTGTCAGGGAATCATTAACCAAGCACTGTTCTTCCCCCCGGATGGATCCTTAACCGAACGACAGCTATTAACCACACGCGGAGGTTTCCCGGATCGTACCCCGATATCGAGTAGTCTAATCAGGGTTATGATTTTTTTGAGGCCCTCTATTTTACTATAATAGTGCAAGGTTTCAGGTCAAGACAACCCAGGGGCCTTACCATGACGTCTTAATGCGTTTCTGATTAGGTTCGAAACCCTAAAAGCAAAAGAAAATCAAAAACTTAAGTTTGTGAGCAAAATAAACAGTTTATAGTCCTCTTAAATAGCTTTATGTATTTGCAACAAACTAAATAAATTATATACATTTACCATAAAAAACACTTCTGAATTAAACAAATCTAATGTCTCAAGCAATTGAGAGCAAAACAAAAAACGCGCCGCGCAAAGAGTTTCGCAACAATCCTCCGTGGTGGTCTGCCACAAGTTAAAAGAAAGGAAAAAATAAAGAATTCACGTCACGGAGAAACCCGTTTCACTCTAATTGGATAATTGTTGAAAGTCTTTGTAAGTTTCATTGTAGACCTTTTAAATTGTTAAGCTATTCGATGCGCAAAAGCAAATCAGACGCGAAAATTATATTATAATAAGTAAGATAGTAAAATAAATTTGTATCTAGTAAAAGCTTCCAGGAATCAATGTAGTATTTAAATAATTTAAGGCACGTACAACACAAATTGAGAGTGAGTGCGGATACTATACGTGATAATATTAACGGGGATATGTGGTTTGACCCAACAATCTTGGTATTTGAACAGTGGCTCGTTTCTCGAAACTACAAGATCAATTTTACAATTCTAAGCTACAATGATCAAAAAATCAACCATTGCAAACGTTTCTTATTTCTTAATACCGCTGATTGGTTGATTAGGCTAATGTCTATTTTAGACCTGTTTAATTGTAACTTGTTTTGAGAAACAGGGCACAAAATTAAATTAACATTTAGAATAAAGAATCGCTCGAATAACGAATCATGTTATGGGCGATGCGGCTAGCAACCTATTACTATGTTGGTTCCCCTTTTCACCTATGCGCCCACAATCATGCTAAACGTGGCCTTAAGGGCTTGTTACGTTAGGCTGTGTCTACCCCGTAAGGGGTAAAAACGTGTTTTATGTATATGTATTATATGTCAGAATAAAGAACATAATTTAGTTATGATATTGGTCTACATTCAGCTTATCAGTCCGAATATGGACTTGCTACTCTATGTAGATCAGTGACGGAGCGACGAAACTTGCGCTCATCTGCTGACTTAGACTATCTACATAATGATTCACCTGCATCAGTGTAATGTTAAAGTGCTAGACGAAGCTCTTTTGTGTTTGGCTTACTTGGCGAGAGGAATTTCAGCAAGGACATGGCTGTAACCCAGAATCCTTCTAAGTTGATGACATGTTGTGTCCGTAGGAGCAATCGCTTCGTACGACAATTGCAAGCTCTGTCTAGATGGGAGTAAGTATGTGAAAGGTAGACTTAAACTAAATTTAAAAAAATGAGATCTTCCCTCGTTTAAACAAGGAAAAAATGTTCACAAAGTTATTAGTCTCCAGGCGGGTGGCATTTATTAACTTTATTTACATTTAATGCTCAGGACCAAGAACTTTTAGTCGAACAATATAACACTGCGTAGCAGACGTTTTGTTTATCACACTTTTGAATAAAGAACGAAGATCCATAAGATGGCCGCCTAATGCATGTCGTGCGAATATGTAAACAAATTGGCCTTGAGACAAAACATTGATTCAGGAATAAATAATGATTTGTTGTAAATATTCACTTAAGGAAAACCAGAAAGAAAAAATATCTCTCAACAATCAGTGCTAGAAAAATTTGCTCTTGAAAAAATTAAGACAGATAAGAGAGGTCCCGGCTGGTATATTTTTCATACTAATTCACTCGCTTTTACAGTTTTTTAAAAGTTTCATAAATATTCATTCTATTCTTCCCTCTTTTTAACGATTTGTTTAGTTTTTAATTTAATTTCTTTAATAACGATATTTTATAAACAGGTCAGGGTAGTAGTCGGTCGGCAGGTAATTGGTTTTTTCTTCTTGACAAATTGATTTAGTTGATGATGAGATGTGTTGTGTGCTTCAGTGTATAAGATAAAAAAAACTTGCATAAATTATCTCATTTATTTAACATTTTTCTTATAAATCTTAATTTACATAAAGTTCGAACTGATTTCTATACGATACATTAAACATACACAGAACACATTAATTTTCTCTAAGACCAAGTCAAAGCCGTCGCCTTTAGGAAGGAGGTCACTCGCTATTTTTCATAATTTTCAATTGAACCACCGGAAAGCAAAATAGATACTCTTATTTTTTTATTGTGTACTGTTTTAGTCTTGCAGGTCGAAATTCAACCACTTCCACCACTATAGGCTCATTTTTCACATTTTATCTGTGGTAATAGGTACCAGTCGAAAATAGTAAAAGTGTGTTGAATTCTGAAGTAGAGCAGTAGAAAATTACAGCTCGAAATCATTAGGCACGTCGCTAGAAACATCCAAAAATTAAATTCGAACGGCGATGGTATTTTTGGGAGACATGATTTCATAGATCATCTCTCCCAAAGTCTCGTTCCCCTATTCCACGGTGTTTATTCCGAGTCGTCGGTTCGCTCCTGGAGATAACTGTGGCGTTCGCTGCAGCTGCCAGGGTGCAGTTTGACAACAGATTCGATAATCGTTACTTCGTTCTTGGACCTTTAATCTGGATTGACAATTCATCTGTTATTTCGCTGATGCTTGGGTATAAACGTTTGTCCGGCGAGTGACAGCCCTCAACTTATTTTCGTCGTAAACCAGGAGATTAACCTTGATATTCCGTTTCACTATATGGATAATACATAGTATTGTCAAGATCCATATACTCTGGTTGGGATTCGTCTGACTGAGACATGCCGTAAGGCATGTACGCTGAAAAATAAATAATTACTCATTGACATTACATATAAACTTACACACTTATTTTATGAGGGATGTAGATGAGCAACGTACATTAGACTTAAAATAGTATTTTATTGAATCAAGCGTTACTTTTTCAAGAACAAAAAATAAGTACCTTGCTTGCTACTCCGCTATTTAACAATAAACGAGTAGGTACAATACATAAGTAGCGTACTCGCTAGTAGTGGTAATTTAGCAAGGTAAGTAATCATTTTCTGTTCACTTTAAATGGTTTTCTGAATATTCTGTATTTATTTGTTATAATTATGTAGGTTTTTTATGAATTTTGTGAAATATAAGACAGAGAAATTTAAATAAATATGAAAATAGCTTTATCTCCCACAGATCAAACATTTTTGTTTGAGTAATTATTTTGGACAAAATATGTATAGCCAGTACATTTTTGTTTGAGGGAATCCTACTGGATATACATATGTCCACTAAAATCACCCAGGTGATCGTGCTGGTTATGGGGTCCAATAGGATCACCTGAGTGATCTCACTGGACATATTCGTCCAATATGATCACCTGGGTGATCTCACTGAACATATTCGTCCAATAGGATCACCCAGGTGATATCACTGGACACATTTGTCCAATATAATCACCAAGGTGATCCACTCAGGTGATCTTATTGGATGTCGCGCTTTGAACAAGTGTACAAATAAGTGGTCTACCACACTTTATATCCAACTTTCTATCAAATGAAAATGTCGCTAAAGTCGAACTTCAAGTTGACAGCCTGTCTTATCGACATTATATATTGTGACGTGCAAAGGAATTTCAACCTTAGGGTGGTAGACCACATATATTTGGCTGATGGTACATGCAGTTGTTAACATACGTTCGATATAGTCTCTGCCTTGCCTCGGGGGGACCAAAGGGCTAGAATCTCCATAAGATGCCTTGGCCGCTGAAACAATTTATTATATGCTTGTTAATGTGGGCCAGTAAAGCTAAAAGTTATCAAAGTACCAACAACGTAAATCTAGGGGTGCTATGACTACTATGACTGTCATCCCTCTTAATAATTTTATCAAGAAATGGGAGGTTTTCTTTTCCACCCGGACAAACATACATACATCGTAATAAACAAAATTAAACTATGATTAAATGTTTTTCCTGATTTTTTGAGCTGTGATTGGCAAATGTTTCCATTTATTGGTCGATGTTCATAGTGTATTTAAGTGCAGTGGTTCTAGTTTCTTATGTATTTAAATTTTGACGGTTGCCCTGTTGTTGTTGGTCAGAAGAACCGACGAGCATGTATGAAGAGATTGATGAATGTAGATGAAGCGAAAGAGGTATGTCAGAATCGTAGCTAGTGGAACAAAATAGTCTCTGCCTACCCAGAAAAGAAAGAGGAAAGAGGCGTGACTGTATGTATGTATTATGTGTCCCTGTTTCTAAATAAACATGAATGAAAAAGTAGGTACATTATTATTGGGGACGAGAAGGAGTAGTTTGAACAGAGTGATGCTACACTGTTGCTCTTGCTTTCGATCCTAACAACATTATTTTTCATTCATGTTTATTCACCACACGGCAACTGTCAAATACATTAAGTAACTAGAAGCACTGTTCGTACGAGCGTCAAAGGAGTGATTCAATGTATCACCCTATGGTCCCAACGGAAGACCAGCGCTGGCTGCAAGGCCAGCACATGCTGAGTTGGGACCATTTTGTGACAATTTATGTATCTGAATATATAATGTGTTTATTTATTTATTATGTGATTGTCATAAATAAACTTTTTCTTTCTTTCTTTCTTTCTTTCAATTTTGAATAAAAGATTCGATATATATTTTTTTTAATATTCCAGAACAATTTGAAATATCGAATACCATTTATTTGCCAGCTTTAAACATACGGTTTAATCAGGTCTTCAATACATAATGTATCCTGTAGTATACCTACATATTATAGTAAGGATATTACTGTGAAACAAGCAACATTTTTAAGTTTTTTATCCGTCCGCGAGGAAGAGCAGTGCCTCCGGTGCACCCTGGGCATCATCACCTAATAATTTCCGGGTCTACAGAGGGACATCATTGTCCTCTTGCTGAAAGCTCGACGAAGGGGGGGGGGAGTTATTGACAATGTTACCATTTAATGGCCTTCACGATTTACAACTGTCTTTTACTTCGAAAATTGTCCAACGAACGGAGACATATTTTTGTCTTACACTGATGAAAATAACGAATTATATACCTACTTAAAGTCTATTTATTCATACAAGATACTAAAGTGACATTACCTGTGTTGCCTGTTTTTTGCAATTCAAAAATAGTGATGTGCCACCACTATCGCAAGTTAACGATAAATTAAATTTAGTATAGATTTTTGTATGTATAAGCTAGTGTAATAAACTAATAAACCTTTAAATTTGCTTGATTATGATAATCGTATGTTTTTCTTATAATATAACATGACCAAACCTCTTGTATCCAGACCACAAACATAGTCGATTGTCATTGTCGAAGCAGAGCGTCGTGGGTTCAAATCCCGGGCTTCGCACCTCTGAGTTTTTCGGAATTTATGTGCGAAAATTACATTTGAAATTTGCCATGAGCTTTTCGGTGAAGGAAAACATCGCGAGGAAACCTGCACAGATCTGCGAAGAAATTCAATGGTGTGTGTTAAGTTCCCAATCCGCACTGGGCGCGCGTGGGAACTATAGCCCAAACCCTCCAATACACGGAGGATGCCATGAGGCACGCCGAATTACGAGACAGTTAACAACAACAACAACAATGTACTTACTGAAATTGTAGCGAATTCGGAATAAAAAGGCTATATTATTATATTATTATTATTATTATTATGAGTAAAACTATAGCTAAAACTGTAAATGAGTTGCGTGACTTTAAGCAGGTGTTAACTTACGTGCGTTGCGGTCCCTGCGGTCCCGTTTGGGAACAAACGGAGTATCGCGTCCATACGACCCATCTTTTATTATTTTTTTAACTGAAAACAAATTATGTTTGTTAACGTGGACCAATAGGCTGAAACTGCCCAACTGCCTACTAGGCAGGGCCGGATTTACCATAGAGGCTGAAAAAGCTGAAGCCTAGGGCGGCAAAATTGGCGCAAATAAAAAATTACAGAAAAAAAAGTAAGCCTGCGGACACGAGTAGGCCGGCAAACTTGAATAGCTTTGGGGCGGCAAATGTGTAAATCCAGGACTGGTACTAGGCACGTAAATATACCAGGTACTAGAATTATTGTATATACGGGCATACATACATAGATTACATCTTTATTCCTTAGGTACAGAGCCTAAGGTGACAACATTAAAAAAAAAAATATGTGTCGGAGCTTAATAAAAACGTAAAAATACGCATAATTATTACAACCTTAAATTTAGCCTAAGGTATCAACTCAAAATTTTTTTTTTTAAAAACCTAAAATTTATAGGTAATTTTTTTGTGCCGGGGCTTAATAAAAAAGCAAAAGTACGAGTCTGACTCGCACACCAAAGTTGGATCGCTCGCTGTCAAATCCATACAAGAAGTGTCAAAGCTAAAACGTAAAGTTGAATTGGAATTGAATCGCATTAAGACGTCATGGCAAGGCCCCTGTATTAGCAAAGTCCTGACAAATATAATAATACTGTATTACACTGATGAAAATAAAAAAAATGATTTATAAAATATACTTAGATAAAACTTCAAGGCACTTGCAGTAAAAGATAAATCTTGATTTAGTCACTAAATCTGGTTTAAAGCTCGACAGTTCCATACAATTTGACACTACTAAATCGATTTTAAGACTAAACCGAGGTTAAAATTTTTCCAGCAAGACAGCCTACATAGGTAAGTTGCGTGCTTTTAAACACTAGTTAACTTACGTTGGCAGTGATCTCTGCGGTGCCTAATGATGAGCGGTGGAGGATGATCTCCATACGACTCTGTTTTCGGGGCAGGCGGTGTTTTGTAAGCTGAAAGATTTATGATTGTAGCCAGTAAAGCCGAACGTCCAGTTTATTTCTATAGGTACATTTTTTTTCTCTTCTTAATATCTTTATAATAATACTTTGTTAACAGTTTTATAATTTCTAAACGACACAGAATAATCCGAAAAGTAAAGCTATGGCCGGGAATCGAACCCGGGTCCTCGTCATTCCGTGACGCGTGCTATACCCCTACACCACCCATAGCAGGTGAGTAAGCCTTCGTTTTTTTTTTTTTTTTATCTGTTACCAACTGTCACGTGACTTTGTTACTATGCGAATATTTGTCGCTAAATGTCCTCTGTTTGAATGATGTGTCTGTACGACACAATTACAAACTCCCGTGGAACATGTACTGCTCACCAGGGACGAGAGAAGGCGCTGTTTTTCAAATGATAGGAAATATCAATTGAATCAAGAAATTTTACTTCTTGATTTTTAATGTTTACTTTTTACGTTTTACCGTTAGAAATTTAATTTCTAAACAACACTGAAAATTAGAACACACAGAAAAATCCGAAAAGTAAAGCTAACAGCTAACAGTATTATAGTTAATGTTTTTGTATAAGCTTTGAGAGCATTTCCACTATGTTGACATAGATTAAGTAATTAGTGGATAACTGTTATTGGCTTTATATAATGTAACCGATTATGTTTCCCCGTATTATGTGTATGGCAGTTGTTATCCTGAATAAAGAAAAAAAAAACATTCCGTGGAACTTAAGGAACATATAAAAATGCCGAATTGGTCCAGCCGTTCTCGAGTTTAGCGCTTAACAACATTAATTATTGATATAGATAAACTATAGACCGACCGCTTCAATGAGTCCTCGCCAGCGCGGCACAGGGGCGCGGGGCGGGACGACAAAGGGAACCGAGAGAGGTGCGGGCGGGTAGTGCGCCTGCCGCCCGCCTCGGCCCCCGCCGTCCCCCCGCGCCCCTGCACCGCGCGGGCGCGGACTCAGTTAAACGGACGGTCTATAGCTGTTGCGCGGCGCGGGAACTATACAATTATCCGGGATAAAAAGTATCCTATGTCCTTCTCCGGGACTCATATATGCATACCAAATTTCAACTAAATCGGTAACGCGGTTTAAGCGTGTAAAGGTAGATAACAAACAGACAGACAAAGTTACTTTCCGATTTATAATATTAGTAGGTAGGGATTACTCAATACATTCTTACCGTATGTTCCGAAATAAGACAATACAAGAAGCATAACAACCACAATAAACTTCATTTTAACCGAACTCTTCTTTCTGCTTTTACTTCTTCGTAATTAAGAGATGTATATTAAAGAAAAGCGACGTATTTTAAAATTTTAAGCGACGTATTTTAGAGAATTAGGCGACGTATTTGGAGCTTGAGCCCGAACTCGATGCGAAATCAAGCGAGTGTTGCTTTATATACGCGGACAATGTACATAATTAGGCACTGAAGGATCATCAAATGCGTCATTAGCATATTTTAGCATAAATGGCAGAAATTTAAGAAATAGGATCACCTTTACCTTCATAGGATTCTGTAGGTTTAACAGGGAATAAAGAACTTGTGTGTATCATTTCCTTTATCACTTCCAAGTAAGGTGACCAGGGCCTTACCATGACGTCTTAATGCGTTTCAGTTTAGGTTCGCTCGCTGTCAGATTCATACTAAAAGTGACAGCAAAAACTTGAACTGAGTCGGAATAAGGACGTCATGGTAAGGTCCCAGACGTCGGGAATTGTCCTAACATATTAGGAATTTTGGTCATTTTGACAGTAATGCGGTCGGAATATAAACCCACACAAACATACACAACAACAGAACATACAAACACAACATTAGGAACATTATCTTTTCTATTACATATATGAAGTATGTATGTAAAACTCTTTATTGTACATAAAACACATGAAAAAGATGAATACAGGAAAACACGAATGCACAAAGGCGAACTTATCCCTAAAGGGATCTCTTCCAGTTAACCTTTGAACGATTGACAGGACATAGGTATTTAAGCAAGAGTAGACACACAGAAAAAGTAAAAAAACTGATCAAAACCTAAAATAATCCTAAATGCCTAAATTTTAAATACTTAATGTAAGATATAATACATAACAGATAAATACGATAAACTAATACATATACAGTCATAATAAATACATAATAAATAAAATATATTGCACAACATATACATATACATAAGTAACAAAACTCAACACATTCATTTGAGATGAGAGGACCCATCAAGCCAATACGCCTTCAAGCGACAGCGCAGGGTAGCAACAGTGAAGTCTCGCGTATGGCTGACGTTTCTTGTATTTGGCGTGGCTGCAAAAAAGTTTTTAAATCATATTTCAAATTTAGCATATTTTTTTCACCAATACCTATTGAGTGGTATTTTAACATTATGTGCTTTAAAAATCGAGTTTCATGGTTACACAAGTGTATGCTAGTTTCCATAGATGTTTTCCTTCACCGAAAAGCTCAGGGTAACCAAATTCCAAATGTTATTTCGCACATCAATTCCGAAAAACTCAGAAGTGCGAAAACCGATTTGAACCCACGACCCTCTGCTCGAGCGAGAGGCCATAGGTCAAACCACTAGGCTACCTACCACGGCTGTTTACTATGCACCTACTCGTATTGCAAAAGTCATTTTTTTACTACTTTCGAGTGATATACTTTTTTAAAATCGTGTCCCCAATATAGCCAACATTTAGGTATTACTAGAAAATATAATAAAGTTGATCTAATAAGGTGCCACCTGCAGAGAGCCGTGTAAACATCATTAATCTATTTACATGTTGATAAGCAATTCGCATACGTATCGGGTATTTAGTTTGTCATTGGCTCTATATTATTATATACCTAACTAAGTAAGGTAAAAGCACCAGTCATGAACATTCTCCAGTGATGGACCGTTTAAACTACGTCTATAAAAAATAAGCAAACCCTAACGTTTTTTTTCCGCCGGTAGCACTTTTTGCAAATGGCAACAATTCCGCCACCATATGTTCAACATTTTACAGGTGACGGCAATGTTGTTTGCCTTAGAATCGTTGTTGTTTTGCATGCGGCGAATTTTGGCGAAATAATCGCAGTTTATTAGAAGGATCACGATGCGGGTGAGTATAATTATTGTAATTTTACTAGAATCTTATACTGGAAAGGTGTTGTAGCTATTTATTTCCTATTTATATATTACTTGAGGATGATTTTTATAACCTTAATGTTTTCTGATTCTTGATGTATAGCTTGATATAGGTATTGTTTATGATTGGTTCAACCAATGATACCAAATCCAGTCATGAACAATTTGTCCATTACTGGATTTGCTTCAGTTTCGATTAATTTTCTTACTATGCAGTCGGTAGTTATGCAAGGGTTATAGTTCTGTTGTTAATATTCTTTAAATTTCATCCCGTCCAGTGATGGACAATATCAGTCCATGACTGGTTGTCCATTACTGGTACTGTCAAAATGCACTTCACTTACCTAAATTTTACATAACCATTTCATATTTATTTATGTAGATATGGCACCAAAGAAAAGCTACACTAAGGAACGAGAACAACTACACAAAGAAGGATGGCAAATGCCATAGAAGAAGTAAATAGAGGAGTAAACATAGGTCATACATACTTTTTTTCACATGCGTCAATAACCAACGAGTTTGAACCAAATCAACAAGCTGATGTAGAAACCCAACTAAAAACAATTACTGATCTCTACCCACAACAGCTAAACAAGATCCAATTAAGGAGATACAACCACTAATGAC
Organism: Pandemis heparana; assembly: GCA_963854515.1. Classification (NCBI taxonomy): domain Eukaryota; kingdom Metazoa; phylum Arthropoda; class Insecta; order Lepidoptera; family Tortricidae; genus Pandemis; species Pandemis heparana. The sequence goes on from OY978025.1 coordinate 8,235,245, forward strand.
TGAAAAGGAGCAAATACAATCCATTGACGAGGCACAGCTCCAAATAACTGAAGAGAGACAAATACAATCCGCTGACGGGACGCGATCTTCAACTATTCAAGAGCGAAAAAATCAATCTATCGTGAACTCACAAACCTCAACAATTAATATAGATACACAAGATATAACACAAGATATATACAATTGATGAAACCGGTCTCGTCAGTGGATCAATCAAAATCATTATTAGGTAAGACACAGACTGAAACAACTAAACAGACACAAATACAGTTACATGACGAGACACATTCACAGACGACTGCCGAAATCCAACAACAAAAAAATAAATTTGTGTTTTTACAAGAACGTTTCTTTTCTGTGCTATCAAGAAACCTCAGCTAAATTTACATGAATACAGAATTCTGTATTGGTACCAAAACTATCGACGTCATCAGATACGAATGCTTCAAAGGATATGATAATTCCATCTCCTTTCAAACGGGCTTTATTTTGGCCAGAATTAGAAGTTAATAAAAAACGAGCGTCAAAAGAACGTTTACCTTTAGCTATAACTAGTAAATGTTGGAGGGCGTATATGGAAAAGAAGGAAAACGAAAAACTAAAATTACAAGAAGAAAATGCAAAAAGAATAGCAAAAAGAGAACAGAAAAAGATCTTAAAAGAAAACCTTGTGAAAGAGCGGAAAGAAACAGCAAAAAAAAGAATCAAAATAAGATGAGTAAATATGGGATGTACAAGCGTGTTTTAGAAAGGGAATGGGATGCACGGATCAAGTCTTCTCCTTGCGGCGTATAACTGTAAAGTATATGGCCGGAAAATATACTGCTTATTCGTCGACTTGGAGATGGCTTATGACAGGGTGATGAGGAATGAGTTGTGGTCAGCGTTATCTATGCATGGGGTGAACAGTAATCTGATACGAGCATCTTTCTATGAGGATTCTAGTGCTTGTGTGAGGATAAACGGGGCGTATACTGAATGGTTTAGCATCGAAAAAGGTGTTAAACAAGGATGTGTTGCGTCACCGTGGCTGTTCAACCTATTCATGGATACGTGCCTGAATAATTTGAAAGAGAATGACTGTGGACTAAGGATGAGTGAGTTAACCATCAAATGCCTTCTATACTCCGACGACCACGTGTTGTTAGCATCGTCGGAGGAGGAGTTGCAAAGGATGGCTAACATTTTATGTGGGGCATTGGAAAGGAAACGTATGAAAGTTAATGACGAAAGTCATGGTGTTCGAAAAAGACGATAGTATGACAGAATGTGAGATCATGATTGCGGTTGAGAAAGTAGAACAGGTAAAAGAGTTTGAATATCTGGGCTCGGCGTTTACGAAAGATGAAATGTGTGAAAGTGATATTGAAAGAAGAGTGAATGCAGGAAACATGGTCAATGGAGCGCTGCGCGCCTTTGTGAGCAGTGAGAAAGTGTCAAAGAAGGCGCCAGCTGGCTGTTCACAGAGGGGTGCTCATCCCAACACTAATGTACGGTAGCGAAAGTTGGGCATGACAAAAGAAGCATGAAAGTAGAATAAATGCAGTAGAAATGAGAGCATTAAGAAGTATGGAAGGTGTATCACTGAAGGATAGAATAAGGAATAGTATGATAAGGGAACGTGCTCGTGTGAAAGAAGATATAGTGACTAGGATAGAAAAAGGTATGCTTAGTTGGTTTGATCACGTAGAGAGGATAAACTAAACAGATTTATATGGGGTGTGTGAATAGGTGCGTTGGGAGGGGAAGACCTAGACGGACGTTCCGTGATCAAATTGGGGACGTTTTGGAAAAAAGTCAGGTCAAGAGTACCCGAAACCGACGAGCATGTATGAAGAGATTGATGAATGTGGATGAAGCGAAAGATTCTAGAGATTTAATAAGGTATTGAGAATTGACAGTATTATTGTTTTTATTTGGATGTCTATAGATGGGTGTCCATGAATGGAGTATGTCCATAGATGGGTGTCCATGAATGGAGTATGTCCATAGCTGGGTGTCCATTATTGGATTTTGGCTGACCATAGCTGGTTTTCAAAAATGTGTCTGTTAGTTAAGCAAAATTACGTTTTTAAGTGGTATGATAAAACATTAAATAATTAATACTGTTTGGCCAAACTGTCTTTTATTACTTTCTAGCAATCCTAGATCTGTAATTGCGATGAGAAATAAATTAAATTGCTAAAACTAAATATTTCTCCTTATAGCGTCCATGACTGGTGCTTTTACCTTAGGTATTGGTTACTTTATCTAGGTATATGATTATTTATAATTTATTACTATAAAGTATACTTTATAGTTATAAATTATAAATAAGACCTACTAAGTATATATACTTAGTAGGTCTTAACTTCTAAGTCCTAGCTGACTGATTCTTCAAAGACGAAGAGTAAAAGTTTCTAAATAATAATTTCCATTTATTTTATACAAGAAAAGTAGAACAACTTTAGGAAAATAAAGACGTTCCTGTTTCTCAAGCGATTTAGAAAGATGTCAAAATTAAAATCTGCAATAAGCGCCATCTATGGATAAAGCTTGAAATTCGTTCCAACTAATTCTTACCTACCCATTATTATTAGAATTAGACCTTTAGCTCGCACTCGTTACGCCATCTCTTAACAAGAAGGTGACATCTAAAGCACGCTAAACCTTCTGAACTTTAGTAAGTTCGCAGTGCTGCCATCTACTTAAGTGCATGAAACCCATAAAGCAATGCCATCTAGCGTAGGGTAGCAGAAACGTGTTGTCAAGTAGTCCGGTGGGTGGTGGATTAGTAAATAATGTTGTTAGTCGACACAGTCTGTTAATGAATGATGTCACTGCTAAAAATAAGAATTCTAATGATATGTTTGAAAAGCACCTCACTTGAAAGTGGTGAACTAGTGGCGAAATATTTTATAATGTGAAATACGAATAAAATGAAATTTACAAATTAAAATGGCAAAATACAAGGGATAAGAGGTAAACTTTATTAGGTTGTCCGTCTTAACTTATATGTATGTAAGAGGTGAAGTATGAAACAGATGAATAGTTTAAAGAAACCAGCCAAGTGCGAGTCGGACTCGAGCACCAACGGTTCCGAACTAATTCGACAAGTGATTAAAAGAATGAAAAAAATGTACTGGGTAATCATATAGACAGACCTTCGATAATCGAAGAGACAGACAGACATAAAGAAATAGATTTTTAAATTTATTACCTATTAGTTTTTGCTATTAAAACTTTTACATGCAAATAATGCTGGGGACGGCCACTAGTATACTATGTAAGTACTACAATAATATTCACGCAATAAGCCACCCACATTATAATTATAATTACCTAGTTGCAACATTGGCGTATCGCAATTTACATTGTAATTTGCGCGAAGGAAGTGCAGTGGATGCTCGAGATAACATAATGCAATTGTTTTCTGTGTAGTTTTATGCAGCTAGTGTTACTGGTAAGGGGGGTTGTCCATTATAGAGTTTATTAGTATAGTAGCTGACCATACCTAAAGATTGCACATCGGTCATTCTTAGCTAGTTTCGGCTTCGTAGAGCGTTGTCTCCAGTGTCGTAGCTACTTAGGGACTAGGCGGTGCAGTACCCCGGGGCCCTCAAGCTCAGAGAACCCTCGAATCCTTACCAGAAAACCTCGATCGAACTGAACTTCCGAATTAAAATTATTATTAACACCAGTTTAGATATTAGTGGGGCAATTTTTTTTTTTTTTGCACCAGGGTCCTTGGTTACCCAGCTTCGCCACTGGTTGCCTCGTTCTTACGTGACGCCAAATTATCTGTTTCCAAAGACCGAAGTGCAATCTTTATGGCCGGGTGCTGACACATTTCACCAACTTATCGAGCCAGCGGACAAGTGCGAGCAAGTAGGTCCTGATGGTAAGTGAGCAACCATGGACACACAACACTACTAGAGGATTACAGATTCATTGCCAGCCTAGCAGGCTAAGATAAAACGGGTGTACACCTCATGTGCACGTAATTCACTGCTGTTTGCTCTCCACGCCGAACACATAAGCAAGCAAAAAGCAGTTTCGCTGCTTGTTGGCAGAATACCGCGTAAGATAGTGGAGGCTAACCTGTAAATATGTAAATTTCTAAACCAGGGTTACTTAAAGTGGGGTCCACGGGCCCCACGTGCCAAGGGTCCGCAGCTACTCAGTTAAGGTCCGATCACAGCGCCGCGTATACGCAGTGACGTGTCGTAGGCTCGTAGGCGTCACATTTTCTCACCGTTTCTTCATACATTTTGTTGCGATTCCGTAACGTCACCGTTTTTTAAGCGGCGGTGTGGTCGCACCTTTAACTCTTAACATATTATTATGTACCTACTTAAATTGATTCTTTAATATTAGGGTTTGTTTTCTTTTTCTGTAATAAGCTTCGACAGGGGTCAATGGACTTTTAGATATTTCAAAAGTGTTCCGTGACCACAAAAAGTTAAAGAAACACTGTTCTAAACTACCTATGTTGAATACTATACTGAATATTTAAAAAGTTACGTATCCTACCGTTACCCTGCCTATACATAAAAGAAACATGTGTTTTTGTAAAGCGACACCCTGAGCTGTTCCAAACAAGAGCCCAGGCTTTTAATTCTAGATGTCGGGGAAAGGATGAGTTGGCGCTGCCAAAACTAAATCTTAATTTGTTTAAGAAAAATGCGTACTATATGTCTATGAAGCTTTTTAATAAATTGCCAGAACATGTTAAAGTGAAAGAAGACAAATCATTTACAATAGAAATTGACAAATATCTCATGCAACAATGTTTTTACTCTGTAAATGAATATCTTAGTTCTGTTACGTAATAATATTATACCTTCTGAACAAATAAAGAGATAATAATAATAATAGTAATAATGTAATAATAGAAATAATTTATAACTATTGACATTATAGTAACTAATAATAATATTAAGCATAATTGTAATATTTGAACGTTGCATGAGCAGCTGAATATGCCTGGACATCTAAATTATATATCATCCATATTATGTAACCATATTCTATGCAAATAAATAGAAAAATCCGAAAAGTAAAGCTAATATCCAAGCTGGCAGCTGCAGGGTCATGCACTAATACTATATAATACTAATACTATATAATACTTGAAAATGGAAATGTATTTGAAAATGAAAATGTATTTATTGACCATTCAGAAGTACATAATGAGAAGGTTAGGGACCTCCTAGTAGGTATAGGTAATACTTAAGCACGAAGACAATAATGTACTTACATAGGTACTGATTCTCTTACTGTAATGAGGAATGTAGGTATAAGAAAGTTAGAGCATAAATACATTACAATTGAATTTCCATGTTATCATGGTACTTTAATTCTAGTACAGTTACTACTTACTAATATTATTCCATTATCATATCATTAGTACTTCAGCGAGTTATTACTGATAGGTACGTGTAATAGTGGTGTAATACCTATCTCACTAGAAAATAATAAAATTAAGTTAGGTTCGTTAGGTATCTTCAAATGCCCGAAGGGCAAACCGCATAGAAATAGGAGCCCGTCGACCTTATGGTGGAGTATAATTAAACTTTTTTTTTTACCAGCTATATATTAACTTGCAACGTAGGTAATGTATGTATGTAGTATGTTTGTCCGAATGGAATCTTGCGACTCAATTTTGAAGCAGATATCTTTATCCGATTGAGCTGAAATTTTGCATACTTGTGTAAGTCAGATGACAATACAATAATCTGGTAAGTAAGTAATAGAATTCTGGTGGTCCACCAATGACCGTCTCCGCAGGAGGGAACTCTTCAAGTGTTGGTCTGATTGATTTGAAATTTGGTTCACATTATGTAGGACGGATGACAATGCAAGTACAGTCAACCAAAAGTACAGTCAGCCAAAAAGATTGTATATAAATGAAATTTTTAGTTCAGGTTATTTTAACCTGTGGTCCGGTGTACCTACCAACGGGGATGATCTCTGGACTATTTGACAATAAGAAGTACTTACCTACCTAAATGCCACCAAAAACCACCACCGCCAAAATCCACCAATTTTATGGACTCGGTCCGAAATTTGCACTGACGATCGCGTTGTGAATGTGGACGTGAAGCACATTCCCGACCTGGGCAGACATGCATTCATTACGGCTGAGTTTGACATAAAAAAACAGAAACCGACGCCAAGACGTATTACTTACCGACCTCTTAAAGACATTGACTTAAGTGACTTCGACAATGACTTAAAGTCTATAAATTGGGACCAAATACTTTTAACTAATGACGTGAATGAAATGGTGCGAATATTTAACGAACTTGTACTACAAATATTTGACAAACACGCGCCTGAAAAGACAATCGTGGTGAAGGAGGCACACAAACCATGGCTGACAAGCAATGTGAAGCTTATGATGCGTCTTAGGGACAAAGCCCACGCCAAATACAAGCGTTCCAAGACTGATGCTCATAAACAATATTACCTAGACTTAAAACACCTGGTGATCGCAGCCATCCATAGCGAGAAATGTGCCTTCTTCAAGCACCACATTAACGATGTTGCCGACTCAAAGACTCTCTGGAAAAACTTAAAGCGCACTGTCCTTCCAGACTCACAGATGCGGACTGACCTCCCGACACACTTTAACGACCCCGACTTAATAAACCGCCATTTCTTAAATATACCTGGTAATTCTGTTGTATCTATATCTGACCTGACACGGTATGAATTTGATAGATATAGTGACAAAACTTTTACTCTTTCACCAACAACCTTTGAAACTGTGACCAAAATTATAAAATCTATTAAAACGACTGCAAAGGGACATGATTCAATTGCTATTGACATGTTACTTATGACTCTTCCGGTGACTTCTAAGATATTGACATTCATTATTAATAGGAGTATTCAGACGATGACTTTCCCGACTGACTGGAAAATCGCTCAAGTGACCCCGTTACCAAAAACCACAAATCCTGTCAATCTGTCCGAACTCCGTCCTATTAGTATCCTTCCCTGTGCATCAAAGATAATAGAAAGGGTGGTTTTCGAACAGCTGTCGGAATACCTGGAGAAATACAACATCCTACCTGAACTGCAATCGGGTTTTCGCAAGGGTCGATCGACAGTTACTGCGTTACTCGATGTAGTCGATAACATTTTGCAGGCCCGGGATGATGGTAAAAGTACCATATTAGTGCTTTTAGATTTCTCCAGGGCTTTTGATTGTATTAGCATCCCCTTGCTATTATCTAAGATGTCTTATTACGGATTTGATGCCACGGCGATAAAATGGTTTAGCAGCTATTTGACTGACCGGGCGCAGACAGTCGTATTGCGTGGGGTGGATGGTGGTGCTCTGCGGTCCTCTCTTTGCCCTGTGACACGGGGAGTGCCGCAGGGTTCGATACTTGGACCTCTGCTCTTTATATTGTACAGCTCAGATATTATTAACGGTATAAGGAGCAGTAGATACCATCTTTACGCGGACGATCTGCAATTGTATGTCTCCTGCGCGCCCTCAGAGACATTTTCAGCTGTGGACTCAATCAATGCAGATCTGGATCGTGTTTCGGCTTGGTCGGAGAAGAACTGTTTGGTTCTCAATCCCAGCAAGTCGAAGTATATCGTTTTTGGATCGAGGCATCAAATTCGGAATACTCTTGCTGCTCTGGCCACCGGGAATGTTGCCGTCATGGGTGACCCAATAGAGCAAGTGGTAGAAGCCAATAACCTTGGCCTCCTAATGGACGGCAAGCTGAACTTTGAAACCCACATTTTGAAAGTTGTGAGTAACTGCTTCTACCGCCTCAAAGTTCTGTACAATATACGCGATTACCTCAGTGTCGATTTGCATGTTGACCTTTGTGAATCGCTTATATTGTCCAGATTAAACTATTGCGATGTGATAAGAGGCTTTTACAGCGAGTACAAAACGCATTTGCTCGTTTTTGTTTCCGCGTCCCTCCCCGCTCCCATATCACCCCATACCTGAACGCCGCCAACTTGCTGAACATGCCTGCGCGCAGGCGCATGCACCTCGCCACTTTGCTGTTCGGTGTGAAACGTCACGAGACCCCATCATACCTCTTTAACAAGATGGTTTGGTCGAGGAGTGAGCGCAGAAGCTCAATGGTTCTCGTGCCTAAGCACCGGACTGCGGCATTCCGAGGCAGTTTCAAGTTTGCGGCGTCCAAGTGCTGGAATGATATTCCTCCCCCAATCCAGGGAGCGTCAAGTAGTTACACCTTCAAGCGCAAGCTGAAGGTTCACTTATTGACGATCCAAAAATCCTTAAAATAGTCCTCCAGCACTTTGCACATTGGTATGCCAGCTTGTTGTTTTTGAACAATTTTGTTTACACTTCGTTTTTTGTTTATTGAAAATTATTTAATAAATTTATGTATTTTATAGTTACACATAAGTCGGGTTCTATCTATTTATTACTTCACTTCTTACTTAAAAGTTTATGGTTTATGTAGTATATTAATTTATTTAATCTACACTGTGTATCGTTTCTTGAGTCACAGACGGTTCTGGCTGAAAATCAGTGCTGCAGGTGTCTAACACCTCAGCGTAATGCTGAGCCAGCGACCGTTTCACTTTTGCGAAGACACAACACAACGCTGATGATCAAATTTTCATGTCTGGTTTTTTTTTCTATAAAATTGTGTGTACATGTTCTTATATTTGTGTGTCTTGCAAAATGAATAAATGTCTTCTTTCTTTCTTCTTTCTTTAAATAAATGAATTAATATTATTTAAGTCAATTATTCTTGATCTCAACAAGGTTGACGGTTTTTTGGTCCATACCTCATAAGGGATTATATTATTAAGTCTCATAATAGGTACGCGTTGATTTGTTTTTTATTAGGGCCCTAGAAAGTTGTCTTAGATTTCCTAGAGGTCTGTGACTGAAAAAGGTTATTTAATTTCATTTCATTTATTTATTCGTAAAACATGAGTAATTCCAAATACAAAGATCGTAGGTTAGGTACTACATACAACAGTCCGTCATGTTTTGCCTTTCGGCATACAAATTAACTTAAATAATAACATTAATGCTCCTAATAAAAAAAAAATTTAATTAAATATTATGTATTTCATTAATAATCAAATCAAATTAAATTAAATAATTACCTACACTAGATACCGACTTAAAATCTATCATCATTCAAAAAGTCATTAATACTATAGAAACATTTTTCTAATAATAATTTCATCATTCTTTTCTTAAACACATGTCAATAGTACAATTCCTAATTTCTAAGGGTATTTTATTGTAGATTTTGGGGGTTAGGCCAAATATCCTTTAAAAAAAAACTTTTTTTTTTTTGCTTTTTGTTAAAATGTGAGCTTAGTTAGCCATTCAGAGATGGAACGCCGCCGCCAGCCCAGCATCGTCGATAGGTAGCTGCCCAAATCGACTTCTTATTAAGAGAGTTTATTCCTACTGAGCTGGCAACAACGCATTTTTGGTGTTTTTTACAATTATTTCACAGAAATTGAAGGAAAGTTTGAAATGTGCGTCTGTTGTGCTCTTCGTTTTTAGTGTATTATTGCATTGGTGATCCCATAAATGCGTATTAATCAACACAATGTACCTAAATAGAGGGTTGCTCCAAATGCTAAAATTTCAAAACCATTGTTTTCTCGGTAAATACTAGACTGATTGTTTTAATACTTTGCATATTGGTCAAAAATACCCTAATTAAACCTGTTTTCTATGTCCATAGGCTGAGGACACGTTGCATATATATCTATGCTTACAGCCTAATATAATGAACGTAACATTATTGATTCATTGCTTGTAATCCGAATGTTCTATTTCTTGCCTTGTATTGTTTTTCGGCTTTTTGTCTTTCGGGACAATCAGGAGCGCCAGTCCAGTGGTTGTGCGGCTTGTTTAAGCGCCAACATGTCGCACACTTTGCTGGCTCGTCTGTTTTTTTGCAATGTTTGATATTATGGCTACCTGTGCAATAGCTGCAGATGTCGACGTCATTACCGCAGTTTTCGGTATAATGTTCATATAAATGGCATTTCGAGCATTTTGGAACTTTCGTGAAATATGCTACAGAATGTTTACTATATCTTATCTTAACAAGTGCTGGTGGCTTCATTAAGATGTTTTGAATATCCGCTGTGACATCTAATACGTAGTTATTTGAATTCCGCCTGTCCATCATATGATTAATCTTTACAGAGTTATAAAATTCGTCCTTAGTCATCTTGTGTATTAGGTTGTCTTCGTAAATCGATTCAAACAGCTCTTCACCCGACAGATTCTTGTTCAGTCCCAATATTATAATTCTTGATTCATGCTCGTGTGGGTCATCTTCCCTGTTTGACTTCTGAATGATTTTCCTTTTCGTCCTTTCGAGCGGAGTCTGTTGCATTTCTTCAACTGAAATGCTGCGACTATTACTAACATTATCAGTGCCACTGCTCCTAGATACGTTCATGATCGTTTCTTGTGTTATTTTTGACTTCTTTTGGGGTGGAGCGGAGCACGATGCTTGTTCGATGTCGCTATCACTGTTACCGTCAGCTGCTCTTCTAACCGGAGCCTGGCTCTCTTTGGGTGTAGAGGGTCCAATTTCACGGTCTTTGTTGCGTTGGGTATTCGGTTTGTGCTGACCTTTATAAGTACCATTTTCAAAGTAAAAACAATTGCTTTTGCTAGTGATCCAACGCTCATAAATCGAATCAATTTTTTTTAAAAAATCATTTACTTTCTGTTGGTCGCCGAAAATTGTTTTGCTGTCTTTGTTTGTAAGGCGTAATGATTCTTTCAACTCGGTAGTCAGGTACGACTCGGGAGCATGTAAGTTGGTCCAAACGTACTGTTTTAAAGGGACATTTCTCGATTTCGATTTCGAAATTTGATTCTTGAACCAAATCTTATATTTACCGCTGTCATCATCACCACCTTCCTCCTGAACCACTTCTACAATATGCATCGTTCTTGTAACGGAAGATGCTTCCAAAATACTCACAGCGTTCGTAATCTGATCGGCAATTGCATTAAGTTGGGCAGCAGCCTGGGGTGGATTGGGTCGACGGTCCCGGCATGAGGCCAGGGCCTGGCGCAATATCTCTACAGCGATATCTACCATCAGCGGAACAGCAAAAAGCGAAGCCATTCGGAGTGTTTTAAGGACGCGTTCTCAAACAGACTAATTTGAATGCTACGTGCACGTGATTTTATACTATCACGTTATCGCTAAAGCACAATCAGTGGATTAAGTTGTTATTGGTCTGTTATATTAAAGTGAATAATCTACAATCGGAATGGTCGAGAACTAGTTTAAGGCGGTGTCCCACCGCCGGCGAGTAGCGAGAAGCGAGCGTTTAAAAGTACTGGGGCCTTACCATGACATCTTAATGCGATTCAATTCCGACTCAGTTCAGGTTGTAGGTAGCTGTCTTTTTTAGTATGGATCCGACAGCGAGCGAACCTAAAGTGAATCGTAATTTTTAGCTGTCATTTTTGACACTTCTAGTAGGATCCGACAGCGATCGAGCCAACTTTGGTTCGGAATTGACTCGCAGTAATACGCCATGGTAAGGCCCCTGATGACGCCAAAGTTAAACAAAGCTCAAATCACTGATTCAGACACACAGCGTGGTCCGACACACTTTAGGCTGATTTTTATAGCTAGGTACCTATACTGTAGTAAATTGGGGTTACTTTCAAAACATGGGGCAACATTGATGATAACTTAAATTTTTTGAATTTTTACCAATAGCTCGAACCACGCTGAACGCATCTGTTTGATATTTTTGCACTAGCAACACTGACAGTTTGGCCATCTTTCCACGCAGCGTACACGCAGGAGAGATTACGTGCGGCTTTAAAAATAATTATCCAAGCAGTGTCTTTACATATTCTATTTTTCGTGTAAAGAATAACTTCTATGCTGCAAGGGTGAGTACTGAAATCTCAGTTTTTTGTCATTGCTAATATTATTATATGTTTCTTTGGGAATGTAAACGTGGTTGGGCTTTACAGGACCGGCAGCCATTTTTTTTTCTGTGGTGATATTGGTGTCACGGGGTTTCTTTGATAGATTGGGAGGGGCTAAATTGATAGTTATCAAAGTAACCCCAAACTTTTTTTTATAGGTTTCAAGATAGTGCGCACTTACAAACCTCGTCTGGGCAGTTGAAATTACAGGATCTATACACAGGAAGATCTAGAGGATGCAGTAAAGAATATAAGCGACGGAATCTTGAGCATTAATGCTTCCTCTGCTGTTAGTAAAATTCCCTTTGGAACGTTGTATAATAAATTCATAAATGCTGCTAATTACACAAATGTTTTATTTTTTCATATATCACTAATTTTTTGATTTCACGTCATATAAAATTCATCAAAATTAGTATTATAATGAACAGCTCCAACTGATCAACTTTACCCCAGTAATCAATGACACCCCGTAAACCTTTAAAACCTAATAACTTCTAAAATAATTGGTGGAGTACAAAAAAACTTTTTGCATTATACTGCTGTAAGGGGATACTTTCTCATGCGATTAAAAAACAGGGCATATCAAAGCAACCCCTTTTCAAGTATAGACTTGATAAGGCCTAAAAATTTTTTTTTCCTTCATAATTATAGGTAGTAATTTTTTTTTCACCACACCAAAAAAAAATATCCTAACGAGTCTCTAATATATATATTTTTTGCGTCAAAATTGGAGAAGATATAAGCATTTAAAGTTTAAAATTAATCAATCTAACCCCATTTTACGTACGATTGCATTATCAGCGCATTTTCTGATAGACAATCAACACCGCTGAACTTATCAGATAAATTAAAATAGATTCCAAGTATTCCAACCGATTATCATTCTTTAGTAGGTACATTAATGTCATTAGTTGCTATCATTAAAAATTACAAAAATTGTTATTAATTGACAGTAAATTCGTTATTGTAATTTTCTCCACACTATTTAAGACGCTTACAAACGCGGTCGCTTTAGTTAGAGTCGTTTTATCTAACTTCTAACTAATATTATAAATGCGAAAGTATGGATGGATAGATGGATGGATGGATGGATGTTTGTTTGTTACTCAATCACGCCAGAACAGCCCAACGGATCTGGATGAAATTCGGCACATGGATAGAGAAAAGTCTGGAATAGCACATAGGCTACTTTTTATCCCGGAAAATTGCGTAGTTCCCGCGGGATAGCGATAAACGAATTCTTTGCAGACGAAGTCGCTGGCAACAGCTAGTAGTTCAATAAAAAAAATCGACAAAGCACTAAGCATTATGTCACGAACTCCTTACTTTCGATACTTGTCTTTTGTATTGTCAGTAGTTGCTTATCAGTAAAAGAAGAAACAGTTTCCTGGTGTTTTTACCTACTTGTTATCTCATTTTCCTTCATTGTCCACATTACATACAGTCCTCATATCGTAGTTTCACAACCGTAGTGGTTAAGTATATTCTCTTTGCTCAGTGGCACGGTTTGCGGTAGCTCTACACCGAAACGAGCCGGTTCAGGAAATACCAGAAAAACTCCGCTTCTTTGACCTTTATTTCAAAAATAGACTACATGTCGCCACTTCTTACCCGTTACCCGTAAGATGGTGGTAAAGATTCACTACCTACGTCTTATCACCCGCGATATAACAGAGGACCGATCTTGGAAACCTCATGCGTGAAAATACCACTCACTCAATAGTGGTGACAAATTGAGCACTATGCTTAGTGTAAGTTTTCGATCACAAAATACATCTCGAAAGCGTTTGCATTAAAATGTCAAATACTATGAGAACAGTTTGTTGCCGTTTCGATCCGCAAGTGGCGCTGCCAATTGTTCCATAGTAATTGAGACGTTTACGTGAACGCGTTCGAGACGTTTTTATATTCGAAAACTTACGCTAGAGGCTTTGAATTTCAAATGGGTACCTACGAGTACTCCGAGTAGGGTATTACAAAATTATAGCTCTAACCCAGTCAACTAGTCGATAATTTGATTTGAGCCGTGTTTTTGTAGCAATGCAGAGACAAAGATAAAGATAAAAGATGATTTAATTACATAAAACGGATAACTCACGTATAAAAACCGAAATATGTTTCGGATTATTAAAAGATGATTTACCACAAACAACAATTATAACTTCAAGTTTGCTTCCATGCTGGTCTGGGAGTAAAGAAAAACATAGAATGCACCAGTTGCTTCTCTTCCCGCGCAGATGGTAAAAGCCCGTCGAGGGAATGGGCGAAAATCTTAGGAATCATGTTATGGACGATGCCCATCAGTATTTTGATTCCCCTTTCCACCTAAACCCCCACAATCATGCTAAACGTGGCCTTTAGGTCTTGTTACCTGGCTGGTTTAGGCGCTGTCTACCCCGTAAGGAATAAAGACGTGATTTATGTCTGTATGTATGTAACAATTACAAAAACAGTTATATTAAGTACAACTTTAACCTTATTTCACTACATAATAATAAGTATACCCTACCTTCGAATGGTTACTTTCGAGTGATATGCTTTGAAAAATCGAACCCGGTTTGAAAAATACTTAACTCTCTATTCTTCGTTACTCTTTTCCCGCGCTCGTATCAAATTTGTTCTCGATTTTTCGGGCCTTTGCATACGGTTCGGGGCGAAATAACTATTATCTTATCTGTGGTCGGTCAAGGTCCGTCCGTTCGTGTATACATATTCTATGATTTTTAATCGGTGATCAGGAGCTGAAAAATATTGGAAATCAGTCAAAATTAAATTTAATAGGTGAGGCGCGCTAGGTCTTACGCGATTATCTCACTATTTAATTCATTATGATTATGATATTGTTAAAACCAATAACAACTGGATACATTATGGTCATCCTACATTAATTATTGAAACGAAATGGATAGGGGAAAGTGGGGGAAACGCGAACACCTAAGGGAAAACTTAAATAAAACAGAAATATCAAGACTCAGAATTTCGTTTATTCATTTAAAGTTAAGTTTAACTATCTGGCTAACTAATTACGTAATCAACAATGAAAATACTTTTATAAAATGTAACATTAAGAACAAAAAACAAAACCCTTAGTGTTCGGGTTTACCCAACTCTAGTCGGGTAATTACGAACACCAAGTGGGGTAATTACGAATAAAGATTTGTAAGTAAGTAAGTAATCTTTATTTGCAATTAAATATGGTTTACAATAGATGTCCAAATTGTACTCTTTTAATCAGCCTTAATTACAACAAAGATCATATTTTTATTTACATTTAATGCTCAGGACCAAGAACTTTTAGTCGAACAATATAACACTGCGTAGCAGACGTTTTGTTTATCACACTTTTGAATAAAGAACGAAGATCCATAAGATGGCCGCCTAATGCATGTCGTGCGAATATGTAAACAAATTGGCCTTGAGACAAAACATTGATTCAGGAATAAATAATGATTTGTTGTAAATATTCACTTAAGGAAAACCAGAAAGAAAAAATATCTCTCAACAATCAGTGCTAGAAAAATTTGCTCTTGAAAAAATTAAGACAGATAAGAGAGGTCCCGGCTGGTATATTTTTCATACTAATTCACTCGCTTTTACAGTTTTTTAAAAGTTTCATAAATATTCATTATATTCTTCCCTCTTTTTAACGATTTGTTTAGTTTTTAATTTAATTTCTTTAATAACGATATTTTATAAACAGGTCAGGGTAGTCGGTCGGCAGGTAATTAGTTTTTTCTTCTTGACAAATTGATTTAGTTGATGATGAGATGTGTTGTGTGCTTCAGTGTATAAGATAAAAAAAACTTGCATAAATTATCTCATTTATTTAACATTTTTCTTATAAATCTTAATTTACATAAAGTTCGAACTGATTTCTATACGATACATTAAACATACACAGAACACATTAATTTTCTCTAAGACCAAGTCAAAGCCGTCGCCTTTAGGAAGGAGGTCACTCGCTATTTTTCATAATTTTCAATTGAACCACCGGAAAGCAAAATAGATACTCTTATTTTTTTATTGTGTACTGTTTTAGTCTTGCCAGTCGAAATTCAACCACTTCCACCACTATAGGCTCATTTTTGACATTTTATCTGTGGTAATAGGTACCAGTCGAAAATAGTAAAAGTGTGTTGAATTCTGAAGTAGAGCAGTAGAAAATTACAGCTTGAAATCATTAGGCACGTCGCTAGAAACATCCAAAAATTCAATTCGAACGGCGATGGTATATTTGGGAGACATGATTTCATAGATCATCTCTCCCAAAGTCTCGTTCCCCTATTCCACGGTGTTTATTCCGAGTCGTCGGTTCGCTCCTGGAGATAACTGTGGCGTTCGCTGCAGCTGCCAGGGTGCAGTTTGACAACAGATTCGATAATCGTTACTTCGTTCTTGGACCTTTAATCTGGATTGACAATTCATCTGTTATTTCGCTGATGCTTGGGTATAAACGTTTGTCCGGCGAGTGACAGCCCTCAACTTATTTTCGTCGTAAACCAGGAGATTAACCTTGATATTCCGTTTCACTATATGGATAATACATAGTATTGTCAAGATCCATATACTCTGGTTGGGATTCGTCTGACTGCGACATGCCGTAAGGCATGTACGCTGAAAAATAAATAATTACTCATTGACATTACATATAAACTTACACACTTATTTTATGAGGGATGTAGATGAGCAACGTACATTAGACTTAAAATAGTATTTTATTGAATCAGGCGTTACTTTTCCAAGAACAAAAAATAAGTACCTTGCTTGCTACTCCTCTACTTAACAATAAACGAGTAGGTACAATACATAAGTAGCGTACTCGCTAGTAGTGGTAATTTAGCAAGGTAAGTAATCATTTTCTGTTCACTTTAAATGGTTTTCTGAATATTCTGTATTTATTTGTTATAATTATGTAGGTTTTTTATGAATTTTGCGAAATATAAGAGAGAGAAATTTAAATAAATATGAAAATAGCTTTATCTCCCACAGATCAAACATTTTTGTTTGAGTAATTATTATGGACAAAATATGTATAGCCAGTACATTTTTGTTTGAGGGAATTCTACTGGATATACATATGTCCACTAAAATCACCCAGGTGATCGTGCTGGTTATGGCGTCCAATAGGATCACCTGAGTGATCTCACTGGACATATTCGTCCAATATGATCACCTGGGTGATCTCACTGTACATATTCGTCCAATAGGATCACCCAGGTGATATCACTGGACACATTTGTCCAATATAATCACCAAGGTGATCCACTCAGGTGATCTTATTGGATGTCGCGCTTTGAACAAGTGTACAAATAAGTGGTCTACCACACT
Source organism: Pandemis heparana (assembly GCA_963854515.1). NCBI lineage: Eukaryota > Metazoa > Arthropoda > Insecta > Lepidoptera > Tortricidae > Pandemis > Pandemis heparana. The sequence goes on from OY978025.1 coordinate 8,252,514, forward strand.
TTATATCCAACTTTCTATCAAATGAAAATGTCGCTAAAGTCGAACTTCAAGTTGACAGCCTGTCTTATCGACATTATATATTGTGACGTGCAAAGGAATTTCAACCTTAGGGTGGTAGACCACATATATTTGGCTGATGGTACATGCAGTTGTTAACATACGTTCGATATAGTCTCTGCCTTGCCTCGGGGGGACCAAAGGGCTAGAATCTCCATAAGATGCCTTGGCCGCTGAAACAATTTATTATATGCTTGTTAATGTGGGCCAGTAAAGCTAAAAGTTATCAAAGTACCAACAACGTAAATCTAGGGGTGCTATGACTACTATGACTGTCATCCCTCTTAATAATTTTATCAAGAAATGGGAGGTTTTCTTTTCCACCCGGACAAACATACATACATCGTAATAAACAAAATTAAACTATGATTAAATGTTTTTCCTGATTTTTTGAGCTGTGATTGACAAATGTTTCCATTTTATTGGTCGATGTTCATAGTGTATTTAAGTGCAGTGGTTCTAGTTTCTTATGTATTTAAATTTTGACGGTTGCCCTGTTGTTGTTGGTCAGAAGAACCGACGAGCATGTATGAAGAGATTGATGAATGTAGATGAAGCGAAAGAGGTATGTCAGAATCGTAGCTAGTGGAACAAAATAGTCTCTGCCTACCCAGAAAAGAAAGATTAAAGAGGCGTGACTGTATGTATGTATTATGTGTCCCTGTTTCTAAATAAACATGAATGAAAAAGTAGGTACATTATTATTGGGGACGAGAAGGAGTAGTTTGAACAGAGTGATGCTACACTGTTGCTCTTGCTTTCGATCCTAACAACATTATTTTTCATTCATGTTTATTCAGCACACGGCAACTGTCAAATACATTAAGTAACTAGAAGCACTGTTCGTACGAGCGTCAAGGGAGTGATTCAATTTTGAATAAAAGATTCGATATATTTTTTTTAATATTCCAGAACAATTTGAAATATCGAATACCATTTATTTGCCAGCTTTAAACATACGGTTTAATCAGGTCTTCAATACATAATGTATCCTGTAGTATACCTACATATTATAGTAAGGATATTACTGTGAAACAAGCAACATTTTTAAGTTTTTTATCCGTCCGCGAGGAAGAGCAGTGCCTCCGGTGCACCCTGGGCATCATCACCTAATAATTTCCGGGTCTACAGAGGGACATCATTGTCCTCTTGCTGAAAGCTCAACGAAGGGGGGGGGGGAGTTATTGACAATGTTACCATTTAATGGCCTTCACGATTTAGAACTGTCTTTTACTTCGAAAATTGTTCAACGAACGGAGACATATTTTTGCCTTACACTGATGAAAATAACGAATTACATACCTACTTAAAGTCTATTTATTCAACAAGATACTAAAGTGACATTACCTGTGTAGCCTGTTTTTTGCAATTCAAAAATAGTGATGTGCCACCACTATCGCAAGTTAACGATAAATTAAATTTAGTATAGATTTTTGTATGTATAAGCTAGTATAATAAACTAATAAACCTTTAAATTTGCTTGATTATGATAATCATATGTTTTTCTTATAATATAACATGACCAAACCTCTTGTCCAGACCACAAACATTGTCGATTGTCATTGTCGAAGCAGAGCGTCGTGGGTTCAAATCCCGGGCTTCGCACCTCTGAGTTTTTCGGAATTTATGTGCGAAAATTACATTTGAAATTTGCCATGAGCTTTTCGGTGAAGGAAAACATCGTGAGGAAACCTGCACAGATCTGCGAAGAAATTCAATGGTGTGTGTTAAGTTCCCAATCCGCACTGGGCGCGCGAGGGACCTATAGCCCAAACCCTCCAATACACGGAGGATGCCATGAGGCACGCCGAATTACGAGACAGTTAACAACAACAACAACAATGTACTTACTGAAATTGTAGCGAATTCGGAATAAAAAGGCTATATTATTATATTATTATTATTATTATTATGAGTAAAACTATAGCTAAAACTGTAAATGAGTTGCGTGACTTTAAACAGGTGTTAACTTACGCCCGTTGCGGTCCCTGCGGCCCCGTACGGGAACAGGCGGAGTATCGCGTCCATACGACCCATCTTTTACTATTTTTTTTACTGAAAACAAATTATGTTTGTTAACGTGGACCAATAGGCTGAATGTTATCAAACTGCCTACTAGGCAGGGCCGGATTTACCATAGAGGCTGAAAAAGCTGAAGCCTAGGGCGGCAAAATTGGCGCAAATAAAAAAATACAGAAAAAAAAGTAAGCCTGCGGACACGAGTAGGCCGGCAAACTTGAATAGCTTTGGGGCGGCAAATGTGTAAATCCAGGACTGGTACTAGGCACGTAAATATACCAGGTACTAGAATTATTGTATATACGGGCATACATACATAGATTACGTCTTTATTCCTTAGGTACAGAGCCTAAGGTGACAACATTAAAAAAAATGTTATGTGTCGGAGCTTAATAAAAACGTAAAAATACGCATAATTATTACAACCTTAAATTTAGCCTAAGGTATCAACTCAAAAAAAAATTTTTAAAAAACCTAAAATTAATAGGTAATTTTTTTGTGCCGGGGCTTAATAAAAAAGCAAAAGTACGAGTCTGACTCGCACACCAAAGTTGGATCGCTCGCTGTCAAATCCATACAAGAAGTGTCAAAGCTAAAACTTAAAGTTGAATTGGAATTGAATCTCATTAAGACGTCATGGCAAGGCCCCTGTATTAGCAAAGTCCTGACAAAAATAATAATACTGTATTACACTGATGAAAAAAAAATTATTTATAAAATATACTTAGATAAAACTTCAAGGCACTTGCAGTAAAAGATAAATCTTGATTTAGTCACTAAATCTGGTTCAAAGCTCGACAGTTCCATATAATTTGACACTACTAAATCGATTTTAAGACTAAACCGAGGTTTAAATTTTTCCAGCAAGACAGCCTACATAGGTAAGTTGCGTGCTTTTAAACACTAGTTAACTTACGTTGGCAGTGATCTCTGCGGTGCCTAATGATAAGCGGTGGAGGATGATCTCCATATGACTCTGTTTTCGGGGCAGGCGGTGTTTTGTAAGCTGAAAGATTTATGATTGTAGCCAGTAAAGCCGAACGTCCAGTTTATATAATATACATTTTTTTTCTCTTCTTAATAATAATAATACTTTGTTAACAGTTTTATAATTTCTAAACGACACAGAAAAATCCGAAAAGTAAAGCTATGGCCGGGAATCGAACCCGGGTCCTCGTCATTCCGTGACGCGTGCTATACCCCTACACCACCCATAGCAGGTGAGCCTTCGATTTTTTTTTTTTATCTGTTACCAACTGTCACGTGACTTTGTTACTATGCGAATATTTGTCGCTAAATGTCCTCTGTTTGAATGATGCTCCCGTGGAACATGTACTGCTCACCAGGGACGAGAGAAGGCGCTGTTTTTCAAATGATAGGAAATATCAATTGAATCAAGAAATTTTACTTCTTGATTTTTAATGTTTACTTTTTACGTTTTACCGTTAGAAATTTAATTTCTAAACAACACTGAAAATTAGAACACACAGAAAAATCCGAAAAGTAAAGCTAACAGCTAACAGTATTATAGTTAATGTTTTTGTATAAGCTTTGAGAGCATTTCCACTATGTTGACATAGATTAAGTAATTAGTGGATAACTGTTATTGGCTTTATATAATGTAACCGATTATGTTTCCCCGTATTATGTGTATGGCAGTTGTTATCCTGAATAAAGAAAAAAAAAACATTTCGTGGAACTTAAGGAACATATAAAAATGCCGAATTGGTCCAGCCGTTCTCGAGTTTAGCGCTTAACTACATTAATTATTGATATAGATAAACTATAGACCGACCGCTTCAATGAGTCCTCGCCAGCGCGGCACAGGGGCGCGGGGCGGGACGACAAAGGGAACCGAGAGAGGTGCGGGCGGGTAGTGCGCCTGCCGCCCGCCTCGGCCCCCGCCGTCCCCCCGCGCCCCTGCACCGCGCGGGCGCGGACTCAGTTAAACGGACGGTCTATAGCTGTTGCGCGGCGCGGGAACTATACAATTATCCGGGATAAAAAGTATCCTATGTCCTTCTCCGGGACTCATATATGCATACCAAATTTCAACTAAATCGGTACCGCGGTTTAAGCGTGTAAAGGTAGATAACAAACAGACAGACAAAGTTACTTTCCGATTTATAATATTAGTAGGTAGGGATTACTCAATACATTCTTACCGTATGTTCCGAAATAAGACAATACAAGAAGCATAACAACCACAATAAACTTCATTTTAACCGAACTCTTCTTTCTGCTTTTACTTCTTCGTAATTAAGAGATGTATATTAAAGAAAAGCGACGTATTTTAAAATTTTAAGCGACGTATTTTAGAGAATTAGGCGACGTATTTGGAGCTTGAGCCCGAACTCGATGCGAAATCAAGCGAGTGTTGCTTTATATACGCGGACAATGTACTTAATTAGGCACTGAAGGATCATCAAATGCGTCATTAGCATATTTTAGCATAAATGGCAGAAATTTAAGAAATAGGATCACCTTCACCTTCATAGGATTCTGTAGGTTTAACAGGGAATAAAGAACTTGTGTGTATCATTTCCTTTATCACTTCCAAGTAAGGTGACCAGGGCCTTACCATGACGTCTTAATGCGTTTCAGTTTAGGTTCGCTCGCTGTCAGATTCATACTAAAAGTGACAGCAAAAACTTGAACTGAGTCGGAATAAGGACGTCATGGTAAGGTCCCAGACGTCGGGAATTGTCCTAACATATTAGGAATTTTGGTCATTTTGACAGTAATGCGGTCGGAATATAAACCCACACAAACATACACAACAACAGAACATACAAACACAACATTAGGAACATTATCTTTTCTATTACATATATGAAGTATGTATGTAAAACTCTTTATTGTACATAAAACACATGAAAAAGATGAATACAGGAAAACACGAATGCACAAAGGCGAACTTATCCCTAAAGGGATCTCTTCCAGTTAACCTTTGAACGATTGACAGGACATAGGTATTTAAGCAAGAGTAGACACACAGAAAAAGTAAAAAAACTGATCAAAACCTAAAATAATCCTAAATGCCTAAATTTTAAATACTTAATGTAAGATATAATACATAACAGATAAATACGATAAACTAATACATATACAGTCATAATAAATACATAATAAATAAAATATATTGCACAACATATACATATACATAAGTAACAAAACTCAACACATTCATTTGAGATGAGAGGACCCATCAAGCCAATACGCCTTCAAGCGACAGCGCAGGGTAGCAACAGTGAAGTCTCGCGTATGGCTGACGTTTCTTGTATTTGGCGTGGCTGCAAAAAAGTTTTTAAATCATATTTCAAATTTAGCATATTTTTTTCACCAATACCTATTGAGTGGTATTTTAACATTATGTGCTTTAAAAATCGAGTTTCATGGTTACACAAGTGTATGCTAGTTTCCATAGATGTTTTCCTTCACCGAAAAGCTCAGGGTAACCAAATTCCAAATGTTATTTCGCACATAAATTCCGAAAAACTCAGAAGTGCGAAAACCGATTTGAACCCACGACCCTCTGCTCGAGCGAGAGGCCATAGGTCAAACCACTAGGCTACCTACCACGGCTGTTTACTATGCACCTACTCGTATTGCAAAAGTCATTTTTTTACTACTTTCGAGTGATATACTTTTTTAAAATCGTGTCCCCAATATAGCCAACATTTAGGTATTACTAGAAAATATAATAAAGTTGATCTAATAAGGTGCCACCTGCAGAGAGCCGTGTAAACATCATTAATCTATTTACATGTTGATAAGCAATTCGCATACGTATCGGGTATTTAGTTTGTCATTGGCTCCATATTATTATATACCTAACTAAGTAGGTATTGGTTACTTTATCTAGGTATATGATTATTTATAATTTATAACTATAAAGTATACTTTATAGTTATAAATTATAAATAAGACCTACTAAGTATATATACTTAGTAGGTCTTAACTTCTAAGTCCTAGCTGACTGATTCTTCAAAGACGAAGAGTAAAAGTTTCTAAATAATAATTTCCATTTATTTTATACAAGAAAAGTAGAACAACTTTAGGAAAATAAAGACGTTCCTGTTTCTCAAGCGATTTAGAAAGATGTCAAAATTAAAATCTGCAATAAGCGCCATCTATGGATAAAGCTTGAAATTCGTTCCAACTAATTCTTACCTACCCATTATTATTAGAATTAGACCTTTAGCTCGCACTCGTTACGCCATCTCTTAACAAGAAGGTGACATCTAAAGCACGCTAAACCTTCTGAACTTTAGTAAGTTCGCAGTGCTGCCATCTACTTAAGTGCATGAAACCCATAAAGCAATGCCATCTAGCGTAGGGTAGCGGAAACGTGTTGTCAAGTAGTCCGGTGGGTGGTGGATTAGTAAATAATGTTGTTAGTCGACACAGTCTGTTAATGAATGATGTCACTGCTAAAAATAAGAATTCTAATGATATGTTTGAAAAGCACCTCACTTGAAAGTGGTGAACTAGTGGCGAAATATTTTATAATGTGAAATACGAATAAAATGAAATTTACAAATTAAAATGGCAAAATACAAGGGATAAGAGGTAAACTTTATTAGGTTGTCCGTCTTAAGTTATATGTATGTAAGAGGTGAAGTATGAAACAGATGAATAGTTTAAAGAAACCAGCCAAGTGCGAGTCGGACTCGAGCACCAACGGTTCCGAACTAATTCGACAAGTGATTAAAAGAATGAAAAAAATGTACTGGGTAATCATATAGACAGACCTTCGATAATCGAAGAGACAGACAGACATAAAGAAATAGATTTTTAAATTTATTACCTATTAGTTTTTGCTATTAAAACTTTTACATGCAAATAATGCTGGGGACGGCCACTAGTATACTATGTAAGTACTACAATAATATTCACGCAATAAGCCACCCACATTATAATTATAATTACCTAGTTGCAACATTGGCGTATCGCAATTTACATTGTAATTTGCGCGAAGGAAGTGCAGTGGATGCTCGAGATAACATAATGCAATTGTTTTCTGTGTAGTTTTATGCAGCTAGTGTTACTGGTAAGGGGGGTTGTCCATTATAGAGTTTATTAGTACAGTAGCTGACCATACCTAAAGATTGCACATCGGTCATTCTTGGCTAGTTTCGGCTTCGTAGAGCGTTGTCTCCAGTGTCGTAGCTACCTAGGGGCTAGGCGGTGCAGTACCCCGGGGCCCTCAAGCTCAGAGAACCCTCGAATCCTTACCAGAAAACCTCGATCGAACTGAACTTCCGAATTAAAATTATTATTAACACCAGTTTAGATAGTAGTGGGGCAATTTTTTTTTTTTTTGCACCAGGGTCCTTGGTTACCCAGCTTCGCCACTGGTTGCCTCGTTCTTACGTGACGCCAAATTATCTGTTTCCAAAGACCGAAGTGCAATCTTTATGGCCGGGTGCTGACACATTTCACCAACTTATCGAGCCAGCGGACAAGTGCGAGCAAGTAGGTCCTGATGGTAAGTGAGCAACCATGGACACACAACACTACTAGAGGATTACAGATTCATTGCCAGCCTAGCGGGCTAAGATAAAACGGGTATACACCTCCTGTGCACGTAATTCACTGCTGTTCGCTCTCCACGCCGAACACATAAGCAAGCAAAAAGCAGTTTCGCTGCTTGTTGGCAGAATACCGCGTAAGATAGTGGAGGCTAACCTGTAAATATGTAAATTTCTAAACCAGGGTTACTTAAAGTGGGGTCCACGGGCCCCACGTGCCAAGGGTCCGCAGCTACTCAGTTAAGGTCCGATCACAGCGCCGCGTATACGCAGTGACGTGTCGTAGGCTCGTAGGCGTCACGTTTTCTCACCGTTTCTTCATACATTTTGTTGCGATTCCGTAACGTCACCGTTTTTTAAGCGGCGGTGTGGTCGCACCTTTAACTCTTAACATATTATTATGTACCTACTTAAATTGATTCTTTAATATTAGGGTTTGTTTTCTTTTTCTGTAATAAGCTTCGACAGGGGTCAATGGACTTTTAGATATTTCAAAAGTGTTCCGTGACCACAAAAAGTTAAAGAAACACTGTTCTAAACTACCTATGTTGAATACTATACTGAATATTTAAAAAGTTACGTATCCTACCGTTACCCTGCCTATACATAAAAGAAACATGTGTTTTTGTAAAGCGACACCCTGAGCTGTTCCAAACAAGAGCCCAGGCTTTTAATTCTAGATGTCGGGGAAAGGATGAGTTGGCGCTGCCAAAACTAAATCTTAATTTGTTTAAGAAAAATGCGTACTATATGTCTATGAAGCTTTTTAATAAATTGCCAGAACATGTTAAAGTGAAAGAAGACAAATCATTTACAATAGAAATTGACAAATATCTCATGCAACAATGTTTTTACTCTGTAAATGAATATCTTAGTTCTGTTACGTAATAATATTATACCTTCTGAACAAATAAAGACATAATAATAATAATAGTAATAATGTAATAATAGAAATAATTTATAACTATTGACATTATAGTAACTAATAATAATATTAAGCATAATTGTAATATTTGAACGTTGCATGAGCAGCTGAATATGCCTGGACATCTAAATTATATATCATCCATATTATGTAACCATATTCTATGCAAATAAATAGAAAAATCCGAAAAGTAAAGCTAATATCCAAGCTGGCAGCTGCAGGGTCATGCACTAATACTATATAATACTAATACTATATAATACTTGAAAATGAAAATGTATTTGAAAATGAAAATGTATTTATTGACCATTCAGAAGTACATAATGAGAAGGTTAGGGACCTCCTAGTAGGTATAGGTAATACTTAAGCACGAAGACAATAATGTACTTACATAGGTACTGATTCTCTTACTGTAATGAGGAATGTAGGTATAAGAAAGTTAGAGCATAAATACATTACAATTGAATTTCCATGTTATCATGGTACTTTAATTCAAGTACAGTTACTACTTACTAATATTATTCCATTATCATATCATTAGTACTTCAGCGAGTTATTACTGATAGGTACGTGTAATAGTGGTGTAATACCTATCTCACTAGAAAATAATAAAATTAAGTTAGGTTCGTTAGGTATCTTCAAATGCCCGAAGGGCAAACCGCATAGAAATAGGAGCCCGTCGACCTTATGGTGGAGTATAATTAAACTTTTTTTTTTACCAGCTATATATTAACTTGCAACGTAGGTAATGTATGTATGTAGTATGTTTGTCCGAATGGAATCTTGCGACTCAATTTTGAAGCAGATATCTTTATCCGATTGAGCTGAAATTTTGCATACTTGTGTAAGTCAGATGACAATACAATAATCTGGTAAGTAAGTAATAGAATTCTGGTGGTCCACCAATGACCGTCTCCGCAGGAGGGAACTCTTCAAGTGTTGGTCTGATTGACTTGAAATTTGGTTCACATTATGTAGGACGGATGACAATGCAAGTATAGTCAACCAAAAGTACAGTCAGCAAAAAAGATTGTATATAAATGAAATTTTTAGTTCAGGTTATTTTGACCTGTGGTCCTTACGTACTTACCTACCTAAATGCCACCAAAAACCACCACCGCCAAAATCCACCAATTTTATGGACTCGGTCCGAAATAAATGAATTATTATTATTTAAGTCAATTATTTTTGATCTCAACAAGGTTGACGGTTTTTCGGTCCATACCTAGTTAATAAGGGATTATATTATTAAGTCTCATAATAGGTACGCGTTGATTTGTTTTTTATTAGGGCCCTAGAAAGTTGTCTTAGATTTCCTAGGGGTCTGTGACTGAAAAAGGTTATTTCATTTCATTTCATTTATTTATTCGTAAAACATGAGTAATTCCAAATACAAAGATCGTAGGTTAGGTACTACATACAACAGTCCGTCATGTTTTGCCTTTCGGCATACAAATTAACTAAAAAATAACATTAATGCTCCTAATAAAAAAAAAAATTGAATTAAATATTATGTATTTCATTAATAATCAAATCAAATTAAATTAAATAATTACCTACACTAGATACCGACTTAAAATCTATCATCATTCAAAAAGTCATTAATACTATAGAAACATTTTTCTAATAATAATTTCATCATTCTTTTCTTAAACACATGTCAATAGTACAATTCCTAATTTCTAAGGGTATTTTATTGTAGATTTTGGGGGTTAGGCCAAATATCCTTTAAACTATTCTTTTTGCTTTTTGTTAAAATGTGTCGTGAAGCGACAAATTAAAAAGAAAAAAGACCTAGACCTAAATGAAATAAAAAGTTAACGAGTAGAATATTTACAATTTATTTACAACATTAAACAAAAATATTTACAATCAATATAAAATATAGGGTAAGTTGGTGAGTGAGATGTGTAATGGAGAAAAGTGGGTGTAGGGTGATGAATAATGAGAGAAGAGTGTAGGTAGAAGTAGATGGCAGTGCGTAGGCAGGAAGTTGTTGATGGACAGTGACCGTGGAAGTAGACCACAACACGTAGACAGGCAGTTTGTTGTTCTTGGACGTCAAGGTGGGCACGTCAACTGACATGCATTCAGGAATCCGTAGGATTGAAGGCAGTTGTTCAACGGAGGTGGGCGCGATTATCAAGACGCACTCAAGGACAGGAATTTTCCACGCTGTTGTAGAAGAATGACTCGGCGAAGAGCGGTAACCCGAGGTGGCAGCAGCGATGAAGGTGGGTATGCAGAGTAGTGGGTGAGGCAATTGACCCACACCCAAGAAATCAGCTCGATAGGTAATCCGATGTACAGGGCCCGGCGTATGATGGAGGCACAAGGCGACTGAATACTTTAGCGACTTGAAGCCGATCGACGACGATCAAAACATGTCAAATTTTGCATTTTGGTTCATAACTTACACAGGAAATGAAAATGTTATTAGAAATAGTGTTTCACGCCACGGAAAAAGTGATCTGCAAATGTATGCGCGAAGTGCGATATTGTGACGTTCCTCTGAACTCTGGAAAACATTGCGAAAGGTAAGGTTTGGAATACGAGTTCAGTGCTTCGTAAATCGGTCTTCAAAAGGGCAACAACTGATCTCCAATTACTTCCTATCGTTCCAGAATCCAGTGTAAATGAAGGCAAAATAAAATGTGTGACGGAACACTCGTTGGACTAATGTGTAAAGAAAGACGAGATGGATTTTTAATGAACGAAAATGAATGGTGAGCAGACTATAATACTACAAATGTGAGCTTAGTTAGCCATTCAGAGATGGAACGCCGCCACCAGCCCAGCATCGTCGATAGGTAGCTGCCCAAATCGACTTCTTATTAAGAGAGTTTATTCCTACTGAGCTGGCAACAACGCATTTTTGGTGTTTTTACGATTATTTCACAGAAATTGAAGGAAAGTTTGAAATGTGCGTCTGTTGTGCTCTTCGTTTTTAGTGTATTATTGCATTGGTGATCCCATAAATGCGTATTAATCAACACAATGTACCTAAATAGAGGGTTGCTCCAAATGCTAAAATTTCAAAACCATTGTTTTCTCGGTAAATACTAGACTGATTGTTTTAATACTTTGCATATTGGTCAAAAATACCCTAATTAAACCTGTTTTCTATGTCCATAGGCTGAGGACACGTTGCATATATATCTATGCTTACAGCCTAATATAATGAACGTAACATTATTGATTCATTGCTTGTAATCCGAATGTTCTATTTCTTGCCTTGTATTGTTTTTCGGCTTTTTGTCTTTCGGGACAATCAGGAGCTGGTGGTTGTGCGGCTTGTTTAAGCGCCAACATGTCGCACACTTTGCTGGCTCGTCTGTTTTTTTGCAATGTTTGATATTATGGCTACCTGTGCAATAGCTGCAGATGTCGACGTCATTACCGCAGTTTTCGGTATAATGTTCATATAAATGGCACTTCGAGCATTTTGGAACTTTCGTGAAATATGCTGCAGAATGTTTACTATATCTTATCTTAACAAGGGCTGGTGGCTTCATTAAGATGTTTTGAATATCCGCTGTGACATCTAATACGCAGTTATTTGAATTCCGCCGATTAATCTTTACAGAGTTATAAAATTCGTCCTTAGTCATCTTGTGTATTAGGTTGTCTTCGTAAATCGATTCAAACAGCTCTTCACCCGACAGATTCTTGTTCAGTCCCGATATTATAATTCTTGATTCATGCTCGTGTGGGTCATCTTCCCTGTTTGACTTCTGAATGATTTTCCTTTTCGTCCTTTCGAGCGGAGTCTGTTGCATTTCTTCAACTGAAATGCTGCGACTATTACTAACATTATCAGTGCCACTGCTCCTAGATACGTTCATGATCGTTTCTTGTGTTATTTTTGACTTCTTTTGGGGTGGAGCGGAGCACGATGCTTGTTCGATGTCGCTATCACTGTTACCGTCAGCTGCTCTTCTAACCGGAGCCTGGCTCTCTTTGGGTGTAGAGGGTCCAATTTCACGGTCTTTGTTGCGTTGGGTATTCGGTTTGTGCTGACCTTTATAAGTACCATTTTCAAAGTAAAAACAATTGCTTGTGCTAGTGATCCAACGCTCATAAATCGAATCATTTTTTTTTAAAAAATCATTTACTTTCTGTTGGTCGCCGAAAATTGTTTTGCTGTCTTTGTTTGTAAGGCGTAATGATTCTTTCAACTCGGTAGTCAGGTACGACTCGGGAGCATGTAAGTTGGTCCAAACGTACTGTTTTAAAGGGACATTTCTCGATTTCGATTTCGAAATTTGATTCTTGAACCAAATCTTATATTTACCGCTGTCATCATCACCACCTTCCTCCTGAACCACTTCTACAATATGTATCGTTCTTGTAACGGAAGATGCTTCCAAAATACTCACAGCGTTCGTAATCTGATCGGAAACTGCATTAAGTTGGGCAGCAGCCTGGGGTGGATTGGGTCGACGGTCCCGGCATGAGGCCAGGGCCTGGCGCAATATCTCTACAGCGATATCTACCATCAGCGGAACAGCAAAAAGCGAAGCCATTCGGAGTGTTTTAAGGACGCGTTCTCAAACAGACTAATTTGAATGCTACGTGCACGTGATTTTATACTACCTATCACGTTATCGCTAAAGCACAATCAGTAGATTAAGTTATTATTGGTCTGTTATATTAAAGTGAATAATCTACAATCGGAATGTTCGAGAACTAGTTTAAGGCGGTGTCCCACCGCCGGCGAGTAGCGAGAGGCGAGCGTTTAAAAGTATTGGGGCCTTACCATGACATCTTAATCCGATTCAATTCCGACTCAGTTCAGGTTGTAGGTAGCTGTCTTTTTTAGTATGGATCTGACAGCGAGCGAACCTAAAGTGAATCGTAATTTTTAGCTGTCATTTTTGACACTTCTAGTAGGATCCGACAGCGATCGAGCCAACTTTGGTTCGGAATTGACTCGCAGTTATACGTCATGGTAAGGCCCCTGATGACGCCAAAGTTAAACAAAGTTCAAATCACTGATTCAGACACACAGCGTGGTCCGACACACTTTAGGCTGATTTTTATACCTAGGTACCTATACTGTACATATTTCATATTATATTCATATTATTTATTTGCCAAAACACACAGTTGGTACAGTTTATCATGTCAGTGGTAAAAAATTACATGAATGCATGTTCCGCCACATTGTAGCATGCAAAATTATTATAAAACTAAAACAGTATTAAAAATTTAAATCATAATAAAAATAATAAATGTCCATTTCATAATATTTCACGTAATTAGGTACGATTGCATTATCAGCGCATTTTCTGATAGACAATCAACACCGCTGAATTTATCAGATAAATTAAAATAGATTCCAAGTATTCCAACCGATTATTATTATTTTAGTAGGTACATTCAAATCTGCAATCCCTCCGGGGTTGCGGGTGTCTATGGGCAGTGGTGATCGCTTACCATCAGGTGACCCATTTGCTCGTTTGCCTTCCTATTCACATAAAAAAAAAAAATATTAATGTCATTAAAGTCGTCACAATTTAAAAGGCCCGTTTTGACATTTGTCTTCCTAACGTAACTAGTGGAGTAACCATACGACTCGGTACTCGATACTCACGATAAATCGAGTCCAGTTTGCATGAGTATTGATCGATTTAAATATGTATTGTAAAGTGGCATTGGATTAAAGTTCTGATTAGAAAATGAATCTTCAGTCAATCATTTTCTTCAGATGATGAAGACGAGCCATTCTATTGAAATCATGTTGCCATTGTTTACGGCTTTGAGCTCCAAGGTCATAATTTTCAGTAAAGATCACTACACAGCTGGTGAAATTCAGTAATTAATTGGTCTAAATAAAATAAATAAAACCGGCCAAGTACGAGTCGGCCTTAAAAAAAATATCTAGATCGATTTATTTTTTCCTTAACCCTACCTAACCTAACCTTGAAAAAATCGTTATGCACAGCACTTAGTTGAGTGAGCGATACTCATCAATGAAAAATACAATTACCTTCAGAACATTTCGATCGGTAAAAAATAGAGAACTTCATGGGCGTGAACTGTCAAAACGGGCCTTTTAAATTGTGACGACTTTAGTTGCTATCATTATTAAAAATTACAAAAATTGTTATTAATTGACAGTAAATTCGTTATTGTCATTTTCTCTACACTATTTAAGACTTACAAAACGCGATCGCTTTAGTTAAGAGTCGTTTTATAAGTCAATAAAAAAAAACGACTAAGCATTCTGTCGCGAACTCCTTACTTTCGATACTTTGTCTCTTGTATTGTCAGTTGTTGCATATCAGTAAAAGAAGAAACAGTTTCCTGGTGTTTTTACTTGTTATCTCATTTTCCTTCATTGTCCACATTACATACAGTCCTCATATCGTAGTTTTCACAACCGTAGTGGTTATATTCTCTTTGCTCAGTGGCACGGTTCGCGGTCGCTCTACACCTTTACACCTAAACGAGCCGGTTCAGGAAATACCAGAAAAACTCCGCTTCTTTGACCTTTATTTCAAAAATAGACTACATGTCGCCACTTCTTACCCGTTACCCGTAAGATGGTGGTAAAGATTCACTACCTACGTCTTATCACCCGCGATATAACAGAGGACCGATCTTGGAAACCTCATGCGTGAAAATACCACTCACTCAATAGTGGTAACAAATTGAGCACTATGCTGTAAGTTTTCGATCACAAAATACATCTCGAAAGCGTTTGCGTTAAAATGTCAAATACTATGAGAACAGTTTGTTGCCGTTTCGATACGCAAGTGGCGCTGCCAATTGTTCCATAGTAATTGAGACGTTTACGTGAACGCGTTCGAGACGTTTTTATATTCGAAAACTTACGCTAGAGGCTTTGAATTTCAAATGGGTACCTACGAGTACTCCGAGTAGGGTATTACAAAATTATAGCTCTAACCCAGTCAACTAGTCGATAATTTTATTTGAGCCGTGTTTTTGTAGCAATGCAGAGACAAAGATAAAGATAAAAGATGATTTAATTACGTAAAACGAATAACTCACGTATAAAAACCGAAATATGTTTCGGATTATTAAAAGATAATTTACTTACCACAAACAACAATTATAACTACAAGTTTGCTTCCATGCTGGTCTGGGAGTAAAGAAAAACATAGAATGTACCAGTTGCTTCTCTTCCCACGCAGATGGTAAAAGCCCATCGAGGGAATGGGCGAAAATCTTAGGAATCATGTTATGGACGATGCCCATCACTATTTTGATTCCCCTTTCCACCTAAACCCCCACAATCATGCTAAACGTGGCCTTTAGGTCTTGTTACCTGGCTGGTTTAGGCGCTGTCTACCCCGTAAGGAATAAAGACGTGATTTATGTCTGTATGTATGTAACAATTACAAAAACAGTTATATTAAGTACAACTTTAACCTTCGAAATATTATAAACGGGATGTGAACCGCGATTACCTTTATTGAGCTCCCGATATTTCGATACAGTTGCATGTATCATGATCACGATGATGTATTATAATATTTCGAATGAACTTAACCGTGAATCATTAAAAACTCTTAACTTTAACCTTATTTCACTACATAATAATAAGTATACCCTACCTTCGAATGGTTACTTTCGAGTGATATGCTTTGAAAAATCGAACCCGGTTTGAAAAATACTCTCTATTCTATTCTTCGTTACTCTTTTCCCGCGCTCGTGTCAAATTGTTCTCGATTTTTCGAGCCTTTGCATACGGTTCGGGGCGAAATAACTATTATCTAATCTGTGGTCGGTCAAGGTCCGTCCGTTCGTGTATGTACAGTCACCAGCATAAATAAGTGATCATTTTTGTACCTTGTCGCTTTCATTCGTTACATGATTTCGTATCGTTTTTCAAACATGACTTTAAAGTGACAAGGTACAAAAGTGATCACTTATTTATGCTGGTGACTGTACTATGATTTTTAATCGCTGATCAGGAGCTAAAAAATATTGGAAACCAGTCAAAATTAAATTTAATAGGTGAGGTCTTACGCGATTATCTAACTATTTAATTCATTATGATTATGATCTTGTTAAAACCAATAACAACTGGATACATTATGGTCATCCTACGTTAATTATTGAAACTAAATGGGTACCTATGGGGAATTCCCCGTAAGCCTTAGATTAGGCGCGCACGGGAAACATTTTGTCACGGCGGCAGTGGGATCTCTCTGTCTTTGCT
This sequence comes from Pandemis heparana, assembly GCA_963854515.1. NCBI lineage: Eukaryota > Metazoa > Arthropoda > Insecta > Lepidoptera > Tortricidae > Pandemis > Pandemis heparana. The sequence goes on from OY978025.1 coordinate 8,269,240, forward strand.
AAGATAAAAACTGAGACATCCGACTGCCACCGTGACAAAATGTCACCCGGTGTGCACCTAACCTTAGATACTTTAGGCTTAAAACCACAAAATTTCATAATACCTTATTCACTAATAGGTACCCCTAATTTTCAAATTACCATGGGCTCATAATACCTAAAAATACCTAAGATATCAAATTTTTACAAGAGACATTAGGTTTTTTTTAGGTATTATGAGCCCATGGTAATTTGAAAATTAGGGGTATTAGTGAATAAGGTATTATGAAATTTTGTGGTTTTAAGCCTAAAGCCCCTTAGATCCTGCGTCAATAATCACGACTTTGTTGGATTTGACAATGACAACTTATTACTTATAAGTTTTGAAAGAGGTTGTAGGTTCATAGAATAAACCTTAAATCGGGTGACAATGAAAATTGGTTTAAAAATAACTCCGAATTAAAATTATCACAGAAACTTAGACCTATATTTTACTGCATTTTATAAGGCGCAGATTCTTTCAATAGTACGTATGTTACTTACATACATCACAACGTAGGAAAAACCTTTAAACATTTGAAATAAAACTCTATCAAAACAATAACAAATGAACGCACCTAATAGCGCAGCAAAAAGAACTATGCCCATTTCAAAAACGGGACAAAACAAGCGAAATTCAAATTCAAAAGCGCGCGAAACCAAATACTGTGAACGCTTCGATTGGCTGAAAAAGGCCGGCGCTTACATGCCATTGGTCAAAGACAATGTTTGTGCGACTAACAGTTTTGTGCGGGGGAGATAAACCTAAATTCGACCGCAAATGTCGACAGATCCCTTCAAAACCATACCAGCGAAAAAGGACTTAACAATACTACTTTTAAAGTTTATATTTCTTTGTAGGTTATGTGGCGGTTACGGTAATTTGCTGAGAGTAGGGTGAAGAGGATGGAAAATCGCCTAGTGGTGTTTTAGTGTGAAATGAGTGAGACCACAAGCCCTAATTAAATTAAGAGCCTGATACAAAACGAATCGTTTTGATGTAGGGGTCAAAAAACTGTAAGGAACCTCAGGTAAGTATGTAGGTATTTTATTGGGAGCTTTTTTTTAATTCAAGGTAAAACTAAGGGTACGTAACCTACTAATGAGATATTTTGAATAGCTATAAAAAAAAGTTTAGTTAAAAAAAATCTCTTGTTAAAAACCTCAAACGAAAGGTCAGACATTTTTTTCAGTAACAGTTTGTCTGCTTCCCTATAGAATAAAACAAAGTCGCTTTTAGTTGTCTATCTGTCTGTCCCTATGTATGCTTAGATCTTTAAAACTACGAACGGATTTTGATGCGGTTTTTTTAATAAATGAAGTGATTCAAGAGGAAGGTTTATTATGTATAATTCCAGAAGCTAGTATATAAGATATATCATAAAACCTCAGTTGAGATTCGAACATTGTAAAAATAAACGCATCATAATGAACTCTTCCATTTACCTACTTTTCGCGAAAGCAAAAACAATTGATGGTTCTGTCTTTAAATAATAATTTATTGTTTGTACTTATAATTTTATGCAATCATTACAAATTAAAGTTAATTTCGCCTTAGTTAGGTACTTAAAATTATGTACTTCTGGAGGTGTATTTGTTTTCGTATTGTTACAATACAATACATAATGAAACCGTCGTTATAAGTGTAGTTGACGTCAAGTAACTTAATAAACATGGAATTAAGTCTACATTCGATTAAAATGAGACCTATAAGAAACTTATCGCAATAAATTAAATACCATCATTTCATTACCAAACCAACCCTTTATTTTGCGAAATAATTTTATTATAATAGATAATTTAAAACTGGCCAAGTTCACCCCACCATCAGAGAGGGGGGGGGGGTCTAATATGAGAAATGGGCGGAGCATAAATTAAAACAGAAACACACATAAAAAGCCATCTCTCTCGCACAAATGAGCAATCCTAAATGCAGTAAGCGGCTTACAATAGGAGTTGACACTCGCTCCGCCAGCTTTCTCTTTCCGTCGCTCACTTATTACAGTATATATCTGTCCCTGTTGCGCGGCGCTAGGCCCTTCATATTTATAAAGGTATAGGCTCACTGTAGCCCCACGTGAGATTGTGTTTTGTAATCAGTGAAGTGGTGTATTTATCCAGGAGCAGAGCACAATGTCGGCTCGTTTGACAGTTTGACGTTTTATTTGGCGCGAAAATTTCGGAGGCACGGGCTGCGGCCAATATTCCTGTGTACTTTTTTAAAATAGGAAGTTGAAGTGATGGTGGAAGCGGCCAGTTGAAGACTGTTACAGTTATTGCTTTTGCAATAACTTGGATTTTTATTTTAAGGAGTTAGCTAAGGTAAGCACCCAATTTTGTAACTATTTTTAAACACGAACCAGCTATTGTTTATTTGTGGGTGATCTCTATTAAAAACTGGGAATTTGTTGTTGATTCGAGAATCGGGTCTCTACTACGAGATCGTACCTACTGCAAAAGCTAAATAGTGGTAGGTATTTTCTGGGTACGTACTTATACTGTATTCTCTGCGAAATTCATTAAAAATGCTATCCTAAATGGAAATAGAATAACATTTAAATCCCTAGTAGCGTGATTAAATTAATCAATATCAAATTTTATGCATGATTTAGATTTTAACCATCTAATAAGTCTAAGATAGACAAACGTATAGTTTAATGCCAAAAAAAATTAAGGAAGTTTTAATTGCTTTATCTAAGTAGGCATTGATCTTTCTCGTAGCTTTTGATATTTTCTTTAATTGGTTAAATATCTTCGTTCTAAGTATACGTTTGTTTTGTTTCTCTACGTACATAAAACATTATTGCTATACAATATTTTCCGGTGTTTCCAAAAATAGTGTCCTATTATTCTGTAAGTAGACACATAAATAAATAAAAAATAAAAAAGACCATTTTTATATACTTACCAATACTTACACAAAAAATATACAAATAAAGCTTTAGGTACATAAGTACAAGTATTAGGTAAATAGGAATGTAGTAAATTACTTGGATGGAACACAGGCTTAGGCTTGTTAGGTTAAAATCAACTTTACCATTAATTAAGCCGCTACCTATTTAGGATTAGCGATAGCAGTTAAAGTTAATTAAATTTAATGATCATTTTAAATTAAAATTAAATAGATATAATAATTTCGTGTAACTTTTTTCTTTAAAAAATGACTGCGACTCACAGTCCTCGCAAGAAATACGGGCGGCTGAGATACTATAAACATAATTGATATGAATTTTAGGGCTATGTTTATGATAAACGAGTTGGACGTGATTAGTTTAAAAAGCAAAAAAAAAATAGTTTATAAAGCCATTTGAAAAAAAAGGTAAGTATCAAAAACTTATATACCACGAAGAACTGTTATTTCAAGACAGAAAAATAAAGAAAGAAAGAAAGAAAAAATTTATTCAGAGGAGGTTATTTTTTTATTTTATCGTTTGTTTATTTACTTCACTACATAGTATAAAAGTGGTATAAAACAAAGTCACTTTCCGCCGTCTGTCTGTCCCTGTGTATGTTTAGATCTTTAAAACAGTGTACAGTGTCGAAGGGATGACTTGCCGGAAAAACATTTTGCAGAAGGGTTCCAATCAAAGTAACACACGCACCTGCTGTATTCTTATCCTAAATACATTTTTTTTTAATATGATAGAGGAAAACGAGCATGCGGGTCACATAATGGAAGGCAATCACCACCGCCCATGGATACCTACTAATAACAATGGGCGTTAAGAGTGTATTGCCGGCCCTTTAAGAAAATAATAGGCTCGTTTTTAGGGTTCCGTACCCAAAGGGTAAAAACGGGACCCATTACTAAGACTTCGCTGTCCGTCCGTCCGTCCGTCTGTCACCAGGCTGTATCTCAAGAACCGTAATAGCTAGACAGTTGAAATTTGCACAGATTGTGTATTTTTATTGTGGCTACAACAACAAATACTAAAATCAAAATAATAATAATAATTAAGCGGAGCTCCCATACAACAGAGTATTTCTGGTACGGAACCCTTCGTGCGCGATTCCGACTCGCACTTGGTCGGTTTTTTTTAATCCCTAAGTTGCGCCGGTCGGGAAAAATTGGAAATACATAGGTATGAAATAAAATAACATTAGAATCCAAGTTATAGGCGATGCGGCTAGCAACCTGTGACTATTTTGATTCCCCTTTCCACTAATACGCCCACAATCATGCTAAACATGGCCTTTACCTCTTGTTACCTTAGGCTCTGTCTACCCCGTAAGGGATAAAGACGTGATTTATGTACCTATGTAGAATCCCTAATCGCGTGGTAAACTAAACAATTTTAAATTAATTATGTTCTTAGTTAATTTTCCTTCTAAACTTAAATTTATGTAAAACAATGATAACTATTACAGACACCTTGCGCCGCTCTCCTACATTTGTTTATTTATTTAATGTTGACAGAGTGTCACCTAATACTTTCGAAGTTGATGTCAATAAAGAGCTGTCAAAGAAATACATTTTGATTTAAAACTTAAATAAAATCCCGTGCCCGCGTAGCGGACAATAACAATAACAATTTTGTCACTTTTTTAACTTTATCTGCCCATGTAGACCGCCGGTCTCTGAAACAGAAACTTTGTTTAATTATAAAATTGATTAATATGGATGACTACTTAAACCATCACGTTCATAATTATACTCATACTTTTTAACAGACACTCCAAGCATAGTTGTTATCATTGCCCTTTGAGTAACACCATGAGCCTTCTTATAAGGCTTACTGTGAACACAAAATATTTACCTTGCTACTCAGCTACTTACGTGCAAGATAACCAATCCTCTACGGGATCGAAACGCGCGTCAGTGTTTGTGTGGTGTTAGGGATAATTAAGTTCGTGGGATTTATGTGCGTTTTGTGTGGCAATAGTGGAAGGAGGGTTTGCGTGCAAAACATATATATTTCGCTCAAGCTTGGTTATCTTACACGTAAGTAGCGGAGTAGCAAAGTAAATATTTTGTGTTCATTGAAATGGACCTCCGCAAAGTAACGCCTGATTCAATAAAATAATGTCTACTGTAATTTAAGGCGCTGTCAACAGCAAATGACCTTGAGCAGCGCCACTCTTCGCACATACGGTTCGCGTGCCTGTGAATGAAAGAGAAGAAACTATTCCGGCAGCTTGGCGCGCGTCTAAAATCTTGCAAATAAGACACAAATAAGAAGAAATAAAAAAAAGTATGGATTATTTGTGAAATATGACTCGTTAGCCGTGTAGGTATGAATATGTTGGCTTCATGTTTTTAATTGCAGACCCATACGTCGAAAAAATATAGACATAGAACCGTTTAATGATGATTATAACACCAATCTTTGCAATTATTTTCTATCGAGCCGATTTTGCTCAATTATGTATCGAGTCCGTCTATCGTGTTTGAAATATGACGAAAATTATCAATATAATTTTTTTGTATTTTTTTTGTGTGTAATTTTTCTTAAAAAAGTGCTTAAATAACATCAATTTCAGCAAAATTAGGTGTTGTCAGCCTCTTAAGGGACCACGTCGCAGTATCTGCCATGTACCAGTGTCAATGCCAGTCATTGAAACCTAAGACCTGTAGCTTCGTAGTCAGGATAAACTCAAGAATAAATGGTTGTCATTCATTCATTCATTCACTAACCACTAGGCTATCTGTCAAGTCAAATATTGTTTAGCTTACCCCCAAAGTAGCCCGTGTCGACATAGTAGTAGTTGTAGGTTCCTCGTTTTCTGTTTCTGTAATCTCTATTTCCACAGCTGTTGTTGTTGTTTCTAACTCAGATGTTGTTTCTGCCTCATTAGTACTATTAACAATTTCTTCAGTTGTTTCGTTTTCACTCGAAGCAATTTTTTCTGTATTCGTTTCTTTAGAATATTTATCTGTCTCAATCTTTTTGTTTGGTTCTGTCTCTGTCAAAGTTATACTTTCTCTAGTTTCATCATTATTTTTTGTAGTTGTATGATCGGCTGTGGCATTTCTAAACTTATTTGTAGTAATTACCTTCGTGGTTTCGGCATTTTTAGCTGTAGTTCCTTTAAGCAATGTAGTTTTGTTTTGTTCCTTGGTTGCTGTTCTTCTGATATTCGTTTTTGTTTCAATATTTTTCTCTGCGATTTTTTTATCTATTTTGTGAACAGTCCAATGACTTGTATTGATGTTTTTAAATGTATGTGTAATTTTACTGCTGATCTCATTGTCTTCTTCATAATTTTTAGTTTCTGGATAGTCTGGGGCTCTTATGAAATAAATAGTTCTCGTTGACCTTCGTTTGACAGTTATTTCTGTTTTAACCATTCTCAAGTTACGAAGTTTAGCTTTCAGATTATCTTCTCGTACTTCTTCCTTTTGTTTCTGTATTCTCTCAGTTAGAGTTTGTTTAAATTCATCAAAAGACAAGAAAGCCTGTGGCAGTTTTGATTCCAGAGGGTTATTTATGTATATAGTTTTGTTGACGTCAGGTTGGCCGCCTGTTCTTAGCACCAGATTGTGAAATTTGAGGCCGTTCACGTCTTTTAGTTTATTGACGTGCATCTGATATTCTACATTGTTTATAATCATTCGGCGCGATGATTTTGGCCGGTTTTCTGAAAATTCAGATCTCTAACTCAGTATTTGTGTTTTGACCTTATATATACAGACGAGGGCGTAAAAATAACTGTGTCGCCGACCTTATTGGTTGTAGCATAAAGGTACATACATACATACATACAAACCGTCACGCCTCTTTCCCACAGGGAAAGCAGAGACTACTGTGGTAGGCAGAGACTACTTTGTTCACTTGCTACGATTCCGACATTCCTCTTTCGCTTCATCCACATTCATCAATCTCTTCATACATGCTCGTCGGTTTCGGGTACTCTTGACCTGGCCTTTTTCTAAAACGTCCTCACTTTGATCACGGAAAGTCCGTCTAGGCCTTCCGTCCGCATAAAGGTGTATAGATGTTTTGGGTTTTGGACGTTTTGATAACGTGCATATATGTATTTATGCCCTTGACTGTACCTATTTAAATAGTAGGTGCAAAACTAATGTTCCTGAATATCATCTAACCTCGGCATTGTCTTATTTTATTAATAGTATTATCAGAAGTTAGAATCACCTAAGAAACACAAATAACTTTTAACAACATTGATCATTGTATTAGATGACAGGACTTTTTCGTCCGCATCGGAAACACCATCTGAAGTATAATTTTAGTCGCTAAAAAGCAGTGCTTCCCCTGTTGTTACTTGTGTTATTACAACCTTTGTTATACTAAAAGCTTTGCCTGTCTTGGCGAACAACGGTGATTATAATGACCAAAATATAGTTAGCATTAGCACCTACCAAAAAAAATTGATTTTCTGTTTTTGGTGCTATAGTTTTTTTGTGTCCATTTTTTTGGCAAGAAATCTTACAACTTTGAAGTATTTCTTGATGGTTATTTGATCAATTAGGTATAGATCGACTGCTTAAATGAGTCCTCGCCTGCGCGGCACAGGGGCGCGGGGTGGGACGTCAAAGGGGGCCCGCGGTCGTCCCATCCCGCGCCCCCGCCCCGCGCGGGCGCAGACTCATTTAGCGGTCGGTCTGTACCAATCAGAGGACCATATATCCTCGTACACAATCATCTCAAAAAATCCCAAGTACATTAAATTCGCGACACAATTTACCTGCTAGCGCCTCCTTGTAGTTACTGTACAATATTGCCATGTCATTTTCCGCGATATTCAAAATTTCTTCCGTTTCACAGAAGCTCGTCAAAAACGTTGCTACTAAGCATACATGAATTAGTAGATCCATGGTGCGCGTGATACATGCCGATGTGACGGCAATTGCGCACGCGACGGTGGCGCATGATCGCACCACTGAAATTTAATTTGAGATTAAAACGGCCAAGCGGGAGTCGATCTCGCATTAATACCATACAAACAGCCAGTAAAAAACATTACATTAAAATGTTAAAAACTCCCCACGCAATCGAGTAATCATACGTACCTAAATAAAAAATCACATCTCCAGCCTATACACGTCCCACTGCTGGGCACAGGCCAACTCTCAGAATGAGAGGGCTTGGGCTATAGTTCCCACACGGGCCGAGTGCGGATTGGGAACTTCACACTTGAATTGCTTTGCGGATGTGTGCAGCTTTCCTCACGATGTTTTCCTTCACCGAAAAGCTCATAGTAAATTTCAAACGTAATTCGCACATAAATACCGTAAAACAGATGTGCGAGCCCGGGCTCGAACCCACGACCCTCTGGTTGAAAAAAATAATTCCATTTTATGCCAAAAATGCCTTAAATCTTTTTGGAAAAGAGCTGATACTCTTCGAACTGCTGGACCGATTTTTACCAAACATAGGAAACACCGGCAGTGAAACTTGCTTTCGAATGAAAAAACCGCATCGAAATCGCTCTATCCGTTTGAGAGCTGCGATGCCACAGACAGACACACACATACATCGATGTCAAACTTACATATAACACCCCTTTTTAGGGTTCCGTACCTCAAAAGGAAAAAACGGAACCCTTAGGCCGTTTGTCCACCGCCGCCGTCACCGTCACGTCACCGAGAACGAGATGACGGCGCCGAAGTAGCGGTACATACATTTACTTAAGCCGCGTGTCCACCGCACATCCGTCACCCGAGCGCTGCGGTGGACACGCGGTCATCTCGTTCTCGGTGACGTGACGGTGACGGCGGCGGTGGACAAACGGCCTTATAGGATCAGTTTGTTGTCCGTCCGTCCGTCCGTCCGTCTGTCTGTCAAGACCCTTTTTCTCAAGAAAGCGTGGAGGTATCAAGCTGAAATTAATATCAAATACTTAGGTCCACTGAAAGAAAGAAAGAAGACATTTATTCATTTTGCAAGACACACAAATATAAGAGCATACACACAATTTTAAAGAAAAGAAACAAAAAAAACACAGGTATGAAAATTAGATCATCGCAGCGTTGTGTGTCTCCGCAAAAGTGAAACGGTCGCTGGCTCAGCAATACGCTGAGGTGTTTGACACCTGCAGCACTGATTTTCAGCCAGAACCGTTTGTGACTCAAGAAACAATACACAGGCAAAATATACCACATAAACCATAAACTTTTACGTAAGTAAAGTAATAAATAGATATAATAAATAGACAGAAACCGACTTATGTGTGACTAGAAAATACATAAATTTATTAAATAGTTTACAATAAACAAAAAACAAAAAGGAAGGAAAACTATATATTTATTGTTCAAAGACAACAAGCTGGCATATCAATGTACAAAGTGCTGAAGGACTATTTTAAGGATTTTTGGAGCGTCAATAAGTGATCCTTCAGCTTGCGCTTGAAGGTGTAACTACTTGACGCTCCTTGGATAGGGGGGGGGGGAATATCAATCCAGCACTTGGATGCCGCAAACTTGAAACTGCCTCGGAATGCCGCAGTTCGGTGCTTAGGCACGAGAACTATTGCGCTTCTGCGCTCTGCGCTTCTGCGCTCGACCAAACCATCTTGTTAAAGAGGTATGATGGGGTCTCGTGACGTCTCACACCGAACAGCAAAGTGGCGAGGTGCATGCGCCTGCGCGCTGGCATGTTCAGCAAGTTGGCGGCGTTCAGGTATGGGGTGATATGGGAGCGGGGAGGGACGCGGAAACAAAAACGAGCACATGCGTTTTGCACTCGCTGTAAAAGCCTCTTAGAGCGACCAAGAATGCAACCGCCATAAATAACATCACAATAGTTTAGTCTGGACAATATAAGCGATTCACAAAGGTCAACACGCAAATCGACACTAAGGTAATCGCGTATATTGTACAGAACTTTGAGGCGGTAGAAGCAGTTACTCACAACTTTCAAAATGTGGTTCTCAAAGTTCAGCTTGCCGTCCATTAGGAGGCCAAGGTTATTGGCTTCTACCACCCGCTCTATTGGGTCACCCATGACGGCAACATTCCCGGTAGCCAGAGCAGCAAGAGTATTCCGAATTTGATGCCTCGATCCACAAACGATATATTTTGACTTGCCGGGATTCAGAACAAACAGTTCTTCTCCGACCAAGCCGAAATACGGTCCAGATCTGCATTGATTGAGTCCACAGCTGAAGACGTCTCTGACGGCGCGCTGGAGACATACAATTGCAGATCGTCCGCATAAAGATGGTATCCACTGCTCTTTATATGTATGTATATGAAACACTTTTCAAAGATGGCATCTTTCAGCAGTCTAACTAGTACTACCGCCATGCAGCAGTGCTTGCGCTGCAGTGTCCCAGTGTGTACAGTAAGATAGCCGGTGAAATTACTGGCACAGAGGTATTCTGTCTCAGCCCTCTAGATTAGTTTATTATTCGTTTAATATAAAAATACATTGATTTACATAAAATGTCAAGAAAAAATGTAGGCTCTGTCTACCCCGTAAAGGATAAACACGTGATTTGTGTGTGTATGTATTTATGTAATTTATAACCGTGTCTTCACAACCGTGACAAAAAATACACATTTTGACGAATATAATACAAAAAAAATAGGTTCAGCCGTTATCGGTTTTGTGAATTACGGATGCATACATATATGTAAATTGGTTATACATAGATGTATACAGGGTTATAGGTAATTCGACGTATATTCTTTATGAGGTGATAGGGGTGACTATTTGCGATAATTTTAACCCCCATATGTATTACGCAAAAGTTAACCATTTTTGAGTTATCATGTTTTTTAGTTTTTTTTTCAAAATAAGTCAAAAATGCAACATTAAAAATTTATAAAAAAAAAAGTATCAGTTTAAATCTCATTTTTTCTTTTGACTTATAAAAACGTTTAAACACTGCTTATTTGTCAATATTAAGACCACAATTATCGGGCCAAATTAAAAAATGCGAAGTAAAAAACGACATTATTTCAATTTTTTTTTGAGATTTTTTTCCACTAAAATGCCTTAAAACAAAAAAAACGTTTTTGAACTTAGCTTGCAGATTATTTTAAAAACATAACCGTTTTCTTAGCTCTTCAAAAATGCATAAAAACTAGGAGCTTACTTCAAGAAACAGAAAAAAAAATGATCACAAAGGAAGCGGGCGGAAATTCTTATTCGAACTAAACTAAGGTCGTTCTAAGGAGTTGTAAGGAAATTCTTATTCGAACTAAATTAATTAAAAACAATACTCAATGTAAATAACACAAAAAATACAAATTTAAAATAAGTATTTTTTGTGTTATTTACATTGAGTATTGTTTTTAATTAATTTAGTTTGAACTCCTTAGAACTCCTTAGTGGAAAAAAGCTCAATTTTTTTTTAAATAATATCGTTTCTTACCTAGCATTTTTTTTAATTTGGCCCGATAATTGTTGTTTTAATATTGATAAATAACCAGTGTTTAATCGTTTATATAAATCAGAAGAAAAAATGAGGTGTAAACTGATACTTTTTTTTAAAATAAATTTTTAATGTTGCATTTTTGACTTATTTTGAAAAAAACTAAAAAAACATGTTAACTCAAAAATGGTTAACTTTTGCATAATACATATGGGGGTTAAAATTATCCCAAATATTCACACCTATCACCAGACCCCTCTTCTCCACTGGGCACGTGCCCAGGGCCCCGCGATCGAATGGGGCCCCCTAGTTCCTGCCAGATTACCAAATGATAACCGATATTTAGGTCATAGGGGCCCCATGATCCTAATGTGCCCAGGGCCTCAAATAGTTTAAAGACGGCCCTGCCTATCACCTCCTAAAGAATATACGTCGAATTACCATAACCATGTATATGGACCGTGATTTAGACTAAGATATGGGATGCGTTTGTTTCTAAGGAAACGCATAATTAATGTACGATAGCAATTAGCTAATACCACCAATTTTGTAAATGAAATCATACTTTTATTATAATTACAAACTAGCGTTTTCGCTTATCGCTATCCAGCGGGAACTACGCGATTTTCCGATAAAAAGTATCCTATGTTCTTTCCTAGGACTGAGACTATTTCTGTACCGAATTTCATTAAAATCGGTTCAGTGGCTTAAGCGGACAGAAAGTTACTTTCGCATTTAATATTAGTAGGGATTGAAAATAACCTGTAAGCTCTCAACTGTTTTTCTTTTGCGCGCCCCGACCCTCACAATCACAACTTATTTGCGGCCAGTTTCAAAAACGAAACAAACCTTTTCACACTCAGCGTCGTCTATAAATTAAAAAAAAATCAACTTTTTTAATTCTGTGTCACAGGGCGGCACCATAGAAGACTACGGCGTATACACCATGCTGCCGGCGCAGCAGTTGCCGCCGATCAGCCCGTGGCCGCCGGACGCAGTGCTGGACCGCATGGATGACCTCGCCCACAAAGGTAAAGGTAATGGGGATTACCATTTACTTACCTTATCCTGAGTGAGCGAGCCGAGAGGTCACTGACCTCCAAACCTCAGTCCTAAGAAGGGATCGTAAAATGCGAGCAATATCCATATAACTGACGATATTTTTTATCCCTAGACAATTTTGATGAGTATAGTCTGCCATAAACAATTTTCCATTTATACTGTTAATTGTTCAGGATTGTTATAAAACTAACCTGACCTAACCTATAGTAGAGTTGTACAGGTGGTATTTCAAAGCTCCTGATAAAATTGTACTTTCAGAGAAAAAAATACTTATGGCAAACATTACATTATGGCACATGAAATGCAGCCTAATGAAAGAATTCGATATGTAAGTAACACATGCGTCAGAGCTTGCTTTGGGACCGGTGCTAAGTATTACTTAAGAAGTAAGGAAGCACATTCAAGCAAGCAACGTGGGCTGCTCTGAAAATCGAAACTTGTATGTCGTCCCTCTCACTCTACCATTAAATACTATTAGTGTAAGCGTAACGGGCCAACACAAACTTTGAATTTCTAATTTGCGTGATTTTTTGAAAGAACATTATGCTGGAACATTACTTATACCTAGGCCCTAGGCCTTAGGCCTAGGCGGACGTTCCGTGATCAAATTGGGGACGTTTTGGAGAAAGGCCAGGGCAAGAGTACCTACCCGAAACCGACGAGCATGTATGAAGAGATTGATGAATGTGGATGAAGCGAAAGAGGTATGTCAGGATCGTAGCAAGTGGAACAAAGTAGTCTCTGGCTACCCCTGTGGGAAAGAGGCGTGACGATATGTATGTATGTGTATGTATGTATTACTTATACAGGGTGTATCAGATAGCCCCTAACAATAATCAACTGGGGTATATAACCATAGCTATAGAAGCTAAAAAAATATTAAAATAAAAATTGGAGTATTTTTTTTTTATGTTTTCTATAGGAATGATGTTGTTGATTGTTGATTATTGTTAGGGGCTATCTCATACACCCCGTATTGGACCAGTTTTGAAGTCGTGTCACAATCGATTGCTTTAGAGGCGGCTCTTTCACTCAGGATTCGGTCATCTCATTTAGACTAAGATATACGGCAACTTCTTGCAACATTCTAAGGGATTATTGCAAATTGTAGCCTTTACTATTTATTTGTACTTGTATAATTTATGTTTTTCGATGTGATGCTCCCAATTAGAATTAAGGCAGTAAAAATTGAATACTTAAGTAATAGAATATTTTAATATAGATTGTCATAGCTGTCTGTCCCTCTGTCTGCTAATGAGTTGTATGCTGACAGCTTTATATAGACATTTATTAATATTGTTATGGCCGCTTAACAGAAACTAAAGAAAGATTTTTAAAATTAAAAGGGATCCAATTAATCGGTTTCTCAGCGGTAATCTAGCAATGCCAATTGTTTAGTATTTAGTACTGAACCCTTCCAATGAAAATATATTTTTATAAAAACAAGAATACCATTGCAAAAGTAACTCATACCTAAAACTTTAGTGCGTTATTACCTGCCTGTAACCATAAGAATAAAAAAGTCGTACAGAGGCGACACTTTATAGATGGGTATAAAATACAACTGTATTCTAGTGACGAATTGCACGCATTGATTTATTTGTATAAATAAGCTGAACATAATGTAAACCACAGCCACTTTAACTTTTTATACTCCCTGATCATACTTATTTATATTTTAAGAGTACTCTGTTAGTACAACTGTAAACAGATAGTTTATTTGTCTCCAGCTAGCACATTTGTTCAACGTTGGCTCTATACCTTTTCGCCCATTGAGAAAGAGAAGCATTAACCTGTGCTCTGATTTTCTTATGTTTTTGCTATGGATAATACCAGTACTAATTATAAAACAAAATAATATATCCTTCAACCTTTACTAAACAAACGTGATATTAACGTCAAAGCCGCCAGTGTCGCCTCTATGCGTATTTCTTATGCATTAAACATAGATTAAGCAAAACATAATTGAACCGCTGATTAATTGGAGTAAGCAAGCTTATGGTGCGGCAGGTCACAGCGGTGTTAACCAGCTCGGCGGCGTGTTTGTAGGAGGCAGACCCTTACCTGACTCCACGCGGCAGAAGATCGTCGAGCTGGCGCACTCGGGAGCCCGGCCCTGCGACATCAGCCGCATCCTGCAGGTCTCCAACGGTTGCGTCAGCAAGATACTCGGCAGGTCAGTTGCACTCCGACATGTACACTGTAGCAGATGCTTACCTGACTCCATACGGCAAAAGATAGAAGCCTGGGCCTGCAATATTAGCAGCAACCGAAGGTCCAACGGTAGCGTCAGCAAGATACTCGGCAGGTCAGTTGCACTCTGATCATGTACTGTAGCAGACGCTTACCTGACTCCATACGGCAAAAGATAGAAGCCCGGGCTTGTAATATTAGCTGCATCCTGCAAGTCTCCAACAGCTGCGTCAGCAAGATACTAGGCAGGTCAGTTGCACTCTGATCTTGTACTGTAGCAGGCGCTTGCCTGACTCCACACGGCAAAAGATAGAAGCCCGGGCCTGTAATATTCACCGTATCCTGCAAGTCTCCAGCAGCTGCGTCAGCAAGATACAGGCAGGGCAGTTGCACTTTGATCTTGTACTGTAGCAGGCGCTTGCCTGACTCCACACGGCAAAAGATAGAAGCCCGGGCCTGTAATATTCGCCGTATCCTGCGAGTCTCCAACGGCTGTGTCAGCAAGATACTCGGCAGGTCAGTTGCACTCTGACCATGTAGCAGACGCTTACCTGACTCCACGCGGCAAAAGATAGAAGCCCGGGCCTGTAATATTAGCTGCATCCTGCAAGTCGCCAACGGCTGCGTCAGCAAGATACTTGGCAGGTCAGTTGCACTCTGACCATGTACTGTAGCAGACGCTTACCTGACACCACACGGCAAAAGATAGAACGCCGGGCTTGTAATATTAGCTGCATCCTGCAAGTCTCCAACGGCTGCGTCAGCAAAATATTCGGCAGGTCAGTTGCACTCTGACTATGTAATACTGAAGCAGACACTTTAACAGACTCCACACGGCAGAAGATTGCCGAACTGGCTGGCACGATTTAGTGACGGTTTTAGATATATATTTATTTTAGATATCCGATAGTTCGGTTATACTGTTACGAAGCTCTATAATATCCCCGGAGGGAAAGACTTTAATTCAACCTAATTTGGCAAAATACGAAGAATCGCAAGCCTAACTTATTATTTACTTAGTTGGCATTTTTTACAAACTTTTCACACCCGCGAATGTCAAGAAAAGCCAACCGCAAACGGACATTAGTTTAAAATAGAGCAACATAACACCTAACAATTCCAAATATGCAGTTGAAACAAATACCGCGGTCTAACCGGTCGTTACCACACTCATAGTTGTCTACCGCACCTCGTGGCTGAAACCGCAGGGTTACCTATTACACGAACCATTTACAAATACCCCTGACATCTAGTTAAAGTATTAGTTACCCGGGTGTACGTAAAGCGGTCGGGTTGCGCCGTCAAGGTGACGTTGAAGGTTGGTTTTGGGTGACAGGGTAATCCGAAACGAACCTATTTTTGAAATGATTGGGTGTCGATTGTGTTTTGTTTTGCTCGCTTGCGGTTTCTACGTCTGCGTTCATATTCGTTTTCGTAGTTTTTTAGTGTGATTGATTGTCGAATAGGTAAGCAAAATTGAGTTCAAGCTAAATGTAAGGGTAGATTAACTTTTCATCGATACTGAGTAGTTATTTATGTACCATTTAACTTTTCATTGTGTAGCCAAAATGAAAAGTTAAACGGTACTTAAACGGATAAGTTCGCCTTTGTGTAAGATTTAACGAAAAATATTTATTCATAAAATAACACAAATAATGTCAAAAAAAACAATAAAATAGTACATAAAAAGAAAACAATTAGTCTAATGTATGTAAATGTATATCAATTGTATTTATTTTATTTTCATTTTGCACAATTAAGGTTACGTACATACAGAATCAATACAGAAAACCTAAATATTCAAAGCCTTATTCGTTACAATACAATACAATACAAATACTCTTTATTTAACACCAGAAATCTGTACAAAACAATACAGAAACATAGAACAAAGTACGGTACTAACTACAGATACCGTTCGCAAACCAACTTTCCCCTACTTTTCACCGCTAAAAAAACATGAACCAGAGACAAAAAACGTGACAGCTGGCAGGTAAAAAGACAACCTCCACGGAGGTATCGACACATAACGCACGTAACTCGACACGGCCACCCTCGCCGCTCGGTGATACCATGTGATACGCCATACTGTGACAGTTTGCTTGCGAAAGTTGCCATGTCCAAAGGAAAAGGGAGTAATAAAATACTTTGGAAGACTGCCTTAGTTGTATTAACACTAGCTGTGGCTTCGTGTATCCCTTACATAAACCCTTACCCTTTATCTTATCTCCAGTCTATATACGTTCCACTGCTGGGCAGGCCTCATCTCAGAATTAGAGGGCTTGGGAACTTCTCATACACCATTGAATTGCTTCGTAGGTGTATGCAACAAGCTCGCTTCCACTTTGTCTGATTGATACTTAAGGTGTATTTTGTGAGCTATGTCGATAACGGTCATAGTTTATCGAAGGAAAAAATACTCAGCGGCAAAAATATGTGGCCCAGTCTTTGTGATTACATTTGCATACATGTGACGGCAATTTTTTTTCCCGTTGTGTATATAAGGTTATCTGTGTCTTAGAACCTTATGCAGTGTCTTACAATTATTTTAGACTATTCCATCAGGTGATAGGTTAGTGAAGGTTTTCTATCATAATTTTTGATTTCAAATTAAATCAGCCTTTTCACAGTACACTTACAGTTTGAGCATCGAGCAATAGACTCATTTCATTTTGTCAACAACGGATACGAAATCCTTAAAAACATTGTATAATTTCAATCAAACTAACCTAAACACATATGGCCCGTATCTCGAAGCTAATTTTACAAAGTCTATCTAAACTGCAAAACTAGTCCAATCAACCAATCAAAGGCTGAGTTTTGACCAGTGTTGCCAGTAAAATTGTAAAATTGTAGCCCATAGCTTCAAAAAACGGGCCACTGCTGAAGACAGTATACCTTGTTGGATATGATTGAGAAATAATACTGTAAAATTATAGACATCTTACCCACAGATTGCGGATAGCTTACACTTCTCTGAATCCCTTCTTTAACAATTTCGAGATCTCCAATTAATACACCAACTTTCTCTATTAGGTACTACGAGACGGGTTCAATACGACCCCGGGCCATCGGGGGTTCGAAGCCACGAGTGGCCACGGCAGAGGTGGTCAACAAAATCGCACAGTACAAGCGGGAATGCCCTTCGATCTTCGCGTGGGAGATCAGGGATCGCCTGCTCAGCGAAGGCGTGTGCTCCTCGGATAACATCCCTAGCGTGAGTAATGAGTAAAATTTAAGGAAATTATCAATTTAAGCTGGGTACTCATCTACTGTAGCCGTAACTATTACAGTTACACTATCCAAGAGTCTGCCGCAGGCGGAATGCCTCGTACACTCTAGATTTTTTGGTTACTGTAACGTCCAACGGTTTCGGTTACAGACCGTTTATTAAAAAAAAAGTCTACATGATCATCTTTTCCAGAATTTAACTATTTTGGATTCTTCTTACTCAGAATAGGTTAAAACCTATTGATCCATACAAGAAAAAAAATGTGTCCAAAAACTTCCATTCCAGTTCGACACTTTTTTGTTCGTCGTTCTTTTTTATATGTATGGAACGTGACGTACAGGAAAAAATATAATAAAATCAGGGACTCAATAGGGTAAACGATTCTGTGTAAGAAAAACGCAACATACTTAAATCCTGAAAAAAAATGTTATGTAGACTTTTTTAAAAACGCTTTACAGCTCGCAGATTAGTAATCGGCTTTACGTCTAAAAATGAAGCAAGGCACCTCACAAATACTTAACGTAGACGGTAGAAAACGCAAAAGAATAACTATACTACTTAATAGACTGCTATAGTCGAGGATACTGATCCTCGACTAAGCCGAGTTCAAGATCTGACCTCGTCATTTTCAAAATGATCAAAGTTTTGGGAATTGATTTCATGAAGGTAAGTGAACAGTCAGACCGTTAGACCAACCATCTTCCATTTCATTAAATAAAGACTTCCTTAAAACAGAACAGAATTGATGTTGGAGTGTTAGTCTAGCCCAGTCCGCCGGAAAATAATTCACTCAGCAACGATCGGGTATAGGTAATTCTTTACTCAGAATAAACAATTCATATAGGTATTCAATCATATTGTAATTGTTGACTAACTTCGTTGCTTGAAGACTTCCAAGATAAAGTGGTTATGTAACTATCAGTGAGTTATTTTTTTAGTCGCTTCATTGATTTTAAGTCTGCGTCAAACGTAAAGCCTCGCAAATTAACTTAATCCAGTGTACAAATTGTATCTTGTTAAATGAGTTAGCTTATACGCACGTAAGATAAATAATTTGCGCTCTTAATAAATGTGTATTATATTATTATAGCTACTTGTGTACATATCTTTCTAGGTTTATTTTTCAATATCAAAACTCGAGTTAAGTTTAAAAAAAAACGTATAAAAATCAACTATTACGAACAGTAAACTAAAAATGAACCTTACACAGCGAAAACACTTTCGCGTAATCATCTTTAGCGCTCTCTTGTTTCTAAATCACACAAAATAGCGCTCCTATGGCGCCTTTGGAAAGTATGAAAATACTAAAGGGCGAGACGGGCACAATGGCGTACCTACCTATAATATTACGTCGGAGCTATAACGCCTTATCTTTCCCTGACACTATACAGGACTCCCCTTTGTCCCCCTTCTCCCCACCACTTCGTGGCAAAACAATATGACGTTATAACTTTTTTCTTCATTTTTTCCCTTTTTTGAATACGGGGCCGCTCCCTTCTGGGACATCCTTTAGACGTATCGTCTTCGGATGTAGAGGATGATGCTTTTTTAATAATGCCGATGGAGTTTTTATGATACGATGAATTTTCAAAAGGGATGCGTCAGTTGAAAAGTTATTAGTTTCTTATTGCAAACGCAGTGAAACAATATAGATGGAATAGTTTTAGTGAAAACCTAAGATAGTTTCGGCTGTGAGACAGAGATTAGAGAATATCACTAAAATTGTTAGGTCATTCAAGATGTGTTCCGTAGTTGTAGCACGTTATCTTTAGCCGTTTTCATGCTGTTATTATTCCGTTTCGTCTTCTCTTAGAATTAAAAACGTGTAAAAATTAACGTGGCATAAAAATACATCTCTGCGCTATTAACGAAACGTCACGGTCATTTTACGACCCAGACAGAGAAAGAAGCCGAGCACCCTTTCACAAACATCTCCCTTGCAAATACTTAACATAAATTAATTAAGAAATTCGCGCCATCACCCCTAGGCTGACGGTTTTTTTTTCTTGGGAGAAAACCAGCGCATTAAGTAGGTTGGTACTCCGAATATCGCGAAAAACATAAAACCGAAACAGAGGGACGGAGCGGGACGGATATATACCTTTTTTAATGAAAGCGAAAGAGTTGGGCGGCTATCTCTTTTTTCGTCGTCGAAGGGGGAAGCAGGGCGATTTTGACACGGTATGAATAAAGAAAATATGAAGGCTTTTGTTGCCGTAAAAAATCCTGTACAAGGGATAAAGTCTTTAAGTTATCAGGGGAGATATACCTACAGGTAGGGTATGGGTGTAGGAGCGTTTGATGTCTTCGTATTTATCGAAGTCTGGTTGATATTGTGTTTACGTACGCCATAAGAGGGTGCTTAGAGGTAGAATATATTAACGTCAAGATATCGATTCGCCGTACGGTTAACCCGTCTCATTTTGTTAAGCTGACGGGAAGAGTGGATACTGTTGGGTACATGCGTAGGCTGCGTGTGACACGTTACATCGTTGGGTTTTGCAGCATTGCGACACATGTAGTCAACGAGACGGTGTATTTATAGAAAAATGTATATACATAATACGGGTGGCCAAAATAAGTTGTCTATCACTGCTTTAACTTTCTATCAAACGAATGTGTCGCTAAAGTCCACCTTGCAAGGTGACCGACGCGTCTTATCGGCATTACATTTTATGGCGTGCAAAGTATTTTAAACCTTGGGATGGCAGACCACATATTTAACTGATGATATCTCGTTGATATGCGTATATACATACAGTGTCTCAAAATGAATCTACAACAGCAGTTAGTTGGGATAGTGTGACTCATCATATTTGAATTTAAATGTTTTCAGGATTTTTTGATTGTGGTTGACAAATGCCTCCACAGAACTTTATCACAGCACAGATTGTAATACTATATTAGATCACTACATATACTTCATCAATCAGCCGATAAAAATGACTCGTCAATTAATATTCTGCTATTTTACAATTGCCAATTAAAGAAATTTGACACACCTCCTTAACCTATTTCAACAACTCACTTTTTCCTAATCATTTTATTGAACTCACTAACACAGCGGCAAATATATCGTTAAGCTTTAGTAGTAACGACCCTTAACTAAAAAGCTGTAACGACATTCAACCCTGTTAAACATTTAAACAATATAACTCTAAATAGCCCGACGTCGCGATCTAACTTGAACCGCACGTCTCTTATTACAAGGGTGACTTTTATTTGTTCTTAAAATTTAGGGTAAGAGAGTCAATAGTAGGGTCATATCGCATAGTGACATGCGTTCCCGTAGCAAATCACTTCCGGGCCACTAAATCCAGGCCAAATTAATGCATTTAGCACGCTCTACCCTCGACTGGGGATGACAACTTTATTTCATTGTGTCCCGATATTTTCTTGTCACTTCAACGTCAGTAACGAGCGATACTGTGATTTTTTTGTCTATGTTGGATTTGCATTAATGTTGAATGTGTTTTATATTTTAATAGGCAGTTATGAAGATCATTAGCGGTGTAGAGGTAGTACCTAAAACTGTATTTTGTAGGAAGCGTGTTAGTTGTGTCTTTGTTTCTTTTTTATTATACTACTAGCTGTTGCCAGCGACTTCGTCTGCAAAGAATTCGTTTATCGCTATCCCGCGGGAACTACGCAATTTTCCGGGATAAAAAGTAGCCTATGTGCTAATCCAGACTATTCTCTATCTATGTGCCGAATTTCATCCAGATCCGTTGGGCCGTTCTGGCGTGATTGAGTAACAAACAAACAAACATCCATCCATCCATCCATCCATACTTTCGCATTTATAATATTAGTTAGATTACTGTCATACTTTGACATATTTATCGATACTTCTATAATTTATTAGTATTAATTTATATTTGCATACCTACTACGAATTAAAACTGGCCAAGTGCGAGTCAAACTAGCATTTATATTTAGCATTTTTTTTTATTACTGATATTAATGTAAGAGTTTCGCTATTACTTAAATATTAAACAATTTAATGCTACTCAAACATTTCGATGTCCGATATTACAATACAAATACTTGCTTAGTCATTTGGATGATTTTTGCAAATGCCAGTGCAAATAACTAGTTTAATATGTTACTTTAGAGGGTATATAAATTCCAAGCTTTGATTAGCGTGTTAGCTCCCCAAACGGCAACATTGCAATAACCAAGCCAATAACTCTACACTGATTTAAAATATCATTAAGTCTCATATCAGAGATTTGGATCTCACAGGGGTAGTATGGGAGAAACAAATTGTAACAAAGGAGTCCGGTAAAGAAGATTATCGGCGATGGCGCGTGGCAGACGCGTGGCGAGAGCGCGGCCCGTGATCGTTGCATCTACCCTACTCTAAGGCAACCAATCACAAAGCTGCCTTTGTACAAAGCAATAAAGCAGTATTCTCTTTGATAACGCACAGATTCATAAAGTTAGTAGGCTTTTGAATGGAAAAGATTTTTGCAGTGTTGAGTTAGGGTGGGTTTTAGTTTGATAAAATGAGGCTGCAACGTTACTTTAAAATAAGAAGTGTTGGAGGGAAATTA
Source organism: Pandemis heparana (assembly GCA_963854515.1). Classification (NCBI taxonomy): domain Eukaryota; kingdom Metazoa; phylum Arthropoda; class Insecta; order Lepidoptera; family Tortricidae; genus Pandemis; species Pandemis heparana. The sequence goes on from OY978025.1 coordinate 8,291,580, forward strand.
ATACCACAATTTGAAGGATTTAAGGCTTACATTGATGTTGAGTGTAATCGGTAGAGTAAATAAATATATGTAATTGCGAGTTCTGTCGGCATGTGGTTTTAATGGCAACGTCAAGAGCACAAACGCCTTGGGCGCTTAAAAATAAGGGTAAGTATTTTTTGAACACCATGTTGCTTCTACGCACAGATAGTACAGAATGTATTAAATTTAAAAAGTAGTAACTTAAGTAATCAGTGCTCTCCATTTTCCTTACTTTAATTAAAATGGAAGTGCTATGTGACTTAAATTGAAGTAAAAATCGTGATAAACAATTGATTTTGATCAAATTTGTCTGTAATCATTTTGAACACGTATCGTAGACAATTAAACATACAGTAAGAAAACGCATGGCATTGAAAACCACGTTTTTTCAAGTCGGTTAAAAAAGAAACGTATTTTATCGAAAATGTAAATTCTGAGCCAGCAAATTAATCACATCACAGATAGCTACTTAACGATTTTATCAGCGTTACATTTTTCCCTATCTCCCCGACCTCCCCAGCTACATGTGATCATGTAATCTCACCCTCTCATAATCCACAACGAGTTAATTACAAGGTTTAGATCCAATAAACTGCGCCGCTTCTCCCCTGTCTCCTCACATGGGTATTATACAATACCTCTTTACAGGGATTATTAGCTACGGGACTAATAAAGTTTAAGAACAGCTTTTTGATATTACTACATATTTAATAACACGATAATCATACGCTATTAGTATTTAAGCATTTAAGTTCATCATGACGAAAATCTTAGGAATCATATTATAGACGATGCGGCTAGCCATACCATGCGGTATAAGCAGTCACTATTTTGATTCCCCTTTCCACCTATAAGCCCACAATTGTGCTAAGCGTAGCCTTTAGTGGTTTGACCAGTAGTTCGCACATCTGAGTTTTTGGAATTTTTGTGCGAAATCACATTTGAAATTTACCATCAGCTTTTCGGTGAAGGAAAACATCGTGAGACCTGCAAACATCTGCGAAGCAATTCAATGTTGTGTGAAGTTCCCAATCCGCAAAGGCCCGCGTGGGAACTATAGCACAAGCCCTCTCATTCTAAGAGGCCTGTGCCCAGCAGTGGGACGTATATAAGCAAGAAGTGATGATGATGATGGATATTAGTAGGGATAGTAGGAGTACATCCAAACCTGACCATGCAGGGTGCAATAAAATCAAATAAAAGAGACGGCGCCGCGCGTCAAGCCAAGCGCGATGAGTATGCCACGTGCGCATAAGCCGGCATGTGATTATAATGACTGCGCAGGCGCAAGTGTTTAGATGCGTTACATGCAAACCCCACTTGCAACATGTTGAAAAAGTATGAAAAGACGATATAAAAATCATCGCGGGCTAGTAAGAGCCGTAAAAGTAATGTTTTGTTTAAAAAAAATGCAAGATTAAAAGTTTTAGTTTAACAATAACAGTTACAGTAACCGACGATTTTGACATAAATTTCATAGGTTTTAATTGTGTATGTGTTTTCTGTTAAATGTACGTCAAAATTGTCGGTTATGGTTAAAGTTATTGTTAAAGTAACTTGGTGCAACACGCACTAGAACACGCGCGAGATACCCGTCTCTTTCTAGAACGAACAGTAAGAAAAATAAAGGTAGTCTAGATAGATATATGTAGATAGCGCTCTCGTGCTGGCCGTGCAGCAAATTGTGACGGTATGACAGAGTCTCATGACTCTCTTGAGCGAAACATTAACAAGTCATGGTAAGGCCCCAGTGCTGTTTTTCAATTAGAACCCATTTAGCTCACACCAACAGTTCAACCTCCAAATAAACTTACGACAGTTACGCCTTAAAAGCTAACCGTTTTCACAACCCACCAGTTTGAGCCTCCAAGCCTTTACCGTGTCACTCACAACATTAACAATTAAATTAACTTGGGAAGACAAAATGAAATTCCTTGAGACGTTAATGTTATCAAAGAAGGCCTATCTGACTGATTATGGCGTTTGAAGTGCGCCCAAGCGTGAGGGCCCGCTAGTGTTTAGATGTAGGTAGCAGGCCCTAGGTGGGGTTTAGAGAACATATTATTTTTAACCCCTTCAAGTATAGGAGGGGGACTTTGAGGATGCCTGTGGAACACATTGTTAAACCCTCGAATGCGGTTTTGCAGTTCTTTTTCGTTTGAATTGCGATTTTATATAGATTTGCTTAAACAATTGTATCGTAAGTTTTAGTTACGTTGTCTTCGACGCGTAAGAGTTAAGGTCCGACTACACCGGTGCGTAAGAGATGTTAACGGTGCGTTCACGCAATAAAATGTATGAAGAAACGGTGAGAAAATGTGACGCCTACGGCGCGAAACGTATACGTCTGGTGTGGTCGGTCCTTTATTCGATTTTCATGAATAATCCTACTTGGAACGCTTAGTCTATACCTACCTATACAGTTTAGTTGGAGCAGTGTGTTAAGTATAGTTTCATTTTAGTCGTTTAATTTTGTGGTAATGGATACTAAACCAAAGGAAAAATAACCAGGCCTTTTTTACCGGCATACAAGGAAGAGTATTTTGGTTAATTAGTAGGAACGTTTCTTTGCAAACAATTGTAACGTTGTTCCTGTATGGGTTACTTCTTTCCAAGAGAATCTAACCACATTTTATTTCATAAACGTTACGCAACTTTAAAGTGTATATGTAGTTATTACGCAAGTTTCGTAAACAAGTGTATTCTGCCGGGAATCTCGTTTAGCCGCGTCGCGGAACCGAAACGTCGTAAGTCACGCAAACTCTATTGAACATACGGCGTTTTGTGTTGCGATCGCCGGGGCTAGGGTGACTCCCTCGGCATATGCTATGCGTTTTACGGCGTTTTAATTTTAATCCACTCTGCATATGCGTTGTTAACACATGCGTGGTGGATATTAGACATGAATGTATAGGACGCATGGGTTTGGCAAAGGCCGAATTTAAAGAGAAAGTTACACCACGACACTCCAAATGGACCATCCGTGGCCACTCAAGCAGAGGTTCGTGGATCCGGGCTGACACCCCGAAGTTTTCAGCATTTATGTGCGAAATTACATTTGAAATTTACTATGAACTTTTCGATGAAAGAAAACGTCGTAAAGAATCCTGCACTCACTTGCGAAACCATTCAATCTATAGCCCAAGCGCTTTAATTCAGAGAGGAGACCTGTCTCCAGCAGTGGGATGTATGTAGGCTAGAGGCGACTCCAAATGGGCATATTTCCTTTACCGCTAAGTGTAATGACCCATGGCAACTACGGAGCTTAGTTTTTTCATAATAATAATAATAATAAATTCTTTATTTGTTAAACAAAGTTAAACTACATACAAACACAAACAGCAAAATACAAACTAATACAAGTTTAAATCTTATGCTGCTCCTTCACAATAAAATTAAGTACCAAATACCATCAACAATACACCAAGCAGGCAAAAAATAAATTATCATTATGCATTTTGTTGAACTTTGCTTGCATTGTCATCTATCCTACTTATGTATACTAAATTTCAAGTCAATCTGACCACTAAAAGTGGCGTGATTCCAAAAATTGTCTTCCATAATGTAATTTCCATGCTGAAAAGAGCAAATAAAAAACTATTTGTCTATACTGCAAAAGTACAAACAACAACACTTATAATAGGTGCATGGGAATCTGTTCACGATCGTTTAATATCCAATAGCCAATGCAGGCGTTTTGCACAGACCGCAAAGCCCGCCATTTATTAGCGAATAGCGACTGGCCCGACACGATTCTGGAAACTTCGAAATATGTCGCTTGAATTTTTATTTTATCCTAATTACTGACTGTCAAATGTTAGTGACGTTAATTTACTTATTACGCGTTAACGTTATAAATTACTAGTTGTTGCCCATTTTTTCAACATTTTATTTAATACAAACCTTGTCCAAACAGTAACAAATACAACTAAAAAAGAATTATCCAATTCGGTGCAGTCATTTGGAAGTTATGCGCGTACATACATTTCGACGATTCTTTTTATTTATATTGATAATTGACTGTTTATTGAAAATATAAATTTAATTACCTAATGCTTTAGTACGAAGGATTAAATTTATTTTAAATCCTAATTTACTTATGCGCTACGCATTCTTAAAACTCAGAAGCCTATTTCTTAGCTCTTATTATTTCTCTCTTTCTCTCATGTAGAGTTTTTTGATGCAGTATTAAACTTTCTAAATATGTACACCACTTTAACGGCACGTATGTATGATACGTATACCATCGCTACAAACCACAAACTATCCGAATAGGCCCATCGCTGATACTTCATACATATACATGTTTGTGTGAACATACATATATGCTATGTACCGTCTGACCGCTGCTCGGCCCATGCCGGTTATTAGTTACATAGCTTGCGGTACATACATACATATACACATACATATTGGGTACGGAGTTAGGTATGGAAGTTAGTTGTGTTAGCTGGAAAATGGATACTGTTAGGAACGTAAAATAAACTCGTTGAGTATACAACATTTAAGACTGATGTTTGTGAGTGAAGTTTAGATTAAGTTATGGGTGGTGTTTATCTTTTATTAATAAGTTAACTGTTGCACACAGAGGCGCCAATTACTTTTAATTGATCCCTTACTTGCCAAATAAATTACAGCGAAATCGTATGAGAACGTGATTCGGTTTCTGCAACCGCAGGTAGTTAAAGGAAGTGGATGAGAATGTCCGATTAAATATTAGTTGACTTCTCTGCGTGGAGCAGGAAACTCAGCTAAGTAGTCCAATACCAGCTTTAACATTTATGAAATGTTTATAAATCTGCAGACCATTTAAAATCAAACTATAGCAGAAAAAAACAAGCTGTCAGTCTACAAAATATCACGGTTTCTCCCAAAGGCTAAGAAATTTCAGTGTCATATTTTGCAAGTACAAATATGTTAAATATGACATTAAGAGTGGAATAATAATGAATAATGTATACGGTGTAGCGTTGCTACGCCTACGTTGCTACGCGCCGTAGCAAAGGGTTACGCGTCGACTTAAAAATATACGATAACGGTGAACCGGTGTGTTTAATATTTTTGCTTTTCCGTCACTCAACGTTAATAGCATAATATATATGACTTGATTCTGAGGAAACCATAACTTAGTGCCCCCAAAACTAGAGACCACTAAAATCCCTAAAGCTACTAAAAATTTTTACTGGAATAAAATCATTTCAATAGCAACCCATTGAAGTGCGGATTTCACACATTAGGGCCATCGACATTCACTTTACACATCTATTTATCAAATATAAACGCATTTTACAATTTCACAGTCCCATCCGCGCGCTGACGGCGCGAAATCACCATGAAGCGATCTAAATCAGAATTCATAGTCATTTAGTCCCTACTAGAACCATGAGTTATGACATTACGACCCCACGCGACACGTAGTAGCCCCTCGTCCAAATGACATGTCAATGCATTGTCACCTTTAGAATTTACTGTGGTAAGTTGGCAGCACTGCATAAAGACCGCCATGCAAGGGATGACCGCTGCCATCCTTATCTAACGCACTAAAACCTGTCTGCGTCCCGCTCTATTGATATTTATTATAATTTTATGCGGCGTCCACACTCTCGAGTGTTGCTTTGTGTATTAAACGATGTCCTTGTCGGGTTTTTGTTGTTCGAGGGAGGGTATTAAACGTAATAACAGCGTATCGTGACTGTTGAATATTTATGAGTTTTTTCAATGAATTCGATGCTAGATTTAATTCGGTGATTACAGCTGTAATTATAGTAGAGATACTGCCGCAAGTGCGGTCCGGTTACAGTGGGGTATCCGTTCAGTAATTTGTTTATAACAGATGTGTAATAAGATTTTATCTCGTAAATTTGGAATTGACTGAGATCGAGTGGTTGTTTTAAATTGGGATATATTTTCAAAATATCCTATTTTTGTCTGTGGTGCTGCCAAGCAACAAAAATTACTAACTAACTAATATTAAAAAAATATAGGAATATGCTTTAACGTCTCAGTCGATACTAAAAAAAGAATTAGATGCAGAAAATTTTCTAAAATACCTATTCGTTTTCTTCTTTTCTTCTTGGAATAGAAAGTAAAATAAAATAAGCCAAACAATTTGCCGATTGGAGAGTGCAACTGATTTGGTAGGTACCTATCGTAGTGTCAATTCAATCGCAACTAGTCATAAATAAAGAGGAGTCTCTATTACAGCCAATTGCCAGTACCTACCTAGTTAAATCAACATTTTCGGACCTATATTTTTCTAAATAAAAAACTAGTCCTATAGTCTGGCAGCTAAACCACTGCAGCCAGATGACACTTCCAAATGTCATACGAAATAATGATACCACATTTATTTCACTAGTGCTCGACTAAGGTCACGTAATGAATGATTTGATTATTGAACGAACGAAATATTTTATGAATGTCACATTCGTAGTTTAGTATATTTCAAAATAAGCGCGATACTTTTGAGGCATTCAAGGTTCATATTAACATAGTAGATAAAATGTGCGATGACTTTGTAATAAACGTAAATAGTGACAGCAGCAGTGAAACTGATTCGGAATAATTTAAGTTTTTAAGTAAAAGTACAAAGGTAGAAAAAAATATTAATGTGATAATTGTTGTTTTATTTACGGCAAAATGGGGAATGAGTTGAAAAATGGTAACTGATTTGACATGCTTCCGCACATTTCCAAATCGCGCTCTTACACTACTAACTAGAAAACATCCAAAAAAACCTTATTGAATAAACCATTTTATTAAAATACGCTTTGAAAATTCTCATTTATGCCGCAAATTAATTTCATTACATCGTTCATTCTTTCATTCACTCATTAAGTCACATCACTATTTAATATTTGCCAAAAACTGACAACACTGAAAGTGTCATCTGGCTGCAGTGGTTTATCTGCCAGACTATAGACAAAGAGCTTCATTCCAGCCAGTCACCAATAGTTAAATCAGCATTCAGCATAAATTGAAATTTAGATTTACTTTACTGGAGGTGGTATTTTAGAGCCATTAAAGTCAGTCCTCATTTAGATTTTTTTCATTGTCTACAGCACGCGTCAGACCATAATGTTTTCGCACAATACAAGAGTAACGAAAAAATGTACTTAAAATAAAAACCGTTGAATGTCATTCATAATCGTTGGAGCGTTCATCCCCGTGCCGACTGCAATAATACACTATTACTTAATAATAATAATGTACTATTATTGCCATTAAAGTAAAATTATTATTGAAGACCGGTTCGCCAAGTAAACACAATTGACTTTTGCCATTTGGTTGGGCTTCAAAGATGTAGGTATTTAATTGTATTGACCCTCGGTTTTCACTTCATTATTGTACCTACCAATATGGTGACTTTTATTAAACAACACCTTATTGACATTTAAATTAAGAAACTAAGGTATAGATGCCATTATATGTATTGTGTAGCATAGTTTTTTTTTTCTTGCACAATTAACTTTATAGAGGCTTGTAATTATTAGCGTTGCCAAAAGTCATAGGTAGGTAATGTTTTTCCCTGAAAGTTACGATGTCTATTCATATTTAAAATTAAAACAAGACAAGATAGCATAGCAACGTGCGACCCTCAACAATAATGTACAAATATAAAATAAATCAATAATCAATTTTCCGCCAGCCGTTCGGTCCGAATTTTTGTCGGGATTTTATTATTCTGGCAACACATCTAGTGGAAAATCGCGTCCTGCCGCCGACTCAGACGGAATAAGGCGGGAAAAATCACACTTATTTATTATTTACAAATATAACAAGGATTGTTACACGCTTTGACGGATATACCTAGTGGAATGGATATTTTCCAGTTTTTTATTGTTCACTTGACTGGGACCATAATTTTGAATCACTTTAGCGAAATGCGGGTCTTTTTATAATCCAAGACATAACATAAAGGCTTTGCATTCGTCTATGCAATAAAAATTAACGGTTAAATGAAGTGACATTTGACACCGAAACATTGGGACACCTTGGTCCACACATACCGCCTCCTTTTAATTGATTTATGGGCAAATAATGCCAACATAACAGTTCATTCACACATTTGTCCCGCCGATGAGAACATTCTGAACGCACCTAATAAATCGCTGCATATCATTTCACCCTCAAATGATTTTGAATACAATTGAACGCACCTTAGACTTGCTTACAAGGGCTATACACCCCCCGCGTCGCGTTACAATACTATAACGTATTGACAAACTGCCTATAAGACTCAATCAAACAAAAGCTTCTTTAGTTATTGACCTATTTCTTTGATTGCCAACAATAGTAAATCGACAATTAAATTTAAATTCCGTGGGAAATGCGCGAATTAAGCGCACTTTTGACTTTTGCTGTCATCTTGGTTTGGGCGGGGTCGCAAAGGCGTTGCGTTGGTAGTGCGTGGCTTTAGTGGTATTGTTTATTAACTTTGAATGTCTTTGTGCAGAATTCCATTATAAGAACCGTGTGATTGAGTCAACAATTAAATTTAATTTAATCTGCACTCTCACATGTGGTATTTCATCGTAGCCATCTAGGCTGGCAACGTATTTGCAATCCGTTGGTTTACATACCATCAGGTAATTCAAAAAACTCTAGGAAATGATCAAAAGTAACCAAGATTTTTAAGTCGTAACATTCTACAAATAATCCAGATAAGCAGACGTCCAGCTTGCCTTCTTTAGAAATTATTCTTAAATACTACCATAGGTACTTTTGTTATGATAACACATCTGCGATTCTTGTAATGACTTCAAGCGCTCCACAAAAATCCAGTCAAATGATGTCGCTGCAGTATTCTAAAAACAAACAAAACATATTTACTCAATAGCAGCAACTCACAACCCACCTCCATCAAATCCAAAATGCAATCGACTGATTAAAAAGCGCAAAAACAAAAGAATCGTAGAAATGCAGCAGTTGTTCGCTTAGTAAGCGTAGAACTGAAAATATTCGAAAGTCACCCAAAATACTGGCGCAAAGTGCCGCCGACAATGCCCAGCAGGTTGCCTCGCCCTTTTGTCAACAATGGCAGTAATGTACTGCTTTTATTTGATACCCGGTGTTGTGTACGTCTCCCCGTGGTTGAAGTGCTAGGGAGAAAAAGCGTCTTTTTTCTATGCAAAATCTGCTGAGGTAGAGATGCCCCGAATGTCCTGTCGTATTTAGCTTACTTGTTATGATCATTATTAGGTCGAATGTAGGCTTGCAGTGTATTACTGGTTATTAAGGCGCTGTCAACAGCACATGACCTGGAGCAGCGCCACTCTTCACACATACGGTTCACGTGCCTGTTAGTGAAAGAGAAGAAACTATTCCGGCAGCTTGGCGCGCGTCTAAAATCTTGCAAATAAGACACAAATCATAAGAAATAAACAAAAGTATGGATTATTTGTGAAATATGACTCGTTAGCCGTTTAGGTATGAATATGTTGACTTTATGTTTTTAATTGCAGACCCATACGTCGAAAAAATAAAGACAGAACCGTTTAATGATGATTTTAAGACCAATCTTTGCAATTATTTTCTATCGAGCCGATTTTGTTCAATTATGTATCGAGCCCGTCTAGCGTGTTTGAAATATAATGAAAATTAACATTATATTTTTTTGTAATTTTTTTGTGTGCAGTTTTTCTTAAAAAAGTGTTTAAATAACATCAATTTCAACAAAATTAGGTGTTGTCAGCCTCTTAACGGTATCCTGCGAGTGGTCTTGGACCGTAGGTACTCTCCTATTCGCGAAGGTGGATGAAGCTTTACACCGCGTCTTATTTTTTCTTGTTTGTTTTGTTTTAATTCATAGTATTGCTAATACTAACCTAATGTGGATACTACCTAATCCGAAATAAATGGTTTATTATTATTATTACCAAATATTTAACATGTACCCATACATTAAGTTAAAATAAAACATTTTATACATACATTTTATAAATTTAATTAAATAATAATCGGTTTCCTTCGATTCCTATACTACTTTCTCTACTGAGGTCGTTTAGCCTATACGGTACGTTATCCGGTAACTAAGTAAACTTATGAAGGGTCGAACTACATCGATAGCCAAACTTGCTCAAGTCGGTTTTGATTAGATTATAATCGATATCCGAGTAGAGGTACATTTCTGTCCTACAATATCTGTACAACTAGCGGTTCAAGAGTAAGTTAAACATGTATACGCCACCATATTATGATTGTGTCACTATACTATTCCCAAAATCTTAATGTCATTTGTTTTCTGTGCGTTAGATTTAAAGCAAACCTACACCTCTTTTTATGTCCTACTCAAAAGTAGGTAAGATTATACTCAGCGGCATATTTAGCGAAACACAAAAATAGTTAGCAAAACGCATCTTAATGCTTGACCAGAAAAAAATAAAAAAAGATAAAAATACCTACACTTGTTTTGTGTTCCGCTCAAAATATGCCGCTGAGTGTAGGTAGCTACAATAGGAATATTACATTATTAACGCATAACACCTAAAACATTTGAACGCTATAATGTAATTCAAGTACCACTCATAAAATAATTACCGTCATTTTAGCACAAACCTCGAAATAGCGACAGCGCATTTTGAATACAAAATAAATTGCGTCAAAAACGTACCGTCAAACGGCTAAAAAAGTATGAAAGGTGCCCCCTAAATACCGGGAGAGGTGAAGCGCGAAAATTATCTTATATTTGCTCAAAGTCCGTGAAGGCAGGGCGCGAATACTTTTCAATAAGCTTAGAGCGAATTTTTTTTTTTACGAACCATCTTGTAAAGAGTCCGCGCAAATAGAGGGGCGGTATTGATCGCAGCGTTGGATTGCGCTAAGTTTTGTTAGTAAATATGAAATATGTAATCTAGTTAGAGTTAAAGAGGTGTTTGGGAGTTGAGAGAGGGCGTTTTAAATGCCTTTTTGTTATTTGCATTGAATCAAGTTAAAAAAAGAACTGTTCATAGCTTTTTTATGTATGTATCTCAATATTTAATCTGTTTTAATACTTGCACCGCATCGCTGTATTCGCCGAAGAAATAATGAAACCAAAGAGATTTTCTCGAGAACAGAGATGAACTTAATCTAAAATAGAATAATTAATTACAATACTTAAATTTGTGTTAAACCATTCGTTTATCCTTATCTTCCAATTTGACATTTGCGTACGTTAGACGCAGACAAAACACATTTTAGCTAAATAACTGTAACTTTCTATGAATTAGTAGTACCCTTAAATATGTAAATGAAATAAATATAACAACAATGATTTCTTTTGACAAATTGTAGAGTTTCCGTAAGATTTACATTTAAGTAATATACATTTGACTGCCGAACAAAGAAACAAGATGTTTGAGTGATTCGTATTTTTCACCGACTTCATTATAATAGCACTTTTTTACGATTATTTCTTGCATACACCATGTTCATAGTCATGGTTTCTTGTGCGCCTTCAGCTTAAGCAGGTTCTTAATCCTAAGTATACAAAAAAAGCTAAAGTGAAATCAAAAGTAAAATTCCCAGCTACCGGAATCAAAAACCGAATTAAACCGCAACCAGAACTAACGCACCGTGAACTACCACAAAAACACTTAAATCCGATGAACATGCACACATTGTTAACCATACATTGTCTATGTTCATTTTAAAAGAAATTTATTTCATACACATAAACAAAATTAAGGGTTATTTACTAATTGGTTTTAGTAGAGTCATGGAAACGAGTCAATCCGTGTGTGTAATTCGAATTAAGCGACTGTTTACAGGTCTGTACTTTGCGTCGAGTTTTTTTTTTACAAACGGCCACGCAGACGTTTTTCACGCATGGCCACACTTCTGTGCGCGGTTTGTTTATGCTTTCATTACATGATTGTATTAATAATATTTAAATTTAGAATGAACGCTGGCTGAATATTTGCCAATTGTTTGCACCAATGATAATTACTTTTTAATTGGAAGGTAATGGAAAATAAATATTTAATTGGCGCAACTTATTGGGTCATCGGGCTCGTTATAAACAGCTTGTTAAAAATTTCCATTCCATCTGCGAGACTTGTCGATATTCAACCCTTTCTAGATATTATTCTCAATTTTTCTACGTGAGCGCCGCTAGCGTCCTGGACTTTGTTGACTTTTAATTATTGGCTTGTTATAATTTTCTGATCGAACAAATCTATCGTGACTCTATTAATTTTTATTTGATTGTTAACAAGCTAAGGAAACTCAGTGCTGAATACTCAGACTTGAAAACTTCTTACCATTATCAAACTTTAACATCAGTCAATAAGCAAAATATAATTCCTCACAACAACATAAGCACTGGCCGTTTAGAACACGATTAAAAAAACTAAATCCAAATACGAACTGTCACCCATCCTCATCATAGACAAAGAAGAAAAAACAAAACATTTTTTAAAAGTCGCGTTCGAACGTGCCGCGCTTTCTCGGTCCATCGGCCATCGTGCCAGCTGCCAGTCACCGCGCGGCGCAGACCACCGCGGCAGCGTATCGAGTTACCATCTATCGTCTTACGGCCTTCCTCTACGTCTAAGTTACGTCGTACGTCCGTTTTGGCGCGCTGTCAGATGGTGCGGCGACATTATTGAATTTTGTAAGTTGACTTGCGTTGGGTGGTCGGTTAATTGTGATGTTATTATCTCAGATTGGGATTATCTTAAGATCAACTAACGAGTTTCTTGGTAACTGGAAATGATGAGAAAAACTGAGTAGGATCCCCACATATCCAGTATACCATTGCATCATAATCATAACATAACACCACCTATAGTGTGTTGATACAATCTAGAACTCCGACATTAATGTTTTCAGTAATGTAGGTACTCTATGACTCTATATTATTCTAATAACATGATTGTTATTGGTCTGTCTACAGAGGTACTGCAACAAAAACCTTCATTAGCAAGATTTCTTTAGGTATACAGTTAAAATAAAACAAAACCATCGATGCTGTACCTTTTTTTTCAACCCTCAGTCTCAACGGGACGAAGGCTCCGAATGAAATTAATAATCGATTTTTAATACGCCTTTCCAATCACATGTCATCACGCGGCTCCTTATCTACATTTATCGATGTTGGATATAAAAACCTCTCAGTGTCTTACGGAGATCTAATTCATATAGTAATCATTGTTGACTCACTTTGAACTTTTTTTTCTAATTAAATAAAATGTACATACAGTGCCAGTATAATAATTGTATTAATTATATGAGATTTAATGTCGAACAGAAAAATTTATACCAAATCATAAATCCACGAATCTCTTGTCATTCAGATGAATCATTTTGGTATCTTGTATTTGTATATGAAACTCATTCAATCATTGAATTTATTGAGTAGCTTCATCATTGTCATCTCCATTATAAGTTTCACTGTGAACGCAATCCTTGTAGGTAGGTACCTACTTAATGTCCAAATTATGACTCAGTGTTTGTCAATTGTATTTATTTTGTAAATGATTACAATAGTACCTAGTAGATTACAAATATAAACTAAAGCTACCTTAAAAACAAAACTTATGCTAAAAATTATATTAAGTTTTAACGTATTTTTAAGATTCTGTGTATACTAACAATTAACATTATTGAGATCTCTGTTTTCTTGAAACAAATAAATTATTATTATTATTAGATATAATTTTGGGCCCTTAGGTAGGGTCCTCATCAAGCAGGCAGCATTCCCGCGTTGTATCGCATTTGTGAGTCTTTGAACGAGAAAGCTGCCGGCGCGAGGGTCGTCCGTTGCCTCCCTCAGGCGTTTACTTTAAAATTGTATTTGTTTTATGTTTATTTTGCACAAAGAGTTTACATACATAAATACATAATGCAGTAATGACAAAATACTACTAATGTGAACGAACACGCGAGATAGAATTCAACTAATGTGTCCTTCCATTTCTTCAAATACAATGTCTCCACTTCACTTACAGAAGTGCTCTAAAACTTAAAACTCTCCAGTTTAACCTATTCTCAATTATGTATATCAGGTATCTTCAATCAACCGAGTCCTTCGCAACCTAGCAGCTCAGAAAGAGAAGAGCACCTCGCAGCCAACCCCGTCGGACTGCAACACGCCTGTGTACGAGCGTCTCCGGCTCCTGGGGTCCCAGTCCACCTGGCCGAGAGCACCCTGGCCCGGCCAGATCGACACCAGAACCCCGCCGTACCAGCTGCACAGCCTCAGTCCTGGGCCGCAGATGTGCAACGGTGATATGACTACCATGAAGAAAGGTGAGTAACAGCCAGTTAGTCCGTTTTCTTATGGGAAACTGTATGCCATTTTGGAGTTAATCAATGCTATTTGGTACGAATGTTATACACGTCCACCTGAGCCCACATCGCCCAGTAGCCAGTGATAACTTCGCGACAGGTGAGGGGGAGGTCAAAGTACAGAGCTCCCGGCGCTCAGAAAAAAAATACCACGGGTCCTTAACTGGCTTTGCCTAGAGCACAGAAGGGACAATTGCACTTCTTTATATTAAGGAAGGACTCCCATTTGATGAATTTTCCATGGGCCCCAGACGTTATAGTTACGTCACTGGTTTAGCTTAACAGCTTTTAAACAACATTACAGGGGTAGCCAACTTAATAAGACCCAAGATCTACCCCCTTATTCATAAACGTTCTATAGGCTTCTACTAACTTAGCAATCGCTTGTCCTTATCTGTCACATTGACATTTACCTTTCACAGATAAAGCTAGATTTTACTGACTATACCCTGTTGATCGGTTGGCCTACAGATATAAGGGTTCACCAGTCCTTCCTGCTCGATTTGATGCTATCCGTACGGATGTAGCCCGTGAGTTAATCCTACCGTACTGCCAAGAACCCAACCCCCATTGTAAATCATGACAATGGGGGTTGGGATCATAACAATAGTTTTAGAATAGGACGGACCCGTCTCTCCTTGTAAGTGTTGTAAAAGATGACTGGCGGATCTGATGTAAGAGTGGGTATCAGCACTCTCTGTTGCCAATTTTGAACCCCGAACTCCTGCGGTGTGGAAGGCAAGGGGATAATACCACACTGTTTTCTCAAGAATAAATTATTTAAGTATATTCTCTTAAAATTCAATTTTCGAAACAAAAAAATAGAACATCTTTATCTTTCAATCGAATCTAGCGTGTCTTACGTCGATGGTAGCCTAATGTGTGGAAAAGCCTTTACAAGTCATCAAAGGCTTCTCTTTAGACACCTTCAAAGATATTAAATCTACTGGGTTAATACCTATCGGCAAGCGACTCGCTTGCACTGATCCTTTTCTGGAGTTATCAAACCATGAAACGCTGGGGCACGATGCCTTAAATAGATAAAGATGTCGTTTCAAAAATCACGGATTGTGTTCTTCAGGTTAAACTGCCTGCACCTCATTTAGCGTCCATCATTTGTTGGTATAGTAAAATGAAATGAAATTTATATTATTAAAATTAAAATTGTACAACTCCATATCGAACAAAAAAGTTATAAGTAAATCAAAACCGCTTTATAAATCTATCGCTACTCAATCACAGAAACACGCGTGTGTCCGTGACACTATCCGAAATGAAACGTCCTACAATTTAAAACCAAATAACCGGTCCATTCTTAATCATGTGGCAATTTTAATACAACTCTTCCGCAAGCATCGAATAGTCATCCGCAGCGGAACCGGCCGACGTCACGCCGTCTGCTTCAACTTTTTTCACCAGCATTTTGATAGTCGATTTGCGGTCGCCCCCGGTGGGGGTAGAGGGGAGGTCTCGCCTACAGTACCGTCAAAAACATTACTCTGCCCATCCGCCTGGAAGATTTAATTTTCATTTTTATCTCAAACATCCCCTTTGTAGCGGTTCTCTGTGTATCCAATTAGGTAGCTTTGAACATTTTTCTGGTCCCACGCAAACTGCAGTGGAGTTGTGGAATTTTTAATTTCGATAGGGCCTTGGTCGATCGATTGCTGTGAAATGATTAAGATTACGCGTAAAATGTTTGTGAATAATTAATTGGACTAACTAAACGAACGGTTACTGGCAGAAAAAACAGAATTTGAACAAAATACCAGAGAGATCCAATCTAAAGGCTTAGGATCCGTCGTCGCCGCTCTGGCTACAGCCTGATAATATCTAGATTTAGCTAAACTGATTGTTACCGGTTCGAAGGAGCTATGTGAATTGGTATAGTACCTACCCTAGAGCCGCATGTAAAAATAAAACTTTCGAAAACCTTACTTATTTTACGTTATTTTTATTTTCAAACTAACCTACACATTTTCTTAAATGTATGACTCAACTTTTTTCTGAGTAGTCCGGTTGTATTTTCATTTATTAACATTTTTTTTTAACATAAAAGGTAATTGCTAAGGTTTCTTATAAGAAGAAAAAAATCTTATAAGAATGAATAAAGCAATGCTATAAAGGGGTATAAGTGAGTCATAATTTGAAATGAAAAAGCTTTTCAATATAAAACAATTTAAATAAACAAATTGAGAACGAATTCAATAAAAACTTCTATTTTAACCCACAGCTAAATCTTATAACACAAGTTATTGTAGAATTCGAATCGACTTATCATATGACAGTAAACTTATAAGCTTATAATTGAACTCTACATATCTTTTAGAGTAAGCTTTTTAGTGCATTCGTTCGATTTGCAGTGGCAATTTGTAATAGTATCATGTAAAATTGAAAACAGACACTTAAAGTCAGAATCGTGTTAACTGAAGGTAAAATCATTTTATTTTGTCAATTATACGTCAAAATCGACGTTAATGGTTAAAGTAACTGTATGCGGCTCACAATAAGCGCTGTTTGTTTTCCGCTTACTAAACGTAAGCTACTTGATAGTCCACTCGTGCTTGTGCACCGTGAAAGTGGCGGAAAAGGCTCGCCACACGGTGCGGAAACGATAGTCTATGGTTTAATGAGACGTTTACGACGTCTGACGATAGCTTTATTTGATACGTGAAATATACTAGGTAATGATTAATGATGAAAGTTAAACAATTTGGGTTTTAGGAAACTGAAACTGTTTTCGTACTGGCTTTAATGGTGATTTAATGTTGAAGATGATCTGATATGATCTGAAATGTTAGAACTAACCCAATGAAATTATCATTGTAGACTGTAGAAATTAATTAAATAAAACAACTTAAATTGTACTGAAAATCCAACACGCAGCGCTGACCAGATCAATGACACAGCTCGACTTCTTTTGTTTTTCTTTCTGACAGCGCTGCGTGCAATTAGGTTTATTAGCAGCCAGGGCTAAAATACGATATTTTATAAAAAGTTTGTAATACTAGCTCTACCTAAATAGGCGCATCGCCTACAATCATGTTAGAATTAAAATATAATTATTACTTAATCCTTACAGATAGAGCTATTGCGAATGTTTGACATTTGCGTATTTAAAACAATTCGATGTTTAAGTATTAAAAATTGCTTAACTCGCGGGATAGAGACAAATTACTTTTTGACGAAATTACGGGAAACAATTACTCTACAACCGATATAAAAATGTGAGAAACGACTGAACGGTATTCGAAACCGGTAAACAATACCGAATGAGGACTGGTGTTCCTACTGTTCCTACAGAATCCAAAATGGCCGTTCTAATTAAGCTGGCAACATTGTATTAAGCGATTACCCGATATAGGACCCTTTACCACAAAGGGTTGCCGCCCGCGGGCGCCCACTGTTTTGACACTAAACGCTTGTTTAACAATCAAAGTGGATTGTGTACTTAAACAATGTTACGAATAGTTACAAGTAGAGTTCTGCTAAAGCAAGACTTAACATAATTTTACGGAAAGGCTCGCTACGCTATGTAACGTATAGAAAAGAAAAAGGCTTGTTTTAATTTTTACGGGATAGAAAGTACGTCTAGAAGCCATGGGCGTGCGTGAGCTAGTTTAAAAATAAACGTCTCAAATTGTTTTACAAAAAAGTTCCAGCCAAATAAACAAAACACTACATTTCAAAAAGTATTACACCAAAAATGCAACTATTTATTTAAGGAAACGTTAAGGTCCCTAACTAGGGGTCGGAGTAAGCTTCAGTTAAGGGTCCTACACAGCGATAGACGCGGAACTAATTTTATTTTCGCCCCAATGTAGGGGGACCATTTATCAGCGGCCACGGGATTTGGCTCGTTATTTTAATGTTAATTTATTTATGCGCGTTTAACAGTGTCCGGTACATGCCAGGATTTAGCGATTGTTTTTGGTTAAAGTTGTTTTTTAAGTGGAACGAAAAGCTTTTAGTCTGGAGTCTTTAAAGAATAATAATGAAAATGAGATAATGAATAATAACTTTCGGTAGGTACCTACTTATTATTGACTATATTTAATCATAATTAGACAGCCTACAATAAATTATACCTACCTACTATCGTAAGCTCAGTGGCAGAAAATTGCTTAGTCTCCATTAAAAATTATATATATTCTATGTATACATGTGAGAGCCACATTTTTTGCCGCAGAGTATACTTATTTTACTCAGCAACGTACAGTCGCCCGCTAAACTTCTCAACCGAACAATAATCCAGACACTTGAATATGGCTTCGACACGAAGTCTCTTTCAGTCGCGACAAACGCAAGGTCAAGACACAGAATAAATCCATTACGACCAAAACCAAATAAAACGAACACTGGCCGGTGATAAATATACCTTCAAAGCGGGACGCACATATGTAAAGCTTTGTGCGCTGAAAAGAGAGGGACAACCGTCTGGTGAGGCCAGATAAGAAAAAGAAAAATGTCACAGGATATATATCTGCGGGGTCCGTTATGGGGTTCCGTAGCACTAAATTAGTGAGATGTATGGCGCGTTGAATATTTATTTATTGGGCCGTGAATTATTGTCTTAAGTATTGTGCGACGGGTGAAACGGTGTTTGGATGTGCTAATATTATTCCCGGATTACAGAGGTATTAGTTCTTACCCGCGACTTTGTCTGCGCAGTATTTGTTTATTGCTGTCCAACGGAAAGTCAGTGTAGGTATTCCAGTATCAACGCGATCATTGTTGAAGAACTAAACAATTATAACCCAATAAATCGTAACTAGGCAACTATGATTTAAACAATACAGTTATCCAGCGGAAACGGTTAATATCTCGAATGAAAAGTTCTATTTTTTCCTCATATTTTGAAAAAATTGTATCTTCTTACTACATTTCATTAAGACGTATGTACCTATGTACGGTTTTGTCGTGAAGAGGTAGCAAACAGTTAGACGGACAAAGATACTGTTACTGTTGCCTTTGTATTGTATAAAAGTACGTATTTATAAGAGAAAACTATCACCAAGTAGTGAAATAAAAGAAAACGGTAAAGAGAAAAGGGTGAGCATTATAGAGAGGGAATTTAAAAGTGTCGTCGATTTTAGAGCTTAGGAAAGAATTTACAATTCACGTCTTCTAGCAATCGCATATTAACCCATTGAAACTTTCACGACTTGCACTCACTTTGTTAAGTACTAGTAAATAGGTACCTATTTTAACTAAACGAGGTTTTTGAGTCCCTTCGAGACGCCGAGGTAATTAACAAAATTTATACGCAATTAAGTTTCGTTTAGTTTAAATCATAAAACAATCGCACATTATTTTGCAACTTGCAACAACACTAACAGCTAACATAATATTATTTTCTAAAATTGACTTGGTATCAAATACCCCCTTTCTTACCCGTTGTACTACGAGACAAGATAGTAGTACTACGGGCAAAAAAATCCCATTGGTACCTACTACCAGTAGCATCACCGGTATAGTACCATGGGTAAGAAGGGATACTGCTGTGATCGCTTTACCTAAATAGCGATATTAAAGTATATAACGGTACAAAAAAGTTAAACACACGTTGAACGCGTGTCTGAAAATAAATCCATTGATTTAAGGTTGATTTTGCAATAGACTATTTCTTAGACACGTGTTTAACTTTTCTGTAATAACACCGTATATGCTTAGTTTATAAATGAGTCATAATCATAAGCGTCACTTTAAGATTCATTATTCTGATGTGTGTCATTTTCGTTTTAATATACGCATATTGAACACGATTTGCATGTTGACGTGTTATTTGATGTAAGTACGTGGGTCGTCTCAGTGTAGGTAGTAGGTAGGTAAGTAAGCATAGAAGACTGTATATTATTATAAAACGCGTCTTAAAATTACTGTGGAATATTTCACCTGGTTGGGTTACTTTGATAAATAAGATTAAACATTACTTTCTCACTATCAAATGAATCAAGAATTTTTCTTCTTAATTTTTTATGTTTACTTTTACTGTATTACCGTTAGAAATTAAATTTCTAAACGACACTGAAAATTAGAACACATGGAAAATCCGAAAAGTAAAGCTATTGCCGGGAACCGGGCCCGGCCACCTGGGGCCTTACCATGACGTCTTAGTGCGATTCAGTTTAGGTTCGCTCGCTGTCAGATTCGTACTAAAAGTGACAGCTAAAACTTGAACTCAGTCGGAATTAGGACGTCATGGTAAGGCCCCTGTTATGGCTGGTGTAGCGGTATATCACGCATCACGCAATGATGAGGATCCGGGTTCGATTTCCGGCCATAGCTTCACTTTTCGGATTTTTCTGTGTTCTAGTTTTCAGTGTCGTTTAGAAATTTAGTTACTTTCTCAAGAAGACTGCAAAGAACTCTTTTGCGTATCGTTTTTTAAGTCTGCCAGCGCTTTTGGAAAGACTATCATTGTCAAAAATGCGCCACCAGAAACTTGGCATGAAGTATTTAGCCTTTGAAAGAGGCACCTCGCGAGGCAGCTGCATGAGGCATGATTTCGTTTCATACTAGGCTCAAAATCGAACCGAAAATGGCTGCTTTGCGAGGCGGCTCGCTCACTCAGGATACGGCTATTTACCTTTGACGGACACATGCAAAACATAGTTTAGTTTTACGAGGCATCATCATCATCCCCTGTCAACAGCGGTCCACTGCTCGACATAGGCCTCCCCTAAAACGCGCCTTACGTTTACATGGCCTTTTTAACTAGTGTAGGTAACTTTTTATAATTGGGTACATATCGACAACAATGAGTGCTGCTTTAATCTCCTTATCTAGGACACGAACACGGCGAACTGTGTGAGTCTGTGGTACCAGACAGACTACAGACGCTTGCTATACGTATAGAGCTCCACATAAATCGGCGTACTCTTTGAGGATATTTTCTAGTCGAATGGAGATCCTAAAAATAGATAATTCGTTGCCAATATTTGGAGCGACAGCATTTATTTATTAAACTTATTTTGAGGACTTATTTTCTTTTTACCGTGTGATTACACGGTAAAAAGAAACACGGACCTTACGATTGTAAGGTCATTCTATAAAATAAGTTACAGATTATTTATATTAATTTTAGAAATAAAACCATACATAGTAGTTCAAAATAGTAGCCAACAAAGCAGATGGGTAGAGATTTGGATACTTTATGAAGTATAAATGGTAGCGGATCAGAATTTATAAAGTTTAAAATGTATAATGGGTTAAAATGTATAATAGTTCAAAATATATAATGCAATTTCCTGTGAAACTATTAGGTATATGATTTTTTTATAGCGTGATCTATAGATTGGTTTAGGTTAGGTTAGGTTTAGTTTATAGCAATTCTGTTAATTTGCAATCTTCTGAGAAAATCGCATTATATATTTTGAACCATTATACATTTTAAACTTTATGGATTTTAAAACCTACCCAGTATAAATGTACATTTAATTTATTTTTACATAGTCAGCCCATTTAAATTAGGTACAATTACTTGCGATTTCGGTCCGTATATTATAGTGAAAACATCAATAAATAAATTGAATAAGTAGTAATTCCTATTTTATGCTTCCAATAAAGTCTACATTTGTCGTTGCCATTTCAAAAGTCGTACACAAATCGCTTTAAAGGTTTAAACCATTCCCATGCCTTTTATTCCTTTAAAATTCAAAATCTAACCCATTTCCAGCCCTTTAAACCCAAACGTTAAGACACAACGAAAATAGAAGGGCCTCTACATACAATCAGCTACATACACGTATGTATGCAGATCAAAGGGGCCGCTTTGTATGCCGCATGCTATGTGCCGGATATACATGAGAGCTATATGCAGGGTTAGATATTTTGATTCGGAATTATGCTTACGGATATATTTGTTTTCTTGTTTGATGAGCAGTAATACTTTGACTGTGTTTGAGAGTTTATTACTTAGTTAACGGAGTTTGTTTCTTTATATTTGTACACAAAGCATTTAGTTACTTACTTACCTACTCTTAGTAAAAAATATAGAATCTGTATCATGTAAGTTTGTGCCTAAGAATGCCAAAACAAAACTATGTTATTTTGTGATTTTCAACGTGAAGCTAGCAATTGCCTTGGACTTCATCTGCCAAGATATGTTTATCGCTATACCTAAAAACGTATGCACTTTTCGGGGTTAAAATAAGTAGGTGCCCTACGTGTTAATATAGGCTATAAACTATAGTGTGGCAAAATTAATTACAATCCGTTGCGTAGTTTTTGAGTGAAGGAGTAACAAATCCATACATCCACATAATCGTGATTCGTGAGTGTACTGGGCATACATATCAATCTTTTATAAACATCAACATAACGTTAACTACGGGACACTAAATCCATTCCCTCCCTTCATCCTTACTTTTTAAATGAAAGTAAAAACGTGAAACTTCGTTCCTTAGTTCTTCATTGAACTTCAAGTACATGGTATAAAAGGAAAGTAACTTGGCAGTACATAAATGAGAGCAGTCATAGAGCGCACATGCTAAAATCTAGCTCCAACAGGCGTAGGTATTTGTATTGCAGTCACGATTCACGATTCAGACGGTCTAATCTACCTCGAAACACGAAATTCGAACTTAGTATCGCACCGTCCAATTCCAACGTTCGTTAATACTATTAGTGTTTGAATTTGGAAGAGTCAGTTCTCGGCATCACTCAGTCAACTTCTTCACATTAACGTCACTTGGCCTAACGTTGTATGAACGACGTATCACCTCAGACTTCCTAAGTTTACTATTTAAGACTCTACCATTTCTTTCACATAACTGTCCAGCCAAAAACACGTTAATATTGGGGCTATATTTCGTTTAAGATTTACCGTCGATGACTTCATTATCATCATCATCACATCAGCCATAAGACGTCCACTGTTGGACATAGACCTCCCCCATAGACCTCCAGTTGCCTCTGTTGGAAGCGGCTTAATTGCATCCACAGTGAACCCGCGACTTTAACCGGGGCATCCGTCCATTATCTATATAAATGAATCCGATTTCCGTTTTCGAAATAAATAAATAATAATAATTATTATTATTATTAGTTATATGTCCGTATTTTGGTAACCAATCCCGGGTGGTATGTACGGATTATAACGCCCTAAACGCCTCTGTGAAGCTCACTATAGCAGTTAAACGTTTGATATCGATAGTACATTTGCTTGGTGTCATTTCACACCGTTAGTGGTGTCTGAGTGGGCGGGTGACACGTAAATATTTACGAGTAACACAATACATGACATGATTTCAGTTGATTCACTGATTAGTGAATCAACACCCAGCCTAGACGACTAGTACTCGTGTAGGCTGGGTGCGCTTTCATTAATTCACATCAAACCATCGCTTTGTTCACTACATATTTGACAAAATCGATATACTGTTTTTCAATACATTACAGAGGAAAGAAAAAGTAGGTACCTAATCGCCGTCTATGTATCCCGTTCATAAATGTCCTATCTAATTGTATTGGGGTAATATTAAAAACAGCTTAATTCAAGTTATGGTCATAAATTGTTTTTTTTTTTCTGCATGAACATGGGTTTTCTCATGCCGGATGATACAGGAAAGATTTTTTTAAGACGTCACTGATTGAGCGTGTGTTAGGTAAGATCTATATCGTTGCAAGATGTGCTACGTCACGATTCGGACTCGTCCCAGTTCCTTTCGTTTTCCGATGCGAAATTCGCATTGCGAATCAATTCCGAATCAGTTTAGGTTCACTCGCTGTCAGATCCATACTAAAAATGACAGCTAAAACCTGAACTGAACTGATTAAGACGTCATGGTAAGGCCTCTGTTCTGCCACTATTTTAATGAAAACGCAAATCCCGATTTGTATAACAATAAATAAAGATAAAGAAATAAATAATCTACATGGCTTACATGCCTATTTATAATCCGACTGCTTTTTCATCCATCCCTCAGGCAAAGGGATTAGGCCCCACATAGCCTATTCAGGCTTTACACGACAAACCATAGACACCGCTTTGTTTATTCATTTACATCAGTAATTGGCAACGTCGGGGTTGCCATGCGCGCGAACGCTCCACAAAGGGTTTCGGCCAATAACGCATGAAACGCGATTATAAAACATGAAAACGCCGCTAAAGGGCGGTTCGGAACCCTCTGTCTACAGCTTTGCGCAATTATACATGTGTTAATTTGCGTACGTTTTGACTAAGTACTTAACTACCGCAATGTAGGTTGTGCGGAGGATGTTTCATCGTGGTAGGTTAGTTATATGTGGGTTCTTTTGAAATGAAAGGCTTTTATGTTTGCGTGAATGAAAGTAAGTAATGTTAATCTGAATATCTTTTGGAAATTAAGGCGTGGTTCTTTATTATATTCGGGAAATAAGTAGTTTTCATTCTTGTCTCCGAATGTATCCATATGTCCAGATCAGCGTCAGCGCTGTATTTATAAGTATTTTAACAGAAAAAAACTAAACATTGTATAAAGTTAACAATAAAACCTGAAACGCATCTCTATTGAACGATAACGTGGCATAACGTAGAATGGTGAAATGAAAAATTGGCGCATCGAATGCCAATGTAAACGTTAAGTAAGTGAAAAACTGGCGCGTGTCTGTCTTTTACAGGCCGGCTTCTATTCCGAGCTTACAGTTTTGACTTAGTGATGCTGACTTTGACTTAGAGAAGGTTTTTCATTGCAACAAACGTCTCGAATATACAGTCACGTTAAACGTTTAAGTGTCTAATATCAACTAAGTATAGGAAAGTTTTTTGCCATTATTTGCCGCTAGTGGCGCTGCCAATTTGCCCATAGTAATTGAGACGTTTACGCGAACGCACCTTAAGCGTATTGTTGTATCAAAACTTATACTAAAGGCTCAAATCGACGTTATTATTTGACGCTATCTTAACCGTTCAAATAAATTTCACAGCTCCTGTACTAGCAAATAAATTAAAAAAATTATAACCAATAAGCAAAATTATCCACAACCACCGATTCACCATAGACACGGCGTAATAAATAAAAAACAGCCGGTTTGGGCGGAGCCGCGTTAGTGCCGCCCCGGTACCTCCCACGCGGTAAACACACGCTTGTTGTTGCCGTCACACTTGTATCATAGACAGTAGAGTCTAGGCTGCCAGTGTGTTTATTTTTTTTAACAATTGCAGTTGTAGAGTCCATCTGGACAGCATGAACGATAATAATGATAACCTTAATTAATAACGAAATTAACTAGTTTTAGAATAATTAATCTGTTGCCAGGGCACTTCGTAACTCCCTTATTTAGAAACTGATCTAGATCGGTTTGTCTTTTCTTCATTGTTTGTTATTTTTGGTCATTTTTATTCATAACTAGTCGTCGCCCGTTACTTCGTCTGCAAATAATTCGTTTATCGCTGTGCCAAATTCATCCAGATCTTCTGGCGTGAAAGAGTAACAAACATCCGTACATACATCTTCACAATCTTTCGTGATTATAATATTAGCAGAAAAGTTTAAAAGTATACACGATATAAGTACCTACCAAAACTCGTATTTTTTCAGCACGTATTTTCTAACATTTGACTCTTAGTAACCATTTACTTCATAGTTCTAGAGAAGCAGAGCTAACATAGTCGCAAATCTTCACAGAAAAGTCCCTTGAACGCTGAACACAATTTATAGTAACTTTTGAGCCGGACAGTACTAAGTAAACCACCGTAAAATACCAACGTAAATAAAGTCGAACAGAAAAAAATACCTACACAACTTTTCAAAACAATTTGACAGTTTTTAAAAGGCCCTAACGTCCCACTCACGCAATTACCGTGCAGCAACAAACGTATATTGAAACCTGATACCGTTTTGATTACTTATCTGTGAAAATGAACATTAAGCACATTCGGTATGCACCCCACCTGCGCGCCGCCCTTTCCCGCCGTTTGCACAAAATGGCGGATGCGTGACCAAAATCGTAATTCTTATCATTTTTCACATCAGCTGCCGTTTGAATTTTAGTGGCTGTTAATAAAAACGTGTTATTACTTTGCCCCTTGGAATGAAAATTAATTTAGGGTTTTATTTTACTGTATTTAGATGCATTTAAGCACCTACAGGCATATTATTATAGGCAAATGGTCCTTCATAGACTCTTGTCGAGTTATTATATTGCTTGCTTGCAAGACAAAGACGATGCATGTATTTTTTTATAACACGTCTGTAACTTTTATTTGTTTGTTTGTTTGGATTAAATAGGCTCGGAAACCACTGGATCGATTTGAGAAATTCTTTCACCATTATAAAATTCTACATTATGCCTGATGATTTTAAAAAAGAACCATGGGATCTTGAAGATTTCGCAGAATTATTTGGCCTAGTTACTGATAGGTACATTTCTTGTAAGTTATAATTTCTTACACAACACTCAAGCAAAATAGAATCACTCGCGTATTTGTAACAAGTTTAATATAGGTACATATTATTATTCTATTTTAATGTGTCTGAGTCTCGTTGTAGTTATGCATTAAAGACTTGCACAAAATTTTAACCATGACCAAAAATCTCATTAACTTTGTTGCAAACACAGAACAAAGTCTTAATTAAAAACAGGAATTCGTTAGTTAATATTTCCATAAATGCAGAGGTACTGCGGAATGCCTCCCCCAGGGAGGCCACGTCACGGCGATGACATTTTTGCGATAAGGCAACACTCTCGCCGCCATCTTACTAGCTATGTTGGGAAACGTATTTATGACGTCGTCAAAAAAAAACCTAATAAATTTAAAGCACCCTATTTATTTTGAAATGAATTCTACATGTATAGTACCTATTATGAAAAAAAACTCCCAAAATTACTCTTAAACTTAATTATAACAACATTTGATGAATTTTATTAATGAATTATGTTTTTTTTTATTTTTTACACTTCATAGTGAGTCCCTTTTTGGGCGCCATGTTTAAAATTTGACTAACAAAGCGATTACTCACGTGTGTTTTTATTATTCAAAACTGAATAAAATTTACCTATCTCAGATTTCTAATATTTTAACATAATTATTAGTTGGTAGTTCCATTTTGGACGTCATTTTCCATAAACATTGAAAACGGCTTCCTGTAATCTCTGACTCTAGTTTCTGAACCTAGGTATGAAAATGTTCACGCGTCGCTAAAATAATAAGCTAAGCTTGCAGAAAAAATCCCAGATAGTCCCCGCAAATGTTTATTAGTCGGTGTATCTATCCGTTGTCATCCCAGTAGACATAAATAGTGACACGTCCATTATCTGATACAGATCTCACATCATTACGCCGCCTTCATGATACATTAATGTTTCGCACTCTGACAGATGAGTCTCTGATACAAATACGATACAAATCATATTTTACCCTCGACACATACATTTTCATGGGATTTTAAGCCGTAGATCCCTGTCATAGGTATCGTGCGATGCGCATCTGCGGATTGCGAATCTGTCGTCAAATAATGTTGCCATGAAATTGGCGGTGTTACAAGTTTTGAAAACGCGAAAAGAATATGAGATGTGGTTTAACTCTGAAAATATTTTTGAAGGCGAACAATAAAAACTCACTTTTCACTTTCAGCTTTAAGTTATTTTAACATCTACCTACAGGCATTCATCTATCCATTTACTAGATAAGATACCTAAGTAAAGTTTGTACCTCTAGCGTCTCTTAGCGCCATCTGGTATTTAATGAAGGACCTAAATATGAATGATGGGTTGATGCGTTCTGCATCGTGCTACCTACCAGTCACTATTTTTATATTTTTTTACATAAATAAAGAAGTAAAGTGGCATAACATTGCCTTAAGCACGCCCGCGTCCTAATTATAAGACGTAGCGCGTGAACTCGATTTTAAACTGAAATTGGCCCAAACCTTACTAATGGGAATATAATAGAACGAAGACCTTGTTAAGCTCTGTCTTGACCAAATAAAAAATCTATCAATGGCTGTGTGCAAATTGCAAGCCCGTTGCAAGCATAGCGACCTTCTCGTGAACCAAACTAATTGAGCTACGCACACGCGAACACAAATAACAGATACGAAGACAACAGATACAGAACTCCTTCTTATAACTTATTTGATCAGGCTTATTATTTTTACAATCGTTTGTCTTTATCTCTCTTTGACATTTACCTTTGGACACAGACACAGACCAAACATTTCTTATAAAACGTCTGTAACATTTTGTGAATAAGGGGTAAGTGTCAAGTGTATATATTATACTGGTGCCCTTGACTGTAGCAAGGAACAAGGCACAAAAGCACTTCGTTAAAAATACATGATTTTTGCGCGAGTAGCGAAACTATCTTTATTCCAGCAGCCCGCCTGTGAAAACACGCGGCCCACAGAGCGTTACTAGGTGTACTCGTCAGTGAAACACGCTTTTTATTTTATTTTTAACATTCATTCGTGTCAATTCAATTCAATTCGATTTTTGAAATAGCTCCATCAATATTTAGGGCCTGTTTCACCACTCTCTGTAAAGTTCTGGTTATCTTAAGTGTCAGTTATCTATGATGTCGCCTCTGTCTGTTTCATAGTAAGAAGTAGAGAGGGAAACATAGATAACTTTACAGAGTGCTGAGACTGGCTCTTAGTATCGATGATTCCGCCAAATCCGTGCAGTAAATACTTACTATAAGTTACAAGAAATATGTTACTCGCTGCTTTGACAGTTTTTTTGTTATTATAACGTTAAAATTGTACTGGGATGACAGCTATCAAATGGGACAGTAAAAATCTCTGATCTCGTTCAACTGTTCTAACAAAAAATAATTAGAGAGTTAATTAACTATGTATGCTCAGAGCTTATTAAATCACTTCTGATCGAGCTACGAGTAACACTGATTTTGAAGCAGTGCCATTTTTTGTATTAATTTTATACGTAGTTTCAATTACGTTAAAACAAAATCGCTAGCGGCAGCGCCGCTGTCATTTGTTTTTCTCCATGAAGATTTATAAAGCCTAACAATTTTCTATTTGGTTTTCTAATGGCAATGTGTTAGATAACAAACGTTGAAAGTCATCGAATTTCATCTTTGTAAACAAGAAGAAAATATTTCGCAATTATGAACGATTTTACTATCAAAATGTCAAAAAAGATCCCCAAAGTTGCAAAATGAAATATTTAGAATACTTACAATAAAATATTTACATCAACGAAATGACAATGGATTGCTTGGATTTTTAATAACCAATGTTTTGAAATTAGTCGATAACATGACCGATACCGACACTTAGTTGCTTATACATGACGCATAGTCAATAAATACAAGTACTATGCAAATTGAAGCGACTTTTTCCCCAATACTTATAGTGGCGCCCAAATTGGGACCAGCGAAAACAATGCGATTATTTCAGCTATTATTAACATTATTAACCATTTTAAGGCTCCTGTGCTAAGCGTGAAAATTCTAGTCTAGAATATTCGTTGATAACAGTAGCATAAACCTGCCTCTCAACTTTATATTCCCCCGTTATTAGATATTCCGAAATCGTTCCATTATTAAGCCATACATTTTTAAGCGTGGCAGGGTTACGTGGTAGGCCCGCGTTATCGTCAGTTTCTGCATGAACGCGCGCGTTACGCCCCCCCCCCCCCCCCTCCCCTCCCCTAGCCCGGAGGGGGAGCGGAGACAAGCACCGCGGAATCTTGACACTTTAACTTAATTTATTTGCTTGAGAATTTGCGGTGCTGTAGATTAAAAACTGAGTTGGAAGTTGGTTTGTTTAGAGATTTATGTTTTTGCTCTGTCGCACTTGCGGTGCTGTTTCTCTTTCTCTTGGGACTAAAGTCCACTTTGAATAAACAAACGTTTCTCATCACGCATTAGTTATTTACGTTCTATTCCTGTTTAAATTTTTGAAAAAGGATAGGTACGCTGGAAACAACAGGAGAAATGGTTTTCTTTTTATAGCGTCGTTCTTTCCTCGAAATCGTACTGCTTCTAGACTCACTATCACTACACTGTAAATCCCTTTTACGTTTACAAAAACTCTTGCAAATTACATTTATGTAATTACATATTAGTGTCTATACATGTATTTCTTCCTTTAAAAACGAGTATAGTTAAGCATAAGTAATCGATCACGCACTGCAATAAATATATTGCATCTCGCAAGGTTTTATTGCATTTGTAAACTATAGGCCTTTTGCCTTTTGTTTTTACTAGGAACTCCAAATAAAAAATTAAACTATTTATTGTCCGCGACTTCATCTACGGTAAAATAATTCCTCCCTATGCCGCAGGAACTGCAATTTTCCGGGATATAATATAAAGTACCTAACACATGTACCTATTAATATGTAGTATTAATCCAGGTTATACTGGCACAGTGGCAGCCATTCCACTTTCGTATTTATATTATTAGTAGGTTAGGAGGATTTTTATTCTTAGCTGAAACTAGAAAATAGTCAACTTAGATCACGACAGGTACTATGGATCATGGATTAGATGTTCAGACGGTCGAATAATTGTTTGGACTAATGTAATGTTTTGTTGATTGATCGTTTGGTCTTTGATTTAAACTGAATTTAATCTGCAATCAGGAACATTCTGAAATAAACATAACCTAACCTATTATACAAAGCCTATATGAAATACTAGCTGTTGCCGACTTCGTCTGCAAAGAATTCGTTTATCGCTATCCCGCGGGAATTTTCCGGTATAAAAAGTAGCCTATGTTGAAATTGTGATTGGGTAACAAACAAACCCAAACTTCCGCATTTATAATAATAGTAAAATGAGATTAAGCAAAAACAATTAAATAAACAATGCAATATTTTAAAACAGACTAATACTAAAACTAAAACTACTACTAATTATAAAACTGTAAAGTAAATATGTCGTCAAAATTTTCCGCCACAGGCATCGACCATTTGTTAGATTTCTTGAAATAATATTATACTTTGCAACTTCAACTGGTGAAATTTTAGACCAAACGATCATTCGACAAACATTAGGTAGGTACCTACTTACATTAGACTAAACGAATATTACCAAACTAAGAGCTTCCTATTGGATTACGTAGCATAGCGCCGTGAAATAAGGTGGCTACGCCCGATTTATAGGGAATCCTACATAATACAACAGAAACAAAACTAGTATGTTATCAATCTATTTTGTCAAATGAGTACAAGCTAAGTATACTTATGACAAGAGATTGAAACACGCGCTTTAAAAACCATTTTTAATGAGTTTTTTGCTGACCGTACAACTTAGGTAGGTATACTATACTAACAAATGAATCAAGAATCTTCTTGATTTTTTATGTTTACTTCTAATCCGAATTTACATTATGCAACTAATTTCGTGCAACTAGCATTACACTGCGGCGTTTGATTAATTTAATCACTTTTGAAGCGTTAGGTTAACGGCCGACCAATGTATAATGCTAGTTGCGCGAAATTAGTTACATAATGTAAATTCGGCTTTACGTTTTTACC
This sequence comes from Pandemis heparana, assembly GCA_963854515.1. Lineage (NCBI taxonomy): Eukaryota > Metazoa > Arthropoda > Insecta > Lepidoptera > Tortricidae > Pandemis > Pandemis heparana. Next base: position 8,323,299 of record OY978025.1, read on the forward strand.
GTTAGAAATTTAATTTCTAAACGACAATGAAAATTAGAACACAGAAAAATCCGAAAAGTAAAGCTATGGCCGGGATTCGAACCCGGATCCTCGTCATTCCCTGACACGTGCTATACCGCTACACCACCCATATCGCAGTATGAAAAACAACATCATTTTCATACTGCGCATATCCCCTCCACGTTTTAATTACGTGCCGCCACTTGTAGCAGGTAACCTGCCGTTTAGAAATTTAAGTATAACCATAGTATACCAGATTTCAAGTCAATCCGACCAGTGACCAGACCAACAAAATTGGGTAAAAGACTTGCAACATTTAACCCGTACAAACATATTGCAAGTCAAATAAGCTTGTAACTATGGCACCACCCCTCATATATAACCTACATACCATACAAGTAAATACCTACCTTTAACCTCGCGAAGCCAAGTTCAAAATTAATAATCTGTACCCAACCAAGAACGCGCAGATAAAGCGAAACGACTATTAAAATGGCCAACTCAAATAAATTAAACTGTTATCAGGTTTGTTTGTGGGAATTAATTATTACTCCCGACGCGAAACTTCGCTTTTGATGATTTAGAGTTTCAGCCGTTTGATATTATGTTTCAAAGTACCTACCCTAGGACCCTTTATGCTACATTTAGAAACGTTTTATATTTAATGCTTGTGTTGGCGATTGTGCTTTTAATTATATTTCATACGAGTGTTATCGATTGTGCAAGTGTGATTCGACCGTTTCTACTATAACTGCTCTATAATTTTGTCATCTTTAAATATTTTAAGAAATCGTTTCTCATCGGAAGTCTAAGCTCGACTGCGGCTTCGAGAACTGTTTTGGACACTTTGAAGTAGCTTGAATAGCTACCTATAAACGAATGATGCAGGCATACAATAGGTAACCTGTAATTATCTCCACACAACAAAATTAGGGATCAGTCAACTATATATAGGTGCAATATGATGCGTGCTTAGACATTTTTGAGGAGTATAGTTATACCTATTCTCGTGGTTTTTTTACTATTATGAGGTGTTGTTAGGCTCAAAGGACTACGTGTAAGTAATAGCTAAAAGCACCAAACTTTTATCCAAGGTCGTGTTTCATGTCCTAAAAGCACTACGAATAGAACATAAAAAGATACGATGACGTGGCTTTGTCACGAGTCACGTGGAGGGGATCTGCGCACCCACGGATACCGTATTTTATACTTCTGCGCATACAAGGTCATTTTTACTACGTATTTTTTCCCCTAGCGTAAAGTGGGCAGTATCTATTTGTATATCTCATTTCAATTCTATCCATCCGTCAATCTTTCTCAGTCAAATCCTGCATCTCCGTTTCCCAGGTGAAGAGCCTTTGGAAGGTCTGGAAGGCCTGCACTCCGACGAAACCGGGTCTGGCGACAACTCGAATGCTGGCTCCAGCGGCGCGGACGACGACGCTGCCAGGCTCCGACTCAAGCGCAAACTACAGCGGAACCGCACTAGTTTTACCAACGAGCAGATTGACAGTCTCGAGCGAGGTACGTTTGGACCTTAAGCCTCCAGGGGTCGTGTGACAGCTCGAACGACAGCTCTAGAGGCATAGACGACGACGCTACTAGAATTATTATTCAAGCGCAAGCTTCATCGAAATCGCTCTAGTTTCTGTTAGGAGGTGTGACGTGGATCGCAGTGGTATTGGTGGCGTGGGCAGCAGGAGAGATGAAATCAAACTTTGTTGGTACTTTAATGAAGTACAATACAATACAATAAAAGAAGTATATTTTGTACTAATATATGTTAAGGACAAAGATCGCATCACATGCAGTACATATTAATGTACTGTTAATTTATAAATGAGAATCAAAAATAGAGCGGTCTTGGGCTGCAGAGGTCACACGAAAGAGAAAGGTGTTGCCCTGTCAAAAAATATTATTGCCAGAGCAAACTTACGTCCATTTTTAAAATAGGGTTATTATGAAGCATACTACACATAAACTGTTACTAACATTAACAGTTTCACCAACGAGCAGACCGTCGATCTGCTGTGGATTTAATAATCGACCGTTAAAGACATTCCCCAAGATCACGCTACAGCAAAAAAGCCATTAAAATTACTAAGAAACCATGAGTTGCGATACGCCCGCGGGGAATCAATGCACGTCGCAAATGCAATGACCAGTTTGAGACCAAATTTTGGATTTCAAGGCCGCGTTAGACACAGGTTCTGAAGTAGGTAACCAAACTAATTCGAAGCCTGTCTTACGTTTGCCAGAATTATCATAACATGACGTGTACACAAGCAAGATACAGTATGGAACTTAGCAAGTGTACATTGTTTATTAATTATTTTAGTATACGCACAGGCATTTGACATGTTGTTACATTTCAGAGTTCGAAAGAACCCACTACCCCGACGTTTTCGCGCGTGAGCGGCTCGCGGCTAAAATAGGGCTTCCCGAAGCACGGATACAGGTGAGAGAAAGACCTGCTTATTAATATGTATTTAACGACATACAATTTAATACATGAGTATGAGTATGAACCTAAACTGTCAGTCAATTGAAATTGCAAACAATGTAAACTAACTTTGTTTTTAAAATGTCTTTAATCTCTATTTTCCCTCATCAAATACTGCTAAATCCGTGTGTTATTTAATCAATACTTACCACAGCATTATCCTGAACCATTAAAACAATAAACAAGTGCTGGAATAGATATTTCATTGAATGGTTTATTTACATTGTTCGCAATTGCAATTGACAGCGACTTTAGGAATATAATTTTCTAGGTATAATAATTATATAATCATCCAGGCCTATTTATTGGAATTACATTAAACTGGGTCACTCAGTCAAGATTTCATACACCTCGAATCTTAAGATGAATTTTTGTGTAAATATACCTATGATCATTTTTAAATTAATTGATTTTTTATCGAGGTCAAACCGAACGTTACACAAAAGTTAACACCTTGTCCCATGTTTTATGTCATCTTCTCTCCATGCACAACTTTGCTTGTGGATAAACGTTCATCTTAAACCCTAACTAGGTACATACATAGCCTACATATCTACTGTAAATAGAATGAGGAATAATCCAAAATAAATAAGAAGCATTTATTACAATACGCTACGTTAACTTTACGTTGATATAGATCTTGCTTTGCTTGAAATTAGATCACTCTGATAGTTGGGCAAAATAGATTGAAGAGGTAGTTGCTATCCTAAAAACATTTCATGGTTTATTCCTCATTCTTCCCGTAGAGCCGTCCATGGGTTACGTCACGTGATAAAAATTTAAAGGGAGACAGCAAGATGCTGATACGTCTACGACAAAATGATTAAATAAATGAAACTGCAGTGGCCCCGCAATGCGAGTTGGTCTTACCGAAAGTGCTGGTATATAGGTAGTAAGACATAATTGTTGAAAACAAAACCATATCAGTATCATTTGGTATCATTAGTGTGTTTCTTTTTGTCGGCTGTACTGGCATTTTCACTCATCGCATCGCACATTTCAAGTCAAACCGACCACTACAAGTGGCTCAATTACTTTTACGATTACAGACACCAGGAAAAGTGAAACTAAATAAAAGCTTATAAAGAAATAAAAGAGCTATTTGCGACCTACTTCGTTTAGCGCGTAAAGATGGCTTGAATATCGCTCGTAGTTGTCGTAGTGTAGAGCAGGGATCGGAAACCGGTTTTTGAAATTAACCGGTTTGGGGTCAATGGCCGATACCGAAATGGATTGCGGTTAACGGTTTGGTTACCGGTTTTTTAACCGGTTATTAAATAACCCGGTTTTTGCACCAATTCAGGTTTTGTTGAGTGAAATTAACCGGTTAACCCCGCCATTTTAAAATTTTTAGTTTTTCGACCTATTATTTTCAAAATCGATATCTAAGGGTCCGAGTGGTCTTTAAACACGAATACGTTATCAAAAATGGAAAAAGTGGCCGCCATTTTGAAATATTTAGTTTTTTGACTGATTGTTTTCAAAATTGATATCTGAGGGCCCGAGTGGTCTCTAAACATGAATCCGTTATCAAAAATGGAAAAAGTGGCCGCCATTTCGAAATCTTTAGTTTTGGACCGATTGTTTTCAAAATCGAAATCTGAGGGTCCGAGTGGTCTCCGAACATGAATCCGTTATCAGAAATGGAAAAAGTGGCCGCCATTTTGAAATCTTTAGTTTTTGGACCGATTGTTTTCAAAATCGAAATCTGAGGGTCCGAATGGTCTCCGAACATGAATTCGTTATTAGAAATGGAAAAAGTAGCCGCCATTTTGAAATCTTTAGTTTTTGGACCGATTGTTTTCAAAATCGAAATCTGAGGGTCCGAGTGGTCTCCGAACATGAATCCGTTATCAGAAATGGAAAAAGTGGCCGCCATTTTGAAATCTTTAGTTTTTGGACCGATTGTTTTCAAAATCGAAATCTGAAGGTCCGAGTGGTCTCCGAACATGAATCCGTTATCAGAAATGGAAAAAGTGGCCGCCATTTTGAAATCTTTAGTTTTTAGACCGATTGTTTTCAAAATCGAAATCTGAGGGTCCGAGTGGTCTCCGAACATGAATCCGTTATCAGAAATGGAAAAAGTGGCCGCCATTTTGAAATCTTTAGTTTTTGGACCGATTGTTTTCAAAATCGAAATCTGAGAGTCCGAGTGGTCTCCGAACATGAATCCGTTATCAGAAATGGAAAAAGTGGCCACCATTTTGAAATATTTAATTTTTGGACTGATTGTTTTCAAAATTGATATCTGAAAGTCCGAGTGGTGTCTTAATACGAATCCGTTATCAGAAATGGAAAAAGTGGCCGCCATTTTTAAAATATTTAATTTTTGGACTGATTGTTTTGAAAATCGAAATCTGAAGGTCCGAGTGGTCTCTTAACGTGAATCCGCTATCAGAAATGGAAAAAATGGCCACCATATGGAAATTTTTAGTTTTTCGACTGATTACCTTCAAAATCGATATCTGAGGATCCTAGTGGTCCCCAAACATGAATCCGTTATCAAAAATGAAAAAACTGACCGCCTTTTTGAAATCATTAGTTTTTGGACCGATTGCTTTCAAAGTCGATATCTGAGGGTCGGAGTGGTCTCCAAATGTTTAATGTGTAGTCAGAATATAAAAAAATACAAACTTGCAAGAGCCCTTTAAACCCTTTATATCTGGCCCTGTCCCTGTCACAAAATCCGTTCCTAACAGGTCTACGATAAGCTACCGCTTTGCCAAATTTCATCTTGATATTCTTGATTGCTCCAATAGTTTTCGAGGATGTCGTGAGTGATTCGTTCGTTAGTCAGTAAGTGATCTTTCACCTTAATAATTTTATTTATGCAAACATTACGTACATTCCGTTGCACCAGAAACTAGATACGTCTAGATACGTCTCAGTTTACAAAGTGACTCAAAAAAAACCTACGTTTGCAATATATAATATAAAAATAATATACTAGCTTTTGTTCGCGACTTCGTCAGCGTAGAATAAGCAATTTGTTTACTTTTTATCTATTCTGTTACATTGCCCTATGCGACTATTAAACTATATTCAACAATAAATTAAAATTTTTCAACGTAAGTTAGTAATGTATCGTGAATAGCGTTACATTTACTTCATTTTCGTGAGCTGGTTGTGTGTATAGTGACTAAGAAAGTAATTTTTTGATAAAAGAACGTCAAGCGCGAGTATGGTTTAAGTGTTGAAATGCCTAATCTAATTCCTGTAGGTACTATAATGACTCGATTGCGATGAAATTTTTGTAAGCTTTTACATGTATGCCAAATAATCATTCTAATAAAACGGTCGTGTCATTCGGCGTTCGCTTTTCTAGATCTTCAGTAGGCTTATTGTCTAACTCACTCACAATCGCCATCGTGTTCATTTTGACAGTTCATGTATGGGCTGACAATTGGCATCGGAATCAGCTATCTGTCACATTCATACAAGAACTGTCAAAATGAACACGATGGTGATTGCGAGCGAGTTAGACAATAAGCCCACTGATATCAATACAGAAATTAATCTTTCAACTTAAAATTCCCTAGTTTACGCTTATTTTTTTATATTCTGACAACAAATTCAATATTGGTGACCACTTCAGATATCGATTTTGAAGGCAATCGGTAGAAATACTAAAAATTTCAATATGGCGGCCACTTTTTCCATTTTTGATAACGGATTCATGTTTGGAGACTACTCGGACGCTCAGATATCGATTTTGAAGGCAATCGGTCGAAATACTAAAAATTTCAATATATGGCGGCTACTTTTTCCGTTTTTGATAACGGATTCATGTTTGGAGACTACGCTGACGCTCAGATATCGATTTTGAAAGCAATCGGTCCAAAATCTGAAGATTTCATAATGACGGCCAGTTTTTTCATTTATGATAACGGATTCATGTTTAAAGCTACTCGCGGACCCTCAGATATCGACTTTGAAAGCAATCTGGCATGATGGTATTTTGACACTATGACACTAAACATGTTTATGGGTGTCATTTTCGAGTAACATTTTACACTTTTTTGTTTTTTGTGTCAGTAGTGTCAAACGTCAAAATGTCATCTGCCATCTTGGATCCAAAAAAATATGTCAAAATCGGGCTCAGAACTATCAAATTACTCGAAAATGACACCCATAAACATGTTTAGTGTCATACTGTCAAAATGTCATCCGCCATCTTGGATCCAAAAAAGTATGTCAAAATCAGGCTCAGGAGCATAAAATTACTCGAAAACGACACCCATAAACATTTTTAGTGTCATAGTGTCAAAATGTCATGCGCCATCGTAGATCCAAAAAAGTATGCCGAAATCAGGCTCAGAGTCACCAAATTACTCGAAAACGACACCCATAAACATGTTTAGTGTCATACTGTCAAAATGTCATCCGCCATCTTGGATCCAAAAAAGAATGTCAAAATCAGGCTCAGGAGCACAAAATTACTCGAAAACGACACCCATAAACATTTTTTGTGTCAGTAGTGTCAAAATGTCATCTGCCATCTTGGATCCAAAAAATTATGCCAAAATCGGACTCAGAGCCATCAAATTACTCGAAAATGACACCCATAAACATTTTTAGTGTCATAGTGTCAAAATGTCATCCGCCATCTTGGATCCAAAAAATTATGCCAAAATCGGGCTCAGAGCCACCAAATTACTCGAAAACGACACCCATAAACATGTTTAGTGTCATAGTGTCAAAATGTTATCCGCCATCTTGGATCCAAAAAAGTATGTCAAAATCAGGCTCAGGAGCACTAAATTACTCGAAAACGACACCCATAAATATTTTTTTATGTCATAGTGTCAAAATGTCATCCGCCATCTTGGATCCAAAAATTATGACAAAATCGGGCTCAGAGCCACCAAATTACTCGAAAACGACACCCACATTTTTAGTGTCATATGTTTTTGAGAACGGCAAACGTCTAACGACCCGCCCCGGCTCGCACAGGTGCAATCAGTATTTCTCTACTATATTAAACATGTATTATACATATAAACCAGCTTCCCCTTTAATCACTATCTATTTAAAAAAAACCGCATCAAAATCCGTTGCGTAGTTTTAAAGTTCTAAGCATACATAGGGCTAGACAGCGGAAAGCGTCCAATAAAATTATAATACGAATTCCAATTTCTAACACAACACTGAAGCCAGCGCATGCAAGAAAGAAAGAGATGGAAAGAGCATCGCCGCGTGACTCAGCGCGGTGAGGTGGGGGCGGAGTTGTTTTGAGTTAAACCGGTTTCGTATCGGTGAGCGCGAGCTCTAAAATTTCGTTCTTTGTATTAACCGGTAACCGGTTTTATTTTAATACTTTTTGATTTAGTTCCCTCCATTAACCGGTTAATTCAATGAGCGTAATTAACCGGTTTTTCGAACGATATTAACCGGTTTTTGTAAACCGGTTCCGATCCCTGGTGTAGAGTTTATGCTAAGTAGGAGTCGTATTCATATCAGTCTAGGGGACCTCTCGATGGCTTGGTAAACAAGTACCATATTAGATATAAATGGGGTACACAAGTGATACGTGACGTAACGTACGGACGGCGTAGCCGGTAGTCGCGCGTCCGCGCGTGTTTAACGTGACCCGACGTGAAGGTGTGGTTCTCGAATCGGCGCGCGAAGTGGCGGCGCGAGGAGAAGATCCGCTCGCAGCGACGGAGCCCCGAGTGCTACGCGCCGCCGCCGCAGCCGCAGTACGCGCCGCCCGTCAACGTGGATGCTTACAGGTGAACAAATCATCACCATCATCATTTCATCCTGTAATCCCTGATCTCCGCGGGTTGCTACCCGTGGTCCCACTGTTGCCAGCGACTTCGTCTGCAAAGAATTCATTTATCGCTATCCCGCGGGAACTACGCAATTTTCCGGGATAAAAAGTAGCCTATGTGCTATTCCAGACTTTTCTCTATCAATTTGCCGAATTTCATCCAGATCCGTTGGGCCGTTCTGCCGTGATTGAGTAACAAACAAACATCCATCCATCCATCCATCCATCCATCCATATATCCATCCATCCATACTTTCGCATTTATAATATTAGTTAGATGACGAATTACACTTCACCATAAGGTCGACGCCGCGTGGTTCCTATTTCTGCCTGGTTTGCCCTTCGGGCATTTGAAGATACCTAACGAACCTAACCTAATTTTACTAACTATCTCTAGTGAGGATTTTTGTAACAGTGGGACATAACGGTGGGTTCACGGGTAATACCTTATCTCCGCGACCTCCAGCTGTTGCCAGCTCAATCCCAGGAATTTCAATTCCCTTTCCCCAGGTGAACAAATTTAGCTCAGATATTGTGCAGTCAACTGGGGTGACTTTGATTTACCGGGGTGACTTTAAAAAGTAGTTTTAATTACAAAACCATTATTTTTTTATTTGCGTTTACTGCTTCCAATCAGTGTCTTCGTCGATCGCCTTTACGTCTACATGCCAAACATTCACCGGATATGGATAATATCGATTTTATAGCAATTTTAAAACGATCAAAGTAGCCCCAAATTTACCAAAGTCACCCCAGTTGACGGTACGGCATCATCCCTTTTACCATTCGTAATTTGATGTGTTGATTGCGTCAGGTATTTGTGAATGAAACCTAGGGAACTTGCCAAATTTTCAAGTCAATCCGATCATTTTTCGATTCCACTTCCACGAATTGATTTCGCTTCCATGCTGGTCTGGGAGCAAAGAAAAAACATATAGAATGTACCAGTTGCTTCTCTTCCCTCGCGGATGGTAAAGGCCCGTCGAGGGAATGGACGAAAATAGGAATCATGTTATAGCCGATGCGGCTAGCAACCCTGATTTCGATTCCCCTTTCCACCTATACGCCCACAATCATGCTAAACGTGGCCTTTAGGTCTTGTTACCTTAATATGCTCTGTCTCCCCGTAAGGGAAAAAGACGTGATTTATGTGGGTGTGTTTGACAGAAAACCTATGAAATATACCTACGTCAAAATCGTCGATTACGGTGTAATAGATAGACTTGGGTTTTACTCATCTCCACCATACCCAAGTAGATGTATTTACGAACGTATAAGAACACACTTTATTCAATAAAACTTACCTTGCATGTAAACTATTGTTACTGCTAGACCAGTGGTGGGCAAACTACGGCCCGCGGGCCAACTCCGGCCCGCGAAAGAATTTAATGCGGCCCGCCGGCGTTCCTTCGAATTGGAGTGTTATGGCACAGGATGACGATATTTAGACGGTGCTGCTGTATAAAATAGAATAATAGATGCGAAGGCAAAGGAGCCAGCTAGACTAGCCACGTAGTTCATGCGTGTCAAAAAAATTGCATTTTAGTATAATTTTGGCCCTTCTTTGAAATATCTGTGATTTTCTGGCCCGCCATGAAAAAATTTTGCCCATCACTGTGCTAGACACAGAAAGTGGCCAATTGCCATACTACAACGGTTAAAGTTACCGATAAAGTGGTGATGCAACTCGTAACAGTGAACTGCCCCCCAGCCCATTGACGCCGATGGGTTACGGCGCCATGCCGGAGCCGGCGCCGGTGTGCGAGCCGGACGCGGAGCTCTGCAAGGGCGGCTTCCTGGGCTACCCGCGCTACGAGCTGCCCTACCGCCAGCCGCCGCACTACCAGCCCTACCAGCACGAGCCCTCGCCCACGTCAGGTAACTACACGAGCGGTAGGGCAAATGGACCCCTTTACGCACATATAAAAAAGCGTCGGGTAGCACTCCAGAAGTGAAAACTACACACGCTCACTCGCACAAAAAGAAAAAAAAAACGCGTTCAGAGAACGCACTGTTATTCCACACCTTATACCACTAGGCCAAACGCACTTACGTTAAACTGACAAAATTAACGTACCTACACTTCAAAAATCGAACGCGACTAGCTTCATTCGTATTTCAAAATAAGCTCTAAGAGGATCCTGATATCCTGGTACTTAAACTCTCCGGTTTTACGCCTGACGCGAGTTTAACTTTTTACCCATCCAAAAATGTGCGCAACGCCGTTAAAGAAGTTTTCACTTCAAAAACCGATTGTCTATAAAGTCGGTTTACGGACGACAGTTTTTTTTTTTTTTTTATGCGAAAAGGAAGGCAAACGAGCAAGTGGGTCACCTGATGGTAAGCGATCGCAACTGCCCATAGACACCCGCAACCCCGGAGGGATTGCAGATGCGTTGCCAACCTAGAGGGCTAAGATGAAATGCCTCTTACGTGATAACGTCATAAAGAAACATACCTATTCGAACTGCTAGCGCCCTCGCTTCATTCTGACGTCACGCGGAACGTGACAATGAGTCATGCTTTTTCGTGAGTGCAGCCGGCGTTCATCGATTTATACGACGTTATCACGTAAAAACACCGAAATATATGTATGTGTGTATGCAGCCTCGGGTGGAGCGGCTGCCTCTAAACGCTACTTCTAATTTCTAGTTGTTCGTTTGACTTTGTTCTAATATTTCGTACACTCTTTCCAGAGCTGGGCGGTCTTCTGGGCGCGGGGGTGTCGGTCCCGCTGGCGGTGCCAGGCCAGGAGCAGCAGTACTGGTCGCGGCTGCAGTGACCCTGGTGGCACTAACCTTGCTCGAACCCTCCAGCTTAAGGAGCACCGAACACGCAGTAATGGCTTGATCAGAGCAGTGCACTGTTTGATATACCATTTGAACGACAAGTCAATGTTTAGACAAGACGTCAGATTCTATGTCTCTCTTACACATAAAGCTTGCACAAACCAGAGATTACTGGACCTGAACATCTACCTACACCCCCCTACAAAAAAATCGGGCACCAATGGTTATTCAGATTTTTAGCCATTAAAGCTTAGAAAGTAAGTTCACATGAAATACAAAAGCCATTGGTGCCCGTTTTTTTTTGCAAGGGGTATAGTACCTATGTACCGTAAACGGGTGATTTTATAAAGTATTTATAATGTCGAAAGCATTAATTTTTATTTGCGTTTCCCGCTTCCAATCGATGTCTTCGGCGATCGCCTTTGCGTCTACATGCCAAGCATTCACCGCATATGGGTACTATCGATTTTAAGTATAGCAATTTTAAAACGATCTAAGTAGCTCCGAAATTATCAAAGTCACCCCGGTTAACGGTACAGAGGCCTTACCATGACGTCCTAATTCCGACTCAGTTCAAGTTTTAGCTGTCACTTTTAGTATGAATCTGACAGCGAGCGACCCTAAACTGAATCGCATTAAGACGTCAGACGTCATGGTAAGGCCCCTGAGTAGGATAAATGGGGGACCAAATTCCAAACCGTGCATTCAGTCAGTCTTACTTACGTTTTGAGGCATCTTAACTCGAGTGGCCGATTTTTGAAAGCACGTCACTCGAAATTGCAACATAATTACAGCTCAAATTAAATTCATTATTTAATTTACTTATTGATAAATGATCAGCATTAGGTAGTTATCAATTGTTACAAGATCAATTACAGCTGTAATTTTGTTATATAGGTACTCTATTCCTATTTCAAATTAAGCACACCTTTTCGCCACTTTCGGTTGGTAATTTCGAGTTGTGCTGTTAAAAATGGGATGAAGTCAAGAGGTTACATAAATAAAACAGTGCAGTCTTTTGGGCAAGTCTGATCAAACTATGATACTACCACCTATTATTGGTGTTATTGTAATTAATAAGAGGATAGTTAAAGTTTAGTTATGATGACGGCATCAAATAACAAACTACCCTCTTATTTTTCCGGTGCATAATCTTGGTTGTAAACCACTATGGGGCATATCACTGAGAAAGGATAGTATAAAACAAGCTCCATAAGTATTAGTAAATAAACTGCATAATTTCCAGAATTATTTCAGCTTTTACATGTATTGACAATAGATTTTAATTGAAATAAACGGCTAAGAAATACCGACAACACTTGCGAATGAGGAACACAACGCAAACCCCTAATTCTATATAATTCTTGCTGAACCTTTTCAAAGCCTTAACCTTTTTAAGGTTTGCCATCATGAATAGACTTCGTCATCATTAAAATTATGTATGAACAAAATACACATAGGTACGTACGAGAGTAAATATTCGTGTATCAATGTACAGTATTTCTGTATCGCACAAGGTGAACGGACGATCTCGAAGAGATCGGTGAAAGCTATTGGATGCGTGTAGCCTGATGATGATGATCTAACCTGTATCCCTGCTGAGGCCTATTATGACGTCAAAAAAGTTATCAACGCTGGGGTTAAATTTGTCGTTTTGTTCTTCATTACAGTCATCAAACCCAGCTAGCCGAGTAAAGATCGCATTACCCAGGCACATAAAAACTTGTGTTACAAAATACGGTTAAAAATATTTACTACAGCAAAAGACGTTTAACGAATCTATGCGTTAATTTAGAGTAGGTACAATGTAAAGTACTTACCTATAACTAAAACTAAGGCGCCATTTTCTTCGTAACTGCTGAAAATGTTTAGGTATCGCTTTCGTCCGTTCTCTAGTCTTTATTGTTGTGCTATCGTCAAACTGGAGATTTGCAAGTAAATATTTTTAAACACCCGTCAACTGTAACGATATGTGTCAACGCGGTCAACTGCAGCACAAGAATAAACATATCCATTAGTCGTCTCCACAAAAAAGTATTAGAGCACAAACTGTGGGCTCAAAGCAAGATTTTATTGTAATTACCGCTTATATTTATCAAGTATTTATTCTGATGAGACGCCCATCATTTCACTTTGTTATTGTATTTAAAAAATCGTAATAAAACAAATAACTCTAAATCCATTTACCATAACAGACATATTCTGACAAAGAAACAAGTCGTTTGCCAGTTAAGTATTTGTTTTTTAATGGTGACAGTATTTTTTAACCGAAGCGTCAAGATGATTTTTTCCCACCAAGCAGCTGTAGTGTTACTCGCAACTGTCAACGATATTTTGCCATGAAGGTGCATTTAACACTGCATGTGCCGATTTAATATGAAGTCAATGGCGGTGAAAGGTTAAAAGGTAAATGCATTGGGTAATATTATGTCCGTCCTTGCGTTGAAAGTGTTAAAAGGTAAATTGTGTGCACTATCAAATAGCATTCCTTTTGGATTTAAAAAAAACACCCACATTGTATGAATCAGTATCAGTAGTATTTATATGCTTTATCTTAGCGAAGAAATGACGGGCGTCTGGGGAATTAGCACATAAATTAACTACTCAAAAAATTCGAATTAAGTGTTATAGTTAAATTTTATTTTTATGCCAATAAACACAAAATAGATAGGGTAGGTAAGATAGTAGTTATAAGTAAATATTGGCTCAAAGGCGGACGCCTGGAGGTCTTGTATATTTGTTGTAAATGTCGATAAGAGATAGGACGTAAGAAAGTCTCAATTAAATTACTTTTATTTGTAATTCCAATCTATTTCAGTTATTTATTGCATTAAAATAAATAATCAATACCAAACTAAAACAATATACAAAATATTAATTTGCTAATTTGTGAACGTGTACAATTTTTTTATTTCAACTAAGTTTAAAGGGCATGGTGCATATAAACATGCAATGTAAAAAGTAATCAGAAAACGTGAAAAACGTGGTCTAAGACTTTTGCCTAATAACTTTGATCAATTTATTTGAAATATAACATCACTGAGTACAGATGTAGTGTTCGTTTTTTTATTAGCTTAAACTACGCTACAGCTGCCTCACGATTTTGTCAATAAATTATGTTATTAAATGATTGGCGTGTTACCCATATTATATGTGTGTAATATGAAACTTGATGAGCTAATTCCAAATGTCGTTTCAGAGTTAATTCGATGAAAAAATAATTATTTACAACATCTGTAATGCTCCTTAACAATTTTACAGTCAGGGAACCGACATACTTATAAGCATTTTACCACTACCCAGTTACTTTTTTGATAGGTAACTAAATGTGATAGCCTGAGCGAAACGTGAAGCATTCTGTGTTGCTTCCGTCGTTTTGCAAGTATCCACGCACAGAATAACAGAACTGTGGTGTTATTTAGAAATGTTATGTGTATCCCATCCCAGTGGAGAACTAACACTGACTAGTTATCCCTTAAATGCATGATATACCCAAACGAGTCTTGTTAGCTAGGTACACGTTTATTTCGTGCTGAAAAGATCCACTTTTCATTTAAGGGTTAAATCTAGTACTAACTGGATAGTACGCTACAAATTAAAGTTAAAATATTTCTCAATAACACCAAATTTTATAGAACCTTTATAAAAAAACAGGGCTTTTAATTGTAAGTTGTATATAATTTCTTTAATGTTCGTTAAATAATTGTGAATCTTTTACAATGTAATGTAATTTGTATGATTACAATCATTCTGTAGATATACGTCCGTTCATTAAATGTGTACGATCAGTTTCAAACATAACCGAGCGGTCAAAATATTATTGATAGTTTGAACGCTTCTGTATTTTTGGAACTGACTGTACCCGACGTAGGTAACCAAAATGCTATATCCAAAACGATGTTAATTGTATAAAGTGCTCAAGCACACAAATTAGCGACAAACCTCAAGTGTTGAGGAATTAATTTCGAATTTATTATATTAAAGTTAAGGTGTAAACATAATAAACTTGATTTGTGAATAAAAAATGTGTCATGTCGATAAAACCGTTTATTAACAGCATTATTGTATGTATATTACATTTTTGGATCAAACGTTTTTCTTATTTTAGTTGTAAGGCGTTACTGGCAGTGCCCTTTTGGATTACTAGACAAGTAATCAATTACAATCAGAACACTTCAATTTACATCACAGAGGCGTTTATTTTGTTGCCAATATTAAAAATAACATTTAGCTTTTGCAAAAAACAAGAGGCGTACAACAGAGCTATATGGACGTTACCAAGTAACGACTAATAAGTACTTTGTATTGTACTAATAAACAATCATGTGTCACAAATTTAATATCTCTATTACTATAATCTCAATTAAAAACAAGTTCAAAAACAGACCACGAACGACTTCGTAATTTATAAAATCGTACTACTCAAAGTACACACTTAACTCAAACTCTCTATTCACTAACCTTAAATATGCATCACCTAATAACAATTTGTACGTATATCTTTATATCTTAGAAGTCTGAATGCCTAAATCATAACACGTCACTCAAAATGTTGTCTATGTCGCTAAGCAGATCTCTCTCAATGTTATCAGTTTTATTATTCTTCTGACAACTCGCTACTATATCTGGGACATTCTTAATGAGTCCCAGATCGTAGTCTGATATAGTGACTTCACACTCTTCGTCATCGCTCAGATCAACGACATCCACAGGCTCGCTAATCTTACTAGTGTCTATTTCAATTATGTCGCTAGCTAAATCTACTTCAGTGCAGTCTGATATATCGATACTTACTATTTGTACTTCTGCGTCGGAGTCCGTGTCCATTTTACTATCATTAGTAGCTAAATGCTCCTTAGTTACATTACTATGACTATTTCTAATTAACCTAGGTTTCGAGGTAGTTTCATTTACCTTTATTCTTTTGAATTCGTAACAATTATCAACTAACTCGTCTTCTTGGACCACGTAAACGTCACTCTGTTCGGACATGGTACGCTTTCTGCTAGAGTCTTTATTTCCACAAAGCTTTTGTTCAGGTTTCGTCTGATTATTCGCTGCCGGAGCGTTATGATCAACCTTTTTATAAACTACAGAGTTACTTCTAACAACTTTAATAATTTTATCGCCCGAAGTCGTGACGGATTCCTGCGTCGACAACTTTCGTTTCCTGCTGAGATTTAACGTTATAGGCGTGCTGTGGACAATAGTGTCGCTAGTCTTTTTCCTGGCTCTGATTTCGTCGAGCGATAGTATTTTAAAGTCTAGGGAGCTACGTCGCTCTGCGTTGGCCTGTTTACCTGAGATTTCGTCTAGGGAGAGCCTATCGTACTTAGTGGAGAGGTTGGTTCTGACGATTTTGCGTTCTTTGGGTGTGTCGGGGGTCAGGCTGTCGTAGCTGTAGTAGGCGGCGGCCTCGGCCTGGATCTTCTCGAGCAGCAGCAGCTCCTGGTCGGCGCGCGGCGGCGGCGACGGCCCGCCCGAGGGCTTGGTGGGAGTGGTCGACGGTGCACTTTCGTTATCCGACTCTGCAAGAACACACAACAGCTCAGTGGATCGCTCGATAATTCCGACAATTCGATTTTCGTAATTAATTTTGAAACGACCCGTGTGCATAGCAAGCTGTGTGTTCCCGCCGGGTCGACCCGAAAGTGATCGCCGCCCCGTTACCGCGGTACCACGATACGTCTCATAGCTCCGTCTCCAAATACTATCGAATCGTCCCCGCCACCGCGATAACGGAGCCTCCAGTGATCGGGGTAATCAAAAATAATTACAAAAATCATATTATGAAACGTTTTTATTTACTCGTTGGTATATTAAACACAATTTGATTAAACGAAGCCAAAGTACATGTTCCAATACGAGTCTTAATCAGTTTGAAAGTTAATTAGCTTAAAAGAAAGTTCTTAACACACGCGTTACTAATTAAACATATTGAAATTCTTATACAACATAAGACTATGATTAACATAACAACAACCCTTGGATGCGAACAAGCCAAACCATAAATACAGTCTAGTCTCTGCGCCCTGCCTGCCCTGCTCCGCTGGAGCCTGCGCCTACGCCTACACCTGCCTCGTCACAATCGGTATAAAAACATCTAGCGGCCGCTCCCGGCCTCGCGCCATACTTTACGGGACGATTCCACGTTCGCGTGAAATTTTACATTTAACAGAAAAA
The DNA here is from genome assembly GCA_963854515.1 of Pandemis heparana. Classification (NCBI taxonomy): domain Eukaryota; kingdom Metazoa; phylum Arthropoda; class Insecta; order Lepidoptera; family Tortricidae; genus Pandemis; species Pandemis heparana. The sequence continues at coordinate 8,340,547 of OY978025.1, forward strand.
ACTTTAACATTCCAACAATTAAACTATTAGTCCGAACCGGACCATTAAACTAATACTACGTTCAGTTATCAGTTTCATAGTAAAAATAGCTGCGTTCAGGAAAATAAACCTTTCAAATAATCTACGTCTACCCTCGTCAGTTCGCTTCTAAGTTTACACATAACATAACACAACAAAATATGAACTTATAAATATTTTTATTGGCAAACATACTCTTTTATAAGAGCTTTTTATATAGAAAGAAAAAGAGCGTTCAAAAATTCTTTTATTTCATCTCTCCGTATCTTAAGCTATCCCCCACCAATAGAGACTATTTTCTTTTATATTACTTTTAAATATTGATAATTAGTTTTATACATAAATAATGACTAGGCGTACCGTGGACCATAGACAAATTATTTTACAGTACCTATTTCATTTGACGCGTACAATTTTCCTTTTTTTTGTAATAAATATAGGAACTTTACTCTCAGTGCAAAAATATAAAAAATAACGTTTTCGAGGAGGTTAGAACAAATAATAACCTGAACGTTTAGCATGTACGAATGGGAGGCGCCGCGGCGCCCGGCGGCGCTTGACCTTATAATCTCCTACAGTTGTAATACGATGTCAAGCACGATAATTTTGTTATGGTATAGAGAGCACAGTAAAATAATGCGGCCCTCGCGTTCAGTCAGTGATTATGGAACTGTGCTATCTACGTGGATATATCTAAGGATTTGTTACTCATTGATTAGCTCTATCTAACGCTGTGGGTGCGATGCGATGCCGGCGGCCGGCTTCGCGCGCCCTAACACCCTAATTGCTAACATACAAACGATTTAAAGGCATAAAGCTTTTTTTTTTCTTTTTTTTTTCTTCGCCTATATAAATCAGTTACAATTCGTGTATATATATTTTTATTTGTATTTTTATATATTATTTAATCCTATTTTTATTATGTACTGTTCTATCATAGACAAAGATTATTAAACATCTATTTAAAAACCTATAGCGGCGGCGTCGGCGACACCCCGCCTGTGATATTACACGTTATATATCCGTACGGTAAATGAAAAAGCGAGAGATATCCATGTATGAATCTAATCAGCTAAGATATGAAAGAGGTTATATTCTCTAATTTATTGCACATATAAAAATACCGACTCTACTTCGTCTCCGTCGCCATCTTCGAAGTCGAACAGAGAGCCATAAATAATCTTTCTCCGAAGTTAATACTCGTGTATTCAATCATTGTCTATGGTGTACAAAATATAACTAAAACATTGTCTACTATGTACGTGAATCAAACAAAACGGCGCCTCACTCGGCAGTTGAACGTAAACCTAATAAAACATCTTGTTAATGTAAACTCGGGCCAGCGGGGGGGGGGGCGCCGCACAAACACATCAGCAGCGGCCGCGCCCCCCGCGCCCCGCGCGACCCAACAACTACAACACTATTTCAATAAATACTATATTAATTGACTACCGAAGAAAAAATCTAAATACATTTGCGCCGTCTATCGAACAGGCGTTCCGTTTAACATTACGTCCCGTCACAAACTGGGAAAACAAACAAAATAAAAAGTATTTTCTTTCTACAAAAAAAAAAACATTGACTAAACTAATTCGAATAATAAAAAAACCACATCCCGTAAATTAATAAAAACGACTCCCAGTCTGCGATCGGGCGGGGAGGCGGGCGCCCCCCGACCAAACCCACGAAACGCGTTACAACTCCACAAGTTAGGCGAGCGAACAATTTGTACACCGCAATTTTCCATAAAACCGCTTCGCTTGCGTCCCGATCCGAAAAATAAAACAGGAAGTTAACAGGGACGCTGGGGGAATTAATGAATTCCTATCATATTATTATAATACGCGTTCTACTTGCTCACTAACCATTATAGACTTGTAGAATTGTACATGTCGCGCGCTTTGGTATAACTACGCCGTCGTCCCGTCACGTTCTGTGTTGGCACTTGTTGAACTAGTAATCTAGTGTAACTCTGCGACGATCATCCCGCGCTCCGCATACATCCGCAAAGCGCAATTTTCACTGTTTCTCGACATTTCAAAGACAGAATCTAAACCGACCATAGTGCCACACAGCACTGAGCTTCTTCCTAAAGCACAGTGTACCATTATGTCGTTAGAATGTAGACACATTACAAGCGAAACTGGTTTGCTAGTCAGACACATATGCCAATCCTCCATATCATAATCCATGGCCTTATAAAATTACAAGTATCACTTGAAGCCTACATCAATTTCGTAACGATTAAGAGGGTGCATCCGTGCTGAGCTCGTAACGTTGCATTTTTAATGATTTTTTGCGATGATTTCACAGAAATTGAATGAAAGTATCAAATATCCGTCTGTAGTGCACTTCGTTTTTAGTGTATTAATGTGTCCAATGCAATAATTCATTGTGATGGACTTTTATTTTCTTATTAAACGAGATATAGTATTTTATCCCTTTAATACGAAAATAAAAGTCCATCACCATTAATCATTGTATTGGACACATTAGTACACTAAAAACGAAGTGCACTACAGACGGATATTTCAAACTTTCATTCAATTTCTGTGACATAATCGCAAAAAATCACCAAAAATGCGACGTTGCGAGCTCAGCACGGATGCACCCTCTTAACGTATTGGGTTGTCACAAAAGGCTTCAATAGAAGCTCATGTCTGACACGTTTGTGTCAAAGCGAGACCTTGTCATGGTCAAATATCATGTTTATGCCTTAAAAAAACTACCAACGACAAGTGTGTATCTTATACACTGAATTGCAACAATTATAAATCTGACAAGCAAGAGTATCACTTCTAATGGGTCTTTATTCTAACGTGTCATAGTAAAAATAAGTGAGTGAGCTTCCAAAAGTTTCTAATAATTTCATTCTTAACCTTAAACGGTAATAGAGTTTTCAATTGTGATTATTTTGAGTTAATAAAGCGTATAACAGTTCGGTGCGGCCGACGGCCGTGTCGTGCCTACTTAATATCATATCATAACCGAGCACTGTTACACCATTCACAATTGTAGCTATTTTACGAAGCGATTATTGAAAACCCTAGTGCATATAACAATCATTTACAAAAATCCACCAGTGTGGTAAAAAACGCGTAGAAAACGTCGCATTATTAGTTAATATACCGTACAACAGATATTGCTAATCGACTATATGAATCCATTTATAATGTGATGCGAAGTTTTCGACGAGTTTCGTTATAAATAACACGATACGAGAGGCCCTCTAAATCAAAACGTTGTAACCGATACGTCACAGTTGTTACCGTAGAACTAAACAAACTGAGCATTCATATACAATATCTTCATATTGTTAGTATCAAAACACATAGCAGTGTCTCGTAAGTTATCATTAGCGTAACAATAAGTAAACCTCATACTTAGGTATTAGTTGAAATCATAACGTCACCTATTTTATCAGCTATTTTAATTACATTAATGGTAATTTAATTATGAAATAATGTAACAACCACGAATCTTAACCAGTTACAACGGGCTAACATTAATGAGATATCACATGAAGGATCTAGTTCTAAAGTAACTCGTACAGATAATAAGGCGAGAAAATAACTTTCTTATATTGCTCTTTACACAAAAACACTTTATACAAAATTCATTAAAGATCACGACACGTAAAAATATGCAACATATCACATTAGTTTACTGAATTTTATGATCATATGTTAATTTTGATAGCAAATGCCTGGGCTGTCTGAGGCCAGAAGTCATACGTCTAACGCGCGGGCGCTCGTAATCGCAACCATCTCTCTCTTTCCACATCCTATACCGTTTGACAGAAAGAAATGGCAAATTGCGATTGTGATTCCAAGTGAGTCAGACAATGTGGTTTCACATTGGAATCATTTACATTTACTAATAATACTAATAATACCGGTAACTCGTAAACCTTTAGTTCACAAAAATAAATAGAAAAATCACTTAAGTTTTCTTTATTTAGACAGCCCCGACATAGCCGAAAGAGGTTCACAAATGGGGGTACATACTAGATTCATCTATAAGATTGCATTAACGTTAGCCACAATTAATTATAAATTTTAATATTACCAAGGCGTCCGGTTCCAAATACACGGTAAACTGACGACGCATAATCTTTTCCATGGTCACAAGGAAATTATTTAATCCACAAGACTTTTAACAACTTTTCAGTTCACCTTTTCATTTTACCTTGCTTGTACTCGGGCGCATCATTGCTTTATTACTTCAAAAGCTAAACATTACATTTGTTTCTTTGGCAAATCTTATTGAAGGTAAGCTTGACGCCTTCGAAGTGGTCTATATGGGGCAAGATAGACCTAAGTTCCGATTCGATTTTGTTTAATTTGCCGATTTTATTAATTAATTTATTATTAAATTCTATCAGAACAAATCGACCTAGCAGTTGGGTATTGATAGCAAAAATCTCGGCAAAGTTTTTTTTTTTCTTAATATAAAGTTGTAAAAAGTCGGTGGCTTCAGTAAGATCCCTCAGTGGGGCCTCTCGAATCGCAGTCGGCCCTAATACATCGCGTTTCAGAACAATCGCATACCTTCCTCGAAGTTGACGACGAGCGGGTCCACAGGCAGCGGCGCGTACGGATTGGGCGCTTCGTGCGGGTGTGCGTGCGCGTGCGCGTGTGCGTGCGCGTGGGCGTGCGCGTGCGGCGCGACCAGCCGCCGCGCGCCCAGCAGCTCGTTGGACGCCGGCAGAGCGTCCAGGATGGCCGGGTCCAGGACTACTGGAAATAGAAGCTACCATGTTAATCTCGTGAACCTCGATCAGCTGTTTGCTAATTTGGGAAAACGGAGTTATCCTAGATATGCGACCTAGATGGGATCGAACACGTTATTATCCTTTTTCGAAACGATTCATGCCATGTATCAGGATTTTGCCCATCTTTGTAACTTCATTGCGGATAAAAAGTATGAATTTTTCGTGTTCCATAACTGGTTCTATTGCTAACATATTTAATGTATTTTTACGAGTTAGCAAAAGTTCTTTAATTTTGTCATCAATCATCGAAATTCTAAGATATTTCTAGCGGTCACATGTATGTCAAATTTTTAATTTCAGTCAGCTCTTAGCCAAATTGGGAAGAAAAAAATAAAAAACTCGATTTCTTTATTTACTTTTCAAAGGGCAGACGTATTTACCAGTAAAAAAAAAGGCTATGACCTAAAATAAGAAATGAGATTCTGACACGGAATATAAACGGCACCCTAAGTTGGGATAGTTGGTGTTTGGCTGTACCTTGGCGCTGCTGCTGCCAGAAGAGAGGCACGGGCGCGGGCGCGGGCGCGGCGCCCGGCAGCGCCGCCTGCTCCGCCGCCGCCTCGCCTGCGCCGCCCGCCGCTACCTGCTGCTGAACAGATACACCAATCAGTTGACACGAAAAATAGATTCAAAAACGGTCACAGGATTGAAGTTTAAACGTTGTTGTTGTCAGAAGGACAAATGGAAACTCCTTTACAGAGAGACGACGCTCGTGTCACGAGACTCCGAATAAGTAATTTGTCTCAACATCTCTCAACAATATATACAACATAATATTTTGCTAAGTTACGGATCAGATCGAACACTGTATCACAGTGCCGGACTAGCCACATAGCAAGAGTAGCAAATGCTACGGGCCCCGCGCTCCAACGCCTGTCTGACCGTAATAAAAATATATTAATTTAGATAAGAGCGTAATATATCTTGCAATGCCTTAAACGCGAAGCCGAAGGACCCCTTGACAGAATTTGCTAAAGGCCCTGCGTTGGCTTAATCCGGGACTGGTGTATCATCATCATCATCATATTATCATTAGGATGTTTTTTATAATATCTGTAACACCTATATGTTCTCGCGAAATAAATAATCGCTACTTATATTATAAATGTGAAAGTAACTCTTGTCTGTCTGTTACCTTTTCACGCTTAAACCACTGGACCGATTTAGTTTAAGTTTGGTATACAGGTAGTTTTGAGTCCCGGGGAAGGACATACGATAGCCTTATCCCAGAAAATTGCATAGTTCCCGCGGGATAGCGATAGCGACAGACGGAGTTGCAGGGTATTCCAAATAATTTCAAACAAATGGGATAAAACCAGTGCATCATTATAAACAATAGCTACATACAGAGATGGGCAGCAGCGGTTGGCTGGGCGCGATGCCGTCGGTGCGCGCGTCGGGGTTCTTGTGCATGAACGGGCAGTGCTTCTTGCGGCAGCCGCCGGGCTGGTTCTCCCAGTAGCACGGGATCTGCTTGCGGTTTTTCTGCAATAACATTACAATAGCACTGTTGAATCGAGCCGCTGATTAAGCAAAGCTTGTAATAGGGGCACGGGCACTAGATAAACGAACTTATATAGATAAATTATGTATTAAATATTTAAGTCTTGAGAACAAACATTTTTTATTTTTTATAGATACTGGGGATTGAACCCGGGACCTCGAGCCTCATAGTCAGGTTCTCCTACACTTAACAAGTGTTTGGAAAATAATTCAACATGGTCATTTTGTATATCCATAAAGTAAAACAAAGATTGTTTAAAATTAAACCATTAAAAACTATTGCATTGCAACATATTTTTTTACTAAAGAGGCAACCAATTACTTAATTACTAACTAACTACCTGTAATTGATAAGCAATTTACAAGAACTGCCTGCATTATAAAGAACAATATGCATTAGCATTTTGCAAATTGAAGTCATTAATAATTAATTATCATTAACGGCTTCAATTTCTGGTTTTTTTAAACACAAGGCATCATTTTAACATCATTATGATTTTAGAAAGGGAATACCTATCTACACGCCCACAATCATGCTAAACGTGGCCTTTAGGTCTTGTTTACCCCATAACGGATAAAGACGCGATTTATGTATGTTTGAGGTAGATATAACATCTCACTTGTATGTCATACATAATATCAAAATAAACAGGTAGCGATAATCTCAATTTTATTTGCATATTGCATATCATTATTCTCAACACAGTTATGATTATTTTTATCAGTGCCGGTGCAATTGCCTTATCAAGAATCCTGATTAGCTCCACCTTTGGGAATTAGGTACAGTCCCAAATTGGTGTAATTTTGTAATAACCTGCTAAATTGACTGACTAACACTAACACTTAAGGAATTCCCCTCAGATTAAGCAATAAATGAACATTGTGTAGTTTAAGTTGAATAGTTAGCAGTGACAGTAATTTACTTTGAAGATGAAAAATAAATGATTATTCTGCGACATAACAAATGAACTAAGGTTAATTAGGTTGCTCATTCCGAGTCATGCATTGAATGCTTCCCAAAATTGGTCCCAAACTAATAATTGTGATTTTATTTGTTATGTTATTTAATAGCTGCGAACAAGGACTTACCCTCAGCTCCATGTGGCGTAGTTTGCACCGTTTATCCATGCACTTGCCCTGCTGCCACGCCGAGCACATAGTCTCACAGCCCAGGGCGGATGGCTCATGTCGGAACACACAGTTGTCCCCCTAACACATTATGTAATAATTAACATCATCATCTAATCAACTAATAAATCATCCTAAAGCTATCAACAACTACTTTAAATACTTGCAACAGAAGATATGCTTACTAAATAAATACCACATGTAATTATTGGAATCATCATGGATTTATGATCTGAAGATTGAAAGTCAAGGCAGTGACAGTATTAGTTATAATTTTATAGTCACACAGTAGTAACATTATCGATAAAACGACGGCAATCATAAAGCGCTAGAACTCGAGCTTCAATTGTTTAGAAAATGCCAGGGACAGTTGCTTGATCATCTACCCTTCAGCATTAAATTATGCAGCTTCCGAAACACTGATTTAACATACCTTGGTACATGTGGAATAGTAGTAAAAGTAGCAATCGTTGAATTTCCTTGGGGACTCCATGGTGTACTCTTCCGGCCAAGGTCTGCAAATTACGCGCACACCATGTACCTAATGCCGACACACGAAAACAAACGTTAATCAAGCCACAACAACGAGACACTCCTAAATATTACGCCAACAATTCGAGTTAATTTGAATTGAATATAACACGTGGGAATTAGCCTCTAAAATTGGATTTTTTTAAGAATTTTCCATTTTGACAATTCGAAGAGCACGTCGCGACTAAACAAGTTCCAAATTAAAAGCTTAGAATAAAATAAGCGATTTATCAACACTTTACTCACCGTGCACTGATTGAACTGAAATTAATTAAATTAAAACAAATATCTACACAACCGAGCTATCTAACACAAAATAATACGAAAGTGAAGTCACTATTGGAAAGACGTGTAAATATGGCGGACTTTCATTTCATATCCACCCACAGACCTTTATACGTTCGTATTTATCTCTCTCCATTAACTGATTGTCTATGATTAGTCTATTCGTCCTTAGTGACGTGCAAACTATCGACAATCATAATATCGAGTTTTGTTAATTAATTTTAATGTACTAATTTCAATAATATTACATATAAACAGGGAGTGAAAAAAAAGAAATATCATTGATTTGATGATGAAATATCATTCACTAATTTGGTCTCATTTATGAATTCCATGTCATTGAAAGTATCTGTAGATTTATACTCTCGACTTTTGTATATAAATTAACTTTGAAAAATCGGACTGCCTTCCTTGTCGTATAAAAAAAGGTAAAAATTTGATTTAAGACACTTGCAAGAGGCTATAGCCTTCAGTATCTCTTATTAATTTCTAATTGATACCTTATCCCGATCCTGAGAAAACAGTGACCTTTTGAGGTGTAGAAATAAACACAGAGTGAAAAAAAAATTAAAAAAAACCTTGAAATATTGCAGTGGGTCAGTTATTTTAGACGATATTTTTATAAATCTTAACTTTACATCCCTAAGTAAACCATTGCCATAAACGTTACTTTTTTTGTTTAAAGTGTATGCCACACTGTTTAAAAGGACACGAGATCAGATGTGGTCTATGGTTTGTTGTCTCATACCCCATCCCTAGGTAATTTTGACAGTGACAGACGGGCAGCAGTTTTAAAACTTCCGAATCTGAAAGAGAAGATAGACAAAGTTCCCTAAATTCAAATTTAATCTTCAAATTTGACAATAAGCCGAGCAACCTCGCCGTTCCGCCTTACTGGATATGGAATAGTTAAATGTGATTGTTATTTAATTTAATTGAATAAAGGAAAGGTTAGGAAACACCATGCCGGGACAGGGCCTATGATATACTATATAAAACTGAGGTAGATACGTCATAGGCCAAATATCATTGTCATAGGCGATCTCCCTGTGGCAAGCGAAAAGTAAGGTAATTGCCTGACTTGTGATAAGTCGCTGTCGGCGCGCGCAGAGGCATAGAATATATATTAGGCAGAGGTCCTTATTATGTCAAGTAACGGCAATAACGTTGCCATGTCCGAAAGGAGTTTGTTCAGCTACAACGCGTCTATTAGTAATAGGTATGTCATTGGACAGGGTATCGTAAAAACATGTATTGTATCCAGGGATGTTATGGATATATAATTTCGGATCCGGATATGGATATTGGTAAAATATTATATCGGTTTCGGTTACGGTTATGGATATTAAATTATTTCGGATTATCCGATAGTTTCGGTTACGGATATGGATATCCATAACAACACTGCTGTGCACCTCGCGCTGTGACGTCATTAGGTAGCATTCCAGTGGAGTGCACAGTTAATTCGTACGAGTTAAACCCCCTTATTCATAAACGCACTATAGGCCTCTGCTAAGTTAGTAATCGTTTGTCCTTATCTGTGAAAGGTAAATGTCAAAGTGATAGATAAGGACAAACGATTACTAAGTTAACAGAGGCCTATAGTGCGTTTATGAATAAGGGGGGTAGTATTTAGTTAGACTCCGCCATATCCGAAACTATCCAACTTTTTTTTTCGGATTCGGTTACGGTTAAGGATATCCGATAGTTTCGGTTGTGGATATGGATATCCATAACAACACTGAATGTATCCTACCTGAAACATATCATAAAGTTTTTTGTAATGTAAACTCAAATACTGCAAGGCCGAAGTTCGTATTATATCGCCATGCCATCCCTTTAACTCTTAAGTAATGACAATGACTAAGGCTTGTGTTAAGTGTTCCCCCGGGGACTATAGGCTTATAGATAGCCTTTTTTTGTATGTATGTATGTATGTATGTATAACTCTCTCTCTCTCTTTTGGTGGTTAGACTCGTGATAAAGAGGCTTGAAGGGCTAAAAGCTTATAATAACCTAGTCTTTTAGGCTGGGCCTATTCAAGACTACTGGAGGGAGGTTGAAAAGGTCTAGCTAAGGCCTAAGCTGTTTTATTTAAGGCCAGTAACGCTTAGCCTTCTGAAATGGCTATAAAGATTATGAACCTCTTAGTCCTCAAGGCTAAGCTTCTATTCAAGATTATCAACTTAAGAAAAAAAAAACAAATTGAGATACCACCTTTTTTTGAGTCTGATAAAAAATTACTAACTCTTGTAATTAATTAATTGCCTTAAATTTCAAGGTATTTATTAATTACGGAACAATTAAGTCATACAAAAAATAAGAATTACGGAATCAGCATAAAACCTACCATATTTACAAAAAATGGCGTTTGATATTTTATCTACTAACAAAAAAATAGTCTGTCTAAAAGACACAAAATATTCAATGTCAAGGGATTATCTAAATTGTTTTGGCGATACTCAAGTAAAACATTATTTTATTTTTCTTAAAATAAATGCAACGTAAAATACATTGAAATATGACAGAAAATAAAACAAAATATTCAGTGTCGTATGAACTTTATAATTATTAATAATCATGATTTTAATACATTAATTTACATCATAATAAATAAATGCTTGTAATTAACACGAAGTCAAATCCTTTAAAAACGATACTAGACATAATAAGCATAGTAATATTAGCAATAAACTACGAAAAACTAGAAACTGACAAAATAAAGCCAGTGATAATTTTAACCAGCTTACACATTTTGAAAAACGCAAATACAAAATTTCGTTAACATTTAAAAAGCGTCGATAATAAATGAATTAAAGCAAATGAATAAGGCGTCTATTCCAATTTTGCAACTGGTAACATTTCTAAATCTAAACATGACCATGAAAACAATACATAGCATCTATTACAAAAAAGGGGCCAGTACTTAAATGCCCCATATTAATTCCATGATTAACAGAGTACATAGTTCTATGTCTACTTCATACATGGGGATTGGCTCTAAAATAGAGAGATGAATGAATGTGACACATTAAATTTGTACAATAAAACCAATACTGGAGTGGGAATGTTTGAATACAGTTTATTCATGCTTTCCCAGTTTCACAACCTTTTTTCTGAAAATATTATTATATTACACGCAAAATTGATAACACTACCACATTACTCGCGCCTGCAGCAAACATTAAGTGGCAGTAAGACCACAGTTATTTGTAATTTTTAGGTTGTGTTGCCATGTAATTAATACTCGTCGAAACTGGGCAGCATTTTGTCTAATTGAATAAATGATAAAATTATGGCCTCATCGCAGCTAATCCAAGTTTTTTTACAAACCTACTGGATGACATCTCTCCTATCTCATACAATAAACCATAACATACGTCATACATATACATAACCCAGTTTACACTTGCTGAGACAGTTGTCAGAGTATGTCTTGTCATCTCACTCATTTGCTTACTGTGCGTAGGGGACTGCACTCTACTGTATCAGCAAGGGCCAACTAAACGTAACACTGAGTATTGGGTAAACATTAACTCGAAAACAGTCTTTGAAACATAACAGACCAGAAAACCTTACATTCCTGGCCAAATAACATACATAACAATACAAAGTACTATATGTGATGCATGCACCAATAATAGTCTTCAAGTATGATGAAAACTACATTGGTCTCATAAACATACAAAATTTATAATCATAGCACATCATATTTTAGAATGGGAGTTAGTCTATATTTTAGTATTAGTATAGATTATTCTGTCATTGGAGTTTCACAGTATGTACCAGGGATTCCGTTATACAGATTACAAAACTAGTATTACGATAACATTTCATTTATACATCAAACAATTTACTTTCATTTTTCGTGCAACAGCCGCCGAAGATTTTGCAAGCACTCAATCAATGTGTACTTCAATCGCAATGTTTGAAAACAATTTAAAATTACAATTAAGAATAATTTATGGGGCATATCTAAAGAGAAAACATTACAACATGCCTTCAGAAGTGCAACTAACACAAACACACGATTGTTTACAACCTCTATCAATGTATAATGCGTATACACAAACATGTCCAACCAATTTGCTGGCGCATAAAGACGCTCGCAATCACATTCGCCATATTTTCCAGTATTTGGGAATAATGGACGCATACAAGACGAATAAGAACCGGATTCCGAACCGGCGGTATTTCCGGTTTATAATGTTTAGTACTTTTAAGATTTTAAATTTACTCTTGATTATTTGTGTTGAGATATCATTCTTACTTTGAATTTAATTTCAATTTAGTCTGAGACGATACGCTGTGATTCGTACGTCTTGTGTAAAATCGTTTGTCATGTTTAAAAATGAACTGGCAAGCTGCCTCATCCAAGTTTTAAAGCCGCGCACAATCCGCCTCAAGTAGAAATGTCACTTTCTCCATAACTGTCACATTATGACATAAAATTAATATTTATGGCAACAATTTTGCAGGCACAACTTTAGGTCCTCACCTCAGAATTTATAAAACGGTTTAGTAAAAAATAGACGAAACATGCGACTTCCCTAAGACTGTAATAACATAACGTACCACGTACGGGCCTATTAACATAAATCCAGCCTATACGTTCCACTGTTGGACACATGCCTCCTATCCGAGCCCATATAGTTGGAACGTATCATATAGCGTCATCCAGGTTTCATCTAATTCTACATTCATTCTATGTTCCTTTCTAGGCGGATTGGATGCACTAATATTCTACCAACCATATTGAATAATTTAAAGGCATGATTACGATCAAAAACTTATTGAAGACAGTCCAAATTTCAGCTAAAGTGCAAGTCATGTTGGCTCATTTACAGATCTTTGCTTCCTCGTATTGGTTTGCAATTATTACAAACTTTCCAAGGATTTTGGTAACAAATTTAACTTGGGAACAATTGTTTCATAGTAAATGATCCATATCTCGCATTTCCGAAGCATAGTTTACCCTGTATAGGCATTATTAACGTCACATGCGAAAAGGACCATTACTATAATGAAATGACATGTGGACGCTAACATTTCCAAATTCCAAACAGATAGGCCGTTTTCAAACATTAACACTATAATCAGGAAATAGGAACTAATATTGAGATAATGTATGGGAATAAACTGATTTCGATAACTTAGAAGCCTTTTGTCATATAGATGGGGCAATATTCCAGATCTTTTTACAAGTGACTCCGATATAGAACCTTGACAACTATAAATTTGAAATATTTGTGTCTCTTTCACAACTATAAGTAATGAGTGAGACAAAACGTGGTCGTTACATTTTCATCGAAGTCACAAAGATGTCTAAATAATGACTCCATTTGACTTTTTCAATAAACAAAAATATTGTAAAACCTCAGCAGGTGTTAACGACGGGTGAAGAGAGAGAACTACCAATGAGTGAAAAGGACGGCCTTATCTTTTGGAGGAGCTTTTGATCTGTTGTAGTTTAAGTCTTAGCGCGTCGACGGCCGCCTCGTTCTTGTGTGACATCGGTTGGGTCGAGTGCAGCTGTGGAACAAATAAAATAAATATAAATAAACTGTTCCTTATAGCACAAATTTATTATACTACTAGAAATCCTACTAATATTATAAATGCGATAGTTTGTGAGGATTTCTGAATGTTTGTAACACTTTCACGCTAGAACAGCTCAGATCTGCTAGCTTAATACGTAAAACTCGCTCGTAATCGCCATCGTGTTCATTTTGACAGTTCTTGTATGAATGTGACAGCTAGCCGATTCCGATGCCAATTGTCAGCCCATACATGAACTGTCAAAATGAACACGATTACGATCGCGAGCGAGTTACGTAATAAGCCTGCTGACTGGAATTTGGCACAGAGATAAATAAATATCACAAGACAATAGACATCAATTGACCTAGTCCCAAACTAGGCAATGCCTACGGGGGCTACGGGTACTAGACAATGTAAATTAACATACTTATACGTATACATAAATACGTACTTAAATACATATTTAAACATCCAAGACCCTAGAACATGCCTAGAAGAAACATTCGTATTTTTCACACAAATATCTGCCCCGATCGGGAATATAACCCGGGACCTCAAGCTTCGTAGTCGGGTTCTCTAACGACCAGGCTACTTAGGCACTTGTCCCACCGCCGGCAAGTAGCGAGAAGCGAGTGTTTTTTTAGTATGGAACGAGAAAATTTCCATACTAAAAAACGCTCGCTTGTCGCTACTCGCTGGCGATGGGACAAGTGCCTTAGACATAGGCTACTTTTTAACTCGGTAAAATGCTCGCGTGGGGCAGCGATAAACGAATGAATTTTCTGCAAACCTAGTCACCGGTAACATCTAGTGTATCATAATAGGGAAAGTTGTGTTTATATCGATGTAAAATAAATACCTCTAGCTGCGGATCGATGCTGTGCGCGCGCGGCAGCGAGTGCTCGATGATCGAGTCGGCAATCGCGCGGTTGTCGCCGACAGGCGTGCGCGGCTGCGACGTCGGCGCCGACTCTGTCTTCATGCCCGCCTTTTGCTGGAAAAAAATAAGTTATATCATAGATTTAGTAGGTTAAAATCGTTCCTAAAATTAAAAAAAAAAAACGACGAGTACCACTCCGTACCGGCAGGAGTGAAAACCGCAGCTTAGATTATATTTCGTCGTTTCATTCTTCAGATATAATATAAAACCAGGTAGTCCTTTAAACCTACAGGCGACTTTGCACAATGTTAAGAGACAGTCAATTGACTATTTAACGAACTTTAGTTCACTCATTCGTTCAGTCTACCCTTCCAGTCAATCCTCCGTTCCTAAGACCTCATTCTTTTTTCGTGCACGGCGACGAGCGCACGCGCCCTCAAATAGTTCCTGCTTACGACTAGGCAATTACTATGTCGAAACGCAGAAACGAAGAAAAGATTAAGTATTACCATGAAAAGATTAAAAAACTTCAACACGATCATCAGCGATGGTCGAAAATTATTTACTCATCATCTTCGGAAAGTGAGGGTAAGTTCAGCCATTTTATATATTATTCGTATTTGGGAAGTGTTTTAACGAGCCTATATAGGAACTGACTGCGAGTCAGTGACTATAATTATAACACATCGGGGTTGACTGCGAGTCTCCAACGATGCGTATAAAGCTGTACATACGTGCATTCTTCAAAAGAAATACACGTTCACATGGGGACTGACTGCGAGTCAGTAACTATGATGATAATACATCGGGGTTGACTGCGAGTCTCCAACGATGATATTAAGCTTTACATACGTACACAAGCTCACACGGGACTGACTGCGAGTCAGTAACTGTGATCATAGCACATCGGGGTTGACTGCGAGTCTCCAACGATGTTGCATAGCTTTTGATACGTGAATTTTCAATAGAAAATCGTTACTTTTTTTTCTCAATGTACCCTCAAAAAAAAAAAAAAAAAAATTGTACAGTTAAAATAATCACTTCCTTATTGTTTTAGACGAAATCGAACAAAATGTAGATTGTTCTACACCGGCTCATGACTCTGCTATACCGGAACCGGAAATAAGCAGCCAGCCGCCCGCGCCAGAACATTTCGATGAACTGTTGGCGCCGGAATCCACGAACGATCCACCAGGCTCGGAAACTAAAACGGACGCTTCCACAGCGCCGTCACAGCCTGAGCTCGACCCGGCCATGCTATCAGCACTCGGAGAATCAACAAGCGATTTACCAGAGTTTGGTGAAACGATTAACGAAAATCTGAACAAGCTTTGGCTACCGTTGCTCAAAAAGCCTACGATCAAGGATAACAAAGATAAAATCCAGAAGGAATATCTCATCCCTGATAATTGTCGCTTGTTACAAGCCCCAAGAATAAACGCGGAAATTTCGGCTGCTGTCCCCGACATGGTCCGGAACCGAGACAAAAATTTAGCGGCTATGCAGCAACAGCTGGGCTCGGGGATCACCGCTGTCAATAGAGCTATGGATATTTTACTAAAAGGCCACGATGCCGATAAAATCCAAGCTATGAAACATCTCAGCAACGGCTGCCGCATATTGTGTGATCTTCATGCTGTATCCACGCAGAATCGCATAAAACTCATCACAACAAGTCTGGACAGAACGTTCTTACAAGTAATTCAAGATGTCGAACGTGACGAAACATTATTCGGGACTAAACTGTCCGAGAAAATTAAGGCCGCGAAGACCATAGAAAAGCAAGGACTTCAGATAAAGAAAGCGGTCGCGAAGAATTCTACACCTGCTCAGTCGACGAACAAGCGAGCGCCTAACTCGGGAAACTGGCCAGCGCCCCCTCGTTACACGCCGAACAGGGGGGCGCGCGGGGGAGCCCGCAGGCCGCCGCCGCCGCCAGCCGCCCGGCGCCCGCAGCCAGCTCCACAGCCGGCCAGGGGGGCGCAGCCGCCCAAACCACGTGTACAGCAAGCACAGTAGCACAGGTACATGCCGGTCGACTCTCCCATTTCTATGATTGCTGGCTTAAAATAACCTCAAACGTTTTGGTCTTAGACTGGATCAGATATGGCTACTCGATTTCCTTCAACGCGGAAGTAAAACAAACATCCGTACCAAAAAACACCTTCTCACAGAGTGACGAAGACGACATTGATTTAGAGATACAGAAACTATTAGATCTAGGAGCCATATCAGAGTGTACTCCGATTAAAGATCAATTTATTTCTAAATTTTTTCTCGCACCGAAACCTAACGGAAGTAAACGTTTTATCCTTAATTTAAAAGGTCTTAATAAATTTGTAACGCCCGGTCATTTTAAGATGGAGGATCATCGCACAGCGTCGAAACTTATTCCTCTTAACGGTTATTTAGCCACAATAGACCTTAAAGAAGCCTATCTCCTTGTCCCAATAAATAAACATGACCGAAAATTTTTACGTTTTCAATACCGTGATCTTACCTATGAGTTCACAGCTTTACCGTACGGTCTATCCGTGGCCCCTAGAGTATTTACCAAAATTTTGAAAGAAGTGATAACTAACTTAAGATCCCGTGGACTTAAATCAGTAATTTTTTTAGATGATATTTTGTGCATAGGAGATAACTTTCGAGAATGCTTTGATAATGTAAGCACAACACTACAGCTATTGCAATGTGTTGGGTTTGTAATTAATTACAACAAAAGCTCATTACATCCGAAACAGACTAGTAAATTCTTAGGATTTAATTTCGATACTAAAATGCTAACTGTTTCCTTACTAGAAGATAAACGAAACAAAATTGCACAACTGGTTCGCAAATTCTTAAGTCTCCCCAGGTGTACCATTAGAGAATTCGCACAGCTCATTGGAGTTTTAGTATCAGCTTGTCCCGCCATCAAATACGGTTGGGTTTATACAAAAACTTTAGAAAGACAAAAATATCTTGAACTGTTAAAGAACGATAACTATGACACCAAAATCAAACCTTCACATATTATTCTCGAAGACTTGAAATGGTGGTTAAACAATATTTATACATCATGTAACTTCATGAGACCTACCGCTTTTCAGCTCGAAATTTATACAGACGCATCTAAGTCCGGCTGGGGCGCCGTATGCGGCAAAAATAAAGTTAACGGTACGTGGAAGTCGTCCGAAAGGGAGTCTCATATTAATTATTTAGAATTACTAGCTGTACACCTGGGCTTGAAGAGTTTTGCTAGGAATATGACAAGTGGTGCAATTTTGTTGCGTGTTGATAATACAACCGCCATAAGTTACGTGAATCGCATGGGCGGGATCCAGTTTCCTCATTTAAACGAGTTATCTCGTCTCATTTGGCAGTGGTGCGAGAAGCGGCACATATGGATTTACGCGTCTTATGTCAATTCGAAAGAAAACGTTGCAGACGCAGAATCCAGGAAGACGCCTAACCCCGACACAGAATGGGAATTGTCAGACAAAGCATTTGAAACTATTGTACAGCGTTTTGGAAAACCTGAGATAGACTTATTCGCTTCTCGTTCCAATGCCAAATGCTCGAAGTTCATATCCTGGAAACCAGATCCGGACGCCGTGACTGTAGACGCATTTACAACCAGCTGGCGTTCAATATATTTTTATGCTTTCCCGCCTTTTGTGTTAATTTTAAAATGCCTCAGAAAGATTATAGATGACCAAGCAAATGGAATCCTAGTCTTTCCGTATTGGCCATCACAACCGTGGTTCCCTCTATTACAGAGCTTATTAGACTACGAAATAATGTTTCTCAGCCCCAATATAAATCTTCTTCATTCTCATTACAGAGAGTACCACCCACTGCACAGGGGGCTTACCCTGGGTGTCGCGAAGCTCTGCAACAGTCCTTCAGCCGACGAGGTTCACCACCAGAAGCGTTAACACTCATGCTAGCGTCACTCTCCGATAGCACATTAAAACAATACGATGTAACATACAAGCTCTGGTGGCAATTTTGCACCTTAAATGGTGTCAGTGTATTTGAACCCCCTAAAGCAGTAATGTTGACCTTTTTGACTAAACAATTTAATCAAAATTGTGCATATGGCACACTTAATAGTCACCGGTCGGCTTTATCCTTGTTATTGGGCAACAGCATTGGTTCAGACGATTGCGTTAAACGCCTCTTAAGAGGAGCATATAGAAAGAAACCGAATGCCCCAAAATATAATCTGACCTGGGACCCGCAGGTCGTTCTGAACCACATCTCTCATTGGTACCCCAATACGAGCCTAAGTCTGGAAAATATCACAAAGAAATTAGTTACGTTACTGGCTATATGTACGGCATAGTATCGAAAATATTATCACCACAAATAATGGCATCAAAATCGGTATCACAGAGGTCATCAACACGTCTGCGGCGGGACGAGAACAACCGGTTCTCTTCCTACCATTCTTTAGAGAGAACGTCACCATCTGTCCTGCTACTACTCTCAGAGACTATATTTTTATAACAAAAAATAAGAGAGCTGATAGCATAGGAAACCTTTTACTGACATATAAACCACCACACAGAGCTGCTACTTCCCAAACCATCAGTAGATTGATTAAAAATGTGCTGTCAGTGCGTGGTATAGACGTGGCGGTGTTCGGCGCGCACAGCACGCGCCACGCCGCCACGTCGGCCGCCAGCCGCGCCGGCGCCAGCCTCGGCGCCATCCGCCGCGCGGCCGGCTGGACCGACAACTCTAATTCTTTTGCTCGCTTCTATAACCGACCGACTTCGGATGAAGGATTGTTCGCTACAGCTGTTTGCTTGTCTAGAAACGATTCTTAGTAAACTAAAATATAAGATTATTTGTATTTACCTTAATCACTTTGTGCCAGGAAAGAAAAAATATAAACACATTATGTTTTGTAATATTGTTGTTTTATTTTATTATATACCTGAAGCAAAACTTTTAAATCTCTAAACATCTACCTGGTTTTATATTATATCTGAAGAATGAAACGACGAAATATAATAGATGATCAAACGAACTTCTCGAGCGAAGTTCGATCATTATTATATGAGTCGTTTCATTCGAAGATATAAGAACCCTCCCACCCAAATGAATCCCCAAATACTAAAAGTTTTGCACCTCTCTGAAAATAATGAGGTCTTAGGAACGGAGGATTGACTGGAAGGGTAGACTGAACGAATGAGTGAACTAAAGTTCGTTAAATAGTCAATTGACTGTCTCTTAACATTGTGCAAAGTCGCCTGTAGGTTTAAAGGACTACCTGGTTTTATATTATATCTTCGAATGAAACGACTCATATAATAATGATCGAACTTCGCTCGAGAAGTTCGTTTGATCATCTATTAGATTTTAATGTTGTAAGCCGCTTCCAACCGAGGCAACTGGACACCTATGTCCAACAGTGGACTTCCTATGGCTGATATGATGATGAAGTACCCGTAATGGCCACTGGCTCGAAAATATAAATCCGAGACCTTATTGTCTCGCAAATTCGGAAACAGCATCCAGTGACTTCATTGTGATCTGTCACACGGTAAGGGGTGAGGGGTAAGGGTAGAAAGAGACGGTGAATGCGATCACGAGCGCCCGTGTTTGGCCTCTCTTCTAATCTAATAGTGGCTTTGGTTAGTTAAACACGGCGATTTCTACTCGATCTACGATACTGATAAGAAGTCGAGTTTCTTATTTTATTGCCAACATTACGCCCAAATCTTTGAAAGCCGTGTTACAAAACTACAATTCATGGCATTGTGTCGCTTTTCTTAAGCGCCGTAAGTTAATGAGTCTCAGCATCGCGTAATCAAGATTAAATGCTTACCTGCAGAACTCTCAGTCGCTCCATGAATACTAAGTGAGATTTTTCTTCAGTCTCATTGCTTATATCTGAAAACAAACAAGTGAATAATTAATAAGTGGTCGTTGACTCAAAATTCACATACTTATGAGTATGACAAATTTTGCAAGTCCAATTTGATCCGACTCTAATGGTTGGATTGTCTTGAAATTTAATTCAATGTACAAATCAACGCGCGTAAAGAGCTCCTGGCGATATTCCTGCGCATGAGCGGAATACGGACCAAAATGGCGGGAGCGGCGGGAGACGCTACTATACCAGATGCGCAAACGTATCCCCTCCACTGGCCACCCAGAGCTATTTTTGCGTGCGTTGACTCATAGGTTTAGCACGAATGAAAATGCCAGTAGTCAGTATAAAAAATATCCGACATTATTGGAGTTACTGTTTAAAATGGCCGTGGTAGTGGTTTGACCTGTGGCCTCTCAAGCAGAGGGTCGCGGGTTCTAATCCCGGGCTCGCACCTCTCGAGTTTTTCGGAATTTACGTGCGAAACTAAATTTGAAATTTACCATGAGCTTTTCGGTGAAAGAAAACATCGTGAGGAAACCGGACCAATACCAATAAGGCTTAGTTACCCTTCTGAGTTGGAAGGTCAGATGGCAGTCGCTTCTCTAAAACTGCCTACGCCAAATCTTGGGATTAGGTTGTCAAAGCGGACCCCAGGCTCACTGAGCCGTGGCAAATACCGGGAAAAACGCTAGGAAGATGATGAGGTTACTGTATACTCACCAATGTTCTCAGATTTGAAATCGTGCCTGTAGGGCATGGAGGTCATCTTGCGTTGCTCGGCCACCTCCCTCAGCCCGCGCTCCACGTAGTTGCGGAAGTAAAACGAGGAGCCCTGCATAAACGTCCAAATATCCACCTCTGGGTGCCGCTCCTGCGAAGATTAATTTATAGCCGGTTACAAGCCCGCTGACAAAATACGTACAAAGTTGCTCAAATATTTGTCGTAGTGACAGCTCATTTATTGACTTTACCTAAACGACATTGATAAATATGTTACAGGCGGATTGTAGTAATCCGCCATATTACAAAATGTCTAGCCGTTTGGTCGTTTCGCAATGCGGCGGTTCAACAATTCAACAATTCGGTTCAACAATCGCTTTACTCTCTCAACCTCGTTTGATAGGAAAGCAGCCTTTATTATTATTATCGATAAAGGAGCTTTTGTTATCACAAGCTTGAGTCAGATACGACATTGAGAAAGTAAAGTGACGATATGCCGCTGCGTGTGCAATTTATGTACTGACCCTGAGTTCATAGAGGCTGGACAGAGCCTCTCTGTTGTGCTCCTTGCTGCCTATCCGCTTCAGTATGAGCGCGAGCTCCTCGTGGACGGCCCTCGGCAGGCGGGAGGTGGCCGTGATGGATGCGGAGTTGCCAGTCATCGACTGGAGCAAAGAGGCGCCGTTCAACGCGTCCGGGGTGTTCTCTTTTTTGTCGTCCAGTTTTAATTGCTGAAAAATAATGGGTGCCAGTTAGAACAGAGTTAAGACCCATTCAGACACATGCAAGTTTCATTACATTGCGGGTTGCCGGGGTAAACCGAATTCAACCGATCTGTCGAACTACGCAATGTAACTATAATGGCATATAATTCTTGCATGTGTCTAAATGGGCCTTTAAGGTAGACCTTACGACACGACGAATACGGTAAGACCCAATAGAATTAAAGGATACGAATGAATCTAGAATGATCTAGACTACACTCTAAGGCTAAGCGCGCACTGCGGTGCGGCGAGTTGCGGCAACAAATCAATAGGCAGATTAGTAATGTGTATTATATACCAAGTATCAATTAATACGTAGACAAAGTATAGTTGTTTTTCCTGGATCTCGTTAAAACTTTCTCACAGTATCTGGACCTAAGTAAAACTACTTGCCAACCCCTGCCTTTAGACTATATGAATATTACCTTGAGTACTTTCAGCAGATAAGGGTAGAGATCAGAGTCGTTGACATCCGGTATCTGCGTCAGATGGTTGGTTATAGACGCCCCCTTCATCTTGACTAGAGTGTGGACTAGTGTTTTTACAGTTCTGAAATCAGTAACATAAACATCTATAGAAGTACCTAACATATTTGCTTGCATCATATTTGTTAAAGACTGAGCAAATCATCATCAGCTTCATCTTTTCCATGTGTTTCATCATTTAGGCCTCTACTTCTATGACAGATGAGATGATTTAAAGTTTAAATTTTAAACATTGTCAGCGGCACGAATAAAGAGTTATACATACGTACATACAAATCCACTCTCAACAAACAAACAATTATAGGTAACCATGTTTTGTATATGCATAACAAAATCATGTCTCATCACGTAAGGTGGGCGGGCACCTTACCAAAAACATTCTTAGATTTCAAAGAACAAACTCACCTATAAGGTGTATCGCTAATGTCAGGATTCTTCTTCCAATAGCTGTTCGGATAAGCCTTATAGAACAGGTGTATCTTATACAGCACCGCGTCATAGTCCACCGAGTTGACGTCCCACGACGATATCATCTTGAGGGTTTTCCAGAAGCACTTGAGTAGCAGGTCCTGGTAGCGAGGGTATGCTGGGTCAGACACGCCGATGGACTCGTGGAGGAGAGATACTATTGCACTGCGGGGAAAACATTGATTGACCACCAAATACAAACATACACAAATCACGCGTTTATTATACCTTACCATTGACGTACAATAAACAACTAGACTCCCAATCACGCTCAAAAACTGTCGGAAGCAAAAGTCTGCACGACGCGTCTATTGTGCAGAGTTTTGATTCAGTCGTGTTTCGACCGCCGCTTCGATAACAATGTACATGTCTCTTTCGCACCGTAATCTCAAACGCTTGAGAACAAGAGACAGACATGTTTCCAGCGCGTGGCGTTGTGTCGTTACTTCTCACGGTCGTATGCAATTGACATTAAAAATTACTGCCACGAAATAAGGTGTTAATTTGAACGAATATGTTAATGTTATTTGTGTAAGTTGATGTGTTGACACACACAATATATAGACAACGCCGCTCGGACGTTTCTTGAGACTCTTTGGTTTGCGATTTGGAGTCTAGTTGTTTATTGTAAGTCAATGTACCTTACGGGGTAGACCGAGAATAAGGTAACAAACAAAATAAATAATGACGAATAATAAATATCACGGGACAATTTACATAAATCGATCTAGTACCAAACTAAGCTATATGACTATACTAAGCTATGTATAGACCAATTTTCTAAAGCGATGTGAGCCTGAGGGGATCTGTAGGCTTATTGTCTAACTCGCTCGCAATCGCCATCGTGTTAATTTTGACAGTTCATGTATGGGCTGACAATTGGCATCGGAATCAGCTAGCTGTCACATTCATACAAGAACTGTCACAACGAACACAATGGCGATTGCGAGCGAGTTAGACAATGAGCCTACTGACTGAGGGTTACTGACCACAGCAGCTGCGTGCGCGGCGAGTGCTCGAGCACGCGCACGCACACGTTGTTCAGTATGCGCACGAGCCGCTCCGCGTCCGCGCCCGCCGACACCGCGCCGCCGCCCAGCAGCCGCAGCAGCTCGCACAGCAGCGAGCACAGCGCCGTCGCGTCCACGTTCATACCACACCCGCCGGTCTCGTAGAACTGAAAAGGTACATTTACCGTCATCATCGTCATCAT
Organism: Pandemis heparana; assembly: GCA_963854515.1. Taxonomy (NCBI): domain Eukaryota; kingdom Metazoa; phylum Arthropoda; class Insecta; order Lepidoptera; family Tortricidae; genus Pandemis; species Pandemis heparana. The sequence continues at coordinate 8,364,726 of OY978025.1, forward strand.
GTCAGCCGAAAGACGTCCACTGCTGGACATAGGCCTCCCCCAAGGCTCTCCACTCGGACCGATAGTATATGAAGATTGTACGAAATTGCCAATTGGCTCAGCGTTGCGTAGTGGACTCCGCAGCTTATGAGTATTATAATTAACATTTTTATATTTGGTATAAGGTTAAATACAACCGACCTACGTCAGGCGGCTATAATATTCGATTTGCCTAGGAGCGCGTCATCGGGCCAAGGCCAAAAAGTTGATGATCTAGCTTTATTTTACGCTGAAATCAAAACAATCCTCAACCATAGCAAGCAATTATCAAACGCGGGTTCGATCGGAAACTGCATTCCGTTTTACTTTATACATAAGAGGTTTTTTTAATTGCTTAAGACAATTTTGGATAACGAACACTGCCAGAATCGTAATTTTCGATGTTTCACTACATAGTATAAAACAAAGTCGCTTTCCTCTGTCTGTCTGTCCCTATGTATGCTTAGATCTTTAAAACTACGCAACGGATTTTGATACGGTTTTTTTAATAGATAGTGATTCAAGAGGAATGTATAATTCTACGCAGACGAAGTTGCGGGCAGAAGCTAGTTAAATTATAATTAAAAAGTAAAACTTGACAGCTTATTTATTAATTTTAACCGATAATGACTGAGAGCATACATGTTGTGGTACATTAAATAGTCAGCAGTTTGTATTTATATAAATTATCGTAATTACTTCATTTGGGTTCAAACTATCGGCAAATGCGCACTTGTTACAAAGTAACTAAGCAGTTATCATTATTTCCTGTGACCAAAGGCCGAGCTGTGTGCAATTTAATATTTACAACAAATAAGTAACATCAGCAAAACTGCTTTAGCCAGATAGGGTCACATATTGTAATGTGGGACTTGTGTTAACACATCACTAAAATTTCATTATTATAAAAAGGAGCTAAAAATGGGTAAGTAGATTTAAATTTGTTTAAAAACGTGACAGCGAGGGTATAAAATGCTTACTGCTTTGATTGTGATTTCTGAATGTGAGGATCTTTTTTATATTGAAAAGACAACACATAGAAACATCAGTAAAATAAAGACCCAGCTCAGAAAGCAGATAGCCTTTATCATGTGACGCGTGCTAACTACTAAACCATTTCGGGAAATTCCACTGCGCGGTCTGATCCCCAGCCCCAACTTAATATATCTGGTGTTTACTGCGTGTTCGACTTCTATAAGTAAAGAATGATCGTGTGATTGACGAAATTATCGAAATTTAGTCTTTCAAACATGTTTATCATTTACACATCGTCAAATAGTTAGTTAGTTTAAAAAACAATGGAGGGTCCATTGAGACGTGAGTAAATATGATCAGGATTGATTTTAAAATATAAGTAACTATGGGGAGATTATGATATTTATTATATATTTACACATTGACTTACAATAAACAACTAGACTCCCAATCACGCTCAAAAACTGTCGGAGGCAAGTCGGCACGACGCGTCTGTTGTGCAGAGTTTTGGTTCAGTCGTGTTTCGACCGCGCTCTGATAACAATGTATACATCTCTTTCGCACCGTAATCTCAAACGCTTGAGAACAAGAGACAGACAGGTTTCCAGCGCGTGGCTTCGTGTCATTACTTCGCACGATCGTATGCAATTGACATTAAACATTACTGCCACGAAATAAGGTGTTAATTTGAACGAATACGTTAATGTTATCTGTGTAATTTGATGTGTTGACACACACAACATATAGACAACGCCGCTCGGACGTTTCTTGAGTAACTTTTGTTTGTGATAGGGTGTCTAGTTGTTTATTGTAAGCCAATGCGTTTACACGACTGTTACATTCTATTGAAAGCAACAGACGTACTGCTACAGTGTCACGATTGGTAGTAGTTAATAGTGATGTAACGAATATTCGCATTCGCATTCGCGAATATAGCGCATATTTCTGGCATAATCGCATATGCATTCGCTTTCGCGAATGTTGGCAGCAGATATTCGCATTCGCATTCGCCAAAGATGAAAATATGACATTCGTTACATCACTAGTAGTTAATACCACGGGTAAGAAGGGATTCCGACTGCAACGTAACTGCTACTGCTAACTGCCCGTAAATTTTCTAATGCAGTTTCATTTCAGTCGATACAACTACACGCTAAATGCGATTGAAATATATGCGCTGATGCCTGTTGCAGTTACGTTGCAGGTGGAATGCAGTCCGTCTGTCCGCCCCCGTGCTGTAATTATTATAACTTATACAACTTACTTTTTATTTCAGAAAAATCGAAAGTGGTCAAGTATCTGCTCATACTGCTTTATGCCAAAATTGAAACTGTAGCTTGTAGATGTATAATGGATGTGGACTCTCGAAGTTACTATAAAAAACCTTGTGTCGGTCTGTTTACGTGTTGGGATAGCATCACAAGTGTTACGTCACAAATTAATAATTTGAATTGTAGAAGGAGGTATGGCCCCCCGGACAAAGAATTTTATCTATATGTCAAACTTCATAACTCGTCTCCATATAAAATTCAAGGGGACTTCAGTGACTTGAGTGACGAATATAAATTGCAAATTACCTCCATATCAATTACAAATGTAACAATGGAGAGCATTGACACGTTCGTGTATAGTTTATTAAACGCGACAAACATAGAACTCCCACACAACGGAATTGAAAGCTTCGCCCTGAGCAAGTTTTCACTAATGAAGTCCCTGGAGACTCTAAACGTGTCCCACAACGCCATAGAGACTTTAAAGATGGACAACGGAACACTAGTTGCCGTGGAATCTTTACATGTACTCGACCTGAGTCACAATTTGATTGAAGCCGTGCCCCAGCATTACTTCCAGTACATTCCTCAGCTTCTACATTTAAATTTGTCTCATAACTCCATCGAGCTCTTTGACGACTTAACGTTCGAAGGCCTCCCTCAACTAAGGACATTAACTCTAACGAACAACAAACTAACCCAGATTGGTTCAGCTATTGGAAGATTGACGAACCTTCAGGAACTGAGACTGGATTTTAATTACTTCAAATCTTTGGACGACATTATTATCGGTGCATTACCTTCTCTACAGAAACTTTCTGTCAGTAACAACGACTTAAAATATATTGGAAGCTCACTGCAGTACACACTTGCTCTCACTGAATTAGATCTTAGCCACAATAATATGGAGGTAGTTTTAAAATCGCAAGTTTTTAGATTTGTTAGTCACCTGACTAGCCTAGATTTATCTTACAATAAAATTTCAAGAATAGAACCTACGGCCTTTAAAGATAAAAATATTACAAACTTTAGAATTGATAATAATAATCTCACCGGTATATTAGATGATAATACATTTGAAGGTACTAATTCTGATAAGTTGGACTTAAGTGGTGGTAAGCTATTGGAGCTTGGATCAAAATTGTTTGTAGGGCAAAACTTACAATTAAGGGTGCTAAATTTCAGCAATAATTTTATATTTAATATTAAACAGTCATCATTTCATAATGTAAAGCTTCTTACTAAATTAGACCTTTCAATAAACAGGCTACAGTGCATTAATTTCGACACAATAGATCTTGGGAATCTGACGCATTTCTATGCCAAAAATAATTTCATTAAAAAAATTACGAAAGATTTCATGTCGAATCTTGTTTCACTGACTATACTCGATGTCTCTCATAATGCCATTGAAGATATTGAAGACCAAGCTTTTGTGAATTTAGACCACCTCGAGTTTTTGATATTACATAACAATCCGCTCTCTAAAGCAATAAAAGCAGAAACCTTTTATGGACTGAATCTACGGACGGGTATAGATCTAAGTTTTTCAAATATCATTTGTTTAAAAAATGAGACACTCAAAGATATGTTATCCCTACAAACTTTTAATGCGTCTTTCGGTGACATCAATACAATAGAATTTAAATTTTTTCATGGCAGTCGATCTATAGAAATAATAAACCTGTCAAATAATCAGATAAAGATTTTTTTAGTAAACAATCAAGATATAAAACAAGCTAGAGAAATATATTTATCCAACAACAAACTTGAATATATTTCAAATAATACTTTTTATGGATTGAAACACTTAGAAATTTTAAATTTGGATTTTAATAAGATTGCTTCAATACAACCGGGTTCGTTTGTCAGCACACAGAGCATACAATCTTTGAATTTGCATAATAACAATTTGCAATCGTTTCAATTTGGTATTTTTGACGGCATGACACAATTGAAATATCTTAATCTTTCCAGAAATGCGTTGACCAGTATCGCTGTCCATCTATTTCATAAAAATTCAGAGCTTCATGTCCTTGCCCTCGATAACAATTATATAAACAATATAAATTGTTATGAACTTAAAAGGAGCCCAATTAAAAAACTAACACTGGGCGGAAATTTATTTAAATGTGCGATTATTTTGAAATGCATACAAGATAATACGGGGATCGATATTACGGCAGAGAATAAAAACATCCACACTGAGAATATCCAAGGAATAACATGCAACAGTGAGTCAAGATACGTTATTGAAACTAGGTTGGTAAACGGCAGTATGGAAGGCAATAACAACGCAGCAAGCGGACATATTACAATACAACCGGAGTCTAACACGACTATGAAACAAAACTGCGATACGAACTGTAAAACACCTGAAAAAGTAACGGGGGATTCAATAAATAATTTGAATTCCGCTATTTTAAACCACATAATGGTGTGCCTGGTGGTTATAGCCTGTTTATTGTTCTTAATTTTATCAGTCGTAAGTTTAAACTCATATAAAAAACATTGGACCACTAACAGGTACCATGTAAACCATAGCGATATTTCATTGGTACAACAGGATTTTAGTTAGAAAGTGTTTTTGTGATCATTTAGATTAGAAGCAAATCCTTAAAATAGTTATAATAGCACAGTGTTAAGTTCGCACTGTTTGTTTTGTATTTTTATGTTAGCTGTTTAGAGTTATTATTTTGGTTGGCCTCCCAACGCATACGCAGGATATATTTGTTTCTTATTCCATTTTATGTACCTTAGCCTTTTTAATTTAAGTTCTCCAGCGCTTCGTTTGCTGTGTAAATTGTATTAGGAACATAATAAATCAGTCTTACAGTTTATAAAAAGTGTAAAATAAGCGTTTCACTCATGACATGACATGATTAAGTCCATTATCTTTTTAAAGGGTGAGTGGCGTTTACGTTAAAGCACCCCCGGAACTAACGGTCTCCGAGCCGTCTGTGGTGACCGCACAGAGGGCTGGGGGAGAGCGGGGATACAGTGCTGCTGGATATAGTGTAATAAGTGTATAACATAAAGCAGACAATCTAATAGTGAAGAAATGTCATGTAATTTAGAGTTAAAATTAAGCCAAGCCGAAATTGGCGATTACTGCATCCTGATTCGCCAGCTGAAGGTCACTCAGCTTACTAGAGTTGAGCAAGTAGCTTATGATCAATATGGATAGTTGATGTTTCGTCGTTGTGTAGCATAGTGAGGAAACTCGATTAATATCGGTAAAAAAATAACCACAGAGTAAATGTTATGATCAAAATTCTAATTAAGTACTTAAATGGCTTTGTTCCGTGTAGTTAAAGAACTTTGCGAAAAATTAGTGTCAGTATGTCGAAAAATTCATATGCGTTGCCAACATTTTATAGCCCTTATAGCACTCTTAATTGGTAAATTCGTGTATGGTGTATAGTTACTGCGATGAGAGCTTGCGCGATGCACTTGTAGGCGGGCAGGGTCTGGTGCTTGGGGCGCTGCGAGGTGCGCAGGCGCCGGACCTGCGTGGCCACGGCGCTCACCAGCCGCTGCTCGTGCGCCGCTAGAGCCGCGCCGCGCCCCGACACTATCGCGTTCGATATCAGCGACATCGCGCGAATCGCCGCCTAGGTATAAACATGCCACATTCAGATTATAATCATCGCTATATTAGTGAAATTCCAAAAAAATTGCCAATGTGTCGCCATCAGTTAAAACCAGTAAATTTTCACTTTTATATGTACATTTTTATGAATTTGCAATAGTAAAGATAAAATTAAATTCGACTGCCAGATGAATACGTACCGATTGATATTTAATTGTAACAGTATACCAGTATATGTACAGAAGAAAACCTCATATTATAATGGCAACGTGACACTATTCGACACATGGCCAACTAACCCTATGTACTGCCATTATTGGTAACATTTTTGAAATTCGCGAGGAGTTTATTTCCCATGTTCCACCTAATTTGACCACCCGGAAAAAATGCTACCATTAGTTTTGAATTACTATAATATTTTGTAATACTAAAACAGGTAGGTTAGTTAGGTAACTTCCAATTGCCCGAAGGTCAAAAAGCGGTTTAGGCGCATAATGTCCCACTCGCATAATGTCCCTTTGTCCCTTTCGCGAAATGTCCCTTTCCTAAATGTCCCTTACGCAAAACGACCCTTCTGCAAAAGGGCCCGTTCGCCAAACGCCCCTTCACATAAATAAAATCCCGTTCGCAAAACGTCCCTTTCGCAAAATGACCCGTTCGTAAAACGTCCCGTTCACAAAATGACCCGTTCGTAAACGACCCTTTCGCAAAATGGCCCGTTCGCAAAACGATCCTTATCCCATGAGAAGACTTCTAGTCTCTACTGAAACAAGCTTTCTCCAGACGGGACATTTTGCGAATGGGTCATTTCGCAGACGGGACGTTTTGCGAAAGCAGTTTTGCGTTATGCAGTAGGGACTTTCAGCGAAAGGGGCTTTCTCAGAAGGGACGTATTGCGTAATGGGTGGGACCTTTTGTGAATGGGGCATCTTACATAATGGACCAGTTGCAGAGAAGACGTTTGCGAATGGGACGTAATTTAGGTGAAGGGACGTTTTGCGATTGGGACGTTATGCGCTCAAACCCAAAAAGCCAGGTGGACTACGGGTAAGTGGCCACACTCATATTCTAAACCAGCTGACCCGACAGACGTTGTGGTCTAATTATCAAATAGTAGCTAGTTAACTCATTAAGGGGAACAAGACGCAGATTACTTAATCGAGTGTGTATTTACAAATGAATTTAGTAAACAGTACTTGAACTTATCTTAGACTGATTTTTGACCTTTGTATTACACTTGCAATGATATAAAAGAGGAAAGGAACACCGAAGTATATATCTAAGTAAACTTATATTATGTCAGTAGGTATAAAGTCCTATCCGGCAGGCTGACTAAGTTATTAGGTACGTAACTCGCTCGCAATCGCCATCGTGTTCATTTTGACAGTTCTTGTATGAATGTGACAGCTAGTTGATTCCTATGCTGCAGCTGTCAAAATGAACACGATTACAATCGCGAGCGGGTTGCCTTCAACAGAAAACGATCGATCAATAAATTTTCCCATCATGGACGCTGTTCGTGCCGTCTATAATTCACTCACGTTCAAATCCGGGCTGGCTATGGAGTGTATGGTGTCTGCGAGCTGTGAATCGTCGACGGCCGAATTCTGAGCCGCCACCAGGGGGTGCGGCGCGACGTGGCGGGGGGAAGTCAACACCATACTGCCAAGCAAATTAATATACTCATAATCCTACTTCCTACATACATACGTACAGTCACGCCTCGTTCCCATAGGGGTAAGCAGACTACTTTGATCCACTTGCTACGATTTTGACATACCTCTTTTCGCTTCATCCACATTCATCAATCTCTTCATACATGCTCGCCGGGTTCGGGTACTCCTGACCTGCCCTTTTTTCAAAACGTCTCCTATTTGGTCCAGAAACGTCAGTCTAGGCCTTCCCCTCCCAACGTTACCATTCACACTTCCCATATAGATCTGTCTAGTTAGTCTACTTTCCTACTAATATTATAAAGGCAAAAGTTTGTACGTGTCTGCGACGAATTCGCCCGCTGTACCGCGGGAACTATGCAATAGTCCGGGATAAAAAATATCCTATGTCCTTTCCCGGGACTGTTACTATTACTATACAAAATTTCAATAAAGCCGTTTTGCCATGAAAAAGCAACAACCATCCAAACTTACAAACTTTTGCATTAATAATATTAGTTAGGAAAAAGGCCAGGTCAAGAGTACCCGAAACCGACGAGCATGTATGAAGAGATTGATGAACGTGGATGAAGCGAAAGAGGTATGTCAGGATCGTAGCAACTGGAACAAAGTAGTCTCTACCTACCCCTGTGGGAAAGAGGCGTGACGGTATGTATGTATGTATGTATGTAAGTTATCTGTAAAGAAAGAATCATCGCTCTGCTTAAACGTATTCGCAGTAGAGGTACAACCCCCGGCACGTAAGTCTAGCGCTGATCTTGTATGCGCAGAAGTATAAAATACGGTATCCGTGGGTACGCAGATCCCCTCCACGTGAAACATCTGCGCTAGACTTAAGCCGGCAATACACATGATAGTAAAACGGATCAGTAGCTTGCATATTAGTTACTAGCATGTAGAAGTAACTGGCACACTGTGAATACATTTGCAAGTTAAACTCGCATGCAATTGGCGGCCTTGCATTGCGTACTGGCATGCCTGCACGTCTAGCACGACAGCGCACAAGTCGCGTCGCGCGCGAGATAGATTGCCCGTCTTTTTCTTACTGTTCGTTCTAGAAAGGGACGGGTAATCTATCTCGCGCGCGACGCGACTCTTGTGCGCTGTCGTGCTAGCCAGGCTGTAGCTGTCCCATGCGTTTACTCATGCCAGTTTCGCAGCCCCCCGCGACCCCTCTCTAAATTGCATGCCAGTAAATCAAATTGCTTGAAATCTACTGGCTTGCCAGGTATCATCAGCCAAATATGTGGTCTACCATGCTAAGGTTAAAAATCCTTTGCACGTCACAATATAATAATGTCGATAAGACAGGCTGTCAACTTGAAAGTTCGACTTTAGCGACTATTTTGTTTGATAGGAAATCGGACGAAAAGCGATAGACCACTTCTTTGGTCGACCGTATAGGCATGCCAGTTAGCGTATACACATGCCTGTAGCTGGCACGTGCTAGGAGCTGTAGTACCTGGCGGGCGCGGGCTGCGCGGCGGGCGCGGGCCGCACGGGGATGGGCTCGTCCAGGAACTTGAGGTCGTGCTCGGGCAGCTCGGGCCGGCGCAGCACCGGCACCGCCGCGTCCAGCTGCGCTATCAGCTCCGGGTCCAGCCCGAACGGGCCCGTGATCACGCGCGGCGAGGGGATCACACTGCAAACGACATCATTCGGTGCATCGACTACTAAGCATGTTAGTATAACGAGACACACCACTTCTTCAAACAAATTGTACTACTTTTGTCCCCTTGCTGATGGGACAGAATAACGACAATAAATATTTGATCCACCCACTTCACTGTCTTATGGGCGCTAAGAGCCTTGCCCCACTGTAATAAGGAACGATGTTGGATGGAAGGGTGGAGTCAAATTTTAGTTTCGTCTTTAGTATATGAACGTACTAGCTGTTGCCAGCGACTTCGTCTGCAAAGAATTCGTTTATCGCTATCCCGCGGGAATTTTCCGGGATAAAAAGTAACCTATGTGCTATTCCAGACTTTTCTCTATCTATGTGCCGAATTTCATCCAGATCTGTTGGGCCGTTCTGGCGTGATTGAATAACAAACAAACATCCATCCGTCCATCCATCCATCCATCCATACTTTCGCATTTATAATATTAGTTAGATAAGAACGCCATTTATTGTAAAACCTTACCTTATATACAGTGGGATTGTCGCTGATACAAGCTATATGCGTTTATGTAGCAATAAACTATTGTGTTACTACTAAACACATATCCCCTTATTCATAAACACTCTATAGGCTTCTGCTAACTTAGCAATCGTTTGTCCTTGTCTGTGAAAAGTAAATGTCAAAGTGACAGATAAGGACAAACGATTACAGAAACGTATCGGCTGTCACTCACTTGGCGACGCTTTGGCGACGTCTAATTTGTATAGGATATAGCTGACGACCTTGCCATAGCGTCCCGGTGAGGCAGGGCTCTTGAAACACTTACGACGTGTCAGGGAATAGTTATTTATGTGGCTGGTGCATAATGCATAATTTTGTACAGTCGCATACATAACTTTATCTACATTCATGTCATAAGTTTTCTACAATAAACATAACAGATACAGGTTTCTTAATGTAGGCCATTTGCTAATCGTTCCTGAACATATTGCATACACTAAACTAAGCCAATTACCTGCTGAATTATTCCCGTACAGTTTAAAGACACTGAACAAAATAGTTCGATCTGCCTGGTACTTCATACACAGTATTTTAAAGCAAATGTACTCACGGTCGGGTAGGCTGCGGGATGGGTTCTTCTTCTTCCTCCTCCTCGTATTCCTCTTGAGGAGGTGGCTCCACAGTACGTGGTGGTTCCATCTCCTGCAAATAAGAAAGCTATGTAGAGCCATCGCTTCGCTTTCAATGCCTCGTGCAATCTCGTCTATTTTCTGCACGAATTTGTCCCCGTTCGGTCCCTCTGCCCACGTGGTCCAACTGCTTTGTCAGAATAATCAGACGACGAGGATTATTTTTCCTGTTGGTTCGATTAAGCGGACGGCAGGGAATCACAATTGGGATTGTTAATGTTTTTTAACCCCCCCTTTTTATATATTTTTTAGAAAATATGGAGCACTTTAAGAAACTAATTTGAATATTTTGTCATTTCATGGCTTAATTTCATTAATATAATTGCTTAAAAAAATCAGATACGACTTTTCGTAAATTATATACGGCCGGCTGAAATAGGCAATTTTCCCACAATCCTTTGGAAATTAAAAAAAAAATAGTTGTCATAATTGTTGTGACTGTCATCTCAATGTCAAATATACTGTTTACCTTTGGTTTACCTACAAACTTATTGTATGTTGCGTTAAATCCTGACTATGGTTATAATGAGTTGAAAATTTATGAATGTGGAAGTATGTGGCATTGTGTTTTGGTACCTACTTACATCGAAATGATCCTACTTTGAAGTATTCAACATTTACTTCGCGACACCACTTTTCTCTTAAATCTTCTCGGATGCGTGCGAACTATTGTTTTGGAGCTGTTTTTAGTTAGAGTCATTATTTCAGGTTGGAACGAAGCATTTCGTTTTAAATCGACCGACAATTTTAAGTTTTCGACAAAACAATATTTACTTTACTGACATTGGGTGACACTGACATTGGTTGACATATAAATTTAATAGACAAACTAGATATTTGCCGATTTATTTTTTGGCACATATAGGACTAACAACAGCCGCTCGGTAGGGTCGAATAAAGGTCAAACAATTTTTTTGCAAAATATCCGTAATCCTTGAGTATTTTTGAACGCCAGTAAGATAAAACAGTTCGCAAGCCCCATACTCCGAAATGGTTTTCAAATCAGGGTATGTTGTAAAAAAATGAACAATCCCAATTCCACTTCGTCCTAGTGATCGGGCTACCTCTCCTTTTTTTCCTGTTCGTTCGACAAATTAGACTGCATGGACTCACAATTCCGCTTCACCTAAGTGATCAGACTGATCAGTCTACCTGGCTTTTTTTATTTCTGTGGTCGCGATTTTGTATGTCGATTGTCAGACATTTCCACTAGACATACGAGGTAGCTGAGCGGTACGAGGATGTATCGAGGGTAGCCGAGCAGTGAGGCGGGAGCGGAGCAACATCCCTCGCACACATCCTCCTTGTTTTGTATACGAAAACCTGGCTCCGCTGGGGTGTTTTCACTAAAACTCCGTGTGCTGAGCGAAGATAGGTAAATAGGAAAAACACACTTCTCGAAACGCAGATTCAGACCTCTCTTATTTCGTCTTTGCGTTTCATTATTGGCAGTCTTTAAACAATTTGAGATTTTAAGGATCGAAACGCGCCAGTGTTGTGTTGCATAGAAGAACGAGAAACCTAGAAGTGGTATGTGAACGAGAGACGCGTGCCACATATAAGCGGAAAACTGCACGTATGAACGTCAAATAGAAGTTGACGATTCGAGTAACAGACGATTTTGCCAGAATCAGATTTTCTCGAGTGTTCCGCTGTCATCAGTTAGATTTTCAATCACGTAAACCTAAATACCATTCAGCAGAGTTCATTTTGCAAAGCAGTTGTATTAACGACATCTGTTGTGCAATGGAAAAACTGTGTAGGGGGTAGTTAAGTTTGTGGGATTTATGTGTTTTATGTGGCAGTAGATGAGGCCCTCCCCCATTACATGTAAAAACATTTATTTCGCACAGGCTTGGCTATCTTGCGAGTACCGGAGCAGCAAGATAAATGTATTTTGTTTATTTTAATTTGAGAGGGTAATGAAATGACATACAACCGCGGAATATTGAACCGATGTTACCTCAGGCTGTTGCAGTATGGGTCGTCCCGTGGCGGATAGCGGTACGACCATCGAGCGGCGAGCCTCGGCGCTGCGATTCTTGCTCGCTCGCTTTATTCTCTCCTCCAAGAGAGACAAGTCTTTGTCCGATATCTGTTGGCAAAACACATTGCAGCTTCTCGAGTCACTTTGTAACTAGCATTCAAATATAAAAACCAAGTGCGAGTCGGACAAGCGCATCGAGGGTAAAAGTAAGTTAGCAGATTGTAGTATATTTACGAAAAAAAAATTGTTTTAATACGAATCAATGCTTTTCGGACGTCTCTTTACGTTTGCAAGTTACATGGGTGGATCAACTTTTTCTTGTCACTCGTTGCAATGGTTACATTCTCCTGGGTCACTCTTTGAACCGTAAGTTTATGGGTTTAAATTTAGCAAAACATGTGTTTTTGCGGTAGTTCTAGGCCTCTTTTGTAATTGGTCATCTACTAAGCATGTTAGTGTAAAGAGACACAACATTTCTTCTAACAAACTACTACTTTTGTCCCCTGGCTGATGGGACAGAATAACAACAAGAAATTGACAATATTTCAAATTTCTTTATATTCATAAATCAAAAACCATTTCGCGAGAAACACTTGTAGAACACAATAAAAATATTTTTGGATTTTTTTCGTACAGTATTTTTTGGAAAAATGAGCAAAATATGTAAAACAGGAAATGACGTCCAGCAGCCGGTCCAATACTGCCATTATAAAAAACCTTGTCTTCCGGGTTTCCCTTTGACATTTTCAATTTTCACAACACAACACTACTGACAGCTAACGGGTAATTCATTCGCACACCACTCGGCTTTGTTGCCGTCGGGAACACTAGATAACTGTTTGCCGGGCAATAATGATAATGTTTTTGCAAGTTTTCATTTAAAATCATATTATTTGTGAAGTATTCTGTTTGAGTTTGTCAGCTCGTTTTGACGTTCATCGACAGTGACAACTGCATTCACTGTCAAAGTATTTAAGCACAGGTTTTGGCGGTCAATTAATGTAATTATTTCAACGTTTTTTTAAGTGTACGAAACAAAGCAGTGACGTCATTTCGCTAATACTTGACGTTTGTTACTTAAGTCCTTTCTGCTTGAGCAACGATTTAAATGGATTTTTCCACGAAAATACAAGATTTTCACGAATATAAAAAAATATGGGTGTCTTAAATTCGTGCGCTCTTTCCAGCCAGACAATAAAAAGTAGCTCTTAAAAAATTGAAATATTGTCAATTGTTAATCCACCCAATGACGGTGATGAGTATCTCTCACCTGTCCAATCATCTTGTAGATCTTCTCGCCCTCCAGGAAGTAAGCGCAGGTGACGCAGTTGAGCGCGGCGGAGCGCACGGCGTTGTCGCGGTCGCCGATGTGGCGCGCGAGCTCCTTCAGCGCCGCGCTGCCCGATGGGCTCATCGCCGTCCAGCCGTAGCACTCTAGAAGGTGCCCGATGCACTCCAGGCATTCTGGGACAGAAGGAAACTGCCTTAACCCGTCAAGCGTCTCAGAGACTACATTAGTCGCTAACTCTTTCGGGCGGGAAATGTCCTAGAGACTGCATTAGTCTCTAAGCGTATCGGTGTCTCTGGTATTTTTTTTTACGCCGGTTATTGTGATTGGTTGACTTTAAAATGTGTTGTGAGCCAATAGCAGTTATTACTGCGTATAATTTGAATTTTCTTCCAATAGGAATTGAGAAACAAGACCAGAAAGTATCAAAATAAATTCCGCGACCACACCCGTCAGCCATTACTGTGAAACGACCCGAAAAAAGTGAACGTAGTTGGAATAAAAATGTCGAAACAATTATTTTGTTATATCATGTATTGTAAATCAAATTACTGGCAATACAATAGCGATTCTGTTTTTCATATTTGTTTTGGCCGCAGTATAAATTACACAGTGAAAAAAACGTTGAAACTTTTGCGCGCCATGACAGCCGTGCGGTAGAAGTTTATGTGCTGCGCAAATAAATACTTATTGTGAACTAATTATAATTTGTTACGTGGTTAAATTATGTAAAATCACCGCGTAAACTTTCAAGCTGTATATGTGTAAGTGTATATGTGATGTGATATGTGATAGTAATTTTTGTGAAATTTGCGAGTGAATTTGTGACTGGCCGGAAAATAACAACATCTTGGAATTCAAAAAAAACATTTTCTATATTACAAGTAAATCACATCATTGAATTATATTGCATCATATGTAAAATTTTGTCAGCTTTCGGACGATGTATATACATTACATAATAATTATACCTAGGTTAGGTTGAATTTCTATTGTCTGCGAGAAAATGGAGATTTTTATTTTGTAAGTGAATATTCTGTCACCTGCGGGGCCCCTGACGCTTGACGGGTGAGGGTGCATCCCTACTGAGCTGGCAACGTCGCATTTTTGGTGATTTTTTACGATAATTTCACAGAAATTGAATGAAAGTTTCAAATGTGCGTCTGTAGTGCACTTCGTTTTTAGTGTATTAATGTGTCCGATGCAATGATTAATCGCGATGGACTTTTATTTTTGTATTAAATGGATAAAATAATATAAATAATACGGTATGTATGTATGCATGCAAAAATGCTTACCGGCCCTCTGCCTCGCATTCTTAGACTTTGTCCCTTCCATTAAATATCCGAACAGCTTGGTGACAGAGTAGACCACACATATCTGCTTGAACAGAGCCTTCACGCTTGCGCGAATGGTGTCTTTGGGATCTCCGACCTGGTGATAAAAGTGTTTATCATAAGTGAGATTTAAGCTGGAATTGAAAGCAAGGTGGCTGCGACGTTATAGACCGACAGCTTAAATGAGTCCTCGCCCGCGTGGTCAGACGCGCGGCGTGAGACGACTACGGGAATCTCTCTGGGCGTGGGCGGGGAGTGCGCCTGCTGGGCGTGGGCGGGGAGTGCGCCTGCCGCCCGCAGAGCTCCCACCCAGCGGTCGTCCCACCCCCTGCGCCATTTAGGCGGTCGGTCTATGTATAATAGTTACGCCGCTGCTGAATAAGGGTGCAACCAAACCGCCGCGTATACGCAGTGACGTGTCGTATGCGTCACGTTTTCTCACCGTTTCTTCATACATTTTGTTGCGATTCCGTAACGTCATCGTTTTTTAAGCGGCGATGTGGTCGCACCTTGACACTTCAGGCGTCACCAGGCCTTATACTCCGAAAATCGAATTTCGAAGTTCGTTGATTCCGTTCCGTTCACACTAATAGTCATTAGTTTGGGCGTGAGAAGGATGTATGATACCTTTGAAAATCGGATTTCGGAGCAACCCCTCACATAATTACACGCCTTCATTTTTATGTAGAACCTTTGCTCTGTAGCGGCGTCACTATACTTTCAATGAACAAGTAAGCTAGTTAAAGCTTCCGAATATATTTTTATAGCAACCTACCTTCAGAATAAGGTACGGTATAAAGCAGTTCGCCTCATACTCGGCCATCGTGTAGTCATTGTCGCTCAGGTACTGAAACACTGTGGCCAAGTACTCTAGACCTTTGAGGATGACTGAAGGGTTAGTGTCGAAGAAACGTAGGGTCAACCACTTGAGCACTAGATCCAGGTTGCACATTAGAGCTGGACCGTTTTCATGAAGATCATCGGAGAGGGATTCTATAGCTTTCAAATGGTATCTGAAATAGATAATCGGATATTAGGGCATACCATTAGGGACATCCGAAGAAAAAAATGCTGTCATTATTTTGAATTACTGATGATGAACACAAAAATAGGTAGGTTAGGTTAGTTAGGTGTTTTCAATTGCCTGAAGAGCCAAAACGGCCAAATACCCAGAAAAAGGAGCTCCGCCCTTGGACGAAGCTGATGGTGAGATTTAGAGTTGTTGTTTTATTTACTGTTTGTAGAGTCGATAAGAAGCTATACCATTTTTGTGACGCTTTCATCATCAGAGAAAAAAAACATGATTTTGATGTTCTGCCTTACACATAACATTGAACCTTAGGGTGGTAAAGGAATATCTAAGTCTATACAGGCGGACAAATATTAAAAAAAAAAAACTTACCCCCTGTACGCAATGAAGGAAAATTATACTTATATGTTAGGAGAAAATCGTATCAATTGGTGCTTATGAATAAGTGATTTGTTCTAAGTAGTATCTCTATTCAATCAAAAATAAACCAAGACTAATTTTTCGAACATTTTAGACTGATTAACCGACCACGAATGAGGTGGACGAATGCCCTGGTTGAAGTTGCAGGTTCACTGTGGATGCAAGCAGCTTCCAACCGAGGCAACTGGAAATCTATGGGGGACGCCTATGTCCAACCGAGAACGTCCTATGGCTGATATGGTGATGGTGATGACCGACCTGAAGTCGCTATGGAACATGTTGGCAACAAGTTGCTTGTTCAACCCGGCGGTGGCCATCTGGTCCTTCAGCAGTTCAAAGAATTCTTCGCGTGGCACCGTAAAGTTCCATTTTAATACTGAAATAAAAATGAAAATATTTAACACAACTACAATGAATCCTGATTGACATCTAACTAATATTATAAATGCGAAAGTATGGATAGATGGATGGATGTTTGTTTGTTACTCAATCACGCCAGAACGGTCCAACGGATCTGGATGAAATTCGGCACATAGATAGAGAAAAGTCTGGAATAGCACATAGACTACTTTTTATTCCGAAAAATTGCTCCCGCGGGATAGCGATAAACGAATTCTTTGCAGACGAAGTCGCTGGCAACAGCTAGTATTTCATATTAGCGACCCGCCCCAGCTGCGCACGAGTTGACAAACTATACATATAGGTAAACCTTCCTTTTGAAAATGTTATCTATTTATGAAAACCGCGTTAAAATCATACCTCTAAGCGTAACATACACGAGGCGGGAAGCGACTTCGTTTTATAATATATGAAAATTCCTATTAAAATTCCAATTTTTTAAATTAATTCATCTATGTATTAGTCACTGACGGGACTATGAAGCCACAGCTCAAGACCGTGATGCATGAAAGTCTATATATAGATTCCTATGACCTAAGCGAAGGACGGTCATATCATGAAAAATTATCCATACCTTTTAATTTCTGATCATCAATGATTCGCTGATTCTTTGCGTTGTTCTGAGGCAACAATGGAGTGAGATCCTCATCGTCTTTCTTGCCGCGGTTGGTAGCAGATGCTGGTTTCGCTGGGCCCTATATAATAAATAAATAATCATAAGTTGTGCGTTCAATCTAGTTGTATACAAGAAAGAAATTTACCACAGATAGATTAGTCTTCTTTTTATCCCGGATAATAGCGTACTGCCAGCGGGATAGCGACCAAATTCTTTACAGACGAAGTCGCGGGCGACGTCTACTTAAAATTTTTTTTATACACAATAATTTACCTTTACCATTGCGTACAAGTTCTTTTTCGTTGACAAAACAATCTAGTGTTAATTTTTAAGTTAAGTCTGTATTTTTTAAATGGCAATGAACGTTATCTTATCTTATCTTACCTTGCCCTTGGCAGGAGGTGCGCCCTTCTTCTCAGCCTCCTTCTTAAGCGCTCCTGCGGACTTGACGCCGCGCGGTTCCTCCTTCTTACCCTTGCTTGGTAAAGGCTGTACGGGCAGGTTCGGACGCGCCTTGTCTAAAGCTGCCTGGACCACCGTTTTAGAGCCCGGCTGTTGAAGACAGTCAATTAAACGCCTGTTTAAAATAACTAGCATTTTCTATAACGCTTTATGCCCATGAGCATTTACAATCACAACATGGAAAGACGAGAAGGTATATGAGCTAATTTTACGCTTTATGTTAGCGCAAACATCGCCGCAGCATTATCAGCGCGCATTGAGATTATTCCACTTACGGAAACGACCAAGTGGTAAGCAGTCTTTTACACATGAACCTCGGAACATTATGCATCAAAGAGACCACAGGCACCATTCTCGATACAAGAGCGAACTTTAGCACACAACAGAAAAAACTCCTGTTGGTTCAACCTAAGGTGGACTATGGGAGTAAAAAGTTAAAACAGTGAAATTTTTCATCATCTACTTTATCTTTGCCTAAATCATGCGTGTAACCGAGAAATAATTCACACAATGCTCTACATAAGCGTGACCTTTAGGAATTTACATCAAAAAAATTAATTTCCTTCTTCGTGTCCGATTATAGGCGGACTATGGGAGTATGGTGTCAAGTGTATCAAGTTACCTTCAGCTTCTCGAGTTGCTTGTGCATAGAGTCGTATCCTAGGTGGAGCATGAACGGGAGTATGCAGTCGGCGGTGGCTTTGCGCACGTCAGCTGCGCGGTCCTCCAGGCACGCGTATAACGTCGGCACACACGATGATAGCTCCTCGCGCGGAAACGATTTTGGAGGCACTGAAAAAGAAAAGTAAGAAGATTAAATGTCGGGGCCAATTTTTAATAAAAAACTACCGTGAGGCTCAGAAATTAATGTAAATAACCTGATTACATACTTTGATTTTTTTTTTCATTCTTTTCCGACGTAATAAAACGTGAGTTTTTTTTATTTTTTTATTGTATGATGATTAACAAATCGCAGTCCTTGCGAGAGGTACGTGCGGCTGGATTCCATGAACTAATGGACAAGGATAATACGTGAGTAATCCGGTTATTTACATTAATATGTCGGGGCCAATATTCAAGCGTTTTAACCGCTCGGTTCATGCGTCATTGTAGTTTCACAATTATTATCCTAACAGACGAACAAGCCGCAAAAACTTTGTATAAGCTACATGCAGCATCGATAATGTGTTTCGTTGTCATAAAAAGTTAAGCCTCAGCACCATCTCATTTAATGGTATATGCTGACGACAATGACAAAAAAACGCCAAAAAAACGCTGAATATTCGCCCGTCGACTTCTTTAGACGGCAGTCCAATTTTGTTAATAAACTAGAAATAACCCGTAAGGTATAAAGACGGTATTTATGAATGTGAATATATCTAGTGCTGTCGCTTTCAAAATCGTATCCTTGTGTTTTCCTTTCAAGATAACCGTTACCATTAGGCAGATGGTCGGCAAGCCACTGCAGCAGCGACGCTCGCAGCACGGGCGAGCCGGCCTTGAGCGCGTCCAGCACCATCTCGCCGTCGAACGCCACGTGAGGCCCCGCCTCGCGGCACCAAGTCGCTACGCACGACACCGCCGCTGTGCGTATCCACTGCTTGTTATCACCAAAAGCTGAAACAAAAAATATATTAGTAATGGAATCGCTAACTCAAAACAGCGGCTGACCAGGCCTAGACGTGTTGGAGGGACGTCTGTTTACTCCTGATCTCTGCCGAGACAGAGTATATAGATATAATTTCGTAATATTTTTAATCGGGTAAAGGACCATAAGAAGACTACTTTATTACTTAACAGAAAGGATTACAGTCCACGAACTCTTAGAATGTCATTCGGGTCTGTCTTTCTATCTCATTCAATCTTACAGGTTTGATACTTGAATCGGCCGAGTAAGGGTGACAGCAAGACAAAACCGAATGGCATTCTAAGAGCTCACGGACTGCAGCACAGCACGTATGTTGCGTTTATACTGACACACTTACTTATATTATATGGTCACCAAATGTTCACAACAAGCTATATATGTCAAAAAATAAGCTTTGACAGTGCTGGCACCGCAAGGTATAATCGTTCACAAGAAATCACAACAGCCCATCCAAACATACCTTGGAAAAAAGCCGGGAAGAAGGTCCTAACGTGTTGCTTGCTCTTCGGTCCCATAGCGACGGCTAGCGTCTCGCAAATCTGCAACGCGGTCTGCGCTAACTTCGAGTTGGAGTCGAGGAGTCTTGCGACCAGGGCCGGCGGCAGCTCGCCGAGCGTCGGCTTGATAGGAGACGAGTTTGTTATGATAGCCTTCAGCTTGTCCAGGGCTTCGTTTCGAACCTGAAATGAAGAATAACGATTAGTTTTCAATGTTGCAGATGCAGCCGTTCCAAATTTGATACAAATCCGTCCAGACGTTTCAGCGTGTAGAAGGAACAAACATACACACTTATTCACATCGTCACAAACTTTCGCATTTATAATATTAGTAGGATTAGAAGCGTTATAATTCAGATGTATCTGCGAGCACCAAGGACCGGAAAACCCCTTCACTTGCTTAAGCCTTTTCATAGGGTAACCCTATCAAATTGTTACCCGACGTATATGTATGTATGTAAAGTCTTTATTTTGCAAAATAAACAAGACAAATACAATAAAATTGACAAACAATGAAATATTTATCGTTGTGCTAAGCCTATATATCATTACGGGAACCGGTTTGAATGAGGTTAACCGCTGGTTACCCGTTTTCTATGGTCACTTTCTTTCGGGTAATCCGATGATAAGCTTACCAAATTGATAGGGTTTGTGAAAACAATTCTATGAAATGCCCTATCCAATACCCCTTTAATGGTAACCGGTTCCAGTCCTTGGTTAGAATAGAGTTAAGGCCCATTTAGACACAAGCAAAAATTTCACGCAAGTTTCATTACATTGCGGGTTGCCGGGGTAAACCGAATTCAACCGATCTGTCGAACTATGCAATGTAATGGTAACCGGTTCCGGTCCTTGGCGAGTACTGGCACCAACTACCAACCTTCCAGTTCTTGTCGTTGATCTCAGCCACCAGCGCGTCGGTGACGAGCGGCGCGATGTCGGTGCGCGGGCGGCTGTCGTCAACAACCGGGGCCTCCTCCTCCGCGTCCTCGAACGGCTCCTCCAGGTCGTCGCCCATTGACGCCTTGCTTGCGGACTGCGAAGGCATAGAGTTAGGGGCGATTTTCGACGAATAACTCTACGGGTATCTGACAGGTAAGTGCATAACAGGAATGAAAAATCGACCCTTAATGTAACACAAGCGAGCAAAGAGAGTGCTTTTCAAGGTCCGTTTACAGAGTAGAACACACCGAGTAGATGTCTACTTCATAACAATATGTGTACTAATCTAACGTCAGTGCTAGGATTTTTATCTATATAACAACATTGGGAAACCAAATTTGACACATTCCATTGGATAAACATTATCAATTTCTATCGGCATTCCTAAAGATAAAAAAGTGATGACTCAGATAAATGATAATTGACAAGATTATTAAGTCACTGTTATCTGCAAGCTTATTACGTAACTCACTCGCAATCGCCATCGTGGTCATTTTGACAGTTCTTGTATGAATGTGACAGCTAGCTGATTCCGATGCCAATTGTCAGCCCATACATGAACTGTCAAAATTAACACGATGGCGATCGCGAGCGAGTTACGTAATAAGTCCACTGATATTGTTATCGACCTGACTGTATGATATTGTTGTTCATTATTCCATAGTCTCTTTGACTTTTAAAAAAGTTAAAAACAAACGAAATACAGTCCAGCAATCCGATTTATGGGCAGAAAATCGCGCCTGCAATGTTACTTAGAACACAATGACGATATTAACGACAATGTTTGTGAAAATTACCTTGCTAACTTTCCCCGCCTGCCGCGTCGGCGTCGGCGGCGAGCTGTTCGCGTGCTTGTCTATCTCAAGACTGATCAGCTGTTTGGTCGCCGGCTTCTCGCCGTCAAAGTGGTTGATGAGCGACGGTCCAACGTACAGCGAGAGTATCCCGAGGAAGGTAACGGTTGAGGTGCGGACGGTGGGATTCGTCGCTGACAGAGCTTTCTTAGCGTGCGCTACTATGCAGTTGATCTTCATTCTGTGAAGGACGAGGTGGTTTAATACATGGTGACGTGACAAGACGACTTGATGACTTGATGGTGAGTGACGTCCTCAGACTCGGTGGAGCGAGGATCTTCGCAAGGCGGCTGGCAAGAGCTGGTTGAGAGTGGCCGGGGATCGTGCTCAGTGGCGTGCCATGGGAGAGGCCTATGTCCAGCAGTGGACGAATATAGGCTGATGATGATGATGATGATGATGATTACGTGACAAGGGCTCTCTTTAACCAAGCTAAGAGAACAAGCGTGTGTTTAACTTTAGCGTAATTAAGCATATCATCGATCAGGCAGAGGTATATCTCCCACATAGTGTTTCGTTTACACGACCTATCAAAGCGTGACGACGAAAAAAAAAATTTTTTTTCTAAACGAGATTTGAACCGCGGTCACCTGGGAGTGCTTCATTCGTATTTCAAAATAAGCTCTTAGAGGAGCTGCGATCCTAGGACTATTTCTCCGAGTTTTCACTTCAACCGTACTGGCCGCTTAGAAAAAAAAACACACACGCACACAGGCGCAGCTCCCCCCGTCTTATCTTACCTGTCGCGAGTTTAACATTTCTTTACCCACCCCAAAAGTGCTCAACGCCGCTAAAGTTTTCACTTCAACAATAACGATAAAAACTCACGTGAAACCAAACTCTTTGACCGCTCCACACATCCAATTGAACATCTCGGATTGCACTTTGGGGTTCTTCTGCGAGTCCATGGCGAAGGTCAGGCCCTCGTTGAGCACATGTTCGAGGCCGCAGGCGTCGGCGAGCGAGGTGAGGGTGTCGGCTGCGATGGACGCGCAGGAGGCCTCGCCCAGTTTAGCCACCACGTCTTGTAGGATGAAGTCTGCTGCGGTACTGTAGGAACGGTATACAGTCAATTCGGAATATTATTCAGTCAGGCCAGTGTTTCTTAAACTTTGCGGTCACGGAAAATTTTCAGAATTTTAAAGTCCATGGACCCCTGTCAAAGATTGTGAAAAAAAAAACAAGGCCAAAAATTAATAAAAAAATACCTTAAGTACGTTAAGGATTAACTGAGTTAGCTGTGGGTTCCTGGCACACATGTTACAGAGCCCACTTTAAGGAAGGCCAACATTTTTTTTTTATAGCAGGCGCCTGCGAGTTCTTTCGCGTGGGCACTATAAAGAGAGCGCCGACTTATGACTTGTGTGTAAACTTTTCACTTTACATTGACATTCGATTTAGATAAGACAATGCTAAGCTTTTTTTATCCCTTAAAACGCCATGAACACCCGTTCTGATGTTTCCAAGCGCAAACCAACTGAACAGACAGACATAATTTTCCAGCCATTGAAATGTATGTTCCTTGATTATGAATAGACCAGCTGCTGCCTGCGAAGAATTTGTTTATCGCTCGCTATCCCGCGTAAACTTTTCGGGATAAAAGTTAGCCTATGTGCTATTCCAGTCTGTAATCTACCTCAATGCCTAATATCACACAGATAGATCCACCGTTCTGGCGTGACGTAACAAACATCCAGCAATTCAAACTCGCATTTACTATAATAGTTTATATCTCAACACAACTCATCTATTTGTCTCACTACCTGTAAAATTAATGTGTTTTATGTACAACTAGTGTACACACAGCAAAGCTATTCGGTAAGCACCTTTGCATGCACGCGCCGCTTTAAACCTGCTTACCGAATAGCTTTGCTGTGTGTACAATGAAGAGTTTCATTTTAATACTTACGTAGAAATAGGGAAGTTCTCCGTAATATACTTGCAGGCTTCTAGCCTAGCCTTCATAACTTGCACGTTGGTATCCTTCAAGCCGGGCTTCTTGTTCAGTATGCGATACAGCACTTGCGCGGAGGCGTCGTCCGTGGTGAACCCTTGCACGGCCGAGTGGAAGCCTTGGACTGCCGATAGCCGGGTCTTCCAGTTGCTATCGCCTAGGCCTGTGTTGAGGAGTAATGAAGAGAGGATTTTTTTATGTCTATCATAATATTAACCCTTTACAAGAGCCCATTTACTGGAGCATACTACCACAGACTCAAAAGCAGCTATCGAATGCATACCTGACAAAGGATATTTTTAAAGCTATTCGTATTTTCAATAATTACAATGGAAATTGTGAGGCATATTGAAATCAATAAGGTTGAAATTCCAACACAATGTATGTGGTCGCTGAATCGCCTCTGCCTTTTCTTTAACAGGTTATGACTTTGATGCTACAATACTACTATGTAATATGGTAGAGGCATTATGATATAACAAAACACGAGTGACACGCGGAAGCGTTTTATTATTCTCCTTGATAAAACAGAGGAAGTACAAATCGCAATAACATTGATCTAAGGATTCTAAGGTATTTTCATTCTTAACTGTCCTATTTAGTAAACAAAATTCTAACCTCATTCATGTTATTTTTTAACTATTTCATGGTAAATAAAGGAACTGGAGATAAAATATCAGCAAAATTATGTACAAAACATTGCCTCAGGTTTATTTGATAACATAATTAATACACCTTATTCTTTACAAACATTGAGGTTAGAATTTTGTTTACCAAATAGGACAGTTAAGAATGAAATGACCACACTTGACGATTCATCAGTTCATCACTGCATGCCTTAGAGTATCGGTACTGTCTTTTGTTTACATAGAAATTTAACTCTTGGGTATAATCTTGTAACAATTTGCAGAGACGACTATGACAAAAAAAATCATGAACTCTCAATAATGACCAATTTCGGCTTTATTTTAGAACCAAATTCGGCTGGGCATTGATGAGTAAGTCATACGATATGTTGGTCGGTCGGTGCTTTATGAAGATCAATCGTACCTGTGACAACATCAGCGGCCAAGAGTTGTTCCGCGCGAGCGTCGACTTCCTCCTGGGAGAGCTCCTGCTCGCGCGGCGGACTGGGCTGCGCGCGCGCACCACCCTTCTTAGCGGGCGGCTTCTTAGCTCCTGCAAATAACCAAAAAAAGAGTGGATCATTTACATTTGACGACCGGATAGCGTAGTGGTTAGTGACCCTGACTATGAAGCTTGAGGTCCTGGGTTCGAATCCCGGTATGATGAATACGAATGTTTGTGCCCAGGATGTTGAATGTATTTAAGTATGTAATTATCTACATTATATAAGTATGTTTATCCGTTTCCTGGTACCCATAGTACATTTGCTTAGTTTGGGACTGGGTCAATTGGTGTAATTTGTCCCATGATTTATTTATTTTATTTTATATTAAATAGAATAAGCATATCGCTATCCCATGGGAACATTGTAATTTTCTGGGATAAAAAGTATCCTATGTTATTCCCCAGAATTGAAACTATCTCAGCACTAAATTTCGATGAAGTCGGCTCATTGGTTTAGGTGTGAAAGCGTATCAGACAAACGTTACTTTAGCATTTATAATATTAGTAAGGATTTCTTTGTTTGCCACAAATTTTGCAAGTGAATTTCGACCAACTTCACTTGAAATCTATTCCGTCGGCAAAATTGTAATGTAATATGTTTTTTTTACACAATTTGTATTTTTCTTAATAGCGTAGTTTTTCCCACCCCTGGTCAAATACTTTTGCAACACTTGCTAAACGTGACCTTTGAGTCTTGTTACCTTAGGCTCTGTCTACCCCGTAAAGGAAAGACGTGATTTATATGTACATCGTGTAACTTTTCTTACCAGCAGCAGGACGTTTGACAGGCTTCGGCTGCGCGGACCCGGCGGCCGGTTTGCTGTCGCCTTTGCCCGTATTCGCCGCCATCTTCGGTTTGGCTTCCTTCTTCGGAGCTGCCACTTTCACTTTGATTTCGGCCTGCAAACGACAGTGTAGTATGTAGAAGCAACATATTTATATCGCTAGTGCAAATGTACAGTCAACCACAAAATTTTGCTCATTATATATTTTTTTATATGAATAGGAAGGCAAACGAATACCACAATAAATAAGAAAATGCTGGAATACAACAATAATTAAGCCGCGATAAGGCCGCCTATTGTTACCTTATTACTTCTGTATACCTTTTTTCTGTTTGATTGTTATATGTGGTGTTCAATAAAGTGTTATTGTATTGTATTGAATCATATAATTTTGTATTGTGTACGTTTATTTTGGAACCATAGCTTACAGCGGGATATTTTAACTAATCAATCCACTGTTGGCCGTTTTGTTTACTGTCTACCATAGCTTTTAGTTCATCAGCTACTATTAACGTACACTGTCATAAAGTATACTTAGATAGGATTTGTGGACATTTAAAAGCAAACTTTTGAGTTGATGTTACTGATATTTTTCTATAAATTATCGTGATTTTTGTGGTCTAGTTTAAAATCCCCCTTTATTATTTATGAAGCCCAGAGATAGCCGTATTTTAATTAAATACGAGTTAATAAGAATTGAGTATACCTACTATACTTATTTTTTCAGCATTTAATTTTTTTTAATCTTCATTTATTTAGGAACTTGGATAAAAATTTATATGCCAAGTCGAGCGGGCCTAAGTATAATACAAAGCTATCAATCACATTTAAAAAAAATACAAATCGTATTCCTTATCTACATGGTGGCTGGCTTGTAATGTCCACAAATAATACCTGAGTATACATACTTTAAACATTTGACGCAATTACATTTACAATAGATATGGAAAGATTCAATGGATATTGTACCTTATGATAACACACAAGGTAGTATTTTAATTTATTTGGGTTTCCGATATCCTCAGGAGCGGCGATTCGTATCTGCGCGCAACGAAAATTTCATGGTTCACCTGTACAGTTGAATACATACAGTGCATCTATTTTCTTATACCAAGTCGTCGTCGTCGCCAACATTTATTATTATATTAGACACAGTTTAATATGATTATTTGTACACATTTTTGCAGCGATGACTCGCGCATATTGTCACTATAATGATTTATGACCCGGAATGCCGCGAGTCGTTGCGTTTAAATGTATCTCGGCATCATCGAACATCCAAATTTCAATTGCTTTTGAATCCGAATGGTAAAGTGGCAATCGGAAAACTGTATGGCCTTGTTCTTCTATTATGTGGTCACTAGCAACCTATGGATGATCGCAACCCAACAGAACACGAAGTTTGATGAGGGACATAAAAAAAAGACGCACTGTACACAACTGGGGGGGGGCTACTCATAAAATCGATCTTCGAAGTTCGTATCACACCGTCCCTCTCACTCTCAAACTAATAACTATTAATGAGAACGGAACGGCACGAAACGAACTTCGAAAATCGTATTTCGGAGTATAAGGCCCAAGGGTTAATGGGGCGGACATGGAAGCAATTTGTAGTCGATAGTCGGATACGACTTAATCAGGCGTGACTTTCTAGGGATCCCCATCCGTTAAGAGGGTACAGAGTACAACACATGCCGCTGCGACAGTGACGCTGCGCTCGGAAGTTCCTTCATACATTTTCATACTGCATAATACTATCGCACTGTCGTAGCGACAGTGTCGCCGCGTTACCGTCGCCAGAGCCGCTTTGCTCGGAAGTCTAGCTTTAATGATAACTTAAGTAAATTTTCAACGTTAATTTTATAGTTCAGCAGTACTAAAAAACGTCATTAATAGCACACAAAGTTAAAGTGTTCATATTTACTTTTTCAGCGAACTCCTTGATTTTCTGCTCTTTGAGAGGCTCTAACTTGCCAATGTGCGGTGCAATGTTCTTTTCACCGACAAGTTTCGTCGCAGTACCGAGCGCTTCCGCCGCCGCGTCTCTTACCGACGGATCTAAAACATGATGTAATCGTCAATATGAAGCCAATCAGCATAGATTCTTGACAAGTTAAATGTAAACAGATTTGTCACTTGTCACCGACTATTGTCGAAGTGGTGAAATAGGGGCCTGGTGTTTTAAAAGATAAACAAACATGAAATTCAACAAATATAATGTCCCTATTTTTAAATTATCCCCTACTTTCTTTTTCTTTTACAGGAGTTTGTAATCGTGTCATAGAGACACATTATTTAAATAAGTGGCGCTTGGCACAAAAATGCAATAGTGAAAATTAAAATGATGATGAAGTAATGAAAATACCTATATATACAATACATGGAAGTAATTGACTAGCGAGCTATAGACCTACCCCTACCCCTGCTATGGGTGGTATCGGGGCGAAGCACGTATCACGGATTGATCTGCAGATCCGGATTCGATTCCCAGACATAGCTTTACTTTTCGGATTTTACCTTCCATTCTAGTCTTCAGTATCGTTTAGGAATATAAAACAACTAGCTGTTGCCCGCGACGTCGTCTGCAAAGGATTCGTTTATCGCTATCCCGCGGGAACTTTTCGGGATAAAAAGTAGCCCATGTGCTATTCCAGACTTTTCTCTATCTATGTGCCGAATTTCAACCGGATTCGTTAGGCCGTTCTGGCGTGATTGAGTAACAAACAAACATCTATCCATCCAAACTTTCGCATTTATAATATTAGTTAGATTAGATGTACATACCGGCACTCTCCATCAGTTTCAGCAGTCCTCCTACGTACGCCTTGACAAGTTTCTTGTTGAACGCGGCGGGCTGTGTGACGCAGAGGGCGCGCGCTAGAAACACAGCGCTCTCCGCCTTTATAGAGGGGTTCTTGTTGTCAAACGCCGCTAGCATATCCTCCATTATCGCTTCTAGGTTCGTCTGGGAATTTGATGAAAATCAAATGAAAATAAGATTGATAGGTTGGACGAGAACTCGTTTTTTATGAGTTTTCTGTGTGGAATGCTAGAAAAAAAGGTTAGATTTTGCTGACTAACCATGTTCGGTATTAAAACGAATTTTTTGCGTAATAATATCAGATGTGTAGAATAATTTTAGTTTGCATGTTTCCAGTACACTAAAAAGTTATTATTTTTATGTTTACATCACTGACACTGTCTACAGAAAACCTTTTATACCCTGAATTTTCTGAACCAATAACTTTCTAATCTTTCCTGACTTTGTAGGACAAAGATCCCGGTCTTCTTCCTGGTGGTGGTATAAAAACATGAGCTTGTTCCACCAGTCTTTGTTCCTCAATATATCTCAAGTGTCAGATATCTATGGTTCCATGTTTATTTATTACTTACTAAAAAACATACAGAGACGGCATCATACATATCTAACGTGACCATTTATTTTTTTTGTCAGAGCGGGACATCTGCGGAATTAAGTAATAAAAAAAATATTAGGTATTAGTGTTGTACAATTTTTTTTAATTATAGAACATAGAATAGAATAACTCAAAATAATCAAAGCAAATAAGTAGTGACGTGAATTCTAGTCTGTATTTTTATATTTATCGGCTGAACAAATTTGTTTTAAAATATCGGGTCTTGTTTTTAGATAAGTGTGGAACTTTATTGTTTTGTTACAAATCACTACTTGAACTAAAACAAAACACTACATGCAGTCGTCAAGTAAGTGCGGGCGGAAGGGGTTTATCTATCCTGCTCGCACGCGATAGCGCGACACCGCTCGGCGGGTGACGCGCTGTCTCCGTGCCGTGCCGTGCCACGCATTTTGAGCGAGAAAAATACATTTTAAATTATTATTTGGTGTGTTTGCAAAAGCGGGACAATTTCAGCCTCGCGGGGGACACCGGGACAGACTGCCTGAAAGCAGGACGTATGGTCACGTTATACATATCTGACACTTAAGATATCAGAAACTTTACAGAGTGGTAGAATAGGCCCTTACTCTCGAAAATCCTGAAAAACAATCTTACCGATGGATAAATGGCATCAATAGCTTCCCTCAGCGCAGTGACCACATTAGTCTTCTTCTCTTTAAACTTCTCCAATATGGCCTGGACACACGCTGTCGCGTA
The DNA here is from genome assembly GCA_963854515.1 of Pandemis heparana. Lineage (NCBI taxonomy): Eukaryota > Metazoa > Arthropoda > Insecta > Lepidoptera > Tortricidae > Pandemis > Pandemis heparana. The sequence continues at coordinate 8,394,550 of OY978025.1, forward strand.
CGGCTGGAACTTATTGCGTAGCCCGGCAGCCACCGCCGCCAGCATGCGCGCGCTCAGCGCTACCAGCATCACGTTGGCATCTTTTGATATCATCTGGTATGAAACAGAAAGTTTAGGAATTATACACCCGGAGCTCAGTAGTCTGTCAGAAGTATGTTCTCATTATCAAGTAACAGAATAACATATTCTATGTACCATGTACACGAATTATCGAAGCTTTCATTGTATTTATCTATTTATTTATTGATCAAGAGAGTGAGTACGAAGCAAAGAGTCTTCGTTTCGGCTTAGGCAAAAAGGTTTTATTTTTTATTATTGTAGGTTTTATTATTATTGTTTTTGATTTTGACATTTTTGTAATATTCAATTGATCTGTATTATTTAATTTTATTTTATTTACTCTTGACGATTTCAATCAAAATTCTTCTAACTTGACATGTACAATTTATGATGTAATTTTTATTGAATGAATAAATAATCTAATCTAATCTATGTCTTTCATCCTGCTGTTTGTTCACCTCTACAGTCTACAGGTCGCATTTTCTCAATCGATGCTCGTGAAATTTCGTGTGCAGATTCGACATTTAATAATAGGAATGAAATTTTACTCTCGATTAAGTTCACAAAACGGCGGAGCCATTTAAAAAAAAATATTCAAATCTATTTTCTGCTTTTCTTATCGACGCAACTTGTCCACAATTTTTTCTCCCGGTGAACTGCTCTTTCTTCTTGACTTCAGTCACCAGTTTATGTACATTGCTCAGGCTTGTAATAACATACTTGCGCGTTCATACCTTCTTTAAAGCCCTGACTAGATCAGCATAGTCTCCCGGCTCGAGTCTCGGAGCAGTCTTCATCAGATTCTCCAGAGCGTCCATGGCCTCCTTCCGCTCCTGCCACTTGGTGGCTTCGAGCTTCTCGTAGAAGTCCTTGGGCAGCTTGGATAGTATCTCGACGGGGTCGAACATGTCGTAGGGGTCCATTTCGACGGAGTCGCCGCCGGCTGCGTCCACGTCCTCGTCTTCCGCTGCGCCTGGTAGAGAAAATTAAAGTTAAAGTAAATGAACTTTAGCTAAATGAGCTAGTGAACTAAATTATACATATATCTCGTGAGCTAAAGATACATTATCATTATCACTCTTTTCGATCAGGTGATGATGGTGTCCTGCCATTTGACCGATAGTCATTTGGTAAAATTACACTTGACAAACGATTTGCAAAAAAATTATTCGCCAGTTTTATTGATCATTTTACTACTAGAATTTTCCTAATGATTAACAGTTAAATTTACATTTTACAAATAATTATTTAACAAAAGGAACATTTAGCAACTGAGTTATCGGACAAAACTACTATTGGTCTAAAAAAAACATCTTTTTCACACCACCTGCTCGACAATGGCTGATTATATATCATGTAAACCTTACTCAAAGTAACTCATTACAGCCTTGGCTTTAGCCGGGTAGTAATATTGTACTGAATTTCATTATAACCCGCCGGTTAGTAATATGAATCTCACTTCTCATAGTTCTTATTGTCATACTCTTGAAGTCTAATTTCGTAAAAATCGCACGGCTCCGAAAATCGAGATGGCCATGCCACGGCAAGCGGCGGCGTTCGATTTTCAAACGAATGAAACAAATTTTAAATAAAACAAAAGACGCGAGTGTTTGCTGGCGCTGTGATATAGTTAGGTACGCATTAGAACTCCTAAGATTCCAAATAAAAATATTACAACTGGACTAATGTATCAAATAATATTTTTTACTTTTAATTTTGTTTTACCTACAGTTGTTAAATGAAATTCTTTCTCTAGTTGCCTTGGTTTTTATTGTCTCGCAAAAGGTGAGAAAAGTAGAGTATACTCCTCGGAGATAAAACTGTTTATGTCTTGGGTGCGCTTAAATTCTTCGCTCCTCTCAGGACTCAATCTTAATTCCCTCGCTACGCTCAGGAATTAACTCATAACACCCTCGCTTCGCTCGGGAGTTAAATCTAGTCCTTCGCTGCGCTCAGGATTCAATATCGCGCCCGTGACATAATACAGTGCTTTATCCCCTCGGTGTACAATCTACTATTACGCTAAAGCAAGACCCATCCCGGCGGGAGCGACTCGGCAAGGTTCGGTTAGGGTTATTTTACGCCTATGATAAATTTTGAAATTTACAATGTTATGTGAAACATATTATTTGGTGAAATGGAATAAGGTCAATTGACATTTTATTATTTAATACATTCACCAAGTGTAGTGTTTGCTAATTAATCATTTGCTAAGTGAGTTTTTATAAGATGATACTTTTGTCAAATGTCTTGTTTGCCAATTGATCATTACATATCATTCTAGAAGTCGAGTCTTTTACAACACTAGCTCACTCCACTCAGTGTACGTACCATCAGCCGCGTCAGCAGAGCACGGCGCGTCGCGCACCCTGTGTTGTTGCGAGCGCAAATACCGCACGGGCTGCGCGCCGCCCGTGGTGAACGACTCTCTCAACTCCTGCTGGACTACCGCCTGGAGGGAGGCGATGTGGGGCTCAATGGCCGAGCCTATCCATCTGTGGATTCAAGAATACCTATAGTACACAAAGATTTAAACCAAACTGCCATTAGCTTAAAGCAGAGAGTAGACTACAAGAAGAAGTAGTAGAGATATTGAAAGAAGAGTGAATGCAGGAAACGTGGTCAATGGAGCGCTGCGCGCCTTTGTGAGCAGTGAGAAGGTGTCAAAGAAGGCGCGTCTGGCTGTTCACAGAGGGGTGCTCGTTCCAACACTAATGTACGGTAGCGAAAGTTGGGTATGGCAAAAGAAGCATGAAAGTAGAATAAATGCAGTAGAAATGAGAGCGTTAAGAAGTATGGAAGGTGTATCACTGAAAGATAGAATAAGGAATAGTGTGATAAGGGAATGTGCTGGTGTGAAAGAAGATATAGTGACTAGGATAGAAAAAAGTATGCTTAGTTGGTTTGGTCACGTAGAGAGGATGGATGAAAGAAGATTAACTAAACAGATTTATATGGGGAGTGTGAATGGGTGCGTTGGGAGGGGAAGGCCTAGGCGGACGTTCCGTGATCAAATTGGGGACGTTTTGTAGAAAGGCCAGGTCAAGAGTACCCGAAACCGACGAGCATGTATGAAGAGATTGATGAATGGCGATGAAGCGAAAGAGGTATGTCAGGATCGTAGCAAGTGGAACAAAGTAGTCTCTGCCTACCCCTGTGGGAAAGAGGCGTGACGATATGTATGTATGTATGTATGTAGACTACAAGGTCACTTTTCTGGAACTCTCCAGCAGGTGGTGGTTTGGTTAGTTTGACTGAATACCCCTACAAAGATTTTTCATATAAATTTTGAAGTGAATACTTCTTTAGCGGCGTTGAACGCTTTTCGGGTTGGGTAAAAAATGTTAAACTCGCGTCAGGCGCAAGACGGAGGGAGAGTATAAGTACCAGGATATCAGGATCCTCTAAGAGCTTATTTTGAAATACGAATTAGGCTAGAGTCGCGTTACATTTTTGAAGTGAACGTTGATTTCGTCTCTTTAACGTATGCGCGTTTGGCCTAGTGGTATAAGGGAATAACAGTGCGTTCCTCAGGTGACCGCAGTTCAAGTCACGTGTATTTTTTTTTCTTTTTGCGCGAGTGTGCGTGTGTAGTTTTCACTTCTGCCGGCACTCCCGAAGTGCTACCCGGTGTATTTTTTTTATTCAAACTTTAGTCCCGTCCTTGACGCGATTCTATCAATGTCATCAAACTTTTTGTCAACTATGATTCAAAAATCCTGAAAAACATTTTCACGGGAATCCAGAACCGCTTAATATGTGCCAAGTTCTATTCAGCGTAAGGGACAGTTATACAACCATATAGCTCCCCCTTACGCTGAATAGAACTTGGCACGTATTGAGCGTTTGTGGTAGGGTAGGACAAAGGGGAGCTCTCTCGGTGTGGGCGGGTAGTGCGCCTGCCGCCCGCACTTCTCGGTAGTGGTGGTCGTTATTACAACAGCTGATAACGTAATGCATTATTGCACGCAACGAACAACACATTATCGAATCGTCAAGTATCCTGTTATCATTATTCGTTGTCTGCTGTCAACGTTGTTCATACGCGCACTGTTGCCACACTTGGCATAGAAGCGCAAGCGAGTGCGCAACAAATCAAGTAGGTGTGTGCGAGAGATAGCGCTATACGCGCGAGCTCGCATCGCAATCGCAATTCAAATAACTGACTTTTGGTATCATTATTAGCTGTTGCTGTTTGTTGTCAGTCAGTACAATAACAAACAAGGTAACAGAGCGTTGTTTTGCTTTTGTTCCCGTACGTTTTTATTACGCTGCGATCGCGACGAAATAAGTATAACAATTATTTAATAATAAGTTCATTATCGTTTTGTAAAACAGCAATATAACAGGATAACAGACAACAGTTTACAATAAGAGCTATTTAAGAATAACACAACACTGTTATTCATTATTGCAAAACAGCCGTTATTGCCACCACTACTTCTCGGCCCCCGCGGTCGTCCCACCCCGCGCGTCTGCACCGCAAGGGCGAGGACTCATTTAAGCGGTCGGCCTATAGACTATACGTTACGTTCACGTGGAGGGGATCTGCGCACCAACGGATACCGAATTTTATACTTCTGAGCATACAAGGTCAGCGCTAGACTTTCGTGCCGGGGGTTGAACTTACCTGTGCATCTCAATAACGAGGGCTTTCATCTCATCTCTCACTCCCTTGTCCCTGTCAGCTAGCAACACTGGAATCTTCTTCACCATAGGCTTGATTGTGATCACTTTGTTACCGAACTGCTTCAGCGCCGTGTGCAGTGTTGCCACACAAGCGGACACCACTTTGGGATTCTTCTGTTCCATACCCTTCATCAGTTCCTCTTGGACGATCTCATGTTTTTCAATCTCAACGTACATCAGTGTGATCTGCAAAAGATTTTTACGTTTGACTGTCTGTTTGTATACGGAGTGAGATTACTTTTTTCTGATTTAAGTCACTACATTTTTGACTTTTTATTCAGTGGCGTAACCATAGAGTGGCAGGGCTGGCAAAATGCCAGGGGCCCCCAGCTCTAAGGGGCCCCGAACTGGCTTGGCTTGGCCTTGAGCACAGAAGGGAAGCTGATGCACTTGAAGTGCTTGCACTGCTGTGTTCCGGTGTGGAGAGTAAGACAGCCGGGGAAATTACGGGCACAAGAGGCATTTCATCTACGTCCTCTAGGTTGCCAACGCATCTGCAATCCCTCCGGGGTTGCGGGTGTCTATGCGCAGTGGTGATCGCTTACCATCAAGTGACCCACTTGCTCGTTTGCCTTCCTATTCATATAAAAAAAAAACTTCTTTATAGTGAGGAAGGGTCCCATCTAATAAATTTGCCGCGGGCCCCTGATGTTATAGTTAAGCCACTGGTGTTATTTTTGGTTAAAGATCACAATCCTGCAGGGTTCCGTCGACTTTATGGTAGTGTCGACATTTTTATACCAAGATGTTCCGGGAATGGACGTATGGCGACTAGACATTCAGGGAAATAAACTTGCGGATATTAGACGTTCAGAGAAACGTCATGGACCACCGGTATTAATCCAGTGGCCCTGTTTCTAAGCTAAGTTACAATTGTACAAGTATTAAATAGCAACACTGGTTGGAATTCGACCAAAATTCAGACTTGTAAAATTGTAACTTCTAGCTTCAAGAAACAGGCCAAAAGTTATAAAACTTCGGGCGCAATTTCATCAAAATATAATCAGTAGTTTATTAATTACAAGTAACAAAAGGTCTGTGCACACGGTGGGACGTATATAATCTGTAGATGGTAATGACAAGATTGACAGACATTGATGTGTCGGATTCCGTTGTTAGTTGCGGTTTTTATATCAATATCGTTGATATTAATACTTATAAAGGTGTTCAGTTACAGCGCAAAAACCTCGCAATAGTAGGGAAGTCACAAAAAGCGATAATCACACGCGCTGTGGAAAAATCTTAGATACCTCAATAATTATTAACAATAATCTTATTATTAGTACAGTTATAAACGATATAATGTTTTCCTCTTTCCACAAGGGGAAAAAACGTTTTTATTCCAAAGGAAAGATACATACATGAATGTTAACAATAAACTTTTAAAAAAACAAGTTTTTATTTAACTTGATCTTGTACATTTCTTCACTTTTTTATTTGCATTAAATCGTGCAAGCGAATATTGACCCACTACCAGTGGTCACATCGACATGAAATTGAGCACAGCTGTAGTTATAACATTTAACTAAAAAAAATAAAAAAAAACCCACGCATTTAATAAAAAAAATATTCAATTTTATGCCAAAACTGCCTTACATCATTTTGGAAAAGAGATGATCTTCAAACTCTTCGGCCGGCCACATACTTAAGGAATTTTACGGAATGACGTCAATTCGTAGCCCTGTCCCGTTCCGTTATATAGCGATGTCCCGTTCGCTGACGTCATTCCGTACGGAAACCGTATGAAAATTCCGTATGTCGGCCGGCCTTCGATTGCTAAGATTCTCGCCCATTCTTTCGATCCTTCCCACTGCGCTCTACTGATTATTATGCTACGGTAGCTATAAAAAACCTTCCCGTCCTACCACCGGCAAAAAAACCAATAAAACGTACCTGCAGAGCCAAATCTTTGGTCTTTGTCTTTGGAGCGGCAAGGCACTTAGTAACAATACCGGCCATAACCTCGCCAGTCGTCTTGCCCGCATGCCCGCAATTCTCTACGAACACCAGCGCTGCTTCCAAACCTGCAAACGGTGACAATAAATAAATATGAGGGAACAATTCACACAAATTGACCTAGTCCCAAAGTAAGCGCTAGTAAAGCTTGTATTATGGGTACTAGACAACGATATACATACTTTTATAGAGATCATACTTAGATAGAAACATCCATGACTCGGGAACAAATATTCGTGCTCATCACACAAATATAGGCTCTTAATAGGATTCGAACCAGGGACGCTTGCTTTGCAGACAATGTCACTACCAACTAAGCCAACCACGTCGTCAAACAATAACAATGACAATACTAATAATATGATATGAAGGAAACAATGTAAGGCAACTCCTTGAGCGTGGTATGCATGCTTAAAAACAAGCTTTAATTTATGTTTTCTTTGTCATTGCATGTTATACTATTTGTGTGCTAGATAAAAATTAAATAAAAATAATCATAATTTTCATTTAATTTTACATCTTCATTCATTATAGCATAGTCTATGATCGTGGTATTCTGTAGTATTCGGTAGACCGGTCAGTCCAGAAGAAATAATATGTAAAAATCTGACACTACAAGTCTTTGATAAAAATAATTATTAAATCCTATTCTAAAGGCTCGGGCTAATGACCTTGACCAGAAAAGTGTGACTAAAGCCTAGTCAGCATCATGTAGACCGGCTGGAAATCTCACGACATTCAAATTCGAACAACAAATATTGCCGATATCTATTATTAAAATAAAATTAAAATAAAACTGTAAATAGCCCACACTTCTAAAGTAAATCCTATCTTTCCCACATCAGCTTATCCTATTCCACCTTTCCCAGTCACCTTTACCCGCACGCTAGCAACACGTGTCCATTCGACATCGCTAATAAGATTCCAGCACACGGTGCAGTTCACGTGATATTGTGGTGAAGCCTTTGTAAAATGGTACAAATATTTGTATCATCTGCCACGTGGGATAAGAGGATTAGGTTTTAGTTTAAGCTAGTATGGACGTGGGTTTCAAATCAGTGCCGAACGTCATAGTATGGATAAGCCTGATTGCTTTTAAGTACAAAAATGTATCATAATTAAATAAATGGATTATAGGATTTCCGCATCGATAAGTCTAAGTCGTAGGTCTGAAAACTGGCCTAGATAGCATAGAGCGATCGCTTCACTCGCCCTATGCATCAGATAACAAGGGGAAGGGGGGATGATCTGATCGTATATAATCGTCCCCTTCGTTCGGCTCGTTCGCCAAATACCTGCATTCTTCTCTCTTACCAACTGTTACTCCACTAACCCTAACACGGCGGCATAGAGAAAGCAATCTAACATAGGTTTCCTCTATCCACGGTGGTAATCAATATAAACACTTCTCCAGCTCATATCATAGCTCCAAATGCCTCGAATGCCTTAACGTAGCCCTACGAGTTAGATGAATGAATGTAAACACTATGTTATGAAAAAAAGGAGGAATGTAAACTACGAGTTACATACCACATTACGTTACATTATACCCCTATGGGATGCAACAAGCTTTCCATTTTCTAATTTAGATAAAGAACTATACATACTACAGTTCTGTTTGACTTTGCTTTCAAAAACGACTTACACTATCAAGTTATTCAAGACAAAAAGAACTTTGACCACTTATCATGTCAGCTTAAAATTGTTTAATGCTGGTAAAGCCAAGGAGCCATGACAGTCAATTTTGTGCTACCTCCATTCACTATCATTAGCATCTTGTAACATCTTCCATCTACGCTACTTGACGCTCTAGAACCATACAACCAAAGGCTATCAGTTCTAAGAGGAATGTGCCCTCTCACTGACACTAAAGACTGCAATTTGCTGAGCTGCGTTTGTTACTTAAGTTCTGTGGATCATATCTGATTTGATCATTGGTGATATTTCAAGTATATAGGCTCTTTTCATTGCCCTTTTGAGTTATCTTGAACCTTCTATAGACTCATAGTAAGGAAGTTCCATAATTATGTAGAAGTAGACTTCGATTTTTTTAGAATTAGAAACCACTAACATTATATTGCGTCTGGTATACTATTTCTTACCTAGCAAATAGTACAGTGCAATAGTTTGGCAGCCGCATAATAAAATTGTTTTAATGTCACTTTATTTGCGTGTCGTCAATTGTTTTGTTACTCTAGTACAAATTGTAAAAAGATTACAGTTCACGAGCTGCAGTCTAATGTTGTTGTGGTTTCTAATTCTAAAAAAATCGAAGTATAGATAAGTAATACAACTATTTGAGAATTTTGTCTTGAGAGGAAGATGCTAAGAACTGAATGGCTGGTAAGCCAATACCAATTACATGAAACATTATTTTAATAATCTAATTGCTATAATTGCTGTCTGCTGCCTCGGGAAGGCATTACTCCAGTATAGTTCAATTGAGTGTAACCACATAATGACCAATTGTTCATTTGATGACTTAATACATACAACTCGACACACACACACACACACACACAAGCTTAAACTTAAAGATTGTCACACCGGTTCCCAAGTTTGTGTTTAGATACAGTAGCCACCATAAATACCAAGACCAGAGTCAGATTTAATCTTCTCAGATCCCTTTTCAAGCAATTATTCGGAAGAACCAATGTCAACTTCAACAACACAACATAGCTCAACTAATTTGTCATCTAAATTAAAATGATTATAGATTTGTAGAAAACTAAATCAGGAGACACTAATCTAGCGCCCAGGATGAGTCATTAATTTGGTGCTATTCTAGGGTCTAGGTCCAGATGAACGTCCATGTCTGTCCATTTCCAAATAGTGACATTCACTAATCAGGATAACAGTATGTTTATGTATCTACATTAAGTGACTCAGAAAATTGCAAATTTTTTCTTAGTATCCATGACAGTCTTATGATTGGCTGGATCATTGAGTCACAGGATTTGGTTTGATGACTTTTATCTATTATCTAATTCCGAAAGATCTTTTTTTCTGCACCTAACCACTGTACACATAAAAACAAAAATAGCATTACTAATATTATAAAGAGGAAAGATTTGATTTGTTTGTTTGCATTGAATAGGCTCCAAAACTACTGTACCAATTTGAAAAATTCTTTCACCATTAGAATCCTCTTATCCCTGTTAGTATCAGAATCCTTTATCCCTGATAGGCTATATTTAATACTTACTGCGCGTATGAAGTCGTGGGCAACAGCTAGTTGCTAATAAGCAGAAAGGGTGAAAGCCGTTAAAAAAAAATCAAGTAACGGTACATACCTTTCTCCTGAGCCACAGCATTGCTGTCCGTCACAAATTTCTTGATCAGTCCAAGATACTTGTTCCACTCCGGACTCTTCTCATCATCAATTTGGTTGAAAAGTTTGTTGGCCTCCTCGTACCCAGCAACGCGGGCTTTCCAAAGCTTATGCACACATTTCTCGTCCGTCGGTAACTTCTTATATTCATTCTCGTCTTCCATCTTGGTGTCAAATTGTTAGTTGCATATAATATTCGTATTTTGTGATCTGTTGACAAAATAAATTATGATATTATTGTTTAAGATACATATTACTTCTTATGATCATTTCAAAGATAAAATACAGTTTAGATTCATTAATTCAATTTTTGTATGGAAACTTGATAATAAAGGACACTTTCAACTCCAATTAAATTAGTTAGCCACCTTAAAAGATTTTAGCTTATTGACACTTAACTAGGTCAAACTTCATTGTCTTTTAATTTATAGTATGGTGACCTCTGACCCTCAAAATGGAAAGTGATATTTTAGCTTTTTTAATAATTTTTATTGAATTTGTTTTGTAAGTTACATGCTGAATGTATTGATATAATGAAAATGTTTACACAGTTCTTGTAGACTTGAGATTTGGTAAAAATAATAATTTGTAAAAATAAATATGTAAATCTGCATTAGGGGCCATCCATAAAGTACGTCACACAGCTTTCTGGAAATTTGTGACACACGAACAAAATATTGAACAAAATATCGTAGTCTTCATAGTAAACCCTGTAACACGAGAGGGGGGGGGCTCTAAAAATGATGAAATTAGTGTGACATACTTTATGGACGGCCCCTGGACAAAGCTTGTACTATTCCTTTTTATACAAGAAAATACTTTTTATGCGACAGATTATGAAAAAGGAAACTTTTTTAATTTTCTACAACATGTTATAAAACTTGTTACTAGAGCATTGTAAGATTTGTAAGAGACCCTGAACATAATACATTTAAGTACCAAATAAGGTTGATACTTGCTACTTATGCAGTTACCTACATTTACATGACCTTTTAGCTGCACTGAAGTGTGGTTCTCCTTGAAGGTCGAGGAATACTAATTGTACAAACGAAAATTAAATACACAATATACATTCGGCAAACTTTTGTCGTGCTGCAGATGTTTTTGACTCATTAATATTAATTGACTCATTCATTGACAAAAGATCTGATGTTATTCTTAATTATAAGCTACTACCACTATTGTCGCTTAAAGTGCCCGCTTTCTAAACAAACAGTGCGTGTAGGCGGCACGATATTGTTCGTTTTATTGACTACTTACCTTTAAACGAGAACAAAACGAATGATAGCCAAGTCACGGCAACTCCTTTCAAATACCAAATTCGTGAAATGGCCACCTGACCGATGTAGCGGAACTAATAGTTAATCGCGAGCCGGTTCATTTATAGCCGTGTCCATAATAAAACGAGGTGTGAAACTGGATCACATCTAGCAGCCGCGAACGCCACAACGGTCACTTTCATTCCGATACAAACAAAATTCGTCAAATGTCAAGAAACTTACCGTTAAACAGCTGTCCTCACTACGTTGAGTTTATCAAACCCTAAAAAAATAATCTTTATCTGCATAAACCGTATAACACTCACATTATCTAGGATACGATATATTCTTAACCGACAAAAAGACGAGATTTTTTGTATTCCGTCGTCGTTTTTTAGAATTTGCGAATGAAAATGGACGGAAGAGAAGACCAGTGTTGCCAGTGATTATTTTTAAAATCCCTTAGTCAGTCAGTTTAACTTCAGTCAAAGACGAGTTTTAGGGCCTGTTTCACCACTCTCTGTTATGTTCCAGCTATCTTAAGTGTAAGTTATCTATGATACCGTCTCTATTTATTAAGTACTACGAAACAAACAGAGACGTCATCAAAGATAACTGACACTTACGGTAACTGGTACTTAACAGAGTGGTGAAACAGGCCCTTAGAGAAACATTGTTGCAACTAAACTGTTATTTTTAATCATTATGTTTATTTCGGACTACAATAAAAAGGCACTGGTTTTCCTTGTAGAAACAAAAAGTATAATCAAAGTAAAAAAAAACCATAAACAATAAAAGAGTAAAAAAGATATAAAAGGTGCAGTCTTGCACAATGTTATTTATTTGTTATTATTTGTTGCTATCATATGTATAAAATAAAATGTAACATTAAGACAATATAATAAACCAGTTGAGATTGTTAAATTAATGATTATTATCATAAAAAAAATAACAATAATAAAATTTATTTATTTCTCCACCACCAAGTTTATACATATCGACTTAAAATTAATCAAGATCAGTTTAAATGTAACACTTGAGTGGGGGAGACTGGTGCCCGAACTAGGTAGGTATATCCTGTGTCCTGTGTGTCAGGTCATCAGGTCTCCGACCCTCAGGCGTCTGCAGCAAGGTAGATACCGAATTTAGAACATTAAGAAAACTAAAGCTAACAGTAATATAGTACTTAACACTTATTGTGTTTATACCGTGTGTGTGTGTGTGTGTGTGTGTGTGTGTGTGTACATTAAAACTTATTACAGAAAACTCTTAAAATACAACTTAAGTATTATAAAATGTATTACAAGATAAATTACCATTTTGTACATTACCATGGGCCTCCGCAAAACAGCGCCAATGAACCTAATTTAGTGAATTGACCTTCTTTAGTTAGCATTTGGTCTTTATTTGTGATTTTTATCATGGAGTGCGCAGTCCAACTTAAAGCTTGCAATCAGTAATATTTATAGTTTTGATGTTAGGTAGTAGGTATACTCGTAGTTATACGTGCCGGCACGTAAGTCTAGCGACGACGAGTCATTTGGCGGGGATCTGCGCATCCACGGATACCGTATTTTATACTTTTGCGCATACAAGGTCAAACTTATACCGAATTACTTCATGTCTAAATATATACCCCTTGCAAAAAAACGGGCACCCATAGTTTTTGTATTTTATGTGCATAAAAGCTTACTTTCTAAGCTTGAATGCCTAAAAATCTGAAAACCAACCAGGAGCCCGATTTTTGAAGTGATCTTCTTATGGGATTGTAAACCGCTTTGTAAGTTTGTAACGGAACGCGTTACGGCGCCAGTCTGTCTGGCTTCCCTTTCTCTGACGCATACGGCAGCGCTTGGCAGGTATTTCGGACAGACGCTGCCCGTTTAGCCCTACTGTTAGTAATAGTAACTTAGATTAGTTTAAGGCTGGCCACATACATACGGCATTTTTATACGGTTTCCGTACGGAATGACGTCAATTCGTAGCCTTGTCCTGTCCGTTCCGTTACATAGCGATGTCCCGTTCGCTGACGTCATTCCGTACGGAAACCGTATGAAAATTTCTTATATGTATGTGGCCGGCCTAAGTCATCACTTCTGTCGGGCGTCCCGAGACGCACATGTTTCTTTTTTGCAAGGGGGTGTATATTATTTAAAGACAAAAAAATAAACAACTTGATCCGTTTTCGTCCTACGATTCATTTCCTAACTTACGGGTATCCGTTAGCAAGTGGCAACATTGTTGTTCGTTGGCCATAGACATTTTCATAGACAAAAACATAAAGTTGCAAGCTTTAAAAATGTCGTAAACTCGGGGTAAAATATTAAATTATTTTTACAATTTCTTACTAGAAAATCAACGACTTAATGTTTCTTATAACTTAGGTAACATTCTATTAAATTTATCATTATATTTACTTTTACCAGACACAGTCCATAAAAACACACATTACGGACAGGTCTGTAACTTTTTACAATTAAAGGCATTTTTATAACAACGCCTTCTAAATATTTTTTTAAATGTGTGTAACTTTCGTATGATATACCAGAAAATATCAGAAAAAAATGGTGCAAATCAATCCGTTTAAAATCGTAAACCAAACAACGTAAATTGTAATTTGTAAATTGTATTTTTTTTATTTATTTTTTTAGTTTGCTACTATTTTATTGAACACCACAAATCAGTACCAAACAATACAGAAACAAAGAACAAAGATATACATAGTTACAAAAAAACAAATTAAACTAGGATTAAATTAAAAACTAAACAAACTAACTATAAAAAGTTATGTTATAAAAAGAACACCCGTCTAGCCCTGCTGGCTGTGGCAGGGTTCCCAGGACGCTGTTGTAAATTGTATTCTAATGGTATTTTATTTATGACGACCCTTAATTGAGAAAATATTATTATTTTAGTTTACTTTTACAAGTACTTATATAAAGAATAAATAAAAAATTTAAGTGTTGAAATTTTTATTTTACACTGACGATTTCAATTTAAATTGAATGATCAAATTAATGTAAACTTAACTAATAGGGAAATTTGATAAATTGACTGGTACCACTATTTAAAATCCATTCGAAGGAAAGAAAAAAAGTTATTCACTGTTCTGTCCTTGTTGCACTCAACTAACTTGTAGCTAGCTGTCCCGCTGTCAAAATGCAAATGTATGTCATTGGTTGGAACAATGAGAACGAATGACTTGTTCTCATTTTTGTTGTTCAAACTGTTCAAATCGTTCTATGCCGGTTCTAGCGAAATAAATCAACAACTAGCGAAATAATCATTCGTTCAACCAGTCTTGTTTGAGAACAACAGCGGGTGAGACGTATGTCGCTCTTCCTTTGTGAGTACTGTGCGCTCGCAGTTCTTTTAACAACGACTAACGAAAAATTGGTTTATTTTATGATATCGCGTTGCTTTAAATAATGTGAATGTGTCACATGTCATTTTTCAAGACTTAACCAGACAGAAGTGAAATTATAGACAAAATAAGGATTTATGTTTGTGTTTTCATTTTTGTGACGAGGCGAAACTATTGCTTGGAACTTTAAAACGAGAAGCGAAATTGTGGCAGCTGTTCGAGCATAGTATGCTTCATATTGTGAGTACGTTATCGAAAATGATTATATTAATCTTTGGTGTAACGGTTTATCTTGGAGAACTTAGATAAAATACACCCCGCCCGCGTTTCCTACTTGTTCTTGTTATTTGTTATCAAATCCAGTTTTAGTGGTTCACTTCGTACGGCCTATCATTACACAACTTTCATTTTTACTAAATATTACCACGTAGTGTATTAAATGTGTTGTAAAATATAAGTAAAGAGGGAACATGTTATGAAATAAATATTTATTTTTGTTTTAAATCAAACAATCGGTAACTCAAGATGTCACAGATCACAGGTTAATCCAATATGTAAATAAATATATTAAATGTACATTAATTAGGAATATGTTGCTTCATCATCATCATCATCATCTCCAGCAAACGTCCCACTGCTGGGCACAGGCCTCCTCTGAATGAGAGGGCTTGGGCTATAGGTAGTTCCCATGCATAAGATAAGTTTTTTACATTACAATTAGCTATCTCAGATACCTATACCTATGTTCACATTCACATAAGACGTGAACATGATGATATGTCATAGATAGCTAGGCAGTGACAAATAAACACTGAATAAAAAAATAAACACTGAATAAAAAAAAATTGTTTTGTTTCTCAGGATCAATATAATACTATAGTTGCTCATACAAAAAAAAAGTGTTCCAATTCTACATTTTTCGTTGTCAGTCTTGTTACCTCCATACAATACAATACATGTGCGCAAAATAGCAAAATTTTCCTGGGGACCGACACATTTTTTCTCGTATAAGAATAAGTCAACCTACTGATTCTTATATGTTGTTTAATTTTTTTAATTTCCCTGAACCACTGATGTCATCTTAACAAGAAAAACGTAAAGAAAGACAAGATGATTGTTAAATAAAGCTTTACATATGCATTTATAAAACATCAATCTATTGAACTGCTCATTATGCCAATATTATAAATTGAATTAGTGTTTAAATTTCACCACATAGGTACACCTATCAATTTTAAAGTAATTATTGTGGTACCTATTACATTTTTAGTTAATTGCATACCACTACAGTCTTTGAAATAACATAACTGGATCATAAGTTGCATTCAGTTGTTTATTAGAATATTTTCTTTTACAGAATATACTCTTATCTAATGTATGTAGGTTATACAATATACATATACAGTCGCATTACACAAACCAGCTGATCGGTAGTAAAATAAAATTGGTTCACACCACTAGTTTTGCATCTATTGTACTGATATCAATGTGCCCTAACAGTACCTTATTTTTTGTTTTATTGGATTTTTATTTATACATACATACATACATACATATCGTCACGCCTCTTTCCCACAGGGGTAGGCAGAGACTACTTTGTTCCACTTGCTACGATCCTGACATACCTCTTTCGCTTCATCCACATTCATCAATCTCTTCGTACATGCTCGTCGGTTTCGGGTACTCTTGACCTGGCTACTCTTGGCTGGTCTTTTTATTTATTATTCTCTTATATATCCCATATAATAGGGTGCTATATAGAGTATGAAATGTAATGGTTTTATAAAGCTTATAAATTTTTTTTTTTAGTCAACAGCAGTGACCAGTGACCTTGACCTGTACACGAAAATAAACACCATATAGGTACTTAGCTATAGCTTGGTAATATTAACAGTAACTTAAACCCGTTTGTCGGTTTTAATATTAAAAAAAACACTTATTTTATGATACCTATAACATAATTCAAAGCATAATAACTAAGTACCCTCATTTCAAACTAATTAGTGAGATTGATAGCCTCTAATGACAAAGGTAGTGAAGTAGTAATAGAGGCAATAGAGCGTCATATTATCGCACGTGAATTCTGGACGGTGTGAGCGAAATTCTATCCCATTCTTACGCGCGTATAAGAAGAGTACAGAATTTCGCTCGCGACGTGTAGGTAGCGGTTGCATTAGACGGCTTGTCTAGGCGAAGTGTGTGACCCATCTTATCTTAACTAAAGCATCACAATAAGCATTGACGACATTTCACGTACGTTAGGTACAGTCAAGTGTGATTATTATGTATCTTGTTAAAGTTTCAAAAATACTTAAGTACCATAGGTTCTTACACATGTGTAATAAGGTCGTGGGAGATATTTTTGAGAATATTTTTGCACTCTTTTTGCACTTGACCATACCAGTTAGATATACTATGTTAGTAGTAATGTTTATATTGCACGTCACCCTGGGCCGAGACGATGGACAATAGGCAGACTACTGTCATGTATAAAGTGAGTCATTTATAAGTTTAGGTAATTATTTTTGATATGTTTTTGTTTGTTTTTCTCTCATATTTTTTTTGTATTTGTTAATTAATTGTGTTGTTGTTAATTAAGGAATCTGGTTTCAAGGCGTATTGGTTCGCTGTAATGCCGTGTAAACTAATTGAATAATAAATAAATAAGTAGCAATTTACCTCCCGCTACGAAAAAAATTCTGGCCAGGGGAAGACGTAAAATTGTGTACACACCTCGGGTGGTGATAAAGAAAACTTCAAGTCGTATGTTTATCGCCCTCGCCTTTGGCTCGTGCGACAAGTTCTTGCGATCTGAGACATTCTTTATTTCACCACACTCGGAATGTAATTAATGTGCTATGCTAGACCTATGTCATCAATTGCATTGCTGTGGTCCAAAAACGTAATAAGATCAACCGCAGAGTCGTCCGCACAACTATTAAACTAGCTCTTATACAACATACATACTTAATACTGAGATTTTGCCTTGTTTCTACGAACTCGTACAGTCAGCTGTCTGCCTCCGAGCAAATCAAATGAAAATAAAATACGTTGCCCGTCTGCCCATTTACATAGCGTGTTGACATAGAGGGATTAGACAAGAGAGTGGAAACATATAATTAGTTTTTCCCACTGCTGGGCAAAGAGGAGGCCTCTGCCCAACAGTGGGACACTCAATCAGGCTAATATAATAATAATATAATTAGTTTAGCTGCATTCAAATTGGCTGGCGCCCAAGATCGAGCGTAGGTGGGAAGGTGGGTAAGCGGATATTATGATTGTGATCAATATTGATGGTAAATGTTTAAAGCAAATATGTACAATCGCATAATCACATACAACTGACATGGCTTTGCTCAATTCAATGTAGGGGAAAAGAAGAAACTATCTTGAAAATCAACAGTTACTAGGTATGTTGCAAGTGACAAATCACTAATGTCATCACCATCATCCAGTAGGCTTATTGTCTAACTCGCTCGCAATCGCCATCGTGTTCATTTTGTCAGTTCATGTATGGGCTGACAATTGGCATCGGAATTGGAATCGCCACCTGCACCCACCGGTTTCCCGCAACTTTCACGATGTTGTCAGTCCACTTAGGCAGCAGTAGTAATCACTAATGTCAATGTGTGCTTGCAGAATTGGGTAGCTCGTATTACCTCTATTGGTTACTTCCTCTGCTTGTTGCTAACGGGTTTTTTTGCCCTGAATGTAAGAAGTTATGATCCTACCACTTGCTTCGCTAGATCCGCAAGATCCGCCAATATTTATTCATGCGTTTCTATTTCTGAACGCGTATTAATTGATTATTAACGTTTTCTATTTGTAAATGAGACGACAGACAGCCCCAAATTATTGGAGCATGCGAACATTTTCGTGTCTGTTATGAAGGCAGCATAGTTAGATAACGCACGAGTTATTATTTTAAAGCTAAACTTCCGACAGTAACGCGGCGACATTGTCGCTGCAACAGTGTGATAGATGCAGTCACACTCGCAGCCACTGCCGCTGCGACAGTGACGCTGCGCTTAGAAGTTCCTTCATACATTTTCATACTCAGGGGCGTAGCGTGCCTTGGTGGGGCCCCGTATAAAAATTTATTTGGGGGCCCTTATGAAAGGTAAAGATTTCTCATAAAAGAAAAAAAAATGTGTGCATTAATTTTTGCTTACGCACGTTGGGGGCCCCCGTGGCCCGGGGGCCCCGTATAATTGATACGGCAGATACGGCGGTAGCTACGCCCCTGTTCATACTGCATAGCAACGTGTCGTAGCAACAGTGTCGCTGCATTACTGTCGCCAGAGCCGCTTTGCTCGAAAGTCTAACTTAATCGTAACATTACTCGTACGAATGCAGCGAGGTTTACATTACAACAAATTAGATATGGTTCTTAGATGACAAAAGTTGCTGGTGAAATTAAGGGATACAAAAAAATGACATGCTGCTGGCTTAGTCACCCTCTGGATGCGCAATATCTGGCCACTTCCGTCAAAGTCATAAAGCTAAAAAACGCTGTATATGCATATGTATGCACGTATAACGCTACATATTTATGTATGCACCATCGAAGAAATTCAATTCAATTTATTTCATCAAGATTGATCTCATTTTTAAGGTTCCGCACCTCGAAAGGATAAAGCGGAACCCTTATAGGATCACTTTGCTGTCCGTCCGACGCGTGGAGTATCAAGCTGAAATATTTACATCAAATACTCAGGCAGGTCTACTGTCCCTTGGAGCTGTGAAAAAATCAAACTTCTAAGCCAACGCAATCAAAAGATACAGCCGTTTATGCCGCAAATTTATGGGCTTTGCAATCCTCCGTGGTTGTGATGTGAGTGTCCATTGGTAGTAAAGTTGTGCTCTTACCATCAGAAATAACATAAAAAAAGTAAAAGTTCCCCACGCAAAGCATGGATGACTCGCCGTCTGTAGTTAAATAGGTAAACAATAAACAAGACACCTATGCCGAGAACAATGACCGTTTACGCAACAAATTCTATAATCAGTGCTATGATCAATTGTCAATTTATCATCATCAACCTCGGCAGAAATGTTCGTGCGGCCCCGACGATGGGAAGGCTAGGTAATCGACGTACGGCTTAGCAAGTTAATCTTAAAGTTACGTCAGAAAAACTTAACTTAAAAATTATTTTTTCAAACATGCTCGGAAATGTATTGTGACATACATAAATACATTCCATATTGCCCACAGCAAAACGGAGAAGTCGAAAGACAAAACAGAGATATCCTGAAAATACTCTATTGCTTTTAAATATTTGTTTGATGGTTTTATGCCAATTGCAGACAACCGGTACCCGAGATAGTCAATGGTTTTGGCGTTAAAAATGCATTGCCACCGGAAGAGGGTCAAAAATTTACTTGCAAAATTGGTTACAGGCGGGATAGGTGAAACTAAATAAAAGCTTGTAAAAAAGGATTTATTGTCCCTTATGAGAATTTGAAATGTGAGTCCTAGCACCGATACGATAGGAACATTAAGTCTAACAACATTCTCTCGCTAAATACCTCTATATGCCCAAGGTTTAAGTCTCCGACCTACTCTAGACATTGCGACCAAACCCGTCTCGCACGTTTACAAAGTTGGACTCCCCAGTTCAGTCAAAGTATGTTTGTTTTAACTTCTACCAGTTAAACAGCATCTGCCTACTCTAGTTTAGTACTTCAGCTCTTATACTGCACAATTGTATGTATGTATGTATAACTCTTTATTGTACATAAAACACATAAATTTTACAGGTAATAAGATACACAGATGTACAAAGTCGAACTTATACCTCAAAGGGATCTCTTTCAGTTAACCTTTGAACGATTTGCACTTTAACTATGAGCTATAGTTAACTAGCCATTACTAAACTGGGTACGTTATCTTTTCCCATCATCTTTGACACTTGGAAACCCGAAATCTGACATAGTTTCCGCCCGGTCATCTGTTTCTTTGACTAAGTATTAAGCAAGTACCTGTTAGGAAGGTACCAAGACTGGCATTAACAGGTTGTTCGTTAACTTTGATTTATGTATCCTAACGTAATAGGTGAAGCGTTTAAAACTAGTTTAAGACGTCAGTTAAGTGGGTATTCAATAATAATAAAACAGAACTACATAACGTTAGTACTTCACTTAGTTTCAGCATTACAAATAACACACGCGAATTCTTAACACAACACGGCTTTATACACTGACATTCGATTTTCGAAGTTCTTTAAATAGTGCCGTTTCGCTCACACTAATAGCCATTAATTTGAAAGTGAGAGGGACGGTAGGATACGAACTTCATTAATCGAATGTCGGAGTAGCCCCCCAGTAAACTAAGCCAAACAGCTGTGTAAGCATTTACATAGCAATGTTTTAACAGTTCGATCCAATGCTAACTTTAAGGCAACAACATTTCAAATTCGTTTTCCGATTGGATATTGTTTTAGGTAACTTATGACAAGCTCCAACTCCAAGACGCGCCTGCATACAAGAAAATCTCCGATTTATTGTCGTGAGCCATTTTATATTTAACCTCTGACGCAAAAAGAGGGGTGTTATAAGTTTTACGTCGATGTCTGTGTGGTATCTTAGCTCTCAAGCTGATGGACCGATTTCGAAGCGGTTTTTTTCATTCGTAAGCCAGTTTCTTTGCGGTGGTCCTTAGCCATGTTTGGTGAAAATTGGTCCAGTAGTTTGAACAGTATCAGCTTTTTTCCAAAATGATGTAAGAATACAAGTGAAGTTTGAAAAGCTTGTAAAGAGATTGAAGTTGCGTTTAATCATAATCCGACAGAGCATTTACCTTCTAAGAACATAATTGCAGTTACTATCGTGCATCCAGTCACGTATTCATGTTGCGGAAGTAACTGATATGGGTGCAACCCCACCCGCCATCTTTGATGAATCATGCGCAATTCGCTTGACTCCTTTTTGTTGCACAACTGTACAGTTTAAGGGGCCTGTTACACCACTCTTTGATAAAGTCCTAATATCTAAATCTATTATTCCCTCTCTATTTATTACTACGAAACAGACAGAGACGACATCATAGATAAATGACACTTAAAATATCAGGGTCTTAATTGAGAGAGGAGAAACAGGCCCTGAGTCTTCGAAATGTTACTGGCATGTAAGACTGTGTTAAATCGAATTAGATTTCGTCTAGGGTTCAAAAGTAAACACGTTTCCTTCACGTTTCATTCGGATCAAGAAGCAATCTAAACAAAAATTGACTGCCGTGAAGTTAATCAAGCTTTACAAATTAACCTCTCTTTAGCTTTCTCAACAACTTGATTTGATTAGTAAACTTTCTTGGCTTTCAAAAAAGAAGCCGCGAGAAAACTGTTAAAGTTTGACTGCGTCATTCGCACGTTTTGTGTTCGGATGTTTTCACGAAGCATGGAAATATTTAACACGGTAATACGATTTCATGACATGGCATGGATGCACTGTACGGGATTCCTTGCTATGATTAAATTATGTACATTGCCATGCTATCCTTGTATTGGTATGGTATGCGAATATTAAAAACTACATTATTAACACTGTTTAAGTATGGTGTCGTGACACTGGAAAATTATTTACTGTAAAAGTTTGATTGCATAGATAAGAGCTGTGGCTACCGGGTCGCTGCGGCGACGTCAGTCACTGGTTGCTACCGTATCCAACCATTTATATTGACAGCTACGGTATCTAACACATTTAACGACCGTTTGGCAACGTCCAATTTGTAAAGGATACGTAGTTAGCGACCCGGTGACGAACATAAATTTAAATTACGAATCACACAAAAATATATGTCTCCGCCTGCCGTATTTACGAGTAAGTGGAAATTCTGTTGAAGGAGTTTCAAGACTCGTTTTCTTTTCAGTTGATATTGTATTTGCAGTCGGATTTTTTTAAGAATTAATTTTTTATTTGTCTATAACGTCGCCTAATGATTTTGTTCCAATGTAATGTGGCCTGTCACCAGTGTGCTTGATTGTTTTCCTTCCTTGTCGTATAAATAAAAAAATATAGTACGTCTAGAGGAATAGCGTTTGTATTAACCAAGGTGTTTATTTATTAATATAAGTCCCGGAACAGTTTGATGTACATTTCCTGAGATTGCATGGGTTTGAGTGGGTGCCAAAGATAAGCTGTTAACGGCGCTTACACCAATTTAGCGTTTATCTTTGTACAGGTCAATGAATTCTTATAAACGCAGGCGTCGGTTCAACGGTACCGCTCTAAATTTACTTTTGGCACAGTTCCTTTGATAATTTTTATATCATAAGTCATAACATGAGTGCATGGTCTGATGCAATAAAACCAGACGTAAAATTTAATTAAATGCGTGCGGGTAATTCGGGTAATTAGGTTAGGTTAGTATGTGTTTAATGAGCAGAACAAGAAAACGTGTAAGACGTGTCATATGACCTCGCAAGAATATTCAACTTGAGCTTTTTGGCAAACGGAGGACCCTCTTTTATATATCCTTCATTGGTAGTTATGCAATAATTACTTAACATTATTAGTAAACTTATTTAGTAAATATACTAATTATCTATGTATCCTATATAGCACATGGGTTAGCCGCATTCTGCTGCTCTGCGCCTAAAATATGCTAAGTAGTTGAAAGACCGGATAAACTAAAGAGGCACTAAATATTCTAGTCAGTACTAATCTTCGTAACGTTCTTCAAGTGACTTAGGTATTAAAACAAAGTTATACAAAACTTTATAAACGTGGTGCGTTATAACAGTGTTTATTGTGAAAAGGTTGCACACGATGTGATTAAAATGTTTCGACTTCGACTATGCGCCTGCGTCGAACAAAGGATGTTACCACAAGCTAAGGAAAAAGGCACCGTTTCCGATCGGTCGCGCATGGCATAAGATTAAGAAATGTTTGTCCAGCTTCCGGTGGCTATAAATAAACAAATATGGCGCACAGGAAGTGACCTCGTGCCTTGGTAGGATATCTGAATATGGTTTAGAACCAGTTTGTGGACTTGGATTTCGTGCTACAGAGTGGGTGTACTATACACCTTGTTTTAAATAGTCACAAAAGGATCAATGAATATGTATAGAGTTATTTTTTCGAGGTCAATTATGTGAGGTTTTATTTTGTTGTGTCAAAAGAGTGCACAAAACTATGACTTATGTTCAATGTCATGTAGTTGTACGGGCCAGGACTCATTTATGCGGTCGGTCTATAGTTCCATTGGATTGTTAAATAATTTGATAATATGAGGCTAAGACTAATATATAAGGATATACATACCTACAGCCTACATATGCCTACCTCAACAGTAATAAAAATAGTTTTGAGTCTATAAATCGTAAAACAAATATAATCGTCGTGATTGCGGGCGATCGTGCTCGCGGCGAAAATCGCCCATGGCAATCGTTTTATTTGTTCAAGTGTTTATGGCATAGGTGCTAAAATTTAAACAGCCAAAATAATGCCAGGGCCTTCTTATTTATATACACACGATTGAATTTTTGTTTCGAAGGTACTATGTTAATGTTAAACGTTCACTTACATCTTCATTGATATTTTAATATGTTGGACACCTTCTTGTTGTTGTTTACTATTCGTAAATAGTTCGTCAGAATCTTTGTACGATCAAGTGCAAAAATAAATATCAATACGAACTTTTCAAAAATAAGTCCCACGGCCTTATGTACAAGTAAGAGCGTATGGTACTTATTTTCGAAACTTTTACTAGCTAGATACGGTACTAGCGTAATAAGAATAAAGCTTGACTGTACCAGAGCGAAGGTACTCATTAGTTCACAATTTCTGACCTTATTTACTGTCTGTTGTTCTGAGCAAAAGGTGATAAAGGACTAGTCCCTGGCGAGACACACTCTCAACACTAAGCGCTCGATTGTATCCAGCTGTGGAGCGGATATAGGCTCAAGCTCAACATTGTTTTACATTCACACCATCGCACCATCGAGGCCTTGATGAAAACGAATGTTGTTTAAAAACAATTAAAAGTTGACTAAGGCAATGGACTGTTAAATAATAAAGCAGGTTGTTGAAACGTAAAAAGTGCCGGAACGATTAATATTAATAAGATCAGGAGTATTTTGATAGTTCCCATGTCAGTAATGACTGGCTACTCGTGATCTTGACGACCTCGGATCAGTTCTGATAGCTGATCTGAGAATTTAATGATTTGCTCCTCCATTTTTGGACGAACGTATACGACTACACCTAGTTTACAACTAACATCTACGTTACTGCCGATACTGGCAGTACCGGTAACTTTGCTTTGCTTAGACCTGCATTGTTCTTGGTGTGTTTGGTTTTCCGAATCGTTATTTGGCGAGGGACGTCAAAGCAGCTTATAATCATTTCGATAACGCTCGAAATCAAACTCTAAAAATGTAGCGATTGGGGGCCTTTCGAAATGTGACTAAGACATTAATGTGTCTTTCGAGGAATCAATCCGTATTTGTTTTGAACCTTTGTAAAAACAGACTGGAGTTTAGGCGAATATTGATGACTTGAAAACAGTAAAAAACAAGTATCACTACATACAAAGTTTGTGTTTGATAGATGAAGACTTGCATTATTTAGTGAAGTATTTACTGAACAAAAAAAAATGCAGTAAGGGTCGCAGCAAAGATTAGACATCGGATTAAAGAGAAACTAATTTCAATTTCACCCTCCAATACACGGAGGAGGCCTATGCCATGAGGCACGCCGAATTTCGCGACAATTTAATAAATAAATAAAAATAAAATAAAAACGACAATATCAACAACAACATGTACTTACTGAAATTGTAGCGAATTCGGAATAAAAAGGCTTATAAATAAATAAATAAAAAAAATCCATTTCATACAAAATTGTTGACATTTTAGGTACCTCAAAATTAGTCTGTTACTGTGTCAGTACTGTCAGTCTAGTTCGCAAACCCTTCCTTGTGTCTTTGCCATATTACTTTTAATCCATTAATGATTAAAAAAAAATAGATAACCAGATATATAGATCCGGATACCTCAGTCGAGTTACGTCCGTCTTTCTCACAAGTCCTGTATCGCCTTAAATGCATAAGGCTGGCAACTTTTCCCAACCGGCTCAGTTCTGACCGCGTGGCCTTGTAAAGCAGTTTACCGACGCATTTCTAAAACTCAACTAAACGTAATATTCATCTAGAAGGTTCTATCCTCTACGTCACCACTTTCTTCAAAAACAAATGTTATATCACGCAATGACAGGTAATTTGAAGAGAGTTAATTTGGTACACTGCAAGGGGTCGATTTTTTAAGCTTCGCGGGGGCTGAACACTAATAATGGTGGCTTACTTTTAACCATGTGGGCGCGGTATACTGCACGCTTGGGTAAACGTAAACAGGGTTCTTTGTAGGGGCTTGGAGACTTAAAGATCATTGCCCTTTTGGCGCCGTAATGAGTCTGTCTCACATGGGATCATCTGTATTTGCTCTGCTATCATAAGATGATTCACTGATTTGCTTCAGCAAGTTGCACCAGACGTTTTTAATACGTGTCTAATATAATTTCTCTTTCCGTTCGTCATTGAAGTCAACCACATTGCCCTCGTGATCATGTTACTCATAACTACCTAACCAATATGAGGCGCATCTGCTGTGAAACAAGCAATTTGTTATAAGGTCAATCTTTAAGGTCCTGCATGACCGGAAGTCGAAGCGTCATTGTGTCGTGCACAATTGGTCATTTAATGAACTGTTTATTGTGATTTTTTTTGCAAGTTGTCACGTTGTTTCGGAACGCGTGATGCTTGTATTAAATAAACCTGACTCGGCCTTTTGCGTAAGCTGTCTAATAAACGAAAGCGAGACGCGTGATCTGACAATGTGCGTGCTGCACAATTTTCTGGTCTGGTGTCATCTGACTTCACTCAATTGCATTTAGACCGATTAAAGCGATATTGTCGCTTCATTTCAAAGCTTTAGCAGTGATTTTTATACTTATTTTTGTATGTTTTTCCACATTTATCATTATTGTACCAATAAAATTCTTTTTTATGCTCGTTTCTTATATGAAATGCATTTCGAAGAATATCTTTTGCTGCACTGGCCTATTTGGCAAACTGTACCGTGCTTGTGATGCTAATGTACGCCAGCTCAATATAGGCCAAATACATACTTCGAGTATTGAAAGGTTTTTGTAGTGTGTCAGATGAAGTTCAGTTTTTTGGGTTTGGGAAAAGCCATTGTTTTCGTGTCATACAATTTAAAATTAAGCTACGTGGAAGGGATGCTGTTAAACAATGGAGTACTAACTTGACGTCAAAGAAATTTGACCATTTGACATTTTACGTGAACAGTATATGAGTATAAATTATAATTTTACTTGCCTACCGTTTATGTTACTAAGTTACTATGTGTACTTCACTTGAAGTATATATTTTTTTCAATATTAGCGATTATATAAAAGTCGATAACCTCCTTGGAACATAAACCAACGTCACGACGTAGTTACGTGTTAGATAGTGATTCTTATTTTCGGTTATGGTGTAATTATGGAGTCACCATCAACGCGAATGTAAAAACAAATATACGTATTACGATAATTGATGATAAAGTGGCACGGTTTGAATATATTATAATAAGTAAAATTTGTTTAAATAACTCAATAAATTATACAGTTCGTAGCTTGATGTGAACGTAGATTTTATGGAATTTACTCAAACCGTATCATTCACCCTGTAAATTCTCTACTTTTTATTCCGGGCCGTCTACTGCAGATACTTGGCGGACGTCCCAAAGGTAGCAGCATTTTTCGTTAAAAATCAGGTACAAGGGATTCTTGCAACCCTCTCTTGCATAGAGCCGACCACCGCTGCGTGTTCCGTTTCGAGTTTGAAGACATCACTAATACATACAGGGTGTATCAGACACCCCCTAACAATAATCCACTGGGGTATATAACCATAGCTATAAAAACTAAAAAATATATTTTTAATAAAATTGGAGTAATTTTATTTTCTATAGGAATGATTATAGTTAATATTACCATTCCTATAGAAAAAAAAAATACTCCAATTTTTTTCAAAATATTTTTTTTTAGCTTCTATAGCTATGGTTATATACCCCAGTGGATTATTGTTAGGGGGTGCCTGATACACCCTGTATATAAATCATCTTTATCCCTAACGGATTAGACAGAACCTTGGGTAACAATTAAGATCTAAAGGCCACGTTGTGGGCACGTACGAATCAAAATAGATGGGTGGCTTGCCGCATCGCCTATACCATGATTCCTAAGATTTTCGCCCGTTCCCTCGATGAGCAATACCATCTGCGCGGGAAGAGAAACAACTGGTGCATTTTCGTTGCTCCCAGACCAGAGGGGGTTACCATGACGTCTTAATGCGATTCAGTTTAGGTTCGCTTGCTGTCTGATCCATACTAAAAATGACAGCTAAAACCTGCTAGCTTATTACGTAACTCGCTCGCAATCGCCATCGTGTTCATGTTGACAGTTCTTGTATGAATGTGACAGCTAGCTGATTCCGATGCCAATTGTCAGCCCATACATGAACTGTCAAAATGAACACGATGGTGATCGCGTGCGAGTTACGTAATAAGCTTGCTGAACTGAGTCGGAATTACGACGTCATGGTAAGGCCCCTGGATGGAAGAAAGAACACTAATATGTTAGTTTTATAATAACAGATTCCGTGGCCAATTAAATGTTCGACACGAACACAATAGAGTTGCATCAGTGTGTGTACTGATCATAAATTCAAGGTTTTGGTAGCGTTGAAACAAATACAGCGTGTTAACGTGCCCATGAACTGAACTGGTGTCGTTTTACACTCGTCGTTTTCATCATATATCCTTTGTGGGTTCGTTAGGATAATATACGAGCAGATAAAACATGTATGTTGTTACAGGAAGTCCTTAAAGTAAACGTGGTAATGATGTGTGCGTGTAGGGCAACACAGCCTCCGGCGGGGTGTGCGTGGTGACACTATTATTCTCCCACGGCACCCCTCCAATGGCAGAGAGGGAATACCGGCGGGTTTTTAGTGGGTAGGCCTCCTCCGCTTCCCCCCGCTCGGGGGGGGGGGGGGGGGGGGGGGGGAGGAGAGTCCCACATAACCTCCGCGCCGTCCCCACGGCGCGGTGGTATACGTATGCGTAACGCATTTTCCCGCCGCAAAAAAAAAAAAAAAAGGGCAACACAGCCTAGATACTCGTATAATTCCTGAAGAGGTTTGTATAGTGTTGCTGTTAGTATAGTTTTAAGACAGCTTTTAGTTGTTTCAGCGTTTGAATGAATGTAAGAGCAAGTAGACATTGACTACGTAACCCTTAAATATTCAAATTATTTCGAAGATAGCGTGCCGCATTTATTATTATTAATTTAATTTGATGTAGGTACGGTCGCCCAAATAAGTGGTCTACCACTTTTCATCCAAATTCCTATCAAATGAAAATGTCGCTAAAGTCGAACTTTCAAGTTGACAGCCTGTCTTATCGACGTTATATATTGTGACGTGCAAAGGAATTTTAACCTTAGGGTGGTAGACCACATATTTGGCTGATGGTACATTACGACTAAACATTTAGCTGACTTCTAGTGTTTAACATTTACCACGGCCGTCTATACTATACAGTTTTACAAATATTTATTCTTCATGTACTTTGTTCTGTGTCGGTCGGTTTATTTAATTAATGTCAATACATCACTACATAAAGCTATTTGCAATACGAGGCAAATATCCCCTTAGGGTTATTCGCTACATTGCCTACATTCCTTTACCATCCGTTCGTCCTAGGAGATAGCGGAATTACAAGAGTTAATACGCTCGCAATCTCAATTGTAATCACTATCTCTTTCTTCTACTATATTGTACCCTTTGATGATGAACTTAACAGACAGTGGTGAAACAGGCCCTTAATAATAATAGGTGTTTGAAAAATGAGTCATTCCGTTGATACAAATTATCTATTTACTGTCGAAGCCGCGCCTTCCACATTTTATGACTAAACCTAGTTGTAAACGTATCTGTATATCCAGTCATATGTATGCGTGAGCACCACAAACGCGTCCTTAGTAATATTTTTATTAGGTACTTAGTTATTTTCATTGCACGTTGGTAATTTACTACAGAGGGATGCACATATTCTTACAGGGACACGTCCAAAACTCTAATCGTCAGCATTTGCTTCGTAAGTTCCAGAAGTCAAGATTGACACAAGAAAAACAACGATATCAACGAGCTGTGACTCACAATCATTATGACAATTTAATAGATCATTCCACTCAATGATATTATATTATGTTTGAATAGCGCAACCCAAATATGTACTTAATGATACCTACGTTCGTGTTATGGTGCAAATCGTAAACCGATATCGTTATGATCTTTATCCGGGTTATCTTTCCAGTGATCGCTTTACGATTCTTTGCCCTGGTTATAATAGGGTTAGGATTAGCCATAGCCACTGAAACTAAACACATCGGAATTATGCTTACATATTTAAAGGAACGTAGTCTCAATAAAGAATTAAGAACTAAATAGAATCTAATTAAGAACGTTGAACCTCTGTCTTGTTTATTAAAGCCTACTAAGTATGTGTCTATAATTGTATACGTATGCATTATTTATTCAGATGATTATATTAATAGGGAATATGCATTTAAAAAATATCACATTTCTCAATAAAATATGGAAATATCGTAAAAGAGATGATTAGCCCGTTTCGCCCGTCTCTATAAACGATGCACCGATTGCACCGATGTTTGTTAGTTTTACATGTTGTACGATTATCTACTTCCCTTCACGTAATGCACGTTGCAGTATGAAGGCTTCACATTGTTACACCAAGCCTAAAGTTTTGCATTTTTTCAATGAAATATCTATTATGTAATTCGGCCAGCGAAGGATTTAGACGATTGTGCACGTAAAATGTGTTAAATCATCGAAAAAGCGTGAAGGTTTCCAAAGTATAAGACCAAATGCTTTTTGCTGGTATTATTCAATAGGTATATTCGTGAGTCTTTATTCAAAACGTGATTGAGAACTACACAAACAAATTTAACTTGACAGACCTCTTTACTTCTCCATCCCTTAAAAATAAAACCAATAATTAAATTTCGAGTAATTCCATTAAACGTATAAGACATTGCTTTAAATTCTTCGCATCAAAATGTTCACAAGTACCAAGTATTGACCTACTCGCGGTTTATAAATAGGCGTATAATGTAAATAAACTAATGCAACGAACTGCGGTATCATTCGGTACGACCCATCGCAATATCCATTTCGTACTCACGCGCAGCCAAGATTATTATCTTTATGTTAACCGACTACTGCCTAGGTGCTAGCTACTGAATAATAATGAAAAATGTACCCTTGGGATATATTAGGTAATAGGTACTGAAAGTTCTCACACGGAAGTCAGTTCTGGTATTCGGTAATTTTTAGAGCTTCTATTCTCAAAGCAACTTCGTTGCCCACAATCTGTTCTCTCCTAGAATTTGTTCATAGATTGTCGCTTGTCATCATATTGTTATGATGTGTATCCAATCCATGGTTATTAAATACCAAGCCGTAGCGTCTGAAGATTCTCTGCGAGACATTCTTTAACCTACTTAAATCTATAAGAGCCTATATTTAAACGTTAAAACGACTTAACGAAACCCAATTAACAGAAGCTAAAATTGTTCACATCCCACATTAAACATAAATCTTTTTAATAATGCATGCAGCGCATGCTGACTTTGGCTGTTGTTTACTCTTGTTTTTGGCAAGAGCTCCTTAGAATAGATTACTGTCATTGATGACACGTAAACGCTACTTCTTATCTTCACTTCTGTACTATTGTCGAGGTAAACCGATTCTTAGGATGTCATGTAAAATCTGTGAAGATTTTCAACAAGAGACGCCAACTATTGGCCTACCTCGCTGCCAAGCCAATGATATAAGACATTGCTGGCAGTCTCTGAAGGCTTTTATGACTTACCTACCAGAGAGAAAGCGAGTTTCCAGACGAGCCGCTCAGCGAGAGGGTTTTTCTTTGCATGCCAAAGGAAACTTAGGACGCTAATGGAGCATAATGCAAGAGAATAATGATTTTATCACTAGCTAAACTCATTGTCGTCCCTTGTATATGTATAAATAGTGTAGTGTAAATATTAAATATAGTCGTGTGTTCTTATACAGAAAGCACGCGTAGTTTGCGTATGGTTTATGGTTCTGAGGTTTTGTTAGCGTTCCAAGAGTTAAGTAGGTTCTCTTTTATCGATTGTTTCAACAAAGTTACCTTAGTTTACGCAATGTAACATAATGGAAAACAATTGAAATTTTGGTAACAATGCTGTTATGAGGTTACGAGCTAACAGCGTCGTTATTTCGATTCCGTTCGTGAACTTGACTTGTGTTTTCGCTATTTATAATGGCATGGTTGCACGGGCTGTTTGTACGTGATTCATTTTAAGCAACCTTATATAACTTCCTTATGTTGTGTAATGGTTTGAAGGTGACGTGCCTTCTAATAGACCCTTAATTTACAGTAATAAGCTGCCTCCAGTAATTTGTTGTTAATTTGATAAAAATTAAAGCCATAACAAGATTTCCCGCAATGCATGTTTTCGGTTTCGAGCGAAAGTTTTGCTAGTGTGTCAGATCTGATAATATAATCGTCCTTTTCCGTTACACTGTCGACTGATACAGTAAAAGTGTTCCAAAAACTCTCAGACTATTCGACAGTGTTGAATCATTTGTCATTTTAGCATTTTGGCCATAGCTCTTGGACTGACGCATGGGATTTGGAAACAATCCATAGAAATGACTGTTCAGGTTTTAAACGAGAAGTTTTTTTTTGTGGAATACTGGCATCATGGCCTGCAGGTAATTTTCCCAGTCCCAATTTGATCGAGCGGAAATGTTCATAGGAGAAATGTTTGTGATAAATGATTAGGAGCCGTTTTATTAGTAATTGCTTCCCAACATAGCCTCAGCGGGTGACCGGGCTTGAACTTCGATATTACTCGAACTCATTTGACCTTTCTCGGTCTTGAGGGTCGGTTCGCTGTTTATTGGTACCTAACACAATATTGAGTGACTTGCGTGTAAACATTTGAACAGCTCCCAGTAAGTGGGGTAAGAGCCCGTTAATTTGATTGTCACGGCAGCACCGCCAAATATAGATGAGATGATTGTCAAAGTGGTCATAGTCTGTGTAACTTAATTAATAAGGCGTTGGTTATTCATTTTATCGTCACGTATCCTTTGTCGGATAAGAACCGTTGCTCAAGCACCCAATCTTTATGGTAAAACTTCCTACAACATATGACTAGCGGCAGTGACAGTGTATGTAAGAGATACCCTAGAAACCTAAATGTAAAGACTATAGTCCTATCCTCGACCTAGAAAGCTTATCTGCCCAATATAATCATCATTAAGATGAATTAACTCTCAATTACTTAACTGCCTACAACAACTTACCTACCTGCCTACCTAGAACAATTAAGCCGTTTTCCGGAACAAATCCAACTAATCGCTTCAAGACAAATTCGGCGCCATGTTAGAGAGAAATTAATTAGTTAGGATTCTGTATACGAGTATGTATATACAAACGTATACTGTGCGTATACTGTTGCTTGCGGTTACATGCGAAGGTCTTTATATACGTTTTTCATTCGCGCCCGTATGGAAAATCGAGATAGTTAAAAACAACGAAAAGGAAGGCCTCCGTTTAAGCCACTATTAAGATCTACATATTAGTTCTAGGCAAGGGGCCTTTCCTTTCGCTCCCAACTAGAGATGAGTCAATACCTAAGTATTTCCGTTTACAAACTGATTGAACAAAAAAACATAGGTATTCGCGAAGTCGTAAAGCGATAATAATTCAAAGCTCTGTTTACATTTACGCGTGTAAAGAACTACAACATCGAGGCATTCACGGAGGACTTATAACTGGATTGTATTGCTTATCTCAACACTACCTACACTTTTCAGTCAGGAATTTATTGAGGGGTTGATGTGAAGTGTGAACTCCGTTGTGTTTCGTGCACAAATGCAAAACAGGGGATTCGAAATTCGAAGTTTAACTCATATCGTCTCTCACTCTAATAATAAACTTTATTATAACCCCTGCAAAGAAGCGCTGTTATGTCTTAATTAACTCAATAGATTTGCGATCTCTCAATGTATTCCTAACTGAACATCTTTTTCGCATATGTAAACAGGGTTTAAGAATTCCCACAGTTAACTTTAACGTCTGTAATTCCGTAGCTAAATTACGAACAAACTATGCGTTGATTGAAGACCCTAACAAAACGGCCCGGCCGTGAAAAACTCGTAAAAAACAGATACTCGGAAAACACTTGCCAATTTTATACAGGTTGACTTTATTTGAGGCTTGTTTATCTGTGCTCGGTAAAAGAAGTATAAATTGAAAGCGAAATGTACGTATTGATAGCAAAATTATCATAACGTTAAACTTTTTACTCATGAGGTAAATAGGTACTTACCAACTACCATTAAATACAGAATTTGCATTCACAGCCGTATTTATTTGGTCTTGGTTTGTTGAACTGGGTGACTAAGTATTCAAAATATGTTAGAAATGTAATAAGATAATTTTCCTCTGACATCAATCATCGATTTATGTTTTTATGTGCTTACTTTCCTTTAACTTTAAGTAAATGCGAACATTAATACATTCAAGTTAATTTTATTGATTTTGACGATGAATTAATCTTTGGAAGATATTATAATAGGATATAATTACCACTTTAGTCAAGTATATACGTAAAGTGTGTAAACAATTTATTAACTAAGTATATTGAGTAAATAGGATTAGATATACAATTTATAATTTACAGATGAAACATTCAGATTCTGATTCGAGGTATGAATAAGAAATACATTATATGATCAACTTTTTATTTAATAAATTTTTTAGTATTAAAAATTCTTTTGAAAGTCACTCTGTATGCAGAGCTATTTTATGGTGGTTCATCGTATCCAGGAAGATCCTTGGATCACAAGGAAGCAGACAGACCTGCGCGGATGCAGCCTGCCGTGTCATTCCACATATTCCACCCACGGCGTTAATGTATGGTAATACAAGGTAATCCATCGATATGGCAATTTACTCGCTTCTTATGTCATTTGTTTTGATTGACGCGGAAATGGTTTGGTTATGATAGAATTTTATAGTTATACGATTTTTTAAAATAGTAATATTGTAGGCTATTTCGATTCCATTGCTAGGTTAAGACCTTGTCGTGATTATGCGTTGGCATCTCAAGATTACATGCAAATCTGAGAAAAGTATGACTAAAGAGTATGAGTTCGCCTTTGTGCATTTATTATTGTTATTTGTATTATTTTGTGAATTGTATCTGTTTCTTTATATTTGTACAATAAAGCATTACTTACTTACTTACTAAATGAAGTAAATGCCGAGTGATCCTGATCGCATTTCAAATTATGATAACTACAAATACCTTGCGGTTTCGATGCGAAATAGTTGAACGAATTAGGCTAAGTTTGTGGAGGTGCAATCTTTGTACAATAATCAGTTAGAAAGGAGGTTTTAGTTCAAGTTTCGATTCGTAAAATTATAGTCCTTACGGTGTATCGTTACTACGCCAACAGTTTTTTTTTCGTGTTAAGTAAAATATAAAATGAGCACGCGAAAATCCGAAGTAGACTGTCAGTTTATCTAGTTTGTAAATAAATGCCATTGTTTATTTACGATTTGTAAAAATCAACGCAGATGCAAATAAAATAATCCTGCCCCCAAATAATTCATTTTATGTAGCCATTGTTATATTTATGACCTTTAACCAGAACAAAAGGTTCAGCTTTCTTCAAAGGCCATGACTCAGACAGCTCAGAGACGGTTTCACTTTTACGCTCGTCACCGTTCCGATGACTTCGACATTTAAATAATTGACCGATTAAACAAGTATACCGTGAAAACAAAGAACTTGGTACCTAACGAAACGGATTATTCTCATCGGCACAAAGGGTGTGCTTCCATAGAGGTGCAGAATCGACCAAACTCGTTGATCTATGCCTCACTGGGCCTTACCATGACGTCTTAAAGCGATTCAGTTTAGGTTCGCTCGCTGTCAGATCCATACTAAAAATGACAGCTAAGACCTGCTAGCTTATTACGTAACTCGCTCGCAATCGAAATCGTGTTCATTTTGACAGTTCTTGTATGAATGTGACAGCTAGCTGATTCCGATGCCAATTGTCAGCCCATACATGAACTGTCAAAATGAAGACGATGGTGATTGCGAGCGAGTTACGTAATAAGCATGCAGAACTGAGTCGGAATTAAGACGTCATGGTAAGGCCCACTGTCACGGTGATATCGACAGCTGCGTCTCAGGAATTAGCGTTGCCAAACTGGCACCAAATGTCGAAAGTAAATGGTTGGATACGGGGGCTGGTGATGTCGCCATGGAGTCTCAGTCCCAGTATGTTAGAGCCCGTATGTTACAAGGGAAACAGGGTTGAAGCGAATATCATCCTTTCCATCTGCTATGATTGGCTGAATGACGTATCCGTTCTGCTTTAATGGAAGCACACCCTGAATGTCAATCGTATCGCGCGTCGTCAAAGGTTTACGTTTAGTTTAGTTTTAATTCACGCTCTTAGACAGCATTAGTGTAGTGAAATGATTGGTAAAAGGCGTTGTGCTAAATATATTCCGGGTTAAAACGAATCGTTGAACTTTTATTTTATTCTATGAATGCCAACGACCTTTAAATAACACAATTATAGTTGTAAGTAAATGCAGTATTTCAAAAGTAGAGCCGCTAGTGCAAGTTTTTGTCAAAAAACGTCTCGATATCAAACGCGGTCGCGTAAAATAAATTACAACGGCAATAAACTAATCTATTAAAGTATTTGACATTTCAACGCTAACGCGTTCCAGACGAATGTTGCGACAAAGAACTAAGACTTAGACAACTGGCAGTGCTTATTTATGATTTATCACTACAATTATAAAACGAAGTCCTCCGCCGTGTCTGTCCGTGATTTTCATGCGGTTTTCAAACAATAGATAGTGATGAGGAAAGTTTAGGTATATAATGTTATTTTTTTTTGTAAATTGGTTGAAATATGACGATAATTGCGACAGTGCCGTGTTATTAGTATCTACATACGTCACACCCGTCGAAGCCGGGGCGGGTCGCTAGTAAAGTAATGGAATCTAAGTGTCTCTTTCCTATCAGAACAATCTATAGAAATAGATGTGTTAATGACTACAAATCATATCCAACTAAGCAGCTAGAAGTGTCTCTTCATGCAACAAAGAATGCCACTATAAATTGTTTACACTACTTTCATTAGAAACGCAATACCGATCTAATTGAACTTTAAAATTACGTGATGAACTTTTAAATTAATTATGCGAATTTCATTAGGGTTTGTTTTTCGACCTCGTTGCGTGACTCAGTGTTTGAACTGAATTTTAACGCGTGTTAACGTGTGTATTAATCGATGCTAATTTCACGGGGGTACGGTGAATTCTATTGTTTCCATCCTGGCGGTTTTTGCCGATTGTAAACAAGCACCTGTTGCGATATCGCTGTCCAAAGATTGGCTAATACGGCTCATTAATTATCCTACTGATAGGCCCCTCTATTCCATTGTTTCGGTAGTAATTACTAGATTTTCTTTTCTGATACGAGGTAAGAAAGCATTCGATATTCGGTATATTTGTAAGTATCTTTTTTTATGGAAAAAGGTGGTAAACGAATAATTGGGTCACGTTATGCTAAATTAAGCACCACCATTCATGGACATACGCAATACTAGAGGAGTGCAGAAGCGTTACCAGTAGCGTTTGTTTGCCAGTAATTTCACCGGCTGTTTTACTCACTACACAGGAATAAAAAGCGCTAGCACTGCTGCTTGGCGGATGAATTAGAAGTGTAACACGATGGTAGCGGCCCTAAAGGTTCTACCATCCGCAAAATTTGAGCTTAAACTTGGAGTGGAAAATTAAAGTACTTCTGTTCTTTGAACTGGAATAATTAATTCCTTAATTTAATTACACAACGCAGCCCTAATTCAGCCTGCAGCTAAGCCACCCAAAGCCATTTCATTACCCTTTTAAAGAACATATAAACGAGAACCTTCTTTGAACTCAAAGGAAACGCACGAAATAATTACATTTTTTTAGTGCCTATACTGCCAATTAACCGGTTAAGGTGATTTTAACAAGTTTGAAAGTGCAATAAAAACTTGTTAATTTATTAAAAGTGTCATAGTAATTTTTTGTTTCATTTGCACGTCTAGCACGACAGCGCAGAAGAGTCGCGTCGCGCGCGAGATATATTGCCCCTTTTTCTTACTGTTCGTTCTAGAAAGGGACGGGTAATCTATCTCGCGGGCGACGCGACTCTTGTGCGCTGTCGTGCTAGCCGGGATGATCCATGTAAATTTTGATACTGTTTTGTAATCTGTGATCGTTTCGAGAGCTGCAATGTGTGATGCGATGATCATTAGTCTCGCTTTAGAACTAGGATTTGATCTGAATACATCAGAAACATATGGTAACTAACTACGCGGAAAAGACTAAACATAACATATTAGTATTCAAACATGCACGGTATCTCGTCTAATAGGCCCATCTTATATGTAAATCCACTTAACTCTAGCGACCATCTAATCTAATCTAACTAATATTATAAATGCGAAAGTATGGATGGATGGATGGATGGATAGATGGATGGATGGATGGATGGATGGATGGATGGATGGATGTTTGTTTGTTACTCAATCACGCCTCAACGGATCAATGGATCTGGATGAAATTCGGCACATAGATAGAGAAAAGTCTAGAATAACACATAGGCTACTTTTTATCCCGGAAAATTGCGTAGTTCCCGCGGGATAGCGAAACAAATTCTTTGCAGACGAAGTCGCTGGCAACAGCTAGTATTTTAGTAAAGGCTTGTTTTATTTTCCAGCAAGGATAAAGATAAGTATAATCTTACTTCTTTATAGTAGTTAAATAAGATAGATAGGAAAGTCTATTAGCTTTTACTAATTATTTATTTACCGTATGTTAGTTTTCTACTTAAATTTTTGAATTATTAGATTTAAGGTAGTACCTATGCAAAAGCATCCGTCGATAGGATGTTAGGGTCCGCCGTTTCTTGGCTAAATTAGGTGAAGGGAAGCTCGAAAATAATGTGGTGTACCATCTGATCGTCTGAAGGCGGCTGTTGCGACAAGTCGAAGGGAGGCCTGTGTCCAGCAGTGGACTGCTACAGGCCGATGATGATGATGGCGACCGTCTGATCTGGGCAACCACACCAGCATTTAATTGACTCGCACCATGCAGCATTGCACCATAAAGAGACACAATTTCCAACGGCTATCCTAATTTGGATAACAGGCTCCAAACCCGTCGAGACTCCTAAATGCTCTCTAGAAACTGGAAGCTAGTTATCGTTCGTTTTTTAAGTGCTACTATTTTTGACTCCTGCCAGTAATTTTAAAACTTGTTCGTGCAGCGAAAAAGCGGTTCAGGATACTGTGTTGACCTTATGGAAATTTACGGATCTGTTATAAATTAGAGTGTTTTGTTTTTATCTGGCGAAAGCAAATATTAAAGTGACGGACAGAAAATATTGAAACAAGAAAGTAATTAGGAATAGTATAGCTTCTCTGTAATAATGTATATCTGGGTAAGTTCAAAAGACGAGAAGAAATAATATGAAGAAGGTCGAAACGAATGCTACTCGTATTAGCTTAACTGGACAAACCAAACCCACATAAAAGTCTTTGGATATTTGACAATAGGCATGTATAAAATGCACCCTCTCATACAAGATGCAGCTTCCATACAATGGTCGGGAGCGGCTAGCAAAGATCGCAGAAAATCGATTGTCGTGGAGATCCTTAGGGACGACCTATGTTCAACAGTAGATAATGATAACATGCATACCAAACCTACAATACTAAATAAATCTTATCATCCATCGGAAGGACGCTAATTCCTGTCACCTTGCCACTATTATACTCGACAGCGTAACTTAGTAACAAGTCCCTATTCACCGAAGATAAAGCCCTCCCTCAGTATCGAGTTACAATGCCTTAGTGTGTCGAGCAAATACTCATATACAGTATCATGTGGTTTTAGTACAATAGCTGAATTTATATCCACAACCATGTAATGGAACACAATGGGATATTGAATATCTTAGTGTTTGCGTGGAGCAACGTTTGCGTTGAATCTGTGTTGTGCGTGTGTTTTCGTAGAAATACAAAGGTATCCAGACTTAGGTATAAGGTCGGTTAGTCTAAATTGGGATTGGAAGAAGATAACAGTTGGATTCGGTTCAGTTCGAAAGTAAATATTGGTAGATAAAGAAGCAAGATGGACGGAAGCTCTGATAATGATCGCGGGAAGCCATTGACTGCGGGCAGCATGTAACCTATCGTAGGGATATTTATTTGAGGAAGGCCTGTGATATTTTCCGGCAGTTATTACGATGATGAAAATGATGGACAGTTTGATGAAGTTGATCAGATTTTTGAGAATATATAGGTATTCTGCTGAATGTGCTGGAAGCAATTGAATTATTCTCGTATTTCGGATCAATCCGCAGTTCATCCTTCGTATTTAGGCTTGAACGGGTAGCGAAACGAGAGCATTTCAAATTTATCTACGAAACTAGCTGATGCCAGCGACTTCGTCTGCAAAGAATTCGTTTATCGCTATCCCGTGGGAACTACGCAATTTTCCGGGATAAAAAGTAGCCTATGTGCTATTCCAGATTTTTCTCTATCTATGTGCCGAATTTCATCCAGATCCGTTGCGCCGTTCTGGCGTGATTGAGTAACAAACAAACATCCATCCATCCATACTTTCGCATTTATAATATTAGTTAGATTAGTTAGATTAATAGAATAGAATGTAAACTTTTGTCAATACTAGGTACTTGAAGTTCTTCTTCCATTGTTTTTGTTTTTTGTAGGTTAAATCATATAAATAAATAAATAGTAAATACACTGACGGGTCACTTCCCATACAAAGTTGTATGAAACGTGACCCGTTATTTTTGCTCGTCAGTATATTAGGGAACAATTCACACAAATTGATTTAGTACCAAAGTAAGCGCTAGTAAGGCTTGTGTTATGGGTACTAGACAACGCTATACATACTCATACAGAGGCATACCTACTTAGATAGAAACATCCATGACTCAGGAACAAATATTCGTGCTCATCCCACAAATGTATGCCCATACCAATATTCGAACCCGGGACGCTTGATTTGTAGGCAGGGTCACTATCAACTTGGCCAACCGCGTCTTCAAGAAGAAATAAGAGGATGTTTCAGATTACTTGATATACTCACATCAATGTTTGGTATCCTTTTAAGTATCCGGCTTGTGATTTTAAATTTTAACTCATATTCAGTATCTTCATAGCGTAATATTATTAGCGTATTATATTGTACGTATGACTCTTTAATGTTAAATTATTATCATGAAGCTTTGTTATTTAATTTTAAACGCATTACGACGTATAATTAAAACGTAATTAATGTATACTTGTTGAAAAACAAAGGATTCTACAAGACACTGACATCACAGCCCAGCTGCTTATAAACTCAATTTAAAGATAAAATGATCATGATTTTGTCTTCGTTTAACAAGTCTGAAACATATTCTACATTGAGAACGATTTCAAAGTCCCCGATATCGGCATAACATTAGACTCTGTTAACACTTTACTATATAAATATTAACCTAGGTACTGTATTATTTCCGCCACTTTATATTGTTTTTTCTTTCAGTAATTATATTAAATTAACTAACCCTACATACCACAAAGCAGGACATAAGATGCAAAGCGTAGGTAGGTAATTCAACGATTACTTAACCTAATTACATGTTTATCCTTTTTCCTTGTGTCGTAATCTGTAACAATAACATTGCCAGAACGTTCCAGCTTTTAGCTTTATACGTCGTGGTATTAAATACATCGTTGCTTCATAAACAACGTATTGCGGAACGAATCCTTGAAACTATTTCCTATATCAATGGTACCACAATGAGACAATTATTTCTAAGGTGGGGGTGATAGGTTGAACCTTGGTTAGTCAACCTTTTGTACGTTAAACGAAGAAGCACGCGCTCACATGTTGCATAGTAGCATAGTAGGTACAGAACTTATCTTATTTTATTATGAACATAATGGCTATTTGGTTATTAGGTACTAGTTTATAACCCCTCGGTTTCACCGCTGTGGAAGCATAAATAATTTACTTGTTCTCTATCTCATCTCATTGCATGATGCATCTCTACAATCTCTACACTACATACTAAAAATATTTTGCTTGTTAAATTTAAGTACTAACTCCAGGGGCTTAGACTGCCTGCTTTGCCATGAGTCAGTCACTGAACTGTTTTAATGTAGATGATTGGAAAAATAGTAGGTTTGTGTCGAAAATTAATTTCTTAATACAAGTATTTTGCTGATGTAACGAGACAAGTCTCCATGAAATATTTTATTTGAATCGTACATGTTTATTATTTTATTAGATGTTGTTGCGATGACAGTCTCCGTTGCTTATCTTGTTCTAGAACTCTCTACTTGTATCCTTTAGTCTCTCGGCGTAAGGTTACCTCATCTTTTAAATTGCTATCGGTTAATTATGTCCAGTTATGTAATAATATCGCAGTTAAACTCGTGTTGATGTCGTCTCAGCCGACTGTTACCGTGTTGTAATAGTAACCCGATTAACAGGTTTACGCTGTGTATCTGTGTTTATTTTTGTAGCTTATTATCGTTATATGGGTCTTCGTTGACATCTTGACACATGTTTTGGCTGCTAGACTGAACTTGCATTCGTTCATATATCAAATTAAAAAGTTTGTCGTATTTATATAGTTCTACGATGTATGTGCGACGATTGCAGTATAGATTCGCTGAATAGAGTATACTCTCATGGATCTTTAACTTCACATAGACAACCCTGTCTAGTTTTTTTTAAAGAAAAAACTAAACTGTAACCTTCCCCGCTGAATTCTGATTTGTTTTTTTTTTTATTAAGACTTGCAGAGGGTAATGAGATAGCGATGAGTCAAAGTATATTTTAACCTGAAGTATAAATTTAACATTAACATCAAAACAGCTGAAGCCAGACGCTGCAGATTGTATCCACCTACGCGGAACATGCAGGAACCGCAACTAAATTCTATTTTAACGCATGAAACAAAAGAATGGACAGTGCTTTTAGTGACAGGCGTCCTTGCGAGTCCTTTTTGTGGATGAGGTTGCGTAATTTTGTTTATCTCTCGTTCTGGAAAACGTTATATGAAATTGTTACTAGACATTAATTTAAACACATTTGTATTCTATTTATTGTTATCTCTGTCTGAAGTTATGATTGGGCTTGAATTGGAAATTATATTCAAAGTAAGATTATTAAAGCGACCTGAAGCCGCGGTCTTTCGGCTTCTAATCTTTGTCATTGTCACGCATTCGATAAAGTCTATAAAATTTCAGTAGCGATGTAACCCTGTAGATTATTTCATATTTGAGATGTTGTGTTTCGGCTTTCAAGTGTCACTATTCAACTACCTTCAAAAATAGGAATGAGTAATGCATATTCACCCATGTTTACAAATCTTTTATTTTAATCAACATCATTTAGGTTTCATCGTCTATGACAGCCACAACAATTCCGTGTTCTACACACTTTATTTTACATTGTGACGTGTTGAAAAACCGGAATTGCGTAACGAATTGCACTTGTTAACAATGGATTTATACTCTTAGAACGTGGATTGTTGATATTATTATGATCAAATCGAATTATAATTTATAAAACAATCTTTTACCTTACATCTGTTTATGTAATCTTAACCGTGTCTGTTTTGCTATATGAAAACTGGCGATTTTATTATTATACAGAATCTCTTATGGGTTAGACAGACCCTAACAAAACCTAAAGGTCATGTTTAGCATGATTGTACTCGTAGGCGTATAGGTGGAATAGCTTTGTTTGTAGTAACATCAGCCAAATATGTGGTTAACCTTAAGGTTAAAATTCCCTTGTACGTCACAATATATAATGTCGATAAGACATGCTGTCAACTTGAGAGTTCAACTTTAGCGACATTTTCATTTGATAGGAAGTAGGATGAAAAGTGGTAGAATATTATTGGGCGACCGTACCTCAGAATCAGGTTTCCATTTTGCTTAAAACTTCAGATTTTCTCTTAACATTCCGTGAGCTGAGTTCGTAAATGTAGTCGACGTGAACTCCAACCATTGGTTGTAATAACATGGATGTACAATCATCTACGTCATCTGGCGTTTCCGCGTAACAACTAGGCACTGCAATTCGTCCAGCGGAGTGTAAACATTTTTTCTAGCGGAATAGTGGAGCCGTAAAAACTGGCCAATTAAAGACTGATCCGCTCCATTTCTTAAATTCCTGATTGGACGAGGCAAAAAGTAACAGGAAGTTTCTAAACGCCATAGGAAACTGACAGATTGAAAAATCCCTTCGCGTTTCCATTGATTCCAGTAAAGTTGTTAATGTGACCGAATAACACGTCTGTAATGACTGTCCCTAGGGCTTAAGACGCTTGCACTGTAATGACTAGGTTAGGTACTATTGTCGGACTCCGTCGTTATAATCATAGTTTAAGTCTGCCAGTCATTCTTTTTCTTTAGCTTCTTCATTTGCCCTAGTAACAACACATATTTGAATTTTTGATTATTACCTACTAGCGACCCGCCCCAGCTTCGCACGGCATATTATGCATGTATTATACATGTAAGCCTTCCTCTTGAATCACTCTATCTATTAAAAAAAACCGCATCAAAATCCGTTGCGTAGTTTTAAAGATTTAAGCATACATAGGGACAGAGAAAGCGACTTTGTTTTATACGATGTATTGATTTAATATTTAAATTGTCATATTTGCTTGTTGGTTCAACTTGCGTTGCGAATAATTCAAATATTGAACTTTGTATTTAATTACGTGGAGTCTCTGGAAATGAGTAGACACGGTATTTAGACTTCATTTGTTTTTTTTTTCTTATTTAATTCAGCGATAATAGCCAAAATACCATCCTACAAACAAATGGAAACAATAACAAATTCCGATTCCATGACTTAATACGCTCAACGAA
This sequence comes from Pandemis heparana, assembly GCA_963854515.1. Classification (NCBI taxonomy): domain Eukaryota; kingdom Metazoa; phylum Arthropoda; class Insecta; order Lepidoptera; family Tortricidae; genus Pandemis; species Pandemis heparana. The sequence goes on from OY978025.1 coordinate 8,439,339, forward strand.
CTACAGCTCTAGATCTAAACATTACATATAATGTTGATACAGATGTTTTAAATATTTTCCAAAAGTACAGGTAAATAAGTAAAAGGAAAACATCCAGACAGTATGTTGTATATTAAACGTAATTCACGAGTAGGTACGAACGAAATTTCAATTTCAACCTAGGGTATGTTGTAGTGTCCCTGTTTTATCAACATTTTCTACATTATACACATTTACAATTCTGTTTTTGTTGCTTAAATAATTCATATTATAACTTTAACTCACAAAATCCTAGTAGTGTTTTAAAGAGAAAACCATACTCGTACACAGTTACTATATTAGCCACGTATATTATTAAAACTTTCTTAAAATTGGGCTTTCATGCGAACAGAGAGAACAGTGCAAAATTTAATGCAAAAATTTCGTTGCAGCTGTCTGCTTCCTCATTTAAATTATAAATTTTCTTGTCGGCGATAATCTACATTTTTCAGTGTCGTCAGTCCATTGTCATAATATGAACGCTTAAAATGGTTTATTTCGCTCTTGCCATCAGCATTTCATTGTCTTCCTCAAATTTTGCTGCAACATTCAAGCGTTGTTCTATAATAAACTATATATACAATGCCATGTGTTCCAGCGATACATTTGATAATTTCTAAAAAAATATCAAAGTTAAACATAACATTAAGTTAATAACAACTTGTCACAAGCCGAAAAAATGAAAAGCAATGGTCTATTGACATGAACTAGAAAAAAAACAAAGGAGGACAACAAATTCGCTTAACACATAACTAATCAACTAAAAGCCAATAGTAATTCGCTGTCAGTCACTGAATCAAACCCCGGAACTATCCATTACCCCCGTCCTTGGTAAATAAATCGCTCCCATAACCTTATGGCGTCAACCTTCGCCTTAGAGCTTAGCTTAGACGGTTCGATGGGCCTTGATACACTGTCAATGCCAGCGAGGCGTCCTTCGCTGGCTAATGGCTTTGTGTGCTTCGACTTCATTCTTCCGGTATTGTAAATATAATGAATTGTTACATTTGATAGTTATTTGAGTGGTTTGGATTAATGCGTATTCGTCTGCAAGTACTCCCTTTACAATCTTCACGGTATTTTCATCGAAATGGCATTAGATTTTAGAATGTACATAAGTGACTTCTAGGGTTTTACTGTTCATCACTAAGCACGGTAATAAAACAACCTCACAAACCTTTTATGTTCTCACTCCTAATTTAGTTTAACCGTGAACCGCGATTACCTTTATTGAGCACCCGATATTTCGACGCAGTTGCATGCATCATGATCACGGGTAGACTGAAGAAATTGCGGATGGATGTTATTGTTGGGTAAACCGAGCTCGGGAATATCGTTTGCTCAATAAAGGTAATCGCGGTTCACATCCCGTTTATAATATTTCGAATGAAGTTAACCGTGAATCATTGAAAAGAAAACTCTTTGCATATATCTTGTCAACTAAGGAACTGGCACAGAGGAATGATTATGAGACATCCGGAAGACGGACGGTAATTTTTTGCGGACATTTTAAGCACACGTCAAGCTAACATTTGTTTTTTGTCTTTTTTTTCCTACCCCATTCTGGTGGTTTCAGGTAGGAGGTACTTACCTCCTAAAATTCTTCGTTAAAGCCAAAATCGGTTTTAAAACTTTAAAAAACCTGCTTGTGCCAGATTAAAAATAAAATATACATTTTCTCAAGCATGCTCGGAAATGTACGCGTTAATGTCGCGAAATGAAGCCAAGAAGTTTCACATTTACGGCCTAGGCCAAGAAGTAATGTGGTGCGGTCGGCGGGTGCGGTCGGCGCGGTGCGGGTGTGCGGTTAAACATGGCGCGAGCAATAGTTTGTTCAAATGGCATGTTTCAAAAATTAAAAATGCGGCTAATTAAACAATTTTTACTTGATTTCCTCGCATCGCTTGAGAAAAGCACTATACAATCCTCGGCCGGAAACAGGGATTGCAGGACTCGCTTTATCCGGCCTCGTCTACGACTCGGCCGTGTACCCCAATCTCGTCCTCCAATCCCTAACTTCACGGCCTCTGCAGTAATGTACTATTAAAAAAGCACACGTGATTATCACGTGTTTAATAGACACCCCAATGCAGTTGATAGTCTAAATACATGTTGTAATGTAATGAAGCAACCCATCCAAACCCCCCTTCCGACCTGTCTCAACCCACAGTACTCTGGCTCAATACGCTGGCTACCTTGATACACCGGCATCCAATGCCACCATGGGACCATTAACGACCAAGTTCGCAGCCTTCGGGGGCTGTTTGGGTTCATTTCACGAGGGCAGTCACGCGATCGACCCTTCGTAGGGTTGTGGCTAGTCGACGTTTACACGATTAAATATTTATGATGTTTAATCACATGGTTTTTAATTAAGACCCATTTAAGTTTGTTAAAAGTCGAGCAAAGAAATAATCTATCCATTAACTTAGCCGAAATCTGGCTCGAAAAGATATTGGAAAGATTAATTCACATCTAAAAGCTTGAACTAGAGGCTAGCGGCGTTTGGTCGTAAAAATCTGAATTGGATCGGTCGTCAATAAAATAATAAAAATTTATTACGTTTAAGTTCATTGCCACAGCGTAAAAATAAGAATTCAAACAATAAAAAAGTAAATAATTGGTTTTTATCATACAAAATTAACAAATCGCTTAACGGCGGAACTCTGTCACAGGACACTGGTCTTACTGGACTGGACAATAGTCTTCAGACCGGTCCCTCTGGTCTGGGCTATCTATCCAGCTAGAACTAATGATTATTAAGAACTAAAAGACGCAAAGCAACTACACTATCTTCTTTTCTTCTCAGCCCAACATTTTTATTTTCCGCCAGAAATATCATTAAAAAAAATAGTGTTTATACCTGTTATAATACTTGTCAAAAAGTATCGATGTTGATCAACACCCTATGGGGTGCTACTAACGCTACAAATAAGCTGTTGATACTTACCTTATTTGTTTGACATTCTATAACTGTACACAGTTTTGACAATAAATGAATATGAATATGAAGAATATGAATAATATGAATAAACAAGCACTCCACCATAAAAGTATATCACTATATTAAGAACACAAACAAATGGAAATAGCTATATACACAGGGAAAGCGAAAACTAGGAAACCAGCATGTGGTAAAGATGACAGACATTCAGACATTCGACAGTTCTATTTTTTACAGCACATGCGCACACTACGAAATAGTTTTCCACAATAAATTCTAGCTAATAAAATAGCATGTAGCTAATATGTACAGTCGCCACAACCCTAAACATTGACTTTGCGTCGTCACCCACCCCGCTGCCCGACACTGGCAGAAAGAGCCTTGCAGAGTCATGGTCGCCTGTCCTTGGTACCCCTGTTGTGTTAACGGGCCCAAATCCCTTTTAAGTCCATAAGCGTTTGTTTTTATGTTTCTGTTTGTTTTAAATTAACATCAATTAGCCTTGGCGTGCAGAAAAATTGTTAAGGAAAAATAAGTTCACGTTATTTTGCAAATACCGAGCCAATCACGAGCTATGTACTTTATATTAAAGCATATTTAAGTATATTGGGCAGCGATGATCACTGATGGTTTTTACAATAGTTGGCAAGTGCGCGACGTTGGTGTGTAGAGCCCTTTACCATTGTTCGTTTCATACATAAAACATACTATCCTTGTCCAATGAGGCCTTCAATAATAGAGTCCGTTGTTAATTCAAAACCAGTAGTTAACGCACATAAAATTAGTATTCATTCATGTAATGGTGACGCATTTTGTTTCAGCGAAAGGTATGTAACCTAGAAACACGTTTTTATGATATTTTCTCATATTCACTCATCGCGTCTGACATGGTATAGAAATGGCAACCGTGACAAAGGTCTTTGACCTCCATTTGTTTACATCTGTGTACACTGTACTTGTATTTAACGTTAGTTAGCACACAATAAAGGTACATACCTTATGATGTATGGTCTGTTAGGGTGCGCTTTTGTTGAACCAATACATACTGACCAAAAATATATTGGGATGGGGATGAAATGAATACGAGAGTTCATACGAGATTGATCCCTAGAACATAAATATATAAGGATGAAATGAATACGAGAGTTCATACCAGATTGCTCCCAAGTTACTTTTGAGGTGTGTAGTTGAAATCTAAGTCACATTAGCACAATACAAGGAGAACTCGAACGCGGGAGATGTGGAGTTTAACTGATGCGATTGGTGGGATTCGCACGTTTCCACTCCGCCTCTATGCAAGCGCACCCTCAAGTATCTCTACTACGGGGAAACCTTTCTAGTCCCATTCTGACTATTACTATTATTACAACTAAATAAGTATAAGAGAGTTAGGCGTTGAACAGCTAGGAACAAAATTGGGTGTTCTGTTCAGATTTTCATCCCACTTTCTATAAGTCAGAAGGGTTAGAAGCTTTAAATGCCACACATTTCAATTGCGTATCTCAAAAGTGTTAACCGCATGCCTCATACTGACAACTATTACAAATTCAATTCAGTCTTTGTATTATTTTTCTGTCATGTGAAAGTGTCTGTGATAATCAACATAATATGAACGTTTAAGAACATTTCCCTCCTGGCTCAGTCGGGTGAAAATATTCCAATAAATACGAATCAAATGTAAATCTCTTCTCATCTTTTATTTAATATCTTAATTGTTTTATTACGGAAATGTTTCGTGAGTGTTACTAAATACTTAGTAGCGTTTTTCTAATATGTGTAAAAATAAAATTAAATAAACAACACACATTGTACACGGAATGTCGGCAGCACATATTTACGATTGTTTTACGACTCCGTCCTGTTCGTAATTCGTAACTACAGTTCTGTTGTCGTTGTTAAGTTTATCTTCTGAAGCCATATTGTCTAATGTCAGAGTGCTAGAGCCACAAACTCGACAAATGGCATTTGGCAGAGGCGTAATATTAATATAGCTATGGGCTACGTTACTCGTTCCGTATGCCATGTTACTCGCCTTGCTTACTGCTCCCTAGTTTATTGGTTTTTTTAATGGGTGAGTCATATCATAAGGAGCAGCTGCAGTAAAAACATCAGTGCGAGTAGAACAATGTGTGTCTGCTAAGAACAACATCCTATCAGCGCGAAGAAGCGTTTCATTCGCCATCCCTTTCTACCCTCATCCTATACCATTTAACGGAAAGAAATGGTGAATGCGATCTGAATGGCTGAGCAAAGACAGAAGAGTAACAGAAATTGTATCAAAAATGAAATTAGAGCAAAATCAGTTTGGTTAAAATAATTTCTACTATATGTACATGACTCATTACATGTTTGTATATCACTTCTTTTTTTAATAATATGTATAGCTACATATGAGCTACATCAATACTATTTTAGTATTACTCATACTGTCAATGTCAAGGTTGTACTTTATTTCATTAGATATTATCATGTCTATGTTATTCCCTGTCCCTGTATTTAATAGGTTACGAAATATGTTTACATCGTTTTAAAGTGTAATAAAATATAGTCAAATACTATTCCTAGTCACACGAATGATTCAGGCATTAGACTCATTTAAGTACAAGGCCTCTGATATCACGATATGTCAAAATCTTAAACAAATAAGAGAAGTTGATAATTACTTGTGTTACGTAATGAGGAAGTGAACAAACTCGTCGTGTGACAAAATAACAATTTTTTAGTTCAAATTATTATGACCATACTCGTAGTACCGATTTCTGAAATCACATGTGTGAATACTACCATGCGAAAATGTTGAAAATTGGTGTTTTTGAAATACGAATAGAGCTGTAGAAAACTCGTCATTGTTATTTCAATACGTCACTATGATATTACCTCTTTCACAGTAAATTTTCTACAGTTGGTACCAATTTGTTCAAAGGTATTGACCAGTATTGTCTTGAGATGCTTTAGTCACTAAATAGTATAAAACAAAGTCGCTTTCCGCTGTCTGTCTGTCCCTATGTATACTTAGATATTTAAAAATACGTATCTGATTTTGATGCGGTCTTTTTTAATAGATAGTGATTCAAGAGGAAGGTTTATTTGTATAAATCTACGCAGACGAAGTCGCGGGCAGAGGCTAGTTAGCAATAAATGCATTCCACAGATGGCCGTCTGACAGCTGTCAGTTGTTACGCGCATAATACTTGCATGGATTTACAAACAGCATGATCCGACCAATCAGATTTAGCTAGTTGAAATCCATATCTCGTCCTGCTCCCTATATATGTAAGGTGTGACATGGATTCCAACAAGATTGCATAAGCGCACTGTTAGATTTACTACATAATACCAGCGTAATAGACGTTTAAATTCCTCCTCTCCTCATTATAAGAGCAGGCCTGTGCCCAGCAGAGGGACGTTGGTTGGATATTATAATGAGACGTTTAAATTAATTTCATATATAAACTTATAGAGATCCATACTGTAATATTAATGGCGATTTAAGCAGTTAATTTATAATTAAATGTTTTACTTTTATTGCTTTATTGTTTAATGATTAAACAATATATTATTATCAACTAGCTTCTGTCCGCGACTTCGTCTTCGTAGAATTATACACAACCTTCCTCTTGAATCACTCTATCTATTAAAAAAAACGCATCAACATCCGTTGCGTAGTTTTAAAGATATAAGCATACATAGGGACAGACAGACAGCGGTAAGCGACTTTGTTTTATACGATGTAGTGTAAAATTTAGCCCTTCCTTTCCTTACTAAGTAACCCTGTCAACATACACAACTAACAAAATTTTACTAGGACAGTCGAGCAACTATGATTAACAAACCCTACATATTTCAGTACCTTTTCAGAAACAGTAGCAGCCTTTTACAACCGTTTCGTAAGCGACATTTCCTTTGGATTCGTTTTTATTACTTATTTGAAGAGTGATAAGTTTTAGAGGCATTTTATTAATGGGTTAAATGGAAGAATTTCATGCAAGTTTTATTACGTTGCTGCTTGTCGTGGTATACCGTAAATTCGTATGAAGACTGGGCCAAATTTTGTGCCGCTGAGTATGTATATTATGTTTTTGTTTAGTGAAGATCATTTGTGATCATTATTTATTAACGCTTAAGAGCCTCCGACACAATTTTGCAGCAATTTGAACGCACGACTGCGTTTGCGGCGCCTAGAGATTCTCGGGTTTGACAACCGGCAGCGAATGCGTTAACCTCATTCCATTTTACACAGTCATTCTACAGGAAATGAAATAAAAATGCTTGTTAACTTGTAATAGCGTTTATTATCAGGCGTATGGCTACTCGATTTTTTATTAAAATAGGCACTATATTTCACAACGTTTGCTAATGCTTTTTTTGGGTCTGGATTCTGGTCAACGACCGCAGGCGCTGAAATAAGTGGCCATGAACTAGACGTTTTTAGGATTGCGTGCGTACCCAAAAGATGCCGGCCAACGGAACCCTAATTAAGGCTCTGTCTGTCTGTTTCTCTCTCACACGGTTCTACTTTTTGAACTTTAGTTGAAAAAGACTTGAAATTTTCAGTGTGTATCAAGATTATAATAGTGTGTATTGAAATTAAATAAAACTGTATACTTGACCTGAAACCCGATACCAAGGTATCCGCAGACACGATTAATAGATTAATTAAATTTACTGTCATTTTAAGTTGTCGTTTTTGTTTAAAAAAAAACTGTACTTTAATCAGAAAATTGTCGAGGTTTTTACCATATGAGTGTATTTATTTATAATAGAGTGTAGTCTCGGTTTTTGCGAAAATGTTGACATCTATCGGTTGTTTATCGGTCAGTCCTTATCGGTCAAAAGTCCTGAGCTAGTAACCTTACGATTACTTAAGTGTATTGTTTACTTATTTCAGTAACTTATCTTAAACCCAGTTACCACCTTTTCACATACACAAGCTGGTATTGATTCAAAATATTATACATTATATGTATTTACGCGACTTATATGTATTTACTTCATTAAAAAAGACTACGGAATGAATAAGTTAAGGTCATTTCATCTCATGCTTCAACTGCGTTACTATTATCATTTTCAATCGACTGTGACTTAAGTGGATAGATCCACAGGCTCGTCATTCTAATTGCCTACGTGATTGTAAAAATTGTTAGTGATTCTGACGTAACAATTCGATTGTTTCAGTTGCCCGCTGCAGTGAAGTTTCTCGCCGGGTATGGAGCAGCAGTTGATTTCGCTGTAGCGCACAGATAGCACAAGAAAATGCGGACGCGACTCGTAGAGAGTTCATGACGAAAATACATGAAAACAAGCGACAGTCGAAATAGAGCACTTCGACACTTCTCGAAGAAAGCCGGTGCAAATTACTCCGAGTGACAGCGATAGCGATACGTTATCGTGTTCTTAACTAAATCCATTGCGTCTGTTTTTGTTAACCGATAGCGGAGTTGATAAACTGTGCCGGTTTCGTTCGTCATACGCGCGTGTTTCTTGGTACGAGACGCAGTGCTAGTGCTTTAGTTCGTGTTAATGTTGTATAAAACTGCCGTGAGCCAACAGTGTATAAAGAACCGTGCTACATTGTGTAGTGTGTTTTTAAGTTTTTAAAATGCGCGTTGGGCTGTGGTCGCGGGTGGTAACACTGGGCTGGGTTGCCAGTATCGTGGGGTGTCACACGCCCGGTACGGAGCTGGAATCGGTGCGATACGGTCCGGGAGATGACCGGTTCGCCAGTGATACATACACGCAAGCAAACATCAATATAACATACGAGGATGAGCATGGAGAGACCTACACGGAAACTTCTGAGGTAAGCGAGATAGATTAAGAACGGGGAAGCGAAAAAATACAAATGGCACTATAGGCGACTTTTTTATTTCTCAGTGCGTTCGGCAGAAGTTTCTTTTTTTAAATGAAAAGGAAATTGTAATTGCGGCTTAGTAATTAGGTATGTTATTGAACTGTAGTGCTTTCGATAGTGGTGGCACATCACTATTTTTGAATTGCAAAAAACAGGCAACACAGCTAATGTCATTTTAGTATCTAGCTAAAATAAATAAACTATAATTGCAGTATGTGAGGGTTGCAGGGGCTTCATTTCTAGTAATACCCAGCCTCCTCTATTTATCTACAATATCTACATGGATCGATATAAATATACATGGATCGATATAAATATACATGGATCGATATAAATTTAAAGATTTACCCTCTTTCTTTATATTATCTACAAACATATGCACCTAAAAGGAGAGAGATAAGTTATAAGTAGTAATATTGATTACATTTAGTTAACACTACCTATTGATAGTACAATGCATGTATACAAAACAGTTAACTAATAGTAAACATATCATAACGCATGTTTTGTTAGTAATTGTCTTCTGTTGTGGACAGTATTACTGCATGTCAATGTCAAGTAGTCTTTGTTTTGAACTTTCTTTAGTCCCTAATTAATTACTATTCTTACCTAATGAGATACATATTATTATTGGAATTTAATGAGAAATCAAGACTTCGATTTGAATGTTTTTTGTGTCAGCCATACACAAACTACATATATATAACACATACACAACACACACATAACTACATATATAAAATCATTACAACGCAACACGTCAGACAAATATAATTTCAGCTTTATCCTATGTAAGACCCGTAATCTGGAAATATACATTATTTTTATAGACATTACAGACATTAAAGACATTCTTTTTATTTATTACACAATATTTTTTTCGTTGGGAATTCTACGTCAGTAATCCTCTACTATTTATATTATTTTGCATTTTAAAGATAAAATTGAATACATTAGCTATCAATATCCCAATATCTAAAGTCGGAATTCAGAACTTGATAAGATTTGTGTAGACATACAACAACTTTCTTCATAACAAATATTACACAAGACATTTCAATGTATTGTTTTTAAAAAGATAGAGATTTTTAAAAAAATTCTCGATGTAGGGCTCTAGGCTTAAAACCACAAAATTTCATAATACCTACTTACCTACCTTATTCACTAGTACCCCTAATTTTCAAATTACCATGGGCTCATAATACATATAAATACCTAAAATATAAAAAAATTACAAGAGACATTTTTACTTTTCAGGTATTTTTAGGTATTATGAGCCCATGGTAATTTGAAAATTAGGGGTATTAGTGAATAAGGTATTATGAAATTTTGTGGTTTTAAGCCCAAAGCGGAATTAGCCTTCTCGCCTAGAGAGACGAAGCCCCGGGCATAAAATACTCATCAAACATAATAGGTATGACAATATGAAGTAAACAATTGACAAGTGATTTTTACACAGACTTATATACATTTAGCCAAAACATTGAAATTGGACTTTACACGCGGCAGAATAAGATTTTAATTTGAATTTGACAGTGAATTGAAGCTAATGCCTTTTGCTAATCACGTCTTAAATGTCGTTCAATTATTTAGTTACATTATTTACTACATGGAAACTAATGATAATGATGTCATTAGGCATAAGTTTTAAAATAACCTCATACAGTCAAGGACATCATTTACTGACCATTTAAAGACGGAACTGACGAAACGAATCGTTATAGTTATAGGAATAACACCAATATCCAAGTATGAATATTTAAAGTGCTGCGTGTTGCTGCTGAAAGAAGAATCATGCGGGTGCATCATCTCCAGCCTATATGTATACGTCCCACTGCTGGGCACAGGCCTCCTCTCAGAATGAGAAACCTTGTGCTATTGTTTCCACGCGATACCAAGGCGGGATGGGAACTTCACACACACCATTGAATTGCTTTGCAGGTGTGCGCAGCTTCTCTCCCAATGTTTACCACACCACCGAAAAGCTCATGATTTTCAAATGTACTTTAGCACATAAATTCTGAAAAACTTATAGGTGCGAGCCCGGGCTTCGAACCCGCGACCATCTGCTTGCGAGGCCATGGGTCAAACCACTAGGCTACCTCGCCTTTCTCGTGCGATGCCGATGCATATAAGAGCTCTATTTACAAAATTAATGGCAAGCAAATACGCGCCACACTTAAACGTTTTCTTTCTAAGCTATTAAGCAAAGATTAGTCCCAGATTTACCCACCCGAATGTGATAAGTTTGTAATCTCGCAAAGGGCACTGCATCAATAATTCAACACTGGCCTATAATTGGGCCGTGTTGCAAAATAGCTCTTAGTGAAAGGCGCAGATCGTAACATATGTTCAGCTGTTGGCAACGCATACACAAGTCCTACGAATGCTATTCTCTGAATATTTTATGGTGTTGTTTAGTGGTTTGTTCTAGAACCACACGTGTTTCAACTGTTTAAGTCCCAGCGGTCCGAGCACGTTAAATTATAAGGACAATGAGGCCGTATTGTCTGAAACATTTGTAATAGCAATCCCTATTCTTTTCTGTCAAATGGTTAAGAATGAGGGTAGAAAGAGATGGTGAATGCGATAGCAAAGCGCCCACGATTTAGACCATGAGATATATCAGGTGGCTGAGTGTGAAATGCTATTGTGGCAGGCAAGCTTTACTTAGCCTACGATATAAAGTCCGTTAATGACATGCTTAACGACTTCCATGCTGGCCTGGGACTAAAGAAAAAACATAGAATGTACCAGTTGCTTCTCTTCCCGCGCAGATGGAAGCCCATCGAGGGAATGGGCGAAAATCATAGGAATCATCTCATAGGCGATGCAGCTAGCGACTCCACTATTTTGATTCCCCTTTTTATCTATACGCCCAGAATCATGCTAAAGGTGGTCTTTATGTCTTGTTACATTAGGCTCTGTCTACCTTGTAAGGGATATTAACGTGATTTATGTATGTATGTATCCGATCACGAATGGCATTATAAGTACTCACGGCCTGTATGGGTGGATTTTTGACGTTGTAATTTGTGTGCCATGCTTTACGTATTGCACACAAATTACAACGTCAAAAATCCACCCGTATACGACCTAATTCATTTCCGTCTAACCTTTATTCAAGAAGAAAACATTCCACGCAGTGACTTTGATGTTGTTGTTATTGTTTGCCATTTCCTAACGATTGTGTTGATCCCAAAAGTCGCATTATCTTTGTGGTACTCGCTTCCGTATCCCAATCCCAATTAACTAGATGTAACTGCAGTGTATTTATAGATATTGGGTAACCATTTTAGAACAACCAATTAGAAACGCCTTTGGTATAAGTGCCGGCACGTAAGTCTAATCTGACCTTGTATGCGCAGAAGTATAAAATACGGTATCCGTGGGTGTGCAGATCCCCTCCACGTGACTCGTCATCGTTAGACTTACGTGCCGGCACGTATACTACGCTTCCTACAAGATGTGTTATCATTATGCTACAACATACCAAACGTTCGGACACTCCGTGCATTCCCACTATTATTTTTACGCAAGGGGTGTGCTTGCTTCTCCTTGACGTAAATAAGAAACAGACAGATAATGTCTCTGTCTGTTTTGTAGTAATAAATAGAGACAGAATCATAACTGACAACTCAGATAACTATGGAATTTAACAGACAGTGGTAAAACAGGCCCTAAGACTAAGAATTCATTATCAATAGAAGCAGACACCTGAAAATTAATACAAAGTGCTTGCCAGTATGTGTGTGCGTGATCTTATAAATAAAAATGAACACAAAATATTTACCTTGCTACTCCGCTACTTTACTTACGTGCAAGATAACCAAGCTTGTGCGAAATATATACGTTTTGCATGTAAGCCCTTCCTCCACTACTGCCACACAAAACGCACACAAATCCCACAAACTTCATTAATCCTAACACCACACAAACACTGACGCACGTTTCGATCCCTCTACGGGACAACACAAGCTTGGTTATCTTGCACCGTAAGTAGCGGAGTAGCAAGGTAAATATTTTGTGTTCATTGAAATGGACCTCTGCAAAGTAACGCCTGATTCAATAAAATATCTTATAAATACTCTCAAAATACATATATGGTCGCCTGCAAGACAGTGGGTGCCGACTGCCGATACCGGGTGGTGGGCCTATAGTGACCATTCTATACGCAAACGCAATATACAATCCGAGAGCTTCTAGAACGACATTCGGGTTTGTCTTGCTGTCTCATTCACTCTTTGGGTTTGATACTTGAATCGGCGGATGGTAACCTGAAAGTCCCGAAACCCGAATATCGTTCTAAGAGCACACGGACTTGTGATGCTCTGTGATTTTCATACATACGTTATAATACATACATAAATCAAGTCTCTTTAATATAAAACTACCGTGAGGCTCAGACATATTAATGTAAATAAACGGATAACTCACGTTTTATTTCGTCGGAAAAGGTCTGACAGTTTCCAATCTTTCGAGATTCTTTAGTCATGGTGCGACGGGGGTCAAGTAACAATCTCGAAAGATTCGAAACTGTCGGACCTTTTCCGACGAAATAAAACGTGAGTTATCCGTTTATTTACATTAATATAAATCACGTCTTTGTCCCTCTTGTCTTTATGAGCATTTATGGGCGTATAGGTGGATAAGGGAATGAAAATAGTTGCTAGCCGCATCGCCTATAACATGATTCCTAAGATTTTTGCCCATTCCCTCGATGGGAAGAGAAGCAACTGGTACATTCTATGTTTTTTCATTACTCCCAGACCAGTATGGAAGAGTGATTTTCATGACATTATACAAATTCAGTTAGCATTGAATAAATGAACATTTCTATGGAAATATTATCTCGCTACCGACGTTTACGCGCGTAATTGTGACGTCCATACGATGAAGTGCGATTACTTTTTTTTAGTAAGCGGATTTGCTATCTCTTTATGGCGTTGTTTATTGAGTTTGTAATGAGGAATGAAGTTTTGCGTAGTTCAGGCGCAAAGTCTACCATTTTTGGTTTGTCATCTTTTCTGTGTTTTATAGCATTGTTGTTGAGATAGTATGTGCAGTAGGTATATGAAAAAATGATATTGCATTAATGGTGGGTTTGCATCAATACAGCTCTGTATCAATACAGAGCGGAGTCGTGCTGAATCAGACCAATCAAATTAGTGGAAATCCACCCCTTTTAATGTCAAATCGATAATATAAAAATTCTGCCTTATTTTCCATTTTCGCCATAGAGGGTTTTGCAAAATTTAAGCTTTCTAGATTTCAATATTTTTGCTAGGCGTTGGCGAGTCACCTAATCAGTTCTTTTCTTTTACGCTGATTATGCATTAAAATGTTTTAACCTGTAATTTAAACTCATGGTTTTCCTGCGTTTGGCAAAAATAATGCCTAAGTGACAGATAAAGAACCTGAGTTAAATGTAGGGATGACTACAGTTCTATACATTACGACACATCTAACTTTGGATTTATAGTAAACTCGGAGTTATTATAAGCTCGCCTAAGGGCGTTATGTTTGCCCCTACAACACGGGGTCGGGACGGTTACTCTTTCATTTGTATTTCATGCTACGCACCACAATGCTGGCTTTAAATTTAGCCATTCGTGTTCTATGAAAACGGACCTATATTTTCCTATTTTTCACGGTTTGACAGTTTCCCATTCCCTGTGTCATCGACCCTCACGGTATACTTCAATTGCGCTCAAACCTTTTTTGTTAAACTCCGTTCAAGTACCCGCGCCCGCAACCTTAGAATTATGCGAAAAATTTATTCGAACCTTGTTGCTATTCAAGACGCCGTTTCATACGATTGTATTCAAATATACCTCGCGGTCGGTGGTTTTGTTAATATTTGTAAATACCAGACTAAATCGGGAATATTTTGGTATAAGTGCGTGTCCGAGTTACTAATGCGTGGAAGGTGCTATTGGAGCTGCCGAAGCAGGGCAGTGCGTTGAGAATGTTGGGTGGATAGACGGCAAGCTTCGCAGCCATCATGAGGAAAATATGTGAATCTGCATTAGAACGCCTCCGAGTTGGCATTGGCACCAACGGTATCCTGCGTGTGTTGTAGCATCAGCAAATATGTAATCAGTGAAGGATTCTACAGGGTGTATCAGATACCCCCTAACAATAATCCACTGGGGTATATAACCATAGCTATAGAAGCTAAAAAAAATATTTAGAAAAAAATTGGAGTAAATTTTTTTTTATACTTTCCATAGGAATGATAATAGTTAATACTACCATTCCTATAGAAAAAAAAAAATTACTCCAATTTTTTCCAAAATATTTTTTTTAGCTTCTATAGCTACGGTTATATGCCCCAGTGTATTATTGTTAGGGGGTGTCTGATACACCCTGTATAATTTATATTATATGAATGACTATGCATTTTATTCTAGCTTATGCCCACGGTCATGCGAAATTATCTGCCAAATTTCATGTCTCTATCACCGTAGTTGTCTGTCAGTTAGTCACTCAGTTACGGTCTTACGGTACTAGATTAGATATAGATGTACTTATAGTAGCAATAAAAAGTTTATAAACAGTTTTAATACTATTATTTAATTGCTTAGAAAATAATGAATCCAGTACACGACGACGTGTGTAAATACCATATACGAGTAATCACACAATACGTGAAAACAAAAGTTATTTTTTAACATACATTTCTGGCATACATAACGTACGCACACGTTATCGCCGTTACCCATTGTTCTAGTTTCAATGATTTTATTGTTTTTATGCGTAAAACATGGACGTATGTGAGTCATGAAGCAATGTACTAATTCACGGCCCTATATTCGACGCCGTGCAATAAAAGAGTGTAACAACAGCATTTATACATACGACAGTTAATTTTTTCAATAAATTTTACACACCTACCAATATTTCGCAAAGCAAGGCAACGTAAAACAAATAAAATATATTTTTCATAAGCAGTAAGCACACATTACTGTATGTGACGCGTATTATTGACCTTTGCTTTTATGACGATCGTTCCGGCCACTGAAATCAGAAGATAATAAACATTAATAAACGTGCAACGATGTCAGTCAATTTGTTAGATCATTACCCACTTACCTAATTTGATTTTAAATGTCTACACCTGCATATGAAATAGTTTAGGTCTTTAGACTTGGCATATAATTTAGGTGAAACATACTTAATTGTTCCGTTCGGAAGTCTTCACTGTCTGTTCTCTAAATACTAGCATGAAACATACTAAAGATAGGCTATCAATATTGCTTATCGCCAAGAACCTGTGATATTTTTAACGCTGTCAAATTACAAAATCCTGCATTATTCATAGCATCTGCACGAATATTAAGGAAGCGGAAGAAACGACCGCACCGCACGGCGAACGAGACCGCCATATTAAACGCCATTTGCCATTAAAACTTAGGTGGCTGCTTTCCAACTGTGCGACACAGTATTCAGGGATAATGTATTTTATACGAGCCCATAATACCACCGTTTGGCCGTGATATGGCTCTTAAGAATAAAACTGTTTCTTAGTCTATGTTTTGTAGCGGAGTTAAGTCATCAAAATTAGAGCCGTTAGCGCTTATGTTAAAATCACGGCCGACGTCATCGTTCGCTATTCAACTAAACTGGGTAAAATAGAAAGAAAGAAATACATTTACTGACGAATTCGACACAGACGGCATTATACTTGTACACTTTCATTGTTTAAATAAAGTCAGGTCGATGAGACATCAGTGGCGCCCAATGTTGATACTAAATAGGTCCCTTGCCTCGCGTCATCCGTTGTTTGCGTTGTTTTCGCTTTAGGTACCGCTTATGTTGTTTTCATTTTCAGTAAGTACTACCCTTCTTAGGTTCACTGTCGGACGCATGACATGACTGTAATTAAATGCTTCTCTGACCGCAAATCTGCAGCCAGATTTAGATGGTCTATCGTTTGTCTTTGCGGCACCAGTTAAATTGATATTCAGTTGCAAATTTTGTGCGGCATGTTGTGCCCTACATTACGTTGGATTCCTTTGAAATAATCCTCTAATGACCACCTCTTGTGTATAATGCTCTTATATTTGTGTGTCATGCAAAAAGGAATAAATGTCTTCTTTCTTTCTTTCTTTCTGGTCATCTCTTTCTAATTAACCTAACCGTGATCTTCGTTAAATACCTCTTTACCCGTTTGCTTACAATGCAAAACGTTCGACTCGAAAGCTTTTGCAGTCACAGCAAAGAGGTTAAATGTAATGGTGCAGTAACGGGGATAACTAGCAAAGTTGCAAGAAATCGATCACGATCTCTGCAGCTTCTGTCTGCGTGTTTCACACCGTGTTTGGTTGCATTGAACTACTAGTAAGACTGGTATTAGGTCCTTGTTTGGATTGTTACCGTTCAATGGTTAATGTTCTAGCCAAGTGCATGTGATCCTAAACTGCGGTTGATATTATATATGGTCCGACTAAGCACTAGAAATACTTAAGACATTCGATGTGACAAATAAATCTTTACTGTGAGTTATTCATCTGTATCTGACTTAATGAACGTTGAAAACAAACTTGTCAATGCAATTTGTAGCTGCCATCTTTGTCTCGTGATCGTTCAAGTGTTATGTTAGCGAGGATTGTGCTTGATAATTTATAAGCTGCCATGCACGTGACATAATCGTATTATGGAACAAATTAGAAAGATTACTGGTCACATTTTTATTTGTTTATTGACATATATTTGCTCCGGACGACTTCTGTGACTATGTCTGTTTCTGTAGCTATATTTAATTCCAGATTTGTAAAACGGGGCTAGGTAACCTGCAACTAAACAATACGAGTATTAAAAGTAGGCATTTTATTTTTTATTTTGCTAAATATAAATATATGCTAATGTGTAAAGAACTCATAAGGTCAAGACGCCGTTCTGTTAATTCGATCCAGTCCAGCATTTCAAAGTATAAACCTTCGCTTTGTTTAAAGTAGGGTGATGCTTTATTTATGAAGCGTCCGACAGATGTCTCTGACAGACGACAACCGATGAATAAACATCAGTGGACCAAGGCCTTATTTCTCTGGAGCCTTACAAGTAAACACATTTTTACATGTCGCGCTATAAAAATGTAGTGGACTAGTGGAATAACCCGGGAGGCTTTATCGCAGCAGATTTATCTTGTGCCAAATTATTTCTTATACATATTTTATTGGCTGACTCCCGCGACTTCATTCGCGTGGACTTGTCTTTTTTTAAAGTCACGAATTGCTAATAGTCTCCGAACTTTAAATAGACAATGTTTTGTGTAGAATTCTGAGTCTTCAAAGATCTAAAATCCTTGTATTTAATACTATTATACAGTACTAGTAAGTGTAGGAAAATTATAAACAATGGGTGATTGAAAAGACCACGACTGTTTTTATAGTTGCCTTGGCCCTCTACCTATACAACAGTTAATTATCTAGTCGAGACTTGTTCTGTTTTCCCTTACTCAGTTTTCTCATCGAAATCAAGTTCACACGATTTTTTACCGTGACCAATTGTTACCCTACTGCAAGTACTGCAGTGCTACCTACTATGCTAGGCTATGTTGTCCTTGTTGTCCTTGTATGTGTGGGCCTTGTTGCAGTGCCTTTAGCTTCAGGTTTTATTCAAATTCATCTAGATTTTCTGATTTATAAATTACTTACAGACAGTAAAATGTATCAATGCCACACTAGACATTTCGACACCCGAGACAAGCGAGATACCTATTGCCCGAGTGGGAAGAAGTGGCTCGAATCATTAAAAAAAACAATCATTTTATTACCCGTGTTAATACTTTAAAGACTTGATAAGAAAAGATTTAAATCCTTATGTTGTGTACAAAATGTCAAAATTTCCACGTCGTATTTTGTGACAATTACTACTTGCAACCCTTTCTATGTCTTCCACTATTCCCTGTCTAATTATTTTATCAGTAATTGTTTGAAATATTTCCACTAATAATACGTGTAGGCATCTATTCAGCGTTCATTTGCATACAATTGTGGGTACGACGTCCAATCAAGCTAAGCTGATTTGGGCAACGTATGGCGTACTAGTACGATACACGGTCAATATTTGTTGCCAACTACACTCAACATCTATGAAAAGGAATCTGTTTTCATTGCTCTTAACTGTATCCTACTTTTCTTTCCGATGTTCCAAAGCGAAACTGGCCTTATACTCCGAAATTCGATTTTCGAAGTTCCTGTAGCGCCATTCCGCTCACACTAATAGGCGGTAATTTGAGAGTGGGAGGGACGACACAATACGAACTTCGAAAATCGAATTTCGGAGTAGCCCCCCTGTATTAACCGGGATAAAAAGTAGCCTTCAACTGTCACTTTAATAAGTTACGTTGATCCTTTGATGTGTTGTGATTGTGACGTTAAGGAAAGACAGGTTTTCCTATTCATAATATTAGTTAGGTTTGAGATATGTACTGGTCACACAAACACTTAGTAATTATTGACCTTGCCTTACCGAAATACGAGATTCGCATGACGCACTGAGAGCGTAAATGTTGATGTTGATGGGGTCTATATCGGATGGTTGATTATGTTTTTGTCCTAATGTAACGTTTGGTCTAGTGATCATTATCCTAAAACAATCGAATTCTGGGCTCGGCTTTTACGACAGATGGAAAGTGTGAAAGAGATATTGAAAGAAGAGTGAATGCAGGAAACATGGTCAATGGAGCGCTGCGCGCCTTTGTGAGCAGTGAGAAGGTGTCAAAGAAGGCGCGTCTGGCTGTTCACAGAGGGGTGCTCGTTCCAACACTAATGTACGGTAGCGAAAGTTGGGTATGGCAAAAGAAGCATGAAAGTAGAATAAATGCAGTAGAAATGAGAGCGTTAAGAAGTATGGAAGGTGTATCACTGAAAGATAGAATAAGGAATAGTGTGATAAGGGAATGTGCTGGTGTGAAAGAAGATATAGTGACTAGGATCGAAAAAAGTATGCTTAGTTGGTTTGGTCACGTAGAGAGGATGGATGAAAGAAGATTAACTAAACAGATTTATATGGGGAGTGTGAATGGGTGCGTTGGGAGGGGAAGGCCTAGGCGGACGTTCCGTGATCAAATTGGGGACGTTTTGGAGAAAGGCCAGGTCAAGAGTACCCGAAACCGACGAGCATGTATGAAGAGATTGATAAATGTGGATGAAGCGAAAGAGGTTTGTCAGGATCGTAGCAAGTGGAACAAAGTAGTCTCTGCCTACCTCTGTGGGAAAGAGGCGTGACGATATGTATGTATGTATGTATGTATCGAATTCTCGGGAAGGTATAGATCCATTTAAAAGCCAAACGATCATTCAACCATAAATTGCTTTACAACAAAAAACTTTCAACGACCCATATTTTATAATCTGAATTAACTTCTAGGGTACCTTTTATTTTACCCCAAAAATGCATAGTTTTTTGTAGGCAAAGTCACTAGTTGTTGCTAATACTAACAAATCCGTAAATACTATTTATATTTAGATTTCTATTTCACATCATGTTATGGTATTAGTGGGCATCCTTCACGATGGTATTCCTAATGCAAATTAACTTTTATTCGCCGACGACACATTTTCTATGATTATTATGTTGGCTAAATATGGAAATACGCGTAAACTCGACACGGATATCGTCTGATACTTGTTTATTATATTAAAACCTGTTACGTGCAATGCAGTTCCTTTCCTTATTGGTTGAAAAAATATCGTGTTGTATATATTCACGGCTTTAACATTTGCTCACTTGTTCAGCTAGTTGTTGAAACGTCACAAAAGAAACACACAGACGCGGATTCTAGAAAGAAGAATTACTAATTTTAGTATTTCATTCTATTTTTATAAGTATTCATTTTAAATTGTGTCGGTAAAGCTAAAACTACACGCAACTACCATAGACACTTTTCAAGTTTTTTGTGCTTTACAAATATGTTTCCATTCCTACATTGGTTGATGTTCGAAGGGTACTGCGTCAAAGGGGTGGTATGGCACGATTTTGAATCCAAAATTTCGACGTATAACTTTTAACTTACCTGTGTGTTACGTTAAACTAACCACTATATACCGACTACTATTTACCCCATCTCCGGTAAGCTGTAAAAGTAAAAGCCGGCTAACAGCAGAAGCCCATTAAAAAAAAAGTCTACTATTTCTATATTTAGGTACTTTATTATACTTCAGAAACATTTTCAGACACCTTTTCATAATCATAATACTAACATATACATAATATAACATCTCGTCTTTATCCCTTACGGGGAAGAGCGAGCCTAAGGTAACAAACCTAAAGGCCACGTTTAGCATGATTGTTGGCGCAGGTGGAAAGGGGAATAAATAAAATAGTAATGGGTTGCTATTCGCATCGTCTATAACATGATTCCTAACATTTTCACCCACTCCCTCGTTGGGCTTTTCCATGTGCGCGGGAAGAGAAGCAACTGGTGCATTCTGCTTTTTTTTTATCCCAGACCAGCATGGGAGCGGACTGTGTGTTATATCAAACTAGCCCAACCACAACCACCCATTTCTATACCTACTTTTACAACATTTTAGGACACAAACATTGTCATAATACTTTCTAACTTATCCTTCTCTCTACAGTCCGGAAAATACGGCGAGGGTCATATCGGCTCATCCCGTGGAGTAGCTGTGCATGTTCGTGCCAAGGGCCCGGGTGGTGAGCACGACCACACCGGCTGCACATGGCCGCTGCTCTCCTCTGCAGCGCCCCTGGAGCCCCTGCCAGAGGAGCCCTGGATAGCGGTCATACGCCGCGGCAGCTGCAACTTTGAAATTAAGGTATGGGAACATGGACTTGCATGAGATGGTTTGACCTGGGGCCTTGCCATGACGTCTTAATGCGATTCAGATAAGGTTTGCTCGCTGTCAGATTCATATTGAAAGTGACAGCTGAAACTTGAACTGAGTCGGAATTAGGACGTCATGGTAAGGCCCCTGGCCTAAATTATAACACCGAAAGACGTCATAGACTGATGTATCGGCCTACAAGGGCAATGTAAAGCCTGGTAGTAAAAAACAAGTCAGTTATGCCACGTTTCTGAAACAGGAACAGGCGCAGGATTGAACCCAGAAGAAGAGAAGCTTGACGCAGAGAAACATGTTTAAAGTTATGGTTTAGACATAACAAGTCTGTTTAGGAAAAAATCTTCAAACATTAGAAATGTATGTAGTAAGACTACTCATAGACACAGCTTCTATGTTGATTTATATAAAAAAATGCAGTAATCATGCAACGTTCTTTGATTACTCTCGTCATAGTTCGTTACACCAATACACCAGCGATGTGGGTTCATGGACCCATGTGTGTGAGGTAAAAAGTACGAGAGAAACAATACAATACCACATTACTCTGAAGGTGATCGTGCGCTATAAGTAGATAATGAAGTACCTACTCAGAACAATCGGTAACAAATCTGAGGCAACACTTCTTTGACAACTAAATTCGTTAGGCTTTTTATCCGTCCAGTCAACTTAACCTTTAAATTGCACAAATGCGAAACCTGCAAGTGCAATCTTAATCGCAATTTGCGTTGGTCATGTTTTTCAATTGACAATTAACTTCGCAAGCGTTACCAAATTTATGAGCGTTAACTATCTATCTTCTACTTCTGATAAAGCTATATCTTTTGCATAAAAGGAAGGTAAACGAGCAAATGGGTCTATCTAGATGTCATGTCTAGTTTCTTATTAAATCTGATCTGATCGTATCAAGCAGTTGGTCTGCTTCCTTTACCTTGGCAACATTAGCATGCCGCATTAAGCCGTCGGAAGTTGCATCAGCTAGATATGGTAATATTTGTTCTATGGATCCATGGCTCACACTTTATCGTCCTATCTTAAGGCATGACAACATCACTGAAATGTGACGAAATCAAGTAATGACATCTGCATTATAATTCAGGTTAGTGAAACAATGAAACCAATACCGAAATCAGTAGGCTCAATTAATCAATCAATTCTTTATTGCAACCATGGTATTTACAAGATGTTCTTATTTACTAGCCAGTACATATATGGACCCTACTAGGGCGTAGCAAAACTTAAAACTAAATCTAATAATAAGTACCTAACATTATATAATCTATAGAAGTACCCTAATATATTTTAAAAACCAACAGAACACATCATAACTGCTTATTGTCTAACTCGCTCGCAATCGCCATCTTGTTCAATTTGACAGTTCTTGTATGAATGTGACAGCTAGCTGATTCCGATGCCAATTGTCAGCACATACATGAACTGTCAAAATGAACACGATGGCGATTGCGAGCGAGTTAGACAATAAGCCTACAGTACTTGTTATGCTAAAGCTCACTGAAATTTATAAGTAACGTTTATCTATTCTGTAAATACGAATATCATTTGTGCGATTGGTGCTTAGGGCCTTACCGTGACGTTTTAATGAGATTCAACTCCGACTCAGTTCAGGTTTTAGCTGTCATTTTTAGTATGGATCTGACAGCGGGCGAACCTAAACTGAATCGGAATTGAATCGCACTAAGACGTCATGGTAAGGCCCCTGTTCTGTTAGTTTCTTCTATTGAGGCCGTTACTAATGTCACCTTGCAACTTTTGACTTGAAAATGTTGCCATGCTGCATTTTTCTTACACTATATCACACAAATCACGTCTATATCCCTTACGCGGTAGACAGAGTCTATGGTAACAAGACCTAAAGGCCACAAGTGGAAAGGTGAATAATAATAATAGGGATAGGTTGGTAGCAGCATCGCCTATAACATGATTCCTAAGACTGTCGCCCACACTTACCATCTGCGCGGGAAGAGAAGCGACTGGTACATTTTATGTTTTTTCTTCGCTCCTAGACTAGCATTGTCTTCAAGCAATGTCTCTGTCATGTCCAACACATGTAACTGGTCGGTCCATGTAGCCTACGCATTCCTCAACACACTGAGGGTCACTGAACTCGTTTCCCTCTTTGATAACGATAGATTGCAATGAGACAATTAGTCACACACTCGTGACCGGCTATCACTGACCCGTACAACGCTGCCTGACCTTTGATGAATAAAATACATTGTCAGTACATAAGCGCTACTGATACGAAGGTTAAAGGTCTACATGGTTGGCTTCGCATTTCATTTCTATAAATTAGTTACGAATTAAATTAACGTCATCAGAATTGATTAAAAGCTAGGTCACGAATTGAAAAAATAACCTATGGAACGATACGATATTTGCCTCAATAAAATAAGTAGATTGATAAAGAAGTTTGGGTTTTCCTTATTGTTTAGTGTCCTCAATTTTTTTTTTGTTGTTGTTTTTTTTTTTTTATCAAGAAGACGATTCCATGCATGTTTTGCTTTGTATTAATGTTTTGGAGCGAGATTATTTTATTCACATTTTGCTGTAGAGCCAGTATTATAGAGTAACCAAAAAGCTGTAATTCGGTACCGAATCGAAACCGCAACAAATTCTTCTAATAGATTTTGTCATTTTAACGCAAACGCGTTCGAGACGTATTTTGTAACGGAAAAATTACAGTAAACAGTATGCTTAGTGTAAGTCTAACCTAACCCATCTTCATCAACAACGCACTTCCATTTCGATGCTGATGATAACAATGACTACCCTATAATAAAAAGTAAATAATACTCTAATCCATATTCCGGTAGAGAACCGCTATCTGTGATATCAATGAGGATTATAGGTCCCATTTGTCTTCCCGATACCGAAGATTGATTGCCCGATAACGTGTTAATATAACACGATATTGTAGCAGCCGTTTTCACAGTAAGAGGCAAATCGAATGTCTAGTCCGTTTTGTTTGTTTTGTGTTAGGATCAGCTTAAGAGCTGCAAGATAAATATAATGTTGACGCTAACTATGAAAGACGGATTGAACTCAATCTATTTTTGCATTAATTGACTGTGCATACAGTCAGTCAGTAAAGACTGAACTTGAAAATCTTATATTTGGGTGTTTTATTTTATTGGGCATTATACCAGATCGCTGAACGTCAATCATTCGTCAATAACTATTCTATTCTATATACACCAGAGTATCGGTGTGAAATATACAAATATTTAAATGATTAAATCAAGTTACCTTTTCATTTTCTCTATTCAAGTTCGCAATCAGCCGGAAGACGTCCACTGTTTAACAAAAGACCTTTAGTCTATCTTTTCTACGAGTGGTCACTTTCAAATTGTTTCAACAGAACTATGAATTTTGTATTATAAGAATCGTAACATTATGCCCGTCTTGACTCAGAGATCTGCGAACTGTTATTAAATACAGAGCTCTTTTATTCAATGCATTGTTTTATATTACAGGTGCAGAACGCGTGGCGCGCGAACGCGACCGCAGTGCTCATATACAACGACCGGGACACCACAGTTTTGGAGAAAATGAAGCTATCCACGGATAATGGACGTATGTCTAAAACATATATAATAATTACAATGGCTTAATCACGTTAAGAGGGTGGGAGGAGGTGACCCAAATTGCCCAAGACCGGAGTCGGTGGACTGAAATGATACGAGCCCTACACCTCAGCTGAGGGTAATAGGAACTGAAGAATAATCCCGTAAAGATGAAGCTTACTTAATCAGCAGACTGGTTGTTAGCCTTTTGGGACAACCTAGTAGCGGTGGCCTAACACACTTAGTTTGCTAAAATAATATAAAGTCATGTTAGGCCTAGTTTAGCTAAATTGACTAGCTACAAACAGTTGATTCTTGACTTGTGCAGTCACCATTCGTTTCTCTTAGGCTTATCTCACCACTCCTTAACTGTCAGTTATCTATGATGACATCTCTGTCTGTTTCGTAGTAATAAATAGAAACGGGGGTTGTGAAACAGGCCCTTAATCCGGAGATTATTGTTTATTTTTATGTTCATTTACGAGTACTTATTAGAAAGTTTATTTGTTACTAGCTGTTGCCAGCGACTTCGTCTGCAAGGAATTCGTTTATCGCTATCCCGCGGGAAATACGCAATTTTCCGGGATAAAAAGTAGCCTATGTGCTATTCCAGACTTTTTACTATCTATGTGCCGAATTTCATCCAGATCCGTTGGGCCGTTCTGGCGTGATTGAGTAACAAACAAACGTCGTCCATCCATCCATCCATCCATCCATCCATACTTTCGCATTTATAATATTAGTTAGATTTTCGTTCACATACCAGACTACGTGCAAGTTCACCATGGCTTCTCTGAGTGTACTGAGCGTACCTATATCGTATTACGTTATGTTGTTATAGCTTCTAGCCAGACGGCGAAGGTCGCCCACCTTTATTGTTAAGGGCCTGTGGCCAACAACAATGCTGCCATATGGCTCAGATAATTTTATGACGTGTCTTTAGAAGTACGAGTACAATACGAGTATGTAACTAAGAAAATGGGCCAAGTGCAAGTCGAACTCACGCACCGAGGGTTCCGTACAAATTAAGGATTTGAATATAGAATCCAGTATTAGCAGAGTTCTGCCCCGTACTTAATCTACCTAATAGTGTATGGTAATTTTATATTGGTTACTTACATACATACACAGAAATACATAAAAATATTCGTTTTTTTAGTACCTATTTCATGATATTAAATTATCAAACTACACCGTAAGCGATAAATTACAATAGTTTTATCGTATTTTAATAGCCCGTGTCCTACAAGTCGTCGTAAACAGTTTTACAGACAGTTATCATCTAGGCAAAAAACATGAGTCACAAATGATGATACGTGTTTTTATGTATGCATAAAAAAGTTATATTTCGTACCGCTCAGTCGTCGCTGATATCGACAACCCTATGACATGATACTTAATTTAATACATCGTGTTAAGCAACATGAAAGGGCAATATATTTAGTATGTAGCAATTGTACTAAAGGAGCAGTAGGCTTATTGTCTAACTCTCTCGCATTCGCCATCGTGTTCATTTGACAGTTCTTGTATGAATGTGACAGCTAGCTAATTCCGATGCCAATTGTCAGCCCATACATGAACTGTCAAAATGAACACGATGGCGATTGCGAGCGATTTAGACAATAAGCCTACTGATGTGATTCGTATTTCCCTAGAGAATGTTTATTTTTCAGTGATAAGGTTTACCCTACATCTATCTTCATAAAATGGACGTAACGTACGCAATCTCACGACCCAGGTCGAGTCAACTACTCGAAAAATAAATAACGGACTCAGTTAAGGGAAACTACGCAATAAGAAGTCTTACAAGTTCCTTTTACATTTTTAAATTTACTCGAATTGGTGATGTTTCTAATGACTAGGAAACGGCTAAGTGAACTGAATGTAATTAGTCCGCTTTCCCTTTACTTTTACTTTTATATAGCAACACAGCACAGTTGGATGAATTTGCAGTTGGAATTGATTGCAATTAAATGTAATTGACTTAATTGCAATACTTATTTATTTGATGACAAAATCAAAACATCTTAGAAGGATCCACTGTTATGGAAAATGGTCGGTGAAATTATACAGTTTGAAATTCAATTCAATTCAATTCAATTTTTGACGACCGAATGGCCTAGTGGTTAGAGAATCTGACTATGAAGCTCGGGGTCCCGGGTTCGATCCCCGGTCGGGGCAGATATTTGTATGAAAAATTCGAATGTTTGTTCTCGAGTCTTGGATGTTTGTATGTATTTATCTATATAAGTATGTTTATCCGCTGTCTAGTGCCCATATCACAAGCTTTGCTTAGTTTGGGACTAGATCAATTGGTCTCAATTGTCCCAAGATTTATTATTATTATTATTATTTATTAATGGTTATGTTATTTTCAGAAAAGATAGCATTTCCTTACGGGATATTGGTGAAAGTAACTCTGATATCGATATAGATAAAAGATCGTGCACAGATAGAACAGACAAGGACCATGAATAGGCAGAGAAAAAGGTTTTGTTTACTGAACATGCTTTTATTTCATTAATGTATTTGACCCGGTTTAATTGATGTAATTTTTTTGTTTGTTACTTTGGATTATTCTGGGCCAATGACTAGGCATTTCGTTTGTAATGAAATGACAATATGGTTTATATTGCGTCGTTTGGATCAAATCTCAATCCTAGCAAACAAAATATCTAATTTTAATAATCGTGGCGTGGGAAAATGATAAAATGTACAAGTTTACGATATTGTGTACAGTTCAAATTCAAAAGTTCTCGATAAAAAATGCTCAACAAATTTCAAAACACCTTATCAAATTACAAAATGAGCAAAAGTTCGCACAAGGAAATAGTGTCAACGATAATCAAGGCCGGAAAAGACATAAATTTACTGCATCTCCATTCAAATTACTCAAACAAACCAACCTGTTTTTGTCGAGACTTCCTTATCGCATTTAATCAGCTATCGCGTAAATCAGCTGACAGCTAATCGAATTAATAATAATAAACTATCCTTGTTGTTGCTGTATATTCGCATGTTGTTTTGTTTTAAGAGAGGGAAACGGGGAAACGGCTAGACTTACAATAGGAAATATTAATGCTTTTTTATTGCTTCCATAAAAGCTCTTTTTTGAAATAAGTATAACCGAGATCTTTATAAGTTATCAAAGATTTGTCTCTCTCTTTCTAGAAAAACAGATTTTTATGGAGTTTATATGGGCGTAGTGCTTTATGACGTTACAATGTCATGTCGGATCTCTCTTCCTAATCGCTGCCTAATTAGCGCTTTGAAACATTTATATTTTTCGTACCTATTTCTTGACTTATTTATTAAATTACCTGTAGGTCTTGTCACTTTAGCCTCTGTCTACCCCGTAAGGCAGAAAGACTTGATTTGTGTATGTATATATGTATGTATGCATTTCTTGAATGACATTACTTTTCGTTTCACTTTATGTCATCTCTTACGATATTTTTATATTTTGTTGAGAAATGTAATATTTTTTAATGCATATTCTCTATTGGATCTACGAGTACTTAATATTCTTTTAGTTAAATTTTACACACATAATTTTACACTCGCCACTATCGGCTACTGTTCGATATATGTGTAGGTAATCCTCCTTCAACGAGCGCCACAGCAAAAGCTTAAGTCCCTAGCTCTTCGAATCCTACCACCATCTGGTAAGACTTATCAAGCCTTCAGCTGCTCTTGTAGGAGGCTTAAAAATAATCCGCTTTTCGCTACATCTTGTAAATATTGCAACAGCTTGAACAGCTTTATATAGCAAGTAACATTGGCTCTGTGGCTTGAAAACTACGAGTAATGAACTCCACAAAGCAGGATATAATAAGGAGCATTCCTAAAAGGATCCTTTGTCAGCTAACTTGAAAGGCTTTATTGAATAAAAGGAACATCCTAGACCCATTTTCAACAGCAAATAAACCTCTAGAAGCGTCAGCTCACAGAAGCATTCAATCGCGAAATTATCGGCAAGCTCATTGAATATTCATTGCAGAATTACATCCAACAGAAAATAACCTCACGCTAGTTCTGTGCCTAAAATATTTAGATTAAAACGCCTACGTATCACAAGATTTTTTGAAATAAGAAACCTCTAGCCCTATCTTTGTGTTGTATCTATCAAAATCTATCTCGCTTCGATAGGTAATATCAATTAAACCGGAGAGTCATTCGTACACTGCGGCAAGTAACTTTAAATAGGTAATAACCCAAATTGTTGCGAAAACTAGCTGCTGCCCGCGACTTCGTCTGCAAAGAATTAGTTATTCGCTATCCCGCGAGAACTATGCAATTTTCCGGGATAAAAAGTAGCCTATGTGTTAATCTAGGGTACCAGCTATCTCCGTTTGAAATTTTATCCAAATCCTTCCACCCGTTTCAGCGTGAAGAAGGAACAAACATACACACTCACATCGTCACATCCATCCATCCTCACAAACTTTCGCATTTATAATATTAGTACCTAGCAAACATCGCATTTATAATATTAACCAACTAATGGTTTATTTAGTAGGTACTCGAAGTAGACGATCAAGATCACAAGTTGCTCACGAAATTTCTGTACAATGTTACATAAACCTCTGCAAAACGCTGTAATTATGTTAATGACTGCGGACCTCACATTACTTGCCCACTTTATCTAACAAAGAACTTTTCGGCAGCTCTTCACTGTATGACGTGATACCATCGTCTCATCTGATACTGGTCGACCTTGCATGTATGGCGCAAGTATTGGATTGAACCCACGCGAGTGAAAGTGTCTCAGCCCTTTGCGTCGCAGAATTAACTAAATACACTTATTATTGCTCTACCGAGTTATCTATTAGAAAAGGGCATCGAGAGTTGCGTAAGTGGTTTGTATTTTGTAATGTAGGTACCATGCATTTTTCATACTTATTTGTACTTCCATGCTGGGGCCTTACCATGACGCCCTAATTCCGACTCAGTTCAAGTTTTAGCTGTCACTTTTAGTATGGATCTGACAGCGAGCGAACCTAAACTGAATCGCAAAGACGTCATGATAAGGCCCCTGGTCTGGGAGTAAAGGAAAAACAGAACGTACCAGTTGCTTCTCGTTCCGCGCAGATGGTAAAAGCCCATCGAGGGAATGGGCGAAATTCTTAGGAATCATGTTACAGGTGATGCGGCTAGCAACCCCTATTTTGATTCCCCTTTCCACCTATACTCCTACAATCATGGTAACGTGGCCTTAAGGTCTTGTTACCTCAGGCTCTGTCTACCCCGTAAGGGATATTGACGTGATTTGTGTATGTGTATGTAAGTGTAGTAGACCAGATCACACTAAACCTCACGGACTGAAGCTGGTTGTTACAATACATATGTATAAAAAACGTACGCGCACTTTTTCTCCGAAACCCCTTCAAATGTAACACCAGCCTTTATGGGGCCAGCACTTCCGCCATAAAAATGAGCGAACGTGCTCGCAATATTCCTTCTTTCGTACAAAAGATAAGTGACGGACATGCCTCCTTTGCGCCTTTGTAATTTTCCTTTGCGCATCAACTATATAAGCAAAAAAGCGACCAATTGCGTGGTCGGGCCACGCACAGGGTAGAGTTCCGTACGAATGACCAAATGTTCGATATATTGTTCGACAATTACTTGTCAACTTGCGAAGCCGATATAGCTGTTAAAGTTTTCCTTTTAATTTAAATATAAATACTATACAAAGATAACCATTTTGCATGGACACCTGACACTGCCAAAAATTTGTAATTGTAGCTTGATATTTATTTTTACAAAACCCACAATATTTTTGAAAGACCAGGGGCCTTACCACGACGTCTTAATGCGATTCAGTTTAGGTTCGCTCGCTGTCAGACTCATACCAAAAGTGACAGCTAAAACTTGAACTGAGTCGGAATTAGGACGTCATGGTAAGACCCCTGGGGCTTTACCATGATAATGCGATTCAATCCCGATTCAGTTTAGGTTCGCTTGCTGTCAGATCCATACTAAAAATGACAGCTAAAACCTACAATACCCCGCACCGCCGTGGGTTAGGTCTAATAGACGTAAGCACACAAAAAAACTGACTAACAAATAGACACACGCTAGACGAACACAGCAAAACTGTAATGGGTCCATTTGTACCACAATACTTAGGTTACAATTGCGAAATTCGTCAATCAGCTCACAAATTAGTTCTGCAGTAAAACAAAAAGAATATCATTAGCTTACAGCTGACCGCCACATCCAATAAGCACGTGTGTTGCTACCGTCTCGGATTACCTTGACAATGAAACCTGCGTTTCTGTAGGCTTACCTTCACGTGGTCATAGTTCGTGTCAGGTGATACTGGATAGGCTTAGATTATAGACTTGTGAGGAGTTAACTCAATTGTTGGATGTTATAATTGGATGAAATATCGGCGCTAGGGCACGTTTTACCACATGCGTATGTGACTATTGTAACATGGAACGAATTTCGAAACTAGTAGACTGTTCCTTTTTTCACGGTCGTGGTGTAAACAAGCAAACAAATAAACAATTATACTATAAATTATTGAAATGGTAAAAGCAAGGAAGAGTATTTTTGATCAGGTTGATTGTTTAATCATACGAGGCTCGTGCGTAATCAATAAATTGATAAAGTCTACAAATGTAATATCGTCAAAAATTATCAAGTATTTTACTATCGAGGCACGTAAAGGCGACAAACATTACACATACCTACTCGTAGATAGGATAGGACAGAATCTTCTTATTAACTGAAGATTGTCGTTGCTTATAATCAATGTAATCATCTGCTTTAAAGTTTTTAGGGGTACGTATTAAAATACATAAAGTTAAAATACCTAATGGTTCAAAATACCTAAATGGAATTTTCTCAGAATTAACATTATTAATTCTGTTGATTTGCAATTTTCTGAGAAAATTGCATTTAGGTATTTTGAACCATTAGGTATTTAAACTTTACGTATTTTAATACGTACCCGTTTTTAGAGAAGCAATTATTGTGTGCACATTTACTACACCCACGGGAAAAGATACATAAAATCTATTTTTATTATCGAAAAAACAGATTATAAAATAATTAGTTCAAATTTTTTAATTTATTAACGAATTAAAAGCCTTATTATTATATCGGAAGGTCCGATCAGAACAAAGATCTGTAAACAGACGAATCTGGACATTTCAATGTGATCTCACGCCCACTTGTATAATACGTAAGTCTTGTGACACTCATTGTTTCATATAATATTATTGTAAACGATTTCCTTTTTCGCCTCGATACATTATACATTATAACCTTCCGCGAAACAAAGGAAAGTTGTCTTCTTGGCCATTATTATTGAACGAAGTTTTTTAAATGAAAAATCAGCAATAGCTGCTTGTGTTCGCATCCCACTTTTCAACCACGCGTTACTTTGCGTAGGTCCATATTAATAAAGCAAGATTGAAACAAGTTAGAAGCGAGTATAAAAACAAATCACGCGAAAAGTTTCAAGGGCTACAACAAGCCCTCGTAGTTTGTGAGTATGGATGTATGGATGTTTGCTAATCTTCCACGTCAGAACGACTTATCAGATCCGGCTGAAATTTGGCACAAGAATAAACTAAAGCCTGTAATAACACATAGGCTACTTTTTATCCCGGAAAATTGCTTAGTTCCTGCGGGATATAGCGATAAACGAATTCTTTGCAGACGAAATCGCGGGCAGCATATAGTAGGTACATATGTATGCAACAAAGCTGTACCTAATTGGCTATAGTCATTAACGTCATCTACCTACGTTGCCTGTTATACCGAGACAAAGACATTAGTGACGCCTGACGCAAAGTCTTCAGCAAATTGAATTATACATGCAAGCTTAAGGCACCCCTGATCTTGTTTGTAGAGATGCGTCAAGCCGGCTTAGGTTTCTTGAAATAAGATGATTAAGTTACTAAGGTATGTGGGAGCGTAGTTGCTTGACAGTTTCAGAAAATAAAGAAAGGAGAAACATTTATTTATAACCATAGGAGACTTGGGGCCTGTCTCACCCATTCCTTACCTGTTTTTATCTATGATGACGTCTCTGTCTGTTTCGTAGTAATAAATAGAGACGGAAGCATAGATAACTGACAGTTAAGAAGTGGTAAGAAACGCCCTCAAAATAATGAGAAAACACGGGGAGAATTGTCACGAATTGATACCGTGCATCTCAGCATAATGCCTCACGTTTTCCGTTGAGACCAAGAGGTGATCCATCATACGAAACTATATACTTCAGTACAATAA
This sequence comes from Pandemis heparana, assembly GCA_963854515.1. Classification (NCBI taxonomy): domain Eukaryota; kingdom Metazoa; phylum Arthropoda; class Insecta; order Lepidoptera; family Tortricidae; genus Pandemis; species Pandemis heparana. Next base: position 8,472,798 of record OY978025.1, read on the forward strand.
TCTAAATCATATTTTTGTACATACATATCAGGGAAGCGGACATTCCCAATTGTTTATGTCTAAGATAAGGATTGTCTTGCGCCCGGTGTCAGTGTTCGTTTTCTAGGTCTTTATTTATTTTGCCCTATACGGAGGAGTAAACCATGGTGGTTATTTTGCCTTTGTATGGCCCTCTAGCGTTGGCCTTGCCTTGCATCTCTCGGTCAGACCGTAAGATTTACACTAGATAGCCTTTGCACCAATTGGATTGGGAGTCTTGAGAGTCTCCAGGGAACTAGCTGTGTTGCAACTCTCCAAATAAGCCTGTACCTAATTTTAACGTGTTTTAATATCTTATTTTGTTGTTACAGGGAACATCAGTGCGGTGTTCACATATAAATGGAAGGGGGAGGAGATAATGCGACTGATAGACAACGGGACTCGCGTCATGGTCGGCATCATTAAGGGCCGCACATTCACGCATATCAATAACAACATCAACAAGTGAGTCTGGAACACGGAAATAGATACCATCAGCATCAGGCATTAGTTAGAAGTTAATTTTATGTATGAGGAATAAGGTTGAAAATTATGTAAGATTTGAACATTGATGCTGACTAAACGATATAATATTAGTGGACTTGGGTAGAGAGGGCGGTGGGGAGGAAGTAAAACCCAAGTCACTAGCTGGTGTTAAGAACGTATAAGAACACTTTATTAAAGCAAACCCTAGATTATATACAATTGGATCTTAATTGCGTACAGCTTAGAAATGATATCGTGCGATTTGTGGTCGACACTTTTATCAGATTCTCTCATTATTATTATTATTATTATTATTTAAAATAATACACTAGCAGCTCTTTGAGCTGATGCGTGTATATCACTGCACTTGTGTTCTTTCTCATGATGTTAAAAACGCTACACGATCGTAAAGTTCGGTCGATGCATTTACCATGTAAATAAAATTGTGTAAATTGTGTAATAATGTGTCTGTCGTCTGGGCCCTATTTTATAAAGCTACAAGTTACAATTTACAAGCGGAAGTCTCTTTCTGACCCTATGTGTTAGATAGAGACTTCCGCTTGTAAATTGAAACTTTATTGTAGCTTTATAAAATAGGGCCCTGTTTGTCCCCTGTAGTTTTTTTTCTTCAGAAAAGACGCAACCTACCAGTATGTACTACCCTCTTACTATGTTAGTACGAATAAATAAAGGTTTTTCTCTTTACATTGTAGAACGTCGGTGCTGTTCGTGTCGATATCCTTCATAGTTCTAATGGTGATATCGTTGGCGTGGCTGGTGTTCTACTACATTCAGCGGTTCCGGTACATTCATGCCAAGGATAGACTCTCGGTAAGACTCTCTTGACTTCTAGATGCAAATTTTATTTTACAAGCACTAGAATTAGACTCTAGAACCAGTGATTGTAAACCTTTTCTCGTGAAGTTATATTTGGCTTGTTATTTACTTATATGTTTGTGTTGTCTTATTTCAGAAACGACTGTGTTGTGCGGCTAAAAAAGCGCTATCAAAAATACCTGTTAAGAGCTTAAAGACTGATGACAGAGTAAGTTTACACACTTGTTGGTTCATTAAATATGAATTAGTCATATATTCGACTAGCAAAAAGTACGTTTTTAAAACATTAATATTTATTAAAACAAATTCTCCTAATGTATACACTAGAGTTGAGCAAGCAGATGTTATGATCTTTATTGATAGGAAAAGCTATCATGAAATACTAGTGCTAGATACTTTCAATTCCTCTGTGTTACTTCATGTCTTATGGTATATCAAAAATATTGCGAAAAACATGCCTACAATGAGTCGCCACAATTGCATTTCGCGTCTCTTTCTGCCACCATTTTATACCGTTTGACAGAAACAAATGGCAAATACTTATAGATAAAGGGTAGACCGATAGGTTTACATGTTCGATTCCTTCGTTGGCAAACGTTTCTATTAACAAATAAAATGACGATGAATGACGAGCAAAACTAACGGGTCACATTTTAGAAAAATTTGCGACGCGCGTAGTACTTATATTGATAGTAAATTATTTTTTTCAGGAAGTCCAAGGCGACTGCGAGTGTTGCGCCATCTGCATAGAGCCGTACAAAGTTTCCGAGACACTGCGGTCTCTGCCTTGTAGGTGAGTGAACAGTGGACATACTTGAGAAATATTTCACTTTTCAATATCCTAAACCACCATTCGGGTTCCAACAATTGACAGACAACCACCAGACAACGGACAACGTAAACCCACTTGCACTGGCTGGACATTTAACTGACACATTCATTAGAGATCATAAAGGTACACTAAGAAGAGATTTGCCGAAATTGGCACGCTGGGAACTACTTACTCCAAAAATCGAAATAGCGTCCCTCATACTCTCATGTTCATGACTGTTGTGTGAGTGGGAGGGCAAGATAAGAGCGTCAAACTACTAACTTCAGAGTGAAAAGAGCAGGGAGGCTACTCCGAAATTCGATTTTCGAAGTTCGTATCACGCCGTCCTTCTCACTCTCATATTAAACTATTAGTGAGAACGGAACGGCACGAAACGAACTACGAAAATCAAATTTCGGAGTATAAGGCCTGTTCTATTTTTAAATATTTCACAGGCGGGAAGCCCCCTGCCAAGCTAGCCAATGTAACAGTCAGAGCACTCCTGTATAGATATCTGTTCGCAGATTCAAAAACTATAATATAATATTTGCTTATTGGTATTTCAGACACGACTTCCACAAGAATTGCATCGATCCGTGGCTCTTAGAGCACAGAACATGTCCCATGTGCAAAATGGATATACTCAAGTACTATGGCTTTGTGGTGAGTTTTGATAATATGACATCTAACAATGTACACACAGCAAAGCTATTCGGTAAGCAGGTTTGACACGGCGCGTGCATGCAAAGGCGCTTACCTGATTATTTTGCCGTGTGTACCATCACTACCAACTACTACGTGTGTATCATCAGTCAAATATGTGGCCACCTTAAGGTTGAAAGTCCTTTGCGCGTCATAAAATATAATGTCGATAAGACATGGCTGTCAACTTGAAAGTTCGATTTTAGCGACAGTTTCATTTGATAGGAAAATGGATGAAAAGTTTAAACCACTTATTTGGCTGACCGTACATACCTTGAAGAAGGAAGGAGAAAACAAAGAACATTGTCATTGCGACATTCGATACACATTCTCTTTGTATTCTCATAGATAAGTAAAGTTAATTACTGTGATAAAGTTTTATGGTGGCCCAGGAATAAAATTGGTTGATTTTACATTCGAAATTCGAAACACTTTAGTTCAGTAATATAAAACTATTGAGTTAATGGAACTGAGACATTTTATTCACGGGTTTGATTTTTATGACATTATATATAAGCAATGTTTTCGCTCCATTTAAAACATGGGAACAATTAGGATACACCTAAATCAATGACACACTTTAACACTTGACATGATTTAAACAATAGGTTGATAAGACTACAAGTTTCCAAACAAGTTTAGTCTTTACAACATCTCTGTCAAATCTTTTTACTACCTCTATCGTCACATCGTCGTTTACCGTCAGTCGTGATCGTTATCAATCGCATGCCTATAAAGCATTAAAAAAATGTTGAAGCTATTGACTAAAGCGCAGATTTGTCATATGTTTATTTAACTGTCTGTAACCTTTACTATCTCTTCGGCAGGGTATCGCAAAACAACCAAACAACACACAAACATGGATAAATTAGCAGACTGATGTCGCAATGTTTTTTTTTCTCGTTTTGTAATAATTCATGCGGAAAATCGCCTCTTCGACCGATAAAGCAAGTGCAACGAACGATAATCGCTTCCGACGTGGAAGAAAAAACATTTAAATATGCATTTGTTTAAATGCTATGAAAATTAAAACAAAAGCAAACATTACTTGCATTATTCAAGTACATACCTCCAGCACTTAAAGGATTAAGATATAATTAGATTCAATGTGTGTAGAGATCGCTTTTATTTTTAAATCTACATTCATACATGCACAAATCACGTATATATCCCTTACAGGGTAGACAGAGCCTAAGGTAACAAGACCAGGCCACGTTTAGCATGATTGTGGGCGTATAGGTGGAAAGGGGAATAAAAATAGTGTGGTGGGTTGCTAGCCGCATCGCCTCTAACATGGTTCCTGCTTAACTCGCCGATTTCCTCGATAGGCTTAAATGGAGTCAGGCAATTCATGTTTCCGTCCAGTAGGCTTATTGTCTAACTCGCTCGCAATCGTCATCGTGTTCATTTTGACAGTTCATGTTTGAATGTGACAGCTAGCTGATTCCGATGCCAATTGTCAGCCCATACATGAACTGTCAAAATGAACACGATGGCGATTGCGAGCGAGTTAGACAATAAGCCTACAGGAATGTATAGTGCTGAACACAATTTTACCGCCTTCTAAAAACTTTTTTAAATCAGACATTATTTATAAACAGAAAATAAAATAAAAACTTACACACGCACTGCGATGAAGACCGAGCGGTTGACCTGGCTGTATGGAATTATTCTATCGTCTTCTCAATTTTGCATGCAATTGTTTGAAGTTTTAAAAAGTTACGAAGCGGGAAAAAATGGATTTTAGTACATTTTCATTTACTCCTAGGTAGGGAAGTTTTGTTTTTCCGAGAATGTTTGAGAAAACGAATTTTCCACAGACGAAGTCACGGGCAAACTAATAAGCAAGCAAGCAAGCAATGATAAAATAATGAAATAATTAAGTACTTAATGATAAATTTTTGTTTGTTTGTCCCTAGTTCACGGGCAGCCAAGAGAGCATACTGCAGCTAGAAGTGGAAGAAGCTCGCAGCCGCGCGGTGAGCCCGCAGCGCGCCCGGCATCCACTCACGCTGGTATTTCATGTAACAATCCCTTTGTTTGTGCCAGTTGTTATTCAGGTACCAAGGTAGTTATGAATCTTAAATGCGAGTTGAAGAAAATTATCGCTCTAATTATTCTTAATACAAGACAGGTTTTATACGGGACGTCGACATTACCTATAACCTTCTCACCGCCAAGCGGCTCTAGTGTCACTCGCAATTGACAACTTTATCTTGTCAAATGAAGGCGCATTTTACATTGCCTGGTTGACTTTATATCAAGTCAATGGCGGCGAAAAGGTTAATGACCTCCGTCAATCATGATCACGGGAAATCTAATTAAAGCTGTCTACAATTGTAATGTATTTTATTTTTTCCTGCTTATGAATGGTACATTGGTAACTGCATTGATTGGTTGCGTCTAGTTGATACTAAAATCTACCCTAGACGGCCAAGGTGCCTATTGTGCCCATGATTTCCCCACCTGTCCTATGTGTGTTCAACATTTTGTATTTGAAACTATAAATTTAATTTTTAAATGCGTGCGAAGGGTTTGCCAGCCTCAAACTATCCGGCCTCGCTTGCGCTCGTCTATCTTTTCAGTCGGCGGCTTACTTCCTCTGTAGTAATATAAAATTGTTACAGTTGACGAGTGACAACTCGTTCGAGGAGGCTGGCAGCGAGCGCAGCAGTCGCGCCTCTTCCCCCGACGAGCTCGCGCCTTCGCTACCTCGCCGCGCGCCTTCCATGCCCGAAAGGTTAGCTTACCAAAGATCACCAGAACAGCTAGCACGAGACCGAGATAGTCTACCCGTCTTTTTCTTACTATTCCTTCTAGAGAGAGACTGGTAGTCTATCTCGTGCGCTCTCGTTCTGGCCGTGCAGAGACTAAAGTCTGGGGCCCGCAGATCATCAGATTTCCTTCTTCGATATAAACAAGTGTATCACCGTCCGTTCTGTGCTCTAGGCCAAGCCACTTCGGGGCCCCACAGAGCTAAGGGTCCGGGCCATTTTGCCAGTTCTGCCACGGCTTAAAATCAGGATATTCTTGCACAGGTACGAAATTAAACGATATAACGACTGATTATTAGGCACAGTGCATTCAATTGGTTGACTTATACTTAGGTGTAGGTGTGTTCTAAGCGACCAAAAAATTAATGTACTGGGAAAGCCTTGCAAAACACGGAAATGGGTGGATAGAGAAAGGGGAGCTCTCTGCACAGAATGGGACACCAAGGCTGCATAAAAAGGTAGGTAGTCGAGATTTAAAAAAAATATTTTGTTATTCCAGGTCACGCGCGTCATCACCTGGCTGCGCGGCACGTCCCAGCCCTCCGTGCTCGGACGTGGCGTCCGCCAGCACGGCCAGCACGCCGCAGGACTGAGCGCAGTGAGCGCCCTCTCGCCGAGCTGCCAAACCCCGCGGCCCCTCTCGCCGTCTCCCTCGCACCCCCCGCCCGCGCGCCCGACCCCGCGGGCCAGCGCCCATTGGACGATACGAACTAACGGTCGAGTGTCAAGTGAGTCAGTGATTGTGTTCATAAATAACCCTAGAATTAAATACTCAATTTGGTACTTCCAGTGACGGTGGATGACAAGTGATATTTTATTATTTTAAGTGCTAGTGTAGTTTTAGCATTCACCGCTCCGCCTAGTCAACGAAATAGTGTACTGCAACATCGGGTCCCGTAACCACAGCCTTATGCGATGTAGAAAACTGTCGGTTATTTGACGATATAACATGTTTTGTACAGCTAAAGGTGCGTCCAGGCGTCCGCTTTATATAACCCAGAATCTGTCATTCGCTGATCTATTGTGGATAAGTTACGCAGCAACACTTTGCGTGGTAAATATCATCAAACAGTAGTGAATAGTTCTGAATAAAGCGGTCTCCTGAACCCAGCTTAACTACCCTATGTAAAAGTTAAAATAAATGAATACAAACCGTTTTTACGTAAAATTGTATGTATATTATTGTTATAAAGATCGAGTCTAACGTGGAGTCAAATTTAACTTTTCATAAAGCTATGTCTGCCCGATGTCACGTCATGACGAGCTATCTGCTAAGGTTATAAAAACAAGATAATGTTATTATGAAGAAGTTAAACTTTACTCTGTATAAAACTTAATTATTTACATTTTGACCAGATGATGTTATCGTGATTTAACTAAAGTTATCGTTACTTCACAAATCTGTTGAAAATATATTAATTTCGCATTTGGTCCGTACTTTGTACTTAAAAAACCGATTGGCTGTTGATCTCATAAATATAACGTGTTGTAAACTTCACCAATAAATGTGTGCTAGCCTCACCTCGGTTGTGCGTATGGGCCATGGATAGGTATATTATGCTAGACATGTCTCCGTCCATATTTCATTTTGTATTAAGAGTTTTTATGTAAAACCCGACACACGGCGGTTGTAGTATTGTAGTTCTAATAAGCCCCAAGTGTCATTTCATAACTTCATAAGGTAATATTTTGGGAGCGTCCATAAATCACGTGCCCCCGCCCCCCCTTGGCGAGACTACCTGATATTCTTCGCTGCCCCCTGCCCTCGCGAGTTATTTCGTATTTTTCTCCCATACCTCTCCGCCTCCCATTTTCTTCCCTTTTTTCCAAAAATCAAGGTGATTTATGGAAACCCCTATTTACTAACAAGAATTATAAATGGAAGAACAATAAACGAATTAAAATATTATATTCAGTAAGGTCACCAATGATGTTCAAAAATAAAATATTATTCGATGTTTTAATAGAATATAAATTGAAGGGGGAAGATGTTGACTATTGATCCCTTGATTTAACAATGCTGTAAGAAATTTAAAGTTCAAATTTAAATCATTTGTAAAAATAAATTAAAATATTGTTAAAACTATGTAATACTAGTAATAATGCAGCTCTATTAATTTTATATTAGATTCAAAGGACACTCCATACTTGTAGTGCGCTGTGCAATTAAAATCGGAAAAATCACTACATGTTATGTTGAATCATTACTAGGGATCAATCAACTTTATAAAACAGCTATATAAAATTAACTTTCAAATTACCCCTAAGTGTGTGGAAGTCTTCATGTGATCATGTGTTATAAGGCCCTAACAAGGTCCTAGCGTCGTGGTTTCGTCCTGGCCGTCTTTACCCTATTGGGGGCCCTGGGCACTAGGATAGTGGGGCCCCAATGGCTATGACCGACAATTGAAGTAGATACGCTGAACTGTTCTGTTATTTTTACAGTCAGTGAGGCCCTTTTGCCCGAGGTGCTCAAGGCACTCCTCGAGGTACCCAGTGGGGAAGATAGGCCTTGGTTTCGCCTCGTTTGAAAGCTAGCGTTTGATTCTGCAGTCGTGCTAGGTAGCGGTTATATGGGAATACCTAAATTTCGTGGCTGATGGTAGTTAATAAAATCTAGTCTGAAATTAACTTCAAGTTACATCGCTTTCATGGACAATTATTGTTAATAAGTTTTGTTTGCCTTTAAATATTTTAGATTATATATTATCCTACCAAAAAATTGAAAAATTTGAATTTTGGTCAGTGCCTGCGTTCGTACATTTAATAGGTTCTTTTGATTATTGACGTCTCTCGCGTCGCGTGCGGGATAAGTAACTCATCTTTTTGCAAAGACGAAAAAACTAGCAGATACCTAATACACTGACAAGTCAAATAAAGGGTGACTTAGTATCGATATTTCATATTTACCCTTTATTTTTAAACTAAAAGGATTACTTTAGTAAAACCAGAAAATTTGTTACCGAAATAATTGTTCATGAAAGCGTAAAATTTGTTCAAACGTTTATTTTATAAGGATCATTTACGCTTTAGTTGTAAGTAAGCATTTAAGTTATTACTTACGCAGTACATTTTAAGTACTTATTATGAAATATCTAACTGATTTTTATAATCAACAAGGAGACTGGTATGTACTTTTTATTGAATACAGTTTAAAAGATGTTTAATTATAAATACATTCCCATCTTGTGCGTGGTCTGTCCGCGTCTACATCAAGTGTTAAGGTAAAAAACAATAAAAACCAATACAGTATTGAAATCAGAGTTTCATTTTTCTTCTAACTATGAATAGGAAGTGTTGGTAACGAAAATTATGGCAAATGGTAACGAAAATTATGACAAACCGTATATTTGCAACTTCAATTTTATGGGACGAAAATAGACTCATTTTCAAAGTAATAAAAGCAAAAGTTTGTAAAAGTAACTTTTATTCCATTTAGGTAGGACTTAATTTGAATCATAATTGTTACATGCAAGCGTACTTACTATTTACACAAGCAAAAACAGGGTGTTATGAGTACATCGTATTATCATTGATATCAAAAGGAATAAAATGTTAAAAGAAGAGTACGAACAAAACTTTGCACTATTTATTTCTTAATATACCTATTTATATGACAATAGATTTTAAACGATTTTGGCGCTAATGACAACAACCAAATTGCTGATTATTGCATAGATTTACGACAAAAGCAAACAGTGACATCACTTGGCCAGATCGAATGATTATTATGACTAAATGTACATTTTGCTACTGTCAGGTCAGGAGTCTTTGGCAAGCAACCGGTTGCCATATATACAAAAAAGTTGAAGTCGATATTTCAAAGTAACTAAAGATCTAATTTTACGGTTATCAACAATACTATTCCTTTCAAGTAAAAATAAAACAAATTTGTAGCACCATACAACATTTTCAAAACTAATTACAAAAAAAATAATTACGGGTGCAGATGTACGCCACATGGCCAGTACCGTTTTATCTCTTTCGCCCACAGGCACACTAACAGTGTGTGAAGAGTGGCGCTGCTCAATTGCATTAGTATTTGTCGGCGGCGTCTTAATTGTGTCTACCCTATTGAGCACAAAAAAAAATACAACCGAATTGAGAGAGAATCTCCTCTTTTTTTTGAAGTCGGTTAATAAAATAGTGAGATCCATCCACACAACTAACGCAAGATCATTCTGTCTGTTCGACTCCAATCATTTAAAACCATTCGGTACAATAATCACATTCAAATGATACCTTATATATAAATTTATGTACAACTACATAAAAAGTTCGTTAAATTCTAGAAAAATCTAGATTTTACACAAAAACATTTCAAGTTTATTAAATCTTATTTTCTAAAATTAATCTAGTTAACATCATCGTTTGATTTAAAACATATAGATCGTCATCCCAGCCGAAATATTTCACTGATGGGTATAGGTCTCCTCTGGCAATGTGAGGGATTTGACATTAGTACCCGCGCTGATTCTGCACAGATTGGGAACACGCCAATAAATAGATTCACAAATTATTTCGCGATGTCTAGTCTCTCTGAAAGGTGCGAGCTCGGATTAGAATCCACGACACTGCATCAAATCATTGATAACCATTCGACTACCATGGCTTTAAATTAATACTTTTATTAAGTAATAAACATCAAATCAAAACATTAATACCGCAACTTAATTTTAAATCTGTTGGCATATCGTATACAAAACACTAAGGGCCTGTTTCAGTACTCCTTAACTCTCACTTATCTATTATTCCGTCTCTATTTATTACTACGAAACAGACAGAGACGCCATCATAGATAACTGACAGTTAAGGAGTGGTGAAACAGGCCCTTAGAGTAATTTAAAACTAAGGAATGCAATAAGAAAAAAAAAGTACCTAATTTATTTGAACATAGATAGTAACAGAACAGTCTTAGTCGAAGGATAAAATTCCCTTCCCCTATTTATAAACACTCGTTAATACTGGCACTCCACTTGGCGTATTTATTCAAATATTTGCGTGAGTGAACGGGATGCACTATATTGTTTCTAGCGTATGCGACGAAGATGCCAATAGCGCAACGCGAACACGCAACTCCAAGAGTGCCAGTAGGTATAAGCTTGTTGTCTGATTCGAACTATCTTACTATTTCGCCAACGATAGTAGAAAATAAAATAAGTTACAGGTATAAAGTTTTTTTTTATTCACGCGTCATCAGTCTCTATAGTAGCGGAGGCTAAAGAAGTAGCGGCGGCGGGAGAGGCGGCGCGCGCGCAGGCGGCCAGCTCTTGTGCGAAGAACGAGTCGAAACAGAACTCTGATCATTTGTCCCACAAACCAGCCTCCTTCATCTTGGTCTGGAAGTATTTCTCTAGCGTATTCGCGCACCTGAAAAAAAAGCTGTAGTCAATTCTTGTGCTCTCGTTTCTGGAACTCAGACCAAAAAAAAAGTGTTCGAAATTGATAACATTTCATTTTTATAACACCTGAAAACGTATATATGGTTCGAAAGCATTTTGCCTCCTGATCACTGCAATATGTTTGTATAATTTTAATATAGCCAATTATAAAAAATATGTCCTAATTTTACCAATACTACCACAGGATAGGTGAAACGCCTTTGCTTTTTTCACGAGAAAAAATAAGCGATCATAATTTTGTATTTTTGACAACTTCAAAGTACTTACAAGGGGGGCAACTCTGAAATTCTATTTTCGAAGTTCGTTGCATACCTTCTCTCTCACTCTCAAGATAATTAACTATTAGTATGAGCGGAACAGCACGAAGTGAACCTCGAAAATCGAATATTGGAGAATAGGACCTGACATTGACAATTCGAAATTAACGTCAGTCTTTTTTCTATAGAGAAAAGACAAAAGGATAAGTGTGTATTCTGTGATAGTACCGGAGTTACGCTGTTTTAGAATAAGCACAAATTAATAAATTAATTATAAATTAAATACAAGCCCTAGCGAAAAAATTAAACTGTCAGCATGTTCATCTTTTCAAACAAAATACAGAGAACCATTAAAATTATAGGCTCAGAAATATGAAATGTTGTCAATTAGTAAAAGAAGTAACATCAGTCTGATCAGTCCTAACTTACATTGGTAATTGACCTATTTGATTGAATACATATCAAGTTGTAGTAATTGGGAATTTTGTCCAAAAAAATTACCTTAAGGTCCCACTACACCGTGCCATACTATGATCGTAACCGACACCCAGTACACCTTGCTTTGTCTCATTAGTACAATTAGACGAAGTATGGTACGGTGTAGTGGGCACAGAACTTAAAAATAAAGAAAACTGATACCTATCGGATATATTTTTCTACTCCGCTACTATCTATATCAAGCAAATGCAAGCAAGGTTTTTGTTAATTGAAATAAACCACCGCAAAGTAACGCCTGACTCAATTCATAAAAACCCCATGAGACAACTAAACTTCAACAACTTGCTGCCCAACTGGTTGCGCGACAGGTTTACCTGTAGTAGTCGGTGTCGGGCGAGTTGTAGACGCGGCAGTTGGTGAATATGCGCGTCATGTCGGCGATGAACAGCCGCCGCGACACGTAGTAGCGCGCCTTCAGACGCTCGCCCATCGTGCGCAGATCTATAACAACAATAGTAAGTAAGTAAATGCTTTATTGTACAAATATAAAGAAACAGGGACAAATCATAAAAAAATACATTAAATACACTCAGCGGCATATTTAGCGGAACACAAAAAAAGTGGAGGTATTATTTTTATTATTTTCTTTTTTTTCTGGTCAAGCATTAGGTATGTGTTTTGCTAACTTTTTCTTGTGTTCCGCTAAAATATGCCGCTGAGTATATATGCACAAAGGCGAACTCGCTAACTGTGCGAATAGTGTTCAACCAATGAAAATTGAGGAGGTTCCCAAGTCCCATAATATTCTTTAATGCATTTGAAACACTCAAATTGCTACTCCGCTGCCACATACCACATGGTAACGGATTAGTAAAGTATACTTTTCGTTCCTTTATATGAACTTAAGTAACGCCTGATTCAATCAATTATTTTTTGAGTATGCTTCAAAGTGGGACTCATTTAAATTTTACAAATAAAAACACCACTAGGAGTAGAATAAGGATCATTATTTTATTTCTCTAATTTTTTAGTCTGTTAAATCATCAACCGAAAAGAATTGACAACATTTCATTTTTTTAACACCTGAAAATGTATATATGGTTCGAAAGCATTTTGCTTCCTGATCACTGCAATATGTTTATATAATTTTAATATCGCTTATTATAAAAAATTAAAATTAATTAAAAATATGTCCTAATTTTACCAAAACTACCACAGGATAGGTGAAACACCTTTGCCTTTTTCACGAGAAAAAATAAGCGACCATAATTTTGTATATGACAACTTCAAAGTACAAGGGGGGCAACTCTGAAATTCTATTTTTGAAGTTCGTTGCAGACCTTCTCTCTCACTCTCAAGTTAATGACTATATTAGTATGAGCGGAACAGCACGAAGCGAACCTCAAAAATCGAATATCGGAGAATAAGGCCTGACATTGACAATTTGAAATTGACGTCAGATTTTTTTCTATACAGAAAAGACAAAAGGATAAGTGTCTATTCTGTGATAGTATCGGAGTTACGCCCTTTTAGAATAAGCAAAAATTAATAAATTAATTATAAATTAAATACAAACCCTAGCGAAAAAATTAAACTGTCAGCATGTTCATCTTTTCAAACAGAATACAGAGAACCATTAAAATTATAGGCTCAGAAATATGAAATGTTGTCAATTGTTTGGAATAATTAGATTCTTTTTTCGCTACAAAAATATTTTTCTTCTATAATATTTACCCATGGGATACTTGATGTGGTCGTAATAGTCGGGAACTTCAGACTTGTCGACAGGCTTTAGGAAGGGCCACGCGGCTGCGTGATTTTTCACCTGAAATCAAAGTAAAAAAGTGTGTAAGATCGTTATCTCAGTCTTATTCACTAATGAGCGATTATCTAGGGCGATGCGGCTAGCAACCCATCACTATTTTGATTCCCCTTTCCACCTATGCGCCCATCACGATAAACGTGGCCTTTAAGTCTTGTTACCTTAGGCTGTCTACCCTCCATGGTTATTAATATGTTGAGCATTATTTGGCTTTTCGTAATTATGATTGAGTCTCACGGTAGTTTCATGTTGAAACCACAAATCAGTACAAAACAATAAAGAAACAAATAACAAAGTATACAATAGGCGGACTTATCGCTTTGTAGCGTTCTCTAATTTTATATGTTTACTAGCAACCCGCCCCGGCTTCGCACGGTATATTATGCATGAATTATACATATAAATCTTCCTCTTGATGCACTCTATCTATTAAAAAAAACCGCATCAAAATCCGTTGCGTAGTTCTAAAGATTTAAGCATACATAGGGACATAGCCACTTTGTTTTATACTGTGTAGTGGTGATGATGTGTGATTTATGTGTTTGTATGTATGTAATGCAAGGGTACTTACCGAGTGCAGCACGATCTTGAGCGCGTTGAGGTCTATGGGCGCGTGGTCAGCGGGCGCGGCGCGCGGCGGCCGCCAGCCCGTCTCGCGCAGCCCCGGGATCGACTCCACCGGGATGCTGCGGACCTGCACGCACACACATTACAATATATAGCATGAATCTTCCCAGGTGAATTTTTCGCTTCGACCCTTAATCTTTCAAACAAAGGCCATTGTCTCTATTATCGCAAAACCGCAAGCTACCGTACGCACGTGCCACTACAACATTCATATTGAAAAACAAACGGTATCGTCATAGTATTAAGGTTCAAATTTAATGTCACTGATATTCTAGATATTATTTTTAATTTGAACCTTACCTTATGACGATACCGTTTGTTTTTCAATATGAACGTTGTAGCGGCACGTGCGTACGGTAGCTTGCGATTTGCGATAATAGAGACAATGGCCTTTGTTTGAAAGATTAAGGCAATTCACCTGGGAAGATTCATACTATAAATAAACTTGCATTTATGGCGCCACTAGCGCGCACGCCGCATCACTCCGCCTCTAGGTTTTAAGCTGTGCCCGAGTCCAAACCGACCAATCAGCAGCCGCGTACGACGCGCGGCGATCGTCGCTGATTGGCCGACTAGATTAAAATAACGTTGTAAGATCTAAGTATAGACCATACCAAGTTTCCAGTCAAAATGACACACAGATAATCTATAACTTGGATTATTCAACTCAAAACTAAAGCCTACCTAAACAAAAGCGATTAAGTCAATAAAGTCATGAAACACTTACGCCTTCCTTGAAGCAAGTGAGTCCGGGATGAATCTTCCTCACCTCTTTCTGTCGCATATCTATCAGTTTCTTCACAATCTGAGAAATAAACCAAGTTAAAGTCAAAAAATGATAATCGGCTCCTTACCAAAAACAAGAATTCCTTTATCGTCATATTCATGATTGGAACTATTCTTGTTTAAACGAGTCCCGTCCGTCCAAAGAAGAATAAGCCTAAACAAGTGAACTTTACTCAAAGTGCATTAAGATTCAATTTAGTACCCTTTGTATATTTGTTCGGTGACAAACCGGTATTTATAAGATTGATTAATTAAATAAATATCTTGTGACAATTGACACCAATTGACCTAGCCCCAAACTAAGCAAAGCTTGTAATGCGGGCACTAGACAACTGATAAACATACGTATATAGATAAATACATATTTAAATACATATTAAACAACCAAAACTCGAAAACAAACATTCGTATTTTTCATACAAATATCTGCCCCGACCGGGGATCGAACCCGGGACCTCAAGCTTCATAGTCAGGGTCTCTAACCACTGGGCCATTCGGTCGTCCTCGGTTCGATTTACCTCTTTCTGCCTCCGTATGACAGACGTGAACTGCGTATAGACGATACGTGGGTTAAGCTCGCAGTGCATCAGTGTAGCGCCCTCATAGTCCTTTATATAGCCCTGGTACATCGCGCGCGGTAGCCGGATGTCCTTGCTGAACCCTTGCTTTTTGAAATAACCTGGAAAATGTAACACAAAATGTGACAAATGTCAGATATCTATAGCGCTGGTCTATTTTTTATAACCTTGGAGTAGTCTTGGGAGGTAGTAGTAGGCGTAGAAGCATGAAAGTAGAATAAATGCAGTAGAAATGAGAGCGTTAAGAAGTATGGAAGGTGTATCACTGAAATATAGTATAAGGAATAGTGTGATAAGGGAACGTGCTGGTGTGAAAGAAGTTATAGTGACTAGGATAGAAAAAAGTATGCTTAGTTGGTTTGGTCACGTAGAGAGGATGGATGAAAGAATTAACTAAACAAATTTATATGGGGAGTGTGAATGGGTGCGTTGGGAGGTGAAGGCCTAGGCGGACGTTCCATGATCAAATTGGGGACGTTTTGGAAAAAGACCAGGCCAAGAGTAACCGAAACCGACGAGCGAAAGAGGCATGTCAGGATCGTAGCAAGTGGAACAAAGTAGTCTCTGCCTACCCCTGTGGGAAAGAGGCGTGACGATATGTATGTATGTATGTTGGAGTAGTCCTTCTGCCCCCGTCATTAGCGCCAAAGTCATGGAAGGTTTGCACTGATCATATAAACATAACATCACTGGCAACGCAATCCTTTGGTTTTGCGTATGTCTTATTTCTAAAGGTGATGGCTATCACCCCACCATCACGTATCACTTACTCGTTTGTCACTACATTTAGGGCCTGTCTCACCACTCCTTAACTTATCTATGATTCCGTCTATTTATTACTACGAAACAGACAGAGACGTCATCACAGATAACTGATAGTTAAGGAGTGGTGAAACAGGCCCTTATAAAAAAAAAGACAGTTACCAATAGCAAACTCGTCAGCAAAAGACAGGAAGTGCAGGATGTTGTTTCTTATGTGATAGTCCTTGAGGTGGTTCATCAAATGGGTCCCGTAGCCCTTCACCTGTTCGTTGGAAGTCACCGCGCAGAACACTACTTCGCTAAAACCCTAAAACAACAGATCTAAAATAATTACCCTAAAAAATGGTTTAAAATATAAAGGCGACGTCCCACTGCAAACGGTCACGCTACGCATAATCATCTCCAGCCTATATACGTCCCACTGCTGGGCACAGGCCTCCTCTCACAATAAGAGGGCTTGGGCTGTAGTTCCCACGCGGGCCCAGTGCGGATTGGGAACTTCACACACACCATTGAATTGCTTCGCAGGTATGTGCAGGTTTCCTCACGATGTTTTCCTTCACCGAAAAGCTCATGGTAAATTACAAATGTAATTTCGCACATAAATTCCAGAAAACTTGTGGTGCTAGCCCGGGATTCGAACCCACGACCCTCTTCTTGAGAGGCCACAGATCAAACCACTAGGCTAGGTAGGTATCAAAATGTAGGCGGTCGTTTCCAAAGCAGTGCTGCACACGCAACGCACGAAATGGCCAACGGACCCACGTGGGTGGCATAGCGCGCGCAGCAGTGGGGCGTCGCTTTTAGTGTCAGATAGCTGGCCAGGCTGGTATTTCTCAGAATTTTTGATTCTGAGTAGTGGTTTTCTGGAAGAGATCGCATTTACGCGGTAAAGCCGCATTCCTATCCTGTTGAAATTATTTGATAACTCTGATTATTTGATAACTCTGTAGGTACTGTTTTGTTGTGTTCAATAGAGAATAATTATGTATATTGTATGGTATTTTTAGGGGTACCTATGTTTCTACAAGTTCCCAACGGGACTCTAAGTAATAAGGCTTAGCTGTCCGTCCGTCTATTTTAAGTTGACTTTGTTTAAATTTTGTACACCGCTTTGCAAAAAGAACGGGCATCCATGCTTTTTGTATTTCATGTGTATAAAAGTTTACTTTCTAAGCTTTAATGCCCAAAAATCAGAAAAAACCATAGGTGCCCGATTTTTTTGCAAGAGGATGTATTTTGCACAAGAAAAATGAAAAAGGTTGGATATGGCAGCTTGCGACGTCGCCGCGGCGTCAAGAAGAAAAGCTCCAATCACGAGCACCCATACCTGAGAGTGAAAGGTTCTGAAGCAAATTCCACCGATAGGCCTTCCGTCCTTGATTAGAGCTAAAGTTTTGTGTTTACTGAAAGAAAAAATATACGTGTAAGATAAATAAAATAAAATAAAAATATCTTGAGACAATTGACACCAATGGACCTAGCCCCAAACTAAGCAAACCTTGTAATATGGGCACTAGACAACGGATAAACATACTTACATAGATAAATACATACTTAAAAACATATTAAACATCCAAGACTCGAGAACAAATATCTGCCCCGACCGGGGATCGAACCCGGGACCTCAAGCTTCATTCATAGTCAGGTTATTTGACCACTAGGCCATTCGGTCGTCAGATAAAAAAAAAAGTCTTAACAATTTTATTATGCACACAAAATTTCATTCACAAGCTTATTTGCTGACAGCACTTTTTGAATTGGATTGTCATCCCATACAATCCACATTGGACGTCAAAAAAAGAACTGTGATTGACTACATTTGTAATCCTATCATACAACATGGACTTACGGATCGAAAACTAATTGTGAAATGTATTCCTTGGTCATCTCTGGCAGCTGATGGGAGAACACGTTATGGAGTCCTGAAACACAGGCACATCTTTATCATACCATGTCTGTGCTTTTTTAGTATTTTCTCCTTTGAATGGCAAAGGGGTTTGTGCACAGACAACCGCATCGAAGTGTATTATATTGTTTGTTTTTTTTATTTTCGGATTACTGTTTGTATCACCCGATGGCCCCAACGGAAGACCAGCGCTGGCTGTAAGGCCAGCATATGAGTTGGGACCATTTTGTGACAAACTATTTTATCTGTAGATTTTTTTTTAATTTTTATTGATTCTTATCTAATTGTGTTTGGCATAAATAAATAGCAGAGCGTTCTCTCAGGCGACCGCGGTTCGAATCTCATGTACAAAGTTTTTTTTTTTTGCGCGAGTGTGCATGTGTGTAGTTTTCACTTCTGCCGGCACTCCCGGAGCGCTACCTGGGCCCTATTTTATAAAGCTACACGTTACAATTTACAAGCGGAAGTCTCTTTCTGACCCTATGTGTTAGATAGAGACTTTCGCTTGTAAATTGTATCTTGTAGCTTTATAAAATAGGGCCCCGGTGTTTTTTATCTTACCTATGAGCCACAGCATGGTCTGCTTGTTGACCGGCCCCGTGAGCGAGTTCCCTATGACGTGGAACTCTATCATCTTGCGCTGCTCCTCTATCTTGGCCGCCTCGTCGCGCGGCGCTTGCATTTGGAATAACGCCTGAAACGTGTCATTTGTATATTTCGGATTTAAACAATCAGTACTTCTAGAACGGGAGCGCGCGAGAGCTGAGTCGCGAGCGAGATATACTCGTCTCTTTCTAACGCGGACAGTAAGATAAAGAAGGATAGTTTCTCTCGCGCGCTCTCGTGCTATCCGTGCAGCGCCAGTTTTTCGCAATAGTTTGTGCTTTGTCCTTTATTTTCCATAAAAAAAAAAACTGTTCGCCCTACCGTACTTTTTGGCCAACTTGGATGCTTCAAACTAAAGCAAACTATTATTTCCCACTGATGTGCTTATGCAAAGGTATCCAAGAGTTATCATAAAAAGAATTTTTGAAATTTCTATTAATATTATGAAAACGAAAGTAACTCTGTCTGCCTGTCTGTATATTACTTTTTTAAGCTTAAACCGCTGAAATGAATTAGTCGAAATTTGGTATACCTAGGAAGGACATAGGATAGTTTTCATCCTAGAAAACAGCATAGTACCCGCGGGATAGCGACAAGCGAATCCAGCGCGGACGGAGTCGAGGGCAACATCTAGTTTTATATTCGTACGGCTATCCTTTATTTCTAGAAATTTCCCAGAAATATTCGAAAACTTTTCCAACTTATTGGTAACTTTCCGAAACTTTCCCTCTGTTATCTCTTAGGTATACTCACGTCGGGCCCGCACATGTAGGCGGGGTCTGTGATGGTGGCGACGATGTCGGCGACGCAGCGCTCGCTGACGTCATCAGCCAGCTCGTCCACCACGCGCCGCCGCTTGCCCCCCGCCTCGCCGCGCCCCTCCGCCGCGCGCTTCAAAGACTCCTGCTTCATAGAACCTGCGTACACGGTGACGATTCATTGCAAGTTGACCACTACTACTATATGGTATACAGGGTGGAAACGAACCGTTCAGGCCCCGCTAATTTAGGTAAGCTACTACACAAATGAATCAAGGTTTTATATTTTTTTACCTATTAGGGATTTATACGTTTCCTACGTAATTTTAATAAACAAATGAATACCGTCTCTAACCTTTGATGTTGTTTGATTAACTACAAAGTGATATGCAGTTTAATTCATGCCCCTAGCTCTATTATTTTAGGAGATATTCTAACTTTTTCACCCTAATAAGGGTTTTTCACCTTAAGGTAAGGTATATAAGGTGTTTACACAATGGAATCAATAGTTTTTGTTGTAATTAAGCCCTTAACTATGTTTTTGTTTAAACTACTCATTAATGAGGTATTAAAAAAACCACGTGAAAGAAATATTGCCATCAATGGTTTAATTCAAAGAAAAATACAACTCAACTTAATAAAATACAGTTGGGAGGTTTTCAAACGGGGTCACGAAGGTAATTACAACAAACCGGATAACTCACGTATAAAAGTCGGAGCATTCCTTCGGCTTTTATATGTGAGTTATCCGGTTTGTTGTAATTATGTTTGAGTCTCACGGTAGTATCATGTTGAAAGTCACGAAGCTTGGCGTTCTAAGGAGGCCTTTATTCAACAGTGGACGTCTTCACGCCGATGATTATGATGATGATGACAGTTTTACTTACGCAATTTTTTACGCCGCGACGGAAACGACACTGATATCCTGTTTTCCGACATTGCTGTTAGTTTTAAACTATATATTAATACGGCAGATCGTAAACCGCCTACAAGATGTTACAAAATTAATTCAGTATATTATTTTAACAGATCGTTTAGTGTGACTGAACATCTGCATTGCATCCAAGTTCGGTTTACAAATAACGTCTGTCTTGTTAGCAATTTCACTATGACATGCGGTTTTTAATTAGTTAGGACATTTAGGTTAATTACATTACATTAGAAATTTTTCTGCGGAATGTAGAATGTGTTTACCATAAACGAGTTTACCACCATCTTTTTTTTAAGTCTGCCGCCTTGTTGACTAGAGTCTGTCTAACCAAAGCTGAACCTGTAAAAGCGCAGCAATTTCAAAAAATCATGACCGGGCGGGTAACACAGGATCACTCACACAGCTGCAATTTTCTTGAAGAAATGTCAATTTGACATACAACATGACACCTCAGATAGACACACTTAAAGACAAAATGTTGCCAATCAAATAACTAGTGGGTTCAGCTTTGGTTAGACAGACTCTATCCCCCGATTCCCATTGGGCACTGATTTGAGAACATACAAAAATTTCTACATAGTTATATAGGTAGTAGGTAGCACGCTTGTTCCCTGTACATAACTTTTAACATAACCAGGTCATTCTAAGGTAAAATAAAGACTATTTCTCAATTAATACAAACATGTTCGCGGATTAGGGGTGACCCCACCCCCGCCGCACCTTGAACCTAAATTAATCCAAATTAGTCATCCTACATTGGTTTTACCAGTACCGGTTATGTACGGGGAACTAGCTGTTTTACCAGTGCCGGTTATGTAACGTGGTTATGTACGGGGAACAAGCTGTTTTACCAGTGCCGGTTATGTATGTAACGTGGTTATGTACGGGGAACAAGCTGTTGTACCAGTGCCGGTTATGTAACGTGGTTATGTACGGGGAACAAGCTGTTTTACCAGTGCCGGTTATGTAACGTGGTTATGTACGGGGAACAAACTGCTTTACCAGTGCCGGTTATGTAACGTGGTTATGTACGGGGAACAAGCTGTTTTACCAGTGCCGGTTATGTAACGTGGTTATGTACGGGGAACAAGCTGTTTTACCAGTGCCGGTTATGTAACGTGGTTATGTACGGGGAACAAGCTGTTTTACCAGTGCCGGTTATGTAACGTGGTTATGTACGGGGAACAAGCTGTTTTACCAGTGCCGGTTATGTATCGTGGTTATGTACGGGGAACAAACTGTTTTACCAGTGCCGGTTATGTAACGTGGTTATGTACGGGGAACAAGCTGTTTTACCAGTGCCGGTTATGTATCGTGGTTATGTACGGGGAACAAACTGTTTTACCAGTGCCGGTTATGTAACGTGGTTATGTACGGGGAACAAGCTAGGTAATTGGTACTGAGGTATTTACCTGCTGAAAGCGACACAGTAGTGAAACCATCCTTGCTGTCGCCTGTCGCTGTCACCCGCTCGAACTCACCGCCGCGACGGCTCGCTAAAAAACAAAATTTCTTGACCGGTTAGCCTAGTGGTTAAAGAACCTGACTGAAGCCTGAGGTCTCGGGTTCGATCCCCGATCGGGGCAGATATTTGTATGAAAAATACGAATGTTTGCTCTCGAGTCTTGGATATTTAAATGTATGTATTTATTTATTTAAGTATGTTTATCCGCTGTCTAGTATCCATAGCACAATCTTTGCTTAGTTTGGGAATTGGTGTCAGTTGTCCCAAAACACCCATAACTTGTTAGTGACATTTGTAACCTACTCAAGTCGAAATTAGTATAAACTCAGTAAGTCCTAACCTAACCAGCTCTCGCTGACAGATGCATAGCATCTCAAGCCTGCAAAAGTGGGCCCTCTAACCTCTCCGCAACAATGGCCAATGGTGGTGGATATTATCATCGAATTAAAAACTTCAAAATACCAAAATTTACAGTTTTACTTACTTTTCAAAAGGCAACACTAGCCTCTAAACCTGACCTAGACATCGATTTAACTATTTACGTAATATCTACAATAAACTAGCGAATACAGACTAAAAAAAAAGTCTATTGTTTTGCACACTCACTTCCACTCTGTCCACAAAACTTCTCAGTGAATGGAGATAGAATCTGTTTATCTGAATACTACGTTACTATCACGTAGATACGTTATCTGCGGGCTGTCGAGACAGCTGACCCACATTAGGCTACAAGTGATTGTGTAAATAAGCAAGTAAGTTGGGTACAGTACAGGCTTTTAGAGAGATCCGATGTGAGATTGTGGAAAGCGTGACCAAGTTTTTCTACATTTTAAAATTGACAATATTTCATACTAGCTTCAGCCCGCGACTTCGTCCGTGTAGAATTAGACCTAAGAACTCATGTTGATTGATAGTATATTCTGCAATCATTGTTAACGTTGCTACTCTAGGCAGCGACCTTTGATATGTTTATCGCTATCCCGCGGGAAGTATGCAATTTTTTTTTTTTCATTCCAAAGTTTTTTTTTTTTTTTTTTGACCCAAATCCACCCATTCGTTTCAGCGTGAAGAAGAAACAAACATACAACTCTTTTCGCTAGGGCTTGTATTTAAGTTATCATTAATTAATATAACCTCACGTAATTTTTGTGACAGGGGACAAAAGACTGCGTAGTTTTGGGACGAATAATCTCAGAAAATATCAGCAAAGGGGCAAAGCAAATAATCAATGAAACCTTAAATATTGATGCGTATGGGGCCATTCAAGTATTACGTAAGCACATTTTTTACAATTATTTACCCCCTCCTTCCCCTTGTCAGCAAAAGTAAGCAAACCTCTTTCCCCCCCCCCCCATGCTTACGTAATCGTTGGTACCTATAGGCATTTTTCTTTTAATGTATTCGGTTTTTTATATATTTGTGGGTTGCCATTTGTGTAAAAAAGTAAATAATAACTGCTGACGTAATCACGACATCGACCCCCCCACCCACCATGTCATCAAAAATAAGCAAAGCAAAGACCCCCTCGCCCCCCTCAAGCGCTTACGTAATACTTGAACGCCCCCTATCGCAGCGGTTTTGAAATCCACGATCCTGTATTGACATACCGGTATCACTACAATATCAACTGTCTAATGCCGTTCGTTCTAGCGCGCGGACTGTATATATATATCTCTCTCTCTCTCTCTCTCTCTCTCTCTCTCTCTCTCTCTCTCTCTCTCTCTCTGTGTGTGTGTGTGTGTGTGTGTGTGTGTGTGTGTGAGTGTGTGAGTGTGTGTGTGTGTGTGTGTGTGTGTGTGTGTGTGTGTGTGTGTGTGTGTGTGTGTGTGTGTGTGTGTGTGTGTGTTTGTGTGTACTTACTGGTCTTGTTATCGAGGATGGCTTGCAGATGGTGCGGCGGCACCTGCTTGTACTCGGGGTCCCAGATGGGAGAGCTCGCGCTGAATATCTCCTCCTCGAGAAGGGCCAGGAACCGCGGGAAGTGGGTCAGCACGAGAACCTGCGCAGAGGCATGACGCGTTTTATTACTACTAACTACTACTATTTTTTCTGATGAGTTTTATTTATAGATCGACTGCTTAACTGAGTCGCCGCCCGCGCGGCACAGGGGTGCGGGGTAGGACGACAAAGGGGGCCGAGAGGTGTGGGCGGCAGTCGAACTATCTGACGCTTCGAGAGCCCTAGCTGTACCCGGTCGACCCTGGCACCACTGACCCGCTTTTCCGGGGGCATGCGGTCCCGCTCCGAGTGGCACTTGTCCATCAGCTGCCGGCAGACGGACTTGAACACGGCGCGGAGCAGCGTGCGCCCGAACACCAGCGACGTCTCGTAGTGCGGTAGCGAGTCGCAGAACGCCGGCACGTGGCAGAACACCAGCCATCTGGAGACGACCAACACATTTGAATTGACGTTTGAATTATTTACTAATCCAATGTGCTTTGCATCCTCGTCGCCACTGTTGAATCGAGGAGCTAAAGCAAAGACAATGCGTTAGATACTGAAGTTTATTCACAAAAAGGAGGTACATACATGTATATCGAGTGCGTACCCTACGTTGATATAATCATATTGTGAATGCACTACACTACAGTTGACACTAGCTGCTGCCCGCGACTTCGTTTGCAAAGAATTAGTTTATCAATATCCCGCGGGAACTATGCAATTTTCCGGGATAAAAAGTAGCCTATGTGTTCATCAAGGGTACTAGCAATCTCCGTTTCAAATTTTATCCAAATCAGTCCAGCCGTTTGAGCGTGAAGAAGGAACAAACATATGTATAAGCTGTCGTAAAAAACTGTCTTATTCAAAACTAGCTGTTGCCAGCGACTTCTTCTGCAAAGAATTCGTTTATCGCCGTCCCGCGGGAACTACCCAATTTTCCGGGATAAAAAGTAGCCTATGTGCTATTCCAGACTTTTCTCTATCTATGTGCCAAGTTTCATCCAGATCCGTTGGGCCGTTCTGGCGTGATTGAGTAAAAAACAAACATCCATCCATCCATCCATCCATACTTTCGCATTTATAATATTAGTTAGATGTTGTGCACCTCTGGATTTACTTGCGGTAGTAACCAAGTTTCATAGCAATCGGATGAACAGTATGGCAGCGTACGACTATAAAGAACCAACTAACAAATAGATACATAGTTTTTATTTTTGCAAGAAATTACATGATAATAATTCACTTACCTTGTATAGTTTATTTGATAGGCTGATATATCTTCCGGATTAGATACTTGCTGTAACCAACAACACAAAGCATTTAGCATAAAAAAACACTTTAAAATTTTGACCAAGATTATACTTCGCCAAACTATGAAACTGTTTCACCAATCTCTGTTAAGTTCTTTATACTTTAAGCCCCTTACTCATAAACGCTCTCTAGGCATCTGCTAACTTAACAATCGTTTGTCCTTATCTTGTCACAATGACATTTACTTTTCACAGATAAGGACAAACGATTGCTAAGTTAGCAGAAGCCTAGAGCGTTTATGAATAAAGGGGTTACTGTCAGATATCAATATCAATGGCGCCGTCTCTATTCATTACTACCACGAAAGAGACAGAAATGAAATCATAGATATTTGATACTTAAGATATTCAGAACTTAACAAAGAGCAGTCAAACAGGCTCTAAATTTCATTGAAAAGAAATTGTAAAAAAAAATAACTCACCAACTTCCTAACGCTAGGCGTCTCAAAGTTCCAATGGTTGAAGCAGTGCAAGAACATCTTGGCAAGATCGTACATGGTCTGCCACTCCCTCTGCGGCAGCGTATTGAACTTGTAAAGCACGAAGTTGGTGATGGCCTTGGCTATGGAGGGACGCTCGAACGGCGGCTGCCCCAGCGGACCCTCGATGCGCGGAGACGAGCGCGTCAGGATACACTTGCGGAGGAGCTGGTCAAAAAACATCCGGCTTGAAGGACCAATCATAAAAAAAAACAACTTCCAACTCACTTTGCTGGGGCCTTACCATGACGTCTTAATGCGATTCAGTTTAGTTAAGTTCGCTCGCTGTCAGATTCATACTAAAAGTGACAGCTAAAACTTGAACTGAGACGTCATGGTAAGTCCCCTGTTATGCAGATGATGTGTTTAAAACTCCGACGCAAAAAGAGGGGAAGACTCATAACGGTATGATCACTATGTATGCGTCTATTTACCTTGTTCCCCGTACATAACCAAGTTACATAACCGGCACTGGTAAAATTAATGTAGCATGATTAATTTGGGTTTAGGTTAGGTGCGGCGGGGGTGGCCATTAGCCCAATAAGCCGCGAACATGTTTGTTTTAATTTAGAAATAGTCTTTATTTTACCTTAGAATGTCCTGGTTATGTAAAATAGTTATGTACGGGGAACAAGCGGTATATTTGTGTGTCTTTCTGTGGCACTATAGATAATCGTTCTTCATAGTTCTTAAACGAAAACGAGTGAACCAATTTAGATGCAATTATAGATGCGGGCATTAAGGCGAAGGGATAGGCAAAAGCTCATAAATTGGTTGTTTTTGTGCATGTTTTATGGCGATAATACACAATTTGGGGTTTTGAAAACTGCACATTCTATAAAACATGCCTTGACTTAGAATTCACCGGCGAAAACATATTCCTTTATGTCGTAGTTAGTACAAAAATTCGTTTGCCCTAAGAGTCTCGAACATATTTTGTACAACTTTTGCTCGGGTGAAACAAATCTGTTTGCTACCAATCTCGACGAGGTTACTCTAGTAAGTCATAATTAAAATTCCACGGTGCGTTCGCTTCAATTAGCCAACAAATAAGGCTTTAGAGAGTAGTACTGCCCTGAGCCTATGAAAAGGGCGAACGCAATATTTGCCCGCACATTCAATCAGGCGCTTTTCAATGTACAAAAAAATTCGTAAACCAAAAAAATGTTAAAAAGATAATACAATGAAATAATATTAAGATAAAACCAAAAATGTTAATAAAAAAAAATAAAAAAATAATAGATAAATAAATAAAAAAATAATTTGGATAAGATGTATGAAAATAATAAGAAAAAAGCAACGTTGCATGTTCGCTCGGTGGCGGCAGTGCGTAAGCGACGCGACGTTGCCAAAATTCGCTTCGCGTTTTTTCATATTGGTTTGGCTAAGCATGTTGTTTGAGTCACAGAATAGGCGCGAAACAGTGCTTCAAAAAGTCGTACTAGTTCGCGTCGCACGTAATACCTATATTAAGTTAAGTGATTATTTTCAATCCGTTTTTTGGGAACTTAGTGGCAGGATGGTTTGATACTTACTTGCTGTTTAGCGAACAGCATGGGAAATAGGATTTTGGTAGGAATTACTGCATGAAAAATTTTGATATTTAAACTAGTAGTACTCTAATGTATAGTCTATCATTAGAAAGAAGAAAAAAAAAGATATCTGAAGGTCGAAGTGGTCCCCAAACATGGATCCGTTATCAAAATAAAAAAGACCGCCATATTGAAATCTTTAGTTTTTCGACCGATTAATTTCAAAATCGATATCTGAGGATCCGAGTTGTCTCCAAACACATATCCGTTATCAAAAATGACAAGTGGCCGCCATTTTGAAATCTTTAAGTTTTGGGCCGATTATTTTCAAAATCGATATCTGAGGGTCCGAGTGGTCGTCAAACACAAATCTGCTACCGAAAATGAAAAAACTGGCCGCCATTTTGAATTCTTTACTTTTTGGACCAATTGTTTTCAAAATCGATATCTGAGGATCCGAGTGATCCCCAAACATGAATACGTTTTTAAAAATGAAAAAAGTGGCCGCCATTTTGAAATCTTTAAGTTTTGGACCGAATATTTTCAAAATCGATATCTAAGGGTTCGAGTGGTCGTGAAACACAAATCTGCTATCAAAAATGAAAAAACTGGCCGCCATTTTGAAATCTTTAGTTTACCGACCGATTGATTTCAAAATCGATATCTGAGAATCCGAGTTGTCTCCAAACACGTATCCGTTATCAAAAATGACAAAAGTAGCCGCCATTTTGAAATCTTTCGTTTTTGGACCGATTATTTTCAAAATCGATATCTGAGGGTCCAAGAGCTCCCCAAACACAAATCTGCTATCAAAAATGAAAAAACTGGCCGCCATTTTGAAATCTTTAGTTTACCGACCGATTATTTTCAAAATCGATATCTGAGGGTCCGAGTGGTCGTCAAACACAAATCTGCTACCGAAAATGAAAAAACTGGCCGCCATTTTGAATTCTTTACTTTTTGGACCAATTGTTTTCAAAATCGATATCTGAGGATCCGAGTGATCCCCAAACATGAATCCGTTTTTAAAAATGAAAAAAGTGGCCGCCATTTTGAAATCTTTAAGTTTTGGACCGAATATTTTCAAAATCGATATCTAAGGGTCCGAGTGGTCGTGAAACACAAACCTGCTATCAAAAATAAAAAAACTGGCCGCCATTTTGAAATCTTTAGTTTACCGACCGATTGATTTCAAAATCGATATCTGAGAGTCCGAGTTGTCTCCAAACACGTATCCGTTATCAAAAATGACAAAAGTGGCCGCCATTTTGAAATCTTTAGTTTTTGGACCGATTATTTTCAAAATCGATATCTGAGGGTCCGAGAGCTCCCCAAACACAAATCTGCTATCAAAAATGAAAAAACTGGCCGCCATTTTGAAATCTTTAGTTTACCGACCGATTGATTTCAAAATCGATATCTGAGAATCCGAGTTGTCTCCAAACATGTATCCGTTATCAAAAATGACAAAAGTGGCCGCCATTTTGAAATCTTTAGTTTTTGGACCGATTATTTTCAAAACCGATATCTGAGAGTCCGAGAGCTCCCCAAACATAAATCCGTTATCAAAAATGAAAAAAGTGGCCGCCATTTTGAAATCTTTAAGTTTTGGGCCGATTATTTTCAAAACTGATATCTGAGGGTCCGAGAGGTCCCCAAACATAAATCCGTTATCAAAAATGAAAAAAGTGGCCGCCATTTTGAAATCTGTAAGTTTTGGGCCGATTATTTTCAAAATCGATATCTGAGGGTCCGAGTGGTTGTCAAACACAAATCTGCTACCGAAAATGAAAAACTGGCCACCATTTTGAATTCTTTACTTTCTAGACCAATTGTTTTCAAAATCGATATCTGAGGATCCGAGTGGTCCCCAAACATGAATCCGTTTTTAAAAATGAAAAAAGTGGCCGCCATTTTGAAATCTTTAAGTTTTGGACCGAATATTTTCAAAATCGATATCTAAGGGTCCGAGTGGTCGTGAAACACAAATCTGCTATCAAAAATGAAAAAACTGGTCGCCATTTTGAAATCTTTAGTTTACCGACCGATTGATTTCAAAATCGATATCTGAGACTCCGAGTTGTCTCCAAACACGTATCCATTATCAAAAATGACAAAAGTGACCGCCATTTTGAAATCTTTAGTTTTTGGACCGATTATTTTCAAAATCGATATCTGAGGGTCCGAGAGCTCCCCAAATATAAATCCGTTATCAAAAATGAAAAAAGTGGCCGCCATTTTGAAATCTTTAAGTTTTGGGCCGATTATTTACAAAACTGATATCTGAGGGTCCGAGAGGTCCCCAAACATAAATCCGTTATCAAAAATGAAAAAAGTGGCCGCCATTTTGAAGAAATCTTTAAGTTTTGGGCCGATTATTTTCAAAATCGATATCTGAGGGTCCGAGTGGTTGTCAAACACAAATCTGCTACCGAAAATGAAAAAACTGGCCACCATTTTGAATTCTTTACTTTCTAGACCAATTGATTTCAAAATCGATATCTGAGGATCCGAGTGGTCCCCAAACATGAATCCGTTTTTAAAAATGAAAAAAGTGGCCGCCATTTTGAAATCTTTAAGTTTTGGACCGAATATTTTCAAAATCGATATCTAAGGGTCCGAGTGGTCGTGAAACACAAATCTGCTATCAAAAATGAAAAAACTGGCCACCATTTTGAAATCTTTAGTTTATCGACCGATTGATTTCAAAATCAATATCTGAGAATCCGAGTTTTCTCCAAACACGTATCCGTTATCAAAAATGACAAAAGTGGCCGCCATTTTAAAATCTTTAGTTTTTGGACCGATTATTTTCAAAACCGATATCTGAGGGTCCGAGAGGTCCCCAAACATAAATCCGTTATCAAAAATGAAAAAAGTGGCCGCCATTTTGAAATCTTTAAGTATTGGCCCGATTATTTTCAAAACCAATATCTGAGGGTCCGAGAGGTCCCCAAACATAAATCCGTTATCAAAAATTAAAAAAGTGGCCGCCATTTTGAAATCTTTAAGTTTTGGACCGATTATTTTTAAAATCGATATCTGAGGGTCCGAGTGGTCATCAAACACAAATCTGCTATCGAAAATTAAAAAAACAGGCCGCCATTTTGAATTCTGTACTTTTTGGACCAAATGTTTTCAAAATCGATATCTGAGGATCCGAGTGGTCCCCAAACAAGAATCCGTTTTTGAAAATGAAAAAAGTGTCCACCATTTTAAAAACTAGTTTTTGTACCGATTGTTTTCAAAATCGATATCTTACGATCTGAGTGGTTCCCAAACACGTATCCGTTATACAAAATAGAAAAGTCATCACCATTTTGAAATGTTTAGTTTTTGAACAGATTGTTTTTAAAATCGATATCTGAGCTGGCGGCCACTTTTTCCATTTTTGATAACGGGTTTATATTTTGGGACCACTCGGATCCTCAGATATCGATTTTGAAAGCTATCCATCTAAAAACTAAAGATTTCAAAATGGCGGGCAATTTTTTCATTTTTGATAACGGATTCATGTTTGGGGACCACTCGGACCCTCAGATAATGAATTTTAAAACAATCGGTTCAAAAAGTAAAGATTTCAAAATGGCGGTCACTTTTTCCATTTTATATGACGGATACGTGTTTGGGAACCACTCGGATCGTCAGATATCGATTTTGAAAATAATCGGTCCAAAAACTAAAGATTTCAAAATGGCGGGCACTTTTTTCATTTTTGATAACAGATTCATGTTTGGGGACCACTCGGACCCTCAGATATCGATTTTGAAAACAATCGGTTCAAAAACTAGAGATTTCAAAATGGCGGTCACTTTTTCTATTTTATATAACGGATACGTGTTTGGGAAATACTCGGATCGTCAGATATCGATTTTGAAAACAATCGGTACAAAAATAAAAAATTTCAAAATGGCGGCCACTTTTTTCATTTTTAAAAACTGATTCATGTTTGGGGACCACTCGGATCCTCAGATATCGAATTTTAAAACAATCGGTTCAAAAAGTAAAGATTTCGAAATGGCGGTCACTTTTTCCATTTTATATAACGGATTCGTGTTTGGGAACCACTCGGATCGTCAGATATCGATTTTGAAAACAATCGGTCCAAAAACTAAAGATTTCAAAATGGCGGGCACTTTTTTCATTTTTGATAACGGATTCATGTTTGGGGACCACTCGGACTCTCAGATATCGATTTTGAAAACAATCGGTTCAAAAACTAGAGATTTCAAAATGGCGGTCACTTTTTACATTTTATATAACGGATACGTGTTTGGGAATCACTCGGATCGTCAGATATCGATTTTGAAAACAATCAGTCCAAAAACAAAAGTTTTCAAAATGGCGGCTACTTTTTTCATTTTTAAAAACGGATTCATGTTTGGGGACCACTCGAATCCTCAGATATCGAATTTGAAAACAATCGGTTCAAAAAGTAAAGAATTCAAAATGGCGGCCAGTTTTTTCATTTTTGATAGCAGATTTGTGTTTGACGACCACTCGGATCCTCAGATATCGATTTTGAAAATAATCGGTCCAAAACTCAAAGAATTCAAAATGGTGGCCACCTTTTTCATTTTTGATAACGGATTTATGTTTGGGGACCTCTCGGACCCTCAGATATCGGTTTTGAAAATAATCATTGGAAAAACCATACCTTATTCTGTACCTTTCCCGCACACGTTCAAGTTTTACTTTATTCTGCAATAATAATTTACGTTGCGACTCTAGACAGACTCTGGACACCTTTGACGTCACGTTCATCACTATCCCGCGGAAACTGCAATTTTCTGGGATAAAAAGTAGCCTGTTTTAATTTAGGGTACCAACTGTCGTCGTTCCAAATTTCATCCAAATCCGTCCAGTTGTTGTAGCTTGAAGAAGAAACAAACATACATACACACTCACTCACATCGTCACAAACTTTCTCATGTATTATATCACATACATACATAAATAACGTCTCTATCCCTTGCGGAGCAGACAGAGCCCAAGGTAACAAGACCTTAAAGGCCATGTTACAAATGCCGAAATGTTAATTTTTTTTATTATTTTAGCAAAATCTGATTTGAACATTATGATGTGTCTGTGTAGGCAATCGGAAAACTAAAGCAAGCGCCATCTACTAACATCACAGTGCAATATTTCAATCCATCAGCCCGCGCCCATTCGCATCGAGTTCACGCGTCGATTATTTAACAGATGTCGCGTTGATCGGACTGCTTGCCACGTCACAAACGGGCAAGGTCATTTGCCTATCCCTTCGCCTTAACTCAAAATCCAACCAAAATTGGCCAATTGCCGCATGTCCCATGTCATTTTTTCGCCTAGAACATAAGCGAGTATCTTACTTTGAACAGGTAGTAGTAAACTCGTTTGGTATCATGGTCATCCTCTCTGTGCATTGACATGAAGATATTCTCCACATCCACCACTGCTCCGAGGAGTCGGTCCACTTCGGCCACTTGCAAACCTTGCAATTGTGTCACATGTTTTTCTGCAACAACATTTTAAATTAGATATGGCCTAGTAAGAGTGTTTCAGCCGCCATCTTTATGTTACTAAAATTGGCAAATAAGTCCAAGGATTGGTATAGCAATTAAATACCTACCCCCTTATTCATAAACGCTGTATAGGCTTCTACTAACTTAGCAATCGTTTGTCCCGATGTGTCACATTGACATTTACCTTTCACAGATAAGGACAAACAATTGCTAAGTTAGTAGAAGCCTATACTCGTAGAGCGTTTATGAATAAGGGGGCTAGTCACGAAGACGAACACACACGCCGGTCGCGAAGTAGTAATACTTAATAGCCGCGTATTCACTGAGCGAGCCGCCGCACGAGGCAGCCTCATGCAAGAAATCCTACTGATCGAGGCTGCCTCGCGCGGCAAAGCCGAGCCGCGGTGAGGCTGAGGCAGCATTGCTTGCTAATATTTCTCCACGCATCTTCTCTTAGTCCTCTATTTGTATAATCGGGACATTGCGCATCCCATAATAGTCTATATTCACCATATAGCAACGTAACAAGTTGTATTAATTTAAGACACCGCTCTTTATCCATGACGCTAACACGCAACGAACAAACGAGACAAAACACAACCGTCATGAGTGAGCGCGGCAAACGTGCTGAGGCGCCTTTGAGCATGGACAAAAACCGACACCGCGCGGCTCAGGTCGAGGCACGCTCGCCCGAGGCGAGACGTGCGTTAGCCTCGGGCGAGGCACGTCCTGACAGGTCGAGGATTTGCCTCACGAAGCTGCCGCGCGAGGCGGCTCGCCCAGTGAATACGCGGCTAAGTCACGTATGAATCTTCAATATTAACAATGTGCTCATTCTCCTTGTATGCTTAATGGATGACCGAGCGAAATGTTTTTTGGTATGTTTTCTAAAAATTAATAAATCAATCTAGCTAGGTATAGTGACTGACCGCTTTACTGAGTCCTCGCCCGCGCGGCACAGGGGCGCAGGGTAGGACGACAAAGAGAATCGAGAGCGATGCGGGCGGGTAGCTCCTGCCGCCCGCACCTCTCTCGGTCCCCTTTGTCGCCTACCCCGCGCGGGCAAGGACTCAGTTAAGCAGTTGGTCTATAGCTAGATCAATTTATCACCCTCAAACCCCCCTGCATAGTAAATTTCATTACAATCATTGGAGCCGTTTCCGAGGTTCAGAATATAATACATATACAAGAATTGCTCTCTTAAAGGTATTAAATAGATTACCTAAGATGTGATTGCAGTTTCGGCAAGGGTCGTTAAAAGTTGCCAGCGGTTGGGTATCAGCACGGGCATTAGCTTTGATGGCCTGCTGCGGGACTGGGGTCTTCCATCCATTGCAACCGCACTCCGGAGTCTGGAATATTTTTTTTTATTAGTCAACCCTGAGCCTCTATCAAAACATGAGATTTAAAAAAAAACATGAAAGGTAGCAATCAACCAGTTGATTCATGGGCCACCAGAGAGCCCTATAGATACTTAAATAATTTTGTTTGTCTCATCAAATGATATAAATTTCTTTAAGGTTCTGTGTTGGCCTAGGAAGCAAGCAATACATCGAAGCTAAAGTACCATTGAACATCGGATGTTGACTGTATTTAAAAAACTGGAAGATTATTTTACTCATAAATCTACTGCTAATTATTTTATTTATACCTGACATGCTGAATAAATGGCAAGTTTGAGCAGTTTCTTGTTGTGCGGCCAGTTATAAACTTGCTGCTTTCGCTGTTGTATCCTTTGGAGGTTGGACTGCCGGGAGGCCTGGCCCTCGCCACCGGTTGGAGTGGCTGCGCTGCTTGACGCTGGGTCATCTGTGTTCACACTCGATGTTGCTGTGGATGTCGTCGCCAGTTATTTAAATTTTAAACTACAGCAAGTTTATTGTGGCATTCTTCTTGGCAAAGATGCTGGTAGTTACGAAAAAGATAATTATGTAAAAGGGTTTTTTGCTGCCTATTTGCAGTCTAAACTCTTCTTGCTTTAAACTTTCAATTTTGGTTTTTAAAAGACAGTAAAAAGTTATTTTAATGCAAATTAGGTGAAAGTTATAATTTTACCCCTTTATTCATGAACACTGTAGGCTCACTGTCACTTTGACATACCTTTCACAGATAAGGACAAACAATAGGGAATATTCATAAAATTTTAATCTGTGTTAAATATTTTTTTCTCGAATCTTTATTATCGTCACATTATGATGCAAAGGTATTTTTTTTATTTTGTTGTTATTTAAACCCATAAAATATAATTTAAAAAGTGAAAAATAAGGTGGGAAATTCAAATTTACAAAACGTGTCACCATTGGTCGAAACGGAATGTGACGTCACATGTCATAAATTGGATTTATCGCCGTTGAAATTCGTAGTGCGTAGCAGGGATCGGAAACCGGTTTTTGAAATTAACCGGTTTGGGGTCAATGGCCGATACCGAAATGGATTGCGGTTAACGGTTTGGTTACCGGTTTTTTAACCGGTTATTAAATAAACCGGTTTTTGCACCAATTCAGGTTTTGTTGAGTGAAATTAACCGGTTAACCCCGCCATTTTAAAATTTTAGTTTTTCGACCTATTATTTTCAAAATCGATATCTAAGGGTCCGAATGGTCTTTAAACACGAATACGTTATCAAAAATGGAAAAAGTGGCCGCCATTTTGAAATATTTAGTTTTTTGACTGATTGTTTTCAAAATTGATATTTGAGGGCCCGAGTGGTCTCTAAACATGAATCCGTTATCAGAAATGGAAAAGTGGCCGCCATTTTGAAATCTTTAGTTTTTGGACCGATTGTTTTCAAAAACGAAATCTGAGGGTCCGAGTGGTCTCCGAACATGAATCTGTTATCAGAAATGGGAAAAGTGGCCGCCATTTTGAAATATTTAGTTTTTGGACCGATTGTTTTCAAAATCGAAATCTGAGGGACCGAGTGGTCTCCGAAAATGAATCCGTTATCAGAAATGGAAAAAGTGGCCGCCATTTTAAAATATTTAGTTTTTGGACCGATTGTTTTCAAAATCTAAATCTGAGGGTCCGAGTGGTCTCCGAACATGAATCCGTTATCAGAAATGGAAAAAGTGGCCGCCATTTTGAAATATTTGGTTTTTTGACTGATTGTTTTCAAAATTGATATCTGAGGGTCCGAGTGGTCTCCGAACATGAATCCGTTATCAGAAATGGAAAAAGTGGCCGCCATTTTGAAATCGTTAGTTTTTGGACCGATTGTTTTCAAAATCGAAATCTGAAGGTCCGAGTGGTCTCCGAACATGAATCCGTTATCAGAAATGGAAAAAGTGGCCGCCATTTTGAAATATTTAGTTTTTGGACCGATTGTTTTCAAAATTGATATCTGAAAGTCCGAGTGGTCTCTTAATACGAATCCGTTATCAGAAATGGAAAAAGTGGCCGCCATTTTGAAATGTTTAATTTTTGGACTGATTGTTTTGAAAATCGAAATCTGAAGGCCCGAGTGGTCTCTAAACATGAATCCGTTATCAAAAATTAAAAAACTGACCGCCTTTTTGAAATCATTAGTTTTTGGACCGATTGCTTTCAAAGTCGATATCTGAGGGTCGGAGTGGTCTCCAAATGTTTAATGTGTAGTCAGAATATGAAAAAATACAAACTTGCAAGAGCCCTTTAAACCACTTATATCTGGCCCTGTCCCTGTCGCAAAATCCGTTCCTAACAGGTCTACGATAAGCTACCGCTTTGCCAAATTTCATCTAGATATTCTTGATTGCTCCAATAGTTTTCGAGGATGTATTGAGTCATGAGTGATTCGTTCGTTAGTCAGTAAGTGACCTTTCACCTTAATAATTTTATTTATGCAAACATTACGTACATTCCGTTGCACCAGAAACTAGATACGTCTAGATACGTCTCAGTTTACAAAGTGACTCAAAAAAAACCTACGTTTGCAATATATAATGTAAAAAATAATATACTAGCTTTTGTTCGCGACTTCGTCAGCGTAGAATAAGCAATTTGTTTACTTTTTATCTATTCTGTTACATTGCCCTATGCGACTATTAAACTATATTCAACAATAAATTAAAATTTTTCAACGTAAGTTAGTAATGTATCGTGAATAGCGTTACATTTACTTCATTTTCGTGTGCTGGTTGTGTGTATAGTGACTAAGAAAGTAATTTTTTGATAAAAGAACGTCAAGCGCGAGTATGGTTTA
Organism: Pandemis heparana; assembly: GCA_963854515.1. Taxonomy (NCBI): domain Eukaryota; kingdom Metazoa; phylum Arthropoda; class Insecta; order Lepidoptera; family Tortricidae; genus Pandemis; species Pandemis heparana. The sequence goes on from OY978025.1 coordinate 8,509,713, forward strand.
AGTGTTGAAATGCCTAATCTAATTCCTGCAGGTACTATAATGACTCGATTGCGATGAAATTTTTGTAACATGTATGCCAAATAATCATTCTAATAAAACGGTCGTGTCATTCGGCGTTCGCTTTTCTAGATCTTCAGATATCAATACAGAAATTAATCGTTCAACTTAAAATTCCCTAGTTTACGCCTATTTTTTCATATTCTGACAACAAATTCAATATTGGTGACCACTTCAGATATCGATTTTGAAGGCAATCGGTAGAAATACTAAACATTTCAATATGGCAGCCACTTTTTCCATTTTTGATAACGGATTCATGTTTGGAGACTACTCGGACGCTCAGATATCGATTTTGAAGGCAATCGGTCGAAATACTAAAAATTTCAATATATGGCGGCTACTTTTTCCGTTTTTGATAACTGATTCTTGGAGACTACTCGGACGCTCAGATTGATATCGATTTTGAAGGCAATCGGTCGAAATACTAAAAATTTCAATATATGGCGGCTACTTTTTCCGTTTTTGATAACGCATTCATGTTTGGAGACTACGCTGACGCTCAGATATCGATTTTGAAAGCAATCGGTCCAAAATCTGAAGATTTCATAATGACGGCCAGTTTTTTCATTTATGATAACGGATCCATGTTTAAAGCTACACGCGGACCCTCGGATATCGACTTTGAAAGCAATCTGGCATGATGGTATTTTGACACTATGACACTTAACATGTTTATGGGTGTAGTTTTCGAGTAACATTTTACACTTTTTTGTTTTTTGTGTCAGTAGTGTCAAACGTCAAAATGTCATCTGCCATCTTTGATCCAAAAAATTATGTCAAAATCGGGCTCAGAGCTATCAAATTACTCGAAAATGACACCCATAAACATGTTTAGTGTCATACTGTCAAAATAACATCCGCCATCTTGGATCCAAAAAAGTATGTCAAAATTAGGCTCAGGAGCATAAAATTACTCGAAAACGACACCCATAAACATTTTTAGTGTCATAGTGTCCAAATGTCATCCGCCATCTTGGATCCAAAAAATTATGCCGAAATCAGGCTCGGAGCCACCAAATTACTCGAAAACGACACCCATAAATATGTTTAGTGTCATAGTGTCAAAATGTTATCCGCCATCTTGGATCCAAAAAAGTATGTCAAAATCAGGCTCAGGAGCACTAAATTACTCGAAAACGACACCCATAAATATTTTTTGTGTCATAGTGTCAAAATGTCATCCGCCATCTTGGATCCAAAAATTATGCCAAAATCGGGCTCAGAGCCACCAAATTACTCGAAAACGACACCCACATTTTTAGTGTCATTATGTTTTTGAGAACGGCAAACGTCTAACGACCCGCCCCGGCTCGCACGGGTGCAATCAGTATTTCTCTACTATATTAAACATGTATTATACATAATTATAAACCAGCTTCTCCTTTAATCACTATCTATTTAAAAAAAACCGCATCAAAATCCGTTGCGTAGTTTTAAAGTTCTAAGCATACATAGGGCTAGACAGCGGAAAGCGTCCAATAAAATTATAATACGAATTCCAATTTCTAACACAACACTGAAGCCAGCGCATGCAAGAAAGAAAGAGATGGAAAAAGCATCGCCGCGTGACTCAGCGCGTGCGGTGAGGTGGGGTCGGAGTTGTTTTGAGTTAAACCGGTTTCGTATCGGTGAGCGCGAGCTCTAAAATTTCATTCTTTGTATTAACCGGTAACCGGTTTTATTTTAGTACTTTTTGATTTAGTTCCCTCCATTAACCGGTTAATCCAATGAGCGTAATTAACCGGTTTTTCGAACGATATTAACCGGTTTTTGTAAACCGGTTCCGATCCCTGGTGCGTAGTGTAGTTTTTGTCAGAAAAAATTGTTTAAAACTGTATTCCTGTGGTGATTTCTAGTGAATCTATATTTGATGTATCTTCCTTAACCTGAAATTTATTTCAGATGATTAATCATCATCATCAATTATCAAAATTTCGTAAAACCTCAATATGAAGAATATGAAAGGTTTTCAAGAAAGTTTTACCGAACTTTTATAAACTTAATATAAACTTAGGTTAGTTTTAAACTGAGTTTTCTACTGTTTAAAACCTGTGATCTGTATAGCAATTAAAACTGGAAATGTGTACGTAGGAATGAAGGAGTAAACTAGCCTCCCGGCCCAGCTTCGCACGGGTGGATATAGGTATTTAACAAAAATTATAAGCATTATCTAAAACTATATTTTTGTGTCGGGGCTTAATAAAAAAATTGGCCAAGTGCGAGTCTGACTCGCGCACACCTAGGGTTCCGTACAAATTCGGCTTTAGCAGAGTCCTGGTTCTAAGCAAAATGTACGCAGCATGAGGTCATTTTATACTGGTTATTTACATAGAAGCCGTGGTAGCCTAGTGGTTTGACCTGTGGCCTCTCAAGCGGAGCGTCGTGGGTTCAAATCCCGGGCTCGCACCTCTGAGTTTTTCGGAATTTATGTGCGAAAATTACATTTGTAATTTGCCATGAGCTTTTCGGTGAAGGAAAACATCGTGAGGAAACCTGCAAACATCTGCGAAGAAATTCAACGGTGCTTGTTAAGTTCCCAATCCGCACTGGGCGCGCGTGGGAACTATAGCCCAAACCCTCCAATACACGGAGGAGGCCTATGCCATGAGGCACGCCGAATTACGCGACAATTTAATAAAATTAACGACAATAACAACAACATGTTCTGTACTTACTTACTGAAATTGTAGCGAATTCGGAATAAAAAGGCTTATAAATAAAATAAATAAATAAATTTACATAGAGAGATATTATAAATTTAGATTTTGAAAAAGTAGTTATTGTGACATAATTGTAACAGTTAAACATATAGTATTGCGGACCTTTTTGTAGATATTGATGTCTTCTACATCACTTTGCTATATTGTCAACAGTTTCCGCAGCCGTACGCAATATAAGGATTATTTTGGATTTTTTTTCACACCTTGGGTGACATTATTGAAGTTTTCATACGGATCCCTAACTTTTGGAAAATATTCTACAGCCTATGTTACTCGGGGATAATGTAGCATTCTAATAATGAAAGAATTATTAAAATAGGTCTAGTAGTTTTTGAGTGAATCAATAACAAAAATAAAAATACTCATTTTTCCTTACTAATATTAGCGTAGACAAACACGGAATATGACATGTGACGTCATCAAAAGCGCGCGCTCAATGGCGGCGTTTTGAACGGCGCAAATTTATTCGATGTTTTAAATTTCACTTTAAAAAATAATTTGACTATTTTCAAGCCTGTTTATATTTGTTTCTGTGTTATAGAGATGCAAATTATTATTATAAGTAATAAACAAAAAACATGAATATTCCCTATTGCTAAGTTAACAGAAACCTATAGAGCGTTTATGAATAAGGGGTAAATCTGTATGCTGCTGATTTAAGTTGTGAATTCAATTACACAGGAAAGATATTACAGACGGTTAATTTGAAGTTTTTTTATTGAATATTTTATAGACACTAAATACAATGACCATGACAGCCTCATCGGAAGGCACAAGTAGTACATCCTCACCTGAATTTGGCAACTCGGAATTATATTCACACATACTACTGTGACAGCATTTGGAAAGTGAATTCAGAATTGTTGTTGATGAAGTTTTGTGAACTATCACTACAGAATCTGTCACAATTACATTCAACACTTAGAAGTTCTTAATTAACGATTACAATACAATATTTTGAACACAAAACAGTTAAAATATGCCGCTTAAATTCGACACTAAATATAATGTTTTGGTATTTTGACACAGGAAGCCAATTCAAAGTTTGCAAGAATTAAAAGACCGTCAGTTTTCACAAGGTAAACAATAATCATGTCCGTTTTTAGACACCTAGTGTAGCAAAGTTTTATCGCTCAAAAATATTGTGATTTTTTGATTTTTTATTTGTTTGTACCTTCATGTGAGTGTGTTTGCGAGGAGTCCGCTTCTGTCGATGCCATAGTTATATCGCCGATATCGTCTGGTAATTGAGACATTTGGATGTGTCTGTATAAACAACACCACTAGGTTCTTAATATTTGATAAACGCTTTTACGCGGACATCAATCCACATCACCTAAATACTATTTAAAAAACTAAAATTATTGCAACGTTTGACATTTGCAATGCAACGCGTTGACATTGTTTGGTTTGACTTTTGACTTTGACTTTGACATTTGACAGCTAAACAATTTATCTTGTCTATGGAAGTAGTGTTTGACTCATAAATAAAAACGCTTTGTATGTTTCGCATTAAAATAATTAAATGTAAGCCCATTGAATCATAACCGTAGGTCAAAACATATTTATGTATTACATTGGACAGAATTAATTTTTATTTTGTTTATTAACAAGCACTGTTTATTCACTGGTACGCTAGTAGTTCTGCGAAGGGTAACGTGCGTAGTGGCAAAATTTGGTTGCACTTGTGTCCGTAAACCGGCCGAGCGGCCTACAGTCTGGGGGGCTACTCCGAAATTCGTTTTTCGAAGTTCGTATCACGCAGTCCCTCTCACTCTCAAATTAATAACTATCAGTGAGAACGGAACGGCACGAAACGAACTTCGAAAATCGAATTTCGGTGTATAAGGCCTGTCTGCTTGTTTTATTTGTTCTGAAATCTATGGATCTGGGGGCATTGCACTACCTAACTTTTCTCTAACCGTTTCGCCGTCTATAATATACCTAATGAACGACACTAATAAAATTGACAAACTTAGAGGTGCTTATTATAGAGACTAATGAACGATTACTAAGGATTAAAAATAATGATCGTCTCTAAGCTTTACAAAATTAAAGTAAGTAAGTAGTTACCTAGGTAATCCTATAAACTAATTAGTTCGTCGTTAGTAAGTATTAACCAGTTTAGCTGTTAGCGATGTCCCGCAACTTAGTGTGCGTCTCGTGGGAACTCTACACGTTCCCGAGTTGAAAAATATTTCTACAATCGGTGCCGTCACGTAGAATAAGATTTGAGTATTAAATGCCTTCGCCCAGATCGCTACTTACAACCAATATTACTCACTTATCCTGCCACCAAACAGCAGTGCTTGCGCTGCTGCGTTCCGGCGTGGAAAGTAAGACAGCCGGTGAAATTACTGGCACTATGAGGTTCCATTATAGCTCTCTAGGCTGGCAACACAAGCAATCCTCCAGAGGGGCTACTCCGAAATTGACAACATTTCATTTTTATAACACCTGAAAATGTATATATGGTTCGAAAGCATTTTGCCTCCTGATCACTGCAATATGTTTATATAATTTTAATATCGCTTATTATAAAAAATAAAAATTAATTAAAAATATGTCCTAATTTTACCAAAACTACCACAGGATAGGTGAAACACCTTTGCCTTTTTCACGAGAAAAAATAAGCGACCATAATTTTGTATATGACAACTTCAAAGTACAAGGGGGGCAACTCTGAAATTCTATTTTTGAAGTTCGTTGCATACCTTCTCTCTCACTCTCAAGTTAATGACTGTATTAGTATGAGCGGAACAGCACGAAGCGAACCTCGAAAATCGAATATCGGAGAATAAGGCCTGACATTGACAATTTGAAATTGACGTCAGATTTTTTTCTATACAGAAAAGACAAAAGGATAAGTGTCTATTCTGTGATAGTATCGGAGTTACGCCCTTTTAGAATAAGCAAAAATTAATAAATCCTACTTATCCTAATCCTAATCCTAATACTATTATAAAGGCGAAAGTTTGTAAGTATGGATGTATGGATGTATGGATGTTTGTTACTCTTTCACGCCAGTACGGCTTAACGGATCTGGATAAAATTTGGAACAGACATAGTTTACGATTTGGAATAACACATAAGCTACTTTTTATCCCGGAAAATTGCGTAGTTCCCGCGGGATAGCGATAAACGAATTCTTTGCAGACGAAGTCGCGGGCAACAGCTAGTATACTATTATAAAGGCGAAAGTTTGTAAGTATGGATGTATGGATGTATGGATGTTTGTTACTCAATCATGCCAGAACGGCCCAACGGATCTGGATGAAATTCGGCACATAGATAGAGAAAAGTCTGGAATAGCACATAGGCTATTTTTTATCCCGGAAAATTGCGTAGTTCCCGCGGGATAGCGAAAAACGAATTCTTTGCGGACGAAGTCGCTGGCAGCAGCTAGTTAATTATAAATTAAATACAAACCCTAGCGAAAAAATTAAACTGTCAGCATGTTCATCTTTTCAAACAGAATACAGAGAACCATTAAAATTATAGGCTCAGAAATATGAAATGTATCACACCGTCCCTCTCTCACTAAAGTTAATGACTATTAGTGAGAGCGGAACGGCACGAAACGAATTTCGGAGTTGCCCCCCTGGCCTTATACTCCGAAATAGGGAATATTCATAAAATTTTAATCTGTGTTAAATATTTTTTTCTCGAATCTTTATTATCGTCACATTATGATGCAAAGGTATTTTTTTTATTTTGTTGTTATTTATACCCATGAAATATTATTTAAAAAGTGAAAAATAAGGTGGGGAAATTCAAATTTACAAAACGCGTCACCATTGGTCGAAACGGAGTGTGACGTCACATGTCATAAATTGGATTAATCGCCGTCAGCATTGCCAGATGGGTACGCAATAGTACGCATGGCGTACTATTTTATGATCTTGCGTACTCGCGTACTCATCCGTCGATTTGCGTACTATTTTTATATTTTATCACCTGACAGCTTTATGTGCCAGCTGCGTAAAGCGCAGTTTTGCACTAAATGTTGCACTGCGTACTCAAACTTGAATTTGCGTACTATTTTTAAGAGCTACGCGTAACGGAACGTAAAACCCATCTGGCAACACTGATCGCCGTTGAAATTCGTAGTGCATCGTGTAGTTTTTGTCAGAAAAAATTGTTTAAAACTGTATTCCTGGGGTGATTTCTAGTGAATCTATATTTGATGTATCTTCCTTAACCTGAAATTTATTTCAGATGATTAATCATCATCATCAATCATCAAAATTTCGTAAAACCTCAATATGAATATGAAAGGTTTTAAAGAAAGGTTTATCGAACTTTTATAAACTTAATATAAACTTAGGTTACTTTTAAACTGAGTTTTCTACTGTTTAAAACCTGTGATCTGTACCTATAGCAATTAAAACTGGAAATGTGTACGTAGGAATGAAGGAGTAAACTAGCCTCCCGGCCCAGTTTCGCACGGGTGGATATAGGTATTTACAACAATTATAAGTATTATCAAAAACTATATTTTTGTGTCGGGGCTTAATAAAAAAATTGGCCAAGTGTGAGTCTGACTCGCGCACACCTAGGGTTCCGTACAAATTAAGCTTTAGCCGAGTCCTGGTTCTAAGCAAAATGTACGCAGCGTGAGGTCATTTTATACTGGTTATTTACATAGAGAGATATTATAAATTTAGATTTTGAAAAAGTAGTTATTGTGACATAATTGTAACAGTTAAACATATAGTATTGCGGACTTTTTTGTAGATATTGATGTCTTCTATAAAAGTGTAGTACATCACTTTGCTATATTGTCAACAGTTTCCGCAGCCGTACGCAATATAAGGATTATTTTGGTTTTTTTTTCACACCTTGGGTGACATTATCGAAGTTTTCATACGGATCCCTAACTTTTTGAAAATATTCTACAGCCTATGTTACTCGGGGATAATGTAGCATTCTAATAATAAAAGAATTATTAAAATAGGTCTAGTAGTTTTTGAGTGAATCAATAACAAAAATAAAAATACTCATTTTTCCTTAATAATATTAGCGTAGACCAGCCATACTCAAAGTGTGTTCCGCGGAACCCTAGGGTTCCACGAAGCCCTCGTAGGGGTTCCACGAAGTCGTCGTGAGAGCTCCGCAATCATTTCGAAATAATTCAAAACACCTCTCATTCTGATTTTAGGGTTCCGTAAAGTATTTCGCTTTCTAAAAGGGTTCCGTCACCGAAAAAGTTTGAGAACCGCTGGCGTAGACAATCACGGAATATGACATGTGACGTCATCAAAAGCGCGCGCTCAATGGCGGCGTTTTGAACGGCGCAAATTTATTCGATGTTTTAAATTTCACTTTAAAAAATAATTTGACTATTTTCAAGCCTGTTTATATTTTTTTCTGTGTTATAGAGATGCAAATTATTATTATAAGTAATAAACAAAAAACATGAATATTCCCTATTCGATTTTCGAAGTTCGTGTAACGCCATTGCGGTCACACTAATAGGAATTAATTTGAGAGTGTGAGGGATGGTATGATACGAACTTCGAATTTCGGAGTAGCCCCTCTGTGTTGCGGGTATCCACGAGTGATGGTGCTCTCTTACCTTGCTCGTTTGCTTCCTTGTTGTATGAAAAAAATGGGAATTCTTAGTTTTTTTTCATCAGTACACGACGCTGGACAGCGAGATTGACGAATAGAGATCATCAATCGCGCTATATCCTGCGTCGTGTGTAACTTCTTTTCTTTGAATAAAGAAGGCCAAATATGATCACATGAGTTCTGGACGAGCCCTTACCTTACTCCACAACCAATCCAATTTTTTCGTTCGCATATCGAAAACAATCCAAAATTGAAACCGCGTCGTTCCAATTTATAAATCATATTTTTCAATCACCAGACCAGCCCTCTATTTCACCATTTCTATAATTGTCGGTGACAAGTGACATTTCGTATTGCAAATATTGCAATGCGTGGTCAATATGAAGCCAACCGGCGCAGATTCTCGTCGAGTTTGTAATGTAAACAGAATTCGGTGAAATTGGGGCCAGAATGGCGCCCAATTTGTGTCCGAACGGTCTCATACATCCCAATGTAAAGTTCGATTCATGTTATCTCGGTTACACTAGTAATAAAAGAGTGAGATAGGGACAATAATGGTACGAACTACAAAATTCGGATTTGAGAGTAGTCACTGTGGCGCGGGTAGATAGCAGATTTGATTTTAGTCCCGAGTCCATAATTTGAGCATCAATATTAAGACTGTTAATTGATCAATAAGTACATACATACTCAGGTAAAAGCATTTCCCTATGACAGATATTACCTACACATACATTCCTATTCTATTTTTTATTCTTTTTTTTTTACATAAAATAGGCTTACGTTTGACCTCAATCTCGCTTGATGGAAGGCGAAGATGAGGCCTAAGATGGTACACGTTTGCCTAGAAGGTGTCTGTTCACTTTGGCCTTAAAGATGTCCAGATTATAGCGTTCCGGAAAAACTGACTTCGGCAGAGAGTTCCACTCCTTAGCTGTCCGCATAATGAAAGAGGAGGCAAACCGGTGGATGTAGGTGGCGAGTTGTCGTTCATTATGGTGTGCTAAGGGGGAGCCTTTGTTCAATAGTGGACGTCTTCAGGCTGATAATGATGATGATGATGATGACATCCCTATTCAACCTTAATAATTTTATTTAATATTCGTCTAGACAGGACTCACGGATGCGTTCAATGCTCGGATGGCTCGTATAATTATACATAGCTATTCAAATTGTTCGAAGCTAAGATAAATAATAGCTAGCGCGCATAAAAAACTTTTTCTTTTAATAGGTGACTATGAAGTTTATTTGAACAAACTGAGTTCAATTTTAAAGTGCTTTATGGTATAGGTAAAGTGATAGTCCGAGAGGGTTACACATCAAAGACATTACCACTGTCCACCATAGCACTCACCCAATTGGAACCGTTTCTGAGATCCTGAAATAAGTATAGGTATGGGAAAGTGGTCACCATTCGTACACTTTTTGGATTTCATTTTTTTATTTTTTATTTAATTGACAAATTTAGCTAGTTTATGTACTTAAGTGTAAAGTGTAACAAATATATTGTAGACATTATAGTTTGTTACAAAAAAGTCCGAAACTATTATGTCAAAACGTTAAAGGGTTTTAGCCATTTTTCAACGATAAGGTATGTGTACGAATGGTGACCACTTTCCCCTAAATGTAGGTACAATAAACTAGCTGTTACCTAACTAGGTAGCTGTTGTTGTTGTTACTGTTAGAGGACCGGTCGGCGTGGACCGAGTGGAGTGGGCTGTGTAACAAAGGAGAGAAAGAAAACGTAGCACGTCCGTATTGAAATGCTTATAATTCTCAGTATTACATACACCACAATATTTCGTCAAATGAGGTATTAAACTATTACTTACTTATAATAAATTGGAAAGAATACAAAACAAGTTAACCATCGCGTTACGAGGCTAGAGTCAGATCAGAAGGGACTCGGCTGGCTAAAGTTGCCATCGTCAAAAATGGGTAAGTAAAGCGTCCCACACTCACTGGGGTTCTTGTTAAGGTCCGACCACACCGCCGCGTATACGTGTCGTAGGCGTCACGTTTTCTCACCGTTTCTTCATACATTCTGTTGCGATTCCGTAACGTCACCGTTTTTTAAGCGGCGGTGTGGTCGCACCCTTAAGTGGGGCTTAGACTGTCCAACAGTTACCTTAAATGACTTGACACTTCCAACAATTAAGTTCTTATATCTCAACCAAACGGCACAAAACACAAACACAACAAATGATGTAAATAAACATTCAAGAATTAAATTTCTAAACGACACTGAAAATTAGAACACATAGAAAAATCCGAAAAGTAAAGCTATGGCCGGAAATCGAATGCGGATCCTCATCATTTGATGCGTGCTATACCGCTACACCACCCATAGCAGGTAGCTCCACTCAACAACTACAAAGACAACAAGAATAAACTTGCTTGAATTGCTTGTTCGAAGATATTGATAGCTTCAACTTCGTGACTTCCCCAATACATACATATGGCTACTGGAAAGTTCGTTGTACTAGAATTCGTAAAGATGGTCTTAGATACACATACATATTTATAGGACAGCCAGACAGTCCTAATGGAACCTGATATCTACCAATGAAACGCAAGATTAATTGCAGTTGGTACGAGACTAGGTAAACTATTTAGAAACAGACCGAATATTCATGTAACTTTATCTATCGCTTAGGAACGGCAAAGTGAGGCTGTTAAACTACGTAATGATGTATGTATATACAGTTACACGCACACAAGTAAAAAAAAACGGAACAAGAATCTTAACATCGAAGATTTAAGTATAAGACTCTAGAACTAGAAATACGGTGCCCCTTAAAATTGTTCCGGAATAGTTATTTCAGCAGGTGCTTATCTTACTTATCTTATCTTATCTTATATCTAGGGGTCCCTACGGATACACTTCGACCCATTTGTGGACCTTTTTTGGTTGGGTTAGTCTGATAATAGGCCTATAAATGTTTTTCAAGAGTTATTATAGTTAGTTGACAAAATGTTTCCATACATTGACCGATGTTCCAAGTGAAGGACTAAATTTCGAATCAAAAATTAAAATGAAAAATATTAGTAGCCTCGATAAAAATATATTTACACTAGCATCTGCCCGCGACTTCGTCCGCGTAGAATTAGCAATTGACATGTTTATCGCTATCCCTCGGGAACTGTGCAATTTTCCGGGATAAAAAGTAGTTTCAATCTAGGGTACCAGCTATCTTCGTTTCAAATTTTATCCAAATCCGTCCAGTCGTTTTAGCGTGAAGAAGAAACAAACATACACATTCACTCACTCACATCGTCACATCATCACATCGTCACATCGTCACATCGTCACAAACTTTCGCATTTATAATATTAGTAGGATTATGTGGCATTAAAATTTTTTTAATAAGAAAATGTTCCGGTGGTATGAATTTTAGTTTAAATAATGATTATCTGTCGTTTAGTTTCGTGCAATCTCTCCCTCCATAACTGCCACATAAAACGCATATAACTACTACATACTTAATTATCCCTTACACCAAAATGCGCATTTCAATGAACAAAAAAACATACATATTTCGATTTCGGGCTTATATTGCAGTGAGTAGTGGAGTAGCAAGATAAATATTTTTTATTCATTTTTGTTATAGTTATGATTTCAAAATAAACTTAATTAGCTAACGTAGCGCTCTAAAAGAAAGTAGCAGGGGATTCTAACTACTGCGACTTAATTTAGCTCCTGTTCAATTACTTCAGAGTTTACTTAACACAATTATTTTGTCTACCAGCTCAATTCAGGGTTTGGTCTTTTGTGTTCCTATAGCCACGTAAAATTCCATTATGAAGTCTAGCTTAAAATTACAATAAGTTAGGTTCTCAGTCCGTTTGATATCTAGAACAAAGGAGACAGTGAAAACTTTAACCAGAACTGTATATTTTATTTTTACCATTTTAATTGTGGTCCTAGTGAAAAGGTGGATAGGTAATTCTGTTTTTTTTTTATATGGCAGCTATTTTAACCTTATCTCTTTTTACACTAGAACTGAAAATGAAAAATGAAAAATGAAAATAGGTTGTCTATTATTTCAGACTTAATCCCTTTTTCACTAGAACATATACATAGTCTAGGCTTCTGACACAACAAATTACGTCTTATACAAAATAAGAAATATCAAAATAAATTCGTTCTTATTCTATTGGGCCTTCATTTCGTATTGATAATGCCATCGTTTCATTAAAATAGTCACGTTACATGTAAAAAACTACTTTGTTGACACTGCTTTTATCAAAGAAACCGAGAGAGAATGTCCCTGCATCACTGATGTTCACTTTTCCTACGGTATATTTCATGACCGGAATATCTTTCTTAATATTTACCCCCACACGCAACTCCGGCGGTATTTTCCTCTTTTATTCATTGGTAAGCGTATGCAGATTAATAAATATAACATCAAACGCAAATCTTGCTCAGTAATCAATCAAAATATACCCGCGTAATACGCAGCAATGCGCAAATAATAATAAAAGTATAGGATTTGGGCAATAGAAATTCCGCGATTTCCATAAACGTTAAAGAAAATATGGAAACCGGCTTTATATGCCCACGCAAAAAGGATTCCGAGGGTTTTAGGAGTGTCGAACATACTATCGGCGTTCGGCGAGTTGAAGGTGTTTGGCCGTCGGTTGGTATGACCGGCGTGATTATTTAAATACACTAATACCATATATTTTATTAAGTATATCATGAAAACCGATCAGTAGGCTTATTATCTAACTCGCTCGCAATCGCCATCGTGTTCATTTTGACAGTTCACGTATGGGCTGACAATTGGCATCGGAATCAGCTAACTGTCACATTCATACAAGAACTGTCAAAATGAACACGATGGTGATTGCGAGCGAGTTAGACAATAAGCCTACAGGTTGGCGCCAACGTCAGTGGAGGGTCTCAAACTTTGCGACAAAGCCTGGTTCGAGACTCTTGCTGACAAGAGACAGAAGCGACATCAAGGCGGCTCGGTAACAACCACCGCTAACTTTTCTTGTCATGCTTGTGTCAGAGTATGTGGTTGTCGCATTGGTTTTCTATGAGTATTCGATATAGTAATCTTAGACAAATATTGTGGTTTGTAATTTTAAACTCACTCATTGTCCGTCCCTAATATGTACATATAATGCTCTTTCTTATCCAGTCAAAGGTTGACTGGAAGAGACCCCTTAAAGGGATAAGTTTGTCTGTGTACATGGATCTTATATATTTTTTTTGTACAATGAAGTTTAGTGTACTAGCTGTTGCCCGTAACTTTGTCCGCGGAAAAAAAAAATCTACCTCTGCGCTATTCAGGACAATTTTCCGATTTTTCCAGGATAAAAAGTAGCCCATTTTATTTTTCAGAATTTGAAATGATATATTTATTGGAACACCAGAATTTTTAATTTACATCTAAGCGGTTGTTGACCTCTTTGTCGACGTGTACCTAGATGATGGTTTATTTTTGTGAATGAAAATTCTTCAGGCTATTATTGTTAACACCTTGTCTTTCTTTTTAATTAAGCCTTAAGAGCAAAAATAACGGGTCACCTTTCGTAGAATCTTGTATGAAAAGTGACCCGTATTTTTGCTCGTCAGTATATATAAGCACCTACTTGGAAGTAAAGTCCAAATAAATACTTTCAAAGGTTACGGAAACGGTAACTTACTAACCCTTTTCTGAAGTGGGCCATTGCGCACCTTTATTACGAGCTTCCAATAGAAAGAGGCAAAAGTTCCTTCATAACAAAACACCTGTGCCTTAAGAAGTGGAAAGCCCGAAGTTATCCAATAATGGAAATCTGAAACGATTTGTCCTTGTTAACTTGGCTGTATCCGAGTGCGAAGGTTTTTTTTACTGAACACTGGCCAGCACGCTTTTCTTTTCCATTTTTGAGTGGGGCTTATTTATATACCACAGATGCCTTCCTATTCAGATAATAAAAAATAAAAAAATGTGATTTCAAAAATCGATCGCTAACCCCCAAGGAATTGAGTCTTTGAATTTAAAAAAAATATCGATTTTTTTTATGTTTTTTAAAACTTTATGACATATTATATAATATCTAATTCAAAGAATTCTTAAAATAATTTTTTTAAATTAATTATAAGCAATTCAAAATTGATGAAATTTGAAATATGACCACTTGACCGGGAACGGCCCATGATTGGTCGCCATGGCTGTGACGTCACAATGTTAAAGCAATTTCACAACAGTACTGGGTTAACGGCTGATTTCACTAAAAATATAATAATAATAATAATAATAATAATAATAATAAAGATATTTATTGCCACAAACACAAAAAACAAGACATCCGATATTTAATACAAAAAATATCTGCTGAAGTTTTTTTTATGAAATAAGGTGGCAAACGAGCACGCGTATCACTTTATAGTAAGTAAATTTTTATTTTAGTCATGTGTAGGTAGGTAAATAAAAGCTTAATCCTGATAATGTTTCTGATTTATGTGAACTGGATTGATTTTACTGGACCTGAGATTTCACAATTACCTAAGTACAGTGAAAGATACTGAATCGCTTACCTACCACTGTGGAATTTTAACATACACCCTGCCAGAGATATTATTGCTAAATTGTACCTATTAGGTAGGTTACTTGATTCAGTTTCTTCGACCGTAGGTACGTAAATTTTAATGGCTAGATTTTGTGGTTGATAGGTATTCCTAGTTTTTTTATAATCCCGTGGGATTGTATTATATATTCAATGGGAATTTTTGCGGGTGTAAGAGCCTAACCTTGTTCTAGGTAGGTACGTCCGGATCGCTAGGTACGGTCAACGTCAAAGATATCTTTACTTTACACTTTAGTGCCTTGTCGTTGTAACTATAAGTTGGAAGTTTCATATGAAGTTGTCAAAGTGCTTGGAGCGACAAGGCACTAAAGTGTAAAGATATCTTTGACGTCGACCGTACCAGCATCTTAGTAATCCTGCCGCCAAGCAGCAATGCTTGCGCCGATGTGTTCCGGGTGAGGGGAGTAAAACAGCCCGATTTTGGCATAATTTTTTAAATCCAAGATGGCGGATGACATTTTGACACTATTGACACTTTGACACTAAAATATTGATGGGTGTCGTTTTCGAGTAATTTGGTGGCTCTGAGCCCGATTTTGGCATAATTTTTTGGATCCAAGATGGCGGATGACATTTTGACACTTTGACACTAAAAATGTTTATGGGTGTCGTTTTCGAGTAATTTGGTGGCTCTGAGCCCGATTTTGGCATAATTTTTTGGATCCAAGATGGCGGATGACATTTTGACACAGAAGCACCAAATTACTCAAAAACGACACCCATCAATATTTTAGTGTCAAAGTGTCAATACTGTCAAAATGTCATCCGCCATCTTGAATCTAAAAAATTATGCCAAAATCGGGCTCAGAGCTACCAATTTACTCAAAAACGACACCCATAAACATTTTTAGTGTCATAGTGTCAAAATGTCATCCGCCATCTTTGTACTCGAAATTCCGGGTTTTCTTATGAAATTCCCCTGGGATAAAATCAACGGGATTTTCAACTGAAATCCCACGACTTATTTACTTATTCACATATAAATAGTTATTACCCAAGTGTACTCATCACTATTATCATCTAATTTTATGGTTTTAAATCCCGGTACCGTGGAAAGTTGGGATTAAGCATGATAGAAGTATAGATAGTGCCATCCACAAAGACTCGTAGATGTATTAAAATTAACCTTTAACTACAAATTAATAAGAACCACGGTGGATGGCATCCATCGTGAATGACACCTACTATAGCCGGTACGTAAATCCAGATTATAAATTATAAAGTTCTTGTATGCCAAATTTTATCGAAATCTGTTTAGCCGTTTTAGCGTGAGAGTCACAAACCAATACGCTCTCACAAACAATAGCATTTTATAATAATAGTAGGATAATAACAGAATAGAGTAGATTAAAGTCAAAAAACGGTATCACCTGTATACTAACTACGAGTGGAAACTAACATTGTGACGTCACACGCGGCTCGGCCTTGTTCGGGAACTGTCGGTGTGTTTTCGGTGCGGTACTCGACGATCAATTTTCAAATCGGTATAACTCGTTAACTATAGCGAATAAAAAAAAACTAAAAATACTTTTCTTACCAAACTTATATATGATCTTTCCATTTATGACAAAAAAAAAATTGATTCAAAAACTCAATTCTGGGGCCTTACCATGACGTCTTAATGCGTTTCAGTTTAGGTTCGCGTGCTATCAGATTCATACTAGAAGTGACAGCTAAAACTTGAACTGAGTCGGAATTAGGACGTCATGGTTAAGGCCCCTGAAAGTTCTCGCTTGCAAACCAATTTACTGCTACGTTTGATGTTCCCAATTCGCATTCTGTGCTCAGACCAAATACGCATATAAAGCAACATTCTGCGAACAACAAATTGAGTAAAACTATTTTTGATTCGCAGGCACTACCGCAGATGTTATAGTGATTTTCTCAAACATTCAATTTACATTAAAAACAAGTGGAACATTAATTCAACAAGCCCTAGCGAAAAAATTAAACTGTCAGCATGTTCATCTTTTCAAACAAAATACAGAGAACCATTAAAATTATAGGCTCAGAAATATGAAATGTTGTCAATTAGACATAGGATACACTACAATATCCGAAATCTTGAGTACCGCCGAACAAGGACAAAAAAATGCTAAACTGACTGCCAACCTTCACTAAATTGTTGGAGAGGCACCTTAGAAGAAGAATATGTTATAAAATGCACATCACAATCACACATACACACACAGGTAGAATTAAGTAAAAGCCGTCAATTCTAGCGGCAAAGCAGCTAAGTTGGCAACACTGCGAAAGTTGACAAAAGCGATAGAATCCATATTCCTCCATTAGATCGTCTAATTGAATTTCAACTGGCAACAAGACACTCGCGACACGCGCGACCGCAAAGTTTCGTGCGTGCCGTAGAATCAAGTCGTCGTTTTCTCACGTCTGTCGTATTACGTCTTAATAGCTACCGTAACTTAGTTGGGCTGGAATGGGTACAGTCTGCGTGAAAAGAAATGTCTCCTTCTTCAACCTTTTGTCAGTTGAATGGGTCCGATTTTTGGAAGCACATAATATGTGAGCACACCTTTCAAGACTGGTGAGAATTGTGCTGGATTCGAAATAGGAGTAGTTTAGAAGAAAATTACAGCTCTAATTAATCTGGTCAATCACGTGTTTATCCCTTACGGGGTAGCCAGGGCCTAGGGTAACAAGATCGAAAGGCCACGCTTAGCATGATTGTGGGCACATAGGTGGAAGTGGAAAGGGGAATCAAAATAGTGATGGGTTGCTGGCCGCATCGCCTAAAACATGATTCCTAAGATTTTCGCCCATTTTCTCGATGGGCTTTTACCATCTGCGAGGGAAGATAAAACTGTTTATGTCTTGGGTGCGCTTAATAAATGCTTCGCTCCTCTTAGTACTCAATCTTAATTCCCTCGCTACGCTCAGGAATTAACTCATAACACCCTCGCTACGCTCGGGAGTTAAATGTAGAGTCATTCGCTGCGCCCAGGATTCAATATCGCACTAGTGACACAATACAGTGCTTTGTCCCCTCGGTGTACAATCTACTATTAAAGATCGTTGACAGTTTTGTGGCTTCACATCTGTTGTTCTATGGAGTTTTTACTGTTCTTTATTTTATTGTTGTGAATCTCGTTCAGATACTTAAGGGATTGAATTAAATCTTAGACTATACTTAATTAGGATTAAATATAACGACAAGATAATTAATTATTACGAACAACTCGACATGGATTACTGGTCTGAAATAGAGGAACCGCGAGGCCGACCCAGAAAGTCTTAATTAATTTCTTGATATTGTCTATTAAACTTAACATTGAGTTTTGATTGAGCGCCACGGCACCGAACCATGACGTTATTTTAATTAACTTAACTGTCATTATTTTGTCCTGATATTAAAAAAAAACTTTTTTTGGATATTTGGACGTTTTGGAAAAGCATCGTAAACTGGGGTGACTCTGTTCAAAATATATAGTTAATATATGGTTCATATGATAACGTTTTTATCTGTTCTGAGAAAGGCGGTGAAACAGATAATTAATTGCGCGTGACTACGAATGCGCAAGTCGCGGAAAGTTTCAAAAAAGTTGGAAAAATACTCGAAAAATTCTAAATTTCACAAGAATTTGTAATTTTCATTAAAAAATAACAATTTCTCAACTTTGAAAACATTCGAACATTTTTTTGTTATTAAATATATAGCCTTGCCTAAATTAGGTGCGTGCGGGACATGGGGACTATATAGCTCTATCGATGATTCCGTTAATGTCGTTTGAAGAAGACACTAATTCTATTGTCCCTCGTCTGGAATGAAGCGTCGTCAATCCAGCTAACATTAACGTTAATGTCAAACTTTGATAGCGTCCTTATAAATTTACGTTTTTTTTTTATGTTTATCGGTTTATGAATTTTCTTACTCTCAGTACCTAATCTATTCAATACCTATTATTTAATTGCTGCTGCCTTAATGTGGTTTTTACGATTTTCCGAAAAAAAATATCTTTATAAGAATTTTTCCTGAACTTCAACGAATATAAAAAAAACCGAAATTTAGCTTAGCACTTAAGATTTTAGATTTAGCTTTCACACTTTACTTTCGTGTTTTTTAAGATCTAAAAATACTAAAGGTAATAACTGGTTTCAAGTAATTATTCGAGTAGGTACTTAAGTAATTTAATATTAAAGTCCTTAATGAAGAGGCACGTAAGCCTGATGGTGTAAGACTCATTCATTATATCAAAATTAGTTAGCAAAGATTAATAGAATAATTAGAATTAAGGATTCTCGGTACCCTTGTATACGTGGAAAACCATATAATCCAACAACGCGCAATTTCGTACCAATAAGGGCCCGATTTTTGTAAGCACATGGCTTTGGAAGTAGCAAAAATCTGTGCAGCTACCTATCTTTTGCTATTAAATTTACAATTCAAATAAAAAAACAATTTAGCTCAATTTTTCACCACTTTGGCATGGCACTTTTGAGACAAGTGATTTCAAACATTTGGATCCATCTCCATCTCACGATAGAGATTGATTTTGATATTTTTCGGATACAAAATCAAAGGTAAATATTGTACGCGTGAACATGACACGCCGACGCAATACAAAATAGGTCTTCAACAACTTAAGCCTCCATCTACTTAATAACAACTATAACATCTAGTAAAAGAGACATATTTCCAAAATATAATATTTCGTCACGAAACAAAATGTTAGCGTTAACTTTAATTACTGTCGAGAAATGTCATGCCATTTGCAGAGACTTTTGACTGACAACCCGCCATCTTTAATACCTACTTAATTGTTAATTTAAGTGTAAAAGTGGTTGAATTTGGCATGAGTTTAACAAACAAATCGACGGTATATGCATGTAAAGATAAGCTAAAAGTAATTCCCAGTGTTTCGTATTCCTTCAGTTATTTATTATGTACCGAGTTAGGAAGTTTCACACAGGAACTGACGCAAATAGTTTGCTAACTTCACTAATATCGCAGACCGGCTCGTTGGCCAAAGGGGGGCAATATAACGCTCAGTAGGTACTTCACAAAGCTATTTACCAACATTGTAAAACATATGATCACTTACATGTTGTGGAGTACGCATTATGTACATCAATTGAGGAAAATTTCACAAATTAAAATTAATAGCTATAACAGCGGTTTAATAGTTTCAAACCGAACAACGAGAAAGATGACTTACGTGATAATACTTACAACGAAAGTTAGAGATCGTATCTCTTTAATTTCTAACGTGATCCTTTATATTTACAAAAGCGTCTGAAACCCCAGAGTAACGACAACTCATACGTTTCGTGGTTCATAATGTCTAGTAGCACAAAGTAAATCGGATTTAGGGCCGACTTTGGTGTTATTTAGAGCTATTTCTACACCTTTGGGCTTATCTCGATTAGTTATGCTTTAAGGCTGCTCTCCACCACCTTTTGAGGTATAAGCGATGCGTCCGGAAAAACCCTCAATAGACTAAAGTACAAGTACAGTCATGCTACACACAATTATGTTAAACGTAGCCTTCTGGTCTTATTACTTAAGCTCTGTCTACCCCGTAAGGGATAAAGACATGATTTATGTTGTACAAGTAGTTTTTTAACCGACTTAAAAAAAGGAGGTTCTCAATTCGGTTGTATTTTTTTGCTGTGTCAGGATTAAATGAGCGAAAGAACAAAACGAGCGATTAATGCTGCGACCCCAACAAAAACTTTGGTTGAAGTCAAAGTAGCAGCCATGTGTGTGAAATGATTTTCAATTTAATAATATAAGAATTAGTAATATTTGATTTTTTATTCTACCATCGCGAGGACTGCGATTCGTAATCATCGTACAAATGCAAAAAAACCCATAAATATTTAAATAAAAAAGAGGGTCATAAAAATCAATGAATTGAGATTATATGAAACGAGCTTTTCATGAATTGATCATTCTATGAAATGAGAATATGAGAAACAATTCTATGGAGCAAAATTGCATAAAAATATCGTTTACACAATAGTGTGCAACCCCAAAAACCCTTTAGTGTGGATGTGGCTCCCCCCTCGTGGTAGGCTCGCGTGCCACAACACACTAGGTAGGGGTTTTACTTACTGTAATGTGTAATAGTGCCGGTTACAGCTCGCAGATGTGTACCCGGCTTTAAGTAACTCCGCTAGCATTAGTCTAACTGCAAACTAAAAAGGTGCTTGACTGTTGTCCTTAGTTCGTTAGAAAGGGCAAGGTTTGTTAATTAGTAAGGTCTCATTAATGTGGTTAAAAGTGTTTTAAAACTTTTAATTGCAATTAGAGACAAATTAAGTAAGTAACTATATCTTTAAATGAACTTACTTGAAACAGAACAGTGTAGCGTTGTAATTAATAATATAAATCAAAAAGAGCTTCTGTCTGTTACCTCTTCACGCTTAAACAGCTGAGCAAAATAACTGGGTCATTTCCCGTAGAAAGTTGTATGAAAAGTGACCCGGATTTATTTATACAGTTTAGTGCCGGGAAAGAATATAGGATAGTTTTATCCCGTAATATTGCATAGTTCTATACTTCATTTAATTTAGGATGAGAAACCACAACAACATTATATTGCGGCTCGTGAACTGTAATCTCTTTACAATTTGTACTAGAGTGACAATTGACGACAAGCAAATAAAGTGACATTAAAACAATTTTATTTTGCGGCTGCAAAACTATTGCACTGTACTATTTGCTAGGTAAGAAATAGTTGACCAGACACAATATAATGTTATTGTGGTTTCTCATTCTAAATTAAATGAAGTATAGTAGGTATATTGTCAGCAGTGGCGTGGCGTCCATAGAACTCGATTCCCACCGGCTTGCCTATTTTAAGGCAGTTGGGCAAATTATTGTCCAGAATTAGAGGAAAAGGCTAGTTAAGTTCCCTTCGACTTGCCTTCTGATATACTTGACGCCACGCCACTGATTGTCAGTATAAAATCAGGGGGCCGAATTTTGAAACTGAGCACTCATAAGTACCTACCATTGAAAGTAGAAAAATGGTCTACAAAACTACAGTTTAAATTAATTTTTCTACTTGTTGACAAGATTAAGGACCTGTTTCAATACTCTCAGTTAAGAACCGAATATTTAAGTGTCGCCTCTGTCTGTTCGTAGTAAGAAATAGAGACAGAATCAAGAGATAACTGACACTTAAGATATCAGGAACTTTACAGAATGGTGAAACGGGCCCTAATTGGAGCTTTAACTTTCGTCTGAAAGAAAGAAAGAAAGAAGACATTTATTCACTTTGCAAGACACACAAATATAAGAGCATGTACGAGTACACACAATTTTATAGAAAAAAAACTCTGCTTACTCGTATTTAAAAATTTGCTACATTTTTCGTAACTATAGAGTGATATTTTTACATATGCTTTTATAAATTGAGCTCTTGTATATAGGGCGATTTAAGGGACAGATCTTTGGTAGCACATAGGATAGAAAAACGTAGAGTTATTTTAAGGAAAATAAATTAAACAAAGTTTCTTTTTACAGATGTTTATTGTATGAAACACTTACATATACAGAGACAGATACACACATACAAAATACATAGATGGTTCTTAAAATTCAATAGAACTTTACCCTCGCTTGTCGCTCAAAGTGTTGAAAGCGGGGTTTATCTAAATTTGAAATTCGAAGTTCTTATCACATGTATATTCGTCCCTCTCACTTTCCTATGGACACTCCAGCTCTTACAACGACATTCGGGTTTGTCTTGCCGTCTCACTTACTCTTATGGGTTTATATTTAAAACGGTCGATGGTACCCGAAACCCGAACGTGGTTCTAGGAGCTTACGGACTGTACCGAATAGTAGAATATTAGTGAGTGGTTATAATATGACACCCAACATCTCTGGTTGTTCCTTAACCTTATCGCCGACACGTCAAGCACAAGAGACGTCACCCATACGCCAGACTTCTTTATTGTAATGCATTAAGTTGAACCTAAGCTCAATTGAACGAAGGTTGATTTTGCATTGAAGTAATGGACGTAAGGTATTTTCATTCTTACCTGTCCTATTCGGTAAACAAAATTCTAACCTCAAAACGCCTCAGTTTCGTATTTTTTAACTATTTCATCGTAAATAAAGGAACTGGAGATAAAATATCAGCAAAATTATGTACAAAATATTGCCTCAGGTTTATTTGGTACATACTACACCTTATTCTTTACAAAAATTTGCACATTGAGGTTAGAAATTTGTTTATCAAATAGGACAGGTAAGAATGAAAATATGTACGGTATGTACTTTATATATAGGTCGTTGGCGACGAACAGTTTTAAAATAATCAGAGATGGCATCATTGACATCTGACACAAGATATTAGGAGCTTTACAGGGGGTTGTGAAATAAGACCTACAACAACTTACACGATATTTTTAAAATTAGCTTTTATTGCTATAACATTCTCAAATACCTAGCTATTTAGAACTGCTTTACGGCAAAACAACACGCGGCCGATTCCGTTAAACTTACTTACGTGATTATTTACAACATCTGACTACGTTTTGTACTTTAATCATAGAAAAATATGAAAGGTTCTAGAGCAATAGAAAATACATAAAATACCTTTCTCAATTAGGCAAGTCTTACAGTTACGAAAAGTTCTTAATAGTAAGTTACTTATGTGTATGATTTATAGTCTGACGGATTAGAAAACTAATTTCTTGTAGTACTTAAGTGATACTTAATACTTATTATTAATGACATCCACTTAATAATAGTTATAATCTTACCTGTACATTTTTATTTCAAAGGAATAGTGACATAATTATTATGTAAATACACGTTCTGACAGTTCAAAAATACATTTAAAATATCTTACGGCAACAATTTCGTATTTTTTACCATTTATATCTTAGAATTATACATATAAACTTTCCTCTTGAATCACTCTATGTACAAAAAAAACCGCATCAAAATCCGTTGCGTAGTTTTAAAAATACAAACATACATAGGGACAGACAGACAGACAGACGGCGGAAAGCGACTTTGTTTTGTACTATGTAGTGAAGCTCAAAGCAATTCTGTTGCTCGATGGAATTTTTAGAGTAAAAAAGTATGTTAAGTAATCCAGGCTAAGTAAAATTTTAAGTAAGTAAATTTCACCTTTATCAGTATTTCTGTTCAGCTATTTTTTTAATGACAAAATAACAAACATGCATAAATTCACACATAATCCACATTTTCAGAAACTTTCGCATTTATAATATTTTTAAGTTTAACATAATATTGTATCTACTTGGTAGCGAGAAAATACATCGTAAAACAAAATAATAAAACCGAAAGCCTCTGGTTTGGAACATAAATAACTAGGCGCATTTAGTTTCTAAGGCTGTTATGTGAGCTTGTTGGAGGTTGCATTGCTGTAGAGTAACCTGCTCGCTTCCATCATGTCTGTCAGTATGTTTTTGAGTGACATATTTATGTCGATCTCTTGTTTTAGCACCTTGTCTTGTGCTGATTATAAATATCTAAAAACCGAAAACCTCTGGTTTGGAACATAAATAACTAGGCGTATGTGAGCTAAAAATAACACGTTAAAACATCGTAATAAATTTGGTTTAATAGGTAGGTATTTAAAAATATAGTTAAACAAACTGTCATAAAATTAATCCGGAATAGGTACTGGAGGTTGGGCTAGTTTAATTAAACACCTCTGTAAATGTTTTTAAATGTTTTATTTTAACTGCGGTTGACATATCGTCACTATTTTGAAAAAATATCGTATCTTAAATGAATATTCAAACAAAACCAAAACTTAAAGTACAGTACATAAAGTTCATTTCGTTAGATTAGGGATTTGAAGATCCGAGATTTTTTCAAAGTAGTCACGACATATTTCCATGGGGTGATTTAATTTTGAATCAAAAATTACGATTAAAACCTTTAACACTCTTGTTCAAAACTAACCCAACTTACCTACTGAAACATTCCAGGATACCTAATTCTTTAACACCTAGTATACCAACCAAACCTTAGTACAAAACTTTTCACAGCATAAAATAACATAAGTACTTGAAACATTTTGAATATACACTAAGTAAATCATATTCATCAGTGGAGCGTTTCAGGAAAAATGAATTTCAAACACGCCCAGGTACTTTACTCGCTCAGGTAACTTAAATCTAGTATTAATACTTGGGAACCAGCTGTAGAAAATATTAATTTAATTAGAAGCAGCGAAGTTGGCTGGGACTTGTAGCCGTTTGTATATACGACGGATTTATTGTTGGAAATATTAGATATTTCTTTGCTCGTTCTTTTGTGGGGTGGAATAAGTTGAACAAGAAATAGTCGTTTTATTTGACGTTCTGCAACATGTCACCTTTAATAAAACCACAGAGCGTGACAGGAGAGAGAAAGATTATTAACTTTCCTCGCGAGACAGTAGCTTGACCAACCTGTCCATAGTAGTCGGATAAGAAAAACAATCTCTTTGGCAAATATACTCACGAGCAAAATAACGGGTCATTTTTTAATACAACCTTCTATGGAATATGACCCGTTATTTTTGCTATTCAGTGTATTATTTCGGGGTTTCAAACTTCAAGCTGGAACGTTCGGACAATTAGTTCGGGAAGCCAAAAAGAGGCATCGTATTCGGTGTTTTCGGGATTGAGATTGCGAGCGAGAGCGCGTTACACTTTATAGTCATAAGCATAAGGTCTCTGTGGTAATAGAACAAAAACCGGCTACTATAAATAAAAAAAAAAAAAAAAAAAAAAAAAATATTATCAGATAACAAAAAGTCCATAGAATGTTAGTATTACAATCTTAAAAACCTATGTTAGAACTACACAAAAATTAATGCCATACACCTTATTCTAGTCCCCTGACATGGAGATCACTACAAACACAAACACGCCTACTACTGATACTATACAAATACGCCTATACCCAGCCATAGACGGACCGCTTAAAGCAGTCAGAGCCTCGGCCTTGCTATAAACTGAAATACCATTTTCTGCTTACAAAAATAAAAGTTTTACCTATAAATTATCTTTTCACGCAGGTTGACGCGAGAGTCAGCATTGCCATTCGTCTAGATTTTCTAGGAATGTGTCTTGGTCTAAATACATTTAAGCTGAATGAATGAATCTTTGATTCACTTAAATAGGTGTCCCGTGTGGGTTGAATTTTTGTCCGTAAAACTTTCGTTATAGGTGCGTACTTTGGAAATCTATACATAGAAATAGGCTAAACTTCGTGGAAAACATTTATAAGTGGAGCCCTAGAAATTTCCTGAGTAAACAAAGCTGCAAAGCCAGTATTTTCACTAAAAATGTTAACGAACTGAAATATTACAACTAGTGATGGGGCGACTACTTGCCGACTAGTCGAGAAAACCGACTAGATTCCCCAAGTCTTGCAGGTGTCCCTGGGCGATGGTGATTACTTTCCATCAGGTGACCCGTCTGCTCGTTTCCCCCCTCTCATATATATAAAACAAAATACCGCCATCGGTGTTTTTTTTGGAACAAAATTTAAGTGACGCTTTATCGATCGAGGAACCACAATGCTGCCATCTACTGTTCCCGTTTCCCGGTAGTTTCCCTTACCCCACCTGACCTTAAATCGTTATATTTGCAGACATAATATATAAGACATAATAACGATGATATTTACATTGGCGCGTACTTATAAATTACAAAAATTATACATGTGATTTCTTCAATACTTAATTGAGAAAGCATAGCCGCCGCTTACGAGTGGATGGAGCTTGAAAAATACCCGAAATAACTTAGGGTAATTGGCACGGGAGTTAAGTATCGAGCAATGAGACGAAAATAACGTGTTCCTAAATTGGCACTGTTCATTTTTAGGGTTCCGTACCTCAAAAGGAAAAAACGGAACCCTTATAGGATCACTTTGTTGTCCGTCCGTCCGTCCGTCTGTCAAGTTTGTTCCTTCTTCACGCAGAAACGACTAGACGGATTTGGATAAAATTTGGAACGGAGATAGGTGGTATCCTAGATTAATCCATGGATATGATACTTTTTATCCCGGAAAATTGCATAGTTCCCACGGGATAGCGATAAACATGTCAAAGGTCGTAGCTGCCTAATGGAAGTCTGATCCTACGCGGACGAAGTCACGGGCAGATGCTAGTTATTAATAAATAAAGCTACGTAAAAGCATAATATTCAAACCAGTTGCTTGAAATAGTCCATTTTATGAACACAAAAAGCACAGCGCCCGTTGCGTGCAATATAATTAGTTTACTCAATACGTCTTTTTAGTATAGCTCCGCACTCCATATAGACGTTGACCATCCTTTGTTGTGTATGTTGTGTAATAAGACAATCTATTCTTTTTTACCAGCTCTATTGGAAGTATTATGAAATAATAGAACTGTCAATCTTATTCTGACCGCGATCTAGTACCTAATTTAATTTAATTTTTATTTTTTTATTTTATTTTCCCTGTGGGAAAGAGGCGTGACGGTATGTATGTATTTATGTATGTATGTATCTAGTAATATCAAATGACTTCTTAAACTTTGTTGGAAAAAGTAACGTAGGACCTTGATTATAGAGAAAAAAATCTGGTTATATTAAGAGGGCGCATAAGTGCTGAGCTCGCAACGTCGCATTTTTGGTGATTTTTTGCGATTATTTCACAGAAATTGAATGAAAGCATCAAATATCCGTCTGTAGTGCACTTCGTTTTTAGTGTATTAATGTGTCCAATGCAATGATTAATGGTGGTGGACTTTTATTTTCGTATTAAAGGGATAAAATACTATATCTCGTTTAATAAGAAAATAAAAGTCCATCACGATCAATTATTGCATTAGACACATTAATACACTAAAAACGAAGTGCACTACAAACGGATATTTGATACTTTCATTCAATTTCTGTGAAATAATCGCAAAAAATCACCAAAAATGCGACGTTGCGAGCTCAGCACGGATGCACCCTCTTAAAATGGTAACATAATATAATGCAAAGTAGGGCAAGGTCTCAAGGAAAATCCTTTAGTGAGTCTTGAAGATAAAACAAATTGCTAAAGCCAAATAGAGCCCTCCAGTCCACCTATGTCATCTCATGGAAGTTCCTATTTTGTGTGCCATTGCCATTGCCTTTCTAGTTTTACGTATATTTAAACTATCCGCAAAGATATTTCCTACTGAAATACGACGATCAATCCAACACTAAACTTTTCATAAATTTCACCGTATTCGTGTTATCTACATCAACATCGGTCCTTTTCTAATCAATGTATGAAGTTCCCCATCCGTATTGGGTCCTCTCGTGGGAATTATAGCCCGACGAGAAGAGGCCTTCGGTACCATCATAAAGAACTACATAGTATAAAACAAAGTCGCTTTCTCTGTCCCTATATCTCTACCTATGCTTAAATCTTTAAAACTACGCAACGGATTTTGATGCGGTTGTTTAGGGTTCCGTAGCCAAATAGCAAAAAACGGAACTCTTATAGATTCGTCATGTCTGTCTGTCTGTCTGTCCATTCGTATGTCACAGCCACTTTTTTCCGAAACTATAGAACTTATACTGTTGAAACTTGGTAGAGTAGATGTATTTTGTGAACCGCATTAAGATTATTACACAAAAATAGAAAAAAAAACAATAAATTATGGGGGTTCCCCATACATAGAACTGAAACTCATTTTTTTTTCATCAAACCCATACCTGTGGGGTATCTATAGATAGGTCTTCAAAAATGATATTGAGGTTCCTAATATCATTTTTTTCTAAAGGTAAGGTAGTAGGTAAGTAGTTATTTTTAAATAATTTCTGTCTCTCTGTGTAAGTAACCAATATAAAATACCTCACACTGTCTACATTTTGCTTAATATATAGCAGAGCTCTACTAACACCGGATTTTATAATAAATTGGCGAATTTGTACGGAACCCTCGGTGCGCGAGTCCGACTCGCACTTGGCCGGTTTTTTTTAAATAGATAGAGTGATTCAAGAGGAAGTTTTATATATAATACATGCATGATATACCGTGCGAAGCCGGGGCGGGTCGCTAGTAACATAAATATAAGATGGACGCATCTTTGGAGGTCAATCGCCTAAATACACCGTGAGGATGTGCTAGCGGACAGTCCTCTACAGTTGCAGTTATTATTATTACACTTCTGCAGGATATGATATGGACTACATTATCCTTGATGATCCCCCGAAATCCCTACTGCATTGTAAATGAAATTTACCATGCAATGCCCTCTCGGGCTTATGTCGCACCCAACATTAGCGGCGCTCTATTAGCTTATTTAGTTGGTAATCACCATAACCTTTGGTCATTACCATACAATTAAGATTCGCTAATAGCGGTCAGTAATTGCATTTGAGGCCGAGATAATTTGGAATGGAGTAAATTTAAATCTAAATGCAAATAGATAGGCTGGCCCCGTCTCGGTTTAATAATCGGTTTAACCTGCCACTGTTATTAATTCACAGCCTTCGCTTGATATTTGGTCTTGTTGATAGTGAATTTCCTCCTGATAATGCCTTAAATGGGTAAATGGGAGCATGAAACGCGTCAGTGTTTAGTATGGTGGCAGAGTAAAGGAATTAACCATAGTGGAATTCTTATTTTTTTTTTTTGAAAAATTAGTTCAACAAACCGCTGTGGAGATTCCTGGAATAAGGTATGATTTTCATTCCTTTTACATGCGTATAAAAATGTTAACCAAACATTTCGCAATCGCTCAACGCAATCAAATTATTCTAACGGTTACTAAGTGCTGAATAACGAGTAGGTAGGTACTCATAGTTTCCGAAATTTGTTTTCTGAAACTGTCCAACTCGATTACAAAAGTTTCGCATTTTAATATAAGACACGAACATCCACAATGACTGGTAGATTCCCCGAAGTAAAATTTCTAGAATTTATGTTCGATTCAGCCTTGAATTTTAAACGAAAATTATCGTATAAGTTTACGTACTCATCGTCGCTATTCAGGCAAAAGATAAACGAAAACGAAATGGCATTGAAGATGAGTGTTCATGGCCAAATAAATTTTGATATGTCTATACTACGTGTTTTTTTTTATTTACGATAACTTCGGCATATTACTAGGTGCATCCATAGAAACTAAGTTTCATTTTTATTATTATAGCTACTTGCTTCTGCTGGTGACTTCGTCTGCGTAGAATTATACAAATATAAACTTCCTCGTGAATCACTATCTATCAAAAAAACCGCATAAAAAACCGTTGCGTAGCTTTAAAGATATAAGCATACATAGGGACAGACAGACAGACAGCAGAAAGCGACTTTGTTTTATACTATGTACCTACTCAGTGATTTTTAAGGTAGCTTTAGTTTACATTTATTTGTATCAATACTTTTGTAATCATTTACAACATCATCTTTAACTAAATGTCCCGCCCGACGCACAAAAATTTACGATCCTTATAGATATTTAGTCAGTCTTATGCAGACCATTGTTAGTTTAATAACTCCGAGGTAGCTTCTAATCCAGGGCTAGGAAGTGTTTAAATGTATAGAAAATGTTATCCTTAACCCAAATTCAGCAATTACATTTTTCAGTGTTAAGCAACTCTTTAGCGATTCGCTTCCATTCAAACGGAAGCGAGATATACAAAATGAGCTAATCACTTTACAACAGGAACCGCTGTGCGGATTCCAAAAAGAGGAAAGAGGTGAGGAGGCACTTTTACTAAATCCGCTCGTGTTGACTGCCAAACCACGACCCTCTGCTTGAGAGGCCATAGGTCAAAACACTGGGCTACAAGTTTATTTACAGTACTTTATGACGCACACGCGCCACTTGAGACACTTTCTGTTTCTAAAGACTTTTACGGTAGAGTAGTCCAGATAGATATATCTCGATCACTCTAACGTTGTGACGTCAAAGTTATCGTTACGATTACAAGTAATTTTCTGACCATTTCCTATTCTAATTTTACCCCTTTGCAGATCTTGAGGTTGCGGAGGCGCTCCATTAATTACTTCGAAGTTTCATTTCATTGAATTCATCATTTATAACACGTATTGACGTAACAAATCGTAACAAAATACTGCCTTCTCGGGTAATAACAAAGTGCTAACAAAGTTGATCGTATAAAACTTCGATCCGATTTATCTTCCCCGACGAAGTATCGAAAAGTTGTTTTGATTTGTGTAGCGCTACAGGCAAGTAAGTAAAGAAGCCAGACACAAAGCGTCGTTGCGACAGCTAACTAGACATAATTGCATAAAAACGGATAACTCACGCGTATAAAAGTCGAGTAATGCTAATGTTTCGGACTAGTTCCTAGTCCTTCCTCTCAGGCGAAAATTAAGAAAAAACCTAGTCTACCCTGAAAGCAATCTCACTGCACTTCAATTACTCCTTACGCGACATCTAGTGGGTATTAACAGTGTCTACGGACACGTTTCACTTTGTAACTTTTATTCAGGTTCTACCGGCTTGGCTATAATCTTCGCGTAACATAGAAGATCGTTCAATACTTCGCCTCTGTGTGGTACTTACTCTAGTCACTAGTCTAGTGAAAAGGGCCTGGCTTATATCCAAAAGAAAATTACGTGACAATGAGATAATAAGTAATTATGGCTTGTTTAGTTTACGACATGATAATAAAATGCGGGATTTCCGAGTACTCGCGGAAAAAGTGTAAAAACATTTTTACAGTTTTGTTTTGACTTCCGGGGAAATATTTTTAGTGTAGTTCTGGCCTAGATTCATGATAATGAGTTTAGTATGTACATCACTGAACTATGTAAGATCTATAAAAAGTTGCTCTTATTTACGGCAGTACCTTAGTACTCATAAACTCGCAAGTAATCTTACTTCTTGTTCCGCAATCTTGACATAATAACAAAATCAAACTTTTAGTGTAGTTGTTAAAGTTTAGTTAGTAGTAGTCAAACGTCAACGGCACGTACAATCAAGGGCATAAATATATGTAAATACGTTACCCAAGACGTCAAAAACACCTTTATGCCATAAACAATAAGGCCGATGACACAGAAATACATTTGACATGATGGCTGTATCGACATTTATGCCCTCGACGGCACCTACTTATTCAATTATTTTTCCACTCATTTTTGACTGAATAATTGGAGTCCTGGGGCCATGACGTCTTAATGCGATTCAGTTTAGGTTCGCTCGCTGTCAGTTTCATACTAAAAGTGACAGCTAAATCATGAACTGAGTCAGAATTAGGACGTCATGGTAAGACCCCAGCTCTATTAAAAAAAAATCTATAGCATTGCAACATCTGTTTACGTCTTTATTCAAATGGTAAGCGCATAAGGAAACTTAAAAGACCGCAGCGCCAAAAACTAATTTATAAAAGAAGTTATAAAGATTTAATAATTTCGTACCTAATGCCTACTATGTTCACGAGTTTATTGTAGTTAGTTTATCAAAATGTTCACGGCACGGAATATAAAATCCAAGGTATTCACGTTATCATCACAGGCGCTTAAGTTGCCCACCCACTACATTTATCGCATCGAATTTTACGAGCTTAAGAAAATATAAAGTTTTACTACCTATGTGTTGCCTCTCGAAGCTTAGGAAGGTTATTTTTATAAATAAGCAATCATTTTCAACTCCATTACCGCTCTGCAGCTTGTCTTTTAACCTCTGATATGTGGAATCATCCTTCTTACTAAAGGGGTCTGAATCTGAACTCAGTGGCGTAACTATAATATATATGTGTATTTGTGTGTACCTAACCTAATTGTGGACCTTTGTTGTTCGTGAATAAATGAATTATTATTATTATTATTATTTCGGTATATTTATCTTTTACCTTAAGCTAGGTTTTTACAATGTTCAAATAAAAAGTAATAAAGCAATATTAATACAAAATATAAAAACATTATAAAATTATTATTATTATTATAATATTTGGGGGCCGTGGCAAATTAATCAGATGGAGGGTCCTTCATTACATAGTATAAAACAAAGTCGCTTTCCGCTGTCTCTGTCCCTGTGTATATGCTTATATCTTTAAAACGCTACGGATTTTGATAGGCTTTTTTATTAGATAGAGTGATTCAAGAGAAAGGTTTATATGCATAATACATGCATAATATAGTAGAGAAACACTGATAGCACTAGTACCAGGGTGAAACGCTAATAATAAATCAACTAATTATTTTTCTTCAATCTATAATTATAACTTTCGTAGACGCTTGAAAAATACAACGAAAATTATATGTTGCTATTCTTTCAACATGAAACTACCGTGAGACACACATAATTACAACACAACGGATAACTCACGTATAAAAGCCGAAGAATTGCTCCGACAATTGTTTCGGACTATTTCGAAGCCCTTCATCAGGGAGCGCTCGCCCCGGCGGCAGCCGGCCGCCGCCGCCGAACATGCGATGGAATCTGATTCGACGCATTAACTTGCTCGTTTGCCTTCCTATTCGCATAAAAAAAAAAAAAAAAAAAAAAACCGTTTTGATAAGGTGTCCGTACTGGCGAGAGAAAAGTTTTTAATTCCGCGGAAAGTACGTGAAGCCATTGAAATAAGTCGGTATCCCAATTTTAATCGTGACGGCGGATGGTCGGTGCCCCCCAGTTGGGTAACTGTTTTAAATATTGACCAAACGGTGAATGTGAGCGAACCTTTACAAAGTGACGTGATCAGTGTTGTGTGCTGCCCTACTTTAGACTATAATAAAAATGACGATAAAAATGAGGGTAGTTGTGCGCCGATGTCAGCTGCGCCGAGTAGCCGCGCGAGCAGAGCGTTGGCACGCAGTGTTCGTTTCGCTGCCGCCGGGGCGACCGCTCCCTGATGAAGGGCTTCGAAATAGTCCGAAACAATTGTCGGAGCAATTCTTCGGCTTTTATACGTGAGTTATCCGTTGTGTTGTAATTATGTTGCTATTCTTTTTATTTCAGAATGTTATAAAGCAGCCTTAATAAAAATTCATATATTATGCCATTTACGGAAGTGGGCACGTGGTTCAAATATATTTTCTTACAGTAGGTACCAACCTACACTTATCAATATTAAAATATTTTTACACATCCTTTTACTAAAATGTACATATTTATGATTCCCTTTCCTTAATTACTTTATTATTATTACGTAGGTAGTTCTTAGTTATGATTTAAAAGTTGCTAATATTTACATACTATCAAACTCGAGTTCATACGAGTAACTATAGTTCTGTACAATGGAGTTTTGTATAATAACAAAAAGAGTGACAGAATCACTATTTTTCTCACTCACACACATATAATAGCGATAAGACCGCCTATTGTATACTTTGTTCTTTGTTTCTGTATTGTTTTGTACTGATTTGTGGTGTTCAATAAAGAGTATTTGTATTGTATTGTATATAATGAACTTTGACATACTTAAGCAAAATAAGTAGTTAATATTATATACAATGCTATACTTTCTGTCACAATAGTCATAGGTACCTACTTTGGGAGGTAGGTTACATTGACATTAACAATTCGGTTTAACACAGAAGTCTACACAGCAATGTATTCGGAATTGTCTTAAGCGGCAGATTGACGGGTGAGTAAGTACTTACGTGTTACATATTTCCTACTATACCTACTTCCGTCAAACGCTGACCAAGAGCATTGCATGCATACGGCACCAAACTGATGCAATTTGACTTGACCTCGTCAAAAACCTACGATGGCAAAAATGCTGACGCGGCGGCACGTGTAGCAGCCGGGCGATGCGGCCGCACAACCGCGGGGACACTTCGTTTCTATCATCGAGCGAGTCAAATCATATAATTTTTATCTTTTTAATTACTGTAACAATTTTTTCTAATTAAATAATTTTAAGCGATCTCGTTTTTGAGTCATCCGGCTGCCACTTCCGTATTTGGCGCAGTCGGTAGGATACTCGCTCGACGACTTTACGAAATTTACTAAAGTAATCACTTTACATCAATCATTATAAGTATTCTAAATAATAACTAATCCGAAAAAATCCCTGTAACACTCCAAGTCCATACACACCGCTTACATACAACTATCAATTTCACACGTACTATTTTGTACCTTGTCGTCATAGAAGTAGAATACCGTGCTCTCCTCCATTTTGACGTCACCGTTCTCAACACAAAATGGCGCGGGGTCCTCTTTGACGTAATCAATCTTGCTGACGAAGGCGATGCGAGACTCTCGTTTGTGGTACTGGCTGGCTTTTGTCCCTGTGCTGGTGTGGTCCATGTTGATGCGAGAGTCTCGCCGGACCTTACGGCATAGCAGTGTCTCTTGAAAGGCGATGCGGTACCTGCAAACAAAAAAAAAACAAATTTGTAGAGAAACAGTAGAGTTGCACAGATAGAGGCTTGTGTTAGGTGATTTCTGGTCGAGTAATGTTAGAAGACCGAGTGCTAGTGAGGCCGTCTAATATGTGAGTCAAGCGATTATGGTTTAGACTGGAGTTTATGTGGGTGTTCTAAGTTCTGAGCACATCTCAAAATATACTTGGATTACGCGTTACAGTGCAGAGACGAAGGAACTGAAACATTGTCTCACTAATTCGAGACCACACGCCGGAGTATACTTAGGTAAAAAACTCAAGTAAATGACGTGTTGTATTTGTATGTAGTAGTGTACAGAACTGATATGGGACTTAAGTCATTTTTCTTATTTGGAACGTCAATTTTTTCTATTTGCACACATTACTCACACATACAGGTAATTTGGGTACTTAAATTTTTCACCTATAACAGGGTTATTAATTGTTTTTTTGAAAAAAAACAAATTTAATGAAACATGTCTAAAATAAAGTCTTGTTTTTCGTATAAAACAAGCTGTAATAGGGTGGATTTTTGACGTTGTAATTTGTGTGCAATACGTTTAGCATGGCACACAAATTACAACGTCAAAAATCCACCCAATAGCTAATCAGAAGGTTTACAAAATTAAAAGGTAACAAAATTTATTCGTAATTTTAAGGGACTTAAAATTCATTTAACGCTACCCTTAGGTTAAATTTATTCCGTTTAGAGTTCGTTAATAAATTAAGAGGAGTCCAACAAGATGGTTTTCAATTAGGGTTACAGTATACGAATAAGATTGTTTTCTTTTTAGTGTTCCGTACCTACCTCAAAAGGTAAAAGGAACATTATCATAGGATTATTTCGTCTGTCTGTCTGCCCATCCGTTCGTTGCGGGCTGATAGCAGGTTGGCATGACGCTGATGCAGATTGGATTAGTTAGATCTGACCGTGTGTGGGAGTGGATTGACATGACAGCTGCCACACTCTTCACTCTGATTGGAAGGATGGTGTAAGGCTATCATAAGACACGCACACTTTGACACGAGTTCTGATACGTGGTTACCACAAATAAAGCTCACTCGCCATAGTGAATTGCAAGTGCCATGTATAGATGTACAAACTGTATCGAGCTCCACCCGTTTACTCAAGTCTGGATTACACGATATATGATACTCTAAGTTAATGCTAGTCGGAGCGTCGGTACACGTTATCAAGAATATCGAAACGCCGCGATCGAAATGGCCGGGTAGAGAGGTTGCAATAATGACGCTTCTATTTCGCTGGATATTATTCTTCTACTTCTAAAATGCTAAGAAAACGTAGTTTGGTAAGTCAGACACGCACGAACTAGCATTAAATTAGTTTCGTGAAATACGAGTTGTAAGTTTTCACTCAGTATGGTAACTTGATCTGTCTACGTCTCTAATAGTTTTTGTGAAGGGTAAGTAACTAGTTTTCGAGTCGATTTATTATTTACTGTATAGCTTCACGTATTTATTGTCAAAATCGAATCGCAGTACAGGGGGCTACCTATTCTATGATGAATATATTGACATGGATTTTATTTAGTAGTATGACTAAGGTAAACGAATATGATAGGATACTAAAACAATATTGCAGAGTAATGCGAGGAGATATTTATTATAGGGAATTCATGTTTATGAAAGTTTCTAGAATACACACTTGTGTCACAGTATATATATAAGTTAAAGCAGTAGGGAAGCTAGGCTTACTTTTTAGCTTCCTAGCTTCCCTAACTGCTGCCTTTATTCGAGCATAGGTAGGTACCTATGCTCCAATAAAGCGTTAGGGTTGTCGATAAAAATTTTGTGAAATTGAAAAGTTTTTTGTCTAGTTAGCGCTATAATCTCAGCTGGTAAAGCCTGTTTTTAGAGTAACTAGCTACACTTAATTAAGAGTATTAGGGTTGGCACCCATAATTTGTGTAAAAGAGAAACAAACGTTTATATGGATTCTATATTAATTAAATTATAATCGAATTATATAACTATTTTTTAAATAAAATAGGGTATTTAAAAAAGACTTCAACAGTTTAAGATTTTTTATTTGTCGGTAGGTAAGTATTATATATTACTTACTGAAAAATACTTTCGCTGCTCTGTTATTAAATTTTATTGCATAAAAAATTCTCATCCGAATGAATAGCTTTCTTAAATAAACTATTAGGAAACATGGACACGGCACTATAAAACTGTTTTTTTCTAGTTCTTTGTAGAATTAAAAAAGCTAATTTGCAATTTATGTTTATTTCGACTTTGAAGAAGCCGAGTTCAAGCAGCCGTACACTGCGCAATACGCTCTTGGCATATTTAAAAAATGGCAGCCCGTCTCAATGCGCCACTCGCGACTGACAGCACCGCGAGACCCGCTTAGGGGCCGTGTAGAAGCGCACGTCTATGTGTGCGTTCGTTTCGACCGTTTTGTTAGTAGATTCCCTACTGTTTTAGCTTATATATAATACTGTGCTTGTGTGCAAGTATCTAAATAATATTATAAATGCGAAAGTATGGATGGATGTTTGTTTGTTACTCAATCACGCCAGAACGGCCCAACGAATCTGGATGAAATTTGGCACATAGATAGAGAAAAGTCTGGAATAGCACATAGGCTAATTTTTATCCGGGGAAATTTCGTAGTTCCCGCGGGATAGCGATAAACGAATTCTTTGCAGACGAAGTCGCTGGCAACAGCTAGTTTTAACATAAACAGTGTTGTTGATTTTGAGTGAGTAGGTACCTATTGAACATTGAAAGCTGGAGTAGGTGCTTTCAAGCAAACTCAACACAACACATAGGCCACCCAACGAAGGAATCTCGGAGGAAAAAACTCGTGTATAAGCGTATTTTGGCATAGTTGTAAAGAATGGTGTTTTAAACCACATACTAAACGTGGTTAGGGGTGGAGCAAACGGGGGGGGGGGGGGGGGGGGGAGGGGGTCCAAAGGTCCCTTTTATTAGTTTTCCATAAATAACCCGTAAACGGTGGCTCATAGCAGAAAATAATCAAAACGTAATTAATCTGCATAAAATTCTCTACAAAAAATCTTACTAATATTATAAATGCGAAAGTTTGTGACGATGTGACGATATGTGAGGATGTGACGATGTGAGTGAGTGAGTGTGTATGTTTGTTCCTTCTTCACGCTAAAACGACTGGACAGATTTGGATAAAATTTTGAACGAAGATAGCTGGTACCCTAGATTGAAACATAGGCTACTTTTTATCCCGGTAAATTACACAGTTCCCGAGGGATAGCGATAAATATGTC
Source organism: Pandemis heparana (assembly GCA_963854515.1). NCBI lineage: Eukaryota > Metazoa > Arthropoda > Insecta > Lepidoptera > Tortricidae > Pandemis > Pandemis heparana. The sequence goes on from OY978025.1 coordinate 8,548,180, forward strand.
AATTGCTAATTCTACACGGACGAAGTCGCGGGCAGAAGCTAGTATTCTATAAATTTTTCTCTGGGATCAATATTTCATGACATATGGATGGAAGAAGAGGGACAATAAAAAAATAAACATTTCTTTAAGTTACTGGAGTCTCTTAGAGCTTGGACCCTGCACTTTTTAAAGCCACTTCGCCCAGGGGTACCTATAGGTAAACTGAGTTGATTCTGACCTGGAGCCAGGAGCAGCCATGGTGCAGGTGCCCGGGGGAGGGGGAGGAACAGTGGCTTCGCCGCGCTCCACTCTAAGCTCAATTTCTTCGTAAATAAAGTATGTAACTGAATCGTGTTTGGTATCATTTTCGGATAACTTAAGGATGCTAAATTCATTTTTGATATGATAATTATATACTGTCATATAAAAAACGAGATTTATTTTAAAATATGAAAATATGGTTTCTCTTTTCTTTCAAAAATCTTTTATAATACAAAAACTGCCAGTTAAAATTCTATGAAAAAAATATGCATGGATAGCCTGTTTATTCTGGATTATAAAAGTTAGCTCTACCCCTGACCATCAGTGCTTTTAGTATGCGGTTTAAAACACCATTTTCTACAACTGCCAAAATTCGCTTATACCTACACGAGTTTTTTCCCCTGAGACTCTGTTTTGGACTTCGTTGGGTGGGCTAACACACTGAAAATATACGGAATGTTAAGAAAACAAAAGTTGGAAGATGTTGTCAAAATAACATTGATAGGATGCCCCAGTGATGTAGAATTTAGTATCACGATGAATTTTTTTTTGCTTAATATTCAAAGTTCGACTTAACGTTGCGGGTAAAAACCCACAACAACTAAAATACTTATGTATGTATGTAAAAATTTTACAGGTAATAAGATACATAGATGTACAAAGGCAAACTTATCCCTCAAAGGGATCTCTTCCAGTTAACCTTCGAACGATTGACAGGATAACAGAAACCAGAGTATAGAGAGTAGACATACTAAAAAGCTAAAAGAGCAATGACCCTAACTTAAACCTAGACAAACTCATCACTCACCCACTCATCTATGATACATACAACAAAAATAATTAAAAAAAAAGCTACAGATACCATAAAACAAAAGAAAAAGTTACTAAACTAGAACTAAAATAAATTATAAATGATACTCTACTAGATTCCAGCAAAATGTCTGCAAGCTTCACTAAGACCAAGAGAAAACTGCAATTTTTTAATCAGCTACAAAAGAAGGGAAAAACTTCAATTGAAAATACATCCAGATATTACTCAGTGCCTACGAATAGGAGCTAAATTAATAAAGAGTTCAGCTATGGTGGACGTAATAACTTCTATCCCACGCCTAGCCAAGTCAAACAACGAACCACAAACTAAACATTCTACTACTTTATGTTTCTATTACTCCTACTATTACTTGCCTTTGCCCTGGGTTTGTAAAGTTTGTAAGTTTATTCCTCATCTACACACAATACACAACAGTAACTCTAATGACTGTTTCACATTAAATCTTATTATGAATCTTAACGGTCAATTTAATGTGATAGCGATGATATTTAATTGTCGACTATTACAAATTAGGAAAATAATCTTAAGTAATTAATTCGTTGATTATGTTTGAAAATTGGCCAAGTGCGTGTCGGGCAGACAACCGTCGGTGGAGAATAGTTCTCGAATGGCGAACACGAACCGAAAGTTGGCAGGCCTCCCACTAGGTGGATCGACGACATTGTGAAAGTTGCGGGAAACCTATGGTGTGCTAACGGAGAAGCCCTTGTTCAACGTTAGACGTCTTCAGGCTGATGATGATGATGATGATGATGCGTGTCGGGTATGTGGGTACGCGCAGTGTAGGGTTCCGTACTAATATTGCAAAGCATTCAGTGCTTGTGATAGTTTTGTTTTGAAAGTAGTCACAACAGCGAAAAAGTGCACATAAAAAGCTTGATATTTCGTTAAAGAAAAAGTTGTTTTTAATACTTCGAGATATCGATTCGCATCTCTTAACTTTGAGAATTATTTTTTCATCACACTTGCTCGTAAAGGGTGTTATAACACGCGTGCTTATAGAGCCGTAGTAGCTGATTTACCTCCCGTGGGAATTTCAAATATTTTACTCCCGAGGGAGTTATTTTTGTATGGATTTTCATAACTCCCTCGGGAGGAAAAGTTTAGTTTTAAAATTAAGAGTTCATTGTACGTCATTTCAGACTAAGGAGGTTTCAGATCAGCCAGATTTATTTAATATTAAAAAATAACTACCCAAACCAATTTTATAAAACTTTCAATTAGACATTACTGAGTACGATCCAAGATGGCGGATGACATTTTGACACTAAAAATATTGATGGCGAGTGTCATTTTCGAGTAATTTGGTGGCTCTGAGCCCGATTTTGGCATAATTTTTTGGATCCAAAATGGCGGATGACATTTTGACAATATTGACGCTAAAATGTTGATGGGAGTCATTTTCGAGTAATTTGTTGGCTCTGAGCCTGATTTTGGCATAATTTTTTTAATCCAAGATGGCGGATGACATGTTGACACTATTGACACTAAAATGATGATGGGTGTCGTTTTCGAGTAATTTGGTAATTCTGAGACCGATTTTGGCATAATTTTTTGGATCCAAGATGGCGGATGACATTTTGACACTATTGACACTAAAATGTTAATGGGTGTCGTTTTCGAGTAATTTGGTGATTCTGAGACCGATTTTGGCATAATTTTTTGGATCCAAGATGGCGGATGACATTTTGACACTATTGACACTAAAATGTTAATGGGTGTCGTTTTCGAGTAATTTGGTGATTCTGAGACCGGTTTTGGCATAATTTTTTGGATCCAAGATGGCGGATGACATTTTGACACTATTGACACTAAAATGTTGGTGGGTTCGTTTTCGAGTACCTAATGTGGTGGGTTCTGAGCCCAATTTTAGCATAATTTCTTGGATCCAAAATGGCCGACGATATTTTCACACTATTGGTACATAAATGTTGATGAGTGACGTTTTCGGGTAGTTTTGTGATTCTGAGTTTATTTTTTTTTATTTCCTCGCAAATGTGATGAAAAACATTGTGTGTATCACGGGCAGTAAGGGGATTACAAACTCGAGTCATTAAAAGCCCTCCGCCTTCGGCGTCGGGCTTCTAATAGACTCTCGTTAGCAATCCCCTTCTTACCGCCCTCGGTGCACAATGTACTATACTAGCAACCTTTCGAGGCGCTGAACATTTCCACATGAAGTTCATACCGTGTGCAAGCATTTTTAACCGACTTTAAAAAAAAACCTCCTGGTTCTCAATTCGGTTGTATTTTTTTTATGTCAAAGTTCCAGTTACGTACAAGTGGCGGCCTCATTTACCTAATAAATAACTTTACGACGAATACGTGCGAATAATAATATATGATCGTAAAACGACAAAAATATGAGACCGGAAATGTGACAACCCTGGCGGGAAACAAATTCTTGTTTGTATAATACTTTACCAATTTTTCATCACACTTGCTCGTAAAGGGTGTTATAACACGCGTGCTTATAGAGCCGTAGTAGCTGATTTACCTCCCGCGGGAATTTCAAATATTTTACTCCCGAGGGAGTTATATTTGTATGGATTTTCATAATTCCCTCGGGAGGAAAAGTTTAGTTTTAAAATTAAGAGTTCATTGTACGTCATTTCAGACTAAGGAGGTTTCAGATCAGCCAGATTTATTTAATATTAAAAAATAAACTACGAACCAATTGACATCATTTCATTTTTATAACACCTGAAAATGTATATATGGTTCGAAAGCATTTTGCCTCCTGATCACTGCAATATGTTTATATAATTTTAATATCGCTTATTATAAAAAATAATTAAAAATATGTCCTAATTTTACGAAAACTACCACATGATAGGTCTGGCCTTTGCTTTTATCACGAGAAAAAATAAGCGATCATAACTTTGTATTTTTGACAACTTCAAAGTACAAGGGGGGCAACTCTGAAATTCTATTTTCGAATTTCGTTGCTCTCACTCTCAAGATAATGACTATTAGTATGAGCGGAACAGCATGAAACGAACCTCGAAAATCGAATATTGGAGAATAGGGCCTGACATTGACAATTTGAAATTAACGTCGGGTTTTTTTTTCTATAGAGAAAAGACAAAGGGATGTGTGTATCCTGTGATAGTATCGGAGTTACGCCCTTTTAGAATAAGCACAAATTAATAAATTAATTATAAATTAAATACATGCCCTAGCGAAAAAATTCAACTGTCAGCATGTTCATCTTTTCAAACAAAATACAGAGAACCATTAAAATTATAGGCTCAGAAATATGAAATGTTGTCAATTTTATAAAACTTTTAATTTGACATTATTGATTACGATCCAAGATACATAGACATATTGACACTAAAATGTTGATGGGTGTCGTTTTCGAGTAATTTGGTGATTCTGAGACCGATTTTGGCATAATTTTTTTGGATCCAAGATGGCGGATGACATTTTGACACTATTGACACTAAAATGTTGATGGGTGTCGTTTTCGAGTAATATGGTGATTCTGAGACCGATTTTGGTATAATTTTTTGGATCCCAGATGGCGGATGTCATTTTGACACTATTGACACTAAAATGTTGATGGGTTCGTTTTTGAGAAATGTGGTGGTTCTGAGCCCAATTTTAGCATAATTTTTTGGATCCAAAATGGCGGACGATATTTTCACACATTGGTACACACAGCAAAACTATTCGGTATGCACCCTAGTTGTCCATGTGTGTCATTCTATACACACATCCGCACCTATCCGCTGCCTTAATTACACACACAACAAAATGGTTTTGTATCCACACGAGTATTCACACTAACATGGCCTATGTGTGCTGATTGTGTTCTCTGACTACCTTCACATATCTCTTATTGTATAGGTTATTGTTATTCAAACGATTTTGCTCAATGGAACAATAATTTCGTCATGAATAATATGAGCGCGGTGGCTCAGTCGTACTGATTAGGACTATGACTGTTAAAGAACTCGGTTCAAATCTTGCTCAAATGTGTCTATTTTGTATTTTTTTTTTTCAATTTATAACTATCTCAAAACCAAATCATGACTAGATGACTACTTCAAACAAGAAAAAAAGAAAGTAAAAGAACAAAATAAGAAAATAAAATCATTGTTTCAAATTGTTTATTCCAACATTTAAGTAATTATTATTACCATAAGACTATAACTAATTAAATTAGCAAAATAAAACTGCATGCTATTCCTTATAATATAACAGAAGAAGGACAACATTTATTCGTAAAACAACACACACTATAGTGACCAGTATGATTTTAGGTTAATTAAAAATTTCTGTTACAAACATAATTTAAAATTACAATACAAATGGTAAATTGAATGCACACCACAAAAGGGCTATTTTTAAGATGTAATTTATTCGAATTAACAAGGGTTTTGAAAAGAGTATCATTTATAAGAATTTCCGATTTATTAAGTTTACTTAAGTCTGAGAAAGATGAACGAAACGTTTTATTTGTCGAGAAATAAAGTCAGTGGTGAAATGAATCGACATGTTAAATGACAGCCATTAACAATAACATCATTGCACACTGGATTAAATCTCCACTTTCAAGTGACTAAGCTACCTAAATTTGCTTTGGATTTTATATCAGATGGATCCCAGTTAATAACAGTTAAGGAATCTTGTTGGGTGCTCAGCCAGTCTTTGACTATGACACAATAACATTGTTATGCACGAAATAGGTCACACGTCACTTTTTTTTAGCACTGTTATTACGACCCACAACCCACTAACTCACAAATCCCATGGATGACATCCAAGCACTTTTCGCCACAAAATTTTTCGTCCATCTTTTTCAGACGTAAATGTTTTTTCATCACTAAAAATCACTACATTATTACCTATTCGAATCAAAATTATAAATATTCACGATCAAAGTTCATTCTGTTTCTTCTATGCTGGCTGATCCGTTGAAGTATTTTTTTTTGCTGGTTTACGAGTTACGACAATGCTATCCTGCAACATGCAGATGAAGTCGCACACAACGTAGGTAACATTGTCTCTCGTTGATGTGAAATAGGTTCCTTTAGCGTGTGCGGCAACTACTTATGTCAAATGGCGTGAAGATGAGACTTCTTGTTTTGACACAGAAGGAATATTCTTATCGTGCTCGAAGTCTGCATAACGGTGAATCCATAATTGAAGTCTTCCGCTGCAAAATAAATGAAGTTTAATAAAAAACATTCTTCGTCAAAGAAAGTTATTTGAATACATTACGGATACAATAATAAATCATTGTTTTTAACACCATGAAGAAATTTGATGTAAAATAAGAAGTAATTATTTTATCAGACATTTTGTCTACTTACCGATAGTATCAATAAACGACTTGCGATTCCTTATAGAAATATTTTGTTCGTAAAGAACAATAATTTCTGCTCTTTTCAAAAAAGATGATGACTATCCATATTTTGCAAATCACAAGGTATTTCAAAGGCAAAATTAAACAGTTCGTTGTTGTAAAACCACTTGTAAAATAAGGCGTAACGAATGGCGGCTAGCGTTGACAAATTCATATTACTAATAATTTGAGGGTAGAATATACTTTATATTGTTAGACGGCAATTAATAAAATGTGCATCGTCTAGCAAATTTCAACCTTATTTCAAAGCTCTTTAAACAACTATTTACACATTGCAAATGCAGTAGTCACAGTTTGGACGTAGTAATTCATAAATTCACCAACTATATTAAATGTCTCGGTGGCTCAGCGGTCACAAAGGCAAGTCGGATACTTGATTTGTGCACTCGCTCTCTAGTAAACCGAGTTCGAATCCTAGAAGAAATGACATTTTTGGATGTTATTAAAATGGCGATGCTGGTTGTAAGGAATATTGGTTGGAAATGTTGGAATTGAATCTCAGACCAGACTTGATGAGAAATAAAAATATAACAAGTTGAATCAGTGAGATGGTAGCAGCTACTACGCTGGTAATAATAGTTCAATGCGTCAGATTGCATAAATTTAAAGATTCAATCAAGGTCAAAGTAAGACTCGATCCAGGGTGCCTTCTCTTGCCTTACACTTGCGATGACAATATCCAATGTAAGATAATAATGTAAAATGTTTTTAGGAAAATGCAAAAATAAAACAATACTTTTACATTATTTCTGTAGAATTAACTTAAACCGGAGATATTGAATTTTTAAACCTTTGAGCCAGGCACGATACCAAGGGGATTTTGTTAGTTTAATTTGTAATTATTTTTAACTTAGTTTATTATAAACTACCTAACTAAAATAATTGCTACTTTCTTCATTGTTATTTTATAGTTATTGTTGTTGTTTATATAATAAATAGGTAATTTACAGCGACATTACTTATTTATCTTATTACTAAAAAAAACTGTACTGAGAGGGTAGATATACGATCGAACTCACTCACACATTCACATGTGGATTCTACGTAATGTTCATGTCGGTACTCAACACATAGACGACGTTTGTGTGCGTGCCTATGCTTACCGAATTATTTTGCCGTGTGTACATAAATGTTGATGAGTTTCGTTGGCGGGTAATTTGTGTTTCTGAGTTTTTTTTTTTGTTTTTTTTTTTATTTCCTCGCAAATGTGATGAAAAACATTGTGTGTATCACGGGCAGTAAGGGGATTACAAACTCGACTGATTAAAAGCCCTCCGCCTTCGGCGTCGGGCTTCTAATAGACTCTCGTTAGCAATCCCCTTCTTACCGCCCTCGGTGCACAATGTACTATTACATCATGAATTTAAAAGAAAAACGGACGAATGGTCCGCGATAACGGCGTGTTGAGTTGGATGTCTGACAGTCTATTCGTCACTGTCTCGTTTTTACAGGACTTCGGCAAAGCCTAAAAGGACGATTATGTTTTTGCCGCGCAAAAATATGACTATGTGTTTTTATGTTTATGTGTATGTAATGTTTAGTCCTAAGTCAGCTCGTAACTCGTCAATGGGTCAACCATTTTTCTTTTAAACTACGCATCGGATTTTAATGGTTACCATGATTCAAGGGGAAGGTTTATGCGTACCTACTTGTAGTTTAATGGCCTGGGCAAAGCCGGGGCAGATTGCTAGTTCTGATATAAATAAACTATGTGAAAATAACCCTAAGACCCATATTTAGTCGCGACAAAATGATCTTTGTTTAGTTGGGAACATACTATTCAACAACTTCGCCCATTTGACAATAAATGTAGGTACTAAATAACAAATGAAATTAGGCAGAAAGTTTAACTACTGCCTAATCTAATTTACTGACAGGCGAAAATAATACTCATAAAGGAGCCTTTACTCTCCATGGACGCAAATCGTAACCGAACGCGAATAGATGTCAATTTTACAGAGACACCACTCAACGTTCCATTCTTGCTTGTGAATTAAGTGCGGTCTTTTCTGGCTAAGCCATTAGGAAAAGACAAAAAGTATGTAAGTTTAAGTCTTTGGTGTAAGTTTTTGCAACGAAGTATTTATTTATTTATTAACTTTGCATTGGTACACCAAACAAATTGTAAACATGTGATATACCTAGTAGTGTAAATAATTAAGACTAAACACCATTTTACAAATTTCTAAACGACACTGAAAATTAGAACACATAGAAAAATCCGAAAAGTAAAGCTATGGCCGGGAATCGAACCCGGGTCCTCGTCATTCCGTGACGCGTGCTATACCCCTACACCACCCATAGCAGGTAAAAGTAAAGCTATGGCCGGGAATCGAACCCGGGTCCTCGTCATTCCGTGACGCGTGCTATACCCCTACACCACCCATAGCAGGTGAGTAAGCGTTCGAATTTTTCTATCTATTACTAACTGTCACGTGACCTTGTTACTATGCGATTATTTGTCGCGAAGCGTCATCTATTTGAATGATGTGTCTGTACGACACAATTACAAACTCCCGTGGAACATCTACTGCTCACCAGGGACGAGAGATGGCGCTGTTTTTCAAATGATAGGAAATATCAAATGAATCAAGAAATTTTTATTTCTTAATTTTTATGTTTACTTTTACGGTTTTACCGTTAGAAATTTAATTTCTAAACGACACTGAAAATTAGAACACATAGAAAAATCCGAAAAGTAAAGCTATGGCCGGGAATCGAACCCGGGTCCTCGTCATTCCGTGACGCGTGCTATACCCCTACACCACCCATAGCAGGTAACCAGGTTTACCTGCTATGGGTGGTGTAGGGGTATAGCACGCGTCACGGAATGACGAGGACCCGGGTTCGATTCCCGGCCATAGCTTTACTTTTCGGATTTTTCTATGTGTTCTAATTTTCAGTGTCGTTTAGAAATTAAATTTCTAACGGTAAAACCGTAAAAGTAAACATAAAAATTAAGAAATAAAAATTTCTTGATTCATTTGATATTTCCTACCATTTTACAAATTCAAAACTATGTTTACACATCATGAAAAGTATCAATATAGGACAAATTAAATACCTATATACACGAACACATCAATGAAGTTACACAAGCCTCCGTTATAATACGACTCTGACTCAACTGAGAACATTTTTAAACTCGCTTGAAAACTTACATGAGTTTTAAGTAACTCAGGTACGTAGTTACTAACTACATTGACGCCGCTTGCCCGAGACAAATTCTTTAACGCGAAATAGTAATACACTTTAACGCAAACGCGTCTGAGACGTGTGTTGCGTCAAAAACTTACATGAATGGGGAAACCCTACCATTTGAGTAGCCATTCATAATCATAATCATAATCATCTTTATTTGCATAAAAAATGGTACAGTAAGTGGTGGTTAAACTAACTATCCCTGGTACCTCCAATAAATACTTGATTTGGCGTCAAAAATGTAATAGGTAAAATTTTGACGGTTGCCCTCGATTTCTCCAGGATCTTATCATAAGATCCTGATTTGGTGACAATGAGACCTCCTTGGAGTTATACTCTTTGAAACAAAAAAGAATTTCTGAAAATCGGTCCGCAATTGACGGAGTAATCGGTGAACATACATAAAAAAAAATACACACAGTCGAACATAGAACTTCTTTATTTGAAGTTGGTTAAAAAAAGGGGTTCGCTTGTTCTTGAGAAGTTTATAAGGAGATGCCGGTTATATGCATTCGTATTAGGGGATTCCCTTACAGCCGTGAGTGTGCAGGGCCCATAAAGTATAATACGTTATTGAAGACGAAAACTCAACTGCCACCCAGACAAATAACCCAGTTTATTTTCTTAACGAGTTCTGACGAACAGAGGAGAAATTCTCAAACGTTGACACCGACTAACTCACTGAAACATGTTTCAACTCGGAGATATTTGTTTTAAGTAAATAAGTTCTGTTAAAACCCATGTTAAGAGGCTGACAACACCTAATTTTGTTGAAATTGATGTTATTTAAGCACTTTTTTAAGAAATACTACAAACAAAAAAATACGAAAAAATATAATGTTAATTTTCATCATATTTCAAACACGCTACCTAGACGGACTTGATACATAACTAAACAAAATCGGCTCGATAGAAAATAATTGCAAAGATTGGTCTTAAGCGGTTCTATGTCTTTATTTTTTCGACGTATGGGTCTGCAATTAAAAACATGAAGTCAACATATTCATACCTATACGGCTAACGAGTCATATTTTACAAATAATCCATACTTTTTTTATTTCTTCTTATTTGCAAGATTTTAGACGCGCGCCAAGCTGCCGGAATACCTAGTTTCTTCTCTTTCACTAACATGTACGCGAACCGTATGCGTGAAGAGTGGCGCTGCTCAAGGTCATTTGCTGTTGACAGCGCCTTAAGTACAAGTTGATATTTGGCTTACGGTCTGTTATTAACAGATTTCAAAAAGGAGAACGTTTTATGTCCGACCGATATTTTTGACTACCTATACCTATAGGTACTTGTAAATACAAGACGGATGACAATATAAAACAATGACAACGAAAACCTTTACAATTTTTTATAGCATGCTTTAATCCGAAAATCAATCCGTTGTCGGGAATCTTATATTAAGTATACGATTTGTTGAGTATTTAGTTTTAGGGTGCGACTACACCGCCGCTTAAAAAACGGTGACGTTACGGAATCGCAACAAAATGTATGAAGAAACGGTGAGAAAACGTGACGCATACGGCACGTCACTGCGTATACGCGGCGGTTTGGTCGCACCCTTATTTAAATAAATGCTTGGTAGTTTATTTACGTTGAGTTAGTATAAACATATTAAAATTTCAGTTCAATTTAAAACAAACTTATAAACAACGGTGCTTAGACAAATTAAAAAGTTAACGAGGAAAACAAACATTTTATTTATTTATTTATTTATTTATAAGCCTTTTTATTCATGTTGTTGTTGTTATTGTCGTTTATTTTTGTATTTAATGCGGCTTAATTTAAATACATTTCGAGCAATCGTATATAATTACAAAACAAGAAACTTTATAAAGATTATAACGGCGATGAAACATAGGCAACTGGGGGCATTGTAGTGCCCCCGCCAAGACGAAAATAATAGTACCATTTGCTTCTCGTCTCACGCAGATCTGATGGCAAAAGCCCATCCAGGGAACGGGCGAAAATCTTAGGATAATTGATAATTTTATGATATATTCCATTTCAATACGACGACGATTACGATACGTACTTTGAATGTCAGAATAACGCCGGAGTCATTTTTGCGAGAACCATATAAGTAATAATACTTAATAACATAACCATACATTTTCCATAAATGACCGTATTTGTCTAGTGTGACCAAATAACGCTCAAATACACAAGTGACCGGAGAAGCGTAAAAAATGTGTCTGGACTGGACCGGGTCGTAATAGGCTCCTAAATTTAAAGGACACTTTTTATTTTGGGTCACAACAAAATTGAGTTTAACGAATTTCCATCTTTCCATTTCGTTTTATAGACTGTGTATGTAATCCCGAACAGTGTTATGCGTAGTTAATTACTTTTGTAATTTAATTACCAATTCAGTAACATGTTAATTCAATTACTGTAATTGAACTTAGTTATTAAAATAAGTAATTGGCATTACGTAAATAGGCAGTAGATAATTCAAACAACATTTAGTTGGTTTGTAGAAACTCTCAATTACTTCGGTACTATCAAACAAATTGATTGCGCCTTAGTCACTGTGAACCCTTGATAAGTAAGTATTGATTTTATCGTTCGAGCCCTACGAGGTACATTTGTGTAGAATAATTGACAATGCAAGTACAGTCAACAAAAAGTACCGTGAATTTGCGTAAGAAATCATTATTAAGTACCTAAAAGTATTTGTATTTAGGCTTGGGTAAAAAATATCGATATTAATTCAATAAATAATCGATAATTATCGTCGATATTTTAAATCTCGATATATCAATAATCGATATTTTATTCCGGATATCAAATTCGTTTTTTTTTTATGAGCTCCCGTTAAGAAAGCAATGAATGATTGAGTAAATCGGCTGTATGGGCTCTGCTCCCTTTGCCTAAAACATAAATAAGATTGACATAACTTGATACTATGCAAATATTTCCATATATATCAATATTATCGATATATCAAAATTATTGGAACATGACCATAAACCATTCAAATTGAAGTGTCATATTATGTTTCTTGTTTTTTCGCTTGTCACCGATCTTCCTTGAGATATTATACTAGTTTATTATATTACTAAATAACTGTTTCATTACTTTAGGTTATGGGCTACAAGCCGGTAAAATCAGTGCAAACAGTGATTCCGAAAGTAATACCGATGTACCGTTGTAACTAGTTCCGCGAAAATTTTCTCTTTCTCCGATTTTTAGGTAGTCATTTTAAAATGGCTATGTCTACCGTTCATATAGACAAATTACTAGGAAGAGAGAACTATAGCACATGGAAATTTGCTGTGCAAACATATTTACAGCATGAAGAGTTGTGGGATTGCGTCAAACCTGCCGGCGGTGACAGCAAATCCGTTGATTCAAAACGCGACATCAAGGCGAAGACTAAGATCATTTTGCTTGTGGATCCGATAAACTATGTTCATATCCAAGACGCAAATACTTCCGCTGAGGTGTGGCAAAATTTGGAAACGGCTTTTGATGATTCAGGTTTGAGTAGAAAAGTTGGGTTGCTCCGTGATTTAGTGAATACTACTTTAGACAGTTGTTCAAATATTGAAGAATACGTCAACAAAATAGTGACCACCGCCCACAAGCTGAGAAATATCGGATTTAATGTTGATGATGAATGGCTAGGTACCCTAATGCTAGCTGGTTTGCCGGAACAATACAAACCGATGATCATGGGACTGGAGAGCTCCGGTGTAAAAATAACTACTGACAAAATTAAAACCAAACTTCTGCAGGAAGTCAAGGAGTCGAATGTCGCAGTTCTGTACACAAAGCATAAATATTCTCCGAGTAACAGTAAATATGTCCCTAAAAATTATAATAAAAACACCCAGTATAATAAGGCAAACAGCCCTCGTTGCTTCAATTGCAATAAGTACGGACATCTGAGTAAGTACTGTAAGGTAAAGAAAACTAATGAGAAAGGCTTTGCAGCAGTTTTTTCAGCCGTTCCTGAAAAGCTTGGCAGTGTGGACTGGTATGTGGATTCCGGCGCCTCTTTACATATGACGAATATATCTGACGGGATGTATGATATCCGGGCACCTCCGATACAGAAGATAATGGTTGCCAATAACACATCCGTCACCGTGGAGAAGATGGGTAACATTGACCTGGACCTCCTTAATGAAGATGGTAAATTAAACCACATACAGGTGAGAGATATTTTATATGTTCCACAACTGAGCACCAACCTGTTGTCAGTTAGTCAGTTGGTAAAAAATGGCTGCCAAGTAATTTTTAAAAAAGCTGGCTGTGAAATTTACAGTAAACAGAAACAATTAGTGGCAACAGCGAGGCTAACTAATAACATGTATAAACTGAATGTTTTTAAAGGCAATGCATTCATGTCAACTTCAGAAAGTCAAAGCTTAGAAGTTTGGCACCGACGAATGGGCCATCTGAATTATAATGATGTTTCTAGACTGCCTTTATGTACTGAGGGTGTAAAAATTTTAAACACTGATGAAAATAAAAGTAATTGCATTGCGTGTTTGAAAGGAAAACATGCAAAACTGCCTTTTAAACATATTGGCTCAAGGGCAACGGCGCCTCTAGAATTGATACACTCCGATTTGTGTGGACCGATGGAGATACCTTCCATGGGTGGAGCAAGGTACTTCATCAGCTTTATTGATGACTATTCACGGAAAGTCAATGTTTATTTTCTGAGAAATAAAATGAATATTAAAGAAGTTTTTCAAGTGTATAAAAATGAGATGGAAAATCAAATGAACAGTAAGATAAAAATACTTCGCACTGACAACGGCTTGGAATACTTAAATAATTCTATGATTAAATATTTGACAGACTCAGGCATCATACACCAGACCACCGTGCCGTACACGCCCGAGCAGAACGGCCTTGCAGAGCGCATGAATCGGACATTGGCGGAGCGTGCCAGATGCATGTTGTACGATGCTGGACTGCCGAAGCAGTATTGGGCCGAGGCGGTAGAGTCAGCTGCTCACATTGTTAATCGCTCTCCGACTAGAGTTCTTGATCATATGACACCAATGGAGAAATTGACAGGTAAGAAACCAAATATTTCTCATCTGAAGATTTTTGGCTGTAAAGCCATGGTGCACATACCGAAAGAAAAGAGATTGAAATGGGATTCAAAATCTACTGAAATGATATTCCTTGGGTACTGTGAACATACCAAAGGATATAGACTGTTGAACCCTGTAAATAAAAAGATAATTAAGAGCAGAAATGTGATTTTTTTGGAAGACCGTCTCGAAAATGCCAATTTGTCAGATGTAAACGCTAATACCAAGTTTCAGATATCCCTGTCATTGCATGATGCTTCTTCGAATAATGGCTGCACAGAAGAAAATTTGGGTGAAGAGCATTCTTCTGGTTCTGAAGAAAATGACCTGACACTTACCTCAGATCCGACGTATCAGTCTGCTGCGGATACGACATATGAACCAAGCACAGATATAGATAGCTCATTTGACTCATCGCCCAACCGCTTTGTAAATTTGAGACCTCGCAAAAGACAACCAGATTTACCCAATGACGACGAAGAAGATACTACTCTTGCATGTTTAGCTGTAACTGAGGACCCATTAACTGTGGAACAAGCTTTATCAAGCTCAGATGCAAATCATTGGCAGAAGGCCATGGAAGAGGAATATAAATCGTTAATGAAAAATAATACATGGATACTGTGTGACTTGCCTGCTAACAAAAAGGCTATATCCTGTAAGTGGGTTTTTAAAACAAAAAGGAATGAGAAAGGAGAAATTGCTAAGTATAAAGCTAGACTAGTAATTAAAGGATGCGCTCAGAAGAAAGGATTTGACTACAATGAAGTTTATTCACCGGTTATTAGATACACATCCTTACGATATCTTTTCTCGTTAGCTGTGAAATATGATTTGAATATAGATCAAATGGATGCCGTCTCAGCTTTCCTTCAAGGTGACATAGAAGAAAATATATACATGTGTCAACCACCGAAATTTGAAGAAAATAATACACAAGTATGCTTATTGAAAAAGTCTTTGTACGGATTAAAGCAAGCCAGTAGACAATGGAACAAAAAACTGGACAATGCTCTGAAGGAAATAAACCTGAAACAGTCATTACTTGATCCGTGTATTTATTACAGAATTGAAGACGAAGATATAGCTTTCTTAGCTGTGTATGTAGACGATTTGATTTTGTTTACAAGTTCTGTGACGACAAAAGAGCATATTAAAAATCATATATTCACAAAGTTTGAGATGAAAGACTTAGGAGAAGTCAAATATTGTTTGGGTTTACAAGTTCATAGAGACAGGATGAATGGGACACTTTGTATCAGTCAGCAAAAATATATACAAGATATTTTGATTAAATTTGGAATGTCAAACTGCAAAAGTGTGAAAACACCTATAGATCCCAAGACAAAATTGACCTCCTCAGAAAAGGAAAAGTCGATTTCAGATATAGTTCCTTATCAAGAAATTGTTGGCTCATTATTGTATTTGTCACAAGGAACTCGACCGGATATAGCATATGCTGTGAATACTTTGAGTAGATTTAACTCAAAACCCGAAACACAGCATTGGGTGGCGCTGAAACGAGTTCTGAGATATTTAAAACATACTGAAAACTACGCCCTAACATATAAACAAAACAAAGAAGAGAACTTGATACTTGGCTATTGTGATGCTGATTGGGCTAGTAGTGAAGATGACCGTAGGTCATGTACTGGCTACGTTTTTATATTTCAAGGTGGCGCAATTTCTTGGAATTCACATCGGCAACAAACCGTCGCTTTATCCACCACAGAAGCCGAGTACATGTCTTTGTCGAGTGGCACACAAGAAGCTATGTGGCTTAAGCAAATGCAAGATGATTTTTGGCCACACTTAGTCTCCTTGCCTATTACCATGTTGTGTGATAATCAAAGTGCTATTAAACTTGCAGGTACTGAAAACTTTCACTCCAGGTCTAAGCACATTGACATCCGACACCACTTTGTGCGAGATAAGGTGCTGTCGAACAAGCTCGTCGTGAAGTACGTCCAATCGAGCGAGATGGTTGCTGACGCTCTGACTAAGGGCACTCCTCAACCTATACTGGACTACTGCTCCTCGAAGATGGGTTTATGGCCAAGGGAGGATATTGGAACATGACCATAAACCATTCAAATTGAAGTGTCATATTATGTTTCTTGTTTTTTCGCTTGTCACCGATCTTCCTTGAGATATTATACTAGTTTATTATATTACTAAATAACTGTTTCATTACTTTAAAAATATCGATATTTTTATTTATATTTTTACACGATATGTATCGATACAATATATCTTTCCAGCCTACATTACGTCCCACTGCTGAGCACAGGCCTCCACACAGAATGAGAGGGCTAGGGCTATAGTTCCCACGCAGGCCCAGTGCAGATTGGGAACTTCACACACACCATTGAATTGCTTCGCAGTTGTGTGCACGTTTCCTCACGATGTTTTCCTTCACCGAAAAGCTCAGAATGGCAAAATTCAATTGAGATATCGCACATAAATCCCGAAAAACTCAGAGGTGCGAGCCCAGGATTCGAACCCACAATCCTCTGCTTGAGAGGCCACAGGTCAAACCACTAGGCTACCACGACTTACCACGATACAATATATATCGATATATTTTTTTCATTTGCCCATCCCTATTTGTGTTTTTTAGACAGTTTGTTTACTAATAAACAGTATGTGATCAAATAAAATTGTGAGAGATAGTATGCTTTGTGTGTTTGTAATGCACGTCCGCCTTTCAATTAGGCATTACATAAAGCCAAAACAATAAAGAGATAAAACATATTTGCTTATATTTCTTGTTTTGAAGAACAAGGAATTTAATAACAGTCCAATGGAGGGACCAAAAGGTTCCTTACAGAAGTTTAATATAAAATTATACATATATTGTAACGTAACAAACGATGTCGCTTTGTGAAAATGAAATTGTTCACAATACTGAATATTTGGTCCGAAATTAATTACGCGGCCGCCCAGAAAGTAATTAATACTGGCCAGTGAAGCATTCCTTTTGGTTTTTAGTTCACAATTCAGGAAATTACACTGTTTATTCAGTTTAATTTGTCAATGGAATTGTAAGTCTCATAGAGGACCAATAGAGTAAACACATCTGATTCAGAAAGTATTTTATGATTTTATGATTGTTTGAAGTATTTATGTTTTTCATAAGCTGATCACTGTATGAGATGAGGATATGAGGAAAAAATTCTGTGGCAATAAATAATGGAGAGTGGAGATAAATTTTTAATGTGGAAATCGTCGAGAGCTAGACCTCGAATTTGGCCTGATTTATTTTTAAATATTTGCGAGAGCTATGACTGCCCTTTCAAAATATTTTAGGTAGTATGTAATTATTAAGTCTGCCATTTAAATAATAATTGTACCTAATGTTGTTGTCTGAGTTTTGTTTACATTTTTTTTTCTCGAATCCGATCACCAACTTTAATCAAATTTGACCCACTTCTAGTGGTCGGATTGCTTTGAAATTTGATACATGTACGATGGATGAGAATCCAAGTAGAGCCAACAATAAGTACAGTCGTTCAAAATTTGAACAAAAACTTATAAATTATTGGCGAGCCCGAATTACAATTTGACGTCATTGGTTTGCCTTCCCTGTATCCCTGCTATCCCTGGGCATCTTGTCTACGGCGTCTGAGTAGAATAAGTAATAGTACGTAGCATAATGACTTTAGCTGCGGAACCCGTGGCTCGGGTCTTGTGACTGTGTCAAACGAGACTAATTAAATACCCGTACCAAGCAGTGTGTTGCCGCTCGATTGTCCACTATCGATAGTTGTATTGCAGACTACTTGCGCCGCCCTTCTTCTACATTTTTTGCTTTAAGTACTTATATTGTCTTAATGTCGATTTTTGACATGTCACTAATAAACGAATGTACTTTATGTCAAAAAATACCTACGCTTTTATTCAACGGAAATAAAATCCCGTGTCCGCATTGCGGACAGATGCAATTGCTTTTAAATCTAACTAATATTATAAATGCGAAAGTATGGATGGATGGATGTTTGTTTGTTACTCAATCACGACAGAACGGACCAACGAATCTGGATGAAATTCGGCACATAGATAGAGTAAAGTCTGGAATAGCACATGGGCTACTTTTTATCTCGGAAAATTCCCGCGGGATAGCGATAAACGACTTCTTTGCAGACGAAGTCGCTGGCAAAGGCTAGTATTACAATAACAATTAAAAATTATAGTATCGATACAGATGGTATCAATAGGTTTCGTAATTTTCTGTGCAATACTATCGATATGTTTTGAATCAGATCTATCTATCTATCGATAGTGTGGTATTTTTCGATTAAAACTATCGATTATGCGGCCACTCTAGTAGGTACCCAGCCCAGACGTACGCGGGACGTTGGCTACGTCGTGTAGGACATACTTCGTCAAAGGCCTTGTGGTGAAATATTTAGGTATTCCACTAGAAAGCAAAGCGTTTGAAGTCATAGAATTATTCAGGAATGTTCCAGCGGTTGGTGGATTGCGTTGGGTTTAACACTGTTAAGATTTTTTGTAATTTTTGAGCGGCTTTTGTTTGGTTTTTTGGTTCAAATGAATGCAAAAGAAACAGTTGCGATACGACATTTTGGCTGTCAAAATTGTATCAGTACCTACTCGTGTCAAGTCGTTATTTACTACGTTTTGTTGAAATTTATCTCTTAGTTCTATAGGATACATAAAGGGTGTATCAGATAGCCCCTAACAATAATCAACTGGGGTATATAACCATAGCTATAGAAGCTATAAAAAATAAAAAAAAAATTGGAGTAAATTTTGTTTATGTTTTCTATAGGAGTGGTGGTATTAACTGTAATCATTCCTATAGAAAACATAAAAAAAAAATTACTCCATTTTTTTTTTAATATTTTTTATAGCTTCTGTAGCTATGGTCATATACCCCAGTTGATTATTGTTAGGGGCTATCTGATACATCCTGTATATCTCTTAGTGATAGAGTATTTTGTCTTAATAAAAATTTGGTCCTGGCAAGAAAGCGTCCGTTCGTTTCCTACTGAAAAAAAAACGCTTTCTCAAAACTGGGGCCTTAACATGACGTCTTAATGCGATTCAATTCCGAACCAAAGTTGGATCGATCGCCGTCAGATCCATACTAGAAGTGTCAAAAACGAAAGCTCAAGAATTGGAATTGAAACGCATTAAGACGATTCTGTTTAGGTTCGCTCGTTGTCAGATTCATACTAAAAGTGACAGCTAAAACTTGAACTGAGTCGGAATTAGGACGTCATAGTAAGGCCCCTGATGTTTGTTCGAGTATGAGATGATTTGAATTATGAATGTTTCATAAAACTTCTCAACAGATAACAGCTGGTTAACAGTTAAAGTTGTTAAGGCAATAGAAATTAGGAAACATTCACTAAAAGCGAGAAATGAGTCACTTAAAAAAACTGCCTCCAAAAACGAATGATTTACTTACGGAAATTTAGAAATTTACTACCAGCTAAATTTAACGGTAAGTAAACAAGACAAGTTACGAAAGTTGCGTGTGGATGCAACAATTTTTTTTTTGTAATTTTTCCCTTTTTATATTATTTACCCAGCACAAAATTACAGGAGGTTGAAAATGGCCGGTACGGCCGTGTTTTTGTTTCGCTCGACTTGGTGAAGGCACTATCATGCCTCCAGATAGTATCATCATCATCATCATCATGGCCTTTTGGTGATCCAATCTTGGATGTAAGCCTCTTCCCTCTTCTTCCATTCTTAGCGATCTTGTGCCCGTCTCATTCAGTCTCGACCTCCGTGCCGTTGAATGTCGTCCATCCTCGAATGTCGTCCATCAAAGTCCAGATAGTATCAGATAATCAAAAATCCAAGACAAAGCCAAGTCTTAAAAATCTTGTTGCAGTTCTCAACTTTCGGTACTTTAAGGGAAATATGAATTACTTTTGAGTCTTTTGAGTTTCATATTTGGGTGGATTTTTGACGTTGTAATTTGTGTGCAATACGTTTAGCATGGCACACAAATTACAACGTCAAAAATCCACCCATTTCATCCTCAAAAGTTTTATAATTTAGATATGCGTTTTTCTCCATCAGCCGTATGAAGATATGTATCAGTTTATTTAGTAGGGTCACGAAATGGACGTTTATTTTATATGTTACGAGTTCCGCGCTGCTGGAGTCCTATGTTTGGCTCACCATTGAGTTGCCGCAATATCATGAATCTGATACTTACGACGTTGACTTTAATGATATTGGGCTGTGGCAGCAGTTTTTATAACCTTTGCTGAAAACAGTATATTTGAAGCCTCGCAACCCGAATGCTTTATTTATCTTCCAGAGATAATAAAATAGAGGATTAACTAAAAGGCTGCAGTGAAATATTAAATTTGGAGAATTCTCGCAACCCAATCGAATACTGCTCTTGTCCCGAATTTTTAAACCTGAGGTCAAGAAACGCTGGCCGTATGACCGACCACCTTACCATGACGTCCTAATTCCGACTCAGTTCAAGTTTTAGCTGTCACTTTTAGTATGAATCTGACAGCGAGCGAACCTAAACTGAAACGCATTAAGACGTCATGGTAAGCCCCCAGCTCCTCTTTTATAAATTCTCTTCTTTTCTCTATGTTTTTAAATCAAAATCGTCGAAGTGACATCATATTATCATCCTCATAATCTAGCAGTGCACTGGACACAGGCCTCCCCTCGTCAATTGATTTTGGCGTGAGGCACGTTTTAATGCTTAGAAAAAAAAACACAAATTAATAATTAAAAAGTTGTAGATTTACAAAAGTTTTACTTATTTAAACAGTCTTGACAATAAATAAATGATTATGATTATGATTATGATGTTTATGATTAAAGTATCTACGAATTATACGTATGTACTAGTAAAGTAAGGCAGTGAGACACCAAGCCCGTTTTGTAGGAAAAAATTAATGTCGAATCGAATTACTTAGAATACTGCTTAGAATTACTTAGTCGCTTAAGTTGATTTAAAGTTTTACAGTTATGTGCTTTATGATACTACTAAATCGAGATTTAACATTTTCCACCAAGACGGTTAGACATAAATTCCTTCCTCAACAAATTCAATTGAAAAACAATTAAGTACCCTATATATAGTCCTCTATTAAACTATACCTCGAACTAAAAGGAGAAAATACCTTAAGTAAAATTGTTAGAGTTCCTAACTCTGAAAATTAGAGCGTGTAATGTCTTGCAAAATGTCGCCGATCCCCGCCAACGCCTACGAAAGAATTTAATTCAAAGATATAACCTTTCTGTATTCACAAAGAGTATTTTCAATTCTGCCCTTACAAGAATTTTAAAAATTTACTGGCTGTTGCCCGCAATTCATATTAACCCGCGTGAACTTCCCCGAATAAAGAGAACCACGTATACCAGGGTTTAGTGGTAGTACTTTGGGCCTACTGTAAGTTTTAAAATTACTATAAAATTATTTTTAATTTATTGTCAAAAACATTAGCTATTCCTTAAATAAAACAATTAACATAACAAACAAAACTAAACTAAAGCTAGGTAAAAAAAACCATATTGTCTGATGAGGTGAATGTTTGGCATGTAGACGAAAACAAAATCGACGTTAACATCGATTGGGCGCAGTGAATGAGAATAAAATTATGAAAGTTTGTCATCAAACTACTTTTTTAAGCCGCCCAGTAGTTCAAAGTCACCTCGCCTTACGGCATATATCATATTAAATTGGAAATTGGGATAGTGTAGTATTCTAGTAGCTTTTAATATGTTTTTGTTTTTTAACTACTGTGATTGTCATAAATAAATATTTTTTTTCTTTCTTTCTTTCTTTTCTAGTGCTTGAGAGTTATAACGGATTGCAGTTTAATTTCTGAGATTATTCAAACAAAATGAAGTCTACCTTTTTATAACTAGCTAAAAGAATATAGAATGATGCGAACAATGATAGAAATTTCAGACTGAATTCGTCCGATTCTATCCCGAGATAGCGATGAACCCCTACAAATACTCGAATATTGAAATTATTTCGAATACACGCTGACATCATCGCTGAGTGACTCATCCCAATAGACCCTTTAATCATCGATAACTTTATGTAACCGTAAAACTGCGTAGATGGGGGTTGATTATTATAGAGATGTAGATACTCACCCTTTGTCTAAACAAGGCCACGAAAGTTGATTTAATAAAAATATCAACAGAGTTTTTTGGTGATACGAAACAATGTTCACGCTAAGAGAATATATGTAGACAGGCTCGCGCAAGTATCTAATTTCTTTTAACTCGAAAATACTTGATGGATTGCTTGATGACTTGCGACCAGTACGTCGAAAGTTAGAGTCTTCAATAATCTGGTAAACGTGAAAAATAATACGTCATTTTTTGCTGGGTTTATATTTACGCAGTATCCCAGCAAAAACCAATGCCTACATAATGTACCTACGTTAGCGTTAGCGCTTTACAATAATTATCATCATCATCATCAGCCTGAAGACGTCCACTTTTGAACAAAGGCCTCCCCCTTAGCACACCATAATGAACGACAACAATACAATAATACTGTTTAAAAATTAATCCCGAATGCTTCAGTAATTTAGGTATTGGATTAGTTTGAAGGAGTGACTTCGCTTTTTTTGAATCCAGAATTAGGTACAACAAAAAACCTACTGGGGGTTTCTGTGAAGTCTTAATGCGATTCAGATCCATACTAAAAATGACAGCTAAAACCTGAACTGAGTCGGAATTAAGACGTCATGGTAAGGCTCCTGGAGTGTTTGATCTAACAAACTCAACCCACTGCTGAAAATTAAAATAAAATAATTCTAAGATACCTTTTATGTATAATTGACAACATTTCATTTTTATAACACCTGAAAATGTATATATGGTTCGAAAGCATTTTGCCTCCTGATCACTGCAATATGTTTATATAATTTTAATATCGCTTATTATAAAAAATAAAAATTAATTAAAAGTATGTCCTAATTTTACCAAAACTACCACAGGATAGGTGAAACGCCTTTGCTTTTTTCACGAGAAAAAATAAGCGATCATAGTTTAGTATTTTTGACAACTTCAAAGTACAAGGGGGGCAATTCTGAAATTCTATTTTCGAAGTTCATTGCATACCTTCTCTCTCATTCTCAAGATAATGACTATTAGTATGAGCGGAACAGCACGAAGCGAACCTCGAAAATCGAATATTGGAGAATAGGGCCTGACATTGACAATTTGAAATTAATGTCAGTTTTTTTTCTATAGAGAAAAGATAAAGGGATAAGTGTGTATTCTGTGATAGTATCGGAGTTACGCCCTTTTAGAATAAGCAAAAATTAATAAATTAATTATAAATTAAATACAAGCCCTAGCGAAAAAATTAAACTGTCAGCATGTTCATCTTTTCAAATAAAATACAGAGAACCATTAAAATTATAGACTCAGAAATATGAAATGTTGTCAATTATGTTGTCTACTCTGTTAGGCGTATATCATACAGGGCCTGACCTTACAGTACAGCGTTAAGTTTCCTAGCTCGTTATCGCTGCAGCTTGTCTAAGTAAGTTATATCATGCCTTGTTATAATGGGTAACCAAGCACGTTGCCGTGGTAGTTTGTGGTATTTCCTATGCTCTCTTAAGGAGAGGGGGTGGGTGCGATCCCGGTCTTGCACCTCTGAGTCTTTCGGAATTTATGCGCGAAATCTCATTTGAAATTTTGTCACGAGTAAACACGTATTGCATACGTGTCAAATGAGCGAGCGATTCTCGAGCAAGACGTCTCTTTAATTTGTTATACTTATAATTAGTGTCTGACCGAAGTTTCGGTTTCGGTTTCGGTTTCGGCCAATTTCGACCAAAAAAGTGATTTCGGCCGAAGTTTCGGTTTCGGCCAGAATCCGGCCGAAACTTTCAGCCGGGCCGAAATTACTTCGCGGCCTCTCGCGGCTCTGGCATCGGGAGCGCTCGGCTTAATTCGGGCACGCTCGGCCGGGTAGATATAGGTAATGCATCGGCGGCCGGCCCAGCTGGGACCAGCGACAGTAGTATGCATGTAGTTTTTTTTATATCGTTAAACAAAAAAAATAACTGTTCTCATATAAGAAATCTTTGCAATAACCTTTCCCTTGCGATTTGTACAGTAATTTTGAATATTTTGTTTGATATGAGAAGTCTTCAAAAATTTCGGTTTCGGTTTCGGCTAAAAATCGTATTTCGGTCGGACACTACTTATAATACCCGCTTTCGCTATAACGCACACTTAGACACGTATATGCAGATATGTGTTTACCACAAATAAAGTTCACGCGCCATCATGAATTACAAGAGCTTAATATGAAACCACAAACACTTTGAATTGTTCCTTTTTGTAGGTGAAGGTTAACGGTGAGATAAGAGGCGGTTTGTAATTTACGACAAAAACGACTCGTAATATCCGGAGGCGTATTAAAGGCTGCTTAAAAAAATATTGCAAATTTTGTAGTTACAATGACCCGAGCAAGAAAGGCGAGAAATTTTTGGCTTTGATAAACTTAAACAAAGACTAATAAAACCGAGAAATTGGTTGATTTCTGGTAATATTACCGATAACCGTTGGGGCAGACGAGTTCTTGAGTGGAGACCACGGATCGGAAAACGTAGCGTAGGACGTCCTCAGACTCGGTGGAGCGAGGATCTTCGCAAGGCGGCTGGCAAGAGCTGGATGAGAGTGGCCGAGGAACGTGCTCAGTGGCGTGCCATGGGAAAGGCCTATGTCCAGCAGTGGACGAACGATGATGATGATGATGAATATGGGGCCATTGGGTAATAACCAGGGTAAGAAGAAGAAATAACATTTTTTTATGAAATAAAAGGTGAAAAATGAGCCAGTACTAAGTAACCTAATGGGTGGTATATTTGATTGCAGATGCGTTATCTAAACGGCTAAGACAAAATACAATAATCTCTGGCTTGAAAGATAATAAAATAAGATTAATACAACTGGAATACCTTATTATGAAGAGAAAGGCGAATTCGAATAGAAACAACTGAAATATGAACAAAAACTTTAGTGACAATGGTCCTAACAGAATTAGCCTTGATGTGCAGTGAATACTGTTGCTAATCCAGGGGTAGATCTAGTTACTTCTAATGGAACAAAAGAATATTGTAATTAACTTACGTGGCAATGGCCGGGACAAATGACTAGATACCTACAATAGAATTTGTCACAAACGGAAAGTCTTTGTAAAATGAATATTTAGAAGACAACATTTTTTCAATCTATCTAATCATGACAAGGAAGGAGCTTAACATTAGGTATACCACAAAAGTGCATGTTTGTCTAATTTTTATCCCATGGTGACCCAGGAGGAAGTAATGTAACCATGGCAAAGAGCGCCAAGAAAAAATTGTTCGACCCATATTTCTTCGAGGACAATTCAATAATCAAGAACCGTCAGGAAAAAGGGTGCATTTGTTTCTCAAAGGCTTTTAACATGTCAAACCCTTTTGCTAACGGTAGCGGAACTGCAGGATCAGAGGGGGCGTAGTTATATCTACTCGGCCTCACTTAGTTGTTCGCAGAATTCCTACCTTTCCTTTTTCTTTAGTCTAAGATTTCATATAAGGGTGCGACCAAACCGCCGCGTATACGCGGTGACGTGTCGTATGCGTCACGTTTTCTCATCGTTTCTTCATACATTTTGTTGCGATTCCGTAACGTCACCGTTTTTTAAGCGGCGGTGTGGTCGCACCCTCAGTACACACCAAACCAAAAGAAACTTATAAATATTTATATACATTATTAAAATGTTGGTTACGTGTCGTAGTTTTTTTATTACACAGCCAGATCATAGAACGGAGATAGGTATTCTATCTGTATTTCCTTATTCGCGGAAAATAATATATGTTAATGAAAAACGTATGGAAATTCATCCTTTGTATTGTAGGCGTTTTATGTGAATTCCTTATTTATACTGTCCGTGTATGTATTCCGCAATTCTGATGGTGGCTCTCAGTTGCTTATTTTAGCCTCTGATAAAAATAACATAGAAAAGTAGCAATTATATTAGATATTTTCAATTCAAAGGTCAATATTCTGATCATCTAACCGGAAAAAATTACACAAAGCCGGGCAAGTGCGAGTCGGACTCGCGCACCAAGGGTTGCGTATCATCTAACTAATATTATAAATGCGAAAGTATGGATGGATGGATGGATAGATGGATGGATGGATGGATGTTTGTTTGTTTGTTACTAAATCACGCCAGAACGGCCCAACGGATCTGGATGAAATTTGGCACATAAATAGAGAAAAGTCTGGAATAGCACATAGGCTACTTTTTATCCCGGAAAATTGCGTGGTTGCCGCGGGATAGTGACAAACTCTATCTATAAATATCAATAAACCAGTGTAAGCAGAGCCCTGCTCCAAAGTAAAATGTACGCAGTGTGGGGTCACCTTATATTATTTATTTATCCGTTTATTCGGGACACCAACAGAGCACATACATAATATTATTACACATTATATTAGTCACTGATATATGTATACAGATATACATACATATTTACATTTTTCGCAATTATACCTATATGTGTGCTATAAGACCTACCATCATACCACATTTCAAGATTCTGAGTTCACGGGAAGTACCCTGTAGGTTTTGATTCCCTTGGGAGTTTCGAAAATTTGCGGAAATTTGCGGCATAAATAGCTGTATCTTTTGACTGCGTTGGCTTAGAAGTTTTATTTTTTCAGAGCTCCAAGGGGCAGTAGATTTGAGTATTTGACATAAATTTCAGCTAGATACCTCCACGCGTTCCTGAGAAAAATGGTCTTGACAGACGGACGGACGGGCGGACGGACGGACGGACAACAAAGTGATCCTATAAAGGTTCCGTTTTTTCCTTTTGAGGTACGGAACCCTAAAAATGAAAAGTTTAGCATATAATGACAGTAAGTGGGAATCCAGGGGCCTTATCATGACGTCGTAATTATATTCAATTCTGATTCTTTAGCTGTCATTTTTGACACTTTTAGTACGGACCTGACAGCAAGCGATCCAACTTTGGTTCGGAATTGAATCGCATTAAGACGTCAGGGACCCAGGATTTTTTCTCGAAACAGCTTTCGTTTTTTATAGCCTTTTTATTCCGAATTCACTACAATTTCAGTAAGTACATGTTGTTGTTGTTGTTTTATGAAATTGTCGCGTAATTTGGCGTGCCTCGTGCTAAAGCTAGCTTTCAATTTTTTTTGTGTGGTCAAAATCCAGATTACTATACACTAAGGTACCTACATATCAAATACCTACTCACAACGATAGTAAATACCTAATGAAAGAACGTTTTATTCACCCTCAACGCCTACACGCTCAGTCTTGTTTGTGGTGTTAATTTAACATGGAAAAATTTTCTGACGTGTTTTGCAATGGAAATTTACCGAGACATTGTTGACATTAACGCATTCACTGCCACCGACGCATATATGCGTTTTCGTGACTTGACCATAATAATAGCGCAGTATCTATACGACTACGACTATCTCCAAAATGACCTTTCCTGCATTAAATAAAACAGCTTGAGATAGATTAAAATGCCAAGCAGTTCAAAAAGTTTTTTCCTAACTTAACCAAAACCATTTCAGAGGGGCTTGAAATGGATAAATTTAACGATCTACTCGTTTCCAAACTTGATCTATAGCAATTACAATTTTTTGACCAAACATATTTTTTTAAGTATCTTCATTCGGTAAATATCTGGTTAGTTAGGTTAGTAAGGCCTGAGTAGACGCTCGAAGCGGAGGGTTTGGCGGGGCGTGCAGCGTCGCAGGTAGCGGCGGCGGGCTCTCAGGACACCAGGGCCCTATTTTATAAAGCTACAAGTAACAATTTACGAGCGGAAGTCTCTTTCTGACCCTATGGTTTAGATAGAGACTTCCGTTTGTAAATTGTAACTCGTAGGTTTATAAAATAAGGCCCAGTATGAGTTTCATTTGTTTAACATGCACGCCGCACGCCCCGCCCCGCCGCACGCCTAATTCGAGCGTCCGTCAGACCCTTAGACCTAAGAACTTAATTTCGGAAATAAATTTGTTGAATTTTCAATTTAGGTACATATTTGCTGGTATTCCGATGTCCGGGTTCATCGCGCCTTGGGCAATTCGTCATAAAATTCAGGATATTACAAAGATGAAACGGTAAAAAATTCTTATTTCATCGTCCAGTAATGTCAAACCGGAGCAGACGCATTTCGTTAAGTGAATTGGATTGTCCGTTTTACATTCCGTCGTAATTTCTTCATCTAACTTTAAAGGCGTCTCTTTCTGTATTAGATTTGACACTTATTTTTTCATTACAAAAAATTTGCACATTCCTAAGCTTTATACTTTTGGTAGCAGTTTTATTCCTTCCTTATTCTTTTGATAACTGATTCATGACCGAAGATAAGAGAAGTGAGGCTGTAAATTTTGCAAGGTTTAGACAGTTTAGAGTCGTTTCATGTAGAAGAACGACAGAGACAGACGCTCGAAGTAAAACCAGAAACATGCTAGATGTGTATGTTTTACGTGGTTAATTTATTTCAATGTTTTCTTTGTAAATAAGAAAGTAAAAGTTGTCTGCTTCAAAATTTGCAAACCATCTTTGACTACTTCTTGCGATCAGATTACCTCGACAATCAATATATTTACGCACGAAAGTTCAATGACAATGTAAGCACCGTTTACAAAAGGTACAATCAGCAAAAAAGTTCGTGTTTAAAATTAAATTAATTTATTTGAGACCAACTCACCTGCCGCTCATAACGTTGTAGAGTATTGGGTTGACGGTAGCGGACACGTAGTACAATGCGCCTGCGACGTTGAACAAGTGCTCGTTGATGACGTGGAACTGCGGCAGCGCGTGGCCGTAGATGAAGAAGAGGCGCTGAATGTGGAACGGGGCCCAGCACACGAAGAACGCCACCACTACCGCCGCTACAACAAGATAGAGCTCTTAGATTAATGGTTCTTAACCTGTAGCTTAAACCTTAACAGTGTAAGGCCGACTTGCACAGTCCAGAGTTAAAAAATTAAATCGCTAACTCGGGGCTAGGTTTGACAGTTCCATACATTTTGACACTACTTGCCCCGGGTTAGCATCTAACACGGGGTTAAGTCGTTAACACTGATCCGTGCAAGTGGCTCTAAGTAAGTGTAGGTACTCGTATACCAAAAATCATGTCAATTTATTTAAACACAAAATGAAACTAAACGAAAAAAAATACAAATTCAATGGGTTAGGGATGGATCCTAATAGCGTAGGATATGCTAGTTTACCTTTATCATTATCCCTTATCTCCCTATAAACCCTTTTCTCACGAACAATTCATATTTTATCACTTTCAATAAAATGATTCCAGCTGTTCGTACCAAAATCTCGCTATGTTCCCATAATTTCTACCTGAATCTATCCTTCCTTACGTGTCGAACATGTGCCGCACACATAAAAAGTATTATGTTTCTCAGAGCACTAAACCAATCGGAGACGATGCGTAGGTACTAATTTAAAAACAAAAAAAAACACATACTACGAGGGCTAAGAAGGCGTACGCAAAATACTTACCGTAAAAATAACAACTAGTGAGGTAATAATAACAACTAGTAAAAAACTCGGTCTTTTACAAACATAGAAACAACACGTTTGATGTTGAAAAATATCAGCCCCAAGTCCCCAACCCCAATTCGCAGCTGAGTCATTCTCAAAACGACTCTCCACGTGAAGCGACCCGTTCCTTGGCAGGCATTAGCAGAGTAGAAGAAAAAAAAACAGCTTTAATTAATCTTATCAATTACTTAATCAATTGATTAATTATTTAATTAATTTTAATATTTTATTTTAATGTTTAATTACTGAATGGGATTATTGCCTGAATAAACAATTTATTATTATTATTATCAGCTAGTCGATGTAGTTGTATCAAAACATTCATTTTCGAAAGGTACTTTAACAAATCGGCGCCCATGTTTTAACCTATTTGTTTAACAGAGGGCAAGCCCGTCTCTGACATCTCCGGTTAGTTTGTTTTTCTGAGTAAAATATATCCCCTGGTTGAGGTTAAAACACGAGTGTGCAGTTTGTCTTCAACTTTATTGACACTCCGGGGAAGGTGCGGGCCGTTTCTCAGGTTGAAGAGCCCATTAAACACGTTGCACAGAAGACATTATCTGTGTCAGTACGAAAACTTAGACAATCTGCACACGTGTTCGAAAATTATCATTATAGGGAAAGTCTAAAACGCGAATAAGAATAAGAATAATTTGGAGGTAAGACTAGTTGAAGATTGCATACGATTCATTCACGATTTATTTCTTTCTGTAAACAGTACCGGATGAAGGTCAGCTCAGGTCAAGAGTACTATCCTAAAGCGAAGAGCATGTTT
Organism: Pandemis heparana; assembly: GCA_963854515.1. Classification (NCBI taxonomy): domain Eukaryota; kingdom Metazoa; phylum Arthropoda; class Insecta; order Lepidoptera; family Tortricidae; genus Pandemis; species Pandemis heparana. The sequence continues at coordinate 8,579,254 of OY978025.1, forward strand.
AAAGAGATGGTGAATTTGATTTGTTCCACTTGCTACGGTTTAGATATTCCTTTTTGACTTCATTCACATTCGTCAATCTTTTCATACATGCTCATCGGTGTAGGGTACTTTTGTCCCGACCTTTTGTCAAAACGACCCCAATTTTAACTCTGATAAAAACTAAAGAATTATAAAAATATTCATAACTAGATACTTTAGTTAGTAGTTACTACATAGACATTATATGCTCTGTGACTTTTTAGAAAAACTAGTTTTCGCGCCAACTCAATTGCAGTTTATACCTAAATTTGTAAGTATAACATTTATTTTGCTGGTGTGGGGTATATATTAGAAGTTCTCAAATTTCTCGCGAGGCTCGCAAATACGGTATTAAGAGTCGGGCAAATCGTTAGACCCAAGCATTACTACACGCTCCACTGATTTCCCTCTACACAGTTTGTAAGTTTATTCCAGTTCACCGCGACAAATACTTACCTACTTAATATTCTAGTTTCAAACCCTCTTGAAGCTACAGTACCCAAATAAATATTATTTCATGGCAGAATTATTTGAAAATAACATTGACGGTAAATATAGGTTTTTACACGAAATGTTACCTAGGTATAATGTGTCGTAAAGTATTAGAGCATTTTGATGGCGGGTAAATTTAATCATCTGAATGACTCGAATATCACAAATCGCGGACAAAATTAGAACTGAAAATGGAAAATAGTGAAAATGTTGGTGTCGGTACAGCCAAAGGCGTACACTCTATTTACAGTAGTAAATTGCTTTATTACTTCCACATAATGCCGTAACGTCAAACCTGACATCGTTTAAGAAATACACCTGACCAAAGAGGCGATTGCTGCTGTCTGATCGGCCGGTACAAGATCATCAATGACTAGAGTTTGGAAAACAGATTAAGGGCCTGTTTCAACACTCCTTAACTGTCAGTTATCTGTCAGTTATGATGACGTCTCTGTCTGTTTCGTAGTAATAAATAGAGACGGAATCATAGATAACTGACAGTTAAGGAGTGGTGAAACAGGCCCTTAGGTAGTGAGTGAATTAGATTTTTTAAATGAAATTTTTGTGGCCATAGGTACTTAATCATTTCATTTCACATAGGGCCAAAGAGATGGCAAAAGGAAAAACTGACGTGTGAAAAACTAGTGTTAGGTATGACAACTCACCAATGAGTTTCTGAATTTTTATAATCTGTAAATATTAAGAAAAAAATATAAAAGAAACTGCAAAAGTTTAAAGAATAACTGGACTTGAATATTCAATTTCACATTGGATTACGTGCTTGCTAGTGCATATGGTTATTCGAGCGAAAGCCACAGGCAACAGTTAGTAAGTTATAAAAAATATTGTACTTTGGCAAGAGGCTCTTTAATTAAGCTGTTTTAAAACTGTTTACTATTTGCTGTGGCGATTCTCTTACATCAAGGTTTGTACGCTCCAATTCTCGAATTTAGTCACGAGGTTTTTCACAGAAACGAATCAACTTCAATTCAAACAGGCCAGTACGAAAGTTAAAAGAACATTACTTTTAAAGACTAAAGTCTAAAAGAATTCTTAAAAACGCTCCAGGTTATATTATCGACGGTTTTTGTTATTTATTTAACATCAGACCGTGTTGTTTTTTAATTTGAATTACTAATCTGCTATTGATGTACTAGTATAGTATATTAAAATGATAATGCTTAAATGAAGAGGCCTTTGATATCCATGTATAAGTGTCTAAGACTGGGTGAATAAAGAGTTATACATACATACATTCGCATATAATTGATCGCTGAGGTCAAACGTGATAGTTAATAAAACACACATTTTTTAAAATAAAAACAAAAAGTAAACACGTAATCAAAATCCTAACAACTAAAATGACTCTGTTCCATTTAGGAGATAAAGTAAAAGTAATCGCTAAATGTTTGGTGTAAGTGACAAATCACTTTTCACTAATATAACTGCTAAATTGGGCTGCCCATGTTAATTCCTTTATGTTAATTTCCCTTTTTGGTTATTTCCTCTATAACAATTGTTTATTCGACTTAAAAATTGAGTGCAAAGCACAATCTGAAAAAGAATAGAGTACTGATGGCGATCTACCTCTATGGTTTTATCTGAATTCTGAACGCTTGTTTGATAACCCTCGACGCTTCGTTTTATGACGAAATCATAGACTAAATATTGTTTTTTCATCGCAAAGGCGTAGGTGTTGCGAAGGCGCATTTATGTGACAAATTGAATGCTTTCTATTAGGTAGGTATAGCGGATAGTGCCATGGATTCCTAGATGCCAAAAAATAAGCAAAAAATCAAACATCTTACACGTAGGTATACATATTTAAGTACCTATGAATGTGTAATTTCGTGGACAAAGACGTTTGAGGAGTTGAGGCTTGTCCCACTAGTATTTAAAAATGAAGAATGGTTAAATAAAGGTGTACTTAAAGAAAATTATTTATTTGTGATCTATTGTTAGGTAGGTAAGTACAAAAATACTTGCAGGTATAATTGTTATTATTACTTATTTAATCCGGTACTAAATCGATGTTTAGAATTAATTCGGTGATTTAAATAGTCACAGTTTATAGAAAGATGTATGTACATGCTAGCTTCTGCCCGCGACTTCGTCCGCGTAAAATTAGCGATTGACATGTTTATCACTATCCCGCGGGAACTATGCAATTTTCCGGGATAAAAAGTAGCCTATATTTCAATCTAGGGTACCAGCTATCTTCGTTCCAAATTTTATCCAAATCCATCCATTCGTTTTAGCGTGAAGAAGGAACAAACCTGAACAAACATACACACTCACTCACATCGTCACATCATCACATCGTCACATCGTCACATCGTCACCAACTTTCGCATTTATAATATTAGTAGGATAGGATAGCTTCTGCCCGCGACTTCGTCCGCGTATAATTAGCAATTGATATGTTTATCGCTATCCCGCGGGAACTATACAATTTTCCGAGATAAGAAGTAGCCTATGTTGTAATCTAGGGTACCAGCTATCTTCGTTCCAAATTTTTACCAAATCCGTCCAGTCGTTTTAGCGTGAAGAAAGTACAAACATACACACTCACATCGTCACATCGTCACTTACAAACTTTCGCATTTATAATATAAGTAGGATTTATCTTATGTGAAAAAACAATTTAGTCTATGATTTGTAAATAGCTATTTACAAATCATAGTCCCTAGGGATATTTATTTTATAAATAAAATGCAGTCGTAGATATTGTCCCCATTTTGTAAGTGTCACGCTCTTAGAGGCGTAAAATCCAATTATTATTATTTATTTATAGTTTTATTTTTAGGCTAGAAAATTGAGAAACCACCTACTCTTTACTGCTACAGATTGTAAAGTATACTTTAACGACCTAAGCCTCACTCGTGCATGACGATGTAGGTACTTGTCAACTTGTCATTTATAAACGTTTAGGGCTAAATCCGAGGGCTAAATTGATTTTGAAAATCAATGTTAAAAATAAATGTTTTTCATTTTGTAACGCATGTGGCTTTTATTGTGGTTGTATTTTCATGTCAAAAAAAATACTATATTTTATATCCAGTACCAATTTCTGCGAAGAAAACATATGATTAAGATAAATATCACAAATACATGTTTATTTGTAAAGAAAAATCATTTGCGTCTACAGGCTTTTATACTAAGAATGTACAGGAATAAATAATTTAGGCATTGATGTCAAGATGATGAAACCTTAATATAATTAATTAAGGTTGTTATTTGCGATGCCATTGTGAAGCCGCGACAAATATTACGGCGAATATACAATTTATGAACGTAAATTAAATATTTTAGGGACTGCGGCAAATTAGTTCTCAGAAGATAAGAGGACGGGAAAGGGCAGAGTGTCAGAAAACATAAGTTTAACGGAGCATTAATATCGATGGTACTTACAACATATCCAAGGATTCACACAAACATATACCGGGTGTGACAAAAACTTTTTGCCACGTACGGTAAAACTCTGGAATCAGCTATCGGCATTTAATTTTTCCTTGAGCCTTATTTCCTTTTATCTTATACTAGCTGTTGGCAGCGACTTCGTCTGCAAAGAATTCGTTTATCGCTATCCGCGGGAACTACGCAATTTTCCGGGATAAAAAGTAGCCTATGTGCTATTCCAGACTTTTCTCTATCTATGTGCTGAATTTCATCCAGATCCGTTGGGCCGTTCTGGCGTGATTGAGTAACAAACAAACATCCATCCTTCCATCCATCCATACTTTCGCATTTATAATATTAGTTAGATTAGACTAGCGACCCGCCTCGGCTTCGCACGGTATATTATGCATGTATTATACTTATAAACCTTCCTCTTACTTTATCTATTAAAAAAAAAACCGCTTCAAAATCCGGTGCGTAGTTTTAAAGATTTAAGCATACAAATAGGGGCATAGGGACAGAGAAAGCGACTTTGTTTTATACTATGTAGTGATCAGTCAGTCAGCCACTCGATCATAATATTGTTTTATAACTAGGTGCACTAATTCTTCAGAACTGTGTTCCGATTTTTGAAAGCATATCATCCGAAAGAGGTAAAAATCTGTATAAGCTGTCTTGAAAACTACAGCCCAAATAATTTTTTTAACTAGGTAGGTAGTTCACAAGATTAATGACAGCTGTAATTTTCTTTTAAGCTAAACTCATCTTTTCCACTTACCCTCAAAGAAATAAAGAACTTGTAAAAACGTCCTGTGCTGTCTGTACCGTCCATAACATATGTGTTGTTTGTTTTAGGTTTCCTGTCTGGTCGTCCCCCAAAATCAAAATTATTATAAACCGAACAATCTCCTCACGTGTGTAATGTCACTACGTCGACATTGGCGAAATACGCGTTGGTAAATTAAAGCAAGAGTGAAAGCCATAAAAAAAAAATGTATTTCATATTCAGGCTGACTTTTCGCCACTTTCGAGTGGTTTTTTCACAAATTTAATGTGATAATTACAAAAACGGATAACGGTAGTATCATGTTGAAAATATTTAATGTGCTTTTAAAAATCAAGCTCCTGGCTAAATAACCACTGCGGTCTCCATTTATGTTGCATGAAGAACATTCCTGTAAATTTCACGCACGTGTTCATTCGAATCCCAATGGAATATCCCGGAAAATGAGCAGGCGATGTGCTATTCCAGAGATCCTACAAAATGTTATCCAAATCCGTCCTGCTCACAAACTCATTCACACACTTTCAAGGTGGAAACACATTATTAACACGCGACGCGACCCGACGCAACGAATGTATGCGCATGGCGTCGCGTCGGATGTTCATAGTGTGGTTCTGGTCATAGAAAATAATACAATTTGATTCGACTCAACACGCGTCGCGTTGCATCGGGTCGCGTCGCGTGTTAACAATGTGTTTCCACCTTCATCCTTTCGCATTTGTAATAATTCCTGATACGTCACGACGTCAACTCTCTCTTTCACCTGGTCTATAAAATGTTCTTCAAGCCCTTTCTCTTTTCCGCTTCCCTGCAACCTTCCCTTCAATTATGATCTTAAGACAAACCTTGGAGACTAAATTTAATTACTCGGGTAAATGTCCGCCTTTATTAACGTTGCAGTCAGCTAAAACCATATTCAAGGTGTAGACAATTAGTACCGACCACAGACGCATTTAGTTGATTACACAAACGGCTTTTGGCTTCAGTTATCACAACGCCGGAATAATACACTGACAAGCAAAAATAGCGGGTCACTTCCAATAGAGAGTTGTGTGAAAAGTGTCCCGTTATTTTTGCTCGTGAGTATATTTACGCCCATTTCAACAAAACAACAAAAATCTTTTCAACTCTCGACACTTAAAGAAAAACAGAGGGTGAAGAAATAACTTTGATGATATTACGAAATTTTCTGCAAAAGAACGGCTACAAACAGATTTCAAATGGCGAGGAGATAGCACAATAAATGAAACCGACAAAAAGTTAACGGAAACTCAATGAGTTTCGTTACCAGACGTATATCATAGACTTTTTAAGTCCTTGTTTTCTGAGAATTAGGTACGTACGGTTGAAATATGATCCCAACTAATAGCCTCCTTCACCGATATGATAACTAGTCATCTAGTTATCATATCGGTGAAGGAGGCTTCATAGACTGTATATCAAAAATAAAGTTTTCCTTATTAGGTATACTGCATTGGTCAAGGCAATAATGCCTTTCTACCTGAAACAAGAATTTCCTAGTTCAGGTACTTGTATTACTTTTCTCTATATGTAGGTAGTATGTATAATATGTATAGGTAGGTAGCCTTCAAGTTTAACTTTGTAATTCTTTGTACTTAACGAAGTACATTTTATTGTATTTATTTATTTAATTAATAAATTTTTTTTTGCTGCGAAATCCGTCAACTCAATCTCATTCGGTGATCATTATTGAAAATTTTAGTTGGCATTATGTATAATTTTATTTTGATTTTGTTTTATACATATATCTGGTCCTTATTTGATCATCAATAACAATTGAAGTATTATATAATACTAGCTGTTGCCAGCGACTTCGTCTGCAAAGAATTCGTTGATTCGTCGAATTCGTGATTGAGTAACAAACAAACAAACATCCATCCATCCATCCATCCATACTTTCGCATTTATAATATTAGTTAGATTATGTTGGGACAGCTGTCAAATGTTTTCTTAGAAAGACAAATTGACGAGCATACAAATGGTTCCATTTATTTACATATAAATCGTGAAACTGCCCTTATTCAGTATGTGTTTTTTCTCGATTTCTTGAAACATATTACAGCAATGGAGTGGAAATTTATGTGGGCTGTATTGCTTAGTAAATAAATAAATGTCTTCTTTCTTTCTTTCTTAGAATTTCCGGGAGCAAATTTGGCGAGTATTTTTTTAAAATTACTTTGTGTTGGCAAAATTATTTTAGGTCATGCTCAATGGCGTGCAGTGGGTTGCCAGGGTAGGCAACAGTAAAGTGATGGTAGGCAGCGGTAAGGTGACGCAACACAATTTGTATGCGCAGCCTAAATAAACCTGATGACCTCCTACTGAATACAATAGAGCATGGAGTAAGTACAAAACTACGATGCAAGAAATATTTTTAACTACCTAGCTTTTGCCCGCGACTTCGTCCGCGCAGAATCAATTTGCGCTGAAACTTCTTCATCTTTTCCATCGAAAATGTGCAAAAACCAATGTGCCAAATGCGAGTCTTTTTTAGTACGAACGATTTCGTACTACCTAGTATTTTTAATTTTACTGATAGTGCTGACCGCCGCGCTTAAACAAATAAAATGATTTAAATTAACAACAGACATGGCTGTATGGACCCTGTTTCCCTTGCCTATCCTTAGAGGGCTGAAGAAATAAAAATAAATAAACAAATTAATTATTATTTACGGCCTGTTTCACCAAGTTTTTATGATTCCGTCTCTATTTATTACTACGAAAAAGACAGAGACGTTATCATAACTGACACTTAAGATAACTGGAACTTAACAGAGAGTGGTGAAACAGGCCCTTCTATAATATGCAACGATTTTCCTTTTTGGGATAAAGTTTCACAAGTTCAGAATCCATTAATTTACCCATGTTTCAGTGTGCTATAGCAAAAGCATCTACTCCGCAAACTTGCACTAATAATCTAACCGTCTTCATTTATAAACTTTTAATATGAGAATAAATTTCCATTTCAATGGTCTTATTAAAAGCCGCTTAAAATCTACCAGCAGACAGGGTCACTTTTGGGTTTATTATTATTTAGTTTGAAGTTTGAGACATTCACATCTGGAGAGAACTTCGTATTTATTTTGATTTTTGATTGATGCTTTCAAGTGTCGAGGCATGAACTAGTCTCCCGATCGTTCGTTTAGATAGTCACAAATGTACGTTTTCTCGCCACTCACAAAAAATAACAGATGCAAAGCCAACATCCTTATATCGAAATAAAAAGAACCTTCTACTTCGCTCTATATCGCTTACCGTTACCGGGGAATTTCAGAAATAGGGTTCAATAACGTTTTTTCTCCGATTTTAGAAATTTTTGCATGGATCTATTCAGAATCGATAGCACTAGCGATTCTATATAGGGGAAAAGAAGTGTCCCGAGGTCAGTTTTGTTACTTTTCATACATTATTGAAGGTAGCAAAACGGACACTAATTTTTGTAGGAAAAACTGGGGCCAATTTTACGCCATTATAATCAATTGATGAATTGATTCTGAGCAGATCCATGCAAAAATTTCTAAAATCGGAGAAAAAAACATAATTTTACCCTATTTCTCAAATTCCCCTACCCTGACTTAACTTAACACAACCATAAATTGACAAAGACCAAAGTTAATAATCAATAGGTTTGACATAACTTTGACATAGAGAAGCGAGTTTCCACTTTGATATTTAACTGCTCAGCTACTCCTTGTTTTACCATGTTGTAATGATTCCATTAGAAAATAATTGAGAAGACCGCTCTAAAGACATAACTTCATTACTTTACTGGTCTGTACCGGTTCCAAATATAACTTGCTTAAAGTAATCCGTATTAAAGCTAAATTGGAAGCTGTGAACGTTCTGAACGCTCACCGCGATTTGTATGGAATTGACAGGCTTTAAGGCACTTTTGTTTGAGATCGGTCAAAGTACCGACTTAGGAGTTGCCAGGGGCGTTTTTTCATAAAACTTGGTTTGTATTTCATTTTCGAGTAAAATCTTTATTTAGCGAAGTGTAGCCAAACTATTTACAACAAAACTGCTACCTACGAAACACTTTAAAAGAGCAATCTTATTGATTATTATGTATTAGATAAATTTAAGTCTTTGTCGGGCCTTACTTAAATGCTTCTCTCATCTAGGTAGGTACTCAAACGTTTATTTGTGGAAATCCCTAATGAGTGATAGGAATAAGTTCGCCTTTGTACATGGATCATATACTTTGACCATTGTGGTTGATTCTTAAAAAATATATAAATGTAATATTGCACATACATTCTGAAAACTCAGACGTGCGAGCCCGGGATTCGAACCAACGATCCTCTGTTTGAAAGACTACTGGTCAAACCACTACGAGTAAGGCTACCACGGTTTTTTTTGACGTGATAACGTCGTATAAATCGATGAACGCCGGCTGCAATCACGAAAAAGCATGACTCATTGTCACGTTCCGCGTGACGTCAGAGTGTGCAAGCGAAAGCGCGGAACAAGCGATAGAGGCCAGGGGCATCATCTTAACTTGGTGCAACTTACACTGAGAAACATTGAACGAGTACTGTAGAACATCAAGAACTTGCATTAAAATGTTTTCTAACCACGAGTTTATTTTCTTACGTAGAATATACGTTAGGATCCACGCGAAGTGGAAGATTATTATTCTTACTTATTCGGGTCATTTCACTCAGACTAGTGAGCACTGCTTATAACTCGTATAACTAAAAGGGTGTGGGGTGAGGCCACAATAGAGAATTTTCCCTAGAACGGCTAGCACGAGAGCGTGCGAAAGCTGTGTCACGCGCGTGATACTACCCTTCTCTTTCTCAAACGATCAATAAGACATAAACGGGTAGTCTATCTTTAACTACACCGACAAAGAACCTAACTACCTCCCGTACATGTAAAAGGGGATGTTTTTTTCTCGTTTTTTCCCATTGTGCGGGGTGTCGTTGGAAAGGTCGTTCAAAAATATTGTGGTTGTGGGAAAACTATTAATAAGCTTTAAATTTGTGCATGTATCTGTGTTTGTAAATTGTACTTATTTGTCTTATGTTTATTTGTACAATAAAGAGTTTACTACTAATACTACTACAGCTAGGTTGGCTTCAGAATTTAACGAGTAATAAGTTTCCCGGCCATAGCTTTACTTTTCGGATTTTTCTATGTGTTCTAATTTTCAGTGTCGTTTAAAAATTTTGAGTAATAAGTCCACGAACTAATAAAATATACTTGAGACCATGAACTATAATTTTCATAGTAGTATCGAGTTAAATGAAAAAAAAAAATATTATGTTCAATAGCCACATATCATGACGGGCAACTACGGAACTCTACACTGCGCGTAGCCCGCCACGCTCTTGGCCGGTGTTTTACAGAAATAGTTGCAAGCTTAAAATTCTTCGCATTTTGCACGTTTTGACATATCTTCGATCGTGCTGCGAAATAAAGTCTAAGTTCAGACGTTACGATGCTTAAATAGAAACATTCCTTTATTCATTTTAATTTCAGTTGACTTTGCTAAGTCATGTCTAATCATAGTCACTACAAACGTTTATATTTCAAAGTTGTGAAAGCTGTCTTTTTTCATTCTCAGTTATGATTATTTGTTAGTTTCATTCATTGTATTTATTGGTACAATGTTAGTGCCTTTAGTCTCCAATAATGTTTCTTATTCATAATATTATTATAATAACAGATCTTTCGAACATTTTGATTAGGGTGGGAAATTTTGACCAGATTCTTTAAACCTGAAATAACAAAGTTCTAGTCTAAAATTTCGTTTAAATGCCTAACTGACTGGCATTGGAGTGGTTGGTTTTGTCTTGAGTAAATGTTCGATTTTATGGTAAGTACAGAACTTTATAAGTAATTCGACAAAATTATTGTCACTAATCTTAGTGTTTCTTACAAATTCCTGTTCGACATACTTTCAGTTTCTTTTGGAAACGTTTATGTTAAGAAATTTCCTCATAAAAGTTACAAAAACATCAAGGCTAAGGTATTTAAAGGGTATAAAAGCTATGAAACTTTCTTTGACAGGATGCCATGTTTGTGATGCTCTCACTACAAAGGATTTATTTTTAAATTAGAAACTTTTTTTCTCATTGGATTCTTTTAGAAATTATGTAAGTAGTCAATAAGTTGTAGAGAAACTTCATTATAACACGAAACACTTTGAACAGAATAGTGTTTTTACAGCATAAAACTTAAGTAAATACGAGCATTTTTAAATTACTTTAAAACCACTTCTAATATTTAAAAGTGAATGATTGTTCTTCATAGCAGAAAACCATAAAAATTAATGCTTAATGTATTAATATATAATTGTTTACGTTTATTCTGTCTACCCCGTAAGGGATAAAACCTTAATTTATGTTTATTTGTGTGTTACATTTATTTTTAAGTTTAAACTTTTACACCTAACTAAGCAATTATTTATACCAAACCTATTTAACTAAGCGACCACAATAATCATTTATACTTATATTTTTCATGTGATTAATTTATAATTATTTTCGTAAGTCCTTAATCCTTATTTACACCTGAGCCACAGGAATACATGTTTCCTAGTTCAGGGTATTTAAATAAATTATTTTTCCCTTTGTTATCTTTAACCTATAAGTTTGTTATTTGTGACATAATGTGTAAAATAAATAAATATTATTATTATTATTATTCTTTGAATGATTTTTTAACTCGACATTAATGTCGGATTTTTTTTTTGGCCATGATACGGGCGTACGCCAAGTATCATGGTACCATTGTGTAGTTATGTGTTTGTGTGAATGTGTGTGTTTGTGTGTACGTTGTGTTAGGTGGTTGTGTGCAAGTCTATATCTTCATCTTCTTGGTTATTATGATGTATCGGTAGGGAAGTTGGGTTAAAGAAGCGGCGTACTCTAGAACAGGTGTCTAAAACTATTGATTTTTGTAGGGGTATGTAGGTGTTGTCGTGAAGATCTAATAACTTGAGTGCTGATTTCAAGGTTTTTGGGACAGTACCAGTAGAGGATATAATTATAGGGACGATTTTTACTGTTTCTTGGTGCCACATCTGTTTAATTTCATCTGCTAAAGGTATGTATTTTTGTATTTTCTCCGAGTGTTTCTGTTTCAGGTTGTGTGTGTTGGGGACGGCGATGTCTATAAGGTAAGTGGTTTTGGTAGGTTTATGGATGAGTGTGATGTCGGGTCTATTGCTGAGGATAGTGCGGTCAGTTATTATGTCTCGGTCCCAGTAGAGTTTTGTTGTAGTATTTTCTAGTACATTTTTTGGTTTATATTGGTAGTAGGGGGTGTAGGCTGTAAGTAATTTGTGATTTAGCGCAAGTTTTTGGTGTATTTGTTTAGCGACGTTGTCGTGACGGTGGGTGTAGTCTTTTTGTGCAAGAAAACTGCATCCTCCTGTAATGTGGTCTATTGTTTCGGTGGTTTGGTGGCATAATCTACATTTGTCAGAATCTATTGTTTCTTTGAGGATATATTTGGAGTAATTCCGGGTTTTAATGATTTGGTCCTGTATTGCAATTAGGAATCCTTCTGTTTCGCCGAAAATATTGCCTTTTGTGAGCCATGTGCAAGATGCTTTGTGGTCTACGTGATCTTGTGATAAATGATGTGGATATTTGCCATGTAGTGCCTTACTTTTCCAGTTCTCGATTTTTTGTTGTTCGGTGTGAGTTTTATGTTTTGGGTCGTACTGTCTGTTGTTAAGTTGTAGGGGTGTTCCTGGTTTGGGTAGGTCAGTAATTGCTTTATGTAGTGGACTGTTGTTAGCCTTGGTGAGGAAGTACGTTCGCAAATTGTCTATTTGTTTATAGAGTAAATTTTTTATGTCAATGAATCCGCGGCCTCCGAGTTCTCTTTTGAGTGTGAATCTTTGTATTGCTGAGTGTATGTGATGAATGTTGTGTCTATTGCATGCTGTACGTGTTGTTGTGTTTAGAGCTTCTAATTCTGTGTCTGACCACTTAACAATTCCGAAGGAATATGTTAATATTGGGATGGCGTATGTGTTAACTGCTTTAGTTTTGTTTCCAGCTGATAGTTGGGTTTTTAATATTTTGTTAAGTCTTAGCGTGTATTTAGCTTTAAGTGTGCTTTTTATTTCTGTGTGGTTTATAGATGTGCTTTGTGAGTAGCCTAAGTATTTGTAAGTGTTATTTGTCAACATTCTGTCAATGCTCCCTCCCTGTAATTCTAAATTGTACGGTTCCGTGTCGTTATGTTTTCCTTTTATAATGCTGTTAATTTTACACTTATCGATTCCAAATGTCATTTTAATGTCTTTACTGAATTCCTCCGTTTGTTTAAGTAACTGTTCTATTTGTCTTCTATTTGGTGCGTAGAGTTTTATGTCGTCCATGTAGAGTAAGTGAGTCAGTTTGATGTCGTTTTGTCTGTCAATTATGTACCCGTATTCAGTCTTGTTGAGGATTCTAGACAGAGGGTTTAGTGCTAGGCAGAACCACAATGGGCTGAGTGAGTCACCTTGGAATATACCACGGGCTATTTTTATTTGGGTTGTACTAAGTGTTGATTTGTCAGTTTGTATGTTTAATTTAGTAGTCCAGTTTGTCATTGCACCTTGTAAAAACTCTATCAGTGTTGGATGGATTTTGTATATTTTGAGAACGTGTAATAGCCAAGAGTGTGGTACGGTGTCAAATGCTTTCTGGTAATCTATGTATGAGTAGTATAGGTTTCTGTGATTTTGTTTGACTTGATTGTGAATCTCGGTGTCTATTACCAGTTGTTCTTTGCATCCTCTCGATCCTTTGCTACAGCCTTTCTGTTCTTCTAATATTATATTGTTTTCTGTAATGTGTGTAGTGAGCTTGTGTGAGATAATGGATGTCAGTAGTTTGTAAATTGTAGGTAAACATGTAATGGGTCTATATTTAGCGGGGTCGCTTGTGTCATTATTATCTTTAGGTTTTAAGTAGGTAATGCCTTGTGTTAGGAACGGGGGTATGTCTTGTGGGTTGTGGATGAGATGGTTTAGTGTGTTTGCAAGATATTCGTGTGTTGAGGTGAAATATTTTAGCCAGTAATTTTGTATTTTATCTGGGCCTGGTGCTTTCCAGTTGAGTGTATTTTTTACTGATTGTGTAACATCGTCTTTAGTAATGGTGATTTCTGGCATTGCGGTTATATTTCTAACTTCTTCTTCTTCTATTCTTACCCACGATGCGTGTGGATTGTGTTCTATTGGTTTTGACCATAAATTTTCCCAGTATTGTTGTACTGTGGTGATATTTGGTGGTTGTGTAATTGTAATGTGCTCTGAGTTAAGCTTTCGGTAGAACAGTTTCTGGTTGGTGTTAAATAAATTGTTGTCAGTTTTCCTTTGATTACTAATTTTGTATCGGCGCAGTCGTTTTGAGTATGCTTGTAGTTTTTGCTTACAACCATCTAGGTGATCTACTATTTCATCTCTACTTTTATTGTGTAATTTTAATTTTGTTTGTTTTCTTTGTGTGAGGTTTCCATCTAGATATTGTGTAATGAGTCCTATTTCCTTTCTTAGTGCTGTGATTCTGTTATCTAGTCGGGTTTCCCAGTGTGCTTTCTTGTGTTTGTTTTGTGCTGTGTTATTATCTATGTGTGGTGAACTGTGTGATGTGTGATGTTGAGGATCGTGTTGTGTTGTGTTATTGTTAGTGTGCGATGGTGTGTTTCGTGGATTGAGTGATATGTGTTGTGATGGGTTAGTATTATTATTGTGCTGCGTTTGACTATTGATGAATGATGTTGATATCTGCCTATTGTGTGAGGTGTGTGGAATATTATTTCTGCTGAGTGGTGTGTGCTGAGGTGCTTTTTGTTTTTCTTGCTTGCTGTGAATTGTGGTGACGGTAACTGCTGCGCAGTATATAAATGTGTGTATTTCTTCTAAAGTTATTGATCGTATGCTACTTAAATGCTTGCCCATTATATCATTTACAGTATTTACCAAGTGTATCATCTTTCGTGTTGTTTGAATTTTCGGGATGGAAGGCCTAAGGGTTGGATCTGTACCTGAATATTTAAGAAGCATTTCTGTAAATGTGTCTTCGATTTTTTTGTGTGTTATTGGATCGTGTTGTGTAGCTGCTGTCTCTGAATTATTTTGAGATTCTTGCATGGGTGTGTCAGTTAAGATTTGATATTCAGTTTGTGTCTCTCTGAATGATTGTGCTGTGGGTTCCAACGAATGTTGTGTCTGCCCGGGGGTGTGTGGTGTATGAGTTGGAGTGTGTGAATTGTGAAAGTGTTCAAAGTCATTGTTTAAGTTTGTGGTCGATATGAGGTTATTTGTTTGTGTTTCGGTTAGTTGGTTGTCTTGTCCGTGTGTGTTAAAATTCGAGGTTCTCTGTGATACTAATTGTTTAATAGTGTCTCTCTCATGAGCTGGTATTCTGTTGTTTCTATGTATGACCCTAATCTGATCTGCTAGTCTTTGTTCTGGTAAGTGTCTTAGTTCTGGGAAAGTCTGTGTAAATTCTTGATGGAGAAGTGGTCTATAGGCGGTTAGATCTGTTTCACAGTGAGTGACTTTGTAGTAGCAACGCAAGAGTTCTCTGTTAATGTTACTAGTCCACTTCATACGCTGTCTACTTTTTCCAGCACGGGTGGTTGCAGGACGCATTTCCTGCAAAACACTTCGTGCTGGTGTGTTGGTGTCGGTGTTGGGTGTGTGTGTATTGTTTACGCGATTATTTGGTGTGTCGGTTTGTGACATACGCGCATTGGTGATGCCAGTGATGGGCACAGGAGGATCAGCAAACGCTTCCGGTGCAACATCTACTGACATGGGTGATATTGTTGTGGATCGTGATGTGGATGAGTTCTGGTGTGAATAAGAGTGTGGCGATGAACCCAATGATGGGAACAAGCTCTGTGTGGATAATGTAGGTGATGATATGTATGTGTGTGTGGAAGTTTCGACTGCTGCTGAGTCGTATTCTGCATCAGTTCTCGACTGGGCAGAATTATGCGATACGGTGTCCCCCCCAGAATACGTGGGACAGCCTGAGCTTAAATGCTCAGGGCGGGATTCTCCGTCGTGGTTAGCTTCGGTACCCGCCTGGGGTAGATATCTACCATTTCTTAAGCGCATCGCATATTTGCTCCTACACTATTGCTCCGTTGGTCTTTGGTAAGTGTTAGCTGGATAGCTGCCAAAGTCCGCCCCTCACGTGATCACAGGTGTTCGGATCGGACGTGGAGTTAGATTTGTGAGGGGCTTATTATTATTATTATTATTATTATTATAGTGTCAACATTATTTTACAGAACAGCAGAAATACAAGTTTACAGTAATACAGACAGACAGACAGAGTACAGAAATACAGACAGCAGAAATACAAGTTTTAGCACAAACAAGGTTTTCTTGAGAAGAGATCATAAATCTATGATTCATAAGGAATAAGATCACGGAACGCTGTCTGTTCTATATCCGCTACTAAAGCATCAAACAAAAGCTAATTTCGACGCAGAGCCTCATAAAAACAACGTCAGCTACACACAACACAAAAATATCCTTTCGACAATCCCTGTAACACTCGGAAAGATTAATTAAAGCTACAAAGGACCGGAAACTGGATCTTGAGGCTGAAGCCAGAAGGAAAAGCTAAATCTCGCCACGAATTTACGCGACCGGCGGCTTAGCGAACAAATTCTCTGTTCATTGCACGTTCCAAACTGTTGAAATTTAGCTTTAGATTAGCAACACACGCAATGTATTAGGAAATCGCTTGCAACTTTGCCTGTCGCATGTAGTTGTGGCCTGTGAACCTTGTTTCACAATCACCATTTCTTCAAACGGAACGGGATAAACCCAATCAAAACTTTGATATATCTGGAAGTTTTCGTGGCTCTCGCTGATAAAGAAATGGCTCGCGCAGGCCTTTGTTGCTTAAACTAGTTTGTGATTTATTTGAGTGGCTTAGCAATATAAAAAACAGCACTTACGGCTCTGCCAAGGCACATGAGGACCGTGGCCATGAGTATAGATAAGTACATTTCGTATATCTGTGACTAGATTTCTTGCTATAATTTTAGGATGAAAGGCTTGTATGTGAGTACCGGTACGCCTTCTACCTTCGATTTCTCGTTCATCTGTCAAACTATATCCGTCCACGATCCTTATAATTATTAGCATGCTTAAAACTAGCATAAAGCGATTTCCTTTGTCCTTTATTATTTGAATAGCTGAGTGGAATTTCTTACAGGTGTCTCTGTTTTCTGCGCGCTACAATGCGACTGCCTTTAGTTCTAGGGTGAACGGGCGTTCGCTAGGAAAGTGTGAATCTTAGACCACTTTAGGTACACCAGTAATGATTGTGGTTTGATGTAAAAAATCGAAACGATTTGCTTTGCCCGGCCTCTGCAGCAATGTTCCATTTATCATTGACTAGCTGTTGCCCGCGGCCTCACTCCCGTTCGTGTTTTTTCAATGTTTTCTCACCGTTTAAACCTTCACTGGACTACCTACCACAAATATTTCAAATCCAAAATTATTCAAATCGGTCCAACCATTCTAGAGTCTTAGCGAGACAAATGAACAGCAACTCATTTTTATACCTACATAGGTATGTATTTATTTTAGAAGATGATTACCCTCTCAAAGAAACTCTTGGCTTCCATCTTGATTCAATATAATTATTTGATTGATAAAGACATGAGTAGTCGGCCGAACCCCGCAAGAGACAAGCACGATTTTTCTTACATGTATATAAATTGGATTAAACATCCGATGTAACTCAATTCCACAATATACGGAATTCGAATGTGAGAATAAGAAATCCTCAACTGGAAGCAGGTAACTGGCGAGTTAAGATAATCCCACAGAAATTGAGTGCTTATTTTGGTAATTCGATAATTCCAGTTCTTTTGCACATTTACATACGGAAGGGTGATGTGATTTGTTGACGATTCGACAGCAAAGGAGCAGAAATTGGGAGCGACATAAAAATCATGCAGTCAACGTAAGAGTTATAATGAGACAGATGGACAAATAGACAGATGATTTAAATAAAACCGGCCAAGTGCGAGTCGGACTCGCGCACCGAGGGTTCCGTACCATTATCTAGAAATATCTATAACGAATGTAAGCAGAGCCCTGCTCCAAAGCAAAATGTACGCAGTGTGGGGTCACTTTATATTGATCACTGATATATACAGACAAACACACATATTTACGGTTTTCGCAATTATTCCTTAATCTGTGGTACCTTCATACCAAATTTCAAGATTCTACGTTCACGGGAAGTACCCTGTAGGTTTTGATTCCCTTGAGAGTCGAAAATTTGCGGCATAAACGGCTGTATCTTTTGATTGCGTTGGCTTAGAAGTTTGATTTTTTCACAGCTCCAAGAGGCAGTAGACTTGAGTATTTGATATAAATTTCAGCTTGATACCTCTGTGCGTTCCTGAGAAAAAGGGTCTTGACAGACGGACGGACGGACAACAAAGTGATCCTATAAGGGTTCCGTTTTTTCCTTTTGAGGTACGGAACCCTAAAAAAAGCAACTTTAAATAAGGAACAGGACAATAGTCAAAAATCAAAAATATAAAACTACTAGCTGTTGCCAGCGACTTCGTCTGCAAAGATTTCGTTTATCGCTATCCCGCGGGAACTACGCAATTTTCCGGGATAAAAAGTAGCCTATGTGCTATTCCAGACTTTTCTCTATCTATGTGCCGAATTTCATCCAGATCCGTTGGGCCGTTCTGGCGTGATTGAGTAACAAACAAACAAACATCCATCCATCCATCCATCCATCCATCCATCCATACTTTCGGATTTATAATATTAGTTAGATTGCGTTTGCTTGGCGTATAAAAATACATTACATTGATTGACATGATGTGGCACAGTGTGTGATGCAATTTTTCGTTGTCAAAGTATATTTTGATCGCTGCCAGAATTAATGGGTAAACAAGAACCTAAGGACCGGTTTTTTGCAAATCACTGCTGTGAAAACACCACTCTCGAAAGGGGCGAATCTGATATTCGAATAGTGTAGAAGGAAAGTAGACCTCTAATAAATCAGGCGAAAACTTAATTTGAGCTCTAGTTTTTTGTAGTTTTACCACTTTCAACATACATACATACATACATATCGTCACGCCTCTTTCCCACAGGGGTAGGCAGAGACTACTTTGTTCCACTTGCTACGATCCTGACATACCTCTTTCAAATGCTTTCAAAAATCCTATTGGAAACACGAGTGCTTTAGAAGAAAAACTAAAAAAAGTAAGATAATTGGTTTTTTTTATAAACCTTTATTGAATAACGACTGAACTCTAGTACTGTGAGTAGTGTGGAAGACAAAAAGATAAGCACCATTCTATTTTTCCAAGAAAGTTACCATGAGAGAGAGAGAGAGAGAGAGAGAGAGTGAAAGAGAGAGTTATTAAACAGTCAGTCTACAGTAGGTATCCTTTTCAAAACTCTATTGGCAAAAATCTTCATGAATGAGTGCTATATGTTACGGAAAAAAATATTCAGAGTCGGGTATCAAAGAAAATCAAAAAGTAAGTATTTCTTCACATTGGACGCGACATCAAATTTCTCAATATAAGTAGCCGATTTCTTGTGGGTCGTATTTGCTTTTAACCCACGCTTTTCATGACAAAAGCGATCTGTAACGAGGGTGACTAATAACATGAAGCTATAGTGTTAAAATTTATTTCATTCTACTGCTCGGGTTGTGCTACAGTAATTTTTGTAGTCTTCTAAACAACGTAGGTAGGTAACGTTAAGGTACTTGTTACATCTAAAAACGCGATAAAAACCGTGCATAAATAGAAGGTTCACAGTGTGTGTTACACAGGGGAAATGATGGGTTTCAAAATCGGGCACGGCAAGGTGAAAATTTTTAGTACCTACCTAAATATTTATAATACGAATTTTCACAGACACGTAGCACGAAATTCAGCTGAATAATTGAAAGAGTTCACCTCTTAAAATTATGATTTCTTTGAATCAAAAAGGATTTTTTGTTATCAAATGAATCTTGATTTTTTTATATTTAATTTTACTGTTATACCCGTTAGAAATTATATTTCTAAACGGTATTGAAAACTAGCAGGTGTTGTCGCGGCAGGCGCGAGTTTCTCGGTGAGTGACCACCTTTATAAGTTTTAGGTGGCAACACTAAATATAAAAGTCACATCTCGGAGTCTATGGTTTTCTCTTAACGGCGTCAAAACGTGAATTGAGTAAAAGTTTGATTGTGGAATTGGTGGGAATCATCAAGCAGCAACTACAGAGTCTCCTTCCTCCCAAAGCTGAGTATACCCATGTTTTGTAATTACCCATGTTGTGAGTACACCTAAGTTGTCGGGTGTACTCGGGTATGCCTATGGGCTCTTCGGTGTACCTTATGTTAAAACTTGTATTTGTTTTGTACCATGTTTCTTATCGTTGTGTTGGTCGCCAGCTGGGATGTTTCTTGCGCTAGATGTTGTGGGAGTTATGTGGGGATTCATCCTAGTTAGCGTCACGGAATGTACACCTGGAACTCTCAGCAGCAACCCAGGTTGGATATCTCGTTCTATGCAAAGGGGACGAGATCTGGGTTGAGTGCTTTTGGCGATCCTCAATGCGGCAACCCAGGTTGGATATCTCGTTCCCGACTTGGGGGACGAGATCTGGGTTGGGTGCTTTGGGGATTCTGGAACCGGTGACCCAGGGTGGTTGCGGTAACCCAGAATGAGCGGTAACCCGGGTTGGATATCTCATCTCTCTGCTGGCCAGAGTGGGGTGAGGTCTGGGTTGCTATGAAAAATCCTGCGATGCGCATGTGGTCAGGTTTAGTTTGCGAACGGGCACTGGAGACGTCTGGTTAACCCCTTGCAAACGCCTTGTTGTTTGTGGGAGTTGGTCAGGTGTATATTGCGCCTTAGTGGGTGCCGATTGTGTGTCAAAGTTGTGACATATTGAATGTGATTGTCTTTGTAATACCAGCCATGTTTTTTCACAGCTGAGCAAGAATTAGTACACCGAGGAGCGCCACGGGTTTTTTCCGTGACTCTCCACGGCCAGTTGGTTGACCGGGGTTACTCATCTGGCCATAATATATACAGGAGGTGGAAGGAGGACTTCAGCTGCGAGACTAAAACTACATCATAAAGCGGAGCAGATCTAATGAAAACCAGCAACCTACGAGAAGATGAATCCAGGTATGATTAATGTAATTATTACATCGCGAAAGGATGAGTTACAAACCCAATTAACATGAATAGCCCACGCCAACGATATTATAACATATATGATTATTTATGCCTTTCGCGACAGGTGTCTTGCTATGAGTTGGTGTAGGAGTAAAAGCACGCATCACGGAATGATGAGGATCCGGGTTTGATTCCCGATAGCTTTACTTTCGGATTCTTCTGTGTTCTTATTTTCAGTATCGTTAAGAAATCCTTTTTCTTAGTTTAGAATACGTTGTATCGTCGACGAAGAAACCCTCCCATCAATGTCAACCATTACTGGAATTGGCAAGCAACATATGCGATGAGATTGCCAATTTATTTTTCGGAACGTCGCTCTCAATATATTTTTGGATAGGGGAGGAAATACCAAACGTTGTTAAATAAAATACTTAAGTAATGAAAATTCGAACGAATAAAAAAATTACAGTTGTACGGGATACTGATGAGATATTTTCAATCCGGTTTTTCATGGGTATTGCTGCTCACTTTCCCACTAGCTCGTTTGCCTTTTTTGTCAATTACAAAAAAGTAGTAAGCACGAAAACCATAACTTTACTATTATGTTTTATTTTACGTGACATGCTTTCGGTTTTATAGACCCGATCTCTACCCGTGGGCGTCGTAAAGTGAACTAAAGGACAACGGGGAGAAGCGCTTTGTTTAAATATTTTGCCGCAACAAAAGTTTTGGACGAGTTCGCGTTGAACTGTCAAAATACTATATGATTAGTTTATTGCCGTTACGAGCCGCTAGCAGCGCTGCTAATTCCAAACGTTTACGCGAACGCAAACGAGACATTTTGTTCAGAACTTACGTTAAGTCGAAGTTCGTATCATACCGCTCTCACTTTAGCATTAATAACTATTACTGTGAGTGGGAGACAACGCGAAACAAACTTCGAAATTCGAACTCCAGATGAAGTATTTTATTAATTCGCGAGTGAGAGGTCCCGAGGTCGAACATCGAATTTCGGAGTAGCCTCACATATCTGGGAATCTGAGAGTGGGACGCATCGCTCTGTTGCCAATGTGAATTCTGCACTTCAGTGTCTTCAGTACTACAGTTTGCAAGGAAAAGGGATGTCACCACATTATTTCCCCAAGATTTCAAGAAAGTCGTCATCAAAAAAGTAAAAAAGTAGTTATTTGACAATAATTCAAATGTGCTAAGGTAGTAAAATGCATGGACTGCTGATTACAGTAAAAATATTTTTGAATTATTTTATGTAGTAGTTTTTTTATATATTCAGGAAAAACAGTAAAACAAGTTGGATTGTGAATGTTAGGAATACGCTTATAGTACCGTTAGTCCATTTATTACCGTAGGAATTTAAAAAATACCTATAGAACTGTCATGGTGTCAATGTTATGTCCATTATTTATCTGTCCGACGGAGGCGACGGATTACTTGATTCTAACGACACGCTTTCGATTCTCGTAAATCTCGTAATATTTTTATTGGTTTGATAGACGCTGAATAACATGAAAGTGGCTGACGGATTTGTAAAAGCGGATAGCGGATAGCGGATAGCCAAAATCTGCCCAAAGTCGACGAATTTATGTTGTTACAGTTCGCGTGCTTAAAGTGCTTATCTTTTTCCATTAACTCCGTGTTTATGCAACTTGGGAAGATACAAATTCTTAAAGGATCTTGTGATACTTTCTTCTGGTCGTCATTATATACATATCTAGGAATAAACTCAAAGCATGCACAATATTGCAAAGCAGCAAACGCAAAATAATAAATTCGTGAACGAACGACAGTGAATGGTTGACAAACAAAGCAAGTGACATGACATGACAGTACTGTTTGAAAGTTACTTTTTAAATTTTATATCATGCTAAGATCACGACATCAGTATTCCTATCTTTGTATATACGGTCTTTTTAATAACCATTCCTTTAATAATTTATTAACGACGAATTTAAGTAAAATAAAGGAAAACAGAGAAACACGGGTAGTCTAATTTTTAAACAGCTATTATAAACGCGAAAGAAACGAAAACGCTTTTCTTTTAAATATCGTCAAAGTGTCACAGTAGACATCTCTCTCCAAGTAGATATTATGCCCAACATCATGTTATGTACAACAATTACTACGAATAAATATTTCATTCATCAAGTTCAAAATTCGCATAGACGATCACGATCACACCGGCAGAGTGTAGCGATTAAGGAGATACCTATAGATGAAACGCTCTGCTAACTTAGCAATCGTTTGTCCTTAGCTGTCACTTTGACATTTACCTTTCACAGATAAGGACAAACGATTGTTAAGTTAGCAGAAGCCTACAGAGCGTTTATGAATAAAGGGGGTTAATGAGTAAAAAGTCAATGTTAGCATTCAGGTTGAGAGAAAAGGTGAAATTTGTTTCATGGTTTTATTTTATGAAAGGTAAGCGGATTTTGTTTCCCTACGTAAACAAATAAATCTGCTTTCCATGCTGCTGCTACTCGTGTTGAACAATAAAATATCTTTATCTTTATCTTTATCTTCCTTTGTAGCCTAGTTCAGAATTTTCTTGCTTATTCAGTCGGGTATACAGTTTGCTTAAAAAACTTTGTGACCTGAAATATTTTAAAGCTGCTTAGCTGTTTTTTGGGTTGAATTATTTTGCATAGTTATTTTCAAATAGTTCTAAAATTAGTGCGTATAATGTTATACATTATGGAAGATATATGGTGCCACACAAATGTATAAATACTCGTATTAAACACCCTCAGTCTCTTAGACGCGGGTTAGTAAAAGGCCTAATTTATAAGTTTACTAGTATTGTATCTGTTTCTTTATATTTGTACAATAAAGCATTACTTACTTACTTACTTATTAGCTATTGCCCGCGGCTTCGCCCCCGTCCTTGTTTTTGTAAATGTTTTCTCACCGTTAAAACTTTACCTGGACTGGCACAAATGTTTCAAAACCAAAATTATTCAAATAGATACAGCCATTCTAGAGTTTTAGCGAGACAAACGAGCAGCAATTAAGTAAAAAAGTGTTCTGCAAGAAGTATGCGTTTGCCCTTATTCGATAATGTGTAAAATTCCTTATATGTACAGGGTTATTGGTAATTCGACGTGTATTCTTTAGGAGGTGATAGGGGTGACTATTTGCGATAATTATTATTTTACATTTGTATTTTTTGTGTTATTTACATTGAGTATTGTTTTTAATTAATTTAGTTCGAATAAGAATTTCCTTAGAACTCCTTAGGACGAATTTAGTTTAGTTCAAGTAAAAATTCCCGCCCGCTTCCTTTGTGATCATTTTTTTTCTGTTTTTTTGAAGTAAGTTCCTAGTTGTTATGCATTTTTGAAGAGCTAAGAAAACGGTCATGTTTTTAAAATAATCTGCCAGCCAAGTTCCATAACGTTTTTTTTGTTTTAAGGCATTTTAGTGGAAGAAAATCTCTAAATTTTTTTGGAAAAAATATCGTTTTTTACCTCGCACTTTTTAATTTGTCCCGATAATTGTGGTTTTAATGTTGATAAATAACTAGGGTTTAATCGTTTTTATAAAACAGAAGAAAAAATGAGATTAAAATTGATACGTTTTTTTAAATAAGTTTTTAATGTTGCATTTTTGACTTATTTTGAAAAAAACTAAAAAACATGATAACTCAAAAATGGTTAACTTTTGCATAATACATATAGGGGTTAAAATTATCGCAAATAGTCACCCCTATCACCTCCTAAAGAATATACGTCGAATTACCAATAACCCTGTATTATTCAGATCTATATGGGAAGTGTGAAGGTTGCGTTGGGAGGGAAAGGCCTAGACGGACGTTCCTGGACCAAATAGGAGACGTTTTGAAAAAAGGGCAGGTCAAGAGTACCCGAACCCGATGAGCATGTATGAAGAGATTGTTGAATGTGGATGAAGCGAAAGAGGTGTCAGGATCGTAGCAAGTGGAACAAAGTAGTCTCTGCCTACCCCTGTGGGAAAGAGGCGTGACTGTATGATGTATGTGTAGGTATGTATGTCCTTATTGTATTTAGGTGACAACACCAAAGCTAATAAACGCTCTCTTTTCGCATCGACGCTTCCCGAAGTAACATCGTTTATATTAACTCTCCTCGATCCTCAGTATATTTCCTCACACGAACCATCCCTTAACATCGCTAGCTCGAGAGTCCCCGGGGGTAAGTATAAGCAGTATGTATGTACGTGTGTATACACGTGCCGCGAGTCAAAAATAGTTGACCTGTAACAGATTCTGAGGCCTTACCATGACGTATTAATGCGATTCAATTCCGATTCAGTTTAGGTTCGGTCGCTGTTAGATCTATACTAAAAAACCGGCCAAGTGCGAGTCGGACTCGCGCACCGAGGGTTCCGTACCATTTTATCTATAAATGTAGATATTTATACAGAATATCTGTACTACGAGTATGTCAATTTGGTTACTTGTGTACGCGCATAACATAAGGTAAATATTTAACTGAAAAAAAAAAACCGGCCAAGTGCGAGTCGGACTCGCGCACCGAGGGTTCCGTACCATTATCTAGAAATATCTATAAACCAGTGTAAGCAGAGGCCTGCTCCATAGTAAAATGTACGCAGTGTGGGGTCACTTTATATTGGTCGCTGATATATACAGACATACATAC
The DNA here is from genome assembly GCA_963854515.1 of Pandemis heparana. Classification (NCBI taxonomy): domain Eukaryota; kingdom Metazoa; phylum Arthropoda; class Insecta; order Lepidoptera; family Tortricidae; genus Pandemis; species Pandemis heparana. Next base: position 8,604,763 of record OY978025.1, read on the forward strand.
ATATTTACGGTTTTCGCAATTATTCATATATCTGTGCTATAAGATCTACCTTCATGCCAAATTTCATGATTCTGCGTCCACGGGAAGTACCCTGTAGGTTTAGATTCCCTTGCGAGTTTCGAAAATTTGCGGCATAAACGGCTGTATCTTTTGATTGCGTTGGCTTAGAAGTTTGATTTTTTCACAGCTCCAAGAGGCAGTAAACTTGAGTATTTGATATAAATTTCAGCTGGATACCTGCACGTGTTCCTGAGAAAAATGGTCTTGACAGACGGACGGACGGACGACCAACAAAGTGATCCTATAAGGGTTCCGTTTTTTCCTTTTACGGAACCCTAAAAATGATAGCTAAAACCTGTACTGAGTCTGAATTGAATCGCATAAGACGTCATGGTAAGACCCTCATGTCTGTGGTTGTAGTTGTTGGAAAGTTACCAACAAAACTAAGTACGTAATTTTAATGGACGTGGTCGCGTTTACCTACTCGAACAATTCCAGTCCGTTCCAACACTTCCAACGTTAAATTGTGTCGAGAAGAGTGATTTAACTTAATTCATTAACTTAATTTAATTGTGTGTTTCAGATTGTTCAACTTTATTCACCTAGGGTTAATTAGTTTTTTTACACTTGCTGGTCTTTTTGCCATGCTGGTCTGAGAGCAAAGAAAAACAAGGAATATACCAGATGATTCTCTTTGCGCGCAGATGGTCAAAGCCCATTGAGGGAATCGGCGCAAATCGTAGGAATCATAATGTATTATAGGCGATGCAACGAGCATCCCATCACTATTTTGATTCCCCTTTCCACCTATACACCCACAATCATGCTGAACGTCGCCTTTTGGTCTTGGTACCTTAGGCTCTGTCTATCTTGTAAGGGATAAAGATGTGATTTATGTTGTTTACTTTAAATAATCTAAATCAAGCGACACCGTAACCAATCTGACACAACATCTTCCACGAAAGTGACACCCAGTGACAGTAGAGAAATATTGCCATATTGTATAATTCTCCTTGTGGTTGCCAAATTATTCTATTGCAGACTTAGTTTTGCCAACCTAACCGTAAATTAAACAAACTGTATAGCTAACATTAAAAGCAATAACAATTTGTCATACCAACAATACCATGGGTGAACTCAATTTAATACCTGATTTTTTATTAAGTACTGGGTGCTGGATATTCTCTAATAAAACATCATCCGAATATTCAAATAACGAATTTGCAAACCAAAACGTGGATCCGATACTCTGAATACGCCTAACAAAATAAAGTTAATTGGCTGTTAACATAACAAAACATTTGTAATAGTATTATCAACTAATGCAAACCTTTTCCAAATGCCAAAAAAGGTTTCATTTCATTTGTTTAAAGGCAACAATTTCTGTTGTCATAAGGCAGAAACATTATAAAAAAAAATGTATAAAAGCAATTTAACTAATAACATCCAACCTGTATTTTCTTTGTATCTATCTTATTGAATAATGGTCTGTGTTGAGTAATAATTGTTGTGTTGAATTCTCCACAAATCATCAAAAAACCCATGTACTACTTGACTTCCAATTGGCAACACTGCTGCGAGCATGGGCGGAATGTTATATTTGTTTCCTCGACACGAAGTTCGACTCTGATGAAGTTTGCATACTCGTACCAGCTTGGAATTAATTGCCTATCGGTGAGATAGAATTTCTGTACTACTACGAATATTGCAATTTGGTTAAGTGCTTATGTATGCGCATAAGGCAAATATTTAACTGAAAAACGAAAAACAAGCCATGAAAGTCATGTACCTAATTAAATTTTACTACAGTAGTTTCAGGGTTTGTTTTTCGTTTTGTCAGTTATTTTTTTATATAGATACCTACTTTACTTTCATCTGACGCCCGGATAGTTTAGTGCAAAGTCACTATATGCCACTAAGCGAAATAAAATACAACTGGAATATCAGAATAGGAAGAGAATAGGTACGATGTTTTATTTAGCCTCAATTTGAATAAAACATCAGAACCCATATCAGCATGTAGGACTGCTTAAATCGAAGGGACCTTCAATAAATAGGTAAATAAAAAGCGAACAAGAGAGAACTCAAGAGGTATAATAAGGCTGGGTTTTCATAAAAATGGAGTGGAGAGGAGCGGGGATCCGCAGAGCCTTTAGTGTAAGTTTTTAACACTAAAACCTTTTCGAATGCGTACATACACGTAAAACCTGGTACTCATCTGCGAGTTGTGACCGTAACTGTTGCACGAACGCGCTGATGAGTACCCGGCTTAGCTATCAACTACTATAGGCAACTGACGACTTGTCAACTTTTTTATTTACAACGGCAACAAACTAATTTCATGCTCTAATAATATAAGACTCTAATCTAACCCATATCTCGTACTCATACCTACTAATTTTGTGTTTGTTCTAGAGTGACTCCACATCAGTACTCAGCCGAAAAGGGGTTTAATTAGAAAATTATTTCCTTGCTAGCTTACTCGTTGACGTGGACAGAATCAAATAGAACTAATTTCATAGTATTTGATATTTTTTCATGGTAATGAGTTCGAAATAGCAGCAACAATAAGTTACATTAAGTGCTCAGAATCGACCAATCACATTACCCACGCGTCGCCTCGCTCCCCCTTGTGATGTAATGTTTCACATTAAATAAGAAGATGCTTTCTTGTCATTTACAAGTTTCTATAAAGTTAGAGAAAGAAGGTTACGAAGTAAGTTGGTCTATAAGGACAATAATAGTCGAGCAAGTGTGTAGGCGACGCAAACGGAACCATAAATATTTCTTCATTTAGATTACCTACTAATACAATCTAATATTAAAGGTACTATTTTTCTCCATCTCACTTAGCCGTGGGACACTGTATATTAAACACATTTTACTTAAGCCCCGTTTTGTCGTTCATCAGTATATGTTATAGTTTATACTACACTAGCTTTTGCCCGCGACTTCGTCCGCGCAGAATTATGATTTGCGCTAGAATTTTTCCTCTCTCCCATCGAAAATGTACAAAAACAGCCAAATGGAAGTCGTACACTTTAGCACGAAGGTTTTCCTACTACCTACCTAACTCAACGAAATAAAACAGTTTCTTGCATGGATCCACTTCCATTATTTTTTATCCCATCCTTTTGTTCTGCGGGAAATTCGAAAAATCTAATCTTATGACACCTACGTGACCATCAAAGAGCATGTAGATACAAAGTTTATATTTTCTATACGGTCTTTTTATCCCGTGGGAAAATTGGAAAATCCCTTTGTAGTGCACCTCTTTGATCATCAAAGAATGTCTGCCAAATACCAAGAAACTATATTAGCAAGTCAGTAAAATTACTCTTTTTTCTTATTCCACGGGAAATTCTCAGATTCCTGAAATCAGTTTTCAGATATCATAATTATCTACTTGTATGCCAAATTTCATGGCTAATAATTATAGTTATGGAGATAGGCTCCCTTTTCAGTGGACTTATAAACCCCGTATATTCCCTATCCCGTGGGAGTTTAAAGAAATCCAGTGCACGTCTATGATATTGAAGCAATACCTATTTATTTACGTTGTTACTCTAGCCAGCTGCGATTTTTGACATGTTCATCGCTATCCCGCGGAAACTGTGCAATTTTTCCGGGATAAAAAGTAGCCTATAACCTGGCCGGTGATTTTGTCAACAGATTAGGAAAGCTTGCATCAAAATCCGTTCAGCCGTTTTCACGTGATGCGCTCGCAAATATACACGTGTTCTGTAATCGATTCTAAGTATCCCCAGAAAATATCTTCCATGTACAGACTTTGGACCCTCTTTAGCTTCATTATAATAATGTATGTATAGATACTAAAAAAAAAGCCGTAGTAGCTTGGTGGTTTGACCTGTGGCCTCTCAAGCAGAGTGTCGTGGGTTCAAATACTGGGCTCGCACCTCTGATTTTTTCGGAATTTATGTGCGAAAATTACATTTGAAATTCGCCATGAGCTTTTCGGTGAAGGAAAAACATCGTGAGGAAACCTGCACACATCTGCAAAGAAATTCAATGGTGTGTGTTAAGTTCCCAATCCGCATTGGGCGCGCGTGGGAACTATAGCCCAAACCCTCCAATACACGGAGGCCTATGTCATGAGGCACGCCGAATTACGCGACAATTTAATACAAAAAAAAAAACAATAACAACAACCTGTACGTTTACTGAAATTATAGCGAATTGGGAATAAAAAAGGCTATTTATTTATGTATATAATACTTATAAACCATTCACTTAAAACATTTTATCTACTAAAAAAGTACCGCATCAAAATCCGTTGCGTTAGTTTTAAAGATCAAGCATACATAGGGCCAGACAGACAGCGGAAAGCGACTTTGTTTTATACTATGTAGTGATTACAAAAATGTTATTGTCAGTCCTGTTAGAAAGGTACACGCGCCATATCATACTATCTCGGTCGGCTCGTTTTTCAGCTGCGACCACCTACTCGGTCCTGTTTAAAAATATTACGCCAATGGTTTGAGTTTTCAAACATGACTGTGTCAAAATAAAATGTATTTTTAATCAAAAGCACTAAGGAGTATTGATATCAACTTTGAAGCAAATCGCCCCCAAAATAACTTTCTACCCCTTTTAAACCCCGTTAGTGGATGAATATCAAGAAAATACGAAACACATGTTCCGTCAATTCTGTTAAAGAATGTGTATGCAAAATTTGAAGTAGATCGGACCAAGGAATCACGTCGCCCCATACAAACTTTGCCCCCCTTTTTCACCCCCTTAGAGGTAGAATTTCGAAAAATCCGTTCTTATCTCGTGTATACATTATTAAAGGAACCTCTGTCCAAAATTTCAGCTTTCTAGGTTCAAGGGTTTGGGCTGGGCGTTGATGAGTCAATGAGTGAGTCAGGACTTTGCCTTTTATATATATAGATTACTGGCAACATTCTAAGCACATTTTAAAAATAAATACGACTTCAAATGATCCCTACTGGAGATACATTTTATTCAAATGTCATTAGAATTATAAAATTGACATATTTTTTTACAAAACTTATTATTTTTGACATTGTATTTTATTTTATTGTTTTAGTGTTTATAATTTAGTATGCTCTTATTATTAATAATTTTTGACGACCTCAAAAGAAATACTTATATTTGTGACATGCATGTTTTTATATAGACCTAATGTAATTTTTGTTGATAAATAAATAAATCTAAATCTAAAATCTAAATCTAAATGAGTAAAAGGCAAAAGTGGAAAGCCTCGTCGGAAACCTTCCTTTCCAACACTGATATATTTCTGAGAATAACGCGTTAAAGACGTGCATTTTTCTCTTTCCCCTTTTGAATAGGCATTATAAAGAGAGTGCCAGCGGCGACAGTCGTTTGTCATGTTGATTTTTCATAAGGCTCAGTCATAGAAGAATAAAAGCAACAGTTTATTTGATCTCTACTTACCTACGTCGGGCGTTTTCATTTAAGGTTTATATAAATTTTAATAAAAGGTCAATGCTACTCTCAAACGCTATCTATTTTTCTTTGATATTAAATGTGCCACTAATATCTAATCTAACTAATATTATAAATGCGAAAGTATGGATGGATGGATGGATGTTTGTTTGTTACTCATCACGCCAGAACGGCCCGACGGATCTGGATGAAATTCGGCACATAGATAGAGAAAAGTCTGGAATAGCATATACGCTACTTTTTATCCCGGAAAATTGCGTAGTTCCCGCGGGATAGCGATAGACGAATTCTTTGCAGACGAAGTCGCTGGCAACAGCTAGTAAAATATAAATTCTACCACGGCTAAAAACTATTGTAACAATAAGATATGCGTTGATATTGTAGCGATAAGACCGCCTATTGTATACTTTGTTCTATGTTTCTGTATTGTTTTGTACTGATTTGTGGTGTTCAATAAAGAGTATTTGTATTGTATTGTATTGTATTGTTAAGTTGCCATGTAACACCAATTGAACGGCAAATATCGCACAAGAAAGTGTAACATCATAATATTCTCATTATGTTATATTATTACACAATTTTTGCAATATGATCTCCTGTCAATTAAGGTGTACCTACGGAACAAGCATTGTCACGAACACGTTCGGAAGTTAGGTACACGCAATATGATCCACTGACACCATTTTTCGTATCGGGTAACACTGACAAGTCACTGATATTAAAAGGATTCCGGTAAATATATTTGCGATAATCACAAGCCTTGTTAGTACACAACAGAGTATTAGGGTGAGATGCAATGATATTATAAACCCTAGATGCACCACCACGTATAAAATCACTGTCAAAACTTGCCTTAAAAGTACATTCCAAAGTTATGCCATTGCCAGTCGCAAATGCCAAATGATATTTCACCACATTTTAAAATATTCGATTTACGACTGTACTGTACCTATAACACAAACGTTACAGTTTTATTTCAAATGCACGTGTCCGGAATATACGACATTATTCAAATTTAAACTGACAGCACGTCGCAAATCTTATTGACAGCTCCAAAAGGCCAGTGAGTGCTTAATGATCTTAGCACTGTCTGCTCGGGATGAGTTTTGAGCGCTCGGAGTAAATCTAGGGTTTTTAATATCATTGGTGAGGTGCACCAAGTTACTAACTATAACTACAACAATAACCAGTGATAATGACATAATATTTCCTTCAATGGAATATTAAAGTGGTTGGGTTTTGGGTTAGATTCATTCATTAAACACCCCCGTAAAGGTTTTTCATCGTAATTTATGATTCAAAATTAAATTATCCCTTTGACGCCGTACCTACGCTTTGAAAATCGAGTGGTGTATAGAAACATTCGTCAACCAAAATAAAAAAAGGTTTCACATCATCTGCTGAAGTACCTACTCCGGATTCCTTTTAAGGCAGTGCACATATTATAGAGCAGGGGTGGCCAACTTGATTAGACCCAAGATCTCCTGTTTATTAACAAAACCCTGCGCGATCTACCAATTACATACTTCATGAAACCTTAAAAATGATATCAAAGTTACTAGGGCTTCCTGGAACTTTATTCCAATTGATAGCAATTAATCAAGTCAATCTTTATTCCGTGCTACTGCTTCATAAAATCTAGCGATGCAAAGCTTTCGATGGTTAGATAATATTGAGAAGTTCAAAAGTTACGACATTACAAAGCCAAAGATAAGGCTGTGAGAAAATTTTGCAAGCTCTTCATTACGGGTTCGTGGGGGTAAAGAATTATAAGATATTGTTCGAAAGCATCATGTGTTAGAGAACGATTCTCGCGCCGCTCCAAAATGTCACAGAATCCTTAGTACCTACCAGCAACTTAATCGAATCAAGAAGTCGTTAGACTTTGATTAAAATACACCTAAATACACCAACAACCACATCGGAATCGTCAAAAAATTGTTATAGTTGCCGGTAAACATCTTGAGCAAGAACGACGTGGAAGGGGTAAGTTCGCGCATGTTACTTTTATACCAAAGAGATGCTAAATTCACTTCTGCGCATTCAAGGTCATGCTCAAGATGTTTGCCGGAAACTATACCTGAGATGTCAGTCAAGATGTAAGATATAAACTTTTTATTTTATTAAGAAAATTATTATTCGATATTCGTCTCATACCATTGGATTTTTTTTCGTTGAAAATGGACTTTCATCCGTGTTTTGGCATGTTCTTATAAATCAGATCTTCAAAGTCAGTTTAAAAACGTTGAACGCCTCGGTAATAGGATTTGGCTATACTGATTTGCATTTTAATTTGACATGGAACGGCTCAATTTGGCCTGAGCGTGGCCAGACTTTTTATTTACTTAAAGTGTTATTTATTTTTATTTTTCTTATATTAAAAGTTTGTCTTCAGCTATCTAAATAAAATGTTAACGGTAAAAGTACTGATACTATTTTAGTCGACGGAACTATTCGCTAAATCAAAACTTGTATGGGCCTACAACAATGATTATATATATTACTAAACCGGGATGAGAAAAGGATTGAAACATCCGTCATTCCATAGATATACTTACGTCAAATTATATATGAAATGAAATGTCAGATTTTTCAATATCTTACTCGTCGTAGTTTAGCAATAAGTTCTTAGTTGAGTAGCCGCTCGAAAGTCTGACGGCAAAACAATTCTCAAAGATGCTTTGAGAGCTGTTTTTGGCGCAGACACGTGTGGACGAGCGATGTCAGACGATATCTCAAAATATTTGATGACGAAAAAAATAAAAGTTAGCTGACGTAATCTGATAATTTATGTAAAATTTAATGATTTTTGTAGATATGTATGAGGGGGATACGAGATCAATTTGGATTTTACGTATTTTAATAAAGATCCAATTCCGATTATGATAAATAAACATCGCGGGTCAGGGGGTAAATAATATCGAGGCATTACTCAATTACAGGGCGAGAGAGGCTGATATCGAACCGAATACCTAATTTATAATTGAATCCATTGTTCCTTCAAGGCCTTCGTGGAGATCAGTCATACGATCGTAATTTGTTTTGGGTCGGGAAAACAAAAACAAATCGGGGCAATGCCATCCAAAGAATCCAAAGAAACGATTGAATTGAAGTTTCACGAGTTTGACGTCCTTTGGATCAAAGTTAACTAGCGCATGACCATTTTTTATTATGGATCATCATCATTATCATCATCAACAACAACTTTTATCATTTCAACAGAAGGATTGAACCTAAACCTGATTATAACCTTTTTGGAAGTGCTTACAACGAGACAGACCATTTAGACGCACTCATACGTACATTTTATCACTTGTATCAAAAGAAAATTAGCCTTGGCCCAAAATATCGGCTTCGAACAAAGCAAAAGTATGTAAATACCTATTTACGATTTGTACGGTTTATCCAAGCGTGAGGCTTGAATAATGTAGACTGACAAATAGGCGGGATAGGCAACGTAGGTAAAATATGCTAGTTTTTCCCAACCTTTTGCAATGCCGGATTCCTATGAGACTTGAAAACTACACATATCCTAACCTTTTTGACCTTATATCAACTTTATATTGTCCAAATGGGAAAACAACCCTTATAGTTTCGCCATGTCCGATCTTGCCTGTTCATCAGTCCGCGGCTTAGCGTAGAAACTCTGTACATAATAATCACAAGTATCACAACAAATCAACAAGCCGACAGTCGTAGTGATAGAACAAAAAATAACCGCTAAAAAGTGAAAAATAACCTAAGGCACTTGTCCCACCGCCGGCGAGTAGCGAGAAGCGAGTGTTTTTTAGTATGGAACTTTTATCGCCCGGCGACAAAAGCGACAACATTTCCATACTAAAAAACGCTCGCTTCTCGCTACTCGCCGGCGGTGGGACAAGTGCCTTAGACATTTCGAGTGCGCTATATTTACGCTCTACTAGGGTTTCTGGTTTCTCGCCTCAGTTTTTTTCTCGAGTTTCGAGAATTCTCGACTGTAATTTCTCGAGTTGTCTCGACTCTCGAGTCTTTGGTAAGAAATTGCAAATCATTGCTGAAAATAGCATCAAAAACAACTAAAAATCAGAATTCTCTTATTGCACTTTGCAAGTTAGAAATACAAAACAAAATTAAAACTCTTCTTACAAACAAAAAAAGCGGCAAAATGGCGAGTCTGACTTTAAGGCGGATGCTCGCGTTAGCTCATTGTAAAAGTCCCGTTAGATGGCGCTATAATCAATTTTGTTGGTTTTTTGTAGTTTTTAGAAGATTCATAGACATTTATAGATTATCAATTAATTTGCGCACACAATTCAATACGGCCGATTTTTTGAGACTACACTCAAATGGTAACTATGCACCAATTCGGAGAATAGCTGCACAAACGCTGGTGTCATTAACGGCCTTATACAGATACTAGGTCTTACACACACATGCAAATGGGAGGCGCTAGCTGTTGGTGGAAAAATATTGCAACACCTTGCTAAGCTATTAGCGTAATTTTTCACGTTATATTTACGTTTTTATATCAACTTTACTTTTACCAGAAATTTTACAAATATATACGTGTACAAAAAGTAAGTCGTGTTATTTAACTATTGATAACTTTGGAATAGCTGCACGGATTTTTATGACTTTAATTTGTTGGCTTTCTCTCTTCCACGAATAGCCGAATATGTAATCAAATATATGAAAAATGCACTAAAAAACTTTAATTTTTCGTATGCAGCGCCATCTCAGACAAAAACTGACTTTCGAATTTTTATTTGCCAGCTCAGCTAGTTATAAGTATTATATATGAGTCCAGCAAATGCAAATATGTGAATCAATGCCACCTTCAACCCTTTTTGAATACCAGGGAGTCGATTTTTTGTACTTTGTTAGAATGAGGGCTATCGTATTTGTACTCACTAGTTGGCGCCACTGTAGAGTAAGGTATATTTACATTATTCAGGATTTCTTTCAAATAATATTTAATAGCAAGCTATTTATTACCCAGTGTTGCACAGTCCCATTTATCTTTTAAATTAACTGCCATTTTATTTGCCTGCTTAATTTGGCTCCTAATTTTCAAAGCTCTTCTTTTATCTTTTAATAAACCTGTCGTATGCCTGCGATAATAATCGGAAACAATCTTAATAACACTAAAACTTCGTTATGCAAAGCCGGAATATGCAACTTGTAGGTACTACTAATTTTACGTTTCTGTATAATACCTCACGTTACAATAGCGCCTCTAGCGGCAAATTCATATGCCGTCATTGCTAGTATCTTCAAAAGCTAGCACCTATTAGTATTTAGGAACCTGCGATTCATATTTGATATTTGCTCACACGTAGAGACATCATCATCACCATCGTCTGACATTTTATTATGCATTATAACTTATAAGCGTTTCGTCTGGGGCATAGTCTAAACAGCTAGCGTCGTAAGGTAGGTATTGTCGTTTCGAGTCAGGCGCACCTTTCGTAAATAGGTAACTTGAGAATGAGCCTGGTTGCAGCGATGAGACGAAGTCACTCGTGCTAGCCATTCGGATCCTTTCACCAAAATGCATTGCAGTATAGGTTCAGATAAAGGAAAGAATTATGCATAGCGGGTAGGGACTACGTCTGAACGCTTCTTTGGTTAGATAATTTTGTTCCAGAGTTGTGAGCCGCCTTTTTTAAGTTAGGTCCTTATGTCATCATAATTCATATTTATAATAATTCATCGTATAGCGCATAAAAGGAAAAAATAATATTAGACAATTATGATGACTTTGCAATAGGTAGGTACGTCAAATAAAATAATGACAACTCCAAAACAAATCTAATCCATCTGAACTCACTTTTACTAATACTTACTTCCACAAAAGTCCAACTTCATCCGTCGATGGTTTTGATTAGCGTTACCTAGAGTGGGATAAAGCAGAATACTGCGGTGTCTAGTCCACACGCGAAAAAAAAAACGTGCAGCTCGACGCGTATTATAATCAGCGCTTTCCTCATGAGCCTACTCTACATATTTATATATTACTAGCTGTTGCCAGCGACTTCGTCTGCAAGGAATTCGTTTATCGCTATCCCGCGGGAACTACGCAAATTTTCGGGATAAAAAGTAGCCTATGTGCTATTCCAGACTTTTCTCTATCTATCTGCCGAATTTCATTTAGATCCGTTGGGCCGTTTTGGCGTGATTGAGTAACAAACAAACATACATCCATCCATCCATCCATCCATCTATCTTTCCATCCATACTTTCGCATTTATAATATTAGTTAGATTAGATGCGCAACTAGTTGTGCCATTAGGAATTTCGGGTCAATAAAAATAAGAATTCTCATTTGAGATAGTAAAATTAGGTTAGGTTCATTAGGTATTTTCAAATACCCGAAGGGCAAACTGAATAGAAATAGGAACCCCGCCGACGACCTTACGAAGGAGTGAAATTCCTAAAATCACAACTAGTTGTGCATAATATAGAGTAAGGGCCATGAGAAAAGCGTCATACATTTAGTCAAAAATCGTGTGCATAAAAATGAGATAAAATTTAGCTAGCGTCGTGCAGCTGTTGCGCCTGTACTGCGTGTCGACCAGTGAACCAGAACCATATCTTTTTCGATCTTTACCCTTGATCCACCTACAGGTTGTCCACCTGGTTTTTGATGGAGTTCCGCTCTTGGGCGGAGCTCCTTTTTTCTGGGTATTGGAAGCTGGGTATTGGTTTTCCGGGTGGACAAATTAGGTGGGCCACGGGTAAGTCCCTATATTTTTCTAATTGGTATAGTAGGTAGATGTAGATATTCCACTTTTTGTTTGATATCTTAAATCGAAAAAACGTGCACGCTGCCATAGTACCTATGGCGTAATGGCTACTACGAACGAAATCATTTGACTCATCATTGTTTATCAAAGGACTCATAAGGAAATGCGCCACGCAACATCTGGTATGCGCACACAAGGGCTAATTTATCAAAGCGTTGATAGTTAAAAAAGAAGATATATTTTTCAAATAAAACTTTCAATTTGATTTGATACCAAATACCAGTGAGATGTCACTTTTGAAATAATTTGTATCACTATTCTATTCAGTATTCATAAACATTTGACACGCTGTAACAGGTATCAGTGGCGTGGCGTCCATAGAACTCGATTCCCACCGGCTTGCCTAATTTAAAGCAGTTGGGCAATTTATTGTGCAGAATTAATGGAAAAGGCTAGTTAAGTTCCCTTCGGCTTGCCTTCCTTGACGCCACGCCACTGACAGGTATACGAATAGTTTTATCCGTACTATGTACTTATTCCTGGGTAGTGACAAATCAAGTCCTGACACATTGTTGAACTTTTTCACAGCAAATGTCTTAGTGAAGTTTCATTTTGATTGAACTGACAAGAAAATTCACTGTGCGGTTGACCGCGTTGATCGTGAAAACGTTCTACTGTAGGTTAGAAATATAGGAACCCGACCCGGAGCAAACTTGGAGTAAAAGCGTTTTCAGTCAAATTTCACGAAATTTTAGTTTGATGGAGATTCAAGTCTCTTGATACCTATTTTTTTCATTTGGGCATAACTCCCTCAGAATTACATGCTTCCAGTAATGATCAAATTTATATTTTTCTATTTCTATTATCTAACTAATATTATAAATGCGAAAGTATGGATGGATGGATGTATGGATGGATGGATGGATGTTTGTTTGTTACTCAATCACGCCTGAACGGCTCCACAGATCTGGATGAAATTTGGCACATAGATAGAGAAAAGTCTGGAATAGCACATAGGCTACTTTTTATCCCGGAAAATTGCGTAGTTCCCGCGGGATAGCGATAAACTAATTTTTTGCAGACGAAGTCGCTGGCAACAGCTAGTGTTTTCTAAATGCGATAAGTTCTTTGAAATAACACACACTGACTAGGTATTGATAATTATGCCTAACTAATTATAATTCTGAGAGAGTTATGCTCATACAAAAACCATACCAAGATACTGAAAATTCATACTAAAATTTTGTGAGAAGTACCTACTGAAACTACTTTTTCCTCAAGTTTTCCTGCAGGGCTCTTTTATTGATAGTACATACATACATACTTAAATCACGTCCTTATCCCTTACGGTGTAGACAAATCCTAAGGTAACAAGACCCAAAGGCCACGTTTAGTATGATTGTGGGCGTATAGGTGGAATGGAGAATCAAAGTGAGTGATGGGTTGCTAGCCTGTAGATTGATAGTATATACATATACCTATGTACAAATGATCAAACTATTGCTAGAAGGTACGAAATGGGACCCGTTGTATAGGCAGTCCCACGTATAGTCAATACCTAGGGAAATAAGATGAAAAATACAAGCATTTCCAAATACACGAGTCTGTCAATACGAAACTGAAAATATTTAATAATTTATTAAAAGATGTCACGAAATTGTAGTTTGTTCACGTAACATATTCAATAAATAAAATTTTACATGACAGATTATTCATAAGTTTCATACCTGAAATGCATGTGATGGAAATTTATTATTAATTTATTTATAAGCCTTTTTTATTCCGGATTCGCTACAATTTCAGTAAGTACATGTTTTTGTTGTTATTGTCGTTTATTTGAAATGGAATGGAATTTGTGTTTAATGGAAATTTACCACTTATTATTTATTGTTCACAAAATAATATTTTTTACATGCATAAAAAACAATCATAACTTATTTTCCTACTTGGCATTATATAGGCTGACTTTTTTTATCGCCGTCGAAAGCAACAACACGACAAATACAAGCATTATTTTTCAGTTTGGTATTAAAATATTGCAAATAGTATCATTAAATGATACCTGTCATCATTATCATCATCATCATCATCATCATCATCATCATCATATCAGCTGTAGCACGTCCACTGTTGGCCATAGGCCTCCTTCATAAAGCTCCAGTTGCCTCGGTTGGAAGCGGCTTACATCCACCGTGAAACTGCGACTTACGGTAGGTACCTATACGATTGCGTATGATACCTACGTAAAAAACTACGTAAAAACTTGGACGGTGATATTAATATCACCCTGTATCATACAGTTTCCTTTTGCTTTACTGGTCATAGGTAATGAGAACATGAAAGACGGACGAAAATTCTTCAAGTCTTCAGAACAGGGTTGACAAAACTCCGCTGTTGGACATCTGGCATTTCACGGTCTTGATATTTTCCCTAGTTATTTTTATCTCATTATGTTATGTTATTACAAATTACGCCAATAAAAATCTACAGAATGTTTCATGTGTTTTTAAACAATTTTTTTTTATCATCACACCAGCAGTAAACTTTTTGCTCTTCTTGCACAATAATAGCAAGTAAGATACACTCGCGTCCAGTGGAAGTTTGCTTCACTTATTTCCTGTTACTGGAGACAAAAATTACCTTCCGAATCCAATGTGAATCTGAAAAATTAACGTACAGTCAGTACTACAAAAGGATACAGACGGATGGGCAGACGAATGGATGAATAATATTCATAATGACAGACAAACAGACAGAAAGACGGACGCACAGACAGACGGACAAACAGAAAGACAAACGGACGAACGGAGAGTCGGTCGTACGCACAGATAAACAGACAGCCAGACGGACGGACGGACGGATGGACGGACGGATGAACGGACGGTTGTTCGGATGCACAGACAACAGACAGATGGACAGACGGACGGTCAAATGGACCGCTGGATGGATAGTCGGACGCATAGACAGATAGTCAAATGAACGGATGGACTGCCGGATGGATGATTGGACAAACAGACAAACAGACAGACATGCATACATACAGACAAACAGATAGACAAGCAGACAGAAAGAAATAAAGAAAAAGTTTATTTATGACAATCACAAAAGTAGTTAAAAAACAAAAGTAGGAATATAAACATACAAAGCTAAAAATATAAAACCTACAGATAAATAAATTGTCACAAAATGGTCCAGAACAATGGACAGACGGAAAAATAGACAGACAAAATAAGTCCTTCTACGCTGGTTCCTTTTTTCTATTTGTTTATTTTACTTACCTCTCTTATACCTTTCTAAATGTATACAACGTACGTATAGTTTTTAATTATCATTTTGATGGCAAATTCGGTATTTGGACGCCGGTCGGATACTCTGTAAAATATGTACATACATACACAAATCACGTTATCTCTTACGAGGTAGACAGAGCCTAAGGTCACGAAACCCTAAGTTCACCAAGAACAAGCATGATTGTGGGCATATAGGTGAAAAGCGGAATCAAACTAGTGATGGACTGCCGTATCGCCTATAATAATGATTCCTAAGATTTTTGCATTTACCATTTTGCGCGGGAAGCGAAGCAACTGGTACATTCTATGTTTTTTCTTTGCTTCCAGACCAGCATGAAAATGAGTAAAATATAGCTACCTATCTAATATGGGTAAAAAAAACTATAAAGTTAGGACAGACGGACAGATAGACAGACATAGACGGACGAATTTGAACAATGTGGCCATAAAATAAACCACGATACAGCAGTAATAGATAAGCTCCTTTGTGTTCCGAACACCAAAGACTGGCCAAGTGTGGGTCGGACTCGCGTACCGAGGTTTTCGTACAAATTCGGCAAGTAAATATAAAATCCACTGTTAGCAGAGCCCTGCCTCCTAACCAGTATGAGGTAATTTTATATTTGTTATTGACATACTTAATTAGGCTCACAAAATATTCTGTTTTTAGTATTTGATGTTAGAGCGGCAACAGAGAAACGTCATTTGTGAAAATTACAGCTGGTGCTAAACAACCATGATAGCTGATAGCCATATCACGGTTCATGAGATACAGCTTGGTGACAGACAGACAGACAGACAGACATACAGACATACGGACAGTGGCTTCTAAGTAAAATCTAAGCAGTGTGAGGTCATTTTACATTGGTTACTTATAGACAGATGGACAAAAATATTCTGTTTAAGTATTTGTTGTTATAGCGGCCACAGAAATACATGTCATCATCTGTGAAAATTTCATCTATCACGGTTCATGAGATACAGCCTGGTGACAGACAGACAGACAAACAGACATACAGACAGACAGACGGACAGTGGAATCTTAGTAATTAGATTCCCGTTTTCACCCTTTGGATACGGAACTCTAAAAAAGCTGGTCAATAGTAAGTTCGATTCGAGCACTACAGATTCCTCTAAGTTCTAAAAGTTATAATTAGACGTAAACGTATTAGTATGGATGGTTGTTACTCTTTTTGTTGATGAGTTTCCAACTGCGAAAGCGACCCTGGCTGGGCCACCAGAATTTCACTTCAAGATCACTGTAGAACAGAGGTTCCCAAACTCTTTTGTTCCATAGACCACTTTCAAAATTTTGCTGGATCCGGTGGACCCCCTGCAGCTACATTACCACTAATTTCTAAACTAAATCTCGAAAAAAAAATTAAGATTAGCTCTATCTATTGAAATTTGCGTTGTTGCTGATTTTCAACGATAAATATTAACAGTTTTCGAAAAAATAGGTTAGAATTGATTGCTTGATAGGGTTAATTATTTGAAAATAAAGTCGACTAAACAAATTTTCAATTAAATTCAATTTTTGTGCTGCGAGTGACTCCATCCTACTTTACTTTTTTGAAATCTACAATGACTCACAGCACAAGAACCAATCAATTCTCACAAATTTTATTCAGAAAACAAATATAGTAGTATTTTTCCTTGTGTTGTAGGTTCAAGTGTACAGGAGAAGTCAAGCCAACATTTTAGCTCTTCACTATCGACCAAATTAATTTTCATGCACCCCCGTTTGCGATTGTGGACCCCCATTTTTGGTCACGCCCAACGTAGACACCCTTCGAGTCTTCCGTGGACCCCTGGTGGTCCACCTGGACCACTTTGGGAACTACTGCTGTAGAACTTCTTACAAGTCTGACTTACAAGTACCTATTTTACACCATATCGGTACTATTCTAAAGTATATTGTATTTCTTATATTTTTAAATCTACGTGTATCGAATGTGTGTAAATAAATGTTTCTCTCTCTCTCTCTCTCTCTCTCTCTCTACTTATGCCAGATTTCACGTCAATCTGATCAATTAGAAGTGGGTCAAAATTCACTTCCAAGATTTGATTACATGCAGACACCGGAACTGTGCACTTCAATTGCGTTTACAAAATATTTTCTACCAATCTGACACAAACCTTGAAATATTGTATCTTAAAAAATATTATGATTAATCGATAAGTAGGTACATACCTGTAAGTAAGTCCAAATGAATGCCTACGCTGCCTCCAATATCGTAGCTTGTAACGTCTTTTACTTCCAATTGACTTCAATTTATTCCGCATAAAATGATTATTTTTATTTTGAGACACCACGTTCAATCATTAGTTTATGACAATTTCATGTCATTGTTTTTTTAATTAGTACCCGTCTAGCCAGGTTTTTGACTCGCATGTTTTTTTTTAATGTTCTATAATTGAGAAAACCTATTTACTCGGCCTATTTTGTATTTAGCACCTGTCGGATTTTAAAATCATTGCCGTGGTGTATGGCTGTGATTTGATGCAGAGGTTTAGGGTTCGATTCTCGTGAGAAGCATTCGTGTAATTAACTAGAAGAACTTTTTTATTTTAATAGGTGTAATTTCCGTAGTTGAGTACCTTTTTTAGTACATAATGTTATAAGGAGGCAATGTGACTGCAGGGCGCCACCATCTATGCCAAAGTAATAAGCACGTGTGATCCTGATACTAGAGCACTTACTACAAGTTTAGGTCTGACAATGGGCATAAATTGCCCTAAATCAACCCGTTAAGTTTGTGGTTGTTTTAAAACCACCACTTCTTTGATTTGGTTTGACAAGAAAAATATTGAATTTAACTTAAAGTTTCCTACATCTCAATGAGATGGTCTTACTCACTTTAAATTTGTAAATTATTAAAAAAAATGTTTAGAAAATATAAAAATATCAAATGCGGCCCCGGGATTTGAACTTGGTCACTGACTATTCAGTTCTTTGAGTCATAACCACTGAGCCACATTAGTGGTCACGTGACTGCTCGAAATAGTCGATTGGTTTTTACAACTATTTTCATTTGACACTAGCTACTCACACTATTGTAAAATGCATCGAAATTTACTGCATCGTACTGCAATTTAGGTATGATAAATGCACACCTTTTTGTAATTTGCGCACACAATTTATCCATATCTAACTATCCTCAAAAAACCGCATTAAAATTAAGCCTGTGGACGAAATGCAGCTGCACGGAAGATTTGTATGGAAGAGCAACCCCCTTAAACGAATTAAGATTCGTATTCGCCGGAACTCAAGAGTCTCGAGAGTTGGCTATTTTTTTCTCGTCTCGAATTCATATTCATATTCATATTCATTTATTGATTGCTTTGTGTGTACAAAAAGGTCTTAATTTTAAACATGTTTCAACACAACCCTGAGAGGGCACCGCAATACATTACAATAAGGTTACTTATCAATAGACCAATTAAAGACAGCAAGATATCAATTATTAGCCTTCATTTTAAACGCTAGTTATAAATTAATTAAAATTCTAAACGAAGGGTAGCAGAGAGACAAACACTAAACTTGTTACGGCGATATTAAGTAGGTATGTTTGTTTTATCTAATCGTTATTGTTGGAGTATAAATATTCATTAACTGTGTAGTATGTTTTTTCTGCAAGAAATATTTTTAAAGTCTTAACAAATTTGTTAATGTTTGGTTCATTTTTTATTTGGTCAGGTAGTTTGTTGTAAATCCTTATTGACATGGGATAGGGTCCATTTTTATGTGTAACTAATTTTGATGTCACTTGCGAATGGAGGCGAAACTCTCGAGTTGTCTCGAGTTCGAGAAGTCTCGAGCAGAAACCCTACGCTCTACCTTACTGATTTGTTGGAAGTCGATGCCTATTGAGTTTGGCACTAGGATTAGATCCGAGTCACCGACTTCAAACAAATCAAGGTAGCGGTAAGAATCGTTTTGTTTGTAATACACAACTAAGCACTAAAATCTGTGAGCGAACAATCAATCGTGCCTGTTTTCCTACCCTTAGGGTTGGATTTTTTCCAAATTTATATGGGACCACCCTTATCATTACAAAAAGATACATTAGAGCTAGATAGTGTTATCACAAAAAAGTTAATCACGTGTCTAATAAATAATCTATTCCAAAATCAACCTTAATTCAATGGATTAAGTTTTAGACACGCATTCAACGTCTGTTTAACATGTAATAACACCGAGTGTTTGCAAAAATACCAGCAAACGGGGTTTAAATTGACATTGCAGATACTTTTCACGTAGTGGCGATACGTGTTCGTACATTTTAGATACCTATTTTTGAATTAACCTCGTTGACAACATATTCCGCACGATATCTTTAACCTTTGGAGGTATTTTTAGTGTAATAATTATTACTTCGAAACAGACAGAGACGCCATAATATTTGACTGGTTGACACAATCTGATATAACCCAAGCGTAAGGCCTAAATTAGGCCTTACGCTTGGGGTATATCAGATCTATCTATCTGTCTGTCGTCGTGTCTGCAGAGTACGAACAGTCTACCAAATATCTACTAAAACGAACGACTCTCATTACATTCGGTTTTATATGACCATCTGTCACAAGACTATTGCGTAACAGCAGGCGACATATAAGCTCTCTTATTAAAAATATTTATGTTATTTATCCTGCTTGGGGTGCGAAACGGATAATCTCCTGGGGCCTTACCATGACGTCTTAATGCGACTCAGTTTAGGTTCGCTCACTGTCAGATTCATACTGAAATTGACAGCTAAAACCTGAACTGAGTCGGACTTGGACGTCATGGTAAGGCCCCTGAGCTCGACCGTTAAGTTTCCCCTCCTCCACAAGGGGGAAAGAACAGCGTGTGGGCCGGTGCACCTTGGGCAGTAGCGGTCAAGTAATTCCTTTACCAAATACCCGTTGGCTAGTATCCGACTTAACTTAGGTCAAATGTTTTTACCGTACAATTAGCGACATGTTTTAAAACAGTTTTTTTACTCGTTATTGGCGAAATTGTCCACTAAAAGCAGCCATGTTTAAAAAAATATCTACATGCTGTTTCCGCAGAGGAACTGCAAACGACCGTTACGGTTTACGATTACGCCGCACCGGACGTCGTTACGTCGAATACAGAACGTAGGACTTTATCCTTACCGGGGCTACCCATACATGCGCAAATATTCGTACACTTCAAGAATGTTTGCACGCACGTATAGACCCGTCAAAATATCATTTTCAAAGCCAGGGTATGCAAATGAATCCGCCTACTCAATACTGGCGCATGAATGTGTAGGAGGCCAGATTAGAGGTGCGCTTGCTTTGACGCATGTCAAAAACCGACTAAATTGCAAAAAGCGTAAATCCCTCATTGACACGTTTTCCCCAAGAACCGTATTTAAGTAGACAACCGAAGTTTTCCTGCCTTACGTGTCATATACGTTTTGACTTGTTTGTAGTAGAATTTGAGTTTCACTAAAAGCAGTCAGGTCGTTACCACGCGGCGGTTACGTTTGACAGAATTTATAAGCGAAAATGATGAATTTAAAATACAAGTAGCCGATAGAATGCAGCTGCACATTTTCCCAATAAAATGCTTCAATGAAAGAATCGAATCAGAATCAGAATAAGAATCAGAATCATTTATTGTTTAACTGTGTAGGTTAGGTACATAAGGGTGAACAGATTGGTATCAACAGCGGCCTGAACAGGCATACAATTTAAGGAAGTCATACTAAATAATAACATAGTCATAAATACATAATGTGTTACAATATCAATCTTTACATCACATTGCATCTTTATAATTAAAAAAATCATTTAAATTGTAGAAAACTTTGTCAATGAGCCAATTATGCAACTTTACTTTAAATTTATTACGATTCAACATTTTAATTTCCAATGAAAATTCGTATTGCAGAAATGAAAGCACTTTTTTTATACATTGTGTTATTGACTTTTGGGAGCACTAAATTATATTTATATTGAGAACGCAAGTTCTTAAACATAACGAAAGTAACGTACGAACGAAATGTAACGAAACGTAAGTTCGAAATCTGTCAAATTCAGTTTTCATACAATTCACGCTAGATAGACCAACCACTTCAATCCAGTACTGTAGTTACACTTGTGTGTTGGCGTATTCGTGCACATGTGAGTGACCGGCCTGATGTATATGCGTTATGTGGGTATAAGCTTCTTCAACATTACCACGACAAAGTAGAATCATTGTTTACCCTATAATATCTCAATACCAACCAGCTTAAACCTCAAGGGCCTTTTTTGTTGGCATTCCTTTCGCTCACTGGCATTTTGGTCAAGTATTATTGAGATGAAGATGAAAGGCGGATATGCAACAATGGGATGTTTTTGCTTCCGGTCAAACATAAGATCCCTGCTTAATAAAGTAAAAAGTTAATCATAGAAGCTTTCAACCGCCATCAGAAAATATAATACGGAATCAGCGCGTTGTTCGAGGAATTTCGAGGGTCAATGTCATCTCCCTGAATTCCGTGACTAACTTAAATTAACAATTAATGAAGATCACAAGATTACTGGACGTGGTCTAAAGTCCCGCCTCAGAACGACCGTCACTGATCTGATGAAACTATTGTACCTATTTCTTGATATTTTGCAAATGGGTTGCCTAAAAAAATATAGTCAGGGCTGTAATAGTCGTCAGAGGGAGGGTTATGGTTTTCGAGAGTATGCAGGTATTTCTGATTCCCAGAGAGAGACGCATTACGGAAAAGATCATATCTACAAACCAGTAGGGACAACAAGACGGTTGGCAATTAAACTGTTTCATGTTCTATATAAATTGCTTCTTCAGCTTGCGACACTGTGTGGAACGTCTTCACATCGACTTAGTTTCAATTGAACTTGGCACAAATAAGACCAGGGGCCTTACCATGACGTCTTATTGCGATTCAGTTTAGGTTCGCTCGCTGTCAGATTCATACTAAAAGTGACAGCTAAAACTTGAACTGAGTCGGAATTAGGACGTCTCATGGTAAGACCCTTGACCCTGCAACCGGAAATCTTTGATTGATTATTAGTGTATGGTTACAAAAGTTGTACTTACCCAGCATTCTGATGATGACTTTCCTGGACTTGGCTTGGCGCGTCTCCCCGTGGACTTGGCCGTTCAGCAGACCGAGCTTCGTCTTCTCTGTCACCTTGGTAGACCTGCGGAAAAAACGTTGGTAGTCACGAGAAATACCCAAGGAACGGTAGCAGATAAACCGAAAAAATAGAATGTATAGATATCCCTCCTCCCCTGCTTGCATCGGTTTCCTCATTACAAAGGGTCGTAGTCACTTCTTTGGAACCATTCTTCGCGGATCATGCACCGCCATCTCAATAGATTATAATATTAAGATTTAGTTAATTAATCAAGTGGGTTCAGGTTTTAGCTGACATTTTTAGTATAGATCTGACAGCTAGCTAACCTAAACTGAATCAGAATTGAATCGCATTAAGACGTCTTCCACGTAGTCGTATTATAGACTCCAGAATCTGACCAAAAAGAATTAGAAATTGTAAAGGTTCGCGACCGAATCGACCCCGAATTCGACGTATTGTTTGCACAACTCTCTCAGTCCTGGGTTAAGTGCGGGTCTGTACGAGACGTGAGATAATTCAATATAATGGATTAATTTGACCTTGACTTAGCTGTACCGTAAAGTTCCGTATCTTCGCCTGGGTTTAGACACTTTTTTGAAAATTACTCTCAGATTTACACGTATTTTGCTTGTTAAGACCAAAAAACTAATTTACCTACCTAGGGCTATATATTACGGTAGCATAAGGTCTAAATTTCGCTAAGGAATGGCTACAATTGGACTCCAAAGGTGGTAGGCGAAGTATAGGCAAAATGTCCTGTCTTCGCCTACATATGCCTGGGGCGTCAATTATAGACAAAATTTGAAATTGCCTGCAGCAATCTTATGCATTTTTAACGTGAATTTCGATTATGAGCCTTAACCATTCCAAAATAAGTCACATTTAAAAGAAAACGATGGTAGGCGAAGACAGGTACCAATCTGAAGCTAGTTTCATACATTTGCTGTATTTTCGATAGGGTTGTCAAAAATCATGCTAACTTACTCGACTACAAAAAAAAGGGTAATAAAAACTAAAGGACTAATAAAAAATACAAATAAATTAGATAATTGAGTAGGTATCTATTTTTTCTTATACTAAATCACAATCAGATTAGATAAGTCACATTAAATTCTGTGTTTCGCTTTATTTTCTGTTTTTTTTTTGTATTTTTGTTTCAATTCAAAAATATTTTGAAATTGATTCTAACGGGAAAACCGTAAAAATAATTATTAAATTACTGGAAAAATATTTACAAAAAGAATTCTCCAATAGTGATTGAGATTTTAAATATATCACACACTTTGATTGACAACCCTAGGGGTAGGCGAAGTATAACTACAAGATGGCCGGAAAATGACCTCAATTACATATTAATCGATTGCGACGTAAATATATAGCTTAGTTAAAAAATTCTAATATCATAAGAAAGAGCATTAGTTGTGGATTATAATACAAGAAAAAACTTTCCTTTATCTCTTCTTAAGCGCTACTTATAGCAAAGTTCCGCAGAGGTAAAAAAAAACACATGCTGCCACGTCAACGAAAAAACGGCACTGATCGTAAACGGCGTTAAGTTAGCCACAATTAATGCGAGAATATGGTCCAGCATAAAAAACACTTTCTATTTAGCAGTTTTGTGTAGAACCTGGCCTAAAAACTAGGTGGGAATTTCAACTTTTATGAAAATAGGCGAAGATAGGTATACTAGGCGAATAGACGGGGTTTTACGGTAGTTAAATAGATCTCATTAAGCGATAGACTACGCGTTAGACGCTGTTTGCAATGAGGTGAAAACGGCCAAAAGTCATAGGATAGGCGATGCGGCTAGCAACCCATCACACATATATATTATATCGTACCTATAGTCGTTACCTTAGGCTCTGTCTACCCCGTAAGGGGATAAAGACGTGATTTTATGTATGTGGCCATCAGCCAAATATGTGGTCTACCACCCTAAGGTTCAAAATCCTTTGCACATCACAATATTATAATGTCGATTAGACGTGGCTGTCAACTTGAAAGTTCGACTTTAGCGACTATTTTGTTTGATAGGAAGTTGGATGAAAAGTGGTAGACCACTTCTTTGGTCGACCGTACATATGTGTATTTATTGTATGAAAATGGGCAGTAAGTTATGAAGAAGCAATGATCAAAATGGTCGAACGCTAAACGCCATTTCTGAGGTGTATTTGACTAAATGAACTTCGTCCGTGAAGTATTGGGAGGCGATCTTGACTAGATTATTAGTAGTATGCATTATTATAATGTTACCGTGTCTTAACGTAGGTCGTGTGCTGACTTTGACAAAAAGACACCTGACTTCGTATAATGCCTACGAGCGAACGGCTCAAGCTTTGATTGGCTCGCGGTTGCAACGAATCGAACTTAAGCAAAAAGAGACAATACAGGGTAATCACTCTCTCTCTCTTTAAATACGCCACATATTATAGGAAAAGTATATACTTAAAGAAAAAAAGTCCTTGTTATAAGCGTCAGGTACGGCTAGCAAACCTATCACTATTCTGATTCCCCTTTCCACCTAATAGCCCACAATCATACTAAAAGTGGCTTTTAGGTCTTGTTACCTTTGGCTGTGTCTACCCCGTGAGAGATAAAGACGTGACGTGTACCTATGTGTACTTTAAGGGGAATATTAAATTATAATTTATTTTTTTATTAGATGGTGACTGAGGACATTAACACCGAACCTATCTCTCCTTCGCTGTACTAATATTTGATATCTTATTAATAGGCATTAATATTGATTTGCCCAACAATATTCAATAATCCGAGAATATATAAATGGTCTATTGTCCCGAAACAAAGAGCGACTCATCACGAGGATTTGTCATTGATTGGACATGTCAGTTTTGATTTTAGAATAATACGGGTACAGACTAATTTCTATAAATAGACGCAAGATACCAACTTAGTCGCTGACTTTATGAATAATCCCAAAACAATGAGGCTTACTTAATCCTAGCAATCTATATTTATACTTATTTATACACTAATTCTACAAAGAGGTAAGGTTCGTTTATATTTGTAAGTAACTAATATCTGAAGGTTAAGATAAGAACCGATTAAAAAATTCTCTATAAAACAACACAAGAAAACAAGAAAACTTTAGGGTTTTCCAACTGAATGTATTTGAATCTTACAGCGTTGCTACTGTAATGTAACATTTTATCGATACATAAATGTTTCACTTAAAAATATATAAAAAAAAATTTTTTATCTTTATAAGTACCTATTTAATAACAAAAAATTTAGTCTCCTCTAATTCTTACAGATAATAAACTTTGTTATTCCTAACAATGTAAGTAAAACGTAAATCAATACGCGAACTTTCCAGACTAATATAAGTAAATCGCAAAACAAATGTATTTGAAGGCATGTTGAGCTTTTTTTTTCAATTTAAAAACATGTTTGCTTGAATTTTTCGTCCTTTACCTTCAACATTAAGAAGAGAGCGAAAATCTTTATTCGTAGAACCAACAATCCGTACAACGCAACACGATTCAGTATTTCCAAATCAGTGCCATTATACAATTCAATCCTCGAAGGATTAGGTCCTTTGAACCGGATATCCGTCCGAAGTGTTTCCGAGAATAGTTTAAATTAGTTAGGAACGGAAGCACAAAGAAGTAACTAATGCTAACTAATGGAGCATGAGGGTCACTAATTAAGGTCCTGATAAAAAAACAAGAATGTCTCCAGCTGAATTTAAAATAACAAATCCCTCCAAGGGTCACAAAACTGGTAGGTATTAGGTAAATTTTCAAGACACACATGTTAGGCGGTTGCAAAGAAAAAGGCTAGCATTTCCGCAGGAGCTACAGTCGTATTTACGCAAACCCTTTCGGGCGCAATTTCCCAAGACACTAACTTTTTTACCAAGTACATCTAGGGACGTAAATTTTATAAACACTCATTGCAATTTAGTCTGGAATGGAATATTTTGCTTATGTTTCAGCTAAATTACACTATTTATCACAACTGAACGTAGATAAGCAAAAAGATTCACCCCGCAAGCAGGTCGTTCTTGATTTTACATCTACATTATACTCGTAATGCCTCAGATCTTTTTAGCTACACTCTGCCCAATTTCGCGAGTACCTACGACTCATATAGAAGTAATATCGACTGACCCGCGTCAAAATGCCACCGTGTTGGCTTAAGCCTGACAAATTAGGGAATCTCGGATGACCAAGGCCTTTTTGAGGAAATTTGCCGTAGCACAAGGTCCTATCTTAATGCCAAACGTGTCAGACGGAAAAGAAACAATCTGACATGATAAATAATGTCGATAGAGAAATAATTTAAACCTCTTTCAAGGTGAGCGTCAACTTAAATTTTAACTCTTAAACCAAAACAAAACTTCAGCATACACACAACCAGCTCAAAATTACGTCAACTGGGGCTGCTTTGATCGTTTTAAAATTGCTATAAAATCGATATTAACCATATCCGGTGAATGTTTGGCATGTATCTAGACGCAAAGGCGATCGACGAAGACATTGATTGGAAGTAGTAAACGCAAATAAAAAAATAATGGTTTTGTCATTTAAACTACTTTTTAAAGTCACCCCGTAAATCAAAGTCACCCCAGTTGACTGTAATGAAGTAAATGGAACGTTATTCACGATACATTACTAAACTTGCGTTGAAAAATTTAGTTTTAGTTGAATTATAATTTAATTGTCGAGTAGGATAGATTACATATAAATAAAATTGCAAGCGAAATGCTAATTCTACGGAGACGAAGTCGCGGGCAGAAGCTAATCCTAAACAAGTCAGTTCAACAAACGAGATTAATGTAACATACCCTTAAAACGTCTTCACTTAGTAATTCAGTCTTGCTACTCCGTTTTTACTCGTACCTAAGTCACAAGGGACTGTATTCCTCGATCCTAGATACCCTAACTTAATATATTAATAATGAACAGTTCCACATCGAAGCAACCGGCGGATGAGCGTATAAATAATTTACCAGAACATACCATTTGTCATCCGTTGCCACATGATATATGAATATGAAGGTATTAGGTATATACACATGCGGTCTGGATTACAGATATGGTATGGTGGATACCGCGAGAGGGCTTACGTCTTACTTTTCACTGTTCTCACTTGAACAGTTGACAGTCTACACCATTTGTTTCTCGCAAAACTGTTCATCTCCCAGGGTTAAACTCTGGGAAGGAGGGGAGATTGTGCCTGTTCCGGAAGGAGGGTCGACCACATGATTCGCCTTCCGGACACAGGCCAATCGTCTTATTAGATGAGGCCGGGAAGATGATGGAGCGCATCATCGCCTCCAGGATCACCCGGCACCTATCAGAGACGGGCCCAAATATATCCGAGCGCCAATTTGGATTTAGGGGAGGCTATTCCACAGTGGATGCCGTTTCCGCCTTACGGGAATTCATCCAAGATGCAGCGACAAGAGGGGAAGGAGTATTGGCGATCTCACTGGATATCGCCAATGCTTTCGGAAGCCTCCCCTACAGCGTAATTGGCGAGGCCCTCCGATACCACGGGGTGCCTTTCTACCTGAGGAAACTGGTAGAGCACTACCTTATAGACCGGGTAGTGCTCTACCAGAACAATGAGGGTCGAATGGTTCGGCGTGCTATGGAGTGCGGCGTTCCACAGGGGTCGGTTCTCGGACCACTCCTGTGGAATGTCGGATTCGACTGGGCTATTCGCGGAAATTTGCTCCCGCGAATGGCCATCTTCTGCTATGCGGATGACACAATGGTGGCCGTTCGCGGGAGCGATTGGCAGGAGTTAATGCGAAGGGCGACCGTAGGGACCGAGCTGGTTATCGGACGCATTGAAGCGCTAGGCCTCAGGGTTGCCCTGCCCAAGACTGAGGCAGCATTATTTGGAGGCCATAGATGGAGTCTGTCAGCCGGAGCCTCCCTTTGTGTGCGTGGAGAGGCGATCCAGATTAAGGCTCAGATTAAATACCTGGGCCTTATTCTGGACCGCAAATGGACATTCGAGGCCCATTTCCGCCAGTTAGTTCCGCGTGTTGTGGGCGCAGCATCGGCTCTGAGCCGACTATTGCCAAACATTGGTGGTCCTAAGGCAGCCTGCAGAAGACTGTACGCGGGGGTCGCTAAGAGCATGGCTCTCTATGGCGCTCCCATTTGGTACGACGCACTAAATGGGAGGACGAAGGCCTTGCTGCGACGGCCCCAACGGGTCGTCGCCATAAGGATTATCCGTGCGTACTGCACGGTAGCGTGGGCTACAGCATGCCTCCTCGCCGGCACTCCGCCATGGGAGCTGGAGGCCGGGGTGCTTGCGGAGACGCATCGAGCAAAAGTGGAAGCGAGAGCCCGGGGCGATCGCCTTGCCCCGCAAGAGGTGGAGCGGTTCCGGCGGCTCGCACAAACCCGCATGCGGGACCGCTGGAAAGAGATGCTGGAGGGTTCCCTCTATGGAACCAGAACCATAGGGGCAATCCTCCCGCACTTTCAGAGCTGGCTGGACAGAGAGCATGGCGCTCTAACTTACAGGCTTGTGCAGGTAATGACCGGACACGGATGTTTCGGTCATTACCTGTACAGGATAGGGAGGGAGCAGAGCGAGGTGTGCCATGAGTGCGGCGATCCTGATGACACGGCACAGCACACTCTCGAGGTGTGTAGTTGCTGGGATGGGGATCGCCGCAACATGGTTGCTGCCATTGGAGCTGTCGTCGATCTCTCGCTGCACAGCGTAATCGCGGCCATGCTGAGCAGTGACAGATCCTGGCAGACGGTGGCTTCCTTTTGTGAGGACGTAATCTCGCAGAAGGAGGCCAGGGAGCGGGAGCGCGAGGACGATGCCCACGCGCCCCTGCTCCGGCGGAGACGTATGGGGCGAAGGCGGCGGCTGTTTGCTGCCCGCCTAAACCCCTAGTGGGACCAGCGGGCGGGAGACGGGGATCTCCTGCCCGCATTGCACGGTCCTGCACGTCTGGGACGGGGGGTCGAAGCGTCGCGATTCCCCCGTCATTGGTGCGGGCGGCCCTGGTGAAAGCCGGGGCAGCCGGGGGGCGCCGTCGGCTGGAATCTCCGGGATCCCACGGCGCCTTCCCAAACCCGGCAAGCGGGCTTCGCCGGAGTGTTTTTAGTGGGTATGCTCCCCCCGCCCCTTTCCGTGCGGAAAGAGGCCGGGGGAGAGAGTCCCACATAACCATCCGGGCCTCCCCGGGCCCGGTGGTACTCGTAAAGAGTTTTCACTCCGTTAAAAAAAAAAAAAAAAAAAAAAAAGTGTTAAACTCTGGAATCAGTTGATAGAATAGACTCTCGGTGTGCCATTCGCAGAACTTCATCTTTAGGTAAGTACCTACTTATTTTTCAAATTTCTAAACGACACAAAACTAATCGGAAAAGTATAGCTATGGTCGGGAATCGAACCCGAATCCATATAATTCCGTGATGCGTGCACGCTACACCACCCATAGCAGGTGAGTAAGCCTTCGAATTTTCCTATGCGTACCAGCTGTCACGTGACCTTATTACTACGCGAATTTAATTTCTAACAGATAAGACCGTAAAAATGAATATAAAAAAACCGGCCAAGTGCGAGTCGGACTCGCGCACGAAGGGTTCCGTACCAGAAATTAACCTCCTTGCTATACATGAGATACAGCAAAAAACGCCAACAACTACTCTGTTGTATGGGAGCCCCCTTAATTATTATTATTATTTTGATTTTAGTATTTGTTGTTGTAGCCACAACAAAAATACATAATCTGTGCAAATTTCAACTGTCTAGGTATTACGGTTCTTGAGATCTAGTTCGGCGAGTGGTAGCCATGAAAAAGGGCTAAAATATCACGTTTTTTGTATGGGAGCCCCCTTAATTATTATTATTATTATTATTATTATTATTATTTTGTTTTTAGTATTTGTTGTTATAGCGGCAACAGAAATACACAATCTGTGAAAATTTCAACTGTCTAACTATTACGGTTCTTGAGATACAGCCTAGTGTTATTTAGCCTGGGTTATTTTTTTTTTTTTTCTTCTCTCTTGCACGCCAATTAACCCGCTATACTCGGCACCCCAGCATGAGCCACGGGGCAGGCTGAAAACCAGCGCTGGCAGCTTCTGCGTAAGCGCAGCATAAGCTGAGCCTGCTCCTTTTGCCATTATGTACTTAAGTTTTTTTTTGTTTACATAACAATGTGATGTTAATTCTTAAGTTAAGTCTGTATTTCTATTTTATATTTTTAATGGCAATAAACGTTATCTTATCTTATCTTATCTTATCCTAGTGACAGACGGACGGACGGACGGAGCGAAGTCTTAGTAATAGGGTCCCGTTTTTACCCTTTGTATACGGAACCCTAAAAACAAGAAGTAAAATTCTTGATTCATTTGATAGGACCTTGTCTTATGGAATCAGACGTTAGGTACTCCGAGGTCGATGGACAAAAAGCGTAGTAGATTCGTAGGAGTTTTAGTAGCAGAGTAGCGAGGTTATTCATAAACGCTCTATAGGCTGCTGCTAACTTAGCAATCGTTTGTCCTTATCTGTGAAAGGTAAATGTCACAGTGACAGATAAGGACAAACGATTGCTAAGTTATCAGAAGCCTATAGAGCGTGTATGAATAAGGGAAAGGAGTAAGGGTTTTGTTTATATTGTCTTTACTGTTGATTTGGCCTGAATACTATGAACTTGAATTGAAAAGGGGTAAAGAAATCTTTATTAGGATGCAGAACCCTAAAGCAGCTACGATCCGATTACCCGAATTAGTATGATTTATGGTAAGAATAAAGACACCGTTGTTCTTGACGCACTTATAAATGGTTTTCGGATGACTTTCACATTCAAAGGTTCCGAGTCTCTCGAAACAAATGATCGCGCGAAATAATAATCAACCCCGTTTTGTTTTTGTTAAGATTCTCGGCGGAACGGGAACTTTTCTTTTGAGTATTTTAAAATTTGGAACTTTCTTGATTAGTGAAATAAAACCCTGAAAGGCTATATTAAGTCAAACGGTTCTCAAATTAACTCTTGAAATACCTTGGTCTCAGTATAAACATGCATTGCGTACACATATCAGGTCTATATCAAAAATTAAGTTATTTGTAGTTCTGTCATTTGGTTTCAGATTAAAATGCTACTTAAATACTTCTAATGATTCTGTCTAAGAGCATTGTGAAATACCTCTCCAAAATGGCTATAAATAAAACGATAAACGTTTATTTGAAATTCACTCGCAAGCTTAAATTTCTAACGCGCCCGAATGAGATAAGATATTTCATTTCAATGAATACGAGCATTATCGAGATGATATCGGGATTATCGATGAGGTTTTTACGGACAAGGCTCTGGAACAAATAAAATAGATAGTTTCTTAGATTAGGTAGCCCTGAAAATGCTCATTTTCGATCATTTGGAATAAAAGAGCCGTAATTGTAAGGCTTCACTGACTCTATTAAATGTTTGAAAGAAAGAAAGAAAGAAAGAAAAAGTTTATTTATGACAATCACAGTAATTAAAACAAAAACAAACTAGGTACTGTGTTTGGACACAGTACCTAGTTTGTTTTTGAAGGTACTTAGTACTAATGTAAACAACGTAATGCCCTTAGAGCAGGGTCCGCAGCGACACAGTTAACCCCTAGTTAACCACAGTTAACCAAGTGAATGGCTAATTAGAACAAAATGACAAATTTAAAAATTTCATTAAATATATTACCTTATATGCAGTCCCATCCTGACGTAGAGGCAGAGGATGAGGACACCAGGAACGAAGAAGAAGAAGATGCTGCTCAGCTCCAGGAGAGGAGAGGGAGCCATCAGAGCGCAGAATGCAGACTCGGTGGATATGTTACCGGAATCTGGTGGAAGTAACAAAAAATATCAAAAACCATTTGTTCTATACAAACTGGTGTAAGTATGTTGACAGATCCTAGGGTAACACGAGCTAAGATACAGCAATTCGGCTGCTCTAAGCTAATTTCAAGTATCTCAATATTTTACCTTTTTCTTTTTTTGTATATTTAGAAACAGCTCAATTAATGACATCGAACCTCATCATTCTTTTTCTAATAAACCTCATATTTTTCAAGTTATTAACAATTATACGTTTCAAGTATCTCTTTTTCGCCGTCTCAATCTACGCTAAAATCAAGTATGTACCCCATTTCTACCCTAAAAACAAGTATGTAAAAATTAGATACTTGAATTTCAAATAGTTTTGGTAGATACTTGGTTTCATTGTAGATATAATGTTTGTAAGCGATGTAAACTTAAATATAAAAACAAGTATATCGTGTTAATTTAAGTAAGTAGGTACCAATATTAAGGGTATTTGTACCTATATTACCTTTTTAACCCATGAATTAAAATTGTTTAAAAAATATTATAGTTAATGTTTATCGACGCCATCAAGTGCAGTGACATAGAAATATTAATTACTTCTTATAATTTATATTTTGTGACGATAGAAGTAGTGGAAATTATTCCTGATCTAGGCATAGGGCCAAACGAATGTGTGTGAATATGTGTTTAGCTTTTGCCCGCGACTTCTTACGCGTAGACAATAATCAATGAGCCCCAAAGGTGACTTCACTTATTTCTATCCCGTAGGAATCTGGTCTTTTCCCGACGAAAACGTAGTCTATTTCAATCAGGGATACTGTAGCTTTCTATTGGTAAAATGTTTTTTAAAAGCAACCCTGTCCCCGATTGAAACAGGCTTCTTTTATCCCGGGAAAGTAAAAAGTTCCCGCGGAATAGAAATAACTCTTCAAATCGATTTAAAAAAACCACTGATAGAAAGCTACAGTTCTTGATTGACAGTGGCTACCTACTTTTTCCTCGAACAAATAATTCCTGGGGTATAGAAAAATAAGTGAATCCTACAGTTAGACCGACTAAAAAAATCTTTCACTGATAGAAAGCCTTTATTTCCTGTGGCACTACTGTCCAAAGAGTCTAGTTACTGAGAAATATATAAATCTTATTTATTCCCTATCCCGTGGGAATTTCAAAAAATCCCTTCTTAGTGCTCCTCTGGGATACTCAAGATATACGTCTGCCAAATTTCAAGTTGCTAGGTCCAGTGGTTTAGGCTGTGCGTTGTCTGTCAGTCACTCTGAATCGAACATATAAATCCCAGTTTATCTTTATCCCATGGGAATATCGAAAAATCCTGAAATTAGTTTTTTAGTGTTACAGTCATCTACATGTGTGCCGAATTTGAAGAGTCTAGTTATTACAGTTACCGAGAAATATATAAGCCTCATTTATTCCCTATCCCAAGGAAATTTCCAAAAATCCCTTCTTATTTCGCCTTTGGGATACTCAAGATATTATACTTCTGTTCGTAGGTAGAGTGGCTTATTCCCTATCCCGTAGGAATAAAAAAAATCCCTTCTTAGTGCTCCTCTAGGATACTCAAGATATACGTCTGCCAAATTTCAAGTTCCTAGGTCCAGTGGTTTAAGCTATACGTTGTCAGTCAGTCAGTCAGTCAGTCACGGTACTGTTTTATAGGTATAGACTATCTGTTGCCCGCAACTACGTCAGTAAAGGTTTCGTTTGTTGTGATACCACAGGAGCTATTTAATTTTCAGGGATAAAAAATTTCCGGATTACGATGATAATTTGTATTATTTAGAAGAGAAAAGACAAGACATAGTTTGACCTTATTTACGATGAAAGCTTCTGTTTACTCCTAAAAATAGCACATTTCCCGAGGGATTTACAAAATACAAGCTGTGGGCGAGAACCAATATTTTTTTTTGTTTTATAAGTTTAATTTCAACCACCTCAACGTGACGAAAATTGAGTTTTACAATACTTAAAATGAGCGTTTTGTAATAAAACAGAAATAAAATTAATTATAACCTTTTAATATAAAGTTGTGTCATTCTAACATTGCAATGCAAAAAACCTATAAACTGAAAGCAAAGATACTTTGTTCTTACGTAGAAAATTACTTCAATTTTTGATGTGCGTTCTAAGCAGAAAACTATTTTCGCCCTTTCTAAATAAACAAGCCAAACAAATAAAAAAAAAACTGCACATCAAACTAACTTTATAATATTTAATGCCATGGTATTGTTTTTTAATTATTTTTGGATGTATTAAGCACCGAAAATTATAATTTACGTTTTTTCGCTCTCCTGTAAAATTGATCAAAACTGAGATACTTGAAACTAGTATAGAGCAGCCGAATTGTGGCCGTATAGGTAGAAAGGGGAATCAAAATAGTGATGAGTTGCTAGCCGCATCGCCTATAACATGATTCTTAAAATTTCACCCGTTCCATTCCCTCGATGGGCTTTTACCATCTAAGCGGGAAGAGAAGCAACTGGCACAATACATTCTATGTTTTATCTTTGCTCCCACCAGCTTGGAAGACAAATAAAAACAAAATGCCGAATACTTAACTCGAATGATATTGAAATACAGAAAGTTTTTTTTGCAGTGCAAATAGTCCCACTGCTGCCAATAAAACAAAAACGTTTAGGTTCATTTGGTTCACATTCCCATTTTGTTCACATTCCTACTTCGTCCAAAATCCCACTTCGTCCGCAATCAATTCCCAAATCTTCCGCTTCCCATTTTGTCAGCATTCCCATCTCGTCCACTTCCCATTTTTTCAAGATTCCCATCTCGTCCACATTCCCAACTCGTCTGCATTCTCATTTGGTCCATATTCCCAGTTCGTCTGCATTCCCATTTCGTCCACATTTCCAAGACACAACATTAAAAAAATACAATTGAATTGATTATTTTTAAAAGTTTGCTCCAGTTGCGGTGCCCATCCTGTATATTCTTATTGACATAATGTAAACTAAGTAACCAAAGTAATAAAATAAATAAAATGGGAATGTGAACGAAATGGGAATGTGGACGAAGTGGGAATGTGGACGAAATGGGAATGTGGACGAAATGGGAATGTGGACGAAGTGGGAATGTGGACGAAGTGGGAAGAGGACGAAGTGGGAAGAGGACGAAGTGGGAATGTGGACAAAGTGGGAAGAGGACGAAATGGGAATATGGACGAAATGGGAATGTGGACGAAGTGAACCTAAACGAACAAAAAAATACATACCTACGTAAATCACGTCTTTATACCTTACGGGGTAGACAGAGCCCAAGGCAACAAGACCTAATGGTCACGTATAGCACGACTGTGGGCGCGCAGGTGGAAAAGGGATTCAAAATAGTGATGATGAGATGAAGTACAAAAACGAAGAAGTGCGTCCAATCTATTACTCGGTACCTTTGATGTCAGTAGCTCAAATCAAATGCGCCCATTAATCCCCTGATAGCAACGTGCCCCCGGCTTAATTAATAATTGGTACGGATTAATTGCGGTCATTAACTCGGTGTCGCAATAAACCCCATTTCCATCTAGCCTCAATGTATCAAGGAATTGCTTTCATGGCTTCTTATCAATAAATAGGTTAGTCAAGCGTCATCTATTGCCGATATTTTTACTGCATGCGTAGAATGTATTCAACGCGAGTGTGGTTCTTTCGCGTGACTAGACCTCAATATATCGCAATGTAAAATTATCTATTTATTTGCATACAGGTTTCGGTAGCATGATTTTGCCCCCCAGCCCCCCACCTCCTCCCCTCTTAGCCCTGTCGAACATCAGACTGGTTTCTATACGATCTCTTTTGCGTCCCACCCCATCGCGATTAAGGGATACTTCCTTTACAATCCATGTCGAGTAATTTTGATGAAACTCACTGAAATGAGGCTTTTTCGGAGCGCGAAATCGATTTCAGATAATCCTACCTATTTGATCGGTGCTTCACGTAAATGCAAAGGGGTAAAATTTGAATCACCAGATCTGAATACGCACGTTGATTATCCCGTTTATTAAAAACCTTTTCATTATGACTGTTTAAAATGGATATTTCGTCACCCCGCACTTGGGTCAGGGGCCTTACCATAATTTCCAAATCTGCATTGCACAGGTGCCGCGAAGAGGGAACCTCATCCCGGGGTGGTCGTGGGGCGTCGCGGTGACACCGAGTGCTCCCGTAGCGCCTCACATACGGCCGAATAGGGAATCCGCGTGGTTTTTAGTGGGTATGCCTGCCGTCGCGGGAGACCCACATACCCCCAGTAACCCCGTACCGGGCGGAGGCATAAGACGCATTTTCCACACCATGAAAAAGGGGGCCGTACCCTACGTCTTAATTCCAACTCAGTTCAGGTTTTAACGGTCATTTTTAGTATGGATCTGACAGCGAACGAACCTAAACTGAATCGAAATATGGATTGGGCCCTTTGTTAAATTAAAGCATATGGTATTTAGCTACTGTAATTTCCGTCATATTTAATGACACATGACACATGTCTCCCAGGTAACTTTTTGGAAGGCAAACGAGCAAGTGGGTCACCTGATGGTAAGCGATCACCACTGCCCATAGACACCCGCAACCCCGGAGGGATTGCAGATGTGTTGCCAACCTAGAGGACTTAGATGAAATGCCTCTTGTGCCCGTAATTTCCCCGGCTGTCTTACTCTCCACACCGGAACACAGCAGTGCAAGCACTGCTGCTTAGCGGCAGGATTAGCGAGTAAGATGGTGGTAGCGATCCGGACGGACCTTGCACAAGGCCCTACCACCCGCAAAAACTTTGTAAAATGTTATCCACAATCTCAGTCTAAATCTTATAGACTAGACCCGTATGCTAAACTTTCGCGCCCAAAGCATAGAATAGATAATAACAGGGTAGAACGGAATCTCTTTTGACCGCGTCCAAAACGCCGCCATTTATATACCTACTTCCCCCTTCAGTCGTTACACCCCTCTCTCGTCCAGGCGTATTGCTAGGGTTGCTTACCGTTAAATATTATACTTACGTCTAAAGATAATATCGCTAAAATATAAGTTTTTATTTACTTTTAAATCATTATTTTATTCTAGTTTTACAAAATATGAAATTTATAAATCATTAGGTACGTACCTACATATTATAGATAGGTACTTCTAAGTAAGAAGTCATTACAAGTGCCATACCAAATGAAGCCATTAAAGATGATTTAAGTAAGTATTACTTACCGACAAAAATAAAATAAAATACATACAGACTCACGTAAAACTAGTAGTAGTTTAAGTGCCAAACGCGCGTGCGGCGGCGCCGGCCGTGGCAGCCTGACTGAGTCGCTCGCTTATCGTGACCTTGTGTCCGGCCGAAGCGGGAGATTCCGTTCTACTATGTTCTTACTTATTCTATGCCCAAAGTTAGCCGTCTCAGGCATTTACATCAGTCATTACGAGATTTCCTCGGTTCCCGGGAATGAATACCTCGAAATTTATAACATTCTAACTGAAACTTGTAACGATTTGTTTGCTAGGAACGTTCATTGAAAAAATTCTGAATTGAGTATTTTGGTACCTACTCCATTTGTAGCGCGCTCTTAATTATTCTATACTAGCTGTTGCCAGCGACTTCGTCTGCAAGGAATTCGTTTATCGCTATCCTGCGGGAACTATGCAATTTTCCGGGATAAAAAGTAGCCTATGTGCTATTCCAGACTTTTCTCTATCTATGTGCCGAATTTCATCCAGATCCGTTGGGCCGTTCTGGCGTGATTGAGTAACAAACAAACATCCATCCATCCATCCATCCATACTTTCGCATTTATAATATTAGTTAGATTAGTTAGACTAGCTTCTGCCCGCGACTTCGTCTGCGTAGAATTAGCAATTGGCATGTTTATGGCTATCCCCCAGGAACTATGCTATTTTCCGGGATAAGAAGTAGCCTATGTTTTAATCTAGGGTACCAGCCATCTTCGTACCAAATTTTGTCCTAATCCGTCCAGTCGTTTTAGCGTTAAGAAGGAACAAACATACACACTCACTCACTCACATCGTCACATCCTCACATTGTAACAAACTTTCGCATTTATAATATTAGTAGGATACGTGTAATTAATTTTTGTATCGAACCCTACTAAACTGTATCAACATCTTTATGGGTAAATAAACGTCTTTCATCAACACTGGCGTCCAAAGTAGAGCGCTAGTGGTATTTATTTTAACTATTTAATCGTAAGTAAGACGGCGAATTTCGCGACAATTTAATAAAAAATTAAAAAATAAAACGACGATAACAACAACAACAACAACATGTACTTACTGAAATTGTAGCGAATTCGGAATAAAAAAGGCTTATAAATAAATACATTTGATTTATAGGGATAAGTTAGCCTTTATGCATATATTATTGTTATTTGTATGATTTTGTGAATTGTTTCTTTATATTTGTACAATAAAGCATTAAGTACTTACTTACATACATTTGCCGATTCATTTTTTGGCACAAACATAGAACATAGAACTACTAAATGCTTCTCGGGAAGGTCGAATAAAGGTCAAACCATGTTTTGCAAAATATCCGTAATTCTTGAGTATTTTTGAACTAAGATAAAACAGTTCGCAAGCCCTAAACTTCGAAATAGTTTTCAAACACCCTGAGGTATGTTGTAAAAAAACCGGCCAAGTGCGAGTCGGACTCGCGCACGAAGGGTTCCGTACCAGAAAAAAGGCTAACAACTACTCTGTTAACGTTACTCTGTTAAAACGCCAACAACTACTCTGTTGTACGGGACCCCCTTCATTAATATTTTAATTTTAGTATTTGTTGTTGTAGCCACAATAAAAATACATAATCTGTGCAAATTTCAGCTGTCTTGCTATTACGGTTCTTGAGATCTAGCTCGGCGAGTGATAGCCATGAAAAAGGGCTAAAATCTCACGTTTTTTGTATGGGAGCCCCCCTTAATTATTATTATTATTTTGTTTTTAGTATTTGTTGTTATAGCGGCAACAGAAATACACAATCTGTGAAAATTTCAACTGTCTAGCTACTAGGCCCTTGAGATACAGCCTGGTGACAGACGGACGGACGGACAGCGAAGTCTTAGTAATAGGGTCCCGTTCTTACCCTTTAGGTACGGAACCCTTAAAATAAACAATCCCAATTGTGTTAACCGTGCTGTAAGGGATAAAGACATGATTTATGTGTGTGTGTGTGTATACGTATACGTTACGCAGTTGGATTAGCGATTGTATACGAGGCTCCATACGCGTAACGTCGCCATTCGTAAGTAATCCAGGATAATTAAACAGTGCAGTATTACAGTAACCTTTATATAATTCACTGCTACAGAGAAGACGGCAATTGTAAGTTAAGACCTACCTAAACAATGTCTTTTGTTTCAAAGAAAAGCTGATTTGTGGAATTCATTATTGTAGGTATTCAATATTTTATTTTTTCTGCCCGCGACTTCGTCCGCGTAGAATTAGCAATTGACATGTTTATCGCTATCCCTCGGGAACTGTGCAATTTTCCGGGATAAAAAGTAGCATATGTTTCAATGTAGGGTACCAGCTATCTTCGTTCCAAATTTTATCCAAATCCGTCCAATCGTTTTAGCGTGAAGAAGGAACAAACATACACACTCACTCACTCACATTCTCACATCGTCACAAACTTTAGCATATATAATATTAGTAGGATTACGTGTATTTAATTTGGATTTGAAATAAGAAGTCTGGAATTATATTAGAGAATGAGAAAATTTAAGACATACATAAAATAAGTTGGTCGTTTGAATGTGGACCGCGGCCCGCCATTTGATGACCCCTGCTCTATCTTCTTATCCCTTATGATACTAGTACGTATAAGTATTCATTTTCCACGCACAATTTAACTGCATATCATAGTAATTTTATTCTCTCTTGAACCATATATATATATTAACTGCAAGCGATCCCATTTAAAGATCAGGACGCTTTTTCACTGGTCCTATCTATTATTGTACTTCCCTCTCATTCTGAGAGGATAATGAGAGGAAGCCTGTGCAGCAGTGGGACGTTATATATTTATATAGGATGGAGATGAGATGAGATATTGTAAACAATCTAGGTATTCTTTCGAGTGAGAGAAACTGCGGACACAAACTTCTTCTTCTTTAGATGCCTCTCCGACTAGCGAAGGTTGGCAGTCAGTTCCTAATATTTCTCCCTGTCTCTCGCGAGGCGAAATAGATGGGCAGCACTCGCGGTGCCGGTCCACTCCCGAAGATTCCTCAGCCAAGACTTCTTTCGTCGGCCCACGTGCCTTTTGCCAGCGACTTTGCCCATCATAATGAGCTGCAGAAGACAGTATCTATCATGTCGCATCACATGCCCCAGATACGCCACTTTTCTTTGACGGATGATATTCCAGAGACATCGGGACACAAACTAGTATAGCATAAATATATACTGCTTTTTATTCCTAAAATGTATTACCCAATATAACCATTAAGGGCAATTCACAAAATCAGGGCTTCCCAAACTGTGCGTCGCGACGCACGGGCGCCGCAACGTTGTCCTGAGGTCGTCGCGTGTCGATTTGATTTCGTTCTTATTTTATAATAAAATAAACATTACAAAATGTCCTGGGGCTTTACCATGACGTCCTAATTCCGACTCAGTTCTAGTTTTAGCTGTCACTTTTAGTATGAATCTGACAGCGTGCGAACCTAAACTGAATCGCATTAAGACGTCATGGTAAGGCCCCTGATAATGTTTTTCTGATATTTCACCAACATTCAACAATTCTGTTAACATTACAAACTCGACCAGTATCTACGC
Organism: Pandemis heparana; assembly: GCA_963854515.1. Taxonomy (NCBI): domain Eukaryota; kingdom Metazoa; phylum Arthropoda; class Insecta; order Lepidoptera; family Tortricidae; genus Pandemis; species Pandemis heparana. Next base: position 8,645,959 of record OY978025.1, read on the forward strand.
CGGTTGACTTCATATTGACTACGCCTTCCGTTTCGAATTGTCATTGTAGCCGACAATTGTCTAGTTAGTGAAATAGAGGCCTGTTAGACTAGGCTAGTACTAAAATTGGTAAGTATTCTTGGAGGCTGGGTTGAGGGGCGTCATAAAAAATATGCAAAGTCCTAAGGGCGTCACTGTACAAATAAGTTTGGGAAGCCCTGCACCAAGTGAATCTCCGCGTAAATTGGCTTTCCAATTTTCAAGCTCAGAAATCGCCCTCCATTCCAAAATTGAGCATTATCAAGCAATATTGCTTTTTGCGATAATTCAACGTCAATAAAATTTTGACACCAAATTTTGCACAATCTTTTTCTTTAGTCAAATAAATGTCGGCACCCGAATTCTCATTTTAGGTCTGTGTGGGTGTTTCAGAGATACAATATTATAGTTACCTGGATGACCAAGCAAAGCGTTGCAAAATTCACTTAGAACTCGTTAATTAATTCAGATGAAAGATAGCTAGATCGGTCGATATTGCAATATTATAAATGCGAAAGGTTAGTTTTTTTTTTATGTGAATAGGAAGGCAAACGAGCAAGTGGGTCACCTGATGGTAAGCGATCACCACCGCCCATAGACACCCGCAAGTCCCGCAACCCCGGAGGGATTGCAGATTAGGTTTCAGTTTAGGTTAGGTGAGTTTTGCATGCCATTGTATTTGGTTAGACATGTCACTGTACCTACAATTAACTACAAGACCATTTCATACCATGTTTAAAGCATAATAAATTATTTCATTTCATTTTTCAGTTAGTTTTTAAATCTTGTATGTTTTCTACAGGAATGATTGCAGTTAATACTACCATTCCTATAGAAAATAAAAAAAAAAATTTACTCCAATTTTTTTTTTTAATTATTTTTAGCTTCTGTAGCTATGGTTATATACTCCAGTTGATTATTGTTAGGGGCTATCTGATACACCCCGTGTCGAAGACAAAGGCTGGATAAACTGTCAGGTTGGTCGGTTAGAATTCAAACGAGCTTTATGCCTAGCCGAGCTTAGGTCACCGTCTTGTCCATACAAAGGACTGTGGACTATTACACACTCTAATAATGAAACGCGGAGAGTTCAGTGCTTGCGCCCACGAACTACCCTATCAATGTTCTCAATACCGCTTAGCACCGAAATAAGGCTCGATACTTAGTGCAATCGCACTTAACAATCCGAATCACTAACAATTCACCATTAAACATAAAACGGTACGTCGAAGCAAACGCATCACTTTCGACGTCTGAACTCAGTCAAGTCACGATCAAGGAATGCCTCTCGCTTCTTACTCTCACCAGATGTCATTCTGTCATTCTAACTAACATTGCAGGTAGTTGCAACTGAGCCAAACACAGACCACCCCCAAGCGATACCGCAATACCGCTTGACGTTTCATAAAAGCAATAACTTATGAGGGTACATTCAACAAAGTACAATTAACGACTGTTTTCAACTACAAAGTACATCTCTTTAACTATCATAAGTCTAGTCATTGTGACGACGCTCCGACACGGCCATCCTGCTCTACACACGTCCTCGTGTGTGCATCTGAAATAAAAAAACAAAACAGCACAATTTCCGTTCGGCCAATCCTGATTAAAACTAAGAGTAATAGGATTGCTATACTAGTGATACAAAATCTGAACAGTAACACTTTTCCACTCGGCCTTCCTGACCGTAGGTACTCTCTTAAAAATAGGATCTTTAAAAGTTAAAAATTAATTTTCTTTAAATTAAATCTGATCTGGAATCAAATAACGAAAATAATTCTACTGGTCGACATAAGTTTCCAGTCTCTACTGGTCAAGCAAAAATCAAATCACCACAATGTTTAAACATTACCAACGCTCTCACATGAGTGCACAGTGCTCTATCTCCCAAGGACACACAGTCCGAGTCAAAAGTCACACAGTCCGAGCCAAAGACACACAGTCAAAGGCACACAGTCCGAGCCAAAGACACACAGTCAAAGGCACACAGTCTGAGTCAAGGACACACAGTCCGAGTCAAAGACACACAGTTCGAGCCAAAGACACACAGTCAAAGGCACACAGTTCGAGTCCAGGACACACAGTCCGAGTCAAAGACAGTTCGAGACAAAGACACTCACGCTACATGATTGAAAATTAGGATCTTTCATAAAAAAAGGAACAAACACATGGCCTTTTAGAATCCATGGAGCGCAGTCCTTGTTCTAGCTTTCCACACAGAAAGCCACACATAACATGCACAGGAAACTCAGCAAACCAAAGTAACAGGACGACTCCGTTGCAGAGTCACAGCAGGCTCACGTTACGTGGTTCACGTCGGTCACAGCAGTCACTTTCATTTTCTTAATTTTTTGTTTCCATCAAAATTCTGATTTTCTTCATGTAGGACATGTAATCACAATTCCAACTCCGATGTCGTAGAACAGGCGTGTTAATTCCGATCCCAAATTCTGATGTCGAAGACACAGGCTGGATAAACTGTCAGGTTGGTCGGTTAGAATTCAAACGAGCTTTATGCATAGCCGAGCTTAGGTCACCGTCTTGTCCATACAAAGGACTGTGGACTATTACACACTCTAATAATGAAACGCGGAGAGTTCAGTGCTTGCGCCCACGAACTACCCTATCAATGTTCTCAATACCGCTTAGCACCGAAATAAGGCTCGATACTTAGTGCAATCGCACTTAACAATCCGAATCACTAACAATTCACCATTAAACATAAAACGGTACGTCGAAGCAAACGCATCACTTTCGACGTCTGAACTCAGTCAAGTCACGATCAAGGAATGCCTCTCGCTTCTTACTCTCACCAGATGTCATTCTGTCATTCTAACTAACATTGCAGGTAGTTGCAACTGAGCCAAACACAGACCACCCCCAAGCGATACCGCAATACCGCTTGACGTTTCATAAAAGCAATAACTTATGAGGGTACATTCAACAAAGTACAATTAACGACTGTTTTCAACTACAAAGTACATCTCTTTAACTATCATAAGTCTAGTCATTGTGACGACGCTCCGACATATATGTTTTTCAGTTTCATAAATGAATAAGCGTGTCTGTCTGTCGGTTACCTCTGCATGCTTAAATCGTTGAACTTATTTAGTTGGAATTTAATATAGAGACATATAGTTAGATTTGATATGATAAGTATAGGAACAATTCTCAACGGCCATGCTTTTATTTTGCTGGACTTGGCGGAGACGCTTTGTACACGCGTATTCATGTAGGTATACATATATCTATCGTAAGACACTCGTTATTAAACCTAACGTATCCAACTCCCTGAGTTCAATAATCTTCCTAATGAGGTCCCAATTGGTTCAACAAGTAGGCTTATTGTCTAACTCGCTCGCAATCGCCATCGTGTTCATTTTGACAGATCTTGTATGAATGTGACAGCTAGCTGACTCCATATTCATACGTGAACTGTCAAAATGAACACGATGGCGATTGCGAGCGAGTTAGACAATAAGCCTACAGGATTCTCAGTCTAGTCTTGGTCGGTATTAGCCGACTATTACCAGACAATACCGGTTAATATCAGTCCAAACAAACAGCCCGAGCATCTGCTACCCGGATATTGACCCGCCAATTAAAGCCGGATAACCCTGCAGCGGATATCCGTGTCAACGTGCCCTTAGAATGAGAATGCACAGATGGTGGAACCAACCGAAATAAACAGGGCTTTGCCGTCGACCCGGATGTTACGATAAATTGGTCTATTACGCCACAAAAGTGCTTTCTTGCTTTCATTTTCCTTATGAAAGAGAAAAGCTAACAAGCTATGTAGTATCCCCTGAGGACATCACCAGATTGACAGCAGATGCGTTGTGGACCTGAATAAGATGGTAATGATAGTTTTAGATGATTAACGGTTACGGGTTGTATAGACCGTGATTACCTTTAAAAAAGCTTTAGAAATCAGTCCCGCCATGCCGTAAAACTGCAGTGGCTGGCATATTCAATGAATAAATAATGGAACCAGGAAGCAATGACCATCCAATATATTGTACGAAATTAGTTTTTACCACAGACTTTTAGAGGGTAGAACCAGTGGATGTTCCGTCTGCATTGCTGACAACAAGTACTTGCTAAATCCTACAGTTAATCAAATATACGTACTTGATTGTGTTCTGGAGTGGCAGGTACAAGACTTTCGGGAAAGTACTAGTATGAAGTGGGCGTCCGTCTGAGGGTAGCAACGTATCTTACCTTAAAACTAGGGCTCCTGCGAATACACTTCAACTTGCGTCGATCTTTTGTGAATTAGCAACGTATCAGTAATCCCTCTAGTATTGAAGTTATCTTAACTTACATACATACATACCCAAATAATGTATTTACTATCTCTTACGTGGTACCTATACAGAGCCTAAGGTAACAAAATCTACAGGCCACGTTTAGATTGTGGGCGTGTGGGAAAATGGAATCAAAATAGTGATGGGTTGCTAGTCGCATCGCCTATATGATTCCTATGGTTTTCGCCCATTCCGTCGTTGGGTTTTTACCAAGAGGAGCCACTGGTACATTCTATGTTTTTCCTTGTCTAGTCTTAACTTACTTGGCGGATAATCCCGGTAGCTGATGTCAGTGTAGACGGTGAGCGGGAACGCGCAGATGGCGGATATTATCCAGAGCACCAGGATGATGCGGGAGGCGCGCGTCAGCCCCGCCATGGCGTACAGGTGGAGTGGCTGGCATATCGCGAGATAGCGCTCCAGGGAGAATGCCGATATCGTCAGCACGGAGACGTATGTTGCCCTGAAAGAGAGAGAGAGCTTCAAGATTTTATAGACTGTCTTAAGATTATTCTAGAACATTTTAGAACGTGTGGTTGCATGTGAATGAACTGCTGTTAAGTTCATTGTAATTTTGATTCAAAATTAAGTCAACCCATTGACACTGTATTGATCATGACATCTTAATGCGATTCAATTCCGACTCAGTTCAGGTTTTAGCTGTCATTTTTAGTAAGGATCTGACAGCGAGCGCTAATTAAGACGTCATGGTACCGCCCCAGTCTAGTAGTAAAATGTTAAGTTAAGAATAATAATCATTTTAATTGACAATTACGTCTTACCTGAGAGTGTTGCTAAGGTAACGCACCAAACTCCTTTAAAAGCTTGGAGGATTTGTTCATTAATTTGAGAGATTTAATTTCTACATTTGACGTGGCTACGCATTGAGTATTTCTGTTCTTAGAAAATGCTATCACTGTTCTAAATTTAATAAAAATGTTCAGCAGGCTGGGTTAGTTTGACTAAACAAAGATTTTTCATTTTAATTTTTGAAATTTCAGTCCCGCTCTTGACGCGGTTCACTTTTAATATCGATCACTTGCAACATTTGTCAACTATGATTCCAAAATCCTGAAGAACATTCACAGCGCTATTATTTATTAAGTCAAACTAATCCAACAACCCGCTGAAATACACCGGAACAATTTTAAGGGACCTTTAATATACGCTACCGTATAAATAAATTAGTTTATAGTTTTCCTGTCAACGGTGACTTTTACTCACAACCCACTTCCCCTATAGGCCGGGGCACACCAAATGCGTGCTCCATACTGCGTGACATGCGCACGCACCGTTGTAATGTATGAAACTATGAGACAGATGCCAGACCAGATGCGTAGTGTAAGCACGCGCGTGACCTCGCATCTGGTCTGGCATCTATCTCATCTAACTAATATTATAAATGCGAAAGTATGGATGGATGGATGGATGGATGGATGGATGTTTGTTTGTTACTCAATCACGCCAGAACGGCCCAACGGATCTGGATGAAATTCTGCACATAGATAGAGAAAAGTCTGGAATAGCACATAGGCTACTTTTTATCCCGGAAAATTGCGTAATTCCCGCGGGATAGCAATAAACGAATTCTTTGCAGACGAAGTCGCTGGCAACAGCTAGTAGTTTCATACATTACAACGATGCGTGCGCGTGTCACGCAGCACGCAGCACGCATTTGGTGTGCGCCGGCCTTAAATTTACACAACGTATCACAGTTTCTCAACGAGAAAATGAAATTCAAGCTTCCTCGTTTAAATTACTGTAAACCTCTTCTTACTTTCAATAGCATTACGTCCATTCTTTGATAACAATAGGGCGCCGTGGGCCGTCTTCGTTAGGATTTCGCCCCATTGATTGACACATTTTTTTTTACAAAGTATTGAAAATTGGTATTTTTTATTTAATGATTTGCCGGTTCTTTACGTTTTGACTAGGGAATACATCGCGGCTATAGGTATCCCGGAATCCCGCGAACGTTGGTTGATGAATAAAAGCTTTTAGCTTGAACTACGTGGCGCTCACGACCTCGTTCGCGTGAATTTCACTTTTAAACCATTCAGACATTTGCGATCTGTAACTGTAACTGCCGCGAACGGAACGCTACGCCACACTAAGATTTTTAGTTACAGTACCGTGCAACAAAATACAGTTACAGCCCGCACATGCTGGTTTTAGGAGACTGATGAATTTTTTTAAAGACAATAAAATCCGATTTTAATGAAACAAAGCCATGCCAGCATGATTTTGTTTATATACTGGGTAGGTACACTATGATAGACGCCCCATGCCCCCGACCGCGATTTGACTTTAGCCGCCTGCAATTTTCGCCACGGGGCGTTATCATCAGAGGAACAGGCACCTCCATCCTATTAAACTGAAACAGGTCACCTGTTTACGAGCGGGTTACGGGAATCAGAAATAATACTTAATAATTTCGCAACTACTGCATTTACTAATTAGGAACTTCTCGGGCCGCTAGTCAAGAATCTTGTTTCTTCAGTACTTATTCAAATACTCAGAGCTATCTTATTTAGAAAGACACTGCCGATGCTGATTCCTATCTGGTCAAAGTTGTTCCGTAGTACTAATCGTGGGAGGATAGTGACGGTCGATCGGCCTGGTAAGATTAGTCGAATATTTACCCAATTATTGGACTCTATACCCGCACTCGAGTCAAAATATTGAAAAGAATGTGCCTATATTCTCAACAATAGGTAAATTGGGCCGAGAATAGACGCAGACTAAAAGGTCGGAACATTAATAATAATTAAATATACCGACCCGCGTTGAAGCTGGGTGAAATTTTCTACATGCGTGGCCGCAGAATTTGTAAACTTTTATCGAAAACTTTTAGAGAAATACCGCGCGCCCCGTCGTTTACTCCGGCGTTGAAAAAAAAGAGCTCCTGGGGTTTGAGACAGTTACAAAATATAAAGCACATAAAGTGTAAACTGACAGCTATAGGGGGGGGGGACTTACTTTAATATACATAGATACATAATAATAAGAAATATTTACCTAAAATACTTAATATTAGAAATTCTGTAGTTGGCAATAATTTTACGACAATCATAAAAAGAAACAAATAAACAGTAGCTCGGTTTTATGTTCCAATTAAAAATAATATTTTTTTAACGAGTTTCGCGGATGGCGACTGAAGAGAGACAAATTTATGCCGAAAAAAAAATCAAAATAGTACCTAGTAAAAATAGTAGTGCAAAGGGACAATGATTGGACGTCGTCTAGGTCGTCTAGAACCAAATTCGAAGTAGGTACGTATAATCATTTCTCTTATGAGCAAAACGACACAATACGAACTTTGAATTTAGAATTTGAGAAGGCCGAAGTCCAAAATTGAGGCTAAAAAGGTGGTTCTTTCTGTTCTGAAATTCTTAGAAAGCGGCAAGGCCTTGTAATTAATTGGTATAAAAAATGTTCAACAATAAACAAAAGGTGCGATAATTTAATTTAAAATTTCGTAACACTGATTAAAGGAACGTCAAAGTTAAGGGAACAATGCGACATCTCGCGGGTGTTTGAAACGACGTTAACTTGTTTGTTTAGAATCTGGAAACTCAATAAGGAAATTTATTTTCATGTCTCATACTCTGAAAGTAGGTCATTGATTATCTGGATGACGGGTTGAAAGTGACTCATCGCGACCCTTAGGTTGAAAGTATTTTTTTTTTCTAGCTAATCTAAATGAGTTACATAGGAATGGAAATACGTATACAGCCATGTAATCTATATTTTATATAATCATCTATACAAAATAGTTTATTTTTAATTATAAAAGGCTAAATAATCTTGAAATAATATTGCCGCTATATATAAGCTTATGCAAGCGTAGACAACGAGAATTAGGAGAAATTATTACGTTCGGTACTTTTTTTAGCTTGAAATATTTAAGTTGACAATTATTAATTGATAGCGACCTCCGTGTCTGCAAGTTTAAAAAAAAACTAGCCGGCAGCCATTGGTGCGCAGAAGAAATGCGCAATGCGCGTAAATCGCGTAATAGAAAAAAGAGCGGGAAGAGAATGACAAACGAACGTAACAAATATTAAGTGTGACCGTGCGACGTTAGTGAAATTTGTCATAATACCTTCTTTTACTTTCCTCATATTCGAAATGAAAAGTAGTGTTCAACTCGGATGAAATTACCCATTTCACCCTCGAACTATTGGCGCCCTCACTTCCTTTGGGCGCCAGAAATATCTCAGGTGAAATGGGTATATTTCAACCCTTGTTTATCAATCTACTATTTCAGACGGAGGTAAAGGAGCTATTCAGGGAGCTGGACTGCAGACTAACAGATAGGGACTGCGATCCTCGCTCTGGTTCGTGGCTGGTTCAAAGGGTTGCCATTGCAGTTCAAAGAGGCAACGCGGCCAGCATAATCGGAACCTTTGAACCAGGCACGAAACAGGGAGGGGATTTTTAGGTTACCTAATTTTTATTCATTTTTAACTTAATTTACTTTAAATCAACTTTCCTAGTTTTAGTGTTCTTTATTCAGTTCTTAATAGTTTGTAATTTAATAAAAAAAAACAGCCAGCAGGGGAGACAGCCAGCAAGGTGGACGGATGATTTGGTGCCAGCGGCTGGGAAGGACTGGATGCGGAAAACTCGGGACCGCACAGAATGGTCTAAATGGAAGAGACCTTTACTCAGCATTGGGTAGATCAAGGTTGAAGAAGAAGAAGAAAAAAAAATTCTGACGGTTTTTTATATTTTAAAACAGCGCTTATATTTTAATTTTAGATTATTGCGACTACTCGGACTACTATCATAGTAGTGTAAGTATGAAAGCGTTGGTACTGACATTTCAAATGGTAAAAGACACATTTCAGCGACATCTTAAGTCGGTTTTCCTTAAATTTCGCCACTTTTAGGAGTTAATTTCCTACAAAATGGGGTCCCAAACGCTACGGCTTGTGTGTCGATATGCCATTCCCACTTCTTTTTCTATTCCTTGTTAAAAGCAATTCGTGGCAAAGTTAAATTAAGTACGTAGGTAATACTTGTTTGAAGCTAAAATATAGATACTTTAGCCTTGAAGTGGTTTAACTTGGAGCCTTGTTTCATACGAAATATTAGTCTAATATTTACCACAAGCAAATAGCGGCTTGTATATTAAGACTAAAATTTACATAAAATTTAACCCAATATTAAATCCTGCGTATAAAGCGTAATTTAGACAGTACGAGAATATTTAGCTCGATTTGCAGTACATTGCCGTCGATGACACTGCTCAACAATTATTATTTATTTTGCCATGCATATCTCTGCGGATTTGTAAGTATAATTACGTGAAAGTACTATCACTATGGTTTATATGATTTTTCCGAAAAATTCAACGAAAGTATTGCATAGAGCTAAGATAGAATACGACATGTGCCAATAATTTAACTTATAAATCCCTCCCAATCATCGCCATTTCACTTACAAATCATCGCCATCCCATATAGCGACCTAAATCGTACGACGACATTGCTCGCAACGTCTAAATTGCCCTTAAAATTTCATTTTATGAGGCCGTATCAGAATGGCTTTAATGAGAATTTGTAAAATAAAACATCCCTAAACCCAGAAACGTGATTTTGCTTAATGTTTTGCCATGTGATTTTTAACCAACTTCAGAGGATGGAGGGGTTCTAACCACCATTTCGGACGGGTGTTCTTTTATTATTATTTTTTATCATGTTCCAACGATATTATCGTCATCTGTGAACCGATTTCGATGTATGTCGCAAAATTACATAGCACCGTATAAATGTTATCAAAATCAAATTTAAGAAAAATGTAGCTGCACATTTATTAGAACATTTACACCTACATTATCCCTGATCCCTGATGAACATAGGTTAAATTTAATTCTGCGCGGAAGAAGTCACAGGCAAAGCTATAAAATATAATATACCTAGTAAGAAAACTTAACCAAAGAGGCAAGTTACGAATGTTTCTGTCAAAATAAACTTTACAATAACTTCACTTGCATATTGTAGTAAAAAAAAACACCGGGTAGCACTCCGGGAGTGCCGGCAGAAGTGAAAACTCCACACACGCACATTCGCGCAAAAAGAAAAAATACACGAGATTTGAACTGTGGTCACCTGAGAGAATTGCACACTTGTATTCCACACCTTATACCACTAGGCCAAACGCACATACGTGAAAGCAACGAAATCAACGTACACTTCAAAAATCGAACGCGACTCTAGCTTCATTCGTATTTCAAAGCTCTTAGAGGACTGGTACTTAAACTCTCCCTCCGTCTTACGCCTGACGCGAGTTTAATATTTTTTACCCATCCCAAATAGCGCTCAACGTCGCTAAAGAAAATACTTCAAAAAACTGAGTTTATTATGCTTGCTGTCACTATAACACAGTTTTGGCGTGGCTAATCGTACTCGTCTCAAAATGCTGTCTGCCAATTATAACACTCAATGCGTCATTGTGAAACGCAGAAAAACTTACAGGGGACTTACCATGACGTCTTAACGCGATTCAATTCCGAACCAAAGTTGGATCGATCGCTGTCAGATCCATACTAGAAGTGTCAAAATTGACAGCTAAAGAATCGGGATTGATGATTATGTATTTTTTATTGTGGCTACAACAACAAATACTAAAATCAAAATAATAATAATAATTAAGGGGGGCTCCCATACAAAAATCGTGATATTTTAGCCCTTTTTCATGGCTACCACTCGCCGAGCTAGATCTCAAGAACCGTAACATTTGAAATTTGCACAGATTATGTATTTTTATTGTGACTACAACAACAAATACTAAAATCAAAATAATAATTTAATAATTAAGGGGGGCAACATACCCATAGGGGGGATACAACAGAGTATTTCTGGTACGGAACCCTTCGTGCGCGAGTCCGACTCGCACTTGGCCGGTTTTTTTTTCACTACACCTGTGTTAATTTTAAACATAGAGCGATTCAATGTTTAAAATTATGCAAATTATTTACGCTCGAAAAATTGATGTATGCGAACCGTGGGAAGGTAAACTACTGCGCAAACAAAATGCTCATTGTTGTTTCACTGCCGATGCTTAAAGTTTGTAAGGTTTGTTTGTTTGCTTTGCTCACAGCTCCCGACTATTATACACTGTTTAAATTAGAGAGAGAGAGAGAGAGAAACATTTATTTACACACATTCGTTACACTGAGATATAAAACAAGGAGAAATACAATATACTAAGGAAGTACCGATATGGTGCAAAATGGATCCCACTCAGCATAATGTTGTGGCAAGCCGCAACGCTGTTTTTCAGTGGGACCCAGATAAAACTATAAAACTAAACACAAAAAACACATACACATACACTGTGGCGACACGAACGCCAGTGGAAAACACTTCACAAACAAGCTGACAAATACACGGAAGTATGTATGGCAACACTCGATCAGTTCAATCGCATTAAACCAATTAAACCGAAACAAGTCAAGCCAAACGTTAATTTGGCTATTGCAGTGAGTTAATTATCAATTTCAATAGTTTTGATATTGTAATGCATCACATAACCCTCGATAAACCATAATACAAAGTAAAAGTAACAAAACATTCCTATGGCTAGTAGTCGGGTGGGAACACAGCCCGGCCCATGTAGTTACCGCCATTCCTTATAAAAAAAGTTTAAAGTGAACGGTCAGAGCGTCGGTTTCACCCGCGTTCAATGCACGTTTTGCCTTTGAGTGTTATCAGTGCCAGAGGTCTCATTGGAGCAAGGTAAGCAGAAACACGTTTTATAAAAACTATACAATGCTTAATGCTAGAAAGTGATTTTTACATTTTATTTTAAAATTATGTTTTGACTTCAGCGCACGGATTGGCGGAGGCAAATCGTTCCAGCATTTCGTTGCCGCGTAGCGGAAGCTACCACGAAAAGCAGCAGAGTGGTGCGGAGGGAAAATAAGCTGCAAAAACCTCTCCGGTCGGACTTCCGCAGACCTGGCGTTGCGCGACCAAGTTAATTTACTGTACAGGTACGAGGGCTGCTGTTGGTTAACGATGCCAAACATAAGAGTGGCCATATGCAGTTTTCGGCGCGCTGACATTCTTAAAATACAATTTTCGTTTATATACGGAGACACGTGAGCGCGGGGCGGGATGTGATAACAAAAACGCGCGCAGGCGTTTTGCACGCGTTGTATAATCCGCTGTGTGCGTGCCAGGAGGCGCGGGCCGTAAACGATATCTCCGTAATTCAACCTCGACAGGACCAATGCATCACAAAGTCTCACCCTCAGCTCGACATCCAGATATTCGCGAATTCTGTACAAAACCTTAAGCCTGTAAAAACAATTGCGAACAGTGTTCGAAAGGTGACTTTCAAATCGTAGCTCACCGTCCATGAGCAAACCCAGGTTACGAGCCTCAAACACTCGCTCTAGTGGCTCATTTTCAATATGTACTGTAAAATGATTACCAGACAAACTATCGATTTGTTGCCTAGACCCAAGGATTAAATATTTTGATTTACTCGGGTTTATGGCTAGGGAGTTACTGTGTGACCAATTGCGAATACGCTTAAGGTCCTCATTCAGCATATCCACCCTTGAGTGTACTTTACTGGCATTACAAGATATATACAGCTGCAAATCGTCTGCATAAATATGATATTTACAATTCTGTATCGCGTCGATTATGTCTGCGGTATAAATTATAAATAAAATTGGACCCAATATTGAACCCTGTGGGACGCCTCTGTACACTTCGCTCTGCTCAGATTTTATATGCTTGCCGTTTGAACCAGAAATGTCAACCATTTGGCGACGATTTGAAAGGTAGCTTGCTATCCAATTGACAGTCCCCGTGTCAAATCCATAATACGATAATTTCGATAGTAGCAGTGAGGTATTTATAGTGTCAAATGCCCTAGAGAAATCAAGCAATGCAAGTACAGTTCCCTCTCCCTTATCCTGAGCGGCCAATATGTCATCAGTAACGTCTAGTAACGCAGTTGTGGTACTTCGGTGTTTGCGGAATCCGGATTGTACCGGTGGCAAGATATCATTTGATTCTAAGTAATCAGAAATTTGATTACAAACAATTTTCTCTAAAAATTTTGACAAGCAGGGCAAAAGACTAATTGGCCGAAGATCCTTTGCAGTTAGAGGATTGGGTACTTTTGGGATTGGGCGCACCAAAGCTATCTTCCAGGGGTCAGGAAAAACGTGTGATTTAATCGACGCATTTACAATAGCTGTAATGACTCCCAAAGTTCGTGGCAGCGTTAACAGTAACATGTCGAGAGAAATTCCATCACACCCCTGCGCATTTGATTTAAAAGTTTTAATCGCGTTGTAAACCTGAGCCTCAGTAACGGTTTCCAGCCTAAACACAGCTGAACCGCGACGATAAAATTCGAAATAGGTAAGGTCACTAATAGACACACGGTTTTCACCAGGCAAATCTAGAAAAAAATTGTTAATTTTATCGGGATCGTTAAAATGTGCAGGTAACTCATTGTCCGTGTGTTTATTAAGGCTCGGTATTCCTGCGAAAATAGGCATTTAGCGCTGTCCCGGCCGTCCGCGCGATAGTTCGCGCGGACTCAGATTTTGTGAACTCGCATGACCTCGCCAGCGTCACAGTATAGAAAAGAAATAGTATAACCTTAGTATGACTTTAGAAATGCTTTTATTGTGATCAAACTTAAATAAGTATACCTACTTACTATGAATTTGAATAGATAAATAGGTGATAAAAAATAATTAATAGTCAATCGTTTCATTCTTCGTCATCGTGTTAAATATACCCGATATATTCGGGTTCTTTATTTCAAAGAACTTTTGGAAAAAAGACGAATAAACAGGTAAGGTTAGAAATAAAACTATGAATTAAAAATATAATTAAGGCAACGGCAGGTATTACCGTGGTACTTAAGTAAGTTTTCAAAAGAGTCCATATAATTACGGGTATCAAAGCTTCTTAACGACCAAGTATTTTTTTAAATTGAAAAGCGTTTATTGAACTTTCAGCCTCGTAAGTTTTTGGACTCATTTTACTTCTTATTATTTGGTAAAATTATTATTGAAACTGAAATGTGCATTTCTTCTGATACCCTGGTAATGTACAGTCTGTGACTCTTTCACCGCGAATTGAACTTTCATTTCAGAGGGTATAAAAATCAGGAATTTTCTACCATCGGTAATAGAAACCAGATTCACGATTTGGAACCTAATACCGTATGTTAAGAAACATAATTATGGCTTGGGTTCTGTATATTATTTTTTCTTTCGTCCATGGTGGTCTTGGAGTATAGAATAAAACATAGAATGTACCAGTTACTTCTCTTCCCGCGCAGATGGTAAAAGCCCAACGAGGGAATGTGCGTACATCTTAAGAATTATGTTATAGGCGATGAGGCTAGCAACCCATCACTATTTTTCTCATTTTTCTCATTTACTCATTTATTTATTTAAGTATTACAGCCATGGTGTTACAAAGATGGTAACTAATTCTAAAGAAGTTTCACATGGACCCCGGTAGGGTATAGCAATACAATAGATAGTACAATAACAACTAAATGTTACAATTTATCGTCTAAGAAATCAGATACGGAGTAGTAGCATTTCTCTATTAGCATTTTTTTAATTTTATTATAGAAACAACTATCTTTTGATTCCCCTTTCCATCTATACACCCACAATCATGCTAAACGTGGCCTTTAGGTCTTGTTACCCTGTCTAGTAGTAGACTCTGTCGACCCTGTAAGGGATAAAGACGTGATTTGTGTATGTATATGTACGTATATTATTTTTGTACCTGCATCAATTTTTTTTAAGTAGTTTAGTATAAACGGATGCATTTCCAATTGATAAGTAAAAGTCTAAATTTTATCAAAAAAGTATACACTTAGTACCATAAATGTTCATATTTTAATAGAAAATTAAAATGTCACTCGGTAATAGATACTTCTTTAAGAACCTATAACCGAGCCAAACAAATATTGAATGGGTCGGTAATAGAGTCCCATACATAATATTTAAAAAAAAAATGGAGTATTTTTTTATATTTTCTATAGGAATGATTACAGTTATTAATACTACCATTCCTATAGAAAATATAAAAAAAAAATACTCCAATTTTTTAAAAATATTTTTGTTAGCTTCTATAGCTATGGTTATATACCCCAGTGGATTATTGTTAGGGGGTGTTTGGTACACCCTGTATAATGACTATATAAAATAACTTGAAAAATAGGATCTTAACATTCAAAATGAACTACAAGTATCAACTTGATCGATTCCTACTAACAAGTTAAATTTGCCACTCGCTTATAATTTAAGATTGCGTTAGGGATCCTTCACTTTCTTCACAAATTTGGTTGTAAACATTGAACACAATGTTTCGCGATTGTGCACGGAGAGGTTTCTTCGACATTTTCACGATAATAATAATTGAAATTTTATTAAAACAGTCGAGCAGCAAGTCGTTATGACAATGAACGTACTGATATTAGACAGTGACAGTTTGACATTGCCATATCAAAAAATCTTTTTTTTTTTTTCTATGCCATGAGATTCTGGTAGACCTATACAAATTCAGTACTGAAGTTTTTGCTAAAAATTAAGGGTTTGTTGAATACTTTCCATACCACGGAAATAGTTCTTTAATAGCGTGAATAGATCAAGATTGAAATAACTTTAAGAAAGGATATAACCGATCATATATACCAAAAATAAAAGTCAAAAGTTAAAAGTTTATTTTGCAAATAGGCCGCCAAGGGCTCTTTTACATGTCTTTTTTTTAATCTACCAGCGCATTCGGAAAAATCATCATTGCCAAGAAGAATGCGCCGCAAGAAACTTGGCAGAAAGTCATTTTTTCAGAATAAAATATGTCCTTGTAAACATTAATAATTTTATTATAAAAATAAAAATATTACTAAAGTAATAAATTACAAAGTAATTAACATATCTAGGTACAGCCTGGCAAAAAAGAGCATAAAGAACCAAAATAACCACTTATACTATTAGTTTACGCGACACACCAGGGAAGTAAGATACACAGCAAAAAATAAGTCCTATCACCGCCGTATTTAATTTTCCATTTTTAACGCCATTCGAGCTCAAAAAACATATAAAGAATATTTTAAGGTTGTGCAGAAAACTATAAACAACCACTTAAAAACCATAGTATTAGTTCGATTGTCTGAACCATTACGTAAAGCACTACATAAAATTAGAGTTCTCTTACATGTGATGTGGCGTCACGCGTTAATATGGTACACCGGAGCCCCTCTTTTGCCCGAATTTCAAATGCCATAATGTAATGTTAGCCATAATGATCATTTGCCATAACCCTTGTTTTCTCTGAAACCGTATTTTTTTCAGGAGCATTGTAATGGCAATCCTGTAGAACTCTATAGGTTAGGTTAGGTTTGTTTCATAACAATCCTGAATAATTAACAAATAAAGAGAAAAAAGAGTTATGGCAAATGATCATTATGGCAAACAATACATTTATGGCATATGAAATTCGGGCAAACGATAGAGACCCGCGCTAATAGATCCGTTGGTCAATTAAATAAGTTTCGTTCGTGTATAATTCATTTTTTAGGAAATCGATCGGTTTGATTATAAAATGCGTATTTGAAAATACCGCGGTAAATGACACTGATTTTAATACCCTCGGTAATACCCGCCGTTACCTTATAATCTCAAGATTCTTCGTAATTTATTTGTCGTGTGCTTATATCTGTACTTAGCTGCAAACATGATGATGATTTAGAAACCTTATTTAGTAAAGTGTAATCGCGTTTAGGAAGTAAGTATCCTAAACATATTTATATAATTTGGTTTACAACATATTGAAATTAAATAAGATAAGTTAGATTTCATTTTATTTGAAGATGTTGATGAATGTGGATGAAGCGAAAGAGGTATGTCAGGATCGTAGCAAGTGGAACAAAGCAGTCTCTGCCTACCCCTGTGGGAAAGAGGCGTGACGGTATGTATGTATGTCATTTTATTTCCATCTTTGATTGGTACGTAATTTATAAAATTATTATTCGTAAAATTTCGGTCATAGTGCCATAGTATAAAAATATCAGTATAACATCTGAAAAAAGCTACAATTTTTGATAATCCATATTTTATTTTGTATATATCGGTCGGTATCTCTGCCTCCCGTTTGCAAAATGTACCTTACTCCATTTACTTGTTATTGTAGGTCAACAGGGTAGCCTCAGAAAACAGACAATGACATTGCTGCTGTAATAAATCTGTTTGTTTAGTGCACGAACCTGTCGCGGATAAAACTGACACAGGTCCGTCGTCCGTAAGCGCCAGCGCGCGACTGATCGGGCCTACCGAGGCTCCGCGCTCGCACATTTTGTAGGTATTTAAACATAGTAATTAAGACAATCATTTTATCTATTCAAACTCTGCGAATTTGTCTATAAATATTTAATGGCTTTAGTTGAGTACAAAAATTTAATTTAAAATATTAATAGTTTAGTCATAATATTGAAAAAACTTTACAAAAAGGAGTAACTTTGGGATTTCTTTCTATCGAGGGAAGTTTATCGGATCGTGTAATTGAATGCGATTTTGACTAGACTAGATCCTTAAGTAAGACATAACTTTTTTTCAGATTTTTAAACCCTATTTTCTACGTCTGAGATGGTTTTTAAAAACTCTAAAAGCGGCCTCTTTAAGCCTACCTCGCCTTAATAACGTCTCTCTTAAGATGCTTCCATAACACCCCTGAATCTTTTAGATTACAATTAATATTTTGGCTAAAATAAGCGCGTTTTTCAGCATAAATGGCTGACTTAACGATATGTTTGAGCTCCCTGTAATATTGCTCATGGACGGGTAACTTCGTACGTCGGTACCTCGCATGTGCTTTGTCACGAAGTCGCATCATCTGTTTCACAGTATATGTGATCCAGGGACAACTGTGTGACCTAGTGAAAATAGTTTTAAAAGGGGCGTGAGCGTCGTAAAGAGTAGTGAGGTAGGCATTAAAAACATTGACCATTTCATTGACGTTAGTTAACTCTAAATTACATTTAGATCCTTATTAAATTCAACCAAATCTATATCCTTAATCGGTCTATAGGTGATGCATTGCGGCCTGGGCCTATCTAGCTTTATGTTCATTTGACATGTAATGAAGGCATGCGAGCTTAAGTCCGGGATATAATTTACGTTCGTACGAAAAACCGGCGCATCGGTGCAAATGATATCAATTAGCGTACTACTGTGATCCGTAAAATGCGTTGGATCTTTAACATGCTGTGTTAAATTAAAACATTTAAAAAAATCCAATATTTTCTTGGTCTTGGTGTCTTCAGTACAAAGCAAGTTAATGTTAAAATCACCTAACAGTACAATATAGTCGCATTTCGCAAAGGAGCTCACAGATAGACTCAGGGCATCGACAAAAGTCTCGACATCGAGCCAGGGCGGGCGATATGCGGTTCCAATAGCGACCTTCGCACCGTTCACTTTAAGGTTGAGCCACAATTGTTCAACCGGCGGGGTAGCGGGGTGCGAGCATACTCGCGCATTTATACCGCGCTTAACGTAAAATCCCACCCCGCCGCCGCGCGAGCGCACATCGGCCGGTCGCGGCACGTGACGCAGTCTGTAGCCGGCCAGTGACGGCGCACGGTCGTCTTGTCCCTGTGTCAACCAGGTTTCGTTAATGGCCATTATGTCAACAGAAAATGACTCCATAGCTGCGATAAACTCTTCATGCTTAGTGCCGAGAGAGCAAGGGTTTAGCAAACCAACCAACAGCTTTTGTTTACGGTTCATTGAAATGGCAGTGTTTACAAATAATGTTACGAGTATTTTGTGTATCCGTTATTAAAAATATTATGGCTGAGGCAAGAACAAGGCGACTTAAGCTATCGATACTTAGGAGTACATAAACATAGGTAATAGACTTCTTAAAAGTGGTTGCGATTTGACATTCAAAAAATGTATTTGTCACAACACAATTAACTAACATTAAAATGATTTTTATACGGCATAAATTAGTTTCAAATTTTCTTTTAAAATGGATTTTTGCAAATTTACACAAAGAAAAAAAGATACCAAACAAAGTTGTTATTGATTTTATGATGCTAATATTGCTCAAACAGAGGCGAATCCAAAAATCTTAAGGAGGTCTTCCTCCACGCGAACTCGTGCCGCAGGCGCATCCTTATGACGCCGAGCATAGACGCGGCCGTCTCTCGTCCAGGGTGCTCTCCACTCCATCCTTTTGCACTCCTGTCGAGCTTTGTAGAACAGGTTCCTGTTATATTTCGTTAGACGCTCGTTAACGTAAAACCGGCTAGGTGGGGCGGGCAACCCGAAGTCAGCAGTGTCAGCATTTCGGCGCACTCGGGCACCCCGCAGCAACTCGTCGCGGGGTGCGCGGCGCGCTAGCCGTACGATTAGAGGCCGCGGTCGAGCATCGCCACCCACGGCCGCGTCCGCGCCGACGGCGCCGCTACCGTTCAGACGATCCGCATTGCCGTCCTCAACACCATCACCGGCCGCGCCGCCGTCGCCCGGGGGGGCCGCGCCGGCGCTGCCGACGCCCGCAGAGGCCTCGTCCGCATCGACGACAGCTGCACCGGCCGCATCCGCAGTCTGGCGGGGCCTTCCTACTCGATAAGCAGATACGATATCCCGCTCGTCGACAACGACTCCCAGCTTGCGTCCAACCAAGGAGAGCAGATGAGATGGGCTCTCATTAGGCGTTTCTGGGATCCCCGATATCTCCAGATCGTTCAACAGCTGGTCCTGGTCTCGCTCATTCAGCTCTGTCTTCAGCAGAGCGACCGTTTCCCTGAGCTCGCTGTTGGCCGCGTCGCCCGCCCCGTGCGCCAGCTGCTCCTCCAGCCGCTCCTCCAGGCGCGTCACCCTGCTTTCCACTTCGTCTATACGCGCCGTAAATGTGACCACGGTTATCCTTATATCGGTCAACTCCTTACGCAATCCTGAGATATCTTCCCGCATGGACGCAAATTCTGAGCGAAGCAAACGCAGTTCCTCCATGATAGCCTGCGTTGGTTGCTGCAGAGGAGACGTCGCTTCTGTACTCTTGCCCTCATGGGGAAACTCCGTGACCTTAATAGGTGTGTCGGTGTTGTCCCGTCGCGGCGTCTTCGTCTTGCACTTCGGGCACAACCAGGTGGTCGGAACGCGCGCGTCCTGGGGGATGGCAACACACCCTCTGTGGTATATACACGCACATTTACCACATTTTACCATTTCACCGCGATCCGTCTTTTTACCACAGGCATGGCAGTCGACCATGGTGCAATCGTTTAGGTGATTTAATTACTACTCACTATGTTTATAAATAAACAAATCAGCTGGTGTATTACTGTGCTCGGTAGTGTAGTTACTTAGTTCGTCAAGCAGGACATAGATGGCGTTGTAAACAACAACAAACGATCAATTTTATATTCCTGTTATCCCGTTCAACACCGCCGCGCACAATCCGGGTCACAGTATGCGCAAACAGCAGATGCGTCACAAAGACAATTCGCTCACAAAACTAATAACTTTCTATAAACACAGTTCCAGTTCTTTAATTATTTTATGTTACGTGGGTATATTATACCACGTTAAGTTAGTATACAAAATGTTTTTATAGTTTTAAGTCACTGTTTCACTGTTTTATAGTTCACTAACACTTTATGTATTTAATTAGACAGTAAACTATATATTAGCAATAAAGTTTTATTGAAATATTAGATTGTTTGATTTTATAAGCCGGAATTACCAACGTGCACACCCACTACCACTAACGTTCGTGACGTCACGATTACATACATACATACATTACATACACACACACACACACACACACACACATAGTGGGCGTATAGGTGGAAAGGGGAATCAAAATAGTGATGGGTTGCTAGCGGCATCGCCTATTAACATCTTATCTCTCTTATAGTGCCTCTCCAACTAGTGGAGGTTGGCAGTCAGCTCCGCATATTTCCTCCGATCCTTCGCGAGGCTGAAAAGTTCGGCAGCGCTCGCGACTCCGGTCCACTCCCAGATATTGCGCAACCACGACTTCTTCCTACGGCCGACGGCTCTTCTGCCTGCTGCTTTGCCCATCATTATTAGTTGCAGGAGTTCATACCTGGCGTGCCTAAGCACGTGGCACGTTCATACCTACATTGCAAGTTAATACAAAGCTTGTAAAATTAATCACGAATACTCAGCTGATGGTTATAAGTATAACTGAAACCTTTAGTAAATGTTTGCCAAGATTTTTTAATTGTGGCTGACAAATGTTTCCATTGATCGATATTCAAAGTGTACGGCGACAAAGGGTGACTAAATTCTGAATCAAAAATCAAACTAAACCAGACACTGTTAAAACATTTGGAGTTGAACAGTTGAATGATTTGTACAGCCAAAGCTTGCTGAAGGATAAGAAACGAAGTGTATTCATGTGGTTTTTTTTTTCGCAGAAAAAGGGTAAAAATTTTGATTCGACTTTTTATCGAACAACCCTTTTCAAACGAGTGACGTTGAATGTGGAAGCATAACAATATTAATGACGTCTTTATATCACTGTTGTTTAATTATTGCTCGCTGTTAATTATTTTGTAAAAGTACCTACTATTTACGGAACATCCTTTATGTAGATACAGTGAAGAGTACAGTGGTCATCACTGGTATTGTTGTCTTTATCTATCTCAAACGTCCAAACATATCCCAGCCATCCCAACATATTTCAACTTTCAACCTCTCGTACGTCGGAACTAAAAAAAGTATCGTATTCCAGACTCATCTGTTTTAAATGCACAAATTCTGCTGATCCAAATAAAAATACAAAAAGATAGTTTTAATTCTGGCACAGATCTGTGTCTTAAGCTTTCGTTGTGTTATTTGATTATTTTCAGTTAATTTCAATTAGATATGGATTAACGTTAAGTACTCGTAACATTTTGGCCTTTGAACATTTTGCCACGTTAAGCACCCTTGAGCCTGGCTTGAGCTTACGAAATGATTTCCTGTAGGGATGTGAAAAAATAATTGATTATGGAAATAATCGATTAAAAATCGATTTTTTTACATGTGAAAATCGATTTTTATACGCGATTTTTTTATTACAATTAATCGATTAATAATTGATTTTTTTTTATAATCAAAAATCAAGCATAGTCGATTTTTTATCTACCATCCCCGACATTAAGTCTGGTCTTTTATAACCCAGACCGCGAACTATCAAAGAATACTATCTCCATGGATATGATATTACGCATTAACGCCATCTGTGCGTCTACGATGGCAGCCCTTCTGTGCTTTTGAAACAGTTTTAATTATTAAAACCATGATAAATAAAATATTTATAGCGTTTATTTAGAAATTCATTAAAAAATTAGGAAAAAATCGATTAATATAAAAATCGATTATTTTTTTAAGAAATGTCGATTATTTATTAATCGATTTTTAATGCGAAAAAAAAATCGATTAATTAAAAATCGATTTCTTACGTAGAATGTCACATCCCTAATTTCCTGCGGCTTGCGGTTTTAGCACTACACTCCTGTTTACTTAAAATTACACTCTCGGTTCACTACTATAAACGTATAAACACAATAAAGATAGACTCAGACTAACATACTTGCATGTATCTACAGTGTGTTAATTTTCAAAAAGTCTCTTGGCATCAACGGACTTCCAATCGAAATTTGTATTTGAATCCGTGGTACACACAGTGGCAATCGGAAAATTGTACGGTCATGTTCTTCTATTGCATGCGGTTACTAAAAAAAACATGCTACTTTTTATCTCGTAAAGTAATTTTACGAGATATAAATAAACATGTCAATTGCTAATTCCACACGGACGAAGTCGGGGGGTAGAAGCTAGTTAAATGAATAAAATAAATACACTCATGGGAAAAAATAACGGGTCACTTTTCATACAATGTTCTTTGAAAAGCGACCCTTTATTTTTGCTCTTGAGTATATCTCGGTACAATTAGTCCCAAACTAAGCAAAGCTTGTAATATGGGTTCTAGACAACGGATCAACATACTTATATATAAACTAGCTGTTGCCAGCGACTTCGTCTGCAAAGAATTCGTTTATCGCTATCCCGCGGGAACTACGTAATTTTCTGGGATAAAAAGTAGCCTATGTGCTATTCCAGACTTTTTTCTATCTATGTGCCGAATTTCATCCAGATCCGTTGAGCCGTTCAGGCGTGATTGAGTAACAAACAAACATCCATCCATCCATTCATACTTTCGCATTTATAATATTACATACTTATACATATTAAACATCCAAGACTTTAAACATTTCGTGTCTTTCATACAAATATCAGCACATCTAGCACGAGAGTGCACAAGAGTGGCGTCGCGCGCAAGTATTAGATTTCCCGTCTTTTTCATACTGTTTGTTCTAGAAAGAGACTGGTAGTCTATCTCACGCGCGATGCGACTCGTGTTAGTCGGGCCTCTCCGACCAGTGATCGAACCCGGGACCTCAAGCTTCATAGTCAGGTTCTCTAACCACTAGGCTATCCGGTCGTCGGTTGTAGCTATGTATAAGTAAAGATGAGCAATACTTACGCTTCTGATATGAACGCCCTTAGCTTGCAGAACACTATGCCCAGGCTGTATGGATACTGATGCCAGTAGACGGACAAGTCGTTTGGGAGACCTGTAACAAAATTGGTTTTTATTAACTACTAGCTGACCCAGAAAACTTCGTTTCGCCTTAGGAATGGATCAGTTTCTGTCATATTTCTGTCGTTTAAGATTTTCATGTTTTTCATATTACCTAATTTTTATTTAACAAAACTCCTAAAATACCACTTAAATAATAAATAACAAGATAAATTAATTACCTAATAAGATATTTTTCTTCGGGTTAGAGATAAACCCAACAAATTAGTTGGAAGGTGCCTTGAAGGTGCAGCCGTTATCGAGTAATAAATGGTGTAAACAAATCGACTTTGTTTTATGTATATTTTGCCACTCGCCATGTAAAATTCCATGTTTGACAGGTAAAATTAGTGCCTGTACAAGCTTTAGACTTCACTAGTTTAAAATAAATTAAAATGGTTTATAATATGACATTTTTACTAGGCTAGGGCTGGAAATTATCACCGCACTATTTTCCCAAAGAAGTCGTCAATATAGTCGTCTCCTCAACCGAAGACCACGACCACTCTGTCAATTGTAGAGTGTTTATAATAAAGTTAAACTAAAAAGCTTGGATTTGAATCAACCGCACCTGCCTCTACTATCTGATTAAAATAAAATATTTTCAATTTTAACCATAAATTTTATTTCCGTGGAAAACATTTCTCAGCGTCGAACGGAACGAAACGGAAATTTATGATGCATACAGTTACCAAGATTAATTATGGGACGGTACGGAAACGAAAAAAAAAACCGTTGTAGGCTCTTAAACGTATAGTATTGTGGAATGTCCGTTCGGATCGCTACCACCATCTTACTTTTTAATCCTGCCGTTAAGAATGTTTCTGTCAAAAAAAAAAAAATTAATAAAAGTTTTTTTGCTGATTGTACTTGTATTGTCATCCGTCCTATATTATGACGACCAACCGTTGAAGATTTCCCTCCTGCGGAGACGATCATTATGAAATAGGGTGGCGAACGAGTATGTGGATCACCTGATGATATAAGTTTAGAGGGCAACACTACCCGAAGACAATTGCATTACTTGCAAAACTTGGCCCCTATTTCATCAATTCGACAATTATCGGCGACAAGTGACAATTCTAATTGCATTGCGTGGTCAATACGAAGCCAACCGGCGTAGATTCTCGTCGAGTTAGTAATGTAAACAGAATTGTCACTTGTCAACGACAATTGTCACTTTGGTGAAACAGGGGCCAGGCCGCCATCGTCACCTTTAAACTGTATCTAATGTGACTTTATTCTATTCACTAAAAGGTCGCAGAGGCATTGACAGTCTTGATGGCTAAGACTGCACGTACCAGTAATTTTACTGGCCGGCTCAAATAATATTTTTGCGTAAAAATGGCACGTCTACCAAAAAAGGTTCGCTACGCCTGGTTAAGGTACAAAATGCGCCATCATTGAATAACAATTGCGCCTCCTAAATATTCATTATTCCCAAAAAATCCTGTCGATAAAGTTCATTGAACTTCGGCAGATCGCTCATAATTTCACGCCGCATCATCAATCACCGCAATGTTTTCGGTTTGTCCTTATTTTTATTCAATTTAGGTAAGGTCAGAAGTCTGGAAATTTTCGGGACAAACAACCGAAAAGCGTGGAAATATGAAATCGTTTATCAAATCATCATATCCCTCGAGATCAGCCGCTCGAAAGTATGCCGACAAAACGATTGTATCAATGAATCATTCTAAATTTCGTATCATAGTATCTCACTCATACTAAAGTCGTCGCAAAATAAAAGGCCCGTTTTGACATTTGTCTTCCCGACGTAACAAGTGATGTAACCATATGACTCGGTACTCGATACTCACGATAAATCGATTCAAGTTTGCATGAGTATTTGATCGATTTGAATATGTATTGTAAAGTGCATTGGATTAAAGTTCTGATTAGAAAATTTAACTTAAATTGATATTATAGGTATTTTGAAATGATACAATGTTACGAAAAGTCAATTTTCTTTCATTTAATATTTTGATCACAATAACATTCACTCAATCACAAAAAAAAATGAGAAAAAGTGAATCATCAGTCAATCATTTTCTTCAGATGATGAAGACGAGCCATTCTATAGAAATCAGTGCTGCCATTGTTTACGGCTTTGAGCTCCAAGGTCATAATTTTCAGTAAATATCACTACACAGCTGGTGAAATTCAGTAATTAATTGGTCTAAATAAAATAAATAAAACCGGCCAAGTGCGAGTCGGCCTTAAAAAAATTTATCTTGATCGATTTATTTTTTCCTTAACCGATTATTAATAGTCTGTGGACAATATGAAAAAATCGTTATGCACAGCACTTCGCTGAGTGAGCGATACCCATCAATGAAAAATGCAATTACCTTCAGAACATTTCGTTTGGTAAAAAATTTAGAACTTCATGGGCGTGAACTGTCAAAACGGGCCTTTTAAACTGCGTCGACTTTAATAGTATTTAATAGGAGAGAAGAAGAGCGACGCTGTGACAGAGTAGACCTATATACGTCTCCACTTTTTAGAATCCTTTGACCTATTTTCTAAAGTTAAAGGCTTCTCGCATACAACCTTGTTCTCCTGGTTTGTATGTTTTGTATGCGTGAGTGACGGGGTATAATAATGACGTGGGTAAGACTCGCGCGGCGGGTCGTCCGTTTCATTACACATTCGAGGTGCAAAGCGAAATCCCCGGGGCTCAAGTTTATGGGCGATCTCTCACGTCCACACGTTAACGCTAATTTCTGCCTTCCAGGTCCGGTGGAAAAGAAAAAACATAGAATGTACCTAATTTCTAAACGACACTGAAAATTAGAACACATAAAAAAATCCGAAAAGTAAAGCTATGGCCGGGAATCGAACCCGGGTCCTCGTCATTCCATGACGCGTGCTATACCCTTACACCACCCATAGCAGGTAGGTGGTGTAGGGGTCGGTGGTACACGTAGAGTTTTGACTCCGTTAAAAAAAAAAGGTGGTGTAGGGGTATAGCACGCGTCACGGAATGACGAGGACCCGGGTTCGATTCCCGGCCATAGCTTTACTTTTCGGATTTTTCTATGTGTTCTAATTTTCAGTGTCGTTTAGAAATTAAATTTCTAATGGTAAAACGTAAAAAGTAAACATTACAAATCAAGAAATAAATTTCTTGATTAATTTGATATAGAATATACCAGCTGCTTCTCTTCCCGCGCATTATGATTAAAAGCCCATCGAGGGAATGGGCGAAAATCTTAGGAATCATTGTTATAGGCGATGCGGCTAGCAATCCATCACTATTTTGACTCCTCTTTCCATCTGTATGCCCACAATTATACTAAACCTGGCCTTTAGGTCTGGTTACCTTAGGCTAGGTCTACCCCTTAAGGCATAACGACGTGATTTATATATGTATGACGAAAAAACCCTCATTTTCGATGGTCATGGGCTGAGCGGAGTTTTTGTGCTATAAAAACTCTTTTGTACATACATAAAAAAATCATTTAGTTGGAAATAAAACTCTTAAGAGGCTGAAAACACCTAATTTTGTTGAAATTGATGTTATTTAAGCACTTTTTTAAGAAAAACTACACACAAAAAAAATACAAAAAAAATATAATGTTAATTTTCATCATATTTCAAACACGCTAGACGGAATCGATACATAATTGAACAAAATCGGCTCGATAGAAAATAATTGCAAAGATTGGTCTTAAAATCATCATTAAACGGTTCTATGTCTTTATTTTTTCGACGTATGGGTCTGCAATTAAAAACATGAAGTCAACATATTCATACCTACACGGCTAACGAGTCATATTTCACAAATAATCCATCCTTTTTTTTATTTCTTCTTATTTGTGTCTTATTTGCAAGATTTTAGACGCGCGCCAAGCCGCCGGAATAGTTTCTTCTCTTTCACTCACAGGCACGCGAACCGTATGTGTGAAGAGTGGCGCTGCTCAAGATCATTTGCTGTTGACAGCGCCTTAAGAAATTGAGTTTGCTATATTGAGATGAATTGGGAAGCAACCGACATTTTGAAAACAAAGGTTTCTATCCTTTTCTATCAAAAATTTGACATAGAGTCCGCAAAATCTTGCAAATCGGCCAACTTTTAGTGGTATAGATATGCAATATGATACGAAAACTTAACAAAACTTATTCCATTTACAATGTACAATTGAGTTTCAGTGTTTTAAAGATCCGTCTGTAACATTTCACTATTTTATGATACCAAATAAGGTCTTACGTTAGAAATGGTGAGAGACTCGTTTTTACATAATTAATTGACACCCTCTCACAAGTTATGGTATGAAACGAAGTTAGTATCTCTTACACAAACACATACAGAAAATTTATATAAGCATTACGTGACGCGCCTGAATAATTTCTTCTATTATGTACGTCCCCATATTCACGTTATTCACGGGTATTGAAATAACAATGCCTAATCAAGTAACAACATGTTTTTACACGTCTCAGCTGTATTTCCCAGGAAACGGGTTATAGACAATTTAGGCGACCTTAATGTCTTTATAACTTTACCCTTGTTTACTCAGTAAGAATATCCAGTGTTGCCATTGTAGCTAATTTGTCGCTAAAAAGGGCGATTTTGCGCAGGCAGTGAAAAAAAGTTTTGGCGACAAAATTATTGGCGTATTAAATGGCGACTTTTGGAGAGAAAAATTTTCTCTTTGTCAACAAATTTTTGGGTAAGTAATACGAGATATAACAACTTATTATCTAATGTTCATAATATGTACGCTCACTTTATATAAACTCGTTTAGTATAACGTTTACTGGATATAATGAACGAAAATTATAATCTTCTCTCTTTCGCTTCATCCACATTCATCAATCTCTTCATACATGCTCGTCGGTTTCGGGTACTCTTGACCTGGCCTATTTCCAAAACGTCCCCAATTTGATCACGGAACGTCCGCCTAGGCCTTCCCCTCCCAACGCACCCATTCACACTCCCCATATAAATCTGTTTAGTTAATCTTCTTTCATCCGTCCTCTCTACGAGGTATGTCAGGATCGTAGCAAGTGGAACAAAGTAGTCTCTGCCTACCCCTGTGGGAAAGAGGCGTGATGATATGTATGTATGTATGTAATTATAATCTTAAAATATCTAATTTTGTAAGGTATAACGTTGTTTATATATAATATCAATTGAAATAACGATCAAAGCACATAATGTTCATAACAGCTAACATCAAAAAGCATAATGCACAGTTGTTTATTATATTTGCTATGTGGTTAGAGGGTTTTCTAGGTGGTTATAAAAAAAATAACTAACACCTAACCTATCCGAGTCGCTTCCGCTCCGTACCGTCTTGCTCGCTCGCTTCGCTCGCTCGCCGAAAATTAAACAATGTCTTGCAGCTGTATCAGTTAGGTTAAATGTTTCTTATGTTAAAAGAAATTAGGCCATATAAATCTTATCCAAATTGAAGTTAGGTATATAAAAATAACGTTATATAATTTAAGCCTTATACGTTAAAAAATTATACTTTTTGCTGTTATAGCTAACGTTCATTATATCTTGTGAACGTTATTATTATGAAGTTAGATATTTTGTAGTTATATCTCGTGGGACGCACCCCAAATTTTTACTATCTCCGGGCGCCCAGCTCTTGAGCGCACTTGTGCTAGCCGTGCTGGACGACTGAGCTTTTCTCTGTAGTTACAAAAACATGTTTTCCTAAATGAAACCTAGTAGAACTAGACCGATATTTCACCCCCAAAAACGCCTTTGCCTATCGGATTAGTACTTATATCCATATCAGTAGAGACTATTGCATGATATTTTGCGCACCGTGTGACCTCTATATTTGTGCTCCAAAAATTAGTTCTATATATGTTGCTAATATCGACATATAGCCCCAGTAAAGCTGACACGTATTCGACATAATCTATTAACCGAGTTTATAGTACTAAACTTATTGTTCTGTTTTACTGTAAGTTTTTTTGTAGACCGTACTTTCATTGTCATATATCCTACATATTGCTTACCTTTCAAGTCATATGATCACTAGAAATACATAGGTTATGAGTGCAAAAATTTCTATTTTTTTTTTTATTTGAATAACTAGCTTCTGCCCGCGACTTCGTCTGCGTAGAATTTTACACATAAACCTTCCTCTTGAATTACCTATCTATTAAAGAAAACCGCATCAAAATCCGTTGCGTAGTTTTAAGAATCTAAACATACGTAGGGACAGACAAACAGACAGACAGTGGAAAGGGACTTTGTTTCGTACTATAATATGTAGTGATGTAGTGATAATCTGGACTAAATTACAAGTTTAAGGTTACTTTATTCAAAACTTTACATACAAAGTAAGTAAGTAGGTCTATATATGTATGAACGTAAACACAAAATATACAAACACAATTGACAAACATTAATATACATGTACCAAGGCGAACTTGTCCCTGGTTTTTCTAAGCGTTAAGTGACACAAGGCGAAAAATAATGGCTTATTATAAGTTTACTTTCTTCTTTTTAGAACGTGTAGATAAAAGTATGTTTAAAAAAAACTATGAGGCGGTTCACGATGTAGGTAGGTACATTTCTGAAATTCTCTTCAGTACTGTAATTCGGCGCTTTAAAGCACCCATTCCTTGTGTGTTCCAGCCTTAAATATCCCCTTTAAAAGCCTTAAATTCTCTCTTAGTTCACTTTAAGTGGTACATCGCTTTTAGCCTTGTGTAGTCGCTACATTCCAAATGTAATAAAATGTGGCGTAGCTGCTTTACGCTGTAGAGCGGCTACGCCGTAGAGGGTCTACGGTCATTTCGCATGCGTGTCGTCAACACGTTTGTACTTAACTAAAGAGTTGGAGGGTCACGAAATGTAGAGGTACTTTGGTAGGGTTTGATTTTGGTCACTTTCTTAGCCAACAACAACTTTTTTACCTGGAATGCAAGTATAATATAGAGTAGGTATATACTAAATTTGAGTATTTTAGTTTGATACGGTTAAATTAATTTACACCAACGGTTTTATTAATGAATTTCAATTATTCAGTTTTCAAAAGGGTAACGTATTTAGTCTCAAGCTAATAAACTCCTTCAGAATTCTAAATCCTCCTAATTGCTTGTTTGCCTTTCTTGTCGTAAAAATAAGAAGCAGACTCGGCTCTTACTAATTCCATTAAATTATAATTAGTTCACAAATAAAGTCAGTTACACTAGCCCTCATATCACACAGTTTTCGCGGGTGGTGCAAGGTCCGTCCGGATCGCTACCACCATCTTATGCTGTGTTCCGGTGTGGAGAGTAAAACAGCCGGGGAAATTACGAGCACAATAGGCATTTCATCTTAGCCCTCTAGGTTGGCAACGCATATGCAATCCCTCCGGGGATGCGGGTGTCTATGGGCAGTGGTGATCGCTTACCATTAGGTGACCCACTTGCTCGTTTGCCTTCCTATTCACATAAAAAATAAATAAAATAAAAAATTTAATACAGTAAAAGTTTATCTTTTCTCGTTTTTGGCGTGTGACATTTTTTGCAAATATGCCGTCAGCTGCCGCGGCCTTAAGTGGTCCAACAAAAGGCCTATCTCTTAAGCAAAGAAGATGAACCAATATTTACGACCACTGGACAGGGGATAAAGAACTAGTCCAGTAAATGCACTGACGTTATGCCCCTTGTGGGAACTACGTCAAACACGTTGAGCACTTATTATAATGTAAGAAACATGTTTCAGTGGTCATGGACAGTGCTGTGTTTCGGTGTAATAATTAGTTTAGTTTTGTTAGTTACTGCACACCTCCTTTGTGCTTATTTTTATCATCATCATCATCATCATCAGTCTGAAGACGTCCACTGCTGAACAAAGGCCTCCCCCTTAGCACACCATAATGAACGACAAGTCGCCACCTGCATCCACCGGTTTCCCGCAACTTTTACGATGTCGTCAGTCCACCTAGTGGGAGGCCTACCAATACTGCGTCTTCCGGATCGCGGTCGCCACTCGAGAACTTTTTCCCCCAACGGTTGTCTGTTCTACGAGCGATGTGGCCTGCCCATTGCCACTTCAACGTACATACTTCTCGAGCTATGTCGGTGACTCTAGTTCTTCGGCGAATCTCCGTATTTCGGATTCTGTCGCGCAAAGAAACTCCGAGCATAGCTCTCTCCATAGCTCGTTGAGCGACTCTGAGCCTTTCCAATAGGCCAGCAGTCAAAGACCACGTCTCAGAGCCATAAGTCATCACTGGCAACACGCGCTGATTGTAGACGCACGCAACACGCACTGGTTATTTTCGTAATTAACCTATTCGCCGCCACGTCTAATACAAGAGACGTCATCCATACGCCCGACTTCTTTATTGCGTTGCGAAGTTGAACCTGAACCGAGAAGAATACGAAGAATGAGAGAGTAAGAACTATCTGCACCGAAATACAGAAACTCAAACACTGCTGCTTGGAGGTGGGATAGGCAAGTAAGATGGTGGTAGTGGTCTTACTACCAGCTTTTTTATGATATTCTGATTGTTTCTCTGTCTGTAACATTTGCATGTCCCATAATCCCATTGCATTTGTAGCAACACTAGCGCCACCTCGTTGGCCGCTACATAACTACTACGACGCACGAGTAGCTAGCGCCAACTCTAGTGACAGCTGTCACATTGTTCTACATCGCGCTAAGGCGCTAACGAAGTTTCTCAACACAGATGCATATATACAACTTCCAACTCTCTTCCTTCGGATTTCGGTCCCCAGGCATAACATCTGCCTGGAGAGAGATCTCTCTATTGGGGCACTCCCCCAAACTGGTGACCCCGACGTGATTACCTACATCACCATTTATCATCATCATCATCATTTTCTTGTTTTTGGCGTGTGACATTTGTATCACTTTGTTTTCAAATGATTCTCTCTCTCTCTCTCTCTCTCTCTTTTGGCTCAAAATACAGTCCTCAAATGGAAAAACGGACAGAAATTGGAGGCACTGGAAATATTCCTACACAAAATAACAAAAAACAAAACACGACGGCAAAATACATAACGGTTCAAAATATACAGTGAAATTTTTGGTGAAACTACTAATTGTTCTATGAAAATGTATTTGAAAATGAAAATGTATTTATTGACCATTCAGAAGTACATAATGAGAAGGTTAGGGACCTCCTAGTAGGTATGCAAGACACCTGTAGCAGAAGACCCCACTTCTCCAATAAAATGCAGCAAGGTAATCAGACAATATTTTCTAAGATATACCTATCCATTCTAATTTCAAATTTACTCTAGTATTTTGTTCTAGTTGACTAAGATCAGCGTTTCTTAAACTTTTTGCAGTCACAGACCACTTTCAGAATTTCAAAAAATCTGTGGACCGCTGTCTAAGCTTATAGCAAAAAGAATACAAAGCCTAGTGTTAAAAATATCTAAATAAATATATTAAAGGTTTAACTGTGTTGCTGCGGAACCTTGGCACACATCTTACGGAGCCCACTTTAAGAAACCCTGAGCTAGATGAACTTTTTTGATCGCGTAATCTACGTATATTATCTTATATCTCAGGTTTATTTTATAAGAATTTATGTTCCAGGCTTCCGCCACCCACCCTGAAAAGAAATTTTTACTTGTGTTACGTACTTACCAAATAAAAGTAACAGTAGATCGCTAACAGCCAAGCTAAAGAGGTAATAGTTCGTGGCCGTGTGCAAACCAGGGTGCTTGACAATCACGACACACACGCAAACGTTCCCGATCACCCCAGTCAGGAATATCACCACCAAAACCACACTTATGGGCACTATTTCAGTCAGAGGCAAACGCCGGGACCCCATCAGCCACCACAGCATTTCTGCTTCGCTACAATCGAAGAAAGTTAAATTGTTGCAGCGGTTATAGAAGTCATCATACGTTTCGTTCGGACGAAGCTGGATTTCCGCCGCCATTTTCTTTTTCTTTTTTTATTATTATTCACTTAATTAACGCGCATCGTTAGATTTCTCAAAGTACACAGAACACTGCACTCGAATTTTCAGTTGCTTGTTTCAAATATACACACTTTTTAAAGCACACAGTTTGTTTTTTAGTTAATTGTTTTGAAACTTATTTAAACTTTACATTACACACTTGAATTAGAACTTTTAAAACTAAACTATGTTCTTAATTGTCTAGTTGATACTGTTTTGCTCACAGAAGATTTAGCTAAGTATAATGTACTTAAAAAAATCTTATTCTTATTAGTCCAATCCGTAACTTAGCACTTATCAACTAACTTTTTCAACGTTAAACAGCGTACATTCAAAGGACTTCTTATTTAATCTGCATAAAATGAATCCCTTTTTGTCGCTATTTAAATAGCAAAAGCGAAATATTCAATGTATTCGCTTACGAAACTTTTTTGGCGCGCTCGGGGCCGCCAGACATGTCCGTCTGCACAGAATACCGCCGCAAACTGACGGCTTCCATCTCCACACCATGGCTGCTCAACATTAACTTTATCAGACACTAGCGACCCGCCCCGGATTCACACACGTTATTAAATAACTTTAATTATACGTATAAACCTGCCTGGATCATTTTATAAATTCATGAAAACCACATTAATATCCGTTGCGTAATTTAAAAGATTGCGGCATACGATACGTGCAAACGGCGTGGAACGACTGTTTAGTACTATGTAGTGCATAAAAATAGGTTGTATTTTGGTATTGAGCATTTTTATTCACTGACTATACATTCGGGAGCCATGTTAGGATCCTAAAAGGATATTTTTACTCACGTCTCAGCGAATTGGTTGTAACATCACAAGTCACCGTGAAAAATCGCGTTAATGGTACCTAATGTATATACATGTGTTTGTAGTCAATATCCTGAATGAAAGAATGAAACGAACATCAAAAGGGCCTTACTGAAATAAATTTAGACATGTTCTCTTACTTATTTGATGTAAAACTTACACTAAGCGCTCTGGGACCTTACCATGACGTCTTAACTTAATGCAATTCAATTCCAACTCAGTTCAGATTTTAGCTGTCATTTTTAGTATGGATCTGATAGAGAGCGAACCTAAACAGAATGGGAATTGAACCACATTAAGACGTCATGGTAAGGCCCCAGCCAACGCTTTAGCCACCTTGTGTCGACTCTTTCATGAATGTGTATAAGCCTTAGGTGGCCGCCGCTCACCTCCCCCTACAAAATAGATAGATCTTTTGAATCCGGTGGGCGTTCTGACCATCCAACGACGCCGCCAAAAACTGTAATCTGATCGCTTAATCTTATCGGCCGTAATGAAAACGTTTGTCACTGATTAAGATAGTAATACAATCTCCAGCGTTAGTAAGGTAGCGACAGGGCTGCCAACTCGGAGTCATAATTTTATTTCAACAGAAAAATAAGAAGACTAAATATTTTGCAACATCTGTTGCAACTGTTGCATCATCTGTTATGTTTTAGTAGGTATGTGGCGATTGCCTTATTTTAACCCACGGCGCAAAAAGAGGGATGTTTTAGTTTGTCGTCGATGTCTGTGTGTGCGTGTATAAAAAATCTAATGATTTCTTCTATTCTCGTATTTTAAATTCGGCGCAATGTTTCACCATTTTCGAATGGTGTATTTCAGTGATGTGCTTTCAAAAATAAGGCTCCAGGACCGATTTTCTAAATCACATCACCCGAAAATTAAACTAACCCTACCTCCTTTTAAACATGATTCGTTTCATATTCTGACAACCCTGTTCCATACAACAGATCCTAATTTAGACAGACTAGACTCTGCCTAGGGGGAGGATGATATTCTTTACCTAATTCGATTCGAACCTAAATCTAACCTGAGGACAGATGGGTGTTGATTCAGCGTTTTAACGGCTTTTTTTTTCATTATCCTCTCGACAAAATATAGTTAAAAGAAATGTTCTGCGTTATTTTTTTATGAAAACAGGATGAATTTTAAAAAAAGGTTATGGTTTTCATAGGCCTATATTGGGTGGTCGCATAATAGTTTAGTCTAATGTAATGTTTGCAGTGGTATTGCAGGAGATACAAATTTCAATTTTATAAACCCTAAATTAGTAACATTTGTCAAATCCTAACCGCTGATTGGTTGATTAGGGCAATGTTGTTAGTTTAGACTTGTAAAATTGTAATTTGAGGTGTACTGCCGTTTGGCAAATTATTTTTCCCAAATATGACTTCCCAAACAACTTATCGCAATACTTATACATTTTCCAAGTGAACCTTGAAGTGAAGCAAAGTTACATTTAGCATTTAGTTCATTTGGTCAAACTATCATTTGGCAAAGTTTCACTTCGTCAAGATTTTATTAAGCAAATGCTTCTTAAGCAAATGTTTTGTTTTGTCATAAGTTATATTCCAAAAATAAAATTCCCAAATGTGACACTTTGCATGGTATACTTATAGCAAAAATCTGGCAAATGATAATTATTTTTTACTGTTGCAGTAATACAATAGTAGGTACACTGCAGGAATTTTAAGTATAAAATGAACAAATAGCAGAAATTATATATTTAATTGCTTAATTAAAGAAATAGTTCGTACAATTTAGTATCAAAACAGTCGGGAACACTTAGATACTCCGAAATATTTTATTCCGAATTCACTAATTCCGATTTTTAAAACTCCGAATTTCATAATTCCTAAGAAATAAAATTCCGATTACTAAAAAACACGAAATTTATTTAACCGAATTTCAAAATTCGCGGGATAGTGAAATTCATGTCTTCAATGATCGGAATGTTGTTTATTAGGAATTGGATTAATTTAGGTTAAGGTGCGGCGGGGGTGGCCCTTGGGCCACCCCTAAGCCGCGAACATATTTGTTTTACTCCAATAATATTCGGAGTGATATGTGATATTTGATTGTGATATTTCGGATTATTATTCATTCGGACTTCTTATTGTTCGGTGTATTGAAATCCAGAATTTTTAAAAACGCGATTGTAATCGTTAGGCATTTTGAAATTTCGGAATTATAAAAGACTAGCTTCTGCCCACGACTTCGTCTGCGTAGAATTAGCAATTGACATGTTTATGGCTATTTTCCGGGAACTATGCTATTTTCCGGGATAAAAAGTAGCCTATGTTTTAATCTAGGG
The DNA here is from genome assembly GCA_963854515.1 of Pandemis heparana. NCBI lineage: Eukaryota > Metazoa > Arthropoda > Insecta > Lepidoptera > Tortricidae > Pandemis > Pandemis heparana. The sequence continues at coordinate 8,683,003 of OY978025.1, forward strand.
TACCAGCTATCTTCGTTCCAAATTTTATCCAAATCCGTCTAGTCGTTTTAGCGTGAAGAAGGAACAAACATACACACTCACTCAGTCACATCGTCACATCATCACATCGTCACAAACTTTCGCATTTATAATATTGGTAGGATAAGACTTACAAAATATAATCATATTGTTATGTTTATCCTACGCATTACTCACATTGCGATAGAAATCGTATGCCATGCGATATTTTGGGTTTAGTACGTTATGCTAAAAGATGCATTTGCCAAAAAAATATTTGGGAAAATTAACATGACCAATTCATTATTTGCTAAATAATCACTTGCCGAAAAAAAGGTTTGCTAACTGTAATATTGCGATTAAGTAGTTTTGACAATTGAATTTTTGCCAAATAACAATTTGGGAAACAAAATTTGCGATGTGATGCTTTGGGGAACATTCTTTGCCAAACATTAGTAATCCGTAATTTGAAGATTCGAGGAAAGGGACATACCAGACCTATACTCGCCCCATCTTCCATGGAATAAAAGTCTTACCATTCGATCTCTTGACATGGTTAGTAAAGTATAATTAACATGCCCTCACTATGTCATCAAACTTTGCCGTTTTCTCCATCAAATACCTAATAATAATAAATAACATGTTCTTGGAAGGAAATATTACAGAACAACACAACACAAAAACAAATATTACAGAACAGATTTATATGGGGAGTGTGAGGGTGCGTTGGGAGGGGAAGGCCTAGGCGGATCCGTGATCAAATTGGGGACGTTTTGGAAAAAGGCCAGGTCATTAGTATCCGAAATCGACGAGCATGTATGAAGAGATTGATGAATGTGGATGAAGCGAAAGAGGTATGTCAGGATCGTAGCAAGTGGAACAAAGTAGTCTCTGCCTACCCCTGTGGGAAAGAGGCGTGACGATATGTATGTACTTATGTATGTATGTGGAAGGAAATATATACGATGACATTTATATTTTCGTACTATTAGTGATTGGACCATTTATTAAAGAAAAGCCTTTGAAAATCACCGAAGTATTTCGTCCAGGCTCAGGTTCAATGGCCTGGGAAGTAAATTGTGTTTATTTATATGTCTTGGTGAATTATTCCTAATCGTCCAGTTGGGAGGTAAGTAGAGTCACTATCCGTTAAGTCGCAGTAATAGTCAGGGTTTTTGAAAATATCACACTTTTTATTTTAAATACAGGTGGCGGCACGTAAGTCTAACGTGGAGTACGCCCGCCCGCATCCCCTGCACTCCCCCGCGATGCCTTATTTTCGACTACTGCGCATCAACGGTCATCGCTGGACTTACGTGCCGGCACTTGTATGACATGACAATTTACGCCAATTGATCTATTCACAACAAAATTGGATTGTATACCTCAAAAATATCCGAGTGATGAGTTTAAAGTTTTAGATTTGATTAAACTTGAGTGACATTTCCAATTTGTGTAGGTCCAATCAATCAGTTTGGGCTGTAAAGTTTGAATTAATATTTTAAATGGTAATGGAAACCCTATTTTTTTTTAACTGCGTCGCAATTTAAAAAGCGATTGGACTTTTCGTCGGGGCGAATGAACTTGGGAAAAATAAAGCAAATAAACGGGTTCATCTTAAATCTATTAGGGAGTTAGGCAGGTTTGGACTTGATAGATATTATAATTCGATAAAACTCGTTTTCGTAGCTCGTTATTGCTTCTTGTTTGAACAAAATTATGATAGAAAACAGTACAAAATACAACATTTGTAGGGTCCTGTGCTCAAATTGGCAAAAAAATATCTTATAAAATCAAATTTAAATATCTTTTGGTGCGATTCTATTATTGTTACTTGTTTGATATATTTGTTATTATTATTTCATTACTAGCTTCTGCCCGCGACATTGTCCGCGTAGGATAAGACTGAACTGATGTTGATAGATAATTATTTTGCAATAATTATTATAAGTTGCGGCTCTAAACAGCTACGACTTTTGACATGTTTATCGCTATCCCGCGGGAACTATCCAATTTTTCGGGATAAAAAGTAGCCTATGTTTTTATCTAGGGTACCAGCTATCTCCGTTTCAAATTTGATTCAAATCCGTCCAGTCGTTTCAGCGTGAAGAAGGAACAAACATACACAACAAACATCAAATCTTCACATCGTCACAAACTTTCGCATTTATTATATTACCTAGTAGGATTTTAGTCAAACTAACCCTTTGAAGAGACCCTGAATATGTTTGTAGTTTGAGGACGCCAACTCACCCAGTTTTGGGGACGAGCCCCCCATGTTGAGGTTGCCCCACAGCAGGCAGTTGCCGGTCATCGCCCCCACGTAGGTGGCGCAGCGGTGCCCTGTGGAGCCCCCAGAAATAAGGGACTCCGCCAGGTAGTACTAGGACCTGAAATTACAGGAGAGTTACTTGTCTTCAACTTCCACGCTGATTTGGGAACAGAGATAAAACATAGAATAAAGAATACACCGGTTGTTTCTCCTCTCGTGCAGATGGTACGCAAATTTATAAAATTCCTTTTTTGCGGTGGGATGGACAATTGACAGATTGACTTAGTCCCAAACTAAGTACAGCTAGTACTATGGGTATACTTATATAGATTAATACATATTTAAACACATAAATACAATATAGGGTGCCGAGAAAGGTGCGGGCGTCAGGTGCACTATCCGCCCGCACCCCGCACCGCTCTCAGTCCGCTTTGTCGACCTACCCCGCGCCTGCGCCCTTGAACCCGCGCGGGCAGACTCAGTTAAGCGGTCGGTCTATAGCAGTGATGGGCAAACTACGGCCCGCGGGCCAACTCCGGCCCGCGAAAGAATTTAATGCGGCCCGCCGGCGTTCCTTCGAATTGGAGTGTTATGGCACAGGATGACAATATGTAGATGGTCCTGCTGTATAAAATAGAATAATAGAAACAAAGGCGAAGGAGCCAGCTAGACTAGCCACGTATTTCATGTGTCATGTGTCAAAAAAATTGCATTTTAGTATAATTTTGGCCCTTCTTTGAAATATCTGTAATTTTCTGGCCCGCCATGAAAAAAGTTTGCCCACCACTGGTCTATAGCTATCCGGTCATCAAATGTCTCCAATTGGTCTCCAATTCTTAACTGGCATGGTCGCACTCGGCCGAGTCGCATCCGGGCATGTTGGTCCCACCGTTGGGGTAGAAGTCCACGTGGGCCAGGTCAGAGGCGTAGCCCAGCATGCCCGCGTTGGTGCGGATGACCTCGGTGTACACTCCATCATCAGCTCGGAACTTGTGGTATAGGAAAAATAAGTAATAGAGTGGAGATGGCATACATAATATATTTACCTTCATAAATCACGTCTTTATCCCTTACGGGGTAGACAGATATTAGTGACTCTGGTTCTGCTTTTCGCCACTAAATGACGCTAGTATCAACAACTATGATTAAAGTTCTGCTCCTCACCCCTAGATGGCGCTAGTAGAACCGACTGTGATTCTTGTTCTGCTTTTCACCACTAGATGGCGCTAGTATCAACTACTATGATTAAATTTCTGCTCCTCACCCATAGATGGCAGTGATTCTGGTACTGCTTTTCGCCATTAGATAACGCTAGTATCAACAACTATGATTAAAGTTCTGCTCCTCACCCCTAGATGGCGCTAGTAGAACCGACTGTGATTCTGGTTCTGCTTTTTACCACTAGATGGCGCTAGTATCAATAACTATGATTAAAGTTCTGCTCCTCATCCCTAGATGGCTCTAGTAGAACCGACTGTGATTCTGGTTCCGCTTTTCACCACTAGATGGCGCTAGTATCAACAACTGTGATTAAAGTTCTGCTCCTCACCCCTAGATGTCGCTGATTCTGGTTCTGCTTTTCGCCACTAGATGACGCTAGCATTAACAACTATGATTAAAGTTCTGCACCTCACCTCTAGATAGCGCTAGTAGAACCGACTGTGATTCTGGTTCCGCTTTTCACCACTAGATGGCGCTAGTATCAACAACTGTGATTAAAGTTCTGCTCCTCACCCCTAGATGTCGCTGATTCTGGTTCTGCTTTTCGCCACTAGATGACGCTAGTAGGTCCACCTGTTATTCTAGTTTTGCTTTTCACCACTAGATGGCGCTAGTAGGAACAACTCGTCTACACTCCAAGCAACCTACATGCCGAATTTCAGCTTTCGACAACCAGTAAAACGAAAAGTCCCGTTTTTCCTGTTCCCGTGGGAAACTCTTTGCCTTCCACGCCGCTGTGCTGGAGACCGGAGTTAATAGTTAGTTGGCAATAAAAAGCGCTGCTCCTTCTTATATCAGGGGCCTTACTATGGCGTCATAATGCGATTCAATTACTAACCAAAGTTGGATCGCTCGCTGTCAGAGCCATACTAGAAGTGTCAAAAATGACAGCTAAAGAATCTGAATTGAATTGCATTACGACGTCATGGTAAGACCCTAGGTCTCTTAGCCGCCTTTTACGGCATCCACGGGAAGAGATAGGTCCGTCCTATTCAAAAACCGGTCATAGTAACTACCGTCAACACGTAGTAAAAGTGTCGGCGCGCTAAGTCACATATTACTTACATTATAGCCGGGCGGGACTCAAGGTCGCCAAACTAATTTTGATTTACTCTAGTTTCTATGTGTACAGTGAAGGAATTTAACTCATATCATAACCCACCATGGAACCTTTTTATGGTAAGCGTTGTAACGATTTTCCTTATTAAGTACTGCGATATAACTATGACATTTTATGTGAAAAGGTTTCTCGAAGGGTCAGAAAAATTCACCAGGAAGCATATTGAAATTAAATACAGTAAGCAGAATACCGTAAACTGTCTGGCAAACCGAACGCAAATATAACAAGTTAAAACTAGGTATATTGATAACTATTGTGAGAAAAAATTGAGCGTTTAGCATAACTATAGAAGCTAAAAAAAATTTTTTTTTTAAATTGGTTTTTTTTTATATTTTCTATAGGAATGATTACAGTTCATACTACCTACCATTCCTATTCCTATAAAAAATATAAAAATATTTTTACTCCAATTTTTTTTTAATTATTTTTTTTAGCTTCTATAGCTATGGTTAAATACCTCTGTGGATTATTGTTAGGGGGTGTCTGATACACCCTGTATATTTGGATCCATTTTTGAATAGTTTATATTTTAAAATGGTGCACAAATTTTAACGTGAAAATCATCTTCACATCCATTCCATGCATTATGCAGACTTGTTGTTATGCAAATCATTCTTCACCTATCAAACGAAACGTCTGAATAGAATAAAAGTTGGCAAAGAAACAACGACCACCAAAATAACTATTACTCCATCAGTCGCGTAGCGAACACCGCGAGTGTTTCCCTAAAAAAAGTATAATAATAATTTAATAAACCACTGATTTTTGGTATTCCATAAAGAATATTTGTATTGTATTGGAACTCATGAACAGCCGCAATCTTGTTTTTCAATCAAACGTGAGCGTTCATTTTCACATTACATTTTTCGTGGTCAAATCGACCCCACAGTGAAACCACATAAACAAACATTATTTGAAATCTTATTGTGCCGCCAAAACGAACAGGTCAACAGATTACTATTGCTTTATTAATTTAGGTATATCATAAATTTAACGTTATCTTTTTAATGAGTTTAAAAATAATATCCAGTTTGATAACGAGTACCAAACATTGTTTAGTTTCATTTCATCTCGTCAAAGTCAAGCGTCAGACGTCGTTAAATAAATAATTTATTAAAAATGCTGTATGACGACGGTTTCGAGGATTTCTGTTATGAAAATTGTTTAAATGAATATTTTAACATTACAACGTGCAGTGAAGTTGATTATATTGACTGTAGGATGAACCCTAAACGGATGTTTGATTTGGAATATTTGGTGCCTGTGTCTTGTCTGTTTTTCTTCATATTCCTGTCTGGATTGATCGGGAATTTATGTGTGTGCACGGTCATAGCCAGGCATCCAGTCCTGAGATTGGAATCTAATATGTATCTCTTCAGTTTGGCCGTTAGCGATCTGCTTCTACTAGTGTTTGGTAAGTTTATTTTATCGTTTTACTAGCTTCTGCCGGCGACTTCGTCTACGTAGAATTATACAAACCTTCCTCTTCAATCACTTTATCTATAAAAAAACACATCAAAATCCGTTGCGTTGTTTTAATGATTTCAGCATACATAGGGACAGATAGACAGCGGAAAGCGACTTTGTTTTATACTATGTAGTGAAGACGTTAAGCCAATTTTGTTAAACAGGGGGTCGTTTAAAATTGATCCGGAAAATTTCGGCAGATGGTCGGGTTAGCTTGAGTAAAGGTCTGTGAATGTTTTTCAGGACTTTCGAATCAAAGTTGACAAAATGTTTTCATACCTACATTGTAACAATAAAGAGTTTACATTGTTCGATGTCCAATATGAACCTCATCAAGGGCGGAACTAAATTTTGAATCAAAAATTGAAATGAAAACTTTTGTAGAGCTATGCCAACCACCTGCTGAAAATATTCCAGAAAAATGTGAGAGACCTTTGTAAAACATTATAAAATTGTATTAATGATCATTAAGTACACAAAATTTGTCCGAGTATCCATACAAAGTTACCTATATTCCATACATATGAGGGCCATATTTTTGCCGCTGAGTATCTCTGTCTCTCCAAGCGTAGCAATATAAAAAAACAAATCATGGCGTTAAATATATGCCACAAGTGTTAACATTAATACGGAAGCGATGGTCCGTGACCCATCCACTATTGCCCATGAAAATACATTGTTAACAAATTTTACGTCGTCCTGGCCTGAGGAAGACCTAAAATTGTGTACACACCGCGGACGTTGATAAAGAAAGCCTCATGTCGCATGTTTATCGCCCTCGCCTTGGGCTCGCGCGACAAGTTCCTGCGATCTCTGACATTCTTTTTTTCACCACCCGCGGCGTGTAATGTACCTACTATTTATTACAATTTCAGTACTTACAAAAATTGCTCAATCTTAATGCAAGTTATGAATAGGTAGTTATTTGTTATGAAAATGAAAAAATGAAAATGTATTTATTGACCATTCAGAAGTACATAATGAGAAGGTTAGGGACCTCCTAGTAGGTATGCAAGACACCTGTAGCAGAAGACCCCACTTCTCCAATAAAATGCAGCAAGGTAATCAGACAATATATGGCTGCAAAGTTTTTGTTTGGCGCGAGTGCCTGTATTCATGCCTGTACTCGCTTCGCTCGTGGTTCAATTATAGAATTATTCGCTTGCTCGGGTTTCAAGGCACGAGATACTAAACAAACTTTGCTGCCGAGCGAAACACACAATTTTTCACCTCACTACAGCGAGAAAAATGGTGGATGGAAGAATTTCAAATTTCTAATAACTTGAGTATATGAGTAGGTCGTGAGGTGGTGGTGGTCGTGGTCGTGGTGGTCAGCGCGGCGTTCGAATTTCAAAAACCTTTTCCACCCAAGAGGGGAAAAAGAACTTTTCCACGCAGATTTTTAAGGAGAAAGACAGCTCTTTCGAGCAAGTGAGGTGAAAAAACTATGTATATGTTAGCAGCCGGCCATAAAGAATGCATTTCGGTCTTTGTATAGAGACAATTAAAATCATGATAACAGAAGGCTATGTATATTGGCCTCTTCAAAGATATTTTGAAGAGGCTAATACTTAGACGCTACAGAGCTGACGTAGCTTCCCTTGGACAACGTTTTAGTATCGCTGTCCAAAGGAGGAATGCTGCCAGCGTCTGTGGAGTAGTTACCACAGGCCCTACTATTCCTTATTTTTTAATTGTTTTATTTTATGACTAGCTGTTGCCTGCGACTTCGTCTGCAAAGAATTCGTTTATCGCTATCCCGCGGGAATTTTCCGTGATAAAAAGTAGCCCTTGTGCTATTCCCGACTTTTCCCTATCTATGTGCCTAATTTCGATGGGCCGTTCTGGCGTGATTGAGTAACAAACAAACATCCATCCATCCATTTCGCATTTATAATATTAGTTAGATTAGGTTCAGTTTAGTTTTATTTGATTTGATTTTCTATTTGTAATGTTATTGTTTATTCCAATAAATTATAGAGCCGGAACAAGTCACGTGTTAGTAGTTAGGTATATCCGACATTTAATTTCATCTAAATGAAAAACCGATCCAAATCCTGGCAAATCCTTGACTACTTCGCTTCGGGCAGTAAATACATCAAATTTGGAAAACGAGTCAGTTATATAAAAACCCAGCCAGACAAGTGTGATTCGGACTAATCTAGGTTTCCGTACAAAATTAAAATCATATAAATGGTATGGTAATAATACCATATAATGGTAAATACTCAAGAGTTGCGAGCCCAGGATTCGAACCCACGACCCTAGGCCACAGGTCATACTACTAGGCTACCACGGCTTTTTTTTCAATGGATTACCAATTAAATAGTTCCTTATAATAATAATTTTATTCAAGAACAACAGTGGTCCACAATTATTACAAATAAAATAATAAAAATAAAATAATGTCACAATTCAAATAATAATAGAGCGCACGATCAATTGAAATAATTAAAATTAGAGCAATAAAAAAATAACGACGTATTACATACCAAGTTCCACAAACTCCTAACGTTGTAACCTTTACGTTAGTAATTTAATTCTAGTTCAGTAATCAGCGGCGGTCTCAGACAATCTCAGCTTAATACCCAATTACGTAGCTAGTTGGGAACAACCAATCCTATTGTTGTTAGGAACACTCAATGAAATAACATGAATGCTTCGTTACCATTAAACTTTGAGGGTACTTGGATCGTGCGTGGGCCTTGTGCAAGCTCCGTCCGGATAGCTACCACCATCTTACTCGCTAATCCTGCCGTTAAGCAGCAGTGCTTGCACTGCTGTGTTCCGGTGTGGAGAGTAAGACAGCCGGGGAAATTACGGGCACAAGGCATTTCATCTTAGCCCTCTAGGTTGGGAACGCATCAGCAATCCCTCCGGGGTTGCGGGTGTCTATGGGCAGTGGTGATCGCTTAGCATCAGGTGATCCACTTGCTTGTTTTCCTTCCTATTCGCATAAAAAAAAACGTTTTAAAATTGCTACAAAGTCGTCATGGTCCATATGTGGTGAATTTGGCATGTAGACGCAAAGGTGATCGATGCAGACATCGATTGGAAGCAGTAAACGCAAATAAAAATTAATAATTTCATCATTAAAACTACTTTTTAAAGTCACCCCGGCTTTGTACTCTTTTGTTTTCTACGTCTCACCAGGGTAATAGATCCTTGCTTAGTTAATCCTTGTTTCGCTGACAACCGTTAATTAAATATCATACGCAATGTCTGTAAAAACAAATGGAAAGGCTAAAATAATCTTTGAGGTGCCTTAATATCATCATCATCATGAGCCTGAAGACGTCCACTGTTACAAAGGCCTCCCCCTTAGCACACCATAATGAACGACAACTCGCCTCCTGCATCCACCGGTTTCCCGCAACTTTCACGATGTCGTCAGTCCACCTAGTGGGAGGCCTGCCAACACTGCGTCTTCCGGTTCGCGGTCGCCACTCGAGAACTTTTCTCCCCCAACGGTTGTCTTAATGGATGTCTTAATATATTCTGGGATATTTCAGTGGTTGGTTTGCTGTCATCGAATACTCCTGTGAAGTTTTCTCGTCGTAATTTTGGATTCTAAATTAAGTCATCTTTTGAGCATCGACCAATGTATGAAAACACTAGCTGTTGCCAGCGACTTCGTCTGCAATGAATTCGTTTATCGCTATCCCGCGGGAACTAAGCATTTTTCCGGGATAAAAAGTAGCTTATGTGCTATTCCAGACTTTTCTCTATCTATGTGCCGAATTTCATCCAGATCCGTTGGGCCGTTCTGGCGTGATTGAGTAACAAACAAACATCCATCCATCCATACTTTCGCATTTATAATATAAGTTAGATTCATTAAATAATACTGAAAAATATTTAGAAGGGTCATTCGAATTATTATAAACGGGATGTGAACCGCGATTACCTTTATTGAGCTCCCGATATTTCGATACAGTTGCATGCATCATGATCACGGGTAGACCTTAACCGTGAATCATTAAAAACTCGTATTTAGAAGGGTGTTCAGTACTAACCCAACCAACGGCTAATACAATCTAACTATATCTAACTTCTAACTATCTAACTAATATTATAAATGCGAAAGTATGGATGGATGGATGGATGTTTGTTTGTTACTCAATCACGCCAGAACTGCACAACGAATCTGGATGAAATTCGGCACATAGAGAAAAGTCTGGAATATAGGCTATTAACTAAACGAATTCTTTTCAGACGAACTCGCAGGCAACAGCTAGTATCTAATAATATAATTCGGTTTAATTTCAAGAGGGCCATTAAGGAGACTTGTGTTATTATTTCTATACTACTTAAGTTTTTTTTTTTTTTATGCGAATAGGAAGGCAAACGAGCAAGTGGGTCACCTGATGGTAAGCGATCACCACTGCCCATAGACACCCGCAACCCCGGAGGGATTGCAGATGCGTTGCCAACCTAGAGGGCTAAGATGAAATGCCTCTTGTGCCCGTAATTTCCCCGGCTGTCTTACTCTCCACACCGGAACACAGCAGTGCAAGCACTGCTGCTTAGCGGCAGGATTTGCGAGTAAGATGGTGGTAGCTATCCGGACGGACCTTGCACAAGGCCCTACCACCCGCAAAACGCACTAAGTACGCAACTTTCGAAATAATTTTTGTCTTTCATAACACGTTTTACTTTAGAACCTCAAACTGTAAATATTTTAATAAGTCAAATCTACTCTACCTATAACATTTGCAATAAGTAATCAAAAAAGTAAAATAATAATAATTTATTAATTTATCCAACATGGGTAGTTTACTAAAAGTCAGACAGAAGGTTAGTAATATTTATTAAAATAGGTACAAGTTTAGGCCAGCCACCAATATTTCTATGCTTGCAAAATCTAAAAATAAAAAGTTAATCTATGCGATTTATTTAGGTACATAATAAATCACGAATTTCCGCGATACTTTATTTGATTAGGAAAACGATTTGTTTTAGAATATTATTCAGAGGTTTCAGACAGGTTTCTTTACTCCAAACTGTAGATTGATTGTACCTATCAAATAAGACAAGACAAACATAATTTATTAGCCTTGACACAAGATACCAATAATTAAAGTTATAATCATCAGCTTTATGGAAAACTATCATAAAAATTAAAGTAACTTTAAAAGTATCCTTAAAAAACATTTTTCAAAAAGTGTTTTTTTTTAAGAAGATTGGTACTTGCTATACATACCTATATTACTAACACTTACCAATCACCTAAAATAGTTAACTGAAAAAGTCCAAGAGCTGATTTACGAAATAAAATATCTGTGAAAATACCATTTAGAAAGAATAACTGTGTATTCCTACAAAACTATCGCGTGAATTACATTTTCTACAGGTTTACTTTTCTGTTTTTAATTTTCTGTTAATTAGGTACTCGTATTTCAAATACAACGCAATCTTTTACCACTTGCGTTCGATATTTTCACAGAAATGCCGTATCCCATTACCCTGCTTTTGGTAATGTTGAAAACTTTCGACGAAATTTTCAGAATCATATTATTGGACGTTCGTTAAAAAGTTCGATTCTCGAAACGGGAACCTCACAAACTGGATTGTGAATTAAAATTGGTTTCGAGTTGATTAAGTCCGCAAATTCTGATTTCAGGCCGCCATACAATGGTCAAACCGGTTTACCATCATTTGCTAAATAACTTTTCACAAATAAATAAATGGATTAAATGGTTTCATTTCATTTCATTTCAAATGCATCATTTCACAAACTCATCATTTGACAAACTTTTATTTTCTACTAAAATATTGTCTTTTTGGGAAACATATAAAACAAACCTAACCTAACCTAATGTGAGCCACGCATAAAGGTTTTCGATTTTTAAAAAAGTTTACGGTTTATCAGATATTAAAGGGTTGTCAAAATGATGATTTTGTGAAATGATGAATTTGTGAAAAGGTTTTTTAGCAGATGATTAGATTCCGGTCAGCCGTTTTAGGAATACAAGTATATATTTCGAATTCTTGTCGCATCAGACATCAAACTCAGGGCCATCTTGTGGAAAAAATTAATCTCGATTTAGTGGCTAGATCTGGTTAAAAGCTTCACACATTTTGACACTATAAAAGCGAATTTAAGACTGAATTGAGATTAAAATTATATTAAATTAATAATAATAATTAATTAAACAAACCTTTTAGCCATTTGAACTCCCACATAAAATTGAAGACAACAGATAAAGGAGGATCTAAGAATTTCTGTACGAAAATGATGCCCTAACCTAATCAAACAGTTTATCTCTCTCTCTCACACAAACACACTATTAATGAACAAAAAAACATTTTACCTTCCTACTCCGCTACCACACGCGCAAAGAAAACGCGTAGGTACTTAAACCTGCGTATATTCTGTCTATCCTTATTATCCGCCTGAATCGATAAAGTACACATCATTGTAAATAATCATCAATAATTGTTCTAGTTTTCTGTATTTGTATGGCCAGCGGAATCTCACTTAAAGCTTCTACGATAGCTTCCAACACGAACTTTCCAACTTATAATCATCGAATTAAAACAGCTTAAATTAGAGGGGAGAGGCGCAATTTATCACTGACTCACTACAAGGTTCCGTGTTTATTTCTCATTCAAACAAGAACCTACTTCTTTTGGATATACAATTCAATTTTGAAAAATAATGAAATGATGTTAAGACTAGTTGGTAATTGGTATTAGGCTGCTGAAACGGAAGCAATCCCTTGATCAAGGAATTTGGAAGATACGGAGGTGCTTATTTCTGTCCTTCGTTAATTGGTTCGTTATATTACAGACTAGCTTTAGCCCGCGACTTCGTTCGCGTAGACTTCATTTATTGTTAAAAGTCACATATTGCTATGCAAATTTGAACATGCACTAGCTTGAACAATATAAACAAATATATCGTATTTGTCTTGTTTATTTTGCACAATAATGAGTTTACATACATACGTACATAAACTTTAAATGACGATAACTTTTTTTGCTGACTTTAGATTTCAATAAAATATAGCTTATAAGTTGCCCTGATATAAGTGTTAACTATTTATGAAAACCGCAATAAAACCGTTGCGTAGTTATGGAGATTAGCGAACACATACAAACATACATACAGACAGACAAAAATGATAAAATGTACTTTTTACTGGCCACGTTTAGCAGGATTGTGGGAGTATAGGTGGAAAATGTATTCTAGCTAGTGTGCGAGAAGTTCTTTGTAAGTACGAGAACCATGTTTGAACTGTAGGCCAAGCCCTCCCATTTGGAGAGGAGACCTGTGTAATAGTACGTATATATACGCTGGAGATGGAAATGTACGAATAACAGATTGAACCAGGCTTTTTATTTAGGTAATACTATCGCTTAATTAATTTTATCAAATGTTTAAAATTATCTACATTTATATAGCAGTTATAAAAACACTGCACCTAAGCTATGGTACTTTGTTATCTGCATAATTAACACGTGTACTATTATTAAAATTGGTAGGTAAATTAGGATTTTGGGTTGTAGGCTGTTTTGTTACTATGTAATTAGGGTAAGCTTCTAATTAATTGACGCGTTTAATTAAATTTATTTTTGACTACATGTCTGTGGGAATCGGTCTGGGTGTGAGTGAGATAGGTCACGCAAGAGTGAATAAGAGAGTGAACAGATTTAAATTTAGGTCATGCTTGACGGCTTTTTGCAACACTAGGAATTTCAATGTCTCAGAAAATTAAATCTGGCGATTAAATTTGCTCTTTTTTTTGGCACATGTCCAATAGCCTATACAGGTTAAACAGTAGTACACTAGTTGAGGGATCGAAGTCCATGTCAAAGTTACCATCAGCTTCACCAATACGCATTATTAGCCATGACCCGACCCGAGCCCTATTTAAAAAAAAAATTAGGTTTCCGCAGCCAGAATGGCGAATTCAAAATCCTTACAGCTCCAACTATTAACCTGTTTATCCATCTGTGCGTCTACCTGCCTATACCACAGACATTTTTTTCTTGTAAATTTTAAGATAAGTACTAATTATGAAGCGGCAAAGTTTGTGAGTTTGTCACGTTGTAGGGGTAATCTCTGGATCTACTAAACCGATTTTGAAAATTATTTTACCAATAATTTTCTAACGCCACATTATTTTGTGAGTGACATGGGATTCTTTTTATCCCGGAAAATCACATAATTCCCGCGCGTTATCGATAAGCCAATTCTCCGCAGCTAATTAGTTATAAGGTCCTAAAGTTGTAAAAACTGTGACCCCTCTCTAAATAATAAATTATGTTAAAAACGAAAGTGCTTGAATAATATATTCAACGAAAATTGCTCTGAATAATGTAGCTTTTATAGTTTCGAAGATGTGGCCAAAAAAAATTGTCCTTCCATCACAAAAATATCTACGTAGGATGGGATACAATTTGTGATGACAAAAACTGTAAAAAGATCTCTTATTTTTCTGACAATTGAGTCTTTGAATTTAAAAAAAATATCGTTTTTTTTTATGTTTTTTAAAACTTTACAGCATATTATATAATATCTAATTCAAAGAAATCTTAAAATATTTTTTTTTAAATTAATTATAAGCAATTCAAAATTGATGAAATTTGAAATATGACCACTTGACCGGGAACGGGCCATGATTGGTCGCCATGGCTGTGACGTCACAATGTTAAAGCAATTTCACGACAGTACTGGGTTAACGGCTGATTTCACTAAAAATATCCGAAATTTAATACAAAAAATATCTGCGGAAGTTTTTTTTATGAAATAAGGTGGCAAACGAGCACGCGTATCACCTTATAGTAAGTAAATTTTTGTTTTAGTCATGTGTAGGTAGGTAATAAAAGCTTAATCCTGATAATGTTTCTGATTTATGTGAACTGGATTGATTTTACTGGACCTGAGATTTCACAATAAAGTACCTAAGTACAGTGAAAGATACTGAATCGCTTACCTACCACTGTGGAATTTTAACATACACCCTGCCAGAGATATTATTGCTAAATTGTACCTATTAGGTAGGTTACGTGATTCAGTTTCTTCGACCGTAGGTACGTAAATTTTAGTGGCTAGATTTTGTGGTTGATAGGTATTTCTAGTTTTTTTTTATAATCCCGTGGGATTGTATTATATATTCAATGGGAATTTTTGCGGGTGTAAGAGCCTAACCTTGTTCTAGGTAGGTACGTTCGGATCGCTAGGTACGGTTAACGTCAAAGATATCTTTACACCTTAGTACCTTGTCGTTGTAACTATATGTTTGAAGTTTCATATGAAGTTGTCAAAGTGCTTGGAGCGACAAGGCACTAAAGTGTAAAGATATCTTTGACGTCGACTGTACCAGCATCTTAGTAATCCTGCCGCCAAGCAGCAATGCTTGCGCTGATGTGTTCCGGGTGAGGAGAGTAAAACAGCCCGATTTTGGCATAATGTTTTAAATCCAAGATGGCGGATGACATTTTGACACTATTGACACTTTGACACTAAAATATTGATGGGTGTCGTTTTTGAGTAATTTGGTGCTTCTGAGCCTGATTTTGACATACTTTTTTGGATTCAAGATGGCGGATGACATTTTGACACTTTGACACTAAAAATGTTTATGGGTGTCGTTTTCGAGTAATTTTGTGGCTCTGAGCCCGGTTTTGGCATAATTTTTTGGATCCAAGATGGTGAATGACATTTTGACACTATTGACACTAAAAATGTTTATGGGGGTCGTTTTCGAGTAACATTTTACACTTTTTTGTATTTTTTGTGTCAGTAATGTCAAAATGTCATCCGCCATCTTGGATCCAAAAAGGTATGCCAAAACCGGGCTGAGAAGAACCAAATTACTCGAAAACGACACCCATAAACATTTTTAGTGTCAAAATGTCATCCGCCATCTTGGATCCAAAAAAGTATGTCAAAATCTGGCTCAGAGCCACAAAATTACTCGAAAACGACACCCATAAACATTTTTAGTGTCAAAATGTCATCCGCCATCTTGGATCCAAAAAATTATGTCAAAATCTGGCTCAGAACCACAAAATTACTCGAAAACGACACCCATAAACACTTTTAGTGTCATAGTGTCAAAATGTCATCCGCCATCTTGAATCCAAAAAAGTATGTCAAAATCAGGCTCAGAAGCACCAAATTACTGAAAAACGACACCCATTAATATTTTAGTGTCAAAGTGTCAATAGTGTCAAAATGTCATTCGCCATCTTGAATCTAAAAAAATATGCCAAAATCGGGCTCAGAGCCATCAAATTACTCAAAAACGACACCCATAAACATTTTTAGTGTCAATAGTGTCAAAATGTCATCCGCCATCTTTGTGCTCGAAATTCCGGGTTTTCTTATGAAATTCTCCTGGGATAAAATCAACGGGATTGTGAACTGAAATCCCACGACTTATTTACTTATTCATATAAATAGTTACTACCAAAGAGTAGGTACTCATCACTATTCTCATCTAATTTTATTGTTTTAAATCCCGGTACCGTGGAAAGTTGGGATAGAAGCATGATAGAAGTATAGATAGTGCCATCCACAAAGACTCGTAAATGTATTAAAATTAACCTTTAACTACAAATTAATAAGAACCACGGTGGATGGCATCCATCGTGAATGACACGGTAGCCGGTACGTAAATCCAGATTATAAATTATAAAGTTCGTGTATGGCAAATTTTATCGAAATCTGTTTAGCCGTTTTAGCGTGAAAGAGTCACAAACCAATACGCTCTCACAAACAATAGCATTTTACAATAATAGTAGGATAATAACAGAATAGAGTAGATTAAAGTCAAAAAACGGTATCACCTGTATACTAACTACGAGTGGAAACTAACATTGTGACGTCACACGCGGCTCGGCCTTGTTCGGGAACTGTCGGTGTGTTTTCGGTGCGGTACTCGACGATCAATTTTCAAATCGGTATAACTCGTTAATTATAGCGAATAAAAAAAAACTAAAAATACTTTTCTTACAAAACTTATATATGATCTTTCCATTTATGACAAAAAAAAATTTGATTCAAAGACTCAATCTGATCAAGCCCCACTGACCTGGAAACTGCATCGCAGTTCTATTTATTTATTACTAGCTGTTGCCAGCGACTTCGTCTGCAAAGAATTTGTTTATTGCTATCCCGCGGGAACTACGCAATTTTCCGGGATAAAAAGTAGCCTATGTGCTATTCCAGACTTTTCTCTATCTATGTGCCGAATTTCATCCAGATCCGTTGGGCAACAAACATCCATCCATCCATCCATCCATACTTTCGCATTTATAATATTAGTTAGATTTACTGTGACAGATTCCAATCTCAATACTGTTCTTGTTAGGTATTAAATACCTCCGTTTGAAGTCTGCGTATTAGCTATGGGGCTTGGAGTTGGAGAGCATATTTGATCAAATTACTTATGACGAGTATACCTGAGGGCGCTAAAAGTTAGGGTAAGATTTAAACCTTAATTAAACAAATGAACTTGGTATTTAGCGAGAAATTTTATTAAAACAAGCGCAGTACCAACACCCAGGACTAAACTTGGATCAGAGACTATCTAACACACTGAGTAAATTAGGAAAATATGTCTGTAATATTTCAATTTTAATGAAAGCTTAGTCATTATGACTGAAATCTAATTGGAACAAGTTTTCTGCGGCTTTCTGTATCTTCTCATGTCCGAACATGAAGGTGTTCAAGGCCTTAGCCACGATCAATCCAGTCGTGTCGCTGGCGGCGCGCGCTTCTACAAGGATGGAGCGATTTGTGATCCTGATTGGTGTAGTCTCCACTGTTACTCGCTCTCCGAGTGACGCTGCATTTAGAAAGCTGAAATTCAAACAACTGTTATCTTGCGTCAGAATGCTGAGCTTATTTGGGTAGATTTTTGACGTTGTAATTTGTGTGCAATACGTAAAGCATGGCACACAAATTACAACGTCAAAAATCCACCCTTTTATAGTTAGGTAATGTTCTCGGCAACCTACTTCCTACCGTAACCTTTTCGGATACAAAATCTACTACCCAAAACTATTCGGTTGTGTAGATCCTTATCTATAAGTTCTATTTATAAGGTATGGCGCGTTAAGTCATTGCCGATATTGTGTATCGTTAATGTATTTTTAGAGTTTCTATCACAGTATAAATTTGCTACGCCGCTATGTCTCATCATCTTCTGAAAGGCTGTTGAGTGTTAACTAAAACGAATATAATTTTAAAATTGGCGATGACGATCATCGTGGTTTATACTTGCTAATCTATCGCGATTTTTCGTGACAAAGCAAATTAGCAAGTATTTATAAATATTGTCGTCTACTTCAGTGGGACACAAAAAATTCAAGTTCTTGTTACAGTTGTTAACTACTTTCCTTTGCACACTACGCATTTCTGAAGCACAGAGTATCGCAGATCTGATCTGCGATGCTGAATCTGCACGAACGCGCGTCATATGAATCATTTCTTTGGCAATAAATGAGGCGTAAAAAACATGTGATGTGCATGTAAATATATACGACTCAAACTGCAAATCACGCGAAAACAACATCACGTCTATGATTGACACCATAATGTTTCCCCGGTTCAACTTATTAGGCTCATTTACTGGCTGCTACGCGAATCCACTTATAAACGATCGTTTCCGCTTCTCGGCCTGTGCTAAGGTATATTCATTGCACATTCAAGCTGGTGGCTTAAGCAAGTCTTCCGTCATCTACTTCACTACTGGCAGTAGTTGGACGACAGCGCGTCAATGACTGACGCCATGTTTCCCCCGTGCGCTTATTAGCTTTACACATGGCTGCTACGTGCATCTATAAACGATCGTTCCTGATTCTCACCCTATGGTATACTCACTGCACATTCAAGTTGGTGGTCCATGCTAGTCTTCCGTCACGTACGGCCAGTAGTTGGACGACGGTCAGCGCGTCAATGACTGACACCATGTATCCTCCATGGAGAGTGTTGCTAACGTTACACATCTGCTGTTCCACGGTGAATCGCGCGCAAGCACGTTCGTCTCCGACGTCGAAAAGCTTTATCTATAAGGAAACCATTTTTTAATCGATTTCAAACAAGGAGGTTCTCAATTCGACTTTTTTCTGTAAGTATGTTTGTTGCGCGATTCGATTACTAAGAAGGCTTGAACCGATATCGAAAATTTATTTTTTGACAGATGAATTTTTCGCAGATTGTGTCGCGGGACTCCCGGGCAATAGCTAGCTAACTTAATATGCGCTATAATTAGCGTCTACGTAAATTGTGCACTCACGATTGTGAGCGTGGGAGTAGGTCTGTATGTGTTTTAAAAATTGAAACTGATAACAATATCAAGACGTTGGAAGCTAAATACGTAATACGTATGTAATCAGAGCGGTAGCGTCTATATTCAGTTAAGAACTAGTTAAAAAGTAAGACGTATGCATTATACTAACGGAAACACTCTTAACAATGTAGGTATTAAATTTAGTTTTTTTACTATTGGATTAAGCAACGATTTCAATGCTTGTAATGATGTGAACCGAGCGGACCTAATCTTTGTTTGACATTACAACCAAATTAAAAAGACATTTTTAAAGTTGAATGCAACTTTTAGATCCAGAAGATAAGAAAATTATCCGGAAAAGACGTCAACGATAAACACCTTTGTTGTTTGTTTATTGACCTTATCTGGATTTTTACTATTTTGGTATAAACATGGTTTTTACGTTGACAAAAGATGTTGTATGATTTCATTATGTGTTCATTAGGTGTAATTTTATTCACGTGAACAGCATATAATCAAGGAATTCCAGAAGAGTGAAAGACAATTCTGATTTACATCCATAATTGGGATGTGGGAGCGTTGTTCACAGCGAAATCCTGGCCTTCCGCTAACCTGAAATTGGCTTACAGGCCATAACAAGCAAGCGTCGAAACAAAACTGACTTCAATTTTTAATATAAAACTACCGTGAGGCTCAGACATATTAATGTAAACAAACGGATAACTCACGTGCCCGTCGCGCCTTGGCCCCCGTCGCACCATGATTAAGAATCGCGAATCGATTCGAAACTGTCGGCCCTTTTCCGACGTAATAAAACGTGAGTTATCCGTTTGTTTACATTAAAACAGACTTCAGATTACAAAATTATCGTATATTAGCGTGGGACATTTTGTATCGTACATTTTTGTTAATTATCGTACACATCTGGCATCCCAATCATAAGCTTCAATTTTGTACGTGATCTTGTTTCTTTGGTAAGTAGGTATTGATTGAAGCATGTATATGTATAGTTACAAATCAACGCACGTAGCGATATACCTGCGCATGAGCGGAATACGGACCAAATTGGCTGGAGCGGTGGGCGACGCTCGCTACTATACCAGATGCGCAAACGTATCCCCTCCACTAGCCACCCAGAGCTCTTTTTACGTGCGTTGACTTATAAAAATTACCTTATTGAAAATTGTAGACGTATCGAAACAGTTCGGATGTCCTTTCATGTATCCTTGCACAGCCTGAATTACACGTAGACCTCGCGCGGTGCTAGCCGCCATCTTTTGTTGAATCTGTGTTTACTGAACACTTCTGGCCTTAAGTATACTCTCAGATTCGAAATTTGAATTTCGTATGTGCCTTTCCGCTCACACCATTAGTCTTCAATATGAGAATGAGAATGATTCGAACTTCGAATTTAGTGGAAGTTTGACACATAATAAGTCTCGAACGCTTTACGCATGCAATATGTCTCGACGACGATCTATTTAACTCAGACTCGTAGCATTCTGTTCTGATAACTAAGCGCAAAAGCGTCTCTAGCTCGTTTTCTAAAACACAAAACTAACAATAAGCGCTCTCAACAATCTGAAGTAAACACGGACAGCACACAGTAAGGTCAACTTCTGTTTGAGAAAACTTCAGTCTCCGCGTCTCGTTTATATGAGCGGTTTTCGATGCCGCTATCTCTTCGCTATATCTCTACAAATTTTCTAAATGGGAAAATGTGTTGTTGATTTATATTTCTTTATAAACATCGGAGCTGCAAAAGTTGACGGGGATTTGGATTTAAATATTTAATGGATCCGAGAGCGAAGTTTTTGTACGAACAATTGTACCTATAAGGTGTATTCGGGGAATTCCGAAAATCGGATAATTCCGAAAATCATTAAAATCAGCCATTTTCTGTTGTAATAAGAGTCCCATTTCGGAAATAATGGAGTATTATTATTTATAACGGATTATGACTGATTTAATAAATGAGTTTCGGAACCATCCGATATTCGGAATTATCCGATTTTCGGAATTATCCGATTTTCAGAATTATCCGATTTTCGGAATTACTCGAATACACCTTACAGTATTTGTCTTTCTTTGCATAGTTTAAAACAAAGTCACTTTCCATTGACTCTGTAGGGTAGGTAGGTATGTAAGTAGGTACATTCGATCTTATAACCTATTCGCCGTCACGTCAAATACAAGAGGCGTCACCCATACGCCAGACTTCTTTATTGCGATGGCTTAAGTTGAACCTAAACCCAATTGACCGAAAGTTGTTTTTGCATTGAAGTAATTTACGTATTGTTGAGAATTGGGGAACTGCAAATCACACGACCCAAGTTGCTGACACATATCCAATTTATTCAATTGTTACAAAAGCTTTTTTAAAAGGTTTATAAAAGACAGTAGAAAAAAGGTTTACAAAAAGAGTCTTCAACATCGCCGCCCACGTGTAGGAAACTACACAATTTGCTCATCTAATAGAGCTAGCTTCCTTATGGGTCTCTTTAGGAAGCCTCCCTTTGTAGCCACTTCAGCGACGCGCACGACTCCGTCTTGTCCCGGATAAACTGTAGTGACTCTACCCATGGGCCACACCCCCCTTGGTAAGTTAGGATCCACGACGAGAACTACATCATCAACCCTCATGTTCTGATAATGGCCTTGACTTTTCTTTGGCCTTAAACTGGGCAGATATTCTTTGAGCCACCTCGTCCAAAAGTGCTCTGAGAGGCGCAATACTTTCTGCCATTCCTTCCTCAGCGAGAAGACTTTATCGTCAAGGCGAGCCGGTAATTGTTGGTTGGAAGACGAGCCAATGAGGAAGTGAAAAGGTGTGATACTCTGGCATTCACTGTTCTGGGCAACATACGTTAAAGGCCTTGAGTTGACCAACGCCTCAGCTTCCAAAAGAAGAGTATGAAGCAGCTCCTCTCTAGGAGCTCTCTCTTTCAGTGTTGCCATAAGAGCTGTCTTAACCGTGCGCACGAGTCGCTCCCAGCAACCGCCCATGAAAGGCGACGCAGGCGGTATAAAACTCCACTCGGTTTTATTATTGGCGGCGAAATCTTGCACCGGCTGGCTATAGAACTCGACTAAGTGTCGGTTGGCTCCAATAAACGATGTGCCGTTATCTGACAAGATCTTCCTCGGGATACCTCTGCGTGCCATGAAACGTCGAAGACATGAAATAGCAGAATCGGCTGTAAGACTTGCGACAATTTCCAAGTGAACTGCGCGTATGGTCATGCAGGTGAAAAGGGCTATCCAACGCTTCTCTCTGCGCCGTCCAATTGAAATGTCTACAGGCCCGAAGTAGTCCAAGCCTACATTAGTGAATGGACGGACATGGTGGTCTAGTCGGACTTCTGGCAAGTTGCCCAACGGTGGAATCTGTGGCGTTGCTCTGCGCTTGGTACACAACATGCATTGCCTGGCGACCGTACGTACTGCGCTGCGGCATCGCAGTATCCAGTATCGCTGCTTCAACTCGTTACAAACTAGTTCGTTAAATCTGTGTGCAGCTTTTACGTGGTAGTGACGTATAAGAAGACGAACGGCGGGGTGGCGGCCATCAAGAATGACGGGTGACGCGGTGTCGAAATCAATGTTTCTCATAAACTTAATACGGCTGTCCAGCCTGAGCAAACCGCATTGATCGAGAACCGGGGACAAGGAAAATAACTTGCTTGACTTGGGTAAAGGTTTGGAGTCGTGCGTGAGAGCGAGTTCTTCGCTAAAACTGTCCATCTGTGACTTTCTGAGGATGGCATTTTCCGCTTCCTGGATGTCTAATGCAGTAAGAGGAGGAAGCTTTGGGAAAGAAATATTAGTAGGTGATTTGGAATTTGGATCTTTAAAACGTGCTAAAAGAGACCGAAACTTGTACGCGCATTGGTAAACGCGCGCGGTCGCACGCACCAAACGAAACCAATCGCTGAAACGCGATAGATCTGGTACAACCGATGAAGGTTGCTCAGAAATCGTTAAGCCTACCTGCGCCTTTAGAGGTTTTAGCTCCTCAAAGGCCGGTAAGTCGCGAGACGATGGTTCTTCAGGCCAGTCTGTAACTGGTAATAATAAAAAAGCCGGTCCAGAAAACCATCGTTTTAAATCTATATCACGGTCTACTAATCTTGTAGCATCGTCAGCAACATTTAAACCACCTGGTACATATTTCCAATTAGAGACGTTTGAAATTTCGGTGATTTCACCAACGCGGTTCGCAACAAACGGTTTAAATGCTCGTGCATCACTGCGAATCCAACTTAATACCGTGGTCGAATCAGACCAAAAATAAGTTGCATTCGGTTGAATTTTGTGGCCAGCACAAATAGTACTAGCAAACCGAGCTGCGATCAGAGCTGCCTGGAGCTCGAGTCGAGGAATGGACGTGGGTTTCAAAGGAGCTAGGCGCGCTTTACTACCAATAAGAGACAGCTTGACGGAGCCGTCCGCGAACGTAAATCGCCATTACGCAACACAAGAGTACGCTTGCTCACTAGCGTCAGCTAACACGTGAAGCTGCCGGTCACTGATGTCCTTACCTTGGAACCCACATCGATACCATCGGGGAATTTTAAAATCAGAAATTCCTGCTAGCTTTCTAGACCACGACAGCCATCTACGAACAGAGTCTGGTTGTAACTCTGTGTCCCAATCAACACCAGTTCTCCACGTTTGTTGAAAAAGGATACGGCCCTGTATAATTAGAGGCGTAAGAAAACCCAAAGGGTCGTATAGACACATTAAATGAGACAATACTTTCCTTTTAGTCAGCTTCTCAGTTTCAGGTATTTGTACTGAAAAGCTGGCCAAACGGAAAGCATCGGACTGTGGATACCAAACAAGACCTAACGTTCTGATAAATGTTTCAGGGCCTACATGAACGTCGAGAGGTGCTGCGCGTAGGTCTTCAGGAACAGACGATAGTGCAGCAGGCACGTTCGAGACCCAGCCACGCATTTCCATTCCTGCCTGTTTGTGTACAGTAACAATATCAGCCGCGAGTTGCGAAGCTTCCTTTTCGTCGTCTATGCTGCCTAAATAATCATCCATATAGTGATCATTTATAATAGCCTTTGCTGCAGCAGGATATGACTCCTGAAATTCTTGGGCATTTTTATTTTTAATGTACAAAGCAGTACACGGACTACAGACGGCACCAAAAATGACAGAAGTCATTCTATATTCTTTTATCTCCAAGCTACAATCTTCTCTCCAAATAAACCGTAAAGCATCACGATCCTCAGTTCTTATTCTAATCTGAGGGAACATTTCCCTGACGTCAGCTGTCAGCGCGATACGACCTTCGCGAAAACGAAACAGAATGTGTAGCAAAGATTGTAGCATGTCAGGACCTGGTAGCAGAAGAGAATTCAAACTTATGCCGGAAGTCTTAGCAGCTGCATCATGAACAACCCTAAGTTTATTTTTCTGAGGATGTACCACAGAAAAGTGAGGCAAGTACCAACGAATTGTTGGTTGTGACAACAAGTCGATAGCATCGTGGTATGTACCTCTAGGACACTCCTCAGCGTAACCCTTATCAATCATATTATTAATAAAAGTACAGTAGCCCTTTTTTAACTCTGCATCTCGTTGCATACGCCTTTCTAAACCGAGAAATCTTGCAAACGCTTGTTGGTAACTGTCCGGTAACTTTGGAATGTCCTTTCGCCACAGCAAACCAACCTCGAACCTCGAAGAAGGCAACCGCTTAGCTGTAGATTCTAAAATCTCCATGGCACATCTTTCCTGTTCTGAACAAAAGTCTTGGTCTGGCTTAGCGATTCCTATGGAGTCCAGTAGAAAATAATCTTTAATTTGCTCGTCCATAGAACGATCTATACGTTCAAAACAAGAAACGTGGCCGTGGTTAACGAAGTGGACAGGTTTTGTCCAGCTACTGGATTTGCCATGCAATACCCAACCTAAAACTGTGCGGGTAGCAATGGGTTGATTTTTGGAACCTTCTCTGACTTCCCGACTGACAGTTAAAAACCAGTGCTCAGCACCGAGCAGAATCTTGGGTTTTGCATCGACCAATGTCAGCTCGTCAATCAAATCGGTGAGGTGCGAGTATTGATCCACTTCGTTGCGGCTGACAGTTTGCGTGAACAGTGACAATGTGTCTATAGCCTTAGCGTTACTGACAGAAAATGCCTCAGTACAATGTTTGCCTCTGATTGAAAAGCTTACATGCTGAACAGACTTGCACGCCGACATGCCAGCGACACCGTCGACCTTGATCGAATCAGTAGGGCCTGAAGCACCGATGAGGCGAGCTACTTCGGAGTCGATCAAGGTTGCCGTGGAGCCGTCGTCAAGCAAGGCGAAGGTATTATACTTTCCTTTAGGTCCGCTCACTTCCACAGGAACAATTTTCAGGAATACACGAGTACAGTCAGCCGCATTTAAGTCGTTCGATTCGCATTGAGTTACATTAGATATAGTCACAGTTTTATTTTTATTATCAGAATCGGTAATAACATTGTAGGATGAAGACGGCGACTCGTCGACAATGTGTGGCTCGTGCGGTGTCGACGCTGAGTGTAACATCGGATTATGAAAGCGTTGACAACCGTCGATGCCGCAACGGTCAATC
Organism: Pandemis heparana; assembly: GCA_963854515.1. Classification (NCBI taxonomy): domain Eukaryota; kingdom Metazoa; phylum Arthropoda; class Insecta; order Lepidoptera; family Tortricidae; genus Pandemis; species Pandemis heparana. Next base: position 8,708,928 of record OY978025.1, read on the forward strand.
TTACAAGTCTTCCATCGATGCGATTTAGATTTAAGGCATTTATAGCAGATCCTAGCCTCACGCAGCCAGCACCACTTATCGTCCAAGCTGAGACGTTTGTTTCGTTTCACGTATTGAGGTCGTTGGCGTCAAAAAGGTTAAACTACCAACGGACTTTAGTGCGGTTTTCATCAATAGGTAAAGTTCACATAAAAAAAAGTGATTAACGAGGAAGGTTTGTACGTATCATTTGATATTTCGTTACTGAATGAAAGTAAACGAGATAATACGCAGCAAATAAGCGATGGTGTACTCGGAATTTTTGTTATAATATAATATTATAATTATATTAGCAGTGCCCTTACAAGGTGCTTGTATCCTGGTATCATGTATCAAAGATAAATAAATGTTTGTCTTATTTTGTCTTAATTAGAACAGTAACTTTTACAGCTTCCGTCCCTTTGGCGGTTTGTAAGGTACAGAAGCCTTACTACAGCATATGAGCATGTTCCAATCTTTTATATCGAAATAAGCATACATGAGATATGTGTGTTTGTAAAAACAAATCCAGGACTCTTCTTAAAGAAAAATACCTAAATTAAAAAGTTAAATGTAAATGTAGTTAAATGTCTTAACATTTCAGGATGTTTGCAATTTCAACACGAGGAACCCTGATACATTAGTTGCACCTCGGAAAAAAACAGCTCTGTATGGCAGAAACACCTATTGCATGGCGATAAAAATTTATAATAAGCTTAACAGTAACATTAAGCAGTTGCCTTTAAAAATATTTAGACATAAACTCAAGGCATGGCTTGTAGAAAAGGCGTTCTACTCTGTGGCTGAATATTTTTCCTCGTTTGACCAAGAATGAATGTATGCCTGATTGATTATTTTAATTTTAATTGTACCTACCTTTTTAAACTGAAAAATTTTGCATGCCAGTTACTGGTGAAATGTGTGAGCTCTCTAATTTTATCTGTGTTCCATCTTCTGTACCATGTTTCAAGCGAAATAAAGTTATTTGTATTTGTATTTGTAAGCACAATTTTTTACGATTTTCGAAGATGTGAATCACATATTATTGGCCACTCATTCGTATAGTATCGGGCCATGGTGAGGCATTGGTTGGTCGTTCTCACTCGTAACCCGAGCGAACCCAAACTGAATCAGAATTGAATCGCATTAAGACGTCATGGCAAGGCCCCTGTAAATGCTCGGCGACCAGATGGCTTGGTGGTTAGAGAACCTGACTATGAAGCTTGAGGTCCCGGGTTCGATCCCCGGTCGGAGTAGATATTTGTATGAAAAATACGAATGTTTGTTCTCGAGTCTTGGATGTTTAATATGTATTTATCTATATAATTAAGTATGTTTATCCGTTGTCTAGATATCACCAGCTTTGCTTAGTTTGGGACTAGGTCAATTGGTGTCACTGTCAATTGTCCCAAGATATTTATTTATTTATTAATGCTTATCAAGATTTTTTAATCATAGTCGACGAATGGTATACATGATCGATGTCACACAGCAAAGCTATCCGGTAAGCACCTTTGCATGCACGCGCCGATTTAAACCTGCTTACCGAATAGCTTTGCTGTGTGTACAAAATGAACAGCATCAAGGACGAAACTAAATTATTAATCATAAATTTAGAAAAGAACTAACCCGACCACTTCCTGAAATATTCCGGAAATCTTGTATAAGAACAAAAAAGATTCAAATTATTATACTTAGATTATTAAAGCTAACCATACACGTACGGATTTGTCTGTCGGATCTGCCTGACAGATGTCTGGCGGGTGTCTGGCGGACACATCCGTCAATGTGTAGCGAGAAATAGACACAGATTTGTCCGCTGACCGTTGGTTTTGAGCACGGTCACAGGACAAATCCGTACGTGTATGGCTAGCTTATGACTTTCGTCTTTCCAGCATTCATTTTCAATCCAACTGTAGCTAGTAGTATGCTAGTATGCAAAGCAAATAACAAATCTCAGATCTATTACAGCAGCGAACGAACACAGAAATCTATACATATAATAAAATAAGCAATAAGTCGTATCGTATGTGTTTAAGAGGGTCCATACGTTATTTAATAATAAAGTGTCTTATGTATTATGTAGTCCTCGATCAACCCACCCTGCCTTACGAAGATGGATCGCTACTTTAATATGAGTAGAAACTGGATATAAGAAAATATAATTTTTATCTGCCTTAAAGCTGTGAATGCTGTGACCCGTTTCCGAGCCTTACTTACGCCATACAATATGTAACTAAAAGTGGTAAGCAAGGCAATCTGCTAACACTAGATTTCATGTTTACTTTTCGAATTTGTACGAAACCCTCGGTGCTTGAGTCCGATTCGCACTTGGCCGTTTTTTAACGTGATACAAATATTACCGAGTATGTTTGAGAAAAAAAGTCAAAGTCAAAAAAGTCAAAAGTGTTTTATTTGTGAAACATAGGTGATGGCTGCATAAATACAGAGATGCTACATTTCTTAGTTAACATGTTAACATGTTGGACTTTATTGTTTACGACCCGCCCCGGCTTCGCACGGCATATATGGCGGAACCACATTATTAACACCCGACGCGACCCGACGCGACGCGACGCGTGTTGAGTCGAATCAAATTGTATTATTTTCTATGACCAGAGCCACACTGTCAACACCCGACGCGACGCCACGCGCACACACGCCACCCGACCCAGACGGGCCAGATCGACGTGTCGCCGATGGTGGGGGTAAACACCCCACCCGACGCAGCACGCGCAGTGTGGTTCTGGACAACACCCGATGCCACGCGTCAGTTGTTCGAGAACATTCGCAGAATGTATGCATGTGTTTGTGAACTATACACTTCCACAGCTGTCAGCTAAAGAAATTGCTAGCGTGTCGTGGCATCGGGTGTTGGTTATGTGCACGGTGCACGTCGGGTGTCGACACGTCGGGTCGCGTCGCGTGTTAATAATGTGGTTCCGCCTTGCATCAAAAAACCGCATCAAAATCCGTTGCGTACCTAGTTTTAAATATTTAAGCATAGGTACATAAGGGACATAGGGACAGAGAAAGCGACTTTGTTTTATACTATGTAGGGATTTGTTGTTCGTGGAAATGTAATGGTCAAAAATGCAAAGTAAGCTTTTATTTCAGGGTTGCCGCAGGAAGTTTGGGGTTACTGGCACAAGTATCCATACATATTTGGCGACTTCCTGTGCCGATTCATGCCGTTCATGGGTGCTACGTAAGTTTATTCAACACTGGTTGATGAGAATCTGGGTTCGATTCCCGGCTATAGTTTTACTTTTCAGATTTGTCGATGTGTTCTGGTTTTCAGTATCGTTTAGAAATAAATACGTGACCAGAAATACAAAAACCCTCGCCATATTGCGGAAAATTTCGGATCTTATTTACGGACTATTATTATGTGTTACCATATAAAAGATACAGTGGCGACACCAATGCAGACTTTTTATATTTCTGATCAGGCTTTACTACAGCCTGGCAAAAAAGAGTAGAAATTAAAAAGTGGTAATACTGTTTATACTGTAGGGTCGTCCCTTTCTAATCTATACGTATAACCCCCGGGCCACATTAGCGGGCGAAGGTTCGTGTCGCGTTGTCGCGATAAAAAGTTCGAGTTCGTATCACCATGAACTACGTGGCCACACTTAGACCAAATTATCGCGATAAAAACTTCGGGCGAACTATGTCGCGATGTCTGAATTTGGCGGGAAAATGAACCAAGAGCGCAAATAAACAAAAAAATAGAGGAAGCGTTTGTTTTGTATTGTACGTCTGAAAATAATTATTCAAATGTCACTTGTCAAAATTGACGTACATTTCAGAAATTTCAAAGTACGAAGTGTAGACACTTGCACGAACACGAACTCTGTCGCGATAAAATCCTTTGATCTGCGCTAGATACCGACAGGAGCGCGAACACAGTTCGAGTTCGCCCGAATGATTCGCGATAAAGCGAACTGTCTGTCCACACATGCCGCGATAGGGCGAACCTTCGCCGAATCCCGCTAATGTGGCCGTAGCATAAGAAAACGGGACGACACTACTGTATTGCCAGTTTTTAATTTCTACTCTTTTTTGCCAGACTGTACTTTCGTCTCATTGCTGACGGGACGGAATAACAACTTGTAAGTAATCAACCCACCTACGGCAAACTAAAGAATGGTGGGTTGGTAAAATGAAAAAATGATCTTAGTTAAGTGTCATTAAATTTTATTCACCTAGAGAGGTCAAAGCTTCAACATCAACAACGACAGATGTAAAAAAAAAAACAAAATATATGTATATTAAACGGTGACACTTTTATTTACTAAGCTCATTTTTCTATATTTGGTTGATGAATTGCTCACCTATTTCCCCCTTAAGTTGTTTGTTGTGTTACTTACTGAACGTATAGAGAAATTAATCAAAATACTTACACAATATTCAGTTTTTGTCTACTATTATTCGATTAGGTACCTACTTGATTAATTGGCCACTGGCGTTCGTGTCGCCACAGTGTATGTGTTTTTTGTTTTTTTTGTTTAGTCTTTAAATTTATCTGGGTCCCACTGAAAAACAGCGTTGCGGTCTGCCGCAACATTATGCCGAGTGGGGCCCATTTTACACCATATCGGTACTATTCTTAAGTATATTGTATTTCTTATATTTTTAAATCTACGTGTATCGAATGTGTGTAAATAAATGCTTCTCTCTCTCTCTCTCTCTCTCTCTCTCTCTCTCTCTAATTGTTTTATGACCTAGTGATGTTTTTGTTGTAATTTTAATAAGAAGAAAATATTATTTTTAGTGGAATTTACTCATCTGTGCTGACAATAGTTGCATTCTCCGTAGAAAGATACGAGGCTATCTGTCATCCCCTTCTCTCTCGTTCGAAGAGTGGTAAGCGAGTTGCGATAACCCTATGTGCCACATGGACCATAAGTGCCGCAGTTTCGCTGCCTATTTTACACGTATACAACATAGAAAGGCGCCTTCCATATCCCCCTTCCAACTCTACATCTTCTTCAGGTATGATTTTTTTTTACAATACACCTCTATGTTTAATTATACGTGTTATTAAATTTTATTACTATTTCAATTAACTTTACTTATGCCCTTATTTTCAGAAGAAATCGGATCTGAGCTATCATCAATTTGTATCGTACCTAATGAAACAACATATGATTACTACGAGTATTTTTATATTGGCAATTCAGTTATTTTTTTTTTCATACCAATGGTTGTTCTATTAATAGCGTATACGAAGATCGCCTTATTCTTATGGTAAGAAGATTTATTTATTTATAAGCCTTTTTATTCCGAATTCGCTACAATTTCAGTAAGTACATGTTGTTGTTGTTGTTGTTATTGTCGTTTATTGTTTTTATTTTTTTTCTTAAATTGTCGCGAAATTCGGCGTGCCTCATGGCATAGGCCTCCTCCGTGTATTGGAGGGTTTGGGCCATAGTTCCCACGCGCGCCCAGTGCGGATTGGGAACTTAACACACACCATTGAATTTCTTCGCAGATGTGTGCAGGTTTCCTCACGATGTTTTCCTTCACCGAAAAGCTCATGGCAAATTACAAATGTAAGAAGATTACGTACAAATAAATACGTAAACAAGGTACTTATCCAATATTTTTTCTAAAATACTTTTTTCTTCTATAAAAGGTTACCTGGAAGAAATCTCTGTAAGGGAAAAGTTCGCCTTTGTGCATTTCTGCTGTATTTAATTACTCTGCTGCCGACTTATTCTGGAATAATTTTAAATACAGTGTAGTTATTAAAACAGATGAAAAGTTTTCAGTTATTTTTTTTTAATTTTCATCACATATGTATACCTACCTCGTACTTTTTTTTCGGAGAAATTGACCTTCTTATAATTTAAAGCAACATTATCAAAACGGGAATTATTGACCTAACAAGCTTTTATTTGCTAAAGAATCAATCTCAATTCCAGGAATAATCGTCAGCTATCCAGAAATTGTGGCATCCAAAACAGCTGTTCGGAAAACCGAAGAATATTCAAGAATTTAGGTGCGTCAATCTATACAATGCATGTATTCAGAAAGAAAAGAGAGTACCTTGTGGCGCATTCTTCTTAGCAATGATGGTATTTCTGAATTAAATGCGCTGGTAGTTTTAAAAACCAAGTGCGAGTCGGACTCGCGCACGAAGGGTTCCGTACCAGAAAAAAGCTTGTTTTATTGAGTTTAAATTCCGTTCCGTCGTCAACATTTTGACTACTATGTTGTATGGGAGCCCCGCTTAATTATTATTATTATTTTGATTTTAATATTTGTAGCCTCAATAAAAATACATAATCTATGCAAATTTCAACTGTCTAGCAGCTAGACTCTAGCTATTACATACAGTTCTTGAGATCTAGCTCGGCGAGTGGTAGCCATGAAAAAGGGCTAAAATATCACGTTTTTTGTATGGGAGCCCCCCTTAATTATTATTATTATTTTGTTTTTAGTATTTGTTGTTATAGCGGCAACAAAAATATACAATAAGTAAAAATTTCAACTGTCTAGCTATTACGGTTCTTGAGACAGCCTGGTGACAGACGGACGGACGGACGGACGGACAGCGAAGTCTTAGTAATAAGGTCCCGTTTTTACCCTTTGGGTACGGAACCCCAAAAAAAAGACATGTAAAGAGCCCTTGGCGGCCTATTTGCAAAATGTTTTTTTTTAAATACAATAACTCTTTATTGAACACCACATATAACAACCAAAACAGAAAAAAGGTATACAGGTTTATTTATGATTTTAGATTTATTTGTCCATTTTCAGCGGCTGTGGTGTTAGCTTTCTTCGTATGTAGCGCGCCGTACCACTACCAGCGCGTATTCACACCACACAAGAAAGATCCCCAGAGCAAGGAAGACAGAGCTCATTATCAACACGTATTGGTGGTCACAGGCATTTTCTACTATTTCTCGGCCACGATCAACTGTGTCCTGTATAACGCTATGAGCAAGAGGTAAGAACCATTAAGTGGCTTACAATGATTCTGGAATATTCCAGGCGGCAGGTTGTCAATTGTAAATCCAAATTAACAATACTATCAAATGAATAAAATTTTACTTCTTGATTTTTTTATATGTTTTTTACGGTTTCTCCCGATAGATTTACATTTCTAAAAGACACTGAAAATTAGGACATAGAAAAATCCGAAAAATAAAGCTATATGGTGTAGGTATATGATTCATGGAATGATGAGGATCCAGGTTCGATTCCCGGCCATAGCTTTACTTTTCGGATTTTTCTGTGCTCTAATTTTCAGTGTCGTTTAGAATTCCAAAATAACGATGGAAATTCTTTATAGGCGTATTTATAAACTCAACAAGAATCTGCCTAATCTAAGTTGGCTTCCTATTAACTACGCATTGGTTTTTGGATTGTTACTATGACAACATTTTATATTTCTGAGCCTATAATTTTAATGGTTCTCTGTATTCTGTTTGAAAAGATGAACATGCTGACAGTTTAATTTTTTCGCTAGGATTTGTATTTAATTTATAATTAATTTCTTAATTTTTGCTTATTCTAAAAGGGCGTAACTCCGATACTATCACAGAATAGACACTTATCCTTTTGTATTTTCTGTATAGAAAAAAATCTGACGTCAATTTCAAATTGTCAATGTCAGGCCTTATTCTCCGATATTCGATTTTCGAGGTTCGCTTCGTGCTGTTCCGCTCATACTAATATAGTCATTAACTTGAGAGTGAGAGAGAAGGTATGCAACGAACTTCAAAAATAGAATTTCAGAATTGCCCCCCTTGTACTTTGAAGTTGTCATATACAAAATTGTGGTCGCTTATTTTTTCTCGTGAAAAAGGCAAAGGTGTTTCACCTATCCTGTGGTAGTTTTGGTAAAATTAGGACATATTTTTAATTATTTTTTATTTTTTATAATAAGCGATATTAAAATTATATAAACATATTGCAGTGATCAGGAGGCAAAATGCTTTCGAACCATATATATATTTTCAGGTGTTATAAAAATGAAATGTTGTCAATTAATTGGTGAAATAGGGATCTCCTTGCGCTTTTGGAATGTCAAAAATTGTTTGCCAATCTGGACCCTATTTTATAAAGCTACAAGTTACAATTTACAAACGGAAGTCTCTTTCTGACCCTATGTGTTAGATAGAGACTTCCGCTTGTAAATTGTTACTTGTAGCTTTATGAAATAGGGTCCTGGCCCTTGTTTCATCAACCCGACAATTGTCGGTGACAAGGGACAATTCTATTTACATTACAACCTCGACGAGAATCTATGCGGGGTGCGAGTCGAGTTACCTCCACGTGTTATCAAGAGCTACGGTTCGTTTTTCGATCCATCCGGGGCGAAGAGCAGTGCTTGATCCGGTGCACCCTGGGCAACGGATAATGATTTCCTGGCAGTTTCTGAGGGATATCATTGACCGTTGGCTAAGAGCCCGACAGGGGGGAGGGGTCTTTTGACCGTGTTACCGTACAACGTTGCCGACATTTTGTCACAAGATTTTTGAATATAATATTTTTACTTTGACATTGGCGACGTTGTCGTCGCTATAACGACTTGATACGCCACAAATAAGAAGAAGAAGAAGAGAATCTACGCCGGTTGGCTTTATATTTAATACGCATTGACGTCGAATTGTCAATGGTCGCCGACAATTTTATTGAAAACTTTGGCCTTACTATGACGTCCTAATTCCGACGCAGTTCAAGTTTTAGCTGTCACTTTTAGTATGAATCTGAGAGCGAGCGGACCTATAAACTGAAACGCATTAAGACGTCATGGTAAGGCCCCTGGGGCCCCTGGGGCCTTACCATGACGTCCGAATTCCGACTCAGTTCAAGTTTTAGCTGTCACTTTTAGTATGAATCTGAGAGCGAGCGGACCTATAAACTGAAACGCATTAAGACGTCATGGTAAGGCCCCTGGGGCCCCTGGGGCCTTACCATGACGTCCTAATTCCGACTCAGTTCAAGTTTTAGCTGTCACTTTTAGTATGATACTGACAACGAGCGGACCTAAACTGAATCGCATTAAGACGTCATGGTAAGGCCCCTGGCCGTAGCAAACGTTTGCAATTTGGCTTCCATCGACGCCACATAAAAGGCTAACAATGCCTAAAAAGACTTTTAAAGGCCGGCGCACATTAATGCCACACCGCACGTGGTCACGCACGTGCGTATACCTACGTGCCGGCACGTAAGTCTAACGATGACGAGTCACGTGGAGGGGATTTGCGCACCCACGGATACCGTATTTTATACTTCAGCGCATACAAGGTCAGATTAGACTTGCGTGCCGGCACTTATACGCTACGCATCTAGTCTGGCATCTATCTCATAGATTCATACATTACAACTGGTGCGTGTGCGCGTCACGCAGCACGCAATACGCATTTGGTGTGGAGTGGATGTGAGACTTTTAACTTAAACTTTGGTCTTTCAGATACCGCTATGCATTCAAGGACATTTTTTGGAAGAAAAACGATTCTCAAGAAAACACATCGCAACCCGCAAGGACTTTAAAATACAGTGGCAAAAGTACTACGCAAACGCTGATCAACTAAACTAAGTATTTAATTCTACCTGCCTAATCATTTACTTACCCGCGGTCTGTAGTTGTTCGGTGTTCAAGACCTCGGTCATTCTTATCCGCGTCTTTACTGTGTTCGTAGGTAAATGATTGGGGGCGGTCGGTTCACTAACAAATCATTTGACAAAAGGATCATTTGCACGGCTCCGAAAATCGAGATGGCCATGCCACGGCAAGCGGCGGCGTTCGATTTTCAAACGAATGAAACAAATTTCAAATAAAACAAAAGCCGCGAGTGTTTGCTGACGCTGTGATATAGTTACGCATTAGAACTGCTAAGATTCCAAATAAAAATATTACAACTGGACCAATGTCTCAAATATTTTTTTTTACTTTTAATTTTGTTTTACTTACTGTTGTTTGAATGAAATTCTTTTTCTAGTTGCCTTGGTTTTTATTGTCTCGCAGAAGGTGAGAAAAGTAGAGTATACTTCTCGGGGATAAAACTTTTTATGTCTTGGGTGCGCTTAAATTCTTCGCTCCTCTCAGGACTCAATCTTAATTCCCTCGCTACGCTCAGGAATTAACTCATAACACCCTCGCTGCGCTCGGGAGTTAAATCTGGAGTCCTTCGCTGCGCTCAGGATTCAATGTCGTGCCCATGACATAATACAGTGCTTTATCCCCTCGGTGTACAATCTACTATTAAAACTTATAAAACAAACCTAACCTAACCTAAACTAATGTGATGTGAGCCACGCATAAAGATTTTTAGATTTTAAAAAGTTCACGGTTTATAAGATAATTAAATTTTGTCAAATGATCATTTCGTAAAATGATGCTTTTGTCAATAATTTTTAGGTCAAATGGAAGGACACCGGGGCGGTTGTACTCGCCCGCCACGATTATTGCATTCCACGCGACGGCGGGCGAGAACGTCCGCTCACAAGCATTTACAAACCGAGCACAAAAACGCTGCGTGTGGTGGGTGAGAAGCCTTTCATTGGTTTTCACGTAGATATTCACTATTTAGGTAATTAGCACTTCAGTGAGGTATTTAAAACAAAATCTGAGGTTCCTCAAACTGGTAAACCTTAAGCAAAGTTTGGACTTGCAAGAAAAAATCAGCAAGTCGCAATAAATTAACCTTTTCGCAGCCTTTTCAAATACAAGAGACGTCAACCCTACGACAAACTTCTTGCGATGCCTTACGTATACGTTTATTGCTCTCAGTGAGGACGCTCCTTAACTTTACATACATACATACATATCTTCACGCCTCTTTCCCACAGGGGTAGGCAAAGAATTCTTTGTTCCACTTCGTTCGATCCTGACATACCTCTTTCGCTTCATCCACATTCATCAATCTCTTCATACATGCTCGTCGGTTTCGGTTACTCTTGACGTGGCCTTTTTCCAAAACGTCCCCAGTTTGATCACGGAACGTCCGCCTAGGCCTTCCCCTCCCAACGCACCCATTCACACTCCCCATATAAATCTGTTTAGTTAATCTTCTTTCATCCATCCTCTCTACGTGACCAAACCAACTAAGCATACTTTTTTCTATCCTAGTCACTATAATCTTCCTTCTTTCACACCAGCACGTTCTCTTATCACACTATTCCTTATTCTATCTTTCAGTGATACACCTTCCATACTTCTTAACGCTCTCATTTCTACTGCATTTATTCTATTTTATGCTTCTTTTGCCAAACCCAACTTTCGCTACCGTACATTAGTGTTGGAACGAGCACCCCTCTGTGAACAGCCAGACGCGCCTTCTTTGACACCTCACTGCTCACAAAGGCGCGCAGCGCTACTTTGACCGTGTTTCCTGCATTCACTCTTCTTTCAATATCTCTTTCACACTTTCCATCTGTCGTAAAAGCCGAGCCCAGATATACAAACTCTTTTACCTGTTCTACTTTCTCACCCGCAATCATAATCTCACATTTTGTCATGCTATCGTCTTTTTCGAATACCATAGCTTTCGTTTTGCTCACATTAACTTTCATACCCTTCCTTTCCAATGCCCCACATAAAATGTTAGCCATCCTCCTCCTTAACCTTTTGACCGCCACATTACAAATGAAGTGACGGGCTGGGTACGTCACGAGAAAAACAAACGACATACTAACTTGATTTTTAATTCCATTGCAGAAGGATTTATTTTGAATGGAATGTTTGTCATGTATGGATGACATTGGCGTGTGAGCCTTGTCATTGGCTGCCTAGCCTAATAGGCTATAAAGTTATGAATAAAACGACACTTTTGGCTTTAAAATAAAATGTAATTAAATAATACAGAGTAAAATAATTCTGTAAAATATCTTTATAATCACAGGGAATCTTTTAATCAACTTAATAACTAATAGATTATGACTTCATTCGAAACATATCTAAAGTAACACAATTTTACAATAGAAAAATACTTAAATTAAAGTAAATAGGGTGCTGTGAAAGAATAGAAGTTAAAAGAACAACACAATTTTAGTACCCACCTTAATGTTACTAAGTACTAATTTACGACTGTAACGATCTTGGTCTTTCGTAAACATGCAGTAAGTAAATATATTTTAAGACAAGTTTGGTGACTCTTTGCGCATAAAAATGAAGCTGTAAATTTCAAAGCCAGAACTAAAAAAAATGAAAACCGTAGGTGCATTCATTTCGTTTACTTCATCATTGGAATTTAACAATACAAATAACGTTTTATAGAATCATAATTTTAATGTCGTACTTTTTCCTATAACACTAGTAAAAGAAAACAAATGTCTACCTGTTTTTTAATTGTTTTTTTTACAAAAATACTACTTCTGAAGAAAATATTATAAATCACATGAGTCCTAGCTACTTAACAATACTCGTACGATTTTGATTACGATGTAGCATATTTTTACCATCGTTTACACCAGATGAATGAATTTTATATTCTTTAAAGTTGGTTGGAATACCTCACTCTAGTAAACGCCAATTTCATTAGTTTTTCAATGGCAATTTAATTTGCCTATCATTTGCTTTGCAAATACGTATAGGTATTAGGCCAATTCCATACTCTATATATTTCAATTTCAAGATCTTTATCGTCAATACTCTGTCCAGTAAGATTTACTCGTACCTATGTGCAGCGCGGTATGTTTGTACCATTACAACTTATCCTCATACTCATTGGTAGGTAAACGCTCACAAAACCTATTTACTAGGAATTACATAACACACAGCGCCACGCACACATTTGAGCCACAACCATTGGCCTAATACTTATGTTATTTGCAGTTCTTTGATAAGTTAAATTGTGTTAAAAGTTTGTTAAATAAGTGGCTAAGTACAGTAAATAAATATAACAGTAAGGCCTAATCTGTAACCTCGGAGATTTTTAACGTTACTTTTAAGATTTAAACGTAAGACGGCACCTACCGTAAACCGAGGTTACTTTGATCAATTGACTTTGATACCATTTTTTAACAATCCTAATGGACGTAAAATATGAAATTAAAATATAATAATCGATTGTTTCTCTTTTTTTAGCCTGCCAAATAAGAAAACTATGGACTGATAATTACGAAAATAAAAAATAAAAACGACGGCGTGATCAAAGTTACATTTAGAACTAGCTGTTCCCCGCGACTTCGTTCGCGTGTGCTTTTCGTGATACTTTATGGCTATTCTCGACATCAAAATTATTATTATTATGACTATTTCGTCGCGTGAACCACTGAAAGTGTACGAAACTAAAACTACTTTCTGAATTACATGAAAATAATAATTTGTGACACGGAATCTTGAAAACAAAAACAGGTTTAAACTGTTTAATGATTCATCACATTTATTTATACGTTATTGTTACAAATCGTTTCGTTTATAGTTTATTATTCAAAATATACATACTATGCTACATAGTTCTATTTATCTCACTATTGTAAATTCATTTCGCCAAACTATGCGTTTATCGGCGAATACTGCGCTCACTTTAACGACATTTGTACCCTGCTTAATTTAAAAAATTAAATGTGTCCTAATCTAAAAATACATAAATCTTTACCTTACAACTACAATACATATACTAATCCGTTAATTAATATTTAGCGAAAATTTTGACTAAATTTTGATTAAAACTTGAACCGAGTTGGAATCAGGACGTCATAAGGCTCCAAGAAAAAATAACTGCTAAAGCTTTATTAAACTCGCCAAAAAAAGCATTTTAGTAGCGGATGGAAGTTGTTGTCAAAGTCGCCCCGCAAATCAAAGTAACTTCGGTTTACGGTAACGCTAAGCTTGGATGCTTCAAAATATACTATTGTGACGCTGACTGTGTATAAAAGCAACCGTGACTAACTGATCGATCAACGCACAGAGGGGCAACTCCGAAATCCGATTTTCGAAGTTCGTATCACACCGTCCCTCTCACTCTCAAATTAATAACTATTAGTGAGAGCGGAACGGCACGAAACGAACTTCGAAAATCGGATTTCGGAGTATAAGGCCAGGGGCCTTACCATGACGTCTTCGCTCGCTGTCAGATTCATACTAAAAGTGACAGCTAAAACTTGAACTGAGTCGGAATTAGAAATTAGGACGTCATGGTAAGGCCCCAGCTCAAACAACTGAACTGATTGCGCTGTTTGGCATGCAGATAGTTATAATGACGCAGGCAGCAGTTAAGAAAAAAATTGACGTCTGGGGCCGGATTACGGTGGTTTAAGATAGTATACGTTTTTATTCTGCGTAAACGAGGTCGATATAAGAAGCTTACGGTGCGGTATTACTGCTCCTATTTATTGCTCATTGGATGTCCGTGCATGTTAAATCAAACGAGCATTTTCATGTTTTACTAACAACCTAAATTTTAAGTCTTATTGTTACTAACATTATATATGGATATGGATTACTTAATTATTTTTTATCTGAAATAAATAATTTCATTTTAATTTTTTTCATACATTTTCATTTCATTAATCCAAATTGCGGGAAAAACATAGACTTAATTATAAGATTCATAAAATACTGAATCGTCCTTAAAATCTAAAACTCTTACCGTAGCCTAGTTATGAAATAACATGAGAAATTTATATGACGTGCCTCTCGGCTTGATTTGAGTGACAGGTGTTTTATTCTCCTCGCTTCAATAACGTATTCAGTAATACAAAATGTACGATGTGAATTTACATAAATTCTTCCTTGAATTTTTATACCAAACACATTTTTTCGGAAATTTCCACTCCCTGGCCATGGGAAGACGTAAAATCGTGGTGTCACCTCAGGTGGTGATAAAGAAAGCCTCAGGTCGCATGTTTATCGCCCTCGCGTTTGGCTCGTGCTCGTACGACAAGTTCCTGCGGTCTGAGACATTCATTATTTCACCACCCTCGGGATGTAATGTACTATTTTAGAATATTACCTGCTTATAAAGATGCATCTAAATAAATCGAAACGGGTACCTATATAAGAAAAGCTAAAAAGTATTTTGGGTTCGAGTTGAACTTACGTAAGAAGTTTTTTTTATAAATATAAGTGTTGTTGTAAGTACCTACCCTTGAACGTGAACTATATATGTGACTCCTGAATACATAAATATGTACACCTATACATATATATTATGTATATATACCTACATATTACTTACGATACCTTAACTTATTAGTTTTTACAAATGATTAAAGATGTAGGTGTATATTATATTATTATGTAACATTTACTGACGAGCAAAAATAACGAGTCACTTTAATACAACTTTGTATGGGAAGATTGGGAAGTGACCTGTTAGTTTTGCTCCTCACTGTACCAAAATAAATAAGAATAAATAATCCTGATCAAATAACGGCTTATTCTTTTTATAATCTAACGTTATGTTAGCGTAAATAACACAAAAAAAAATACCGATAGTCGTATTTAGTTAATTAATAATTATATCGAATGGCAAAACAAAATGCTCATTATTCCTAACGATAAGAACTACGCACGCTACGTAGGTATTTTTTACGCGCATACCAGAGCTCTTAGGAGCTAGTTTTTTGTCGCGTCAAACGGAAACTCCCCGAACGCGTTTGCATTGAAATCCCTGCTAATATTTAATATTATAAATGCGAAAATAACTCTGTTTGTCTGTCCGTCTGTCTGTCTGTTACCATTTTACGCTTACCGCTGAACCGAATTAGTTGAAATTTGGTAAACAAATAGTTTCAGCCCCGGGGAAGGACATAGAATAGATATAATGCGAAAGTACATAATAGCTCTGTCTGTCTGTTACCTTTTCACGCTTAAACCGCTGAACCGAATTAGTTGAAATTTGGTAAGTATAGGTACAGATAATTTGCGTCCCGCGTAAGGACAGAGGATAGTTTTTAATCTTTGAAAACTGCATAGTTCGCGCAGGATAGCGATAAGCGTCTGCGCGTACGGAGTCGCGGGCAACATTAGTGTCAAATACTATAGGATTAGTTTGCAGGTGATACGTGCCGCTGGAAGACGCTGCCAAACACCGAGAGTTGTAAACCACTGTTTAAACGTTACAGTATTTTAACGCTTCCCTCAATGTTCATACTACAGGCGTGTATGTTTTGTCAAAGATCATATAATACATTCATTTAGAATAATTGAGAAAAAGCAGCCAAGAAAAATTCACAATAAGTCTACCGTCCTCCGTTTGCCGTAAATAATTATGTTAAGACAGCCTACTATAAAAAAAGTATATTTGTAATGGCTGCAAAACTATTTAATAAGTTGCCAGATACCATAAAAAATCAAAAATTTAAATTATTTAAAAGATCTGTGTTAAAAATATTGATAAATAATGTGTTTTATGATACCAGTAAGGTTCAAAAGTTCCTGGCCGTATATATTTAAAAGAAGAAAACAAGAAACAAATGAATGTCATTTTATTTGTCATTTATTCAGCTATTGTGTGGATAATTTCGTGGTTTGTAACTTTCGTTTTCATAAAATTTTCTTTGATTTAAATATAAAAAGCGGTGTAATTTGTACAATGTTCAAATTGGAGTATCGATCAGTGATAAAATTTCTGACAAAGGAAGGCATAAGTCCAACTATAATCAAAGAAAGGTTAGATAACGTGTACGGGAATTCCTCCCCTTCGTTTTCGACTGTTAAGGATTGGTGTAAGCAGTTTCGTTTAGGGCGTGAGTCCATCGATGACGAACCCCGACCAGGCCGCCCTGTTGAGGTTCTTACGCAAGATAACGTCGATTTAGTCGAACAAGAGGTACTGAAGGACAGAAGATTAAAGACGAATGAAATAGCGTCAAGAACGGGACTTACGAAAATAACAGTCCTTAGGATTCTACACGACCATCTAAACATGAATAAGGTTAGTGCAAGATGGGTCCCGAAACTTCTCTCGAGTGCTCAGCGAGCTGAACGAGTGGCGTGCTCCAAGGAACTTTTAGAGGAGTTCAAGTCATGTGAGAGTGAATTTATCCAGTCCATTGTTACCGGAGACGAAACTATGGTCTTATACTATGATCCTCTTTCGAAAAGAGAGTCGATGGAGTGGCGTCGTTCTGGGGAAGCACCCCCTCGAAAGGCAAAGGTGTGCCAATCTACCAAAAAGATAATGGCCACAATATTTTGGGATTGCGAAGGGATATTGCTTATAGATATCAAAGAACGCAATCAGACAGTAAACGACAGTTACTATGCTTGCCTTATAGACCAGTTGCGAGAAGCAATAAAGCTTAAACGTCGAGGAAAACTCAGCAGGGGTGTCCGTCTTCTTCATGACAATGCGCCTGTCCACACGGCTGCAGTTGTAAAGGCGGCTATATCTAAATGTGGATTTAAAACAATCCGTCACCCACCTTACAGCCCTGATCTAGCCCCAAGCGACTATTTTTTATTTACTAAACTTAAATCGGACTTAAGGGGGAGAAAATTTTCGTCCGATGATGAGGTCGCTGCTGCAGTTTTCGAGCATTTCGAAGACAAAACTTCCGAATATTATTTTAAAGGCATAGAGAGTGATGTCTCGATTGTGACGCTCCGTACAGTATTGTCGAATGTATCGTTGATTACAAACGATCTGAAAAATGTATAACAATAGGAGGAGACTACATTGAAAAATAAAAATATTTTTTTTAACCTAAACGTTAATTTTCATTATTAGGCCGGAAACTTTTGAACCTTACCACGTATAAATGAATTTCTAGAGCATGATTTTGCGGTATCCCATGATAATGTTAATGTTACAAAATGAACTATTTTAGATTTTAAGAAAGCATAATATTGTACGCCTGAAAGGCAAATTATAGCGGTTACTTTAAATATGTCATCTAACTTACGTGTACCTATAATTTTCAATAAACGATTTGATTGATTGATTGATTGATTGAAAAGATTGAATAAAAAAAAATACAACTGAAGTGAGAACCTCCTCCTTTTTTTAAAGTCGGTTAAAAAAAGCAGAAGCGCCTGTGCGGTCGGTGCGTCTAGTAGCGATGGCTTCAACAAAGAACTTAATAAACATAAACACTCTAGTTTTATTGCAGAAAAAAATAGTTTGCGTGCGCGTGCGTAGGCTCTAAAGCTACCTAGTGGTCCGTTGTTGGAAGCAACAATTTTCAATTTTATTAATCTAAACATCAATCAAATCAAAATCTAGGCATCAACTAATCAGTGATTGATATAATTAAATGTCATGGGACAAATTACACCAATTGACCTAGTCCCAAACTAAGCAAAGCAAAGCAAATACGGGACTAGGCAACGGATAAAAAAAAAATCTGTGCCTACCGGGATTCGAACCAAGATCTGACCAATGTTGCTAGAAGTATCTTGTATCTTCGAGAAACGGACCACTAACCTATCTACCGTGTTATTATTAAAACGAACCGTAAAACTACTCAACTATAGTCCAAAAGCTCCTAACTATGCTCCAAATCTGACTCAAATATATACGTTAGGTGGAACTTTTATTATAATGAGGAAGTTCAATAGTTAAATGTGTTCATTAACGGAAGGTAAAACTTGGACAAAACAAAAGTGAATTTTTGGTATGAATACTTAGTCGTCTTGAAGTTATGGACCATTAGTTACTTAACGAATTGGGTAATTTTACGGAACCAGATTTCTTCGCGCTACATTTCACACGACATTGTCGTTCCTATTCATAGGTATACAAGTACCTAAACTTAAGAAATATGAAATAAGAAACTGTTATATAATAATTACGCTTTGTACATTACATAATACCTAATTTAATTATACAGAAACTTAATTAGATGCCTTCGAATTTGATAGATCATCGTGCGTGCAGGATGTTGGTGCTACCAGCAGGCAATGGCTTCTCAAGACCTTTACCATAGTCGACTGCGGGGGCCTACCAAAATTTCGCTTTCCGGTGGGTATTTAAATATAATATACATAAAATATAAAAATATAAAAATTATAAATTATAAAAAAAATGTTTATAGATTTTCATGTGTTTTATGTACAATAAAGAGTTATATGAAATAATAGATGGAATAAAACATAATTTAACGTTACATTATACCTTACATCGATTATGTTGTCCTATTAAAAAATTACTTACGCGCGTATTAAGCAAAGATTCCCTTAAGTGAAAATACTATGGATTGCTTTCGAATCGTAGACAAATATGTACATACCAGTCATACATAAAAAAGTAATAATTTTGCTCGATTTATCTTGCCTGGAACCATACTCTGGAGTAAAGAGACTGGGTCACTTTATATACAACTTCCTATGGGAATAATAATAAGCAAAGCCGCGTGCTAGCTCCTAGGAATCATTAATTAACATAATATCGCTAATGAAAAGATTGAAAATTGTTATATGGGAAAACTTTTTTATTCGTGTTCAAATGCCAAGACGAGTAACCGCTAAAAGCCTCTAGTTAAAATCTTATACCCCTTAAGGAGCTACCTCAGTGAGAACATTCGCGTGTAAAGAGCATTCGGCGTCGAATATTCGAGTGTCAACGTCCGTACGAGCCGAGCATTAATAAGCTACATAGAGAGGGAGAGAGAGAAAAATATATATTTACACACATTCGATTTCGGTACACGTAGATAATATATGTATATAATAGGAATAAATATAATATACTTTAGAATAGTAGCGATATGGTGTAAAATGATTGATTGATTGATGATTTACAAAATGCTCGGGTAGGAATGCTCGCAGTAAGGTCAACTTATTTCTCTGTCTTATTGGTTGTCTGGTAGAGATCGCTATTAAGCGATAAGACCGATTATTGCATACTTTGTTCTTTGTTTCTGTATTGTTTTGTACTGATTTGTTCAATAAAGAGTATTTGTATTGTATTGTAATGTAAGTCACTCCTTTACGCGTTCGCTGGAAAGGGGGCTGTCGCCTATGAATTCGCCGCTAGAGGCGCTAGTGTAGCGTGAAGTATAAAAACGTCAATTTAGTACTAAGATTTAGTAGTAAAAGTTGCTTTTGCCGGCTTCATGTCACAGATTTTAGTGATGTAAAGATTGTTCCCGATTGTTATGGCTGACATCGGTCTGCCATGGTCTGCCGGTCTCGGCCTGAACCTCTTGTTTTTTCACCTATTTATTACATTAACTGTACATTATTTCAATTATTATTCACGTACCGAGGAATAAATTATTTAAATGTACAATAAATACATAATATCTAAAGCATGATAGGGCCAAATGGACTGGAAATAATTTACCTTTTTATAGTTCTTTAAATTGTTACTTGAAGGTGATATTTTCGGGGAACAAAATGATGGTAAAACTTAAAAAAAGTTTCTTTTACAAATTTTAAATATAAAAACAAATCCTTGTAGCCAGAGGACTTCAATTACTGTCTTCTGTATTTGTCATTTTAGGATTTAGAATTATTTTTAATAAAAACCTTTTCATGCGACAAGGAAGGCAAAAGAGCAAGTGGGTCACTTAATGGTAAGTGAGCACCACTACCAATGGACACCTGCAACACTAGAGTATTACAGATGCATTGCTAGCCTAAGATTATATCTCATGTGCCAGAACTAAATCAGAAAATATCTAAAGGTTGTTTGGTTTTTAGGTTTGACGCTGATTGATTAGGAAATAAATATGTAGCAATAAAACAAAACAAAAATAAAAACATACATAATATAATAGAAATAATGTGTTGTGGGTTCATTTATACTACACCGCTGGCCGCCTCCGACGTTTAGTAGCGAAGACCGCCTAAACGGAATAGTGTATACTAGCCCTTACAGAACCTTACCACTACCCTCCCATTTAATTATATTTACAACTTAATTTGTGCCAGCACTAAGATATACCACAGCATAAGTTGAATTTTTGATTTAATATTTTATACACATACACCTACTTCATCCGTAAAAAAATAAAATATACCGTTCATATAAATTAGTGCATGGCGGACTACGTTCTAAAATCTTAATTCTATTGAGGTGGATTTCCATAGGTTGTATGAAGTATTCCTTTTTTTGGCTAAAAATATAACATTGTATTTTAGTTTTAGCCACAATACAATATCATATGACAGGCAAGGCTATCTTAAACTTAAGATAGGTCTTACCATGTTTTAGTTTTAGTTTATTTTTGTGTAAAAATACTTTATATAAAATCTAATTTCATGACGATAACATTGACATAAAATAAATTCAGAATATATTTATAACGCGATCAGAAGGCGGAATGCCGACAAAACGTGATGATAGTAACATTTATTGATATAAATTGAAATAAACACAATAATTATAATTATAATAAACGACTATTAAGCCACATGTAGGTAAATTAAATATAACAAATAAAATTATAACTAATAATTGAACGAAGGAAGTACGTCGCAAATCAACTTAAAATATAAAGCCTTAAATTAATGAAAAATAATTTGTTATCATTATCAATTTATCATAACTCAAACGAAACAATCAATTTTTTACAGGGTTGTTTCTGATTGTCAACATTTAATTAAATTAAGAGATCAACGTCAATGTAACAAAAATGTTTTTTTCGTAAGAAACAACAATAACATTCAGGTTTATCAAATAAATATAATATTTTGTATCCACTTTGAGTAAAAAAAAGGTGCATCAAAAGCGATAGTCAAAACAATAATGAACACTCACTTTAAAAGAAAATAATCAAAATCCAAAACAAAAATCGACAAACGGTTTAAATAATGTTATGCAATAAGACCAACTATTAAAATTTAAGGATTTAAGAAAACAACCCTTACATAATTTTGAATTATTTAACAAAAACACAAATAAAAACAACACAACAGTATTATAGAAACTTAATAAGAGTAAAAGAAAGAAATACCACAAGCGGGTACTCGAATTCCAAGCAAAGAAATTGCGAATACATTAATAACTATATGTATAAAAGAACTATGCTTTATCACTCCGTTGACGAGTATATCACTCTAAATGAGAATGTGAACTTCTTAAAATTATTATAAATTACACTAATAACAATTTTTTGATTGTTTACTGTCGTATAAGAATGCACTTTAAAAACAACTCAAAGATACAGATATTTAAGTAACAGAGTATTGAAATGCGTCTCGAATAAATTTAAAATGTATAAATCTAGGTTTATAATCTCATAAATGACATATATGTAAATGTGAAAACATAATTACTCTAAAACAAATTCACGGGGCACATCCTCTAACTAAGAATATTGTCTCAAAACAATGACTAAGCATCTTAAGAAGTGTTTTCAAAGTGCGTTTTAATCAATTTAAATTTAACAAAATGTATAAATTTCTTAACCACATACTGATTTTGATGAAGCCATAGAACCGATGGTTGATATCATTAAAGCCAAAGCGGCCGAGGTGATGGGCATGTCCAAAAACATTTTAGTTCCGTTTTTACAAATAGTGTTCAAATACTTTCAAGCTACCTTCGCGGGTATATTTGTAACATTAGAATGGTATTATCACTACTTTAAAAAAAAGCGTATTTCAAATCGATTATGTAAACTAAACTGAACCTTGAAGCATAAGAAGTAAGGGTTACTTGGTGAATTTATCGATTCTGAAATACGAACTTTTTTAGTAATGGCGATTTGGGTATTTTTCAAACTTTCAACATTAGATAAGTACACATTTTAGTGTGTTTATGTTATTGTATTTTGAGCCTATTTCAAAGTTATTGAGAAACTTGCTGGCTCTATTTGCATCTTTCACCAACTGCATATTGCTCTCAACTTTTATTGTAAATCGAGAAACTAAGCTCGAATAACTAAGTCTAAATCACAAACATAAACAAAAATAAATTGAAATAAATTGGATTTATAATAAAAATATTAAAATTATCTCCATAAACAACTTATTCATAAGATATTATATACATCGAAAGCTTACAAAAATTCGTAATATTGAAAGACAAGCTTAATCCTAAGTAATAAACAAATCATGTTCCCGAAAACTGGCAATTAACAAACTCAACATCAGCTATAGTCACATGTATAGAATAATAAATTAACATTAAACTTAATTAAAATACATATAATATTTCTATGCATATTTCATGATATATAACCGTCCAAAAATATGTGCGCACATCAAACAGATAAAAAATACTTAATTAACTTATAACTAAGACGTCCGATTTCGCGAAAAGAACAAAAAAAAGTCTTTGGTAGTATATATATGTAGTTCTTTTTTTAAATATCTATGAAAAGGTATGAACCCAGAGTATATATACATATAGAAAAAAATATTATTTTTAAATGTTGTATTTTAGAAATTACTAAAATAATAAAAACCTTTTGTTTCTATATTTCTTGGTTTGGAAAGAAGAGATTTTTCCGCGAAATCAAAAGTCTGACAATTTATTTGTATAAGTTATATGTATATTGTACATTGTTTCTGAAAATACGCAACTTTGTTACACAATTCCCTGCATGTCTGTCCCTTACCTACATGATAAATTTATAGTTTTCAAAAAACTCTCATAAAACAACCGAGTCCTGCTAGGCAGACTGTAAGCTTATAAAAAACTATGCAAAGTCCAAATCGTACAATAAAAAATATTGTAATTTCTTACAAATTATATACCGAATGTAATTAAAATTTTAAAAAGAATCCTCAGTGTTAAAAAAATTAGAAGAGATTTTGTTTTCCTTTACCTCGTTACCTCGAAGGGAAAAACTGCAGGGAACGGCGAGGGCTTAGAAGGCCTTCGCTTCTTCCTGCTTGACCACACCCACTTCCTGCAGCATGTCTTCCAAGCCCTCTGGCATTCTGCCCTGATCCAACTCCAAGTTCCATTTGTAATACTGCAAAGAATAATAAAGTAGTTAAAAGGCGATTGTCGCGTTTTAGTCGCATGATAGATTACGAGGGATTTTTATTATTATCTTGAGCCACCTCGGAAGGTAGGTATTCTGTACTCCCCAAACTAAGCACTTTTTTAAGACTTTTTTACTTTTTTTTTCTGATTATAATCTTAACCCTAATTTTAATTTTGATGTATATTATACAGTTTTGATTTGATTAAAATTTTAATTTTAATTTTAATTTTAATGTTAATTTTAATTTTGTTGTTTTATCTTGATGATATTTTTTTTAATTTGCTGTGCCTTTCCGGGGCGCATGTGGAACAATTGTATCTGGATACCAACTATACCATGGTTGCAAACTAACTAATATTATAAATGCGAAAGTATGGATGGATGTTTGTTTGTTACTCAATCACGCCAGAACGGCCCAACGGATCGGGATGAAATTTGGCACATAGATAGAGAAAAGTCTGGAATAGCACATAGGCTACTTTTTATCCCGGAAAATTGCGTAGTTTCCGCGGGATAGCGATAAACGAATTCTTTGCAGACGAAGTCGCTGGCAACAGCTAGTAATAAATAAATAAGCTTCAATGATCTTACTTGATGAATTTTGACTTGTGTAGTTGTGTAGACAGACCGCTATCAATAAGCCTTAGGGTCTCAGGCGTACCTTATCCAGTTCTTTCCTCAGAGACAGCACGGAGCGCTCCCTGTCGGCCACTAGCTCCTCCAAATACTGGTACCGGAGCTTTTTGCGGGCGCGACACTCCCGCGCTGACTGCCTACTCCTCTCTGTAAATAAAGGATGAACATACATTACTGATTTGTTTTTTTTTTAATTATTACACACACACATAAATCACGTCTTTATCCCTTACGGGGTAGATAGAGCCTGAGGTAACAAACCTAAAGGCCACGTTTACCATGATTGCGGGCGTAAGGTGGAAAGGGATATCGAATAATGATGGGTTGCTAGCCGCATCGCCTCTAAACTGGATTCATAAGATTTTCGCCCATTCCCTCGATGGGCTTTTACCATCGGCGCGGGAAGAGAAGCAACTGGTACATTCTATTCTCCCAGACCAGCATTAGAAATTAGACGCAAGGCAAACCCATATAACATCACTTGCTACGATACTGAATACCTCTTTGGGGGCGTCCATAAATTACGTGAGGTGTTTTTTTAATTTTTCTGTACCCCTCTCCCCCTCTGGTGAGATGTCGTGAGATTTTATTCAACCCCCTCCCCCATCCTACAATCTCACGTGAGATTTATCAAAATGTGGGTTTCTTACGTAAACGCGTTGGATTGTTATTGTAAAAAGAAAAAAAAATGCTTGGTGCTTTTATTTACGACTAGTTAAGACTAGAAATCAATATTGATGAGAGTTTAATTATAAGTGAAAAAGTTAACAATGGATTAAATGGACCAAAATAGTATTTTTTTTTGTTTGTATCAGAAAAATAATTGCGTGATATTTGCCGAGACCCACCCTCTCTCCAACGTAAGATTAAATGAGATTTGACTCGACCCCCTCCCCCCTTTAAACATCTCACGTAATTTATGGACGCCCCCTTTCACTAAACACAAACTTTTTTCCATTGTGAAGTAGGTAGTGCAATCAACAATAGCTTAGTTATGCTCAAATATATAAATGAGTTAGCAGAACAATTTCACCAAACACTGAAAAATAATCGATGTAAAACGACAGTGCGTCAAAATGTGTCACTTAAATTTTAAATTACATGGATTGCAAACTATAACGCGCAAGCCATACCGCTGCGCATTCGTCGAGTCGAGGTCGCGACGCATTTGCATCGAGGAACATGCAATGGCATTATTGACAGCTAAAAAGAAGTGCCAATTAAATTTATTATGATTACGCGAGGTATCGCTTAGTGTTTGCCTGCAAAGTGAACAGTGGCGTAACTACAACGTCAGGGGCCCGCGGCGAATTCATCAGATGGGGCCTTTCCTCACTATACCTAAAGAAGTGCATCATCTTCTCTTCTGTGCTCAAAGCCAAGCCAGTTCGGGGCCTCGTAGAGCTGGGGGCCCCCGGCATTTAGCCAGCCCTGCCACCCTATAGTTACGCCAATGGAAGCGAAGCATTTCAACATAGCATTGTCGGGTAAATATTCAAGCGGTTTGACGGCTCGCGTTAAACGTAATTATCCTACCGATTATTTCAACAACGATGGGACAAACTAGAATCAGACTCAGCATCATTCTGTTCCCTCATTTCAAATGTAACTGAGAGGACAATGAAGAAAAAAACTACTTTTGAGCACTAGCAATGAGTCAAAAGTCATTCGCGATATTGCAGAGCAAACTTTCGTAGTGAATTTAATAAAAAACTTAGGTACAAAAACCTTCTTTTCAATAGTATATATTTATACCGACTATCCTTCTATCCCGATAGACTTTGATGAAGGTAGATTTAGGTAGATCTTAGTATCACGCGGTTGGCCATGGTCTGATAAGGTAGATCTTGATCTCATGCGGTAGCCCTTTGTTTAACAATGTAGATCTTGGTCTCACGCGGTAGTATTTTGTCTAATGAGCTAGACTTTAGCCTAACGAGGTAGACCTTGGTGACACTAGGAAAACTTACCCAGTTTAGCTTTCATGTCTTGGCTTTACTCTTAGATTTGTATCTCACAAGGCTTAGTATCACGCGACAGGTCTTAGTCTAATGTGGTAGATCTCGGTCTCACGCGGCAGCCTTTGGTCCAATGAGGTAGATCTTGGTTTCACATGGTAGGACTGGTTATAATGAGGTAGACCGTGGTGATACTAGGGAAATTTACCTAGTTTAGCTTTCAAGTCCTGCTTGTCCAGTTGTGCCTTCCCGCCGGGCCTGCGCCCGCGCTTTCCGCTCTCGCGGCGTTCCCCCGTGTCCGGACCCGACGCGACTAGCGTTCATTAATGAAGGCCAATTGGTTTTGGTCTTGGCTTTATTCTTAGATTTCTATCTCACACACATGGTAGATATTAATCTAATGAGGTATATCTTAGTGTAAGGCGGTAGGTAGATCTTGGTCTAGCGAGGTAGACCGTCGTGACACAAGGGAAACTTACCCAGTTTAGCTTTCATGTCCTGCTTGTCCAGCTGTGCTTTCCTGCCGGGCCTGCGCCCGCGCTTTCCGCTCTCGCGGCGTTCCCCCGTCTCCGGACCCGACGCGCCCAGCGACCCGTACACGCCGTCTATCGACTCCTACGCATAGACAAATAAATTAATTAATATTTTATTTTGAGACTATTATTGTGTTTAGTTCATCTAGTGCCAAACTAAAGAGCTTAAACTGTATGGTCATATATTAGATAATACTTAACAGATTCGACAGTCGCATTGAGATTGTATAGTATATTCTAAAAAATATTATCGTGAGATGTTTCTACCTTTGTAAAAGTCACCTTTTCCAGTTAGTTTAAATAAGAAATCCTGAATAGTTATACGTGAGTACGACAAAATGAGTTGAATTTTAATGAGGGCGCCACTTTATAACTCACATTTTTTACTTAAAATACTATAAAGTGGCCTGCCATATATTTAAATAAAAAAAGTTCAATATTCAGCTCTATCTTCAGGTACTCCACTCACACCTTTGAAAAATAACAAAGATGCAAAATCGTAATATTCCCCTTTATTGTAAATAACAATTGACAACATTTCATATTTCTGAGCCTATAATTTTAATGGTTCTCTGTACTTTGTTTGAAAAGGTGAACATGCTGACAGTTTGATTTTTTCGCTAGGGCTTGTATTTAATTTATAATTCATTTATTAATTTTTGCTTATTCTAAAAGGGCGTAACTCCGATACTATCACAGAATAGACATTTATCCTTTTGTCTTTTCTATATAGAAAAAAAACTAACGTCAAATTCAATTTGTCAATGTCAGGCCTTATTCTCCGATATTCGATTTAAGAGGTTCGCTTCGTGCTGTTCCACTCATACTAATATAGTCATTAACTTGAGAATGAGAGAGAAGGTATGCAACGAACTTCAAAAATAGAATTTCAGAGTTGCCCCCCTTGTACTTTGAAGTTGTCAAATACAAAATTATGGTCGCTTATTTTTTTTCGTGAAAAAGGCAAAGGCATTTCATCTATCCTGTGGTAGAATTGGTAAAATTAAGACATGTTTTTAATTAATTTTTATTTTCTATAATAAGCAATATTAAAATTATATAATCATATTGCAGTGATCAAGAGGCAAAATGCTTTCGAACCATATATACATTTTCAGGTGTTATAAAAATGAAATGTTGTCAATTGCTAGCAAGTAGTGACAACACCCTAAGTTTCCATTACTCGGTAATCAAAGTACAACCCAGTCGAATTAGGAACGAGGTTCAATTCAGAACGAAAATAAAATCAACAGCCATTATAATGCATACAAAATACTCTTACAATGTAATCCTTTTCAACAAATCGAGACATTAAAATAAATTATTCAAAGTAAGCTTCGTAAAACGAGTGGCGTGCCAACAAATTGAAGAAGGACTAGGGTTGTCAAGTCCTTAAAGAACAATTGCAAACATCACTTGGGCCCATAACCTGTTAACATTACAGTAGTGCCTACGGCGCGCACTGTGGCAATTTACCATTTATATCTGTCAGAGACGGCATAATGTGGCAGTAGAAAAATATAGTTTATGCAATTGCATTGGTGATTGAGAACGTCTTAGACAATTTTCCTCCTCAGGATTTGCTACTTGCAGATAAAGTTTCCAAACTAGAGGGCCATGCACCTCGGAACTCAATAGTGCTGCTGCTTGGCGAGAAAAGGGGTGATAATCCGTAAGGACTTCTACTAACATTAGACATGCTTTACATTACACTCGTTAATGATCCTTTTCCTGATCTACACGATCAAGAATACTGAAGCAACATTTCTGCTTTTTATTAACTTGCATTGTACTATATATGTTTGTCTGAGTAGAATCTTGCGATTAAATTTTGAAGCAGATATCTTCAACCAATTAAGCTGAAATTTTGAATACTTGAGTAAGTCGGATGACAATACAATAATCTGGCAGTGGAGTTCTGGCGACCTGGCCAGTATCGTCTCCGCAGGAGGGAACTCTTCAACAGTTGGTCCGATTGACTTGGAATTTGGTACACATTATGTAGGACAGATGACAGTGCAAGTACAGTCATCAAAAAAAGCTTGTATTAAAAATGACATTTTTGACAGCAACTTATTAGTTCCAAGAGTTAATAAGTCTGGGCGTCGATGTGTCAGTCAGGCAGTCAAGGATTTTCAATTTAAAATTGATTCTGAGAGGAGGCCTGGCCTATGCCTAGAACCACGGTTTATATATAGGTTTGAAATGATGATGATGATATTTAAATATAGAAAATATTGACAACCCTAGTTGGCCCTGAAACTAACATCTTCAGATAACAAGACAAACAGTTCATTGACCTTAAAACCTTATTAAATGCAGGAGATAACTGTATGCTATTGCAACGATAAGGCTACGCCACCGGCATAAGACATACATTCCAATAACTACGAAGTATGTTGTGAAAAACATAGCTCCGTTAGTTAATGTTTGTTTTATTTGCTATCTCTTGTTCTGGTGAAGTGTTTTATTGATTTAGATACGAGTTATATTCTCTGGGACATACGACTCTCACAGTCACCACAGACTTTAACGAAGACGGTGCTGAATTTAACTTTTTAAAATAAATAGAAGCAACTAACTTAATTTTTCGGTGGACAAACATAAACAATCGTCTCCTATTCTGGATTTCTAGAAATATAATTAAAAATACTCATCAAATTGAGACTCTATACTGCGTTAAAAGTTTTTTTGAAGACGCTGGAATTCATTATTATTTATTACTTAATTTTTGCGACGTTAAAGATTTGGCAAGTAACACTTATGAAAGAGTTAACGAAAAGGGAGAAGAGAATACAATTTTGGTAAACGATTGTCATCGGAAATGTAAAACACAAAATACTTAAAACTGTTTGCAAATTTATCAAGGTGGGGTTAAGATTTAAGATCTACAGTTTCTTTACACTACAAAATGGTATTTAAATTTGAAAAGCTACGTTCTACAATTAATTAAAATAAGTTGCGTACTTGCAGAGTTAGATGAGCATTCTTTTGAATCTAAAACAACATCGAAAATAAAACTACAGATGTCTTACAAAATCCTTTCCCATCGTACCTATTAACTCGGTTTTTTTTTTATTATAAACTGACCAGCGATTGACCTCTATCTCACCTGATGGTAAGTGCAGATGAGGCCGAAGATGTAGCTCACTGGTTCAGTAATGTTCGTATTTGTGTGGTATTTGTCATGCTACTTCAGTCAGACTCATAGACACATCATCGGCATCATTCGCAAGTAATCTTGTGTCCACGATGGAATAGGATTATTCACTATGTCTGTACGCTAATCGTACAATAATCAATAAAGCAGTAACGGTAAAGAAGCGAGACGTAGTAACATGCAGTTCCATAAAATTCATACTCGCTTATCTAGGGCACCTCGCCCCTTTGACGTCATCGCTACGTGCACTCCAGGGAAGGCGCAGAATCAATAATAACAACAGTTAATGCGGTTGGAAGTACTAATCAAATTATAATTAACTTTTTTATTAACACTTCAATAGGTCTTCATAAAAAAGGTGAAGAAAATCATACGATAAGGTTAGGCCGAATCGAAGGTGCAAGTGATGGTTAAGATTATGAACCAAGATTTAGAGCGGAACAATTGATGCAACCCACACAACTGAATGCCTCATCATAGCATACTCGTATATATATACATATAACACAGACCTTTCTTGTCTGGTTAACGGAACACAAGTAAACAATCGAAACTATCTAGACACAGAACTGGATACTTTATCATACCATGTTGATTTTAAACGGTGAAACAACACCTTCACGTCGTTCACAACAAATTTTAGGATTACACAGAGTATCGGTTACTGCGTTGCATGTCTGCACTGCATGCAGCGATGCGTTGTTGTTTAGACGTGAAAGGTATGACGTCAGACATTTTAAGGTCGCAGCGCAGCATATAACCTGCTTGTGGCCATAGACCATTGAATGTGGGATTGAATGGCGATTGGCAAAGGTTATGGGAATTTACTGAAGAGATAATGAGAAATGGTCAGTATGATACGGGTATGAGCAGAGCAAGCATCTTCTTTTTCGAAGCACCTAATAAGGTTACTTATGACGTTATACAATATATAGTTTGAGCTAATATAGTTCATGGTTATAATCGGGTTACTGACTAAAACGGAAATATAAGCTTATATTGTTTGAAATTATTATTGATTAGTTTCATACTTATTACATACCTATGTCATTATTGTCATTAAGCAAAATGGCACGAAGAGTATAAAATTCTTATAAAAATCGATAGAAATTTGGTTTTAATGAGGTCTCCAGCAAAATTATTTTCCAACAACTTTCCACTGGTCAATGTTCGTTAAGAACTCCTTAATAAATCAGTAATTTGTAGCGCCGCTTACGAAAGCAAACATTACGAAATGTGTGTCGAAACCATTTATTTGAAACTGAAAGAAAGCTTTGAAACGGAAGGTTAAGCAATGGACTAATACAAATTTGAAGAGTTTAAGTAAACG
Organism: Pandemis heparana; assembly: GCA_963854515.1. Lineage (NCBI taxonomy): Eukaryota > Metazoa > Arthropoda > Insecta > Lepidoptera > Tortricidae > Pandemis > Pandemis heparana. The sequence goes on from OY978025.1 coordinate 8,740,353, forward strand.
AATGAATTAATCAACGGGTAGCTTTCCATTACGAATACTTTCAGAATACTTGGAAATTTCCCACCACTTGTTTTGATTGTGGTCCCAGTAATCGCGCAAGCAGACTTGTATAATGCGATAGAGTTTAAGCATCGTAATTTATTCAAATACACAAATAGTTAAAACGTAGTAAGTTTAGAATAGAATATAAAAACAGCAAGAGAAACCTTAACAATAATTTAATTGATTGCCTTTTTTTCTTCTTTCTTCATGCACGTTTTTTAATTGCGAGTAAAAAGTATCCCGGGGTCCTTCTCTAGGGTCTAAACTACATCTCTCATGTCATCAAAACTCATTCGTGATTAGTTATTTGATCTTTCGTAGATTACTAAATAAGATTTTGACCAGGGTAAGTAAGCACATATTACAGATTTATTCAAATCTTGTGCACAATTTTACACTATTTGAGCTGTTTATTTAACACGTGGGGAGACCATCCATAAATAACGTCACACATTTTGGAGAAATAGGGCTATACATATTTGTTACACACGAAGAAAACAATTGCGTTTATCATAATATAATTTAAGCTAAAATGCTAAAAATGGGTGTTACGTTGTTGATATACCACATGTGAACACCAATTCCGGCTTGCAATTTACAACGACGTAATTACTTAAAAATACCTTTCTTTCTGTTTTGATTGTTAGGTAGGTATATGTTGTTCAATAAAGAGTTAGCGAATTACTTGAAAAAGGCCCATGTGTTGAAAAAACCTATCTGTATCCATCCAAATACTGTATAAAAAAATGCAAACATTTTTCTATTGTTTTTGTTCGTGAAAGTGGTTCAGTGCCTTACTTTCTCTTCAAATAAGTACGACTATTTCCGTCACAGATTTTAATCAACAATGAGCATAAAACTCTGAATACAAACGGTCAGATTAGAAGCAGAGTTAGAAGTTAAAGAATTCTCTATTTCACGCGACAATTGTCAGCGCCAAGTGATAATTCTGTTTACATATAAACTCTACAAGAATCCACGCCGGTTGCCTTCGTATTGACTACGCATTGCATTTCGAATTGTCACTTGTCACCGACAATTGTCAAGTTGGTGAAATAGGGGCCAGATAATGTATAGTGTTTTTTGAGAAGCGGCGTGGAAATAGTAATAGGTATATTATAAAGGTTTAAATTAAAATAATGCTAAAAATGTAAGGTTAGAGGAGGCTCTTAGATGAATCGGTGATAGAAAGGAAACCTAAGAATCCGAAAATCCTAACGATGTCTGATAAACAAAGAACACGATAGTTTTTTAAACCTAAATACGGATACAAGCCAAGTGTGGTGTAAAAGAATTCCAAAAACATTTATAGATTATAGACTATGCAAGTATGCAACTGGCAAACAGTTCATAATTGCATAATCAATTAAACATGATGCCGTCATTAAAAACTGTTTCTCCTACGTAAAATGTTCGATTCTTTTTCGAATTTATCTGATTTTTTTTACTAGGATTTATCTTTACTTTTGTACTAGCTGTTGCCTGCGACTTCTTTTGCAAAGAATTCGTTTATCGCTATCCCGCTGGAATTTTCCGGGATAAAAAGTAGCCTATGTGCTATTCCAGACTTTTCTCTATCTATGTGCCGAATTTCATCCAGATTCGTTGGACCGTTCTGGTGTAATTGAGTAACAAATAAACATCCATCCTTCCATTCATAATTTCGCATTTATAATATTACCTAGTTAGATTTATAATCTTGGTACAGTCAAGGATATAAATATATACACATATAGACATATACATTTGACATGATGGCTGTATCGATATTTTTATGCCCTCGACTGTACCTACTTAAACAGATTAATATTAGCAATCGATCGACCGAAATGCATTCCAGTGACTAATGTCCCGAAACTAACTGCGCATGTCGCACTCCCTGCTTCCCTCCTTGCATGCAGAATGCACTAGACGTGACCTATCCCACTTCTGCCCTTGAAATATAACTATTTCAGCATAAGTCCAATTAACGTTAAAATATATACGAGTAGTACCAACAATGTAGCTATACGTAAATACGCAGTTGTTATGTATCTCAGTTAGCAACAAAAGACCGGTGTACGATACGAAGCGAACTGCGTCGTTCGCACAAACGATGTTCATTTATGCGGCGTAGTAACTGTCACTTGTAACCTTAAACAAATCCGTTTATTGGCCATTTTATCACTTAAAATTGTTATCCGAAAACAGCAATCGATCTAATCTTTAACTTTGAATACATTTTCTTTCACGAAAATAGTCAGGAATTATTAAAAACTTACGTTCTTGTTGGTTGAAAACGACGCCGTGTCCGCTCGTCAGACCGTCCCAAAGCACACTGAGTCCGCCGATCGGTCTGCGCAGAGAAACGCAACGACGCCGCGTTCTTTATTTAAAACAAAACTTTTGGACGCCGACGATGATTATAACGAATATTATAACCGCGTATATAACGTCGCAATTAGCCTAACACCAAACCGAAGACCTATTGATCCTATAGTTGGAATGGAACGCACTCGGCACCAAAGTGCATTAAGCGGTAGCTTGTGTGGGTGCAACGCCATGTAATTCGAGTTGCGTAGTAACTGACTGCGTTTCACGTAACTGCGCAAATGATGCCCTAGGTCGTAAAAGAACTTATCGGCGAAACGTAAATAGGTAGAACGGTGTAAAGTCGTTCAAAGACTCTGTAATTAAAGTACCTACCCATGACTCATGACAATACCAATACATACCTACTTAGTAACGACATGATGTGTATGCGAACGCCAAAGTTAGAGAATACGGGAACGGTTACGAAAACTAGCTAATTAATAAAATTATGGTAAGTTAGTAAGTTAACGTAAACAAAGAAGCCGTGGAAATAAGCACTAAATAACTGAATCCACGATGGGATGTTACTTAGGTAAGTACCAATTCGTAATCTTAACTAAGAAATGGACATGAGTCAATGTGCTTTTTAAAGACATCAATTCCATATAGGTCTACCCGAAAAGCAAGCCAAAAATATTCAGTCGAATTAGCAAAAACTCATTAACAGTGAACAAGATTGTGGTGGTAAAGCCAGAAAACAACGAATATGACGTTATTTATATTAGCGACGAAGAACCATAGGAACATCTGTGCTCCATCCAAAACAGAGGCAAAAAGGCAAAATACTTGAATGCATCTCAAAGTTGAGCTCGTAGCACGCTAGGTTTTGTAGAGGTCAGAAAGCATATCCCTTTCTGATTAGCGGGTGCGAAAAGGATGGATGTTTTGTGTGACCGATAAGCTAGTGCTAAGCCCGCAGGATATGTGTTTTTTAAACATTTTCGGACGAGGGTCCGAGGATTGTGACCTTGTACTCCCCAGTTGTATTAACAAGTTAAGCTTTAACGGAAAATTGGTATTTTATGGATTTACATAAAGATAAGGACTTGACTTGACTAGTCTTGTTGTCTTTGTTTTGAAGATTTATCTCAAACAGAGTTGACGAGAGGAGGCCTGTGTCTAGCAGTAGTGGTTAGTGTACGTATAGGCTGGACAGAGAAATGGAGGAGTTGATGAATGTGTAGGTATTAAAACATTAATAATTATAATTATAATAATATTAGGTTTTTATAATGCTTATTATATTTTATTGAAAGAAGAGTGAATGCAGGAAACATGGTCAATGGAGCGCTGCGCGCCTTTGTGAGCAGTGAGAAGGTGTCAAAGAAGGCGCGTCTGGCTGTTCACAGAGGGGTGCTCGTTCCAACACTAATGTATGGTAGCGAAAGTTGGGTATGGCAAAAGAAGCATGAAAGTAGAATAAATGCAGTAGAAATGAGAGCGTTAAGAAGTATGGAAGGTGTATCACTGAAAAATAGAATAAGGAATAGTGTGATAAGGGAACATGCTGGTGTGAAAGAAGATATAGTGACTAGGATAGAAAAAAGTATGCTTAGTTGGTTTGGTCACGTAGAGAGGATGGATGAAAGAAGATGAACTAAACAGATTTATATGGGGAGTGTGAATGGGTGCGTTGGGAGGGGAAGGCCTAGGCGGACGTTCCGTGATCAAATTGGGGACGTTTTGGAGAAAGGCCAGGTCAAGAGTACCCGAAACCGACGAGCATGTATGAAGAGATTGATGAATGTGGATGAAGCGAAAGAGGTATGTCAGGATCGTAGCAAGTGGAACAAAGTAGTCTCTGCCTACCCCTGTGGGAAAGAGGCGTGACGATATGTATGTATGTATGTATTATATTTTGTAGTAATATTGCTTTATTAAGTACTTTTTACTCATTTGAATATTGTAAAAACCTAACTTAAGACAACAATAAATATACAGAATAATAATAATAGCATTTATTTTCGACCATTATGGATCATTGAGTTAGTTATAATTCAAAAACTTATTCTAGTATTAGTAATCAATTAGGTACAAAATTAACTCAATTCTCAATCAAATTATCAATTTCATTAATTATACATGTCAAATAAATTAATTAAATACTTCGTTTAGTCCGATAAGCTATAAAACTCATTAGGGGCCAAAATCATGTCGGAAAAAAAAACTGTGGGTCCTACGAGATAACTCTAACTTGGCTCATAAATTTCGAACAACTCAATGGTGCCATCTAGAGCTCAAATCCCGAATCTTCGGCTTAAGAGAGTCAATATTAAAAATGCATATGATTGTTGTGTTTTCACGACGCAAAGGAGTAACGGACTAAAGCTATTTTAGTGTACAGTGACAGTTGTATGTATGCGAAGTATTTTTTTCCTTAATCCTGCAATGTACCTTACTGTAAAATAAGCACACATGGTTGGTCACCCTAGTCATAGAACTCGAACTTAGAGATGTAGAGTTCCCGTATAACCTACCAATAAAATATTACGCATCTATTGTGTTGTGACTGCGAACCAAATTAAAAAACAGACGTACAATCATAATAAGTGCTATCTAATCTGTAAGACAGTCAACATATACGCGACACAACGTGGCATTGTTGGGGTACTTTAGATAACCACCCGTACGGCTAGCAGAGTGGCCACAACACGCTTTATCGTGTTTACATTTTTATCGCGTTCTGCGTAGTGAATTACCCTTTGCGTATATTACACTAGCGAACCGCTCTGGCTTCGCACGGATGCAATCAGCGTTTCTCTACTATATTAGGTATAAATATAACTTCCTCTTGAATCACTATCTATTAAAAAACCGCATCAAAATCCGTTGCGTAGTTTTAAAGATCTAAGCATACATAGGGACGGACGTACATACATAGTGATGAAGTACAGCACAGTAAAAATAATCGAAGTACCTAAATACCCGACAATTCTAATTTAGCGAAAAGGAGAGAATTTTCATTCTTATTAAATTCGCAAGATAAGCTGCGCAAAATCAATACTCGCTTCGCTCAATACAGAAAGTATTGATTTGGTCTAGCCCAGCCAGACATGTCCTTTGATTTTAAACAATTTTATTAATGACTAAAACAAAATTGACATTCAATGCACTTAATAGACTATAGCGAAATAATGTTGCATCACTTACAGAATGGTCAGCATCTTCGTGGTAAGAAATAAGTCCTTCTAGATTTTGAAACCCGCGTGAACTTAAAGCCAGCCAGGCTGCGCATTTTCAGGGTGCAACTGCACTTTTTTCCATTCCAGACTGCTAAATAACACTGCCATCTAGCGGAAACACCGAAAACTTCCAGCGCTTCTACTGCACGTGGCGCTCGAACACACGCTTAGTTACAAAGAAGCGCCATAGATGGCGCAGTTTGCAAAACGACAATCCTATTTATATTTAGTTTTGCTCACATTTTAATCTATTCCGAAGTACCTAGCACAATAATTAGGTCGCACTATCTAGAAGCTGATAAAAATAATTCAAAATCAGCTAACATTAAGCTTTTTACGCAATAATGTGCTACACATAACACTTGTTTTGTTTGCAGTGACTGACGATTATCAATGAATGAGTACCTATATAAATGCATTGTTCATGTTTATGACATGTTTATCGTGAGGAATTTGTACTACACGTGTTCGTCCATCACGTGTATGATACTTATTTGCTAAAATCATATCTAGCCAATAACTTTTTCAGTCATTTTACTGCAGAAGGTCAATCTTATGGTCAAATTTTGGTATTTAGTGTGCTAGCTTTTGATGATAAAAAGAAAATTAAAATACCCATAATATCATGTCTCAATCTTTCTTTTTACAAATTCATAAAAAGATCAAACCAAAAGTAAAATATGAATGCCAAGGTTGAAAACTCACATCAAACATGTTAATGCTGGCATGCATCATGGTCATAGTTTCATTGTCATTCTGGGTAGGTATTAATAGTTTTATTTTTCCCAATACTTGAATGTATGAGGATAAAATAAAAAATAAATAAATGGGGAAGCAAAATTGATACCTGGCTTTGAAAAAAAATAATCGTAATGTTGTTAATTTTATTCCTAATGTTATACCTATTATGTTACTTTTAGTGAGCATTATGTTTCTAATAGTTAAAATAACTTTACATTAGCTAAATTCAAGCTGAGCCCACCAGGTTACATGCTGTCCCGCTTAACTTCCAGGTCCACTTAGCCCCTATTACACCAACTCAACAATTGTTGGGGACCATTGCCAATTCGAAATGCAATGCATATTCAATATGAAGCCAACCGGCATAAATTCTCGTCGAGTTTGTAATTTAAAGAGAATCGCCACTTGTCACTAACAAAAAAAGAACATGAGATCTGCACCCAAGGGTATGTATAATAATTCCTACTATGATAATAATATCATTAATGATCATGTAACTTTAAAATGTAATAATTTTGCTGATTTTAGCAATAAGCAGAATCTAGTATAGGTTTTTTAGATACTTATAATAGTAACATAAGAATAATATTGAATCAATAAACAATCCTAAGTAGAATTTTTTTTCTACGACAGTTCCACAGCCATCGCAATTTTTCATGTTATTGTGCAATCACATTTTACAATCAACTAGGTACTAGATTTTGATCCCACAAAGGTCTAAGGTGAGAGGCAAAAATAAACCAGGAAGTAAATTATAACCTATTTCGTCCTACAAAATATGGTGTGCGAAAGTAAGATAATTTACACATGACTCGCGATAAGAGATCGTAGGAAATGCACATTGTTCTAATGCTAACAACAAAGAACTTCGAACTCACGTTTTGGGACTCCTCCTCCAAAACTGCCATCGTTTCGAAATCAATGTTCATTTTGCGCTCTTGTGTTTCTTATTTTACTGTCAAAAATACTAATGATTGATGCAAGTCCAGCAGATAAACAAGAAATATCTCAATTTTCAATCGAAGTATTGTTTACAAACTAGCAAGGTCATTTGACATATTTTGGTAAATAGAAGTTGTACGTCACTATGACATCACAGACGTATTGATTTTTTTTTGGCGATTCCTAGAATTTTAAAAGAAATTGCTGAATAGTCTTGATAAATTGCATTTCTAAATTTTAAAGAAAATGCGAAACTGATTTTTTTTTATTAAAAATATTATCATCATTAAAGTACATTAATTACGTTAGACTGTGTTTGCACTATCGGCACCAATATTGTGACAGAAAAATTAAGAAATATAAACTTTATTAACATAGCGTAGAGGTAATTTTCCTGTAGCAGTATAATATTTATAAGAAAACTAGCAGAATTAGCTTCAAACGCTTTAAGAACCACAAGACAAATGATTTACGCAGCCTTACACGATTCTTTTACGCGGCTTTTTTTGAAAAACGAATTATCAAAAATTTTATTAACTAAGCGAGCTTGAATCGTCACATTACAGTAATGAGGTACAAGTTGATAATTCACAGTTAAATTAAAATACATTAAGACTGTCACTGGCCAGACTGCGTGAGCCACGCTTAAAAGCAATGTCGCCATATCAAACTTTAAATTGCTACATGAAAAAAATTAAACGTCAATTTTTCTGACCTCCAGTTTTTTCCGTGTCTGGCTGTGATAAAATCCGTAGGTTTTTATACGATTGTCAAATGTGGCCTTACAACTGCAGATCTTTTACTTATAAAAAATAATGTTAGGATGCGTATAGAGTGCGGTGGTGCGGAAGTGCTGTCGTTTTATATTTTGCGGTCAGTGCATTGAGTGTCATTGAGAGATCACGATGCGTATCGGTTTTGTGTTTTATTGGTGCGTGTTAGCGTTTCATCTGTGCAAAGGGGATGATGTGGAAAGGACAGAGTCGAGAGAAGGTGGTAGGAGACAGCAGTGGGGTCCTACTGTGAGGAGCGGGTCCTTCGTGAGCGAGTCTGCGATAGCCGCCTCGAACGAGCAGAGTAAGTATTGTTGGCAACCAATTGGCTCGGTGCACGCTCATGACACCTGTTGGTGTCCTTCAACCGGGTCACTACTCAGTTTTAAAACCTCAATACCAACACCAAATTTGTCTTGTTAATTTATTGTTACGGTTTCTGGGCCATTTGTGGGGACTAGGTTAAGGTTGTAAGCAGTTTGACCTTATAAACATTGGTTCGCCTTAACTGGAAAATAGTTTTCCAGTATGTAATGAAGTCTTACTAGACTTAGTACATTGGTAAAACACATAGGTAAGCATAAAACTTTTTTTTATTTAAAAAAATCATTTTTTTCGGCTCCTTGAACTATCAAATACCTACTTAAAATTATCAATAATATAAGTGCTACTGGCCAAGATCTATATCTTTACTGTTCTTAGTTAGTATTGTAAAAAGCTAGCCACAGAAATATACAAAACCTAATAATAAAAAAAGTTCTTGAACATTTTTCAAAAAAATATGTGCTCATGCTCATCCAACAATACTTAACAAAATGCTAAATTAACAACAAGTCTAAATTTTGCAAGATTATCATTAATTAGATTCTTGTTCCAATTTTGATATTAAAAACAATTTGATAAACAACAACCTTATAATGACATTACTCAAAATCTGATAACATTCTTCATTCATTTGCATCATCTTTCCAGAAAAAACTTAAAGGAAATACTATAATTTATGTTCTGTATTCCTATTGGATTATTTTCAATAATCTACCATAGCTTACAACTTGCATCTTCTAATTTGACATCCTTCTATAATTAACACAAGCTACAAATCTTAAGTTCATTAAATATAAATACAAATAAACTAACACAACTCATTTAGAATTACAACCTATACCTAAAATGGAAACTTAAAACAAATATTTGCTGTCTGCCACGAGAAACTATTTAAATCAATCACTTTAAGCACACCTATGTATTCCCCAAAAAAAGCCGTGGTAGCCTAGTGGTTTGACTTGTGGCCTCTCAAGCAGAGGGTCGCGGGTTCGAATCCCGGGCTTGCACCTCTGAGTTTTTCGGAATTTATGTGCGATATCTCATTTGAAATTTACCATGAGCTTTTCGGTGAAGGAAAACATCGTGAGGAAACCTGCACACAACTGCGAAGCAATTCAATGGTGTGTGTGAAGTTCCCAATCCGCACTGGGCCCGCGTGGGAACTACAGCCCAAGCCCTCTCATTCTGAGAGGAGGCCTGTGCCCAGCAGTGGGACGTATATAGGCTGGAGAGAGAGAGATGTATTCCCCGAATACACTACACAAATACTTACTTAACTCATTCCATGATTATTTAAATGTTAAGTTTAGCATTTTTATCTTCTTGTTTATAGATCAAATATATGTCCAATACTCTTACATCTGTAGGCTTATTGTCTAACTCGCTCGCAATCGCCATCATGTTCATTTTGACAGTTCTTGTATGAATGTGACAGCTAGCTGATTCCGATGCCAAGTGTCAGCCCATACAGGAACTGTCAAAATGAAGACGATGGCGATTGCAAGCGAGTTAGACAATAAGCCTATAGGTTTCATTTACTACTCTACTCCCCAATTATCAAAAATTTGAAATAATAAAATAAATGAGTAAATGAATAATATTTATGTTGCTATGCCCTTGCAACTACAATTGTATGATTATAATTTCCGCCTTTAAACTGTAATGTGACATGCAATAAACGATTCTATTCTATTCTACTTTATGCAGGTCACCTTTTCTTCTTGAGATCTTGGATGCTCCTATTCCTATACTAAATCATGTGATAGGCTGCTAATGTGTTAACTACAGGAGCTCTGACGTCATCAGTTTGTGTTGCGGATTACCACTAAATGCACACAATATTTGCTAATATTGTTGATCTATGTTATTTGGATAGCAAAGGAGAGATATAGTCGGTGTTTACTTCAATTTCCTGTTTGCTTTAATCTGTACTCATTGGTTAGAGAACTAGCAACTACCAATATTACCCCTGTTTTACCATTATATTTGGTTTTCCTGAATACTACTAAATAATTGAAACTGTACTAAATTTTTTTTTTTTTTGTTAAGTATTATATATGCGTCCAAATCGTCCCGCCATCGCCTTCATGGTCTGGAGGTTGAGAGGAGAGGCCTTTGCCCAGCAGTGGGACACCGCAATAGGCTATTAAAAAAAAACTATATTTTGTCTGTGAAGTTGACACTAGTAAATTAAAAAGGTTCTTCCCATTGAACTGGGATCATGAAGTTTGGCAAAGATCAGGTGCCATAAGTAAAGGCAGTGTCACCTACCTTTTACTAGAGCAATATTTGGTGTTTTGATAGTTTGCTAACTGAAATTGTCAAATTTAGATTAGGTATATATTACAATTTACAATTCCAAATAAAGAAACATAAATTCTACGCTTTAGTTCTGACAATACAATACAGCATCAGGTTCACAACCTGGATTCACGAAAATATTTAAAAAAAAGCAAAAATCATCAACAATTTAAAAATAACTGCCATTTCTCCAATTGTTTTCTGGGAGGGTCAAATCAGACCAATGGCATTAGTTGAAACTTGAAATCTATGTTTCGCCCCACTCCCTTTGCGATGAGGTATGACGTCAATTTCGATACCTACCTATTTCTTCATCAGGTTTGCAGATCCCTAGCTCTGCCACCAATTATGATTGGGAGGTTCCTATTTTAGCCAGAAAAGAACCTGACCTCATATTATTTGTATGTATGTATACTCTTTATTGTACGTAAAACACATTAATTGAGATAAACAGATGTACAAAGGCGAACTTAACTTATCCCTGGAAGGGATCTCTTCCAGTTAACCTTCGAAAGATTGACAGGACAACAGAAACCTGAGAGAGTAGACATACTAAAAATATAAAAGAGCAATGACCGTAAGGTTTACCTAAACAAATAAAGCATTAAAATAATAATAATTAATAATATAGCGATTGCATTCACCATTTCTCTCTACCCTCATCCTTTGTCCTTTGCTGGAGAGGAATGGTGATTGTGATGCTGAGTGTGTTAAACAAAAATGGCCTCTATAGGTCTTGTCCTAATTCTAAGCTCGTAACATTTATCGTACCTATCATTCTGCTATTATTGACTATCCAGGCATTAAACGATCTTCAAATTTTTTACATCGTAGTGTGCCGGCAAATAGGGAGTTAAAACGCTATTAAATTGTGTGCACTTCCTCACGATCCTTCGCCTTCGCGGAAAAGCTGGTGGTAGAATTCAAATAGAATATCGCCTCATAAAACATAGCGAGACGGATCTCGCCTCGCACCCATGGTCAACCTAACTTCAAACATATGAGTCGAACATATTCTTATTTGGGATTTAAAAAACCGGCCAAGTGCGAGTCGGACTCGCGCACCGAGGGTTCCGTACCATTATCTATGAATATCTATAAACCAGTTTAAGCAGAGCCCTGCTCCAAAGCAAAATGTACGCAGTGTGTGGTCACTTTATATATTGGTCACTGCTATATACAGATATACACACATATTTATGGTTTTCGCAATTATTCCTTAATCTATGCTATAAGACCTACCTTCATACCAAATTTCAAGATTCTGCGTTCACGGGAAGTACCCTGTAGGTTTTGATTCCCTTACGAGTTTCGTAAATTTGCGGCATAAACGGTATCTTTTGATTGCGTAAGCTTAGAAGTTTGATTTTTTCACAGCTTCAAGGGACAGTAGACCTGAGTATTTGATATAAATTTCAGCTTGATACCTCCACGCGTACCTGATAAAAAGGGTCTTGACAGACGGACGGACGGACAACAAAGTGATCCTATAAGGGTTCCCTTTTTTCCTTTTGAGGTACGGAACCCTAAAAATCATGTAAACCTATCGCTTTCGGCTTAAAACCACTAGTTTCATAATACCTTATTCACTAATACCCCTTATTTTCAAATTAGTACCATGAGCTGATAATACTAAAAATACGTAAAATTTCAAATTGTTACAGGCGACAATTTGACATTTTAGGTATTATGAGCCCATGGTAATTTGAAAATTAGGGGTAAGTGAATAAGGTACTTATTACGAAATTTAGTGGATTTAAGCCCAAAGCAACCTATCGTGCATCATACATTGCTCTTTGCAATCAAATTTTTACGTCACTTCACCATTCTGATTTGGTGTCGGCAGACGGCAATGACTCATCAGCACGCCCGCCTATCAATGACGGACAGACACTCTGTGTTAATCTTATTTTAAGAACACAATAGTAATGCTACACGACGTTTAAGATGTATCCGGAGATTAAAAGTCGTGCATTTGCGGTTTGGGTTTTATCGTGTGAGAGTTACATGAAGATATGACGCGGGGTTCGTAGCAGGAGCCGTCGCAAATTCATCCTTCCTTCAATATAAAAAGTGTAACATAGTCTCTGTTCTCTAGGCCTAGCCAGTTCGGGCATTTTGCCCATACTGCCACCCTATTGTTACGTTGCTGTTTCGTAGGCTTCACTAGTCACATCAAATTTTCATCGTACAAGTTCTTTGGTTGGCTATGCTTTCGATTAAGCGTTGAACAGAAACAAAACGTTTTTATTCTTTCTACTAAAGTAGCGTATGTTGCTACCTTAGTTCCGCCGCCGTCGCGCCATCCAACGAAAGTGCTGCCAGGTTCTAAAGCCACAATGACAAAGTTCTTGGTCGTGGAAGAAATTTATGTCGAGTCTTACATGATGTGTCTTTTACTTCAAAAAATATAAAGACCGGCAAATTGTTGGAGGCATAACGAAACCCAGTAGCAACTTGTAAGTAATATCCCTAAAAACCCTTATCCAACAACGATGCCCTCTAAGACAATATTTTCGCATTCTTTTCAGGAAGTACAATTGTCGATTTGTGAGAAAAGCAAACATCGCGGCTTGGCACGCTTGCGCCGATAGCTTGATTAATATCGTCGCTAAATTGGTACTGTCTCGTAATAAGTACAAGTATACATACGTGTTCTATCATTGTATAGCGGCTTGGCCTAGTGTGCATGTGACATCGGCATTCGTTCTTTGTTTATCACATGAAAGTCAGGTGTTGGTTTTGTGCATTGTTAATTTGGTATTCGTTATCGGTGTTTGCCTCCGCTTTGTGTCTGCCTAGGTACACAATTAAAAATGATAATCGAGTACTTGTAAGTGTTCATTGAGCTAGGATAGGAACAGGGCCGTCTTTAAACTATTTGATTTGAGGCCCTGGGCACAATAGGATCATGGGGCCCCTATGACCTAAATATCGGTTATCATTTGGTAATCTGGCAGGAACTAGGGGGCCCCATTCGATCGCGGGGCCCTGGGCACGTGCCCATAGTGCCCAGTCGAGAAGAGGGGCCTGGATAGGAAGGAAATAAGAGATACTTTGCTGCTGTCCCTGGCCTAGTAAAACTCCTAACCTATTTTTTAGTATCGAATAACACAACACTGGTTCACGACTCTATAAAATGGTTTTTAATCTTAGTTTTCAGCCTGCAATCTGCATCACTTGAGTTGCTACGAAACACGTCACGCCAGACACAAAAGGACAAAAACACATCGCCTAATAGATTCTATGCTAAAACAATGCGATTCAGGCGACTTCAATTCACTATGCAATGATGTCACATCTGTTTTTTTGTTTGTTGCTCAGGCGACGATCTGCCGAAGCAAAAACGAGGTGCTTGTTGTTTGCATGCTTTCAACTATTATTTAAATCTCATCAGCATCACTGTTAAATCAACGGTGTTCGAGCTACGTCAATCCGATCCGCCATCATCCTATTGTTACCCAAATTCCAAGCTAGTCACATACCTATTTATCTTGAATTTTTAAAACGTTTCTGCTAAACATTTCTTTCCTGTTTAATGTTTGTGTCTGGTACATGATGTGAATTGAAATTGTTTACTTAAGGTTCAAAGATCACATGACTAAAAGTTTGTAGCACAACCTGGGACTGGAACTACGATTCATAGACTATGGGCAATATGGGCATGTCATAAATATCGACCGACGTACTGTCGAATTGAGAACCTACTCATTTTTTTGAGTTAAAAAGAAAATCGTCACTGATTAAAATGTTTTTGAATTTTTGAAACAAACAATAGCTTCCTACATCTGAAGAAAAAACAATAGGGCTAATTGTCACATTGACTTATGTTTTAAGCCGTGTAACTGACATCGAACCATCGGATGGTAACGAAATTTCCTGATCGACTGTACATCGAACATGTACCGTTGGCATTGAAATTGGTCATGAATGTGGGAACGACCCCGATGCCAATTTGGCCATTCAAGTCAGCGCAGATTCAAGGTCTCTATGTTTTATGGCTGGTTTTCTCGTTACTTAGCTTATTTTTAGGGTTTAGTGCCTTTTTATTCTTTCCTTTGATTGGCTCTACTAATTTATTGTTGCTGACTCGTGAGTCTCGTAGCACACTTCTGTGACCATTATATTCCTGAGATTTTATTATCATTTATGCAATATGAATTTAATATTTAACGATCAATGTGCGTTGCTTTGTCTTCACCTATTCCTTTCACACCTCGTACGTGTTGGCTAATGGCTGGGCCATTCAGTGTATATCTGCCTGTTATGATTAGTTTCTTTTACGTCTTCGAAAACAATATGTTCATTAGAATACCTATTCAAATTACTTAGGTTTCTTGCTCTTAATTGGTCCGATTACATCACAATTCCATCAATCAACAAAGAGGTAGGTATACAGTGGATTACGTGTTTTTTTTACTGATAATTTTATTCCCTTTAAAGAGTAATCGGATTCGGATACCAAGTAGGTAGGTATTTTTAAGAGATCTAGGGATAGATATAGGTACAAGGAGAAGAGGAGGGAGATATCAAACTGTTATGTGAAATAAGAAATAATGGAATAGAGGAACTATTCATAGTCACGTGATGCGTAACAAAAATTTACCAAGTCATCCTCGGTTAATGCGGTTTCCACACAACACAATGCCATTACTCTGACAGACGGATAGCTTGAAAATAAGGTTGTTAAAATTCAAGAGCTTATCTTATGTCGTAATTTCCTCGTTATTTCCCCACGAGTGACTGCCACAGCTTTCCCTGTTATTTCAACAAAGTATTTTTACCTTGAATTCGATTAGCGTTTTCGTCTTTCGATAATCTGACATCTTCCTCAGTGTCATGTTTGCGTGCTCATTTTGAAACGTCCTTCGACATAATTATTTGAGACACATTGTATGCGTATTTTAGCGACTATTTTTAGGAAGGGCTTTGAACGCACACTATCTCTGTATGTAGGTTTGGTTGTACCAAACAAAATACACAAATGACCATAGTAGCACCGCTGACTGGAATCGTAACCGTAACTAACTCATTAATAAAATAACAATTGCTGCATTCTTAACTTCTCATTGTACCGATATGCATAGAACGCTACTATTGTTTAGTATTAGTGCGACTTTGATATTGATGGCTTAGTTATGCTAAAACACACGTCACTTTTCTCAAAGCGACTAAAAAGAATAGACTGAAAAGCAACACGAAATGTTGACATTTACTTAAGTTAATTGTACCTGAGCGTGCTGCTACCAATCTTGATATATTACACTGGCATGGCTAAATTTTATTAGAATAGAATAAAGTTTATTCGAAATTCATTTTATTTCTTAACGCTTTTGGAGTTTAAGATAAAAATCAAACGCGAATAGGGTCTAAATTGCAGGATGAACTATTATTAAACCAGATTTGCAGAGATACCGACATGTCGAACATTATGCATAAAAATCTCGACCGGAAGTTCCCGAGACTACGAAAAACATTTGAGACACATTTACAATTGAAATTCGAATTCGTTTGCTGAGAATCGGTACTGTGCATTGCTTTGTTCTCTTTCAATCCTGTCTAGACCTCCTTAGAGTCTTAACTGACACAATGGGTCTTTTAGGCTATAAGGATCGTCGTTAAGCGACCTCAATGTAGGCTCTATGCACGTTGAGTCACTAATTTTAATAACAAGACTCTTTTGGAGCTTAAAGTCACTTGAGAACCCTTAATAAGGTATGGAAATTGATCTTATAATGTTTTGCTTACAATGTTATCATTCGTTGCCATTTTAGGTTTGTGTGTTATTAGTATTTAATATTTCATCGAGGGGACAAAAGTATTACAGTTTATTAGAAGAAATGTTGTGCCAAATTAACTATGGCTAATTATAGTCCTATAAAACTACGGTTTAAAGTTAAAGAGTGACCCAGAACGTTATCATAGCAACCAAGTGACAAAAAACAGTTGATCTACTCTTGAACAGAATTCATGATAGCTATGAACAGAATATATGAGATTAAGAAAAATGTATTGTCACGTCTCACATTTACCCTTCTTGAGATACTGTTCTTCCTAATCATCTTTGATGTAATAATTGAGGGCAATATTGAAATTATGTATTCCGTTTAGTCTCGTTTTACTTTTACATGCAACTGTTTGGTATTAAACAACATAATCGGTCCAGAGTCCTGACTCATACTGGTACACCCATATGGGTATGGGCAAAAAACAAAAATGAGTCGTATAAAAGTAAAGTCGGCATCAATTACTTCGGCTGAGAAGCGTAGGTACAGAAGTTATTTTGTATTTACACGTCATGCAGCATTGCCCTGTTGTTTTTTTGGTCACATGTGTCAAGCCCGTCCAGACTTTCTGAAACCATCGCCAATTTGCTGTTGTGTTGTGGTTCCATTCTTTATTTACACAAGGGTTTTTTCTATTACGCGATCGCAATATACAACCTCGTAACATTCTCCATACACGAGTGTTGTGTGACTATTCATTTACTATACATACTATGTAATGTATATTTTATATGTACTAAACCGTGACAAATCTCCGGCGCGTGTTTATGCTATTGCTTTCAATGAGTTTGATTCAGAAGCAGCTTGCGTTGCGGCATAACAATTGAACCCAATAAAGGGAGTTAAATGGTTGTGTTGCGATGCGCACACGCAGGCATTTGTTTTTATATGTTGATGTTGATGTCAAACCGCGCTGTTGTAATAGTTTGTATTGTGTAATTATTAAAATGCAACGATTATCTGTAGTTAAAACTGTTAATTGACAACATTTCATATTTCTGAGCCTATAGTTCTAATGGTTTTCTGTATTTTGTTTGAAAAGATGAACATGCTGAC
Source organism: Pandemis heparana (assembly GCA_963854515.1). NCBI lineage: Eukaryota > Metazoa > Arthropoda > Insecta > Lepidoptera > Tortricidae > Pandemis > Pandemis heparana. The sequence continues at coordinate 8,757,852 of OY978025.1, forward strand.
AGTTTAATTTTTTCGCTAGGGCTTGTATTTAATTTATAATTAATTTATTAATTTGTGCTTATTCTAGAAGGGCGTAACTCCGATACTATCACAGAATACACACTTATCCCTTTGTCTTTTCTCTATAGAAAAAAAATTGACGTTAATTTCATATTTTCAATGTCAGGCCCTATTCTCCAATATTCGATTTTCGAGGTTCGCTTCGTGCTGTTCCGCTCATACTAATAGTCATTATCTTGAGTGAGTGAGAGAGAAGGTATGCAACGAACTTCGTAAATAGAATTTCAGAGTTGCCCCCCTTGTACTTTGAAGTTGTCTAAAATACAAAATTATGATCGCTTATTTTTTCTCGTGAAAAAAGCAAAGGCGTTTCACCTATCATGTGGTAGTTTTGGTAAAATTAGGACATGTGTTTAATTATTTTTTATTTTTATAATAAGCGATATTAAAATTATATAAACATATTGCAGTAATCAGGAGGCAAAATGCTTTCGTACCATATATACATTTCAGGTGATATAAAAATGAAATGTTGACAATTGTTTTTCCCTGAACGATAATCTTTACTAATACTATAAATGCGAAAGTAACTCTGTCTCTCTGTAGGTTTGTCTGTCTGTTACGCCTATCACGCCTAAATCACTCAACTGATTCAGTTGGAATTTGGTATAGAGATAGTTTCAGTCCCAATGAAGGACATAGGATAGTTTTTATCCAGGAAAATAGCAAAGTTCCCCAAATATAATGTAAAAAGTCGTAATTTTGAGCACCTCTATCAGAGAGAGAGAAGTTCTCCCCTTCTCAGATCACTCAGCTTAGGAATCTCTTAGAACCCAAGTTTGATTGACTTATTGTTACTTTTCTACGTTAATTCTTAATAACGGATTTGGAAGATGGCAGGCGCATCCTATTCGCCATATGGCAAGACAACATTGTAACAGATGTCAGCGGCAGCTGGCACGGATATACTCATGTAATAACGAAGATACTTCACTCAGAGCTGGCTAACGAAGTTTATCATAATTAGAGATTATTTTTATTTCAAGCTTTTATTTAGCTTCATTTCGTATTTTGTTGTTGGTGTTATTCGTTAGCATCAAATCTTGCAACTCAATTTTGATTCCAGTGGTTAGAACTTCCATTTGATTTCAAATTTGCAATAGTCAAAGTTCTGTCAGCAAAATGTTTTGGAATAAAATTTTTGTCTACTTTTTGAGTCTTGGAATCTTTATGAAAGATATTCGAATCTGACAACGGTTTTTAGGAACGGAAGCTGGCACGCTAGCCGTTTTTTCGCTTATCTCGAATACGTCTTTTTTTCTTCCTATATTTCCAGTGGAAAAGCGACGCACCAAGCGACACGCGAGGAAAATGGCGCAGCTGACAAAATTATACTATGCGAAATATAAGTACTACAATTAGGTAGGTAAGGGTGGCAACAAATCACTTGAACTTTTTATTCGAACGAACGACGTTTTCTCATAAATAACCCCATACTTCTCTTCCCTCGTGATGAACTGTGTTTCATTCCGAGCTCCTTACCCTTTTACCAAATTCTGATCTCATTTAATAGACACCTGGCAATGTAGAAGAGTGCCACTTTTGTGCTCCCAAGTCTATATCTTTTCATGAATGCTAGTCAAACTTTGCAGTAGCATTGACACGCAGGATATTCAGATTGTATCCATTATGACCCCGTTATTAAGGTCGTCGGTTGATAAAACTCCCACTTATATCTCAACTAGCAACAAAATCTACATAGCTTATGCTAATCTGTAATCTCTGCTAAGTGGCGTTTAGAAGCATATGTATGTAGGTATGTATAAATATTTGCTCAAGTAAAGTAGGTTTAGTATTTAGAGCTCTTTGCGTATGTTTTTGTCTGGCTTCACTTTGCGTTAGTTACCCGAAAGTCTTCGCTGTAAAAATAGTGCTCCTAGATACTAAAACTATGCTTCCGTAGAGGAGCGAGGTCTCTTCTCTACCATAGCCGAAGAATACCTCGCCTTACAGTCTTCTAGGTTACATTTAGAATAGTGCGTCGGAACTGCACGAACCCCTCAAGCTCCTTTATTTCATTGGTTGACAAGAAGCTGGGATCCTCTCCCTTATATTTTCAGCATCCCTATGACCGTCTTCAAATCAAGGGTGAAAGTGAATTTGCTAATAAATTGAAATAAATCTAACTAATATTATAAATGCCAAAGTATGGATGGATGGATGGATGGATGTTTGTTTGTAATTCAATTACGCTAGAACGGCCCAACGGATCTGGATGAAATTTGGCACATAGATAGAAAAAAGTCTGGAATAGCACATAGGCTACATTTTATCCCGGAAAATTGCGTAGTTCCCGCGGAATAGCGATAAACGAATTCGTTGCAGACGAAGTCGCTGGCAACAGCTAGTGATGGATAAATTTACACCAGTTGACCTGTCCCAGACTAAGCAAAGCTTCGTACTAGAGGTATGGTATGGGTATTCTAACGGATGATTACAACTTATCTAGGTTTCTTAGTATTTGTATTTCAACCATTCCCTGGGCATTCATTGGCATGTTGGTATGAATTTATTGTACGGGTCACGCACGATTCATATGTTTCGACTGTAGGTACATTGTAAAATACACCTCCCAACGAAACATTGGATTGAATTAACGATTTGGCACGATTCCGTAACAATGATTAATTTACCAATTGTCGTTAAAAATACCTCTCATTCATTACAGTCGAAATAAGTAATATGGGTTGTTTATTTTGAACTCTTTTCCGGCTGAGAGATATTATCAGTGCCTGTCTGTGGTTTAATTTAGAATTGAGCGACATATTTGAATTATGTGCGACTTAATACGTCTAATTTGACTTATTTATACATTAACCTAAGCGTAATTTTCCTAGGTTCAAAAATATGATAGAAATGATCATTTTTAGAAACTACATATTTCCCAATCATGATACTAGCCGCTTTTACTAAGAAAACTTAGGGCCTGTCTCACCACTCCTTAACTGTCAGTTATCTGTGATGACGTCTCTGTCTGTTTCGTAGTAATAAATAGAGACGGAATCATAGATAAATGACGGTTAAGGAGTGGTGAAACAGGCCCTTAGACGATAATTAAACACGAGTTAATATAATGTCAGTTAATAGAATTTTTTTGTTGTAGGACTTGTAGGCATGTCTAAGACTTGTTTAAGTTGATATAAAGCCAAAGTTAACGTTATCTCCACTTTCTATAAAAGCAAAGCAATGTTGTATTAGTTAAGCAGTTTCCGATTCTATACTAGTTTACCCATAGGAGGTGAAGGAACCTCCTTACAACTCCAATATTAAGATATGTATAATTATAATATTAATATGTTACAATACAATTACAAACATTCCATGAACAGTGTACCTATTATTTAATCACCAATCTATATGAGGTTGAGTCAAAGTAACTTACTATGTATGCTTAGGTATGTTTCAATAATTTCTAAGCCCGACCGATTCCTAATAGTCTCTCGCTAAGAATGAAGGTCTACTCATCATCATCATCATCATAACAACCTCCTAATATTTAACTTTAACTGGTTCTTCTTTTTCAGAATATCTCTACGGTTATAAAACGCAGATTCCTTTAGGTAATTACTTACCTATAATAGCATTCTGACCCTGCATTTTCCTTACCGCTTTAGTTTTCTCCTTTAATGGTCTGTCTCACTGCTCTCTGTTAAGTAACTAATATCTTTAGTGTCAGATATCGATGATACCGTCTCTGTCTGTTTCATAGTAATAAATAGAGACGACGCCATAGATATTGACACTTAACATATCAAGAACTTAACCGAGAGTGGTGAAATAGAGACCCTGTTTACCGCTTTAGCGTTTACCCAATCTAAATAAAAGGTTATCGAGTTGAATCTTGAAAAACCTATCATACCTTTTGTTTGAGTGAATTCATTTAGCTATAGCGTGTAAATAAGCAAAAAGAGTTACAGCCGTCGAAGTTATATTCCTCCCGAACAGTGGCGCAACTATAATGTCTGGGGCCGGCAAAGTCATCAGATGGGAGTCTATTATCGATGTAAAGAAGTGCTTCATCGTCCCCAAGCCGTTTGGGGCCCCGTAAGTCTAGGGCCCATGATATTTTCCCCGTCCTGCTACCGTATAGTTACGCCACTCATTCTGAAAATAGCTGGTTGTTGCCTTACGAGGTGATACAAGCGGTGTAGAGAATGCTTTTACCAGAAAGTAACAGGATTCTGTTGTTATTCCGTTTCGTCTCACTCTGCTGGCACTGCCAGCGATAACGATTTTGCGGGCCATATCAACGATCCATCACCATTTACATTTACCGATAGTGCTTCGCTTAGTTGACTTCTAAATATCAGGACAAAATCTTAGAATTTTGCTGTTACAAAGTCTTTGGACCAGAGAAGAGATATACCTACCTAATTATTATCTAGTCTAGTTCATTTCGTTACAAATAGGTACATCTGTACGATAACAGAATTGAACCTCTGACAAACCCACGCTTACGACTTACTCATAGCACATTGCAAGAAGAGTGAAACACTTGATATAATTATATTTTTTCTACTCATCGATAGTGACTATTGACTGTAACTACTTCAGTAAAGATTAAATTAAAATCATCTACATACAAGTTGCCTGCAGATTGTGTACTCAAATAGTTTACAAGCACGGCCGACACACAGGTCTGATATAGGATATACTTCATTTAATTTAGAATTAGAAACCACAATAACATTATATTGCGTCTGGTCAACTTTCTTACCTAGAATATATACAATACAATAGTCTAGCAGCCGCAAAATAAAATTGATTTAATGTCACTTTATTTGCTTGTCGTCAATTGTTACTCTAGTACAAATTGTAAAGAGATTACAGTTCACGAGCCGCAATATAATGGTGTGGTTTCTCATTGTGAAGTGAGTGCGCGGCAGGCTCGCGAGCCACGACACGCCACACTAGGGCTTTTTGGTTTCTGTAACGCGCAACAGTCACGGTTACAGCTTGCAGATGAGTACCCGGCTTTGCCTTCGTCAGCGACGATAAGAGACTGCTGTATCTATTCTAGTATGTAGTGGCCGCCCATGCAAACTATTTGAGCAAAAGAACTTTCCATCTATGTGCGAATTGTTCAGTAAGCATTCCTTTGTTTTTACGGCACCCACAATCCCACTGTAAACCGTTGGATGAACGTTTTCATTGGCTCGTCGCTTACGCTTTTACATTAAACCTGACAACATCAGAAATACATTTGACGAATCTATTAAACGGGATATTTTTTAAACTATTTTCACTTTAGAACGATTTGGGATTCGGTGGATTCAATCGTCATTACTTCTCAAATTACGTGGTCGAAAATCGGAGGGCTGGAGTCGAATTAAACTTTTCCTTAGTTGTTTATTGAAAGATCGATCTATCTTTGCAATCTTTATGACGGATTATGTCCTTTAGCACATCTAGTGCCGTCTTCACTTTGTAGTAAACCGAATTACGAAAATCGTTTTGTTATGTTGCTTAGTAGGAAGAGTGGTGAATAGCAGTCGCGTGTTGCCCCAATAACTCAATTCCCACCGGGCTCCCTAAGCATTTGTTCGCATCACATGTTTTACCTTTAAAATTCTCTCTTTCTTCTCTTCTATTCTTCACTATAGTGAATAGCTACTGCCAAAGTCTAACACCTGAGACGTCAATTCGATTGGCTGTTACAATACGAAACGACACACTAATCCGTAGAGCGCTAGGAATTTGCATTATTTCTTCGTCCCCATCAGCAATTTCTATAGTTTATATAATTCAAGTAGCGGGCTACTGATATGTGTTTTAACTCTTTACTTCGCAAATCGGACCAAGTATACTAAATTCGAGCCTCATTAGATTCTTGTTAAACTAAAATATGTAATTAAAAAAAAAACAAAAAGACCATCTTAAAATATGTTGATTATAATGAAACTGCGAAATAAAGGGACAAAATAAATTGCTAGCATCTATGCGGCTTCTCAAATATACGCTTAACCATATATTAATAACAGCATTACCTTTTCCGTTATCATAATTTGGCCTAACATTATGATTTTATACATTAACCTAGTTCAAATTATTAACTAACTTTTTGGAACACAGTCTAGAATGTCGCTTAACTTAATTAGTGCACTTCACTTTATGGCATGTGGCGAATAACAAAAAGGACTGTCCTTAGTCAAAGTGGCAAAAACAGAACGTTAATTAATAGTTTAGCCATATCCGTTGCGTCAGTCCGTTAAAAGAGAAAAAATAAGAAATTATTGTTGAGATTCATTTGAAGACGATACACACGACACGACGAATTATCTTTCGATTCAGGGATTAGTTTCCGAAATGTTGCTAGTTTCTGTAGTTTGTTTGATATTTGTAGTTATAGTATAGTTCTCAGTTCTCATAGAGGTTTCCTTTTAATACCAATGAAAAACAAATTGCTTTATCACACGTTTTAGTGTTCATAAAAAGTTAAGGTCCTTTTTTATTGCAAATGTTCAATATCGCTTGTAAACTTGTCATATAAGAAAACTGAATGCCTCAGAGTAATTATGTAATTGGGTAATTATCTTTGAGCTTAGTCGAATGGCAGCGTAAAGTACCTATATTAAAAAATCAATTTGCAATACATTTTATTTTAGAGCAAAATGCCAATAATTTCAACGGCTGTCTTACTGTCCACGCCGGATCACAGCAGCGCAAGCGCTGCTGCTTGGTGGCGGACTTAGCGCGTAAGTCGGAGGTAGCGATCCAGACAAATTTTGCAAGAAGTCGTAGCACCCGCAAATTATATTTATCGTAACACGACTTTTGAGTCTTTTAGAATTTTTTGTTTCTTTCTTTTTTAATTCATAAAAAAGTAACTGTAGTGACTCGTAAGCTCATTAAATGTATTCATAGACAATCGTCAATAATGTTGTTATGTCTAATTGTTTTTGCACTAGTGATAAGAATGTCAGCTTAGCTTATATTTATACCATCGAATATTGATTAGGTGTTATGACGTCTCTCGGAACGTTAAGAACTGAAACTTTACTTTTAGGTACTCTACTCATCTATTCGCTATCTCATAGGTAATATCTTAATTCCAAAAAAATAAATGAACTCTGCAATTGTCCTTGCTTTTTTCCTCGCTATTGACAATAAAATTAAAATAAACCTTTATTACCATGACATAAACAAAAATTATGTTAAATTAATAACATAATCAAATAACAGAGGAAGACAACAAAGAGATTGCATTAGATGACGACTATGTTCAGGCAACGGGAACCTGTCTCATCGAGTGCTATTACTATTGTTTATTAGTACTTACATGTACCTACCCAGCGCAGCGCTAAGGTCTTTTCATTCTTAAATGTCCTATTTGGTAAACAAAATTCTAACCTCAAAACATCTCATTTTGTTATGTTTTAAATATTTCATCGTAAATAAAGGAACTGGAGATAAAATATCAGCATAATTATGTACAAAATATAGCCTCAGGTTTATTTGATAACATAATACACCTTATTCTTTACAAAAATTTGTACATTGAGGTTAGAATTTTGTTTACCAAATAGGACAGTAAAGAATGAAAAGACCTTAGTTTTCGGTCTGGTCCCTGTAGTTAGCGGCTTGTTCTTGGTAGTAGGTTTAATATCCCGTGTTTCTTCTTTCAGTTTTGGTGGAGGCTTGCCACAACGAGCCTGGATGCCTTCAGGATCGTGCCGGGTTGGAGGCGATCACTCAGCTGCATAAACAGCTCGACGATGACGCCAACGGCAACGTGGATCTCAGCGAGAGTGATGATGTAAGACAGCTTTGCTGAGTAATGTAGACTAGTACCTAAGGCATTATCAATGGGATATAGACCATGGTTACCTTTAACTATAGTCTGGCAGCTAAACCACTGCAGCCAGATGACACTTCCAAATGTCGTTTTACGAAATAATGATACCACATTTATTTCACTAGTGCTCGACTAAGGTCACGTAATGAATGATTTGATTATTGAACGAACGAAATATTTTATGAATGTCACATTTAGTATATTATATTTCAAAATAGTTTAGTATATTTCAAAATAAGCGCGATACTTCTGAGGCATTCAAGGTTCATATTAACATAGTAGATAAAATGTGCGATGACTTTGTAATACACGTAAATAGTGACAGCAGCAGTGAAACTGAGTCGGAATATTTTAAGTTTTTAAGTAAAAGTACAAAGGTAGAAAAAAATATTAATGTGATAATTGTTGTTTTATTTACGGCAAAATGGGTAATGAGTTGAAAACTGGTACCTAACTGATTTGACATGCTTCCGCACATTTCCAAATCGCGCTCTTACACTACTAACTAGAAAACATCCAAAAAAACCTTATTGAACAAACCATTTTATTAAAATTCGCTTTGAAAATTCTTATTTATGACGCAAATTAATTTTATTACATCGTTCATTCTTTCATTCACTCACTAAGTCACATCACTATTTAATATTTGCCAAAAACTGACAACACTGAAAGTGTCATCTGGCTGCAGTGGTTTATCTGCCAGACTATAGCTCCCGATATTTCCTTATTATCCTCGCACATAAGTTAGCTATATAACCAGCAGCCGAGAAGGAAGAAATTTTCTTCCCAGATAACTGGTTTTTTAAGGCGCTGTCAACAGCAAATGACCTGGAGCAGCGCCACTCTTCACACATACGGTTCACGTGCCTGTTAGTGAAAGAGAAGAAACTATTCCGGCAGCTTGGCGCGGGTCTAAAATCTTGCAAATAAGACACAAATCATAAGAAATAAACAAAAGTATGGATTATTTGTGAAATATGACTCGTTAGCCGTTTAGGTATGAATATGTTGACTTTATGTTTTTAATTGCAGACCCATACGTCGAAAAAATAAAGACATAGAACCGTTTAATGGTGATTTTAAGACCAATCTTTGCAATTATTTTCTATCGAGCCGATTTTCTATCGAGCCGATTTTGTTCAATTATGTATCTAGCCCGTCTAGCGTGTTTGAAATATGATGAAAATTAACATTTTATTATTTTTGACATTATATTTTTTTTGTATTTTTTTTGTGTGCAGTTTTTCTTAAAAAAGTGTTTAAATAACATCAATTTCAACAAAATTAGGTGTTGTCAGCCTCTTAACGGGAAAGATTTTTTTCCTGCACGATAGCCAAGTTACATAACCGGCACTGGTAATACCAATGTAGGATGATTAAATTGGATTAATTTAGGTTCAGGTACGGCGGCTCCTAAGCCGCGAACATGTTTGTTTTAATTTATAAATAGTGTTTATTGTACCTTTTGTTAAAAAAACAGTTATCTGGGAAGAAAATTTAATAATAATAATAATAATAAAAGATATTTATTCAACAGTTTGCAATTACATTTAGGTATACATGTAAACAATAAAAAGCTACAAACTATTGAAACGACTAACGATCTGTTGACAAACAGACGCTGTTTTTCAGCCGCCCCCATGAAACACACACACACACACACACACACACACGCACACAAATAAGGACCAACACACGGGCCATTACCAAACTCATCAAACACATTTCTTCCTTCTTGGGTGCTGGTTAGCTAACTTGGACTTATCTGCAAGGAATAAAGGGATATTTCGACGCAGTTGCATGCATCACGGGTAGACAATGGGTAGTCACGTAAATCATCCACCATCTATCACATCTCTTTCTCTTTCTTTCTTTCTACCTACGCTTACCTTTACTTTGACAGAAGGTAATGGTGAATACGATTACGATTCCGAGTGCGTTAGACAATATGGCGTCTGTTGTATCTGTTGACATTAATGCTGTAACCGTCTGATTCCAGTTCCTCCGCGAAGAGCTCCAATACGACAGCGGGTATGAGAAACGGCAGCGCGCCTTTCATCACAACGACGATATGCACATATCGGTCAAAGAGCTATGGGAAGCATGGCTCAGATCAGAGGTAGTTACCGATTCTGATAACCAGATGTTTAGTCTGGCAGATAAATCACTGCAACTACACTACAATACAATACAATACAAATACTCTTTATTGAACACCACAAATCAGTATAAAACAATACAGAAACAAAGAACAAAGTATACAATAGGCGGTCTTATCTTATCTTAGTAATATGACGCTTTCATTCAGTGTTGTCAGTTTTTGGCAAATATTAAATAGTAATGTGACTTAGTGAGTGAATTTAAGAATGATCGATATCATGAAATTAATTTATGTCATTTACCTATGTTGAAATAGAGTATTTTCAAAGCGTATTTTAATTAAATGATTTGTTCAATAAGGTTTTTTATATGATTTCTAGTTAATAGTAAGTAGTGTAAGAGCGGGATTACGAAATGTCAAATCAGTTGCCAATTTTCCACTCATACCCCAACGGGTTTGAGTTTGGTTGCAGTCCGGAGTGGTGTTGGCTATGGATTAGTGGACACAGTATTTTATAACGCCTTGGTTTGCAGGTGCACAATTGGACAGCGGAGCAGACGGTGGAATGGCTGACGCAGTCAGTGGATCTGCCGCAGTACAGAACTGTTTTCCTCCAGCACAAGGTGACTGGAGCTACGCTGCCTAGGTGATTTCTTATTTGAATTATCTTCATGATGCCTGCTAAGGTACATAGCCATATAAGCGTAAATATTGTAATTCTTACAAACGTGTTACTTTTGCATCACCTTAATCTATACAATAAGGGCCACTTGCACGGACCAGGGTTGAAGACTTAACCCCGTGTTAGACGCTAACCCGGGGCTAAGTAGTGTCAAGATGTACGGAAAAAATATTAGGTAGTGATAATTGTTATGGGGATTGTACTTGTATGATACGTTCTAGTGGACAATATCCACTTCAAATTACATTTTTGAAGTGAAAACTTTAGCTTCGTTGAACACTTTGGAATGGCACTTTTTTGGATAAAAAATGTTAAACTTGCGTCAGGCGTAAGACGAAGGGAGAGTTTAAGTACCAGGATATCAGATCCTCTAAGCGCTTATTTTGAAATACGAATGAATCGCGTTCAATTTTTGAAGTGTTTTTTTGTTGAGTCGTGGAGCAAAAGTACGTTTTTTTTGTAAGCGGCCAGTACGGCACGCGTCATGGGCGTCATGGAGGTTACAACATCAAAATCTAATCTAAGCTGCTGTTTTCACTTCTGCCGGCACTCCCGGAGTGCTACTCGTCGCTTTCCTTGTGTCAACATGTACACTTCCCAGCCTGCTAAATATCTCTTAGCAAAAAGTTGCATTGATCTATTGCTCAGAATCCCAGTGGTGGAGAGACAAAATACACAAATGCCGACTGTCTTGAAAACATTGTCTTTAGTTTAAACAGTATCTTAAAACAGATAGTTGTGTTCTTGTGTTAGTTTGATTGACCACCACTGTAAACGATTTTCGAGATTTTTAAATGTTGTTGGCAAGTGTTTCTGTAAATTAGTCGATGTACGGAATATACGGTGCCAAATTGATGATTTAGTTATGAAATAACCCAAAAACTTACTGAAGTATTCCAGAACAAGTCTTGCTGAAAAAAGTTAAATCTCGATTTTGTAGAGTCAATATGCATTAAGGCTTAAAACCACAAAATTTCATAATACCTTATTCACTAATACCCCTAATTTTCAAATTACCATGGGCTCATAATACCTGAAAATACCTGAAAAGTCAAAATGTCTCTTGTAAAAATTTGATATTTTAGGTATTTTTAGGTATTATGAGCCCATGGTAATTTGAAAATTAGGGGTATTAGTGAATAAGGTATTATGAAATTTTATGGTTTTAAGCCTAAAGCATATGCATCACTATCGAGATTTAAACCAGGTTGAGCGAATAAATCGAGAATTAAGTAACTTTTCCAGTATGCTTAGTAAGTTTTCGGTCACAAAATTCATGTCGAATGTCAAATACTATGAGCACAGGTTCTTGCCTTTTCGATTCGCAAGTGGCGCTGCCAATTTTTCCATAGAAATTGAGAAGTTTACTTGAACGCGTTCCGAGACTTTTTGTGTGAAAGAAAACTCACTAGCTAGACGATCTGCAAGTAGCCAACTAAATAACGTTGTATTTTTAACCGTCGATGCAAAAAGAGGGGTGTTATAAATTTGACGTCAATCTCTCTCTCTATCTCTCTCTCTCTCACTGTCTCTCTCTGTGTGTGTGGCATCTTAGCTCTCAAACGGATGGACCGATCTCGATGCCTTTTTTTATTCGAAGTTTCTTTGCGGTAGGTTTTACCTGTACTAGGTAAAAATCGGTCCAGCGCAATTGCGTTATTTTTGGAAGTGAAAATTTCTTTAGCGGCGTTGAGCACTTTTTGGGATGTTTAAAAAATGTTATGTTATGTTATATGGGGAGTGTGAATGGGTGCGTTGGGAGGGGAAGGCCTAGGCGGGCCACAAGAGTACCCGAAACCGACGAGCATGTATGAAGAGATTGATGAATGTGGATAAAGCGAAAGAGGTACGTCAGAATCGTAGCAAGTGGAACAAAGTAGTCTCTGCCTACCCCTGTGGGAAAGAGGCGTGATGATATGTATTTATGTGTATGTAAAAAATGTTAAACTCGCGTCAGGCGTAAGACGGAGGTAGAGTTTAAGTAGGTACTATAAGGTCAGAGATGCGATTTATTTGAAATACTTCTATTTAAAATGCAAATACAAAATGCAAAATACCTATTTTGTATTTTGCATTTAAATACCTTTTAGTAAAAAGCATTTTGTATTTTATTTGAAATACCTTTTAGTAAAAATCATTTTGTATTTTATTTGAAATACCTTTTGAGATGTATTTTGCATTTTTAATATTCATTTCAAAATGCAAAATACTTTTTCATTAAGTTTAGCCAACATTACCAGTCAAACAAAATGTAATGAACGAATGAATGACGCTTGTATTGCCGAATTTGACCGATAGAGGCGCCTGGTAGCCATGCGTGCCCATTTTTAGGGTTCCATAGCCAAATGGAAAAAAACGGAACCCTTATAGATTTCGTCATATCCGTCTGTCTGTCTGTCCCTCCGTATGTCACAGCCACTTTTTTCCGAAACTATAGAACCTATACTGTTGAAACTTGGTAAGTAGATGTATTTTGTGAACTGCATTAAGGCGAAGGGATAGGCAAAAGCTCATAAATTGGTTGTTTTTGTGCAAGTTTTATGGCGATAATACACAATTTGGAGTTTTGAAAACTGCACATTCTATAAAACATGTCTTGAATTAGAATTCACCGGTGAAAACATATTCCTTAATGTCGTAGTTAGTACAAAAATTCGTTTGCTCTAAGAGTCTCGAAAATATTTTGTGCACGGTTTGCTCGGGTGAAACCAATCTGTTTGCTACCAATCTCGACGAGGTCACTCTAGTAACTCATAATTAAAATTCCGCGGTGCGTTTGCTTCAATTAGCCAACAAATAAGGATTTAGAGAGTAGTACTGCCCTGATCCTGTGAAAAGGGCGAACGCAATATTTGCCCGCACATTCAATCAGGCGCTTTTCAATGTACAAAAAAATTCGGAAATCAAAAAAATGTTAAAAAGATAATACAATGAAATAAATTATTAAGATAAAACCAAAAATGTTCATAAAAAAATAATAAAAAAATAATAGATAAATAAATAAAAAAATAATTTGGATAAGACGTATGAAAATAATAAGGAAAAAGCAACGTTGCATGTTCGCTCGGTGGCGGCAGTGCGTAAGCGACGCGACGTTGCCAATATTCGCTTCGCGTTTTTTCACATTGGTTTGGCTAAGCATGTTGTTTGAGTCACAGAATAGGCGCGAAACAGTGCTTCAAAAAGTCGTACTCGTTCGCTTCGCACGTATAATACCTATATTAAGTTAAAAGTTATTATTTTCAATCCGTTTTTTGGGAACTTAGTGGCAGGTTGGTTTGATACTTACTTGCTGTTTAGCGAACAAGCATGGGAAATAGGATTTTGGTTGGAATTACTGCATGAAAAATTTTGATAATGAGGCAAGTAGTACTCCAATGTATAGTCTATCATTAGAAAGAAAAAAAAAATGATATCTGAAGGTCAAAGTGGTTCCCAAACATGGATCCGTTATCAAAATAAAAAAGACCGCCATATTGAAATCTTTAGTTTTTCGACCGATTAATTTCAAAATCGATATCTGAGGATCCGAGTTGTCTCCAAACACGTATCCGTTATCAGAAATGACAAAAGTGGCCGCTATTTTGAAATCTTTAAGTTTTGGGCCGATTATTTTCAAAATCGATATCTGAGGGTCCGAGTGGTCGTCAAACACAAATCTGCTACCGAAAATGAAAAAAACTGGCCGCCATTTTGAATTCTTTACTTTTTGGACCGAATATTTTCAAAATCGATATCTAAGGGTCCGAGTGGTCGTGAAACACAAATCTGCTATCAAAAATGAAAAAACTGGCCGCCATTTTGAAATCTTTAGTTTACCGACCGATTGATTTCAAAATCGATATCTGAGAATCCGAGTTGTCTCCAAACACGTATCCGTTATCAAAAATGACAAAAGTGGCCGCCATTTTGAAATTTTTAGTTTTTGAACCGATTATTTTCAAAACCGATATCTGAGGGTCCGAGAGCTCCCCAAACATAAATCCGTTATCAAAAATGAAAAAAGTGGCCGCCATTTTGAAATCTTTAAGTTTTGGGCCAATTGTTTTCAAAATCGATATCTGAGGATCCGAGTGGTTCCCAAACATGAATCCGTTTTTAAAAATTAAAAAAGTGGCCGCCATTTTGAAATCTTTAAGTTTTGGACCGAATATTATCAAAATCGATATCTAAGGGTTCGAGTGGTCGTGAAACACAAATCTGCTATCAAAAATGAAAAAACTGGCCGCCATTTTGAAATCTTTAGTTTACCGACCGATTAATTTCAAAATCGATATCTGAGAATCCGAGTTGTCTCCAAACACGTATCCGTTATCAAAAATTACAAAAGTGGCCGCCATTTTGAAATCTTTAGTTTTTGGACCGATTATTTTCAAAACCGATATCTAAGGGTTCGAGTGGTCGTGAAACACAAATCTGCTATCAAAAATGAAAAAACTGGCCGCCATTTTGAAATCTTTAGTTTACCGACCGATTGATTTCAAAATCGATATCTGAGAATCCGAGTTGTCTCCAAACACGTATCCGTTATCAAAAATGACAAAAGTGGCCGCCATTTTGAAATCTTTAGTTTTTGGACCGATTATTTTCAAAACCGATATCTGAGGGTCCGAGAGCTCCCCAAACATAAATCCGTTATCAAAAATGAAAAAAGTGGCCGCCATTTTGAAATCTTTAAGTTTTGGGCCAATTGTTTTCAAAATCGATATCTGAGGATCCGAGTGGTCCCCAAACATGAATCCGTTTTTAAAAATTAAAAAAGTGGCCGCCATTTTGAAATCTTTAAGTTTTGGACCGAATATTATCAAAATCGATATCTAAGGGTTCGAGTGGTCGTGAAACACAAATCTGCTATCAAAAATGAAAAAACTGGCCGCCATTTTGAAATCTTTAGTTTATCGACCGATTGATTTCAAAATCGATATCTGAGAATCCGAGTTGTCTCCAAACACGTATCCGTTATCAAAAATTACAAAAGTGGCCGCCATTTTGAAATCTTTAGTTTTTGGACCGATTATTTTCAAAACCGATATCTGAGGGTCCAAGAGCTCCCCAAACATAAATCCGTTATCAAAAATGAAAAAAGTGGCCGCCATTTTGAAATCTTTAAGTTTTGGGCCGATTATTTTCAAAATCGATATCTGAGGGTCCGAGTGGTTGTCAAACACAAATCTGCTACCGAAAATGAAAAAACTGGCCACCATTCTGAATTCTTTACTTTCTAGACCAATTGTTTTCAAAATCGATATCTGAGGATCCGAGTGGTCCCCAAACATGAATCCGATTTTATAAATGAAAAAACTGGCCGCCATTTTGAAATCTTTAGTTTACCAACCGATTGATTTAAAAATTAATATCTGAGAATCCGAGTTGTCTCCAAACACGTATCCGTTATCAAAAATGACAAAAGTGGCCGCCATTTTGAAATCCTTAGTTTTTGGACCGATTATTTTCAAAACCGATATCTGAGGGTCCGAGAGCTCCCCAAACATAAATCCATTATCAAAAATGAAAAAAGTGGCTGCCATTTTGAAATCTTTAAGTTTTGGGCCGATTATTTTCAAAACCGATATCTGAGGGTCCGAGAGGTCCCCAAACATGAATCCGTTTTTGAAAATGAAAAAAGTGGGCGCCATTTTGAAATCTTTAAGTTTTGGTCCGATTTTTTTCAAAATCGATATCTAAGGGTCTGAGTGGTCGTGAAACACAAATCTGCTATCAAAAATGAAAAAACTGGCCGACATTTTGAAATCTTTAGTTTTCCGACCGATTGATTTCAAAATCGATATCTGAGGATCCGAGTTGTCTCCAAACACGTATACGTTATCAAAAATGACAAAAGTGGCCGCCATTTTGAAATATTTAGTTTTCAGACCAATTATTTTCAAAATCGATATCTGAGGGTCCGAGAGGTCCCCAAACATAAATCTGTTTTTAAAAATGAAAAAAGTGGCCGCCATTTTGAAATCTTTAAATTTTGGATCGATTATTTTTAAAATCTATATCTGAGGGTCCGAGTGGTCATCAAACACAAATCTGCTATCGAAAATAAAAAAAACTGGCCGCCATTTTGAATTCTGTACTTTTGGACCAAATGTTTTCAAAATCGATATCTGAGGATCCGAGTGGTCCCCAAACAAGAATCCGTTTTTAAAAATAAAAAAAGGTGTCCACCATTTTAAAAACTAGTTTTTGTACCGATTGTTTTCAAAATCGATATCTTACGATCTGAGTGGTTCCCAAACACGTATCCGTTATACAAAATAGAAAAGTCATCATCATTTTGAAATGTTTAGTTTTTGAACAGATTGTTTTCAAAATTGATATCTGAGCTGGCGGCCTCTTTTTCCATTTTTGATAACGGGTTGATAAATGGTGGCCAGTTTTTTCATTTATAAAAACGGATTCATGTTTGGGGACCACTCGAATCCTCAGATATCGATTTTGAAAACAATTGGTCTAGAAAGTAAAGAATTCAAAATGGCGGCCACTTTTTCCATTTTTAAAAACAGATTTATGTTTGGGGACCTCTCGGACCCTCAGATATCGGTTAATAATCGGTCTGAAAACTAAACATTTCAAAATGGCGGCCACTTTTGTCATTTTTGATAACGTATACGTGTTTGGAGACAACTCGGATCCTCAGATATCGATTTTGAAATCAATCGGTCGGAAAACAAAAGTTTTCAAAATGGCGGCTACTTTTTTCATTTTTAAAAACGGATTCATGTTTGGGGACCACCTGGATCCTCAGATATCGAATTTGAAAACAATCGGTTCAAAAAGTAAAGAATTCAAAATGGCGGCCAGTTTTTTCATTTTCGATAGCAGAATTGTGTTTGACGACCACTCGGATTCTCAGATATCGATTTTGAAAATAATCGGTCCAAAACTTAAAGATTTCAAAATGGCGGCCACTTTTTTCATTTTTGATAACGGATTTATGTTTGGGGAGCTCTCGGACCCTCAGATATCGGTTTTGAAAATAATCGGTCCAAAAACTAAAGATTTCAAAATGGCGACCACTTTTGTCATTTTTGATAACGGATACGTGTTTGGAGACAACTCGGATTCTCAGATATCGATTTTGAAATCAATCGGTCGGTAAACTAAAGATTTCAAAATGGCGGCCAGTTTTTTCATTTTTGATAGCGGATTTGTGTTTCACGACCACTCGGACCCTTAGATATCGATTTTGAAAATATTCGGTCCAAAACTTAAAGATTTCAAAATGGCGGTCACTTTTTTCATTTTTAAAAACGGATTCATGTTTGGTGACAACTCGGATTCTCAGATATCGATTTTGAAATCAATCGGTCGGTAAACTAAAGATTTCAAAATGGCGGCCAGTTTTTTCATTTTTGATAGCAGATTTGTGTTTCACGACCACTCGGACCCTTAGATATCGATTTTGAAAATATTCGGTCCAAAACTTAAAGATTTCAAAATGGCGGTCAATTTTTCATTTTTAAAAACGGATTCATGTTTGGAGACAACTCGGATTCTCAGATATCGATTTTGAAATCAATCGGTCGGTAAACTAAAGATTTCAAAATGGCGGCCAGTTTTTTCATTTTCGATAGCAGATTTGTGTTTCACGACCACTCGGACCCTCAGATATCGATTTTGAAAATATTCGGTCCAAAACTTAAAGATTTCAAAGTGGCGGCCACTTTTTCCATTTTATATAACGGATACGTGTTTGGGAACCACTCGGATCGTCAGATATCGATTTTGAAAATAATCGGTCCAAAAACTAAAGATTTCAAAATGGCGGGCACTTTTTTCATTTTTGATAACGGATTCATGTTTGGGGACCACTCGGACCCTCAGATATCGATTTTGAAAACAATCGGTTCAAAAACTAGAGATTTCAAAATGGCGGTCACTTTTTTCATTTTATATAACGGATACGTGTTTGGGAATCACTCGGATCGTCAGATATCGATTTTGAAAACAATCAGTCGAAAAACAAAAGTTTTCAAAATGGCGGCTACTTTTTTCATTTTTAAAAACGGATTCATGTTTGGGGACCACTCGGATCCTCAGATATCGAATTTGAAAACAATCGGTTCAAAAAGTAAAGAATTCAAAATGGCGGCCAGTTTTTTCATTTTCGATGTTTGGAGACAACTCGGATTCTCAGATATCGATTTTGAAATCAATCGGTCGGTAAACTGATTTCAAAATGGCGGCCAGTTTTTTCATTTTCGATAGCAGATTTGTGTTTGACGACCACTCGGATTCTCAGATATCGATTTTGAAAATAATCGGTCCAAAACTTAAAGAATTCAAAATGGCGGCCACCTTTTTCATTTTTGATAACGGATTTATGTTTGGGGACCTCTCGGACCCTCGGATATTGGTTTTGAAGATAATCATTGGAAAAACCATGCCTTATTCTGTATCTTTCCCGCACACGTTCAAGTTTTACTTTATTCTGCAATAATAATTTACGTTGCGACTCTAAACAGACTCTGGACACCTTTGACGTCACGTTCATCACTATCCCGCGGAAACTGCATTTTTCTGGGATAAAAAGTAGCCTGTTTTAATCTAGGGTACCAACTGTCTTCGTTCCGAATTTCATCCAAATCCGTCCAGTTGTTGTAGCTTGAAGAAGAAACAAACATACATACACACTCACTCACATCGTCACAAACTTTCTCATGTATTATATCACATACATACATACATAAATAACGTCTCTATTCCTTGCGGAGCAGACAGAGCCCAAGGTAACAAGACCTTAAAGGCCACGTTACGAATGCCGAAATGTTAATTTTTTTATTATTTTTGCAAAATCTGATTTGAACATTATGCTGTGTCTGTGTAGGCAATCGGAAAACTAAAGCAAGCGCCATCTACTAACATCGCAGTGCAATATTTCAATCCATCAGCACGCGCCCATTCGCATCGAGTTCACGCGTCGATTATTTAACAGATGTCGCGTTGATCGGACTGCTTGCCACGTCACGAACGGGCAAGGTCATTTGCCTATCCCTTCGCCTTAAGATTATTACCCAAAAATACCGAGGATTCCGTACAAATTCGCCAAGTTATTATAAATATTATGATTAGTTATTATTATGTTGAGTATGAGTATGAGTAAAATCCGGTGTTAGCAGAGCCCTGCTCTTAAGCAAAATGTAAGCACAACAATAAATTTTGGAGGTTTCCCATACTTAGAACTGAAATTCAAAAATGTTTTTTTCATCAAACCCAATACGTGTGGGGTATATATAGATAGGTCTTAAAAAATGATATTGAGGTTTCTAATATATATTTTTTCTAAACTGAATAGGTTGCGCGAGAGACACTTCCAAAGTGGTAAAATGTGTCCCCCCCCCCCCCCCTGTAACTTCTAAAATAAGAGAATGATAAAACTAAAAAAAATATATGATGTAGATTACCATGCAAACTTCCACCGAAAATTGGTCTTAACGAGATATAAAATGACCGGATTTTTTAATAACTTGGCGAATTTGTACGGAACCCTCGGTGCGCGAGTCCGACTCGCACTTGGCCTTTTTTTTTTTCTTCTTTGGTCAGAGTGCGCGCCTTATGTCTTACTAGTGAGGTGCCATTTGGCTCGGCATTGTATCTCTATTCTATTTCCAAATGATAAGTACCTAAAATAAATATAAATCATTCGATTAAGGTATTTTATTTTGAAAAAGTATTTTGAAAATACCTATTTTGCATTTAGCATTTGAAATACAAAACCCAAAACTATTTGGTATTTTGCATTTGAAATAGTAAATCTGAAAAGTATTTTGCATTTTGTATTTAAATGCTTTTTTAAAACCATTTTGTACATCTCTGTATAAGGTCTTGCGACGAATAAAACTGTTTCTTGAGTATTTTTTAGATTGTATTTAATTGATTGAATGTATTCTATAACTGTACACAGTTTTGACAATAAATGAATATGAATATGAATGAATATGAATATGAATATTTCTTGATAGGTACACGTCTACACTAACTGTCCAGCAGACTGACAATTATTCAAAACACTCTTTGAACCATTCAAATTTGAAATGCTTCTAAGTAGCCAGTGCGCTACAGTACCAAGATATCAGATCCTCTAAGAGCTTTTTTCAAATACGAATGAATCGCGTTCGATTTTTGAAGTGTTATTTTATTTTGTCGTGGAGCAAAAGTACTAGGGCATCAGCACATTGTTAGAGGTCTGTCAATATAGATAATACGCACGTTTTTTTTGTAAGCGGCCAGTACGGTACGCGATTGAGCATGGAGGTTACAACATTAAATTCTAATCTAAGCTGCTGTCACTTCTGCCGGCACTCCCCGAGTGCTACCCGTCGCTTTTTTTTAATTTCATGTTATGTTTCGTGCAGGTTAGCAGTGAACAACATGCAGTACTTAAGCAACGTCCTTGGCATCAAGGACCCTATCCATAAGCAGAAGTTGGCCCTCAAGGCCATGGATGTCGTCCTTTTCGGCCCCCCTAAAGGTAGGAGCCACGCTTTATTACATCATTTGACAACCTTTTATTTTCTGCTTCGTTAACTATTTCAAAATCTTAAAACGTTTGCTTGAATTACGTAAGTTTAGATTATGTTTGTTTTGTAACTGTTTCCCAAAAGTTAATGTTACGAGTATATGTATAATTCTACGCAGACGAAGTCGCGGGCAGAAGCTAGTGTGTAGTATTAATGACAATGCAAGTACAATCAGCGTCGTATAGTTTGAATTGAACCATCCAAGTCGGCTAAATAGTTAGGTACACCATAGAAATAGTATGTGTCAATGTAGAACTTTTTGATCACCTTGGATTTTTCATACCTACCTATATGACGCTGACTGTATAATGTACAAAAAATACAGTCAATATAAAAGTTTGTACTAAAAAATGGATTATTATTAAACTATGATTTATGAAATTATGGGAAAACGGAGATATATCAGAATAAATAAGAATAAAGGTCACCTTATATTTCGCGATGCAAACGTATTTTTTATAATAACCCTCGTTTACAATAATCATTCGCGTCCACACTACGGACATAATGGACTGTCATTACTATAATAATACGGTAGAGGGTTTAGACGCGTTATCTGCGGAATACGTTTCATACAGAAATAACCTGTAACTTTGGCATAACATTACACCGAGTTAAAAATTCCTTATTTATTCTACTCTTACACCGCGTAACAGAAAGCGATGGTGAATGCGATTCTGATTTCAAGACCTTCCGTATACAAAATGGCCTCTGAGGTCAGCAGGAGTGGATGAAAATGAAAATGAATGAAAATGAATTCTATGCAATTTACATGTATTATATCGCTTTAGTAAATCTTTGATCATACATATCTCGACCCAACGTTGCTTACAGTACGATTACTTGGAGTTAACACTTGACAGATGGGCGTGCCTTCAGTCAATTTTCAACTTTGACGTCATACAAATAAAATAGTTTTTACATGGTCTGTAAACGTGGGTAGCGGTATACTAAAAATGGCTTTATTTGTATGACATCAAAGTTGAAAATTGACCGAAAGCATGCCCATCTGTCAAGTGTTAACTCGAGTTAATCAAACTGTACAACGTTCTTTTTTTTGTTTTGGGACATCTTTTTGCATCAATGGTCCACGCGCGACAGTGTGATACAGACACCATATTTTCTAAAGTGCGGACACTCACAATCGCGTTTGCCTTCTCTTTCTAACTTGGCCTTATACTCCGAAATTCGATTTTCGAAGTTCTTTTCGTGCCGTTCCGCTCTCACTAATAGTTATTAATTTGAGAGCGAGAGGGACGGTGTGATACGAACTTCGAAAATCGAATTTCGGAGTAGCACCCCTGACTTGTGCCGTACGACAGAATGGAATGGTGAAAGCGATAGTGATTCTGTCTTTTAGTCTATGCCTTTTACAGATTTGCATACTCGGTCTTCCATTTTGTGGCTTTCGCACCTGTCTCTCATAATCCACATCCAAGTGGTGAAGTAGGACGTTATATAATACCCTCATTGTACACCATTTGGCAGAAAAAGTATAGAATGCGTTAGATTAGAAACTATGGGCGCGTAGAAATCGAGAGTTGAGAAAGAGAAGATTTTGAGAATTGTTTTGGCGGGACTCGGTATCTAATAGAACTAGAGCCCACGACCAAAACCATGTCTCATAGCAATACGGCAAAAACCCTATAAAATCGTTAGATTGTATGATTCTGAACCCGACTAGGTGTGCAGTAACGGTCGAAAGTGTAGCAACTGCGTGGGAGGCCATTTCTGCTGTGTCAAAAAAAAAGGCAGTCGGTATTATAGCAATACGTCTGATAGTGAAAATGTACATAGATTTTATAATTGTATTACGAAAAAGTTTGTTTTCAGACATTTTGCGCGTAGCATATAGCCTGAGCGCATTTTTGAAAATGTCAACAAATTTAGCCGACCTGTATCATAGCAATACGGATAAAAAAAAAAATAACTTTTCGTATTGCTGCCAGGATTACCAAAAACCTGTTTTCAGACACTTTAAGTGTAGCATATACTCCCAAAAACGAAAATAACGTTTCGGAGTCGCCTGGCCGACGCCTCTGTTAAATGTTTTTTTTAATTTAATTCTTTGTTAATTATCATCTAATAAATTCAGGGTCGCAACGTATTCATTGGTTTGTAACAGAGAATTCAAGATGCCTCAATACGATTTTTTAATGATATCTGAGTATCGAAAAGTTGTCTGATAGAGAAGGTGTTACACTTAATTTGTCTGATATAAATTTTTTGCACATGTGGACAACTTATTTTATCATGTCCAACAATTTTCAGACATATTGCTATGATACCGATCGGTAAAATTTGTTAACAATTTCAAAACGGTCTCAAAATTTAATGCATTCACATTTCCGTCTGAAAATTGTTTTGTTCGCATCAAATAACCAAAATTTACTAATAAAAAAGATTTTCAGACGTATTGCTATGAGACATTTTTTTTGTCTCATTTTTAATTTTTTTAAGTGATTTTACGGGTTAGCGCTACACCACTAACGTCTGAAAAATATGTTTCCGGTATCTCAGAACTATCATTCAACTACAGTCTGCAAATCAGACATATTGCTATGATGCAGTTCGGTAAAATTCTTTGACAATTTTGAAAATTCGGTCAGATCAAACGCTACGCGGAAATTGTCTGATATTGGTATTTTCGAGTTCAGGATAATCGCATATATCGATTTGATGCGGTTTTGGCCGTATTGCTATGAGACAAAAATTTTGGTCGTGGGCTCTAGTTCTATAACTAATCTAACTAATATTATAAATGCGAAAGTATGGATGGATGGATGTTTGATTGTTACTCAATCACGCCAGAACGGCCCAACGGATCTGGAGGAAATTCGGCACATAGATAGAGAAAAATCTGGAATAGCACATAGGCTACTTTTTATCCCGGAAAATTCCCGCGGGATAGCGATAAACGAATTCTTTGCAGACGAAGTCGCAGGCAACAGCTAATATTGAAATAATGATCGATGCAGGATCGCCTCTGTAACATCGAATTCACCAACGGTCAAAAAACCATTTCACTTCAATCTTTAGTCATAGTTACGAGCGAACATTTAAAGGCTGCGAAAATCGCTATAATATTATTATTACAAACAGTTTTCGTTAATCACCTATGCTTCTGAGAACGGTTTTTTGTCTATTTACATACGTTTATGTTTCTACATACGATGGGAAACCGCGTTGCCTTAAGTGGCAAGTAGCAATACTCCCACGTTAAGCATAAGAGCTTTACTATGTTTATATGCTTACACGAGCTAAAAATTTAATGTACAAAATATTACACATCTTCAAATCATTTAAGCATTTGGCGGTACAGGTTTTGGCATAACATCTGCCTGGAGATGTCTACTGTGACACTCTCGACATTGAATAACAGTTATTCAATGTCGAGAGTTACTGTACAAAACGAAATAAAAGATTACTTGTGATTGTGAAGCAACACAATTGTACAATTAGTATTGCTTTATTCATCGGGATTCCCCCGTTGTAGGCGGGCCAATATTCAAGCGTTTCGACCGCTCGGTTCATGCGTCATTGCCGTCCCACAATTGACAATATTTCAAATTTCTTTATATTCATAAATCAAAAACCATTTCGAGAGAAACACTTGTAGAACACAAAAAAAATATTTTTGGATTTTTTCGTATAGTATTTTTTTTGAAAAATGGGCAAAATATGTAAAACAGGAAATGACGTCCAGCGGCCGGTCCAATACTGCCATTATAAAAAACCTTGTCTTCCGGGTTTCCCTTTGACATTTACAACTTTCACAACACAAACACTACTGACAGCTGACGGTTAATTCATTCGCACACCGCTCGGCTTTGTTGCCATCGGGAACACTAGATAACTGTTTGTCGGGTAATAATGATAATATTTTTGCAAGTTTTCATTTAAAATTATATTTTTTGTCAAGTATTCTGTTTGAGTTTGTCAGCTCGTTTTGACGTTCATCGACAGTGACAACTGCATTTACTGTCAATGTATTTAAGCACAGGTTTTGGTGGTCAATTAATGTAATTATTTCAATGTTTTTTTAAGTGTACGAAACAAAGCAGTGACGTCATTTCGCTAATACTTGACGTTTGTTACTTACGTCCTTTCTGCTTGAGCAACGATTTAAATGGATTTTTCCACGAAAATACAAGATTTTCACGAATATAAAAAATATGGGTGTCTTAAATTTGTGCGCTCTTTCCAGCCAGACAATAAAAAGTAGCTCTTAAAAAAATGAAATATTGTCAATTATTATCCTAATAGAAGACAAGCTGCAACAACTTTGGTTAACCTAAATGCAGCATCGATATCGATACTATGTTTTGTTGTCATAAAAAGTTAAGCCTCAGCATCATCTCTTTTAATGGTATATGCTGAGACGATAATGACGAAAAAAAAAACGCCGATAAAACCCTGAATATTCGCCCAGGCGGTCTAAACTCTATTGATGTCACCAGTAATCTTAAAACCTTCAATGTACTGCGCTTTTATACTGTACAAACATCGAAATAACCAGACTGAGGAGGCGTCGCATTAAAATGTTACTCAAACAGTTCAATTGACAAGATCATAAAAACAAACCGCAGTGAGTCATGTCATGATCATGGAGGTTACAATTCAAAGTATATACATAATATTTTCTTTTTCTAGTACTAGCGACCCGCCCCGGCTTCGCACGGTGTATTATGCATGTACATATTATACATATAAACCTTCCTCTTGATTCACTCTATCTAATCTACTTATTAAAAACAACCGCATCAAAATCCGTTGCGTAGTTTTAAAGATTTAAGCATACACAGGGACATAGGGACAGAGAAAGCGACTTTGTTTTAGGGTGCGACCAAAGCGCCGCGTATACGCAGTGACGTACCGTATGCGTCACGTTTTCTCACCGTTTCTTCATACATTTTGTTGCGATTCCGTAACGTTACCGTTTTTTAAGCGGCGGTGTGGTCGCACCCTTATACTATGTAGTGATTGTACTTAGTACAAGTAGAAGTAGTAGACTTGATGTTTGGCGGGGTATCTGACGATAGGAAAAAACGTATCACTTTCCAAATTATCATTTGGCAGAGTAACTTTTCGCACTACTGGCGAATTTGTTTTAGCAAATTAATTACTTGGCCAACTAACCGTTGCTATATTAGTTAAGATTAGGTTATACATATTTATAACTCTTGTGACCAAGTACCAGTTTTTTAAGCATTAACCCTATTTTTAATACTGAAACTTTTTATACAGTAAATTAATAAATGTCTCAATTGTTGGTATCTAATAAAATAAAACAATAAGATGAGTGCAATCGTGACTAGTCGTAACACCTTACTTTATGATCTGATCATTTAATTTTTTCCGAGGTTTCGTGTTTGAATTGTGTCAGGACCACACCAACACCACAACGCCTGAGCGCGAGTTGTTACTACTTGAAACGTGTTATTAAGTCATACATCCTAGTGACACCATGTGCAATGAAGGACAGTCCTAACACTAGTGTGAAGTAGATGCTAAAAACTGTCTGGGGCATTTTTCTATAGAATACTGAGAATTGGAACACGTCATGCGCCGAAAAATCCTAATAGTTAAAAAATTATAAATTGTGGTGAGGATTCTACCCTTTTCTCACGTTTTTCCAAGCACCTTTTCCATTTTTCTCTTCAATTGGATGAATAATTGAAAAAAATGATCCGTTCGTTATCGAATAATGCGCTTAGTAACAATTAAAGATTCATTTTATTTATATATTCGTTCCAACTTCGTGAAAGGCACCAGTTGCGATAAAATATGGATAAAGATGTTCTTTTCGTAATATCAGCTTAACAGGTCATCAGTCAAGTATTTTTTTCTCTGCGTTACGTAAGTCATGGTCTCGGTCACCATAGTTCGCTCGAACCTAACTCGTATAGTTGGAATGTCCAAGGTCAAATTTCGCTACGCTCCGAGTTTTCTCGAATAAATTAAACAGACGTGCAATCCGAATCGGATTTCTTTAATCTACTGATGAAAAGCAGACGGGATAAAACTTTGTTTTTGTCAACTTTGAAATTGAATTTATTTCGATCGCGGTTGTTCCCCTTTTTCGTCTTTGTTTTATTTGTTTACCCATACGAAGTATATGACCATGACCATCAGTGGCGTGGCGTCCATAGAACTCGATTCCCACTGGCTTGCCTATTTTAAGGCAGTTGGGCAATTTATTGTGCAGAATTAGAGGAAAGGGCTAGTTAAGTTCCCTTCGGCATGCTTCTGATATATACTTGACGCCACGCCACTTTCTCCACTCTTTACTTTATCGCTTTGTTTGCCTCTTCGTTTCAAACTTTTATTTCGAAATCATTGCTCGTATTCCAAAATAGATGAAACTAATTTTGTTAAAAGTCACCTGACGTCGCCTTTAAACTAACTTTTGTACTAAGAATTTGCATAGGAATCAGTCCACCCGTTTGGGAGCTACAGACAGACTCCGCACTTGATCTTTTGACGCGATAGTAATATGCCTATATTGAAATGTTCAAAATTGATTAGGGATAAAAAATATCCTTAAAAATCGGATCGGAGCTATCATAATCAAAAATTCAATAAAATTCAAAAATATCTCCACAC
Organism: Pandemis heparana; assembly: GCA_963854515.1. NCBI lineage: Eukaryota > Metazoa > Arthropoda > Insecta > Lepidoptera > Tortricidae > Pandemis > Pandemis heparana. The sequence goes on from OY978025.1 coordinate 8,785,625, forward strand.
GTCCGTATCGTCAATCGTGTTAATAGGTTTTGTGCTACTAAACCTTTCTTTCTTTTAACAAATTTCAATAGTATATACAGAGTATACTGTCCTATTAAATAGAACAGCGTTGTCACCGGCCGTGACATCACGGCCGGCGAGTGTGATTCTACTCCATTCAGACCGCTTATTGTCTGCCAGCATTTTACGATGTGCCATCAACGGTTGCGTGCCATCATTTCTGTGACGGGCCATCGATGTGTTGTGCTATGATGTGATGTTTGAAACTTGGGCGGCTTTGGGGACGTGCTATTTTATTTATTTGGTGTTCAGTGGCCGTTACGTGGATTTGACTGATGATGAAGGTACAGTCATTAATTAGTGTCGATTCTGTTTCGCAGAATGTGTACCTGTACTTGTGCGAGAGTTGAAATTGGAAATGTGATGTTGTATTGCGTTTATCTATCTTATGGCAAAGTTAATGTTGGTTTTAGCCTATATAAGTTCTTTAATGATAATAGTTCTAGTTGAGCATTTGAAAGAAAGTTTGTAAAAATCATTCACAACTTCGAATCGCAAAAAATTCATAGGTAGAGTGTATAAAACTAAGCCTACATAACATTGTTATTAATTATATGAATCTCTCAAAATGTCGTAACTAATTTCACTTGAATGTAACATTTTTGGTGAAGGAAAAACATCGTTCCCAATCAGCACTGGGCCTGCGTGGGAACTATAGCCCAAGCCCTCTCATTCTGAGAGGAGTCCTGTGCCCAGCAGTGGGACGTATATAGTCTGGACATGAGATGAGATGTAATTTTATTTTTTCTTACCACAAAACAATCATTATTGGTACTTAAAAATAAATATAAAGATATATATTCCATCAGAGTCGTATTAGTGTCGGTAGTTCAAATCGAAGTTTTATGCAATATTCACTTGTGGATGTTTAATTAAATATACTATATTTTATCGCTGAAGAGCCGCGAAAGTTTCCATTTAAATAAGCCGTGAGTAGGCGAAATATTCCGTGGAAATAGTTGTCATATCCACAGGTGGTAAAACAATTGACTGTCTGCTCCGTATAATTTCTGTATCGAATGTTGTACATTGCATTCCCGTGGTTGCTCAGTTGTAAGTTGTAGCTATAGTCTTACTTATTATATTTATCCTGTTATTATTACTTAGGTATACCTAAGTATTAATAACAGGATAAGTATGAACAAAACAGAATAAATATTAATAATTTTACTATTTATATTTGTATTTGTTTACGTTACATTATTTTGTACTTGTATGCGTTAAGTAGGTATACGAATCGGTAGACTAGTTATTTATGACGTCAAGAAAGACAATTAATTGCCGGCTTCTTACACGAGGTTGCGATTTTATAGATTCCTAAAGTCCAGGCCTATTTCGTCTATTTAGTATTTAGCCTATTTAGTTTCAAATCTCGAAAACGGCTGAATCATCTGCTTTACGTTTTTTTAAAGAATTCGTTGAAGTCTTCTTGTTGAAGATTCATTATAAAGAAAACAGACATGCAGAATCTTCAGCACAATTTTTTATTCTGTGTGGACGAAGCCGCGGACAAAAGTTAGTTTGAAATAGAAGAATTAGTACGTAGTGTATAATTGTAAAAAATAAAGGAAATAAGAAACCTACTTTTCTGTAGAGCTGCCACTAAAACGGTATCAACATCATAATAATAGGTAGTGGTATTTAAAAACACGATGAAATTCAACGGTACTGTGTAGTCAAAAGACGTTCGAATAGGTAATGCGGTCTTAAAATTATTAATTCCACAGCTGTTCGACAAATGTATACTCACGAGCATACATAACTGGTCAGTTATCATACAATTTCGTGAGGTAATGTATCCGTTATTTTTGCTCGTCAGTGTAGTAATAACGCGGCGACCTCGTCTCGCTTGTTACCTGACTACTGACAATTATTTGGATTCATTGGATCTTCCATTTGAGGAAAACGATATAAGAAGCTGAGATTGACACACTTACTACTAGCATTGTTATTTTAGTGCGAAGTTAGTTTAGAAATAGCCGATAATAATGATAATTCAGTGTTATTATTTTTTAACTAGCTTCTGCCCGCGACTTCATCCGCGTAGAATTAGATTTAAGACCTGATGTTGATATTTATATTCTGCAATGATTATTTACGCTGCGAGTCTAGGCAGCTACGACCTTTGACATGTTTATCACTATTCCGCGGGAACTATGCGATTTTCCGGGATAAAAAGTATCTTATCTGTTAATCTAGGGTACCAGCTATATCTGTTCCAAATTTTATCTAAATCCGTCCAGTCGTTTCAGCGTGAAGAAGGACACATAGGTACATCGAAACATCCATCCATCCATCCTCAGAAACTTTCTTTCAGTCTTGGGATGCTATGCATCTGTCAGCGAGAGACGGTTAGGGTAGGATTGTATTTTTACTAATTTAGACTTGAGGTTACAATTGTTACTATCAAATTATGTATGTTTTGTTTCCGAAATAAATAATGATGATGATTATTATTACTAGCTGTTGCCTGCGACTTCGTCTGCAAAAAATTCGTTTATCGCTATAATTTACCGGTATAAAAAGTTGCCTATGTGCTATTCCAGACAGAATTTCCTCCAGATTCGTTGGACCGTTCTGGCGTGATTGAGTAACAAGCATCCATCCATCCATCCGTACTTTTAGTTAAATAGATTAAATACAGCAGGTGGGTTTTTTATGACTTGCAACATAGATCTCTCCCCACCTCCTGTGTTCAATCGCTTGGCCCTTACTAGTTACGTAGAGCGCTCTCTCACCCAGAAGGTAGCCGCTGGAAGGACTGGCTCCTCGCGTCTCTGATGCTGGGCGCGGTCGCCGGCGGCTGGGCGGCGCTGCGGGCGGGCCGCGCCTCGCGCCACCAGGTGCAGCGGATGCTGCGCGACATGGAACAGCTGCGACGCGCCGAGCTGGCACTCGACGATATGCAGAAAGAGCTGGAGAAGGCTCGGCTGGAACAGGTATAACTACCCTATAATGTGATCAGGAACGATTAGCAAATGCCTACATAAAGCTACCGGTATCTCTGATAGTATTATAATGTTTACTTTTGAATATTTATATTGAGAAGCCGTGGTGGCCTAGTGGTTTGACCTGTGGCCTCGAGCAGAGGGTTGCGGGTTCGAATCCCCGGCTCGCACCTCTGAGTTTCTCGGAATTTATATGCGAAATTACATTTGAAATTTACCATGACCTTTTCGGTGGAAAACATCGTGAGGGAACCGGACCAATCCCAATAAGGTTTAGTTACCCTTCTGGGTTGGAAAGTCAGATGGCAGTCGCTTCTGTAAAAACTAGTGGCTACGCAACATCTTGGGATTAGGTTGTCAAAGCGGACCCCAGACTCACTGCGCCGTGGCAAATGCCGGGAAAAACGCTACGAGGATGATGACTTTTGAGTATCAATATCGATACTAAAACCAGCGCCCAGCGGACAGCGCCCGCCCTCATTCTCGATACAGGCTTGGCCGTAAATGAAGCCCAAGCCTTGTTATTGAGCACATTTACATTATAACATATGATATTATGATATGTGTGTAGATAAAGTACGGTCGCCCAAATAAGTGGTCTACCACTTTTCATCCAACTTCCTATCAAATGAAAATGTCGCTAAAGTCGAACTTTCAAGTTGACAGCCTGTCTTATCGACGTTATATATTATGACGTGCAAAGGAATTTTAACCTTAGGGTGGTAGACCACATATTTGGCTGATGGTACCTAATTTATGCGACTGTACATAATTAGGCATTAAAATACAACCACATGAACTACTAGTGTGATGTGGCTGATGCATAATGAGAGTTTAATTATGTTCATAATACATAACTTTATCTACATGCATAATCATAAGTTTTCACAGCAAAATACGTAGGTAACATTATTTTCTATTCTTCGAGACTTCGATACAAGTGAAATGGCTGTCATTTAAATGATCTTCATCATCATTACCAGCCTTAATACGTCCCACTGTTAAAATCAATTACTATATTCCAGATTCAAAAAGATGCAAAAATTCATGTTTATTCAGAACACAGCAACTGTCAAATACATTAAGAAACTAGAATCACTGTAAGTTCTGCGTCTTAAAAGTCTCTTTAATTTTTTTTTTTTTAGGAAAGCGCGACGACAGAGAAGAGGAATTTGGAGAAGAAGCTCAGAGAGGCCGGCGACACGCCCCTGTTAAACTCGGCTTCCTCGGACCTCGAAGTGACGCAGCTCAAGGCTGAAATTGAGGTACGTTGACACTGCAGGCTTACTGTCTAACTCGCTCGCAATCGCCATCGTGTTCATTTTGACAGTTCTTGTATGAATGTGACAGCTAGCTGATTCCGATGCCAATTGTCAGCCCATAAATGAACTGTCAAAATGAACGCGATGGCGATTGCAAGCGAGTTAGACAATAAGCCTACTGGTCTCACAGAAAGTTCTAGAAAGTTGATCCTTGCACCGGCTTGCTCGTTTGCGTTTCATTATTCGTATTTATCCAAGCTCATCCAAGTTCAACCAAGCACTTTTGTTGACGTAGAACGCGTGCAATATTGTAAAAAGTAATTGTAAAATTCAATTTCCAATTGCAATAAAACAAAATGCGGTCTCTATGTGATCAATATGGGTTCAATTTATCACGCGAGAACTTTGCATTTTTCTGAGATGTCAAGCAGCCTTTTTTCTCAATATTCAAGAATATATTTATAAGAATATAACCTACTTATACTATAGTTTATGGTTGTAATGGTAGAAATTTCAAATACAATATTTACTACCCAGATGTTGAGGGCGGAGCTACGTCGTGCGGAGGGCGAGCTCGAGGACCGGTGCTGGGCGCCGCCCTCGGGGCTCCAGCAGTGGCTGCAGCTCACACACGAAGTTGAGAACCGGGCTTACCTCCGCAAGAAGCAACAGGCCGATCTGCAACTACAGCAGGCCAGAGATGCGGTAGGCTTTTGTTTGTCAAGTTTAACCTAAGGCTGATTTTGGTAATCACAGTGAGAATAGGTTATGGGTCAACGTATAGGTCGCAGTAACTAATCGCGCGCCGCACGCAGTTAAAGTTTTAAAATTTCACCTTAACCTCAGAAAAATCAAAAAAAAAAAAAATCAAAATTAATTTATTTGTCAAAACATAGGCAAATACATACATATACAGAGATCTTATGCGTATATTTAGGACCACTATGTTGCGCCATGAGGCATACAAATAGCCAATACAATGGATGGCATGCATTTTTAGATTTTAATCGTCATTACATATTATAATCCACATGCAAATTTACAGCTTTTCAGCTAAATAGTCTTGGATAGAGTAATATGCTTTTTCAACTAAAAAGTTAAATAACATTTTTTTAAATTTAGGCTGATCTGAAAGTCTTATAACTTTAGGCAATTTGTTATACACCCTAGGCATCATTCCAAAAGCACTCTTTCGAAGTAAAGCTGTTCTAAATCGAGGCATTGTGATCTTATCCTGTTGACGCGTGCTATTCAAAGTGCAAAATTGACTTATATTATCTTAAATGAGGTTATTTATTTATTTCATCCGACATATGCAAGTTTACAGTCAAAACCAAAACACTTACACATTATTTGGCTAGGCCACATTTGAGACACTAAAAACAGAACACACTACAACTACACTAATATCACTACAACTTTCACAGTTTTCGTTTTGGCACTTGGTTTAAAAACGACGGCATGCGCGACGACGAGACGAGCCTTTTGACGCCTCGCTCTTTGAGATATCTCAATAAAAACTGACTTTTTCGATTTTTTAAGTGCGGAGCGGTATAAATTCGTGGCGATCCTAATGATCTCGACCGGTCTTGGTCTTGTGATGGTCTTTAGATAGTGTCACCTTGGGCTCTGTCTACCACGTAAGGTATAAAAACGTAGTTTTAAGTATGTATGTCTGTAAATTATGATGGTAGAAAGCTATAGTGAATTTAATCGCCCGCGCGTCAGATTAATACTAACTTTTGTTATCATTTGCTTCCAGTGCGAAAAACTGCGGAAAAAGCGGTCGAGTCTTGTCGGCGCATTTGTGTCGACGCACGGCAAGTCGATTGACGATGTCGACAGATCCATCGTTGAAGCCCGCACCGCGCTCAATGAAGTCACTCAAGAACTACAGGTATACAGTGACACAATATCTGTAGGTCTCGGTACACAGTGGCTCATAGCACGCCTATACGTGCCGGCTTGTAAGTGTTTCACGTGGAGGGGATCTGCGCATGTGTACATCCGTAGGGAGAACACATGCGCATATCCCTTATTATATACTTCTGCACATACAAGGTCAGCGCTAGACTTTCGTGCCGGGGGTTGTAGCACAAGTGCTCGTGAGAGTTGTGTCGCGTGCGAGATAGACTTTACGGTTTGTTCCAGAAAGACTGGCAGTATATCGCACAACCGTGCTGTGGCTCATTGTGTACATAGGGCGAAAACTTCTCTAACATTCAAGGCATTTCTGCCAAATTTCTAGTCTAGCTTCATTGTTTTAGGCTGTGCGTTGACTGCGTAGCCAGAGTACTGTTTTATATAGGTATAAATAAATGTGAATGCTTATGTAACATATTAATTCCAGCGGTCAACGTTAATTATGTATTCTCAAAACTGCTGACACTTCTATTTTTGTCCCATCGCTAATTCTGGTTTGGCCTTGATACGAAATGTTTATTTAATCGTTTCCTCAACGGCTGACAAAAAAATAATATCGTCGACGTAAATTGGTTTAATGGGATACAAATGTGGTTTTAGGGTTATTTAATCGTTTTTTGTTAGTTTAAAATATATGCCACACTTAATGCGGCGAATTGTTTGTGCGTAAAATAAGAAATACGGTAGAGGAACTAACATCTAACCTAAAGCAAAAACTAAAGAAATTATCAAATCAACCCGTATTCGTCCACTGGTGCGGTAGCCTTACTGCCACTTAGCATGGTCGTACACCAGTTTCATTCACAGCTCTCTAGCCTTCGGTACTTCAAAATACTGGCAACATTTATTCTACACAACACAGAATGGCAGTTTTCTATGAACGGACATGGTATTGTACACTAGAGGACTTTAAAGAAAGAAAGAAAGAAAGAAAAAGTTTATTGATGACAATCACAGAAGTTACTTAGTGACTTTAGTTATTGATCCACCGTGGTACGCTTCCGTACACATTTCCTATCCTTTACGTGTTTATAAACACTAAAGTCCTCGAGTGCACAGTCAAAGGCATAAATATATGTACGTTTCCAAGACGTCAAAAACATCTATGCACCTTTATGCCACAAAAAATAAGATCGGTGACACATATTTGACATGATGGCTGTATATTTATGCCCTAAAAATCCTAAAATGCTGGTCTAAATGTTAGACACTGTTTAACACTTGTTTTTTTTTTGTTTACTGTCCATGCTAGCTTGGGCATTAAAAGTGTATTTTTAATATTTCAGGAAAGAATGCACAGATGGAAACAGATCGAGCGCCTCTGCGGCTTTAACGTTATAAACAACAACGGTTTGCAGTTCCTAGAGAGCACCCTGTACAGAAATGCCAACGGGCGGCCCGGAACAAGGGGTAACTGAACATTTTACCGTCATCCCAACATCAAATAAATAATATATTTGCCAAAAGCTGTTATGAAGACATGAATCAGTCTGGTCCATAGTTCCCAGAAACGTTTGAACGGCTTGCAGGTTGTGTGCATGTTTCCCTTCAACTATAAGTTCATGGTAAATTTCGTATGTAATGTAGCATATGAATTCCGAAAAAGCTAGTCCGGATTCGAACCCGCGATCCTTTGCTTGTGTGGGCATATCGATGGTTGAGTGGTCAAATCCGATAAGTCGCAACAATTTACTGATTGAAAAAGAACACTGCAAAACTTCTAAATTTGAAATTCGTACAAAACAGCTCGATTTTATCGGGTTTGACCACGCAGACCTCGATATGTCAAATCAGGTTATACCGTGTCAATACTAAAAAATAACGGTCAAAAGAGATCCTAACGTTGAGTTGTCGTAAACAGCATAATCAAACTTATTTTTCGTTTCAGTACGCATGAGCAGTTCCCAGGACGACCTCAGTTTGGGTGACGACGCGTCGATCTGTGGCTCAGGTAAGATGGAAGACGTTGACGCTCGCTCTCTCTTCCACGACCACACCGATTAGCCTGTGATGTAGCTAGTTACTTGAGCTTTACCCTCTTCATAGTTGTTGCAACTCACGAAAGTATCGCTTGTGATTCTGAGCTTCTAAATCACTTATTTATCCGTTATTGATTGTGGGTGTAGGAGAATCAGAATAGTGATGGGTTGCTAGCCGCAATAATGATCGACATGATGCCTAAGATTTCCGCCTATTCCCTCGATGGGGTTTTACCATCTGTGCGGGTCACGGATCGGGAAGCATCTGATACATTCTAGTTTTTTCTTTGCTCTTAGACCGGCAAGGAAGATCTGAGCCCTTATGTATACAATGAATCATAATGATCCACAATTGTCAACAATGGCTCACTAAGGCTGTTGTTATTGTGTCCAATATTCAATTTTGCATGATGATGGTCAATTTTCAGTGGATAATGGAATGCGGCGCCCAAGGAGCGGGCAAGTTTGTGAGATGCAGCAATTATAAAGAAATTTAATTTGTCTGATTCATTCATGCAGTACAATTGTACAGTTTTTATTTGTATACAGTGGCTATGATACTGAAGTTTTAAGTGATTATCTACAGATAAAGAAATTTTATACTTACACTATAAACCTTATTGATTGTACTAATGAGTGAGTTATTTGACAAAAAGCAATATTAATTATTATGTGAGAATTTTTTGTGATTTTGATTTTTGTGTGATCATATTTTTGTTTAGACAACAAAATGTTAAAAAAACAATACATAAAAGACAACTCCCCCTTGGATTGAAAGTATGTTTGTACGGAAAGTTAAGTGTATGGAATTTATTTCATGTTTCCGTTTAGTGTAAATATGACGTATGTACATACTTACTAACAAACCCTTGTCTTTTTGTTTTTATCTAAAATTTTCTTAGCGTTTAGGAAAGTTTTTTAAAACTACTTAATAAAATGCAGCTATTTTAAGGGTTCAATTAGAATTTTAAAAATATCGACAATATCCTTAATTTTCACTCGGACAATAAAGTCTTAGAAGTCATATAAAGGCGCTACGTCCGTCGTAATTGACTTCTGGGCCCTATTTTATAAAGTTAAATTTACAAGCGGAAGTCTCTTTTTTACCCTATGTGTTAGATAGAGACTTCCGCTTGTAAATTGTAACTTGCAGCTTTATAAAATAGGGCCCAGACTTTGAGTCCTGATTTACCACTGCTATTGCAATGGAATAATAGGAAATAAATAAGAGTTATATAATTGGCATTGTTCATTTTTTTAAGCTGTGCTTTTAACACCTTTATTTGATAGAATGGACTATTTCAAGGAACTAATTTGAATATTACCTATGCTTCTACGTAGGTTTGTTTATTAATAATAAATATTTTTTTCGCTGTTTAATAATTTGTTAATTTTGGCACGATCCCAATCGTCTTCGTACAGAAATATAAAAAAAAACTGTTTTGTCTATATGTCAACGTCATAGGTCTGTGAATGTGTGTGTGAATTTGAATTTAACGTCAAACTAAACAACAATGTTCGCGTGTTCGAATTTTTTTTTTTTTTTTTTTGAAGATTTTATGGCCTGGATGCTAGGTCCTTTAAGCCAAGTCTATATATTTTGAGAACACTTGATTTAGAAGAGAAAAAGTAATATAGCTTAAATTTGCTCACGACACATCACACTAAATTTTTCCCTCCGTTCGTTGGTGTTGCTATTGTTTTGCGTGCTATATTTGCTTTTTCGTTTCACCCCTGCACATCTTTCCTGACAACAGTACATCGTGTAAACTTTGAAATATTCCACATTAGCTTGCGTACACCATTCCTTCCGCAAATCTCCTCTGATTTTCACAATGATTTTGATGGGGCTATAGTTCGAGTCATTGTGGCATCCCGGCACAAATATTTTTTTTATAAATATCCATTGTTTGTTACAGTTTTATACTTTTAATTTGCTTTTATTTCTAATGTTTGTAGATTAAATAAGAATGTAATGTTATGAATTAGATATGACAGTGACAGCATGACAGTTACCGTAGCTTAACTTTATTTATGTATATCATTTTTGTAGCAAACATTTAATGCCCGATTCTGAGAAAAAACCTGGTCGTTAGATCAAACAAAGGTCAAAAGTACTTTTACAAATATATCTGCGATCGTCAAGCATTTTTGAAATCGGACAAGATAAATCGGTTATTTGATGATTTTCGAATTGGAGCATACTAAAAAAAATTAACAGTGCCAATTGGGTAAGGCTGCGAGGCGTCTCAACCCCTTCAGAGCGAAATGCACAAAAAGCAAAATGTACCTACACTACACACTAATTGACAATATTTCAAATATTTTAATTTCCATAAATCAAAAACCATTTCGAGAGAAACGCTTGTAGAACACAAATAATATATTTTTGGATTCTTCGTAAGTACAGTATTTTTTGGAAAAATTAGCAAAATATAAAAAAAACCTTGTCTTCCGGATTTCCGTTTCACATTTACAACTTTCACAACACAACACTGCTGACAGCTGACGGTTAATTCATTCGCACACCACTCGACTTTGTTGCCATCGGGAACACTAGCTAACTGTTTGCCGGGCAATAATGATAATGTTTTTGCAAGTTTTCATTTAAAATCATATTTTTTGTGAAGTATTCTGTTTGAGTTTGTCAGCTCGTTTTGACGGTTATTGGCATTGACAACTGCATTCACTGTCAAACTATTTAAGCACAGGATTTGCCAGTCAATTAATGTAATTATTTCACTTTTTTTAAGTGTACGAAACAAAGCAGTGACGTCATTTTGCTGATACTTGACGTTAGTTACACATGCCCTTTCTGCTCAAGCAACAATTTAAATGGATTTTTTCACGAAAATATAAGATTTTCACAGATATAAAAAATATGGGTGTCTTAAAATTGTGCGCTCTTTCGAGTCAGAAACTAAAAAGTAGCACTTAAAAAATTGAAATATTGTCAATTGTAACCAATAGCAAAATGTTCAATTCGCACAAAGTACTCCGCGCATATTGTAAAACATGCGGAACGTACACGAAGCAAAAAGCGTGTATCTACATTTTGCTTTTTGTGCATTTTGCTCTGATGGGGTCTCAACCGCGTGTTACGTTGTTATGTTCCGTGTGTTACGACTAGTCCTTAAACCAAAACTAGTGACATACTCCTAGCTCAGGAAATCCCAGACTTATTAATTACGCGCCCCTTTTGTAAAAAAAGCGCCCTCCTACCCAGTTAATTTACCGTTACTATCAGAATTTAAAGATAATTTAATAACTTAAAATTTATTTAGGTTTAAATTTGAAACATATTAATAATATACCTGCAAGTACCGCAGTATATTTTCTTAAAATAATTAGAAAGCAATATTAGCTTGAGGCACAAGTTGATAATAAACTTTTAGATTTTTATTTAAGTAGGGTATAGAAAATGTTCGAAAACCATTTTTTTTTAAGAATAAATTTGCTAAACTTAGCTGCTGAGTTAAAATATATGCCCAATTTGTTTTTAATATCTAGGAATGTTTATTTTTTTATGTTAGTTTTTGTTCAGGCAGCGTTGGATCGGATTGTATCGGTCACGGACCTACATTGAAGTGGATGACATAAATATAGTGAAATATTATGATAAGCGATCGTGTCGATTTTTGAACACGTCATCGAAACATTTTATCTACTGTATTTCTTGAGTAATATTCTTTCAAAAATCGAGTCTCTGTGCCCTGGCACCACTTAAACAGGTCCGTGATACGTTTGCAATCTGCTTAACTTGTGGTTTTAATTAAAGTAAAATAACCGGAGATATGTTCTTATACGATGTAAGTACCCTAACACAGGATCTCGTCCTACGAGATACATATCACACAGATACACTGTCTAACAGAGAAAGAGATAGATGACAAAGCTTTGCGGTGCGCAAACAAGACGAAGTAACGCTGTTCTATTTGCAAATTGCTGTCATGAGTTACGTTCTGGAAAATGGCGAATTAAAAAAATTAAGCCATGTTTTAAGAAACGTGTATTAACGGGTGAAAAGTAGTTACTTTTTTTTTCTTTTTGGTTTTATAATTATTAAAAGTACACAAAGGCATTGTGGTGCCTTTATTCCGCCTAAAATCACAAAAGTATCTCAATCACGCACACGTCTCGTTCGAGACAGCCTGTTTGTCAATTAGGTGACGTGTGTCTAATTTATGAGGTCCATAAGCTAAAGATTATTTATATCTTCCACTATTTTACTTTAATCAAAGCTATCACTTAATTAAAGACAATCTATTAGACGTAAAAAGTTATTTAACCATACTAAGACTATGTGATAACTATTTAAACTTAAAAAATAACTATTCATTAAGGTAGCTTTATTTTAGTAGTATATTAAATGCTCAAAGCGTGATTTAAGACAATATTGCGTCTCGTACTTAAATCTTTAAAATCTCAGACATTGTAATGCTGTTTTTCTAAATGATTTGAATAATACTTAAGTGAGAGTTACGGAGTTGCGTAGTTTAAGTGTAGTTAGGGTTTTATGAAAGAATATTGAATTGAACAGAGGCACATGTTGTAGCTTTTATTTTACAATTCGATGCATAATTTGAAAGTATTCTATGAAAATAAAATTAGGCATGCTTTCTGTGGGATTACCTTAAACGAACTCCCTGAGAACTATAATATTCTGCATCTAATTGTTAAATGACTACAACTAACAATTTAATAAAAATTGCAAAGTTTCTTCCCTACAACGGCAAGGCCGTAAGGGTCATTTTTTAATACCATTTACCAGTAAATTAAGACAATGCTAAGCTTTTCCCAGTTCCTAGATCTGATTATACTTTTTTTATTATTATTCTAATAGACTTGACATCTGAAGCTATTTAATTAACATTAATTTTAACGTGTTTTCCATTACTACTTTTATGGTGTTTAGATTTTATATAATTAATAAAAATGTTTTTAAAAAATATTTATGCTATATCACAATCGATAGGAAGCTTTCAGGCTGTTATTTTTGGTAGAAATATACTTAAAAGCATGTATGAAATGGGTATATCGTCGGCGAAGAAAAAATTATGGATAGTTTCTGTACTGTCGCTGTTCATAGGGTTCTATAATGGTCAGTAGCGTGCACGGGCTCGTCAGGTTAGGCAGCAGTACGGTGACACAAGGCAATTTATACGCGCTGCCTACTTTGCGACAACCCCAAATAATGCACGCCATAAATAATGGTAGATGAGAAGACTGGCTTCTCTGTCTGTATTGTACGGGTACAACATAATATATCTAGCTAGGAGGTAAGTGTTAAGTGTGGTAGAGACCAAAATACCCAAATGCGGTAGTGGCGTGATCTACATCTATTTTGCTTTCGATTAAACACATTTGCTGCATTTGCGGCGCCTGAAAAAATCCCTAAGCAAAAAGCGTATGCAGTACTAGGGTTGCCACTATACATATTGTATTATACTATAATTCAACTTACTTGTTGGCAACCCTATATAGTACTTTGAAGACCCTGTGGTCTTTGGTCTGTGGTGGTTTAGTGATATGGCTATCACTAAACCACGCCACTACCAATAAATTATAGACCGACGAGTCTTCGCCCGCGCGGGCACAGGGGCGCGGGGTAGGACGACAAAGGGGAAGGAGAGCGGTGCGGGCGGGGAGTGCGCCTGCTGCTCGCACCTCTCGCCCCCTGCAGTCGCCTACCCCGCGCCCCTGTGCCGCGCGGGCCAGGACTGAGTTAAGCTGCCCGTCTATAATTGGTCGGTGGAAGTTAGCAAAAAAGTTTGGAGCTACGCGATTGGCCCTTGATTGGTCAAACAAGATACACAATGTGACGCGTCGAAAGTTTACTAACCCAACGACCTGGGGGGCAACTCCGAAATCCGATTTTCGAAGTTCGTATCACACCGTCCCTCTCACTCTCAAATTAATAACTATTAGTGAGAGCGGAACGGCACGAAACAAACTTCGAAAATCGGATTTCGGAGTATAAGGCCTGGAATGGGATTACTCACAAATTATATATATAATTATTAGCAAAATAGCGTGATACGAACTTCGGAGTGTTTATAAGGCCTATTACGCAATTGCCGCTTTTTTTCTGCCTTCTCAAGACTATGTTTTAGTGTCAAAATCTTTGTTAATAGTTTTTCTTCTAGAAATGAGATTTTACAAATACTTGGTGTGGGTTTTTCCTTGTGCATGTTTTATACTCGTACCACCTGCTCGCAGACCGAAGTGGATTAAAATAGCTTTGAAGCTTAGTGCACTGTTAATTATATTTTAAATTAAGTTTACAAAGAGGTATCTAAATAAACAACAGGATGATATTATTAATCATTGAAAAAATTGAGGCTGTATTGACCTCTTGCTCTAACTGGACGTGTGTGCGAGATGTAAAATATTAGCCTTACATATTATGGCAAGTCCTCTTGTCTATTCAGTTTGGAACTGGCGCTTGATTTTAACTTTAACCTTGATATAATTGATGGAAGAGCGAGCTTAATCAAAAAATTCCAGTTTTAGACAGTTCGTAACTATAGGATGGCATCGGCAAAATGCCACGGGCCCTACGATGCCCTAAACTGGCTGGGCATAGAGCACAGAAGGGACTCTGTTTTACTTCTTTGTATTGAGTAAGGACCTCCTGATAAATCTGCCGCGGGCCCCAGACGTTACAGTTAGATACTATGATTTTAAAGGCATACTTTCATCAATTTGCACGTTATTGTATATTTAAAGCTGATTGTTTCTTTTATGATTAGTTTTTTAGTAGAAATGCACGTTTGAAAGCTTTTGACGATTGTGATTTTGTTTTATTTGACTACCCCTTTCGTTTTTTTTAAGTCAAGTTCGAGATGCAAACGGGGCATGACTCATGATCGGGGAATATGCGCATCTATCATTTTTTACATATATTTGGTAGTGTGCTACAAATATTGACATTTGACGGAGCGTATTGACAAGAAACTGTGGTTAAGTAATAATACATAGTTCTCATGTTACTATCGTGTCAAAATAATACAAGTCGATAGGTTTAGGTTGATTTTTTAACGTATACCTACCAAAAAGCGTAACAGCTAATTTAGACTGTTCGTTCGTATAGTCAATCTTCTTTTCTGCTTGCTCGGTTACCGAACACTGTTAAATGTGGCCCATATTAAATTCCGTCTACAATGTGGAGACATGGGGCCTGTGCTCGGAGCCCACGGTCTGCAGGGCCCCAAAAGTCTGATAAATCGTTTCTTGCCCTCTCGAATAGGGCCCCAGATAACTGTGTGCCCTTAGGCCCTTGCTCATGTAAACACAGCCCTTAATGTATCTACTAAGAACGTTCGTCTGCATTCTCTGTAGCATTTTCAAATTTCAATTTAAATTCTTTGATATTTAATTTTAAATGATGATATAATTTTATATACCTATTGAATGATCAAATAAAAATAAAAATCTTCGAATGCGACTGATGATTACTTATATAAATAAATACATTAATACATATTAACCGCCCAATCCAATATTCGAGAACACTCGTTTTATTCATATAATGTCTGCCTCGAATGAGGATCGAACCCGGGACCTCAAGCATCATAATCAGGTTATACTAGGCTATCCGATCGTCTATGCAGCCTGTCAAATGTCTATAGATGAATCAGAGACCACACGGTAAAAAATTACATGACATCTTTTCTGTATTGTTCAAAGAAATTTCGAGTCTTTCAATGCAGCTTTATAAAGTTGATATCTCTCTGGTTTGTCCTTGCCAGTCCTAAGTCATGAGTCATGCCATTTTATAGACAAGGTAAGCTATGTATTTGGAATTTCAATTTGCTAGCTTCGCCTATAACAGCTTATTTGCTTGTATACCTACGTCTGCATGAAACCGTGTCTTGCAATATACATTTCATACATGCTTTTGAGATCCGTTAGTTAAAATCTTGTGAACTCTCGTGTTTTAAATACATAAATCATTCGATATATCTGTTAAATCTCTGGCGTTGTACAGTTTTTGTTATAGTTTGTGTATCGATGTGGTGTATTTTTAAGTCGTGTTTGTAAGTGAATGTGAACTTGCAGTTACGGACAATTTTGGTTGGCGGGAAGACTCTTCGGGGAGCGAAGCTGACGCGCCACATTATCCTTTAGATCTGCGGTTGGCTGAAGCCAGGTAATTTTTACAAGCTATATACAGGATGTATCCGACACCCCCTAACAATAATCCACTGGGGTATATAACCATAGAAGGGCTATAGAAGCTAAAAAATAAATAAAAAAGAATTGGGGTATTTTTTTTTTATATTTTCTATAGGAATGGTAGTATTAACTGTAATCATTTCATTCCTATAGAAAAAAAATTACACCAATATATTTCTAAATATTTTTTTAGCTTCTATAGCTATGGTTATATACCCCAGTGGATTATTGTAAAAAACCCTTAATTGAGTTTTGATCAGTCTATTAGTTAACAGACTGATTAAGCTTATTTGACAGTTGTTAAAAAGTATGATTAATAAACGCTTGCTAGCAGTCTGTTAGCTAAAGAGCTGCTGATGGATGGATTAGAAGCGTTATGTTGTCACCTTGACAAATCATAGACCAAAAATGGCCTTTTAGTGAATTAAAAAAAAAGAAATTGACAGCAATGGCAGCGAATTAGCGGGAAACCGAAAACATAGCTTCAGCCTAACACGACAGACGAGGCAGTGTGGATCTAGTTTCCTTTACCTTTCCCGGGGGGAATAAACTTAAAACAAAAAAAACTGCCTTGCGTATGGTTTTGCTGTTGCCAAAATCAGCTGTTCACATTTGTGGCGGCCATTTTGTGAGTTAGCAGAGAGATAAAGTAGAATCTACGGTCCGCTAACTTTCGGAAGACTTAACAGAGCCTTGATGGACTGATTAGCGCTAATTGACGTTTATAAATCATGTTTTTTTGCATCGGTCCTATAGCGAGCTTATAGCGAGCCTCTAACTTTTTATGAATAAGGCTGTTACCCTCTTATTCATAAACGCTCTATAGGCTTCTGCTAACTTAGCAATCGTTTGTCCTTATCTGTGAAAGGTAAATGTCAATGTGACAGATAAGGCAAAACGATTGCTAAGTTAGCAGAAGCCTATTATAGAGCCTTTATGAATAAGGGGGGTAGACTACAGACCTTACAATATGTTCAATAAATAACCAGGTTACAACTAGAAGAGCGCTTAGCTCAAGAGGCCCGCGAGCGTAGAATCGACGACAAGCGATCAACGGACGATCTTCGCATCAAGCCGTCCCTCAACGACGAGCTGCGCATCAAATCGTCGCTTAACGATCTGCGCAAGAGTCCTGACGCGAGACGCGACCCGGTGCACTTTGTGCTAGGCGGTGACAAGTAAGTACTTACAACGTAACAACAAAACTACTCAAAAAAAAAGATAGTAGGATGTTGGCACCAGTGTATACTTTCAGTGTACGCTTTCTTAATTTGAAGACAATCTAACTAATATTATAAATGCGAAAGTATGGATGGATGTTTGTTTGTTACTCAATCACGCTAAAACGGCCCTACGAATCTGGATTAAATTCGGCACATAGATAGAAAAAAATCTGGAATAGCACATAGGCTACTTTTTATCCCGGAAAATTCCCGTGGGATAGTGATAAACGAATTCTTTGCAGACGAAGTCGCGGGCCACAGCTAGTATGTTTATAAATGGAATGTTATAGAATAAATCAATCACTATCCCTTCGTTTCTTTAAAATAAGAGTCATTGTCATGCTTCCATGCTGGAATTTTTATTTAGAGGGTGCATCCGCCGTGCTGAGCTCGCAACGTCGCATTTTTAGTGATTTTTTGCGATTATTTCACAGAAATTGAATGAAAGTATCACATATCCGCCTGTAGTGCACTTCGTGTTTAGTGTATTAATGTGTCCAATGCAATGATTAATGGTGATGGAGTTTTATTTTCGTATTAAAGGGATAAAATACTATATCTCGTTTAATAAGAAAATAAAAGTCCATCACGATGAATTATTGCATTAGACACATTAATACACTAAAAACGAAGTGCACTACAGACGGATATTTGATACTTTCATTCAATTTCTGTGAAATAAACGTAAAAAATCACCAAAAATGCGACGTTGCGAGCTCAGCACGGATGCAATACATCCTTTTAATTATTTTTTTTAGCGTAAACTGGACCGGCTCGGATCTGTCCCGCTCGTCGAACTCGCAGTCGCAGCCGGCGCTGCGCGCGTCGCTGCGCGGCGCCCCGCTGCCGCCCCCGCGCCGCGCGCCGCCCGCCGCCCTCGCGCGCTCGCGCAGCACCGACGTGGTCGCGCAAGACCCCGACCTGAGGCGCCATCCGCTCAGCAAGCAGAAGCCCGTGCCTGAGAGTGAGTACCCGGATGTCTAAGTGTCTTACAATTTATATTTCGACATGTGACAATTCGAAATGTAAGGCGTAGTCGGTATGAAGCCGACTGGCGTAGACTTTGGTCGAATTTGTGATGTAAACTGAATTGTCACCGACAATTGTCAATATTTCATTTTTATAGCACCTGAAAATGTACATATCGTTCGAAAGCATTTTGCCTCTTGATCACTGCAATATGTTTATGTAATTTTATTATCGCTTATTATAAAAAAATAATTTAAAAAAATGACGTAATTTTACCAATACTACCGCAGGATAGGTGAAACGCCTTTGCTTTTTTACACGAGAAAAAATAAGCGATCATAATTTTGTATTTGACAACTTCATGCCATAGAAGGCCTCTCGTGCGCTCGGCCTAGCTAAATACTTGTGCAATAATGTACTATTATTACACCAGATTCAACAAGCGTCGACGCGCCCAGCCCTTCAAGCAACACGCCCGAGGAGGAATCCACAGACTCGTCTCTAATGGAAGACGACGGCTTACCGAAGCCGCGTAAACGTCGCCTCCACCTGCCCTTCGGGAAGAAAACGAAGACGCCCGCGTGACAACCGCCTCTCCGCTGCCCTTACTGCCGCCAGCGTCACCGACACGCCCAAGAGTGCTACAGGGGATGAATGTGAGCTATGGTTTTGTTGAGCACTCCTCGAATGGCACAGGGTCTATAACCTACCAATCCATTTTGATGCCAGTGGTAATTTTTCAGACCTTTAGATTAGTCAGACCTTTAAAACGTTATGAAAAAAAACATATAATACCGGTATATGTCCTTTGTGTTTAAAATTTCGTTCAAATTGTATATTCCTTCACAACGTTATGTCATATCATAACGGAAAGAAAACCATAATGTTATGAAATAGCGTTATAATAACGTCATGAACTACGCGCACGGGTATAAGGCGCGGGGTAGAACGAGAAAGGGGACCGACAGTGGTGCGGGCGGGCAGTGCGCCTGCAAAAAATTGCGTTATGCAAATCGTTATATTAAAAAACGCTAATCCGTAAAATAACGTTATTAAAAATAGCGTTATGTAAAAATAACGGTTATTAAAGGTCTGCTATTAGTACATTACACTCCGAGGGTGGTGACATAAAGAATGTCTCAGATCGCAGGAATGTCGCACGAGCCAAAGGGACGATAAACATGCGACCTGAGGCTTTCTTTACCACCGCCTGAGGTGCGTATACAATTTTACGTCTTCCACTGGCCAGGAAGTGGAAAATTCTGCTCGCGTAGCGGGTGGTAAATTGCCACTTACGGCCCGGGGCGATGTAAAATAATAAAGCTAGGACTGCAATCGAACCCGGTCGGTTATACATATAGCGACGTGTGTTTGTTTTCATTCGATTTCCAGCCGCGCTTTTTGTTATTTATTTCGTCGTCATCACTTGATTTGCTGATTGACGAGTTCTGCAATATCTATGTAATTGCTAATAGTTACCACTGGTTACAAAAGGAGGTAACAATATAAGACTAGACTACTTATACATATGTATTAGAAGCGAAACTCTGTCTTATACACGTAGACACTTGTGGCTAACTTTAACCATGAAACTACGAACTAGTTCGAAACATGTCGAGCGTCATTTGACTTTTATACGTGAGTTATCCGTTTGTGTAATTATGACTTGTAGCTAAGTTTAAAACTCTGTACTAATAGTCTAAATTTCATGTTACCGTTTTTATCTGTTCATGATAAAAACGCTGAATCATTGTGAAAAAAAAGATCGTAGATTGAGGAATAAAGTAGTAATCTACTTTCTGTCTGAGAAAATCGCAGATTTTTCGATGACAGCAGGTGACGATTACAGGAGTTTCGCTTCTAACCGTGTCACAAACTTGACAACCGTCAAACATGGTGTTTTCACAAATGACAGTTTACAGAACTGTCATTTTAGGCATGACTAAGACGTGTTTAGGTTTTTGTGGTAAAGTCAGTCTATATTTTTATGGTGGGTATAGCATGTATCGTATATCATCAGTCACTATTTTGTATGGAAATATTTAGTTCCTTTATTATCCGTTTTCTACTCTTATATAGGATTATACGTTTACTTCAATCATGTATGAATCCCACGATATTGATTAATTTTGTTTTATATCTCTTACTAACAAGGACTCCTATAAAGCCTCTCAAACAAAGTAATTAGTAAAAATATAATGATCTGAATTTACAAAGCAACCGATTCAACTATGACCATCTCTTATATTATAACTTTGTCACAATACAGTAGCAATGAGCCCTCATTGGACTATCGAGGACGTCGTCATGACATCTATTGTGAATTAGTTCTACCCAAGTTCAGTTTGGTTGCCTTTGAACATGAACACTGATTAGTGTATATTTTACTTATTGTGAATGTTCGAAAAATGTTTTATTAAAATAACTGCACATGCCGCTTATGAAATTACTCTTTTTTTTTCAAAGCCGTTATTAAACCAATTTTCGTTATCGTTAAAATATGTCTTTGCTGCGATAACGATAACGATAACGAAGCCGTTATTAAACAGATTTTCGTTATCGTTAAAATATATGTCAGCAGCTTTTGGTTTAAAAAAGAGTTGGGCTCTCTGATACTGTACCAACGTACAGTCAGTCTGAAAATGTCTACCTTTATATGTAATTCAAAACCAGCCCAGTGGTAACAGAAAACATGCGGATACCTACTCAACAGAGCCCTAAGAAAAGCAATATATATTTAACAAAATTAGGTTTAGTAAAGTTTGTGAAAAGATAGACAGTGTTCATCGATATTACTGATAAAAATTGTCAGTACTACCATTATACTTTGCATCAAAATTTCAAATCTTTTTTTGTAGGTATTAAATTATTTACGTATTTTATTATTAGGTTATGGACTAGTGAAATTATTTATTAAACGTCGAGCAGTGAATAGTTCAAATTATGTAGCCCCGCCCAACGTACAGATATAGTATAGCACGTATGCACGTTTTGTTACGATTGTC
Organism: Pandemis heparana; assembly: GCA_963854515.1. Taxonomy (NCBI): domain Eukaryota; kingdom Metazoa; phylum Arthropoda; class Insecta; order Lepidoptera; family Tortricidae; genus Pandemis; species Pandemis heparana. Next base: position 8,807,172 of record OY978025.1, read on the forward strand.
TGTCTACACATGTTTTGTTTTTTTAAGGTACAATAAATTAATAAAAATAGTTTTTGAAACCTGACGTATGTAATGTACTTAATTTTGTCAAGTATTACGACTGACGGTGTATGTATAAATATTATACTTTACTTATATGTATATAGATTTTATTTTATTTTATGTGTGCTATGAATCTTTTTGGATGCTGCAATATTGTTTACCGAATAGGTATAAATGGGTTTAAAAAAAACTTAATTCTACTTTTGGCGGTTTTAAATATGTATAAATAAAAACTCAATATTTTAACCATAAAAATGTGAGTTTATTTAGAAATGAGCATTTCTTTAAATAATTGCCACTTAATTTTTTTTTTTTTATCTTTCTACCAATTTTATGTTGTTCCTACTCATGAGGAATCACGAGCTCTTTCAATATTAATAGAATTAAAAAAATCTCCCTAAGTTTTTTCCTATTTTGTTACTATTTTTCTATACACTTTGTATGGAGTAACGAAAAGGAAGAACATAAAAAATGTATGAAAATTTCGGGACATCTCTTCTCTCCTACAGGGATGGAAATCACGATTCTGTGTGGAAACAGCATGTAATTCGTAGATAGAAAAAAATTGAGGGGGGTGGCATTTTTTGAGAATTGCTCAAATAGTGTTAATTTAAAATATTTCACGACCACGTTTTTTATACATTTTCAAATGCTTCTTTGGAATGTTGAGTGTTTTTATTTCGTCGGTTTATTCCTAAATTATTAACATATCTCATAATCACGTGTTTTATATCTCGTTATGTATACTTCGCTGTTTATTTATGATTCTTTACGCTAGGTTTTGGTTTGATTGACTAATTTGTGCTGCTTTCATTTTGCAATCATTTTATTTCGTAACAATCCGTATTGGTTAGAGCGATTTTAACATTAAAAGTATGACTTGTTTTTACTGGTATTATCAGTTTATAAATCTCAAGTATCGTTGTTGAGTAAAAAATATTGTTGTATTTAAACGAACAAGCGAGACGATTCCGCACCTGCTAGCAGTATTGATTATTGGGAGATTACTTATACCTGACCGTTATACGGATGACATAAACTTTTTACAGAAAACTATGATATTTTTCTAAATAAAATGATTCATGTCGTCTGTGTTTCTGATTAGGGTTTAAGACAGGCCGGTTTCACCACTCTGATAAGTTTAAGAAAAGTCTCCGTTTTTCCTCAATAAATAAACAGAGACGGTATTATCTATTAGGAGGGTAGTGGTGAAATAGGTCTTAAATTAGCAACTATATACCTAGACAATATGAGATTCGTATACAGCAAAAAACAGTCGTCATAAAATATAAGAACAGTCAAGATGCTCAAAAATATGAACACTAGAGTTGTTTGTGTCTTCAATATTTTGAGCACCATCGCTGCTCCGAAATGGCGACTATATATTATCAACTTGTTTCGAAATGATGCTAGTAAATAACAAATGCTATAACTTAACTAAGTAACTTAATCGTTTCACTTGTAGATAATTTTTAAACGTGAATAAGTGTCAATTTTCTATACCTAAGTAGAATTTAAAGCTGTACAGTAAATTAACAATTAAACCATATCGCATCATTCCCTTGTTTGCGTAGTATGATAGCGATGCCCCTAGCTATATAGTGTAGGAAATATATAAGGATATTCGGTGCTAAAATGACATCAGACTGAAGACCGCATGGCTCAAATTTTTGTATTAATACGCTGTTTTTATACACCAAATTGTTGTCCCGTCTCTAGTAGTTTGTGTTGGCTTCATTTTATAGTGAAGTGAAGAGATACCAACCTTCTTTATAAAGCCTCGCGCACTTCAGTTGTTTCTGAATACCGTATTTAACGATGGTCTTTATATCGTAACATTGTAAAATAAAATAAGAAATACAATGGTAGGGGCCTGTTTTATCACTGCCTGATATATTCCTGTCTTAATCACGTAATACTTGAAATATGGAGGGGTGGTGGGGTACAGAAAATACAAAATGTCGGGTGTGTTAAGTCTTACGTGTGTTTTCACATTTTGGATATTTTTTCAAGTCTGGTAAAATATCGAGATTCAAAAAGTTCGCTATTTTAGCGCGAAGGAGCGAGGGTGTAGTGTAGCGATGAATCTCGCCAAGGATATGATAAAAAATCTCTTGACCGTTTAAACTTAGTCTTTGTTTATTTTGTAAAATTAGACAGCGACGGTATCATAAATATGACAGCAGTGATATCAGAAATTAATCAGATAGTGGTGAAACGGGCCCTAAGTATTGCATACGTGGTGATGTAAATTATATCGCATTTGTACTTAAACAGTGCGACGGCACTATTTAGGCCAAGCTAATACTGCGAATGCCTTCATGAAGACGTTCAATTGAATTCGAAAACTGATAACTCAATGTTCTTGGAACATTCACTTTTTGGCATAATTTTTTAAAACGTTTTATTGAAAACTTGGTTAATATTGTCAGTTTTCTTTGTTTGAAGTTATTTTTGAGCTGACAAAGTAAGTAGGATTTTTCGAATCCTATACTATTAGTTTTAGTTTTGCAATAATTTATATATTGTCGCGACTCGTGAACGGCTCTAAAATTGTTTATAAAAAGTACATGATAAGCTCGAGGGGTTGTTGTAAACTTTTTCTCTTCGTGCGTGCCGAGCGTAGCTCGATAAACATCTTGTATGAATAATTTTAGCAAAATGCAATATTTTTTTGTCACGATGTTGACCTATGGTTGTATGTAATAAAAGACAAATCGTGATACATTGTTAAAATCATCAATAAATTGATCCAATATAATATCTTGGTTTTATATTCTACCTTAAAACCTGCAACAGTGTGGTGACACTACACTAGATAAAAACGAATGAAAAAGGGACTAAAATTATTTAAAAAATTATCTTAGTCTTTTTCATCAATGTGTTAGTTAAGGCGAAGGGATAGGCAAATGACCTTGTCCGTTTGTGACGTGGCAAGCAGTACCGATCAACGCGACATCTGTTAAAATAATCGACCTGTGAACTCGATGCGAATAGGCGCGGGCTGCTTAAGCTGCTTTGGTATTAAAATATTGCACTGTGATGTTAGTAGATGGCGCTTGCTTAAGTTTTCCGATTGCCTTACACAGCAATTATGCTGTGAACATTAGTTCAAATCAGATTGTGCAAAAATACCTAATAAAAATTGTAACATTTCGGCATTCATTGCTCCCTCCTTAGTTTAAATCGGCGAAGTATTAGGCGTACTAACTACTAACATTACATAACATAATGATAAATATCCTATATAATACCGAAAGCGAAAATCTTAGGAATCATGTTTATTTGTAGGCGATGCGGCTAGCAACCCATCACTATTTTGATTCCCCTTTCCACCTATACTATACTATTTATGTATGTATGTATGTATGTATGTACTATGTGATCATTATGTGATATTATACATGAGAAAGTTTGTGAGGATGTAACGATGTGAGTGAGTGTGTATGTTTGATCCTTCTTCACGCTAAAACAACTAGACGGATTTGGATGAAATTTGGAACGAAGACAGTTGGTACCCTAGAGTAAAACATAGGATACTTTTTATCCCGGAATATTGCAGTTTCCGCGGGATAGTGATGAACATGACGTCAAAGATGTCCAGAGTCGTCTAGAGTCGCAACGTAAATTATTATTGCAGAATAAAGTAAAACATGAACGTTTAATAAGGATAATAAGGAACGTTCAAGTAGAATAAGGTATAGTTTTTCCACTGATTATTTTCAAAACCGATATCTGAGGTCCAAGAGGTCCCCAAACATAAATCCGTTATCAAAAATGAAAAAGTGGATGCCATTTTGAATTCTTTACTTTTTGGACCAATTGTTTTCAAAATCGATATCTGAGGATCCGAGTGGGCCCCAAACAAGTATCCGTTATATAAAATGGAAAAAGTGGCCGCCAGTTCAGATATCTACTACGGGATAGACAGAGCCTAATTATTCTGGTTCTGCTTTTCGCCACTAAATGACGCTAGTATCAACAATATGATTAAACTTCTGCTCCTCACCCCTAGATAGCGTTAGTATCAACTATGATTAAATTTCTGCTCCTCACCCCTAGATGGCGCTAATTCTGGTTCTCGTTTTCGCCACTAGATGACGCTAGTATCAACAACTACGATTAAAGTTCTGCTCCTCACCCCTAGATGGCGCTAGTATAACCGACTGATGCCGGTTCTGCTTTTCGCCACTAGATGGCTTAAGTATCCAGGGTTGCCAGATTTCAGCTAACTCAATTCGCCTAATTTTGACTACCGAGTAGCCTAAATCGCCTTATATGTTTTTTTTTTTCAAGTAGCCTAATTCGCCTAACATTTTGAGCTAAGCAGCCTAGCCAGGTAAAGAAGAAACGTAAAAAAATACAAGGTAAAGCAATCACTCAAAAAGATTCGGTGAAAGCAAGAATGCAAAAAATTTCGTACCCAAAAAAAGTCTTAACTTTTCTATATTTTGGCTGGTTTGTTGTCTTTAAAATTCATTCCGCAAGGGAATAAGCGAAGGTTTTGCAACATACAGCCATTTTATTTTATATGCATAATTACGTTTCGTTACAAGCATTTTTGGAATTATGAAGGAATGATTCTATAAATTTGGGTAATCCTGAAATAGCCTAAATCGCCCGTAAATGTTTTCCTAGGTAGCCTAAATGGCTACTGGTAGCCGATCGAATTTTTTGGTCGCCATTTGACCCCCTAAGGTAGCCTAAATGGCGATAAGTCGCCTAATCTGGCACCACTGTAAGTATCAACAACTATTAGTTCTGCTCCTCACCCCTAGATGACGTTAGTAGAACCGCCTGTCATTCCGGTTCTGCTTTTCGCCACTAGATGGCGTTCGTATCAACAACTATTTCTGCTACTCACCCTTAGATAGCGCTGATTCTGCTTTTCGCCGCTAGATCCACCTGATTCTAGTTTTGCTTTTCGCCACTAGATGGCGCTAGCAGGAACAAATCCACACTCCAAGAAACCTACATGCCGAATTTCAGCTTTCGACAACCAGTAAAACGAAAAGTTCCGTTTTTCCCGTACCCGTGGGAATTTTGGCAAATTGTCTCTTAATGCTTTTCCCTACACTCGTCAAACAATCTACAATATCTACATGCCAAATTTCAACTTTCTACGACCCGTATAACAAAAAATCCCGTTTTTTCCCGTTCGTTTCCGTCAGAATTTCAGGAAATCCTTTTGTAGTGTTCCCCTATTAATTCAGTAAAAATAGCTCAAAACGTGGCAAAATATATGGAGAACATTTATCTATTGGGATGGATACCTTATGGGGTGAAGTCAAAATTTATCAACTCTCCCCCCTCCTCCGGGGGGCGCGCCCCCCCCTCACGCCCCCCGAAATGTCCCGAAACGCGGTTTTTTGAACTTTTTGAGAAAACTGCTCGCGATACAGAAAAAGTGTGTAGGAATGAAATAATTTACAATAAATTTACTATAAATCTACCATACACATAAAAGCGGTATCTCTTATGGTTTTGACGCAAGAAGACGCTGAAAATCATATTTTTTTGTTTTTTTACAATAAATTTTATTAAAACTTCAGTTTTCTCAGAAAATACTCATTTTACAACTAAAAAATGTATGACTTAAATAAACAATGGAATATTCCCTTTAAAAAGAGGTATAATTTATTTATATATTAGTTAAATTGACCATTTTATGATAGTTTAAATATTTAATTTGTCATGAACAATTTTTTTTACTTGAAGATTAGGTATGTTTAAAATGTTTTTTATATAGTTTAGAGTTAATTATAAACCACGCTAGTGTAATTTTGTTTATTTTTTCTTCAGTTATCCGCAAATAATAAGTATATTCATTAATTTCCAAAAAGGTACTAAGATGTTTATTTAATATAATCAACTATTTATTTAAGTATACACTTTCATTTAAGTAACTTACATTGAAATTGAAGAGAGACATTGAAATAAACAATTGTCAACACTCTTATTATCTGGGGGCACGGTAGTGCCCCAGCTAAGATAGCCAAGTGAAGCGCAAAAAGGGCACCATTTACCTTTTCTCGAACCGCTTTGTCGTTATTTTGTACCCTCATAACTTGGTTTTGGATTTTACGAGATAACTAAAATTCTCGGGATATGATATGAATAGTGGACTTATTACAAATGTAAAGTTTCAGTTGCATAGCTCTTATATTTAAAATTTTATTGATATCTAAAAAACTAGTGGTCGTCACTAGTGATCATCATATTAAATTCCTAGAATGCTCAAATTTGGTTTGTAAGCTAGATTAGTATACAATCAACAGCAAAAATCTAAAATTTGGAACTTTAACTCTTCCTTCAATCGGTCAAACAAACTAGCGAATGGATATTTTGTACGAAACTTCACAAATTTTGATGCCAGCGGTCTGAAAATTGATAAAGGGAGTTGTTAAAAATAACAATCTGTATATTTCAGAATTTTCAGTAAATTAAACTGAATTAGTGGATGAAATAAAGCGCAAATGTGGTGTTTTCTGAAGGCACTTGTCATAAGCCAACTTACAAACTTTTTACGTTCTAACTCTACAAGTGTTTAAGAGTTTGTGAAGTCTACAATTTAGTAAAAATAATGTCGTTGGCCGTTTTGCTACCGTCATATAGGCGTAAGGTAAAAAAATCACTGTTCATTACTTTCCTGTTAATTACAATAGTTTTTTAAACATGAAATTACCGTGAGACTCAATCAATAATATGTGACAACAAATAATAATAATAATAAAATAATAATAATAATAATACTTTATTTACTTTATTTGTAATATGTGATCGTTTCGCTGCCGCCGGGGCAAGCGGTCCAGGAATAAGGACTACGAACTAGTCTGGAATATGTCGAGCATCACTCGACTTTTATACGTGAGTTATTCGTTTGTGTGATTATAATTATCATTACAATAGTTCTTATAGTTACGAATTTCAACTTTCTAGGACGTAAATTTGTTGACCACCAGTGAGTGAGTCAGTGACGAAATCAGAGTTTTTTAGATATCTATAAAATTTAAAATATAAGAGCTTGTAATAAATCCACTATTCACATCATATCCCGAGAATTTTAGTTATCTGGTACAGTCCAAAACCAAGTTATGAGAGTACAAAATAACGACAAAGCGGTTCGAGGAAAGGTAACTAGTGCACTTCTTGCGCTTCCCTTGGCTATCTTAGCTGGGGCAATACCGTGCCCCCAGATAATAAGAGTGTTAACATTGTTTATTTTAATGTAAGTACTTAAATAAACCTGCACTGCGACCGCCAGAAAGGCCGTATATGTTTCCTCCAACGCGCTGCTTGCGGCGGTGAGGGAGTGGAACGCTAGCCCGCTCCATGAGCGCTGGAGGACCTGCCATAAGCCAGTCATCGCGGGAGCGGGGTAACCCGCGATGTTGCCCGACAGATTAATATTTCATTGATGTCTAATTTTTAATTTTGGTTTTATTTTTATTTTCATTTATTGTACATTTATTGGACCTGGTCTGGAAAATAAATCATTTCATTTCATTTCATTTCATAAAAGGGTATACTTAAATAAATAGTTGATTATATTGAATAAACATCTTAGTAACTTTTTGGAAATGAATGAATTTATTCACACTAATTATTTGCAGATAACAGAGAATAAATAAACAAAATTACACTAGCATGGATTATAATTAACTCTAAACTATATAAAAAACATTTTAAACATACCTAATCTTCAAGTAAAAAAAATTGTTCATGACAAATTAAATATTTAAACTATCATAAAATGGTCAACTTAACTAATATATAAATAAATGATACCTCATTTTAAAGGGAATATTCCATTGTTTATTTCAGTCCTACATTTTTTAGTTGTAAAATGAGTATTTTCTGAGAAAACTGAAGTTTTAATAAAAAATATTGTAAGAAAACAAAAAATTATGATTTTCTGCGTCTTCTTGCGTCAAAACCATAAGAGATACCGCTTTTATGTGTATGGTAGATTTATAGTAAATTTATTGTAAATTATTTCATTCCTACACACTTTTTCTGTATCGCGAACAGTTTTCTCAAAAACTTCAAAAAACCGTGTTTCGGGACACTTAGGGGGGCGTGGTGGGGGGACGCGCCCCCCGGAGGGGGGGAGAGTTGATAAATTTTAACTTCACCCCATAAGGTATCCATCCCAATAGATAAATGTTCTCCATATATTTTGCCAGATTTCCCATACAATGGATTCTTATTTGCTTGAGCTACTATACTCGCCAAGAAACTTGAAAGCCAAATAGTTTTTTACGACCAGTAAAACGAAAAATCGATCCCGTAGAACTGAATATAAATCCCGTTTTTTCCTAATCCCGTGGGAATTTCCAAAAATCCTTAAAATCGTTTTTTACTATAATCCAAAATCTATCTTAGTTGACAGAAAAAGCATATTTTTAACAGAAAAGGATAAGGAAGACAATTAATACAGGGTGAAAAGAAACACTCTAATAAATTAATTAGTTTTATTTTAGAAACGTGTACAAATACCTTATAGCTGGTGTATGCGATGGATATTCTGTAATACTGTTCCCAATGTTTCACTACACCATAAAACATTGGCCAACTCGAAAGTGTCAACCACAACTTAACAATTAAGTTTAACCACGACTTACTGCTGTCCAATAAAAACAACTTCCAGTCTCTGAAATAACTAGATCTTATAGAACCTAACGCTGTTACATCACAAGTCTGCAACCGAGCTCGTCTATTCCCTAAATCTGTGCACCAAACACCAACAGACTATAAGTAGCAATTTTAGCGATGGCCACATAAAGGCGGAAAATTCTTAAAAAAAAAGACGATCTGCAATTAACATATTTGAATAACATTCAAAATTATACCTAGGAATGTTTGGGAAATAATGAACTATTGCGAGGTTACGACTGTCAATACTTCTTTGCAGATAGTACCGCTCTTCAAATAAAACGCCTAAGGTGAAACTACTGTTGCTCTACAACTTCAAAAATCTATATTATACATATCAGTATCACCACTATTTTTATTGCATGTTTATGAACTTTAATCAGCATCAAGAAACACTTTAAATTACGTAAGTAAAGTTGAGGTCTCAGATCATAGGTGGTAGTGTGATGTGAAGATCTGAGACAGTCACCGCCCATAATAAGTACACTATTTCACGTATTCCCACGGGCAGGAACTAGTACCACAAGCATTTACATTCTTGGTACCCACGGCTAAAGGCAGAAAAAAAATGATCAAAAACGCGGTCATTTTTATCCAACACGTCGTACTTGCAGATTCATATAATATAACGCATGTAGAACAGAAGAATTGACAGCACCAATTGTATACACCATTATATCCCTGCATACTGATACCTAAGCTTCGACTGGGATACAACGGTAATAGTACAGCTATGTTTAGGTCAGTTCTCGTGGTCTCACTGTTATAAAAATCCTCACTGGGGATGATAAGATTTGTTAGATATCTTCAAATGCCTGAAGGGCAAACCGAATAGAAATAGGAGCCCCGCGAAAGTGGGGTCCCGTCGGCGCTTATGGTGGAGTGTAATTCGGCATTTTTAATAACAGTGGGACCTCGAGTCCAAAACCTCATTCCAATGCGGGGTCGTTTAGTGCTACTGTTGCTTGCATTCCGCGGGGTTTTCCTGGTAAGTCTTGTTGTTGGGTTTCTTGCCTCTCGGCCTTCGCGGCGCCGGTTCCTCATCCTCGCTTTCCTCAGTCGAGCATTCCTCCTCCTCCTGTGTTAGTTTCAAAACGTAAGCTACCATCCAACATCCGTCTATGACTTGGTTAGTGAACATGAGAAGTGAATTAAATCCTAGTTTACCCCGTTTCCTCGTAGGGCTACTGATATACCTCCTATTAGTAGGACCCCGAGGGAGACCTATTTCTGTCTGTCCTACTTTATATTTGTATTCAAAACCCGCCTCTTGTATATTCTTCAGGGTGTATGTATATTGTTCAGGATTGTTATAAAACTAACCTAACCTATACAATTCTACAGGATGGCTATTTCAAGGCTTCTGAGAAATATACAGGTGGTTTAAATAATTGGCAAACGTTACATAGGCAGAGGCACACAGTAGGTCAAACAGAAATAGTTCTCCCTCGTGGTCCTACTAAAGGACAAATCAATAGGACCACGAGCAAACAGGTCTAGTTTAGACTTGACTGTACTCTAATGTCTCTATCAGATCACGTTTATGTTTACGAATACTAACTTTCGCAGAGTACTTGACACCATTAACTACAAAACATTTTTAGCCGTAAAAACCAGATTAATTTTCAATTTTTAGATGCTTTTAATAAATAGACAGTTTAGTCAATCGAGTTGGGGATTTAGATGTTGATGTCACATCACAGCTATTGCGAAAAAAATTATGGGCAATACGTGTCTATTGATGGTATGGTGGTGTCAAATACCCTATTGCATCTGTTTAGTTAAAAGTTGTGAGGGTCTGACAAAGGGTTACTCATGTCAACATTCGCCAGATCAGTATTGAATCAGCTGCAGGCGTTTCATTAGGGAGAATTTCAGAACCTGGGAGGTCCCATTCGTGTTAGTGCTAGGCATAAAATAATTACAACTTACGTCTAGCATTCAAGCATAATATTGTCTGCCTCTATCCACAAAGTTCTAACGTTTAGTGCTTTACCCGCAATATAAATAATAAAACGCTCGCAGCAAAATCGAACAGTGAATTACCTTGTTTCATTATTTTCGTTAATTATGAGTGAATTCTGCAACCATCTGCATTCCATACACGGACGGACATAGACGACGCATGCACAATCAAATGGAGTCAAGCGAAAATAAAACACGTGTTTAAAAAGCATACAATTTTAATGTCATCTTAGCGACATCATGCCAAAACATAAAAGCCATAACCATTATGTAAAACTACTTGACGAGCTGCTATACATAGACGATTATGCTAACTTCAATAGAAAGTTACATAAATAAACAAAAATATACACGTATCTTCACCGACCTAGCTATTGTCGAGTCACTATTAAAATATATCTCTGAGAGAAAGATCACAGTGTTGCGATGTTTATAAGAGTATCAAAGTATCAAATGCATTTTGGCACTAAAGAGATTCGATTGTCGCGGCCGTGTTCGGAGGCCCACGGTGGAATGACACGATTTAGGCACTTACAATTTCAGTCTAGTAGGAAAACATTAATAGCCTTAGAGGATGATAACGATAATATCACATTACAATTTTAAACAACACAATCGAACATGTAAAATCCATAAAGAAAAATACACACTATATCATCATATTATAATAATAAATAAAAACAAAATATTGTAGAACTAAACTAGAAATGCAATAAAGTTATCGTAACATTTAACAAGTTCGTGCATTGTACAGATATGAACTATGTAGGCACCGTTCCCGCGCGCCCGCTAGCTGCACTGCTAGATGCTAGATGCTAGATATGTCTGACATCGAATAAACCACGCTTAGGACGAACAACGCGAGGACATCTTAATAAAATCTAGCGAACGAATACTATCAAATTTAAAAGATTCTACCCGTCGTAGAGTATTGGCTATCACTTGCCGCTTTGCGATTTGAAAATTACATAAATCTCTAGGATATCCTGATAGATATGTAAGGCGATAGCAGCACAGCTGTGCATTAGACATAGTGCTCGGGGATTGAACGTAAGAGCACAATCCGTCACGACGCTACGTGATAACGCTAAAAGGTAGGGTATCGTGGCATCAGTCGTCCGCATCGGAAACCTCCTCGGTTCCGGAATCTTCCTCCGAATATGAATCCTCCTGAAAGCAAACACGACGTTTGGTCCCAGCCACCGTCCCGCGTCCAGACGTAGATACCGCGGAACGCGCAAGATGCAAAAACAAACAAAACAGGGTTTTGGCATGGCACCTTCGTCTGAATAAGGGAGGTATGGGCGCAAAAAAAAATAGTAGCTAACTAGGCAAGCGGTGGAAACTTCTACCATGCAACTAGTGTAAAGTATGGGGATACTAGATGGCTGTAGAATTCACTATGTCCATAATTATCCAAGATGTAAGATTGCGGATTAACTAAACCTTCTGAACCTTTAACTACTTAATTAAGTCTTAACATGTACATGAGATTTAATGAAACTATGACACGAGATTCCAAAGCATAATTTGTAACGACTTAAACCATAACCCTACATAGTAAAACAATGCAAGGCTTGTAAATTCCGTCATGAACACGGCTTTGTTTATCAAAAGATACAGAACATGTATTATAAACTTTTTAGAAAAGTTTAAAACAAGTTCCATATCCTTTTAAAACCAGCCCCGATACGTTAACGGCGTGGATTGTTTATTATGCCAGAGCAGTAAGCATGATTATAATTTCTTCGACAGACGTCATCTTTGTTGTATTGAGAGCACAATTCGAGTGTCAACACAAAAGTTCAACCATGACGACCTCTGTCGAAACTATTACGTCGGCTGACGTTCCACGCTCCAAAGCCGTTACAAGTGTCTGTTGGACTGCGTGAGCGTGTTTGTGAACGTACCTCTTCCTCGTAATCGTCATCGTCATCATCATCGAGCCCCTCCCCGGTGTAGAGCAGCACGGCGCGCGACACGACACGCTCGCGGATATAGTGACCGATCTCGAAGTCGGCCGTCAGCAGCGCCTAGATAACATTGAGTTACTTTAATTTAAAGAACATTGGCGAACTATAACATTGGGGCCCGTGGCAGTCATCAGATGGAGGTTCCTTTGACATTAAGGTGCGTATCGACCGCGCGCGGCAAACCATCGAACAATGCTCGCGCGGCAGGTCGATACGCACCTTTAAAGTGCATCAACGTCTCTAGGCCCAGTCAGTTTAGGGACCCAAGAGTTGGGGCCCGTAGCATTTTTCCGTCCTGCCATTATTTTGTTAAGTCACTGTTTAAGTAGTAAAAGATTAATTTGCGGACTTTGAGACGGCAAATTTTTAAAAGACCTTTTGGTGTATGTGTATCCCCGTAATCTATATCTGTGAACTGATGATTGTTTATTTTTAATTCTTTTGTGTCAGTCAAAGTTGGTCCCACATCAATGTTTCATTTCTGTTTAAAAACAAAGTTGACATGCATATACAGAGTACCGTTGCAGTTACATCAAAGACAATATAACCACTAGACTACTCATGCGGGGGGAATCCGTACCGCCAAACATTAGCTCGATATCGTGCTTACGTCAGCAGTTATTATTTACTTTTTTATACAAATGGCCACCCACAAATTTATAAAAAACAGAATACATTAAAAGAAAAATGCATATACGTACCAATGATTACGTAAGCATGGGATTGGTTAGGAAGAGGTTAGCTTACTTATGCTGACAAGTGGTAGGGGTAAATAATTGTAAAAAATCTGCTTACTTAATAGTTGAATGACCCCAGCGATAAAGTGATATCTGATAATATGTTTGTACAAACATACCTGGATGTCAGAGGCCAGGGTGGAGTTGGGATCATCAGGCATGGCCGGCGGCGAGAAGAAGTTGAAGAAGGAATCAGCCTGCACAGACTTGGTGACAGTGCGGACCGAGCCGCGGGACTTATGCTTCTGCTTCTTCTTTATTGTCTTCACCGTCACATTCTTGCCCTTTTTCCAGTTGATTTCACAACCCTGCGAGCAAAAAAGCGTTTAAGAAAAAGGTAAACTAAGAGGGCGACTGTGGCGAGTCGAGTTTTGCCTCAGTTGGTAGTGCATGTTGATTGAACATCAATGTTTTCAGTAATTGGTGTGTTGTTTGTCATCATTTCAAGATTCTTGGTAGGATACTTAAAAGAACTGAACAAGGTTAAAGAGGTATTACAGTACACGGTATTCAGCGCCCGGTAGTTAGGAGGGCGTGGCTCCTTGCAAGGGTGTCGATTATATACACCGAATACCAGCTCCCTCAGTCTCTGTCCTTCTCCCTCACTCTCTGTCCTCTCTCGGCTCCCTAACTGCTCTAAGTATTATTACACTACTCAATCATAAAAGCTGCCGGACTCGTCCGGTCGCCTTAGTTAGGGACCCTTACTCTATATTACACCACCCTTAGTTAGGGTTAGGGTCCCTAAAAATTGGATAGTGCAATAGGCCTTTAAGTCAAACTGCATATGGTAAGTTAAATAGAGATAATAAATCGCAAATCCGTCCTTTTTTATCGATATCAACTTTAACGAACAAACCTTGCAGGAATAAATTTCAGGGCCTTCGAATTCTAACGGGTTCTCCTCGTCGGGCTTGCATTTCATCGAGTACTCTTTGGTGAGTACAGTGTTTGTGAAGTATTCGTTAGGCGCGAAATGGAACTCTAGCGTGAAACCAATAGGGTCTTCATGCATTAGCACTGAAAAGAAAAAAATAATACCGAATTAGATTCTAATCTTGGTACAAGCCAAAGTAGGAAGATATTTCTGATCCTAAGTGTCAATTTACTTGGATATTGGGTTGGAAATTTGGTGAATTATCTCAGTTACGTAGCTTACAGCTACTGTTAGGTTATTGTTATCACAATTTACCTATAAATTCAACATTATAGTCTGCCTGCGTTTTTTGTTATGTGTAAATTAATGTCTTTTTTTTTATAAGTAATTAAAAATTTAATACACCTTACCTTTGATATCCAGCAATGTTTTAAGAATGGGCTCGTCATGTTCCTGCATCATTTCGCAGAGCATAGATACGTTTCTGAATATGGTGAACCAGAAGTCGGGCACTCCTTTCACATTGGGGTCCATTGGGGGTCTGAAATGGGATAATCGTTGAGAAAACTGCTCCAATGACTACACAGACAATCAGATATCTAATAGAGCCTCAGTTGGTGATGCATGTTCAATCGTCATGGCATTCAGGTCTTGGTGATAAATATAGTCATCATGTACATTTATTTATCTAGAACAGTGGTTCTTCATAAGTGCTTTTAATGTAGTCAGCGTCATATAGTATGAATCAAAGTGACCAAAAAGTTCGACACACCATACTATTTCTATGGTATTCGATCATTTGACCGACAATTGTTTGACACACATTTCATTTGACAACCCTTTAACTAATATTATAAATGCGAAAGTATGGATGGACGGATGTTTGTTTGTTACTCAATCACGCCAGAACGGCCCAACGGATCTGGATTAAATTCGGCACATAGATAGAGAAAAGTCTGGAATAGCACATAGGCTACTTTTTATCCCGGAAAATTGCGTAGTTCCCGCGGGATAGCGATAAACGAATTCTTTGCAGACGAAGTCGCTGGCAACAGCTAGTATCTGATAAACCGTAAACTTTCGTACGTAAAATCGAAAACCTTTAGGTTAAGTTAGGTTTGTTTTAAGTTTTCCAAAAAGCAAATATTTTAGTAGAAAAAAAAAATGTCAATGATGAGTTTGTAAAATGATGCATTTGTCAATAATTTTTTGGTTAAACATTAGTGAACGGCTTCAATTATGACGCTGACTGTATTATAAAAAGTTAAGATTGCTCGTCTTACCTAACTTGAATCCTATGTTTTGTGCTATGTATGTATTTTTTATGTAAAAAACATTGTTAATTTTAATTCAAGAACTGCCTAGTCAGCCCTGCCTTTTCTTAGTTGACTATTATTAATAAACAGTATTTGTATTACTACGGTTTACGGAAATATCGCACTTTGCATGCCAATTCAACAACGGTTTCACGACTTCCGGTTTCTGCAGCTGTTTTGCCAAATCCTTTGCGATCCTGTGGAAAAAAGTGCCTCCTGCTTACTGCATTGCGGAACAACTTGCGTGGCAACCAAATAGTACCTATCTCAAACTTTTAGAACCACCACTCTAGAAAAGGGATTAAGTCTATGAATAGGAAGGCAAACTTCCCAATATAATCTCCACTGCATATCACACACCCAGATGAAATACATAATAATATAAACAAATCAAAATGGACTTTCATTTCAAAATTCAAATTTCTAATAATTCAGACGTGTTATTAGAAGCTTTGATTAGTTGGGTCATTTCAGTGGACGGCACGAAGCAGGCCATTCTCAAAAATTCTAAATTCGTTTCATGCCGTTCCGCTTAAACTTATAGCCATTAAAGCAAGAGTGAAAGGGACTTGACACAAACTTCGAATTAGCCCCCCTACTTCTAGGCAACCCCGTTCCGTACAACTTACTTTGAACCCAACAAAATCGTGCCTCGCTGTAACCATACAAGATCACCTAGGGGTGTGATACAGAGCCTCTAGTGTGAGTTTTCGAATATAAAAACGTCTCGAACGAGTTCACGTAAACGTCTCAATTACTATGGAATAATTGGCAGCGCCACTTGCGGATCGAAACTGCAACAAACTGTTCTCATAACGTTTGACATTTCAACGCAAACGCGTTCGAGACGTGTTCTGTGACCGAAAACCTACACTAAGCATACTGGCAACATAATATGGTACTAACTCTGCAGGAGGCTTCACTTCTTCAGGCTTCTTGTCCTTGTCATCACCTTCCGTGATGGCGGCGTTCTGGACGGCACGCGCGAGTTCCTCCTCCTCGGTCTCATCGCGCCAGGGGTTCAAGCACTCTTCATCTGTTGGCTCGTGCGCGCCGTTCACGATTTGAGCGCGCTGTCGAAAGTGGATTGTTATAGCGTTGTGTCAGACGTAAGAACTCCCAGTAATATCACTACATAGTCACGTCATGTAGTCTATAGTCATGGCATTATGCTGAGGTGGGAGTGGTGGGGACCATTTCGTGATGTATGTTCTCATGTTTTTACTTCTTCTTTTTTGTAATGCTATATCACGAATAAATGTTTTCTTTTTTTTAACATATATATAAATATAAAACAACGTCGCTTTCCGCCGTCTGTCCCTATGTATGCTTATATCTTTAAAACTACGCAACGAATTATGATGCAGTTTTTTTTAATAGATAGAGTGATTCAATAGGAAGGTTTATATGTATAATTCTACCCAGACGGAAGTCGGGGGCAGAAGCTAGTGCAAGATATTTTACGCTCAAATTCATGGGATAGACCTTGGAGGTCTTAAATGAATAACAAAGTTGTCCTCAGTCAGACAATTGGAAGGATTAATATAGAGTTAAATGTTGGTCATATATTGATGACAGTGGCGTGTGAGGCATTCCATTGACTGTCACGACTAGCCCCCTTATGCATAAACGCTCTATAGGCTTCTACTAACTTAATAATCGATTGTCCTTATCTGTTACTTTGACATTTACCTTTCACAGACAAGGACAAACGATTGCTAAGTTAGCAGAAGCCTAGCGTTTATGAATAGCGTAGATGACTGGGGCGGGGAAGAGGTTAACTTCTGCTGAAACCTGTGTAATATACAAACCTTTTCAAACAGCGGTTTGTAGAGCTTCTCATATTTGCACTCTAGCGCGTGCACTTCACTGTAGAACTTGGACTCGACCTCGACGAACTCCTTTTGCAGCGAGCGCAGCGCGCGCAGCCGCCTGCGCACGTTCGGCGGCAGCGACGCGATCGCCTCCGCGTGGATGCGGTTCGTTATGGCTGCCAGCATCTCGTTGCGGGTCATGCCGCTAAAAAGATAACATAAAATTGAATTCAATATGCCTAAGCATAAAAAAAAAACTTTTGCAAATAGGCCGCCAAGGGCTCTTTTACGTGTATTTTATTTACTACCAGCGCATTCGGAATTATGACAGTGAGTGTCCAAAATTATGCCAAAAACGAACGCCTCGCTTGATTCTTGACTTGTCTCTATTTATACACACGCTCTTGCAGCTGACTGTACTCTTTGTTGACTTTACTTACGAGAAATTTTAATAAATAATAATTCGAGGCCAACTATTATGTTACATTATAAATAATCTATTGATCATTTGACAACATATTCAAGAAGGCTTAATTGTCACATTCGATTCGTCCAGTCGTGACGCTTAATTAAGCCGGGTACTCATCAGCGAGCTGTAACCAACTGTTGCTGTTTATATCTATGTATTTATCTATATTGCACGTTACAGTAATCAAAAACACTCGTGGGCAACGTGGCTCGCGAACTGCCGCGTGTGGCACGCCACGACACGCTAGGGTTTTTGGTAACTGTAACATGTCACGGTCACGATTACGGGGCGCAGATGAGTACACGGCTTTCAGGGTGGTGTAGCATTTTCTATGTCAAGTAAATCCTACTAATATTATAAA
This sequence comes from Pandemis heparana, assembly GCA_963854515.1. Classification (NCBI taxonomy): domain Eukaryota; kingdom Metazoa; phylum Arthropoda; class Insecta; order Lepidoptera; family Tortricidae; genus Pandemis; species Pandemis heparana. The sequence goes on from OY978025.1 coordinate 8,825,381, forward strand.
TGCGAAAGTTTGTGACGATGTGAGAGAGTGAGGTTGTTCTTTCTTCACGCTAAAACGAGTGGACGGATTTGGATACAATTTCGAACGAAGATAGCTGGTACCCTAGATTAAAACATAGGCTACTTGTTATCCCGGAAAATAGAGTTGCCGGAGGATAGCCATAAACATGTCAATTGCTAATTGTACGCGGAAGAAGTCGCGGGCAGAACCTTGTAATTCATGAAGTATAAATTATTAGCTTAGTTGAGCAACATACGTCCTATATATCGTCTAAAAATACCGCCGATCATCGTTTACGATGTATACACAATCAGAACTGGTGAGAATCGAGAGCATTTTGGTTCGCTGTTGGTACATAATTCCTTAATTACATTTACAGGTTTAACCTTACACCACACTGGGATCCTGTTTCACTAGGCGACATAGGGGTGTTATGTTTGTGACATTTAAAGTGCCAGATCTCGATGACGCCATCTCTGCCTGTTTCGTAGTAATTAATAGAGACGTCACGATAGGCAACTGACTTTTAAAGAGTGGTGATACTGGCCCTAAGTTAACCTCTATCAGTCGTATTCCTCATTAATTTCTACCGCTTATACCGCTGTCCACTAATTAAGCTATTTTTCAACCTGACCTGTAGGCTTATTGTCTAACTCGCTCGCAATCGCCATAGTGTTCATTTTGACAGTTCTTGTATGAATTAGCTGATTCCAATGCCAATTGTCAGCCCATACATGAACTGTCAAAATGAACACGATGTTGATCGCGAGCGAGTTATGTAATAAGGGTGCGACCACACCGCCGCTTAAAAAACGGTCACGTTACGGAATCGCAACAAAATGTATGAAGAAACGGTGAGAAAACGTGACGCATACGACACGTCACTGAGTAGCGTATACGCGGCGGTTTGGTCGCACCCTAAGCCTGCCGGTAGGATGTCAAAAGATTTATCGCGACTCCCTTTTCCCCCTTCCACATATTCACGAGAGATTAAAAAAATGCGTGTTTAAATGTTGATTCCATTAAAACAATCACATAACCGCAATTTAATGTGTCGTAAGATTTTGTCATATGTTAATGGAAAAATAGGATTAGTTAAATTCAACTCATTTCTCTTGCAATGTCAGTTTCGTGCAAAAAAGTTCGTATTTGTTGAGACCCCCTCATCCCCACGTGAGATTAGCCGAGATTCGGTACGACCCCGTCCCCCCACTCTTAAATGCTTCACGTAATTAATGGGGGTCCCCTTAATAATAAAACTAGAATTGTGCATAAGCCGCGAGGGCAGCCCCTGCTTTGGCCAATGGTCTAAGTGGGTCGATCAACTTTTCTTTCGTCACTGTGGTTTCTTTTATCACAGATAAGGACAAACGATTGCTAAGTTAGCAGAAGCCTATAAAAAGCGTTTATGAATAAGTGGGTTAAACCGTAGGAAGGGTTTAAATTTGCCAAACCTTCATTTTCCATCCCTTTCCATAACTGGTCGTATACTAAGCACTCATCTACTTCTGTCTCCACGCTTACGGGATAGAATAGAACATCAAGAAACTGTGGATCCACCCCACCCAAGTACAATCGGGGTCAACCTTGTTACATAACCCGCTCTATTCCGAGGCGCCCGGTACAACAGGGGTTTGTTTTGTACTAATCTCTACAGCTAACTGTACACCGGCCATTAAACCTTCTTCTAAGACAGTGATGGGCAAACTATGGCCCGCGGGCCAACTGCGGCCCGCCGGCGTTCCTTCGAAATTTTATATATTTATTTAGCCACGTAGTTCATGCGTCATGTGTCAAAAAAATTGCATTTTCGTATAACTTTAGCCCTCCTCTGAAATATCTGTAATTTATTTTTCTGACCCGCCATGAAAAAAGTTTGCCCACCACTGTTCTAAGACCTGCCCCAAATTTTATTTTTGGAGTGTCAATTCATGCATCAACATTATTAATTCATTGGAATTAATTTAACAAGGTTTTAAACATATACCTGTATTAAACCTATAAAAATATCATATAATAAACTTTATTCAGTTAGGTAAGTACTGAGACTATTTCCATTCTGTCAGATGACTAACGGGCAGCTTTCGGTTCAAGGTAAATGAGAACAATGGTATTATAAAAAAGACTCCAAGTATGGCTAGACTTGGGTGGTACAATCAGCGTCGTAAGTAGCTCTTCTACGGCTTGTCTTCTCGCTTTACATCGCGTGTTAACCTCTGAATCAAGTCGAGACGGAGTACTACGCTTTGCCTCATGCATACGCTGAACTGCTTAAGAGCGTTTATCCCTACTGAGCTGGCAACATTGGCAACGTCGCATTTTTGGTGTGTGTTAACGAGATATATTATTTTATCCCTTTCATACGAAAATAAAAGGTCATCACGATTAATCATTGCATTAGACACATTAATACACTAAAAACGAAGAGCACTACAGACGCACATTTTAAACTTTCATTCAGTTTCTGTGAAATAATCGTAAAAAATCCCCAAAAATGCGACGTTGCCAGTTCAGTAGGAATGCAAACTCTTATGTTTGGTTGCACTTCTGTGTTTGCGACAATGTAGGTACCTATGCGGAAAGGCTTAAATACCGGCCTCAATATTAGCAGAACTCTATCTAGACTTATCACTACATAGTATAAAACAAAGTCGCTTTCTCTGTCCCTATGTCTGCTTAAATCTTTAAAACTACGCAACGGAATTTGATGCGGTTTTTTTTAATAGATAGTGAATCTAGAGGAAGGTTTATATGTATAATACATGCATAATATACCGTGCGAAGCCGGGGCGGGTCGCTAGTTAAATATATACCAAATTTTGGTCTAGTGTGAACTCAAAAAAAGATCAGCTACTTCTGACGATGACTGTACCTAGTTGTACTAAATGCGTAGTCATTGTACAAATTAGCCTGAAGTTTTGATAAAAGCCTTGGTTATTTCTGACTAACAAAAAGCTATTATTAAAAGTTTCGATTAACTTTGTCTAAGGATAGTTGTAATTTATACATTTAATATTATAATATTACATATAATAAATACAAAAACATTTATCATTCCTATCTAAGCAGCCCTTATAACATTTTTGATCAAGTGTGTTACGTAATAAATCAATAAGTAGCCATAGATAGTAAAGATAATGTGGTTTCATTGAACACAAAATATTTACCTTGCTACTCCGCTACTTACGTGCAAGTTAACCAAGCCTGTGCGAAATATGTACGTTTTGCATGCAAGCCCTCCCACCACTACTACCACACAAAACGCACACAAATCCCACAAACTTAATTAATCCTAACACCACACAAACACTGACGCGCGTTTCGATCCCTCTACGGGATCATTCTCAAAGTTAGAGCACAACCGATGCACATGCGAACCAACGTTGTACTAATTTGTAAAACTATAAATAAACTAAACTAAATGTACCCACATTCGTATATTACCAAACTACCCTCTTATTTATAATTTTAATTAGCCATCAACAACTACCTTCATAAATTTTTCCGACTACAACAAAAACAAAGAGGGTTATGTATTAAACAAAACAATTTTACTATTCATCAAAATGGACACGCAACAAAGGTGACGACAGCAAGTTCACCTGTTCGTTAATTATTGAAGCACTATTGTTGTACCTAATTATTTCCAACTGCTCTAAAACATCCAACCGTAAACCCTTTTCACAAAAATGCAAAACATCAAATGCTGCTGAATCTGACAATGAATGATTTGATTCTAATAAGTGTTTTGCAAAATTTGATCTATCTGGATGATTAAGCCTAAACGAGGCAACATGTTCCTTAAATCTTGTACTAAAACTACGACCCGTTTGCCCCACATACACACTATTGCAATCACTACATGTTAGCTTGTAGACCCCAGATCTACTTCCTTTATCTACCCTCTCTTTGTTATTACATAGCCTCGCACGCAAAGAATTATTTGTCTTAAAGGCAACATTAATGTTTTTTGACTTCATAACACTATAGATCTTATCTGACAAATAACCTACATAAGTAATACTAGATCTGTAATTGTCAGTAATCTGCGTGGGTTCTGCGGCGTAAAGCAAGCTATCCGCTATCCGCTTCCGCTTCTTTCTAACTAAACCGTTAACCATTGCTACACTGTAACCATTTGAAACTGCAATTTGATAAATAGTACTTAATTCCGAACTGTAATGTTCTTCAGAAAGAGGAACTGTTAATAATCTATGTACATAGCAATGGAAAGCAGCCAATTTATGCTGCCAAGGGTGAGTGGAAGCAGCCGGGATCACAGCATCTGTCTGCGTAGGCTTACGGTAAATTTGAAAAATATGCTTGTTATCTACTCTAGTTATTGTCAAATCCAAAAAATTTAATGAATTGTTCTCCTCTAATTCTCTCTTGAACTTTATCCTTGGATGCTTACCATTCAAGCCATTAACAAATGAATCGAGCTGTCTCATACTTCCCTTCCAGCAAATAATCAAATCATCGACATACCTATAATAATAAATAATATTATTATTACCAACAATGTACCGAGTTTCAAAATTATCCATAAAAATATCTGCCATTAGTGGACTAAGAGGAGAACCCATTGCCAATCCATCATTCTGTAAATAAAACTGCCCATCAAATCTAAAGTAGTTCTGTTTCATGCAAACAGTTATTAAATCTATTAATTCTACTACCTCCCCCGGATGTAAGCGCTTCCTTTCCAAATGATCTCTAAGAATATTTAAAGTTTCAGTGTAAGGTACATTAGTAAACAAACTATCCACATCCAAGGAAAGCAAAGTTGCATTAGGTGGCACGTTGATGTCTTTGATTTTATCTATTAAATCGGAACTATTTCTCAATGAATAACGTGGCTTAAAAGAAGATTTTACCCTAACAATTTCATTAAGTTTCTTTGCTAATTTGTATGCTGGAGCCCCCAAGTATGAGACAACTGGGCGAACCGGAATGTTATCCTTGTGAATTTTTGGTAGGCCATAAAGAATTGGTGCCTGCGGATTCATAGGTATAACATAGCTCTTTCTTTGGTCCGTTTCAAAGTTAAACGAAGTATTTTTAACAATATTTTTTACATCTTTATGAAACCCTGCTGTAGGGTCCTTACGCAATATAGAAAAACCATCTCCTTGAATTATATCTAACACTTTTTGTTTATATTGATCTCTTTCCAAAATTACAACGCAATTACCCTTATCGGCCTTTGAAACTACCAAATCATTGTCACAGACTTTTTGCTGAATGGAACGCACTGCACAAAAATCCCCCGTATCCACAACCCTCCCTGTATCACCCACATTCTTAAGTGAAAATTTATGAAGGTAGTTGTTGATGGCTAATTAAAATTATAAATAAGAGGGTAGTTTGGTAATATACGAATGTGGGTACATTTAGTTTAGTTTATTTATAGTTTTACAAATTAGTACAACGTTGGTTCGCATGTGCATCGGTTGTGCTCTAACTTTGAGAATGATCCCGTAGAGGGATCGAAACGCGCGTCAGTGTTTGTGTGGTGTTAGGATTAATTAAGTTTGTGGGATTTGTGTGCGTTTTGTGTGGTAGTAGTGGTGGGAGGGCTTGCATGCAAAACGTACATATTTCGCACAGGCTTGGTTAACTTGCACGTAAGTAGCGGAGTAGCAAGGTAAATATTTTGTGTTCATTGAAATGGACCTCCGCAAAGTAACGCCTGATTCAATAAAATGTGGTTTCATATCCATGCTAGATCGAATCTCAACTAGAGCGTGAAATGAGTCAGTTCAATGACCTTCCGTTAAAAAAATTATACGTGCAAGAAAAGATGATTATAGACGAACAAATAACTGTTAATAGTCTGCACCAAGCACATTAAATCGGATATCAATCTTAATTTTAATGGAACGTATAAAAACCGACCAACATATGTACAAGTTAAGAGCTACTAGCGACCCGTCCAATCTTCCCACAGGTTATCAAAGTAATACGTGGTTAGGTAAAGGTTATCAAATAAGCCTAGAATCACAATATCACAATCTATCGGAAAAAACGAAAATCCTTTGCGCAATTTATAAAATCTAAACCAGAGCTTCTTAAAGCCAGGGGTCCCCCGCAGGAACTCACTCTGTAAACCCTTAACATGTTTACTTAAAAGGATTTTTTTATATCAAGCTTTGTTTTTTTTTCACAAATATTAGGGACCATTATATAAGTATGTTTATCCGTTGTCTAGTGCCCATATCACAAGCTTTGCTTAGTTTAGGACTAGGTCAATTGGTGTCAATTGTCCCAAGATATTTTATTATTATTATTATTATTATAGCCTTTTTATTCCGAATTCGCTACAATTTCAGTAAGTACATGTTCTTGTTGTCGCGTAATTCGGCGTGCCTCATGGCATAGGCCTCCTCCGTGTATTGGAGGATATTTACCTATTAAATTTGAAAATCCCGAAAGTGGTCTGTAACTGAGAAAAGTTGAAGAAGCACTGCCCTTATACTCCGAAATTCGATTTTCGAAGTTCGTTTCATGCCGTCCCGCTCACACTAATGCTAGTTAATTCGAGAGTGAGAGGGACGGTATGATACGAATTTCGAAAATCCCCCCTTGATCTAACCGCACATTACACACAGACGGCTGGCGTCGAGCGACTTAGTTCTATTTCTATACTATGTTACTATGTAATGTTATAAATGCGAAAGATTGTGAGGATTTATAATTATACCTATTATAATATTACTTTCTCAGTCCAACGGCTGAACAGATCTGGATGAAATTTAGCACAGAGATTAGTCTGTAATAGAACAGGCTAACTATTTATCTCGAGAAATAGCGTAGTTCCCGCGGGATAGCGATAAACCAATTCTTCGCAGACGAAGTCGCGTGCAGCAGCTATGAAGTTAACGAAGATGCTGTCGGCTGGGTGTCATAGGGTATTCGTCAAGATGCGACAACCACATCCTACCTATGAAAGAAATTGATCAGATCACGCAACGCGGCGCGGGTCAACGGCATAGATCAGAGACTACTCCGAAGAGGCTTCATATCATACCATCCCACTCTCAAATAAAGACTATCCCCCTTATCCATAAACGCTCTGTATATAGGCCTCTGCTAATTTAGCAATCGTTTGTCCTTCACTTTGAAGTTTACCTTTTCACAGATAAGGACAAACTATTGCTAAGTTAGCAGAAGCCTAGAGCGTTTATGAATAAGGGGGTATTAGTGTAAGCGAGACGAAATCGACGAGTACCAATGAGGCTAAATGAGAAGTTAGAGTTCTGTGAACAGAGTGAAGCCGGTTTAAACTATGCCTTGCCACATGTGTGTGCGTCTACACCAGTTTGGTATGCAGTTAGGTGCGGTCTGTGTGCATGGCTGCATGCAACTTTAACTTTATGCACACAAGGCTTATAGGTAGTTTAAATATTTTACTTGGTCTAAGGAACAGTTGAATTGAAACTTCTTCGCCTCTGGTGCCGAGATGTGAAACAAATTACTGGCTCAGTAAATTTGTCGATACCCAGTAGTATTTGTTACTGCAGCAATCCTTAAACTAGCCAAAGTTTTAAAATACCTATATAAAGATATACTTTTTCTTCTCACCTCTTGAGATGAACTTGGGCCAAAAGACTGTTTTTTGAAATTCTTAAAAATGTAATTAATTATCGCTATTTATTGTTTATTACGAGCATTAAAATACAAATAGTATAATTTTAAAAAAACTTACCTATTCATTGTGCCAGGCATATACAGCCAAATGACAATTTATTCAAGCAAACACATAGTCTGAATAATATTGCCTATAATACCTAGTAATGTTAGTGCTTATTGAGTTATTTTGTTTTATATTTATTCTAAAGGCCCCAAATGTGCTGTACTTACTTCACCTATGTTAAGTTAAGATAGTACTAAAAAGTTGAAAAAAAAAACTTTACTTAAAACAACTAAGCTAAATTGACAAAGAACCATATTATAGAAACTAGGTTGTTGTTCATCACTACATAGTATAAAACAAAGTCTCTTTCCACTGTCTGTCTGCCCTATGCTTAGATCTTTAAAACTATGCAACGAATTTCATTAAGTTTTTTTTAATAAGAGTGATTCAACAGGAAGGTTTATATGTATAATTCTATGCAGAAGAAGTCGCAGGCAGAAACTAGTTTTATCATAAAAACTCATATTGTTACAGCATCTTGATTCATCCCTGTTTAAATTAGAACATGACTCATTGGATGAGCATTCTGGCCATGTGACACATCCAATTAAATTACTTCCAAGTCACTGGAAGCATGAATTTATATTACTTCTAAGTCACTGGAAACCGTACATTTGAATATTCACACAACTCTGCCCGAACTGCTGGCAAAATATATTAATAGGGACATGATTGTGCAGCTTTCCTCCCTTTATCTTTTGGATAGTTATCAAAAAACCAAACTCAAGTCACTGGCCACCTTTGGTGATCATGATCACTGGCAAGACTTATGGCAACCAAGGTGTGCACTATAAAGCTCTGCTACATAATGCTCCTCGCAAGACTTTACTAGCACCACAATTAAAATAAGAGAACCAAATAGAAATAGAATGAAGGCCAAGTTTGATTGAACTGACCATTTGATGCCCGTTTTAATAATTTTTTTAATGTGCCAGAAACAAAGAATTCAAGCTAGAGATGTGTTCTCCCTGAAAGGAATTAACGACAATGTGTACTAAGAGCTTAGTACCGTGCATCAGCCCACTTTGTAGGTAAGAGATTGTGACTAGATCCGTTGACACAAACACCATGTGGTGAACAGAGCAGAGGAGTTACTTAAATGACAAAATTGGCACATAATTAGGTGGCACCAATTTCGAACATACACATGCTCTTTATTATACACTTAAATCTCAAGAGTTTGGGTGGCGGTTCCCGGACGTAGTCCAGAATTAACAATATAAAATTAACATAGTAGCCGGGGATCAAACAGAGAACATGAAACAGGTTAAAATACGAAGATAACCTACAATCCAAAACTCACCTTTTCATAAGTTGCTGCGCCAATTCTCCGCCCCCGACAATTTCCTCCTCTTCCCCAGATTCCACCTCCGAGGTCGCATCACCGGCACGTTCCACGGTTCCCATTATTTCACCTAAAACAACACAAAAGTTCAGTTTGCCGCCACGTTGAATTCACCCACACCACAACCAAGTGCCGGCGTAAAAAATAATATATGATCGACCACACATGTCAATGTCACAATTTTTGAATAGCATAATCACGAAGTATATGTCTCCGGAACAGAAATATGCTGTTTCTATAGCAGTTTCGATTCCAGAAAACATAATGCGCAGTAGTTATAAAAGCAGATTTCGGTTCGCTGCCCGACCACATGGCTGAAGGTGTCCCACGCTGATACTAGACAGTAAATCACGTTTAATTGCTTACACGACTTCTCAGACGACTTAGACAACAAAAGATCCAATGATATATCACGTAAATATCTTTTAAAATGAATTATTTCAATTGATAACGTACCTTATTGCCGACAAAATTTGTAAGAAAAGAAAGATGGCGACCCGCACCGCACAACGGCAATGTGAGCGACGGCAAAGTGAATGAACTGAAAGAACGAATGAACATGAACATCGCGCATGTGGAGCGGACAAGTAGCTAATTTTCCGGAAGTTATCATTTTGGTTGCTACATGAAAAATATACAAGCCGGTTTACACATTAACGGTTTGAAATTTTGGTTAGAAATTAGAACAAACGAGATGTGAGCACTTGTTACAAAATGAAGTGGGAAAAACTTAGGTTTTTTTTATTGTTCACGCTCCTTGGCTGCGTTCAGTTCGGACGCCCGACGACGCCCGACGACGCACTGGCCCGTTCAGTAACTCGGTGCGATCGTCGGGTGATCACACCAAGCCGTTCAGTAACATCGCCGGGCGTCGTCGGGCGATCGCACCGGTCACCCCGCAAAATAGATGGGTAAAAAACGCCCAGACGTCACTTTGACAGTTGAAGAAGCGGCAAAATTTATAATTCGAACGCGGGAGATATAAACGACACTACGAAACGAATTACGAATACGAAATCGCTTGGAAATTTCATGTGAATTTGATTAAAAATGAAGAATTTATTATTACAGGATGAAGACAGTCAGCAATATTCCATTCAGGTCTCGGAGGAAATATTTATTCGGGCTCACACAGGTAAGTTCAACTTACTAAGACAAACAGTATCCATCCGTTAGTCGTTTTCAATAAAAATGTACATAGTTAAGGGCTTAATTACAAAAAAAATTACAGTGAAACCTGGTTATATGGAACGTGTATTAGTGGAAAACTTCTATAGCTGCACCCATATGCTCGGTCCCGGTCCCTTCGCAATGAATTACCTCTATTATTGAAATAAAGGGCCCTCTGTAAACGGTTTTAAAAATTTAGACATTTGCTCAATTTTTGCCTCTATACTTGGCATAGGCCTTAACCAAAACCTCTGCATTTGAAATAGCATTCGGCCTCCATTATTGGAATTACCGGACTTCTTTAAATGGAATTCAGATTTTAGAAGTTTTCTCATTTTTACCTCTGTAAATGGAAGAGGGCGTATCTAAAACCTCTATATTTGAAATAGCGTACAATCAATAGGTGCATTTGTATAGCTAATGAAATGATAATCTTATTTGGAGGGTTCCCTACTTTAATTAAAAACATTGTGCATTTAGTTCATCTTTGTTATCTTTGCGGTTTGTTACTTTTAACGTAAAAGTGAAGGGGTAATGTAAGATTCTAATGGTGAAAAAAAAAATAGCATTATGTGTATTGTTTTTTGTTAATAGCTAATCAAAAACACAACAATAATATAAAGCATAAATGTAACACTGAAAGTTAAAGTTCTTACCATACAAATTATGCAGAATGTCATTTTTATTCTAATCGCATAAACATTTAAGTACATATATATTATTTTGATTTATTTAATGTGTGTTTTGATATTAACTTGACCTCCATAAGTGAAAAATTTGTATTATGACAACCTCTGTTAACGAGATCCTCTGTAAAGGAAACAAATTATTTTTCAAACCCGGGTATTTTATACATGGGTTAAACGGAATACCTCGATAAGTGAGCCAGTTTGGCTGGTCCCTTAAGATTCCATTTATCAAGGTTTCACTGTAATTGATTCTTTTGCGTTATGACCGTTTCACCTTTATTCCATTGCAATAAGGGTGAAAATGTCGTAATAAGAAGGAATCGATTGACTTTTGTTTTAATTAAGGTCTATAGAGCGTTTATTTGAACAAGTTGTCCACCTAACTTGCCGTGTCTCATTCAACCACTTCTCCTAAATTTGAATTGAATTAGGTAATTGAATTGAATAAGGGGGTAAGTTTGTAGAATGTGTTTTGAAAACGACTCCCATACCTATTGATTCCCCCCGTGGTGTTTCTAAATCAGTTCAACTCTACTCTTTCAGATCCATACTTTTGCGGCGATGTTCTGCGAATGGCCCTGCAGAACAAAAAAGATAATAGTTCACGTGAACCTGAACAATCGGGACAGCCGGGACCTTCATCACAATCAGTACAGCCGGGTCCTTCATCACAATCAGTACAGCCGGGTCCATCATCACAAATAATAGATAGCGCTGAGTCTAGAGCACCTGCGAGGAGCGAGTCATTAGACATTGAATATGAACATGACGGAAACTCAAGAGAGTTAAGAGCACATTGGACTAGAGCGCAAGTGCTCAATTTAATAACATCGTATAAAAAAATTCACAGACAGCTTGACAGCTCTACAATAAGGAATGATGTGGTGTGGAGAAAAATAGCAAAAGACATGGGGCACCACACCGGTGTGGAGGCTATGAATAAATTCAAATATCTAAAAAACAGGTACACTAAGAAAAAAGATAGCATGGGTGCAAGAAAAACAGGAGCCAAACCAGTGTACTTTGAATTCTTTGATGAATTTGACGAAATTTTTGGGAAGGACCCTAATATTGTGCCTCCCTCAATAGCATCATCATTACGAACAGTTACTGATGAAAACACAACAGAAGAAAACTCGACTGACGAAATATCTGCCTCAACTCCTGCTATTCCGCAGGCAACTAACAGAAAAAGGCAGCAAAACGACTCATTGCTGCAATATTTAAAACAACGTGACGAAGCACGAGAAAGACGACACCAGCAATCTCTAGAGGCTTTAAACAAATTTAATACATTACTTGAGAAGTTCATAAATAAACAACCTTAAATACAGTTTGTCTATGATAAAGTGATTATCACACTATTCCTTATTCTATATTTCAGTGATGCACCTTCCATACTTCTTAACGCTCTCATTTCTACTGCATTTATTCTACTTTCATGCTTCTTTTGCCATACCCAACTTTCGCTACCGTACATTAGTGTTGGAACGAGCACCCCTCTGTGAACAGCCAGACGCGCCTTCTTTGACACCTTCTCACTGCTCACAAAGGCGCGCACCGCTCCATTGACCATGTTTCCTGCATTCACTCTTCTTTCAATATCTCATTCACACTTTCCATCGGTCGTTAAAGCCGATACACTAACTCTTTTTCCTGTTCTACTTTCTCACCCGCAACCATAATCTCACATTCTGTCATGCTATCGTCTTTTTCGAATACCATAACTTTCGTCTTGCTTACATTAACTTTCATGCCTTTCTTTTCCAATGCCCCACATAAAATCCTAACCATTCTTTGCAACTCCTCCTCTGACGATGCTAACAACACTTGGTCGTCGGCGTATAGGAGGCATTTGATGGTTAACTCGTTCATCCTTAGTCCACAGTCATTCTCTTTCAAATCATTCAGGCACGTATCCATGAATAGGTTGAACAGCCACGGTGACGCAACACATCCTTGTCTAACACCTTTTTCGATGCTAAACCATTCAGTGTACGCCCCGTTTATCCTTACACAAGCACTAGAATCCTCATAGAGAGATTTTAGTGCTTGTATCAGATTACTGTTCACCCCATGCATGGCTAACGCTGACCACAACTCTTTCCTCATCACCCCAAAGTAATTGATTTGTCTTGTTAAAGAATAACAACTTAATTTATTGTGATTTATATTTTCAATTTACTTGTCAGATGCAATGCTTAATTTGTTTTAGAGTATGTTGTACTTACATTATTTTATTTAAATTACCACTATTAATCAATCCAAAAAAGCTATTTAGCTTAAAATTTTGAGCCCAGGCTCGACTAACACTGGATTTTGTATTCACTTACTTTTATACGGAACCTTCGGTGCGCGAACCCGACTGGCACTTGGCCGGTTCCTTGTTTTACCTTGTTTACAATTATTGCTAAGTATTTAGGTAAGACATTTAATTTATCGTCGTGCCTTTATTTATGCGCCCTTTTTGTTAAAAAAAAACAACCGACTACTTAGTCGTCATTTTTTGCTGAATAGTCGCCGACTACAACAATCGCCGAATAGTCGGTTTCCCCGACTAGTCTGCAAGTAGTCGGCCCACTCTAGTAATTACATCCACATTATTGTTACTATTGATGTACTTGTTACTTAAGATTTTTAAGAAATAAATGATTTTGATTTTTTTATACTTAACTCGTTTATTTATTGACTTATAACCATTGACTTACGATAAACGTTGTTTATCGTAAGTCAATGCTTATAACTTACCTATTTATATACCTACTCTAGGAAATTTATTATGTATTATGACTAGCTTCTGCCCGCCGTAGCCTATAAGTAACAAATGACATAACAAACACTATAAGCGCTCTATCTACCTCTCAATTAAAATGGAAAATCCTCCTTTTATTAAGTACCTATTGCAAGCCAAATTTGAAGTCTTAATACATGCATACACATACATATCGTCACGCCTCTTTCCCACAGGGGTAGGCAGAGACTACTTTGTTCCACTTGCTACGATCCTGACATACCTCTTTCGCTTCATCCACATTCATCAATCTCTTCATACATGCTCGTGGGTTTCGGGTACTCTTGACCTGGCCTTAATAATTAAAAAAAAGAAAAATTAATTGAAGTCTTAATAATTATAATAAAGGACCTAGGTATGTCCTTTTAGGCGGAAATATAAATCTCCTTTAATCTTCTTTCTTTATTCGTCATGGATATTGTACGTATTTAAGTAGGTATGTGTTTATCTACATTATATAAGTATGTTTATCCGTTGGCTGGTACCCATAGCACAAACTCTGCTTAGTTTGGGACTGGGTCAATTGGTGTAATTTGTCCTAAGATATTTATTTATTTAATTTTTTTATTTTTCCCTATCCTGTGGGAATTTCGAAAAACCCCGTGTTAATGCAACTCTAAATATGATCCTTCGGAGATTTATCTGTAAACTTTCAAGTCTCTATACCTATCCGCTAGTCAGTTATAATGAATGAATTAATAGGTACTACTTATTTGTTATTTATCCTGTCGGAATTTTGGAAAATCCTGAAAACTCTTTTTAACTGTTATCATTTATTAATACCAACTTGCATTCCAAGTTTGAAGTCTCTAATAATTATAATTATGGAGATAAAGCCCTTTTGATTCGAGAATATAAATCCCATTTATTCTCTAGGTAGGTACCTATCACGTGGGAATTTCGAAAAATCCTTTCAATTATCTCGTGTAAGTACACATCATAAAAGCAACCTCTGTGCAAAATTTCAGCTTTCTAGATTCAAGGGTTTGGACTGGGCGATGATGAGTCTGAGTGAATGAATGAGTCAGGGCTTGTCTTTTTATATTTATACATACATATACAAGAAGAAGATAGTGCCATATTTAACCTTATACCGGACTGTTGTATCTTCAGTCATTTGACGGTATAATTACTTAATTGAATCAAGGACGACATAACCAAGATTGAATACCTATATTTTGAGACATAAATGTACTCTCAGGTGTATAAGTAATTAATAAGGCTGTTTAATTTGGTTAATAGGGCCGAAAGAGTGTACGGTGGGTATATAGACGAAACGTGAGCCTTCAACAGATGAAAAAAAAAATGGAGAATATATTTTTAAGAAAAAATATACTAAGTAATATTTTAATTTTATTATGTTTATTATTATGTATATTATCAATATGCAAATATCATATTATCTATAGCTAGATCCTTAAGGGATCCAATCAGTTTGATGTCAAATTCAAGCCCTTTCCGGGCTCGATCTCGCTGGCACCATTTTCAAAGCGTAGCCTGGCGTAGCTCAGCTTCTGAAAAAAATTAAAATTAAGGGAATAGGGAATTATAATACGACGCATAACATAATACCTAGTTTTCTTTGAATATTTTTTTCCCTAAATCGCTTGCTCATAATTATGTACAGCTGTTCGACTAAGGGCCTAAATTGTTAATGCCACTTTACTGCCTATGTGAATCTCAGTGCTTATTTTTCAGTTTTAAGAAAACGAATATGAATTATTAATAATACCTTACCTTATGAATTATTAATTATTAGTAATACATTACTTATGTGAATCGAAACTATACTAAAACTCCTATCCAATTTGCTAACATGCACAAATCTGTCAAGCAAGTAAATTGCTGAGTTAGGTTTTTTACCACAATTTTTTTTCGGATGAAAAGCACCCTATGTCCTATTGCTTTCTACATATTAGTAATCTGTGCTGTGGTCCTACCCCAGCATCTAAAAAGTATGTATATATACCAAACCAAATTCCCTGTCCAGCAGTTTCATAGTTGTTGTAACAAACAAACAATTACACACACACCCACACACAAACTTTAACATCTATTTAACTATTATAGCAGGAAGGAAGTAGGATTAGAGAGGAAGTATAGGATAAGGGAGGAAGTTTAGGATTTACTGCTGTGATTGAAATATTTCTCGAGCTACAGTTTCCCTTCGTCTGATGCCCTCAGCAGAATTGTCAAATACTTGTTGATTCTGATTATTATTTGCTCCTTGGATGGCAGGAACTCCTTCCTGTAAATATAATATTGAAATATTAACCTAGTACTTGCACATTAATTTTACTCAGTGAAATCTATCTACATTGATTTATTGTGTAGCATATTTGTGTATTGTTCCATTCCATGAGTCACAGATGGCTCTGACAGAAAATCAGTGCTGCAGGCATGTAATGCCTGAGGATAATGGTGAGTCAGCGGCCATTTCACTTTTGAGGGGACACTGCATAATTATGTATGTACTATTTTCAATGTTTGTGATTTTTGTTTGTACGAAATTGTGTATTTTCTTGTATTTGTGTGTCTTCTTGTGAAAGTGATCAAATGCCTTCTTTCTTTAATTCTTCTTCTTTAATAAATACTTCATTGAAGTTAGAATATAGGTAGTATAGTGTAGTGAAATTCTCAAAACTATAACCTGAATCAAATTATAGTCAATATTTTCATAATCCAGGCAGATATTGTGCAAAACACAACATGCCAGAATTGTCTTAGGTATGAGGTCAATTCTTCCCATATCAATGTATTTGAGACGCCGGAATCTTCCAAATAAAAGTGCGAAGGAACGTTCTACAACTTGACGGGTCTTGGCATGCACTGTATTAAAGTTTATTTGGTAGTCCTGAAGATTTCCTCTGTCAATGAAGGGTGGCAAGCACCATTTTTCAGCTGGATAAGCCTTATCTCCTATAATGTATTGATTTTCATCAAAGTATCTAAAATGTACAATGTATATTTAAAAAAAAATGTACAATGAATCACAATTTCTATTTATAAAATGCTGTCTGTCTGCCTATATATTCACATTTAATTGTTTTTTCTGATCTGTAGCTATACAGCATGAATGAGGAAAGAACATCTAATCTTTCACAATTATAATAAATAGATGAGGAAAATAAAACTGATATTTGCCTGTCTAGGTTTTCATCAACAGCTTTATATATGTCACTATTCATAAATATTCTCCTATCACTAACAGAGCTGGGATAACCCACGAAACAGTCAATATATTTTAGGGATGGAACCGCCACAGCCTGTAAAGTGATGGCTGTATAAAGTTTCCTATTGACATAGCGTTGTGGGTTTTCTGTAGGAGCTTTTATTGGCACATATGTGCCATCCACTGCACCTATTACATCAACCAATCCATATGTGGAGAAGGATCTCTGAATTTCTGATCTTTCTCTCCCAGGAGTAGGCCACTTGATCAGTCTTGGTGCAATTTTATTAAGGGTTTTCACAATTGTTATGAAAAACCAATGGAGAGTGCTTTTAGATAAGTCAAATCGTTCAGCAACAGATCTATAAAAACACAATGCATGTAGTAATTGTATTCCTTACACATAGGCATTTTGTAAAAATCAAGATTACAATCGAAATATTATAAACGGGATGTGAACCGCGATTACCTTTATTGAGCTCCCGATATTTCGATACAAAACTAATATAATAACTAATATACTAATATTTCGAATGAACTTAACCGTGAATCATTAAAAACTCTTAAGATTACAATCATTTACCTGAATGATTCTTGGTTGGCCAATAACCAAATTACGGAAAGCAATTGCTTTTCCACATTCCCCACGGGACGATGATTGGATGTTACATGAGAATACTCATTTTCGATGAGCTGTAAAAGGTTCTCAAAGGTGGTTCGGGTCATCCGAAAATGAGCCTGGAACTGTCGGGATGGTAGAAGGTGAACCACGTCCTCCACATATCGTGTGATTCTTACAGGCCTTTGACTCTGTCGCTGAGGTCTTGACATTGAAAGTAACAATTGGATTTCCTCTTCTTCGTCACTACTGCTGTCCTCCAGTTCCGTGAACATTGTTTTAAATACGTTTAAAGCACAAAAAATCAACGTATTTCTCTCTTCCATCATATTATAGGGGTAAAATTGACAGTATTGACACTTTTGACAGAAGAACGCCCCAAGTCGTTCAGTCGGTGTGAAAATGATCGGAAGATTTTCACCCGACGATAATCACACTGACACTTTAGTTACTGAACGTAGCCCTTCATATCAGTTTCAAGTGGCAAAAGTTACCCTCACCTATCTCACCTCACCTCACCCTCACCACCCCAATATCACTTTTTGACACTTGAAACTTGAAATTTGCTTGAAATAGTGTAGGAAGGAGCGCAAATTGATAGTGATAGTGATAACTGTTAGGCGGGGTCATACACTCGCACACATTTTACCACTTTGGAAGTGTCTTTTTCGAAAACTATTCAGTGTAGAAAAAAATGATAGGTATTAGAAACCTCAATATCATTTTTGACGACCTATCCACAGATACCCCACACGTATGGGTTTCATTAAAAAGTAATGCTCCTGTAAAAAGTATAGCTCTTATAGTTTCGGAAAAAAATGGCTGTGACATACGGACGGACAGACAGACACACAGACATGACGAATCTATAAGGGTTCCGTTTTTTCCATTTGGCTATGGAACCCTAAAAAACACTATATATTTTAGTTGTAGCAACAACAGTCGTCGGCTAGAATTGATAGTTTTCTTTTCAAGTAAGTCTACCCTCAATAATTTTCATTTAACATTTTGTTACAGCAAATACGTTAATTTGCTTTAGTATTAGTTCAATGTTATTTATGTTGTGATGTGATCAGTATTTACTAAGTAATTTGTTTTTGTGTCTTAAATGTTATTTATTGAAGTTATTAAGCAAATATGTCAAAAGACAGTAATAAAATTAAGGAACCGTTACCGAAGAACTCAAACCCAGAGAGTGATGTTCGGAAATATCCGATAATAAGGTCAGCTTACACCTAAGTAATTTATTGTATAGCTAAGCTACTTTACGCTTCTGCATATGTGTTGATGATATTGATTAAGTCTGTCTGTCCATAATGTATAACTACGCAACGGATTTTGATGCAGTTTTTTTAATAGATTTATGCACATATATTTCTTATTTTCATGATGGTCACATTGCTCATCCCTGCTACCATATTACCACCCTACTAGCCTATAGTAGGCGGCAAATAAGTAAAACGTGGAGGGGATATACGCAGTATGAAAAACAACATCATTTCATACTGCGCTTATCCCCTCCGGGTCCCCTCCACGTTTTACTTATTTGCCGCCTACGCCTACTATAGTATAGAACCATGTTGCTGTCAACTGTCAATACTGTCAACTGTCATGTCAGTCCTGTTTAGCGAATTGTCAGATATTAGCTTAGCTTATTAGCGAGAACGAGAACTATTGGCTTGTGTTGTTTTGTTGTTATTAATATTATAACAATCTTATATTTAGAGTCAGTGAATAATGTTTTGATAGTGTAAAATAAGTTAGAAATAGCATATCTCCATAATGCCGCCAACTGTGCAAACAAACGAACCCGAAAGGGACAAACGTCCCCAGAGAACGGGGGAAAGAAGGTTAGATTCTTCCTAGATTCTAGAACAACTTAAACGATACGTTAAGCATTAACCAATGTTTCTTTATTGCAGATCCGAGTTAGTAACACGTGTTAAATACTGCAATACTCTGCCCGATATCCCGTTTGATTTGAAGTTCATAACTTATCCATTTCCATCGACGCGCTTTATTCAATACAATCCTACGTCTTTGGAGAAGAATTATCGGTATGAAGTGCTAACGGAACACGATTTAGGTGTTCACATAGACCTAATAAATCGGGATATTTATCAAGGGGATGGCAACGCGACGCTCGATCCCGCAGATGAGAAATTACTCGAAGACGACATACTGACCCCTCAGGACTCCAAAAGATCGCGTCATCATGCCAAAAACGTCTCGTGGTTGCGCCGCTCAGAGTACATCTCCACTGAGCAGACTAGGTTTCAGCCACAGTCCATGGAAAAGGTCAGTGTTGTAAAAAACAAAGTCAATAGTAGTAGAATGTTGCATGTGGCAATATTGAAATACCGCATTGTTTTTAATGTTTTAAATAATTAAGTAACTATGTACTAAAGTAAAGTATTTTGAATCTTTTATTGTCTGTCAGGACATAGATGTGTTAAAATTTTTAGATTATTAACTTATTATAGAACTGAATGGAATTATATCAGAATTACACCAACCTCTCAATAGAAATTAAAATTCTGTGGCAAGTCCATATTGTAACAACAATTCCCATCAAATTCCACAGCAGGCATCATACCAAAATACCTCCAAGCACTAAACATACACATTACACACTTTCAAAAAGCTGTAATCCTTCATAGTAATCAAGTTTGGTTTCAATATAACAATGCTAAAAATTCGGATGCAAATCTAGAAGCATACAGCTTACCTTTTGTATGCCTAGTGCCAGATCTGGCACAAGATTGAATGCTATAATAATAATAATAATAATAATAATAACTTTATTTTCACCACAGAAGTTACAAATGCATAACATTTTACAAAGCACACATTGATACATAGGATGGGTAGATGACATTTTATGCTGTAAGTGAAACGGCGGCGCTCGCACTAGACTCTGGGTGTGTATCGCGAGTGCCAAGGAAGTACACAAAATACAGGAATAATACAAATAATAAAAGAGAAGAAAAGAAATAGCTAGAAAGGAGTGTGTTCGTGTGTGTGTGTGTGTGTGTGTGTGTGTGTGTGTGTGTGTGTGTGTATGTGAACGTGTGTATGTGTGTGTGTGTGTGTGTGTGCGTGTGTGTGTGTGTATGTGTGGCTACACTTTACCATTAGTAAGAGCTTATAAGGAGATCCTCAGTATCTTGATAGTTTATATTTGCTAGACATATTTCGATAGCATTTTTTAATTTAGCAGCAGACATATCTTTTGTGTTGTTTACAGTTTTGCATATTTTGTTGTAAGCGTTTAAATGGGAATAGGGAGGCATATGTTTGGCAAAAGTAGACCTAATGGATGGCAGAGGGATGCTATATACACGTCGAGCGGCAAGGCTAGGAAAATCCTGACTACAGATTACTTTTCGATGGGTGGCTACGGCTACTTTTGTAATGTACAATTGTCTGACCCTTAATACCATTGATTCTTTATAAAGATTGTCAGTGGGAAACCTATATGGCTTGCTAAGCATAACTTTAAGTACAGCACGTTGGGCAATTTCTAAGCTCTTGATATTAGATTTTACAATACCACCCCAGGCTGATATACAATACAATAGTGCTGATTGACATAATGCTTTATAGACCAGTATTAAAATATGTTTAGGTGCAGAATTTCTTAAAGACTTCATTAAAAAGATCGTTTTTCTTATCTTTTTTGATAGGTTAGAGACGTGTTCCTTGAATGAGAGATTTTTGTCAAACAGAATACCTAAGTATTTAATTGTGTCAGTTTGATCTATAGGAGAGCACTTACAAGATAGTTGATTAGATTGGTCTGATAGAACAGGCGAACAGGAATGGATGGTGAGTTTACGAGTAACACTGGGTCTTGTTGCAAGTGTTTTGTGAAACGTTACATACTTTGTTTTGTTTTTGTTTAAAGTTAAAAGATTTTCAGTCAACCAGTTTGACAATTTAGTCAAACCTATTTCGGCTGTATTGAATGCATCGTCCCAGGAATTGCCATGGAAAAGAACAACCGTGTCATCTGCGTAACAAATTATGTCAGCTCCCAGAAGGGGCACATTAAGGATATCATTAATGTAGATTAAAAATAAGGTGGGGCCCAGTATACTGCCCTGCGGAACTCCATAGAGCACTGGAAGATGTTCACTCAAAGAAGAACCCACCCTGACACAATGACGACGATCAGTTAGATAACTATGAAACCAAACGTAGGAAACACCTCTAATGCCCATACTATCTAGCTTTTTCATTAATAAAGGAACTGAGACAGTATCAAAAGCTTTAGCTAGATCTAAAAAGACACCGAGGCCATATTTATTCGTGTCCAAATATTTAGCAACTAATGACGTTAAAAGCACAACGGCATCTTCAGTTGATTTCTTCTGCCTAAATCCAAATTGAGACCCAGAGATGAGGGCATGACGTTCAAGATACTTTACTAGGCGAGTATTTACAACTTTTTCCAGTAATTTAGAAAATACACTTAGTAGAGTAATAGGTCTGTAATTGGAAGGCAACGTTTTATCACCGTCTTTGTGGATGGGGGATATAACTCCTAGCTTCCACTCGTTTGGAAATATACCAGAAGCAAGGCTTAGATTGAAAATGTGAGTTAACGGTTCTACTATTGATGGTTCAATTAATTTGATTAAGAGTGGCGTATAACCATCTAGACCTGGCGCACTACCTACTTTGAGTTGTTTAATAAAATCTGAAACTTCGGCCACATCAGTAGGACCTAAGAAGAAAGAGTTGATCGGTCCAGAATTTGTTGTGTATTCGGCTACGAGATCGCCTTCGGATTTATTTAATTTAGTGAGTGTCTCATCGGCTAGTGTTTTACCAACGCTAGAAAAGTATTGATTGCACTTATTCAGTGCATCAATAGGATTCTTGGAGTTTATTAATTTGGAAGAATTATTTTGAGGCTTGGAGATATTACACACTTCTTTAATGCTTTCCCATAGTTTCTTTGGATTGTTTATGCTATCGGATAACTGTTTGGCTTCATAATCTCGCTTAAGTTTTTGTGTCAGATTGTTAAGAAAATTACGATAGCGTTTATAGGTTACCTGGATGATTAGATTCGAGGGATTTTTTTTAGCTTGAAGGTGGAGTGAGTCGCGATTTCTCTGACATTTTATTATTCCTGGGGTAATCCAAGGTTTAATATTAAATTTGGAACGGGCTACTACAACTTCTGAGGTGTGATGTGAGGTCACATTATTTAAGGTGTTAATAAAGAGATTTGCTGCCTCATTTACGTTGTCATTATTTAGTACTGAGGACCAATCTATTGTTTCCATTTCTAATAACACTTTACTGTAATTTATAATAGTTTTAGTTCTTCTATGAGTATTGACTTTAGGACGTATGCAGGGTAGCGCTAGAATACATATGTCGTGGTCGGTTATATCTGTGCAAGTAATTAAACCTATTCCAGACATGCCACCACGTACAAAAATGTGATCTAGGCAGGCGTTACCCCTGGTCGGGTGGGTGATGGCTGGTAGTAATTTATGCGATGTCAAAAGGCAAACGTATTCAGAGCAGATCTCACTATTGCTACATAAATCTAGATTTATATCACCAGCCAAAATTATAGTGTTGTTATTATTAATTTTGCCAAGAACACTATCAAGGGTGACTAAGAAATTGTCAATTACATTAAAAGAAGGGGAACGGTAAATGCCATAAAGGATTATGTCGTTTCCGAAGTTAATTTCCAGGCAATTACAATCTTCGATAGGGGGTTCTGTAACTGAAGCACACCATGTGTTCCAAATGTAGGCTACGACTCCACCACTTTTATTTATATATTTGTTAGTGCGATAACTGTTATATCCAATGATTAATGGTGGATGTAAACCTTCATTTAACCAACACTCTGTTAGTATAATCGCATCAAATGTTGTTTTTAGTCGTTTAAGTGCTATTAAAAAGTCATCAAAATTCTTTTGGATACTCCTTATATTAAAAGTAAGAACTTTAAACTTGTATAAATTTCGATCAGAAAGAGCTTCACTACACTTTTCTAGTCTCAAGCGTGTGACAGTTGATTTGCAGTGTTCTGTCAACTTGGTCTAAGTAGTCCAATACGGATAAAGTCTGTTATACAACATCGCGAGAATATCGAGTAGTGATAACGCTTGAGACAATGAAAAAACAGGATGAGGATTATTTCTGTGAACAAGAAGCCTTTGAGATCATTTATAAAAATTGAGAGAACGGTATGTTTGTGGATGTATAGTGTGTGTGGTGTACTTTTGTAGTGTGTCTGGTGTGTATGTGTAGTGTTTGTGGTGTGTAGGTGTGTGTAGGTGTGTGTGAAATTTGTGAACACAAGAAACTTAAAACTACAAAATAATACAAAATTGAGATCAAGTTTTAAGTTAGTGACATTTTCCACTGTATATAGCAGAATAAGAAACCATAAACAGACGTCTAATTTACTAAGTCGGGGGAGTAGCGGAAGGTCCCACTCTCTGGTCCAGGTCGTCCGCGGTTGAGATATGAATGCCCGGCTTGTTTTCGTTTTCGCGGACATAGATTGCACCGTTCCGGACCCAGCAGAAACGAAAATTGTGTGCCGCAGCCCGAAGTCTAGCCTCTCTAAATAAAAGCCGGTTTTCTCGCGTAAGCCGTTCGTTCACGTACAGTTTCTGTGGAGCTCCGCTAGCGAGAGATTCCGACGTTAGGTTACGTCTGGCTTTTGCTGCTTTTAGCAACTCGTCTCGTTTTTGGCGGGTTTTGTATCTTTTGACACCTGTGCAAGCATTCTATGCTGGTTTTATTTATTTATTTTGGCATAAAAAAGGATAAGAAAGTTAATGGGTGTAAAAAATAACAATAATATCAATTTCAGGTTGAAGCAAAAGTGGGCTACAATGTCAAGAAGATATTTAGCGAAGAGACCCTTTACATGGACCGCGAAAGTCAAATCAAGGCTATTGAGAAGACTTTTGAAGACAACAAGATGCCTATTGAAAAACATTACAGCAAACCAGGTGTCGTGCCTGTGGAGATCATGCCCGTGTTTCCTGACTTTGAGATGTGGAAGTATCCGTGTGCGCAGGTCATATTTGATACTGATCCGGCACCGTCAGACAAGAATGTTGCTGGACAGATTGAAGCCATGTCACAGGCTATGATTCGGTGAGTAATTAGCCGCGTATTCACTGAGCGAGCCGCCTCGCGCGGCAGCTTCGTGAGGCAAATCCTCGGCCTGTCAGGACGTGTCTCGCCCGAAGCAAACACACGTCCTGCCTCGGGCGAGCGTGCCTCGACCCGAGCCGCGCGTTGTCGGTTTTTGTCCATGCTCAAAGGCGCCTCAGCACGTTGGCCGTGCTCACTCAAGACGGTTGTGTTTTGCCTCGCTTGTTCGTCGCGTGTTAGCGTCATGGATAAAGAGCGGTGTCTTAAATTAATACAACTATATGGTGAATATAGACGATTATGGGATGCGCAATGTCTCGATTATACAAATAGAGGACTAAGAGAAGATGCATAGAGAAATATTAGCGCGCAATGCTGCCTCAGCCTCACCGTGGCTCGGCTTTGCCGCGCGAGGCAGCCTCGATCAGTAGAAATTCTTGCATGAGGCTGCCTCGCGCGGCAATCGTTGCGCGGCAAATGTCCGAGGCTGCCTAGCGAGGCGGCTCGCTCAGTGAATACGCGGCTATTTGTTTGGTTTCACATTTTTAGGTTCCTTTAGTTATAACTAACAAACCAAAGTACCAATGTAGACATCAATTTCTACTCGAGCATCTGACTGTCTTGAAATTTGGTATAGAACTCCTATGATATTGCAGTATTTAACCTTTTATATGCCTTGTCCCAGATATGGGCCAAGATTGAAAGCTCTCTTTTCGTATTTTTATTCTTATCTCTTAAATTGGTATTACTTTAGACAAAAGTCCACAAAAAGGGTGTATTAAAAACGATATTTTCACAATTAATATTAGATTACAGAATCTAGAGTAATTTTATCCACTCTCAAAACTAAGCAACCATACGTAATAAATATTCAAGCTTTTAATTATGTTTAACCTGTTTGCAGAGGTGTGATGGATGAAAGCGGAGAACAGTTTGTTGCCTATTGCTTACCCACAGAAGAGACAATACTTAAGCGTCGTCGGGATGTTGCTGAAAGCACACCATACATGGACGGAGATACTTATGAGTATAAAATGGCCAGAGAATATAACTGGAATGTTAAAAGCAAAGCGTCAAAGGGTTACGAAGAGAATTACTTCTTGGTAAGTGAATAATACACACTACAGTTTCAACTGTTTCATTTATAGCATCTTTTTTCTGGCGGAGTGAAAACTCTTTATTAAATATCTAAAATGTGATAGGAAAATTTGACAGTACATCCAAAGAAACTAAAACCCACGCAGCCGTGTAAGAAAACTGGGCTTGTCTATATATCAACCTGTCTCTTGCATTACCAATTTATTACTATTTATATGCTATCTTTACAGGTGAAATTTTTTATATGTTTCAAAGTAAAAGTTTTGATATGTTTCTCTCCACATCTAAGTCACTAGACCTCGTCTCATAATAGTGATTAAATTTGTATTTATTTTTAAATTGTGTTAGTTACTCCATTTGAAGAGGTTAAGAAATACATTGGCTAAACGGGCCTGTTCCGTAGTCTAACCTAAAACTTTGACAGGTGGTCCGCAACCATGAAGTATACTACAACGAGTTGGAGACACGCGTGCGTCTGTCCAAACGCCGCGCACGCGCAGGGGCGGCCGCGCAGGCGCTCACGCGGCTCGTCGTGACGCACCGGCCGCTCAGCGCCCCGGAGCACCGCATACTGAGGCTTAGGGAGAAGCAGCTGGAACCAGTTCAGGTACATGTTTAAAGAAGTTAAAAAAATAGTGGACATAGGAATCAGTGTCCATGCAATCTCATAAAAAAAGTTGAAGCTGCATGGTTTTTTTTTTATAATAAAAAATGATCCTGAAATTAAGTTGTCAGCATAAGTATGCATAGAGATACATTTAAAAACTTTTAATATGAAATTTAATGTTGAGGTATTTACGTTGTGGCCATATAATTAAGAACGATTTGAAGTTCCTGACTTTTTTTATCTAAATCATGTCGTATGTTAAGTTGTGCTCCTTCGTAAAAGTAACTAGTTATGTTATAAAACAGCCACATGGATAGAGCAAACAGGAATAAGAATATAGTGTATAATTGCTAACATTTTTTTTTCACAAATTTTATTTATTCTCTATACTAACAACTTCAAATAGTAATGAAGCTGGACAAATAATTAAGAACGATTTTTCAAACTTCTCGAGAGTAGTTTTATATGAACTTTAGATTAAATAAATCATATTAATGTGAAGTTAGTGTGGAATAAAAAGCAATTTAATACATTTGAACTAAAATTAACAGTTAGTAGCATGTCCAAGGCTTTTAATTACGGCTTTACACCGGCGAGGCATTGAATCTATCAATTTTTGACATTTCGCAAGAGAAATAGAGTTCCATTCTTCTAAGAAAACGTCGTACAGCTCTCTCAAATTGCCACACTGTCGATTTGAAACATTTTTCTTGACTTCGCACCAAAGATGCGGTATTGGGTTGAGATCTGGGCTGTTGGCTGGCCAATCTAAGACAGAAATTGATTTTGATGTGAGGAATTCCTTAACGGTGCGTGCAGTATGCTGTGGATCATTGTCGTGTTGGAATGTCCAAATAACCGGAAGCACATCTTCAGCATGTGGTAACATTGTTTCTTCCAGTATACTTTTATATTGGAATTGATCCACGTATCCTTCTATCAGCCTAACAAGTCCAACACCATATCCAGAAAAGCAACCCCAAATTTTCACATTTCCCCCGCCATGATTTAATGTCACTTTTGTGTACTTTGGGTCGAATGCTTTATTCGGAGGGCGTCGTACATATCGTTTTCCATCAGAACATACCCTATTTATTTTTGTCTCGTCAGAAAAAAGAACGTTTTTCCACTGTCTGACTGTCCAGTTTTCATACCTTCTTGCAAAGGCAAGTCGGGCTTGCCTCTGACATTGTTTCAACATAGGCACCTTCCTTGCTTTCCTTCCGTTCAACTTCATTTTCTACCAAACGCCTTCGAATAGTGCGTGCAGAGATTGCTAAAGGGTTGTTTTCACCAGAATATTCTTTTCTCAACTCATTAGATCCTTTAAAAGGATTTTGTTTTGCCAAACGAACGATATTTCGATCATCTCGACGAGATGACTTTCTCTGTCTAGGTCCACTCGGAACGTTTGAAGTTGTTTGATACGTGGAAAAATGCTTTACGGCATGGAAAACCATTGTTTTTGAACATTGCAGATGGTCGGCTATCTTTTTATAAGACCAATTCTTCTCGCGAAGTTTTATTATTACTTCTCTTGTAGATTTATCACAACTCTTATTTTTCCCCATTGTTTTTATAAGAAGTAATCACCTTTCAAACTTTAACAGCACGAAATGGCGCCAAAATTACACGAATAATAATCTACAACCACAGAGCCACAGAGTTTTCTCTATTTAAATTTGAAAAATAATAAACTATTCGGCGTTCTTAATTATGTGACCAGCCAGTAAGTAGTAATACTAGGTGCAGATCGAATGTATAAAGTTTATCTATTATTTATTTAGCCAACTATGTTGCATAAATGAATGTACTGGTAGTACGGAAAAGTTTTGCAATACCGAGAGAAATAAAAAAAAAAAACGTGCAATTAGTTATACTTGTTACTTTGAAAAAATCATCTCAATAAATAATCGTTCTTAATTATATGGCCACAACTGTATATGAAAGTTAATGTTGTCGTTTTATAGGAGGATGATGATGAGGAAGAAGAAGACGATGACGAAGAAGAAGAGGAAAAACAGGAACAGAATGGAGACAAACAGAGGTACGTATTTTTTGGACCACCAAATTCGATTCCTTAATGTATTTATTTTGTTGACAAAATTAGCATATCTATAATTTTGTCTTTAGTCTGAGAGTTACCCTCTGTTCAAATCTAAATGGTCAGTCTAATGTTAGCTTTAGCTTACACACAAAAAAAAAACCTCTTGTTCATAAATCTTTTTCAAGATTTGGTTAGGTTAGCGTAAAATAAAACATTGAGAAACATGAGAGGTTGTTTTATTAACATAATTTTTTACAGGTCTCGTTCCCGATCGAAATCTGGCTCCAAGTCACCCCAAGGGTCGGAGCGTTCCAGGTCCGGATCGCGGTCCAAATCGCGGTCCAAGTCGAGGTCAAAATCGAGGTCAAAGTCGAGGTCAAAGTCGCGATCGAGATCTCGTTCCGGCTCTGCTGCCTCCAGGAAATCGAGATCTCGCTCGGGCTCCGCGCGTTCTGGATCCGCCAAGTAAGTATCAAAATCTATTGTCTTATTTTCATAATTAACTATTGTTTTGTTGTTGTGTTAATGTTGTGGTTTATACTGTTTGTGGACCACAAAATACCCTGTTTTTCCGCTTTCGGAAATACCGTAAGAAACATTAACAAAAAGTCATTTTTCGAAACATAAATCATACCTATTATAATTTACTGCTGCTGCCCCTCTTGATAATCGAAAAAATGTAGCCTTTACTTCTTGTCAAGCACCGCCATAGTGTGTCACCTACCGATAGACGCTAAATTTTTACTAGACCCCCCCCCCCCCCCCTTGATCATTGGCTGGGGATCCCCTTGTCTTGGGTTGGGATGATCTTGCAATAAATTCTGTCCTATAGGGGGCCCACATACAAGCTCGAAGCGTATCTATAGTCAATTTATTCAAGCTAGATACTAAAATGACATTACCTGTGTTGCCTGTTTTTTGCAATTCAAAAATAGTGATGTGCCACCACTATCGAAAGTTAACGATAAATTAAATTTAGTATAGATTATTGCATGTATAAGCTAGTGTAATAAATTAATAAACCTTTAAATTTGCTTGATACAACCGTATTTTTTTCTTAAAATATGACATGACCAAACCTCTTGTATTCAGACCACAAACATTGTCGATGGTTTCGAGTACACCACTAAACAATAAAAGCTGGTATCATTATTTCACAATTTGACATTTGCAATTGTCAATTTAGTATCTAGTATGATTAAATAGACTATAAAACTTGTTCTTTTTTAGGTCGGGCTCCGGGCGCTCTCGCTCGGGCTCCCGCGCGTCGTCCCGCGCCAGCTCCAAGAGCAAGGGCTCCAGGGCGAGCTCCCGGGCCAGCTCTAAGGGCAGCGAGAAGGTAAATATCCCTCACTTTTTGTAAGAGGAAATCTGGTGGCCATATCTCCATACAAACGTATTCCCCGATTTGTGGATAATCACATTAGAACGAATAATTCTTACCACATGATTCATTCCTTCCTCTCATCCTCTGTATTGCCTATGTTTTGCTTTTATCCAATTTTGATTTATTAAGAAAAACTGTTGAAAAATTGACGAATTTCGATGTAACAATCCAGATGTTAGTAAAATCAATTTACCGAATAAAATAAACGAAGAGGAAGCAGAAGCATAAACTTTTAAAACCTGTAAAATTTATGTGTTTTATGTACTTACAATAAAGAGTTATACAGTCAGAGTCAAATAGTTCCTGACACCCAATGTGGCCAAAAAGTTAGCAACGACCTTATTTCAACTAACAATGACGTGTCGCGAACTATTTGGCTACTTTGGTTATCACGAACTATTTGACGCTGACTACATACAGTCTTTTAGAAGTACTAATCTTTTTCCAGGTATATTCGTCTATTTTTAAGTCACTACAAATGCTTAATTTATCCGTCGTGGTCCGATATTTGGTCGTCTTTGCCTTTTCCTTCAAGCTTTCTAAACTGTGATTTTCAGAAAGAAAGAAAGAAAAGAAAACATTTATTTGCCATATATATGTACATATAGCATAATTAAATTACAAAAACAAAAAAAAGAAGTAAAAAAACATGAGGACATATATCACGAAATGGTCCCACCTCAGCATAATGCTGGCCTTGCAGCCAGCGCTGGTCTTCCGTTGGGACCATCAAGTGCTACTGTAAGCACATATTAAAAATATATATACAGTGAAACCTGGACAACGGGACTTCAAGGGACCTGCGAATAAGTCTCACTTAAAGAGGTATTCCACTTACCCAGTGTCTCAGATAGCCAGGTATAAATAAATATCTGTCTCATTTACAGAGGCTCCCATTAATAGAGGTGAGAATATAGACGTTATTTCAGTTATAGAGGTGCGATTATGAAATGAAATAACGTATTATGGAAACATTATACATACATACCTACATGAGTAATTAAAAGTGCTTTATAAACAAAAAAAACAACTACTTACGTTTTTTTAAATATTAAACAGTACAAAAACGCAAGTAAAGATTTGAGCCTTAATTTCGGCATTTTGAAATAGACGCCGATAATAGAAAAACAAAACTAAAACGGGAGGACATATTGAGGCACAAAATTAGCCAAGTACAAAATTAGCAGGTAAATTTAGTGTTTAAACTGGGAATAGACAAGGATAAATTAGGTGAAAGTCCGTGAAAGTCTTTACGTGTACGGTACCTGGACTCGGCTGCTGCTACGGCTTGGGAATTCCCGTGGGATAAAGTCACTTTAGGATCACAGCACATTCACGGCACACAACCACACTCGTAGCACGTACTTGTTTGTCTGTCATAGGTCAATGCAATACTAGGGAATCAGAGGGATGCGAGCGTGTGGCGCGGGGGGGGGGCTTGAGCTGGTTTATTTTGAACATTTAGTAAACAATACGGTAATTTAAAGACGTAGGTAGTGCCAGTTACAGAGGTGATAAAATTTTGTCTCAGTTACAGAGGTCTTTGCCAGTGAAATTCAAAGGAAACAATTTTAGAGAAATTGTTCCTTAAAATATAATCTCAGTAAAAGAGGTAAAATAGACTCGAAGTCTCAGTTATAGAGGTAATTATGACGATAAAATCGAAAGAACGAATCCCAGATATAGAGGTTCGTTTTGTCCCACTAACAGAGGTAATTCAGTGCCAAGGTGCCGGGACCACAGTATGAGTTCCAGCTATGGAGTTTTCTCACTTATCCAGGTCCCACTTAACCAGGTTTCACTGTATATTCAGAACAGTGAACCAGCATTACAACCTTTGACATGGCTGAATGGACAATAATTCCTTTACCTTTCCTATTTTTAGGGCTCCAAAGCATCATCAAAGGCAAGCTCAAGGGCGTCGTCGCGCGCAAGTAAACGTACATCGCGAGCGTCCTCGCGGGCCTCCTCTAAAGGTTCGGGCTCCAAGGCAAGCTCCCGAGCGAGCTCGCGCAAGAACTCGGCCTCCGGTAGCGGCTCGGAGAGGAGCCGCAGTCGTTCGGGTAGCGGGTCGCGACGGGTAAGACATACATACATACACATATAGTATGAATCTTCCCAGGTGAATTTTTCGCTTCGAGCCCTAATCTTTCAAAGACCATTGTCTCTATTATCGCATAGTCGCAAGCTACCGAGTTAGCACGTGCCACTACAACATTCATATTGAAAAACAAACGGTATCGTCATAGTATTAAGGTTCAAATTTAATGTCACTGATATTCTATATTAATCATCGCATCACATTACACTAATATTATAAAGGCAAAAGTTCGTGTGTGTGTATGTTTGTTACTTCATGCGCAAACGGCTGGACGGATTTGGATAAAATTTAGAACGGAGATAGCTGGTACCTTAGACTAACTCATAGGCTACTTTTTATCCCGGAAAATTGCATAGTTCCCTCGGGATAGTGATAAACATGTCAAAGGTCGTAGCTGCCTTGTCGTGACGTAAATAATTATTGCAGAATATAACTATCAAAATCGGTTCTTCAATCTAATTCTACGCGGACGAAGTAGCGGGCAGAAGCTAGTAATATTATAAAGAGGTAAACCTTGTGAGTTTGTGAGATTGTAGGGGGTAATCTCTGGACTAGGGATTGCAATCCCGCAGCTCATTCAATCCCGCGGGATTGATATGCGGGATTACTCAATCCCGCGGGATCCCGCCGGATCCCGCAATTTTGAAATTATGTTATAAAATCAAATAGAAACTACATATTTTTTGTCTAAAAACCAACTTTTATTAAACTTTTCGTACATTAAGAGCGTTTATCCATACCGACCTGGCAACGTCGCATTCCTAGTGCTCTCCACGACCACTTCACCGAAATTGAATAAAAGCTTAAAATGTGGTCTATACAAATTCATCGTTTTTAGTATATCAATGTGTCCAATAAAATAACTAATCGTGATGGACTTTTATTTTCGTATTAAAGGGATAAAATAATATAATATATCGCTTAATAAGAAAAAAAAAAAAAAAGAATAAAAGTCAATCAATTATTGCATTAGACACACTAAAATACACAAAAAAACAAAGTGCACTACAGACACATATTTCAAACTTTCATTCAATTTCCGTGAAACCATCGCAAACCAAAAATGCGGCGCCGCCAGCCCAATACGAATAAACCCTCTTAAGCAACAGAAATTATTTCTTCGCTATTAATTAAGTATAAGTAATTAGTAATCTGTTTTTTAGATTCATCTTTAAATGTTTGGCATAGTTTAATAGTTTTGTAGTTTTATATTTTTAATTCAGTCTTATTTAATGACTAATAATAATCAAATCACAACTTTCTTTTAGATGCTATTACTATGTTATCAAACTATGGTGATAATACGCTCTTTATCGCTAGTTTGAGCACCAAATTTTTAATTTGCGGGATCCGCGGGTCCGCGCTTTAAAGGTGCGGGATCCAGCAGATTAATAAAAGCTGCGGGATCCCGCGGGAATGCGGGATCCCGCTTTGCGGGATTGCAATCCCTATACTCAACCGATTTAGAAAATTCTTTAACCAATACAAAGCCACATTATTTGTGAGTGTCGTAATATTTAATTCTGCGCGGACCAAGTCGCGGGTAACGGCTAGTAAATACATAAATCACGTCTTTATCCTTTACGGGGTAGACAGAGCAAGGTAACAAGGGGCGCAGGGTAGGACGACAAAGGGGACCGAGAGCGGTGCGGGCGGGTAGTGCGCCTGCCCCTTTAGTAGTGCCAATTTGTCGCCTACCCCGCGACCCTATGCCGCGCGGACAGTTAAGCGGTCAGTATATAACATGATTCACAATAGTATAGTACTTTTTTAACCTATTTTTTTATTGCAGGGCTCACGCAGTGGATCTGCATCCAGTGCCTCTTCGAAACATAGTGGCTCAGATTAATTTAAGTTGTTTAATTTTAAAAGGGTGAGGTGTTTATTCCGCGAGAATAAAGCTTTTTTCACTGTACCAAATAAATGTATGAACTGAAATGATCCTATATTGTTTTTAGGTGGCCCTCTGTTTGAAGTACCTATGTAATAATAATATTATTATTTTTCAATAGTTTCTTAATGTTTTCATCTTCTATCTTAGCATATCGTATTTGAGTTGGACTTTGTAAAATTAAAATTAATTTAGGCGCTATCGCATTAGGTTGTAACCTGTAATGATAGTTGCTTGTGTGTGAAATAAATAAATAAATAAATATCTAGCTTCAATATTCACAGGTCTATATAACATTTACTATGTGAAATTAGCTCACTTTTCTTGCACGAGTTATTTAGCTTTCGTAGAGAAGTGATGTTGACACTCGTAGAAAGTCATAATTCGTTATAGAAACGTTTCTTTATGTCATGTACCATGTATGTATCTGACTAATATTACAAATGCGAAAGTATGGATGGATGGATGGATGTTTGTTTGTTACTCAATCACGCCAGAACGGCCCTACGAATCTGGATGAAATTTGGCACATAGATAGAGAAAAATCTGGAATAGCACATAGGCTACTTTTTATCCCGGAAAATTCCTGCGCGATAGCGATAAACGAATTCTTTGCAGACGAAGTCGCAGGCAACAGCTAGTTTTTTTTTTATAAATGTAAAGCCACCTGAAAATAATGTTGGATCTTGATCTTTCTTAATGACAGTTAGTGGTACTCGCCTTATACTCCGAAATTCGATTTTCGAAATTCGTTTCGTGCCGTTCCGCTCTCACTAATAGTTATTAATTTGAGAGTGAGAGGGACAGTGTGATACGAACTTCGAAAATCGAATTTCGGAGTAGCCCCCTGGATTGAATGAAAGTTCTTCACCTTAGTATACTGTAAAGTATTAAATAAAGTCTTTGACACTAAAGTTTGGTTTTCTTTTACTACAAGCATATTAATCTTCAACTAAGCTAACAAATTGGCTCTTCTACCGAATCCGCCATATTTTTGGCGGAGAGGAAAACGCGAGTTAGTATCTTCTGTCTATAAGTAACTTGTGAATTAACTAAATCAGGTTTAGTTTAAAAAAGTGTGGTTAAAATGGTAACAGACAAACGCGTACGTTCAGTTGCGGGTAAAAAATAATTAGATGGCAGCACAAGTGAAACAAAAGGTAGTTTTGAAGCAATATATTTTATTAGTGCGTTCATTTGATTACAGAACAGTAAAAGACAAAACAAAGTTAGATTTCAGCCACTTCATTTGTAAGTCAAAAAAACAAACCTGTAACATCACCTGTATTCTAATACTTTATTCACCATATTTATATTATCTTTTCATAAATTCTCGATATGTTATGATAAAAAGGATCCTATTTATTAAAATATGTATTTAATTTTTTTTGTCTAATCTGTATATTCTGTCAAAAAGTTATGAAATTATAAAGTGGCAATACTGTAGTGTCGTCCCTTCCCAATCTATAAGTATAAGAAAACGGGACGACACTACAGTATTGCCACTTTTTAATTTCATGACTTGAAAGAACATACTATTTAAAAGGTTTGTTACATTTTATTTCTCAAATACACATTTCCGCATCTTTTAATAAGATTTCAATAATTTATTAATTGATTATGATTAACTGGCTCAAAGCCTTAGACATAGATAACCGATAGAGTATCATGAAGATTAATTGGAATATTGGATTGGATTAATTGCACCAAGCCTGGAGCCGAACCGGATGGCGTGTTGATGAGGAGACCCACGCCCAAATTAATAGGTTAATTTAGGCTGAAGAAGAAGAAGAATTGGAATATTATTAATAGATTAAAAAGACTTTAAAGACGGGAAAATACACATCAATACCTTCCTTATTTCCTTATTTTGTTCGACGTTACATTACAACACTATATTCATTAAGCACTGGTTTTAAAATAAAGTACAAAAAGCACCAACAATTTATTGCAAATACAAAAAAAAAGTATGGGCAACAAACAAAATTCACTTTCAAGAATTCATTTGAACATACAAACTAAACTCGCAAACTTAAAATTACCTACATACAATCTTGTAAAAAAAGGAGACTCCCAATTAATTTGTCTTGTGTTTACTTGTTCAGTGAAAACTGTGAAAGCCAAAAACGTGCAGTTATCAAAATAGAGACTTGTTTAATCTTTAGAAAATTTTAATGTGTGTTTCGTCATCAATTAGGGACATTTTAGGATTATTATTCTCAGGAAATTATATGTATAGGTACAATTAAGGACATAAATATATGTACATTACCAAGGCGTCAAAATATCTATACTCCTTTGTGCCACAAACAAGGTCGACGACTCATAATATTTGGCTGTATATGTATTCTGGCTGTATCGATATTTATGCCTTCAACTGTACCTATCACTATTAAAAAAGCGTACATTAAAATTGATAAATTTACTAAGTGAACTTTGACTGCTTCAAGGTTGTCGTTAACATTATTTGAGATACGACCTTTTTCATAATAGTGACGACAGCAGCTTACTTTTCACAAGGAGTATTGATCGTATTGGGAAACATTCGTTATATTATAATACTACTTTGTTATCGAGGAATTCTTTGGGCATATCCAATAAAGACTGCCCGAATTGGTCAGTTATGAACTACAAGAATAAGTTAAGTAAAACAAAAATGGAATTATTTCTGGGTAAATGCATTAAAAGTATAAACAGTATAAGTATACCGTATCCTAATTTATTAACTTATTTTAGCAAATGTACAGCCATACAATCGAGATAGACATAATCGTAATGTAAAAAAAGTCAATTTCGTAACGAAAATGTTTCATTTGCATTATCTATCTCGATAGTACGTCTGTGTACACATAGTTGTTTTGCAAAACGCAAAATGTTAAGGTAAAATTAATAATGTCAGTTTATTATCATCGCTTATTGTAAAACAAAAATCCGCCGTCTGTCTGAACGATTGTCTTGCGGTTTTCACCATCAGACCGAGTTTCACGAGGAAGGTTAGGTACGAGTATATACCTAAATTGTCAAGGTTTTGTGTTTAGTTGAAAGATAACGATAAATTGTTGGAAGAGTCGGGTAAAGTCAAGCTGCCTGAGATACAAATTTTAATTTTGCACGGACAAAGTCGTCGGTCACAGCTAGTAGACATCAAATTGGTGAAGAATGCTTTATTTATTTTTAACCGACTTCAAAAAAAGGAGGTTCTCAATTTGGTTGTATTTTCTTTTTAATGTTTGTTACTTCATATATTATAATGAGCCAGTACAGATTTTTAAACGTGGCTATTCTTTATCATCGCAACGATCTAATCTATGCGAGGTATCGAACAAATTGATTCCTGACCCACTGTGGAACCCTCTCACAGTAAAGGTCATAGTGAAGTCACATGGAATTGAGACGCAAAATCATGTGACGTTTACTGCGAGAACGTTTTACCATGGGTCCGGGTCTCTTGGCCCATAATTTTCATTGGTCATAATATTCAATTTTGTAAAAGTCATCAGAATGCAGTAAGCTAGGTTAGGTTGGTATTTAGTTTACTATCAATTCTAAAAAATAATTACTGTATCGATTTAAACTTTCGCGATTTTTACACATTATTTATTATAAGAAAATCGGGATTCAATCGCGTAAATAAAATGTATTTTTCTAAATACCTCGACGTTTCGGACGCGACTTTGCATCCATGGTCTCGAGAGGTCTCGAAATAGTTACAGTTTCAAAAATAAAAAACCTTTTTCTTACGTAAATTATGACAGACTATACATTCGGATATTATTCCACTAATCTTTTTATTTTTGTGTTTTTATGTTTTTTACGGTTGTTAGTGGTAATAAATATTTTTTCTTTGTTTCTTTCTCATATTCAATTTTACAGATCAAAATATATACCCGCTAACACACATGATTGTGTAAGCTATAATTTATCATAAAAAAGGACGATTGATACCGTACTGGCGCTAGTTTTCCGCAATAGTTTCTCCTTTAAAACTGAGACTGAGACGGTTTTTTTTAATGCTGAGTTAGGACCATTTTGGGACAATTTATTTATCTGCTGTTTAATGTGTTTATTAAATTTATTGTGTTGTGATTGTCATAAATAAACTTTTTTTTTTCTTTCTTTTCTTTTCTTTCTTTATTCTCTGCATGGAACGATATGCAGCATTACATATCTGCTATTCATAATAGCTCCACGCTTGAACCACTAAAGGCCGGTACTTGTTCTTAACCCGTACTAAGTTCTTCAGTCACTATGTCCATGTAGTAACTAGTGAACACCGCTTTATTGTGCATCACGTAGCGCAGGAGGGTGCCAGATACGCTGGTCAGTTCCGGAGCGAGGGCAGACAGACCGACAGGTATTTGTCTGGAGCCGCCCGCGCAGACCAAGATCATCTTTAGGAACTCTAGCACCCTTTGACCTAGAATAACGATGGTTACTTTCAGACAGGAATTCCGACGGCACAACTTTATACGTGCCGGCACGTAAGTCTAGCGATGACGAGTCACGTGGGATCTGCGCAGCCACGGATACCGTATTTTATACTTCTGCGCATACAAGGTCATCGCTAGACTTACGTGCCGGCACTTATACGACAGGTAGGCTGCTAGCTGTGGCGTAACTATAGGGTGGCAGGGCTGGCAAAATGCTACGGGCACCCAGCTCTACGGGGCCCCGAACCGGCTTGGCCTTGAGCACAGAAGGGAAGATGATGCACTTCTTTATTAGTGAGAAAAGGCCCCATTGGATGAATTTGAAGCGGGCCCCTGACTGTGTAGTTACGCCACTGGCTAGTAGTAGGTTTTTGTATTTCATGTGCATAAAGCTTACTTTCTAAGCTTTAATGCTTAAAAATCTTAAAAACCATAGGTGCCCGTTTTTTTTTGCAAGGGGGTGTACATTGATTAACTCAATTCTCAATGCTTTTTCCATAATCGGAGTTAATTAAGAAAATATTGATCTCTGAGGTCTTGAATGAAATATGTATAAGGAATATCCTCAGTCAGACATATTAAGAAATCATTCAGTGTGCACACGTGGCAGCGGTGACTGATGAGCATTTCTCAAAAATAAATGATTTTTTAAAAATATTTTCTACAATTTTATGTTGTTCCTACTCAGAATCACGTGCTCTTTTAATCTTAATGGGATAGAAAAATGTTCCAAAGTTTTTTTTCCTATTTTCCATACACTTTGTATGGCGTAACGAAAAGAACATAAAAAATGTATGAAAATTTCGGGACATCTTTTCTCTTCTACAGAGATGGAAATCACGATTCTGAGTGGAAACAGCAAAAAATTGAGTGCGGGTGACATTTTTTTTTTAAATGGCTCTTATCTAGAGAGACTGCCTCAAGTGCCTCAACCGTAGCACGTCCCACATCGTCGTATGGACTGACTCTAAAAGCCAAGCACTTTTATAACAAAAAAAAAAAACAATGCATGCCATGTCTGCTCGCTCTAACAATGCAATATAGTAGTAATCGCAGCACTGTAGGTATATGTGTATTTTTTTGTAAGTAACTTTAAATGTACCAAGTACAGAGTGAAAAATTAAGAGCTCCGTAGGTTGCTCTACAAAAGTTATGACACTGTTTTTAATTTCTAATACTTACGGACTATCTGTCTGACTTTAT
Source organism: Pandemis heparana (assembly GCA_963854515.1). NCBI lineage: Eukaryota > Metazoa > Arthropoda > Insecta > Lepidoptera > Tortricidae > Pandemis > Pandemis heparana. Next base: position 8,864,773 of record OY978025.1, read on the forward strand.
GTTCCGGGTCCCTCAGCGAGACAATCTGAGTCCTGATGAGCTCCTTCATGTCAGCTGTGAGTGGGTCCTGGCCAAGGCTGTCGAGGAGTTGTTCCGTCACCAGAACAACCTCCTCGGCGACAGATGGCAGCACCATTTTCAATTGGCTGCGGAGGTTTTATTGTAATTTAAAAAAAACGAAGACAGACGACGAAGTGATAACGGCATACAGTACGATTACTTGGAGTTAACACTTGACAGATGGGCGTGCCTTCAGTAAATTTTCAACTATGACGTCATACAAATAAAATAGTTTTCACATAATAATAATAAAAACGTGGGTATCGGTAATAGCGGTATACTAAAAATGCCTTTATTTGTATGACGTCAAAGTTGAAAATTGACCGAAGGCACGCCCATTTGTCAAGTGTTAACTCGAATTAATCAAACTGTACCGCTTATTGTTTTAATTATAGTTTTTATAGGACGCTTCAGTAGAATAGTGGTTCGACCTATGGTCGCTTAAGTATAGAAACGTAGGTTCAAACCCGGGAGTCTCTGAGCTTATCAGAATATAAATGAAAATATATTTGAAATTTTACCATAAGCTTTTAGTTTTCTATTAGTATAAAAAACAGGATTAGTAATCTTATGGTTAATCGCTGGAAAAAAATCTCCATTTAGTGTCAAGCTCAGTTTAGTATATCAAAATATATGGAATTGTCAAGCTCGAACCAGGTTTACCGATCAAATCTGTCTTGGTCTGCCTGTTTATTTTTTTGTCTGTCACGGTAAAGATGTAATTCACATACAGTTTTACACATTTCAACACTACCAAACTAAAGTAGTTTTGATAGAAAGAGATAGCGAAATGATTACTATTTTTTGAAGTAATAACTTCTTAGGTAAACCGCTTCGTGACGTAACGCGTTACGGCGCCAGTCTGTCTGGCGTCCCTTTCTCTAACACATACGGCAGCGGTAGGCAGGCTCTTCCTCTCTCACTCTAACCCACAGCGCTAGTCTTATTTCGGACAGACGCTTCCCCCTTTCTCTACTCAGTGTTTAGTGTGCGATAGACATACTGTTAGAAACTTAGATTAGTCAGACTTTTTTTTTTAATACTTACGTGTCGGTAGCAGTATCGCCTATGATAATAACTATTTTCTCCTTCAAGTTGAGTTTGTGTTTGGCCGCTGCGCTCGCGTCGCCGCAGGACGGACTGACTAGCATGCAGGCAGCGACACAAATCAACCGGTACACTTGAGTACCGAGCTCGGCGAAGCGAGGTGCGTCTAGGGTCACCGACTAAAAAAAAACAATAAAATTTCTAAACGACACTGAAAATTAGAAGACATAGAAAAATCCGAAAAGTAAAGCTATGGCCGGGAATCGAACCCGGGACCTCGTCATTCCGTGACGCGTGCTATACCCCTACGCCACCCATAGCAGGTCAACCGCAAAAGTAAACATAAAAAATCAAGAAATAAAAATTTCTTGATACATTTGATATTTAAAAAAAAAACATGTTCTAAGATCTAAGAGAAGTCGAAAATAAGCTTTTGCGATATCGTCTAACTTAGGACAGTCACATGTCTTGGACCGCGTGCCTTTTTGTCCCATAATTTTCGTTGGTCATAATAATCGTCAGTCATAATTTTTTGATCATTAATGAAACCGTGCATTTTTCAAAAATTTTGGAATAATCATCAGAATGTAGAAGTTTAGGTCCTAACGTAACCTACAACACTGATGATTTTTCCAAAAAAAATCCAAAATAATATTTTTTGTTTTGTTAAATATTAATTGTTTCAGAAGTAAAACGCTTTATAACTAACGAAGAATCGACAGGAAAGCTAACCAATTATGACAAACCATACATTCGGAACTTCAATTTTATGGGACAAAATAAAGACCCTTGTCTTGGATACCATATTAAGCACTCACTGACTCAAGCTCTTTATATAAATTTACTAGCTGTCCTCCACGGCTTTGCTCGTTGGTAAATCATTCTTAGGCAATTTTAATGGGAACCTTTGAGCCATGCACGATGCAGGGGAGGGGGGGATTGAACTTTACCTCCGGGTAACCTTGAGCCTCATCCCACTCCAGCAGTTCCAGATAAGCCTTGGCGAGGGTCTGCGCGGTCACGTTCCTGATGATGGCAGGGTCGGAGACCGGCAGGCTCAGCCCGGTACGGTCTATGTGCCGTTTGAGCCACGCTCGAGTGTGCTGGAGGCCATCTGAAAATTGCCTTTTTTATGACAAATCATTAAACTCTTACAGCCTTATTCATAAAAAGTTAGAGGCTCGCTATAAGCTCGCTATAGGACCGATGCAAAAAAACATGATTCATAAACGACAATTAGCGCTAATCAGTCCATCAAGGGTCTGTTAAGTCTTCCGAAAGTTAGCGGACCGTAGACCCTACTTTATCTCTCTGCTAACTCACAAAATGGCTGCCACACATGTGAACAGCTGATTTTGGCAAGAGCAAAACCATACGCAAGACAGTTTTTTTGTTTTAAGTTTTTATTCCCTCCGGGAAAGGTAAAGGAAACTAGATCCACACTGCACACTGCCACTGTCGTGTTAATTCGCTGGTTTCCCGCTAATTCGCTGCCACTGCTGTCAATTTTTTTTTTTAATTCACTAAAAGGCCATTTTTGCCCGGCTAGCACGACAGCGCACAAGAGTCGCGTCGCGCGCGAGATAGATTACCCGTCTCTTTCTAGAAAGAACAGTAAGAAAAAGACGGGCAATCTATCTCGCGCGCGACGCGACTATTGTGCGCTGTCGTGCTAGACGTGTTGGTCTATGATTTGTCAAAGTGACAACATAACGCGTCTAATCCATCCATCAGTAGCTCATTAGTTAACAGACTGCTAGCAAGCGTTTATGAATCATACTTTTACCCTCTTATTCACAAACGCTCTATAGGCCAGAGGCGTCTTTACCTATGGTGCAGGGTGTGCGGCGCACACGGGCGCCGGGTCTAAGGGGGCGCCGAGCTCCCTCTAATGCGACACCTACAAAGATGCGTCGCTCGCGGCGCCGGCGCTCTCAAAGACCCTGCGCCCGTGTTATGGCGCCAGGGTACTGGTTGCACACGGGCGCCACAAGGGCTAGAGACGCCTCTGCTATAGGCTTCTGCTAACTTAGCAATCGTTTTTCCTTAACTGTCACTTTGACATTTACCTTTCACAGATAAGGACCAACAATTGCTAAGTTAGCAAAAGTCTATAGAGCGTTTATGAATACGGCGGTTATACTTTGACTTTAGCCAACAGTAAAACTACCGCACTTTGCCCCACAGGCACAACTTCTCGCCTATAAAATAATTCTTAAGATTTTCACCCTGGGCTGTTACGATCTGCACGGGAAGAGAAGCAGCTGGTACATATTATGCTAGCTATCACGCTAATTTTGTTGGATGCTATTGCCGTTGAATGGAACCTTTTCCAAGTAAGCGTCGTAACGATTTTCCTCGTTAAGTAATGTGATGTCCAGGGGCGTGCAGTGGTTTCTGACAGAGGGTAGGCATATTGACAACAAAACCCGTATTGGTACGAAACGTGTCGGGCATAATATAATCATGGATCTTCTATATACAAATGGGTATGTTCCCTTAGATCTTTTAAAGTACACAATGGATTTTTGGTTTTCGTCAATAAATAGAGCGATAGGTACAAGAGGTACTTATAGTTTAATAATTATATTTGTTTTGCATTAATTAGTTAAATGATGACCACAATTACCTAATACATCACACAATTTACATTAATTACCTATGAAATATGGTAAGATTAAAACTATCCACAAAACACACCACACCACACACATTAGTATAAATTCACATTACAGCCGTGCGAAGCCGGGGCGAGTCGCTAGTTTAAACTATAACATGAACTCCACAGTTTATGTTAACTACTGTTCTGTTGTAAATAAATTAAAACAAAAAAGGAAAGTCTGGTAAACTTAGGATTCGAACTCGGGTTCAAAGCTTGACAGGCGACTCCAGAACCGTCGAGCTACGGCGTTAGATAGCTAATGATGTGAAATTTTGCTATACAACTAACCTTCAACTAACCGACCATAAGTTCACAAATGTGATTATACCTATTATTATTTAAAACAACACAACCGTTAAAGTAAAACAATTTAAGCACTCACCAATGATTTTTTTTAATATTCAGCCAAAGCGGGTCTGTTAGTTGTGCGTTGTAACAATAAAATATGTATACATGCAAAGGAAGGACAAATCAAATCAAGTTGGCAGTAAAAAATTATGAATATTTAACTAAGTGTAACGTGAAATTGTTGAGTTGCCTTTTGTTTAAGCCAAGTAAAAGTTACGTACCGGTACTTATAATTAGTTAGGTACTTTTGTCGTTTTATTATATCACTTTCGTCGCGAATTAACTTTCACAACACTCACAACACAAGACCAAGGCCATCCCATAAGTTAGTTCACGTTTAATTATGTAGAACTAAACAAATAACTTAATAAGCCTTCACAGAATTACACAATTAAAATAACATCATTAATGTTTTTATTATGATCATGAAGGAAAACATCAAAAAACAACAAATCAGAGAGCCCGAACATTACGAGTTTTAGCAAATGCCAACAAGATCTGCCTAATTTTACCCAATAAAACGAGGTCTTTTCGCGCATGCGTTTAAACGCTTCATGGTGATTGGCGCGAAACATCATAGCGCCACCTTGCATGCTTAGTTCAAGCGTCCGCAGTGCTGCCATTTTAATGTTTTGGCAGCTAAATATGGCGGTATTTTGGGTTGTGATATTTTTATTTGTCGACTAATATTTCGTTCTGAATTTTACCGGGAAAGTTACAGGTACAGAAAAGTTGAGGAAAAATCAATAATTCAGTGTGGTATTTCTTTTAATTGCTATTTTTAAATAAATATTTTACTCCAATACAAACTAAAAACGTGAGTATAAAAGTTTATAATTTATTAATAAAACAAAGTCTCAGTATAATCTCGTGTATATGATTGAATAAATAATAAAAAACGTTTATTTTGGGTTTTAGGGCATATAGATGAAATTAGTAACTTTTAACTAAAATATTTTGGCGACTGTTTGATGGACCTGGCATCACTGGGGAGTCAGGCGGTCTGACTTGGAATTTTATGAACCCGAACGCTGAAGGCTATCTTTGTGTGCGTAGCCACACACAACTGTAGGTTAGTCTTGTCTGGACGTAGTTCACGGACGATATTTACATATGCACGCTGTAGACTTGTGTGCATTTTTGCAGGCAAGTCGGTTCGCTGCTTTTATAAGCAAAAGAGTGAAGTGAAGTAGTATCGTGTCGTCCATCGGTATGGCAAAATTCGAGCGCTCAGGGTACCGTAAGAAAGATTGAAGTTTTATAATAAATTTGGTTAGTAATAAAAAAATATTTTATAAGTTTGGTTAGTAAAAAATAATAATAATGAAATATGAACATAATAGTAGTATGTAATGTACGTATGGTTATAACGCACTGCTTATGTGCTTCTAAGGAATACCCGCGTGTGGTGATGTCACTATGACGTTTTATGCGAAGAGGTCCCATGGCGGGCAGGGAATTATAGTCCTTGACTGTACCTAAATGTTCCTTACCTTCGGTGACCTTCAGCAACTCTTCGAACTTCACCTTCTCATAGTGCACACTCTCCTTCTGGACGTGGGGCCGAATCATGGTGATGAGGGTATTAGCCAAGTCCAGCTTTAGAACCTCTAAAGTTTCTAGAATCGTTCTGAAGACGTCAACCTGTAAAAATAAGATCCACATTCAAATAAAGAAAGAAACCAATCACTTGTGTGCAAATTTTGCCTGACCATGCGGATTGCTCCAAAATACTGGGGCATAGACTAACTTTGTTTATTATTTCATTGGTTACCATTGTCAAACCACAGTATTTCAGCTCCTTAGCAGACTACAGGCGTAGTACATTTTTTCCATGACATTTCGTTGAAATTTATCCGGTTTCCAACTTTAGTGACATGTATTAAAGTTGTGTATTGTATACAATGCAGCTGTCAGATATATTTTTTTTATAAATCCTACTAATATTATTTATAAATGCGAAAGTTTGTGACGATGTGAGTGAGTGAGTGTGTATGTTTGTTCCTTCTTCACGCTAAAACGAATGGACGGTTTTGGATTAACTTTGGAAAGAATATAGCTGGTACAGTCACCAGCATAAATATATGACGGTGAACAGGGCTGCAAAAATAAATGATTATCTATTGGGCTCAATAGCTTATGACGACACTACCGCGGTAAAAATAAGTGATGCTCTATAGGCGGAAAAAAGATCGTCGCACCCTTATCAGCAAAAATATCAATTTGCAGTGAAAGCATATCATCGGATGATAGGTGGGCCGCATAAATATCAATTTGCTGTTAAAGTATAATCATCGTATGATACGCGGGCCGCATATATATCTGACACGTAAAAGTCAACTCTTTGTTGTTGATTTGCAAAACCGAACCATCCCTGGCTAACATAGAGACGTAAATTGTATGAAATGATTTGACAATTCACGAGAACAGTGCAGACTTGTCATTGCATACGTCTGTCTCACATTTTATTCTATCACATATTTGACGGACTCAAATTCCTAAATTACAAAATTACCTATATAGGAATCGATGACCTGGGAAGGGGGTGTTTTAAATGAAAAATATCAAAAACACTATTTATGTATGATTATTTATTTTATACAAATTGCTAGATAAAACATCGTAGGCCTTATTAACGCGCAGTTACGCTCATATTTATATTTTGCGTTAAAATGTCATTCGCCATGTTGGATCCAAAAAAATATTTTCGTGTCAATTATGTCAAATTATGTCCAGCATCTTGGATCCTAAACAGCAAACGTCAGTGAACAAAGACATTTTCCTTGCTACTCCAAGCTTGTGCGAAATATACGTCTTTTGGGGTTTTCTGTCAAAACGTATATATTTCGCACAGGTTTTGGCTGTCTTACTCGTGTAGTAGCGGAGTAGCAAAGAAAATGATTTTTGTTCATTGAAATGGACCTTCAAAAAGTAACGGCGGCGGATTCAATAAAATAGTGAATGCCAAATATAAATATTTGTTCATTTCACGGCATCACCGATTTCTCGTTCTCTTTTTTTTATGAGTTTGCTATTTATTGGGAGAAGGTTCTTAAAAGAAAAATGGAAAAAAAAGAAAAATCTGGAATAGGGGCAAAGCCACGGGCAACAGCTATTGGTATAAATTTAGCTTGTTTTCTTGCTAAGTTGATAAGACGAAGTTGATAGTTGTTTTTATTTTGTCCTGAACGCCAGAATGATTTTTGATTAAAGCATGTCCGAATTAATAAACTAAATTCTAACTCCGCATAAAATAATTAGGCCATTTTTTGTAAGGTGCTGATAACGTTAATATGCCACATTTTTTATAACACTATGTATGGAAGTTTATAATATTGTTCGTAATATAAAAACTTTTTAGTTAACCTAAAATGATACTGGCCACTAATTATTCACACATCATAAAGATTTTAAAATTATGTTATTGACATATTCGCGATTGGAACAATGTGAGACAGACGTATGCAATGACAAGTCTGCACTGTTCTCGTGAATTGTCAAATCATTTCATTCAATTTACGTCTCTATGTTAGCCAGGGATGGTTCGGTTTTGCAAATCAACAACAAAGAGTTGACTTTTACGTGTCAGATATATATGCGGCCCGCGTATCATCCGATGATTATACTTTCACAGCAAATTGATATTTATGCGGCCCACCTATCATCCGATGATATGCTTTCACTGCAAATTGATATTTTTGCTGATAAGGGTGCGACGATGTTTTTTCCGCCTATAGAGCATCACTTATTTTTACCGCGGTAGTGTCGTCATAAGCTATTGAGCCCAATAGATAATCATTTATTTTTGCAGCCCTGTTCACCGTCATATATTTATGCTGGTGACTGTACCCTAGATTAGAACATAGGCTACATTTTATCCCGGAAATTTTAAGCAGACGAAGTCGCGGGCAGAAGCTAGTAAGATAATAATAATATAGCCTTTTTATCCCATTATTATTATTTATTTATTATTTTTTTTATTTTTATTAAATTGTCGCGTAATTTATAAATAAGAACCTTATTCAAACGTGAAACGAAACGTGAAAACCGCATGAGATCCAACGAAATGTCATGGAAAATCATTTTGCACTGCATCTGTAATTTTTTTTTTTCTAACCGTATCAGTCATTGTGGTGATGTTCTGTATCATCTCGTCCCTGGCCGGAGCAGCAAGCTTAGCCATCAGATCAATAACGAAGGCAGCATACTTGTGGAAGTCCAGGCTGTTGTTTTCAGCTTGCTGTTTTATGAACTCCGTATCCAGTACCTCCTCTATCATCTCTCGGATGCGAGTGTGACGTGGGAGCAGTATTGAGAATAAACCCTGGAAATTTATAAAAAAACACTGGAGAAGAGAGCTCGTTAGAGGAGAATCGGACCCTATTACCAAGATCCATCTGTCTGTCCGTCACCAGTTTGTACCTCATGAACCGTGATAGCCACAGTTGTAATTTTCACAGAATATTTTTATGTCTATGTAAGTCACCGATATAAAATGACCTCACATTGCCTACATTTTGCTTAGTAGCTGGGTTCTTGCACTGAACCTTCATAATTACTTGCCGAATTTGTTCGGAGGGAGCCCTCGGTGCGCTCGTTCAACTCGACTTGGCCGAATTTTTTGCTTTAGGGCTTATGTACAGTCAAGGCATACAGCCAGCATGTCAAATATACGTGTCATCGGCCTTATTGTTTATGGCATTTTTTTTATTTTATTTATAAGCCTTTTTATTCCGAATTCGCTACAATTTCAGTAAGTACATGTTGTTGTTATTGTTGTTGTTATTGTTATTGTCGTTTATTTATTTTTTATTTATTAAATTGTCGCGAAATTCGGCGTGCCTCATGGCATAGGCCTCCTCCGCGTATTGGAGGGTTTGGGCTATAGTTCCCACGCGCGCCCAGTGCGGATTGGGAACTTAACACACACCATTGAATTTCTTCGCAGATGTGTGCAGGTTTCCTCACGATGTTTTCCTTCACCGAAAAGCTCATGGCAAATTACAAATGTAATTTTCGCACATAAATTCCGAAAAACTCAGAGGTGCGAGCCCGGGATTTGAACCCACGACGCTCTGCTTGAGAGGCCACAGGTCAAACCACTAGGCTACCACGGCTTTTTGGCATAGAGGTGTGTAATTGTGTATAGATGTTTTAAACATATTGGTAACATATTTTTCTTATGTCCTTGACTGTACAGTAAAATTTGTACGATAAAAAAAAAATAAGTTGGGGGAGGGTACATACTTGTTTGACATCCTCAAGTAGTACAAGTGCCTGTTTGTACTCTGGAGGATCAGAGTTCAACTGTTCCCGCAGTATATCAAAGTACGCTCGGTGCATCGTTTCCTTTACTAACTTTTGGTAACTGTAAACAATGTTAATTTTACAATGTTAACAACCCACATTATTGTTACATATTATGTACATAGTTAAGTGTTGTATAGGTACTGTCTTACAAAAAAAAAATATTGTAAGTACATAACTTTTTGTTTTTATTTATGTAAGTAATTACTTAAGTGAGCAGTTGAGTAACACAGACAATAATCTAATTAGAAAAAATTACAATCTTACAAACACAGTTGTGTACTTAAACGATTTAAATACTTAAACAAAAAAAGAAAACCACTGTGTAACCCAAACAAGTGATTTTATAATAAAATTTTGCCAGAGAATTTGGTGGTGAGCCCAAGAGGCCACCAACGATCTGGCATAGTCACACAGATGCACTTAAACCTAGTAAACAATTAAGAATAAAAAAATATATAACGGTTACCTATTGTCTGGTGGTTCAAATGGTTCCAACTTGAAGTCGTTATCAACAGCTATTTCATGTGCCAATGCCATGTTCTGCATGCCATGCGCCGCCTTCATGATGTCATCTAATGTGACAAAGCTTGGTGGAGAGGCACCAGTGATGGTTGAGCCTCGCACTCGGAACTGGATTGGCTCGTTGGCATAGTAGCTGTGGGCAAACAATTGGCAATTAACCTTAAAAAAAAATTAGCCATAGATAGAGTTGCCATCATCACAATTTTGTTGCCAGATGAAGATTTCAATGGCCCAGGACCTTGGTTTTAGCTTCTGAAAGCCATTAGTCAGTAGGGCTTTGCCAGAATTTTGAGAAATCTGGACCGATGGCAAATCTTATCAGTGTGGTTAAGAATACTCGAAGTCGCTGATTAAATTTTAGATAATTTTAGCATTGTCATTGTCAAAAGTAATTCTTTTGTTTTAAAGAAATCAGATCTTTAGTACACTTGTTGCTAAACATTGTTCTCTTTGTTGCTAGTAAGCAACTAAAGGAGGACAGCAATATTACAGAAATTATAAAGAGAGAATATTTTTGTTAATACATAAGCATATAGACTAGTGATGTGCCGGATCGCTAAAAATGTATATCCGCAGATACGGATCTGAACACGGATATTTAGTGCCAAGATCCGCGGATACGGATACGGATCTTTATTTTCTTATTTGATTAGTGTCAGCGCTCGCGACCTTGAAACGATAGTTGACGGTACGCTCGCCGCAACGCCACGCAGGACATGTTTTGACTTGCATTGCGCGGATAGTATTTAATATTTATTGTTTTGGTTACGGTTTAGTGTGACACTGTGGCACGTTCATAACGGTTGTGTATTGTTTTGATACAAATTATAAATAATGTCTACTAAGAAGTTTTCCAGTTATAGTCTGAATGGAATTTATTAGTTTTTTAATTCTACCTAATCACCTGAAAAGATCCGTAAAACATCCGCTCGAAAAGTAACGGACACAGATACGGATACGGATTTCTTTTTTACCTCGGATATCCGCGAATACGGATACGGATACGAATATCCGGAACATCACTAATATAGACCAACCGCTGAGTCCTTGCCCGCGCGGGTACAGGGGTGCAGGGTAGGACGACAAAGGGAACGGAGAGTGGTGCGGGCGGGTAGTGCGCCTCCTGCCTGCTACTTTTTCGGCTCCATTGTCGCCCACCCCGCGCCCCTGTGCCGCGCGGGCAAGGACTCAGTTAAGCTGTCGGTCTATAGATGTGTTTTATATTGTGATACATATTACAGACGACCTTAAACAATCATGCACAAAGAAAACTAAAACTGCTCAAAATATTTACAATAAAAAATAGTCCTTACTGGATGACATTCTAATTGTAAAGTAAGTTCTATTTTCCCTTTATGTAAGGCTTGGGCCAATGTCAGTTTAAATGACAAGTGTGTAAGTTATACAAGTATAAAAAAGTAAAAGTTTGTTACTTATTCAGTTACAGTAGACAGATTGTGTAACAACAAAGAGAATTAAAAAAATTGCACTGTAATAGAGGCATTAAGTGATGTAATTTAGTAATACCTTGGTCCAGTAGGCATAGGTTTTGACGACGATCTCGAATCATCTTTGTTCGGTTCCTGCGAACCTGATCCACCAGGAATGTCACGTTCACTCATCTCGAAGACCTGTAGTTAACTGACTGCACAATACTATACCCGTATAAGGCAACTTCTTGAAGGTACTAACTCGAAATCTCATATCATCGCAACTTGACTCATATGCGCATCGCATAACAAAACATAACCTAACTTAATGCACAATAATAAAAATCAAGTAAAAAATATCCCCGAAACCTTAGCCGAGCTGCACACATCGATATTTCAGGTTTAATATGGATGTTTATTAGCTTTTGTTTACGAATTTTACGTTTATTTCACTAGTTACTGATGTTTTCATTTACTTGTCAATTTGGATGTCAAAAAACTTATTAAATTTGCTTTTTTTTGTACTATTGTTTCCTGACTTTGAAAAGAAAGACTAAGAGAATTACAGCCATACAGCCAAAACTGACGTTACATTACACTTATGCGCAGTATGAAAAACAACATCATTTTCATAGTGCGCATATCCCCTCCACGTTTTACTTATTTGCCGCCACCTGTACTTAAAGTCCTGTCATAATCATAAAATCGTCGTCGACTGTCTTAAAGTCCGACGTAATTTAAAAAATCTGTGTTGTGTTGTGACCGAAAATATTGTGCGCAAATACTGTATTGATCGTTCAGGGGCCTTACCACGACGTCTTAATGCGATTCAATTTAGGTTCGCTCGCTGTCAGATTCATACTAAAGTGACAGTTAAAACTTGAACTGAGTCGGAATTAGGACGTCATGGTAAGGCCTCTGTTCTCAATACCAATATTTATCATACAATGTAGCAATACAGTATATCTGCGTACAAAATTATTGGGCCACAATCTTGCCACAATACACGAGACGTTTTAAAATTACCGCGCGATTCCAGTCTCAAATTTCGTTAGTCAGACTCTTTTGTAAAGCAATAGTGTACTTATGGTTATGGCCAGTTACAGCGAGGAATTTTGTGATAGGATTTTTTATAGAGACGGGTGGATTATCTAGGTAGTTAAGCATTGTATCTTTCGCGTGGATGTGTGCCACATTGTGTCCTGCCGTCTGGCTGGCCCCATGCGAATTAATTTAATGGCTCACGATTTGAGTTCAGAATTAAGTCCGGAACGATCCGGCTAGTTTTGGTGGCTTTTGGCAGACCTTCTTCAGCGGCATTTTTATGTGCGGGCCGTGTAGAAAGGTAGCGCAGCGCGGGGTGCGCTTCTATAGAGAAGGCTGAGGAAGGCCTTCAGAGCCTCTAGTGTAAGTTTTCACACGAACAAACGTCTCGAACTCGTTCACGTAAACGTCTCAATTACTATGGAAAAATTGGCAGCGCCACTTGCGGATCGAAACGGCGACAAACTGTTCCCATAGTATTTGAAATTTTAACGCAAACGCGGTCGAGACGTGTTCTGTGACCGAAAACTTACACTAAGCATACCTACTGAAATTAGTTGATCGTTCCTGACTAATAATTATTAATATCAATTGATATCCACTTATCTGACTGATAGGTAGCCATAGAGTTATTCGATCAATATAAGGCCTTTAAGTCTTGCTACCCTAGACACTATCTACCCCGTAAGAGATAAAGACGTGAATTTATGTACTATGTGTTTACTCTTAGGCAATATCGCGTTAGCACAAGTAGATATAGATAACTTAAATAAAATGAATGCATAATCAGTTCATGTTTAAAGAGAATAATCACCAGGTATCCACGTTCGCGCGTTTAGCGTTTTGAACATGTTAATTTTATTTTTGCTAGTACGTGTATAAAATAAAAATACTTCTTGATAGCCTCAAGCCACTCAATCTCTTCGCCTTTTAAAAAAAACTTAACCAACAACAGAAAATTCTAGACTTAAAATTAAACAGCCTTTGCGAAGTCAAGGATGCAATCTAACTTCAGACAGAGCCAACTAATTTACCTAAGCAAACGGAGTCTCGCCTCCAGCGATGTGGATTGCTTTTTCACAACTAGTGGACTCTATTTTAACTTGAGAAAATTCTACCTGGCCTTTGCCTAGCTGATTAAAGACGTATACAAGTTTTATACAGCTTTAATCATCTGAAGAAGCGCAGAGTTAATTTGAAAATGTGTTCGTGTTTTCGTGAAATAAAACACTTTTGAACAAAAACCTGATCTTATTTAGTAACATTATTTTAGTTACCTAAAGGAAGTATCAAATGAATCAAGAATTCTTGATTTTTTTTGACCTTTTATGGGTGGTGTAGTGTAGGGGTATAGCACGCGTCCCGGAATGACGAGGACTCGGGTTCGATTCCCGGCCATAGCTTTACTTTTCGGATTTTTCTATGTGCTCTAAATTTCAGTGTCGTTTAGAAATTTTATTTTAGTTAACGAAAAAGGTTCTTCTCAAGTATGTATTCACCACACACACACACCTACACTTCACACACATTACCTACTTCAAGTTTTCACACCGTACATTATCCATACATACACAAATCAAGTACCTATGTATCCTTTACGGGGTAGATAGAGTGTATGGTAATAAGACCTAAAGACTTCACGTTTCAAGTGTAAAAAATGACGTTTGGTAGTTGGTAGGTGAGGAAGGGGGCCAGACAGGTGAGATAGGCGACGAGGTGAGTTTGTGAAGTAATGAAGGAGCGGCATTATAATAGCCAGACCCCAAAAAAAGTCAGGGACCGATTTTTGGAAGAATATCACTCAAGAGTACACACCACTCGAATAAAGACGAGTAGAGTAGAAAAACAGCCTTTACCTACTTTAAAACAAGAACATAAAAATCAAAACGCCTCTTATCCCCTTTAATTAGCAGTGCTATATTGACACTAATGCTAACGCAGATATCTCGGAACCTCAATCGGAAAGAGAATGAAACTTTCAACCGTAGGTAACTCGCGAACTATGTTTCTAAGATAAACAGTTGGAGGCTATTAAACATTTTCACAAGTTTGCCCGGAGCACCGTCTAGTTTTAAAATGAATATTTCGCTTTGAAAGAAACGAATGCTTGAAGTGGTTAGTCTCAGAACTAAAATGTACGGATTACACGTGTAAATTCTAACTTCCTTATTTATAACTAGCTTTTTCCCGCGACTTCGTCCGCGTATACTTCATTTACTGACAAACAGCTTTTGCCCGCGACTTTGCTTGCGTGTACCAGGAGTATTTCAATCCCGTTTTTCAGGAAATGATCTCTTAATGTTCCCTACACTCCCCAAGGAACTCTCTTGCCAAATTTCAGCTTTCTACGACCAGTAAAACGAAAAATCCCGTTTTTTCCCGTTCCCGTGGGAATTTTGGAAATTCCTCTCTTAATGCTCCTCTACACTCTTCAAACAACCCAAATGCCGAATTTCAGTGTTCTATAACCAGTAAAACGAAAAGTCCCGTTTTCCCGTTCCCGTGGGAATTTTGGAAAATTATCTTTTATAGCTTCTCTACACTCTTCAAACAACCTACATGCCAAGTAACGTTTCAGCTTTCTACGACCAGTAAAACGAAAAATCCCGTTTTTTCCCGTTCCCATGGGAATTTTGGAAATTCCTCTCTTAATACTTCTCTACACTCTCCAAACAACCTAAATGCCGAATTTCAGTGTTCTACAACCAGTAAAACGAAAAGTCCCGTTTTCTCGTTCCCGTGGGAATTTTGGAAAATTATCTTTTTTAGCTTCTCTACACTCTTCAAGTAACCTACATGCCAAGTAACGTTTCAGCTTTCTACGACCAGTAAAACGAAAAATCCCGTTTTTCCCGTTCCCGTGGGAATTTTGGAAAGTCCTCTCTTAATGCTGCTCTACACTCATCAAGCAACCTACATGTCGAATTTCAGCTTTCTACAACCAGTAAAACGAAAAGTCCCGTTTTTCCCGTTCCCGTGGGAATTTTAGGAAATTGTTTCTTAGTGCTTCCTTACACTCATCAAGCAACCTACATGCTAAATTTCAGCTTTCTACGACCTGTAAAACAAAAAATCCCGTTTTTTCCCGTTCCTGTGGGAATATGTGTGTGTGTGTGTGTGTGTGTGTGTGTGTGTTATTGTTTTCATAATCAGCGACCCGATAAACCGTACAAACAATACTACCCACTATAATATAATAATAATAATACCCACGTTGATTTTCAGATTTTGTCACCCCCTATCCCCTTATAGGGGTTGAATTTTCAAAAAACCTGAAACAGGTGTTTACTCATTTGTCGTTAGGAATACTCCTGTGAAGTTTCGAATAAAATAGTCTAACTAATCTTGTTTCCCCATACAAACTTTGGACCCCCAATTAACCCCTTTAGGGGTCGAATTTTGAAAAATCCTTTCTTAGTGCACCCCTAGACCTTATAAGGAACGTACGTGCCAAATTTGGAATCTCTAGAACCAGCGGTTTGGGCTGTGCGCTGATATGTCAGTCAGTCAGTCAGTCAGTCAGTCAGTCAGTTTCTTCTTTTATATATTTAGACTAGACACTCTAGGTATACTAATTTTATTGTTGTTTAGTTCAATATTTTTGACGTGATAACGTCTTATAAATCGATGAACGCCTAACGAAAGTGCGACTAATGTAGGGTTTCCAAACTTTACTTAATTTATGATTATAGGTGCTGTGATTAGAACAAGCCAAGTTTGGACACTTTAGACTTAGGGCCTGTTTCACCACTCCTTAACTGTCAGTTATCTATGATGACGTCTCTGTCTGTTTCGTAGTAATAAATAGAGACGAAATCATAGATAACTGACAGTTAAGAGGGTCCATCCGTGCTGAGCTCGCAACGTCGCATTTTTGGTGATTTTTTGCGATTATTTCACAGAAATTGAATGAAAGTATCAAATGTCCGTCTGTAGTGCACTTCGTTTTTAGTGTAAGTATTAATGTGTCCAATGCAATGATTAATGGTGATGGACTTTTATTTTCGTATTAAAGGGATAAAATACTATATTTCGTTTAATAAGAAAATAAAAGTCCATCACAATGAATTATTGCATTAGACACATTGATACACTAAAAACGAAGTGCACTACAGACGGATATTTGATACTTTCATTCAATTTCTGTGAAATAATCGCAAAAAATCACCAAAAATGCGACGTTGCGAGCTCAGCACGGATGCATCCTCTTAAGGAGTGGTGAAACAGGCCCTTAGACTTACAATTACAATTACTTATTGTAATTACGGGTAAGATATCCGAGCGTGGAGGCTGATAGGAATGTAAGTCAAAATTTACGACCTCGCTCTAGCCAAGCGATTACAAATGCAGATTACCGTACGAAACAAGGCTTACTGATGCTCACGTTTGCTAATGAGTATGCGGATGAGGATGAGGATGATACAAGGATGCGGATGAGAATAATATAAGATAATAAATTACACTATTTATTAAGATAAGTTAATTTATTGATACCTACCATGTTCCGCTTCAATCTTCAAACCAAGAACTCAACCAAGTCTACCACATGGAGTATTGTTGTCACCCCGAATGACTCAATCAAGTATCAGCTGAATGTTTCGAATTCGGCGGAGGAATGAGTCTTTAGTATGACTCACGAGTTTTTCTAATGATCTGACATTGTTTGTTGCCATTATTTGCCACTAGTGGCGCTGCCAATTCTTCCATTGTAGGTCGGCCAAATAAGTGGTCTACCACTCTTCATCCAACTTCCTATCAAATGAAAATCGCTAATCGAACTTTTAAGTTGACAGCCACGTCTCGTCATTATATTTTATGACGCGCAAAGGGTTTTAACCTAAGGGTGGCAGACCACATATTTCGCTGATGTACCACGTGAGCTTATTTGCGACGTTTTTTTTTGCGTTCGAAACTTACACTAGACTCGCAGAGCTTATTTTAATGTTATTGTTAGAGACCGGATTATATGCATTTGCATATTTAAGCCATTCTCAGCGGTAAAAGCATATTTTACCTAAGATCTAGTTATGATGCATATTATCGGTACATTTACAATATTTTTCCGAGTGAGCACTTAACCTGCGTTCCGAAATGCGAAAGAGACAGCAGAGACATATTACCTACGCATATAAATATACTCATATAAATATACGCATACTTGACGTGCGTGCTCATTGATCTGCAGTTTAGTTTTTTTATTTATTTGTGTAAAATTTGATGCGTACGTATGCCTTCGGAAAAAAAAACTGGGTTTTCGTGGATCGTGGACTTTCCTGGAACATTTACATTCGACGGAAATGTTTTATAATATAAACTTGACAATATAAAATTGATATTGTCAAGTTTGCGAGAAAAATCCTGATATTGATTATTTAATTTTGCATATAACAATAGGGAATACCTATGCATTTTTTATTACGTTAGTTACTAAACGAAATGTGAAAATATCGTAAAAGAGATGACGAAAAGTGAAAGTAATAATCGTTCAAGAAATACAATATATTTTTTTACACATTGATTAGTAAGAGAGATCCGACATGACATGGTGTGACGTCATATGTCACAACGCCCATATAAACTCTGTATTAAAATACCGTTTTTCTAGAAAGAGATAGAGACCAATGCTCGTTTATTTTCATATTTTTTAATATTGTTTGTGTAACATAAATAAATGAGCTTTCATAACAAAAAAAAAAATGCCCAATTTCATTACCTACGACTGACTACCGCGTTGCGGATGAGGATGCAGACGAGTACATCACTAGTGCATAGTGCAAAAACTTCCCCAAAGGAAGCGGGGTGACGCTTAGCATAGTAATTAACCGTGTTTTGGCCGTGAGATTGTGGGCATTACGTGTAGACTATACGAGGGATTTAGTGCTCCAGAGAACTTTCAGCCATTTTCTTCAAGGCCTGGGGCCCTTGCTTCCGTTTTTGCGGGTGGCAAGACCACTACGCAGCAGTGCTTGCGCTGTTGTGTTCCGGCGTGGAGACAACCAGTGAAATGACTGGCACGTGATTTCACCTTAGCGGCAACGCATTTGCAATCTTTTTCTGTTGTGGGCGTCCATGGGAGCTGACTTACCAGC
Organism: Pandemis heparana; assembly: GCA_963854515.1. Taxonomy (NCBI): domain Eukaryota; kingdom Metazoa; phylum Arthropoda; class Insecta; order Lepidoptera; family Tortricidae; genus Pandemis; species Pandemis heparana. The sequence continues at coordinate 8,883,285 of OY978025.1, forward strand.
ATACCCACTTAGGTACTCGTTTGCCACCCTTTACCATTTAAACATATGTAGTAAAAAGGGATAAAGACGTGATTTATGTATGTATGTAAGGGCAACAAAAAATAAAAAAGGGGTCTGAAAAAAAAGGACATGTTTTGTAATTCTTAAGTTAAGAAAAACTCCGAGATCCAAGTCCGAGTTCGAATGTATACGATCTTCTTCATGTGAGTATAGGTCAAAACCAGGCTATAATGGGCGTTATACATATAAGTTACTAGCGACCCGTCCCGGCTTCGCACGGTATATTATGCATGTATTATACATATAAACCTTCCTCTTGATTCACTCTATCTATTAAAAAACATCCGTTGCGTAGTTTTAAAGATTTAAGCATACAGTCATAGGGACATAGGGACATTGGGCTTAGGTTCAACTTATAGGTGACAGAGAAAGCGACTTTGTTTTATACTATGTAGTGATAGGTAGGCAAGTAGTGCCTTATGGTTAAAACTTTAATTGAAGAAACTCCAAAGCTCTAGTTAAGCTAGTTCGTAAGTCTTTTGCGGGCGAAAACTGCCTCATTTTTAATGAGCGCTCTATCCTTTGTAGCTTTAGATGCTTAAAAGAGTTCCTGGAAAGTTCTGGAAACACTAAATGAATTGAATCGCTCTTGCATTTCTTTTGGAGTGTGTTATGGGAATATTTGGGCGGGGGATTTATAGGTCAAATACTTTGTTCTATAAGAACCTGTTTCAGACAAAAAAAAGCGACGGGGTAGTGCTCCGGGAGTGCCGGCAGAAGTGAAAACAGCAGCTTAGGTTAGATTTTAATGTTGTAAACTCCATGACGCTCAAGATGCGTACCGTACTGACCGCTTACAAAAAAAAAACCTACGTAAGTATTATCTATATTGACAGACCTCTACAATGTGCTGATGCCCTAGTACTTTTTTTCCACGACTCAAAAAAACACTTAAAATCTTTAAATCTAATCTTTATTGAAATAAACTTTTTTCTTTCTTTCTTTTCTTTTAAAAAATCGAACGCGATTCATACGTATTTCAAAATAAGCTCTTAGAGGATCTGATATCCTGGTACTTAAACTCTTCCTCCGTCTTACGCCTGACGCGAGTTTAACATTTTTTACCCATCCCAAAAAGTGTTCAACGCCACTAAAGAAGTTTTCACTTCGAAAAGAATTAGCGAATGACCAAGGGAAACAGGGATTCATTTCATTACATAGGTAGGTATAGGTACCCTATAGATAGAATACGTTGCAATATCCAAAGGGCAAAAACAACTAACTCACACAGGTCAAATATTAAAACCCGGAACAAACGAAGCCGGGGCGTGCCACTAGCAATAAACAAGTATGTGCGGGCCAACAATACCCGTAAAAGTTAAATTAACATCCGGGTTTTATCCGGTTACTTTATCATACGTTTTAATCGGTTAAAATAATTTAACTTTTAATCCGTCCGCCGATTGGGCCGTAATCCTTCTGAATCGTACTAATGTTATATGTGGGAGTTCGTAAGTTTGTTTGTGGTTCAATCACACATAAAGGTATCCTTACGTGTAAGGGTTGGATGAAATTTTTCATTCAGGGCCCTATTTTATAAAGCTACAAGCTACAATTTACAAGCGGAAGTCTCTATCTAACACATAGGGTCAGAAAGAGACTTCCGCTTGTAAATTGTAACTTTTAGCTTTATAAAATAGGGCCCAGGTAGTTAGGTCCCAATAAACAAATCATCACGAACAGAGTACTAGGTATAAAACAGACTCTCTCCTCTGTCAGTCCCTATGTATACTAGATCTTTAAAACTAGGCAACGGATTTTGATGCGATTTTTTAAAATATATAGAGTGATTCAAGAGAAAGGTTTATATGTATAATTCAATACAGACTAAGTCGCGGATAGAAGCTAGTTAAAATTATAAAATTAAATCTATAAGGTCTGAATGTATCTATAAAGTATGACGAGGCACTTTTAAATATACGGGGTTCGTTATAGTTATAGATTTCCTAACCACTTGAGAACTACAATGCCACAGACAGACACATATACACACACACACACACAGCATTGACGTCCAACTACTTAATAACACCTCTTTTTTGCGATAGGGGTTTAAAAAAGTATCTCTCTTTGTTACAGATATGGGAACTAAGTATAGATTGTCTCATTGCTCACACTCTATTATCCGTAACCAAGTTGCGGATTTATAGACGTTTAGGAATTATTGTGTGGAGCAAACTAATAACTAGCTCGTTAGAAATAGTAATTTAGTGCGGGAATAAGTCATTGTTAAATGAGATACCAGCACGCAATGTAGGTTGACTTTACTATGGGAAAATTTTGAAAACAAACTACGAAGGAAAAGTTCTGGTTGACTATGGGTTGACTAATCAAAGCCTTTTTTTTTCGTCGGTAAAGGAGCTAGAAAGCTAACATTTTGAATAGAGGTATATTTTATGGTGAAGACAATTTTTCTCTACATCTCTCTTCTCTTCTTCTTCTTCTTCAGCCTGTGGTCACCCATTCATTTTCTCTACATATTATAAAACAAAGTCTTCCACCGCGTTTGTCTATCTGTCTGCCTGTTCCCGATTAACTCAAAAAGTACTGGGGCCCGATTTTTGAAAGAGTGATTTCTAAAGTAACCACATGAAAGTGGTAAAAATTTGTTTAAGTTTATCTTCAAAACTACGGCTCGAATAAAAATTTTAACAAGTTCACAAGATTAATGAGAGCTGTAATTTTCTAAGTTACGTGTATTTCAAATTCATCATAATTTTTCACCACTCTCGAGTGGTATTTTCACATGTGCTTTCAAAAGTCGGGCCTCCGAACCGATTTTCATGTAGTTTTCACGAAGAAGTAATCTGTCAAGGTTTTGTTTAAATTGGCTGAAATAGGTAATTATTGGAAGTAACGGGTAAAGTCAAGCTGTCTGGGATACCGACTTTATTCCTTCGCGTACGATGACGCAGATGATAATTTGTACATTGACAGGAAAGCCACGCTCAAGTTAGAAGACTACTTACTTCTTTTGTCTTAGGACCACTTGCACAGTCCAGAGTAAAAAAATTAAATCGCTAACTCTGGGTTAGGTTTGACAGTTCCATACATTTTGACACTACTTAGCCCCGCGGGTTAGCATCTAACATGGGGTTAAGTCGTTAACCCTGGTACGGACCAGGGTTAACGACTTAACCCCATGTTAGATGCTTCCACGGGGAAGTGGCCCTTAAACGACTAAACTCAAGATTAAGTAGATATAGTACAATCCGACTAGTTCTTAGTTCTAGGTCTTTAGAAGATCATCTTCGAGTGTTTTACAATGGTTACTCCCCCATCTTTCAGTTAGTTTAAATAAGCGTCACAACGTTATCCCTGGATCTTATCGTGACACATAGCCGAGTAGCGTCCATTTGTCTGGTTAAAATAAGCATCCATGTGTGTTTCTGTATGTATATCAGCTGATAAAGTTCTTTTATTCTTATAATATAAATAACACTCAAATCTCTACAGTAACTTATTCCAATTTGCACATCTTTCCTCAAACTCCGGCAACCACCACAGCCTTAAATTATGATAGGCATGGGTCCCCAGCAGCCATCGTTTTTGGTTCAACCTGTCGCACAAGACACATGCGTCCAGAACCGGAGACTCCCTGATGGTGTAGTGGTTCCTCCATCTGAAGAACTCGTAGTACTTTTCCCTTTTGTTCATGCTGTCTATCATGACCCTCGCTAGTTTTAGCACGCCCAGTTTTCTGGCGTCCAGGTAGGAATTGGGTGGAAGGAATCTGTAAAGAGTTATGGGATGAGAAGATGTTTCAACTTCAGTTTAACGAGCATTTTAACGAAATTATGGATCATTGCTAAAAAGGTGCGTTTATCAATGTGTGCTTGCATACATTTTTTGGACAAAAATATTAAACGATTTCGAATGTGACTCAAATCATAAATAACTAGACGGAACCTGTGAGATAAACTATTGAACAAAAACCACCATTGCATTCAATTCAGAAACGGCAAAGCAAATAATACTTAACGACGGATTTTAAAAGATTAAAAATATAGTTAGGTACATAGGTAGTCGAATTGAGAATCCTCGAGAGAATAGGTTAGGTAACTAATCATATAAATTGTGATCCTTTTTACGTTTCATTTAAAAGTACATAGGCTTTCAGCTGCTGATGATGACGATGATGATAATAATTTAAAAAAGTTGAAAAAAGTATTGTACCTGTCTGTACCTATGCAACGTTGTATAAGTAAATAAATATTATATAGAACTTATACTAACGAACAAAAATAAAGGCTTTTTTATGAAGTCTTATATGGAAAACCAGTTATGTTTGCTCATCAGTGTGAGTCGAAACTTACTTGCTGTAGTCCGCACCGCCATAAACCACCGGAACCACATTATTCTCGACAGCTGGCAACACTACACCAGTCACAAAATCCGGGGCCATCGAATCCTCCATAGCCAAGAAGAAGAAGTACTGTTTCTGCAAGCGCCAAGAGCAGGTAGCAGCAGTCTTCCTCTTACAGGTCTTCGGCCCGCACTTTCCGAAAATATCTACGGTGTGGTTGTGTTTGGATAGTTCAATTTGCAAAAGCCTTATGTATTCTTCTCGTTTGCTTTTGGAGTTGCAGTCGTCGAGGAAAACTGCGACGACCTTGGATTTTGAGGCCAGGAGTGCCTGAAAGTTTATCCTTGTTGGTTCCATGTGCTTGTTCCAGGGGAAATGCGTGCCAAGCTCCTCATGGAGCATATTGTACACGGAGATGAAACTGTAGCTGATTGTGGAATCGATCCTGAAAATAACGGATATCATGACACATTATGCTATTTTGGGGTAGCTGGAAATTAATTAACTAATTTGGACTAAAAATATTTTTCTTATACTACAAGGAAGGAAAACGAGCAAGTGGGTCACGTGATGGGAAGTGAGCACCCCTACCCATGGACATCTGCAACACAAGAAGGTTGCAGATGCGTTGCCAGCCTAGAAGGCTAAGATAGAATACATAACATTTAGTTTCAAAATAGAGACAAATAGATAACGGTATAGAAATATTTTAAGCTTTCCAAACTAAGACTTACTTGTAAGTCCAAGTCCAATTGAAGAATTTGTCATAAACAGGATTGCACACAGGATATTTATCTGCGGAGTCGTTGGCAGCCAAAATATATTTCTGATTCGCACCTCTCACCGTTGGCAAATATTCCGTATCCAAATCTTGCACACTGAAAACTATAGCATCAAAGTACCTCACATCACCAAATAAACTTCTATTTTTTGTAAAATAACAATTTATTTTCTCGCAGTTTTTTGCGATAAAATGGTTTTGACCTTCATCTGATACGCCGTGAAGATCGCTCCAGATTAAAATGTGCTTTATATCCGGCAAGAAACGCTCGAATTTCTGTAATATTGTTACTTTAGTATACTCATTTATGGTATGACTAGCTAATGTTATACAGAAAACATGCACCAAGTATTTCCAATATTTAATCATTCTGGCCATTTTGTACTCGGCTATTCCAGCTTAGATTCCAAGTTTTAAATAAACTTTAAACTATTCTCATCAAGTTATAACTTCAACCGTGCGTGTTCGTTACGAAATTGGAGTTTATTAACTGCGGTGAAAAATGTATTTCGCTTTTAAACAGAGGTAGTGTGATTGTGTCCAGTGAGAATGTGATCGGATGTTCGGATGCTTTGATTCAAAGCATGACAACGGCTTCTTTAATTTTACTTTTTTAATATTGACTCCGATTGTACAAAATTTAAAAACATTACTTCAGATGAAAAAAATGTTACAACCTACTTTGGCTGTATGGCTTGCATATTCGACGCAATAAGTTTATACGTTAAAAGAAAAAAAACAAAAACAAAAGTATAGTGGGAATATGCTACTAGGCGCATTCTAGCTAGAGATGTGATGTTATGTTTCTTGATTCCTTATTTTACCGGATCAATTCGTTACAAAAGCGTATTCCACGTTAGGCAACGTCCAAACTGAAGTCAAATAAACATCCCATTATCACGTCTTTGGTTGAAAATTCTTAGAAGCCAGTATTTGTTAGGAACAGTTTTTTTAAATCTTTATAGCACAAAATAAGAATTATTGTTTGTGGATTACGACAAGTTTTGAAAATAAACAAGTAGGTAAGTAAAAGAAACGCTATCAATTTTAATCACAACATACAAAAAGAGAATTTTATTTGACTTGTCGCAAAACGATTTCGCGCGCTTTTTTCAAAATGGCGACTCTTTTGTTAACGCCATGCTTGTATTGTGCCCATGATGTGGGTCTTCGCTGGACAGGTTCGGGACAAAATCGCACGGGTTTTTTGAAAGGACAACCGATTACTGCTGTTACAAGGAAATCATTTTGATGGACGCTTTAGAAAAGTTCTTTTTTGTTGCGAATGTGACATATGTATGTGGATGGGACGAAATCAGAAAGTGGACGATAAATGGGTTAGGTAAATGTGTTTGTGAAATTATTATGTTTTGAATACTTACGCAAACCCACCTACAAAACGACTCATATGTGGTTTGTGTTTATAATATATAAGATATTATCTTAATCTATAACATGAAAGTTCAAATTGACTGAACTCTATTTATACATGAAATTTTATACAGAGGTCACGTTTAAGATTTAGACCAATAATAATAATTGAAAAGGGATAACGAATGGCTAGACGACGAAACCATGGCCGTAAACTATTAAATCATTATTAGATAGGTATTTTTCGCTACAGCAATTTTGCTAAACCGCGAACGCTGAACTTAGTTCCAAACGATGTTAACTAGTATTAACTGTGGCATCTAAAAGACATTGCTTAACTTAATAATTAAGTACCCAAGTTAGACAAACTATAGCCATAAAAGTTAATAAACTTTGCGGCGTTCAAACTGAAAAGTAACCTTTTGTATTTATTTACAGTTAATAGCATAGTTCTAAGTAAATTATTCCAAAATCTTCATTACAGTGGTACCAACATAAGGCGGTAGGCGGCGCCACAGAGATCCGATCTGAAATGCAAACCGCGGGCCAAAGAATCTCATTAGTGAGACGCGACCCCCTTGCCTAAGCTGGGAGAACTATTCTAGAGACCGAGACTGCCATTGTTCGAGTTTTTCTTTATTGACAGTTGAATCTATTCATTCACTTACTTTAGTTCAATAGTTCACTGCAACTTAATGTATATAATTATGTTAAATATACTGATTTATGGTGTTTAGTGAAAAATATTTGTATTGTACTTAGACAAGGTTTCTTAAAATTGTTTAGGAATATCGGAGTAAATGTTTTTCAGCATTTTTTAATCATACTTAGTTGACATTGTTGACAAACACGTTTGCATACATCAATCAATGTCCAAAGTGGACCGCGTCAAAGGCGGGACTAAATTTTGAAACAAAAATTTAAATATAGCATCTTTGTAGGGGTGTTCTTTATGAAGCTACGAGTTACAATTTACAAACGGAAGTCTCTTTCTGACCTTATGTGTTAGATAGAGACTTCCGCTTGTAAATTGTAACTTTTGTAGCTTTATAAAATAGGGCCCTGTTGAAATATTCGGTAACAATTTTGAGAGGCCTTGCAAGAGTCTTATAAGGCACCGTGTATACACTCAGCGGAAAAAAAAGTGGCCCTCATATGTATGCAATATATAGATAATTTTATATGGACGCTACGTGTATATTATTTGTTTCCCCAATCAGAGTATGCTTATTGTCTAACTAGCTCGCAATCGCCATCGTGTTCATTTTGACAGTTCTTGTATGAATGTGACAGCTAGCTGATTCCGATGCCAATTGTCAGCCCGTACCTACATGAACAGTCAAAATGAACACGATGGCGATTGCGAGCGAGTTAGACAATAAGACTACAGGGGCCTTACCATGACGTCCTAATTCCGACTCAGTTCAAGTTTTAGCTGTCACTTTTAGTATGAATCTGACAGCGAGCGAGCCTAAACTGAAACGCGTTAAGACGTTATAGTAAGGCCCCTGAGCACCAGAATACCGCCCCCGCGCTACTGAAGACATCGCGTCTTTGCATTCGCACCAGCCCACTCATCGGCAAATCACTGCCGCCCGCTGAATACTGAACCAAGTATTAATTCTGAGACAATGCGGAGGCAGGTGTGAGCGGAATAATATTACATTTTTCCGCATTATTTGGATTTGTACTTCGTAATGCATAATAATTGAACGTGTTTTTAACCAGCTATGTTTTTTTAAACAATACATAGGTACGTACACAAATCATGTCTATTTCCTTTACGGGGTAGACCGAGCCTATGGTAACAAGATCTAAAGGCCACGTTTAGCATGATTATAGGAAAATTTATTTATTTCACTCCAGTTAGCCCATAAAAACAGTGCGAAGAACATACGTATAGGTGGAAAGGGGAATTTAAACAATAATTGGGATTGTTCATTTTTTTACAACATACCCTGATTTGAAAACCGTTTCGAAGTATGGGGCTTGCGAACTGTTTTATCTTACTGGCGTTCAAAAAATACTCAAGGATTACGGATAATTTGCAAAAAAATTATTTGACCATTATTCGACCTTACCGAGCGGCTGTTGGTAGTTCCAAAAAATAAATCGGCAAATATCTAGTTTGTCTATTAAATTTATATGTCAACTAGTTATCAGTGTCACCCAATGTCAGTAAAGTAAATATTGTTTTGTTGAAAACTTAAAATTGTCGGTCGATTTAAAACAAAATAATGGAAATTACAGAAAATGCTTCGTTCCAACCTGAAATAATGACTCAAAAACAGCTCTAAAACAATAGTTCGCACGCATCCGAGCAGATTTAAGAGAAAAGTGTTGTCGCGAAGTAAATGTTGAATACTTCAAAGTTTATAAGTACACAATATTGTTGCGAGGATCATTTCGATGTAAGTAGGTACCAAACACAATGCCACAAACTTCCACATTCATAAATTTTCAACTCATTATAACCATGATCAGGATTTAACGCAACATACAATAAATTTGTAGGTAAACCAAAGGTAAACAGTATATTTGACATTGAGATGACAGTCACAACAGTTATGACAACTAATTTTTTTTTAATTTCCTGAGGATTGTGGGAAAATTGCCTATTTCAGCCGGCCGTATATAATTTACGAAAAGTCGTATCTGATTTTTTTAAGCAATTATATTAATTAAATTAAGCCATGAAATGACAAAATATTCAAATTAGTTTCTTAAAGTGCTCCATATTTTCTAAAAAAAATATAAAAAGGGGGGGTTAAAAAAAATGAACAATCCCAATTGGCATTGATTAGAACAAAAAAATATAGAAAGACGTGATTAAAAATGCACAAATGACACTGCCTCACAAAACTCATAATATTATATGAATGATTAATTTTATTTGCGCATGTGATATACATGACTTCAATTGATATTTCCATGACTCTATGAGAAACATGTTTTTTACGGGTATTATACAATGAGGTGGCAAGCAATGATGGTGGATCATGACTTTTGTGCAATTTTTAACAGACTAATTACTGATAAATGATACTTTACTTACTGGCTGGGCGCAGTGACCCGAAGTGGATCTTGGCCTCCGACACCAGGGGGGGGGGGGGGGCTACTACAAAATTCGATTTTCGAAGTTCGTGTCATACCATCCCTCTCACTCTCAAATGAATGTCTTAGTATGGACGGAACGGCACCAAACGAACTTCGAAAATCGAATTTCACAGTATACCACCAGACTCCTCCACGTCTTGATGATTAAATTAGTCTTAGTAATGCTGAGCCTTTAGCCGTTGTTATTAAGACTAACATAATCTAATAACAACTTTAATCAATGATAAAATATGTAGCACTTAAATTTCCATTAATTTAGAATGTCTGAATTCACAAAGCACATCTTAAACCATTTCAAATATCTATAATGACAGCATCGCCTAGCAAAATACTGTATAAATCATTTATGAATGGCGCTAAAACGTGACTCGTGTAAAAAAGGAATAAAAATGAAGAAGAAAACGACGTTACAATATCCTGGAATGTAGGAGGGCATACAAAAAATCCTTTTATTGAAACTAGCCCGGTCGTTATACATTATGTATTAGACGCTAGGGGCGGCATGGACACCCTACTATGAGTTTTTATGCACTAACATTATAAAAAAACTCATAAAAACAGTTACGAAATGTAGTTAGTTTAAGTTTAGTTTTTAATTTAATCATAGTTTAATTTGTTTTTTGTGAATATGTATATCGATTGAATATTTAAATATAATTTTAAATAAATAAAAAATGCCTAAGTTACGAAATATTATGTACTGACAATTTGAATTCAAAGTTCCCAAAATTTTGTTGGAACTGCACTTAAGAAAATAAAAATATTTCTCGCCAGTTACTAGTAATCTTCGACTTTTTCCGTGACTTCCACTATGCGTGGCTCCACCATTTTTGTATCTGGGGGAATTATCGCGACTTTTTCCCGCCATTTAGCTACCATCTTTACTTTTCCATTTGCTGCCAAGTACCAATTTTCATTTTTTTTATTCTAACAGGCCTTAAACGAAAAAAAAACTTCACTTGTTTCTCGCACCATAGACAAGGCGTAGTTGGCAGCATTGGTAGCGCGCAATAATGCTCGTATCTGTAATATTCAGTTTTTACCTCCCTCGAGGGCCACTGTGTATGACAGATGCGTGGGACTGAATCTAAAATGGGCCCCTTGAATACATTCGCTGAACATGGTAGTTTTTGTCACCATAATGTATTATGTGATAGTTTATTCTACTCAAGTAGAATTCGGAGAAAAAAATGTTTTACTACAAAAACAGCTTTATAACTGTTTTTATCATTGGATTTGCTTCTGAAGTACTCGCTCTTTCTCAAGGTTCTGTCAAGTTTTTATTGCTTCTTATGTGTTAATAATTAACACTCATCAATTAACAGTTAATAAGGACTAGGAGCCGATTTTTGATAGCACATCACTCGAAAATATTCCTCCAAAGTGACGAAAAATTGTGCTGAATTTGCCATGAGATTAGACTAGAAGAAAATTACAGTTCTTACAAACTTGTCAACTAATCTAGTTTAAGATGTAGTTTGAAATTCAGTAAAAAATTTCATCACTTTCTGATGACACTTTCGAACGATGACATCAATAATTTAATTTCGACATGCTATTAATTTGTTGTTGATGATGTTGAATTCAAAATTTACATAGGTAAGTAAAGTAGACAAATTTAAAGGTTAGGTACACTTACTTCAAAGCGGAAAACAAACCGCAAAAACTCCATATTTCAATATTATTTTGGCTTCTCTACTTTGACTACTACCTACTATGTCACGACGGTGTTTTTTTTCTAGTGCGGTAAATCTATATTTTCCACCCTGTTTAATAGAAACCCAGTGTTTAGTATAATGAAGAAAGCGACAGATAGTTTCTTGAATCACATTTTATTTCGAGAGCAATACAACCAAACCAATAACAGACATTGTCATGACTTACGACTAATACAAAATGTATGACCTTGTGACCTGACATACAGGGTTCCCTAGTTCGGGCACCAGTCTCCACCGCACAAGTTTGAAACCTTATAGTGATGTTTATTAGATGTACTGTATAAACTGTATACTTGGTGGTGGAGTTAATAAATACTTTTACATTTTTTTTTATGTGGCCAGTATAGAACTACTTTACAACCTCAACTCAACACCCAGTGTATTCCAACATACCTATCCTAATGTGTATTAATGGCTTAAAAAGTAGCGGTTTAGTTACAAAACAAACGTTTCAGAGGGCACTAACAACTGACGCTCCGGGCATCGATCAACCGGATCTAACCGGATATAAGAGCCGCCACAGACTAACTTCTTTTTAACCGATTTCAGAAAAAGAGGTTCGCCATTTGGTTGTGTTGCTTTTTTTTTGGTTTGTTACCTCAGAATTTCACTTTCGTACCTATTAATATATTTTCACTTAAGTACTTATCGAAAACGGTTTATTTAGTTTAGCTGTCATTTGAGGTTGGTTTAGTTTTTATGACAAGTTATCATTTTTTTGTTTCTCTTACAAGGGTTGATTTACTAAGAAGTATGGAAATTCTATGAACTTTCGTACAAAATATTACCGTTCTTCTTGCTTTCTTGTTAACAAAATATTAGCTGCACGAAATTTGCGATTAAAAAATCGCAACTTTTAGAAGTCGCTAACTCGTGCCATCCTTTAGCTCTCACGCAGACACGGTGACCACGCGTCTCGTCCGTACTCGATCTATCTTCATCTCGGTCTGTGCGCGTGCCCATTGTTATGCGGTCTCCGGGACAGCCTGTTTTGTGGACACCATGTTTGATGAATCGGTATGACTGTGTGGAAATCCTAACGGGCGTTGCGGTTTTGTGGATTTTATTTTATGATTCTGATAGTTTATTGCGAGTCACACTTGCACAGTTGAGTGTTTCTTAAATGTACGTGGCCCTTGCAGAAAATGTCAAATGTATTAGCAATTAATATGTATTAATAAAGGGAGACAGCAACTAACGTAAACTCGACTACATAACTGAAAATAGACACCCACCCACCACCACCCAAACATAAGTTTCAGTCAGTAAGTCGGTTCTTTTGTGTGCCTCATACACCCTGCAGCATAAATTTAGATTTTGGGTAATGTTCCTACAAAAGTCCTGTAAAGTAAGTTAGTAAGGCTATATTTTCCTCGTGTGGGAATACATGCTGTAACAATTTCAACTCTGTATGGCTGATCAAAGTACCAAAACTTTTTGACAATATTAAAAAGAAGCTCATGTACAATTTAGTTAAATTTTTGGTTCAAAAATTAGTTCCGCTCCCGCCCGACGCGCTTCGAATTGAAACATTTGACGACTTCATAGAAATTCGCAAAAACATTCAGAGGGCGTTTAAGTCATTCTAAACCAGTCTGCCAGTATACTGGGGTACCTGATACGACAGTACGACACATAAAAATTCTGATAGAAGGGAAAATAGAAGGAAGAAGAGGCAGAGGAATCGTATCAGGAGCTCAAAGTAATGGCAGAGAAAAGAAGTGAATGGCGACTACTCCACCGACAAGAGCGGGGCTCTTAAAATTTGAGAGAAGAACCCAGCCATCTGCTGAAAAATTCCAGATCGATTTTAAGAGAGCGTGCAGAAGTCATCATCAACCGTCATTTCATTATTATCTGTCGTGTGACAATGCGACCGCGCGCCAGATTGACTGATAGTCCTGCGTAATGGGCGGGTTGACTGATCGCGCTCCAATCTGACAAGTTAGTTCCACTGCTGATCGATGGTGGCAGCACGCGCGTTATTGATTGACTTTTTTCCGCGTAAGTACTTGTTTAATGAGACACTGAGAATGTTTTTCCCGTGACAGTACCAGAATCACCTGACGTTGCAGGCTAAGGATGAAGGACTTAGGATTCTAATAGTCCTAAATAGGCTGTTATATAGTTTCTATACTAAATGTATGGTGAAAGAAACTGAATCGAGTACCACTGCGGAACCATGGCTCCATGTCCGTTACTGGTGCCGTCACCCTGTCATATTCGCTCTATACAGAAGGAAAAAAAAATATAGTTTTTCATTCCAGTAGTCGGATTACCCAGAAATTAAGAGTGCACGAGACGCAAGTACAGTCAACAAAAAGTAAAGATAACGTTTATTTCATAAACAGTTAAAATTACATCAAAAATAATACTAAATCTCTAACTTACTTAAAAATACAGCGTGGTAATGCTACCAGTGTTATGGGAACATTTGCCCCATAGGTACTAGGTACGTCCCAAAGCGGTTATTTTTGATGTAGTATTTAAGTTTGTTTTTGATTTTAAAAGTAAAGTAAAAAAAATGTATAAAAATGAAATTTTCTACATAAACTTTCACCCCTCAGAATATCATTAATATCACGATGTATCAGTTAAATACTCTGTGTTAGGCGGTATAGTTATTTTCTCACATAGTTGGCTGAAACTATTTAGCGCTGCGTTCATAATTGATTTATGTCTAGTGGCCGGGATGCACTAAGCTACTTGGTTATCGGTTTTAGTTCCGAAGTTAATTAAAAGAATAAGTTATAATGGCTTGAGCATTTCAAGGATCGGATTTATTGTTATTATTTTAACACAGTTGTTGGCAACACCGAAGAGTTTTTTTAATCGAGTGCTTTACACTTGCAATGTTGCAAGCGTAGAACAGACACCGTTGGGGGAGAAAAGTTCTCGAGTGGCGACCACGAACCGGAAGACGCAGTGTTGGCCTCCCACTAGGTGGACTGATGACACCGTGAAAGTTGCAGGAAACCGGTGAATGCAGGTGGCGAGTTGTCGTTCATTATGGTGTGCTAAAGGGGAGGCCTTTGTTCAACAGTGGACGTCTTCAGGCTGATGATGAAGCGTACAAAATTTGTCAAGTCGGTAAGTGATGGCGATTGGCTGGATCGAAGCCTCGTTGTCTATAGTTTTAAGTAGAGTGTGGTAGAGTTCTAGATTTAAAAACCCCACACGAATGTGCTTGTTGATATCGCTAATTTCAGTAAGTAGTTCATATTTAGTGATTACCTTGAACATGCTCCCGATATTTCGACGCAGTTGCATGCATCAAGTGCACAGACAGGCTAAATTTGCAGGTAGATATTATATTTATTTATATTATAATAATAATTATAGCTTAAACTACATACTCTAAATGTGGTGTAAACCTAATACAGGATGCGACAGTAATTGCAAGCATTGCAATGCCGGCAACCGCCAACTATGCCGCGTGTATTTACGTTTAATTCTAATTATGCTTTTGTGCTGTGAAGGATGGGACACCCTGTATAATTTAGTGTGTATAATACGAATGTCTAGTTTTGGTACATTGCTCTGCAACGAGTCCCAATGTTTTCACGGAGCTATAATGTATCTGAGATTGAATAAAAAGTAAAGACAAAAATGAAGTTTTTTTTTTGTACTATTTTGTTATTTGTAAATACGGAGTAGGTTAAAAAAAAACAACAACAACAATGTACTTACTGAAATTGTAGCGAATTCGGAATAAAAAGGCTATATTATATTATTATTATTATGTTGGTACAGATTTCCGATCACGGGCCCATGGGGACCCGGTCATTTGAAAAACATTTCTTCATGAAATGGAAAAGTCTAGAAACTTAGGTCAAGCTAAGACTCTAAACACATTTAACAAAAAAGTACAATTAAGTAAATCATACTTATTCATTTTTTAATATGCAATAATCGTAGTTAAACATTTGGTATGCCGACGTCGTTTCAACCGGTGATTTTTCATCGCAAAACATAAATTCTTCTTAGAACTTTGAGTGATCTTCCTGAGGTTTATACCTAATTTTACGGCAAAAGTTTGGGAACGAGCGTGTCCTGATTTGGCTATGTTTCAAGGAAATATATTGAAATTAAAAATTTCTTGGCATAATAGGTTTTTTTATGAGATAGAATGGAAAACTATTTAGTGGGTTATTTGATGTTAAATTAGCGCCATACCTTTCCAAAGAAGAAAAAAAATCCGTGCCCTCCTAACCCGGGCAGTACATTTTAGTTTACCATCAGAATAAAAAGACAAAATTTTAGTAACTTTTAATTAAAGTTTCAATTTTAAAAAGCCGTGGTAGCCTAGTTGTTTGACCTGTGGCCTCTCAAGCAGAGCGTCGTGGGTTTAAATCCCAGCCTTGCACCTCTGAGTTTTTGGGAATTTATGTGCGAAAATTACATTTAAAATTTGCACACATCTGCGAAGAAATTCAATGGTGTGTGTTAAGTTCCCAATCCGCACTGGGCGCGCGTGGGAACTATAGCCCAAACCCTCCAATACATGGAGGAGGCCTATGCCATGAGGCACGCCGAATCACGCGACAATTTAATTAAAAAAAAAAGCAAAATACAACAATAACAACAACATGTACTTACTGAAAATTGTAGCGAATTCGGAATAAAAAGGCTGTATTATAAGTATAAATTGACATACTTACACTTACTTCATAAATAAATCACAGATTTATCCCTTTGCGGTAGACAAAGCCAGAGGCAGAGGTAACAAGACCTAAAGGCCACTTTCATCATAATTTTGGACATATAGGACATATTTGAGGACGATTGAGAAT
This sequence comes from Pandemis heparana, assembly GCA_963854515.1. Lineage (NCBI taxonomy): Eukaryota > Metazoa > Arthropoda > Insecta > Lepidoptera > Tortricidae > Pandemis > Pandemis heparana. The sequence goes on from OY978025.1 coordinate 8,899,431, forward strand.
AGAAGAGTGTAAGGTAATACTAAAAACGCCTTTGCTTTTTTCACGAGAAAAAATAAGCGATCATAATTTTGTATTTTTGACAACTTCAAAGTACAAGGGGGGCAACTGAAATTCTGTTTTCGAAGTTCGTTGCATACCTTCTCTCTCACTCTCAAGATAATGACTATTAGTATGAGCGGAACAGCACGAAGCGAACCTCGAAAATCGAATATTGGAGAATAGGGCCTGACATTGACAATTTGAAATTGACGTCAGTTTTTTTTTAAAGAGAAAAGACAGAAGGATAAGTGTCTATGCTGCGATAGTATCGGAGTTACGCCCTTTTAGAATAAGCACAAATTAATAAATTAATTATAAATTAAATACAAGCCCTAGCGAAAAAATTAAACTGTCAGCATGTTCATCTTTTCAAACAAAATACAGAGAACCATTAATATTATAGGCTCAGAAATATGAAATGTTGTCAATTCTTACAAGAGGAAGTATGCTGGGGCGCCTGATACGACACGACGATTACATAAAAACTCTGATAGAAGGGAAAATAGAAGGAAGAAGAGGCAGAGGAAGGCCGAGACGCGCATTTATGGACCAAGCAAAGGAGAAGGTTAATGTAGTGTCGTATCAGGAGCTCAAGGCAATGGCAGAGAGAAGAAGTGAATGACGATTACGCCACCGACAAGAGCTGACGCTTAATTACGTAACTCGCTCGCGATCACCATCGTCTTCTTTTCGACAGTTCATGTATGGGCTGACTCAGTTAATCAGTTAGCTGTCACATTCATACAAGAACTGTCCAAATGAACACGATGGCGATTGCGAGCGAGTTACTTAATAAGCTGGGCTCTTAAATTTGAGAAGAAGAGGACATATTTACGGACAGGGGCCTTACCATGACGTCTTGATGCAATTCAACTCTGACTCAGTTCAGGGTTTAGCTGTCAGTTTTAGTATGGATCTGACAGCGAGCGAACCTAAACTGAATCGTAATCGAATCGCATTAAGACATGGTAGCCCCCCTGTGTCATACTGTGAACGTTACGAAAACCGGCCGGTACGCTAATATAGCACACTTATTACTCGGGTTCCTTCATAACTCGTGGTTTGCTGTTAATGGCGCTTGTTCAATGTGTTTTGTGATATACCGCTAACGACATTGATGGCGCGAATATTGAGCTTCATCCAGCTGTTTATTGGCTTCAAGAGCCGCTTAAGCGAGAGGTTTGACGCGTAGTTTCGGTTTTGTGATTTAGCGATTTGTGCTTTGGAATTTTCATCAAATTAATCTTCCATGCCGGTCTGGGAGTAATGAAAAAACATAGAATGTACCCACCAGTTGTATCTCTTCTGCGCAGGTGGTAAAGGCCCATCGACGGAATGGGTGAAAATCTTAGGAATCTAATCTAATCTAACTAATATTATAAATGCGAAAGTATGGATGGATGAATAAGAATAAGAATAAGAATAAGAATAAGAGAACTTTATTAGCTGATACGGAAACACATTACAAACAGAATATTACAAATGGATACTTATTCTAACCAGCCAAATGGTCGCCACTCAGCTATGTGTCACGATAAGATCCAGGATATAATGTCGTGACGTGACGCTGATTTTCAGTGACGCCAGTTACAGAGGTGGCTGTCATCAGGCATACATCCCAGTACATACTGGTTTACGAAATCACCACTTCCAATACCCATACCTAATACAAGAATTATGTTTACAATTTTATTATTTATAAGTTTGACAGTACTACAACAATTTAAATCATTGACACATATTAATGTTGTGCGTAACGTACCTATGTGTGTGATGGATGGATGGATGGATGTTTGTTTGTTACTCAATCACGCCAGAACGGCCCAACGAATCTGGATGAAATTCGGCACATAGATAGAGAAAAGCCTGGAATAGCACAGGCTACTTTTTATCCCGTAAATATCCCGCGGGATAGCGATAAACGAATTCCTTGCAGACGAAGTCGCAGCCAACAGCTAGTCATGTTATAAGCGATGCAGCTAGCAACCCATCACTATTTTGATTCCCCTTTCCACCTATACGCCCACAATCATGCTAAACGTGGCCTTTAGGTCATGTTACTTTAGGCTCTTGTTTACCCCGTTTGGATAAAGACGTTATTTATGTACTTATGTATGAATGTATTCTATCTATGTATATGCATGACAAGGACTAGGCTCTTAGAAAATGTAGGAGACCTCATAAATAAACACAGAAGTTTAACAAACAAAAGGTTCACTCTCATTTGCATTAGTCGCCGATGTTACCCAAATAAATCCGGCTAAACTTAACGGGTCGATACAAAACAACTGTCGTCGGCTGCGGCAGACGAACTGATTGTCATCGCATTTCAATAAGCGGTTTATTCACTAATTTGCATATTTGCATAGCTTACTGCCAAGTGTCATGGTGTATGTCGTATCGCTAGGGTTGCCATAATTGTTGAGAACTGATACGGGACTTATTGAATTGATAGTGGCCGAGCGGGCGAGCGAGCGCCCCGCACCGCCCCTCCCTCACCTCTCCTCGCAACCGCGCGCCCCCGCGCGTCTCTCGCCTGCCGTCGGTTTCGAGCTTTTACTACGTATATATTGAAATATTTATAAAACTGGACAAATACGGGACAAAAAAGGGACAAGTAACAATACGGGACTTGATACTTTACGGTGACAGTCCCGAATATACGGGACGTATGGCAACATTGGCAACCCTACGTATCGCACCCATTTTCGGCGCCAGAGCTAGAAACGTGCAACCGTTACACGGCAATTAAGATGTTTTTACATGAACGCGCTCGAGACATTTTTTTTTGTGTGAAAACTCCAAAACTTCCAAGCTAGTCTGGTAGCAAAGAAAAAACATAGAACGTGCCAGTTGCTTCTCTTCCCGCGCAGATGGTAAAAGCCCATCGAGGGAATGGGCGAAAATCTTAAGAATCATGTTATAGGCGATGCGGCTAGCAACCCATTACTATTCCCACAATCTTGCTAAACTTGGCCTGTAGGTTTTGTTACTTTAGACTCTGTCTACCCCCAAAGGGATAAAGACGTGTTTTGTGTATGTGTATGAAACCTTGCACTTAGAGGCTCTGAGTGCATTCCTTACGTCATGATAAAGTTACATAATTTTTATACTAATGAGCATTCAAGAAAAAGTTTCATTTTCCACTCTGAGACTGCCAATACTCATAAAAGTTCTCTTTGCCGTTCACTTTTTCTAAAAGAGTCTCGATAGCAAGTAATCGGATAACATGGAGTTAATGAATGAGTTCATCGTTTTATTCCTTGTACGAGTATCCTTATAAAACATTTGAATTTCATTCTTAACAAACAAGAAACTGAGAAAGGCGGTTTATGTAACTAACCTATTCAATTCTATGGGATTTTGGTCCCGAAATAAATTATTTTTATTTTATTTTTTTAGAAATAGACTCTCTGTGCAGAGTTAAGCTGTGTGCTGGGCAGATCTATTTACATGTCAAAACACCTAAACTCTGAGGAACGGAGCTGAGGCTTCAATAGACAGAGAGTCTGCCTATCTGATATCTATAGCTACAGCATAAACTATACTGGGGATCAGTCTATCCATCTACATTATTTGAAATTTACTTTACACCTCACTAGCTCGGAAAGCCCTTTTTGTTTATTTGACATCTATTGAGAAAATCGCTTTTTATCCACATGTGAAGAAAGAGTTTTGCCCACAGACTATATATCAGCATTCAACATTAACCTTCATTCTTGCTGTAAAAACGGATAAAATGTTCTGTCAGTCCAAGTAAGTCGATGTGCGAACAAAACGTATCCGAAATAATTAAAAAAAAACTTAAGTCAAAAGGGGACTAATTCCATAAAGACTGGATACGCTTAGGCTGTTTTGCATTATTTTTGATTTTGCCAATATTTCTATAATTCAAAATTCAAAACCTTTTTCCTATTTTCCTCGCTGTATTGAGGTGAAAAGTTTTATGTTATACACGGGTGAAAAGTTATTTTACGTCTCTTGTGTTGAAACACTCGCTACGCTCAGGATTCTATTTTTGAACCACTCGCTTCGCTCGTGGTAAATCATGGCATCCTTTTGCTAGCTCGTGTTTCAAATTAACACTCGCAGGTAAAATACGACTTTCCCCCTTGTATAACAAATAACTATTGCAGTTTCAGAGCGCTTAATGTTAATTTTTGTCGCTACAAACGTATCGAACGAAGCGTTTGCGTTAAGATGTTAAATTAGTATTTAACATCTTTACCTAGTGGTACACTGAAAAAAATAATTTGCTAAATGAAACCGAACTTTCGTCAGCTTGTAACTTAAAAAAGTGCCTTCATAACTAAGGCAATATCTTACCAAAATATTTGGTTATGTTTTGTTCATTATACGTAGACCTGATTGTTAAATCAAATTAACTTTAATAACGCCTTACGGAATTATGGTTAGGCATTGATGAAATAGCCGTAGTAGTTAATAATAATAATAATAATTAATAATATTTAATATTTTTAATAAAAATATATATTTTTTTTAGGTTTAATATTTTTTTCAGTGTACGAGAACCGTGTGTTGCTATGTTGATCCGAAAATAGCGCTGTTTATTTTCCTTGGCTATTGAAACAAGTCTTGGGAAGTCAAAAATGTACCTAAACTAGATCCACACCTAAATGCACATCTGTATCTACATGCACTATGTTTATCCGTTGTCAAGTATTCACAGAACGAGTTTTGTTTCCACACAAATCAACATTGTCACGTAGGACCTACTATAACCAATTCAATACAAGACTGCACGTCAACCTATTCCAAACTATACTGACGAGCAAAAATAATTGGTCACTTTTCATACAAAGCTGTATGAAAAGCGTTCCTTTATTTCTGCTCGTGAGTATATATGATTTTCGCAGCCGTTCGTGATCTGTGTAGCTTAGAGAATGAATGCGTATAGTTAGAAACACGTCACGATCAAGAATACTAAGGGTAACGGGTCGCATACAAAATCAAAGGTAAATGCTATCCGCATGAATAATATGGCTACATATCAACAGTATACTTCATTTAATTTAAAATGATAAACCACCATAACATTATATTGCACCTGGTCAACTATTTCTTACCTAGCAAATAGTACAGTACAATAGTCTGGGAGCCGCAAAATAAAATTGTTCTATTGTCACTTTATTTGCGTGTCGTTAATTGTTATTCTAGTACAAATTGTAAAGAGATTGCAGTTCACGAGCCGCAATACATTAAAATGTTGTTGTGGTTTCTCATTCTAAATTAAATGAAGGTCACAACAGCTTAAATCTCAACCCAATATCAAGAATATAGTGCTTGGAATAACGGAAAACATAGTTCACTTCCGGATACCAGCACCAAATTTTTATATGTTACTAGGCATATCATCTGAACCCCAAAACTGCCGGGAGACAGTTTCTGAGGTGTCTGGGTCACCAGTTATGACGTCATCAAATTGACCGCCGCCGCGTTGTGAAAAATTCAAATTACACCCAACATATGCAACGCACGTGTACATGTGGGGTATCACGTGAAAGCTAATTAATTAGACTATATTTGTGCCCTGAACTGTAATTGCATTAATGTTACCGTTTAAGAGCTATTAAAAGAAAAATGATAATCTTGGAAAAATATTACGGACTTTTATTTCTTGCACCAAAACTAAAGACTCCAGACTAAGATAATGTAGTACAATAATGAAAACAAATTATTAAGCTTTACATTACAATTCAAAGTTTGAAAATCGGATATGAAATGTCGAACTTATGGTCAAAAACTTGACGACGCTGCAGTGTCTAAAATTACGAAAAAAAATTTTTTTTTCCGGAAACCAGCACCAATTTTTTATATGTTACTAGGCATATCATCTGGACTCCGAAACTGCCGGGAGACAGTTTCTGAGGTGTCAGGGTCACCAGTTATGACGTCATCAAATTGGCCCCCAACGCGTTTTGAAAAATTCAAATTACACCCAACGTATGCAACGCACGTATACATGTGGGGTATCACGTGAAAGGATATTAAATTTGCTGCATTGTTTTCTTTAACTGTAACTGCGTAAATATGAAAACAACAAAAATAAAGAATAAATAAGACAAATTACAAAAAAAATATTGCATATTTATTTTTATAGCCAGAGAACCATTTGTATTGGAGAGAAAAATATAGAGTACAAATAATTCTACGTTATTCTTTTATGGTATAAAATTTAAATCATCACAATCAGGTAAAAAAAGACATAGCTATACCGGTTTAAAATAAAGCGCGGCGGATGCCATATATTCAAACGACGTCGCCGGCGCGTTTTAAAAGATTTAAATTAGACAAATTACGCAGTGTATATGCACGTATGGGGCATGAAATGAAAAGATATTAAAATTTGCTGCATTGTATTCATTGATTATAACTGCATAAATATGTAAACAACAAAAATATTAGAACAAATAGACAAATTAAAGAAATAAATGCATGTTTATTTTTATAGCCAGAGAACCATTTAAGTTGGAGAAAAAAAATGTATGGTTCAAATAATTTGACGCTATTCCTCTATAGTATAAAATTTTAATCATCACAATCGGGTATAAAAAGACATAGCTATGCTGGTTTAAAGATAATTCGGCGGCCGCCACAAACAACGTGACATGTCGCGTTATGCGCATAATGTATATGCCCTTGCCAACTGGTGTTTCAAGGTATTTTTGATGAATTCAATTATTATGTAGCCTCATAAAGGGTAATTTTAAATTATATATTTTTTTTATTATAAATGTAAATATAAATAAATATTATACTTACGCACTTTGGATTTATATACCTATACCTCCTTCTTCGAACAATTAGTATACTTACTACTATTACTACTACTACTATTTAGGTAATTAATATGATAATTATAATAAAATAACCAATTGTAACGTCTCGGTGCAGAAAATTAATAACTTACCTATTACATTACAATTCATCGTCAGTCATTGTTACTAGGCGCATAAATACACCATCACCGAATCATTCACGCGTCAAATTTTGGAGCAGACTAAAATTCGAAGTGAAAATATGTAGGTATCTACAGTTTTCAACGATGGCGGCAATTTCGCGCGCTTTATGTTTTTTCCCTTAACTTCGACATTTCATATCCGATTTTCAAATTTTGAATTGTAATGTAAAGCTTAATAGTTTTTTTTCATTATTGTAGTACATTATTTTAGTCTGGAGTCCTTAGTTTTGATGCAAGAAATAAAAGTGCGTAATACTTTTTCCATGATTATCATTTTTCTATTAAAAGCTCTTAAACGGTAACATTAATGCATTTACAGTTCAGAGCACAAATATAGTCTATTTAACTAGCTTTCACGTGATACCCTACATGTATACGTGCGTTGCATAAGTTGGGTGTAATTTGAATTTTTGAAAACGCGGCGGCGGTCAATTTGATGACGTCATAACTGGTGACCCTGACATCTCAGAAAGTGTCTCCTGGCAGTTTCGGGGTCCAAATGATATGCCTAGTAATATATAAAAAATTGGTGCTGGTTTCGGGAAGAAAAAGTTTTTTTTCGTAATTTTAGACGCTGCAGCGTCGTCAAGTGTTTGACCATAACTTCGACATTTCATATCCGATTTTCAAACTTTGAATTGTAATGTAAAGCTTAATAATTTGTTTTCATTATTGTACTACATTATCTTAGTCTGGAGTCTTTAGTTTTGGTGCAAGAAATAAAAGTCCGTAATATTTTTCCAAGATTATCATTTTTCTTTTAATAGCTCTTAAACGTCAACATTAATGCAATTGCAGTTCAAAGCGCAAAGATAGTATATTTAACTAGCTTTCATTTGATACCCCTCATGTATGCGTGCGTTGTATAAGTTGGATGTAATTTGAATTTTTCAAAACGCGGCGGCGGTCAATTTGATGACGTCATATCTGGTGACCCTGACACCTCAGAAACTGTCTCCCGGCAATTTTGTGGTCTAGATGATATGCCTAGTAACATATAAAAATTTGGTGCTGGTATCCGGAAGTGAAATGTTCCTACCCTTTTCGGACGTAAGGCCAGGCGCTAATAATACCTAGACGACGTTCCTTGTCCAAATTGGCGACGTTTTGATAAAAGATCTTTCTTGCCCCGTACGTGCAAAATTTTGAATGGGCTGGCGGCTGGGGTTTTCCCAACTGGCTACGACATGGGTACCTTTAAGAGGCGAGTGACCACTTTTTGCATGGCCGGCAACGCGCTAGCAGTCCCAATGGTGCTGTGGTTGTCCATGGGCGGCGGTGATCACTTGCCATCAGGTGCACCGCATACCGGCCGGTTTGTTGGTTTTAATACAAAAAAAAAGGTATAGATGAAGGGTTCAAGAGTACCTACCCTAACCCGACGAGCATGAAGAGATTGATGAATGTGGAGGAAGCGAAAGAGCTATGTCAGGATCACAGCAAGTGGAAGGAAGTACCTAGTCTCTTCTTACCCCTATGGCAAAGAGAGGATATGCATCTTTATGTGCTAACAATATACTAAAGACAATATCTCAAGATACCGCGAAGTCAAAAGACCTAAAGATCTAAAGACAAGAGTGCTCAACTAAAGCCTAGCAACGTTAAAATGCCGTCAAACAAAGAACTAAGTCCAAGGAAGAAGGCAAAGCCACGCCTAAGTATCTTACGGCGTCATTTAAAAAATAAAAACGTTTTGAAATTCCTAAAGTTTACCGGGAACCCCGGAACTTTCGTGAAAGGCTTAGTGGGGGAAGTTGGGGAACTTTCAATCGGTTCGCATTAGAGGTATTCGATTCGATTTGTGTTAACTCTTTAATATGAATTTAAAAAACCCGCAAAGAGCGTATTGGGCTGTACTACGAGTAATATATTATAGGTACACATACATACACAAAATCACGTCTTTATCCCATATGGGGTAGACAGAGCCTAAGGTAAGCCTAGGGCCTCATTTAGCATTACTGTAGGCGTATAGGTGGAAAGGGGGAATCAAAATAGTGATGGTTGCAAGCCATGCTAAAGTTTTTATCTATTTATCATATCATGTAATCTAACTACCTAATATTATAAATGCGAAAGTATGGATGGATGGATGTTTGTTTGATACTCAATCACGCCAGAACAGCCCAACGGATCTGGATGAAATTCGGCACATATATAGAGAAAAGTCTGGAATAGCACATAGGCTACTTTTTATCCCGGAAAATTGCGTAGTTCCCGCGGGATAGCGATAAACGAATTCTTTGCAGACGAAGTCGCTTGGCAACAGTTAGTAAATCATAAATGTAAAACTGTTGTTAGTCCAAATTTTTTAAGTAAACTAAGCTACCTTCGTATCCAGGCTATTCGGTCGTCGAAATTACTTTTTTCAAACGTCAAAGCGAAAGCGTATCTTTACCATTGCGACGGTTTTCCTCTTTTAACCATTCCAAAGTGTCAGTTGCCTTTGACAGTTAGTATCGGCGGCGCGGGCTGTATGAATTCGAGATTCGAGAGACTATTTGCTTTGTTCCACGAAAACGCCTCTAGATTTCTGTTTCAACCTGGAAAATGAAGCAATATAGGCGAGCTATGAAATCACATCTACGCTGGTTTGGGAAACACAGATCGAATGTACCAGTTATTTCTCTTCCCGTGCAGATGGTAAAAACCGACAAGGGAATGGGCGAAAATCATAGGAATCATGTTATAGGCGATGGGGCTAGCAACCCATCACTATTTTGGTTCCATTTTCATTTCCATTTTCAAGATAGCTTGTCTCCTAGATTAAAACATAGGCTACATTTTGTCTAGGAAAATTGCATAGTTCCCGCGAGATAGCGATAAACACGTCAAATGCCTAGAGTCGCAACGTAAATAATTATTACTCGTATCAACAGTTTTTAAGTCTAATACTACGCGGACGAAGTCATAGGCAGAAGATAGTACTTTATTATTGTATGTACACCAGGGCCCTATTTTATAAAGCTACAAGTTAGGGGCCATTCAAGTATTACGTAAGCAGATTTTTTACAATTATTTACCCCCCCCTTCCCCTTGTCAGCAAAAGTAAGCAAACCTCTTCCCCCCCCTCCCATGCTTACGTAATCATTGGTACCTATATGCATTTTTCTTTTAATGTATTCTGTTTTTTATAAATTTGTGGGTTGCCATTTGTGTAAAAAAGTAAATAATAACTGCTGACGTAATCACGATATCGACCCCCCCACCCACCATGTCATCAAAAATAAGCAAAGCAAAGACCCCCCCACCCCCATCAAGCGCTTACGTAATACTTGAACGCCCCCTTACTATTTACAAGCGGAAGTCTCTTTCTGACCCTATTTGTTAGATAGAGATATCCGCTTGTAAATAAGTGTGACGTGTGATGCCCTCAGCGATCTTGTTTGTATTAGCCATCGCATCCGTCATGGCGTTTACATCGTCGATATCGACTAATGGCGACGATAGCCATTGTTGGCTGAATTATTGTAATTGCCGCGGCACGACCCGCAAACACGTCTGTGTTGTGCAAAGCCCAGTTTACACAATCGTATGAGTTGCGGTACAGTCAGCGTCACATAGACGGTGAAGGGTTAAATATACCGCAACATCTAAAATTATCATTGATCAATGATATCAAAAGTCAATATACGCCTGTCCGAACAATTCGCTTACTGCGCAATTGGGCATTTGGACATTTTTTCTGACACACTTTGACAGCTGAACGATACGGCGTATTGTCACAGACTAAGGCACGGTGGTCTTTTAGGACCACCGCATTAGATGAATTACTCGTGAGCGTTGGGCCTATCTTTACGAATACTAACCCCCTTATTCATAAACGCTCTATAGGCTCCTACTAATTTAGCAATCGTTTGTCCTTATCTGTCACTTTGACATCTACCTTTCACAGATAAGGACAAACGATTAGGTACTAAGTTAGGAGAAGCCTATAGAGTGTTTATGAAAGTAATCAAACTATTGACTCTAAACATCGTTAGCAAATTAAATGTACTGAAGGACACAACGCCTGATGCTTTCAAACAGTAAGCACCGGCATACAATTACTTACACCGTAGACTGGTGGAAATTTTACAAAAAGCCTTTCCACTTTTAGTGGCATTTCGCGAAACTTTTTGCCACCGGGTTTTTTTTAAACTATTGTATTGTATTGTTATCTTATTAATATCTTATTGTAGGTACTGACTTGAAAACTAGTGCTTACGCCAAATCTTGGGATTATGTTGCAGTGGCGTGGCGTCAAATATATCACAAGGCAAGCCGAAGGAAACTTAACTAGCCTTTTCCTCTAATTATGCACAATAAATTGCCAAACTACCTTAAAATAGGCAAGCCAGTGGGAATCGAGTTCTATGGACGCCACGCCACTGTTAGGTTGTCAAAGCGGACCCCAGGCTCACTGAGCCGTGGCAAATGCCGGGAAAAACGCTAGGAAGATGATGATGTAGGTACTTATTTGTGGTGTACAATTAAGTATATCTGCATTGTATCTGCATGCTCTAGGTTCTTTAATCATGCTTCTCCACCTCAGAATATCAGCAATCATATACTGGGAAATCGGGTGATGTTTACCATTTCTTCTTTCCAAAGACGTCATGGTATTCGGAGTCTGTCTTATAGACGGATACAATGCGACACCGAGAGGTTCTCAGAAGCACGCTACGTCGTGCCAGGGTTGATATAAAACGGTCTATTGTCTCAACCAGCTTTCACTTCACAATCGATCTCACAATGCTCGTCACGTTTAGATTAGTTAAAAATATCTTGAAGTTAATCATGTGCTCTATCGCACTGAGTTTAATTTTTCACTTTCAGAGCAACTCAACTCGGCCGCACGGCAGATTAAAAGATGGGAATCGTCACAATACACCGGTAAAACAGCCCCGAAACTTGGAACTTATTTATGTGTTAATCTGGAACAGGGATTACGAATTCAAGAATCTCAAAAGAGGACGAGAAACGTTCGTTAGCAAGAACTGCAAATTCACCAATTGCTTCGTGTCGAGACACAGAAACATGCTTAATAATAACTATCTCAATTATCACGCTATATTGTTTAGTGGCAAGTCTTTGAAGAACCGATTCGTTGACGGTTATTTTAAATTACCGAAGAACCGTGATTCTGATCAAATTTACGTTTTCGGTATGCAAGAAGATGCAGTAAGTAATCCGATTTGCGATGAGAGGTTCGACAATTACTTCAATCTCACGTGGACTTATAAACTTGATTCAGATGTTATCTGGCCGCATTTTCATATCATAGACCGCGCTACTGTCGAATTTGTTGCGCCAAAGACCAATGTTAAATGGAGGCTTATAAATAAAGATAGCGACACGATCTACGAAATTCAGGAAAACTTATTGGAAAAGAGTGACTATGGTGTGTGGATTTCGAATAAATGCGTGAGTCAGAGTGGGAGGGAGAAGATCGTTGCAAGAATAAAAGAAGAGAGCTATATTAACGATTACACATTAGATGTAAAAGGAGCTTGTTGTGCGAATTGTAATAAAGTAGAAACTGGTACGGCACAGGTGTTGAAGCCTTACAGTTTTTATTTGGCGTTCGAGTCAGTGCTGGCCGATGACTATGTAACTGGAGGTGTAGCGGAAGCCATTAAACAGTATTGTTTGCCGGTTGTTTACGGTGGCGCAAATTATTCAAGGTAGGTACCATAAAACGTGCCTACTGACTACTACTTTTCACCGATATTTGCTTCAAATTTTGCAATCTTTGTTTTAGCTAAGTTTACAGGTAGTCAGCGAAAAGCTTCTATTAAAAATTGTTTTTTTGACAGAAACTTATTTTTTCAGATTCTTTCCTCCGCATTCTTACATCGATGCAACTAAGCTCGGCCCCGTTGAAACAGCGAGAACGATGGCTCATCTCATGTCGGATATAGTCGGTTACTTCGGCTATTTCGATTGGCGAACGTCATACGCCATCAGAAAAGACAAAGGGGAATCAGCATGCAACCTTTGCGAGGCGCTGAATCAGAAGCGACGAGGGGCACACGTCAATTTTCGAAAATGGTGGAACCCAAATTATGAGACCGTTTGTGCTAAGTTGGTGCCTAAGATTTCTAAAAAATATTACAACTTGAACTATCAACATCAGGTGGTGTTCCATAAAATAGATCCCCCAGATTACAACATTGTTTATTTTATGACTGCTTATACCAATGTATATCGTCCTATGTAACTAATAGACGAGCAAGAATGAGTTAAGCGATCATGAAGCGTCTCAGTTTAGGGGGGCTACTCCAAAATTTGATTTTCAAAGTTTCTATCGTTCCGTCCCGCTCTCTCTCAAATTGATGACTGTTAGTCTTCCTTTAGTCAGTTTCAAAGAGAATCGAAGCATTTTTAACAATGTTTTTCACAGCCATGATGACAACCCGGCAGTAGGGTCCTTCCGCAGTAAACTTTTGGGTAAAATGAATTAAAAACGACTTAACAAAAATTAAACTTATGCTGAAAATTAAAATAATGGACTCTTAGGTGGAGTCCCGTCACGCAGCCAGCATTTCCGCGCAATTGCCAATGGCAAGTTTCAGGATTACTTTTAAAGAAGATTTCAAAGGTGTTAAGTCAAATTAAACTACTCGCAGTATCATTTCGGATTAATTTGCGGACACTTTTTATTCGGAAATGTTACTAACACTAAACTAAAGTAGCGCACAACGCTCGGGTGCCCAAAATCCCCTACCCGTAGGCTCAGCATGATTATATATCTTAAGAGCGTGTCACTCCAACACTATTTGTCATATGCTAAGTGATTTCCCTCGTCGTGAGGCGGATTTGTTGAATCACCGCGTGACGTATGAGTAAGTATTTAATATGCTTTTTCTCTCGAATGAACCTACTATTATGCTAATATTATAAATGCGAAAGTTTATGACGGTGTGAGTGAGTGAGTGTGTATGTTTGTTTTTTCTTCACGCTGAAAATATTGGACGGATTTGGATATAATTTGAAAGTAATAGCAGAACCATAAACTAAACATTATGCTACTTTTTATCCCAAAAATTGCATAATTCTGGCGGGATACCGATAAACATGTCAAAGGTCGTACCTAGCTGCCTCGCAACGTAAACAATTTGGCAAACGAATTGCTAGTTCTACGCGGACGAAGTCGCGAGCAGAAGCTAGTCACACTAATATACCTAATAATAATAGTATACACTAAATATGTCATTTTTTCAGAATAAAATAAATTTACAACAATCCTTAAATTCTTCTTAACTTATTTATAGAAGGGGCTGCTGACACTTTGTAATATTAGCAGGATAGTAGAAAAAAAATATTGCATTCGACTTATTTTCAAAATGGCGTCCGTAAAAGTGACCCCAACGCTCGCAGGCTAAGATCAACACAGACTCGGGCCGATCGCCCGGACTTAGCCGAAGTTTGTTCAAAAACTTCACTCATTTGCCGGCCCAGCTAGATTAAACCCAGCATTGCACCATTGAGGGATTAGGTTTCGGAACGTAGCGGACGAGTCTGTTTTGTTTAACGAAATAATTCAGTCAACTAAACGCTGTTTTTAACTCCCGACGCAAATAGAGGGGTGTTAAATAAGTTTGACGTAGATCTCTCTCTCTCTCTCTCTCTCTCTCTCTGTGTGTGTGTGTGTGTATTTGTCTGTGACATCGTAGTTCTCCAGCGGATAGACCGATTTCGATGTGGTTTTTTTCATTCGATAGCCAGTCTCCTTGTGGTGGTGTTTAGTCATGTTTGGTAAAAATCGGTAAGCAGTTTGAAGAGTATCAGCTCTTTTCAAAAATGACAGGCAATTTCGAAGAAGGCATTTTTGACTTAAAATTATTATGGTTTTATTTACCTACATATGATTACTCGATTAATGGGTGTGGGATTATTATTTTTTCTTTTATTTAATGTTATTTAAAAAATGACTATGTTTAACACATGTAATGTTTTCGTTTCTTTTCAATTTTCCTCTTTTAGGATTCTGTACGTACCTAGGTAACGGTAAAAACGGGACCCTATTACTAAGACTCCACTATCTGTCTGGCTGCCAGTCTGTCTGTTACCAGGCTGTATCTCATGAACTGCGTTCGAGCTGTATTTTGTGATCACGTCATACTACAGCGCTGCTATACGAAGTCTTCTGCGAATAATCACCCAAAATATTCATAAAATACCCAATTTACTTACATAATACAACACAATACAAATACACTTACAAAACTAAACTAAACAATACAGAAACAAAGAACAAAGTGTACAATAGGCGGTCTTTTTTTAAATTTGAATAGGAAGGCAAACGAGCAAGTGGGTCACCTGATGGTAAGCGATCACCACTGCCCATAATAGACACCCGCAACCCCAGAGGGATTGCAGATGCGTTGCCAACCTAGAGGACTAAGATGAAATAACTTTTGTGCCTGTAATTTCCCCGGCTGTCTTACTCTCCACACCGGAACACAGCAGTGCAAGCACTACTGCTTAGCGGCAGGATTAACGAATAAGATGGTGGTAGCGATCCGGACGGTCTTATCGCTTAATAGCGATCTCTACCAGACAACCATTAAGACACCCGTATTTAGCCTTTAAGGCGGATGCTCGCGTTAGCTCATTGTAAAAGTCCCGTTAGATGTCGCTATAATCAATTTTGTTGGTTTTTTGTAGTTTTGATAAATGCATACCTTTTTGTAATTTGCGCACACAATATATCCATATCTAGCTATCCTCAAAAAACCGCATTAAAATTAAGCCTGTGGACGAAATGCAGCTGCACGGAAGATTTGTAGGTATGGAAGGGCAACCCCCTTAACTAAGTACTCATTTTTACCCACTGTCCATGTCGAATTAAATAAATAAGAAGTTGGGCTCAACTTTGTTATATTAGTTGGCCCCCAGCCCCCATTTAGGGTACCACGTGTGTGTTAACTGGCTAACTCCACTCTAGCCCTGTTTACTTTCTTTTGTGCGAAGTTTCTTGTTTGGTGGGTTAGGGTGCGGGCACACTAGGTTTTTATAGTGTGTATATCCCTTTATGTTAGACTCTAACATTTAAGGCAGGGCTTCTTAAAGTGGGGTCCGTAATGTGAGCCAGGGGTCCGCCTAGACTCAGTTCAATACTAAAATGTTTTTTAGGGTTCCGTACCTCAAAAGGAAAAAACGGAACCCTTATAGGATCACTTTGTTGTCCGTCCGTCCGTCCGTATGTCAAGACCCTTTTTCTCAGGAACGCGTGGAGGTATCAAGCTGAAATTTATATCAAATACTCAGGTCTACTGCCCCTTGGAGCTGTGAAAAAATCAAATTTCTAAGCCAACGCAATCAAAATATACAGCCGTTTATGCCGCAAATTTTCGAAACTCGCAAGGGAATCAAAACCTACAGGGTACTTCCCGTGAACGCAGAATCTTGAAATTTGGTATGAAGGTAGGTCTTATAGCACAGATTAAGGAATAACTGCGAAAACGGTAAATATTGTATGTATGTCTGTATATATCAGTGACCAAAATAAAGTGACTCTACACTGCGTACATTTTACTTTGGAGCTGGGCTCTGCTTACTCTGGTTTATAGATAATATAACGGAACCGGTGCGCGAGTCCGACTCATACTTGGCCGGTTTTTTAATACTAGTATTGTTTGTTTTTTTACTTCCATGCCGGTCTGGGAGATAGTAAAAGCCGATCGAGGAAATGGGCGAAAATCTTAGGAATCATGTTTTAAGCGCTGCGGCTAGCAACCCATCACTATTTTGATTCCCCTTTCCACCTATACGGCCACAATTGTGCTAAACGTGTCCTTTACGTCTTGTTACTATAGGCTCTGTCTACCCCCTAAGGGATTAAGGTGTGATTTATGTATGTACTAGCTGTTGCCCGCGACTTCTTCTGCAAAGAATTCATTTATATCGCTATCCCGCGGGAATTTTCTGGGATAAACTATTCCAGACGTTTCTCTGTCTATTTGCCGAATTTCATCCAGATTCGTTGGGCCGATCTGGCGTGATTGAGTAACAAACAAACATCCATCCGTCCATCCAAACTTTCGCATTTATAATATTAGTTAGGTTATAATTTTAAGTTAGATGTATGTACTCATTATAATACTTATCTCTCGTTTCAGTATAGTACTCAACATTATTTCACGAACCTTCAAAGACTATATTTTTGCAAAAGATGTGCTATTATTTAATTCGGTGCCCAAAAAGTTAAATTGAATCACAGACAACCGTAATTAAGCCACTGTTTAACCCTAACGCTAAATATTCGTAAATGCAGTTAATTCACCTAATTTGAACCCTAATAGCGTGGTTTAAAACCGCATTTTAATTGCCCCATCAATTACCCAATGAGAGGTTCTGTTTCATGACCATTAAATAGACTTTTAATTGCAATAATTACTTACTTAAATCTGTTTTATTTTGCATACATACATACATAACACAAACACGTCCTCATCCTTTATGGGGTAGACAGAACCTAACCCCCTTATTCATAAACGCTCTATAAGCTACTGCTAACTTAGCAATCGTTTGTCCTTATCTGTGAAAGGTAAATGTCAAAGTGATAGATAAGGACAAACGATTACTAAGTTAGCAGAAGCCTACAGAGTAAGAGTTTTTAATGATTCACGGTAAAGGTAATCGCGGTTCACATCCCGTTTATAATATTTCGAATGAGCCTACAGAGTGTTTATGAATAGGGGGTAAGTTACCAAGACCTAAAAGCCACGTTTATCATGAATGTGGGCATACCTATAGGTGGAAAGGGGAATCAAAATAGTTATGGGTTGCTAGCCGCATTATTCCTAATTTCACCCGTTCCCTCGATAGGCTTTAACCATCTGCAAGGGAGAGAAGTAACTGGTATTATCTATGTTTTTTAATTCGTTGCTGCCAGACCAGTATGGAAGGAGCAGGGGAGCTTATTTAGCAAATCTTAGGTACAGTCAACTAACTTTCATTTACGGGGTGACTTTATAAAGTAGTTTTGATGACAAAACAATTTTTTTTTTGCGTTTACTACTTCCAATCAATGTCTTCGACGATCGCCTTTGCGTCTAGATTCACCGGCCAAACATTCACCGGATATGGATAATATCGATTTTATAGCAATTTTAAAACGATCAAAGTAGCCCCAAAATTACCAAAGTCATCCCAGTTGACGTACTAATTTTTAATTTTTAAACAGTCATAGTGCCAAACTATCTTTTTTTTATCCTCAGGGTCTATCCCAGGGTATATCTAAGGAATTAGAACCCACACAGCCATGTCACATAGAGTTGTAGAATAACGGTAGCATAGGTAGTAGTAAGTTTTTGTTTGTTTTGTTTTTGTTTTTTAGTTGCCCTGAAAACCAGCGTCAGACATAGGTAGCCCTTGTTTGACACATGCTGAGCGGCAACCTTTTAAGTGTTTTTAAGATGTTTTATTGTACGGTTTTTGTTTTTTTTTTGCACCAAATAAACCTTTTTCTTTCTTTCTTTTTTTGTTTCTCTTCCTAATATTATAAATGCTTCGTCATTTTTGCTTATTCTGCTATTTGTTCAACTTTATTATACTAGCATGCAATTCCGTGAAATCACTGTTTTCGCTACACACCTGATTCCGTGTAATGTCTGCGACTGAAAGGGTCAAGATATGATTGTCCCTCGAGCGATGACTTAACGTGGTAGCGATACGTTGGCACCCTGTACAAGGTCCTTCCACCCCCAAAATCTCTTTAGAACATGTTAAATCGTGTGTCAACGACATGCATAACAGGTTTCTGAAATAATACGACGAAGTTGCAGCCATCACTATCAAGGTAATCAGATTACAACCTTTGTTTTTGGTGCGAAGGTTCAATTTGGAACGGCATTGCTGTCACGGTGCAACTTTGGCTATTCAGAAACCACCGCAATCCCGGACTGCACTAGTTATTCATTGCACTGACAAAACGGCTGTATCATACTGTGAAGTTACGTTTTCTATATCTAATGTACCCAAAGAGGAAATGAACAATTAGAGTGGTACAGAGCTACGCAATTGTGGCAATACATCTGTCTTTTTCGACGTATAACACATTTTTTTCGCGATCGCTTTTCTGTTATCTTCTACATGGAAGAAAACCATTTATGTAATTAGGATTTTGACTATATGTGAGAATGAGCGGAATGACAGAATGAATTACTGAGATGGAAGAAAGAGAGAGTGAATGTGTTGGAGAAAAATAACAAAATAATAAAAGGACGGACGGCGGCCTTGAGAGCGGCGATTTGTATTATTTTCATTTATTAGTCTTGTTTCGGAATACAGTGCTAAAAGAAGTCAATGAATATTTTATTGGTCCTGACCTACGATTTTTATTGCAATTAATCGAGTTTTATTCACTAAGTATGTCGACCAACGACTAATATACTATTCTTCCTCCTTCGGCTGGCCAATCAGAGTGCAGTAATCGCCAATTTCGACTTGGCGTAATTTTATTTCATATGAATTGTATGACTTTTCCACTCTATTAGGTTGTTTGCTCTTTGCTGTGAAGTTACCTTTTTTATATCTAATCTAACCTAAATGGTGGTGGTGGTTTGATGTTAGCTTAGTCATGTAATTTAATTTGTCCAACATAGGTGGTAAGAAACAGTATAAATTCACCCCCTTATTCATAAACGCTCTATAGGCTTCTACCTACTGACTTACTAATCGTTTGTCCTTATCTATGAAAGGTAAATGTCAATGTGACAGATAAGGACAAACGATTGCTAAGTTAGTAGAAGCCTATAAGAGCGTTTATGAATAAGGGGGTCAGGCTTTACCTTACGAAGGTCCATGTCAAAATAAACGGGTACCTAACTCTACTTTGCTACTCCGCGATATAGTGAGGTCCCGTTGAATCTGTTACAGTTCTATGCCTCGCAGAGAGGTAATCTAATCACGTGTCCGGAATCATTTCGTTTTTTTTGTTGATTATTGTTTTGTGTTGCTGGTGTTTGGGTCTGAGAGCAAAGAAAAAACATAGAATGTACCAGTTGCTTCTCTTCCCGCGCAGACGGTAAAAGCCCATCGAGTCACTTCCCGTCGAAAGTATGTATGTATGTAAACTCTTTATTGTGCAAAATAAACAAGACAAATACAATTGACAAACAATGAGATACATGCACAAAGGCGGACTTAAAAAAAGTAAGTGAGTAAGTTAAGTAGGGGAAAGTTGTATGAAAACTGACCCGGTTTTTTTTGCTCCCGAGTATTATCTTTGAGCCACACCGTAAATGTTATACAGTGTTTTATAATTATTCTGGAATATTGAAGCAGGTGTTTGGGTTCGATTGATAAAACCCTCCTGTAGTATTTAAAAGCGTAGTCTTTAATTAAAAAAAATAAGTCACCCCTTTAACGGCGTACACTTTGATGATGAAGCAATGTAGGTAAGTATGGAAATATTTTATCAACAGCAATTTTTTAAAAATCCTGATAAACATTCATAAAGGTGTTCAGTTGGACAATACAATACAATACAAATACTCTTGGATACCACACGTCAGCACAAAACAATACAGAAACAAAGAATAAGGCAGACAGTCGGTCTTATGCCGAAACCGAAAGTTCGGTTTTGGTTATAGTTTCGACCGAAACCGAACCTTTTATAAATGTGATTTAAATGTTGAACAAAATGTCAGTGAGCCGGTCTTTCCAGGCCTCTATTTGACCAACTTGACAATTTGTCGTTGACATGTGATAGTTCGAAATGCAAGGCGTAGTCAATATGAAGCCAACCGGCGTAGATTCTGGTCGAGTTTGTATAAACAGAATTGTCACTTGTCACTAACAAGTGTCATGGTGTGAATAATTAAACTTCTCGCTAGTCCAATATTCAAGGTTCTACGTTTCACTTTACTCGGATTGAAACAACAGTGTCGTAGTGATCCTTGCTCTAAATTAAACTACCTTAAAGAGGGCAAGTTTAACATGAAAACATATTGTAAATCTCGTCGCGGTCGAAAGGTTCGGCTATTTTTGGCCGAAACATAATTTTTAGGCCGAAACCAAAACTGAAACCGGAACTTCGGCCAGACACTAATCTCCATACTCAGTTTTTACGTACATTTTTCTCATTAAACACCAAACAGTTCATTTTGGAAGTAATTCGCAGTCGATATCGGGAGTGCATTTGCGCCCCGTCGTTAGGAGGCGGCTGGCGCGTCGCCAAGTTCCGATATTTAGACAATTCCACGTCCACGAACAATTTCTGATTTTGAATATTGCGCGATAACGATAGAAACATTTGGAGTTTAGTTACAGAGTGAAAATTAGGAGGAAAATTTATAAATAGATGCTAAGTAAAAGTAAGTGTTTAGACAAAACATGGGGATTTGTCATTTTTGCCGCCATGGTAGCCTAGTGGTTTGACCTGTGGCCTCTCAAGAGCGTCGTGAGTTCAAATACCGGGCTTGCACCTCTGAGTTTTTCGGAATTTATGTGCGAAAAGTACGAAACCCTTACACACCCACGAAAACATTATTATACCCAAAAGTTTAACGGTATTATTGCAAAAAAGTTAAACAGACGTTGAACGCGTGTCTAAAAATGAATCCATTGAATTAATGTTGATTTTGCAATAGATTATTTTTTGGACACGTGTTTAACTTTTTTGTAATTAATAACACTGTAACATTTTAAAAGAAAATTAAATTCCTTTTCTCTTTAATACATAAAGGAGTCACGGAGTTAATAAGCTGTTGAACAAAAAATAAACGCGCTGTTCTTTACTTTAAACCTTTTTCTAACATCTTAATGAAAAAACGGGACCACAAACATTATCTTATCAAAAGAAATGTTTTCGTAGAGCTAACACATTTTTCAGAGTTTTCTTGCACTAGAGGATTCAAAGTGAAGTTTTTTCTTTTAGCACCCTAGTACTTTTACCGGATACAATTACAGCAGAAGATCTGCGTTAATATTATAAACTACTACGAAATATATTTGTTTGTTTTTCTAAAATATTGTTGGGTATAACGAAGACCTTACAGAGGGGCAGCTCAAATTAGAAATTCGAATTTCTTAGTTCACCCATACTGATAATTTCGAATTAAAATTTTGTTAATAGACCCTCTGTATTATAAAATGAAACTGTTAATCTATACATATAATAAAGCTGAAGAGGGTCGAAAGTTTGTACATGGAAGATATTAAAAAAATATATAAGCTGGGGATACTTAGAATCGATAACAGAACACGTTCCAATAGTTTTTAGAACTTTTGTCTGTTTATCTGTTTGTCTGTATGCGCGCATCACGTGAAAATGGCTGAACGGATTTTGTTAGAAACTTTACTAATTTGTTGAGAAAATCACCGGCCAGGTTATAGGCTACTTTTTATCCCGGAAAATTGCATAGTTCCCGGGGCTAGCGATGAACATGTGGAAAATCGCAGCTGCCTAGAGTCGGAACGTATATTAATATTGCTTCAGTGTCATAGAGTTGCACTAAGGAGGGATTTTCAAAATTCCCACGGGATTTAATATCGCTTATTATAAAAAAATACCAATTAAATGTCAGAATAGGGGTGTTAAGTGCCTGTTCAAATATGTATAGCAATATGTGACTTTTGTCAATAAATGAAGACTACGCGGACGAAGTCGCGGGCAAAAACTAGTCCCCGGAATAAATGTTAAAAAGCTTACTCCAACTAAATTGGCCTACTGTTAATTATCTCGTTACTTTAATTAGTTAAAAGCAACCTAGACGTTCATTCATTCTTTGCTATTGGTTATCCCGTAATATAGAAACACTAGCGACCACTTAAATTAATTTGACCACCATAGTTTAACCGAATTAGCACGGTATGACCAAAACCAAATAACAAAAATTAGACGTTTTGAGGTTAGAACTAAATTTTCCAAATAGGACAGTTACGAATGAAAAGATAAATATAAAGCAACATTTCTGACATAGTCTCCTAAAGCGTTAATAAAATTAACTTTAATTTTAGGCGATAATTTAGACATTATTATCTCCAACAGTTTATGTTTCCTTAATTAGTAAAGAAGGGGTCGAATAAAACGTATCTTCTGTAATTAGAATCGGACTCCTAAATTCGTTTCCCAATTAAAGGGAGCCAGGACTTAATAACATTAGACTATAATTTCGGGTCAACACCATACTTAACTTTTTACTTTATATCCAACTGCCGCTAGAAAGGTTTATTTTTTGTTAGTATGGATGTGTATTAGTGATGCAATGATTATTCACGTTTATATTCGCAATGCTCCTTGCGAATATTTTACGAATGTATTTTCACCTCACTAGCTCGGAAAGCACTTTTTGTTTGCTTGACAGCTATTGAGAAAATCGCTTTTTATCCACATGTGGAGAAAGAGTTTTGACCACAGATTAGAAAGATATAGTACAGGGTTTAGACATTTGAAGGAAGCTTAAGTGATTTTTGACAGCTAATAAAACGTAAAACGTTAAAAGTGCTGAATTTTTAATATCACAATTAATGAATTGCATCGAGTAAAAAACACTCAATACAGTCTTACAACTTTATTTTATTTCATAAATATCAGCATTCAACATTAACCTTCATTCTTGTTGTAAAAACGGATAAAATGTTCTGATAGTCCAAGTAAGTCAATATGCGAACAAAACGCATCCGAAATTTTTTTTTTATAAAATTCATCCCTTGTAGGAGAGGTAAAGGAATTATTGTCCATTCAGCCATATTCAAGATTGTACCTAATGACAGTAGCACTTGATGGTCCCAACGGAAGACCAGCGCTGGCTGTAAGGCCAGCATTATGCTGAGGTAGAATCATTTCGTGATTGTATATGCTGTTACTTTTTTTTTTCTGTAATTTATATCACGAATAAATGTTTTCTTTCTTTTAAATAATTTAAAAAAAATTAAGTCAAAACTATTCAATTAAGCCGTCAACGTTAAATATTCGCATGTTTTTCTAGTTATTTTGTTATTAAAAATGAGTGATAGTACAAACCCTTTTTCTTATTTTCCTCGCTGTAGTGAGGTGAAAAGTTTTGTGTTATACACGGGTGAAAAGTTATTTTACGCCTCGTGTGTTGAAACACTCGCTACGCTCGGGATTCTGTTTTTGAACCACTCGCTTCGCTCGTGGTCAATCATACAATCCTTTCGCTAGCTCGTGTTTCAAATGAACACTCGCAGGTAAAATACAACTTTCCCCCCTTGTATAACAAATAACTATTATTTTGTCGTCGTTTCGTTACCACTAACCATTTTATGGACTCAGTCTGAAATAAATTATTATTATTATTATTATTATTATTATTATTATGTTACACTGATGACACTTATGTTTTTTACGAGTTTTAATTTTCTAGTGACGAGAGTATGGTATGTTAATTAAGTTTTTTTTTCAGTATTTCTGCTCGTAGAAAAAATATGGTTTACATTTATACCATCGTCATCATCATCAGCAGAATCAGCACTAAGTACTTGACATAAGCCTCTCACACATGTCTCGCTACTGAACTCGATCTTGACTCTCCTCCAACCCCTGCGCGCTGCCTTACGAATATCATCGCCCCACCTTGCTACAAGTCTTACGTCTGCCGAAAAGCGGTCTCCACTCAACCAGCCTGCCCCAACGGTCATCAGTTCTACGGCATATGCGATCTACATTACATTAAATAATAGTAGGGTACATAACATTGGGTAAAATTTAATAATTAATACATTAACACATTACATTAATAGGTACATTACATTAATATATTACTTTTTTTTTTATTTGCACCACCTGCTCAGATCTGTTCCTTTCTTCATTCTGGTATGGTTGCCTGGTAGAGATCGCTCTGTAGCGATAAGGCCGCCTATTGTTACCTTATTACTTCTGTATACCTTTTCTCTGTTTTGATTGTTATATGTGGTGTTCAGTAAAGAGTTATTGTACTCGTATTGTACTGTAAAATTTATTCAGGTTAGCTATTTTCTGTTTTATGGTATATTTAATGTATTTGTTTATAATATTTATTTATGCCCCTACCCCTTGCCCCTCATACTTCCCCCAAGGGACCATCCTTCGAGATGCCCGTGCACTGCTAGCTTTAGAACTACTATCGCTAGACTCTTCTTCTTTGTCTCCACTAACAGCTGTCGTTTCATCTACAACAGTTTCATGAGCCTCTTCATTTGCTAATTTATCTCCTGATTTTGTTTCTACGACTATTAATTCAGGAGTTATAGCTTCCCTTTCGAATGCTTCGTTGTACCTGGCGATGAGCTTGTCATTGTCGTCTACTGGAAGAAGTTGGACATCGTTTAAGAATATCTGCAAAAGTAAACATGAAGTATGTCTGTTACTACAAATCTCTCCAGAATTCTGGGTCAGTGATTGTACATTGATGTAACATTATTTTCTAGCATTACGGGGTAAAAGTACTTATTTTAATTAGGTACATCTGGTATCTCAGAAAAACAATAGCGAGTGCTTTACAAATACTTACCACAACAAATAAACTGATTATATTTACAGAATACATTTTCAGATTTCAGTATATCTTTACTTGTTTAGAAATATATATTTGAACGATAACACTATTGTAGTCGTAGTAATTATACGTTTAAGAATTTTAAGCGTTATTTTATTGGAAACAAATTGGAATTTTGATTAATTTTAATACCTGCTGATAAGCAATACAAAGTGTACTGCATGCGCTAACATTTCACACGGTAAAATTGTTAAGAGTTAGAATGTTCCTACTGCTTTTGTTAAATAAGATCATCAACAAAAAATAAATAAATTCGTTACACAAAATAGAGCTAAATTGTAGTCAAAACTTAATGCTATTTCCTTTTGTTACGACCAAAACAAAACTACGCTGAAGTTAAAATATTCTAAATTAACAAACGAATTTTAACCACAGCCACTGGCGAAAACCAAAACCCGGTACGTAACAAAACGGCAAAAAACAACACTGGCCGAATTAATGGGGGTTTTTGCCGGCCGCGTATCTATTCATCATTTAATTTTCATTTGAGCGGTCGGCCGCACCAGTTACCACTGCCTGTGAAGAGCACTAGGTACGAGGGTTGGCCACAATTTTATTCATTTGCATTAACAATTGTATTTGAACGTGAAAGTTGTAAAATACACTTCGATAAATAATCGATGATGGTCGGTTCAAAACGAGTCTTGGAAAATAACGAATTAACGAATAAGTCGAACGAGACGATCGATATGAGTTTTAAATTTTGAATTTGGAATAGAGAATAACATTGAATTGAGGATGGAGGATGAAAATAAACAAGGCCGGACATCGCCTTGTTACAAACGTCTCACTTGTGGAATGATTATTTTAGATAGCTCTTGACAATCGACACAAATTATTGTTCCGTGGCAAAATACCGTAAGATTAAGATCCTGCTTTGGAGATTTGTGACTACTGGCGTAACACTAGGGTGGCAGGACGGGCAAAATGAAACGGGTTCCTAGCTAGGCCTAGAACATAAATGAGTTCTTGGAGTACTTTTTTTTATATTGAAGAAGGAATCCCATCTGATAAATTTGTCACAGTCAGATAGTCATTCTGCCACAGAGACAGTTATGCCACTATTTGTGACTCTATTACTATAAATGATATGGTTTTTATCAGGTTTAGATGAAACCTGTTGTAGATCTCCACGTATGAGTGTTGAGGAATCGGATAAGGAATTCCCGGTTAATCGGTACTTTTCGGATTTTCATTGAGTTCTAGTGATCAGTATCTGTCAGAAATAATAAATCAGGGGGTAAATTTTCGATAGAATGATGACATTCCTAAATTCGGCAAAAAATTATTGAAGTTACTGCGGATTTTTGAAGAAAAATGTCAAAGGCCCGATGTTCATTCGTGAGAATACGCCAGTATATCTTTTCATACGCACGAATGTGTGAAATACTAGTTTTGAATCAACGGAGTTTGTTTATTTGCACCGGTATGTTTGGTATGCTTTGATAGGTAGGGAGTTGTAGATTATTCAGTTTGAATTTGAATTTGCCTTCAATAGGGTTGAGAAAGAATAAAACTTTCACATGAAATTCAACTTTTGTGTGAACATTATTAGGATTTTATAGTATACTAGCTGTTGCCAGCGACTTCGTCTGCAAAGAATTCGTTTATCGCTATCCCGCGGGAACTACGCAATTTTCCGGGGTAAGAGGTAGCCTATGTGCTATTCCAGACTTTTCTCTATGTGCCGAATTTCATCTCGATCCGTTGGGCCGTTCTGGCGTGATTGAGTAACAAACAAACATCCATCCATCCGTCCATCCATCCATCCATAGGTACTTTCGCATTTATAATATTAGTTAGATTAGACTAGCTGTTGCCCGCGACTTCGTCTGCGCAGAATAAATGTAGGATACTAATGGTGAAAGTTTTTTTTCAAATCGGTCCTGTAGTATCTGAGCCTATTTAATGCAAACAAACAAACAATCAAATCTTTCCCCTTTAAAATGATATATATATGTATATTTATATCTACATTTTTAGAATCCGTCCAATTATTAACTAGTGTAGATGTACTTAATAGTCAGTCGATATTATAAAAGTTATACTTAAATCCTCTGTTTATGGTTCCTTACCTTAAAAGGAAAAAATGGAATCCTTCTAGAATCACTTATTGCTGTGTATCTCTGTCAGTCAATCAAGACCATATTTCTCAGGAAATCATGGAGGTATCAAGCCGATCAAATCTGGGGACACGAGTAGTGCACCCGCCAAGACGAGCCAATCGAAGCGCAAGGTACTACCTAACTTTTCTCGAAGCGTTTCGTCGTTTTTTTAGCCTTCATATCTTGGGTGTAGGTTATATAAAAAAAGTTGGATTATATTCTTATGACCACAATCCTTTTTTACAGCTGACCTGTTCCACTTGCAATTCTTTTGTACAGTTTCGCTGTCTTTCCCTATGTATGCGATCTTTAAAACTACGCAACGGATTTTGGTGCGTTTTGTATAGATAGAGTGATTCAAGAGGAAGGTTTATATGTATAATACATGCATAATATACTAGAGAAACACACTGATTGCACCCGTGCGAAGCCGGGGCGGGTCGCTAGTGTCTACAAATACACAAAAAGGTCTTTGCAAACAATAAAATATCTCACGCGGCAGGTGCGGCGTAAACTGCGGATTACTCTCACTTGACATTTCACGCTGATATGGGTGCGTTATTTACGGCACCGTTTTTAAATTGAATCAAATTCATATTAATCGTCTTCCGGGTTTATTTTGTTTACGTTTAGATAATACAAGAGTTTAAATATTTACCCCCTTATTCTCAAACGCTCTGTAGGCTTCTGCTAATTTAGCAATCGTTTGTCTTTATCTGTCACTTTGACATTTACCTTTCACAGATAAGGACATACGATTGCTAAGTTAGCAGAAGCCTATATAGTGTTTAAACCGTGTATGTAACTACAACGGTTAGAAATAGTTAGAAAGACGATTTTTGAAGTACGTTAACCTATACTCGGATACTAGCCAATGGCTAACCTACTATGAAAATTTATAAGTTGGTTAACCGTTGTCGCTCAGAGTGCATCGGCCTAAACGCTATTCTTCCTCAATAGAGGGTAAGCGTAACGCTTGACATTACAACCTAAAACTAAAGTGACAGATCAATTTTAATAACGCTTGAGATTGGTACTCGTAATATTCGTAATCCTATCCTACTAATATTATTAACATGCGAAAGTTTGGGTTTTTTACTCTTTCACGCCAGAACCACTGAACAGATCTGGGTGAAATTTGGAATTTAGATAGATTTTGTATACTCTAGATGCTCACGTAGGTAGGCTATTTTTTATCCCGGAAAATTGCGTACAGTCACCAGCATAAATAAGTGATCATTTTTGTACCTTGTCGCTTTCAGTCGTTACATGATTTCGTATGGTTTTTCAAACATGACTTTAAAGTGACAAGGTTCAAAAGTGATCACTTATTTATACTGGTGACTGTACCTAGTTCCCGCGGGACAGCGATAAACGAATTCTTTGCAGGCGAAGTCGCGGGCAACAGCTAGTACAGTAATAAAATACTCCTATTACTGTATAAGTATAGGTATTATTATAAGAAAACGGAACTTAATCACGTAAATAAAAAGTATTTTTGTAAATACCTCGACGTTTCGTACTCGACTTTGCATCCATGGTCTCGAGATGAAGCGTCGAGGTATTTAGAAAAATAATTTTTATTTACGTGATTAAGTCCCGTTTTCTCATAATAATGTGTGAAAATCGCGAAAGTTTGAATCGATACAAGAATAGGTACCTATTGTTTTCGAACACACCACTTAAATGGAAATTCTCATCTGGAAAAATGCATAATTCTCAACACAAACTTCACGTAACAAACTGTGGAATAGACAAACTATCTCCTTCTACACTGTCAGCGCTTAAAGCGTTTTTCTTGGAAATCTCCGGCTCTATTTTAGTATAAAAAGTGGCAGTTTGCAAAGTAATGCTCCTGGAACATGAAAAAGGCGTGCGCCGATGACTCAGGCCAATAAACCTATTCGATTGGCTTGCGTTTTTGGAATCGACCTCCAATAGGATACAAAGACAACGATGTTAGAACAGGAGTTTCAAGATCTTCAATTTATATTCGTACTAGCTGTTGTCCGCGACTTCGTCTGCAAAGAATTCGTTTATCGCTATCCCGCGGGAATTTTCCTGGATAAAAATTAGCCTATGTGCTATTCCAGACTTTTCTCTATCTATAATAATTTATGTATGTGCCGAATTTGATACGGATTCGTTGGGCCGTTCTGGCGTGATTGAGTAACAAACAAACATCCATCCATCCATCCATACTTTCGCATGAGTTAGATTATTTATTAGTTAGATTAGATGTACAGGGCCCTTACCATATGACGTCTTAATGCGATTCAATTTAGGTACGCTCGCTGTCAGTATCATAATGAAAGTGACAGCTAAAACTTGAACTGAGTCCGAATTAGGACGTCATGACGCCCCTAGTCGATTCACAAAAGCTGGCTGAATTAATCCGGAACAATATTCCGAGAGGTGCGAGTCGGGTTACCTCCACGTGTGATCAAGAGCTGCGGTTCGTTTTTGGATCCGTCCGGGGCGAAGAGCAGTGCTTGATCCGGTGCACCCTGGGCAACGGCTAATGATTTCCTGGCAGTTTCTGAGGGATATCATTGACCGTTGGCTAAGAGCCCGACAGGGGGGAGGGGGTCTTTTGACCCCCCTCTGTACAACGTTGCCGACATTTTGTCACACGATTTTAGAATATATATTTTTTTTACTTTGACATTGGCGAAGTTGTCATCACTATAATGACTTGAGACGCCACAAACAAGAAGAAGAAGAATTCTGAGGGACCATAAATGGATATGAGTTTGTGCTGACTGTTGAGTGTTTTCCATTCATATACCAAAATAGGGCAGGTAACAGTAACACCATCACGAAACTTCCGAATCACCTCCAATTTCTCAAGACCCTAAGTACAGGCAGCAAAGTAGTGAACGAAACTAATTACCAAGTTGGGGCGCGGCCGGTGATTTTGTTAACGGTACAGTTATTTTCGTCGAAGTTAGCCACTAAAACTACGCACTTTATTAAGTATTTCGCAAATGGGAGCTGTTCGTGTTGCCACTCGATAGTGCGCTATCGATAGACTATCGATAGACTATCGATTTTATTTTCTTGTTGTTTAAAATGTGTTACAAAGTTTATTTTCTACACTTCATGTCAGCGCTTTTAATATTCCCATATGTCTCTCCAGCCTATATACGTCCCACTGCTGGGCACAGGCCTCCTCTCAGAATGAGAGGGCTTGGGCTATATAGGTAGTTCCCTCGCGGGCCCAGTGCGGATTGGGAACTTCACACACACCATTGAATTGCTTCGCAGTTGTGTGCAGGTTTCCTCACGATGTTTTCCTTCACCGAAAAGCTCATGGTAAATTTCAAATGAGATATCGCACATAAATTCCGAAAAACTCAGAGTTGCGAGCCCGGGATTCGAACCCACGACCCTCTGCTTGAGAGGCCACACGTCAAACCACTAGGCTACCACGGCTTTTTATTTCCCATATGTATTGAAATTATTTTTTGAAAAATGACCAAAATTAACTACTTAATTAATGTGTTTTATGTACAAAAAAGAGTTACCTACACATACATACATACCTTTTTCTGACTATGTGTCTTATGGGTATGAATCAAACGATTTGAGATTAAATACCTATCACAAGTTAACAAATAAGCAATCCCAGTTCCAAAAGTCTTTACTTCAACTTAATCAAAACTTTACATAGAAATACAGGAGTTCCCAATCTTGGGAAATTGTGACCTTCTGCGTATTTAATACGTCCTCATCTCACGGCGTTGCTTGCAGTTTACAAACTTTGACAAGTTTAAACAGTTTTTTCCATTCAATTATTCCCTTGCAAGTTGGTCTGACAGCAAAGAAAAAACATAAAATGTACCACAGTTGGCTTCTGTTCCCGCGCAGATGGTAAAAATAAAAATCCATACATACATACATAAATCACGTATGTGGTGGAAAGGGGAACCAAAAATAGCGATGGGTTGCTAGCTGCATCGAGGAAAAAAATGGTCAAAAAGCTGAGGAATCATGTTATAGGCGACGCGGCTAGCAACCCATCACTATTTTGATTCCTCAATCAAATTAATCAGTAATCAGTCATTTATTGCTATTTAAGGAATTCCATCCAATACATTACAAATAAGAGAATTATTTTATTACAATAATGCTAAAAAAATAAAAATCCTTTTCACCTCTACGCCCACAATAATGCTAAACGTGGCCTTTAGGTTTTGTTACCTTAGGTTCTGCCTACCCCGTAAGGGATGTAAGTATGTATGCTAATCATGCAAAACAGACGCACTTGCAGTTGAAAAATGTTAAAATAGTACTTAAGCTTCTTTGGACAAGTACAAATAAGATCGAATATTTAGTTAGCAATGAAATTGAAAATAAAATAACCGCTTATAAAATTAGTGAAACTCCAGAGAGCAGAAAGTATTTGCGAGTTTACTTTCGCAGTTTGTCCAAGTTAAAGCCGTTGAAGGTGCGCTATGATTGGGATACTTACCTGCAAAAGAATAATATGGACATGACCATTAAATACACTACGGATATAATATTATATATAATATTATATATATAGGAGAATGAGATCTTGTACTTTTAAATAATTATAATTAGTATATTATACATACACATACATACATACATATCGTCACGCCTCTTTCCCACAGGGGTAGGCAGAGACTACTTTGTTCCACTTGCTTGCTTGCTTTGTTGCTTGCTTGCTATATTATACTTATTATAATTATTTAAAAGTACGAGATCACATTCTCCTTATTTGACACAATGCGATCATTTTTATCACTTATCTTAGGCAATGCGTAGCGGGAGTGGATTCTAGCCTTTTGGGCTTGGCACTATTAGAACTGACTTCAAATATATCATAAAGTAGACACATAAATGTATTTTGATTTGAAATTGCTATGATTTTTTCACTTTTTGGTGGTTACTTGAAGGCGGGTTACAAATTAACATAAGACATAATATATGTGCTGTTGCCATTGCCATTGAGAACAAGCCGCTCGTGTACATAAAGTCTAAGCACAGGTATACGATACTTTTAATTATTACTTTTAATTATTTAGGCTTATCCACAACACAGTGTCGCTGTGTTCGTTCGCTGCAGTCAAAGTTGCGGAGTCAAATAAAGTTGCGCCGAGACGAATCTGGACTAATGATGTATGTCACCGAGTTGTTTCGTTTGATAATGCTCGCTCCGAATATCAGGCGAATAAACTAGTTTCGTGTTAATGGGTAGACTCCATATCTTGTCGCACAGAATTTGATTTTCAGTAGAGCGTGAATGTTTTTTTTATCGACCTTCTTGGGGTTTACGAGTATATTTTGTCCCATAAAATTGAAGTTCCGAATGTACGGTTTGTCATAATTTTCGTTAGCCATAAAGCGTTTTATTTCTGAAACAGTAAATATTTTTTTTAGAATTGGTAGTAACTAACAAGATTACTGTAGCAAAATTTCTGAAAAATGCACGGTTTCATGTGTTATGACTAAAAAAATTATGGGACAAAATGGGACCCGGTCAAATACATTAAGAAACGATCTCATAAAGTAAAAAATACCGTGCGCAGGCCCTTATCCATCGAAACGCCAAATCGAATCGGGATCGTCCTTAAATTTCAATCTGTCATCAAAATATAATATCCAGCTCCCAAGGTGTCAGCGGAAATTTTAATTATATTCGAGAAAAAAATGGCGCCAACGATGACTCCATAATTGTAATTATCCTGGAAAATTTGAGGCTTTGAATAATGAGTTCCTTAACGAGAGCTGTAAGAGGATTGGGCGAGATAAACGTTTGCGGGAGATTTTTAATGAAATTTAGCGATTTGAGGTGTTATTTAATTTGTAAAAACAAGAGCTGGCTCTAAATATGATTGCAGCTTTATTAACAGATTTGATGTGGAAAAGTCTGAAAGAATAATGCTGTTAGGTTGACATGACACTGTCAAACTTAGTGAGAAGGGATTGCGGGGGAGAAAGAATATAACTAATATTTTGTGTTTTCATTTGCTACTTAAAATTTCTGACTCAGCTTGCTCTAAAAGTAGTTGTTATATTTTTAGACATTATTATATCTTTCGAAATATTATATACGGGATATGAACCGCGATTACATTTATTGAGCTCCCGATATTCAACCCAACAATAACATCCACCCGCAATTTCTTCAGTCTACCCGTGATCATGATGCATGCAACTGCGTCGAAATATCGGGAGGTCAATAAAGGTAATCGCGGTTCATATCTCTTCTATAATATTTCGAATGAACTTAACCGTGAATCATTGAAAACTCTTATACTATATCTTCTTTTTTCTGGTACTGTAATTTGTTAGGGTAATTTTTTTATTTGTTTCTATCCCTTCTGACGGGGTGAGCTGGGATTTGCCTATATTTTAGTGTTTGTTGTTTAAACTATGAAAATAAACGATATCATTATTAAACTAAGTCATACAGCCGGAACATGTTTAATCTACAAAAATCAACTTGCCACATATGAAAATATTTTTTTATCGAGGTTTGAATTTCAATTTTGTCCCTACACACAACTACCTTGCGTCTTATTCCTCCGAGTACCTTGCTGAGAAAATAGTCAACTTATTTCCTAAAGTATTTTCCGCAACAACCAGCCTGCCCTAACGTTGTAAATATTCGTAGTTATTTTTGTAATTATTAATTACCTACATTAAATAGTAACGAGCCACAGAGATTTTCATATATTTTCAATACCTATATGAAATTTGTAAGTACATGAAGATTAAACCCGAAATCTCAAGTTTCTTCCGTCTTTGCAGCTTCCTGTTACGTCCCACCAATCGTTCAAGTGCTTGATTGTGGTACGACTGGGGTTGTTAAGGTGCTCACACAGTTTGCAGACGTCGGATCCTGTCGGGTTTTCCACGTAGACGTAGTGTTTATGCCATCTGAGAAAAAAACATAAATTTACCTTGCCACTCCGCTATCACACATCCAAAACAAGTCTCATAATTATATCACAACAATTTTACTATTACCAACACGTACAAAAGTTCTGACGCGTTTCACACCTTTCATGGGTCCATCCTCAAAAGTACACCGTTCTGCGAATAGAACCGTCCAACGTGCAAACGTTGTATGTACTAATCAGAAAATAATCAATGAACATACTTTTCAGACCGCAATTATTTTTTTACATTGATACAGGAATTACAAATCATTCGATTTGCATCATTGTCTTTGAGAACAAATTATTTAAGTACCTGAAATAATCTTCATACTCGTTTGGCGTTTTGACTGCTTGGATCATTAGGGATCCCACTGATTCTGGGCTCATTTTAACTGCATCGATATAGGAATTTGGTGGTAAAAATCTGAAAACAAACGAATTGGGTACCCATATGAACTTCTTAGCTTTTGTTTAGGATTTGTACGATTGTGTGAAAAAGGAAAGTAAAGTAAAGGGACATGTTATTAATATATACTCGGGAGCAAAAATACCCAGGTCACTTTTCATACAACTTTCTACGGAAAATGAACCGGTTTTTTTTGCTTCACTGATCCCCCCCCCCCTGACCCCCTTGCAAAAAAATCGGGCACCTATGGTTTTTCAGATTCTTAGGCATTAAAGCTTTTATGCACACAAAATTCAAAAACAATGCGTGCTCGTTTTTTTTTGCAAGGGGGTTATTTATTATTATTATAGCCTTTTTATTCCGAATTCGCTACAATTTCGGTAAGTACAATCATGTTGTTATTGTTTTTATTAAATTGTCGCGTACTTCGGCGTGCCTCATGGCATAAGCCTCCTCCAAGTATTGCGAGGGGGTATATTTAGCAAAATATCAGAGGTAATAACCGAATGTATAATTTATTTATGTACTTTGTATTTTCACGAACACAGATTGCGTTACAGTGATAAAATGATTATATGTAGATACTACAGTTAAGGTATTAAATTATCGGTACATAATTATGTGGCGTACCTTGAATAATCAGCTCCTCCGTAGACCACGGGCACAGTATAATGATTCAAGGCGTACAGAACTTTCTCGGTAACGTAATCTTCACAGACAGAGTTTTCAAACGCCAGATAAAAATAATAATCAGCCCGTAGTATTTCTAAGCAATCTTCTAAGTTGCCTTTAGGACAGACTAGCTTTCCACACCACCCGTATATGTCTACTGTATAGTTATAAATCTCTAAAAACTTCGAGAGTTTACTCACAACGTTTTCGCGACCGCTCTTCGTTTTGCAATGGGAAGCAAACCAAGCCACCATTTTCTTTTTATACATTAACTTCCCTCTTATCTTCGGGGAAATGGATTGATTGTCTGTTATCCAGTTCATGTTTGCTTTTGGACCAACAAGAGTCCCGTTGTGGTTGTAGATGCTAAAAAAAGGTTGCGGGATGGTCGAGTCCAACTTGTAAGTCCAAGTCGCATTGTAGAATGAGTCGAATATTGGATCACAGACAGGGTACATACTGGCAGGCTCTGTTGAAGTAAATATGTACTTCTGGAATGGAGTTCTGATGGGAGGGTAAGAATCCCAATTGTTTTCAACATCAAACAATATAGCATCGAAGAAGCGTAGATCCGCCAGCAAACTCTTATCATTCGTCATATAGCAGTTGTAGTAAGTGCAATTATTGTCTAAAAATACTTTCTGTCCTCTGATATAAACTGGTTCACTGTAATGTGACAGAGCTTGCGTCCATTTTAAAACGTATTTCAAATCGGTGGACAATCTCATAGGCATTTTATAATTCAACTCCATAACCGTGTACTGATATTGTTTCTCTTTTATTTGCCGAAGAATCTTCTTTAAGCTACCAGGTGCTCGGGTAATGTATGTAATTTGAATATCCTCCTCTATTGTATTCAACTTTTTGAGAAACTGTATAATTAGAGTAAAGTAGGCCATTAATATCAGAGCTCTTAATATTTGAGACATGTTTGAGGCGACTGTCTCCGGTGGAGTGAAGTTCGGAATTACAGGTGTTTACTAATTACTTTTACGATACGTGTCTTTCATACACAATGGACTGTGAGACTGGAATGTCCTTGACGTCAAGATTATACGCGGAATAAAGATGGCTTAAGATGCAACGACAATGAGACGAAACACGGATGAAAAACGCATTGTAATACGACCATATTGTTGGATTGCGATAGGTCATATTCTCAATATCCAAAGTAGATTTCAACGAGCTGCAATTTGGAGTTGAGAGTAGCTACAAAAATACAATTATAGCTTGCAGCCAACAGTTTATTCAACAGTTGGTCAAAATGAGAAAATAACGTACATAATATTGGGTTTTTCTGCAACTCTCTAGCGCTGACTCGCAGTTTTCATTTAAGGAAAATAGCAACACATCTGGACTAATTTAAACCACCATTGCACGGATTCAGAATAATATCGCAGTTAAACTCACGTATGCAAATAAAGCAAAAACTGCACAGAGAGAAATATGTCCGCAATTATACTAAACAGAAAATTAAATATGAAAATCCCTTTTGTACGGAAGAGCGCGCGTTTACGTGCGCCGCGCTCCGCGGTTCGTATGCAAATGAATAGAAATAGACGAGTGGCGCCCCCACTCGTGACGTTGAGAACGACATTTTATATTTGGAATTACGGCCATGGTGGAAAAAAAGCCTAACCCAGAAATGAAACAAAACTAAATTGATCACTTCAACCAGCGATCAGATCATCGTCGTTCAGCGTTAAAATAAACCTAAAATTAAAATAGTACCTGCCTACCTATATACATACACAAATCACGTCTATATCCCTTACGGGGTAGACAGCCTATGGTAATAAAACCTAAGTGCCAAGTTTAGCATAATTAAAAAAAAATAGTAAAAAATAAATTAAAAAAAGTACTTTTCAATTATAAAAACAGTGGGCACAGGGGCTTTAACATGACGTCTTAATGCGATTCAGTTTAGGTTCGCTCGTTGTCAGATCCAAACTAAAAATGTCAGTTAAAACCTGAACTGAGTCGGGTTAAAGCGTCATGGTAAGGCCCCATGCAGTACATAAAAAACATTAGGGTACCCAATCATTATGATTAACTTGGTAATATTTTTTTTATACTACAGGGAAAGCAAAACAGCAAGTGGATCATCTGATGGTAAGCGAGCACCACCACCCATGGACACCCGCAACACTAGAGCATTGCAGATGCGTTGCTAGCCTGGAGGGCTAGGATAGAATACCTCTTGTGCCAGTAATTTCACCTGTCTTACTCTCCACGCCGGAACACAGCAGTGCAAGCACTGCTATGAATATATGAATTGACTTTGTCCTTAACTATACATAATATACTATTTGTTGTACGGTCAGCATCTCTGAACAATCCGAGGCATGTCGACAGCTGTTGATCGATGTCGGCTCTGGTGGTTTTGCATACCTTACCGGTATAACATTACAATGCTCCGAGAACAATTCCTGTGAATATATTTTGCAAAAGTATGCCTCAATCAATAATCCTACTAATATTATAAATGTGTAAGTTCGTGTGTTTGTTACTCCGTTACGCTAAAATGGCTGGACGGATTTGGATTAAATTTGGTATGTTAGATTAGTGGCTGTTTGGAATAACACATAGGCACAGTATATATAAGCTAAAGCAGTAGGGAAGATAGCCTTACTTTTTGAAATAAGTACCTACACTCCAATAAAGCGTTAGGGTTGTCGATTAAATTATTACTTACTGAAAAATACTTTCGCCTACTACGTCACGTTCGGAAAGCTCTGTTATTAAATTTTATTGTATAAAAAATTCTCATCCGCATGAATAGCTTTCTTAAATAAACTATTGGGAAACATGGACACGGCACTATTAAACTGTTTTTTTTTTTAGTTTTTTGTAAATTAATAAAGCTAATTTGCAATTTATGTTTATTTCGGTTTTGAAGAAGTCGAGTTCAAGCAGCCGTACACTGCGCAATACGCTCTTGGCATATTTAAAACGAAAAAACGGCCGCTCGTGTCAATGCGCCACGCGCGACTGACAGCACCGCGAGATCCGCTTAGGAGCCGTGTAAAAGCGCGCGTCTATGTGTGCGTTCGTTTCGACCGTTTTGTTCGTAGATTCCCTACTGCTTTAGCTTATATATATACTGTGACATAGGCTACTTTTTATCCTGATGGGCAATAACTATAAACGAAATGCTAATTCTACGCGGACCAAGTCGCGGGCAGAAGCTAGTAGTTTATAATATGACTGGAATTTAATTTTCTCTGTTCTGTAACATGCAAACAGAACAGTGCGAGCGCTGCTGCTTGGTGACAAGGTGCTGTTGATCACAAATATCATCTTTGTTTCTATCAATAAAATATATTATTACCTATTATAGTTACAAAAAATAAGTAGATAAGTATACTTTTGTCAAAATATTAACTGAACGCGATCATAAAACTGACGTCTGCAAAAAAGCTGGTACACTGTCGTAATGGCCTAAGTACAGTCACTAGAACAAACAAAGTTCAACCTTGCCGTTTGTGATATAACATTGAAATTACACTGCATTAAAACTACGCCATATCACCTTATTATACTAGCCAAGTAGAATGCTGAAACTGAAAGAGAAAATGAACTCGAACGCGGCACGGTAAAGTCGGACATAATTTTCCTTCGCTTTTTTTTAAATAAAATGAAGTTATTTCTGCCGAGTCGGCAGGCGATAATTTTATATTCACTGTCTGTGTCGCCAGGCGGAAGGTTGACTTTATTTATAAAGACGGCACACATGCAATTTAAGGCGCTGGCAACAGAAAAATGTTTTTTTTTTAAACAGGTAGATTTATTGCAGACGTAGTCGGCTTATTTTCCGGAACTGAAAAAATATGCCTATAATCTTGATGTTCTCT
Source organism: Pandemis heparana (assembly GCA_963854515.1). Lineage (NCBI taxonomy): Eukaryota > Metazoa > Arthropoda > Insecta > Lepidoptera > Tortricidae > Pandemis > Pandemis heparana. The sequence goes on from OY978025.1 coordinate 8,938,894, forward strand.
CTGAGTAGTTTGCTATGCACATTTTTAAGTGACTAATTAACTGTATCATTTCATTGCATTGACTTGGAAGTTTGATTTTTTTCACAGCTTGAGGGAATTGCAAATGAAAAGGGCGACAAAAAATAAGATAGACGGACAACAAAGTGATTTAGCAATGTTTCCGTTTTTTCTTTCGAGCTACGGAAGTCGGGTGTGGGTCAAAATACATTATAAGTCCAAATACTTAGTTAAATTTTCGGCGAAACTATAATTCTCGAAACGAACAGTTTTAATCGCGTAATCTATTGCGGACAGGGCGCGTTGGAAGTCTAGGGGAGAGGCCATTGCCCAACAGTAGGACACTATTACGGGCTCATAACTATCCTATTAAGTTGGCATTTTTGCAACATTATGCATTTTAATACGTAAATTTATTTTATTTAAGCACTTTTTAAAGAAAAACTACACACAAAAAAAAATACAAAAAAATATTATGATAATTTTCATCATAAATTTTAAACACGCTAGACGGACTCGATACATAATTGAACAAAATCGGCTCGATAGAAAATAAATGCAAAGATTGGTCTTAAAATCATCATTAAACGGTTCTATGTCTATATTTTTTCGACGTATGGGTCTGCAATTAAAAACATGAAGTCAACATATTCATACCTACACGGCTAACGAGTCATATTTCACAAATAATCCATACTTTTTTTAATTTCTTCTTATTTGTGTCTTATTTGCAAGATTTTAGACGCGCGCCAAGCTCCCGGAATAGTTTCTTCTCTTTCACTCACAGGCACGCGAACCGTATGTGTGAAGAGTGGCGCTGCTTAAGGTCATTTGCTGTTGACAGCGCCTTAACAGATGGCATTTCTCTTCACCGCATGATATTAATAAACAAGAATACCTAACATAGAGTGAAGTTCCGAATTACTTTAAAGAAAGTAAGCAAATTGTCAACTCACACCTCGAAAAACGTCCAAAGATTTTATCAGAGTCGGCAGTTGGCTGAAATTTGAAATTCAGTGTTGTCCCTCGCCGCAAGCCCGGGCAACCGTTAAATGAATGAACTTTTATAACTTAAGGTTTAATACCGTCTTTGAGGTGATGAACAGCGTTCACTTTTTAATGACTTTTTGCTAATATCCAGGTTCGTTTTCCGGTAAAGTTTTTCGAGGTGGTTTTTCGTTCAGCAGATGATTAAAGCCTCAGAGTTTCGTAATGATACTCGCAAGTTGCAAGCTAATGATTGACTTAAGTTTTGGAGGGTAAGAAATTGTTTTCAGTTTTTGAGTTTTCGAGCGATTTTTAGCAAGTATTTAGAATTTTGCTGACAATTCGGCAGTATTTTTTCTTTTACTTCGTCGATTTCTTACCCCCTGATTTTCGATGGAATATGTGTCAAAGTAGGTCTCGCACAATTTTTTTTTTATGATGACGTACAAATAACTCGTGAGTGTGAAACTACTACTACTACTAGTGTCTCGGCGCCCAGTAAGTAAAAGTTCGTCGCATATGGCATCGAGACTCTAAGTAAAGAGAAAGTAATGCCATTTTTATTTACTCGAGTTACAAAATGGTTTCTAAACAAATGCAGTGCCATACTACGTATTCGTAATCCAATTGAGTAGACTTGGGTTGCGCCTGGTATTAAGTACTTAAAGGAATAATGTATAATTTACTTTTTTTATATTTATATTTATATATTTATATTTATATATTAAGGCCAACAAACGGGCATGCGTTTCACTTGTTGTTAAGTAATCACCACCGCATATAGATCAAATTTATGTCAATTTAATTGGTAGGTAAAACATCAATCCATGTCGAAATTACGAGTGTTATCAATCCCGATTAATTCCGAACTTTCCAGAAGTTAACACGAAAACGAATTCAAACCGCTGAATACCGCGTTTTAATTATCGCTAATAGGATAAAACTGGCCGATGAAGCGGAAAGAGACAAAAGTTGCTCCCTGAAGTTTTACCTCAAAAGTGTTTTTGGGCAAAATGGGAATATGTTTATAGTTGAACTATGTAGCTACTGCCGCGCGTCTGCGTAGAATTATACATATAAACCTTCCTCTTGAATCACTCTATCTATTAAAAACACACCGGGTAGCACTCCGGGAGTGCCGGCAGAAGTGAAAACTACACACACGCACACTCGCGCAAAAAAATAAAAATAAAAATAAACTTTTTCTACACGAGATTCAAACTGTGATCATAATAATAATAATATAATTTTCACACAACCTGCTCGACAATGGCTGATTATATATCATGTAAACCTTACTCAAAGTAACTCATTATAGCCCTTGGCTCTAGCCGGGTAGTAATATTGTACTGAATTTCATTATAACCCGCCGGTTAGTAATGTGAATCTCACTTCTCATAGTTCTTATTGCTATACTCTTAAAGTCTAATTTCGTAAAATAAGCACGGCACCGAAAATCGAGATGGCCATGCCACGGCAAACGGCGGCGTTCGATTTTCAAACGAATGAAACTTTCAAATAAAACAAAAGCCGCGAGTGTTTGCTGACGCTGTAATATTGTTACGCATTAGAACGGCTAAGATTCCAAATAAAAATATTACAACCGGACCAATGTCTTAATTTTTTTTTTTTACTTTTAATTTTGTTTACTTACTGTTGTTTAAATGAAATTCTTTTTCTAGTTACCGTGGTTTTTATTGTCTCGCAATAGGTGAGAAAAGTAGAGTATACTCCTCGGGGATAAAACTGTTTATGTCTTGGGAGCGCTTAAATTCTTCGCTCCTCTCGGGACTCAATCATAATTCCCTCGCTACGCTTAGGAATTAACTCATAACACCCTCGCTGCGCTCGGGAGTTAAATCTGGAGTCCTTCGCTGCGCTCAGGATTCAATGTCGCGCCCGTGACATAATACAGTGCTTTATCCCCTTGGTGTACAATCTACTATTACAAGCGGAAGTCTCTTTCTGACCCTATGTGTTAGATAGAGACTTCCGCTTGTAAATTGTAACTTGTAGCTTTATAAAATAGGGCCCTGCTAGTTCAAGTATCACATCCTTAAGAGTGAATGAGACAGCAAGATAGACCCGAAGGCCTTTTTTAAATACTATTAAACTATATGCAAGCTAGACTGAACAATTGAGGGACAAATTACACCAACTGGATATTGCCCCAAAGATGCTAAACGTAATTTGCTAAATAGTTTAAAAAGATATTTTTTGCCTATATTTGTGTGCCTACTGCACACATCTCTATATAATTATTAAGAGGAGCATCAGCTGGTATCTGTAAAAAATACTTCTGCTACTGTTGCTAATTTTTGTAATACTTCATTCATTTGAGAATGACTGTTGTGATAGCAAGGAACCCTCAGGTGTGCGGGACCGACTCACATTGACCTATTAATTCCTTAAACATTCATTAATTGTATGAATACCCGCTTTAAAACTTAATTGGGTTACCTCATTACAATCATAATTAAACGAAACTTACATCATAGCAAAAATAGATTTAATTTGATATCCTCGAATTAATTTCGAGTATTATGGCGTCGTATTAAATAATTAAAAGCGGGCGTGTTTCCAACAACTTCAAAAGCTTCGAAGAATTCATTAAAATCACTGCTTTAAGCTTCCAAAGCTTTTGTGCTTATTTAAACTCTTATTACGATTATTTTGAGAGTTGAAACCGTGATTTAGTGTGAATAATGAGATTCGAGATTAAATTTTGGGCCAACGCGCGGCGTTGGGATCACTATAACAGATACTCGCCGTTCAAAAATTTCACCGTATTTTATATGGATTTATAGATTAGTAAATCAAGCATTCATACATAGGAACAGACAGACAGACAGCGGAAACCGACTTTGTTTTATACTATTTAGTGACAAGAGTATTCAATACATATAGATTGCATTTACCGTTTCAAAATGCATCATAAACATTTCTGTCGTGAAAAGAAAATTTCGACTTTCAGCTTATCCGAATAAAACGAGCAACAAATATTTCAATGTCGCAATGAAAATTCAACTAAAGCAAAATAGTTGGAGTTAATCCAAAAAAATAATTGGTGGCACGCGGCAGGCGGCGTCGAGTGCTCATAAGCAAACGCTCAAACGCTCAAGTGCTCAGTGCTCGAGCGGCGCGTTTCGAGCGTAATTAGAGCAATCAGCGGGAATCACGTTTTAGTTAAGCGCTCATGCTGAGTTATTTACCCGTACCGCCATGATTGTTTTCATTAAATTTGAAAATTGATTTTGGTGAAACAATTTTGGCGAATTATTTTGCCTATATTTTAAAACAACATTGTGATTTTACTCTACCTATTAAAAGATAATAAAATATGGAGATTTTTACCCAAACTTTTACTTGTAGTTATTTTGCATCCCACTATGCTTCATATCTCATATGCCTTCGTATGTAGGCAAGCAAGGATGTGCATAGGTAGGTACATTATGAATGTATGCCCCCATAATCTACTTTTGATACTTTTAAGATACTTTTGTACATCATGTTATCATTACGGAACTACACTACAGTTCAAAATGGTAAAAAACAGGGATGCTACTCCGAAATTCGAAATGGCAGCCCTTTTTTATAATTATGTACGAGTATTATACAGCGCAATCTTCAGTTTTATATAACAAAGTTCAAATAAAACATCAAAATGCGCCTTGTGCTTTGCCACAATAGTCGAGCGAGTGACAGGAAAAAACAAAAGCCAATCGTAAATTTAGAATTTAGAATTTAGTTTTTTTTTGTAAGCGGCCAGTACGCGTTTGGCGCGTCGCGAAGGTTTACCTGTTACAGTCTCACTCTCCCTTTTAACAGGTTCATTCACTGCGTGGCCATTTTCAAGGAACTCTCAGTCAGTGCGTTAGACCCACTTGCACAGTCCAGAGTTGAAAAATTTAATCGCTAACTCGGGGCTAGGTTTGACAGTTCCATACATTTTGACACTACTTAGCCCCGGGTTAGCATCTAACACGGGGTTAAGTCGTTAACCCTGGTCCTTGCAAGTGGCCCTTAGAGAACTAAGAACTCCTAACCCAGCTTTATTTCAATGCGTATGAGACCTAATTGCTGATTAGTATCAGCCTCCTAAAAAAATGGTTTGTCAATAAAATCAAAATGTAATTGAAGAAACTTAAATTGTATAGTACATTCAAATCCATTTGAAGGCTTTTGTCAACAAACAAGTCCCGCCCAAATTCATATAAAACTGAAATTTAATAATCATAGTTTAATTAATATAAAGTGTTGTGAGGTCCTCCTTGAACATTCCGGAGGATCTGCTGCTAATTACGTACACTGAGTGATTGTGTGGGAATTTAGGTGAAATTGGTTTATTTTCAACGGCGTTAAAATACATTGGAATGGAGCGATCAGCGAGCATCAAGCGAGTTGATTTCGAGTACAGTTGGTTGCGTCGTTGTTTCATAACGCAAACTGCACTCGAGTGCTTGTAGCTCTTCAAACAGTGACTACTGGTGACGAACACTTCACCGTTTACGCGAATAACTGTCCTTTTGGAGTGCGTTTAATTAACCTGATCGTATGTAATTATACTTCATTTAATTTAGGATGAGAAACCACAACAACATTATAATGCGGCTCGTGAACTGTAATCTCTTTACAATTTGTACTAGAGTAACAATTGACGACAAGCAAATAAAGTTGCATTAAAACAATTTTATTTTGCGGATGCCAAACTATTGCACTGTACTATTTGCTAGGTAAGAAATATTTTTAATTTTTATTTAACAAAACTCCTAAAATACAACTTAAATATAAATAACAAGATAAACTAATTTGGTAAGAAATAGTTGACCAGACGCAATAATGTTATTGTGGTTTCTCATTCTAAATTAAATGTAGTATAGACCCGGCTAAATTGTTGCGGTCGGTTTGACGCAAATTAGATGATAATGCAACAATTTATTTTTTTAAACAAAAACTATTTATACTTAATGTAGAGCAGGTTTTTTCTATTATAAACTTAAATTTTAACGCAGCTAAACTATGTACAGATCCAAGTCTTCAAAATGAAACTACTTACAATGAATTTAGAAATTTTATTTTTCAAATAAATCTCTCTTTTGTTCCGACATTAAAATACTCGTATTTCAAACTATGCAACCTACTTGAATCACATTTTAAATAGAATATCTAAATACATGTACACTATAAAACAAAAGCTCCTGACTTACTGACACATCGACAATCATCCCAAATCTTACACAGTAAACAAGAGTCCCTTTTCTATATAAATAAACAATAATTACCGGATTTAAACTAACAAAGGCAAATGCTTATTGTAAAAGGCTTCGGTCATAAAATAAGTCTCAAACGCGTTTGCGTTAAAATTGTCATTTCGATCCGCTAGTAGCGCTGTCAATTTTCCGATAGTACCTAATTGAGACGTAGGGGAGACGTTTTCATGTCCAAAACTTACACTTACGAGGCTGAACATTTACTCATAACAACAAGTGAATAAGAGATTGCAATATTTTTTATCGAACAAAAATATTTTCACTGCTATGTATGATCGATGAATTTAAACGATAAGATAAGATATACACTATCACGCAATGCTCATGATAAACGCCATTTTAATACCACCATCGCAGCCAAAATAAAATAACTATTTACAAAATAAATGCCACTTTTTAATTGTCACCTATTTAACGTCACGCAAAGTAACAGTCACTTCATCACTAAAAAGTATGCGACAAGATTCTTCGGAAACCATCGAAGAATGACTTGAAACTCCTCACTCTAGCGGCTGGGAAGAGCAAATCCAAAACACCCCTGTGATAAGCGTGCTTAGTCGTAGTACTAGTCATTTTTGTCGGCTTAATTTCTTCTATATACTCTTCTGTAGTTGTTTTTCTCCTCCTGCTCTTTCTAGGCGGTGTTAATGGTGACGTCATTTGCACTGTGGTCGGAGTCGTCCTGTATGTCTGCGTTCTAGGATTGTCAATGTACTGCGTAGGTATTGTCAGATGGAAGTCCTCTTCTGTTGTGCTGGTAGAAGTCTGGTCGGCGAGTAGTAAAGTAGTGAGGCTCTTTGCGAAGATGTCGTCGAAGTTCATAGTGGTTCGTCTATACGGATTAATTTCTAGGTATAGGTGTGCATCCTCGTCGGAATCGGACTGCATTGCTCTGGTTTTGGTCTAGAAAAAGAAAAGAACGTGAATAACATGATAATTTTTTAAAATCTTTATTAGAGAAAAAAAAGGGTTTTGTCACGCAGTGACCACGTCACCCAATAACGTGATAATGATAATGATAATATATTTATTATATCCTGAAGTTTGAAGATAGGGCCACGAAAGTTCCCACAATTGCTGATACGGTTCGAAAACGTCAGCCTTTTGGTGGAATTCAGTCAAAATTAAGACCCATTGGTACTACATCGCAAGATATACTAACGCACCGTACAGGCAGACAATGTTTTGAACTATGTATCGTCATACATACTTAATATAATCTCTATATCATAAATAATACTTCAGGAAATATTAGTCGGAGAGCTATGATTTTTTAATTTATTAGGGAATATGTAATAAAAGATATTTATAAGTTTACAGGAACCTTCAATGCAAAGCTTACAACCACACATAACTACAATTATAGTTGTGGTGTAGCACGATTGAAATCTTTCCAATTTTAGAAAGTAAAGTTATTCAAATTCATTCAAATAAAAAAAAACTTTCACTTACATCTAAAAATCTTTCCTTAAAATTAAAAAAAAAACTACCTAATACTTGAGCTTACTTAAATTTAATACAAATAAATAAATAAATTTGGTGAATAAATGATTGAATTTAATTGAATTGCATAAAAAAAAAACTCACAGAAACCAGGGACATCACCAAAAGTACACTACGCCACATTTCGATGTGCACGTTTAAGGTCCGATGTAACACTGGCACACATTGTCTCAATGTCATACACGACCGCTTACCTTGTGAACCACAGACTAGACACAATGATCGGTCTATCCCGCCACAATGATGTTTACTTTCATTGTAGACAATGTTTTTATACTCTAGTGATTTGTAGCATATCGTGCCATTGTTGTGACTCTAAGAATGTAGAATAGTGTTGCAAAAGGCGACGTGCGACGTGCGTTAGTCGTCATCTACAGCAACTAAGTCTTACTGCTGAATATGTGCCTCCCCTTAGAACAAGAGGGCTTGGACTGCTGTTTCCATATGAATCCAGTCCATTAGGAACTCTCTAAATATCTTACTAATATTATAAAGGCGTAAGTGTGTAAGTTTGGATGTTTGGATGCTTGTTGCTCTTTGATGGCAAAATGGCTAAACCGATTTTAGTTTTTATCCCGGAATATAGCATAGTTCCCGCGGGATAGCGATAAGCGAATTTATCGCAGACGGAGTCGCGGGCAACAGCTAGTGGTTTAATAAATGTGAGTTATTTTCAAACCATCTAAACCTACCTTTTACATTATAGCAATAAATACCGTATGCTCATTTAATCATCACGTATCACGTATAAACAAACTATTTTACTGAAAGCCGTGGTAGCCTAGTGGTTTGACCTGTTGGCATCTGAAGCAGGGGGTCGTGGGTTCGAGTCTGGGCTAGCAATGAGTTTTTCAAAATTTATGTGCGATATATTACCTACATTTGAAATTTACCATGAGCTTTTCGGTGTAGGAAAACATCGTGAGGAAACCTGCACACATCTGCGAAGCAAATCAATGGTGTACGTGAAGTTCCCAATCCGCACTGGGCCCGCGTGGGAAATATAGCCCAAGCCCTCTTATTCTGAGAGAAGGCCTGTGCCCAGCAGTGGGACGTATATAGGCTGGAGATGATGTGATGATGATGACCAACTTTAATTACGACACCATTGACAGAATTCTTCACGACACAGTACTTGTCCAATTCCCTCGCTACTTGCATGGAACACGCGAGTTGACATATCGGCACGCGCTAAGATAGGATGTCGTTATGCTAAGTTACTTTTGAATTGGTAACATCACGCATCACGTAGTAGAATAGGTATTGTTGAGTGTTCTTTAATCATACATTGATTAGGTATTTTTTCATTTAAAATAATGATGTAACTAACTAGCTTAGGCACTTTGCAGCGGTATTGCCACTATACTTCTTATCCCGTAGAAATTATGCAAAATATCACCTTTCTAGACTAAAGTTTTGGATATTTTTTTGTAGGACCTATCTTCTATTTACATAAATGGCCGAAATGTATGTACGCAAAATTCCGAACGACTGGACCAAATTGTAACAACTTTTGTGTCATGTCTTTTATTGTCATAACAAGGTTTGTATGAAAGATAATATTTGAAAAATAAAATCAACTGGACTGGAGGCGAAGCCGCGGGAAACAGTAAGTAATACAAGTACTAGTCAACATGCCATGCTGTAGTTCGCAAACAAGCATCACTTGACTCGAATTTTTGTCATATATCTCCGAGATAACTCGGCTGAGAGATCGCATTTGCCATATATTTGCTGGAGGAAGACACAACCGCGCCAGGCATCCGCACATTGCGATATGAAATGTGTGTGCTCATTGTACTTTGTACGGTATTATTTTTTTTTATAATAAGACATACATACATTCTTGTTGTTATTCTGTCCCATCAGCCAGAGGACAAAGTAGAACAGTTTGTTAGAAGAAATGCTGTCTCTATACACTAACATGCTTAGTAGATGACCAATTATAGAAGAGGCCTCGAACTACTGCAAAAACACATGTTTTACAAAATTTAAACCCATAAACTTACGGTTCAAAGAGTGACCCAGGAGAATGTAACCATAACAACGAGTGACAACAAGAAGTTGATCTACCCATTACATACATACAGTCTTCGCATCTTTCCCATTAGGGGTAGGTAGAGACTACTTTGTTCCACTTGCTACGATCCTGACATACCTCTTTCGCTTCATCCACATTCATCAATCTCTTCATACATGCTAGCCGGTTTCGGGTACTCCTGACCTGACCTTTTTTCAAAACGAAACGTCCGTCCAGGCCTTCGCGTCCCAACGCAACTATTCACACTCCCCATATATCTGTTTAGTTAGTCTTTTTTCATCCATCCTCTATACGTGACCAAACCAACTAAGCATACTTTTTTTCTATTCTAGTCACTAACCTTCTTTCACACCAGTACGTTCCCTTATCACACTATTCGTTATTCTGTGTCACCCAGTGTGTCATTTCTACTGCATTTATTATACTTTCATGCTTCTTTTGCCATACCCAACTATCGCTACTGTACAATAAATTAGTGTTGGAACGAGCTATACTCATCTAGAATAGAATTAAACACATAGACCTTCGTCTTGAATCACTCTATCTATTGAAAAAAAAACCGCATCAAAATCCGTTGCGTACTTTTAGATTTAAGCATACATAGGGACAGACAGACAGACAGACAGGGGAAAGCGACTTTATTAGATAACTTAGTATTAGTATAAAACAAAGTCGCTTTCCACTGTCTGTCCGTCCCTATGTATGCTTAGTCTAAAACTACGCAACGGATTTTGATGCGATAAGAGTTTTTAATGATTCACGGTTAAGTTCATTCGAAATATTATAAACGGGATGTGAACCGCGATTACCTTTATTGAGCTCCCGATATTTCGATACAGTTGCATGTATCATGATCACGGGTAGACTGAAGAAATTGCGGGTGGATGTTATTGTTGGGTAGACCGAGCTCTGTCTACCCTCATTCTATTCATTCGTTTGTAAAAGGGGTGACAGATAAGATCTCTAAAATACTAGATAAGTACTCTGTGAGAACTATCTTCACCCCTCATAGGAAAATTTCACAACTTCTGAGGTCTCCCAAAGACAATTTTCCCCTGGAAAAACCTGGTGTGTATAAGGTTGATTGCAGTTGTGGTAGTTCGTACATAGGGCAGACCAAACGTACGATCGCCTGTAGAATTAAAGAGCACATCACTGCAGTCAAAAATAATGACACGCGCAAATCCGCTATTGCTGAACATCTTATTGAGTCGGGAACAAATCACTGGATTGAGCTGCACAGCCCTAAGATCATTTCGACAGAACGCCACTATATACCGAGACTGGTGAGGGAAGCGGTTGAAATCCATAAACATAAAAATTTTAATCGTGAGGATGGGTTTAAATTGTCGAATATCTGGAATCCGGTGATTTCCTTATATAATTCTCGTCCAAAATCAATTTCGGGTGGGCGAAGTGACACTGTGAGTGTAGTGTGTTTGAATCGAGTTTCGAGTGAGAACGGTTCCAGTGGTAACGAGAGTGCACGCAGTCGACGCGCAAGAATGAGGGTAGACAGAGCTCGGTCTACCCAACAATAACATCCACCCGCAATTTCTTCAGTCTACCCGTGATCATGATACATGCAACTGTATCGAAATATCGGGAGCTCAATAAAGGTAATCGCGGTTCACATCCCGTTTATAATATTTCGAATGGATTTTGATGCGGTTTTTTTTAATAGATTGAGTGATTCAAGAGGAAGGTTTATATGTATAATCCTACGCAGACGAAGTCGCGGGCAGAAGCTACTTGTTTTATACTATGTAGTGATTAAAAAAATATCGTCCCGTATATAACAATGGAAACGGACCGAGCAGGCGCTCGCAAGGACGCTTATGATGCGGTGTTGCAGTTTATTTAATTTCCTCAAAGGCATTACTTTGAAAAAGCAAGTTTTCAAGTGCCTCCACAGTCTTCTGTCTCCGTCTCACGTGGGGATAGATGAGTTGTTGGAACGAGACAGAATTTGACTTCGTTTCAAGGGCTCGTAGAGGGTGTCGTAATATTATTTTGACATCATTTTTTATACGCTTGGAGGCGTTGGTTGAGTTTAAAGGGTAAGGCCACAGTTTTTTGAAAGCGATTATTGGCATGTTTAAATACCTATCGTTGTTAAAAATACTATTCTAGGTGTTTCAGAATTATCCCGGAATACATATTTCAGAAGGTAGGTAGTTAGGTTAGTTTTTAAGACACAGTCAATCCATACTAAATAGTATAAATAATAATTGTAAAATTTAATTGCAAATCAGTACACCAGTGTATCAGCTAAAACGGAATAAAATCAATCTCAGGCCTGTAATGTAACAATAAGAGTTTTTAATGATTCACGGTTAAGTTCATTCGAAATATTATAAACGGGATGTGAACCGCAATTACCTTTATTGAGCTCCCGATATTTCGATACAGTTGCATGCATCATGATTACGGGTAGACTGAAGAAATTACGGGTGGATGTTATTGTTGGGTAGACCGAGCTCTGTCTACCCTCATTCTTGCGCGTCGACTGCGTGCACTCTCGTTACCTCTGTAAATCTGTGTGTGTGTGTGTGTGTGTGTAATCTGTGTAGTCTGTAATGTAACATTAATAATATTGTTAATAGTTGAATTATCAAATAACCCAAGACGAAAATATAATATTTAAGCATGCAGCCCACCTGGTAAGGCAGGAATGAGGCAAAATCGAAGTTCGCTAGTTTAAAAAGTCTAATTCTCCTTCATACGCGACCTGAGTACGGCCTGTGAGCGGCGCTGCGCGAGATTAGAGTGGGTAAGACATGTAAATAATAAACATTATTGCCCATAAAATTACAATCCCTCTCCCTATAATATGTATAATATATGTTTAATCTGGATCTCGGAAACGGCTCCAACGATTTTCATGAAATTTGGTATGCAGGGGGTACTTTCGGGGAGGATAAATTGATCTGGGTTTGATTATTAGAAAACGTACCAAAAAAAATACCGAGCAAAGCTCGATCATCCGGGTACTTATATTATAAATGCGAAAGTAAAAAAAATATTAGTTTCGTTAAAAAAATATATAAGTACTTATAGTTTCAGTCCCGGGGAAGGACAAAGCATCGTTTTTATCCCGGAAATTGCATTGTTCTCGCGAATTCTGTACGGAAGAAGTCGCGGGCAACCGCCAGTGCACAATAAAAAGCAAACAAACAAGGTTCTATTATAAAAAAATGGCAAAAGGCTCAGGCTCAGCATGTGCAGTGAAGGTTACGCTGACTATGATGACTCCCTGTCTGGTTGCCCTCTTGCTCATTTGTATATCCTTTCAAAATTTCAAAGATCTGAAAACACGCAATAATGGTTTTCCAAGCTAACGAGCTTCATTGTATCCCACAAATTAAATGGATGTTTGAAATACAGAGTCATCTTCCTGAGTACCGATTTTTTCTAACAGATGCAGTGCTTAAGACCTAGCTTCAAAATTTTGGTTATTGTTTCAGTTTGTTTAGAGCTCCTTATTAATTAGACTATCCATACAGCAGGTAATCGGCAATTATTGTTAATATTATTTTGTACTTCATAAAGAAGGTGTGCCAGGAATCACCGAGTTATTTATTTCTGGGGCCGTACCTACCATGACGTCTTAATGCGTTTCGGTTTAGGTTCGCTCGCTGTCAGATTCATACTAAAAGTGACAGCTAAAACTTGAACTGCGTCGGAATTAGGACGTCATGGTAAGGCCCCTGGTATGTCCATGTTAAGCTTAGCGCACAAATATGTAGCTACAAACTGCTATAGCCAGGCAAAGTTGGCGATCCCAAGTACTGAAATCCCGCGTCCAATCATAAGTTGCGAGAAAAGAAATTACTATGCATGCCTCGCATTAAAATATTAGCTTGCAAAACTTTAGCAATGTAGAAAATATTTTGAATTCAGCGTGTTTATTTATCAATGTTTCTGCTGGCTGGAAAATGTAGGTCTGGAAAGTGTAAGGTAATTCTTACCTGTCCTATTTGGTAAACAAAATTCTAACCTCAATGTGCAAATTTTTGTAAAGAATAAGGTGTATAATGTTATCAAATAAACCTGAGGCAATATTTTGTACATAATTTTGCTGATATTTTATCTCCAGTTCCTCTATTTACGATGAAATAGCACAGAATATATAATAGTACTACCGTACAGAATGGCCACGCTCCGCCCCGCACCGATTCGAGTTACCCCACCCCTCAAGCGCAGTCTGCCGGAAAGCTGCTGGCAACTAGTAGGGCTCGCAACGCGATGTATGTTGGCCGCACGTCACAAGTTCGGGAACCTATCCTACCTACTTCATTTTATAAAACATTGGAAAATTAATGCTTTCTGAAATTATCGCGATTAATACATGAAATAACTACAGAATCATTCGCTTAAGTTTGTTGTCGTACATCTATTGTAATTGAAAATAATAATGCTTAAATACACAGACAGACACATTTTTAAGTAAGTTTAAATAAATAGATAACGATTAAGTACATTTATTTGCACACATCTAAGCCATATCTTCATTACAAGTACCTATATTTATGTCATTGGTAGTACTTATAGTACTAGGTTTTTGCGATAGACAGCCCTGTGTATCTTACGCACACATTGACGCATGTACAGACGACGTCGTGCCTGTGTTCATTTCAGAACGCGGATTTTGTACGTCGTGGCCGCCGTGTGGAAATAGTTAAAAATAACAAAATGAGACGTTTTGAGGTTAGAATTTTGTTTACCAAATAGGACAGCTAGGTATTAGGTAAGAATGAAAATACCTTAAGCCGCAATGACAGAAATGTAATAGAAAGACAACAGTAATAAAAATAAAATAATAACCTAACCTAAAAATTTCATTCCGATACAAGCGATGGAGCGCAGCATATTAGGGATGAAAAGGACAGATAGAATCCGACACACAACGCTGCGCTCAAAAACACGCGTAGCTGACGTCGGGGAAAAGACTGCTACTTTCAACATGAAACTAACGTGAGACTCACACATAATTACAACACACCGGATAACTCACGTATAAAAGCCGAAGGATTACTCCGACAATTGTTTCGGACTATCCTATCTTCGGCTTTTATACGTGAGTTATCCGGTGTGTTGTAATTAAAAGACAGCTAGGCTCAAATGGGACTGGGCTGGACATGTCTGCCGCATTCACAAAAGGTGGGCCCACTCAGTCACTTGGTGGGTGCTAGAGAATGGCCAACGACGACGAAGCAGACCAAGAAGGCGATGGCGGGACGATTTGGACGCGTATATGGAGGACTGGCCTGATATTGCGTCGGACCGAGAGTTGTGGTGATCGAGAGGAGAGGCCTTTGCCCAGCAGTGGGACACCGCAATAGGCTATAAAAAAAACAAGCATTTTTGCTGTAAATTTTTTGTTGACTGTAATTACATTGCCATCCGTACTGAATTTATGTAAACCAACTTTCATGTCAATCGGACCAATCGTTGAAAAGTTCCCTCCCGCGGAGACGGTTCTGGCTGGACCACCAGACTTCTACTACCAGATTATTATATTGTCATCTGACTTAAACAATTATGCAAAATTTCAGCTAAATCATATGAAGATATCTGCTTCAAAATTGGGTCGCAAGATTCCACCCGGACAAACATACTTTTTTTTTTTTTTATGTGAATAGGAAGGCAAACGAGCAAGTGGGTTACCTGATGGTAAGCGATCACCTCTGCCCATAGACACCCGCAACCCCGGAGGGATTGCAGATGCGGTGCCAACCTAGAGGGCTTAGATGAAATGCCTCTTGTGCCCGTAATTTCCCCGGCTGTCTTACTCTCCACACTGGAACACAACAGTGCAAGCACTGCTGCTTAGCGGCAGGATTAGCGAGTAAGATGGTGGTAGCGACCCGGACGGACCTTGCACAAGGCCCTACTACCCGCAAAATACTTACATACATTGCAAGTTAAAGTCGCATAACCAGAGTATCTGACTCTGGGGGAAGGAATGCTGCATGAATGTTGATCTCCGATCCTCTTGAGTCCTCCCATGAGGCTGACATAGTCACCCCTGTGTACTAAAGCCTCTTTAAAATACAAGATTAAAAAAAAAAATGGGACACAAGATCCACCCGGACAAACATACATACATTGCAAGTTAATATGAAGCTTGTAATAACTTGTAAAAAGAGAAAGTATCTAGGCGTTGTCATGTTCTCTTATTTGGTGGAGATAATCCAATCTACGCTTCATTTAATTTAGAATGAGAAACCACAACAACATTATATTGCGGTTCGTGAACTGTAATCTTTTCACAGTTTGTACTAGAGTAACAATTAGCGGCACGCAAATGAAGTGGCATTAAAACAATTTTATTTTGCGGCTGCCAAACTTTGCACTGTACTATTTGCTAGGTAACAAATAGTTGACCAGACGCAAAATAATGTTATTGTGGTTTCTCATTCTAAATTAAATGAAGTAAGGTCTTCCTCTTGTTCTTTCAATTTTTCCTTCCAAAACATTGGTAAATGTATCTCGCCAGTACGGTATGAGAAACGAAAAATAACTAATTGATTGTGTTGGAGTTCACTAAAGAACATAAAATATTTACCTTGCTACTCCGCTACTCACGTGCAAGATAACCAAGCCTGCATGCAAACCCTCCCTCCACTACTGCCACATAAAACACATATAAATCCCACAAACTTAATTATCCCTTACCACACAAACACTGACGCGCGTTTCGATCCCTCTACGGGATCATTCTCAAAGTTAGTGAGTAGAGTAGTTAGTAGAGTTCACTACTCTATGGAATTCTAACGACCTTGCTGCCTTCGACCTTCAATAAATCAGAATCTAAACAAGTGTAATTATAATGATATCTTTTCAGTTTGCAAAAGGTTAAGCATGGTTGCAGGTGCCGAATGCTATAAATCGCGCATCTCCGCGCCGCGGACCAATTAGTGCAAGATGTTGCCACGCAGCTCTTACTTGGACGTTCTTTGTGGGACAGAACCAAGATTGAAAACTAAGGAGAAGATGGCTCCAGCTTTTTGCTTTGTCAGCGCAAAAAAATGAGATCGTTTTTTGCATATTGCGGTCTTCCCATGCTGGTATGGGAGTACTCGTAAAGAAAAACATAGACTGTACCAGCTGCTGCTTTTCCCGCGCAGATGGTAAAAGCCCATCGAGGCAATGGGCGAAAATCTTAGGAACCATGTTGTAGACGATGCGGCTAGCAATCCATTACTATTTTGATTCCCCTTTCCACCTATACGTCCACAATCATGCTGTCTTGTTACTTTAGGCTCTGTCCACTCTGTAAGGGATATAGACTTGGTTCGTGTTTTGACGAGTATGTTATGAAGAGATTGATGAGGGTGGATGAAGCGAAATAAAATAGGTACTCGTATGTCAGGATCGTAGCAAGTGGAACAAAGTGGTCTCCGCCTACCCCTATGGGAAAGAGGCGTGACGTCATGTATGTATGATTTAGCTGCATGGCCATAACATGATTCCTAAGAACCCCCTACAAAACATATTTTGTTGATTAGTTTGGTTCTTTAGCGTATAACTCCGTCCCAATGTCTGCAGTCGCGGCGAGACTCCAGTTTTTAACGGAACTCGTGAAAGCGTTAATTACTTTTACGGCAATTAAAATGATTTAAACAGCTGTTTAATACAAGACGTACTCTTTGATTCTGCGGTCTAATGTCCTTTGCCATGTGAGATTGCTATTGATAACCTAGGTAGTATTAAAACGGAATTAAAATTCAGAATTTTAGGATTTTTTTGAGCACACCATTATCATATGGGACGGCTCTGAACGCACATATTTCTTCCATTAGCGCTGTGGGTTAGAGTGATCTCTCACTCCAAGAGAAGAAGGGAAAGAAGGGAAAAGCCTGCTTATCGCTATCGTATGAGTCAGAGAAAGGAAAGACAGCAAGACTGGCACCGTAACGCGTTACGTTACGAAGCGGTTTACCCTCCCCATAAGAAGTTATCACTTCAAAAAGTTTAAATGAAAAATCAAGGGTACTATTTTAGTCGAACTATCCAACCACCTACTGAAATATTCTGGAAATAATGTGAAAGACCACAAGGTCTTCTCAAAATACAAATTGATTAAAGTAACTTAGACACTCGTGCGTACACTGCCTTAAAACCGAGTGTACCTACACTGCGCTCCATCTACCTAATATAAGCACATCTTTGTGTCGCATCGACTCACACCACAATAGATTCGATGCATCACTCGATACCTCGGCTTAATCCTTCCGTGTATTACGTACCTATATTACTCGCCCAATTGTGCCAAGGACAATGACCTTAATCAATCGGGTTGACCACGTTTGCTTCATTGACCGGACTTCTGAGTGGCGTTAGTTGATTATACAGTGTGCATTTCTGAACGGATGTGATTTGGTACGCGGGAATTGTTAAGTAAAAGTAAATTAAGGTTGGTGGAGAGTGTCTCAATAAAGAGATCTCTCTCCAGGTAGATTTACACGTAGGTAGGTATTAAATATGTTTGGGGATCGAAGTCCGAAGGGAGTTGGAAGTTGTATTTATGCATGCGCGTTGAGAAACTTCGTTGGCGTGATGTGAGAACATTGTGACATACTAGCTGAGTAGTAGCTAGCGAGCTACTCAGGCGTCGTAATTGTTTATGTAGTCGACGACTAGGTGGCGGTAAAGTTGCTAGGAAACCAAATATGAGAACTTATAAATAATTTTATAATGTTTAGTTAGAACGGGTTTATCAGTTACTTTGGTACCTTCAAAAAGGATGGAAATATCTGATAACCAAATAAACGATTTATTACAACGTTATCAATGCAATGGAAATAACGGGAAAGGGATGCGAACGACCGAATTGTCATTTATAACTTCCTATCCGTTGTTTCCGTAACAATGTTCCATGAATAACGGTTTGGTTCGTGAATAAATAAAAGCATTTCACACGAGCCACGGGCAGCCATTTTTTTATGGATAAAGGAAGGGAAAATGAGTAAGCGAGTCGTCTGATGGTAAGCAAGCACCGCCACCCATGGGAACCAGCAATCCTAAGAGTTGCTATTCCGTTGCCAGCCATTAAGGCCCTTAAATTCTCCGTCCACGATACGGACACGATATATTATTATCACCATCTTACTTGCTAATCCTGCCACCAAGCAGCATTGCTTGCGATATTGCGTTCCGGCGGCGGCGTGGAAAGTGAAATTACTGGCACATCAGGTCTATTTAGCCCTCTAAGCTGGTAACGCATCTGTAATCCTCTAGTGCTATTGGCGTCCATCTCACTTACTATCGGGATACCCACTTGCTAGTTTCCCTACGTTGATAAAGAAAGCAATTGACAAAATTTCAAAAAAAAGCATTTAAGTTTTTTTCGCGTTTATAATAGCTGGTTAAAAATTAGACTACCCGTGTTTCTCGGTTTTCCTTTGTTTTACTTAAATTTGTCGTTAATAATTTATTAAATAAATGGTCATTAAAAAGACCATATATATAAAGATAGGGATACTGATGTCGTGACCTTAGCATGATGTAAAATTTAAAAAAGTAACTTTCAAACAGAACTGTCATGTCATGTCACTTGCTTTGTTTATCAACCATTCATTGTCGTTCGTTCACGAATTTGTTATTTTGCGTTTGCTGCTTTGCAATACTGTGCAGGCTTTGAGTTCATTTCTATATAATGACGACCGGAAGAAAATATCACCAAGATCCTTTGATAATTTGTATTGTCCCAAGTTGCGGAAACACGGCGTTAATGGAAAAAAATAAGCACTATAAGCACATGAACACAGGATAAATTCGTCGACTTTGGGCAGATTGCGGCTATCCGCTATGACTAATCAGTCAACCACTTTCATGTTATTAAAGCGTCTATCAAACCAATAATTAAATATTACGAGATTTACGAGAAATGAAAACGTGTCGTTAGAATCAAGTACCTAATCCATCGGACTGATAAAAAATGAACATGACATTGACACCGTGACAGTTCTATATTTTTTTAAATTCCTACGGTAATAAATGGACTAACGGCACTATGAGTATATCCCTAACATTCACAATCCAACTTTTTTTACTGTTTTTCCTGAATATAAAAAAAAACTACTGCATAAAAAAATCCAAAAATATTTTTACTGTAATCAGCAGTGTAAAATCTACAAACGGTATTTTCATTTTACTACCTTAGCAAATTTGAATTGTTGTCAATTGTCGTACCCCGCAGTGTTTTGTTTTTAACCCCCGACGCAAAAAAAAGAGACATCAACGTCAATTTTAATATAACACCGTGTTATAAGTTTGACGTTGATATCCCTTTCTCTCTCTCTTTCTCTCTCTCTCTCTCTCTTCAAAAGTCATGTCTTGCGGTCATGTCAACAATCATGCTTAACGTGGCCTAGTTAGGTCTTGTTACCTTAGGCTTTGTCTACCCCGTAATATGCACTCGTCGCATTTTGCATCAGTGATCAGTTCATCGTCTGATCACTCGTTCTACATGTAGGTACTCTCAAACGGGCTTAGTTATTTTATTATCAATACGGTGTTCGCAGCAGTACAAGAGAGATATCATAAAACATTGGACATTTGCAAGACGACACCAGTTCTCACGTAAGTAGATCTTCCTTAACACGGACGAATACTTTGCCATTTTTGCCGGCGCTAATCACGGTGTCATTTGAACAAATAAAACACTTTCTATAGTCTATTTTTTAGATTCAAAAATGAAAATAGCCTTCTTCTTCTTCTTCTTCTTCTTCTTTTTATTTGTGGCGTTACAAGTCGTTATAGCGACGACAACTTCGCCAATGTCAGGGTAAAAAATTTAATGATGAAATCTTGTGACAAAATGTCGGCAACGTTGTACGGTAACACGGTCTGACCCCCCTCCCCCCCCTGTTGGGCTCTTAGCCAACGGTCAATGATATCCCTCAGATACTGCCAGGAAATCATTAGCCGTTGCCCAGGGTGCACCGGACCAAGCACTGCTCTTCCCCCCGAATGGATCCAGAAACGAACCGCAGCTCTTGGCCACACGTGGAGGTAACCCGACACGCACCCCAAAAACAGCCATCTTCTTGTTTTGTTTACAGCATTTTCGAGGCTATCCCTATTGACATCAGTTTTTAAATGACATTATGACAGCCATTGACATTGTTTTTTTAAGTGAAGCGTGAGAGCAAAGGTAAAAAAAAATGCCTTTGAACTATTGATTGAAAGTCAAATGAAAGACATCAGTTTTTTGGGAATATCTCCGCTATTAGCTGTTTATTTTTAAGTCCGACTACAGAAAATGGTTGTATAACATTATTCCTCGATGATAAAAATATAAAATAAATACAAAAAAATATTTAACCAAAGGGAATTCGTGTGTATCTATTGTACGAAAGTGCGATGACGCCGAGGGAGAAACAAGAAAACAGACGCACTGTACTTGTCTCCCTTCCCCGAGCAAAGTTGACTGGCTATTTACGAAGCTTGTGTTACTTGTGGTTTCCCTATAAATGGGGTAAGATTATACCTTGTCAATCAATGCCCGGTATGCAGGCATTCCCCAAATATGCTGAATAGCTCGAACGCCGGTCGCTGCGGTCGCCATCTTTGGAATTTGTGACGTTACAATCTGCGAGGCACAAGTGAGTTGAAGCTGGCGGGACATTCTGAAGGCTTTCCTTACTTGTTAACACACTGACGAGCAAATATAGCGGGTCACTTTTCATACAAAGTTCTATGAAGAACGATCCGTTATTCTTAGCTCGTGAGTATATTTCGTGTGTAACTTTAATGCACTGGGATACTTTAGATTGGATTATGATGTCCGTGTCATCGAAACTCTTTTGGGTATTTAGTAGATTAGATTTTCATACATATATAGGTTCTGCAGTAGTCTAGCGATTTTTTTGATCTTTGAAATGGACCTCCGCAAAGTAACGCCTGATTAGTAGTCAAACGACAATTGTGTATATTTATTAAATACATAAGTATTAATCGCATCTTTATCCCTTATAGGGTAAACAGAGCCTAGGATAACAAGACTTAAAGCCATATTAACTATCAAACTATTTTTTGTTGCTAGGACATAAGCAAAAGTATGTAATTATGTATGTATGTAAACTATTTATTGCACATAAAAATTTAAAAATACAGAAGTACACAGAAAATAGTACAAAAGCTACTAATCCCTAAGAAGGGATCTCACCACAAAAAAGAAAGTCGCCACTTTTAGCGCCTAAGTCGCTTAGTTGGCGATACTGCATAGGTAAGGGGTATTTTCCATATTACTATAGACCGACCGCTTTGATGAGTCCTTGCCCGCGCGGTACAGGGGCGTGGGATACGCGACAAAGGGGACCGAGAGAGGTGTAGTGGTTTTCTCTACAACCTTTAAATACAAAGTGTAGTAGGTAAGTTGACTTAGAATTAAATTAAACGACTATCCAGCAAAGAAGGTTCTTTCTCTTATTAAAATATCTCACGCTTCGCCACATGGTGACCGTGACACGTGAGACGCGACGCGGCCGGCGCCTAATGTGACCCGCGCGGAGACTTTGGAAATTACCAACTAAATAAATTAAAAAAAAATGTGTAAAAGTTTGCTTCGTGCTTCAAGTGAATAATATAATGTGTCAATCCAAAGTGGAATGAGAAACTATAGTTGCGCCCATAAATGCAGCTGGCGGCAACAACGATGCCAACACGGCTCTACCCGCCCGCACCTCTCTCGGTCCCCTTTGTCGTCCTACCCCACGCCCCTGTACCACAGAATATATAATAGTACTAACGTACAGAATGGCCACGCTCCGCCCCGCACCTATTCGAGTTACCCCACCCCTCAAGCGCAGTCTGCCGGAAAGCTGCTGGCAACTAGTAGGGCTCGCGACGCGATGTATGTCGGCCGCACGTCACAAGTTCGGGAACCTATCCTACCTACTTCATTTTATAAAACATAAGAAAATTAATGCTTTCTGAAATTATCGCGATTAATACATGAAATAACTACAGAATCATTCGCTTAAGTTTGTTGTCGTACATCTATTGTAATTGAAAATAATAATGCTTAAATACACAGACAGACACATTTTAAGTAAGTTTAAATAAATAGATAACGATTAAGTACATTTATTTGCACACATCTAAGCCATATCTTTAGTATATTTATGTCATTGGTAGTACTTATAGTACTAGGTTTTTGCGATAGACAGCCCTGTGTATCTTACGCACACATTGACGCGTGTACAGACGACGTCGTGCCTGTATTCATTTCAGAACGCGGATTTTGTACGTCGTGGCCGCCGTGTGCCTGTACCTGCGCAGGCGAGAACTCATTTAAGCGGTCGGTCTATAGTAATATGGAAAATACCCCTTACCTATGCAGTATTGCCAACTAAGCGACTTAGTAGCTAAAAGTGGCGACTTTTTTTATTGTGGTGAGATCCCTTCTTAGGGATACGTTCGCCTTTGTACTATTTTCTGTGTACTTCTGTATTTTTAAATTTTTATGTGCAATAAAGAGTTTACATACATACATACTTTTGCTTATGTCCTAACAACACTGTGTATTTTCATGAATGCGCACGTTTATTTCATATTTTAACTCCCGCTAGGCCAACAATCAGCGGCGACCGTGCGTGAGAAATGTCGCAAATGAAATAATCCCCTTTATATCGAATATTGGAATCGGAGCTGTCACGTGACGCTGCATTTTCATTAACACCTTTATCAAATTGTTATTGAGTGCAACATTACGATTAAAAGAGCATTGAAATTAATCGGGAAATAGGTTTGGTTATTGACGCGAACTTTATGTACCTACTGTAAAGTTAAGACTACTAATTTGGTCCACATTGCTACGATACTAACCGGTTTTTTAATGAAAATTGTCTCACTGCACCGATTTAATGAAAAACGCTTGAAATGATTGAAATTTTGGAAAATTTATATGGAATGTCGTTGTTTTTATAGCTAGAAGCTTGAAATATTTATAGCCTAGAAATTAGTATAAATAAATATAAAATACATAGTTTTTCAAAATTTCACCCTTTTTAAATTAAAAATAGGGGTTGAAAGGGCTAAGTATTTATACTTTTGATTAAATTTAAACAAAATAATCATTTGTGTTTCAGAGTTCTGTAAAATAACTTCAAATTAAAAAAAAGAAAGAAAAAAGAACATCAGGATGAGGATTTACTTTTTTTTCTTTCTTTCTCTCTTAAATTGGATAAAATTGGGATCGACAGTTACGCTTAAAATTTGGTATGATGAAGAAGAGAGTTTACTTATTTACCTTGTCTTGAGGAAAGACGCAGAACAGTTTTTGATTGATAAAGTCATCCTTGAAAGATATGAAAAGGGGACGTGAAATTTACAAAGATGCAATAAGGGATAATTTGTGCTCTAGTTAAATGTTTGCCACTAAAAATAGGGTACTCAAAATACTAATTCCACGCAAACGAAGTCGCGGGCAAAAGCTAGGTATGTGGTTACCTCGCTATCCTATATCGCGGGTGATAAGTTGATAACGTAGTAAATCGTTACCACCATCTTATCGGAATATTATAATTTTGGAAACAATTAGGATCAGTCTTCTTCTTCTTATGGTGCCTCTCGAACTAGTGAAGGTTGGCAGTCACCTCCGCATACTTCACACGGTCTCTGGGCAGTTTGAAAAGCTCCGCTGCACTTGTGATTCCCGTCCATTCCTGGATATTTCGCAGTCAGGATTTCTTCCTGCGCCCAACAGCTCTTCTTCCAGCCACTTTGCCCATGATTATAAGTTGTAAAAGCTCGTAGGATCGTAGGATCAGTAGGTACACGTAAATATTTAAATACCTACTTAACTAAAACATCTATTATTAAACATGTAACTGCAAATAATTGTACTAAACTTAAAATAAATAAAGTAACGAATAAATAAAGCTAAAATTCTTTATTGCAAGAAGTCCTTTTGGGCAGGTACTACCTAAAAGTGCAGGCGGTGTTCCATCTTTGTCATCTCCATTATTGCAAGCTTTTTATTAACTATGTAAGTATAACATACTTGGAATCCGGCAATTCAATTTTGAAGCAGATATTCAACCGATTGCAACCATGGTATTTACAAGATGTTCTTATTATTCTAGCCAGTACATACCCGGACCCTACTAGCGTAGCAGCGTAGCGTACTTTTAAGACACCTTATATTATGATGATAGCAAAATGATAAGGCACAGCTCCGGAACGCGTACAGTTGTCACGTGCACAAAAAGGGGTATATTTTTATGGAATACGTAATTCTGTTTGACTTCATACGCTATGTCCATATTTGCCGAAGACTTCACGTCCTACATGCAAAGAGCCCGCGTGTTCCCATTGCCGGCTAACGGACGGCACGAGACGCGTAATAATACAACCGGCCAAGTGCCAGTCGGACTCGTGCACAGCGGTTTTCGTACTAATTCGGCAAGTGAATATAAAATCCAGTGTTTGCAGAGCCCTGTCTTCTAAGCGAAATGTAGGCAGCGTGAGGTTATTTTATATTGGTTACTTACAAAAACAGACGGATATAAAAGTCTCATATACACGTTGGCATATTTAAATCTATTGCTATAGGGAAATCTATTATTTGTCTTACTTAGTGCCATAATAATAATAATAATAATATTCGTTTATTCAAGTAACCATGACTCAATAGTGTTAGTATTCTTAAGACTAGGTTAGTAACAAATTATCTAAACTTACAACTTAAAATTAAATTACATAGTCATTACTGTTATACTTTGTAAGTTTTTATTAATAAATAAATAAATAATAAATAAAAAAAATCTGTGAGAAATAAGGCATAAAAAGATTTGTTCTTAGATCATTGATTTAAGTGACCAGAAAAATTACTTAAGTGTATTACATATTTTGAAGCCAAACAACCTTTGCACGTGGTGGCGCGTGGGTCAAAAATATTTAAAGTCTATTTATTCAAGCTAGATACTAAAATGACATTAAAAAAAAAAATAATAATAATAATAATAATAATAATAATAATAATAATTTATTTTCGGATATCTCAGATCCATAGATTGTTAGTTAGTTAGTTACAGGATTACTTATAAACTATATTAGTACTAGTGTTACAATTAATTAATTAATTATTTCGTAGGACATGCAGGTCGGTGTATCGGCGGATTATATCCGAATCCCACCACTTTGCTATCATTTTCAGGATACTATTTGAGCTCCCCCTCATCTGCACCACTACAGATGCCGTCTTCTTCCGTATGATGGCATAAAAGTCTTCTACGCCAGCATCGACAAACATACCAGAGGCGCTGCAGAATTGAGGAAGCCCAAACAGCATCCTGAAAACGTTATTATATTGGATACGCAGGGTATTATAGGTCTTCAGCCTGAAACTAGCCCACAGGCCACACGTGTAGAAGCTTTGACAGTAAGCTCTAAATAATGGCTCTAAATAATGTCAATTAAGTACCTGTGTTGCCTGTTTTTTGCAATTCAAAAATAGTGAAGTGCCACCACTATCGAAAGTTAACGATAAATTAAATTTTGTATAGATTTTTGTATGTATAAGCAAGTGAAGGTAATAAACTAATAAACCTTTTTGACCACAAACATTGTCGATGGTTTCGAGTACACCACTAAACAATAAAAGCTGGTATCATTATTTCACAATTTGACATTTGCATTGTCAATTTAGTATCTAGTATGAATAAATGTGAGTGACGATGTGAGTGTGTATGTTTGTTCCTTCTTCACGCTTAAACGACTGGACGGATTTGGATAAAATAAAAGAACAGAGATAGCTGATAGTCCAGATTAAAACATAGGCTATATTTTATGCCGGAAAATTGCAAAGTTTCCGCGGGCTAGCGATTAACATATGTCAATTGATAATTCTACGCTGACGAAGTCGCGCGCAGAAGCTAGTAGACTATATTCACCAACTAGCTTCTGCCCGCGACTTCGTCTGCGTAGAATTAGCAATTGACAAGTTTATGGCTATCCCCCTGGAACTATGCTATTTTCCGGGATAAAAAGTAGCCTATGTTTTAATCTAGGGTACCAGCTATCTCCGTTCCAAATGTTATCCAAATCCGTCCAGTCGTTTTAGCGTGAAGAAGGAACAAACATACACACTCACTGACTCACATCGTCATATCGTCACAAACTTTCGCATTTATAGTATTGTAGGATAATTCTCGCTTCCTCGGATGATGGAAACGCGCAATCTCTAACGAAACAGGTCTAAGCAAATAGAGGGAGACATCGACTGATAAAAAAATTGCCGAGAGCCTTTTGGCTGCGAGACAGACATCCTTTGAGTGCTTAGAAGCTAAACGTTATTTACATCCAACGAGGCGAATGTGATTTCACTTTGTTTATGCTGATGTGATGCTGTGATGAACGCTTTTGACTACCGAATAGACCAGTGTTTCTCGGGTATCAGATGAATCAAGAATTTTACTTCTTGTTTTTTTTTTGTGTTTATTTTTACGAAATTAAATTTCTAAACAAAACTGAAAATTAGAACACAGAAAAATCCGTGTTACTTTTCGGATTTTTCTGTGTTAGACTTTTCAGTATTGTTTCGAAGTTTCATTGTTTGTTAGACTTTTTGCGGCTACGGATCATTTTCAGAATTTCAAAAAGTCAAAATCTATGTGTTAGAAAGAGACTTCCGCTTGTAAATTGCAACTTGTACCTTTATAAAATAGGGCCCAGGTGAACAACTTGCTCATTTGCCACACTATTTGTTAATTAATTATGTAGTACAATTAATACCACTATTGGCTAATTTGTCTTTGATTTCAATGTACCGTGTCAATGATGTTGATAATCTCAAACATCGGTTACCAGAATTCGACGGCCACAAAATGCCCGCACTCTTAAGCATCTCTATTGTTTTTAAATGTTTACAAACCACGAGATTGTGACCCGACTGCGTTTCCATTACTTTTACAGCAGCCTTAGTATTATCAGTTTCTTACTCCAATCATGTCCTCCAAGGCTTCAGACGCCAAATTATTCTTCCTCCTCAGCTTTTTCGGTGTAATCATTTACATCGTTCTAGCTTTCTACACCTTCCATACCGCTTACATCGTCTCTAAAGTGAAAAAATCCGAAATCAGTAAAGCCCTTTTCAATCTGCACCCAGACACTGAGGAACCAATACTAATAGAAGACATAAAATACATCTTAATCTACACGAGGAACGTAAGTCATAAATCACGTAGAGATTTTAAAGAAGGTCGTCGTGAATTCTTCGCCCGAATGTGTCCTCATACTAACTGTTATTTAACCGACGATCAACATTTTCTCAAGAACGATATAAGAAACTTCGATGCTGTTGTCTTTAACGTTACAGATATAAATTACATTAAGCTACCTCAATCGAGAACTGTGAATCAGAAATTTGTTTTCTATGGCATGGAACCAGCGGAAAATTCACCGATTTGTAGTGGAGATGTCGAGAACTACTTCAATTGGACTTGGACTTATAAACTATATTCCGATATTCTGAGTCCATTTTTCATAGTCAAAGATATCTATGGTAAAGTTGTAGCTCCCAAACATAATGTTAAATGGTCTGTAAATGTACAAACCTGGTTAAAATATAATTATTACTATATTCTTAAGAAGAGTGCTCATGCTGCCGTTGCAACAGTAGTTAGAAATTGTAACGACAAAGATGGCAAAATTTATTTAAAGAAGATGCGAGCTGCGTTAAAGAAATATGATTTGAAATTGGATATTATTGGATGTGATCTACAATGCAACAATGATACTTACGGTGGATGTGATGTTACTGTCAAAGACAGCTATTTTTTCCTTTTGGTTCAAGAAAAGACTTTGGCTGAAGATTATCTGACGGACAAAGTATTGCTAGCGTATTTTAACGGTCTGGTACCGATCGTCAAAAGTGGAGCTAAACTTCATAAGTAAGTTGTTTTATAAAAAAAAACCATTCGGTCAAGAGCGGGTTAAATGTTATTGCGGTCTATATCCTGGTTAAAATTATGTCTCATGATAACTATTAACCGTGCATCTCCGAAATTTGCTAATGTATTTTCCAAATTACAGGTTTCTCCCACCCGGCTCATACATTAATGCCCACCACGTGACTCCAGAGAAAATCGCCGCCATAATATTTTATACCATCGAAAACCCCGAAGTCTACGCCGGCTACTTCCGATGGAAAGACTCGTATACGTTCCACAGGAGACAGCACCTCGAAGGAATCTGTGAGCTATGTGAACATCTCAATGATAAACGATGGGTCAACGACTACAGAACCTATGATACATTTAGGAGTTGGTGGTATAACGGACCGCTTGATGAAATGTGTGGGCATAATATCACGAGGAATTTAAATAAGCCAAGATGAGATAGTCATATCGTCGGCTGTAGGTCTAATTGGCGTAACTGACAAAATACGCAAAATGAGTTGAGTATACAGTTTTGTTCAGAATTTTCCGCTCTTTCGAATGGTATTATTGAAAAAATTCTAGCTTTAAAAAAATGTCCCTTACTCTAATTTTTTTCAAGGGGTTCTTGTCGGATCAGCCTCACAAAAACAATGTATCTGAAAAAATATTAAATATAGCAACAAAAAATGGTGTATTAACCGCCGCCAACCCACTTTAAATAAGGTAAGGATCTTTTCAATCAACGAATTACCCTTACATGGTTAATTATTGAAGAAAAACATAATAAAACTTGCCTTACACTAATGTCTCAGTTATTAAAAAAAATACGCATCGCTTTTACATCAAACGGACTGCAAGTGTTTTGAAATATTTGTCCCTTACGCCGATTTGCATTCCCATACTTTAAGCAGTGGTAACGTTACACCAATTTGATTCGAATTATATTTGAGTTTATTGTCTGTTACGCTAATTTGATGCGAATTGTATTTAGTTTCATTTTACGTTAAACCAATTTGATTGTGGAACTAATAAATATTTTATCCGTTACCTTTATTTACAAGCACATCATACTTCATAACACAAGATAAGAGCGGACGTGCTTACATTATTGTTATTCTTTTCTATCCCACAACGTCTTTTGAGTGTGAAAGAGAGGATGCGACACATAGCACACGGGCATCAAAACAAAGCTCCGTAATTCGTTAAGCTCAGTGCACGTTCACCTGTCGTTTGGTTTATGAACTACAACCTACTTTCTTACGCCATCATGCACGGAAAAAAATTACTTAACGATATCTAAATAATTTTTCTGTGTTCGTTATCGTTAAGACCTTTCTGATGAAACAATAGGTATTAAACAAAATAAAAATAAACAAAACGAACAACAGCAAGTCAATATAAGAATCTTACTTGTGTGTACAGATTTATAGAGCAAAAATATCGGTCACCGGAACACTCGATGGATGATCACATTGATAGAATAGTAATTAATGTAAATGAAAGCACTGACGAATCTAACGATAATATGTCTGACTGTGACTCAGATTATGAAATGGAAAATTTTGAAAATATCGATCCAAATAATCCAGTAGATAAAATAACAATGTAAAGTACCTATAAGTATACTAACGGGCCTAGTATGAAAACCTTAATGTCGTTTGCATCCCTCTCAAATGCATATTTACTTACATACAAATTTTCATACTAGCCCCATAAGTAGATGTTGTTTTTAAGTAGGCAGGTATTGAGTTTTATTCTTGTAAATATTTCCCAATAAGCTTTATTTTGTTGTAGCTATACTTTGTTTTAAAGTGAAGATAAAATGCTTTGATTATAATTTTTTATAATTATACTTATTATAATTATACTTATGACAATAGAATATTCGCGGGTGGTAGGGCCTTGTGCATGGTCCGTCCGGATCGCTACCACCATCTTACTTGCTAATCCTGTCGCTAAGCAGCACTGCTTACACTACTGTGTTCCGGTGTGGAGAGTAAGACTGCCGGGGAAATTACGGGCACAAGAGGCATTTCATTTAAGTCCTCTAGGTTGGCAACGCATCTGCAATCTCTCCGGGGTTGCGGGTGTCTATGGGCAGTGGTGATCGCTTACCACCAGGTGACCCACATGCTCGTTTGCCTTCCTATTAACATAACAAAATATATACAACTGTATTTTCGAAGTTACTGAAGGTGTTGTAACATCTCTATGTTATACAATAACATTTTTCACTTTGACATCACTTCATCACTACATAGTATAAAACAAAGTCGCTTTCTCTGTCCCTATATACCTATGTCCTTATGTCGCTATGTATGCTTAAATCTTTAAAATTACGCAACGGATTTTGATGCAGTTTTTTTTAATAGATAGAGTGAATCAAACAGTAAGGTTCCATATTAATGGATATGAAAACGTCACTCATTTAATAAAATCATTGATTGACAGTTCGGGTGACATCGTATTCCAATTGAGATCAGAGTTTTCGCTACATCTCACTACATCCGTATTGTTGATCCATAGATAGTAGGTAAAAAATATTTACCGCCAATGATGCGGTATGGGTAAATTATTTATACATATTGTTTTATTTCATAACAATAAAAATAATAATAAACTGTTTTATTCCAATCAATAAAAGTCAACTCTTACAATATACAAACAATAATATTGCACGTAAGGGGCAAAAACAACCACACACACTCTTCCAATACATTTTTATACGTCTTAAATGGTTTAAAAAACCAAAAAACAATTTTAAAATCGCTTTACACTAAAAGGGTGTACTTCTTTTTTGTTCAGGAATCCCTTTATATTACTTTGTATTCATGTTATTTTTTTCAACCATCTTCATACACTACTTTGTATTTCATGCATTTTTTTCATAAACACCTATGCACAATTTTGTATTCAATGCTTTCTTTTCGACAATCCCTGTACACTATTTTGTATTTCATGCATTTCTCCAACTAGTCCTTTACCCTGTTTTTGTCATTATTGTTGGTTCCAACGTAGAGGTCAATTCCACGTAAGGGGCAAGACTGCAAAACACTTGGCATGTAAGGGACGTTACTGACGAAAAAAATTGATGTAAGGGAAATCTAATTTCTAAAATAGCCGCAATACTTTAATAAATGTTACACATAAGGATAGAGCACTAAAATCTAAGATTATGTGTGAAATCCGATCTGAAAAAGATTCGTTATAAAAAAGTTATGAGCCATTTAGTCCGAAAAAAAACTTTGATTGGCTCTCCTGAAAAAACGTATTTTATCAGTTACGCCAATTAGACCTACAGCCGACGATATGTTAAGTTAACATAATATTAGAGTTATGGAAACAATAGAAGAATGTAATCTAATAATAGAAAATCTTAGATTAACAACAACCAAAGGCAACGAGTCGCCTACAATATTAATGGTAAATAATGCCGTAAATGTTTTCTCGTCGTATGTGTATTCTTTCTTTTTTTTTAAACGTGTGCCTCTATGACGACATAATTAGGTCCACAATTTTATTGCTTGAATTTATTACAGTATCTCACCAATTTAACCTTCTGACACTTACATGACATTCTTTTGTTACGATTGCGGAGAAAAGAGTCTTGACATTTACTGTTAGTAACAAAAGAACCCTTCCGTGTTACTGAATAACCGCTAAATAAAAACAGATAGTTGTCTTCTTTAACCTTGACATTATTGGTGGAAATATCGACAGTGTCAATTGCACAAATAAATACACCAATTCTATCCAAGGAACTAGTTATTTGCTAAGACATAAAAAATTGGCAATGTACGTTTTACGTAAGTATTTTTCAATATCGGTTTTAAAAACGCATAAGGGTGCGACCAAACCGCCGGTGTATACGCAGTGACGTGTCGTATGCGTCACGTTTTCTCACCGTTTCTTCATACATTTTGTTGCGATTCCGTAACGTGTGTGGTCGCACCCTAATTCGACTCAAATAGCCTTAAATAGGTATATGACATTTTTTTACTCATAATGACCTCAAAAATACGTTGTTCAAATCTTTCGGGTTCCTTTGGTGGTTTTGACTCTCGTTCTGGATCATTCCCGGCGCAGAGATTGTCCAATCCAATATCCAGGACTATTCAACACGGCAACGCGGCAGTGCGATGGCGTCTAGCGCTCGGAATGTTGCGGGGCGGGTTACTTACTAACTAGGGGCCCTTACGGATACACTTCGACTCATTTGTGGATCTTTTTTGTAAAGATAAAAGGGTTGTTCAGTTACTTAGTAGTTTAGTTAAAGTAATGTAAGGTATATTTTTCGCATAGTACCAAGGTCACGTGACAGTTGGAAACAGATAGAAAAATTCGAAGGCTTACTCACCTGCTATGGGTGGTGTAGGGGTATAGCACGCGTCACGGAATGACGAGGACTCGGGTTCGATTCCCGGCCATAGCTTTACTTTACCTGCTATGGGTGGTGTAGGGGTATAGCACGCGTCACGGAATGACGAGGACCCGGGTTCGATTCCCGGCCATAGCTTTACTTTTCGGATTTTTCTATGTGTTCTAATTTTCAGTGTCGTTTAGAAAGTATATTTTATAGTTAATATAAAATTTTGCTTATATCATTTTTTAAGTTAACTTTGTCTGTTTTCAGTGGCGTAGCTAGCATGGGTGGCACCCGGTGCAGATATTGTAGGTGTCACCCCGAAAATCAATAAAAACGGTTAAAATAAAAAATAAATTTAATTAAATTTTCTTTTACTACTGATGTTCAGAGTCGGGTATCACCCCTAATCGAAATAGTGATGGGTTGCTGGCCGCATCGCCTGTAACATGTTTCCTAAGATTTTCGCCCATTCTCTCGATGGCCTTTTCCCATCTACGCGGGAAGAGAAGCAACTGGTACATTCTATGTTTTTCTTTACTCCCAGATCAGCATAGAAGAGTTGTTTTTTTAAAGAAACAATTCGACAAAGACATTACCCTCATGCCTTACTTTCGTCTAAAGAACTGTTATGTACTCGTATAATCTTTCAGAACAGTGTGTTATTAAAAATCCAAGACGTGTAAAAACGCAAACATGGCTGGATTAGCATACTGTAGGTAAGTAGGGCTCAGCTGATGAATATGCGAACCGTCGTACCAACCAGGCCTCTCCAGTGGCTACGACGCTACTTTTTATAAGTATTCTGAGCACCGTACTTTTGGCCAAGTCTTGTTACCATAGGCTTTGACTACCCCGTAAGGGTAGACGTGATTTATGTAGGAATGCAAAAAAGCAAGCTAGTTACCAGATGGTAGGTGAGCACCACCACTATCCGCGCGGGTAGGGAAGCAACTGGCACATTCTATGTTTTTAGGGTTCCGCACCTCGAAAGGAAAAAGCGGAACCCTTATAGGATCACTTTGTTGTCCGTCCGTCCGTCCATCCGTCTGTCAAGACCCTTTTTCTCAAGAACGCGTGGAGGTATCACGCTGAAATTTATATCAAATACTCAAATCTACTGTCCCTTGGAGCTGTGAAAAAATCAAACTTCTAAGCCAACGCAATCAAAAGATACAGCCGTTTATGTCGCAAATTTCCGAAACTCGCAAGGGAATCAAAACCTACAGGGTACTTCCCGTGATCTTAGAATCCTGAAATTTGGTACGGAGCAACGTCTCATAGCACAGATAAAGGAAAAATTGCTAAAACCGTAATTTTTATGTCTGTCTGTGTCTATGTAATTAACCAATATCAAATGACCTCACATTGCATTCATTTTGATAAGGAGCAGGGCTCTGCTAACACTGGATTTTATGTTAACATGGCAAATTTGTGCTGATCCCTCGGTGGGCGAGCCCGACTCGCACTTGGCCGGTTTTTCTTTACTCCTAGACCGAATGTCGAATTAAAATAAATAGGTAGGTATTACTTTGAATGATACACACCTAATAATTCAACCACGAAGCCTAAGTAATTTACTAGCACCTAAATTACACATCTACGAGTATACTGATTTCAAAGGCAAATCACTTTACCGCCCTAGGTGTATAACGTATAGTTTTATGGTAATAAGCAGCATTTAGGTGACAACAGTTTTAGCCTCCGTAATCAACCCCCTATTGAATATTCGAGGGGGCTCGACAAGGAGAGAGCGAATATGCCTCGTCAGGCACTAGAGGCCTAGACTCAGTAATGAATAAAGATTCTTGGAACTAAGTTCTACGTCGGTATTTTCAATTTTCTACTAGTGATCTCGTAGTCGTGTATATAAAAATAAGTCGGGTTTTCCTTCCTGACGCTATAACTCCAGAACGCACGAACCGATTTCCACGGTTTTGCATTCGTTGGAAAGGTCTCGGGCTCCGTGAGGTTTATAGCAAAGAAAATTCAGGAAAATTTCAACAGAAAAGCGGGAAAATCTTTTTTCACATACAGCGCCATCTCTGATACCTACATAGCATGTACTACAAACGAAGCCATCTGGTGGCGAAACGGAGTTCGCCAGGTTTGCTAGTCGTGTATAAAAGCCTAGTTTATTAGCCTTTTTTATGTCCACATCTCGCGATGTCGTGAGCCCAATGGTTTTTTTTTAATGTGAATATGAAGACAAACGAGCAAGTGGGTCACCTGATGGTAGGCGATCATCACTGCCCATAGACACCCGCAACCGCGGGATTGCAGATGCGTTGCCAACCTAGAGGACTTAGATGAAATGCCTCTTGTGCCCGTAATTTCCCCGGCTGTCTTACTCTCCACACCGGAACACAGCAGCGCAAGCACTGCTAGTTAGCGGCAGGATTAGCGAGTAAGATGGTGGTAGCGATCCGGACGTACCTTGCACAAGGCCCTACCACCCGCAAAATGCTAAACCTACTAAAAATACCTTTACGTCACCCTTGGCCGTAATTGGGATTTTACGCCCGCTTCGCGGACAGAAAATCTCACTTCCTGGCCGAGGCAAGACGTAAAACTTTATACAAACCACGGGCGGTAATTCGTAAAGCCCCAGATCGCATATTTATGCCCCTCAACTTCGGTTCGGGCCACAAACACCTGCGATCTGGGACAATTACGAATACACCGCCCTAGGTCTGTAATGTACTATTACGGAATGTATTAATATTATTTGACGTAATTGCGTTAAATAACAGATCGGGTCCCGAGGGTCCTATCACGCGGTTACGATGTTAGAAAGTTAATGCGGACTGTGATCGATGGGAAATCGGGGAATCAATGCAGGAATGAGTTATATCCTGGGAAAATAATAACTCATAAAGGCAAAGTATAAACCCAGTATGATATCTAAAAACAACAATACTCGCTTCATTTCCATTGTTTTTTTTTATATGAGGAAGGCAAACGAGCAAGTGGGTCATCTGATGGTAAGCGATCACCACTGCCCATAGACACCCGCAACCCCGATTCTCTATCATATCCGGCCTATATAAGTCCCACTGCTGGGTAAAGGCGTCCTCTAAGAATGATAATGCCTTGGGCTTTAGTTCCCACGCGGTCCCAGTGCAGATTGGGAAATTTTTACTCACCATTTAATTTCTCCGCAGGTGTATGCTGTTTCCTTACAAAGTTTACCTTCACGGAAAACCCCATGGTAAATTTTAAAAGTGACCTTGTAAGAAAGTTACCCAAAAAACCTTTCTCTTAAATTTTGTTCAAAAGATATCCATTAAATTTCATTGCACGAGTAAATAAACATTTCCCGGTGGAATAATTCGTCAAAAACTTCATTGAGCGCTCCCTTTTCGAGTCAACTTTCCTTACACAAATTGAATAAACAACAGGCAAAAAATCCGGCATTCCAAAGGGAAAACGAAGGAAGATGGATGGACAATCGTCGCATTGTCAGGGTATGGGCAAAGAATAAATAATACCAGAAGCGTAACATAAATGTTATTCACAGATGTATGAGTACAGTGAGGGAAATGTATTCACGTACCACTGTAGAACCCTGTTGCAATTGACAGGCCGCCGTCACTCAAACTCGAGTGATATGTCATCTTATTGTGATAGGGTTCGACCTTAGGTACTACGAAACTTACGGAATCCTGCGTATGCGAGTCTGACTCGCACTCGGTCGTTCCTTTAAAACTGTTCGCAGAAATAGAAACCCATAGCTGTTTCTCGTGACTTCGTCTGGTCTGGTCGTGGTGTATAATGTTAACATCTTTATAATGTATGTACATGACTTGACAATGAATAAATGATTAAATGATTAAATGAATTGGCTTATTGCTATCCCGCAGGAACTATGCGATACTAGCTGTTGCCAGCGACTTCGTCCGCAAAGAATTAGTTTATCGCTATCCCACGGGAACTAAGCAATTTTCCGGGATAAAAAGTAATCTATGTGCTATTCCAGACTTTTCTCTATCTATGTGCCAAATTTCATCCAGATCCGTTGGGCCGTTCTGGCGTGATTGTGTAACAAACAAACATCCATCCATCCATACTTTCGCATTTATAATATTAGTTAGATTCCAGGATAAAAACTATCCTATGTCCTTTCCCGGGACTGTAACTATCACTATACCAAATTTAAATAAAATTGCTTTAGCCATTATGTCATCAAAGAGCAACAAACATCCAAACATCCAAACTTACGAAATTTTGCCTTTATAATATTAGTAAGATAAGATTTGTAAAAAAACGGGCACCCAAAACTATTCCTGTCACGAAGAATTGCAGCAGTTATGTCAGCCAGAAGCAACCCTCGATATAATTTTTAATAAACTCGATAAAACTTATTTTATTGTAATGTTTGTAAGTTTTACTAAACAATGGAGAAAGTTAATTGAAAATCAAAATAAAACAAAAGTGTCCATTTTTTTGCAAAGGAATGTAGTTTCTTGGCAAAGAAATTTCGCTTCTCCTCGTTTCTACTCTTATGGTATAGGGTAGGGATAAAAAGTATTCAATAATAAATCTGTCTCGAGAGACGTCTGTCACAGATGGAGCGGTATCGTTCTAATGCAGAAGAAAAAATATACAAAGGTGACTTTAATAATGCAAATGATTGATACTGCTGCGAAGGAAATAGGCAGTTTTGGGACAGATATTTTTCGGAATGGAGGTATTCCATTTGGCAAAGCAATCGATTTTGTTAGAAATTTCATGTACTTACGTAAACTATTCTAGATGATGATGATTTTACATTTGACTCCATTTGAGTACCCATACCCCTAGACTAGACTGGACTAGATTTAAGAAGTTGACTGCTTTCTTCAATAGTGAAGTGGCACTATAAGAAGAAGAGTATCCTTAAAACGATAAATCTGAAACATTACTTTTAAGGTTGACAGTAAAATAGTGAATTTCAAAATCTGCCATAAGATTTTATTTGTATCAGCTAAACTGACAATCTAGATTGAGAAAATTTCATTTGAGTCCAGAATATTGTTTTTAAGTTAACCCAGTGGAAAGGTATAACCAGACACTGTTATAAATATTCTATATAAAGTCCAGTTTACACTGTGCAATTAGTTTCGTACACCTAGTTTTACACTACGGCGTTTGTTTGATCACTTAAAAAGCGTTAAGCTTATCGGCCGCGCAATGTAAATATTAGTTGCACGACAATACTCGCATGATGTAAACAGCTTAACATTAACACTCATTCAATATTTCAATCGTCAGGGCTCGAATCGTAAAATAATTCTCTCATCAATTGAGTTTCACAGCGCCTCTTAAAATCCGGATTCCACCACCTCCTCATGTCTTTGTATGATTTATTGGTGTTATTTCTGTTCAGTTTGAAACAAAGGTCACAGAGATAAGACCTAGATTTTGGGGTGAAGTAGTAATGATCCTTCCAGTCAAAAAAAAGGGAATAAACATTAGGATACAGCATTAGGTAGTTTATAAGTCCCACCAACTCCTTCGTTGCAAAAGTTTTGGCGTCAATGTAGGATCCGGGAGGTAGAAAACTACAACAAACCAAATATACAAGTTCAGTCTTGAGCGATACAAATTTCAAGGACACAACAAATGTAATTGCGCTAAAAAGACGTCGTAATATCTATAATTTATTCTGAGCACGCATCGTTGCGTTAGATTAGTAGAATCATGTGAATAAACCACCTAACCATCTATTTAACTTAAACGGTTATACAGGGTGAAATTTTGAACGTGATACAAAGTCGATGTTTTCGATGGATCTCTGATGGACTAAAAGGCTCTGTTAAGTCCCGAGTTACCAAAGTAATTAATTAGAGCTTTATTAACGATTTCATTTATCTCATTTTTTATTGGCATGTGTGGTTACCCCACCCTTAAATAATAGAGCAAAAAGTTTAAATTTATTTTATAATAGGTACTCGCCTCTTTGGTTCACTTTGACATAAAAATAAAATAATACTGCTATTCGTGACGTGAGTTGTCATAACAAATATCTCTCGGTTTATTCAAATTTAACTGAAAAATGCCGCCTGCTTATCCTTATACGCACGTTGAGTGTTTAGATATGGTTATTTTTTTATCACACATCACGTAGTACGGTGCAGACACAGACATTGTTTCACGAAAAGTATCCAGACTCTCCAATCCCGTCTCGACGTTTAATAAACCACACTGTCCAAAACTTGAGGGATTATGGACAAATGTCCGTTCCAGGACATGCACAAGGTAGAGGATCGCGAGCACGCTACTCGGATGCGTTTCGTACTCGAGTACTTCGTTATTTCAACCGCCACCCTCAAGCAAGCACAAGGGATGCAGCCACACGTTTTGGAACAATACAATTTTTTTATGTGGAAGCTATTAAATGCTGAAGGTCTTCACCCATTCCATTTCCAACGAGTGCAAGATATTGTTCTTGCAGATTACTCCAGAAGAGTTCAGTTTTGTGAGTGGTTTTTGGAACACTTGCGTTTAATTATCATGTGTTCAGACGAAGCAACCTTCTCCAGGATAGGGCTATTCAACGTCCATAATGAACATTGGTGGAATAATGTGAATCCCCATGTCACACGCAGGGACTCCTTCCAAACCCGATTTTCAGTCAATGTTTGGGCCGGAATCCTGAACAACTGTGTAGTAGGACCACATTTTATTGACGGCACATTAAATGGAGCTAAGTATGAAGATCTGTTGAGGAACGTTTTACCAACATTATTGCGTGAAATTCCGGAAGAAAATCTAAGCGACCTACTGTACTTCCAACAAGATGGGGCTCCAGCCCACTTTTCTCGTCGGGTGCGGAATTATTTAGACCAAGAATTCCCTGATAGGTGGATTGGTCGCAATGGTCCAATCGCATGGCCTCCTCGTAGTCCCGACCTAACCCCGCTGGACTTCTTTTTATGGGGTGAAATTAAAAGGCGAGTCTACAAACGTGAGTCCCATACAGTCACAGAACTTCGGCAAAAAATCATACAGGCGTTCGATGCTGTAAAAGCCAATGTGTTTGTGCTTGGAAAACTCAAAGACAATCTAAGACGTCGAGCAGAGCTATGCCGGCGGGAAGGTGGTGGTCATTTTGAGCATTTATTGAAGTATGTTTGAGAAATCCATTTTTGTTTTGATATTAAATAATGATTATTTACCACTCTGTTATTTACACCAAAATCAACACTAAGAGCTAGAGATTAAAATTATCTGCGATGTTGATATTACTCGTATTATCTAAAATTATCCTCTAGATGTTAATTACAGCGATGAAACCTTTCAAGTGTCAAATGTAGGGTAGCAATACTTTCAGTTTCTGAATTATTTTTTTGTTAGGAAATTATCAATATTTAATTAAGACAAATTTTAACAAATGAGTTAATCCATCTAATTATACAGCATCTGCTGAGCAGGAAACACGTAATTTGTATCACGTTCAAAATTTCACCCTGTAGAAGGATAATCAAACTACGTGAAATACTCTAAAGGAAATGGTCAGATTACGCAAAAGTTAACTAGCAATAATTACTTGATCCTTCTCATTAAGCTATACATTGAAGTTGAAAGCAATGGACTCAAAATGACCGCTAGTTAAAAACTTGGTCGGTTATTGGAAATTTAAATGAGCAAAGTTGGAAATTTACCTGGAATAATTAGCTCCGCCAATAATGACTGGTATAGTGACGTGGTTCAGGGTATTAATAATTTTCTCCGTCACCCAGTCTTCCGAGGAAGTATCTTCTGTGACCAAACTGAAGAAGTAATTTTTTTCTATCATCTTGTAGCACTTGAACCTCGTTGTACCAATACAGCTTCTGTGTCCGCACGAACCGTAAATATCTAAAGTGTAATTGTACAAAGCTAGTTCTGCTTGGAATTCTTTAATAAACTTCTTGTTTTTCTTCTTAGATTTACATTGATTCACTATCCAAGCTATTGCTTTCGTTTTCTTGCTTATTATATCTACGTTTCGGGTGTCGTGGCTTATGTTTTTTGACCATGTTGTGTTTAATGTCGGTCCGATAATGGTCCCTTCTTTATTGTGAATGTTGAAGAATGTATGTGGTATATCGGAGTTGAGTTTATATGTCCATGTCAAATTGAAAAAGTCTTCTAACTTCGGATTGCATAAAGGTACCTTGCTTGCAGGTTCTAATGAATGCAATATGTAAATTTGATTTGGTGATCTGGTGAAACTGAACTGGCGTGCATTAAGCTTGCTTATTTCTTTGATTCCAAAGACAACTGCATCAAAATTTGTCATGTCTTTTCCGAGGAAAGTTTTGTTGTATGATATGTAACAATTAAGAATTGGACACTTCTGCTTCACAAAAGTTGTCTGCCCAGCTTTGATCTGATTCTTTTTCTCCTTTAAAGTCCAGAATAATATATATTTTAAGTCCGTAGAAAACTTTGCAGGCTGTTTTAAATTTAATTTACCACTGCATGTTATTATTAAATTTGGTATTAGAGATGTGATGAACAAACAACAAACCAAAGTAGCAGCTATGGTATATTTCAGCACCACTCGCCGACGATTGTTCACAAAAGTCACTTCTTTTATTTGGTACGTGTACATTTTCT
Source organism: Pandemis heparana (assembly GCA_963854515.1). Taxonomy (NCBI): domain Eukaryota; kingdom Metazoa; phylum Arthropoda; class Insecta; order Lepidoptera; family Tortricidae; genus Pandemis; species Pandemis heparana. The sequence continues at coordinate 8,980,534 of OY978025.1, forward strand.
TCAATCAAATTTGGTATTGTTTTCTAACACATCGTACGTCCTACGACTGAGATCAAATATTGTTCCAAATTTCATTGATCGTAAAATTAAGTGTCAGTTTGCTGGAAGTTGTTGAAGCGACGATGTTTTCGAATACCATAGAAGGAATCGTTGTTTTGAACTGAACTGACAAACAAACAAAGATTTTCGAAGAACGTCCTTAAAAGCCAGGTTACATCATGCAAGTACTATCGTCCAGCTAGCATTACGTTGCGCGGCTGATGACCTAACGCTTTACAAGTAATCAATAAAATGCCGCAGTGTAAAGCTAGATCCAATAAAATAATTTCACAGTGTAAATATACCTGCAAGTTTAGTTACATTTATATTTATTAGAGGAGGGTGGATTTTGCTTTAGTATTGCTGGTGGTATTTGTAACTAGGTTTTCCCCGATGTCCACAATTTGTTCATCATCGAAAATACTCTTTCTATCGGAAAATTGGTAGCAGGCAAACATAAAATATTACCTATTCAATTAAAACAGTAAATTTTTCATGCTGAAGATTGGCTTGAAAGTGTCCAGCCGGGCTCGACTTCTCGAATTTTCGCGTGGTTTCCGAAAACGGGACAATTTTGCGTCCCAGAGTCCATTTCGGGGACAGCGGGACTCGTAATCATAAAAAGGGACAGTCCCGTTTTAAACGGGACTTCTGGTCACGTTATATAAACTGGACTTAAAGTTGGAAAGTATGTCTTCCTTGCTGGTCTGAGAGCAAAGAAAAAACATAGAATGTACCAGCTGTTTCTCTTCCCGCTCAGATCATAAAAGTCCATCGAGGGAATTGGCGAAAATCTTAGGAATCATTGTTATAAGTGATCCAGCCAAATCCCATCACTATTGATTCCCCTTTCAACCTATACGCCCACAATCACGCTAAACGTGGTCTTTAGGTCTTGTTCGTCTTGGTCTTGGTCTACCCCGTTAAAGATAAATAAGTGATTAAAATCTAATAATGTATGTATGTAAATAAATTATTTAATAAAATAAACAGAAACAACATTCATACATGTATGTAAATTGGACTTGTAAGCATTTGAACCGTGACGTCTTAATGCGTTTCAGTTTAGGTTCGCACGCTGTCAGATTCATACAAAAAGTGACAGCTAAAACTTGAACTGAGTCGGAATTAGGACGTCATGGTACGGGCCCTCGTATTAAAGTAGTGTCAGTAACAGCAAAGCTATTCGATCGTCTTTTGTCTCACAGTCTGCCTTTCAAGGGTGTACAAAAACGCCTACGCTATATTAAGCGATTCGTTCACAAGTAATTTATGTGTTTTAATTTCGCAAAATAAAGACGCAAAGTTAACTCGCTGCCATAAAACACCCAAAAAAACTTCATACGACCGTTTAATTTATAGAGGGGGAGTATTTTCTGGAAATGTGCGATGTACGCCCCGCTTCGATATTAATTTTCGTTGTTATTAAAGAAAAATATGCTTTCTTGCTTACTGTTGTTACGTGAGGTTAATCATTCAGTGTGTATAAAGCACCTATAATTCCATAACTTACTTTTTACTCGACTGCAGCAAAGCCTAAAGGAGGGTTATGTGTTTGCCTCGTATGTATGTCCATTCCTATGTCCATTCGTTACTACTCAATGGCGCAACTAATTTTCATAAAATGATTCGTCATTACGGGCAGGATACTCATTATGTCGACGACTTTGTGCTAAAAACAGCTGCCAGAGTGACTTTGAAAGTTGTTGATTAATTCTTATTATACAGCATGTAAATCCAATACGAGCAAATAATTAATCCAGGCATAGGGTTTAGTAGCGTAATCACTAATAAACATGACTTTTTAAGTTGCATCTAATTAAAAGCCTGCAATTAATTAAAAAAACATACCGAGCAGCAATATAACGCAAACATGTAATACACGTAACTGTCACATGGATATTCAAACAGCTGACAAGTAAAGTAACTGACAACGAACCTTAACTTTAATACTAACTTTACATTGCGGGATGAATTATTTCGCAATTTTTTTTTGTTGTAATAAATAATATTATACGATACAATACGATAAATCCAATGATTTACACGCTGTAATGTCGATGACGTCCCCCTAACGAATTTACACATTTCTAATGACGGTCTCTGAGTGAGATCATTACGTGAAGTGTTGTAAAATGTGTGCATTGTATTAAAGAACACAGGGCTGAGTCCCGCTTATTTTCTCTTGTTACGCCTCAAATTGTCGACACTTGAGTACAGATTAGCTTCGTTACCCCGCGCCGGAGCGTACCTGTCTGTGTAGGGATGGGAAAGATTTGTTGATAATTGTATGTCGATATTTATTATAAATATGAATTTGAACAAAAAGGCAAGTATTTTTATAGAAATCGGGAATATTAACTGGTTTTTCTGTGTATGTTTTCACTCGCTACCATTTGGAAAGCGTTCCATGAGTTACCCTGGTCAGCCTCTGGTTGTCGTCGAACTAAGACCCGACTCTGTAAAATCCTTTAAAAAGGGGGTGTTGTTCAAAGCGCTCCGAAACGTGACTTCGAGGATGCTTCATAATAAAATAAGCAAATGGAACAGATCAGGATGGTATACAGGCTTATCGTGTCTTATGGTAACTTTCATATAAAAATAAGGATAGTATTACGCTAAATCAATTATGAAAAATCATTTAAATGGTGATAATTTCTACTAATATGACAGTACAATGAGGTAACAGTCATAGATTCTAATTTTTTGATAAGTGACTGATGCTATGTTATCTTTCCCACGTCAATTTCTGATTGTCAAAATTATTAAGCTTATATTTCAATAAAGAATATATTATCACTATAAAGAACACTGCACATTACGCATATACTTTTTTTTTAATTCTGTACCCTATGGGGTACGCCTATGAAGTCTTAACCTCATAATTTAGACTTATCTGCGTCCTTTAAAAGGTTTCTAGATATTGTTTCTATCGACATATTTATCGATACTCCGCCACCCCTTCGTATGTTTCCAAGTGGTCGCACGAGGAAGCTTGCGGAATAATGATTTCTTTGAGTCTGTTTGAAGCACTGCCATTACGGCGATACGTTTGTGCTGCACTTAATAGCGATCTCGATGTCGGCCTCTAATTGTTTTCTCTTACCTTTGTGAGGCCGCTTTGTGCGTTGGAAGACGCTTGTAAAGTATTTTAGGCTGTCAACTGATCGTGTTTTTTTTTAATTAATTGTCATAAAGCAATGCCAACAGCCTTTTAGGCGCCTTGCCCCAAGGTAGCGTCTTCGGGACGTTTTTTTTTAAATATCCGATTTTAGTTTCTTATTTTATTCTTAACTAAAGTGTTATTGTTAATTTGTAATATATGTTTCTCTTTTTGTGCTTTTAATTAGTTGCTAATTTGCAGAGGTTCATATTAACAAACAAATCATGCTTTGCGGGTTTTTTTCATACACGACTTTGTCTGCTGAGAATTTCGTTTATAATCATCCCGTGGGAATGACGCAATCTTGAGAGATCAAAAGTATCCGATGTTCTATTCCATAGTATACTATATCTCTATACTGACTTTCATACAGATCTATTCAGCTGTTCTGGCGTGAAAGAGTAGCAAACATCTCCTCCTCAAACAAACGTCCTCACAAACTTCCACATCTATACATATAATAAAGCTGAAGATGGTCGAAAGTCTGTACATGGAAGATATTAAAAAAAAAAAAAACTGGGGCTATAAAATTTTAGAATCGATAACAGAACACATTCCAACAGTTTTTAGAATTTTTGTCTGTTTATCTGATTATCTGTTTATTTGTTTGTCTGTATATTTGTGCGCGTATCACGTGAAAACGGCTGAACGGATTTTGTTGGAAACTTTACTAATCTGTTGAGAAAATCACCGGCCAGGTTATAGGCTACTTTTTATCCCGGATAATTGCATTGTTCCCGCGGTATAGCGATAAACATGTCGAAAATCGCAGCTGCTTCGAGTCGCAATGTATATAAATATTACTTCAGTATCATAGAGGTGCGCTAAGGAGGGATTTTCAAAATTCAAACGGGATTTAATAACGCTTATAATAAAAAAATAAATTAAACGTCAGAAAAGTGCCTGTTCAAATGAAGTCTACGCGGACGAAGTCGCGGGCAGAAGCTAGTTTAAAATAATATAATAAGTAGTATTAGTAGTTTAAGGGCCTGTTTCACCACTCCTTGACTGTCAGATATCTATGATGACGTCTCTGTCTGTTTCGTAGTAATAAATAGAGACAGAATCATAGATAACTAACACAGTCTAATCGTGTTGTTTATTGAAAGCGTCGCGTGATGTTTAAATCCATTACTCAGTATTTGAAGTATTTAAAACTAGCAGTTGCCTGCGACTCTGTCTGGCCAGAATTCACTTATCCCGCGGGAATTATGAGAATTTCCGGAATAAAAACTATCCTATGTTTTTCCCCGGGATTCAAACTAACTCTGTACCAAATTTCATTAAAATCGGTTCAGTGGTTTAGGCGTGAAAGCGTAACAGACAGACAGACAGATAAAAAGACAGTTACTTTGGCATTTATAATATTAGTCATACCTATTCGTCATGTTCAGTCATGTTAGTCATATTAGTAGGGATTAGTCATGTTCGTGTGTAAGGTATCGTTTGTATAGCTGTGCATGTCATAAAATACATTTATGTCCCATTAAATAATTCCTCTAATTTGTTATTTTTCTATGTCACAACCTTTTATTTGGCTTCACTTACATATAAGTTGTAACTGTGTACAATTTTTAAAGTCAAATGTTAATCAATAAATTTTATATGTTTTGGTCGCCTTAAAATTTGATTTACCTAGATACAACGGCATACACTGCACAGCAATCAAGTCAATCAATCAATTCATCAATAAATCAATTCTTCGGTGTTGCAGGTATCCATGGGCAGTGGTGATCACTTTCGGCCAGGTGACACACTTGCTCGTTTACCTTCCTTTTGGTATAAAATCATTTATTGCAACCATGGTATTTACAAGATGTTCATAATTATTATGCATTTTAAACCATTATACATTTTAAACTTTATGGATTTTTATACGTACCCAAAATTATTATGCAAATAAAATTACTCTTATTCTAAAACATCTATACAGTTGTCTACTGTCGACAAGATGGCTAACATAAGGCTAACATATTAACTATCGACAACGATTATGACATCCTGTTTGCCCAATAGTGCATGGCTTGGTCATTTTGAAACTACTCTCTCGTCTTCTTACACTTCAAAAGTGAAAATGAAAAACACCTGATTCAATAAAACTGCTCACACTTATGTTTTAAACTATTTTCTTATCAAACGAGATATGGTATTTTATTCCTTTAATACGGAAATAGAAGTCCATCACGATCAATTGTTGCATTAGACACATTAATATACTCAAAACAAAGTGCACTACAGACGGATATTTTAAACTTTCATTCAATTTCTGTGAAATAATCGCAAAAATCACCAAAAATGCGACGTTGCCAGCTCAGTAGGGATGCACCCTCTTAAAGTATTATTACCGGGACATAACCGCGTACAAATTGTTTACGTTGCAGTGGCCGTGGTCACGAGCAGACTGCCATGTAGGGTATCACTTTCGTTTAGCTGCGCGAGTTTTTCGAACTACCCGCACTTGGTCATTATTTATTGGTCTGCCCACACTTGTTTGCGTGCAACTTAGCACATGGCGAGGCGTAGTTTAAACCAGACACATGGCAAACCTCTGTTATTACTTTTTATTTGTTCTGAGGTATTGTAACATGTTTAATCCGTGTGCCGATCAGCCGTCTATCCAGGACACAAAGACTCAATTAAACTAGTCCAAGAAAAAGCGCGGATTGTCACAGTTTCAATTCCATTCCGTTTGTGGTGGGACCGCGCCAATAAGAGAGGGGATATGTTGCATAAGCGCTGTTGAAATCTATAGCTTTGTTATTATAAAAAGTTAGAAACTCCATGGCTGTTCGTAGTCAATTAAAACTATTCCGGAATATTTTCTGTTTGTTCCCCGTAGATAACTATTGCATAACCAGGATATTCGAAGGTAAAATAAAGACTATTTTTAAATTAAAAAAAAACATGTTTGCGGCTTAAGGGTGGCCTCCGGACCTAAACCTAAATTAATCCAAATTAATCATCCTACATTGGTTTTATCAGCTCCGGTTATGTTACTTGGTTATGTACGGGGAACAAGCTATGTTTTCAGCAGGTAGGGATCGTTTGATAAAATAGCCTAGTAGGTTGTCAGGATTGTTGAATAATATAGGTTACTTTGCATGCTATTATGTAGCAAAATATGTTTCTGCACTGGAATTGTTATTTTATCACCTACTGTACCATATTTTATGTGAATAAAGAATTATGAATTATGAATTATGAATAGTTGACAAATCCTATCCTATTCCTACTAATATTATAAACTAGCGACTCGCCCCGGCTTCGCACGGTATATTATGCATGTATTATACATATAAACCTTCCTCTTGATTCAATCTATCTATTAAAAAAACCGCATCAAAATCCGTTGCGTAGTTTTAAGGATTTAAGCATACATAGGAACATAGGGACATAGGGATATAGGGACATAGGGACAGAGAAAGCGACTTTATTTTGTACTATGTAGTGATGCGAAAGTTTGTGACGATGTGACGATGTGAGTGAGTGAGTGTGTATGTTTGTTCCTTCTTCACGCTAAAACGACTAGACGGATTTGGATAAAATTTGGAACGAAGATAGCTGGTACCCTAGATTAAAACATAGGCTACTTTTTATCTCGGAAAATAGCATAGTTCCTGGGGGATAGCCATAAACATGTCAATTGCTAATTATACGCAGACGAAGTCGCGGGCAGAAGCTATGTTTCCATAAATTGATTGATGTTTAAAGTGAATCGCGACAAGAGTGAGACTAAATTTTATTATGCTTCACGCCGGGATACAGCAGCGCAAACACTGCTGCTTGGTGGCGGGAAATTAGCGGGAAACCAATGTGTGGCCATGAGTATATCGCAGTGTGAGCCCTACTACCGGCTTTCGAAATGCACACAATCGTCATCTTTAAGGAGTTAAAAAAAGTTCAAATGACTTCACTTACAGTATATACGTATGAATGTAAATACTTTGTTGCCCATAACTACGAATAAAATACAATAATAGCTATAAAAAATAGTGAAGATGAAATTATAATCAAAAACAGTTTTTTTTTTTTTTTTTTTTTTAATATCTTGGGACAAATTACACCAATTGACCCAGCCCCAAACTAAGCAAAGCTTGTACTATGAACTACCTGGCAACGCATAACATACTTATATCATTTAGATAAATAAATATATACTTAAATACATACAACAACCTTGACTCGAGCACAAACATTCATCATACTAACGTCTGCCCCTACCGGGATTCGACCCCGGGACCTCTAGCTTCATAGTCTTTGTTTTTTATTTAACTAAGGTATATCAATTACGCGGTATTAGAGTCGGTTCTAAGAGTAAATTTACCTTAACTTTATAGTTTCAATTTGCGAAAGGACGTATAGTTGTTTTAGTTTAAATTATATCGCATTTATGTGGCCACCAAAACTGCGCCGGTAGCCGTTTGGATTATAGGGCACGGCTATAGCGCATGAGCGAAGTGGTTACAATTTGGGATGTTACCATCGGACAAAGTGATTTCTGGACCAGTATGGAACCCTTTCACAGTAAATGTGATAGTAACTTTACACCAATGTGACGTTTACAGAGACTCGTTCTAGTCAGGTCCGGTCAGGAATCAATTTCTTCAATAGTACGCTGACGAACCATGTTGTTTCGATTATCGGTAATCTAATCTAACTAATCTAACTATCTAATCTAACTAATATTATAAATGCGAAAGTATGGATGGATGGATAGATGGATGGATGGATGGATGGATGGATGGATGGATGTTTGTTTGTTACTCAATCACGCCAGAACGGCCCAACGAATCTGGATGAAATTTGGCACATAGGTAGAGAAAAGTCTGGAATAGCACATAGGCTAGTTTTTATCCCGGAAAACTGCGTAGTTCCCGCGGGATAGCGATAAACGAATTCTTTGCAGACGAAGTCGCTGGCAGTAGCTAGTACTGTATAATAATAACGTAAAATGCGTATTTTAGCTGAACATAAAAAGAAGTCTGAGTCTCACTAAAACATCCAAAGTAGCTTACCGCTATAGGTGAAAAACTTAAGTAACGAGCCTGTTTGTATGTATTTAGTTGTGTACACACAGAATTTATACGGAACATAAATTTTGTCTAAGTTTTGCACATATACCTTTGAATTCCTTCTTGAATAACGTGTAAACATTTTGATCTCTCACGTCTAGTTTACGGCATGGTTTTACTTCACTGAACTATGACACCGTGCACGTATGTTTTTGTTCATAATCACAAAAACTATCTTAGACACTGCCCGCTCCCGCGTCCGCTCCTGCATCCGCTCCCGCCGCCTCTCATGCCAACACAGCCTCACCCTGAGCATGTGTTCTCACAGTGTAAATCACGGTAAACAGTCTACTCACTCGCGCAGTGATTTAACACCTAGTTAGCGTGTGTTACTACGCTGTGCTCCTGGGACTGTGTACTGTGCACTCGGGTTATTGACACCCGACGCAAAAAGAGGGGTGTTATAAGTTTATCGTCGGTGTGTTTGTGTTTTTGTGTCTGTCTGTGTGTGGAATCGTAGCTCTCAAGCGTATGAATCGATTTGGATGCGATTTTTTAATTCCGAAAGCCAGTTTCCTATTATTTATTGAGAATCAGTACATCGAGTTTACACCATCGTGATACAAATAACGTTAAAAATACACCATGTAATTTACCTATGTTAGACAAATACATTATTGAATCTCAACAATGACTGAACAAAACATGCATTTTGCTGTAAGAAGTTCGTAACTTTTATGAATAAAGGAATTTCACAAGTTTTTTCCATTTGAATGTTGCTTTAACTTAAACTTTAAAATAATATTATTATTATGACCGTTATAGTGTTTGACAAGAGAGACATGATAGAAAATCAAGTCATCGTTATTTGAATATTTACCTAACTTTATGATTCTACTTTTATTGCTGAACATAATAGGGAATAATCAGGATTTTTCATTGCTTTCATAGAAGCTCATTTGTAACAAACAAGGTAAGAAAAACATTTTTCAAATAATTATAAAAATAACCACAAAAAATATAAGCTTTCAAAGATTTTTTCAATCCAACTCTTTCTAGAAAAATAGAATTGTATTATTATATGTAGGATCTTTCTTTGTAATCGCCGTATTATTAGTTAAAAATACTTATATATTTTTTCCGTATTGCTTGATCGATGTTGCTTGACGATGATTTTACTTTTTGTCATCTCTTTAACGATATTTTAATTCTTTGTTGAGAAATGTGTTAAATTTTTTAATGTATATTCCCCTTGTACGGTTCACAGTAAAAGATCCAAAAGGAAGAAAACAGTTAATGGTTAAGTATGCGTGTTAATTTATGCGGGTTCTTACTGGAGCGGGCGGGTAATTAGCGGTAACACTGTAATTAAATCGACTGTTAAAGATTTTTAACACGTATCCTAAGTTTTCCATTCTACATTAGGAGATTTTGGTTCCGTACCCAAAAGGACTCTATTATAGATCGACCGCTTAACTGAGTCCTCGCCCGCGCGGTACAGGGGCGCGGGGCGGGACGACAAAGGGGCCGAGAGAGGTGCGGGCGGATAGTGCGCCTGCCACCCACCTCTCTCGTCCCGGTTTTTCAATTAAAAGACATGTTAGATTATTTAACTTCTTTATAATGCTAAAAAAACAAAGTATCCACTGATATTGAGCACATAAAAAGTTAAATTTCTATACGAGGATAAATATAGTGCGGCCGGGTTAGGGTGCGACCACACCGCCGCTTAAAAAACGGTGACGTTTCGGAATCGCAACAAAATGTATGAAGAAACGGTGAGAAAACGTGACGCATACGACACCCCACTGCGTATACACGGCGGTGTGGTCGCCCAAGTAGCAATGGCTTCTCTAAATTTTGAATCATAGATATCTTGGAGTCAAAACAGCGATTTTTCGCTATTGTCTTGGGTCTTGGATAAGTAAACTTTTTTCTTAAAGATATCTAATGGAAAGCTAGTGGACAGTGTTTAGTAAAAGTGGGCACAAGTTTTCGGTGTAAGTTAAGGTCGACTTCAATACTTCTTTCAATTTACACTTAAACCCTATTTAAGACAGTGGTATTATGGAAGGCCATAATATTATCAGAATCTTCAAGACATCCTATAGATTTACTTAAGGCAAAGGTTTTGGTGTACAAGATGACTATAATTACCAAGTTAAGAATTTTACAATAAGAAAGATAGGAATTTTTCTAGACAAGAAAAACTGATTTCAGTATTCATCTACTCCACGTAGTTATTTAACAGAAAAATAACGGCTAAATAATATTAACAAACCTGTAATTGTCATAAAATGGCGAAGCTCATGTATTTGTTACGAATTAGGAGGAATGGATGTCACATTACTTGTTGAAATAATACCGCCGAAATTTCAACGCAGATTCGTTCATCGAGTAAAATGTATTGATCTAACTATAAAATAGACGGGCTTTCCTAATAACATAGAAATGACATGAAAAATTACTTATTGTATTGACATCGCCATACACGCACGTCACTTTTTGCACATTTTGTATTAAAAAGAGATAATTTCCTTAGCCATACGAATATTTGTTAATTTTGAACAATTTTAAAGAATAAATTATGCTGACCTAAGCTGTAAAAATAATTATTTCAAATTATGTTTACGAATATTTCGATTTCACGTGCAAATTAATATGGCGCTAATTCAAATTAAGATAAAACAAATCAAACTTAGGACAATGTTGACTCAGTAAGACAAAGTTAAGAATGAGTTAATACTAGATTACTATATAGTTAAGTATTAACTTAACTATATAGTTCCTATTCAAGAAATATTTTACTAAACTTTGCTTTGAAAAGAGCACAGTTAAGTAAATAAGTAATTTAATCATTCTTTACTTTTCTTTGCACAATACTATTACGTACGGGCCAGTGAGGTGTAACGTTTTGTTTTTTTTTGATGTGGCTATGCCAAAAGAAACCATTGGACAAATAAAAGGCGTAATAATATTGAATGGTAAGTACTAATAATATTAAATGGATTGGTTTTGATGAAGAGAAAATAATCTTAAGTCGTCTTATTTAAAGTCAATTTCGAATTAAATACTAACAAGATTTATTCAAAGAAAACTTTGAGCCCTTTTTATTCAACATTGCATTAAGTTCGTCTTGGTTAATTTAATTCAACTAAATTCAAGTTAATCTTTAGTTAATCTTCGATAAATATGAGATAAGAACAACTATCCTTAAGTTGGTTCTTGACTAGACATATTTAAGACTGTATTAAATCAGATTGGTTTTGATGAAGAGAAAATAATCTTAAGTCATCTTATTCAAAGTCAATTTCGAATTAAATACTAACAAGATTAAATGAAGACAGACTTAAATGTAATATACCTTAGTGAAAACCAACTTTAGATATTTTTAAGGCATAAAAGATTTAGCCCGGTTTTGATTTGTTACTTGGGCGCACCATTAATCTCTTCGCCGCCATGTCTGTAGTGGCAAATGAAGTTACGGGCTGTACGCTAAAGGAAAAACAAACGACAAACTAACTTGAGTTTTCATTCCATTGCAGATGGATTGATGCACACACACATACACATAGAGAACAAAACAGACTCTCGCGCGCGCGCACACATATACGCACTGTATACACAAAATAAGGTGGCCAAGAAAATATTTTGTAAAACGTACTAATGAAAAGCTAATGTCGTTGTTCACCGTACATTACCTCGGTAACAGAGTTGTTCGAACAATAAGTGCTGCATTATGCTGTCAATGAACTGTAACTTAGTTGTTCTCGGGCGGGGAGCGTCGGCAAAACAGGTCACATGTGTATCTATTCAACTAATATTATAAAAGCGAAAATTTGTGAGGGTGTATGTTTGTTCCTTCTTCACGCTGAAACGACTGGACGGATTTCGATCAACTGATACCCTAGATTAAAACAAACTTAGGTTAATTTTTATCCCGGAAAATTGCGTAGTTTCCGCAAAAAAAATAAAAAAAATACCGAAAGACTCCGACTTAAAATAAACGATAATCGATAACACCGTCTATTTGTCTACTACATCGTTCTTTGTTTCTGTATTGTTTTGTACTTATTCGTAGTGTTCAATAAAGAGTATTTGTATTGTATTGTATTGTAAAATTGATACATGTAACCTTTCTATTAGGTTAATTTTATATAACAACAACAGCATATTAAAAAAAAAATAATAATAATATAACTTAAGTGAAGAAAATAAATGTATGTAAGGCTGGCAAAGCATCTCCAATGCGTTGGAGGTGTCCGCGAGTGGTGGTGCTTTCTTACCATCAGGCGACCCACTTGCTCTGCCTTCCTTGTGGTATAAAATAAAAAAATAACGTACCCTTTTAGTTGTTCCAAATCAGGAGGCATGGCAGTGTCCCCGCCAAGTTGGGCAAACCATTGCACGAATTGACTTACGATACTTTTTATCCCCCTGTAAGCAGGTAGTTTAAATTTTTGTTATTAAATGCTAGCTGTTGCTCGCGACTTCGCCTGCGTAGAATTACATCGACGCTTGAAAGGAGAAATGTCATAAGCGACATTTTTTGTGATATTGAGTTATATATATCGTTGAAATCAGCAGATTTTTCCGCGTCGAATGGGCTAGGTCTCGTGTGCGTATGACGACTTTCGTGTCGCTTATCCCATCGGTGATTTTTAGAGACACCGACCTATTTTTTTTACTAAACGACGTCTTTTTTTTTAAATTTCTGAAAATTGGAGATTAGATAAAATGATTTCTTAGACAATGTACCTTAGACGGTTTGGCTTTTTACGACTTTCCGTCCATCTGTTGGTTATATTTTTTTACCTCATTGTATAACGTATTTTTATCTACATTATATCATTTTACCTATATCTACATAAAAACAAAAAATGGCTTAGATCAAATAACCTAAATGTTATTATCCGCACTATTGTAGGTTATCACCTTTTAACTGATATAAGTTTCGATAATCATGTCGCTTATCCTTTTTTACTTGCAATAGTTTTTTAACACTACTGTCGCTTATTCCTTTTTTCCTGGATATAAATATAAACTAGGAGGTTGAGTAGATCGTTTTAAAAAACACATAGTTTGTATTCGAGCTAGTTGTTAGATAACTTTTTCTATACATGTTTCTAAATCAGAACGTATTTATATCAATAGAGCGCATTTAAAAAGTCTGTTATTACCCATCTAAAATATTTTAAGTGTTGCATACGCACCGTCCGCCGAAACGTGTGTATCACACAAACGCCATCTAAATAAATTCAGTACGCTTCGAGACGTGTAGGTAAGCATAATTTATCGAGCTGTACTACAAAATCTTAAGTAATTTCACACATAAATGCTAATGATTTACGGTATAAATATTTTGTACCAATGTTTTCATTGTGTATTATTGTAAACACTTTCACTTTTAGGTGAATAATGCATTGAAAAATGCGAATTTTAGATAGGTATGGCCTTAAAAAGCGCCGGGATACGGATGCTGCATATGCGAACACGAAGAAAGTGAAGATCTCATATTATGAGTGTGATTAGGTCTGGAGTGACCAATTTAATTTGTGATTATGTTTGTGACAAAAAATGTTTGTGGTCGACATACATACATACATACATACATATCGTCACGCCTCTTTCCCACAGAAGTAGGCAGAGACTACTTTGTTCCACTTGCTATGATCCTGACATACCTCTTTCGCTTCATCCACATTCATCAATCTCTTCATACATGCTCGTCGATTTCGGGTACTCTTGACCTGGCCTTTTTTCAAAACGTCCCCAATTTGATCACGGAACGTCCGTCTAGGTCTTCCCCTACCAACGCACCCATTCACACTCCCCGTATAAATCTTTTTAGTTAATCTTCATTCATCCATCCTCTCTACGTGACCAAACCAACTAAGCATACTTTTTTCTATCCTAGTCACTATATCTTCTTTCACACCAGCACGTTCCCTTATCACACTATTCCGCATTCTATCTTTTCACCTTCCATACTTTTTAACGCTCTCATTTCTACTGCATTTATTCTACTTTCGTGCTTCTTTTGCCATACCCAACTTTCGCTACCGTACATTAGTGTTGGAACGAGCACCCCTCTGTGAACAGCCAGACGCGCCTTCTTTGACACCTTCTCACTGCTCACAAAGGCGCGCAGCGCTCCATTGACCATGTTTCCTGCATTCACTCTTCTTTCAATATCTCTTTCACACTTTCCATCTGTCGTAAAAGCCGAGCCCAGATATACAAACTCATTTACCTGTTCTATTTTCTCACCCGCAATCATAATCTCACATTCTGTCATGATATCGTCTTTTTCGAATACCATAGCTTTCGTCTTGCTCACATTAACTTTCATACCTTTCCTTTACAATGCCCCACATAAAATGTAAGCCATCCTTTGCAACTCCTCCTCCGATGATGCTTACAACACTTGGTCGTCGGCGTCCAAACACACTTCAAGCATTTGATGGTTAACTCGTTCATCCTTAGTCCACAGTCATTCTCTTTCAAATCATTCAGGCACGTATCCATGAATAGGTTGAACAGCCACGGTGACGCAACACATCTTTGTCTAACACCTTTTTTGATGCTAAACCATTCAGTGTACGCCCCGTTTATCCTCACACAAGCACTAGAATCCTCATAGCGAGATTTTAGTGCTTGTATCAGATTACTGTTCACCCCATGCATAGCTAACGCTGACCACAACTCATTCCTCATCACCGTGTCATAAGCCTTCTCCAAGTCGACGAATAAGCAGTATATTTTCTGGCCTTTGGCCATATACTTTTCGGTTATACGCCGATACTTGATCCGTGCATCCCAATCCCTTTCTAAAACCCGCTTGTACATCCCATATTTTCTCATCGGTCTCTCTTATAACTCATTCAATCAATACCTTTGCATAAAGTTTGCCGACGACGCTGAAAGTGCTTATTCCGCGGTAATTTTTGCAGACTAGTTGTGACCCCTTTCCCTTGTACAGCGGCACAATCATGGCCTTGCACCAATCCTCCGGTACCCAACCGTTCGTCCAACACAAGTTGAAAAGGTGGCACAACTGACTAACTAACACGCCTTCACCGGCTCTCAGCATTTCGACCGACACCCTATCATACCCCGCAGACTTTCCTAACTTCATTCTTTTCATGGCGTTCACAATTTCATCCATACCTATCTCATTTTCCTGACTACTTTCACTCTTCTCTCCGGCTTAAGCCGGTACTTGCACTGCTTCTTCTGCTCTTTCAAAATATTATTTCCATCTTTTTAGCACACACTCTTCTTCTTTTATAACACTCCCATCCTGGCTTCTGATTTCACTCAGCTCCGAGGCTGTGTTTTTGCCACGGGCTGTCTTTATAGACTTCCAGAACATCTTAATATTTGTCCGGAAGTCATCAGAAAGCCTCCTATCAAAACTCTCCTAATATTCTTCCCTCTTTCTATCACAAGTCGTCTTTACTAATCCTTTCACTCTTTTGTATACGTCTTTCGCTTTACATACTTCTTCATCCATCACCTTTTGTATTCTTCGATTAGCCTTTTCGCTAACCAATCCAACCATGCCTTCTTCTTTTCTCGCACCACCTGTTGTACTTCAGCATCCATCCGTACCTTCCTCTTTATTCTTCCTTTTCCCCTTTTGCACACCCCACACACCTCAGTAGCAACATTCACAACTCCTTCCTTAAATGCCGTCCACACCTTTTCTATCTCACATACCTCATCTACATCACAAAATCGACTTTTTAATTCATCCTTGTACTTTTCTCTTACATTGTCGTCTTGCAGATTCTCTACTTGTATTCGCTCTAGGACACTAGTGGGTTCTTTGACCCGGTGCCGCCATCGCTTAAACAGACCACTAATTCGGCATATCACCAGGTTGTGGTCTGTATGGATGCCGACTCCGCGATATGCACGAGTGTGTCTGACTTTAACCCTCAATCTTTCATCCACGATCACAAAATCTATCATACTCTTCGCACTTCCTTCTTCCCTGGTGTACATATGGATCTTTTTATGTGCAAACATTGTGCTTGTCACACAAAGATTCCACTCTAAACACACTTCAAGCATACTTTTCCCGACAGTGGTCGACAAGTTGTTTAATAATTAAGTATTATATTATTTATATTATTATAACTATATTTTGATCTCTGATGATTGTGTAGTAATTTTATTTGCTTGTATTTTCTTGGATAGGTGAAGTACTTACCTACATCTAATTTTGTTTTCTTTTATTAAAAATTTAATTTCGTAACAGGCGTCACATTTAAGTCTTTTATTAATGACTAAAATAAAATTCTGGTGGTGATTAATGTAGAAGAGAAATAAAATGAGAGGCAAATTTAAGGTTAGATCAAATATTTTTAAATTTAAAATTGTCGCTCATTGCAGTTAGATTATTTATCTTGATTAAATTTCCGGGCCATAGTGACTTTTGTATAATATAACCGTGATATTAAATTTGAAATGTTTGCGATTGGATAGTTTCTCTTAATTATCTTTCAAAACATTTTTCCGGTTAGACTGTTTTACTCGATTCATTTTTCGTCACATAATTTGGTTAGATCATTTTACCTCCTGCTGTTTTTGGGACCAATTTGCGTAAGCGACACTAAATCCTGATATAATACTTTTTTGGGTAATGTATTAAACACATTATATAGAGAACACCACTATGATCATGTACAAAGTTGATTTTCTAAAATAAGTTAACAAATAGAATTATAATGATTTTTTTTCAAAAAATTGCGCGGTTTTTTGGCTCTCCTGTAAAGTTACCATTGTGTCGCTTATGACATTTCTCCTTTCAAGCGTCGACATATAGCCTATGCCACTCAAAAATAATGGCGCTTTTTCTTCTTCTTCTTCAGCGTGTAGACGCCCACCGTTGAGCATTTATTTATGAGCCTTTTTATTCCGAATTCGCTACAATTTCAGTAAATACATGTTGTTGTGGTTATTGTCGTTTATTTATTAAATTCCGTTGGGCATACGCCTCTCCAATCCGTCTCCATCCCGAACGGTTGCTCGTTTCCCTCTTCCAGACTGGTCCTACTGTCTCCCTTATGTCATCGGACCATCGGGCAGGTGGTCTGTCTACACTTCAATGTGGCTTTTTATTGGTAAATTAATTATCAAAAGATCCCTAAATTGTACCGCTCAGGGAATGTTGCAGCAGGAAGTGGGTTCCAGATCTTCGTCGTACGAGTAAGGAAATTGCGTTTAAAACGCACGGTACTTGACTGCCAACCATCAATGTTGAGGATGGAAGGACAGACGATTCCGCGAAGTGAGGTAGTGGAATTTAGCCGCAGGCAACAATCCGAAAAGTTCATTGGAGCACTCCCCATGATATATTCGGTACAATATGCAGAGGGATGCTACATCCCTCCGCACAGCCAGAGAATCGAGCAGACTAGAAAGTGCTTGGTTATCGACAAGTCGAGCAGCTCTGCGTTGAATGCGGTCAAATGGAAGGATTTGGTACAGGAAGCGAGCCTTCCTGTTCTTGAAAGGGTCGGCAACGCTCCTGTGATTCCCCAAGTCTTGCAGGTGTCCATGGGCGATGGTGATTACTTTCCATTAGTTGACCCGTCTGCTCGTTTTCCCTCTCTTATATATAAAAAAAAAATATCAAAATCGGTTCAGTTGTTCCAGAGACAACCTCACAAACTTTATCTCTTTGTAATAATAAGGGCCTGTATCACCACTCTCTGTTAAGTTTCAGTTATCTTAACTGTCAGTTATCTATGATTCCGTCTCTATTTCTTACTACGAAATCTTAACAGAGAGTGGTGAAGCATAGGCCCTGATTATGGAATAAATACAGGTTTTCGAGTACAACTATGAAATAATTTTCAGCCTGCCTATTTGCACATTCATACATACATACATATCGTCACGCCTCTTTCCCACAGGCGTAGGCAGATACTACTTTGTTCCACTTGCTACGATCCTGACATACCTCTTTCGCTATATCCACATTCATCAATCTCTTCATACATGCTCGTCGGTTTCGGGTACTCTTGACCTGGCCTTTTTCCAAAACGTCCCCAATTTGATCATGGAACGTCCGCCTAGACCTTCCCCTCCCAACGCACCCATTCACACTCCCCGTGTAAATCTGTTTAGTTAATCTATTTGGAAATACAATAAAAATGCAAAGAAACTAACAAAAAAAAATCTTTTTATTCATTTGTTGCTTGTTTCGCGAAATATCTTAACTTGTTTTGTTCCCTGACGCTACATTAAGCTACAAACCCTCCATCGCAACGTCAGGCCAAACAAAGTTAGCGCCAAATATTTTGCTAAAAGTATTTTTTATGTAATTAAAATCGAATAACTCCCCGCGTATTCTAGGATACTACAAAATATTTTACGCTCAAACCGAGGGAAATGATGATTTTGGATTTTCACAAAAGTTTTCAAAAATCGAATGTAGGTAATGATAATCATGGTTATGAATCTAGTCATTCAGAAATAAAAAATATATTTTAATAATATTTATTTATTTATTTATGTTACATATTTATATATTTATTAATATTTATTTATAACTCATATTTACTGCAGTATGTAGAAAGCGTTTATTTTTAACATATAAACCTTCCTCTTGATTCACTCTATCTATTAAATATTCACTTCAAAATCCGTTGCGTAGTTTTAAAGATTTAAGCATATATATAGATAGGGACATAGGAACGGAGAAAGCGACATTGTTTTATAATATGTAGTGAAGAGCTCTCAAGAGAAACAATGATTGCACCCGCGCGAAGCCGGGGCGGGTCGCTAGTTTTTTTTTATAGCAAAGTCAATTCTTTACCACCCTTCAATGCTAATGCACTGCATCAAAAAGCGGACATGTTTAAAAACATGCTAAAGTGTAACAGCGAAGTTTAGCAGGAAGACAACCGACAGAGGAAGCGGAAGTTCAGCCGCAGACAACATGGCCGCCGGCCACTTCCGCCGGCACAGTTTCCGGCTTTAGCTTGCCGGGACGTTAATAACTTTTAAAAATGTCAGCGCAAGAGCCATATGGAGATTATGTTAGTGGTTTGAAAGGTTTGTTTTAGTTGAAGTTAGTCAATGGAGATGAGAAAATCAAATAAAAAATGTTAGTTCAAAGGATTGAACTGAAACTACAGGTAGGTAGAGGTATACTGTATAAATACTGTTGTTGTTTTTTTAATAATAATAATAATAATAATAATAATAATAATAATATCTTTATTTGCAGTAAATGTAGTAAAGGGATGTTACATAATTCAGAGAATCATACATTCAGACTTTAATAAGCCATGCAAATTTTTACAATTAGGTACTCAATACTATATTATCAATCAAAATGTCACTAAGTTACCAAACAGATTAATGATTACATAATTAATAAACAATTCAAATTCACAGAATGAGGTTTACAATAAAATATAAAATACAATCATTAGATACTTAATAATCTAGAAATTCTTTCAAAGAATAGCAACATTTTTCCTTTAGATATGAGTGTAGTTTATTTTTAAATTTAATAAGGGGTAGTTTACTGATCTCCTCAGTTAGTCCTTTAG
This sequence comes from Pandemis heparana, assembly GCA_963854515.1. Classification (NCBI taxonomy): domain Eukaryota; kingdom Metazoa; phylum Arthropoda; class Insecta; order Lepidoptera; family Tortricidae; genus Pandemis; species Pandemis heparana. The sequence goes on from OY978025.1 coordinate 9,000,321, forward strand.
TAATAGTAATTTAGCTGTAAGCTTTTGTTTGTTTTGTCTTGGTTGCCCTGAAAACCAGCGTCAGACATAGTTAGTAGCTTTTGTTTGACACATGCTGAGCCACCTTTTTGGTGTATTTTCAATGTTATTTTTTGTACGGTTTTTGTTTTTTATTGCACCAAATAAACCTTTTTCCTTCTTTCTTCTTTCAAAATAAATCAGTTTTTTTTTTAAGTAAACGCATTGTGACTTTCATAATGAAACTACCGTGAGACTCAATATATACACAAACGGATAACTCACGTATAAAAGTCGAGTGATGCTCGACATGTTTCGAACTAGTTCGTAGTCCTTCCTCGTGGAGCACTCGCCCCGGCGAGATTTATCCGTTTGTGTAATTATAAATGCTTTATGCTTAGGCATGGAGTTACCTAAAGGCACTAGTCCCACCTCTGGCGAGTAGCGAGAAGCGAGTGTTTTTTAGTATGGAACTTTTGATGACCGGCGACAAAAGCGACAAAATTTCCATACTAAAAAACGCTCGCTTCTCGCTACTCGCCGGCGGTGGGACAGGTGCCAAATGTTATGATGTTTTGTTTTTGAATAACTTTTACTTAAATTATTTTTAGTGAATAATATTGAAACTCACTCACTCACTCTCCAGCCTATATACGTCCCACTGCTGGGCACAGGCCTCCTCTCAGAATGAGATGAATATTGAAACTAGAAAATTAAAAAAAAACAGGTTTATGCAATCTCGCTTTAGAAGAAACAGACACTTTTTTTTCCGGCCAGCCTTCGCTTTGAAAAGAAGACGAAACCAAAAAGAGACGGCAAGATGAGAAGATGACTTGGATACATATCAAGTAAAGCGACAGAAGCATGTCTTCGACTGGGACGAGCGGCGGAAAAAGAGGCCTTTGCCCAGCAGTGGGACACTTCAATTGGCTAAGACAGTAATACAATAATAACTATAATATATTTTTTATTTTATTTTTACACACGAATGCGTTGGGAGTGGGATAAAAGTTCCGAGATCAAGTTGGGGACGTTTTGATAAGGGGTCAGGTCAAGAGTACCCTACAGACGAGCATTTGTATGAAGAGATTGATGAATATGGATGAACCGAAAAAAGTATATCAGGATCTTAGCATATGGTAAAAAGTAGTGTCCGACCGAAATACGATTTTTAGCCGAAACCGAAACCGGATATTCGTTTTTTTTCTGATTTCGACCGAAACTGAAACCGAAACCGAAACGTATCACATCAAACAAAATATTAAAAATTTCTGTACAAATCGTAAGGAAAAGGTTATTGCAAGGATATCTTATATGAGAACAGTTACTTTTTTTGTTAAACAAAATAAAAAAACTGCTGCATGCATGCTACTGTCGCTGGTCTCAGCTGGGCCGGCCGCCTGTGCATTACCTATACCTACCCGGCTGAGCGTGCCCGAATTAAGCCGAGCGCTCCCGATGCGAGAGCCGCGAGAGGCCGCGAAGTAATTTCGGCCCGGCCGAAACCGGAACTTCGGCCGAAATCACTTTTTTGGCCGAAATTGGCCGAAACCGAAACCGAAACCGAAACTTCGGTCGGACACTAGTAAAAAGTAGTTTCTGCCTACCCCTGTAGGAAAAAGGCGTGACGGTATGTATGTTTACATTTTTTTATACTAGTTTTTTGGCTCTTGTTGACTGAATTGCATGCTAATCTTTCAAATTTCAAGACAATTCGACAACTAGAGGTTTTTCCTTAGTACCTAGTAGAGAAAATATAGGTTTTTGTGACAACACAAACACACACCAATACATAATTCCTTTATCTAAAGTCGGCCGACGTCTATTGACTGGGCACAGTGATTAGTTGCATTCGATACCGCGCAACGGAAGCAAGGCGCAATGTTCCCTCTACGGAGCTACGGCGTAGCAGTGCTACGAGATATTGTAGCGGTGCTACGAGATACCTTCGTTGAGTTCGCCATTATAATGTCAATCGGTTACATTGAACGCTGTGTTATTGTTAATTTATAGATTTTGTTGGATAGTGGCAATTTTTGCTTTGATAAGGGTGAATAGTAATTCATTTAAATTTATTTCTGCTCTAAATATCAGGTATTCGAAAAAGGAGCAGGTATAAAATAATGAGTCGTCAAGTTTCTATAGTTGTTTAATAATCATTATCAATATTACACGACACATCTACCGCATATAGTTTTTACATTTTTTACAAAGGTAACCTGTGAGCTTTTACAAGGAACGCTTATACAAATTTCTGACTTATAGAGTAGGACAAAAATATTAACTGAAAAAAAAAACTAAATTATTATAACGAAGTAGTTATAGCGCATGAAAGTTACACAAATGGTAATTTTTTTCTCAATTTTACATGTGATACAGTATCTCCTTGAATTTTGTGTCGCTTCTAATAGCTACAAGCTTTTTTGTTGACTTTATTTGCGCTGTCATCCATCCTGCATAATGTCGTATTACTACATTTGAAGTCAATCCGATCAGAAGTGGGTTCAATTAGACCTCCTTTTGAAGACAACTTACATTATACAATAAATATATTATACGAACTTTTTAATTAAGTAAATATAAAGTTGTAACAAACACTGACTTACAATTTTATTAAATTATTTTTTGGTCTCTGTCTAACAACAGTTAGTGCCAAAATGATAGAGAAAGACAAATTATAATATTGTATATTTAAAGGTATTATAATAATAAATATTTAAAGGTTTGTTTTATTTTACCCTATTAGGCGAAATTGTATAAAAGTATGTATAACAGAAAATAAATACACATCAAGTACAACTATTTATAAATATTAATATAAGTTTTAAAAAAGCCTTAAAAATGTTTCTAACATTCTATTTATTTTCACGTAGCCCATAAGATATTTTATATTATATTTTACATTATAAATCTACGTAAAAATAATTTGTTCTATATCTAAGAGAGATTAAAAACTAGTCATAAGCCTTGTTTTACATATAATTCTAGTCATAACATCAAACAATATTTTTATATTATAACGTTTTTACTCCATAAAACCCGCCCGTTTAAGATTCTAACAATAAAAATTATGTAACCTAATAGTTCTTACGCAGCTTTTAATACAAATCTTATCATATATTTCTATATTTCCATTATAAGCACTTATTAAATATACAGTTTATAATTAAGGAAGAAAAGGTATCTGGACTTTATTTAGGGATGTGTGGTATTAACAGAAGTTACTATTATACAATGTATACATATTACTAACTTAGTAGGTACTTGCGCTTCGCCTCTGTGGTAAAGCAAAAATTTAATAGGGCTTGAATAAAACTAAATTCCTTGTCCTGTGGGGATTAAAAAAATCCTTCTTAGATCACCTCTTTGAATCACATGTCATTCTCAATGAGTATCAGATACTCAAGATGCCATAATGCAAGATTTTAAAATGATTAGTAATTATTGCGATTTTATCTGCGCAGAATTAAATATAGATTATGCTTATGACACTCACAAAATAATATGACTTTCTATTGGTAAAAGAATTTTCAAAATTGGTTCTGTAGGTCCAAAGATTACCCCCTACAACTCTTTATATGGTTAGTTGTAGTTGGAAATAAATATTTAACCTATTTGACCGGAAAAACTATTCTATATTTTAAATTTTAGCAAAATCTCACATTCAAGTACTCCAATATCACTCATACACGTTCAAACAGACAGATTTTTTAATGTTGTCTTATCTGTAGTTTATTTATTTAGTGTAATTTTGTACATTTCATTTAGATATTTTTGAATGGTTGGCTGTACTATTATTGGAGGTATCGAGTGAAATAAGTTACATTTGATTTGATACTCCATTAAAAACATTACAAATTACATTAACTAATTTATGTTTATTTAATTTTTACACAACGAAAGACACAATGTATATTACAGTAAGATTGTCTGGTGTCCATTTTTTTAAATTTTACATTTACACCTAAGGGTAGATATATTTTTGAAGCACGGAATATAATAGTGATGATTTATCATAAAACTTCCTGTATATATTTTGCATAAAGTGTGGACGAAATACGATATTTACTTCAATTTTATTATTACCATCAAATAACCTCTATAATATGTACAACATACACACATAAATATAATACAACTATTTTGTTACCTTAGCATTATATCTATTTCTCAAAGTTTGACGCAGATGAAAATTTAAACAACGAATTCACTCTGAGCAGCAATAAAATAATCGTTAAAAAGAGCATCAGAAATTTCAAATAAAAAAACGTCATTTTATTTTATGAACTTAGCTATAATTTAAAACCAGCTTATTTATTTTTAAAAACGATTAATGAAAAAAATAAGGAAAAATATTTATATAAGTACATTATTATTGAATGAATTATAAATGCTCCTGTTTATAAAGTGAATTTTCTGCTTAATTTTAATCTGTGTTACGCCTATTTATTCAATAGTTAAAAGCATTGTTACACTTCGTATATCTTTTCGAAATTTGTTAGGAAGATATTGTCTACACAATTGACGTATTACGATACTAGTGGTGGCCGTGGCTTTGTCTGAATTTAATTACAAAAAAGTACAGAGACGCAGCAGACTTCAATTACTGGAAAGTATGTACCTTTATCCACATGTGACTGCGCTAAAACGCTGCGAGTAAATGTTGATTAAAAATCTGACATCTAATATGTAGGTATAGAACACATCTAGTTGTTTAAAAATAAAATCTCGACTTAACAACGTGTCCATTTTATTATTCCAACTACACGGGACTTTACACGCTTTTTAATAACATCGACGTTTTGGACATGCTGCGACGTTAATAAAGCGTCTATTAAAAATTAATAAAATGAGTGCAAATCGTGAAATTATAAATCATTTAATTTATAAGTGTGATTACAAAAAGCAACACTGAAACAATTGAAAAAAAAACATTCTCTTTTAATCTTAACATGGAACCTTTAGTCTACAGAACTTAAACATACTTTACTTAATCTCAAATTACATTATGTACTAGATTACACTAGAACTAAAATAGTTATAGGATTTATTAATTTACATTAACATTTAACATCTTTTACATTACTTTAAGCATAATTTTGTTACGTATATTTCTAAAGCAGAATTTATTCTGAAATAAAGTGCAGTCTCTAAGGGGTTTACTCCCACGTTCGAAATTTGAAGTGCATATCATACCGACCCTCTCTAGTATTAGGTAGTGTGAGTAGGACGGCACGATACGAAGGCTCCGGAGTTTAGACCAGGAAGAATTTCGTTTCGACCTTTGTAATGTATAAACATTCAATACCATACTGCTCACCCGCATAGAACTCATCGTCAGCATGGCCAGCACAAGTCAGCTCTGGTGCTTACTTGTGCTAGCCGTGCAGTATTTTTAAATGACAATGAGGGTTTATTTAATGACAAAATGCCAATAGTACCGCGCAAGACCCGTCTTTATGGCGATTTTTGGGTGAGTGAGACCTATGTTCAGCAGTGGACTTTTGGCCGATGATGATTTTGATAAATCCTGTCATATTAGGGATGCTGCTTAAGTTATAAACAAATTCAGAACGTTTGTATGCCAATTGGACTTCTCTATAGTAATGACATCTAGCGACATTTTGTCTAGCTAAAACTCGCACTCTTTGGTTAAGTTGAACAAAATTCTTCCAGCTACTAAGCCATATCTTACACATTTATTTCAGTTTAATTAACGCATTCACTGCCGCCGACGCATATGCGTTTTCGTGACTTTCGCTCAATGTCACTGTCATAATTTAACAGGCATTTGAACGCGCATGTGCGTCAGCGGCACCTGAAGAAGTCTCGGGTTTGGTAGCTGGCAGCGAGACAGATATATTAAAACTTTCCTAATTAGGCTGCAACATGGCTAAGTCGTCAGCGCTGCGATACCGTAGGTTGTGTTCCCGTGGCCACTGTGTCGCTGCAAATTACGTTTCATTTAGAATAACACAATCACATTATTCGAATAATTCCGAACGTTCGGATCGCTCTACTAGTCAAACGTCATTATAATCCGATAATCATTACCACAACTGAAGGATAAAACGCAATCAATAAGCATGGATCAGACTGGACTAGAGATCGGTTCTTTTTTAATACTATTAAAAGTTAAATAAATATAAGAACTCTTTTAACACTTCTGAACGAGAGGGCAATGACTGACAGTGATTGTAGGATGAATGCCTGAATATTCATCATTACAATCTGTTTTAAAATGAATTGGGGATATTCTAGCAAGTTCAAGTTCTACTGGATACTGTTCCAATTCAAGATGGCGTCACGTTCTTGACGCAGGACATGCAATCTGACGAAAGAAAGAGAAAAGAAACAGGGGCTTTACCATGACGTCTTTAGCGATTCTATTCCGAATCAGTTTAAATTCGCTCGCTGTCAGATCCATACTAAAAATGACAGCTAAAACCTGAACTGAGTCAGAATTTAATTGCATTAAGACGTCACGGTAAGGCCCCAGTACTTACATAGTTACATACCCTTAGCAAAAAATAAACAATTAAATGATATCCAAAGCCGTATATGTTGCGCTGAATTTAACACAATGTAACAAATTCAAGACCCATTATGAGGACTACACCTACCTTCTTTAAAGCACCACAAAGCAGAACGTAATAAATTATCAATATAATTTCTAGATTATTTCAACTACGCATAAGAAAACACTGACATTTTCGTAGTACCTAAGTCAAAACGAAACGTTACATTACCTACTGATTGAACAAAGTGCTTCCCACTTGTAAAAACAGCTTAAATAAACCTCCCACGCATTAATCGAGTGATCAAACTGTAAATTAAAAAATCCTTACATCACTTTGGAAAAGAGCTGATATTCTTCAAAGTGCTGGACCGATTTTTACCAAACATGGCTAAGAACCATCGAAATCGGTCCATCGACTTGAGAGCTGTGATGCCACAGACAGACACACACACACACCCACATACATTGACGTCAACTTATAACACCCTTTTTGCGTCGGGGTTTAAAATTACATCAAAGCAAATAATTACAGGAAGCTAAGATAAGAAAAGGTCATTTTATAAACGTGCACCTACTTGCTTGTGACATTTTTTTTGCGCATGCTTACGTTTGCATGCAATACTCTTTTTGGAGCGTATCTTGCGTGTGTAACGTGCTGAAAACATTCAATAAACATACTCATAAACATCATTCAAGAGTTCCAAACTCCACTGTGTCATACTATGACCGTCACCTTTTTTTTTTTTTTTTTATGCAAATAGGAAGGCAAACGAGCAAGTGGATCACCTGATGGTAAGCGATCACCAATTCAAATAGACACCCTTAACCCCGGAGGGATTGCAGATGCGTTGCCAACCTAGAGGGCTAAGATGAAATGCCTCTTGTGCCTGTAATTTCCCCGGCTGTCTTACTCTCCACACCGGAACACAGCAGTGCACCTGACCACAGATATTTTTATTATGATAGCTGTGAAACGTTTTTCTATGAATTACTTTTAAATTTAGGATCAAGCAAGGGCGTCCCCAGCCGTTGATCAAGGTATAGGCTAGGAGAAGTATAAAGGGTGGCAATGGGAAAAGTTTATACAGCCGTGAGCTGATTGAAGGAAGTGAAACTTCTCTATGGGGGCGGAGGTCCATTTCAATGAGCAAAAAAACAATTTTTTTGTTCATTTAGAAAATCACACTTAAGATGTGTACGAACCGTATCTGGGTCAGTTTTGGTATGGTTATGGTCATGGTACGGTACAGTGTAGTTCATACACATACGTTATTAGAAAACATAACAGACATTGGTTAATTTCAAATTCATTCATAAAGTGCAATAATCTTCATGCTTGGTGCACTTTATAGTGTGAAGAAGAATTGTTATGATGGTACTACGCTTCGTTTTTTTTGTGAATGAATAAATGAAATAATGACATAGATACGTTATTTTTATACGTGACAGAGATGCAGCGAGCGTGTTATGAAAATACGTGACGTGACGTCATGAGAAAGAGTACCTATCAAAAATGGTAGTAAGTTTTGAATGATAGGTGAGAGTTATGGTAACGAATGACGAAATTATTAAATGTTGAATGTAATAAAATTACCTGTATAATGCATGTTTCGGTACATGTCGGGACAGTTGCTGTTGATCTGTCAAAGAAGAAAAAAACGTTAGATGAAGACAAATAGGTAATAAAATCATCATCCTCTTCAGCCTGCATACGCCTGCCTGCTGGGCACAGAATCTCCCAAAATAAGAGAGAACTCACGCGGGCCCAGGGGCCTTACCATGACGTCTTAATGCGATTTAGTTTAGGTACACGGCGGCCACGACGTACAAAATCCGCATTCTGAAATGAACACAGGCATGACGTCGTCTGTGGCTCTGTACACGCGTCAATGTGTGCGTAAGATACACAGGGCTGTCTATTGCAAAAACCTAGTACTATAAGTACTACCAATGACATAAATATAGGTACTTATATGAAGATATGGCTTAGATGTGTGCAAATAAATGTTCTTAATCGTAATCTATTTATTTAAACTTACTTAAAATGTGTCTGTCTGTGTATTTAAGCATTATTTTTTTAAATTACAATAGATGTACGACAATAAACTTAAGCGAATGATTTTGTAGTTATTTCATGTATTAATCGCGATAATTTCAGAAAGCATAAATTTTCTAATGTTTTATAAAATGAAGTAGGTAGGGTAGGTTCCCGAACTTTATGTCGTGCGGCCGACACACATCGCGTTGCGAGCCCTACTAGTTGCCAGCAGCTTTCCGGCAGACTGTGCTTGAGGGGTGGGGTAACTCGAATCGGTGCGGGGCGGAGCGTGGCCATTCTGTACGTTAGTACTATTAGGTATATATAATATTCTGTGGTTTAGGTTCGCCCGCTGACAGATTCATACTAAAAGTGACAGCTAAAACTTGAACTGAGTCGGAATTAGGACGTCATGGTTAGGCCCCAGTACGGATTGGAAACTTCACACACACCATTGAATAGAATAATAATGGTATTTTTAGTCATTTAACGCAACTTTCAGATACTTTCTTTCCATAACAAGGGCCTTATTACCATGACGTCTTAATGCGACTCAGTTCAGGCTTCAGCTGTGTTAGGTACTTTAGCATGGATCTGACAGCGAGCAAACCTAAACTGAATCGGTATTGCATCGCATTAAGAAGTCATGGCAACCCCTCAATCTAAAACTGTCACTAAAACATCAGAACGTCGTTCAAAAACCTCTTTTCCTCGGGAAAACACAAAGGTCCCACGGGAAATTCTATAAACGGCGAGCGAAGCTGACAGGCACAGCAAGTTTGTCAGTAAATGGAACATACGCGCGCAGCGACAGTTGTTGCAAAATGGCGTCTTGTGCATGTCCTCTAAATTGTCCAATTGAGTCTAGAATGTTCGAAACAGTCGGGGAATATAGCTAAATGTATCACAAGATGAATAAATTGGTTGCTTTTGATTGTTTGCTGCATACAGGCGTATTTTGTCCCATAAAATTGATGATCAAAATGTACAATTTGTCATCAATACACAACAATACAATACAAATACTCTTCAGTGAACACCACAAATCAGTACAAAACAATACAGAAACAAAGAAAAAGGTAGACAATAGGCGGTCTTATTGTTTAATAGCGATCTCGACAAGACAACCAATATGAGAAATAAATAAGTTGAAGACAGTTTAAGTACTCATTTTCGTTAGTCATAAATCGTTTTATTTCGTTTTTTTTTTTAGAATCATAGTAAACAAACCTAACCCAACATTTACTATACTTTCTAATGAAATGACATAATGCAAAGTTGCTGAAATATGCACGGTTTAATCTAAACTTAGCAAATACGCGTCTGTTACGTAATGGGCGAGTAATAAAGGCTACTCAAGGCTATAAAAATGTTTTTTTTTCAACTCCGATAAAAATCGCGCATATTTTTATTACAAGCTTTTCATTTTTACTAACTCGACCAGGGGCCTTACCATGACGGGGGGCGTCCCACGAGATATAACTACAAAATATCTAATTTCATAATAATAACGTTCACAAGATATAATGAACGTTAGCTATAACAGCAAAAAGTATAATTTTTTAACGTATACGGCTTAATTTATATAACGTTATTTTTATATAACTTCAATTTGTATAAGATTTATATGGCCTAATTTCTTTTAACATAACAAACATTTAACCTAACTGAAACAGCTGCAAGACATTGTTTAATTTTCGGCGAGCGAGCGAAGCGAGCGAGCAAGACGGTACGGAGCGGAAGCGACTCGGATAGGTTAGGTTCAAAGGCTAATGCGGGAGCGTAGCGCAGCGAAGGTCCCGTATTAGCCTTTGGTGTTAGTTATTTTTTTTATAACCACCTAGAAAACCCCCTAACCACATAGAAAATTCAATAAACAACTGTGCATTATGCTTTTTGATGTTAGCTGTTATGAACATTATATGCTTTGATCGTTATTTCAATTGATATTATATATAAACAACGTTATACCTTACAAAATTAGATATTTTAAGATTATAATTTTCGTTCATTATATCCAGTAAACGTTATACTAAACGAGTTTATATAAAGTGAGCGTATATATTATGAACATTAGGTAATAAGTTGTTATATCTCGTATTACTTACCCCCATGACGTCTTAATTCCGACTCAGTTCAAGTTTTAGCTGTCACTTTTAGTATGAATCTGACAGCGAGCGAACCTAAACTGAATCGCATTAAGACGTCACGGTAAGGCCCCTGTTAGTTTTTTTTTCTGGTCAAATCTTGTCAAATTTGGCCGGCTTCTAGTGGCTTTGGAATTCAGTAAGTACACCTATGTAGGATGACAATGAAAGTACAGTTAACACAAATTACAATCAGCAAAAAAGCTAGTATGTACCTTCAATTAACGGTACTAAACCAGCTAAGTCACCTTATCACAGTAACAAGCCCAATAAGCCGAAGCTATTCGAGCCAGACACCGTAACCGCAGCGCAGCAGAATTAATTAAGGCGTAAATATTATTTACGCCGTGACTCGAACAAGCTCGTCTTAGCCGGGGATCTCTGCGATTTATAGGCGGAAGTCCGGTGCAGTACCTATAGTGTACATTCTATGGTCTGTACACCTAAAGGCACAGATGGAGTCAGCGTAGTCACATTGACGAAACAATTTGAGGTTTAATTACCCAACCAAGTTTTTGAGAACACACATCGCAGTTTAGCTAAACTGGACAGGACAGTGGACTAATTGATTTCGTCTGTGTTCCCTGAACGCTACAATCTGGCCTTTTTCAAATAAAGGGTATAGTCGTTTATCAAGTGCCCCATCTTACGAATAGATCCACAAATTCGATCACTCCGTTCAGGACGCTTTTGGATAAACAATACAAAAACAAAAACGGTGGATTCTGCTGCTTTAAATTTTTAAAAGACAAGTTTCTTAAAATACTAAAAATTGCTTTATACATGAATGAGAAATGATGTAGGTACCTATATTCTGAATAAAGGAACAACCACACCGAATACGCAGTCAAGATTTCTCACCGCTTCATGAAGAAGCGTTATATATGAACATTTTGTTGCGTAAATAACACCATCAACATCTTTTTACGCACTGATGTGGTCGGACTTTAATTCGATTCGACTCTCAAATATTGACACTTAAAACTTGCTTGACATTTATAATTTTGATACTTGCAGAATTATTGTACTAGTAAACTGGCCCACAAAAAAAAAATCAAAACAATTAAATCCTAATGTTAAATGTAGGTATTATTATTACTAGTTATTGTCTGCGACTTCGTCTGCAAAGAATTAGTTTAGCGCTAACCCGCGGGAGTTTTCCGGGATAAAAAGTAGCCTATGTGCTATTCCAGACTTTTCTCAATCTATGTGCCGAATTTCATCCAGATTCGTTGGGCCGTTCTGGCGTGATTGAATAACAAACAAGCATCCATCCATCCATTCATCCATCCATCCACCCATCCATCCATACTTAGTTAGATTAGATAGTACTGGTTGCCTATGAAGTGCCTATTAAGCTGTACCTACCTGCGTTTGGACAATAACACCCCCATTGAGTTATGGCACTGGAATACCAGTGCTAGTAAGTACTTAATCGATTACTATTGCTCGACTTGCATTACCTGTATTACAGCCGAGCCCTAACAATCCACTGGAAAATATACTCCCATACTGAAATTATCAGCACTACAGTTACAGGATTAGATTAAACTTACGTTTATACAAAGTTACAGTTCTGAGCCTGTTGTAGTGTAAGTTTTCTAAATAAATATAAAATAGGTCTCTAACGCGTTCAAGTATCCGTCTCAATTACTATGGAATAATTGGCAGCGCCACTTGCGGATCGAAACGGCAACAAACTGTTCTCATAGTTTTTGACATTTGAACGTAAATGCTTTCGATACGTATTTTGTGACCGAAAACTTACACTAAGCATACTGTTCATAGCATACGTATTAATCAACTTTTTATCCATTACGGTGTAGTAGGGCCTAGGGTGATAAGACCTAAGGGTGCGACCAAAACGTCGCATATACGCAGGCGACGTTTGACGTGACGGGCGTTTAGGTGGAAAGGGTAATCAAAATAGTGATGGGATTCCTAAGATTTTCGCCTAGTCAGGGTGCGACCACACCACCGCTTAAAAAACGGTGACGTTACGGAATCGCAACAAAATGAATGAAGAAACGGTGAGAAAACGTGACGCATACGACACGTCACTGCGTATACGCGACGGTTTGGTCGCACCCTCACTCATTGGGCTTATACGTTTAGCGTGGGAAGAAACGCAGCTAGAACATTCTGTTTCCTTGCTCCCAGGTCAGCATGGGACATAACTTATTAACAAGATAAATAACACCTCTGAGGAAGGTCTTCCATATAGACCGAAACTAGTAGTAATAGCTAGTATTTAGTCTCATTCCTTTGACCCCTGACTACGTACTAGTTAGCCGTGGCCATTCATAATGTTTATTCATGAATTTGAACGAGACGTCGAGTCCTTGCGGTGTGGGTGACTCTGGGTAGTTGAATTTGTGATAGTTGCTTCAGGCAACACAGCACAGGTGACTTGTTTCACTTAGTAAGATTCTTATTGTAATTTTGACTGTAGTATACAAAATACATTTTAGTCTTCGAAACAAAAAAATACTGAAATCAATGTTCCTATATTAAATAAAAATAATTCTTAGTAAGAAATCCACAAAATAGTTTATTTAAAAAAAAAATTGTCACGACTTCGTCCGCAAAAATAGAAATCATACCGACTAAGTAGTCTTCCTTTTTCAGAAGTAATAGTAGAAACGGAACTCTTATAGTTTCGTCCTGTCCGACTGTTTGTTCGTATGCCACAGGCGTTTTACTCGGAAACTATACGAGCTACGTTATTTAGATGAAATTTTAAGGTAGATCTATTTTTGACCGCTACATATACCTGTCTATTAATGCAGTCAAATGCGAAAAGTAAATTTTGGAGGGTGGCACTTCATAGGTACATACAACAGAGGGAGATTTTTTAATTTATTCAAAAGGTGAGCTAATTTTTTTTTACTAACAATAGCGTCTGATTGACGCCTCTTGGGTGTTAAAATTCTAAAATGAAAATAATTAAGTATCAAAACATAACCGCTCCACAGCTCTCTGTTTACACGTTCTAACTTGTTCATTTGTGGATGATAAACAGAGCTGTTTTTATTGTTCATAGCTGCCGTCCCATTGGGAGTTACTCCGTGCTGCAGCGCTCTGATTGGTCGTTAGCTGGTTATTTCACGTTAACGGACATTCTGACAGTGTTAGCGCTCAGTTAATTCGTAGTTTTGACGTTTGTTTTGGTAATTGCAAGAGTTTGAGATTTTAGATTAAGACTTATGAGGTGTATGTTCTCAATTTGTTCTCACTGTATATCTATATTTTTAACTAGCTGTTGCCCGCAGCTTGGTTTTATAAATGAACTAGCGACCCGCCCCGGCTTCGCATGGGTGTAATTAGTGTTTCTCTACTATATAATATTATGCATGTATTACACATATAAACCTTCCTTTTGAATCATTCTATCTATTAAAACTGCATCAAAATCGGTTGCTTTGTTTTAAAGATCTAAGCAGACATAGGGACAGACAGACAGCGGGAAGCGACTTTTTTATACTATGTGGTGATTAATACATCACATCAGGTGGTAAAGACGTAGGTAGTCGGCAGAGAGAAGATGCAACACAATTTGTACGCGCTGCCCTGGCGACTTGGGGAGGATCTAGGGTAAAGTAACCAATGATGTTAACCTGAGAGCCTTGCTTGTTGAAATTAATGTTAGTTCTGACGGTGCGATGGTGCAACGGCTGGGATGGTCGCGCGTTGTTCCCGAGCGGTGCTTTCGGGGACGGCTCCGAGCCTTGCATCAGGCGGCGGAGCGCGTACATCTGTGTAAAAATGGGAGTTATTAAGGGAAATCAAGTTCTAATTATCACAACAAAGCTTGGTTAGCGTAATGGTGTCATTAAAAATTTACATGGTAATGACAAAAGCTTCCCCAAATTCTTAGACGCAGTCATTCTGGCATTATATATGCCAAGCTTGGGAAAGCTTAATGGTAAGCTTTTATCAGGACAAAAAAGCTTCTACGCAAAAATTACAGCGAATTTGTTTACGCCAAAACCCGTAGCCGACCAACATTACAAAACTTTTTCCCAAGTAACCGACATAGTAATGATTATCTAAAGTTTAGTTTAGTTTAGATTCTAAACTATCTCAACCATTTTATCATGAGTGTAGCCTCTTGCAGTTCGTTTATCGGTCCTGCAGACTGTCTTCAAGCTCGCTTGATGCTTTCACCAAATTGTCTTGAGACAAGCATAGACAGATATATCAGCGATATCTTAGACAAGAACAGTTATGCTAAGAAGAAGACGCCTTTGCTGCAGTAGATATTCAACATTAAGTACCTAATAGAAACATTTTTTACCCCAATGAAAAATACAAAGATTTTACTTAAAGTCAAGTTTGCCTAAGCTCTCGCTGGTCCAATATCACAAGGTTCTTTGTTACACTTTTCCCGAATTTAAATTTAGACCCAGCGTCTATAACAATGTTGAAATTTCAATACCAGAAAAGTGAAACATAGAACCTAGTAATATTGGGCCAGCGATCTGCTGAAACGTTGAAATTTTAACCAGTGTGTTTGAGAAGTCTTTACCTCCTGCTTGGAGATGTAGATGGGCTTGTTGAAGATGATCCAGACGGCGGTTTCCCAGCAGCCAGGGTGTGTGGTGGAACCCTCGTAAGTCAGGTACTGCTGAGTGTTGGGGAGCAGCGAACTGAGGGGAAGGTGCTTGATGGGGTAGGAACTACCTGTGGTTGTGATGAAGTAAAAGTTAATCTGGATGAAAGTTTTAGAGTAGGTAAATATTTGAATCGTCATGAAAAGAGACAAGATCATTCAATACAAATTACACATAAGTCTCGTCTTTATCTGACTGTTAGGTTGTAATTTTGTAATATGAAATGTTTGTGCAAAACTCAGTCAGAATTAACATTTTAAATAATAATTGTGCTGAACAATAGCAGTATTTATCTCTAGTTTTAAGTTGTATTGATAATAAATAGATTTCAGTTCTGCTAAGTAAAATGGAATGGCAATTTGTACTGCTTACTCAATGACGAGTCATTCTTGTTCTTTTTGACGTCTGTATTTACGCAATGTAGTGTCGAATATGTGACAATGATGACAATAAAAAATTCTGATTCTGATTCTGATTCTTATCCTTTATGGGGTAGAGCCTAAGATAACAAGACTTAAAGGCCACTGCGTTTAGCATGATTGTAGGCGTATAGGTGAAATGGGGAATCAAAATAGTGATGAGTTGCTAGTCGCATCGCCCATAAGATGATTCCTAAGGTTTTCGCCAGTTTCTTTGATAAAATTTGGTAGACTAAAATTGGTGTCGTAAAACAAACAAAAATTAACAAGGGTTAATC
Organism: Pandemis heparana; assembly: GCA_963854515.1. NCBI lineage: Eukaryota > Metazoa > Arthropoda > Insecta > Lepidoptera > Tortricidae > Pandemis > Pandemis heparana. The sequence continues at coordinate 9,016,333 of OY978025.1, forward strand.
TTATCCGACTTCAGTTATCGATGTAATAGTTATCATTATCACCGAAAACATTGAACGCCTAAAAGATGATTGCATATAATTTGATTATAATCGTTTTAAATCACATTCTTTATTGAAATTGAATTCTTTCTTTGGGAAAACTTGACTTACCTCTATAATTAACTTTGCTGAAAGCACTGGTTATTAACCTGAGTTCTTTATTAGTCGGTTCACCAATCTGGAATAAAATGGCAACTTGAAAAATTGTCCTCTCACTACGAAAGTTACATTATTTCAGGCAATTAGAAGCAGTATAATGTCGTCTAAAAACCATTTATCGTACTTTTACTGCGCTCTGGAAAGTATACGAGGTGGGACCTTCAGCAAATTTAGTTTTACAGCAGTAGGTACAGTCAAGGGCATAAATCAATGATATCAAAAGTCAAGATACGTCTGTCCGAACAATTCGCTTACTGCGCAATTGGGCATTTTCTCTGATACACACAGCTGAACGATACGGCGTCCTCTCACAGACTAAGGCTCGGTGGTCTTTTAGGACCACCGCATTGGACGAATTACTCGTGAGCGTTGGGCTTAACCTTAACAAGACGTCAAAAACATTTATACATCTTTATGCCACAAATAATAAGGTCGGTGAAACATATATTATAGTTGACATGATGGCTGTATTGATATTTATGCCCTCGACTTACCTGGCCAAATAAGCAGAGCTCGTTTTCAGCAAAACTAGCTAGATCGATTTTTGTCTTCCTAAACGCAATACATAGCAAATGTCAATGAAATTGTTACAGTTTTTTCCGATATCCTTGAAATAAATATACGAGAATTATTCGTTTCAAGATATTTTAGTTTAAATTAGCATATGAACGACAAACTATATTATTATCAGCACCGTAGGTTCAACGCCAACGACCTATACGTCTATTATTTATTTATTTGTTATTTATTTATAAGCCTTTTTATTCCGAATTCGCTACAATTTCAGTAAGTACATGTTGTTGTTGTTGTTATTGTCGTTTACTTATTAAATTGTCGCGTAATTCGGCGTGCCTCATGGCATAGGCCTCCTCCGTGTATTGGAGGGTTTGGGCTATAGTTCCCACGCGCGCCCAGTGCGGATTGGGAACTTAACACACACTATTGAATTTCTTCGCAGATGTGTGCAGGTTTCCTTACGATGTTTTCCTTCACCGAAAAGCTCATGGCAATAACACATAAGCACATAAATTCCCAAAAACTCAGAGGTGCGAGCCCGGGATTTGAACCCACGACGCTCTGCTTGGGAGGCCACAGGTCAAACCACTAGTCTAATTATACGTCCATTAGTACTGCAATGCAAAAGCAACCTTCGTTCAATTGGGTTTAGGTTCAACTTAAGGCATCGTAATAAAGAAGTCTGGGTGACGTCTCTTGTGTATGACGGAGCGGCGAAAAGGTTTTTTTTTTATATGAATAGGAAGGCAAACGAGCAAGTGAATCACCTGATGGTAAGCGATCACCACTGCCCATAGACACCCGCAACCCCGGAGCGATTGCAGATGCTTTGCCAACCCAGAGGGCTAAGATGAAATGCCTTTTGTGCCTGTAATTTCCCCGGCTGTCTTACTCTCCACACCGGAACACAGTAGTACAAGCACTGCTGCTTAGCGGTAGGATTAGCAAGTAAGATGATGGTAGCGATCCGGACGGACCTTGCACAAGGTCCTACCACCCGTCTATGTGTCTACGTAATGTCTAAAGAAGTCTTACTTGAACCATAAGTGAGATGCCGACAATGCCCTGAGACTTGTGCTGGGCCTCGGACATATTGTGGTACAGCTCCTTGTTGAACCCGTAAAGTTGGATCTAGTAACGAAAAAAAAACACAAGTTACAATTATTCATTATTAGCTGTTGCCAGCGACTTCGTCTGCAAAGAATTCGTTTATCGCTATGCCGCGGGAACTACGCAATTTCCGGGATACAAAGTAGCCTATGTGCTATTCCAGACTGTTCTCTATCTATGTGCCGAATTTCATCCAGATCCGTTGGGCCGTTCTGGCGTGATTGAGTAACAAACAAATATCCATCCATCCATACATCCATCCATATTTTTGCATTTATAATATTAGTTAGATTGGCTGTTGCTTGCGACTCCGTCTGCTATAGATTCGTTACTAACTATATTATTTTCCGGGATAAAAACTATCCCATGTCCTTCCCCGGGACTGCAACTATCTCTGTCTGTAGGTACAATTTTGACATGAAAGGGCGACAATAATCCAAACATCCAAACTAACAAACTTTCGTCTTTATAAAATTAGTAAGAAGAAAGATAATCAGTCTCACCTACGGTGTATAAAGAAACGTAAGTAGTGGTTTGTAGTGTTTTAAAGACTTAGGGTGCGACCAAACCGCCGCGTATACGCAGTGACGTGCCGTATGCGTCACGTTTTCTCACCGTTTCTTCATACATTTGTTTCGATTCAGTAACGTCACCGTTTTATAAGCGGCGGTGTGGTCGCACCCTTAGTCTATCGAGAAAGTATCAGCTAGCTTATTACTATAAATATGCGTAATTATTTTGTGTTTCCACTCGTTTCTCATTCACCCAACAGTCAACTTCATCAAGCCGCAGTTCAAGTACAAAAATAAATCCACAAACATCAAATAAATAAAAATGTAACTACTGCGTCAATAATTAAATACATTTCTGCCTGGTGTCACCCATGAGAACTAACACGAGCTTCACCGATTGCTTCTCTTTATTTTGATTTTAACTTATATTGCAAAGTAGCTGTCCGCGATTTCGTTTGTGGTGAATTCGTTTATGCCGCACACACACACATAAATCACGTCATTACGTAATTTTCCGGAAAAGGGAAGCATAATATATGCTATTTCAGACTATAGACTATCCCCCTTATTCATAAACGCACTATAGGCCTCTGCTAAGTTAGTAATCGTTTGTCCTTATCTGTGAAAGGTAAATGTCAAAGTGACAGATAAGGACAAACGATTACTAAGTTAACAGAGGCCTATAGTGCGTTTATGAATAAGGGGGTAATCTATGCCAAATTTCAATCGGTTTTATTCAGTCTTGGGTGGATTTTTGACGTTGTAATTTGTGTGCAATACGTTTAGCATGGCACACAAATTACAACGTCAAAAATCCACCCTCTTACTGGCGTCTTACAGACATCTACCCGCAAACTTTTGCATTAATAACATTAGTACGATTACTGTTCCAGGTCCATTAGGTCAATTTTTGAGAAAATCTCGCTGTCGTACTAAGCAAAGGCACTTAAAAATTTAATTCGTTCCATTCATTCGCAATTAGCACAAGTTGCGGGCAAACGGAGAGGGCGATGGCTGAAGTTCAACAAACGAATGGCCGATAGCGGCAACTTGGAGGTGTTAATTTGCAAAACTTTTGAATTTTCACGTTTTTAAGGTCCAATAAACGCTTTGGAGAGGCATTAGTTTGGGTGCTAACTTTGTCAAGCGGTCTTAACTTTAGGTGACGTGCATATCCACCCTTACTCATGAAAGTTACAGAAAATCAAACGTGTTAAGAAAAGTTATGTTCTGTCAAGTCTGTGTCTTGCAAGGGTTCTGAAAAGGACAGATGCTTCAAGACAAAAAATAATAAATTAACAGAAGCTTTTAAGAATTTGTGACTGAAGAAGTCTATAATTACAAGCTTTTATTTAAGTTGAAACGTATGTATGTATGTACCTAAGTATATATGTTTGTCTGGGTGGAATCTTGGAACTCAATTTTGAAGCAGATATCTTCAACCGATTGAGCTGACATTTTGCATACTTATCCACTCACTTGATTTTGGATTTTAAAAATGGTGGCCTATATTGCTTCGTCATTTGTGAAAATTTCCGCGAAATGCCGTGTTTTATTTAAAAATTCATAACTTGGCTTCTACTGAACCATTTGCTATGTTTTTTATACACAAAAAAGCCAATGAAACAAAGAATTTATTGCTGTTGCTTATTTTATGGGTTACGATATTGAAAATATTTACAATAAATGCGTAAAACAGACACACTGATAAAGTTGAAGACTTCAAGCGGAAATGTATTTTTAGAAAAAAATCTAAAGCGATAACACCCTTTTTGTTTGCATGCAAAAAAAAGTAGATTAGTTGTTCTTTCATTTGAAGCCAAATACTATATAAGTGTTCATATAAAATAATATAGTAAACATCATTTCATTTTTAAATATGTGACGCAAGACTGCGCAAGACGGGGCGAAATTGTTTCTTTGTTTCGTGATTTATTTGTGGCTAATTTTATAACTCCAGAACCGAAATAAAGTTCTAATTAGAACAAGCAACTAATAATCATAAATTAGAATAGATATATTTTGCAATAATCACGTAATTTACGGTTCTATGAGTCAAAATAACAAAAATTATGTACGTACCACCGAAGTTTTGATTTCCAGTTGAACTAAAAACGCTTTAAACCACAATATCACACAAAACAAACACATTATAAATCACAGTCTGTACCTAGCAAACCACAATTACACAAAGAAAATCGTTAATACATAGAATCACACTGATTTTAAGGTAAATAAACAAAGCCGGTACGCAAAAAACAAAACACATGCGACGTTACCATGCCAACTGCCGATTCAAATACAAAATACAACATGGCCGCCCGTTAGGGTCGGAACACAACGGAGCCGCCAGGTCTATGCAGTGTTTTAGAATTAAGCGCATACCTACGCTATTTTAAGTGGTCTATAAATATAGTATAATGTAAAAAACGCAATATTTGCAAATTTTTTACCTACTTTTCATTAACTTATGTTCGAGTCTTTACCTATGTTAGTCGTTATTTATTTAAACCGACTTCAAAAAAATAAGGTGGTTCTAGGTTAGACTGTATTTTGTATGTATATTTAATTAAATGATAAAATAAAGTTCTTACTATGGAGATTAGGCATTTAAAGAGCTTTTTAGCATACTTGCTGTTAGGCAGTGAATAAAAAAACGATCGAATGTGGTTGGAATTGTATTGTATTTTTGCTTGACTAAAATGACCAGACACCAAATTAATGATTATAAAATGTAGTATGTATGTAAACAATGGGGTCGTGGTGTCATCTAAAAAAAAATGTGGGTCCAGGTGTGGCTGTGAATATCTCATGTCTTCCAGCCATTGGCGAACGTCTTCGGCAAAATTTGGTGGTAATATAGCGACTCTCCGCAAGTGATAACGCCGGGAGTTTGCTTATCATCATCAATATCACCAATATCATCTTCCTCGTCTTCATCACTTTCGGCCTGCATGGTTTGGCACCAGCCCTTGAAGATCTCCTCCGCTCTCGTGGTTCCGTAATCTAAAAATTAAACAAGCTATTTGATTATGTTCATACTTACATACATACCGTCACGCCTCTTTCCCTCAGGGGTAGGCAGACTATTTTGTTCCACTTGCTACGATCCTGACATACATCTTAAAATGATTTGATTATGTTCAATAACAAATACAACAATAAATGATAAAAAACAAAACACCGCTATGAACTTCAAATGTGTTTTTACAAATAATCTTATTCCATCATTGTGTCCCAAAATGTTATTTCAAATAAAGTTGAGTATTTTTACCCGCCGGCGGCATATAGGATTTTAGTAAAAGAAATCTAGTATCAGATTGAACATGAATACTTAGTAAGTAGGAACAAATCACAAAAGCACCAATCGCGTTCGCAGCGCGTCGGGTGTGCTCTATGCCTTACAACGTCAAAGCGAGTAGTTGGCTAAACTGATTATGGTAACTACGGCTACCACCCGTACTTACATGGACCGTTGCTTGTTTTATTCGCTAATCCTGGGTAAATAAGTCATAGACGTTAATGATTTTATGTTTATTTAAGCAACTAATATTTAAACTGTTTTATTCACTAGAATATTACGAGAAATATTCTTTATTCTTCAAAATGTTGGCCATTTCAATAGCAAGTCACCGAAAAAATATCTGTCTTAACTACTTTGAAGTGAGATTGTATTTCATAATTATTCATTGGTACTGAAATATAGCTATAATCTGATAGTTGGATAAACACTGAATCGTTTAATGTATAACTTTAATAGTAAAATATAAATTTGAATACTTACGGCATTTTCAAAATACTGTCCACTTTTACGCAACTTCACTTTTTCACAACGTTGAGAACGACAGCTATTTAAAAATATTTTAGTTCTATCATGTTGCCTGCCAATTTTTTTCTGTGTTGCCATCTTATTTGGGTATGTTTTGGACATAGTTTAAACCGCTTCGAAACTGCCCTTCACAGATTAAAAATCAAAAATTGTACAAAGGTCGTCTGGTAGCTCTGGCTACCAGAATCATTTTGTAGGTTACCAAAGTTGGTAGCTCTAGTTACCGCAATCAAGTGAGTGGTTATGTAAGTCGTATGACAGTACAATAATCTGGTAGTGGAGGTGACATAGCCAGGATCGTCTCCGCAGGAGGGAACTCTTCAACAATTTCTTTTAACTTCGCTTTCGTACCTACCGTGTTCTAAACGCCTGATTTCTTTATTTAACATCAATTGTGTCATGAATTAAGCTCAAAATGACAAATTTAAACTGCAGTCACTTTGTCTTACGAATAACTAGCTTCTGCCCGCGATTTCTTCTGCGTAGAATTATACATAAAAAACTTGCTCTTGAATCACACCATTTATTAAAAAATTCCGCATTAAAATCCGTTGCGTAGTTTTAAAGATCTAAGCATATAGGGACAGACAGACAGCGGAAAGCGACTTTGTTTTATACTACGAGTATGTAGTGATTTTCTTACTTCTCCAGGGAACGTATGATGGTCAATCTGGTGCTCGGATCCTCTGTTGTCCTCCAAGCCATAGTGGAAGTATATTTCCTCAAACTGGTAGCGGTAGGACAGCGGTCCGCCGCTGATGTTCACTTGGTGCTTGGAGTCTTTCTCCACGCGGAAGACCAGGGACTGTCCTGTGTTCTGGAGTACTCCACTGACCTGGAGACAGAAAGCTCTTTTAAGATTCACCGATAACTTTGAACATCTTACTCGCTAATCCTGCCGCTAAGCAGCAGTGCTTGCACTGCTGTGTTCCGGTGTGGAGAGTAAGACAGCCGGGGAAATTACGGGCACAAAAGGCATTTCATCTAAGTCCTCTAGGTTGGCAACGCATCTGCAATCCCTCCGGGGTTGCGGGTGTCTATGGGCAGTGGTGCTCGCTTACCATCAGGTGACCCACTTGCTCGTTTGCCTTCCTATTCACATAAAAAAAAAAAAAAAACATGAAACAACCGTGAGAATCATAATTACAAAAACGGATAACTCACGGTGTTCGTTTCGCTGCCGTCGGGGCGAGTGCTCCATGAGGAAGGACTAAGGATTAGTCCGAAACATGTCGAGCATTACTCGGCTTTTATACGTGAGTTATCCGTTTTTGTAATTATAGTCACCGATAACCTTTGATTGACAGATAGGGGCCATTCAAGTATCACGTAAGCAGATTTTTTACAATTATTTATTTTATATATATTTACAAATTTTTTTTTCCTCTGTTCTATCAACAGAGTCTGCATCGAGAATTCGTAAAACTTTGAATGCCTAAAGTTTTTACGAGGTCAATTTAAAAAACAGGACATGAAAAAGTTATGTTCCTATTTATTTCAGTTTTTTTCCATAACCTATGTTTGTACAGTTGACACTCATTACGCGTTAGTCATTATAACATCCACGAAAATCATCATAAAAAGGATCATAAACCACTATTATTACAAAAATAATTTTACAAAACCGTTTAACTAGGTCATTTTCTAGCGCTACCCGCCATATCTAGAAGGCCGTAACTCATCGCTCGCGTGCTACCGAGCAATATGTCATCTCCACTCAAAGCGTAACTTTCTGGGATTCTAATCAAGGTGCGACCCATTGATTGATAGCATCTACCGCCTGCTGCGTTGCTTCTTTATAGCTGGTGTTACTTAGAAATATCAGTAGCGGTGTTATGCGGTTCGATCGTGAAGTTTCTTGGATTCCTTACGTAATATTAGGGACGCAGAATTTTGGTTTTTTCTTCGCGGTTAGAATTTAACTGTTTATAATACTTAGTTAGGAATGCGTTTTGTAAGATTTACGACTAGTTTACACATATTTGGCGACCGAATAGCCTAGTGGTTAAAGAACCTGACTATGAAGCTCGAGGTCCCGGGTTCGATCCCCGGTCGGGGCAGATATTTGTATGAAAAATACGAATGTCTGTTCTCGAGTCTTGGATGTTTAATATCTATTTAAGTATGTTTATCCGTTGTCTAGTGCCCATATCACAAGCTTTGCTTAGTTTGGGACTAGGTCAATTGGTGTCAATTGTCCCAAGATATATATAAGATATATTTGACGATTCTCAAACTATGGTGTAGGTAAGACGTATTTTTAAATACATAGTATGAAATAATAGTTACGAAAATGTCGACGCCAGTTACATACATCATATCGTACAGTTGTTTAATGCGTCAGGGCACAGTTAGCTACATTTCTATCCAATTCTAATAATTAACTCCACTATACAAGCATTATGCGCGTCAGGCCAAAACCGAATATCACATCTCACAACCCAAGTGCAGCGAAATTGCCTATGAAAAATGCAAAGAGCTGCACAACACTGCCAATCTACTAACAAAACTAACAGACAAACCAGACAATTCAGAGCTTTAAGCGCTGTAATACTATAGTTATAATCGCTTGGAGGACACACGTACAGTTAACAACAGAACACTCGCGACAAAACCCTCTAAGTAATCTAAACGCGACTCTATTTTAAGCATCGTAAGTCTCGTAAGCGTTTTTGGATTGTCGTATATGTAGATGTGTGCTGCAGACTGTACGGCTAATGAATATTGTAACGGTGCAGTGCAGAATTATTCATTTAGGTTGAATTACAGTGGGTAATCTCATGCTAATGTATGCGCCGATAGCCTATCGCGTCGGCTATCGGCGTAGTTTTTGCAAAATACTGTTAGTGCTGTGGTTACGACGGGTTCTCGAATGGATAATGCATTAGACATCATACTTATGTGCTCTGGGGCCTTACCATGTCTAAATTCCGACTCAGTTCAGGTTTTAGCTGTCATTTTTAGTATGGATCTGACAGCGAGCGAACCTAAACTGAATTGCGTTAAGACGTCATGGTAACCCTCATGTCCCTCCTTTGTTAGGATCTGTGTGGCTAAACCAATACACTTCTGCGAATCTTTTCTTTTTCCTGAATTTCATGTGCCATAACTCTTTTTGGAACCTTAATTTTTACAGGAGCTATGAAAATATGGTCATCCGGATTTCCTTACGTTAGTTTAGGTTAGTTGTTCAGACCTGCAGTGCCATCAAGCGAGGGCCTACAGGACCACACATGTCACATCAACCTATGTGAATGTGACCAATAGGCGCCGCTTGATGCCGTGATTTTAATACGTCACTGTCTTTTCTGTTCCCCTACCTCTTCCACGATCTATGTAAATGACTGTTCGAAAATAATTAATAAATAATTAATAATTTTATTGGAGTTTACACATGTAAACCTGAGCGTACATTTTACCATCCCAGAAATACCAAAAATGCAACAAAAAATAAAATTTACAAATTTAATAACGCCAAGCACTCAACGTTAGTTTTATAACAATCCTGTATTCAACGACGGTTTCACGCCAGCACGTTACGTTATCACACTTTCTTATTCTATCTTTCAATCAGATTAATACATTTCAATACGTATTATATGCAGTGAGTGTATGAAGTTCTGTGAGGCGAAGGATGACCGTCCGTCTTCACTTAATTGTTTATAAATGTTAATGTTGTTTGATGTTTATTTTCTACTAGCGACCCGCCCTGGCTTCGCACGGTATATTATGCATGTTTTATACATATAAACCTTCCTCTTGATTCACTCTATCTATTAAAAAAACCCGCATCAAAGTCCGTTGCGTAGTTTTAAAGATTTAAGCATACATAGGGACATAGGGACATAGGGAGAAAACGACTTTGTTTTATACTATGTGTAGTGAAGATATTACGTGTACAACATGTTCTACTGCTATAATTAAGTATGTGTATGAATTTCGCAGTGCCTTGGCTTGTCTGTAATGCTGTGTAATTATTTCAATAGAAAAATAAATTAATAAATTAATTAATTAAGTGGTAAGGGTAAACCTAACACCGAATAGCGGTAAGCTGTGAAAAGCAGCGATTACGCTCGCTGGTCGCGGTTGGTTCGATTGCTCGATAATCTATTTACCGACCCACTAACTCCGCATTAACGTCGACGTTCAAATTATTCTCTTTTTTTAACTCGGATAAAATGAGTAAGAAAACGAAAGCGGGTGGTAGGGCCTTGTGCAAGGTCCGTCCGGATCGCTACCACCATCTTACTCGCTAATCCTGCCGCAAAGCAGCAGTGCTTGCACTGCTGTGTCGGAACACAGACAGCCGAGAGAAGAGAGGAGAGTAAGACAGCCGGGGAAATTACGGGCACAAGAGGCATTTCATCTAAGTCCTCTAGGTTGGCAACGCATCTGCAATCCCTCCGGGGTTGTGGGTGTCTATGGGCAGTGGTGATCGCTTACCATCAGGTGACCCACTTGCTCGTTTGCCTTCCTATTCACAGAAAAAAAAAAAGTTCAGTGAAATTATCATTAGTCAAATTAGTCATGCTACAAGTAGACTTAAGGTCTTGTTGCCTTGGGCTCTGTCTGCCCCGTAAGGGATAAAGACGTGATTTATGTATGTATGTGTATGTATGAGTTCAGTAAAAGGCTAATTGAGGCTGGTTTAAACTACGCCTACGTCTTTTGATTGCTTGAGCTTTGTAATTTCATTAATTACAGCTCCAAAGGATTGAAAACTATGAGCATTGTTAACTTCAACGTTCGCGCATTCCTAAAGGGTCTTATTGAGTTGCAAGTAAAAATATTCTTGGACAATCCAAGATCTACTAATGATATTGAATGATACTAAATACCTAATTGCAATTCTGTTCTGTGATCATGCTAAACGTGGCCTTTAGGTCTTAGGTACCTTAGGCACTGTCTACCCCGTCTTACTTACTTAACTTACTTTGTCGATACATAGATATGTTACGTTCCTAGTAAATTGCGTTTGAAAAACGTTCCCTCTGTCAACTGTCACATTGACTGTCATAGACTACTCATACCTACTGTGGCTTGTTTGAGGTAAATGAGACAATTGGGTCATTTATGAATCTTCAACTCGGGCGCGGTAGTGACGTATCTACTCCCAGTTTATATGTAATATCATTGGCCGATACGCTATAAACACCTAAATAAATATTTACGAATTGTAAAACCTTGTGCATAAAACAGGAGCCAACATACATATTGCATATTTGGCAGCTGAATGCGCTATTGCACTTTATTTTTTAACAGGCTTTTGATTCATGAAGCTGCAGTTTTTTAGTATGAAGTGATCGCGCTACGCGAGTAAAATTGCAACGCGTTGTCACAGAAGTCATGTACGATTTTTAATAACGTATCACTTTGTCACTCTGAATGGGAGCACTTTAAAATGTGAGACAGCGAAAAATTTAAAAACTGCTACGTAAAATAAAAAAAAATGCCGAAAATGCCTTATAATTTTGGAAAAAGTCAAAAAGTCAAAAGTCAAAAGTTTATTTTGCAAATAGCCCGCCGAGGGCTCTTTTACATGTCTTTTTTTGAAAGAAACCTAATAGGTAGTTTAAACTGCTGGACCGATTTTTACCAAACATAGCTAAGAACCATCGGTAGGAAACTGGCTTTCGAATGAAAAAAACGTGATGATCTGATCACTTACTATCAGTTGACTCACTTGCTCGTTTACCACACACTTTTATAAAAAAATGGCGCCAAGGGCTCTTTAATATATTTTTTTAATACTACTAGAAATTTCGGAGAGACCATCATTTTTTAGGGTTCCGTACCCAAAGGGTAAAAACGGGACCCTATTACTCTAAGACTTCGCTCCGTCTGTCGCCAGGCTGTATCTCAAGAACCGTAATAGTTAGACAGTTGAAATTTTCACAGATTGTGTATTTTTGTTGCCGTTATAACAAAAAATACAAAAAATAAATACCTAATAATAGTTAAGGGGGGCTCCCATACAAAAAACGTGATATTTTAGCCCTTTTTCATGGCTACCACTCGCCGACCTAAATCTCAAGAACCGTAATAGCTAGACAGTTGAAATTTGCACAGATTATGTATTTTTATTGTGGCTACAACAACAAATACTAAAATCAAAATTATAATAATAATTAAGGGGGGCTCCCATACAACATACTATTTCTGGTACAGAACCCTTCGTGCGCGAGCCCGACTCGCACTTGGCCGGTTTTTTAAATGTCCGTAAGACTTAGTAGAAAGTCATTTCCTCAAAACAACTACAATACATAGCTAAATTCTTCTTAAGTCATATCATACCTTATGTTTGTCAAACTGTATGTCCCTCAGCCACGGATCGAAGAGAAGTTTCTCTGGCTCGATGTTGACTGGGCTCTGCCGACGGCCTTTGTTGCACATACTCCATTGAGGATTGATGAGGCCCCAGAAACCGGGACCTGAAAAACAAATGAAGTGTGAGATCTTATCGGGTTCAGCCCGTCTAGTACGGGAGATAGACTAACCGTCTCTTTCTAGAACGAACAGTAAGAATAAGAAGGCCAATCTATCTCGCGCGCGACGCTACTCTTGTGCGCTCTCGTGCTAAACGTGCAGATAGAGACCAGTCTCCGGTCGGGTTCAAACTCAAAAAGCCTTGTTAGCCCAGTGTTTTGATCTATGGCCTCTTGAGCTTGTTCATGGGTTGACCAGTGCTTGCATCTCCGAGTTTGGCTTGGTTGGCTCTTCGGCGAAGGAAAACATCTTGAGTAAACCAGCATACACTTCGAAGCTAATGGTGTGTGTGATGTTCCCAATCGACTTTTATTCTGGATCCAGCCATGGGATGTATGGGGAGGCTAGAGATGATGATAGAGTGAAGTATTGAGAAAGGCTGCCAACGTTCGCTAGTCGAAGAGGCATATTCAGAAGAAGAAAAATATGAAGAAGAAGAGGATGATAATAAAAAGGAAGATGAGTAACGGCCTCTTCCCACTATCAGTTCCATTGATGGGACTACTTTGTATAGTGATAATAGAACTAGTGGGAATAGACCTGATTAACACTTAAAGAGGAGTTGTTTATCAAGCACTTTGTCCGATTAGTCTGTAATATCGAACTGCCGATTTCAACTCACTTGCACATTATATATGCGACCATAAAACACAAACTTAAAACCATCACCGGCACCGTTTGCGTACAAAGCGTATACATATATAATAGTTAAGCTGTGTCTATTCGAGCGCAATCGATATTCCAAAATGCACGCAAACTGATCTAAAGATAACAGACAAATTGAAAAGTTTCTGACCTAGAGCCGGAAAACTATTGATAACTATGTGCCACGTTTCGTTTGTTTGTGCTAATCAAAAGAAAAAGAAAGAAAAAATGTTTATTGCCACAAAAAAAAATAACACATTTACACTTCGATCAACGATCGAAGCAATTACATCAAAATACAAACATCAAAATACAAAGACACATTCCTGAAGAAAGAAGAAAGAAGGGCTACTTGTTTTCTTTTGCGATTTTCCTTTTGAGAAATCAAAAATCTAAATCTGACAGATTGCGCCGGTGACGTGTACTAATTACTATCATTCCATTATTATTGAAACTAATTCAGGAATACCTTCTCCCTCTACCATGGAAAACTTTTCAAACCTCGCAAAATTTCCACCAGATCAGCTAATAAAACTAATTCAAAACTAAATGAGCGTATTTAAAACGATGACTGATCAAAATTAGCGGAGCGTTACTCACATATAAAGGTCATTCAACCCCACGTAACTACACTATCAAATTCAATAGGAATTTGGGTGCCCGCAAAATTTGGTCATCATAGTGCATTGGATCGTATATAATGTAGGGTGTCCCTGTATCCGGAGATACCCGGGGCTCGTCGTTACCGTAACATTAGGCGATTTTTGTAGGTCAGTAGTGTATGAATAAAGTATATATGGACTGTCATTACTGAAGTGTTATTAGTGGAAGATTGGAGGAGATACCACAACAATTGGTGTGCGGTAATTATGGGTCGGGTTTTTCGTAGGTAATTTAATCGGTCTTCGTTATTTACTTAGTTCTGTGACGTAAGTTTATTTTTTACCAGATTTTCAAAGCAGTGGGTTATTTTGGACTGTGAAAAACACACTTCACCTCACTTCACTTCGGCTTCTATACGTGAGTTATCCGGTTTGTTGTAATTACCTATGTGAAAAATTACTTTAAGTACATACAAAATTTGAATAAATTAATTAGCATTGTTTATAAAAACTTCTAGAATTATATATTATTGTGAGGTAGATAGAAAACTAAAAAAAAAAACTAAGGCATAAATATTCGAATTCTCCGACCAAATAAAAAGTACCTAGGTAAAGTAAAGACATAATTTCTACAAAAAAAAAAACGAGTCCCGAGGGCGTAAAATTAGAATTCGGAATCAAAATAGAGATGGGTTGCTACCCGACACACATTATTCTTAAGATTTTCGCCCGTTCCCCAGATGGGATTTTACCATCTGCGCGGAAAGAGAAGCAACTAGTACATTTTTGTTTTTTTTTGCTCTCAGTTCAGCATGGGAGCTAAAATCACACCAAAGTTAATTTAGCCAGTCACAATCATTACCATCCAGTCATCAGATTTCAGTGTTCCTTCGCCGTAAGTGTCAAACCCTGTTGGGTCGGGTATTCACTATCCAATATAATGATACGGGCGCGTCATTAAGATACTATCTCTGAGATCATTACCCTGCCGTCATTATGGGAATGTCCTGGTTTTTCGAGTGAATATGGACATGATTAGGGGAATTAATGAGAATAGGGTATGTATCTATGAAAATGTACGTACAATTGTAACTAATCATACAATCACCATGCAAATTTAATGGGATTGGTGAATTATCGTTTCGATTTTACCTATACCTACACATTCTATTGAGCGACCTTTACTAAATACGCGTAATCAATTAGGTAATGGATTGTCTCCCTTTTTTATATGCAAATTCGCATACGAATCTGTTGTAGCTAAATGTATTTTGTCTTTGTCTGACTAAAGCAAATGGCAAAGTGATAGATAAAGACAAACTTAAGTTATTGTAAACTTCCGTAGGTACCTACTTATTAAGAGGGTTACATTCGTACAATTACTAAGAAGAAAACTACAACAATATCCCTGATTTGACTAGTCCCCTATCCCGTGTAAGTTTGAAGTTTCCGTGGGAAATAAAACGAATTAAAGAGTAGGTATAATCCGCCAAACCACTGTAGCGATTGCGGTCCTCTGATTGGCAGTCCCAAGGTCAAGCAGGACACTATACCATTTCCAAGATAACGAGTTAATATAGCGTACTTATTTGGATTAAAATTATGGTGCTTACCAGAAATTCCATCGTACGTCCACCATTCCTCCCAGCTCCCAGATATATCTGTAAAAAATAATTTTATCAGGAATACGTACGCTTATCTCAGTAACCAACTAGTTATTATCCTCGTTATTAACCAACAATATATTATATCATTATACCTAGTTAAAATAATAATAGCAATTTTATTAATCATTTGCCTTTTAGGAATGATTTCGTCTTTGTAAGTAAACCATTTTGTATTGTAACCCGTTTATTTTATGTGTGTTATAAAGTACCTACAATAAAGAGTCATACATATATATTTTATCATTATAAAAATTTGAATCATTTTTGCGATAATTTATTTTATTTTAAAGTCTCCAACTGTCAAAATTACAAGTATGCTATTACGGACCATGCGATACAATTTTGTGAAGCTGTCATTGACGCTTTTTGGATGCAGGAAGCGCATAAAAAGTTCTAAAATTACCCACTAACCTTTGACAGATACGCAGAGCAGCGTAAGTATGAACAGGGAGCATTGGTGCATGTTGTGTGCGCCGGCGCCGGCTCGTCACGTACTACGCCGCATCGGGATTACTGGAACAACGGAAAATGCTGATTACAAGCTTGATACTCATACTCATTTATTCATAATCATTATAGTTTTTACATATCTTTTGTATAATTATAATTATTATTTTAATATATAATTATTTTATGTCAAATCAACTGATCAAATTAAAAAAAATACAATTGAGAATAAAAAATAAAACCTGCAACACTGCAATAAAACGAATGTCCTGTTGTCAATAAGTTACGTATAGGCTTTGACTGCCAGAAAAAGAGCTCCTCGTATGTTTAGAATGTGTGCTCGAGAAGCCAATTCCTGAGTTTAGGCGATATAGTTTTATTTTAGATTTTAATTTAAATTTGTTTGATTGTGTCGTTTTTCTTTAATAAAAATAAATATCTATTTTTATAAGTAAACGAATACCTATAAAAAACCACATCGATCGTCTCTTGATAATTTTCCGGAATATTTCAGCCGATCGGTGGTTGGATTATTTTCACTAAATAGCCCTGTAAATGTCTTTCAGAACTTTTGAATCATAGTTGACAAAATGTTTTCATACACCGATCGATTGCTGTTGATTTGTTGGATTTGACACCACCCCGAATAGCAGAACACAATATGCGCGCTGGGACCCCACGGACTTTAGGTCAAAGAAGTAGCAGAATACAATATGCGCTCCCCACAGACTTGAGCCCTAAAGGATTAAGATATTACGTATGTATAAACAAAACAAGGACTAGTGCTAGTAGTAGTCGGGTAAAATACCCAATGAGATTGTTGTGAACAACACATACAGTACATCACTTCAATGTATTATGTAGCGGGGTTTATCTCGTGACCTTATAATTATAATACGCGTATTTATTATAATTAGTACAGTCAACCAATTTGATAAAGCGTGAAGAGGTAGCATACAACCAGACAGTACAGATGTAGGTACTTATATTGTAAATGCGAATGTGTGTTAACAAATTAATCTTAAACAATTAATCTTAAGAAACAAGCTTGCTCTACATATAATAAACAAAGTATTAAAAAAAATACAAGTGGTAATTTGGGACGTTAGGAGTTATGACTCTCATGAAGAAATTGATGAATGTGTATGAAGCGAAAGATATTATGTCAGGGTCCGTAGCAAGTGGAACAAAGTTCTCTTCCGACCCCTGTGGGAAATAGGCGTGACGGTATCTATGTATAGGTGGAAAACTTAAGCAGGTAAATGACCTGTTGTATGTGTAAGTAATGTGTGAGAATAGACAAATTGACGTTTCAAATTAGAATAATGACTTAAGTCCCATAATCAGTTTTGTACTACTACACACATCAAAATTGTCTAGAGATAAAAAATATTCCTAGACATTTTTGATGAGTGTATATACAACAGGTCATTTACTTAAGTTTTTTACTTATGTGTATGTATGTATAGATAAATAAATAGATAAATCCGCCTACTTAAATCACAATGAATAGTGCTATTCCTCAGTGTTGCCATTCATCAGGTCGCATGTCCAGCACCAATTAGCACTGCATATTTGTCTTCAGCGCTCTAATTACAAGTCCACTGATTCACTTCCAAGTTCATTGAACTTTATTTTTTACGGCTGTATCAATTCAAAATAGACTGGTGACGTAGTGACTCTATTGACTAGGAAGTAAAAATAACGATCACAAAATTATCTAGAAAGGTGGATTGGATTTCACGTCTGGGAGAAAATCATTCGAAAGAGGCAAAAAATTGTGTTCAAAAGTAGTATGGGAGTGGCTCGATTTTTTTTTCTCTCAGTGATGTTTTATTATCAATATACATATTTACAAAGAACAAATTAAATTGGTTTTAACCAAATTCATAAAAGGAGGTTCAAATTTCGTCCGTAAATTTTGTACGTTTCATCGACAACTTCTGCAATGGGAGTTAGATTAAAAAATAAAATTGTCAAAATTTGTCACCAATATTTTATTGAATCAGGCGTCACTTTGCGGATGTCCATTTCAATGAACACAAAATATTTACCTTGCTACTCCGCTACTTACGTGCTAGATAACATAGCATAGGTAGCGCATGTACATCGGTTGTGCTCTGACTTTGAAAATGATCCCGTAGAGGGATCGAAACGCGCGTCAGTGTTTGTGTGGTGTTAGGGTTAATTAAGTTTGTGGGATTTGTGTGGCAGTAGTGGAGGGAGGGCTTGCATGCAAAACGTATATATTTCGCACAGGCTTGGTTATCGTGCACGTAAGTAGCGGAGTAGCAAGGTAAATATTTTGTGTTCATTTTTCACCAAATTGACGGTCCAAGCAGACAGACTTGATTATATATATAGAGCTGCTAAAGGACCCAAGTTCGAATCTAAGGTACATTGCGGTATTATAGTCCAAACTAAAGCATACCACACAAAGCTACCAACATCCCATCTCGGCTATCGTATAATTAACTTTATCAGGGGTCATGTATTTCTTCCAAGAAAAAAGACACTCGGCTGGGGTAATTAAGCTTATCTGGGGTTTCGCAATCTGCAAGATAACACTAATGCCGAACAAATTAAAGTACTTGTACTTGCATTTATTCCATTCAACTATTCGGTCGCCGTGTGGTAACTGTTACTTCTTTCCTTTACTGTAGTAACAGTTACTAAAGTTCGACAAAATAAGATTTTTATTTTATTGAATCAGGCGATACTTTGCGGAGGTCCATTTCAATTAACACAAAATGTTTACCTTGCTACTCTGCTACTTACGTGCAAGAAGGCCAAGCTTAGAGCTAGCCTAGCCCGTAGAGGGATCGAATCGCGTCAGTTTTTTGTGTGGTGCAGGGGATAGTTAAGTTATGGAAAACATAATATATCACGCACATACACCCCCTTGCAAAAATAACGGGCACCCATGGTTTTTCAGATTTTTAGGCACTAAAGCTTAGAAAGTAAGCTTTTATGGACATAAAATTCAAAAACCATGGGTGGCCGTTTTTTTGCAAGGGGGTATATTTAGCTATTTTGCACGTGAGTAGAGTGGAGTAGCAAGGTAATAGTACATTACTGCAGAGGCCGGGAAAGAAAGGCTTGCAGGCTGAGTAACGTATGTAGACGACCGAGCTTTGCGAGGCCGGATAGGAGTACGAAGCCTGTAAGTTCTTTCACGCCGAGGCTTGTATAGTACTTTTCTCAAACATGCAATGAAATAAATAAAAAAACTCCAAAAAACCCTTAGAATGCTGCCGCTAGCGCGTGCATTAGGCAGCGGACGAGCAGCTCAGCAGATGCATATCCTCCACGTGCGTGTCCTCCAGCAGCGCGCCCCGCGACCGCGCCGCGAACGACGACGACCACCACAAAACAAAAGACGATCGCTTTGCAGGCCAAGGCCTGCCATTTTGTATGAAAATCCATTACATACCACTTGTCCAACCGCGCCCGCAACGTGATACGTCCCGGCCTATTATTTGGAACGTAAGGTTAACATTTCATTGCATCTTTGAGAAAATGTATTTTGTTCATAGTTATTTATTGGTTAGTTGTAGCTCGTAAAGATCGCCTTAATAGGGCGTGCTCAGAGCCATGCGAGAGCTGAGTCGCGCGCGAGATAGAGTCCGTCTCTTTTTACAACGAACAGTAAGAAAAAGACGGGTAGTCTATTTCACGCTCACTTGTGCTAGCCTAGATAGTTATTATTATTGTGTTTTAAGTATGAAGTAGCCAATACGAGTATACGTCACAGAGCTATTGCTCCCCTACTCAAAGACTTATCTGGAAATATTTTACGAAATGCGGCAAAATACTCGTAATTAAGAATAGCAAAAGTTTGCCTCAAATAATGTTTTTTCACTCGTTGCACATTATACATTGAACTACCATTAGAACAGCAAGCTTATACGTAACTCGCTCACGATCTAAATCGTCTTCATTTTGACAGTTCATGTATGGGCTGACAATTGGCATTGGAATCAGCTAGCTGTCACATTCATACAAGAACTGTCAAATTCAACACTGGCGATTGCGAGCGAGTTACGTAATAGCCTGCCGGGACAACAACAACGTTCACAGTTATGTTTATTGAGATTTAAAATAACAGTTAACATAATAATCACTTAAGAAAACTACTTTTCTGGTTGTAAAGGGCGTCCGATACGCGTCGGGGGCCGATTACGATCGCCGACGAAGGCTTTCGCGCGAAATATCTTTTAGAGCCGGCGCAATCTTTGGTCGTTAGCCACTCCTACTCGCGCTTTACTAAGGTGTAAGGAACAAGCGATATGCCTTTCAATTAATTACGTAGCTTAAATGAGAAAGAAACCGGAGAGGGGTGAATCCTAGTTTTCATGGCATCTCTTTCTACCCTCACCTTATACCGTTGGACATAAAAGAATGATGAATGCGATAGTGATCCGGGTGTGACTCTACTAATATTATAAATGCGAAAGTTTGTAACGATGTGAGTGAGTGAGTGTGTATGTTTGTTCCTTCTTCACGCTAAAACGACTTGACTGATTTGGACAAAATTTGGAACGAAGATAGCTGGTACCCTAAATTAAAACATAGGCTACTTTTTATCCCAGAAAATCGCATAGTTTCCGCGGCGCTATCCCTTAACTTGTTAAAGGTCGTAGCTGCCTAGAGTCGCAACGTAAATAATTATTGCAGAATATACTATCAACATCAGTTCGTAATTGTATAATTTCTACGCGGACAAAGTCGCGGACAGAAGCTAGTTATCAATATGGAGCAAAAAACTTAGAATAAAACGTTTCTTACTTGTTAAATTATTTGTTGTTATAATTGCCATAGTAGCACACTACGTTTGTCCTTATCTGTGAACGGTAAATGTCAAAGTGACAGATAAGGATAAACGATTACTAAGTTACTAAGTTAAGTAAGTTAGCAGAAGTCTCCTAGGCTCTTCTACGTAAGGTAGGCGTAATTAATAAGTTATTTATGTATTCCGCTACCTCGTGTCCCTTCCACCATGACGTTAACTCGCCGATAGCGCGGTTCCGGAGCTCGTGGCTACCCTTTAACGAGGCGCTATCATTTGAATTCATTTATAAAGCCCTCTCAACACTGTTTCGAACGTGATTACAGGTTTGCTTGATTAAGTGAATAGATTAGAGATGTTGCGTTTTCGTTTTTTTCAGGCGTTTTAGTGTGAGCATGGTAAGAGAGGAATACACAATATATATAATACTAGCTGTTGCCAGCGACTTCGTCTGCAAAGAATTCGTTTATCGCTATCCCGTGGGAACTACGCAATTTTCCGGGATAAAAAGTAGCCTATGTGCTATTCCAGACTTTTCTCTATCTATGTGCTGAATTTCATCCAGATCCGTTGGGCCGTTCTGGCGTGATTGAGTAACAAACAAACAAACATCCATCCATCCATCCATCCCTCCATCCATCCATACTTTCGCATTTATAATATTAGTTAGATAGAGGAAAGAAAGAAAAAAGTTTATTCATGACTATCACAAACAACATACATTACATAAATTGTCACAAAATGGTCCCAGCTCTGCATTTGCTGGCCTTACAGCCAGCGCTGATCTTCCGTTGGGACCAGATATGATATGACCAGATATAATATGTACAAATCGGTCACGTGCGAGTCAGACTCGCGCACTGAGGGTTCCATACAAATTCGGCAAGTGAATATAAAATCTAGTGTTAGCAGAGCCGTGCTCCTAAGCAAAATTTAAGCAGTGTGAGGCCATTTTATTATGGTTGCTGATATGAAATGAAATGAAATGAAATGAAATGAAATGAAATAAATGAAATGAAATGAAATAATTTATTTTGCTTTAGACATGGTAAAAAAGTGGTCTAGTAAGTATTTAGTATTAATGTCCAGCGACACGTCTAACCAAATAAATTGGCATGCAAACATTATCTTATTTTCTAAAGTAGATTTTGTATGTAGTTTGAAATTTGAAATACTCAGCACATTTTACAGTTTTCATTATTATTAAACAATAAATTGAAATAAATTAAAATATAAATGTTACTATAAAATATTACATTACAATTACAATTATTTACATTACAATTACAATTATTTATTTTAAGTATTCTTTGACTGAATAAAATGCTTTGTCCTTAAGCCATTGAAATAATTTAAATCTGAATTTACTTAGGGGCAACTCAGCTATGTTCTTAGGCAGCTTGTTAAATATCCGTATTGCCATTGGAAAACAGTACAGATATGGACAGATACGTAAAAAAGAATAGATTTTTTATACTGATTTCATTAGTTCTGCTACCCCGATTATTTTTGGGAGCACGGCGATTTTATTTGTATTCAAGCACCTATTCTAATGACTATATTTTCACGTGAATCGCAAGAGCTACATTTACATTAGGCAAACGCCAAAATCGCGATTCCTCAAATAAGTATAAATCTAACTAATATTATAAATGCGAAAGTATGGATGGATGGATGGATGGATAGATGGATGGATGTTTGTTACTCAATCACGCCAGAACGGCCCAACGGATCTGGATGAAATTCGACACATAGATAGAGAAAAGTCTGGAATAGCACATAGGCTACATTTTATCCCGGAAAATTGCGTAGTTCCCGCAGGATAGCGATAAACGGATTCTTTGCAGACGAAGTCGCTGGCAACAGCTAGTAAGGTATAATTATGTGTGTGTATAGGTACAGGTAACAAGACCTAAAGGCCACGTTTAGCATGATTCTGGGCGTATAAGTGGAAAAGAGGGATAAAAAAGGAAAATAGTGATGGGTTGCTAGCCGCAACGCCTATAACATGATTCCTAAGATTTTCGCCCATTGACTTTTACCATCTGTGCGGGAAGAGAAGCAACTAGTACATTCTATGTTGTTTCTTTACTCCCAGCCTTTAGATCTTGTTACCTTAAGCTCTTTCTATTCCGTGAGGGATAAAGACGTGATTTATGTATGTAGGTATCAGTGGCGTGGCGTCAAGTATATCAGAAGGCAAGCCGAAGGGAACTTAACTAGCCTTTTCCTCTAATTCTGCACAATAAATTGCCCAATTGCCTTAAAATAGGCAAGCCAGTGGGAATCGAGTTCTATGGACGCCACGCCACTGGTAGGTGTGTATGTATGTATGTATAGGTACAGATAAACACAACTAAAGGTGATATCAGACGGTTCACTTGAGTGAATGTTCTTTCGAGTGAATGCTGCCGAATCTAATGAATTCATTCGGCACTTTTCTTTCACTTGGCGTTCAGACGTGTCACTTTGAGTGAAAGATGCAAAATGAAATAAGAAAATGAACAAAAAATGAACCGTCTGATATCACCTTAACCTCCCCTAACAATAACAGTTCCCCTCTGACGCCGTGAAGTCGCGCCGACATGTCTGAGTTCCACCATTCATTGAATCAAGGATAAATCCGAGGGTGGGGTAAAGGCCATAATATATATACCAACTAGCTGTTGCCAGCGACTTCGTCTGCAAAGAATTCGTTTATCGCTATCCCGCGGGAACTACTCAGTTTTCCGGGATAAAAAGTAGCCTATGTGCTATTCCAGACTTTTCTCTATCTATGTGTCGAATTTCATCCAGATCCGTTGGGCCGTTCCGGCGTGATTGAGTAACAAACAAACAAACATCCATCCATCCATCCATCCATCTATCCATCCATACTTTCGCATTTATAATATTAGTTAGATTGTGAAATCTTTATTTGCAAGTTTCCCTTATGCCTAGTGTCTCGTCGCCGTGTGTTAGTGGATGTCGTTTGCCTATTGTGTTTCTTTGTATTTTTTTTTCTAGTCTTGAATTTGCTGTCAACTTAACTTCTATCTGTTTATGTTGTGGTAATAAATGATTTTGTTATTATTAGTCTCTTTGTTGTTCCACAGCTGGGCACAGTATCTCTGAGTGAGAGGGCTTGTGGGCTGAAGTTTCCACGTGGGGCCAGTGCAAATCGGGATCTTCGCAAACATCATCGCAGGTGTTTCCAATTTTTCTTCATCGAAAAGGTCGTAGTAGGTACATTTCAAATGAAATTTCGCACAGATTCTGAAACCTCAAAGGTTCGAATCCACGACCCTCTGCTTGAGGGGCTATTATATAAGTCCTGCGGCTTTTTTTAACTTAATATTAGAAAGATTATTGTGATAGATATGTGAATCTTTGTTAATCTTGTACACAAAAACTACCCAACAGATTTTGATGAAATTGGGCACACTGTTGGCTAAAAACATGTATTAACAAACTTCTTATACCGGATATTTACGTTATTCTCGTGGGATAGCGATAAACGAATTCTACGCAGGCGACACAGATGACGCAGGTATTGGGGTTGTAGGTACTTGCGTCTTATTTACATAATTGTAATCTAACTAATATTATAAATGCGAAAGTATGGATGGATGGATGGATGGATGGATGGATGGATGTATGGATGGATGGATGTTTGTTTGTTACTCAATCACGCCAGAACGGCCCAACGGATCTGGATGAAATTCGGCACATAGATAGAGAAAAGTCTGGAATAGCATATACGCTACTTTTTATCCCGGAAAATTGCGTAGTTCCCCCGGGATAGCGATAAACGAAGTCTTTGCAGACGAAGTCGCTGGCAACAGCTAGTTAAATGCATATTATTTAATTGATATAATTTCCTTTAGAATGACGATAAAAACAAGAAATACTACCCCATAATTAAAAATCAGATACCGAATCTTCTATCTAGGTTAAAGAGACAAAAAAGCGCAGCAAAAGTCTTTATAATGTCGTAACGACAAAAAAGTCTTTTAAGAAATAGCTCATTAAATCTGAACTTGTTTCGAGCAAAAGAAAATGTGGGAAATGTAAAAAAGTATAAATCTTAACTGACTTTTTCGCGGTGTCACGCGAACTAGGCGCCTATTGCGGTGGCGTAAGATTGAAAATGGGCTTTCGCTGGTCAGGGTCGTTAAAAGTGTTCGCTTCGCAACCGGAAGTTAACAGCGGTTGGTAGACAAAGCTCGTTGTCCACCGGAAGTGGGTGTATCTGCAGCTTACGTTCCTTGTTAATGCAATACAAGTGTTTTTCTTTTCCTTTGTTTAGTTTAGTTGGTTTGTGGCGTAACAGAAAATGATTAGCGATCGGCAACTGTACAAAAAATTGGTTAAATTTTAATTTACGCTTTTAGTGTAGGTGTACAAAGAAATAAAATAATAACAATGTTTTCAACGCTTCAAGAATAATGCAAAGGTATTGAAAAAATTGTGCAAGTACTCGTATGTAATTATTGGATTTTACCTAATGTTTATCTACTTCTGGTTCTGACTGTAGGGACATGGTAGGTAGATGTTTCCAGTCGTCTGTGAACAATATATACAAATTATAAAATATGTTGTAACATTTTTAAACCAACTTTAAAAATGAGGAAATGCTCATTATCCTACCATTAATGTAAAGTTTGTATGTTTTAACATTTACACTACATAACCACGTAAAAACTGCAAAACGAATTTGAATAAAGTTTGAAACAGATAAATTATATATATAAATCGACACGAAGTCACTTTTTGTACCCGTAAACTGCATAGTTCCTGCGCCATAGCGATGACCAAAATTTTCGCAAATAAGTATCGGGCAAAAGCTAGCGACTGTATATTTCAATGCGCCCCTCTATCTCCAATACCTACAGATGATGCAGACTGGGCGGCGCGACGATTCGGCGCCTCGGGGTCACTGACCCGCGGTACCGTATCCTTGCCAAGTTTACCAGACTCCGGAGTTCAGACTGTGCTTAAAGGTAGCAGAGACTAGTGTAATTTTTGGACACGAAAAACGTATCTAACGCGTTTAACCTAGTATGTTAAACTTTAACATACTTGAAACTACTTCTTTTTTGAAGTCAATTAGAAATTGACAGCGTCACTTGCCGAACGAAACAACAAGAAACTGGGGCCGTACCATGACGTCCTAATTCCGACTCAGTTCAAGTTTTAGCTGTCACTTTTAGTATTGAATCTAACAGCGAGCGGACCTAAACTGAAACGCATTAAGACGTCATGGTAAGGCCCCTGTTCTCATATTTGAAACTAGCTGTTGCCCGCGACTTCGTCTGCAAAGAACTACGCAATTTTCCGTAATAAAAAGTATTTTATATTTTATTCCAGGGTCTACTTCTGTACAAAATTATGGTCCAGAATCTGTCCAGCAGTTCTGGCGTGAAAGAGTAACATACATACTCACAAACTTTCGTGTTTATATTAGTACCCGGATGACCGACGGTACGACTTTTTAAAAATGAAACCTGACTAGTTCGATTTATCGCCCCCGAAACCCCCTGCATACTAAATTTCATGAAAATCGTTGAAGCCAGTAAGCTTATTGTCTAACTCGCTCGCAATCACCATCGTGTTCATTTTGACAGTTCTTGTATGAATGTGACAGCTAGCTGATTCCGATGCCAATTGTCAGCCCATACATGAACTGTCAAAATGAACGCGATGGCGATTGCGAGCGAGTTAGACAATAAGCCTACAGTTTCCGAGATTCAGATTAAATACAAGAATTGTCCGTTTAAAGGGATTAGATGAGGAAAAAAGCCATACGATATAATAATAAAGGGATTAGATTATTAGGTTATAAAGGCATACCTTTTTGCTGTGTCAATACATTTTTCAGATGACGTTTTTAAAAAGGTGAACCGACTAGAACTCATTTGTCAAGCGACCGGTAAATTAGTATGTATGACTCCCCGGAGAGCAGACTTTAATACGTTAGTGAAACCGGGGCATGTTTTAAATCTATTCGACCGTGGTGTTAATTAATGTGTTACTAGTTTGTACCAGTTTTACCCGAGACTTAACAGAGCAGAGTTCGTTGTACTCGTAGTATTAAAGCGTTAATCTGTGAGCAAAAATACCGATTTACTACACTTAGAGCCTGTTTCACCTCTGTTAAGTCAGTTATGATTTCGTCTATATTTATTACTACGAAACAGACAGAGACGTCTTCATAGATAACTGGAACTTAACAGACAGTGGTGAAACAGCACCTTATTAAAGTAGGAACGACAGATTCCCTGCAGTAGATTGACAGTTTCGGTGTTGCCAGTTGGTAGTTTTAAATAGTCATGTAACTATATGTATTTTGTGTCTATGAATGAAAGAGCTGTTCAGTTCTCAAAGTTACTAAGGGTGACAAACCTATTTGCAAAATTTATACTTCTTATGCTACCGATTAAAACCTTTTTTAGTTGACTTTAAAGTCCTGGCCGAAAATAAATGGCAAACATTTTTAAAGAAAAAAAATGTGTAAAAATATATGTCAGGCATTCTTCGTTGCAAAATGAACGTTTTAGAGAAGAATTTTGTGTTATTATGATTTACTACGACTACAAAAGAGGTTTGTCATTTAAACAACCACATGAAAATTTATACTTAAAAATAACTAAACTAAGCTTCCTAACAAGCAACATAAGCTTTTCATTTCTATAATATTTAAGGTATTGCCAGTCCTGTTAAAGGCACCTACTTGTTATTATAGCAGAATAATTCGCCGATGGCAATTGTGACGGTGAAGTATACTGGATGCTTTCACACGGGGGACGGATATCGGATTCCCCCACAAACGAAATACAAATAAATGTGGCCGCATCTCACACCGGAGCGCTAATAAAACAATAAAACAAATTTAAACTGTTAACTAATGCAATTTTCACTGAGAACTACCAATAATGACCACACATTTTTATTAGGCCCATTTATGGAACTGTCAAACCTCATCCCGAGTTAGCGATTTTTTTTTTACTCTGGACTGTGCGAGTGGGCCTTACTCACATATTTTATAACTTGGATTAACTCGTACAGAGTATATGCTTTTTATCCCGGAAATCCAATTATTCATAGCTTTATACGCTTCTTCACGCTAATCGTTGGCGGATAAACAAAGAACCGCCTTATGCGAGGCGAGGACCCGGCGCGGCTCTAGGCAAGAGTCTAAATGAGTCATAATCTCATACCGAAAACAACAATACCTACCCAATTGAAACATATAATTGTATTCATTGACTAACACTTAATTTGCCAACCGTCATCCTAATAATAAAAACTCATATACGGGATGTCCTTTTTTCGCTTCGAAAAATCGTAAGCGTGCACTGAAAAAATATTTAACCAAACTACAATACAATACAATACAATACAAATACTCTTTTTTGAACACCACAAAACAATACAGAAACAAAGAACAAAGTATACAATAGGCGGTCTTATCGCTTAGTAGCGATCTCTTCCAGATAACCAATAAGTCAGAGAAATAAGTTGGAGACAGTTTGAGTAGGTATAACTATTTCGTTTATTTCATCAATAACCATAATTCGGTAAGGCGTTATTAAACACCTATAAAGAACAAAACATAACCAAAGATTTTGGTAAGATAGGTATTGCCTTAGTTATGTACTTAGTCACTTTTTTTAAGTTACAGGCTGACGAAAGTTCGGTTTCATTTAGCAAATTATTTTTGCAGTGTCTAAATTTTAAATTAAATAATCGTAAATCGTGTACAGTGTGACCAACAGCCCGATACCAGTGAGTTAATTTAGTTGAGTGGATTTGCCCGCGCATTGTCGTCGCTTGTTTATCGTCAACCAACCTAATGGTATTAAACTTGAGGAATAACGTTCTTTACAAACTTATTCACATGAATGCAGAAAAATACTTTTTACTCGCTTTGTCATTGTACCTCTTTGTAACGGTTTCGTTTTCAGCCAGTATTAGGAAATTACTATGAAGCTATTTTTATAATGCCATGGTAATGGGGGTGGTGTTATTTTGGGTGTGATGATTTATTAAATATTTAGAAATCGGGTCACATACGCGCCATTTATAGTTCGTGCAACGATATATTTCGAAACAATCCGTAGTCCTTTTTAAGAGCGTACATCCCTACTGAGCTGGCAACGTTGCATTTTTGGTGATTTTTTGCGATTATTTTCATAGAAAGTGAAAGAAAGTTTCAAATGTGCGTCTGTAGTGCACTTCTATTTTAGTGTATTAATGTGTCCAATGCAATGATTAATCTCGATGGACTTTTATTTTCGTATTAAAGGGATAAAATACATCTCGTTTAATAAGAAAATAAAAGTCCATCACGATCAATTATTGCGTTAGACACATTAATACACTAAAAACGAAGTGCACTACAGACGGACATTTGAAACTTTCATTCATTTTCTGTGAAATAATCGCAAAAAATAACCAAAAATGCGACGTTGCCAGCTCAGTAGGGATGCACCCTCTTAGCTCGAATTGATTGCCAAATAGTCTGAGTCTAACGCAGTAGTAGTAGTACTAGTACCTATGCAAAATTCAAGCTGCAGAATTAAATCTAAACTAACTAAAAACAAATGGGAAATCCAATGAAAGCTACAAAAAAAAGTATTTTCGCTACCTACATAAATCACGTAGGTACCTTCTGTACCGACCCAACAAACACACAGAGCGTATTTAACCTCCCCACTCCTTCCATTTCCTTAGCAAATTTAAAACATATGCTACATTTAACACGGTCGTTTAACATAACACAGCTCACAACAAAGGATTATGTAACATTAAAGGAAATTAGATATCGCGCCGGACGCGACCAAATAGAATGACCGACACTGCAGGGTTAATAAGGACGACACGACATTATACGAGTTGTATTCCACCCTGTATATACAGTTTGTCTATAAAGTCGTGAAAGATAAAGTCGTATATACAGTTTGTCTACAAAGTCGTACAATACCTATAGATTAGGAAGGGATGACACTACAGTGTAAAACACTTTGGATAACGTATACCAACGGTTAAGAAAATACATATTATATACATACACAAATCACGGCTTTATCCCTTACGGGGTAGACAGAGCTTAAGGTATCAAGGCCTGAAAAACACGCTTAGCATGATTGTGGAAGTGGTGCAAAGGGGAATCCAAATAGTGATGGGTTGCTAGCAGCATCGCCTATGGCAGATTCATAAGATTTTCGCGCATACCATCTGCGCGGGATGAGAAGCAACTGGTGCATTCTATTTTTTTTTTAGTCTCAGACCAGAGACCAGATATATGAAAAGAATAGGTACCTACACCCAGTTTTTGTTGATGGTCCTTGGTTGTATTGTCGTGGGAGCTTCAAGTATAGTCAAGTGCAAAAGTAAGTATAGATACGAACTTCTCAAAAATATGTCCCACGACCTTGTTACGCCAGTGTAAGAGGCGTATGGTACTAATTTTTAAAACTTTGACTTGATACATATTATTATTAACACTTGACTGTACATAAATAAGTAATTCGAGTCAAAGTTTAAGAAATACGATGGTGGACGATGTAATAACAATGTATGAGGAAATAAAGAAAACAATCTCAGTCCTGCCCACGTCAATAATAAATGAGGGCTCTGTCCCACTGCGAGCGCAACGACAAGCGATAATATTTTCTTTGAACAGAAAATAAGATGAATTAAATTCACTTTTCACATAAGTTTTCGATATTTGTGTTTGTAGCGTTTGATAAACAAGTGTTATTTGTACAATTGGACATCCACAACACTAGAGGGTTATTACTACAAGAAGTAAATTGGCTAGGGAAGATAAACAAGTACATATACATTACTAGAAAAAATGTCGTTTAAGAAGTAACTCGTACCATACAATATTTAACATTGCACCTCAAAACAAAACATTTTTTCCATTCGCCCCTTTTCCCTAGAGTGGTGAATAATCCAGAGGCGGCACCGCTTAATATTGCACACTCTAATTATCCAGGATTACGCTACACCTGCGAGCGCCTTGAGATGCCGCGAGATTGCGCGCTGCTGAATTAGTAAGCGTATTGTCGTAGGTTCGTTAGGGGATTAAAAAAAATGTTTGTGCCCGTATGACTTCGTGATTGCGTCAAAGATTAAATGTTGACAGACAGTGACATATGATCTGGACGTAATTGGAAGTTTAAGAAGTGGACATGAAACACTAGCAGAAATTTTATGTAAAGCTCCTCTTTTAACACCTAGACTAAAAAAGAAACAGTCATTTGGAAAAAAGAAAACAGGCAGGCAAAAATTATACACTGAACTATAGGTATCTAAAACGATTTTATAATTATTAATCAAGGAAAGTCATAATCATAACTGTCTATTCGAGTAAGTCTGTCTGGCTGTTTGACTTTGAAATATATTTTTTTCATATAGAGGGACTTTATAACATCCACAAAGTCCCTTTCAATATATAAACTCAGAACGTACCTACTTTATTATCCTGTTTACATGGTTAAATAGAATTAATAGCCGTACAATGAGAGGGCAAAAGCCACGGGTATTGTTTCAAGAAAGTCATTAATAACGCTCTAATTAATACTAATGATTTTATACAAAACCTTCAAATGAGATAGGATGATGCGAGGTTTTGACTTCACCATGCTTTGGTCTACGGGAAATAAAAAAAAATGTAAAATTTAGAATTTGTTTAATTTCCACCTAAGTGTTTCACAATCATGCTAAAAGAGGCACTTAGGTCAAATTACCATGAGCTTTGTCTACCCCGTAAGGGATAAAGACGTGATTTATGTATGCATGTACGTAAAATTTAGTTTTCGTGCTTTTTATTTAAGTAACTAATTAATTGTCGCGTCTTTACTCCTGTGTAAAACAAGACTGGTTTATTTATTCATTAACTTTAGATTGCATTGACGTTAGTATCGTGTAAGTCGAAAAAGACTGATGTGTGGCCACAATTGGATAGCTGTTATTACCGCTCTAATTGGATATTTACTCATATTTATTGAAATTATTACTACCGGGACTTAACCTAACGGGACTTGGATTTTACTCTTTTGAAACTACAGATAGGTACATTCGGCACTTCAGTTACACGAGACAAAATATTGACTCGAGTATTTGATATATCGTCGGGGGTAGTGCAAAACCACGTAACTAGCATTGGTAAATACTGCGTATCTACACAACATCTATAGGGAAAATCCGCGTAACTGGCATTGGTTAATAGCGCATATCCAACAAAATGTAGCTAATTAAGATTTCCCGCCAACGAACGTAAAATCCTGATTAGAATTTAGTTCAAACCATAAAGTTGGGTGTTCCATAGATATGCAGTATTTACTAGTGCTAGTTACGCGGTATTGCACTATCTCCGAAGATATTACATACTTTCTGTTTTAAACCTCTACGCGTATCTGTGGAAAAGGGTCTTAACAGACAGGCAGACGGACAAACAAGAAAGTGATCCTATAAAGGGTTCTTTCTTTATTTTTAAGGTACGGAACCCTTTCAGCATGAAACTAATGTGTGACTCAATCAAAGGATTACAGATAAGTTCGAAGCATACGTCGAGCATTACTCGGCTTTTATTACTTGAGTTTCCGTTTTTGTAATTATGCCCAGGGGCCTTACCATGACGTCTTAATGCGACTCAGTTTAGGTTCGCTCGCTGTCAGATTCATACTAAAAGTGACAGCTAAAACTTGAACTAAGTCGGAATTAGGACGTCATGGTAAGGTCCCTGTATGCTTAGTGTTCGGTCACAGAACACCGCCTCGAAAGCGTTGGCGTTAAAATGTCAAAATACTATGAGAACAGTTTGTTGCCGTTTCGATCCGCAAGTGGCGCTGCCAATTATTACATAGTAATTGAGACGTTTACGTGAACGCGTTCGAGACGATTGTTCGTGTGAAAACTTACACTAGAGGCTATTCTAATAAAAGCTAAATGAACGTCAAACAAAAACGTTTGTGCACGGTACAAATATTGCGACGGTAAACAAGCTTGACTGTTACCCGGGTAAGCTAATCAGTGTAATAATGGGCCACAATGGTCTTCCTTTTGCACGGCTATTGTCTGCGATGGCGCGTTAGGCTGTTAAAAAGGTCAACCCGGTTTTATTTTAAAATGGCCGCGTGTCCGGGCTAGTTTTGTACGGGTTGGAACAATGCTGAAGTATACAAAGAAACACATTTGGTTAGCGCTTTTTGATTGTGGGCACGATTGGTTTCATGCCTGCCACAAGTTTTTGTTTTAAGTTTGGGAATACTAGCTTCTGTCTGCGACTTCGTCTGCGTAGAATCCTAATATTATAAATGCGAAAGTTTGTGACGTATGTGACGATGTGAGTGAGTGTGTATGTTTGTTCCTTCTTCACGCTAAAACGACTGGACGGATTTGGATAAAATTTATAACGAAGATAGCTGGTACCCTAGATTGAGCCATAGGCTACTTTTTATCCCGGAAAATTGCATAGTTCCCACGGGATAGCGATAAACATGTCAAAAGTCGTAGCTGCCTAGAGTCGCAAACTAAATAATTATTGCAGAATATACTATCAACATCAGTACTTAAGTCTAATTCTAGGCGGACGAAGTCGCGGGCAGAAGCTAGTTGTACATACAAACCTTCCTCTTGAATCAGTCTATTTAAATAAACCGCATCAAAACCCGTTGCGTATTATTCATTATTATTCACCTATGTAGTCGCCATCTTGCATGGGAACAATGTTGGACCGTCAATGTTAACAAGTAACTGTAACGAATGGACCTCATGAGACAGGCTCAGCCTAGTGTGAAGGTCATAGGTAACATGTTTAATTCTGTGAAACTTTTTAGTAAATAAACTAATATTTTATTTTATTTTTTTTATTTTTTTATTTTTTATCTTTTATCTTTATATGCAAACGACTGCCCCAATGGAGATCTGAACCTGACACGTATAACTGCATAACCAGCTAGCTTATTACGTAACACGCTCGCAATCGCCATCGTGTTCATGTTGACAGTTCTTGTATGAATGTGACAGCTAGCTGATTCCGATGCCAATTGTCAGCCCATACATGAACTGTCTAAATGAACACGATGGTGATCGCGAGCGAGTTACGTAAAGCTTGCTGTTCTTCTAACCATAAGCTTATGCTTGTAATGCTCGTATTTTGTTCATATCACATAAGAGCTGAAATAACCACAGCTTAAACACCTCAAAATATAATAAAAGAGTAAATATAACCTTTCGCGTTCATATCTTATGAACAAAGTTCAACACGCGCTCGGGAAGTGTTCAAGAAAAAATAAATTTAATCCCTAAGCCATAACTTTTAAAAGAGTACTCTTACAAAGAACCTTCTGGCATGACTACGTCAGAAAGTTACTCTCTTGTGAGGTGTGAAGTTATATTTTTGATACGGTATTTTCTGTATTAAAAAGCTCTATTTTTCAAGCCACCGCTAGAAAGAAGGGAGTATTTGAGAAGTTTAACGTGTCTGTGTGTGGATTGGCCGATTCGGACGCAGTTTTTTTTTCTGTACAAAACATCTTTAATCGCCATGGTTCTTAACTCCGTTTCATAAATAGGCATATCTCGACTTAACTTCCTAAGACTCCTGTGTCTTGAGTAATCATATCTAGCAATTGAGTCTGAATGAGTATAAAAATTTAGAACTAGTAGGACCAGGAGTCGAAGAGGCTATGAGCAGCATTTTGCTTTAAGAGATAAAATACGTGGTCATCATGTAGTTTTCAAACAGCTATGTAAAAATTACACGTCAGTGGTATTTCTATATTAGAGTAACCGTTGCATTAAGTTCGTTGCGTATATTGACGTGACAACGTCTTATAAATTGGTTTGCCGGGTGACACTTCAAGAAACTGCGTTACGCTCCGCTCACGTTATGCGCTCACAATGAGAGCGAGTGAGAGGCACGCGTCCCTTCCACTCGGGCATGGTTAGCCCGCCTAAGAGCGAGAGAGACAGACATAAAAAGTGAAAGGCACGCGTCCCTTCCACTCGAGCACAGTTAGTGTTAAATATAATTCTTTGTATAAATAAATGTTTTAAATTGTTACTATTATTTCATCCTTCTTCCTACTATACGAATGAATATTCACATTAATATTATTTTACCACTCAAAGTCGTTGTCACGTAAAACTTTCGCCCGTATACCGACTTTACAGGCAACCAATTTTTTTTTTTGTGATTTTAGACTTTAAGACGCAAATGTGGGGTTTTTTCAACTATTCTTCCTTTATGGGAATATAGAAAGTATAGTGTATGTAACGAACAATTTGTAAATGCCAAAAACATCAACGATGTTATTAGAAAACAGTTAAACAGACGTTGAACGTGTGTCTAAAAAATAATCCATTAATTTTAAGATTTATTTTGCAATAGATTACTTTTTAGACACGTGCTTAACTTCTTTGTAATAACACCGCAAAATTCAATATTAATTGGACTGTCTTCTTTGTTTTGCAATAAACCAAAAGTGTGAATTAACTTACAATTAAAATTTCATTTTCCTCGAAAATTTCCAGGAAAATAACACCTAATACCAAAAAAAGATCACTTTCGACGAAGTCTTACATTATATTACAAAACTTTATTCATATACCATATCCAAAGTCATATACGTTAAAGTGACAAGACTTTAAGAGTTTTTCCATGAAATTGAGTGGGGGTGGTTTAATAAAGGGCTTCTCACTTTTGCAAACAATATGCCGATCCTCTCACGTGGCTGTTTGTCTGCATAAGAGTGTTTTATGTTTGTTGGTTGGGGAAAACGTTAGTAGTATATTTTAGGCACTACACCCAATGTCTAGTTCCAACCATTTATTTACTCGATGACAGATCTATTTGATATTTATTATATAGTGCTTACTAACCATTTATAATTTATTTATACAATTGATTATTTTAATAAATTATTTGATATTTGATATTTATTTTGGACGACGCAGTTGGCCTAGTTGGTAGTGACCCTGCCTGCGAAGCAAGCGTCCTGGGTTCGAATCCTGGTAAGGGCATATATTTGTGTGTTGAGCACGAATATTTTGTTCCTGAGCTATGGATGTTTCTATCTACACTAAGTATTTATTTCTGTATATAAGTATGTATATCGTTCTCTAGTGCCCATAACACAAGCCTTACTAGCGCTTACTTTGGGACTAGGTCAATTTGTGTGAATTGTTCCCAAATATTTATTTATTCATTATTATTTATTTATTTATTTATAGTGTTGTAACCAAAGAAGTGACCAGTAGATACGATATCGATCCAATTAAAAAAAAATACTTGTCATTGTAATTATTTCATTTCATTGTTGATTACCTATCTTTACTTATATTATAAAGAGGAAAGATTTGTATGTTTGTAATGAATAAACTAAAAAATTTTCACCATTACCAGTATTTCACCATTAGAACGCTACATCGTTACTGAGTAACATAAGCGATTTTTTTATCCCGGGAAAAAAATTACAACGCGTACAAAGTCGTTGGAACACATCTAGTTCATACACACAATAACCGATACAGTATCGAAATTTCAATCATAACATCACTATGTGTATTGCCATAGAATGTAACTTTATTAAATCGTTTATTGTTTATCGTAGGTACTTTAAAAAAGTTTACTGCATTTATGGACTTAGACGAATATTATAATATGGGATCAAGGAACAAAATTAGGCAGTTGTCGTATTTTTTATAGCTCGCATTTAAAAGTTATATTTTGCGTAACTTAACGCAGTTACATTCTACGGGAGCTGTCATCGAGAAAACAAATGGTTGGAAGTTCTTTACAACCTGGTAAGTTTGTTTATCAAATGTTGTACCGGTTGAAATCAAAGTGCAAGAATTGTTGGGTTGTGAGACCGTGCAGTCTCTCGTGACGTGAACACCACAACCGTTGCATCGCTGTCGATACTTTTGTAGTAAGTATAAAACAAAGTCGTCTTCCGCTGTCTGTCTGTCTGTCCCTATGTATGCTTAGATCTTTAAAACTACGCAACGGATTTTGATGCGGTTTTTAGTGTTCCGTACCTCAAAAGGAAAAAACGGAACCCTTATAGGATCACTTTGTTGTCCGTCCGTCCGTCCGTCTGTCAAGACCCTTTTTCTCAGGAACGCGTGGAGGTATCAAGCTGAAATTTATATCAAATAGTCAGGTCCACTGCCCCCTGGAGCTGTGAAAAAATCAAACTTCTAAGCCAACGCAATCAAAAGATACAGCCGTTTATGCCGCAAATTTCCGCAAATTTTCGACTCAAGGGAATCAAAACCTACAGGGTACTTCCCGTGAACGCAGAATCTCGAAATTTGGTACGAAGGTAGGTCTTACAGCACAGATTAAATAATAATTGCGAAAACCGTAAATAATTATGTATGTCTGTCTGTAGATATCAGTGACCAATATAAAGTGACCCCACACTGCGTACATTTTGCTTTGGAGCAGGGCTCTGCTTACACTGGTTTATAGATATTTCTAGATAATGGTACGGAATCCTCGGTGCGCGAGTCCGACTCGCACTTGGCCGGTTTTTTACTAGATAGAGTGATTCAAGAGTAAAATTATAAATCATTTTATTTTCAATTGAGTTTCGTAGTTCTTTATTTATAATTAAAATGGCTTGTTACGGCGTGTTTTACTTGCACCAAAAAAACGTGACACTTTTAAAGCGAACAAAGTTATCATCCGTCTGATTTGGTCGGATTAGCATATTTTAAAAGTGTTCGCACCTGCCGACGGAGTTGGGGAAGAACCGAGCGCTGACTCTGCGGACACAGCTGTCCAGGGTAACAGCAGGCAACAATATTAATATTAAAATTATTTATTGACGACGTGGTTGGCCTAGTTGGTAGTGACCCTGCCTGCGAAGCAAGCGTCCTGAGTTCGAATCCTGGTTGTGTGATGAGCACCGAATATTTGTTCCCGAGTTATGGATGTTTCTATCTAATATAAGTATGTATTTCTCTAAATAGTTGTCTAGTACCCATAACACAAGCCTTACTAGCGCTTACTTTGGGACTAGGTCAATTTGTGTGAATTGTTCCCAAATATTTATTATATTATTATTATTATTAAAAACATTCCATGCTGGCCCCTGCTTCACCAAAGCGACAATTGTCGGTGACAAGTGACAATTCTGTTTACATTACACACTCGACGAAAACCTACGCCGGTTGGCTTCGTATTGAACACGCAGCGCAATTCTAATTGTCACTTATCACCGACAAATGTCGAGTTGGTGAAATAGTGCCCTGGTCTGGAAGTAAAGAAAAAACATTACCAGTTGCTTCTCTTCCCGTGCAGATGGTAAAATTCTACGCCATTATGAGTAAAAGAGCCGTCTCGTTGCTCTGCAGGGCGCAGGCCAGCCCCAACCTCATCCTTAGCACTGTGACGGCTAGGTACGACTCCCCTATTATGCGGCAGTATGAGCGTATTATGGCTGCTCCGCATTGAAATATTTGTTGTTTTACTAACGTAGTTAATAAGTCTTATATATATTGTTACTAACAAATCTGGACCATTAATGTAAGTAGTCTGAAATAAAATTAACTTCGAATTTGAAAGCGCATGAAAGTAATGGGCGGAAACCTTAGGAATCATGTTATAGGCGTTGCCCAATCACTATTTTGATTCCCCTTTAAACCTATAAGCGCAAAAACGTGGTCTTGTTACTTTAGACTCTGTATACCCTGTAAAGGATATAGACGTGTTTTTTTTTTATACATAAGTGGGGGAAAACGAGCAGACGGGTCACCTGATGAAAAGTAATCACCATCGCCCATGGACACCTGCAAGACTTGGGAAATCACAGGTGCGTTGCCGACCCTTTCAAGAACAGGAAGGCTCGCTTTTTAAAGATCCCTAAATTGTACCGCTCAGGGAATGTTGCAGCAGGAAGTTGGTTCCAGATCTTGGTCGTACGAGGAAGGAAATTGCGTTTAAAGCGCACGGTACTTGACTGCCAACCATCAAGATGTTGAGGATGGAAGGACAGACGATTCCGCGAAGTGCGGTAGTGGATTTGTGTAAATGTTTAGATGCAGGCGTTGCTTTGCGGATCTATGTTGAAATAAATTGAAAACTATACTTTGCTACAGTGAGGGCAAGTTAAGCAAAACAGCCACACTCCCGTTGAATATTTTTCTAAGCTATTAATTAATTATTCAACTTATATGCTATGCTTGCTTATACTACAACCATTAGTGCTCGTGATTCTGAGTAGAAGTGCCATCGAAAGGGTGAGTGGATTTATTTTTAGAAAAATGCCCATATATATGTAATCTAACTAATATTATAAATGCGAAAGTATGGATGGGTAGATGGATGGATGGATGGATGTTTGTTTGTTACTCGATCAAGCCAGAACGGCCCAACGAATCTGGATGAAATTCGGCACATAGATAGAGTAAAGTCTGGAATAGCACATAGGCTACTTTTTATCCCGGAAAATTTCCGCAGGATAGCGATAAACGAATTCTTTGCAGACGAAGTCGCTGGCAATAGCTAGTAAGTATATAATATGTGTGTGACGCAGTTGCACGCATCATGGTCACAATTCACAGGTAATATGGAAGCTTTTTTAAATGGAATCGAGGTCCATATACCGTTTATAATGTCTTTTGTTATTTCTAATAATTTCTGTCTATATTTTTATTTTAAGATAAACTCCTACCTACTGTACGTGTGCCCACTGTGACCGTCTCGCCTCGCCTCACTTCTCGGGTGTTAATTCTCAAATTATCATACCGTCGAAATGAGTTTGTCGACTGATATTTAATTAACGCCCATCCTCACATTGTTCCCGGTCATTGTTGTGACTAATTAAGTATCACAATTAATCTTGTTTTAATCTCACTTTAACCAAGCTTTAATTGTTAATCCCTTTATTCACAAACATTTACCGCACCCTATTTGTGCGATACCGTACATACATTGAATATGTATGTGAGCTTTTGTGAGTAAAAAAACCGGCCAAGTGCGAGTCGGACTCGCGCACTGAGGGTTCCGTACAAATTCGCCAAGTTATTATAAAATCCATTGTTAGCAGAGCCCTGCTCTTAAGAAAAATGTATGCAGTGTGTGTGTTTACTATATATTGTTAACTTACATAGACAGACAGACAGATATAAAAAAAAAAAACTGTTTTTAGACTTATTTCATTAGTTGTAATACTATAAGAGCTTTCATACCATTTAAAATTGACGACCGGATGGCCTCGGTTAAAGAACCTGACTATGAAGCTTGAGGTCCCGGGTTCAGGCAGATATTTGTATGAAAAATACGAATATTGGTTCTCCAGTCATGGACGTTTCATATGGTAATTAAGCATGTATTTATCTATATAAGTATGTTTAGCCGTTGTCACGTACCCAACTACAAGCTTTGCTTAGTTTGGGTCTAGGTCAATTATTGGTGTCAACTGTTCCAAGATATTTACTTATTTATTTAAAAATCAAAGTAGTCTCTGCCTATCCCTGTGGGAAAGAGGCATGAAAAAAAATTAAACCTCAACTGTTTATTTCTCTAAAATATTATAATACATGCCATTACACAAAACATAACCACTAATCCCTTATTTTTGTGAGATTGTTGTAG
Organism: Pandemis heparana; assembly: GCA_963854515.1. Taxonomy (NCBI): domain Eukaryota; kingdom Metazoa; phylum Arthropoda; class Insecta; order Lepidoptera; family Tortricidae; genus Pandemis; species Pandemis heparana. The sequence continues at coordinate 9,056,734 of OY978025.1, forward strand.
TTAAGGAGCTGCTACATAATTACGACGATTTTATTAGTGACGGTATAATGTATGTGTATATGTGTTTAAAAATCACAAGAAATTATCCTACTAATATTATAAATGCGAAAGTTTGTGATTGACGATGTGACGATGTGAGTGTGTATGTTTGTTCCTTCTTCACGCTGAAACGACTGAACAGATTTGGATAAAATTTGGAACGGAGATAGCTGGTACCCTAGATTGAAACATAGGCTACTTTTTATCCCGGAAAATTGCATAGTTCCCGCGGGATAGCGATAAACATGTCAATTGCTAATTTTACCCGGACGAAGTCGCGGGCAGAAGCTAGTAAGTAATAATTATTGTCAATATAAGAGCGCATTTATCTCAAGAACTGTAAAAGGTGTCGGATAAAAATGAAACCACAGCAATAATGGTTAACCGAAATTTAATTTAATTATGATAATTAACCTAAATTTAATCCGAAGTCGCAAATGACGTATTGGATATAAGTAGCGGCAACGAACGGGCTAGTCGTTAACAGATATTCATTAACAACCGTGAGTAGGTTCGAGAATAGAGCAGCAAACGTCGCAGGAACTAACGGGTCTGAAATAACAATTTTACAAATTAACAAACCTCTAAAAATTCCAATGAAACCTGGACATATTTCCGATATCGAAATGCTTACAAAAGAACCGAGGTAGGGGAAAGTGGTCAGCATTCGTACACATACCTTATCGTTGAAAAATGGCTATATGGCTATGGCCCTTAAACATTTTGACATAATAGTTTTGTACTTTTTTTTTCAACAAACTACAATATATTTGTTACACTTTACACTTAGGTAACGTAGTAAATAAAATAGGCTAAATTTGACAATTTAAAAAAAAGTATTAAAAAAATCTGAAAGTGTATGTATGGTGACCACTTTCCCATACATTGAATGTGAAAGTCAATTTACTATGAGAAGCAAACTATGGCCTTATATTATCTTATCTTATCTTAAATCTAGGGGTCCCTACACTTCGAACCATTTGTGGATCTTTTGTGTAATTCTTCTTCGCACTATTCCATCGCTTTTACCACCTCATTCAAACCATGACCTTAAAAGTTTATTTATAATTTTTAATTATGAATCCCTCAGTGATTCGTACATATTCCATGTCATAGGCTGAGTTCATTTAAATAAACCGGTTGATTTGAGATAGTTACTCGTTTCCGGAATAAAAAAACACATATTTTATCTCATATAATAATACAAATTTTCGGAATTTACAACACTAGGTACTGATTTTCATACCGGAAAAATGTATTCCCAAGTTCTCAGGGGGGCTACTCCGAAATTCGATTTTCGAAGTTCGTATCGCACCATCCCTCTCACTCTCAAATTAATAACTATTAGTGAGAGCGGAACGGCACGAAACGGACTTCGAAAATCGAATTTCGGAGTATAACACCAGGTTTGTTACTTCGCATTCGCATAGGTACAACGTATGTAGGCAACAAAACCGACAGCGAAAATTATTATGTAAAATTGCGGTCATTTTACTTCTTTTGTGAAACTGTATTCTTTATCCTGAGCAGAAATAGCCCAAGATATTCAAGATTCGAAAAAAATTACGCTGTTTCTTTTGAAACTCCCCTTTTTCAAGGTAGGGACGTTGATATAGTAGCTAATAAGTAATAGCCATCAGAAATAGGTGGTCAACGTATAATTATTTTACAGTTTGTAAAAAACACCCCCTAACAATGATTCACTGGGGTATATAACCATATAGCAATAGAAGTTAAAAAATATATTTTGAAAAAAATTGGAGTATTTTTTTTCAAAATATATTTTTAGCTTCTATAGTTATGGTTATATATACTACTATAGCCCAAACCCTCCAATACACGGAGGAGGCCTATGCTATGAGGCACGCCGAATTACGCGACAATTTAATAACAATAATAAAAAAAACAACAACAACATGTAACTTACTGAAATTGTAGCGGATTCGGAATAAAAAAGGCTATATTATTATTATTATTATAGCTATGGTTATATACCTCAGTGAATTATTGTTAGGGGTGTTTGTTACAACCTGTACATAACAAACCTGAACTTTGTCCTAAGCTAGGGTCGAGCGTGAAGTCGTTAGGTGTGAGGCCTGTGGCAACACCGAACGTGTCAGACATATCCAGCCGAAGGTTTTCCACTTGTGGTATGGTCACGGTGATGTACGCCAAACCCAAACTATTACCTATAATAATAATTAAATGAAGCATACACTGTGGCTTGAAATTAATCCAAAAAAACTTTAGCAGGTGATTGGGTTAATTTGACTGAATACCTCAGTAATTGTTTGTGGAAGGGATGCAAAGTTTTTAAAAATATCGGTATATATCAAATTAAGTCGATACTGATATATCGGTCTAGTAAGCCGATATATCGATATTTTATCGATATTTCTGCTTTTTTAAAGGCTTATTAGAATTAATGTAGTTTTATAGCCCCTCTACACGATGGGCTATGATGCTAAATGAAATTTTAAAAAAGTGACTACATAAACTAAGGCAATATCAAGGCAATATCTTACTAAAATCTTTGGTTATGTTTCGTTCTTTATAGGTAAACCTGTTTGTTAAATCAAATTAACTTTAATAAAGCCTTACCGAATTATGGTTAAATTGATGAAAATAGCCGAAGTACTCGTAGTTTGGTCAAATATTTTTTTCAGTGTATTCGCTGTGTAATACTCTGGTTTACTATAGTTTTAGAAAGAAATTCGGAAATTTCCTTTGTAAAGTCAACTCGATTACTTTACAGTGTACCTATATCATTTGATGACCCTTAGGTCATCATTATTAGCATGGCATGGCCAACCGTGTAGAGGAGAGGAATACTTCAAGTAGGTACCTTTCATAAAATTCAAGTACTGTACCAACTGTTTCGATATTTCGTTGCAATATTGAATTTTTTTTCGATACTGATATACGATATCGGCGTATCGTCGATATCAATAAATATCGATATATTTAGTCGTCGATATAAAATATCGATATTTATCGGTTTTCCGATGTATTGTGGCAACCCTAGATTTGTCTGAATAATATTTCCTGAATGATATTTGTCTGAATGATATTCGAAGTGTATATTCGAATTAACTCAACCCCTGCGGAAATATTCAAGAACAATTGCAAAACCAGCTATAGGAGCGCGGGTAGGACGACAAAGGGGACCGAGAGAGGTGCGGGCGGGTTGTGCGCCTGCCGCCCCCACCTCTCTCGGCCCCCGCGGTCGCCCCACCCCACGCCCCTGCACCGCGAGGACGAGGACTTATTTAAGCGGTTGATTTATTGTCGGGTTTTCTGTTCGTGAACAGTTTTCGCTACAATGCGGAAAAATCCATGATGTAAATAAATAACCATCATCATCATCTCTAGCCTATATACGTCCCACTGCTGGGCACAGGCCTCCTCTCAGAATGAGAGGGCTTGGGCTATAGTTGCCACGCGGGCCCAGTGCGTATTGGGAACTTCAGACACATCATTGAATTGCTTCGCAGTTGTGTGCAGGGTTCCTCACGACGTTTTCCTTCACCGAAAAGCTCATGGTAAATTTCAAATGAGAAGCCGTGGTAGCCTAGTGGTTTGACCTGTGGCCTCTCAAGCAGGGGGTCGTGGATTCGAATCCCGGGCACGCACCTCTGAGTTTTTCGGAATTTATGTGTGATATCTATACATATAATATCTCAAATAAATAACCACAACCAGATAAATCATTTTTAAATCAACGCTTACGGAGTCCAATGGTGGAGAAGCCATGTGTGATAATAGGCTCTCGGCCCCTTCTTTGGTATCTGAAAAAGGTGTGGTTGGTAGATGTCACTAAATTTCGGAATTCTATACCCAACACTAGCTTATCCGTGGCTCTGTTAATGCTGAAAAAAAAAGTAAATGACAGTAAGTAAGTAAGTAAATGAGTAAGTAATGGTTATTGACAGTAAACCAGATTACAAAATTTCCGAGTGCAAATTGGTGCGTCATACTTTTTCCGACGAAAAAACGGAGGAAGTTCAGAAGTTGAAGTTGAAGTCAACGCGTATAATTTTTTACTTTTTTATATATCATCCATCATCATCATCATCATTATTATATCAGCCATAGGACGTCCACAGTTTTTATATGTATGACCACGCATAACTTTGAAAGTCGAAATGTCTATAGTAGCGTAATTAATACAATTCATTATGAAATCTAAGTACAATAGGCGGAAATCGGCTACATTTGAAGACGGTTCTAAATTTGTACGAAACCCTCGGTGCGCGAATTCAACGGTTTTTTAAAGTGAAAACTTTTTTAGCGGCTTTGAGCACTTTTTGGGATGGGTAAAAAACGTTAAATTCACGTCAGACGTAAGACGGAGGGAGAGTTTAAGTACCAGGATATCAGGATCCTCTAAGAGCTTATTTTGAAATACGAATGAAGCTAAGAGTCGCGTTCGATTTTTGAAGTGTACGATAATTTCGTCGCTTTAACGTGTGGAATTGTTATTCCACTCTAGTTCTCTCAAGTGACCGCAGTTCGAATCTCGTGTAGATAAAGTTTTTTTTCTTTTTTTTCTTTTTGGACGAGTGTGCGTGTGTGTAGTTTTCACTTCTGCGGGCACTCCCGGAGTGCTACACGGTGTTTTTATTTTAAATAAACACTTAGTTACTTACTAGAACTCTTGTATTCTTCCGTTATTAATGCCGGCGGTAGAAGGACTGAGGTCTACCTGTGTAATATTGACACTTGGGTAGAACCGGTTGGCAATGCCATTCAGTACTAAAGGATCGGGAGCTCTGCCTACAGCTGGTTTGCACTTGCTGTTATGGAGAAAATAGCGCCGAATACACTGCATGTCACTTGTGCGACAAGGCCGCTCAACGACTTCAGGGCCTATAATTTTAATAACAAAAAAATCACAAGCATTAATCGAGTAGTCATCAATAATATTATAAACCCTAGATGCACCACCACGTATAAAATCAGGTGTCCTTCCATTTGACCTAAAAAATATTGACAAAAGCATCATTTTACAAAATGATCATTTGACAAAATTTAAATATCTGATAAGCCGTGAACTTTTTTAAAAATCAAAAAACCTTTATGCGTGGCTCACATTTGTTTAGGTTAGGTTTGTTTTATAAGTTTTTAAAAAACTTTACGGCTTGCTAGATATTTAAAGTTTGTCAAATGATCATTTTGTCAATAATTTTTAGGTCTAACGTTAGTGAACCATAAAATCACTGCCAAAACTTGTCTTAAAAGTACATTCCAAAGATATGCCAGTCGCAAATGCCAAATGGTATTTCACCACATTTTAAAATATTCGAAATACGAATGTATAACACGAACATTACAGTTTTATTTCAAATGCACGTGTCCGGAGTCCGGAATATACGACATTATTAAAATTTAAACTGACAGCACGTCGTAAATCATATTGGCAGCTCCATAGTGCCAGAGAGTGCTTAATGACAGATTCTAAGCACTCTATGCTTGGGACGAGTTTTGAGCGCTCGTGGTGAATCTAGGGTTTCTAATATCATTGGTAGTCATACGTAAATAATCAACTTGACAGCTACGATCGACACACACAGACACAGACCGCCGTGAAATTTATAACAGCCCTCTTTATGTATCGGGGGTTGAAAAAAAGTAACACCAAAAGGAGCTAACGAGTCGTAAAAACCTAACTTAAAGAAATTAAGTCTGTTTGATCTGTGTCCCGAAGTAAAAGTAATTATAAAAAAATCGCTGCGTATACAATTAATGAAACGGACTCTCCCTCACTCGGCCGGTATAAGTATCAAACCCGAGTGGGACAGCAATACAAACCCGAATGGCATGACGGTACAATGTACATAGAGAACTTTGATTTTCAAAAGGTTCGAATGGTTGCTCTGAAACTCTACCAAGTAATTTACATACAATACATACATAAATCACGTCTTTATCCCTTTAGGGGTAGACAGAGCTTAGGCTTACAAGATCTAAAAGCCAGGTTTGCATGATTGTAGGCGTATAGGCGGAAAGAAGTATCAAAATAGTGATGGGATGCTAGTCGCATATAGCTTATAACACGATTTCTAATTGAGTCCTCGCCCGCGCGTGTACAGGGGCGTAGGGTAGGACGGCAAAGGGAACCGAGAGAGGTGCGGGCGGGTAGTGCGCCTGCCTCCCGCACCTCTCTCGCCCCCCGCGGTCGCCTGCCCCACGCCCGAGTGCCGCGCGGGAGAAGACTCAGTTAAGGCGCTGTCAACAGCAAAAGACCTTGAGCAGCGCCACTCTTCACACATACGGTTCGCGTGCCTGTGAGTGAAAGAGAAGAAACTATTCCGGCAGCTTGACGCGCGTCTAAAATCTTGCAAATAAGACACAAATAAGAAGAAATAAAAAAAAGTATGGATTATTTGTGAAATATGACTCGTTAGCCGTGTAGGTATGAATATGTTGACTTCATGTTTTTAATTGCAGACCCATACGTCGAAAAAATAAAGACATAGAACCGTTTAATGATGATTTTAAGACCAATCTTTGCAATTATTTTCTATCGAGCCGATTTTGTTCAATTATGTATCGAGTCCGTCTAGCGTGTTTGAAATATGATGAAAATTAACATTATATTTTTTTTGTGTGTAGTTTTTCTTAAAAAATTGCTTAAATAACATCAATTTCAACAAATTTAGGTGTTGTCAGCCTCTTAAGCAATCGGTCTATAATTTAAAACATTCTTACCAGATGGTATACTTTGCGCCTGTGGTAAAACGGGTAGACTGTTTAATAGCTCTGCTCCAGTTACACCACTCGGTGGTGAGGGTATATTGGTTACTATAGTCGGTGGCATTGGTATATCAGGATCAGTCGGAGGCACGGGAAGAACAATGGTCTGCTGCCCGAAGCAACCGACTATAAAAAGTAGTGTACACACAACTCTGATCATCTTTCATGCCACTCTGTTACTAATGTGAGGTAAAAATACTAGCAATACGCACTATATACTCGTATTGGTAATTTAAATACAAAGATTACTAAGTTATTTCGGAAATAATAATCTGGTCTGTTTGATTTAGTGTTTCCTTCGCCGTGATGTATGAATATATGTTTACGAGTTATTGCTATGTTTAGTTGTCCATGGCTACTCGTCAGTATGGAGCATTAAACGTTAATGGGTACGGATCAGAAAATATAAAGTTTAAAATGTATATAATGGGTTAAAACACATGTTGGTTTAAAATTTATAATTATAATGGTATTTTCTGTGTAGCTAGATGATCATTTTTGATAGATTATTATATGGCTTGGTTTAGGTTAGGTTAGGTTTAGTTTATAACAATCCTGTTAACTTGCAATTTTGCATTTTGGACCATTATATTTTATTCGAAATATTATAAACGGGATGTGAACCGCGATTACCTTATATTTTAACTCATTATACATTTTAAACTATGTATTTTAATACGTACCCAACGTTAATTGCAAAAATTACAATAAGGTGAGCTTGTGTTGTCCAGAAGTAAGATTCTCTGAACCTTTCCTGCCTCAGAATAGCTGCTAGCAAACGGGTCAGCTTATCCTCTCAAATCAGTCTATCTATTAAAAAAAACCGCATCAAATCCGTTGCGTAGTTTTAAAGATACATAGGGACAGACAGAGAACGGAAAGTGACTTTGTTTTATAGTATGTAGTGATAATGTTTGGGCCTATTCTAAGTTTACTACAGATGATTCATGATCTAGTCGTTGAGGAGAAAATTCTAATATGACTACTTTAAGAAACGACGTGTAACTCAAATGGTTAAAACATGTTTAAAAATGTGAAACCCGTATTGCATTTATTTTATTTATTGCTTCGTAATTATAATAGCGAGGTGATAGCGTGATCGAATAATTGCAAATTATTTTTAAACCTGATTGTAATTGTTTAAGCATAATGAAATACCTAACTAAATTGTGCTGGTTTTTTTATGCATTTAGGTAAAGTTTTTTTGGCATACCTAGACCTATTTCCCCCTTTTTTGCAATAACGCGCAAAGGTAACTTACAGGCTATATTATATTTGTCTATAATACCTATATTTTTTCAATTTGGTTTGTTGATATAAGCTAGCCAAGTTAGTTAATTTGTGTGTGTGTTTGACTCATCAATTTGTCTGTTTGTGATACATAATTGATTAGTTATTTGCCCTAAACATCGACTAGAATGTAGGTACTTGTTCTACTTAAGCGTGTTAGGTCTGCAACGTGCAAACACTTCATACATAAATTCAGACCTAATTTTATGACAATTAACTAGCGTATGCGCAATCAATCAGATCATTACAATCCTGTTCTTGACCTAATCATATCAATTATTGTAATACCTATAAGTAATAAAAAAATTCAAAGTCAGTTTTTAACATTATCTGTATGTATTACCCACTTTATAGTAACTCTAGATTAATTACTTTGTAAATACACTTATGCTCGTAAATTTAGAAAAAATTGTAAAATTAAGTAATTTTACCGCATTTAAGGTCGCATCAACTCTAATAATAAAACTGTATCTATATCACGTAAAAATGTAGAACGTTCAAAATTTATATGACCAAATGATATTTTAGGTTAAACATGATAAATTAACTCTCCATTTCAACGTAACTCATTCATTCATTCGTTTCATTTCGCTCTGTAGCGATAGGCCACCTATTTGTTACCTTATAATATTTTGTATACCTTTTTTCTGTTTTAGTTGCTATTATGGGGAGTTCAATAAAGACTTATTGTATTGTATAATAATTTAATATTTCTTAATTTCCGTAGGTATTTAAATAACGAATTTACTTTCAGCGCTGGTCTTTTAAACTTTTAACAGTAAATTTCAAACTGTAAAATCTCTTGTCAATTTCAAAATTATCTTAAAAGTTGTATAAAGTCCGCGCTCCGAGTTACTTTCCAACTTTGACTTCTGAAACGGAGCAAACATCAGGAAAACTAGCTTTTAACTGAAAGAAACTTAACAATACGTTAGATTCCCCAACTTGAAGTGAGTTTTTACTTTGTACAAAATAATAAACGACTTATTCAATTCCAATACCTACAATGCTGCGAAGTTTAATATTAAATGCTATTCCAAGGATAGAAGAGTATTAACTATTATTTTATAACACTATCGGAATGTTTTCGATGTCATGAAATAGCCGTGGTCACGAATAGATTTCGGAAATAGATATTCAATTTCTAAAATATTTACTTCATTTCATTCATTCATCATTCATCATCATTTCTTCATTTCATTTTTATTTATTTTCTTTTTTTTTATTTCGTTAGAAATTAAATTTCTAACGGTAAAACGTAAAAAGTAAACATTAAAAATCAAGAAGTAAAATTTCTTGATTCATTTGATGTTTCCTATCAATAGATATTCAATCATTTATTTCTATCAATGAATGTATACAGCTAAATTTTGTTATCTCAAGTAGTTCAGGTTCAGTAACATCAGACTGGACAGTTTTAGGAAAGAATAGCATAAACTAATTCATTTTATAGTTTCGTCAATTTATTTTATCTTCGTTTGGCGACAAATCAAGATTTTGAAGAATACAACTTCTGAAAAATACAAAGACTTTTAAATTTATAATTTTTTAATTATTGCGTACCTATTTTGTTTAAAATTTAGTTTCACTTTTCTATAGTATAGTTAAATGCTAAATAATTAGCACTAGAAATTTTATTCGTTCGGATTTTATATAAGTAGCAAATAACATATTAATTACTAAGGATCACTTGCTGAGGTAAAATCTCAATTTAACGATAAACTCAGTTTGAATAATGTCAGATTGTCTGGAAATGTATTAAATTAGGTTTCAAAACAAAAACTGGATTTGATTAATCCAGCAAGTTACGTATCTAGACGTAGTTTTCCAATGTTTTGGTTTTTACATGCCCTACTAATGGAAAAAGACATTTTTTATTTTATATCACAGCAAAATAACAACGACGAATAACTTCGTTATAAATTTAATACACAACGTTCTGAAAACACTTAAAACTGTATACTACTAAAAGCTTGCATTATCGCTGGCCTTAACCTTGTAGTAATTTAAACTACAGTTAAATAACTTAACGACAAAGACTCACCATTAATGAATCAACACTCACTTCAATCAACATATTCCGCACTTCCACATTAAAATTCCACTTGCGGAAAAGTTTTGCGTAAATTCCGCTTTATGCGTAAAACTACCCCGACACGTGAGTCCACGCGAAAGCTCGCGGTCAACTGAGGCACTGTTTCCCAAGCCTGTCTCCGCTTTCATGAAATGAACTGAAAGACTGCATAAAACCAAAAGGTTGCAAGTGAAAATTGTTGACTAAAGACTTAGGAGTATAGTGAGGAGTGCGAGGGTCTGTTATGGTTTGGCTTAGATTTTGTTTTCGCAGTACTTCGCTGTTTGTTTGGGAGGGTCACAGAGGCGGGAATGAGTGTGTCGAAAAAAAATAAGCCAACCACGACCCAGTGAGTTAGGGCTTTGGGGCGGGTTTTCACTGAATATCTTTAATTAAAAAGGCAACTTTGCTTAGTTTCGTAATGAATTGAAGTAGCGAGGAAAAACCGTGCCGGAAGACGGAGCGCGGGAAAAGTCTAGAGTTGTCTATGCTTTGAATAGCAGAAGTTTCGTTGTGTTCTTTCATGCTTTTCTTAATGATTTTTTTTCCAATGTGGCCTGTTTCAGCTCTTGACTGAGTTTATGATACCAAATTCTCATGATTATAAACAAACTCTTGAAGTGGCAGAAATAATAATGTTCAATTGAGTAACTTAGATCCTCGACAGTGTAGTAGGTAGCTAAAGAGAATGATTGAAAAAAAAAATCATTTTAAGTTGAAATCTTGCTTCTTTTATTGCTTCTGCATCTGCACTCACGACAAAAATAACAGGTTGCTTTTTCACACAAATTTGTATTGTAAGAGTGTCCTGTTATTTTTGCTCGCTAGTGTACTTAGTCGAGATCAATGATGTAGGTAACACTTTAGACATTTTATGTTTTCTACGGATATACATCAATTGTTTGATGTCCTGATATTTCTACTCAGTTGCATAAACATCCGTATACTTATAGTAATTAGTTAATAATGTTTTTTATGGACTAATGTTAATTTGTTGAGCTAAGTAATATTTGTGCACAAAATAAACTGAACGAACATTTTAATGAGAATCAAAGAAGTAAATCTTTTAAAAAATTAAATTATCATCATCATCATCATCAGCCTATACACGTCCTACTGCTGGGCACAGGCCTCCTCTCAGAATGAGAGGGCTTGGGCTATAGTTCCCACACGGGCCCAGTGCGGATTGGGAACTTCAAAAACACCATTGAATTGCTTCGCAGTTGTGTGCAGGTTTCCTCACTATGTTTTCCTTCACCGAAAAGCTCATGGTAAATTTCAAATAAGATATCGCACATAAATTCCGGAAAACTCAGAGGTGCGTGCCCGGGATTCGAACCCACGACACTCTGCTTGAGAGACCACAGGTCAAACCACTAGGCTACCACGGCTTTTTTAATAAAAATTAAATAGTATTCCTTAAAAGGCCACGTAAAGAGATAGGTAGTTTCACCTTTTCTCCACCCAGTTAGATATGCTTAAAAATACCTGTTTTCACACCTCTCATTCAGAAAAGTAAGCTTTGCTCCCTGTCGAGGTGCGGTGTGCGGTGTGGCGAGGTGTGGGTGCAACTTTTCTGTTCAACGCTTTTCTAAGTTTTTTTTTGGCAAATGCAATTTTTTGAAATTGATAATTGTAAAACCACGTCATTTCCTATGCTTTTTATTATATTTCGATTTTTTTTTTCAAGTTTCTTAATGTTCGTTATGAAAAGTTGCATGAGTCACTCAGGAGCAAAATTATTTTCATCTTGGGCGTTAACACTTGAATTCCTCATTACGCTCTGGATCATCTAATCTATGCTATCATGAAATAAGTACCTACTGTAATAGGTCACTTGCTGGCTTTATAGATTCCGTTGCAAAATTCGACAATGAATGGTAAATGAATGTTACTGAAGTCCAAGTTTAATTTAAACGAGTGACTTAAACTTATGTCTCAAACTACACTTTATTTGAGTTCAGATTTATTTCTAAGGATGCAGTCTTATTACAGTTTATTTGTCATATATCTGCCTAAAATAAAGTTGTTTCTTATTCATCTAGCTAGATAGTTTTAGAAAACAAATGCCACCCCTCTAATTGTGTTTATTTTCTAACAACCATTATGCCATACCATTTCTACACTCACGAGCTCTTTCCCTGTATGAGAGAAACCAGAATCCTTCCTTTGGGTTATTTATATTACACCATACAAAATGTACGGAAAATTGTTACAAAATGGGAAAAAACTCACGATTGTAAGTGGCTTTTTCAAAATATCTAAAGCACTATTTTTGACTGTAACAAAATAACATTCCGATATTACTTTGAAATAACCTCAATTATCATTATCAGTCCACGGGTGCAGTTTCATAGAAACAAAGCCACTTCAACCAAGTTCAAAGTCAACTAACTTCAGACGAAGCCAAAGTTTCGCTGCAAAACTTAAAAAAAAATACAAGCTAGTCTTTTGCTGCCTGCATTGCCAGAGTCATCACAGCAGAGCAAGCGTATAAGCCATTTTTTCAAACACTTTAGCCGCCTTAAAGACCTCGACTCCTGAAATTTATCTGAAATCAATCTCAAGAAGAATCAGATTAAACTTCATGTAGTCATCAGAATTACGTTCATCCCTTTCTCGCCAAGGCGTGGCTTATCTTCCACGCATGCGTGCAAGACGCTTCTTAAGAATAAGAATCGTCATTTTCTTCTCTTGGCTGATAATATATGGGCATATACATAGGTCTATGTACTTGAAAGGTCTGTATATAAGAACCTTGGCAGCCTTTTGTGCCTTTTTGTCTGAAATCTGGGATAAGACAGGATATCTCGTTTTCATCTCTTTCGGGATTGATTCCGTTGAAGAACAACTTTGTGAAAGAACACTATAGTGTCGTCCAAATTACTTACGCCGTGTTTCATTAATGTCTACCCACTATTATATAAGAAACTTATCAGTGAGTGGTGTAGCAGACTGCGTGGCTAAAGATGTCTGTGATTCTACCAATTGGCTGTTTCCCGCAAGTTCATCTGCGTCCCGCGGAATTTGAGCATTTTCCCGGGGTAAAAAGTAGCCTATGTTAACCAGTGATAGTGTAGCTTTCCATGGATGAAAGATTTTTTAGAAACGGTTCTGTAATGTAAGCTTAACTCACGCTGACACTGATTTGATAGTTGCTGCGCATTTGATACGCAACATTTTCGAAAATCCCTTTTAACAACTGCTGTACTGCTCTTCTAAAAATATATTATAGTGCCTACCTATCTAAGAAAAATATTTATTCGTAAATTTTACATACATACAAAAATTACGTCTCTATCCCTTACGGAGTAGTCAGGGTCTAAGGTAACAGGACCTAAAAGCCACGTTTAGCATAACTGTGGGGCAGGTGGAAAGGGGAATCAAAATAGTGATGGGTTGCTAGCCGCATCGCCTATGACGTGATTACTAAGATTTTCGCCTTACCTCGTAAAACTCGCTTTTGCCCATATTATACAGCAGTATACTATAAGGATAATATTCATAAGGGCAAAAGTCGATAGTATATTCATCTACCAGCAGGCAACAAAAGTATGGTGGGGGAAGTACTTATACTTGTAAGTTACGATAGAGCTCGCTGACGCTCCCTGGTTTGTACCCAACGAACTATTAGCATCCTACGCATACCCACTGTAAAGCAAAAAATTGTATGTCATACTAGATCCTATAAAGAACACATCAAGCAACAACATCCAAATACTTTGGCTCGGCCATTAATGGCAATCCACAATAAAGCACGACGTTTAAAGCGTAAGATACCCCAAGACCTTATCCAATCACAGTAAACTGTCTCAACAATGAAGATGTGACAGAGGTCACATGCTGAGAGCGCCAGCGATAGCACCAACCAACATACTGCTGAATGTCCCAAGAAGGAGACAGATTGTAGTAAATCAAGAAAACAAAAAAATAAGAGTTAGTCAATAAGCAACATTAATTAACTGTCTAGTGTTTCATCATTAACTTCAATCTTAAACTTTAATATAAGTTCAAGGTAACCGTAATACTTGCAAAGTCCAAAAAAAATCAACAAATCCTTGAAAATTTGACTTGGATTATTGAACTTTACATCTATGTATCCAGTAAAGCAACCAGAAAATATGAAATAGATAAAATAAATAAAGCCTTTTCCTACTAAATTGCGTTAAAAATAGAATAATATCCTCGATAAAAAACAACTTGCAGTATAGGAAAAACGTCCGAAATCGCGACAGACATGAACGTCTTTATCGAATTCCGTTAGCGAAAATACCTCCGAATTTACTGAAAGCCTTTTACCAACCTCGCAAAATACATTCAGTAGAATCCACGGGCTGCGACTGAATACGAATTCGTATATTTTGTTACTACTAAACGTGACACATCCACTTATTGCGGAATTTAGTCACGAAGTGTCGTGAGTTTCACGAGATTCCGCTACCGAGCGAGAGGTGGCGCTGGTAAGTGACAGTGCAAATTGGCGCCCAATGTGGGGCTACACATTCCTTTTACAGAGACGTAGGTAGTGAATAAATATTTGCTGTGAGGTAAACTCGGAAACTACGATTAGGTAGGTACTCACGAAGTGTCATCAATTATCGCGTTAAATGAGTAAGATGTTGAAAGTTAGTTACATTTTTTAATTAGTTTTTTTATTTAGTAGATTAGTTACATTTCAAAGTTTTGTTGTCTGCATTAATTTGCCTTCATTTTTTCATTCTTCAATTAAGTACACGTAATGCCTGCCAGTTTGTTAAGGTGTAATCAAAACATCACCCAACATTTACTGCAATATTATACCATTTCACAAAAGAACCGCGAACCGTTCGAAGTTCCTTCCCCACGGGATGGTTCCGCAACGATTAAGCGTTTGATGTATTCATCTCAACCAGAGAGCGAGATAAAAGTGCCGTGGCTCCCTCAGGATCCTCAGTCGTTAAGTGAAACGCTGGTGGCTCCAGTAACGAGATTTTACGGTCGATTGAAAAAGGTTAGCGGTTCGGCACGAGACGAAGTAGTACCAAATGTAACTGACGGCTAAAAGTGAGCAAAAATAAAAATAAGTTTTACTTTTTTGAAAATTGGCGGTTAAAATATGAACGGGCGAATAACTAGAAATTAAAAATTGTAGTTAATAACCATTAAAATTAAAATATCCTAAAATTTAAACAGTTCGAAACATAACATTGAAAAAATACTTTGAATTTCATTAGTTTACTAAAATGATAAATTGTTTAACCAAAATATTTTGTGCTTGCAGCTTTGTCCTCATGTAAGAATAAAACATGGAGTAGTTTTCTATCGCGTGTAAATATTTTTATTTGTCTTTACCATGTTCATAAAGCATTTAGTTTCCTTTCCATTTAAAATCTAGCTCAACGAAGCCACCAACGCTAAATATTTCTTGTGCTCCAACTTTTCCGAAGACCTAATTGAAAAGACTGTATTTAAAGTTGCACTAATAGAATCCCACCAAGTTTTGTTCGAGGTGAAAGCGACACACCCGAGGCAAGAGAACTTTGAAAAATTCTCGGACAGTTTATCTTACAGTAACTTAATATAAACTATGGCACGAGCGAGTTCCCAAGTTACGGATTAAGTTTGAAATTCAGGCGAGGCGGCGTTGGACTATTTGTTGTATTTGTTGTTATGGTGCTTATTTTTAACAGTAAGTATGTCTTGATTGACATAATAAGTTTTTTGCGGCTAGTATTTTTTTTCTGCTGATTGTACCTACTTTGCGTTGGTTATCCGTCTTTCATAGAACTCCGACTAACAGGAGTGAGTTTTTGAAAACAACTAGACTTAAGCAAAAACTAAACAACAGTCTTCCCGTTCCGTGCAAGGTTTGTTCAATGTAACCATCTACCTATCTATCTAACTCCAGCCTATATACGTCCCACTGTTGGGCACAGGCCTCCTCTCAGAACGAGAGGGCTTGGGCTATAGTTCCCACGCGGGCCCAGTGCGGATTGGGAACTTCACACACACCATTGAGTTGCTTTGCAGTTGTGTGCAGGTTTCCTCACGTTGTTTTCCTTCACCGAAAAGCTCATGGCAAATTTCAAATGAGATATCGCACATAAATTCCGAAAAACTCAGAGGTGCGAGCCCGGGATTCGAACCCACAACCCTCTGCTTAAGAGGCCACAGGTCAAACCACTAGGCTACCAGACCACGGCTTTTTAACCATTTCTCATTTCTCATTTTCATTTTGTAACCATATCTTTTGCGAATTGACAACGTTTTTTGTAAAGTTGGTTAAAAAGGATATGTGAGATATAATTTCCTAACGCAAATTTACAAAACGAGCTTTATTTTCAAAACTCTACGAATCAACAACAAATGGGGACAAAAAGGAAAACTGCACTAATCTGAATTAATTATACGTATTCTGGTAATTCCTACGTTTGAAATTAGCCTCTATTACGAAGACATACGGCATGTATTTGAATTTAAATTGAAATCTCTTCTTTTGGGCTCTTTAATTTACCACCCAGTCACTACATTAGCATTCCCACGGTAAATCTACTTAGCATTTTGCAAATTCCCTATTACGAGGTCCTATCAACCATTGTAAAATCAGACTAAATGTAAACTCTCAGTGCTTGAAAATAGTGTTCAATTTTAATCATACTCGTACTGAAAATGGATTTTAGAATGTTTAAATCGAAGTCTGTGTTTTTTAAACAAACGAAACGCTTAGTATTTAGGGACATATATTCGATTGTAACTTTTTGGTGCGAGATTTAACAGCGAACTGATTTGTGTTTGTTTTCTAAAATTGTTTAAATTGTGGAAATAGTCATTATATTTTATAACTGATATACTACACTAAATCAAATACCAAAATTGATCAATATTTTATGAAATTATAGTTTTGAACAATTTTTTTTCTAATTGAGATGTGTTTTCACTGACTTTAACAGTCTTTGTTGCCTTTATTACAATGATAGTCTAACTAAAGTACATACGAGTATCAATGTCAAATTTCATGTCAATTCGAATACTCGGGTCAAATTTCTCGTCTAACCACACTATGCCACCAGAATTTGTAAAATGGGAACTAAATTATTTAAAATTATTTATATATAGGTACTTAGGTTTTTTTACCACTAATCTCAAATCTGCATTTGAGTAAAATTTTACAAAAGCGTTGCACTAAAAAAAAGCCTAGCACAAAATTAAATACGTCAATAAGTTCCATGCGCTGGGTAGTTTGAAAATGGAACAAATTTAAAATCCGTTACGGACAACTGACTTAATCTGAGCTAGTCAATTAAATAAGTGTACAACAAAATACCTATATGTATAAACATCATTGTGTACAAATTTTGGAAAAAAGTGTTGCAATTAAATAAATACTAAATACTGAAAAGTATTATAAAGCAAAGAAACCATTTAAACGCAATAAAGTGTTCTTAAATAGCAACACTAGCGCCAACCGACGGTACAAATTCTAAATTCAAATCAGTTCGTGAGCAGACTCCAAAGTGAGCCGACGTGCTGCCTTTATTATCCAACTCTATTTCAAATTCTAAATGAGATTTGTACGATATCAATTTAAAGTCTAATTAAGTAATTAAGTGATTACAATTTCATTATTTGTGGTCTTTGAAGTGGAAATGAATCCTTTGTGTTTTGTAAACCTCATTAAAGTAATCTTCCGAAGGTTATGAGACAGTTTATTTATATTAAGTATTTCATTTTGTGTTTTTTTCGTTAGATACGAATCCGTTTTGTGCGTTATCAATTCTGTTATCCATAATTAACGTGTTAAAACACAAATAAAATAGAGAAACATATTTTTAAACGTATTCACCACAATTTATTATTCATAATGAGGGAATCGCTTACTGTAAGACGAATGTCCGGAACCATGCACCGCCGTCATTACTTACAACCGTCCGTTTCACTCTGACCCGTAACCTTCATTCTACCCCACCATTTTCCGTTTTATGTGGGGGAGTGGAGAGGTCAGGCACGGCTGGTGCATCTGCTAAGGATTGTGTTGTACATCATTCGCAAGCAAGTTAAGGTTATAGGCAGCTAACGAGCGTGGGGAATGAAATAGAACGCTGAAGGAGTTGCTAACGGGTTTTTAGGGTTCCGTAACCCAATGACAAAAACGGAACCCTTATAGATTCGTCATGTCTGTCTGTCTGTCCGTCCGTATGTCACAGCCACTTTTTTCCGAAACTATAAGAGCTATACTGTTGAAACTTGGTAAGTAGATGTATTCTGTGAACCGCATTAAGATTTTCGTACAAAAATAGAAAAAAACAAATAATTTTTGGGTTCCCCATACTTAGAACTGAAACTCAATTTTTTTTTCATCAAACCCATACTATGGATAGGTCTTCAAAAATAATATTGAGGTTTCTAATATCATTTTTTTCTAAACTGAATAGTTTGCGCGAGAGACACTTCCAAAGTGGTAAAATGTGTCCCCCCCCGTAACTTCTAAAATAAGAGAAAGACAAAACTAAAAAAATATATATAATCTACATTACCATACAAATTTCCACCCAAAATTGGTTTGAACGAGATCTAGTAAGGAGTTTATTTTAAATTTAATATTTGTCTATCTATGTAAAAACCAATATAAAATGACCTCAGACTGCCTACATTTTACTTAAGAGCAGGGCTCTGCTAAGACTGGATTATATAATAACTTGGCGAATTTGTACGGAACCCTCAGTGCGCGAGTCCGACTCGCACTTGGCAGGTTTTTTTATGTCAGCGTATTTGATTATCTGGGGAATGAATGCCAACTAGAGCACGGTATAGAATGTACCACCTGGGCCCTATTTTATAAAGCTACAAGTAACAATTTACAAGCGGAAGTCTCTATCTAACACATAGGGTCAGAAGGAGACTTCCGCTTATAAATTGTAATTTGTAGCTTTATAAAATAGGGCCCTGCTTCTCTTCCCGCGTATATAGATCGTAGAAGCCCATCGAGATAGGTGAAAATCTTGGGACTCATGATAGGCAATGCGGCTAGCAACCCATCACTATTTTGATCCCCCCCTCCTTTATGACCACAATCACGCTAAACGTGGCTTATAGTATTTGTTACCTTAAGCTCTGTCTACCCCGTAAGCGATAAAGATATGATATTATATTTTGTTGGTTTGGTCACGTAGAGAGGATGGATGAAAGAAGATTAACTAAACAGATTTATACGGGGAGTGTGAATTGGTACGTTGGGAGGGGAAGGCCTAGGCGGACGTTCCATGATCAAATTGGGGACGTTTTGGAAAAAGGCCAGGTCAAGAGTACTCGAAACCGACGAGCATGTATGAAGAGATTAATGAATGTGGATGAAGCGAAAGAGGTATGTCAGGGTCGTAGCAAGTGGAACAAAGTAGTCTCTGCCTACCCCAGTGGGAAAGAGGCGTGACGATATGTATGTATGTATGTATTATATTTGTAATACTTCCAAGAGCAATGGAAAAAAGATGCAAAATTATTTTCTCCTAATGGCAGGTAACCTAGAGCACAATTAGTTGAATATCAATCTACCAATACCCTGTTCGTATCGCAACATAATACCAAAACACCGAATACTATAGTATGATACATTGGAACACAAGTGCAATAAGTCCCCCTTACAGACCTCTCGAGTTCGGCATGAACTTCGAGGACAGTTCACAACTAAAACACCACCTACTCTCTGGTGGAATGACGTAAAGTACTAGATGAGGCTTTCCTTGAAATTTTACTAATAATAAATGCATAAGTTTGTGACGATGACTTATATCCATACGTTGTGTATGGATATAAGTTCTCTTTCACGCCATGGATGAACAGATTAAGAAATTTGGCACACAGGCAGATCTGATTATAGTAGAGGTATGGCGTAGCATAAAAGATGATTGAGATGAAGGGAAACTTGGCGCTCGGAAGCTATTCATTTATTATTTAATAAAAAATATTGCATATAGTGCGGCTTGCCACACACAAAAAAACACTATTTTCTACTGATTCAAAATATATTCTTAAATTAAATTAATATTACCAGCATTACCTGCCAGTTAGTTTGTGTATATTCTTCTTCTTCTTCTTTTTTCCTAGCCCTCTTCAACCAATGAATTGGTGTAGGCCTCCTTCAATTTCCTCCATTTTTCTCTGTTCTGGGCAGTGAGGGTCCAGTTTCCGCCCGCCACTTTCCGGATATCATCCTTCCACCGCATTTGTGGCCTTCCGCGTGGTCTCTTCTGGTCCCATGGCCTCCAATCCAGTAGGCGTTTGCATCAAGAGCCATGCTTTTGTGTATATTCAAACTCTTGTATATACAAACTTATACTCTTGCCAAAGTGAACAGACACCTTCTAGGCAAACGTGTACCATCTTAGGCCCCATCTTCGCCTTCTATCAAGCGACATTGAGGTCAAACGTAAGCCTATTATGTAAAAAAAAAAACTTAAACTCTTGCAGTAGGTAGTAAATAAGCATTACAACTCATGGACACCGGCATCACCAGAGGATTTTAGATAAGTTGCCTAGAGGGCTAATATAGAGTCTCATGTGATAGTGATTTCTCATTCAGTATCTCTACAATAGCAGTGTAACAGTGATAGTCGAAACTCGCAAACAAACTTCCTGGACACAGGATCTGAACAGTAGGACCTACAAATTGGAGGAACTTCGAATGTAATCCGTACTCGACCAATATGTGGACAGGAATCTGAAATGGTGAGCCTTGGGGTCATACAGGACTAGAAACTAAAGCAGTCTTCACTGTTTACATAAAATTAACAACACGGAGAATACTTGGTCATAACTGAATTCATGATGAAACTATCGACATTTCCGAAAAATTGGGTCAAATATTGGGTCAGTATTACAATTTGTACACTATAAATGCAACTGTAATTAGGCTATGTTATCTAATAAACCTAACCTAAACTAACCTATTCTGCAAAGTCCAAGCAATTAATCGGACTAAGGAAGGGCTTCCTAATGCGAAGGTTCTTCAAGTTGATGTATTGCAAAGAATAATAAAATTGAATGTGACCAGGGGCTTACCTTGACGCCTTAATGCGATTGAGTTCCAACTCAGTTCAGGTTTTAGCTGTCATTTTTAGTATGGATCTGACAGCGAGTGAACCGCATTAAGGCGTCATGGTTGTGGCCTCTCAAGCAGAGGGTCGTGGGTTCGAATCCCGGGCTCGCACCTCTGAGTTTTTCGGAATTTATATGCGATATCTGATTTGAAATTTACCATGAGCTTTTCGGTGAAGGAAAACATCGTGAGGAAACCTACACACAACTGCGAAGAAATTCAATGGTGTGTGTGAAGTTCCCAATCCGCACTGGGCCCGCGTGGGAACTATAGCCCGAGCCCTCTCATTCTGAGAGGAGGCCTGTGCCCAGCAGTGGGACGTATATAGGCTGGAGAGAGGAGAGAGAAGGCGTCATGGTAAGGCCCCTGCATAAACACGAAAACACTATGAAATACTACAGCTACTAACTTTGACAGGAGTTTATACTTGACTGCTACAGTTAGGTCTTGGAGTACAGCGACGACAGGTATCCCCATTCAGCCCCTACCAAGTTTGAGACGCATAATTAAATTAACTATTCAAGTCGGTTCCTTTGAGACAAAGGGAGCGGTGTCGCCAGTTGTATTGGTTCAGTTGTAATGGAGTTTTTGGATCGTGGCTGCATAATTTTATTGTAGTACTGACGGGACCGGGGTGAAATATAACCGGATAAAACTAGACTTCCGAGCAAAGTTCCGGCGTCATTAATGCAGCGTCACTGTCGCGCTTGACGCTCTTGCGATAGTGGCGCTACGCTCGGAAATATGTAAGTTTCCATACTGCATAACATGTGTTGAAATCTCAAAGAAAATTTCAACATATTATAATATTATGTATATGTAGTCCATTCCAATCCACTTTAATGTTTTTTAAACAAAAGACCCGCCAAGCTCAAATAAAATTTAAATATAATAATCATAGTATAATTCTTAACAAATGTCATGAGGTATATATTCAACATTCCGATTGATGTAATGCTAATTGCATACAATGAGAGTTAAATGGATTGGAATAGAAATACTATCGCTCTGTCGCCGCGTCAACGTCGCTGCGTCAGTGACGCCTGAGCCGCTCTGCCGTGTCACGCACAACTCTTCTATCTTCAAAAAGGAAGTTTTGAGAAAAACGCAGATAATACTTTTTTCAAGCAATCGCTCATAAAATCGTTATTTAAACGCATCAGCGTATTATTTCTGGCTAGTTTACTTCTAAATAAGTTCAAGAATAAGGAACTTTCCTTTTTATTTAAATTTTTTCTTTAATTCACTTTTGAAATTCAGTTAAAATAGTTTGCCGTAACCACTGCTCCATACATCGGCTGGTCACGCGTCATGCAATAACTTATGTTAGAAGAGTTTCGCGTGACCAAACGTAAGTCAACTCATGAATGGTTGGCTACACGTTGAGTACTACGAAATCGACGGCGGGCCATACACAATTATCATAACTTAAGATAGATGAGATGTGCATAATATTGATATTAAAAAAAGTAGTTGAACGAATTTGTCACATCAAATATTTCAAAAACCAATGATATTTTTTACGTAATTATTTGTGGACCATGTAAAGCATTGTAAATAAAACCATTTTACGGTGGTTAGGCGTAACTCGCTTAACTTAAGATAGCAGAGTTGTGCGTGACACGGCAGCGCTTTCCTTGGCAGTCTAGCTTCGTACAAATGTCCTTAAATTGGGCACGAAAACACGGGAACGCTATTTAACTATTTATTAAGTACTCCTTTTTTAATGTTGTTGTTGTAACGGTCCTAGTAAAATCAAAGATATGGAGAACAGCTCAAAAGAAACCCTGCGGTGGACTAAAATATTAGTTTAATTAAATCATAATGACTTCTAAACACTCGTCGAATTAATTAGTAAATACCAAGTAAAATATATATATCCTAACTATTATTTGATGATGTTATAACAGATACAGCTATTTTATTGTAAACCAAAAACTTATATCGACGAAATAAATCCACAAGATCTATTTGCTTTCACAGTAGTTAGAAATTATTTTGCTAAAACAAACATAAAAAGTACAAGTATCCTAGAAAAGATTGCGTGCCGCTGTACTGTTAACCTTCACAAGAAAAAATGTCCATAAAATTATTACAAGTAATCCAGGAGAGAGCATAAAAAATTCACCAATGAAAAATCGCAGTCATAGTCCGACAAGCAGCCGACATCCGTCTCATGCAGAGTGGATAAAATACAGTAGGCCAGCGATATTTCGAAGAATGGTTGTTTCAGAGAATGGTTAAGTCGCAGTTGTTATCAGAATTGTTGTTATTCGAAATTTCTGGGTGCGAGGGCTCTTGGTGGGCCTCACAGCTTAGTTCTCTTATACATTATATTTTCGGTGATTTAGGTTTTGCTGTGCTATTCTTCAGTACCAATCTTGACTGCTAAAAATTATTTCCACGATTTCTTCTATTTAACCAACAACAGTGCAAAATTAAAATACATCATTCCAAAAAGAAGAATATATAAGTGAAAAAGTGGTTGCCCGACGTGAAAAGGTTACAGCACTTGCAGCTCAGCATATGTAATGCTGTCACTAACGGCATAGTGCTGGTTTTGGTTTCTATAAGATTCTTTACCAGGATGACAGCTGCGCAAAACTACACTGACGACCAAAATAACGGGTCACTTTTCATACAAAGTTCTATGAAAAGCGACCAGTTATTTTTGCTCGTGAGTATATTAAGGCGCTGTCAACAGCAAATGACCTTGAGCAGCGCCACTCTTCACACATACGGTTCGCGTGCCTGTTAGTAAAAGAGAAGAAACTATTCCGGCAGCGTGGCGCGCGTCCAAAATCTTGCAAATAACACACACACATATAATAAGAAATAAAAAAAGTATGTATTATTTGTGAAATATGACTCGTTAGCCGTTTAGGTATGAATATATTATGTTGACTTCATGTTTTTAATTGCAGAACCATCGAACGAGACGTCGAAAAATACAGACATACAACCGTTTAATGATGGTTTTAAGACCAATCTTTGCAATTATTTTCTATTGAGCCGATTTTGTTCAATTATGTATCGAATCCGTCCAGTGTGTTTGAAATGATGAAAATTAATATTATATTTTTTTTGTATTTTTTTGTGTGTAGTTTTTCTTCAATTTCAATTTCAACAAAGTTAGGTGTTGTCAGCCTAACATGTCTGCTGTAGATCTTTCACCGATCCGGCGCACGCTGTGAATTCGAGACATTCCCGCATGGCAGTCACGACGTCTGCCGTACTTTCTCATCTCCAGGCAGTTTCTCAAGCGCGACCGGCCATTTTTTGCCAGCATTAGCGTAGCTGATAAATTACAGTGTCAAAGGTGTGACGGTGTTGTCAGAATTTGAGGTTGTTGATTTAAGGGCTGGTGCGAATGTTTTGGTGTTGCCACTTTGTGATTTGGTTACTTTTTAGGGTTCTGTACCTCAAAAGGGAAAAACAGAACCCTTATAGGATCACTTTGTTGTCCGTCCGTCCGTCCGTCCGTCTGTCAAGACCCTTTTTCTCAGGAACGCGTGGAAATATCAAGCTGAAATTTATATGGAATACTCAAGTTCACTGCCCCTTGGAGCTGTGAAAAAATCAAACTTTTAAGCCAACGCAATCAAAAGATACAGCCGTTTATGCCGCAAATTTCCGCAACTCTCAAGGGAATCAAAACCTACAGGGTACTTCCCGTGAACGCAGAATCTTGAAATTTGGTATGAAGGTAGGTCTTATAGCACAGATTAAGGAATAATTGCGAAAACCGTAAATATGTATGTATGTCTGTATATATCAGTGACCAATATAAAGTGACCCCACACTGCGTACATTTTGCTTTGGAGCAGGGCTTTGCTTACACTGGTATCTATATTTATAGATAATGGTACGGAACCCTCGGTGCGCGAGTCCGACTCGCACTTGGCCGGTTTTTTTAAGCTCTTCGCCGCCACACTATGAATAAAGTGACTGGCTGGTACGCCACGGAACAAAGAAACGACAAACTAGCTTTTTTTTGATTGCGTTGCAGAAAGATTAATTTCCAGTCGAATGTTGGTCATCTGTCGATTATCGTGGCGTGTGAGGCATTCCACTGACTGTCACGACTAGATGACTGGGGCGGGAAAGAGGTTAAGAAGAAAACGAAGACATGTAGTTGTCGTCAACTGATATGTAAGTTCTGAATTGAGTAATGGGCAGCCATTTCTAATTGAACAAAAACGTGCAATACCTACCTACCATTGCTAAAAATCTGGTGTGATCGCGACACTCTGATTAGCCAGTCCAAAATCATAGCAGCATAATGGAGTTAGCAAATATGTATTAAGCAGATGTTATGATCGGCACTAATCATTTAACGGTTGTGTGGCATCGGTTTATAAAGCCACAGAAAGAGTTGTCTCCTAGACAATGTAATAGTGTACCGTATGCGTTCGGATGTTTCCCTACGAGACGTGTTTCGTAACAAACGCTTTCTTACGTTAACCGGAATTTATATCCTAGAGCTGTGTCTATTTGTTAAATGTCAATCAGCATACTTTACTTTAAAATCGTCATTAAAATCTAATGTTCGTAGTCAATATAAGTACAATTTACAGCTTCCAAAAGTGAACAACTCCATGTACAAAAAATCATGTACAAAAAATTATGGCCATCCGCATTTACAACCATCTCCCTGCTGAGATTAAAGCCCTTGAAGGGAACTTATTCAGGCGAAGGCTAAAAAACTGGCTGATTGATAAAGTGTTTTATAGCATAAACGAGTTCTATGCAAGTCAATAATTTTCAATGCATGATAGTGTTTTTATATAGACCTGTAGTTTTAAGGTATCTATTGTACGCCCGAAAAGGGTAACTGTTGAAACATGTACTAATTATTAAGTTCAAACTTTGTATTTTACACAGTTATACAATAAAATTTATTCTATTCTATTCTATTCTATTCTATAGACGTCTAATAGAAGAATAGTAAATTTATTATCGTAATTCTAATAACTTATGGCTGTGTTCCACGTAAGTTATAAAGGAAAAACTATCGTGAAAAGCTAGAGTAACGAACGAATCACTAATATGTTGTAATAGCCCGTGTTACCAAGACAAGTCTTTGAAATACTTTCTTCTGTATTCAACCTCACCCCTGCTCTTCAATAAAGTAAAGTTGTAATCGTACCCGTTGCTATTATCGGAGGAATAAGACTTGCTATGCGTCGAACAATATCATTTTAAATGGGTTATTGACCCAATATGCAATAATGAGTTATATCACCCAATTATATTCAAATTCGCAGAAATACAGTTAATCTTGTCAATATGGTTGTGGTTTTAAAATGAGCCATACGCGTCGTTGGCAGGCGGCCATAAATTGGTGCGGAATGCATGGGTAATAACAATATCAGCGACTCCGTTCCGAATGAATCGATGCGCATAGGCAATGAGTAGAATATTATACAGAGCGGTCAGTTGTAGTTGAAGCTTAGTGCCTACGTCACTGCACATTATAAAACGAAATCTTTCTCTCTGTCTGTTCACGATTAACTGATGAAACTCCTGAACGGATTTTCTTGCGGTTTTCACCAATTAAGAGGGTACATCCGTGCTGAGCTCGCAACGTCGCATTTTTGGTGATTTTTTATTTGATACTTTCATTCAATTTCTGTGAAATAATCGCAAAAAGACACCAAAAATGCGACGTTGCGAGCTCAGCACGGATGCACCCTCTTAATTGAGTGGTGAAAAAGTTGAGTGATTTCCAGCAAAGATCATCGAGAGCTAATGCCGCTTTAAAGTTTGCAAAGGCGCTGACGCTCGGGAGTTTTTTCGCTTCTATCTCTTTCTATTCCTTTCCACCGGGGGTACAGGGGTACCAGGGGTACAGTCAGTCTTTTTTTGCAACGATGTAATGGGTAATATGTAATTAAGGATAACCTATTAGTCGCAACAGTACTTCTTTACAAACAAATGTCGCGTCTGTACGTATGATTACGGTCAGAGCAAATCACGGTGGCTTTGTAATTAAATCGCGAAATGAACGGACGTTGTCCGTTTAATTGTGTACGGATAACTGCTCACTCCTTTTTATTACTTGAGCTGGGAATGTCTCAATTTGAAATAGAGAATAGACATCTAATTCCTGTATCCATTCTGTCTGGTTTTGACGACTGCTTTTTGGGAATAAAAACATAAAAACGTGACTGACGTATGACGTGTTAAATTATAACAAACTTCTAATTTTTTAAACATAATCCTGCTAATATTATAAATGCGAAAGGTTGTGACGATGTGTGTGTGTGTGTGTGTGTGTTAGTTCCTTCTTCACGCTTCAACTGATGGACGGATTTGGATAAAATTTGGAACAGAAATAGCTGGTACCTTAGATTGAAACATAGGTTATTTTTTATCCCGGAAAATTGCATAGTTCTCGTGGGATAGCCATAAACACGTCAATTGCTAATTCTACGCGAAGTCGCGGGCAGAAGCTAGTTAGGTATACATTATATTTTTGTTGGCGTGATATCGTCTTATAAATCGATGAATCAAAAAAGCATGACTCATTGTCACGTTCCGCGTGACGTCAGGGTGTGAAAGAGAAAGCGCGAAACTAGCGATAGAGAAGCACGATCATGTCGCGTGACATCAAAGCTAGCAGTTGGAATGTACTTCTCTATGACGTTATCACGTGAAACTATTGTCCGACTTAATAGGATAATAGTTTTTTTTTTAAAGTAACCAAGAAAAGTATACAACTTAAGAGGCTGATAACACCTAATTTTGTTGAAATTGATGTTATTTAAGCACTTTTTTAAGAAAAACTATACACAAAAAAAATACAAAAAAATTATATTGATAATTTTCGTCATATTTCAAACACGATAGACGGACTCGATACATAATTGAGCAAAATCGGCTCGATAGAAAATAATTGCAAAGATTGGTCTTATAATCATCATTAAACGGTTCTATGTCTATATTTTTTCGTCGTATGGGTCTGCAATTAAAAACATGAAGCCAACATATTCATACCTACACGGCTAACGAGTCATATTTCACAAATAATCCATACTTTTTTATTTCTTCTTATTTGTGTCTTATTTGCAAGATTTTAGACGCGCGCAAAGCTGCCGGAATAGTTTCTTCTCTTTCAGTCACAGGCACGCGGACCGTATGTGCGAAGAGTGGCGCTGCTCAAGGTCATTTGCTGTTGACAGCGCCTTAAGTTGTAGCTTGGAATCTAATTGGCCTGTTTTCCTTGGATAAATCAAATCACTCGGCGTCCAAACCCATTTGAGGGTAGACTTAAAAATCAATGCGTGCTACTGACAGGGTTCATTCTTGCATCGCTGGCGCCGGAAACTTGTTTACAGACAAAAAAGTGTAAATAATACTCAATTAAAATTAGCTCTCTTTTAATTGGTACCTACTGCGAGTTGAAGTGAAGTAAGAAGTTGTAAAAACTGTCCAAAATAAAACCGACTTCAAAATTTTAAATATCACGAATAAGAAATTAATTAGTACAAAACTAAAAACTCAGGTGTTGTTTGTCTTATCCCAAATACCATCATAATCATATTAAGACATAGACGTTATATTAACGTCGAGAGACGCAATTTTGGATTAATGCTAAAACTAATACTGTGAAAAACTATTGTTTTATATATAAGATGTCCGCAAAAAAACTTCTATCAAATTTCTTTCATTAGAGTTAAGCAATGACAATATTATAACCATCGGATATCTCCATGCCTTCGAAACACCTTCAAAGAAACTCGTCAAATCTTCAAAACATTCGTCTTAACAAAATCACTTTTAGATAAACATCGACACAAAGGCAGTACCAATTAGTAACAGAGCCTGCCGGGTTGGGTTCCGCGCGAAAAACGTCCGAAGTACAGGTTTAGAGTTCCGCGGCGTGTAATTGCTTGGCCTGAAGCGGGACAAAGAGTAATAAGTATAGACAGAATATTAAAGCAGAAATTACTGGTTTCGGGTACCAACGGCCAATTCAAATTATCAAAATATAAGAGTGAGTGAGGCAGCAAAACAGGCCTGCTAGTCTTTATAAATAATATCAAACTGTATTTGATACATGCATCATGACATTTTATACGAATTAAACTAGGATTATTATATTTAAATTTTATATGAACTTTGGGAACTAGTTTGTTAAGAAAAGTATGAAAAGTAAGTCTACTCTTGTATTTTAAATAAATCTATACATATAATAAATAAATAAATAAAAGGATTAGAATAGGCTATATTATGGTGATCAAAAGCGAGCCTAATTTGTACAAAAAAGGTTAACGTAATGGTTTAAGTACAAAAATAATGAATAGAACAGTTGTTAAAGTAAATAATCATAATTTAAAAGCTGCAGTAGCCCAAGACTGATAGCGACAAATGATTTCAAGAAAACTCTTAGAGGCTCCTCTAACAAAGGTACAAAACCGAAACATCTTACACGTCATAACCTTTGTCCAATCGAAAGTTCACTCCTTAGCCGTTGTTTCGATCATAAAATAATCAAAGGAAACAAAACCGGAGGTCTCAGAGCCCTTTGACTGCGGCGTTCAATTAAATAAGTGGTTTTATTTGAACATTTTCGTAACCCCTGTTTCTAACTCGTTGCTTTCTCTTACAAAATTATAAATATGTACAGAATTTATAATACATAAATTTTTAAGATACATTTCTTTCCTTTTTAACCCAAACATCAGGCTGTTAGGCACACATTCTTGTTTTACATCATAATTTATGTAACATTGTATCAGTATTTCTTGTAAATATTACGATTATGGGTATTATGTTTGTAAAGATTACGACAATCTCGCGACCGACTCGAAAAATTTCGACGAAACTCTAAGGTCAAAGTTTTAAGAAAAATGGATTATGGGTAAATAAAATAATGGTGGCGCCATCTCTCGTCCAGTAGCTAAACTACCGCTGAACAAAGTCCCGTCCGTTGTATTGCTCATAAATAAACTTACGGCACACTTTAATAGATTATTTGTTCATACCTATACACACCATTATGACCTGGTAAATAATTATATTGAATTTATTTTACGAAACAGGGTGGCCAAAGAAAGCGAGTGTTGATTTTAAGTGAGCCCTAACGTCCAAGGAGGCTGTAACACTAAAGAATTTTGATGTGTTGCCAGCCTAAAAACATCATGCTAAACGTGGCTTTAGGCATCTTTAGGTTTTGTTATATTACAGTATATTATGCCGGACAATATATCCGCAGCTAGAAAGAGAGTTATTCAGCAGCTATTGTCCCTCACACAGACCACCTACCCCATTAGACTTGTGATACAGGGCGGCATTTTCTGGATCTTATTTGCGCAATTGCGCCTATAACTTCGAACGCAAACGCGCGCTCATTCAGTAGTGACCAGGAAACAGACCCGTAAGCAGCGTGTTACTGTGACCTAAAAACTACAATAGTAAAATACAAAAAAATGCCAGTTTGCACTGTAAGGTGGTGTGAAAGCGACTGTCGCAAAAATAATTACAAGAAGGATAATATTATTATTATTACGTTTCATCGGTAAGTTCAAAGTATAATAATATAATACCTTGATAACAAAAAATCACGGAGCTCTAATAACACTGGTCGCTAATAAGTACCAAGTCTATTTTTGTGCTTGTTTAGCACGCTTTGCGTCGCATTACATCTTTTTCTTGCATTTCAACGTCATGCGTAAGTAGAGATGCGACCAAACCGTATCGATATTATTCATTCATTCAATTTGATTGTCTTTCAAGTTATTATCAAAATCTTGTTTACTAATTACTTTTAAATCTTTTCATTAAGTGATTGATTTAATTCACGTAAAACTTATTACTAGACAGTATGAAGTTATTAAAATGATTTCGTTCGTCAATTTGTCCATTTAATAGCTTTTGACTCTGAAACTTCGGAACAGATTGTCATGTAATTTTTTTCACTCGTGTTAAGCGACGTGAATCAACTATGATAATAAGACCAATGATAATTAACAGAGTGAATATATGTTACGTGCCTAGTAAATTGTGTTTGAAAATAGTCGCGGTTGGATAGTTGTTTGTCACGTCATTGGTGTGGAGTTGTTTGAACAAAGCGGTTTACCCTCTCAAGTTATCACTTCACCAGCGCACATTGCTCCCAAAATCTAACCGGCCAGTAACTTATCGATATACAATATCGACATGCCCTCATCTCTTCCGTGACGTCACCCCTGCCGCCCGCTTACGTCGCATTCCGCCAACGTCGGCAGAAGTGTTTGCTTAGAAATTCGTAAAGATGGCATGTCTCTGGGGTAGGTGGTCTGTGGTCCCTCACCATGTTGTCTTTATAAGATTGGAGCATTACATCATATAAGGGTGGGCTTTTATTCACTAATTCTATGAATATCTCGTCCTCCTGAGATGAAAACGACGCCATGTTGATGTGCTTCTCGCCTGCGTCGCGTGACGGCACTGCCTCCGACGCGACCGGTAGGCTTATTGTCTAACTCGCTCGCAATCGCCATCGTGTTCATTTTGACAGTACATGTACGGGCTGACAATTGGCATCAGAATCAGCTAGCTGTCACATTCATACATGAACTGTCAAAATGAACACGATGGCGATCGCGAGCGAGTTAGACAATAAGCCTACGGGTTGCTGTCGCCACGCGGTTCTTCTCTGGCCACGTCCGCCGGTCGCGCGACGCGGTCGCGGAATTTGTTTAGTACTCCATATAAAATCATACTAAGCAGTAGGTCGCGCGACCCAGTCGCGGACGCGCGTCGCGGTCGCGCGTCGCAGTCGCTAAGACGGAATGCTACCTTAAGTGTTACCAGCTGTTGCCCGTGACTTCGTTCACGCAGAATAAAAAATATAGTATCCTAGCTTAACTTTCCCCGACTCTTCCAACAATTTACAAAAAAACTTAACAAATAACATATATGTATTCGGGTAATTCCGAAATTCATATAATTCCGAAAATCATTAATATCAGGCATATTCTGTTGTAATGAGAGTCCCATTCCGGAAGTAATCGAGTATTATTTTATTATTACGGAATAAATAAATATTAGGGAACAATTCACACAAATTGACCTAGTCCCAAAGTAAGCGCTAGTAAGGCTTGTGATATGGGTACTAGAGAACGATATAAATACTATATAGAAAAATACATACTTATATAGATAGGAAACATCCATAACTCAGGAACAAATATTCGTGCTCATCATACAAATATTTGTTCTTACCAGGATTCGAACCCAGGACGCTTGCTTCGCAGGCAGAGTCACTACCAAATAGGCCAACCGCGTCGTCATAATGACTGAATATGACTGATTTTAATGACTTTCGGAACTATCCGATATTCAGAATTATCCGATTTTCGGAATTATCCTATTTTGGGAATTATCCTATTTTCGGAATTATCCAATTTTCGGAATTATCCGATTTCGGAATTATCCGATTTTCGGAATTATCCGATTTCCGGAATTACCCGAATACACTACGCGAATCTGTACTCTTTTAGATTGGTGAAAACTGAAAATTCGCTCAGTAGTTTTTGAGAGACAGACGCGGAGGACTTTGTTTTATAATTTGCGGCGTATTTACGGCTTAATTTATTTTAAGGCGTCAAAAACAAACAGTTCACCGGTGCAGGCTTTCAGGCGCGTCCCGGCGGGAGTGCATTGTGACGTCACTTCCGTCGCCACTGCATCCGGAGGAGAATCCATTGGTTGCACAATGAAATCCCTTGTCTAATGTTATACTGGCACTCCACTCTTGGCGTTGCGTGTTCGCGTTGCGCTATTGGCATCTTCGTCGCATACGCTAGAAACAACATAGTGCATCCCCTTCACTCACGCAAATATTTGGATAAGTACGCCAAGTGGAGTGCGAAGCAATTCCATGGAGTATGTGAAGTTCCCAATCCGCACTGGGCTCGCGTGGGAACTATAGCCCAAGCCCTCTCATTCTTAGAGGAGGCCTGTGCCCAGCAGTGGAACGTACATAGGCTGGAGACAATGATGATGATGATGATGTGTATCAATATGTATAAATAAATAACTTTAAAATTTAGTTTCTTATATCAATTCTTTCAGTAAAGTGATTCCAAGTACCTACTCCGTATCCGTTCTCAGCTCTTAATTCAAGGTTTCTTAAATTAAGATATTATATTTCCGCAATTAACTATTTATTATGTATGTACATATGTATGTATGTATAACTCTTTATTGTACATAAAACACATTAATTAATATAATTTATATCATTTCCTCACGCTACTAGTTCTATCTATAAAAGGCACGTGCATAAACCATTTTTAACGTTTCAGTGTATGCAGTAATTTCAGATCGTACAAGAATGAAAACGTGTATATGTTTTTTATTAATTTTGGCCTTTA